>OY856409.1:1204446748-1209246748 GCA_963693085.1 Alisma plantago-aquatica | reverse complement strand
CCTTGGAAGCCTCCCATTTAGACATTATGACCTCTCTCTCTAAGGCAAGAGCATATTGTATATGACAGTTGGCTTCTTCCCCACTTAATGGGTGTGGTGCTTCATATTTATCCTTGGGTGGTTTGATATTATGTAGGAGGTAGAGTTGTCACATGTTTACTTAGTGTAGAGACATCTTGGGGTAGTCACATGTATCATGACAGATGGAGCCAAATATCTGATCATGCATTCTGCAGTGCCAACCACTCCATTATAAATGAGAACCTAAAAATAGAAAATGTGATTATCAGACTCAAGAGAAATATTTTTAATGAATGAAGACACAAATTTTAATTTTTAGGAAAGAAAACATAGGTATAAGATAGAAGAAAAAAAATCTAGATTACAACCAATTAAGGAACCACGTTAAAAATTACAACATGAATTTAAGAAATTATTAAACAAACTAAATATTATATAAACAAACTAAAATTAGAAAAACAAACTAGAAAGAAGAAATCCTAACTATTCAAAGCAATAGGGTTTGAAACAAAACTCCATTTCCCCCGAAAATGGTGCCAAGATTTAATGTAGGTTGTTTGCAAAACAAATCCACTAGGTGGGAAATCCTAGAGTTTAACCTTTTAAAGGCTATCAACTCACTTGTAAATAAGGGAGTTGACTTTAGTGTATAAAGGTATCGGTCCCATAGGAAAACATTTTTAAGAATTTAGATTTGAACCAATTTTCTGTGAATAATGAGTAGGATCCAATTTTGAAGAGAGTGATTAAGCTAAAGCAAAGATTAGAAGTGCATAAATAAAACTAGTTAAGATGGGTTTAAAATTGATTAAAGATGAAGATATTGGGGTTCTTGGGGATTACCTCCATAAAACATGTTCTTTCTTTAACTGATTCAACTCCTTAATTTTAATGATTAGATTAGGACCATGTGGATTTGTATCCTTATGGAGTAGAAATCTAACAAGGTCCAGACTTCTCTTAAACCCGGGGTCTCAACATTTGAGGATCCTCATCCAACCATCCAACAAAATGTTATTAGGGGTCTCGTCAAGAAATTGTGATTTTGGCTCTAGTTTTCAAATTCATGGATCAGTGGTCTCATCATAATATGCTATAAAAATAGAATAAACTAGCTAAAAGGATCATATACTCCATCAGCGGGTCATGTCAAGATATAATGGGTTGATTCTTGTTGGGATCAGGGGTCTCGTCACCCCACAAAAATATAATCTATCCAACCACAAAATGAGTGAAAGAATGAGTGGAAAACACCTAGTCACTAAACATTGGAGTTAAATACAATTAAGGTAAGGAACAATCTATGAGACTACTCCCCATACCCCAGTAGAGAAACTACTTAGACATAGTACACATACATATAAAAGTAAGGATAGTGGTAGAAAGAGTCATATTGTTGAAATGCAACAATGAAGCAATCGCTTTCAGGACGACAACACTCCTTTTCTCCCTTCCTATCTCCATACACCCTAGGGGGTCTCTAAAATGGCCGAGAATGAATTGTAAAAGATGGACTGGAATAAAGATCCCCTTTGTACTTAGACTCCCCCTCCTTTTATGGGAGGGAAATCGGGGATGAAACCCTAAAATTATTGTTTCTGGCGGCTAGATTGACTGGATCTATGCATTGATCGGTCGACTGGGAGTCCCTTCAGTGATTGGCTTAACTGCTTGCTTCGACCCGAAGGTAGGTTTGAGCTCACTAATAGGCCTTCTCAATTTAGAGTTTGACTGAGTCTTGCATGTGAGTCAATCGACTGGTATGCCAATCAGTCAGTTGGCTTTAAATGTCTGCTTTGACAATGTCATATTTTTTGAAGTAATGAGTCTTCCCAAATCCAAGTTTGACTGGGTCTTTACTGACGAGTCGATAAAATGGGGTTCCAGTCTATTAATTGGAGTTTTGGGAAGCCAAAATATTATGCATGTGAGTCGATCAATTAGGTGAGTCAGTCAATTGTCTGGGAGGTTGAAGATAAGAATTAAAGTCTCTAGTTCTTGGGTCTCTTGGGCCTTGGAGTAATTGGGACGTTTTCCTATAAAAATCCAAGTAAATCTAACAAAACTATAATTAAGAGGGAAAAGCTAATCTAAGAGAACTAAATCTAAAAAGAGGAACTAATCAACAAAACACTTCTAAGAAATGATCTAAAAGATGTAAATAAAATGGATAAATATGCATTTATAATCCCTCTAGTTCATCTGGAATTAGGATTATAATCTTCTTTGGAGGGAAGGTTCTCCTTGAAATCAGTTAAGAATCTCATGTGATCTAAGACACACATATAACCCATCATTGGGCAAAATTTTGGTACGTTGATCTCATGCATCCCCTTTGATGTGGTGGGTTCTCAATTGAATGTTACCCAATGATAACAATGTTTCTAGATTTATGTTCCCTACTGCATCCATGTTTACATGCTATAGAGAAATAAAGAGGAAAACAATATAACACTTGTTCCTATTTAGTGAGATTGCAACGGATATGTAGGGTCACTTTGATAATGTTATGTGACACCAATTGAATAGGTATAGAAATCCTATAAAATTATGGAACCTCCTCCTTTGAAGAAAAGCTGGACATGGTGATTCTGATGGTTGGCTTTTTAGGATTATCCCTCGTATCATCTACTAGTTGTGTGGAGAGACAGAAACTCTAGATGCTATGAAGGGAAGAAGTCCGACTCTGAATGGTGATGGAGAGAAATCATTGATTTGAGCAAAAACCATATCACGAATAAACTAACTTGTTAGTTGGGAGAGAGTGGGTTCTTTCAACAAGCAATAAATATGGGGATGGGGGAGCCACATCTTGTGCTATGCCATTTGGAGATTATTAAATGACACCCACTAGAATTTTGGGAGCCTGAAGACAAATATTGCTATGAGCAGGTAAAAGGGAGAAGGAATATGGGAGATGGTGGCATGTTGGAATGGTGAGAATAAGTGATGATAATATGAGATTGATTTAATATGATTGATAAGAATTGAGGGACATGACAAAGCTTGTTCTAAAGTTTTATTATGGCTCAAAAAGTGTGTGATGATGACAACTTAGATGTAGCTATCATTGAGGGTGATATTAATATGATTGTTTAGATGGTGTGGAATAGTGCTGCACATCATCAGAGAGTTAAACACCACATTGGTGATATTAGGAAGGTATTAGAGGGATGGCCTCTATGGAGCGCCTAGGGTTTGGGTGCGGAGGCGGCCGCGGCCGGGGAGGAAGAGTACGCGGAGGAACCTACGTCCATGGCAGTACACCCATGAACGAAGACACCCGCACCCCACATGCTAACGGTGATCTGATCCAACCAAATCATGAAACCGCAACTGATGGCGTCGAGACACAGGAGAAATCATACAAGGATGCTATGATGGGCCGCAAGGCTGCTGACTCCATCAAGCTTGTTTCCCCAGACACCCTACGCACAGAAGATATACTGGTGGATCATAGCGGAGCCCTACCGGCGATACAGTAAATCTAGCCTCTCTCACACTGCTCTTAGAGCCATGGAAACATGCTGTTATTGTGAAACTAATCGGCGGTAACATCAGTTTCCAGACCCTTGTTAACCAGCTAGCTCTGTTATGGTCTCCATCTGACTCTTTCAGAGTCATCGACCTTGAACTCGGCTATTATATCGTCCAACTCGCGAATGAAGAGGACTTTATCAATGCCATGACAAAGGGGCCATGGACCATCTTTGGCAATTACATTTCAGTCCAGTCATGGTCGCCCAAGTTCTGACCCTCTGACCCCATACCCCGCAAGCTCGTGGTTTGGGCTAGGGTAGTCGATCTGCCTGTCTTCTTATTCCAGAACCAACTTCTCTCAAGCATAGGAGATCTGATTGGGAGGACAATCAAAATTGATGCCACTACAACTACAGGAGACCGTGGCAAGTTCGCTCGCCTGGTAGTGGAAGTCGACACCGCCCAACCCCTTCTTCCCGGAATCTTCTTGAACGGTGAACATTACCGTCTTGAGTACGAGAACCTACCAACGGTATGCCTACGTTGTGGCAGGTTGGGTCACGCCGACACCGACTGCTCCTTCGTCAAGCCTTTCACACCAGCGGAAGCCTCATCCTCGAACGCTACCGTCCCACCAGAACCCTTCTCCTACTCGGCGTCAATCCACGCTCCGAAGCCAGTAAGAAAGATGCAGTCGCAGAAGGAGAAACCGAGCACCGAAGAAGGAAACAACAAATCCACAACAAAACAAGCCCAAACAAAAACCATTCAAGAGCCATCCCATGCACCTGTAACGCAGGAGGAGGATGGCGGATGGGAAAAAGTTGTCCACAAGAAGAACAAAAAGAAGCAAAATAACCCACCACCTAAAAAGATGACAAGCAATGAACGTCCACAGGGTGCCAACACCGCAGTGCAGGACGACACTGCCGTCATCCTAATTGACAATCAAATCTCTGAAGGCCGTGACAAACTCCCTAACAACGGGGAGGCCTTCATCTTCACTAGGGCTAACCCTGAGCCAAGGTCGGACATCCCCCCTGAAAAGTTCAGTTGGGGGAACACCACGAACGACAGCGGCGTCCTACTCAAGAATAGACGTGTCGTCTATCAGAACGTTTTGATCAGTCCTGGGAGGAAACGAAAGAAAGGAAGGCTGGTCCAAATGTTTACCAACCCAAACCCAGGCCACGTAAAGAAGCAATTAGAATTCGACAACCAGAATCAAGAAATGGACACCTCAGACGCCAACGCCACTGAGGGGCCAAAAGCTAATGAAGGAGGCGAGCAACCTATCAGGCTGCAGGCAACCTTCCATTAATCAACCCACCTACATCTCGATCCAGCTATATTAATGATTAATATCCTCTGCTGGAACATCCAACGAGCTTGCTCCAAGGATAAAGTTCGTCTAATTCAGGATTATAAGACCAAGTACCATCTCCACATGCTAGCACTCATCGAGACCCGATGTAGTGGTACCTCAGCAGACACAATAATAAAAAATCTTGGCTTCTCCTCCTCCCATAGGGTGGAAGCACTTGGTTTCTCCAGTGGCATCTGGATCCTTTGGGATAGCAACCGCTGCAACATTAAGATCAGTCTTAATCACCGTCAGCTTATCCATTGCAGAGTGAACAACATGTGGCACCTTATAGTTGTTTACGACAGCCCTCACCCTCTGAAGAGGAATCTTCTGTGGACCAGACTCACTGAAATCTCTACTACCATTACCGACGCTTGGGCTGTGGTTGGTGATTTCAACACGATGCTTGACAAGTCAGAGAGGAATGGAGGTAAATCCTTCGATCGTCGGAATTGCAAATTGTTCAATAAATTGCTGCTAGACACTGGACTTGCCGAAGTCCATACTAGTGGACATTACTACACCTTCAAACGGAAGCAACTCCTCGAGAAGCTAGACCGCGTCGTAGCCAATGATGGCTGGCTCACAGTGGAAGGAGGGTTGCGTACATCGGTGTTACCCCGCCTCTACTCTGACCACAACCCCATCCTCATCTCCAACCCTCCCAATACTGACAACAAGCCGCACGTCTTCCGCACCAAGGTTAGCTGGATTGCTAACCCAGAGTTCAACAACCAAATCCTTCCAATGTGGGACTCCAGGGCATCATTCCTCCAGGCCTTACCGCCCTTCTCCAAGTCAGTGCTTAGCTGGGAAAAAAAGACAACCAAGAATAAAAGGAAGACGAAGGAAGACACCATGAGATGCCTCAGTCGCTGCGAGGTACATGACTCTGTTAATTCGAGCCTTACTAATGATTTACTAGCAACTTCTTTGCAAGAACAATACAGGGATATCCTTCTTCATGAGGAGATGGATTGGCAACAAAAAGCACATGTCAACTGGCTTCAGTATGGTGATGGCAATACAAGCTTTTTCCATGCTTATGTTAAAGCCCGTCGCCATCATGCAAAAATAACCAGACTACGAAACGAGGAGAATGTTTGGACTGAAAACTCAGAAGAGCTCAAACAACTCATTTCCAGCTACTTCATACGCCTGCTCACTGACGACAGACCGATCACAGCCAGGCCGGACGCGGCCGCTAGATATTTCGAGCACTTTATTCATCTCTCTAATCAGGCGCTCAATTACATTGCTCGCACACCTGGCACCGAGGAGGTTACAAGCACCCTTCTTCAAATGTCCCCTCTGAAAGCCCCTGGCCCAGACGGGGTATACACCAGCTTTCTCCAAAAATACTGGCAGCAAGTCAGACACTCAGTCACTCTCATAGTCCAAGAGGCATTCAACTGGCAAGGTTGATGCTCGTCTATCAGACTCATATATGGTCCCGATCCCAAAGTGCATACAACCCCAAAAGTGCAGTGAGTTAAGGCCGATCTCACTCAATACCACTTGTTTCAAGATCATTTCAAAAATTCTTGTGGAACGTCTCAAGCCACACCTGAGCTCGTGGGTAAAGAAGACCCAAACAAGCTTCATCCCTGGCCGGCGTATAAGTGACAATATCATCCTTGTTCAAGAACTTATACACTCCATGAGACAGAAAAGGTCCGACAAGCACTGGGTTTGCATCAAACTCGATCTTTCCAAAGCTTTTGATTGAATGAACTGGAGCTTCATCTGGGATACAATCATCAAAAATGGTCTCCCAAATATTACTGTTAGCTTGATCATGGATATCATCTCAAGTGGCAACACATCTATTCTGTGGGATGGAGTACCTCTTGCACCCTTCAGTTCGACCAGAGGGGTATGTCAAGGTGACCCATTAAGCCCATATATCTTCGTTCTTTGCATTGAATGCCTATCACAAGAAATCTCTAAAGCTGTTGAAGACAACAGATGGAAACCTATCAAACTCACAAGACATGGAACACCTCTCTCACACATCTTCTTCGCTGATGGCATTCTCCTAATGGCGGAAGGACATATGGAACAGGCGAGTGTCATCGCCAATGTATTATCGGAGTTCGCTACTGTGTCCGGCCAAACTGTCTCCAAAGAAAAATCACGTTGTTTCTTCTCTCCCAATACTCCACGCAGCAACAAAAGCAGGTTCTATAGGAAAATTGGGATCGAAAGCACAGATGATATGGGGCACTATCCAGGAGTTCCGGTTCTGCACCACAGGCTCAATAAGACGACCCACAACCAAATTGCTACCACGATCAGAGGAAAGATGAGTAGCTGGGCTGCAAGACATCTCTCCCTTGCCGAGAGGATCACTCTTGCAAAATCCACCCTCCAAGACATCCCAGCTTATACCATGCAGACTGTCCGTCTCTCACCCATGCTGTGCGACGACATAAACAAACACATAAAAAATTTCATCTGGTCCGGGAACGATGACAAGAAGAAGTTGTCATTAGTGTCTTGGAAGAAGGTCACATCCTGCAAATCTAATGGTGGCCTTGGAATTAAAGATGCAAGAGAGAAAAATACTGCACTTATGATGAAAAATGTCTGGGATTTCCTGACTGACCGGCCGGTCCTATGGGTAAAGATCATGAAAGAAAAATACATGTGAGCTGATAAAGCTCTTAGCACTCCCTGCTCCTCTGTGTGGGCTTTTATCAAACACAATATGGACATCCTTAGGGCAACCTGCCATAAGTCGATTGTCTCAGGACGAAATACCTCAGTTTGGAAGGACAAATGGATCCTGGCGAAGAGTATCAATGATATTAGCCTAGACTGGCCACTACCAGACGATCTATCTGATCTTCTGGTGCACTCATTGAGACTGAAAACCAGTCTCTGGGACTTCAGCTTCATTCAGGCATATCTTCCACCGGAAGTCAGGGCAATCCTGCAGTACCTACCCCCTCCTACTAACAACAATGAGCTAGATAGCTGGACGTGGCCTCACAACACAGACGGCTCATTCTCGGTTAGTACTGCTTACAAATGGATCTGCGAGGACAAGGACATAGCTACACCTGGTCACTGGGACCTGATCTGGAAGTTAAAGGCCCCTGAATGAATCTGCACTTTCCTGTGGCTCCTCCAACATGGTGCACTCTTAACCAATGTCGAGAAGCAACGACACCACATAGACGTCGACCCTCTCTGTCCACGGTGTAATAACGCACCTGAGACGCTCATGCACTGCCTTCATGATTGCCCGATGAGTAAAAGCATATGGAGAGCACTCAATATGCATGATAGCTTCTTTGAGTATGATGAAGACACATGGAGGAATGTAATCACCAATATAAACAACAGCAGTGAACTCCATACAGTTATTGCTTGCTGGCGACTCTGGCAGGTTCTGAACAACACCGTGCACCAACAACTGATCCCCAAGGTCCATGAAGAAGTGTGTTTTATCAAAGAGAGGGTGAACTCGATAATGAACCTACCTAAGATTACTCCAATTGCACATTCCAGGAAGTACGTTCCTCTTCTGCATGCCTTCAGCCCTGATCACATTGTCTTTGTGGATGCTGCCTTCCGGGAGTCTTCCAACATGGCCGGAATAAGACTCCATATTATTAATAATGCTGGCGTTTGTTTGCTCCGTAGAGGGACACCTCTGTATGCACAATCTGCACAGGACGCAGAGCTCCATGCCATCTACAATGCAGCTGCCACCGTCAATACCATGAATTTGGGAAGAGTCATCCTTTTCTCTGACTCCATCTCCTCAGTTATGATGGTTAACCAGGCGATGCCCCCGGGACCCAAGCTCCAAGCTATTTGGAGGAAAACTCACACCATCACGGCTTCTCCCAACCAGCTCTCTATACGTCACGTCCCTAGGGAGCTCAACAGCGTAGGCGATGCTATTGCAAAAAACACTCTTTCTACTTTCAGTCCTTGTTCTTTTACTACTGTAAGCCCATCTTGGCTAAACCAAGCCATTGATGTGAACATATCCAATTTCTGGCCTGCACTAGAGAGCAGGATAAATAATACTTAATCTCTAGTTTCCCCCCAAAAAAAGAAGGTATTAGTTGATGGGGTGTTTCATCTTGTTTGGGGGGTTGATTTTCCTATACCATTTCCTTTTGGGCCGAGTGGTGTGGGGGTGGCCCAATTGTTGGTTGATGGTAGCCTTTTACTGGAGGGGACCAGATGGATATCATCTCCCATGGTTAATTAAAAAAATGTCCACCTACTATTAGGGTTTGCATGTACTTGTATACCACATTTTTAATCATTATATTCGAGAAGAATCACGATTTTTTCATTAGGGTTCTAAGATAACTTACTCATCATTAGGTTTTCTCTTTCATCTATCTTACTCAGGTACTCTTCATATACCTAATATATTTTAGTTCATCATAGGTCCCTAGAAGTTTCTAGGATTTCTTCTTATAGTAGAATCTTACATTACATAAAACATGTTTCACATATATCTATATCTAAATCTCAAATTGGAACTTCATATCCTTTAGTTGGTGGAGGTTGCCTGAACTCTAGTTGTCCCTAAAACCCTAGGTGTGATAGTTACTCTTAGAGGTGAGTGGGAGATGACATTTATATGAGAATACCTAGAGGTGTCTTATTTTGGGTAAGGTAGGGTACACAGTTTATCCTGGGGGTCCTCGTAAACCAACTAGTGGTGTGAAGGAAATATTTCTTGAACCCTAAATAGATCCAAATTAAGAGTTTATTTGTGTACTCCTAGGTATAATATACCATCCTATATATTTTGGACTAAATAAATCTTTGTTTATACATTGTTAACTTGGTTGAAATTATAGTTACAATGCACGTTAATACATACAACTGTCATTTAATTCATGGCCCTTTTAATTATTTTGACCCCTCAATTACCCCTTAGGTCCATTTTATTTCTTTCCCACTTCCATTTAATGTTGTGGGGGATGTAACATCTTCCTCCCCTTCATGACACTCCCCACACAGACAGAAGATGCTAACAATCTATTTGCTTGTAACTGGAGTAGTTCTTCGGCTTCCTCTTCTTCTCTTCTTATTCTCCTATCCCTTACCTAATTCTCTTCCCCCCATTCCCATCCCTATCTTTTTCACACCTAGACAAAACCCTAGACACCATTCTGCCTTTGACCCTACACCCATCTACCAATAGAAGGAGGCATGCAACACCAACTTTTGTGATTCGAGAGGGCTCTTGCAATGCCCTTGAAGCTTGGAGTTAAGATTTTACTTTGCCTCTAAGACTGTCTTTCCATTAGAACTCTTTGTATCCCATTTCCTCCTCCTAAATATGGAAAACTTCCATAGTAGATAGATTGAACACTGACTGCAACCACCCTAACTTGTGTTGGATTATTTAACGACTGAGAGCACCTACTCTCTTCATAACTAGGGCTACATCTATTCCACGTTTCTTCTTCCTTTTAGAAATTAGTTTTCACAAGCAAATCTTACTGCAATACCTCACTAGATAAAACCTCATGTATCATATCAATATCAAGAATACCATTGATCTATCGTAGTTATGTTGCAGCCAATCTCCCTCCATCCGACTGCCTTTGTTTGTTTCTACCTCACCCTCACACTAACTCCTTCTCCACACTACTTTATTCTATGTTTGTTCATGTTTGACACTCATGTCATGGATATGGAAAAACCTAGGTCTTATCCAACTTGTAAATGATCATTTCAAATGTACAATACAAATTAAAATCTAGCAGATACATAGCTAATGATTTAAATGCATATAGACTTATCATTCTATTCATTGGGAAAAACTAGATCTACCTAGTCTAGAAAGTTCTTTCACACCTAGTCATATGAAAATCTATGATATTTGTACATGAATATTTTCCACCCCTCTTGAACCTATGTTTATATGCCTATCCATTTAGGACCTAATTCACTATAGAACCCTCTTAGAAATCATTTTATCTACTTTAGCTCAAATTTTATTTCCTATTGGATATACTAGTTGATATGTTGATGTATTGTACTCCATGTCAAACTAATCAAGTGTAATTATAAACAATACATTTGATTTAGTATTCTTGGTGTAAGGCCCCTGACCTAGCTTAATGCTAATTGTGCTTACTTTGTATAATGAGATGCTTACAACCTTTCTCTAATCTCTTGAGGTGTTTTGTTATCATGTGACATGCTCATGTTTTTAGTTTGGTCATAATTGGATACTGTTTGAGCTATGTGTGCCTGTTTTGGACTAAAATGCAATTTACCCCTATTAAGGGTCTATCTTGCAATTTGTCACATGTTGAGTGTGCCCTTAATACTTTAGTATCATAATAGGGATACTGATTTCCATGGGGCGCCTTGTGGGACCTTGATTGATGAGGTGGCATCACATGATTTTCTAGGGTTTGGATGGTGTCGACCTAGTAGAGTTGCTTGGTTATAGAAACCCTTATTTCGACCTTATGGTATGTTTTGAGAGTATTTTGACTGAAACACATTCCCTTAGTGATGTTATCTTGACCTAGATGGTTTTGGATTTGTTTGGGGTCAAGACAAGTTGTCTTGTTTGTGGTATATCTGGACCTAGTATGTTGATGACCCTTTGTCTCGACTGAGACAAATGTTTTGAAGTTGTTTCGACCCTTTGAAGTGTTTCGACCAAAAACAATGAGTTGGGGACCAAAATAGGTCGATACCCAACATAGGTTATATCACCATCTCGTGCATGCATGCATAAAGTGGTTGCATGTTGGTTTCTTTGAACAAGTGTTCCTTTGGTGTTCTAATATGTTGACACCTCACATATACCCTACTTCCCTACTCCTTTGGGTATATATCCCTTTCTTTTCATTATTAAGCACTCTTTTTTGGCCCTACTCCCTCCTATCTCCATTGTATCTGACCTTGAAGCTTTGAGAGTAAAGGAGATCAGATCCTAAAGCTATGTTGGCCGATCAACCTTGCTTGAAGAAGGATTTGTGCTAGATCAACTCTTATAGTGGTGATTTGTGGTGAATCTTCACTTAGTAAGTGGTTTTACCTTCTTGATCATGTTTTACCCATGAAACCTCCATCATCTTCCTTTTGTTCCTCAAACATGGACTGTAGATCACTCATGGTGCCCGTTTCAGAGGAACTCCTAACCATAAGGGGTCATAGGCTATGCTTTGACATGGTGAACCCGAGTGAATGGATGATTGCTTCTCTTTCTCTCTTTTCTTTTGGTTTGGACTAGGTTTCTTGCCCTCTTTATTGATCTATTTCTTAATCATGGTGTTCCTCTTTTATGAGGTGATTTGGTGGCCGAAGTGCTAATCAAGGTTGGGGCTTCTTTCCTTCTTTTGGAGCTCGGATCACCACAAAAGGCGGGTTATATAAATTTCCCTTCTTCTATTTTGGCACTATAATCTTGCGCCTTCATTGTTGTTTGTATCTCTTAAATATGATCTTAACATGATAAAAGGTGTTATCATGAATTATGGTTTGATCCGTGGTGACAGTCCTATGAAATTTGCTTCGATCTTCCAAACCCTAATTTCTCTTGTACCCGGTTTTGAAATAAATACAAAATGGATATTTTTCTGGCCTTGGCTATTGATTTCATATCCTTATGAATGGGGATTCGGGTACCTTAGTGTAACATGATTTATACTACTATTTTTTAAGTGTTAAACATGAGTTATAGTACTATTTGTTAAGTGTTAAACATGAGTAATCACCTCTCTTAATTATACTCTATTGTATAAAATTCTATCATGATCAAAAGATGTTGATGACCATCTTTGTATGGTGACATTCTCTTTGTTTGTGATGAGCATTCATTGGTGATAACCTATTGATTTGGTTATGGTTCATACTTAATTTGAGGATAGTTATAAGTTCTTTTGGCCGTTTGACCTTGGTGGTCATTATACATATATTCTAGTCTTATATGTTGGCTAGTGGTCGAAAACCATGATTTGTTTAGAGAGGATGAAGGTGATGACCCTACAAGTATTACAATACTTGGTTTTATTAACATGATGATTAAGATGGTGAATGAGGTTCTTATGATTTTAGGGTTATGACTTTGTAGGATTCTCATGTAGGTTTCTCTTTTTCTAAACCCTAAATACACATACTCAATTCCTAAAGTGTTCTTGAGAGGATCATTCTATATGCATCATAAACTTTGGTTTAATTACCACATGCTAAGTTTTGATCATCATGTTGTCCATAGAGTTATGGATGCTTTCTCATATATGTTGAAGCTCAACTTTCTTTCTCCTAAGTGGTCTTGGTTAATGATCATTATGGTGATTTGTTCTAGGGTTTGAATGATCATGTTTGCCAAGTTTTAGACATAGTGACCCTTGGTATTATTGCTTATTAGCCTTGAGTTTTGGTCGAGACACGTGTTACCCTTGGATTTGAGGTCAAAACACCCATGTATGGATGTGGGTCGTAACACCCATGATTTGATTTGGGTAGAGACACATTTATTTGATTGAGGTCGAGACATCTTGCTTAAATTTTAGTCGAGACATATATAAACCTTGGTGTTAGGGTTGTGACCTAGAGTTGTATTTTGATTAAGAGTACCTTGAGTTGGGTTTGTGATGTTCGTGACCTATACTTTGTATGAAGGTGGTCGAAACACCTTGTTGATGGTAGGTCACACCATGTTTGGTTTGAGGTCGATATATATGATGACGTTGTGGTTGAAACACCTAGCCATGTTGTGGTCTAGACACCTCGCATGAATGTGGTCGAGATACTTTGCTTGAGGGTGGTCGAGACACTTGTTTCATGAGTGGTTGAGACACCTATGTGATGGATGGTCGAGATACATACATGAACATATAGTTAACACATGTGCATGAGTAAGCAAGTAATAATCCATGTATAGTGTTGTGGGAATGATTGTTTGGTTAGCCATAATCATGATCCCTAATCCTAATGTGCTCCAAGAAAGTGGGAAGTGACTTAATTAGGGTTTAGTTCTATAATCATGATGAAAACTCTAATTGGTTATGTGAAGTGAACCCTAACCCTAATTCCAGGGTATGTTAAAATGTGCATGGATGAATAATATATGATGATACTTGCTCTCTCTCCTACTTGCATGGTTGTAACTTATAGGGTGATTGAGTGTCATAGCTTATGCATGCTATGAAGATGATTAAATGATAATAGATGATGGCCATGAGCCTTGATGAGGTGAACTAGAATTGTAAATATGTGAGTGTGCACACTTAGATATAATATATAGTACTTAACTTTAATACACTACAATCCTATGGGAGGTAATAAAACTAGAGATTTGTAAATAAATAATTCCATGGAACCCTATGTGGTTAAGCATGAAACCCTAACCCTAAATTGAGGGAACATATGATGTATTGCTTACTGTGTCTAAAAGTGTAAATTTATTTAGACGCTATCTCTTCCTATTTTTATAGTGTTAACCTTGAAGGTGAAATGATTTTCATAGCTAATGATTTCTATGATGTATATGCGATGGGAAACATGTGATGCTTATATGCCAGATGAGGCATGATGAGATAAAAATAAGTATTGAGAATAATGTGATTAGTCTTATGACCTAGTGAAGGTTTAATGCCTAATGAGAGGTGTATCCTCCAATGATGTGATGAGAGATTGTTATCCCTAGTGATGTGTTAATAATGATTTGTCTAATATGGTAGTGTCATCATATAGTGATGTTGATGGCCTTGTTTAAGGCAGTGGGATAGTGTTGCCCTGAGATGATGTGACGAGTTCACACCTTCTATGTTTATATCTTCTGAGTTTGTTTCATAGTTATGCTTGCTAGATTGAGTTAGGGTTTGTATATCCACTTGTATTATGGAGCCTTAATTCACCAAATTGGCATAACTAATAAAGTGAAGCCTTAATCATGTAGTTCCCTTTTACCATAGATCCATCTTCAGTGTTAGTATCTTGCTGGATGGTGAAATGAGTAACTCCTATGGGAAACTTGGAGTGCATATTGTTGAATATGCGGGGTACAAGAGGAGATATCTCCCAATATTCTTAAATTGTTATAATAGTGATATGATGTTTTATTATAGAATGGTCATGCGTGAGCATGTTCTCTAGCATTGTGCCATGTACCAAGGTAGGCTAGTTGTTTTATAGGACCATAGCTTTGAATATGATTTGCTGTCTACATGACCATAGCTATGACTATAAGTTGCTATCTTGCAGTTTGAGTGTTATGTCACTGCATTGCAGACTTGAGCTGACCGAGTAGTGCTGGTGATGATCATGGAGTCTGGATCTTCCATTGATCTTGTATCACACTAATTTTGACTTCGCATTGTTCATTTGGATTTGAGTGGTACGCCTCAAAGCCTCAGTGCATAATAATTACAGATGTAACACAACCATGTAGTATTATTGCTTAGGGCCATATATGAATAACATTGGATGAGCCCCTTGTTGTGTTTCTTATATTGTTTATTTTTACCAATTGTACGTGTTCTTCATATTCCTTCTGAAAGTATAAGATGCTTTACTACTCAGTTGTAGACACTTGAACTGCTTAAACAATGATAATTGCCTGGCTTATATCATTTAGCCTAAATCTGCTTATCTGTTAGTAGTATAGATTGTAGTTTAGTTTATCAGTGCTTATAATAGATGTTGGTGGAGAGTTATATCCCTCGCTGGAACTTTGGTCTCACCCCGTGGGATCCATTTTTTTAGGTGGACAGATAGACTGAGATAGAGATCGTACAGGTGAAACTGATAATAAGAGGAGTGGTATCCACTGGATCATGGATGTGCAATTAGTGTCTAATAATAGAGTCTTATGTGTCGTCCCCGTATACTCACGTCTTTGGAAATGTTTTGTGAATGTTGTACATCAGTTTGACTTTTTGTCTATAAGCCATAATGGTACAAACATAGTATGTATACGTGAGCAAAGGATTATATGTAACATGTTGTAGCTAAACAGCCAATGAATAATAAAGTGTAATACCTTTTGATTTGAATGAAATACTATTACACCCACATCCCACAATTACCACTAATTATGAGATTAGGGAATAAGTTTGAGGATTATACTCAATAAAAAGTTAACTCCCATATTTTTCCATTTATTTCAAACTCTTTGTTTTCTATCATTCAATCACATAAATAAACTTTACAAAGGAATTAAACCTTGATTACTCAAATATGATCTCAACATTAATGATACACATCCAAACATTCATTTTGTTCCTCACACTTCCATGTATATACAACATGATAACCAGATATATACTCTATCATTAAGGAAACAATTATACAAATCATCATTTAGAATTCTCTCTCAACTATATACAAGGACCTAGAGTGACACAGACCGACTGAACAAAACTAATCTCATACTTAACTCCTGTAGCAAATCTATGCTGATGCAATGACTTCTTTAGTCTATGAGTTATCCCTAAACAAATTGTGAGTAGAGGGGTGAGCCTACTCGCTCAGTGAATGAGTACTTCAAAGAAACAATCTAAAGAACTTATATAATTATAGATATACCTTTGAGCAACCGATATCAATTTTAACAATAGTAATCTTTAAAGAGACTGATCATTCACATACATAAATATGGCAGGATACTGTAGATATCTACAAGAGTGAATCAATATATGAACATACTTCATTGATCATAAAGAAAACTAATAATCTAGAAACATACAAAGAATAATTGAATAATTACACACACTTGGTTAACCTCTCATTCATCTTATTATGCACCAGTAGTAATATACAAATTTCTAAACATTTTTCTCATTATTCTCTTTGTAATCTTTCATTAACCTTGACTTGACCTGACTACTGAACTGACTACTACTATGTTGGTCACTAAACATAACTGACTGATCTGACTACTATACTCTTTATCTGAACTCAATTGAAATCAATTAACTTTTCTATTTACTTTGCCTCTGAACTCACTTGGATTGTACCATCCAAGCAAAAGCCACTACTGTGTGACTTCCATACAAGTCTTAAGGTAAACCTGGGACCTTAAGACTACTACTAACTACCTCGGTCTACAACGAGGTTGCCACGTTTGTCCTAATGACGGCTAAACAACATCCATAAACTGTGGCCCCTTGTCCTGGGTACTCAGGAGGGGTGCCTCTAGGCTAAAAAGCCTCAACTCTATGTAATGCAGTTCTACTAGGGCTGGCATGCAAAACGAAGTAACCACTAGAAGAAGTAGGTTCACAAGGGATGTATACTTCAACTGGTGGGTACCACTAGATCTCTAGTTATTATTGGATAACCCTACTATTGAAATAGTACCACCAGGATCTCTGGTTATTACTGGGTACTGTGCTACTCAACTGAAGTACCACCAATATCCACTCAGTTGCTGTTAGATACTTCATTCTGGGCTACTTCTACCTATATCTGATAGTCCATAGCCTATTTCACTCATCTTGGCACATACCTTCAGGGAGGGTTCTACGATGTTCAGGGCATCTACTATTACTATGGTAGTTTTACTAACTACTTGAGCTATTGGATTGGATTCACTGATAATACTTAGTTGAATGCATAACATATTGGTTACCCTTATCTTAGGGTTTCTCATTTCTTAGATTCTTAACATACTGAGTACCCTTCTCTCAGGGTTTCTCATTTCTCATGCACATAAAAGAATTCACATATGTTCAAAAAGGTATCATGTCTAATGATATAAAAATTTACATTCAACATTTCTAGTATTCATGCATGGCATCAACGACATCCCTATCTAGGGAAATGCTTTTTATTTTTTCTTAAACTACCATAACTTATGCATTTCATGTTAATTAACTCAGCTGGAGATTTTTGCATCACAAATCAAAATGTGTATGCATATAAAATGATATTCAACTAGAAACTTGAATTATAACATAACTCATTTCAATCAGTCATGCATATGAAACCCAGGTATGATTTTAACTAGGGTTTCCAATATATTCATTAAAATATCATGAATCAAGAATAACTTAAAATAATTGAATTTATAACAATAAAAAAACCACATCAGTTGAATTCATGAATCTATTCGCAAACTTCCAACTTTTCATTCATTTAGGATTTCACCCTCTTTACTGATATATCAAGCAAACATTGATATCATCAAATGAAATACAAGACCTTATCTGTCATATATGTACTATACATTCAGATAAAACAATATTTTGTAACCAAGGAGATTCAACTAGACAAACTTCTTTATTCAATTTCACAAAAAAATTAGTCATAGCTGAAAACCCTAGATTTCGCTATTTTCATATAAACTCTACAGTTACTTTAGGAATTCTCATTTAGATAATTTGTATGAATTTCTAGTATGATTTATAACCTGGAATCCATAAAAATAGAGAAATAATCTATTTCATATCATCTTACAAAACCTAGGTCAAAAGGGCAGTTTAGGGTTTGTAGTCACATACAAAACAAGCAAAGATTATTGATCATTTAACTCATTTTTGTGCAATATACTATTTAAAGGAAGTACCCACTCACCATAAGGTGTGAAAACACCTTAAAAATGTAGCTCATCTATGAAAATCTTGAATTCATATCAAAACCCTAGCAAATCACCAGATTCATCTTCCTTTCAACCCGAAAACCCCAGAAATGGAGGATTATGAAGAAAGAGTGAGAAAAGGGGAAGATTTGATACAATTTTGAATTAAATTATAGGAGGGACAAAATCTTGTTATTATATTTCACTAGTATTTCATTTAGATAACCGAAGATTGTTAACTATTTAGGTTTTGTGCCTAAATAAAATTGTGTATTCTTTTTTGGAATACTATATAATTTTGATATGTAAAGAATATTTTTTACTTACTTTGATCAATAATGTCTTATTTAGAATATAACCACCCCAGTGTTGAAGCTTGTTAAAATTGGGGAATTGTAGTAGTTATATTTATTTCACTACAACACGTTTAGTGTTCTTGAAGCATACCCATTGAATTATGTAATATGCATCCCTTCACAAATATTTGTTATGGAGTTTGGCATGTGGAGTGTTGCACTTATTCTAGCTAAGTAATGTGTGCTTCCCTATTCATTTCTCACTCATTACATTCTCATTGCCACATACAATCTTTAGGGTAATGTGTATTGTATAATACACTAGGTAGAGGAAAAGATTGACTTTTAGTCTATATAGTTGTCTCATTATAAGAAGAACACTTGAAAAAGTTTCAATCAAGTGTCTCTAGTGATTTGAATGTCACATGGTTCTCATGGGATTACAATGTAATTTTTAGAAGTGTGTGTCTTAAAAATAGAGACCTAAATGATGATAGAGTGACAACCTGTGCTCCAAGTACCCATATTTGAGTGAGGATAATAAGTGAGAGATTGCCAAAAACTAGCACAAGGATTATATTTCTAGAAATCATAAAACATACCTTGTTAATTTCATAAGTACATAATAGTTTGACAGAGATAAGATATATTACCTTGTGAAAGATTACACATATTAGACATGAAAGTACACTAACTATCTGGTTAACATAAACTATTCCTTTGAATAGAATGACTAATTCATATCTTACTCCTGGAATTATTAATTGTCTTCTTCTTCTTCTTTCATATTTTTCTTTTTAGTGGTATATCTCCCTAAAGAAGTACATTAAAAAATTAATCTTGAAACTTCCAAAAATTTGGCATCAACAATGAAGTGTAGTAGTTTTTGGGGGTGAAAAATGTAGTAACATACTCTGGCATCAACCATGAAATGTTCTAGTTTGTAGGGCACTAAAATTAGTAACATATTTTTGTTTGCAACAAATGTTATTTAATTAAAATGAACTTAAAATTGTAATTAATGTATTACCCCTAATTATAATTATCCCCTTGTGAATCCATATGGTTTATCCTAAATTATTTAGTACACATAATACTTCTATGTAATTGCACGTTTCCATATGGGAGTCATTTAATACCTTTATGTAATGTTTATCCTACATGGTGGATTTATAAACTTACATACCAAATCTTTTCAAGTTTTATTTTTTGTTAGAGTCAAATTTTCTATTTGTATGGGGTGTTATTTTCCCCCAATCACCCTGATGATGACTTCAAACAAGAAATTATATACTATATGTTTGCATGATTGTCACAATCACTTTACATTTATAAGATTTGAAATCGGAAGCTTTGAGCATTGCAAAAAATTATCCACTTAGGAAATCATGAAGAATACTAAAACATTTTGTAAGTTTTAAACCTATCGTGTAATCAAGTTACATAATATCTTCATATGACTCTATACTTTAAGGAGGAGATTTTAAAGTCCACAAGGCATCAAACTATAGAAGAGTATCCACCTAACGACATCCTTCAAGGCACTCAGTTCTACCTCCAAACGTTTATTATCATAGGTCACAAGGGTGAAGATAAAATTTTCAAACTACTTCAGTTACCACTCCCTCTCGCATATTAATTAATATAGTCTAGAATCCATATTTTTGAAATAGCTAAAAATTAGGCTTGATAAAGTCTTATTTTAACAACTAAGGGGACATTATGTTTTATAATTAAATGGGATAACTCTTGTATCCTTCTATAGTATCAGATTCAATGGGTATTCATTGATATTAGAAAATTGTTATTGATGATGGTGTACAACCACCAATGTTTGATACAAGCCAAATATGTGACGACCCGACAGCCGAATCACCACCAGTAATTACGCAGAATAACCATTAGCAACAGATTAACGAAAAACACTAAAAATTAAAATCATTTTGCAAAGAGTTCCATTGCCAGGAAACTCTTAAACAAAGAACCAAGGCAACATATACATCATGGTTCACATTGTACATACATTTTACAATCTTATCTCCAGGATATCATATACTAGTTGTTTTGCCCAAACATATACATATGCAACATAAGACCTCGATACATACAAGACAAAATCTCAGATCTTTATAAAACCATTACATACTAACTCCCAAGGACCTGAGAGTATATAGATGACACATAGTGATTCTATCTACAAGACGCGACAGACATCACACTCAACCTGAGCTGAAACTGTTTTCCCTGTTGTTGTTCCCTCCTTCTACAATACAATCTCTACCTCCTCATCCGCATCCACCTAAAAAAAAATGTTAGGACCAACATGGTGAGACAAATGTAACATCCCTAACCTAGGTTTAGCGCTAACCCTATTTTCTTGGATTAAATAATTTTCTTAGGACCTTAATTTAATCCTATAAAGTGTTTTGTTATCAGGTGACAAACTTCTGTTTCAAGTTTGGTCCTATTTGAATAGTATTTGAGCAATGTTCTCTTATTTTGGATCAAAATGCAATTTACCCAAGATGAGGGGTTATATTGTAATGTGTCACATGTTGAATGTACCTCATGTGTTTTATCATCATAAGAGAGAGAATTATGCTAAGTGATGGCTTTTGGAAAGCCTAAATTCCAAGTTTGAGCTTGTTTGAATAATGATAGTTCCTTGTGTACCAATTTTGGTACAAATTGTAGTTTACCCAAAATATAGGGTTGATATGCAATTACCACTTCTAGAGTGTCCCTAATATTATGTATCATTTAGAGGAGATATAAAGAAGGAGACACCATGTTTGAATCATCTTTGAGTGATGGTACTCTTGGTGATGAAAAGACCAAGAGATGATGTATAGTTGAAGCCCTTACTTGAGCTGTATTGAGTTGTAGACTTGATATGGGAATGCCTATCGGCCAAGGAGCCATAGAGGGGATCTCATATCGGTTTTGGAACTCTTTTAAAAGTCCATGATGGCCTAAGAACCTAAAGGAGGTAACCCATGACGAGTTAGATTCTCCTTGCAAAACGTTGTATCAGTTTGCATAATTTGTGAGATAAAGATAAGATATCTTATCCAAAGAGATAAGTAATGGCCGAGACATCGTCTCTAGAATATCCTCAAGACTTTTGTATGACAAGATATACATGTGTCAACCATGCATGGCCACGTGTCACCTAGTAGTATATGGTGATGACACCTCTTATACACTCTCTCTCATGAACCCCAAGTATATATACCTCTTATTTCACCTGCTAATCGAAGTTTATGAACCCCACAACTCTATTTCTTTGAGATATCGTGTATAGTAGCTTAAGGATCAATGGGAGCTCGAGCACCAAGCTTAAGAGAAGGCCATGGTCATCTTCAACCTTGGTTGAAGCATGATTTTCGAGTTATAGTTATTCCTCTCTTTTCTTCTTCACCAAGTTCTTAACTATGGTGATTCTTTGTATATGGAGGAGTTGTGAACGAGCCTTGGACCTTGGATAAGCTCATATTCAACCTTAGGAACGTTAAGCAATGGAGCTTGGAACTTTGAAGTTGTTATTGAGGCGGGTTATATAACCTGAACCCAACTATGTTATTATTCACCTTCAATTTTGTTGAAATTGTTGATCTACTTTCAATTTTCAAATTCCTTTGATTAATTGATGTTACTTTGAGTTACAAAAGCATCTTAGGACTATTGTCCATGATCTAGAGTAGTAAGAACAAGAGTCTAGTGGTTTATGATGATGACATCATCAAGGTCTAACTCAATATTGGGTTGAAGCACCTCTGACCCGATATGGTAAGGTGAATATACCCCTAGCACGATACAATGAGGATGCATATACTTTATACACGATATGATGATGAATAATAAACCTTGTGAACGATATAGTATCAAGCATACACCATGTGCACGATATGAGATCAAGTATACACCCTATGCATGACATGGAGTCAAGCATAAGTTCCAACCCGATATAGCAAACCCTAGATAATAAGTAACCTGATATGTTGATATGAACACACCATAAACACGATATGGTGAGGAGTGATACCTCATGAGTGATATGAGTAAAACATATACACATCATGAGCATGATATGAGTTCAAGTATTCACCTCCTACATGATATGGTGTTAGGATTATACCCTAACCCGATATGGGTTGAAACCCTCAAAGGTGATATGAAACTCGATATGGTAAACCCAAGATGATGGGTAACTCGATATAGGGATGAGTGATACCTCATGAATGATATGAGTGATAGTTTGTGAACAGTAGGAGTGATACCTACATACATCTTGTACATGATATGAGGTTAAGTACCTCATGCATGATATGGTGTCAATTGTACACTCTAACCGATATAGTGTTGAAACCCTAGATGATGGAATAAAACCCGACACACCCCTATCGTTTTGTGTAAAGGATTATTTGTGAAAGAGCTCAACTAGATATCCAGCTTCTTATTCAATTATATGATACAATTTATTCCTTGAAAGTATAAAAGGATATGAGCATAATGGTCTATCAAATATGCTAACCTGATATGTTATCCAATATGGTAACCTGATATACCAATCCAATGTGGTAACCCGATATGATATTGGATATGTACTACTAAAACAATACAATGATGAAGCACATACCCCATGCATGGCATGGTGCACACCTTGTACATGATAGGATATCAAGTATACCCCTTATACCTGATATGAGGTCAAGCTTTTAGCTCATACATGATATGAGGTTAAGTAACTCTAACTTGAGATGATAAAATCTAAGTGATACCCAACCCGATTCGGGTACACGATATTGTAATAGGGGACACACCCTAGACACGATATAGTGATGAGGCAATAACACATGCCCGATATAGATGCATGATATAGTGTTGAGGTTACACCTCAAGCCCGATATGAAAGTATGATATGGTGTCAAGTACACACCTTTACATGGAAGCATCTCAACTGAATGTAATTGATGAAGTAACACATGAATTGTGTTATGTAAAGAGTTTAATGCAGTGTGTTAAGTGTAGGCCAATGTACCTTGAGAGAAGGATTGGGTCAAAGTATGATGCAATGAACATCCTAATGAGGATAAGAGAGAAACTTTTACATGTGTGATAAACATGTTAAGCATGCATTGATACTCCTAAAAATTAGTGGAGTATGAATTAGGGCTTGATTCTTGATAATATGATATTGAATCCTTAACTTGTTAATAAGGGGAAAACCCTAACCTTAATGAAGGGTGATGGTATGAACTTAAAACCCTAATCATGGGAAGGATGTATTTCTCTTATATCACATAGTGCTGATGTGAATTTGAAACCCTATTTGGTTAAAATAAGCACAATGTTAACCCTAATATTGGGAAGGATGTATTTCTCTTGAATTGCATGGTGATGTCGTATACTATTGGAGTTTTTATCATGAAGTGCAAACCATATAGGAATCATGAGATGATGAGCATAGCCAGGTATGAGCTATGATGTTTTATATAATATAGATTTAAATGAGCCTTGTGAGCCATGTTAAATATCTGTACAACAAGTATAATGATTATATAGTTTGATATCTAAAAGGATAGTTGTTGCCTAGTGAGAGGTGACAAGATATTTAATGGACCATGTGAGCTATGTGAAATACTTGTACAACAAGTGTAATGAATACCTTGGTCTAAGGACCTAGAGGGAACATTTACTTATTACAGTGGTAACAATGCTCAGTGATGATCTAAGGGTTTGAATACCCAGATCTAGATCATGATGATGATGATGTTAAAGGATGAGAATTCCCAGTAATGTGATAAGGGACTAATATCCTGAGTGTATACATTCAAAGTGTTCCAAAGATTATAAAAGCACTACACCTTTCTTTATAGCATCTGTTATAATTCATGTTTGAAACTTGGTTGATGCTAAAAGATATTGTAATGCATCTAATTAATCAAGTGGAATCTCATCATGTAGTTACCCTGACCTTAGATCTATTCAGTGTTAGAAATTGCTGATGGTGAAACGAGTTTAACTCAGAGAGAATAATTTTGAATATGTGGGGGTGAAGGACAAAGTATATCCATACGTCCCGATGAAGAATCGATGTCGCACCTTCCTTATTTATCACAGGATGATGTGAATCTCCCGACCAAATGAGGAATTGATGCATAAATTCTTCTTCATTCTATGTGTATCGGGATTGAAGTATAAAATCTCCCGACCAGGCGAGGAATTGATGTATAATCTTCCTTATCCTTATAATCTGGAAAGCTAAGTGGTCTTCTCCCAAAGAGAGTACATGCTACAGTTGTAACTCTATAGAGAAGATGCCGCTGTACCCCGACATGCTATTTGTAGTTGACATAAGATGTCCTACCTGCAGCTAAAATGAGATGTCCTACTAGTTGTCTCATACTAACCGAGACAGGTGAGGTCTTGACAGCCGGCTCTACCATTGACCTTGTATGGTACTGATTTGAACTTAGTTGTGGTCGGTTGGAGTATGAACGGTATGCTTCATCTCATCAGGGCATAAGTGTGATTGTAATATGTAATCAGTCATGTAGCGTATTTGCTTAAGGATCAAATACAGAAGACATTGGTTGATGCATACTTCTTTTATACATCTTAATTGGATAGATATTACACATGTTTCTTTATATTCCCTGTAAAGTGAATAGATGATTTATTGATCTGCCATAGATAGATGCATTATTTTAAGAGAATAAATTACTCTATTATGCTTATAACAATGATTAATCCTGCTTGTTAATAGAAAAGAACATCTTCTCAGTTTTATACTGCTTACCTGTGATAATAATATTGTTGGAGGAGAGTTATATCTCTCGCTGGGACAATTCTCTCACCCCGTGGGATCCACAATTTTTTTAGGTGGACGTGCACGAGGAGGTTGAGACTGTTCTATAGAGGGAGAACAACTACACTTGGGGCAGCAGTAATCACTCAGGTTGAGTATACTGTCTGTCGTGTCTTATAGATAGAAGTCCTATGTGTCGTCTCTGTACTCTCAGGTCCTTGGAGTTAGTACGTAATGGTTTTATGCATGATTTGAGATTTTGGCTTGTATGCCTCAAGGTTTTGCATTGCTTATGAATAGGTTTTGGCAAAGCAACTGTTATGTGTTGTCCTCGAGATGAGATGATACAGTGTATGTACAATATGAACCATGATATCATAAAGTTTTGGATCTTTTAGTAAGAGTTTCCTGGAAGAGGATCTCTTTGAAAAATGGTTTTAAATTTTTAGTGATTGTCGTCAATCTACTGCTTATGGTTATTCTACAATTATTACTGGTGATGGCTTGATTTGATGTCAGGTTGTCACAATAAAAGTCCCAGCGAGAGATATAACTCTCCGCCAACAATGTTATTATCACAGATAAATAGTATAAAACTGAGCAGAGGATCTTTTATATTAATAATCAAGATTAATCACTATTTATAAGCAGAGCAGAGCAATATCATCTTTTAAAGCATTGCAACTATCTAAGATAGAGCAATAAATCATCTATTCGCTTTATAAGGAATACAAAGAACACATATAACATCTATCTATTTAAGATGTATAAAAGTAATGTAACATCAACCAATGTTTCCGTGTTCAATCCTTAAGTAGATACGCTACATGACTGATTACATATTTACAATCACATTTATGCCCAGAGGAGATGGGGTATACCACTTATGCTCCAAACGACCATCACTTAGTCAAAATCGGTACCATACAAGGTCAATAGAAGAGCTGACTGGCAAGACCTCACCCATCTCGGTTAGTATGAGACCACTGGTAGTGACATCATGTCAAACTACAACTAGCTTGTCGGGGTATAATGGCATCTTTGCTATAGAGCTACAGCCGCAACATGCACTCTCTTCGGGGAGATCACACATCAATCCCTGGTACATTTTCATCAGTGCGATCACACGAGAACCCTGGTATTCCTCAGGAGATCACAAAAAAATCCCTATCTGGACGTAAGGATATGTTTGTCCGTCAACCCCACATATTAAAAAATGTGCACTCTGAGTTAAACTCATTTCACCATTCAGCAAAGCCTGACACCAAATGGACCTATGGCCTGGGAAACTACATGATAAGGTTCCCCTTGATTAATTAGGTGCATTAAATTATCTTTTAGCATCAACCAAGTTACAAGCAAGGATTATATCAAATGCTACAAAGAAAGGTGTAATACATTTATCAAGTACTTTCATAATCTTGGAACACATTGAATGCAAAACACTCAAGATCTCAATCCCTTATCACATTACTGGGAATTCTCATCTTTTAACATTATCATCATCATGATTGCTAGATCAGGGTATTGAAACCCTTAGTTCATCACTGAACATTGTCACCTCTTATCATGTAACTATTACCTCTAGGTCCTTAGACTTGGTATACATTATACTTATTACACAATTATTTCACATGTCTCACAAGGCCCATTTAATCTATATCATATGAAACAACATAGCTCATACCTGGCTGTTCTCATCATATCATGATACCTGCATGGTTAGTATTTAATGATAAAAACAATACATAACATCACCATGCATTACAAGAGAAATACAACCTTCCCATTATTAGGGTTAGGGTTTCCCTTTTGAACCAATTAGGGTTTCAAGCCGATTAGGGTTTCAAGTTCATATTATCAAGAATAAAAACCCTAATTCATAGCTCTACACATATTAGGAGCATCAATGTATGCTTATTAAATGATTATCACACAAAGTATGAGTTTCTCTCTCATCCTCACTAGGATATTGATTATGTGATGACCCGATATCAAATCAAGCCATCACCAATGAATAATTACAGAATAACCATAAGTAGCGGATTAACAAAATCACTAAAAATTAAAACCATTTTGCAAGGAGATCCTGTGCCAGGAAACTCTTAAACAAAGAACCAAAACTTTAGATACATCAGGGTTCACATTGTACATAAATTGTACCATCTCATCTTGAGGATAACATATAACCGTTGCTTTATCAAAACATATACTGAAGCAACATGAAACCTCGAGGCATGCAAGCTGAAATCTCAGATTGTTTATAAAACCTTTACGTACTGACTCCAATGACATAAGAGTATAGAGATGACACATAGGACTTCTATCTACAAGACACAACAGACAGTACACTCAACCTAAGCTCTTACTAATGCCCATGCTGTTGTTGTTCTTCCTCTGCAGTATGGTCTCTACCTCCTCGTCTGCGTCCACCTAAAAATGTTGGTCACCAATGGGGTGAGACCCATGTCCCAACGAGAGATATAACTCTTTACCAATAATATTATTATCACAAGTAAGCAATATAAAATTGAGAAGAGGTTCTCTTATATTAACAATCAAGATTAATCACTATTATAAGCAGAACAGAGTAATCTCTTCTCTTAGAGTAATGCATCTATCTATGATAGAGCAATAAATCATCTATTAACTTTACAAAGAATATAAAGAAACATGTATAACATCTATCCAATTAAGATGTATAAAAGAAGGATACATCAACCAATGTTTTATGTATTCAATCCTTAAGTAAATACGCTACACGACTGATTACATATTACAATCATACTTATGCCCTAAGGAGATGAAGTATACCGTTCATGCTCCAACTGACCACAAACTTCTCACAAGTCGGTACCATACAAGGTCAATGATAGAGCCGGCTGCCAAGACCTATCCCGCCTCGGTCAGTATGAGACAACTGGCAGTGACATCTCATGTCAAATTGCAAAACGATCATGCCATGGTATAGTGGCATCTTTGCTTAGAGTTACAGCCACAACATGCACTCTCTAAGGGGAAAATAGACCCACAAACTTCCCTAGTTAAAAATTACTGAGTCATGACATATAGACATACTCTGAACCACGGGCCAGTTCACCGTGCTCATTACTGAGTCTACAACCACTGTCTCACTCATGCCATGATATGGCATATAGACAATCCCCAAGATTGTAGATGTAAGGGGATCGACTCACATATGTCTGTCCAAGCTCACACCCACACATATTCAAAAATATGTGCTCCATGTAATCCCGTAGGAAAAACCCATTTCACCATTTCAGCAAATTCTGACGTTGATGGATCTATGGTCAGGGCAACTACATTTTATGGTTCCTAATGATTTATTAAGTGTATTATAGTATTCTTTTAGCATCAAACAAGTTATAATCATCAATCATAAACAAATGCTACAAAGAAAAGTGTAATACATCTACCAAGTACTTTTCTAATCTTTGGAACACATTTAAATACATAAAGTTGGGATCTTAGTCCCTTTTCACATTACTGGGGATTCTAATCCCTTAAAATCATCATCATGATGATTACTGGATCGGGGTATTCAAACCCTTAGATCATTATTGAACATTGTTACCCCTGTAACATGTAACTATTACCTCTAGGTCCTCAGACCAAGGTATTCATACACTTGTTGTACTAGTATTTCACATAGCTCATAAGGCCTGTTTAAACATCTTTTCACCTTTCACTAGGCAACAATTATTTGTTTGGGTTTTAGGGGAGATAGAGAAGGCAGCGGAAACAAAAAATTTTCTCCCCCAACCCATACCGAGGAAACGCGTCAACGTCTATATAATAGGAAAGGATGGTTTGTGGAATCATACCTTGTCCCGAGGCTTGCTCGGCGACAATACCTCGCGCAATGCGCGGTCTTCAACTCCGGTCTTGGACAGTGTCTGTGCAGCTCCTGGTCGTACCGAGACTGACGTCTCCTCCTCCTACCGGACTGTCGGATGACAGTTGTCCTCCTAAGCGGCAGTGTCCTCCCGCCTCTGTAGTAGTCCACACGGACCACCTGGAACTCCACTCTCCTTGTCCCACAAGGAAGTGGAAGGAGTCGCACCCTCCTGTTGACGTACTAGTTGCCAACACACTCTCCTGCTACCAGTTGCAACTGCAGTTGTCCTTCCCTTGCTGCACCTTCCTTTTGTGGGAAGCACTTGCTTGGGATCTCTCACGGTTACCAAAACCAGAGAGAACGACAACTTCGCAAAGCAACCGACTTGCATTGAGTTGTACTTTGAGAAGCCCCCAATACCCCTATATATATAGGCGGGTCATGGGACAGGGTTCTCTATGTCTGACAATATGGGACTAAAGCAGGAGTAGAAGGGTTCGAGAATTTTCCACAAAAAGCAACCGGTTCGCAACTTGAAATGATCGGTTCACAACTGAACCGATCGGTTCGGCCATTGAGCCGATCGGTTGGACCTGAGCCGATCGTTCGGGGCACTCCAACCGATCAGTTGGAGCCCTGAACCGATCAGTTCATAGTCCTAATCCGGCTCAAAAAGACTTTCCTTGTTTCGTTCCCAATTGGCATCGAATACCAATGTTATTCCCAATCAAATTGGGCAATTTGAAACCAAAGGAAAATTCTTGCCGACATGACTTTTTCCAACTGGTCGGTTGCACCAGTTGAGCTGATCGGTTCAACCCTTGAATTTGGTCATTTCAACCTGGGCATGAGCCGATCGGCCTGGACACTCCAGCCGACCGGTTCAGCAACCTCAGCCGACCGGTTCATCACATGAGCCGATCGGTTGGGAGCACAGGTTGGGCAAAATCAGTCAATTGCGATTTCAATCAATCTGATACTCCAATCAATGCGTCCAACACCTTGAACCATACGATATTGAGCTATCTACTAATTGAGTGTTTAATTGAACTACTAAACTCCTTTAGTAATCAATCTAAACGTTGCTTGTGGACAAAACTCCTCTTCCAGGTTAAATCCTATGTGTGTGACCCTGCAGGTCCATTTCACGTTGGCAGTGAAAGTCCATAACACTTATGACTTCACAAGCAAAGAGCGGTGCCTGGTCACACATCAGTGCTACCCAAGTGAAAGTAGAAAGTTGGAGAACAACTTTCATCCTACAATCCGTGAATGGTGTTACAGTGAATGTATAATTCCTTTGTCACTGATATCCCGAATGAACTCGAGGCATGGAACAATCATCCTGTCAATGTTCATTCACTTTCTTGATCTCAGAGTAGATTGAAGGAGATATGTATGACATTAATATCACATACTGATTCACACATGCGTGCGCACGCCTATCTCAATCCTACTCATCAAGTGGCCTTGGATATCAAACTCCCTCAGGAGGGACAAATCCCATATCTATCACTCACCCCTCAAAAGCCCCATGTGTCAAAGCCACCCAATCATCACCTTTATAACAACCCATGTTTCAGGACTGCGTTTGATGATGTCAAAGTGTGCCCAACGACATGTGTTGAGTGTAGTGATTTCAGGTCTAAGAATCACACTCACCACCATCACTGTGAGTACTGACTGTGACTACCATCTCATGGTTCCATGTGTCAAACTCACGGTGGGTCTGTCCGGTACACTTGTTCTCTAACAAGTACCTATGTGTTTGGTTTGATATCTCTATATCATGACTAATGAGATTCTGTCATCAACCAACACCACAATCCAGTCTTGTGTGTCATTGCTGTCTATCTACCTTCCACAATGACATCCGACTAGGGACATAACAAGAATGTACAAACTCTTAGCATCCGTATGATCTCATCGTTCAGGTCCTTAACCTGAAAGCATACGTCATTGAGTACTGTCATTCTCTAGACATTCAATCTGTTCTATCACTATCTCATATGACTGAACCAGAATGAATTGGAAGCTTGCCTTTGATGTTTATCAAATCAATCTTAATGTATCCCACCAATCATCCCATTATTGGCTCTCAGGGCATACATACCAACAGACTCCCACTTGCACTGCGAGCCAATCATCCTTGAATCATATTCATAGTGATCTTCAGACATGTCCCACATGTTACTGTGCTCTAGTGCCAACATAGTGAGTAATGACAACACCTTGCCAAAGTCTGTACAAATTGCATGTCTCACATCTCTTCGCTGTACGTCATACGTATGAGATGGAGTTTCCGTAATATGCGATCTAGTATTCCTTTGCTAACCTTTAGCCACATTGCATGATCAAGGATTCCAGACTTATCATCAATGAGTGGAATATAAGTTCATCTCATGAACTTCCAGATCCATATAGTATCCATTGCTGTTCACTAATACATAGATACTCGGCATTTCCCTTTTTCAAATGGCTTTATTGGAACACTTCCAATTATCAACAAACTTTCACTTTTATACATCTTATGTATATATTGTGATTAATTTTCTGTCCTTTCGGAAGTTTGCATCAATGTAACTCTTTACATCGAACTCTTCCTTATCTCCATAGAACTAGTACTTCCCAAGTACTTATCAAGTTCTTATGGTATTCCAGTAACCCTTACTGGAAGTAGACAGACATCCACTCGTCATGTCCTACATACGAGTTATCAGGATGAGCACATCATATTGCTATGTCCCACATACAAGATGATGAATGCATTTTATTCTTGCCATGTCATACATGCAAGACAATGGGATAATTACATACATGATAGATCCATATCTATTCTTAGTGTTCCCATTATTCAAAAGAATTGGACACTTGGCCTTGGGATACTAATATCCATATAAGATGGACAAGTTTTCTCCCACTGAATCTGTGCATACTGAACCCTTCAGTACATATTGCCAATGTATGCTTTCTCTTTCCAGGTCAAGATATTTTTTGAGAACTATCTCTATAGATCTCTATTCCTATCACATAGGAAACATCTCTATCTTCCTTAAAGATAATTTCCACTTTTGTATTTCCATTTTAGAGCATTTCCATTTCACATTAACATGTGGAATGTGAACACACTCCCACTAAATCACAGATCCTCCTTTATCTTTGACATATCAGTCAAACCCTTTGACTATATCATCAAAGTAAAGATCAAATTTTGAGTTGCTTGTACTCAATCAATCACATTGATTAGTTCATTGTAACTTATAGACTTCATTTGCATTAGTGGATTCATAAACCTTATAGGCTGTGTCACGTACACATCCTGGTTTTATTCCTCATAGGAATGCAGTTTCAGTATCCATATGCCAAAAGTCTTAGTCATTAAGTTGCAATCAACAAGCATCATCCTTCTCAAAATGTTATCCATGTGTCTTAACACTTAAGACTCATTTGCACTTATGGATATGATCCAATGAGTGCTACCATCAAGGTTATACCTTATGGATCACGTGGAAGTCATTTAGGATGTAATGGTTCTATACCATAACTCAAAATCTGATTCCTCATATTCATCTAGATAGTTGACTCATCATATGAACAACTCATCATATAGATGATTTAGGTGTATCTGTTAAGGATATAAGAACTCACAACCCTTGTGATTCTTAATTTCCTTTATTAGTGTGGGGTATTCTTTTATTAAGAAGAATTTAGTTATTCGATAATCATTCTCTAACTCCTTAGAGTATGATTCCTTCTTGATTTAGACATCACCATGCCTTAATCATGAGTTCACTATGATACACTATCATAATCACTCATAAGGATCTCAAACATTTGGTTCAAGTATTTCATTCATTGATCTCATCAAGAATTAACACTTTACCAAATTTGTACTTCATCTATGATAATCTTGAACACTTCAAGATATTCATATTGGTATTTCTCTAAACACCATTTGAAGTATTAGCATTTGTTCTAATAGGTATGTAAATACATCACATGTATTATACCTAATAGGATAATCATTCTCCCACTACCATTAGTGAAGATTGATTAATCACGTCCAAGATATTCATGTCTCTTACTGGTTCTCTAACCAAAAGAGTCTAGATTTATCCATCATATGGACACTAGAAATGAATTTCTTATGATATATGCTAATTTGATGGTTTGAGTTATCAATAACTTTAGGTATCATTTTATCTTATGCATACCATGTATCACAAGATAAACAAGGCATTGCCACAAAGATCATATCTTTAAGATCGAAACGTCAACTTTATTAATTGCCATCATTGTCATACAATATGCAATAATAAAGTGTTTCTATCTATTGGCAATATATGAAATAGCAGTTCTCAACTCTATTTCGTGCCCTTTAGGCTGAAATAAACTGAAAGGTACTCCTATCTATGGCAGCAATACTTGCTCCAATGATGGGTACTTCTTTCTCGGTCCTTTCACAAAGGCCATCGCTTCTTTGTGAATATTGCATATCATATATGACATATCCATATCTTGGTATCATATACCTCGGATAAAGAAGCAGTTCATTTCATGATACCTTAGGTGGAGATCTCCATCCCCTCCTTCATCTTCTTTTGTTCTTCCAGATATAGAGGGCAATTCCCTCATACACCCTTTCCCCATGTGCCTTGAGGCTGAAGACGGATTGGATTGCTGGCTAGCTTCAGAACACTTCTTAGCTTTGCCCTTGTCCTTGCCCTTAAGAATTACCTTTTCTTTGATCACATCAAAGACTATGGTTTGTCTTTCTTCATCTTTGCCTCTACTATCCTCAACATGTCCAACAACTCTGTCAATGCTTGTCAAAGTTGATCATGTTGTAGATTATCATGAATTGTATGATTCTCACAACATTTGCAGTATCATACCAATAGCCAACTCTTGGCTCAGAGGGAATCCTTCTTAATCAGGTTTTCCACATACCCAATCACATTGAGTGTGTGAATACCTTACTGGATCTCCTTCTGTCATGACATGCTAGGATAGTATCTTGGAGACATCATATGTCTCATGTTGTCTCTGCAACTCATAGTTCAGGGAACACAACATTAAGCACTCCTCATCAATGTCATCCTCGGTATGCTTCCATAAGCATACTTTCAGCCATTGATGTGGTGGAATCGAGTTCATCTGGTTCTGGTATAACTAGGACTTAGAGCTCTCGCTCTTTGAGAACACTTCTCATCATCCTAACCAGTCGTGGAATTATTCCCATTTTAATTTGTTGATCTCAAAGACCGATCGCAAATAAAGTGATTTGTTGATTAACCATTTATTTTAACAAAAGGAAATATATGCAATTTTAGTCCAAAACTCATTTTTGACTTATTTGATTGATTTGAAAATTTGACGATAAAATTAGGCCTTTAATTAATTATCGCTCCCACTATTTTAGTTCAAATTGATAGCCCTCACCATCAATTCAGAAGATTGCAGCGTACAACATTCTAGTGGGAAAGATCCTGAAATCCTCTAAGCCATGGACCAGCTAGGGCTGTCACCCACAACATAGATCTCTCAGGTAGGCAACTTTTGCCAATTGCATCATATGCAACTCTTGATAAGATGTCATATACAACTCTTTGCAATGATCATCTCCATGCCTCAACGTACTAGATCCCATCTAGATCACCTTGTTAAGTCCGACCCAAAGCAAACACGATGAACATGCACCCTGCTAGGGCAGACCCACACATTCATCCTTCACGCTTCCACGAGGTAGACGGTGCACCACGCTAGGGCGTGCCCACACTTGGTCGAACAAGTTTTTCACGTGTGTCGCATTTGGAAGGCATCTAAAACTTAATATTTTAATGAGGGATTTGGTTTTATATACATATACATATCCAATCACCACAATACGTAGTACGTATCATATACATGCTATATCCCACAGAAAACATGCACCAATGATAAAAAGCGATGATTATGGCCATCCTAATGAGATTCCTCGAGCCAAGAGGAATCACGGTCATCTAGGTCTACATCATATGCAACCTGTACAAGATGAACTCTGTGCCTTGCCATCCGAGTTGATCAACTCATCACATGAATGATCTGTACTCTCCAGCCGGTCGTCTGGGTGCCACCAGCCGATCGGTTGGCTCCTCCAACCGATCGGTTCGCCTGGTCGTCGTGCATCTCGTCATGTCCGCCACCCGCTCGTCTCGCTCCTCGAACCGGTCATCAACCGATCGGTTCACTCCTTGAACCGACCGTCTGGAACGTCAACCGATCGGTTCACGCCTTGAACTGATCGTTTCAGCTGTCGTCTTGATGTCCTCCGGTCTTCGACATAACAGGAAATAAAATCTATCCTAATTATTACATTGCTTTAAAAAAGGGAAACCCCGAGTTACATTCGGGGGAGAAAAGGTAGGAAAGAATCTTGAATTATTTCGAGTTACATCAGGAATAAGAGAGGGAAGATCGGTGCGTAGACCGAGATGCAAGCAACCACAAACAACCACACACAGATAGGGGTTTATAGGCCATAATCATGCTACACACATCCACCACAAAACTCGTTTAAGGGCGACGTGTATCGAGTGCATTAATAATACATATCATATATGTAATTTAGGGATTTGTGGATTTAGGATTGGACATGCATAAAGCCGATATTATTCGCATTGTATGCAATAAATAAAGGCGAAAAACCAAAATCGATCATATCGATATTCCTAAAATATAGAGTAGTTGACATGGCTCTGATACCACTGTTTGGGTTTTAGGGGAGACAGAGAAGGCAGCGGAAACAAAAAAATTTCTCCCCCAACCCATACCGAGGAAACGCGTCAACGTCTATATAATAGGAAAGGATGGTTTGTGGAATCATACCTTGTCCCGAGGCTTGCTCGGCGACAATACCTCGCGCAATGCACGGTCTTCAACTCCGGTCTTGGACGGTGTCTGTGCAGCTCCTGGTCGCACCGGGACTGACGTCTCCTCCTCCTACCAGACTGTCGGATGACAGTTGTCCTCCTAAGCGGCAGTGTCCTCCCGCCTCTGTAGTAGTCCACACGGACCACCTGGAACTCCACTCTCCTTGTCCCACAAGGAAGTGGAAGGAGTCTCACCCTCCTGTTGAAGTACTAGTCGCCAACACACTCTCCTGCTACCAGTTGCAACTGCAGTTGTCCTTCCCTTGCTGCACCTCCCTTTTGCGGGAAGCACTTGCTTGGGATCTCTCACGGTTACCAAAACCAGAGAGAACGACAACTTTGCAAAGCAACCGGCTTGCATTGAGTTGTACTTTTAGAAGCCCCCAATACCCCTATATATATAGGCGGGTCATGGGATAGGGTTCTCTGTGTCCGACAATATGGGACTAAAGCAGGAGTAGAAGGGTTCGAGAATTTTACACAAAAAGCAACCGGTTCACAACTTGAAATGATCAGTTCACAACTGAACCGATCGGTTCGGCCATTGAGCCGATCGGTTGGACCTGAGCCGATCGTTCGGGGCACTCCAACCGATCAGTTGGAGCCCTGAACCGATCAGTTCATAGTCCTAATCCGGCTCAAAAAGACTTTCCTTGTTTCGTTCCCAATTGGTATCGAATACCAATGTTATTCCCAATCGAATTGGGCAATTTGAAACCAAAGGAAAATTCTTGTCGACATGACTTTTTCCAACTGGTCGGTTGCACCAGTTGAGCCGATCGGTTCAACCCTTGAACCGGTCGTTTCAACCTGGGCATGAGCCGATCGGCCAGGACACTCCAGCCGACCGGTTCAACAACCTCAGCCGACCGGTTCATCATATGAGCCGATCGGTTGGGAGCACAGGTTGGGCAAAATCAGTCAATTGCGATTTCAATCAATCTGATACTCCAATCAATGCGTCCAACACCTTGAACCATACGATATTGAGCTATCTACTGATTGAGTGTTTAATTGAACTACTAAACTCCTTTAGTAATCAATCTAAATGTTGCTTGTGGACAAAACTCCTCTTCCAGGTTAAATCCTATGTGTGTGATCCTGCAGGTCCATTTCACGTTGGCAGTGAAAGTCCATAACACTTATGACTTCACAAGCAAAGAGCGGTGCCTAGTCACACATCAGTGCTACCCAAGTGAAAGTAGAAAGTTGGAGAACAACTTTCATCCTACAATCCGTGAATGGTGTTACAGTGAATGTATAATTCCTTTGTCACTGATATATCGAATGAACTCGAGGCATGGAACAGACATCCTGTCAATGTTCATTCACTTTCTTGATCTCAGAGTAGATTGAAGGAGATATGTATGACATCAATATCACATACTAATTCACACATGCGTGCGCATGCCTATCTCAATCCTACTCATCAAGTGGCCTTGGATATCAAACTCCCTCAGGAGGGACAAATCCCATATCTATCACTCACCCCTCAAAAGCCCCATGTGTCAAAGCCACCCAATCATCACCTTTATAACAACCCATGTTTCAGGACTGCGTTTGATGATGTCAAAGTGTGCCCAACGACATGTGTTGAGTGTAGTGATTTCAGGTCTAAGAATCACACTCACCACCATCACTGTGAGTACTGACTGTGACTACCATCTCATGGTTCCATGTGTCAAACTCACGGTGGGTCTGTCCAGTACACTTGTTCTCTAACAAGTACCTATGTGTTTGGTTTGATATCTCTATATCATGACTAATGAGATTATGTCATCAACCAACACCACAATCCAGTCTTGTGTGTCATTGCTGTCTATCTACCTTCCACAATGACATCCGACTAGGGACATAACAAGAATGTACAAACTCTTAGCATCCGTATGATCTCATCGTTCAGGTCCTTAACCTGAAAGCATACGTCGTTGAGTACTGTCATTCTCTAGACATTCAATCTGTTCTATCACTATCTCATATGACTGAACCAGAATGAATTGGAAGCTTGCCTTTGATGTTTATCAAATCAATCTTAATGTATCCCACCAATCATCCCATGATTGGCTCTCAGGGCATACATACCAACATTATTCACATGGCTCACAAGGCTATTTAAACATCTTGTCACCTCTCACTAGGCAACAAATCTCTTTTAGGACATCAGACCATATAAACATTATACTTGTTATACAAGTATGTAACATGTTTCACAAGGCTTATGCAATAAGAGAAATACAACCTTCCCATTATTAGGGTTAGGGTTTCCCTTTATAGCCGAATAGGGTTTCAAATTCAAATTATCAATCGAAACCCTAATTCATTGCTCCACACATGTAGGAGGATACATTGATATCATAAGTAGTCAATCATTCTTATTTATTCTCACCATTTATCATTAAATGATTATCAACACAAAGTATGAGTTTCTATCTCATCCTCACTAGGATATTGATTACATCATACTTTATTAACTTGGCTTAACCCTTTCTCAAGGTATGTTAGCCTACACTTATCAAAGTGCATTAAACTCATTACATCTTAATGTAACAATTGACATGAGACACTTCATGTGCTACTCATCCAAGTATATTGGATTTAAGGTGCACCAAGGTGTATCAACCTTGAGGTGTTGGATGTGATATTTATCATGCCTTGGTGTATCACTTCCCTCATCACTTTTAACTTACTTAAATTCTTCAACTTATCTTGTATTAGGGTATTTCACATCCTAATACTTTATGCACTAGCTCATCACATTTATCCTGTAGTGTATTCGCCATAAGTCACACACTTGAATTACCCAACTAACAACAAGTGATATGTACTCATCTAGGGTTAAGGCATTGTTGATATAGGGTTGACCATTATCAACCACTTTAGGTGTTTCACCTATCAAGGTATTAATTATACCATTACTTGGTGTTACACTCATCACTCCTAAGAGTGTCTTGCCCTCACCTTTACAAAGTGTATTGGGTTGACTCATGTATGTCAAGTTGAACACATGTATTGGATTAGGTATATATCGAGCTAGGCATCATCATATCCCTCATACCCTTACATATCAAGGTATCAACCTTACCAATCATATTGTTTATCACCTTCACCTTTCATGGGTGTAACATCCTCACCTCACTTGAAGATATTGGACACACCATACTTTAGTGTATTGGCCATAACATGTTCTAGGGTATTAACCACCTTACCACTTTTGTCATCTAGTGTATTGGGTTACCCACCATATCGTTTTAGAGATGAGTGCTCAACAACCCAATATCGGTTTAGAGGTGTATGCTTGCTACCCATATCACCCAAGAGGTGTATGTTTTCTTCCATATCAGGAAAGAGGTGTGTGTGTGCTTCACACCATATCGGGCAAAGAGGTGTGTGTGTGCTTCACACCATATCGGGCAAAGAGGTGTGTAGTTGACACTATATCGTGCATGGAGTCTTTGCTTGACCTCATATCATGAAAAAGTTATATGGTTGACACCATATCTTGTTCAATATGTGAACTTCATTACCATATCATGCAAAGAGGTATGAACTCATAAGCATATCGTGCTAGTGATGTATGTACATAACCATATTGGGTTAGAGGTGCTTACTTCTGTGTTTGAACCCGATATCACTTTGTATCCTGATACCATCATCTTCAAGTCTAGAACTTCATTATAACTATTCTAGTACATGAATAACATATCTAGGAAACTATTAGAACTCATAGATTCATCAAGTATTCAAGAAAAACTCGAAATTGAAAGTAAACCATCTAGTATAGCAAGAGAGGTGGTGAATAATAACATGATTGGGTTCAAGTTATATAACCCACCTCAAGAACAACTTCAATGCTCCAAGCTCTAAATATCCACATTCCCAAGGTAGAAGATGAACTATCACAGGTTCAAGACTCGTTCACAACTCCTCTATAAGAAAAGAATCACCATAGATAAGAACTTGGTGAAGAAGAAAAGAAAGGAAAGAATCACAACCGAGATCCATGCTTGAACCAAGGTTGAAGATGAGCATGGCTTCACCTAAGCTTAATGGCTCGAGCTATTCCTTGCGCCTTGCTTCTTATCATGATATAAAAGAGTAAGAGAGTGATAGGGTTCAAAAAGATTCACTAGTAGGTGAAAGGAAGGGTATATATCCTTGAGGTTCATGGGAGAGAGTGTAAGAGGTGTCATCACCTTACTTCTAGTAGGTGCCACATGGCCATGCATGGATTCAAACATGTACTTGCATGCATTCCATCTTTATCTTACCATGCAAAATAAAAATTTGAGGATAATGCAAGGGATAAGGGTCGGCCCCTTTGGTTATCTTCTAGGGTAAGCCATTTCCACTCACATTATTATTATATTTACAATTCAATGCAACCTTTTTCAAGGAAAGTTGCAAGTCGATATCCATTGCTTTATTGAGGTGATTAGCTCGTTTTTGGAAAGGAAAAGAGTTAACAACACAATATGGGGGTCTCCTATTTGGCTCCTTGGCCGATAGGGACTCCCATTTAACACTACAACCCGATACACTCAATACAAGCTCAAATTAGGGTTTCCATTCAACCCCTTTCTTGGTCTTTTCATCACCAAGAATACTACCACTCATAAATGATTCAAACATGGTGTCTCATTCATTCTATCTCCTCTAAATGATACATAGAGGAAGTAGGAACACTCTGGTGGTTGTAATTTTCATATCAACCCTACATTTTGGGTAATTTACAATTTGTACCCAAATTGGTGCACAAGGTACTAGCATTATTCAAACAAGTTCAAACTTGGCATTTAGGCTTTCCACAAGCCACCACTTAGCATCATTCTCTGTCTTATGATGCTAAAACACTTATGGTACATTCAACATGTGACATTTTGCAACATAACATCCCATCTTGGGTAAATTGCACTTTGGTCCAAAATAAAGGAACATTGCTCAAACAACATTCAATCAGAACCAAACTTGAAACATAAGTGTGTCACATGATAAAAAACACCTTAAAGGATTATATTAGAGTTATAAGAAACTTACTTAGCCTAAAAAAATAGGGTTAACTCATAACCCAGGTCAGGGTCATTACAAATTACACCATACTTTATTAAATTGGCTCAACCCTTTTCTCAAGGTACATTGGCCTACACTTATTAAAAATGCATTAAACTCTTTACATCTTAATGTATCATTTGACATAACACACTTCACGTGTTACTCAATCAAGTATATCAGATTGGAAGTGCTTACCTCCATTTCGAGTAAGAGGTGTATGCTTGCTTACCATATCGGGCAAGATGTGTATGCTCACTTACCATATTGAGCAAGAGGTGTATGCTTGCTTACCATATCGGGCAAGAGGTGTATGTTTTCTTACCATATCAGGTAAGAGGTGTATGCTTCTTACCATATCGGGCAAGAGGTGTGTGCTTCCACCATATCAGGAAACAAGTGTGTGCTTCCACCATATCGGGCAACATGTGTGTGCTTCCACCATATTGGGCAACATGTGTGTGCTTCCACCATATCAGGAAAGATGTGTGTGTGTCCACCATATCAGGAAAGAGGTGTGTGCTTCCACCGTATCAGGAAAGAGGTGTGTGTGTGCTTCACACCATATCGGGAAAGAGGTGTGTGCGCACTTCACACCATATCAGGCAAGAGGTGTGTGTGCACTTCACACTATATTGAAAAAGAGGTGTGTGTGTGCTTCACACCATATTGGCCAAGAGGTGTGCATGTGCTTCGCACCATATCGGGTTTCATCATCATATATCTAATTGGAGGTGCTTCAACCCGATATCAGTTTGTGCCATGATGATGTTAATCATCATCAAGCTCTAGACTTTAGTTCCTTACTATCCTAGTTCATGGACAATAGTCCTATGCAACTATTATAACTCATGGATTCAATAATTATTCAAGAAAACTCGAAAATAAAAGTAGATCATCTGGTATAGCAAGATTGAAGGTGAATAATAACATGATTAGGTTCAAGTTATATAACCCACCTCAAGAACAACTCCAAAGCTCCAAGATCCAAAGCTTCATGTTCCCAAGGTTGAAGATGAACTTATAAAAGATCCAAGACTTGTTCACAACTCCTCTATATGCAAAGAATCCATAGATAAGAACTTGGTGAAGAAGAAAAGAAAGGAAGAATCAAAACTCGAGATTCATGCTACAACCAAGGTTGAAGATGATCATGGCTTCACCTTAAGCTTAAGTCTCGAGCTCCTCCTTTCTCCTCAACTACTAAGCATGATATCTAGGAGAAAGAGGGTTGTAGGATTCGAAAAGTTTCACTAGTAAGTGAAAGGAGTGGTATATATAATCGAGGTTCATGAGAGAGGGTGTATAAGAGGTGTCATCACCTTATACTACTAGGTGCCACATGTCCATGCATGGTTGACACATGTACATGCATGTACACATATTTATCTTGACATGCAAGACTCTTGAGGATAATCTAGGGATAAGATTTCAGACATTAGTTATCTCGTTGAGCAAGATATTTCAACCCAACATCACTTTATTCACAAATCGATACACTTTTTCCAAGGAAAGTTGTAAACTGATATCCATCACCTTCTTGAGGTGCTTAACCCATCATGGAAAAGGACAAGATTTGACAAAATGATATGGGACCTCCTCTATGGCTCCTTGGCCGATAGTCACTCCCATATAATCTCTACAACTTGATACAACTCAATTAGAGTTTCAACTATACAACTGTAACATCCATGACCTGGGTTTAGGGATAACCCTATTTGTTTAACCTAAATAAGTTGCTTATAAATAATCCTCTAAAGTGTTTTGTTATCAAGTAAAAAACTTATGTTTTGAGTTTGGTTTTGTTTGAATAATGTTTGAGCAATGTTCTCTTATTTTGGACCAAAATGCAATTTACCCAAGAAGACAGGTTATATTGTAATATGTCACATGTTGAAAGTGCCTCATGTGTTTTAGCATCATAAGAGAGAGAATGATGCAAGGTGGTGGTATGTGGAAAGCCTAAAATTCCAAGTTTGAGCTTGTTTGAATAATGCTAGTGCCTTATGTACCAATTTTGGTGCAATTTCTTGGACACATCATCTTAGGAGGAACAATCGTTGTAGATCCAACCCAAGTATCGATAGTTCGAGACTGGACGACACCAAAGAACCCCTCCTAGATTTGCATCTTCTTGGGGTTGGCTGGATACTACCGACGCTTCATCAAGGATTTCTCAAAGACTGCTTTGCCGCTGACCATGTTAACCCGGAAGGATGTGAAGTTCATGTGGTATGACATATGTGAAGCTCGCTTCCAGGAGTTGAAGGAGAAGCTGACCACCACCCATGTGTTGACTCTAGCTTCTGGAAATGAGGGTTTCATGATATTCACTGATGCTTCCAAGATGGGACTTGGTTGTGTGTTGGAATAGAATCGACATGTGGTTGCATATGCTTCCTGACAACTCAAGCCTAATGAGGTGAACTATCTAACACATGACCTAGAGCTAGCTGCTATTATCCATGCCTTGAAGATATGGAAGCATTACCTGTATGGTGCTACCTTTGATATCTTCACCGACCATAAGAGCTTAAAATACTTGCTGACACAGAGAGACCTGAACCTACGACAACGATGATGGATGGAGTATATGAAGGATTACGACTTCACCATAGCCTACCATCCTGGTAAGGAGAATGTCGTAGCAAATGCTTTGAGTCAGAAATAGCTTAAGTGTACAACTATTTTGTCCAGTCAATGGAAGAGTTTGGAGGAGCTGGTGCAGTGGACACCACAACGGCTAGAAGATCGAGTTCGTTTAGCTAATATCCAGATTCAATCTGAGTTGTTGGGTGAGATCATAGAAGCACAGTTGACCAATGAAGAGATAGACAAGATGAAAGGTTTAATGATGAAGCCACAGACTCATCTATCCATAGGAGTAGACGGAGGAATTAGGTTTGAGAATCACATGTGGGTTCCGGTGGATTCATCGATAAAGGAACGTATCTTGCAAGAAGCTCATGGATCCAAATACACAGTACACCTAGGAACTAATAAGATGTTCAAGGACTTGAATAGGTTTTTCTGGTGGCCAGGAATAAAGAAAGACATTGTGACATGTGTGGCCAGCTATCTTACATGCCAGATGGTGAAGTCTGAACACCAATGACTCGACGGGCTTTTACAGTCGATAGAAATTCCAGAGTGGAAATGGGAGCAGATCACCATGGATTTTGTGGTGGGTCTACCCCAGACCAAGAAAGGTCATGATGCGATATGGGTCATGGTAGATCGTCTTACCAAGTCAGCACACTTCCTTGCCTTAAAGACCACTACTAAGGTGTCAGAGCTAGCTGAGTTTTATATCCGAGAGATAGTGTGTTTGCATGGTGTACCTGGATCGATCATCTCTGATAGAGATCCAAAGTTTACTTCCAAGTTGTGGAAGCAAGTTCAAGAAGAACTTGGTACCAGGTTGAAGTTTAGTATAACTTATCACCCCCAGACAGATGGTCAGTCAGAAAGGACAATCCATACGTTAGAAGATCTGTTGAGAGCTTGTGTGCTCGATTGGGGTGGCTCATCAGAGCAATACTTACCTTTAGTTGAGTCTTTATAGAACAACAACTACCAAGCCAGTATTGGGATGCCTCCGTATGAAGCTTTGAATGGGAGACTGTGTCGGTCCCCACTTCACTAGGATGATGTGGGTGAGAGGACCCTATTGAGGTCAGATGAGCTCCAAGTGTATGCTGATAAAGTTGCTTTGATCAAGAAAAGGCTGAAGAGAGCCCAGGATCGACAGAAGTTGTATGCTGATACAAAGAGGACTGACGTGCATTTCACTATGGGAGGGCATGTGTTTCTGAAAATCCGACCACTCCGAACTATAGCTAAGAACAGAGGAAAGTTGAGTCCCCGATACGTGGGACCATTTGAGGTGTTAGAGTGGATTGGTGAAGCTGCATATTATTTGGCATTACCCCCTTAGTATAGCATGATGCATGATGTGTTTTACATGTCCAACCTGAAGTGATATGTGCCAGATCTAAGCCATGTGCTGAGCATTGAACCTATTGAGCTTCAAGGGAAGCTGACTTATCCTGAGACACCTTTACGAATTCTAGATACCAAGGTGAAAGAGCTCAGATGCAAGAAAATAGAGATGGTAAAGGTTCTTTGGAGGCACCATGGAGAGGATGAGGCCACATGGGAGCTGAAGGTGGACATGGAGAAAGCATACCCTGAATTGTTTGTTTGATTGCTTGAATTTCGAGGGAAAAATTCCTATAAGGAGGGGAGGATGTTATAACCTCAATTTCTTAAGAATGTAGTAAAAGATGTAATTCTCTATTAAAGAGTAAAAGAAATCTATTTTTGTTTTGTGATGGATTTCGTGTGAAATGGCCTTGATTGATTATAATGGGCCTTGTTGGCCATTGAGCCCAATTGAAAAGAAAAGAGAAATAAAAAGGAAAAGGATTTGATTAAATAAAAGGAGAATATGTGAAATAGAAATAGATAAGAGAATAAAGGCAAGTAAATATTCTCCAATATGGGAATTCATGCCTTTAGGTTTTCTTGAGGTCCAAGGGACCCAAAATAACAACATAATAACAAAGGGAAAAGAAATACCAATTAATTTTGGATTAACTAAAGGATAACTTAGGAGGGAAGGAAACCTTCTCATCCTTTGGAATTTGTTTCCCAAATTTCTTAAATAGCTAGATAATGTCAAGATAAACTTTCCCTTAAAATTTGAGATAAAAACGAGCTATGGTTTAGGAGATATGAATTTCTCAAGATAAAGCATTAATTTTGCAAATAGGAATATATATATTTCCTTTTAGTTGATCGCAAGCAATGGGAACCGTTGGATCTTGATCTAGCGTTGGACGCTCATCGTCTAAGTCCCACTGGGACTGGGACTCTATGAGTTATAGAGGGTCTTTCCTCTCAGGTTTTCTTATGATCCAGGGAGTGTGTATGCCTGGTGATGATTGCTTTCGACTCAGAGGAGGAAAATGAAGGGAACCAACCCTACTTTATAGGGGATTGGCTGCCTATTGGGAGAATTCTCAATCTGGCAAGAACCTGACCTGACCCTATATATAGGGGATGGTGAGCGAGAGAACCAACACCTCCTTTTGCTACCCTAATCTCTATGGAAGAGCACGTAGAGTGTTTTAGTGCCTTCAATTGGACCTTTCATCCTGACCTTCGCTCTCGTCACCACAGCAAACCTCACCGGATTCCAGTGAGTAGGGCGAGGTCTTGGCAAGTTCCAGGCCAGCAATTGAACCCCCAGTCAGGTTCGACGGAGGAAGGTGAAGCCTCCTGGCCCATTGGCATGCTCGCAACTCGACAGGATCATGAAGTCAACTGCGGAGTTGACCCTCACAACAGCTGTTGTGTCGCGAGGTTGAAGAAGGTGTCAACCCACAAATTTACCAAACTACCCCCACGATGTCTTTAGTACATGTAAGGGAAAACTTGCCCTTCAGCTCACTTTTGATCGCAAGAAAAGGCACGTGTGTCCCTGGCCATTGGATCCTGAGTGGACCAGTGGACCACTGATCTAATGATCCTTGTTTTTCCGAAATTAGCAAATAAATCAGAAAAAAGAAATTTCTTGTTAAAATCGTATCTTTTGATAGAAAACTCGGATGAGGAAAGTTAATACATGAAAATTGATCAAAAAAATACGAGGGATACAATAAAAATAGTTTGGGAACCTAAATCAGTATCTTTTTGCAAAAGTATCTAATTTGGATGGAAAAAAAGTATTAATTTGTAGTTAGAAACCCTAATTGTTAATCAAGGATAGATTTAATATTACAATTAGATTAATTCGAGCATGGTTAACTTGATTAATGATAAAGATGGATTTTAACCTATTTTGATGATGGAATTGCAAGGTTTAGGGTTTTAAACCTAATATGTTGATTAATATGCTTAGAAACCCTAAATAAGAGAAAAAGGAAAGAAAAGTACTTATAATCTAAAATTAGGGTTTCATGTTGCTAAAAGATGAACTTAGAATCTTTAGTGAAGGAAAGATGAAATAATTAGGGGTTGTAAGTGTTTTTATAAAATTAGGGTTTAAAGTAATAAAAATGAAGTGGAACCTTAATTATGCTCAAAACCCTAAAAAGGGGCTAATAACCCTAGGAAACAACTAGGATTAATAGATCATGATGACATGATTAATGATAGAAAAATTGGATGCCTTTTTCAGGATCAACTTGTGTATACTTGCTTGATTTCTTGATTGGTTGAGTTATTTCTGCATTCAAGTCAACTTGACAGGTATGTGGTTAATTATGGTTAATCGCTTTAGTTTCCCGAAGGTTTTTCAGATGAATTGATCACATTGATTGCAATTAACCAGTTTGGATGTTCATAATTACAAATTATAAAGTCACTATGATTATCACAACTATAAATAAAGTGTGTATGCTCGCAGCTACATGCCACCCTGATTGATGATGCAAAAAGGTCAAGCCCAGAAGGGAAGACCAATGGGCACCATGAGAGGTGACCCCAGACACCAAGCTCGGGAATGAGAAGGTGGTCTATGTTGCATGACTAAAGGGAACCATGAGAGGTGACCCTAGGCACCAAGCTCGGGATTGAGAAGGTGGCCTTAAGTCAAACCCTAAAGAGGGTATTCCAGGGTTAGGGCAAAAACGGTGGAGATTGACACATTGAAAATGTAAATTGACTTGTTAATTTCCTGGGTTGTGATAATTAGTTTGTTAGCCATATTTGTGAACTTTTGGTTGTCCCCACATACCGACATATTCTTATATGATGACTGTTGTTTTGTTTGTCGGTGTTTTAGGTAAAACCCTAAAATGAAAAAACAATAAAGTGACACATTGTTAAAATAAGAAATAAAGTGCAAGGAGGATTAGATAGAATAGATCCAAAGCTGTGAATAGAAGTAGATTTCCAAAGTTTTTAAGGGCATGAAAATTTTTATTTTATACCATATTTTAGTTTAGTTGGTAGAATTTCTTAATTATTATTGATTAATTATTGAACCTTTGATCCAGTTTATTGGGATAACGACTCTGACCTCTTGGTCTCCCTTAATTGGGGGTTACCGGGAGGCGGGGTCATTACACCCTTGCTCTTATATATCATGCATAGAGTCTTGGTATCATGCATAGGTGAAGGAGTATCGTGCATAGATCCTTGGTATTGGCCATAACAAAGTGATATAGCCCATAGCAAAGTGATATCGGCCAAGTGAGGGATATCAGCCACAAGTGAGGGATATCGGCCACAAGTGGTGAGGTATCATGCATAGGGCTGAGGAGCTCAATACTTGGTCCTTTGATAAGCTCATGTTCAACCTTGGGAATGTGAAGATTTTCTCTTGAGGTGTGTTATATAACTTGAACTCAATTATGTTATTATTTACCATCAATCTTTCCATAGTTGATGATCTACTTTCAATTCAAATTTTCTTACATAATTGATAAATCCATGAGTTGTATTAGTGACCTAGGACTATTGTCCATGAACTATAATAGTAATAATAAGAGTCTATAGGTTGATGATGATGTAATCATCATGGCTCAACTTGATATTGGGTTGAATCACCTCTAACCTGATAAGGTGAAGTGAACATATCACTAACATGATACCATGAGGATGCATACACCTTATACATGATATGATGATGAAGTAGTTACCTTGTTCATGATATGGTGTCAAGAACACACCATGTGCACAATATGAGGTCAAGTATACACCTCATGCATGACATGGAGTCAAGTATATATCGAAACCTAATATGATAAACCCTAGATGAGGAGTAACCCGATATGGTGTTGAAACCCAACATGGGAAAGTGAAACCCAATATGCATTGTAAGCCCACATCCCTATCGGTTTATACACTTGAGCTAGTTGTGACTAATTAGTTGTCTAGCATATTACTCATCACATGATGAAGGGTAGGACAATACCATGAAGGTTTTGAAGGGATATGAGTATAAGGGTCAAACCTGATATCCAAACCCTAAAGGTTGAGTAACCCGATATCAATGCATGATATGGAGATAAGGAGATATCTCATGGATGCTATGGTGGTGAGGATACACCTCTATACCTGATATGGAGGAAGCACCTCAATCTAATACACTTGATTGAGTGACACATGTAGTGAGTTATGTCCAATGATACATTAAGACATAAAGAGTTTAATGCATTTTGATAAGTATGGGCCAATGTACCGTGAGAGAAGGATTGAGCCAGCCTAATGGAGTATGATGTAATCAACATCCTAGTGAGGATGAAAGAGAAACTTATAGTTGTATAATACTCATGTAATGAGTATACATTTAGACTCCCAATATGTGTGGAGTATGAATTAGGGTTTTGATTCTTGATGAACATACTAGAAACCCTAACCGGATAATAAAGGGAAACCCTAACCCTAATTATGAGAAGGTTGTATTCCTCTTGCATTGAATGGTGATGATAGGTATGTGATATTGAAACCATGTTATTATCATGAGATAATGATCATAGCTAAGTTTGAGCTATGATGTTTCATATAATACATATTATATGAGTCTTGTAAGTCATGTGAAATACTTGTACAACAAGTATGATGTTGATACAAGTCTTATGACCTACATATGGATGTTGCCTAGTGAGAGGTGACAAGATGTTTATAAAAGTCTCATGATCTAGATATTGATGTAAGAGATGGCAATGTTCAAAATGAACTAGGGAAATGGAAATCCAGTAACATCATCATAATAATAAATGGTTATAATGATAATGAAATCTTGGTCATACATGCTTTATGTTTATAGCCAAATAAGGGCTATAGTGTTTTGAATATTCTTAAATGAGATATGAGGAATACTTGTATCACATAAAGGATGTGAATGGGTATAATTCCTAATAAGGTGATGTGGAATTCAGTGATGAGTTTAAGGTATTGATATCCCATAATGACAGTGAAAGGGAAATATAAAGGTATTCCACTACTATGGAATCCTTAGAAATATGGCCATGATATCACATGATTAGTATAATCCAATACCTGGATATAGTTTCACTAGATTGATATAATCTAATACCTGGACATAATCTCACAAGACTGGTATAATCCAATACCTGGACATAATCTCACAGGATTGGTATAATCCAATACCTGGATATAACTTCACAGGATTGGCATAATCCAATACATGGACATAACTTCACATGATTGACATAATCCAATACATGGATATAACTTCACATGATTAACATAATCCAATACCTAGACATAACTTCACATGATTGGAATAATCCAATACCTGGATATAATCTCACAGGATTGGCATAATCCAATACATGGATATAACTTCACAGGATTGGCAAAATCCAATACCTGGATATAACTTTACAGGATTGGTCTAATCCAATACCTGGATATAACTTCACAAGATTGGCATAGTCCAATACCTAGCTATACTTTCACAGGATTGGCATAGTCCAATACCTGGCCAGGACATATTCTTAGGATTGGTATAATCCAATACCTGACTAGCAAATTGGTTGAGGCCAACAACTAGAAATGAGAATGATTCATGGATATCATACCATGATAATATTATCACAGGATAAGCTTGAGATGTTGGTATAGTATGATGGATAATGATACACATGTTCTTCATATTCCTTATAAGGTGAATAGATGATTTACTGCTCTATCATAGATAGTTACAATGCTTTAAAAGATGAGAAATGTTCTAATCTACTTATCCACAGTGATTAACCTGGCTTATTAATATAAAAGAACCTCTGCTAAGTTTTATTCTGTTTACCTGTGATAATAACATTGTTGGCAGAGAGTTATATCTCTCCCTGGGACAATTGTCTCTCCCCGTGGGATCCAAAATTTTTAGGTGGATGTGCACAAGGAGGTAGAGACCATTTTGCAGAGGAAGGACAACAACAACTCAGGTTGGGTGTATTGTCTGTCGTGTCTTGTAGATAGAAGTCCTATGTGTCGTATCTGTACTCTCAGGTCATCAGATTTAGTATGTGATGGTTTTATGAAAAATCTAAGATCTTGGATTATATGCTTCGAGGTTTTATGTTTCTTCAGTATATGTTCTGACAAAGCAACTGTTATATGTTATCCTCGAGATGAGATGGTACAGTGTATGTACAATGTGAACCCTGATGTATATAAAGTTTTGGTTCTTTCATTAAGAGTCTTCTAGGAAACAGATCATTTTGCAAAATGGTTTTAAATTTTTAATGATTTTTTTAATCCACTTTTTATGATTATTCTGCATTATTAGTGACATTTTGGATGTCTGTTTGGTGACGGTCGTTTCGACAACTCGTCTAGGTCTTTTCATCACCAAGAATACCATCACTCAAAAATTATTCAAACATGGTTCCTATTTCTTTCTCTCTCCTATAGATGATGCTAAGAGAGAGTAGGGATAGTCTAGAGGTGGTAATTTGCATATCAACCCTACATTTTGGGTAAATTGCAAATTGCACCAAAACTGGCACACAAGGCACAAGAATTATTCAAACAAGCTCCAACTTGGAGCTTAGGCTTTCCAAAAGCCACCCCTTAGCATCATTTTCTCTCTTTTGATGCTAAAGCACTTTAAGAATGCTCAAATGTTTCATATTGCAATATAACCCCTCATTTTGGGTAAATTGTAATTACACCCAAACTATCATATAATACACAAACAGTTTGCAAATAAGATCAAACTTGAAAATTAAACTTTCCTTGAGTCTTAATTACTTTTCAAAATATTAAAACAAGTTTATAAATAACTTACTTAAGCAAAACTTCCAGGCTTATGGCATAACCCAGGTCAGGGATGTTACAATTATCAACCACTAACATGGATTTCGTCCCCAAAATCTCAAGAGAAAATAGAAGGGTTCTTCCTCCTCATTTCTTCCTCCAGCTCCCATGTGGCTTCTTCGATGCCACAGTGATGCCAAAGAACTTTCATAAGAACTATGTCTTTCTTTTTCAACTTCTTGATTCTTCTGTCAAGAATCATCATTGGACCTTCCACATAGGATATATATTCATTCAATTCTACCTCTACAGGTTGCAACACCAACTCTATATTAGGATGACACTTTCTCAGCATAGATATATGAACCACTGGATGTAGTCTATGTAGCTCAGGTGGCAACTCTAACCTATAGGCTACCTTTCCAATCTGGGTAAGGTCCCATAAATCTAGGAGCTAACTTATCCTTCTTCCCAAATATGAGAACACATTTCCAAGGAGAGACCTTGAGATACACCCCATACCCAACTTGGAATTCTAAAGGTCTATGACGTTTATTGACATATGACTTCTATCTATCCTGGGCAGCCTTCAACTGTTGTTGTATTACTTTAATCTTTTTAGTTGTCTGTTGTACTAATTCAGGACCTAGAAGTTGGTATTCTCCTGTCTCATACCAGCATAATGGAGATCTACAATGTCTACCATATAATGTTTTATATGGTGCCATATCAATACTAGTCTGATAACTATTGTTGTAGGAAAACTCTATTAAGATCAAATATAAGTCCCAACTTCCTACAAACTGAAGAACACATGCACTAAGAAAGTCCTCCAAAGTCTGTATAGTCCTTTCAGATTGTCCATCTATCTGAGGGTGAAAAGCTGTGCTAAACTTTAACTGCGTACCCAAGGCTTTATGTAGTCTGTTACAACCCCAATTTTTGGGTTCTTTTGGTGAGAAATGTAATTTCTCCTATTAAAGATATTTGAAAAAATAATGATATGATTTTTTTTAAATAAAAGGATTTCGTTTACAATAGCGTTGTTGGTTGTTTTGTGGGCTTTATTGGCTATTGGGTCCAATAATAAGGAAAAGACAAAGGAAACTCCATTATTAAATGAGTAAATAAGAAAATGGAGAAAAGAAAGATGTAGAAACCTCTAGAAGGCAAACAAATGTTATCTAAAGTTGGATTTCGTGCTTCTTGGGTTCCTTGGGTTCCAAGGAGTCCAAAGTTGCAAAGATAATGCAATAAGAAAAGAAAAGATCAATTAAATATTGCTTTATTTATAAGAAATGAGAGATAATGATAATATTACAAGAAATATGTGGAAATATGGATAAGATTTAATGTCCACATAGTTTCTAATGGAAAAAGGAATTAAAATCAAAGAAAATAAAATATTAAGAGAGAGAAAATATGCATAAAATATGCCTTATTAAGAGATAACTTGCATATAAAGAAAAGTATCTCATACTTCAGATTTTGAGTCCCCGATTTAGTATACACGTGGATTAAGTCATTATAGACTTTCCCCTAAAATTTTAGATTAAAATGATAAACGGTTTGGGAGATATGAATTTTGTAAATTTCCATATAGTGAGAGGATCGATATTAAATATCACAATTTGATTTTAAGTCATGTTCTTTTATGGGGCCCGACAACCATTGGATATGGATCCAACAATGGCTCCACTTCACCTAAAATAAGGAAAGGAGGAATAGATAAGGGGATTCCCGATCGATTTTCTTGATGCACAATCCCTGTGCGAACCTGGGGATTGCTCCATTAGATGCGGGAGAGGAAACCGAACCCAATGGTCCATAGTTTCCCATGTTTCCATGTGGGAAAGGGATTTTCCCAAATCCCTGTTCAAACCGGACATCCAAGATTTTATTGGAGATCTTGGATCATTAGAGCCATGCCTATATAAGGAATAGTAGTCTCGGAACAAGAAGACTGTACCCTCGTGAATCCATTGCCCTGACTTTGTCGCTACTCTTGCGGGCTAGGCATGGGCCTTCCTTACGCTCCAGGTGCCCTATTTCCACAGTAAAATAGGGGACACCATGGCAGCAAAGATCAGGGGGTGTTGAGCCACTTCACCCCTTCTGGTGGTCACTGCTGGGTCAGAGAGGTGTGCGGAGCTGATGGAGTGTTCACACGATGGTCTGAGGTGGAGAAGGGACCAACAGAAGGTTGGCGACAAAACTCTATTTCCGCAGAGGAACAGGGGACTGGAACCCCGTCTATGCGGAGAAGAGTGGCTCAATCGGGTCGCAAGGGAGTCAAATCCAGGCAGAAGATCCACGAGCCAGAGAAGAAAAAAAAAAAGAAAGACACGTGGTGGTCAGCGATTGGCTAAAAGGTAATAATTTTACAAAATTCATAGAAGATGATTGGTAACTCAGATTGAGAAGTATAATATATGAAAATTGATCAGTGAAGAATTCAATAAAAATAGAATTAGGGTCTGAATATGATCATATTTTGAAAAGTACCTAAAGTTACCGTCTTTGATGCATTAATGATTAAGAAACCCTAATATTGATGATTAATAAGATTGTGAAAGGTTTTATCGGTGTGTTTAATCAATATTAACCTGTTGATTATAAAAAAGGACACATTAGATCCAAAAAGATGATCTTTATGCATCGTTTGATTAATGTAGGGTTCCATATACATGAATATGCTTTAATGGGCCTTAAAACCCTAACTTTGGTAATTTTGACCCTTAATGGTTTTAATTGTTCAAATCCATGAATAAAACTGAGATATTATGAATCTAAACTATTTCATGTATAAAAGTTCTTATTTGTGGATAAATACCCTTAATTTGGTAATTAGGGTTTTCTAATGAATAAATGTGGAATTAGTGATAAATAGAGTTCATATATGAATTGAACTATAATGAAATATGAGTTGTCAATTTGAAAGAAACCAAAGATGATAATTGTGCCTATAATGTTGAAATTAGGGTTTGTGAACTAAAAGGGCATTAAAAGTGATAAATGTGTTATGGAGACTAAAACCCTAATAAAACCCTAAAGTTGGCCAAGAAATCCTAAGGTGGAATCCAAGTCGATCTTGAGAATGTTTTGAATAAAACAATGACACTTGGATGTTATGTGTTAATTTCAGGATATTGATGATGGCTTGATTGATTGTTCTTGAATATTATTGCTTGGACACCAAGTTGCTCTAGATCAGGTATGTGGTTACGCTTATCGTTAATCTCTTTAGTTTCACAGCGATTCCCATATGTTTTATCGGTTGCCTGAAAATAACTACTTGGATGACTTTTATTTCATGCAACTATAAAGTGACTATGATTATAACCATAAATAGGTATACATGGCTGGCTCAGATCCTGGTCCTCCTTTGTGGCTTTGCTAATGATGAAAGGGTAACGTAGAAAAGGGTCTACTTGTGGAACCATCAGGCTATCAAGAGTTAGGGATTGGGCTACCTATGGGTAGTGTCATGCGACTCTTTAGCACACCATGAGTTAGGGATTGGGCTACCTATGGGTAGTGCCATGCGACTCAACCCTAGATATTGATCTACCTATTAGGTAGGATCATGCAAGGTTTAATGGGGATCTACCATGAGGAAGGTAACATCCAGGTCCACTGTAGGGACAACGCAGAGGCTAGGGTATGTATGGATTGAGCAGTTATGCTTAAAACGTAAAGTTGTTTGTTAAATCATAATTGACTGCAATATGTTGTTACAGTTAATTGCATGATTATTGTTTCCCCCACATACCGACATATTTATTTATGCTGACTGACATTTTGTTTGTCGGCGTTTTAGGTACAATTGAAAAGGACAAACAATAAAGTGGCATATTGTGAAATTAAGAAATAAAGTGCAAGGAGGATTAGTTAGAATAGAGTCCAGATGTGGATAGAAGTTATATATCCAAGTTTTTGAAAAAGGTATGCAAAGTGTTAGTTTATTCTAGCTTCAGTATAGTCATGGTAGAATTTTATAATTAGTACTGATTATTTGTTGAACTTTTGATCTGAGAAATTGGGATAACGACTCTGACCTCTTGGTCTCCCTTAATTGGGGGTTACCGGGAGGTGGGGTTGTTACATTTGGTATCAGAGCATATGTTTCTCATTTAATCTTTAATAACTATTAAATTTTACAAATTCCATAGAACCGAGGGAGTTATTAGGGGATTTTCCAAAAGACAGAGGTGTCTAGAAAAGGATCACGTCCGGGGCTGGCAATATTTTCCTCTACACTACTAGTCAAAATACGAGGACTCCTTGATTTGTGTGACTGCCTGGCCAATGTCTTAGGATCTGACTTGAAATAAGATACCTTTAGGACTCTGTCATCTTATTCATCCCTTCTCAACTCAAATGTTGTTAAGGATTTTTAGGATTAGGGTTTTCTCTCTTTTCTTCACCCTCTTGAGGTATGGGTAAAGTTGATAAGGTTTAAGGAATCCTCCACCAAAATTAATAAAAAACATGTAAATAAGATGTCATGGACATAAGCTTAATAGTTTAAGCATAAACTAAAGAATAGATACATGCTTAGGTCGTATGACATATGTTGTCATGCCCTCAGGAGACACCTGAGGCTAGACCTTTTTTTCAGGAGGATGAGTAGATAGAGTTGGTCTTGGAGGCAGAGATCTCCATTATAAGTAGAGACCTGGCACATCCTCTAAGGATAATGCTAACCCTAACCCTAAGTGGTGGTTAGATCAAGAGATGACACGATGAGTTAGATGTCATAATAGACCAGGTGTGTGGGTGGACATGCTTTTGGATGCCCATGATGATATGAGCCATGTGAGGTTGGATGACCTAATACCTTTGGCGACCCAACCCTGGGAAGGGTCGTGCATGTTAGAGTGAATGATAGCTCCTTCACTGATGAGGTTAGTGAAGAACCTATAGAAACCCGATGGGCTTATATGAGCATGGCATAGTATTCACCCAGAGTACGTCAATAGTGCTGACAGTAGGCTAAAACCCTGGCCAAGAGAGTATGTTGGATAGCTTATGAGATAAGCATAAAGAGCTATGGATAATCTTGAGCAAACATAGGTTTGATCGATCATGGGTTTCACCCATGTAGGTGTTTGTATAAGAGCTTGATCTACCTTCTTAGAGAGAGAACCTCTAGTGGTAAGGTTGTTTGTAGGGTTAGCTCTAGAGAAGGAGAGAAAAACCTGAGCAAGAAGGATCGAAGCTTAGACTCGGGGATATGAGGAACCCTGAGAAGTTGTGTATGTTACGACCTAAGTGGATGGTTGTGGTTGTCTCATGCATGGTCCTTGTGGTTATTGGTTGCCTTTAGAGGAACTAAACCCTAGAAGAATGATGAGACTGCTGGTACCTATGTGCAGATGATATAGGTGCTTACCTTCTAGGGATAGGAAGAAGAGTTCCTTAAATCCCGAGGAGGTTTAGTAACAAGTTGTGAGGCCTTATACCTAGTTGGTTGTCCTTGAGGAGGACTCAACTATGAGGTGTTGCTCGAGTAGAAGGGTAATAGGAAGAGCATGCCATACCTTGTATGTGCTTGGTTCATGATTACAAGGTTAAGCATGCAGTTGGACATCAGAAAAGTGAACCTAGGCCTAAGAAGGGAAGTAGTGTAGTTGATTCTCATGACGAGATTTGAGTTTCTATATATTCGAGTATGGCACTCCTCATGTTTAGAGGAATGGGGAACCCCTTGTATTAAGGTATGTGTTTGATGAACCCCCTAATTATAGATTGGTGACATATGCATGTATGCTGATGATCCAATGTTGAGGAATAAACAAGTATGACCTACCGTGAAGACCTAACATGGTTTAGTAGGTGGTCTGTTGGTTAACTACGTGCCTTAGTAGCTTGACTGGGTTAAGCATGCTCATGTTGATGTAAACCCTAGACATAGGGACATTTGTGACCTTGGTTTCTATCAAGAGATAGTTTCCTCCCATCCTGGGAAGGGACCCTTTTATAGGGCATGAATCATCTTTTGTTGGGTTCAGGGTAAACTAAAAAGGTCTCATAGGATCTTGAGGAGCTAAGTGAAAAGTACATAGTATGATAATGAACCTGTAGACCCAAAGATAACCATATCTAAGTGCATGTGGATGTGTTACAATGGAGGGAATCGGTATGGGGCCTGACCAAGGTAGGAAGGTCGCCATGACCCCTATGAATGGATGAAAGTCAGCCCAGGAATGTAGAGAGAGATGATGGAGACTTGGGTAAGGTTATAAGTTGGACATGTACTATAATAGAATGCTAAGTTTATCCTAGGGTCAGGTAGGGATAAGACTGATGGAAGTAGGAGTTGCCTAATTCCCTAGTTGCACATGACCATAGGGTCAGGAGGTAACAACTATCATTGTCTGAGGGCCATGGGTTAGGAGATTGATCACCTTCATGAACTCATGGGACCTAAAGGGAATATGAGGAGGGTACTCTCTGGATGCATAAGGGAAGAGGGATGACCGCAAAAGTGCCAGCACCCTACAGACTTAGAAGGAGATGACGAAGGATTGTGTGTGATGTCCCAAGTGGGTTCGAGACCAGTTTTCCATGGAAGTAACTTTGATATCAAGATGATCGTGATGTAGAGACACATGTTGCACGTTTCAACTTAAATTTGAAGGTGTACTGGCAAGGTGGGATGTACCATGTCTACTCTTAGAATGGGAAGAACTTGGTATTTGGACTGCAACAAAATGCTTATTTTCTCTTATTATGGGAGTGAGAGATAGGATAGTACGCATGCCATACACCAAGGATAAAAGATGATGTGAATTGGAACGTTGCTATGAGGTATGAGGACAGAGATGATAACATACCCTTTTGGAGTGAACGATACATTGATGGTTAACAAACATAAAGAGAAATAAGGTAGTCATCTTATGAGAATGTTTTTATCATGAGCTATGAGTTATACAAGGGTGAGTTCGAAAATTAAGAGAATGAGCTTAGAGTTTTCTTGATGAAGATAGACTTAGAGTTTTAGATGAGATAATAAGTGGAATACATCGAGGTGTATGTCTTCGACATTACCTAACACCTAAGGATGTGAAGTGGTAATGGATGCTCTAGCTGAGAAGCAGCCGCCTAGTTTAGCTAGAGGCTAGAAGAGGTTGTTAGGTTGGCCCTAAGTTTTGAAAAGAGATAAATTTTTCTAACACTCAGATGTAACGATATTTGTTGATCAAGTTAGTGGTGGTTTGGTTAGCCAACCCAGGCCTTGATGCAATAAAGGATGGTTGTAGAGCCTCATATGCACTTCATTGGAAAAGAAGGTGATGAACCCCCGATTAGAGTGGTTTAGGGTTTTCGAGGAATCAATTTTGAGGAATCATGACATACAAAGATCATGATTTTAAGATCGCCATACACCGTGATACTATGAAGATAGTAAGTGACAATAGTACTTTGGATGCTTAAGATGAAGTTGCACGTGGCTTGTCTCCATGCAAGCCAGGAGGTGAAGGACAAAAACTAGTAACCCACAGAGTTGATATAGAGGATGGAGAATCCCTGAGGGGGAATGGGAGTTAACCAGTATGGATGTTGGGGTAAGTCTCCCACAGACTAAAGAAGATCAAGATGTAATGTGGGTTATGGTAGACCGCCTTACCTAGATGACATGAGAAAGAAAGAATGATGTAAAGGGACAGATCCGGTTGAACTACATATGAGAAAGAGATGGTTCAACTACACCATGATGTGAGTTCAAAAGTTCTTTGAGTATAACCTAAAGATTCACTTCCATGCGGTGGAAGTAGGGACATGAAGAACTCGATATTAGTACGGTTTATCACCCCTAACTAATGGTTAGTATAATCTAGATTAGAGGGTCTGATGAGAGCATTAGTGCTTGTGCAGGGTGATACATGAAGACAGTTCTTGTCCTCTGTAAGATGTAATGATAACTACCATAGGCAATATCAGGATGTAAAGAATCTTTGTAAGGGAGGTTGTGTCGGTCACCACTTCATTAAGATGATGTTGGTGAAGGGACCTCACGAAGGTCAAGAAAGAACCACAGTGTGTGTAGATGAAGTTGCTTTGATCGTGCAATGGCTGAAAGAGATCCCAAGGATGACATGAGTCATGAATTGATGCAAAGTAGACTGACATGCAATTCACTGTGGGAGAGTATGTGATGTGAAAATCCGACCCCACTAAGCTACAACTGAGAAAGCTGAGTCCCCGATATATGGATCCATTTGAGATGGATTGGTGGAGATGGTTGTGTTTAGCCTTACCCCTTAGGATAACATGATGTAAAATGTGTTCCATGAGTCTGATCTAGAGCACTATGTGAGGTACCCAAGCCATGTGCTGAGCCATGAACCTATTCAGCTTTATGAGAGGCTGAAATGTCCTCAGTCACCTATGAGGGTACGATATACCAAGGTGAGAAAGAACTCAGATGGAAGAACATGAGATGATGAAAGTTCTTGGGAAGCACCATGGAAAGGGTGATGCCACATGGGAGCCATGATGGACATAAGAAAGGCTTATCCTGTTTGTTTGTGTGCCTGGAGGAATTTTGGGGGCAAAATTCCTATTAGAGGGGAAGGATGTTACAACCCCAATTTTTAGGTTCTTTTGGTGAGAAGTGTAATTTCTCCTATTAAATATATTTGAACAAATAATGGTATGATTTGTTTTGAATAAAAAGATTTCGTTTACAATAGCCTTGTTGGTTGTTTTGTGGGCTTTATTGGCTATTGGGCCCAATAACAAGGAAAAGACAAATGAAACTCCATTATTAAATGAGTAAATAAGAAAATGGAGAAAAGAAAGATGTAGAAACCTCTAGAAGGCAAAGGAATGTTATCCAAAGTTGGATTTCATGACTCTTGGGTTCCTTGGGTTCCAAAGAGTCCAAAGTTGCAAAGATAATGCAACAAGAAAAGAAAAGATCAATTAAATATTGCTTTATTTAGAAGAAATGTGAGATAATGATAATATTATAAGAAATATGTGGAAACATAGATAATGAATCCATATTGGATGAGATTTCATGTCCACATAGTTTCTAATGGAAAAAGGAATTAAAATCAAAGAAAATAAAAGATTAAGAGAGAGAAAATATGCATAAAATATGCCTTATTAAGATATAACTTGCATATAGAGAAAATTATCTCATACTTTCGATTTTGAGTCTAAAATTTTGTATAAACGTGGATTACTTCATTATAGACTTTCCCCTAAAATTTGAGATTAAAATGATAAACGGTTTGGGAGATATGAATTTTGTAAATTTCCATATAGTGAGAGGATCAATATTAAATATCACAATTCGATTTTAAGTCATGTTCTTTTATGGGGCCCGACAGCCATTGGATATGGATCCAACAGTGGCTCCACTTTGCCTAAAATAAGGAAAGGAGGAACAAATAAGGGGGTTTCCCGATCGATTTTCTTGATGCACAATCCCTGTGCGAACCTGGGGATTGCTCCATTAGATGTAGGAGAGGAAACCGAACCCAATGGTCCATAGTTTCCCATGTTTCCATGTGGGAAAGGGATTTGCCCAAATTCCTGTTCAAACCAGACATCCAAGATTTTATTGGAGATCTTAGATCATCAGAGCCATGCCTATATAAGGCATAGTAGTCCCAGAACAAGAAGACCGTACCCTCGTGAATCCATTGCCCTGACTCTGCCGCTACTCTTGCGGGCTAGGCATGGGGCTTCCTTATGCTCCAGATGCCCTATTTCTATAGTAAAATAGGGGACACCATGACAGCAAGGATCGGGGGGTGTTGAGCCACTTCTCCCCTTCTGGTGGTCACTGCTGGGCCAGAGAGGTGTGCGGAGCCGATGGAGTGTTCATGCGATGGTCCGAGGTGTAGAAGGGACCAACAGAAGGCTGGTGGAGGAACTCTGTTTCTGTGGATGAACATGGAACTAGAACCCCATATGTGTGGAGAAGAAGGGACAAGCAGGGGTCAGTCGGGTCGCAAGGGAGCCAGATCCGGGCATAAGATCCACGAGCCAGTGAAGAAAAGAAAGAAAAAAAGAAAGACACGTGGTGGTCAGCGATTGACTAAAAGGAAATAATTTTACAAAATTCGTAGAAGATGATTGGTAACTCGGATTGAGAAGTATAATATAGGAAAATTGATTAGGAGAACGTGAAGAATTCAATAAAAATAGAATTAGTGTCTGAATCTGATCATAGTTCGAAAAGTACCTAAAGTTACCATCTTTGATGCATTAATGATTAAGAAACCCTAATATTGATGATTAATAAGATTGAGAAAGGTTTTATCGGTGTTTTTAATCAATATTAACCTGTTGATTATAAAAAGGAAACATTAGATCCAAAAATATGATCTTTATGAATACTTTGATTAATGTAGGGTTCAATATACATGAATATGCTTTAATGGGACTTAAACCCCTAACTTTGGTAATTATGACCCTTAATGGCTTTAATTGTCCAAATCAATGAATAAAACTGAGATATGATGAATCTACACTATTTCGAGTATAAAAGTTCTTAATTGTGGATAAATACCCTTAATTTGGTAATTAGGGTTTTCTAATGAATTAATGTGGAATTAGTGATAAATAGAGTTCATATATGAATTGAACTATAATGAAATATGAGTTGTCAATTTGTAAGAAACAAAAGATGATAATTGTTCCTATAATGTTGAAATTAGGGCTTGTGAACTAAAAGGGCATTAAAAGTGATAAATGTGTTATGGAGACTAAAACCCTAAAGTTGGCCTAGAAATCCTAAGGTGGAATCCAAGTCAATCTTGAGAATGTTTTTAATAAAACAATGACACTTGGATGTTATGCATTAATTTTAGGATATTGATGATTGCTTGATTGATTGTTTTTGAATATTATTGCTTGGACGTCAAGTTTCTGTGGATCAGGTATGTGGTTTCGCTTATGGTTAATCACTATAGTTTCACGGAGATTCCCGGATGTTTTATCAGTTGCCTAAAAATAACTACTTGGATGACTTTTATTTCATGCAACTATAAAGTGACTATGATTATCACCATAAATTGGTATACATGACTGGATCAGATCTTGGTCCTCCTCTGTGGCTTTGCTAATGATGAAAGGGTAACCTAGTAAAGGGTCTACTTGTGGGACCATTAGGTTATCAAGAGTTATGGAGTGGGCTACCTATGGGCAGTGCCATGCGACTCAACCCTAGATATTGATCTACCTGTTAGGTAGGATCATGCGGGGTTTAATGGGGATCTACCATGAGGAAGGTAGCATCCAGGTCCACTGTAGGGACAACACATAGGTTAGGGTATGTATGGATTGAGCAGTTATGACTAAAATGTAAAGTTGTTTGTTAAATCAGAATTGACTGCAATATGTTGTTACCATTAATTGCACGATTATTGTTTCCCCCACATACCGACATATTTATTTATGTTGATCGACGTTTTGTTTGTCGGTGTTTTAGGTACAATTAAAAAGGACAAACAGTAAAGTGGCATATTGTGAAGTTAAGAAATAAAGTGCAAGAGGGATTAGTTAGAATAGAGTCCAGATGTGGATAGAATTTAGACATCCAAGTTTTTGAAAAATGTATGCAAATTTTTATTTTATTCCAACTTCAGTATAGTCATGGTAGAGTTTAATAATTATTACTGATTATTTGTCAAACCTTTGATCTGGGAAATTGGGATAACGTCTCTGACCTCTTGGTCTCCCTTAATTGGGGGTTACCGGGAGGTGGGGTTGTTACATAGTCATTCCCAAAAATGACTTGTAAACTGGGGACCTCTATCAGACACAATTGTGGCTGGAACTCCATGCAACCGTACTATCTCATCTATGTAGATCTGTGTAAGGTTTTCAATAGTATAGGTTGTTCTAATAGGAAGAAAATGTGCTAACTTAGTCAACCTGTCAACTATCACCCAAATGTAATCATGACTTTTGGTTGTTCTGGGTAGACCAACCACAAAGTCCAGTGTCACGTGATCCCATTTCCACTGCAGTATAGGTAAGGGTTGCAATGTTCCTGCAGGCTTCTGGTGTTCTTCTTTAACTTGTTGACACACTGGACACCACATAACAAACTCAAATACATCCTTCTTCAAACCAGGCCACCAATACATATCTTTTAAGTTATGATACATTTTAGTACTCCCTGGATGCATTGCATACATGGATGAATGCGATTCCTCCATAACTATCTTTCTTAAGTCATTGGCATCAGGTACTACCATCCTACCATGGTAACATACTACCTCATCCTTTGACTCATGGAAACTATCTCGTTTCTCACTACCATACTCTGACATGATCTACTAAATCACAATATCATCCTGTTGTGCCTCTTTAATCTATTGTTTTAGAGTAGGTTTCACATGCATATCGGCCAGTAATCTAGCTAACAAAGATACTTTAAACTATACATTTATTTGTCTAAAAGAGACAAACATGTCCAGTTTAAAGCACATTAAAGAATTCAACTGTGCTTTATCTATGGGTAGAGATGAAGATTTTCTACTTAGTGCATCTGCCACTGCATTAGCTTTTCTTGGATGATAATCAATCATACAATCATAGTCCTTGATTAATTCCATCCAACAACGTTGTCTCATGTTCAACTTGTGCTGTGAGAAGATGTACTTTAAGTTTTTATGGTATGTGAAAATCTGACATGTTTCTCCATACAAATAATGCCTCCAAATCTTCAATGTGTGGACCACTGCAGCTAATTCTAGATCATGTGTCAGATAATTCTCGTCATGTTTCTTAAGCTGCCAGGAAGTAAAAGAAACCACATGATCACTCTACATGAGCACACATCCTAGACCATTCTTAGAGGCATCACAGAAAACAATATATCCCTTTCCCTGCTCGGGTAAAACCAACACAGGTGCACTAGTCAACCTTTCTTTCAACAACTGGAAAGAACACTGACACTTGTCATTCTAGACAAAAGGAACCTCTTTCCTAGTCAACCTAGTTAGGGGTAATGCTACAGAACTAAAGTCTTGAATACGCCTTTTGTAGTAACCTTCTAGACCAAGGAAACTGTGAATGTCAGTCGGTGACTTGGGTGTTCCCACTCTACAATAGACTCGACTTTCTTAAGATCAACACGAATACCTAAAGAAGATATAATGTGTCCTAGGAAAGATACTTCTGGAAACCAAAACTCACACTTGCTATACTTAGCATATAGCTGGTGTTGTCTCAACAAAGTCAAGGCATGACAAAGGTGTTGTTGACCATCTCTATTGTATATCAGGATGTTGTCTATGAAGACCACTATGAACTGATCAAGGAATGGCCGACAAATTCTATTCATCAGCTCAATGAGTGCAGCTGGTGCATTAGTTAGTCCAAACGACATAATTACAAACTCATAATGACCATACCTTATCCTAAAGGCTGACTTGGGTATGTCACTCTCCTTGATACATAACTGATGATATCCTGACCTTAGATCTATCTTACAGAACACTATTGCACCATAAAACTGGTCAAATAGATCATCTATCTTTAGAAGAGGAAATTTGTTCTTTATAGTCACCTTGTTAATATATCTATAGTCAATGCATAATCTCATAGACCCATCCTTCTTTTTAACAAAAAGAACTAGAGCACCCCATGGAAAAGTACTCAGTTGAATGAAACCTTTCTCAAGAAACTCCTATAACTATTTCTTGAGTTCTGCCATCTCAGTCGGGGCCATCCTATAAGGTGTTTGGGATATGGGTTGTGTACCCAGAATTAGATTAATCTCAAAATCAATCTCTCGAGGTGGAGGAATATCTAGAAATTCTTCAGGAAACACATCCTTGAATTCCCTGACATTAGGAACTTTAGAAAGACTAGGACTCTATGCTTTGGTGTCTACCACAGGTGCCAAGAATGCTTCACATCCTTGTCGCATCAATATCTCAACTACCATTGCCGACACTAGACATGTTGGAAGAATATTTATATCCCCCTAAAAGACCCCTGTCTCATCATTGTTTGTGAACATAGCTTTCTTGGAACCACAATCCAAGAAAAACGTATACTTTTCAAGGGTATCCATCCCAAGAATGATATCAAACCCATGCATCTCAAGTGGTATAAGATCCACCTGAATGCAGTGTTCTAAAAAAGAAAGAACACAGGGAGAACATACCTCCCACAACATTGTAGATCCGACAAATGGAGTTTGTAATAACATATTATCTGCTCTATGACTGACAGTCATATTGTAGTCATGAATCACTTCTTGTGTGATAAAGGAATGTTAGCACCCAGATCAATAAAAATAGATATGAAGCAGGATGAAGACATATCAGAATGAAAAAATTCCATCTGACCTGCCACGAATCGTGGATTGACTACTGCCTCTGGATGATTCATAGCATATTATCATTGCCTATTGCCGACTCCATGCTATGTTGTTTGGCGCAGATGAACCTGCTTGGGATGCCTGTCCACATCCTCATGTGCCACTGCTAAACTGTTGCCTCTAAGAGCCTTGTTGACTCATTCTCGGTGGTTGGGTTACCTCCATGTCTCTAACTGAACATTCTCTCATCATATGTCTTGTCTGCCAATACTTGAAGTAGTTTATGTCCTACTATGGTCTACATGGTCATGCTTCTGACATTGATGCCGTACTATGGGCTCCACTTGGCAAAAAACTATGACTTCTACCCTTGCTTGACGTCCATTGCATCTGTGATGTAACATCCCTGACCTGGGTTATGGCCTAACCCTAGAAATTTTACTTAAGTAAGTTATTTACAAACTTTGTCTAATCTTTTAAAAAGTAATTAAGGCTCTTTGTGAAGTTTATTTTCAAGTTTGAGCTAATTTTCAAACTAAGTGCGCATTATATGACAGTTTGAGTGTAAAGTGCAATTTACTCAACATGAGGGGTTATATTGCAAATTTCACATGTTGAATGTACCCTCACTGTTTTAACATCATAAGAGAGAGAATGATGCTAAGTGGTGGCTTGTGGAAAGCCTAAATTCTAAATTAAGAACTTGTTTGAATAATGCTAAGTGCTTTGTGCACCAATTTTTGTACAAAATGTAATTTATCGAAAATAAAGGGTTGATGTGAAAATTACCACTTCTAGAGTGTCCTTACTCCTTTATAGTATCATCTAAAAGAGAGAGAAATAAGGAGACACCATGTTTGAATCATCTTTGAGGGTTGATATTCTTGGTGATGAAAAACCTAAGTTAAGCCCTTGAATGAGTTATATCGAGTTGTAGACTTGAATAGGAGTCCCTATTGGCCAAGGAACCATAGAGGGAGTCTCCTACCAGTTTTTTGAATCTTGACTTTACCCATGATGGGCTAAGCACCTCAAGGAAGTCATATGTATCGGCTTGCAACTTTTTTTTGGAAAAGGTTGCGTTAAATTATGAATATATAATAATGTGAGTGGAAGTAACTTACCCTAGAAGATAACCAAAGGACGACCCTTATCCCTTGCATTATCCTTAAGTTATTATTTGGCATGGCAATATAAATATGGGATGCATGCAAGTACATGTGTCAATCCATGCATGGCCATGTGGCACTTAGTAGCTTAAGGTAAGGACACCTCTTACACTCTTTTTCATAAACCATAAGTATAAATACCCTTCTCTTCACCTATTAGTAGACTTTTCAGATCTTGTTACCATGTTTCCCTTATATATCGTGCATACCACTTTGGTATCATGCATAAGAAAAGGAGTGTCAAGGTTAGAGCTTGTTATCGGCCACATAAGAAGGATATCGACCAAGAAAGGTGATATCGACCATAGAGAGGGATATTGGCCACAAGGAAGATATCATGCAAGTGCTAAGGAGATGAAGTCTGGGACTTTTGATAAACTCATCTTCAACCTTGTGAATGTGAATACTTGGAGCTTGGAGATTGGAAGTGTTTTAGAGGCAGGTTATATAACTTGAACCCAACTATGTTATTATTCACTTTCAATATTGTTAAACTTGTTGAACTATTTTCAATTTCGAATTCCTTTGATTAATTGATGTTCCTTTAAGTTCCAATAAGTTGTTAGGATTGTTGTCCATGAACTAGAAAAGCAAGACAAAGCTCTTGAGGTTGATGATGATGACATCATCATGGTACAATCCAATATAGGGTTTAAGTACCTTCAACCATATATGAAACCCATGATGAAAGGTAACTCGATATGGTGGTGAGTGATACCACATGAATGATATGAGTGAGATCTCATGAATGATAGGAGTAGTACCTACTTGTACCTTATGAACAATATGAGGTCAAGTTCATACCTCATGCACAATATGGTGCACTCTACCTGATATGGTTAAAACCCTAGATGAAGAAGTGAAACCCAACATACCTTTGAAACCCGACATACCCCTATCACTTGGTGATGGGTTGAAGAGCTCAAATAGATACCTAGCTTGTTATTCAAATCATATGATACAACTGATTCTTGGAAGGAATGAAAGAATATGAGCATAATGGTTTGCCCGATATACTAACCCGATATGTTAGCCGATATGATAACACGATATGAAGACTCAATATTGGAACCCGATATGAGAATCCAATATGGTAACCCAATATGGCATGGTGTATAGACTACCAAAAACAATAACATGATGAAGCATATATCATATGATCAACATGGTGCACACTTTGTGCATGATATGGAACCAAATATACTCTTATACCCGATATGAGGTCAAGCATCTAGCCCATACACGATATGAGGTTAACTTGAGATGATAAGAACTAAGTGATAGCTAACCTGATATGGATACACGATATGGTGTTAGGGGATACACCCTAAAACATGATATGGTGATGTGGTCACACCATATGCTCGATATGGATACACGATATGATGATAGGTGTATCTTAAACATGATATGGTAGCATACACACTATGATGCCTGATATGGTGGGAATACTTCAATCCAATATATTTGACTAAGTGATATATGTTGTGTGTTGTGTTAAATGCAACATTAAAAGATAATGAGTTTAATGCAATTTGATAATGGTGAGTTAATGTACCCTAAAGAGGAGAATTAAGTCAACTTAATAAAATATGATCCACGTAATATTTTCAAGTGAGGTAAGGATGTTACACCCATCTATGGTGAAGGTGATACACCATATGATTGGTAAGATTAACACCTTAATGGGTAAGTGACGAGGGATACGATGATGCCAAGTGTAACAACCCCGCCTCCTAGTAACCCCCAATTAAGGGAGACCAAAAGGTCGGTGCTGTTATCCCAATTAACAAGATCAAAGGTTCGACAAATAATCAATCACAATTAATAAATTTTACCAACTAAACTAAAAACTGGTATAGAATAAAACTTTGCATACCTTTTAAAAACTGGGATTTCTAAACTTCTAACTATGAAGATACTAATCTAACTAATCATCCTGTGCACGTTAATTCTCATTTAATTCCACATATGCCACTTTAATGTTTGTTCTTTTCATTTGTACCTAAAACGCCAACAAACAAAATGTCGGTCAACAAGAAGCTGGTATGTGGGGGAAACAATAATTGTGCAACTATAATAACAATTTAGTCATCCAAATATCATTTAACATACAAGATTATGCTTTAAGCCATACTACTCAATCCTTACCTATCCCCTAACTCTGTGCTATCCATGTAGTGGACTTGTATGATACCTCTCTTTTAGGCAGATCCTTACCCCCATGGTCCTACCTTATAGGTAGCCAATACATAGGGTAATAGAGTTGCATGGCACCACCCAATGGTAGCCCAATATCTAACTCAATGTGACTTGATGGACCTACCCCATTGGTATCCATGTACTAAGTCATCCAATGACCTGATGGACCTACCCCATAGGTAGCCATGTACTAGGTCAACTATTAAGCCACAGAGGGGACCAGGATCTGAGCTGGTAGGCACATATCTTATGTGATAGTCATAGCCACATTATAGTTTGCATGAACTAAATTCAACCAATAGTTTATTTCAAGTCATCAATGAAAACTTCAGAAAACCTCAAAAAACTAACTCGAGATATTCATAAGTATAACCACATACCTGTCAGGCAGACTCAAATGTAGGAATAGTCCAAACAAGCAAGTAATCCAGAATCAAGCAAGTACACAGTTCAATCCTAAAATCTACATCCAGTTCCTTTTGATAAAAAACTATCCAAACCATGTTGCTACTTATGGTTTCTATTCCTTTTTAGGGTTTATTCCTCTTTTTAGGGTTTACTTTGCAATTAGGGTTTTACTTCCCTTTACTCTTTTTAAACCCTAATTTTCTCATCTATCCTTCACGAAAGTTATTAAGGTTACCTTTTACAAACACATAACCTTAATTCCATATTAATGCACAAATAACCATCAATCAAGTCCATTAAGCTTCTTTTACATTAAAGCTACCATTTTTATCCTTTTCAATCTATGACAAAGTCATTATGCTCATTTATCATCAATTTGTAGTTCATTATGCTCTAATACTCATATGAACGTTATTTATCATTAATTCTACCTTTTATCCACTAGGAAACCCTAATTTCCACATTAAGGGTATTTAACCACAATTAGGAACTTTAATGCTTGAAATAGCTTAGTATCATTATATCTTAGCTTTATTCACAATTTTTGAATAATTAAAGTCATTAAGAGTCAAATTTGCCAACATTAGGGTTTCAAGGCCCATTAAAGTATATACAAGCGCATAAAACTCTAAATTAAACTATTTACATGCAAAGTTCATCCTTTTTGTTCCTAATGTTCCTTTTCATCATTAACAGGCTAATATCAACTTTAATCATCCATTAAACCCTACTAACTATATTAATCAACTCAAAATAGGTTTTCTTAATCTTTAATTCATTAAAGGTGAAAAGTTACACTACTTTTCGAACAGAAAGAGGAATTAGTTCCTAACAATATTTTTATTGGATTTCCCTCATTTTTATGAGCAACTTTCATATTTTATGCGTGCTAATCCGAGCTACGAATAATTAACTATGAATTTTACAACATCCACTTACTTTGGCCAATCGGAGCGCGCCACGTCCCTCGACTCCATGCAACGTTGCCCGACCACTTTGGAAACATGACGAATTTACAACTTTGCCCCCGCATAAGTCAGTTGTGTCTTCAGCCCGCGGAGGGCATAACGGTCCAATGACTGGGGTCTTCTTCAAGCTCGGGATACGCTAGCTGTGCGTGCCTGTAGCCCTAGGCGCGACTTCCCTTCTCCATCCTTGACCTCGACGGCTGCCAGGGAGCTTACCTTGCCTTCGCCGCCCACCATCGCCCCCTCCAAGCCATGACCCACAACCGGGATGGCCGAGTGTGCGGGCCCGGGGCCTACAACTCACATCCCTGTTGCAGATCTCCGGCCGGTGCTGCGCATAGCTGGGATCAAGGTGACACTAATCGTCAGTCCACAGATCATCAAAGGAACACCAGGCCTCCATCATGAAGATGCCATGGCCCTTCGCTGTTCCAGAGATAGAGCTAGCTCAAATGTTAGGCTTTGCTCCAAAAGAGGGAGAAGAAGTAGAGAGAGATGTGGGATTATGTTGGGCTTGGGCTAAGGCTCCAACCCTTATATAGGGTAGGATAGCAATGGCCTAGGACGTTCATCCACGAGAAAACAAGTTCTCTCTCATTAGGAATCCTATTCCTTTAATGAGAAGTAATCTTCTCTCTCCTATATTTCCTTGATATTCCTTATTGCATTGATACTTAGAAATTGGAAAATCTTTTCTTTTATTCTCTCTTGTGCTCGACTTTAACTCCATAAGCACGAAAATATATTTTCCTTTAGTAGAAAATACTTCTTTTTAGCAATACCACATAATCCATTAATAATGTATTCACATTATATTCTTATTTTCTTTTATAGGTATTTTATATTTCCACTTTCTCCATTAGGACTCCTTGGATCCCAAGAAACTCTATTATTTCGAAATCTTTTTTATTGGATACTCATTATCCTTCTAGATGCATCTAAATGCATTATTCTTCATTATCTTGTTTTATTCTTATTAAAATATTCTCTTTTTGAGGATTTCTCTTTATTTCTCTTTTATTTTCCTCATTGGTATTCCTTTTATCATTTGGAATCCTTGGGATACGAAATTCCACTAAGGATAACTCAATTTCACCTCTATCCACCAATTTTCCACATTTTATCATTGTTTTCAATTTCTTTCTTAATAAAGAAATACTTAATTGATCTTTTCTTTTCTTTTCTTTTTGCATTATCTTTGCAACTTTGGACTCCTTGGGACCCAAGGAACCCATGTGGCATGAAATCCACCTTTGGATTGAGTTCTTTTGCCTTCTAGAGGTTTTCACACCTTTCTTTTCTCAAATTCTCAATTATTCATTTACTAATTGAATTTCCTTGTTATTGGGCCCAATAGCCAATTAATCCCACAACACAATCATCAAGGCTATTGTAAACAAAACTCATTTATTCAAAACAAATTATATCATTATTTGTTCCAAATATATATAATATGAGAAATTACATTTCTCAGTAAAGAAACCCAAAATTTGTGGTTGTAACATCCTTCCCCTCTTATAAGAATTTTGTCCTCAAAATCCATCAAGAAAACAAACAATTCAGGATAAGCCTTTCATACGTCCATCAGGGCTCCCATGTGGCTTCACCCTTTCCATGGTGTTTCCCAAGAACTTTCATCATCTCATATTCTTCCATCTGAGTTCTTTCTTACCTTGGTATATCGTACCCTCATAGGTGACTTAGAACATTTCAACCTCTCAAAAGCTGAAATAGGTTCAAGGCTCAACACATGGCTTGGGTACCTCACATAGTGCTCTAGATCGGACTCATGGAACACATTACACATCATGTTATCCTGAGGGGAAAAGATAAACACAACCATCTCCACCAATCCATCTCAAATGGACCCATATATCGGGGATTCAGCTTTCTCAGCTGTAGCTTAGAGGGGTCGGATTTTCACATCACATATTCTCCCACAGTGAACTACATGTCAGTCTGCTTTGCATCAGCTCGCTACTCATGTCACCACTGGGCTCTCTCTCAGCCATTGCACGATCAAAGCGACTTCATCTACACACACTGTGGTTCTTTTCTGACCTTCACGAGGCCTCCTTCACCAACATCATCTTAATGAAGTGGTGACCGACACAACCTCGTTCTAGAGCTTCTTTCATCCCGATAAAGGCTATGGTGGTTATCATCACATCTTACAAAGGACAAGAACTGTCTCTATGTATCACCCTGAATGAGCACACATGCTCTCATTAGACCCTCTAGTCTGGATCATACGAACCATTAGTAAGGGGTGATAAACTGTACTAACATTGAGTTCTTCATGTTCCTACTTCTACCTTATGCAAGTGAACCTTTAGGTCATACTCAAGAACTTTTGAAACAATTATCATGGTGTAGTTTAACTGTCTCTCTCATGTGTAGTTCAACCTGATCTATCCCTTGACAGTACTCTTTCTTTCTCATGTCATCTAGGTAAGACGATCTACCATAACCCATATTGCATCATGTCTTTCCTTGGTCAAGGGGAGACTTTCCACATCATCCAGTGATGAACTCCCATTCCCTTACAGGGACTCTTTTATTCTCTATATCTATACACTGGGTTACTGGTGTTCGTCCTTTACCTCCTGGCTTGCATGCAACATACCACATGGAACCTCATATTAAGTATCCCAAGTACTACTATCACTTACTATCTTTGTAGTATCATGGTGTTCGGTGATCTTAAAACCATGATTTCCTGTATGTCATGATTCCTCAAGATCGATTCCTCAGAAACCCTAAACCACTCTCATCAGGGTTTTATTACCTTCCTATCCAAAGAAGTGTATCTGAGGTTCTATCACCATCCATTCATTATATCACGGACTAGGATGGCTAACCAACAACTTCTAAATTGTTCAACAGATCTCGTTACATCTGAGTGTTAGCCCAAACATATCTCTTTTCCAATTGAGGGTTAACCTAACAACCTCTTCTAGACTCTTGCCAAACTAGTCAGATATATCTCAACCAGAGCATCCATTACCACTTCACATCCTTAGGTATTAGGTAACATTGAAGACATACACTTCCATGTATTTCACTTGTCATCTCAAACTCGAACTCTAAGTCTATCTACATCAAGAAACTCCCTGTTCTCATCATCATGGTGATCAAACTCAATCTGGTATAACTTGCAAGTTCCACATAGTTTCTGATAAAAACATCCTTATTTCTCTTACTGTTTGTAAACCATCCATGTATTGTTTACTCCACCAGGGTATGTTATCATCTTTGTCCTCATACCTTGTAGCAACGTTCCAACTCACATCATCTCTATTCTTGGTGTATGACATGCGTACTGTCCTATCTCTCACTCCCATAACAAGAGGAAATAAGCATTTGGGTCCAATCCAAATACATAGTTCTTCATGTTCCAAGAGTAGAGATGGTACATCCCACCTTTCCAGTACACCTTTAAGTTGAAATGTGTATCTTATGTCTCAACATCACAACCATCTTGATATCAAAGTCACTTTCATGGAAAACTGGTCTTGAACCTACCTGGGTCCACACACATTCCTTAGTCATCTCCTCTGGGTCTATAGGGTGCCGACACTTTTGGGGTCATCCCTCTTCCCTTATGCATCGAGAGAATGCCATACTCATATGCCCTTTGGGCCCCATGAGTTCCTGAAGGTGATCAATCTCCTAACCCATGGCCCTCAGACAATGATAGTTGTTACCTCCTGACCCTATGGTCATGTGCAACTAGGGAATTAGGCAACTCCTTCTTCCATCGACCTTATCCCTACCCGACCCTAGGATAGACTCAAGATTCCATTATAGTACATGTACAACATAGAACCTTACCCAAGCCTTTCATCATCTCTCTTTGCATTCTTGGGCTGTTTTTCATCCTTTCACAGGGGTCATGGCGACCTACCTTCCTTGTTCAGGCCCCATACTGGTTACTCCATGGTAACACCTCCACAAATGCTTATAGATGGTTATCTATGGGTCTACAGGTTCCTTCTCATACCATGTACTTTTCACTTAGCTTCTCAAGATCCTATGAGACCTCTTTAGGTTACCTCAAAACCAACAAGACTGGTATACATCCTATAAAAGGGTCCCTCTCCCAAGATGGGAGGAAACTACACCTTGATAACAACGGTCACAAATGTCCTTATGTTTAGGGTATGCATACACATGAGCATGCTTAACCCAACAACTACTAAGGCACAAGCAGACGACCTATTAACCATGCTAGGTCATACTTGTTCTCTTTCCTCAACATTAGATAAACTTAGTTTTGAGGGGTTCATCAAACATACCCTTAACTTACGGGGTTCCATTTTCCTCTACACATGAGGAGTACCATGCTCCAAACTATAGAGACTCAAATCTCATCATGAGCATTGGGTACACTGCTTCCCCTCTTAGGCCTAGGAACCCTAGGTTCACCTTTGGGTGTCCAACTGCATGCTCAAACTCTTAACCACGAATCAAGCATGTATAAGGCATGCCATGCACTCCCTGTCATCCTTCTACTCGAGCAACACATCAGGGTCGAGTCCTCCTCAAGAACAACCAACAAGGTACAAGGCCTCACAACCTGTTACCAAACCTCTCCAGATCAAAGGAACTCTTCTTCCTGTCTCAGAAGGTAAACACATATACCACAGGCACATAGGTACCAAAAGCATCATCCTCTCTCGAGGGTTTGGTTCCTCTAAAGGCAACCAAGATATCATTAGCCTCCAAGGATCATGTATGAGGCAACCACTATCATCCACTTAGGTCACATCATTCTCAACTCCCCATTGTTCCTCACATCTCGGGGTTTTAGGTTTCCCACATTCTTGCTTGGTTCCTTCTTTCTCTCTCTAAAGCTAACTCCACATCCAGTCATACTACTAGAGGTCATCTCTCCAAGAAGGATCAAGCTCACATGCATACCTCTATGTGGGTGAAGCCTATACTCAAGCTTATGTTTGCTCATGATTATCCATAGCCCCTTATGCTTATCTCATAAGCCATCCATCCTATCCTTCTGGCCTCAGTTTTAATTTACTGTTCATACTAATGAAGCACTTTGGGTGCAAGCTATACCCTACTTGCCTAAGCCCATAGGGTATCTATAGGTTCTCCTCTAACCTCATCCATGAAGGAGCTATCCTTCTCTCTAACATGCACGTCCCTCTCTAGGGTTGGGTCGCCAAAGGTACTAGGTCATCTAACCTATTATGGCATCCCAAAGGCATGTCCAACCAAACACTCAGTCAACCATGACATCTAACTCATCATGTCATCTTTCTCTCTAACCTTCACTTAGGGTCAAGGTTAACATCATCCTCAAAGGATGTGCTTGGTCTCTACTTTTAATGGAGGTCTCTACCTCCAAGACTAACTCTCTCTACTCATCCTCCTGACAAAGAGGTCTATCCTCAAGTTTCTCCTGAGAGCAATGACAACTCGTGTCATACGACCTAAGCATGTATCTATTCTTTAGTTTGCGCTTAATCTATTAAGCTTATGTCCATGACATCCTATTTACATGCTTTTCATTAATTTGGTGGAGGATTCCTTAGACCTTATTAACCTTACCCATACCTCAAGAGGGTGAGAAGTAGAGAGGAAACCCTAATCCTTAAGATCCTTAATAGAATTTGAGTTGAGAAGGGATGAACAAGATGAGAGAGTCCTAAAGGTATCTTATTTCGAGTCATATCCTAAGACATCGACCAGGCAGTCACACAATCTGGGAGTCCTCGTATTCTGACTAGAGGTACGGAGGAAAATATTGCCAGCCCCCAGACGTGATCCTTTTCTAGACACCTGAATCTTTCAGACAATGCTCTAATAACTCCCTTGGTTCTATGGAATTTGTAAAATTTAATAATTATTAAAGATTAAGTGAGGAACCTATGCTCTGATACCAATTGTAACAACCCCACCTCCCAGTAACCCCCAATTAAGGGAGACCAAAAGGTCGGTGTCATTATCCCAATTAACAGGATCAAAGGTTCGACAAATAATCAATAACAATTAATAAATTTTACCAACTAAACTGAAAATTGGTATAGAATAAAACTTTGCATACCTTTTAGAAATTGGGATTTCTAAACTTCTATCCATGAAGATACTAATCTAACTAATCCTCTTGTGCACGTTAATTCTCATTTAATTCCACATATGCCACTTTACTGTTTGTTCTTTTCATTTGTACCTAAAACGCCGACAAACAAAACGTCGGTCAGTAAGAAGCTGGTATGTGGGGGAAACAATAACAATGTAGTCATCCAAATATCATTTAACATCCAAGATTACGCTTTAAGACATACTAATCAATCCTTACCTATCCCCTAACTCTGTACTATCCCTATAGTGGACTTGTATGCTACCTCTCTTTTAGGTAGATCCTTACCCCCATGGTCCTACCTTACAGGTAGCCAATACATAGGGTAATAGAGTCTCATGGCACTAATCGAAGGTAGCCCAATATCTAACTCAATGTGACTTGATGGACCTACCCCATTCGTAGCCATGTACTAAGTCATCCAATGACCTGATGGACCTACCCCATAGGTATCCATATACTAGGTCAACTATTAAGCCACAGAGGGGACCACGATCTGAGCTGGTAGGAACATATCTTATGTGATAGTCATAGCCACATTATAGTTTGCATGAACTAAATTCAACCAACAGTTTATTTCAAGTCATCAATGAAAACTTTAGAAAACCTCATAAAACTAACTCGAGATATTCATAAGCATAACCACATTCCTGTCAGGCAGACTCAGATGCAGGAATAGTCCAAACAGGCAAGTAATCCTGAATCAATCAAGTACACAGTTCAATCCTAAAATATACATCCAATTCCTTTTTATCAAAAACTATCCAAACCATCTTGCTACTTATGGTTTCTATTCCTTTTTAGGTTTCTTCCTCTTTTTAGGGTTTACTTTGCAATTAGGGTTTTACTTCCCTTTACTCTTTTTAAACCCTAATTTTCTCATCTATCCTTCACGAAAGTTATTAAGGTTACCTTTTACAAACACATAACCTTAATTCCAGATTAAAGAACAAATAACGATCAATTAAGTTCATTAAGCTTCTTTTACATTAAAGCTACCATTTTTATCCTTTTCAATTTATGACAAAGTCATTATGCTCATTTATCATCAATTCGTAGTTCATTATGCTCTAATACTCATATGAACGTTATTTATCATTAATTCTACCTTTTATCCACTAGGAAACCCTAATTTCCACATTAAGGGTATTTAACCACAATTAGGAACTTTAATGCTCGAAATAGCTTAATATCATTATATCTTAGCTTTATTCACAATTTTTGAATAATTAAAGACATTATGAGTCAAATTTGCCAACATTAGGGTTTCAAGGCCCATTAAAGTATATACATGCGCATAAAACTCTAAATTAAACTATTTACGTGCAAAGTTCATCCTTTTTGTTCCTAATGTTCCTTTTCATCATTAATAGGCTAATATCAACTTTAATCATCCATTAAACCCTACTAAATATATTAATCAACTCAAAATAGGGTTTCTTAATCTTTAATTCATTAAAGGTGATACGTTACACTACTTTTCGAACAGAAAGAAGAAGTAGTTCCTAACAATATTTTTATTGGATTCCCCTCATTTTTCTGAGCAACTTTCATATTTTATGCGTGCTAATCCGAGCTACGAATAATTAACTATGAATTTTACAACATCCACTTACTTTGGCCAATCGGAGCGCGCCACGTCACTCGACTCCATGCAACGTTGCCTGGACACTTTGGAAACATGACAAATTTACAACTTTGCCCCCGTGTAAGTCGGTTGTGTCTTCATCCTGTGGAGGGCATAACGGTCCAATGACTGGGGTCTTCTTCAAGCTCGAGATACGCTAGATGTGTGCGCCTGTAGCCCTAGGCGCGGCTTCCCCTCTCCATCCTTGACCTCAACGGCTGCCAGGGAGCTTACCTCTGCCTTCGCCGCCCACCGTCACCCCCCTCCAAGCCATGACCCATGGCCAGGATGGTCGAGTGTGTGGGCACATGGTCTACAAGTCACAACCCTGTTGTTGATCTCCGGCAGGTGCTGCGCATAGCCGGGAGCAAGATGACGCTGATCGTCAGTCCACAGATCGACAAAGGAACGCCATGCCTCCATAATGAAGACACCATGGCCATTCACTGCCCCAGAGATAGAGCTAGCTCAAAGGTTAGGTTTTACTCCAAAAGAGAAAGAAGAAGGAGAGAGAGACATGGGATTATGTTGGGCTTGGGCTAAGGCTCCAAACCTTATATAGGGGAGGATAGCAATGCCCTAGGACGTTCATCCAAGAGAGAACAAGTTCTCTCTCATTAGGAATCCTATTCCTTTAATCAGAAGTAATCTTCTCTCTCTTATATTTCCTTGATATTCCTTATTGCTTGAAAACTTAGAAATTTGAAAATCTTTTCTTTTATTCTCTCTTGTGCTCGACTTTTACTCCATAAACACGAAAATATATTTTCCTTTAGTAGAAAATACTTCTTTTTTAGTAATACCACATAATCCATTAATAATGTATTCACATTATATTCTTATTTTCTTTTATAGGTATTTTCTCTTTCCTCTTTATTCATTGTGACTCCTTGGATCCCAAGAAACTCTATTATTTTGAAATCCTTTTTATTGGATACTCATTATCCTTCTAGATGCATCTAAATGCATTATTCTTCATTATCTTGTTTTATTCTTATTAAAATATTTTCTTTTTGAGGATTTCTCTTTATTTCTCTTTTATGTTCCTCATTGGTATTCCTTTTATCATTAGGAATCCTTGGGATATGAAATTCCACTAAGGATAACTCAATTACACCTCTTCCCACTTATTTTCCACATTTTATCATTGTTTTCAATTTCTTTCTTAATAAAGAAATACTTAAATGATCTTTTCTTTTATTTTTGCATTATCTTTGCAACTTTGGACTCCTTGGGACCCAAGGAACCCATGTGGCACGAAATCCACCTTTGGATTAAGTTCTTTTGCCTTCTAGAGGTTTCCACACCTTTCTTTTCTAAAATTCTCAATTATTCATTTACTAATTGAATTTCCTTGTTATTGGGCCCAATAGTCAATAAAGCCCACAACACAATCATCAAGGCTATTGTAAACGAAACTCATTTATTCAAAACAAATTATATCATTATTTGTTCCAAATATATATAATATGAGAAATTACATTTCTCGGTAAAGAAACCCAAAATTTGGGGTTGTAACACCAAGCTTGACATACACCTAACCCAATGCATGTGATTCAAATTGAGATACACGATTCAACCCAATACACCTTGTAAGGGTAAGGGAAAGACACACTTATGAGTGATGAGTGTAATACCAAGTAATGGTGTGGCTAATACCTTGTTAGGTGAAACACCTAAAGTATTTGATAATGGTCAACCCTATATCAACAATGCCTTAACTTGAGATGAGTCCATATCACTTGATGATAGTTGGGTAATTTAAGTGTGTGACTTATGGCCAATACACTACAAGGTAAATGTGATGAGTTAGTGCATAAAGTATTAGGATGGGAAATACTGCAATACAAGATAAGTTGATGAACTTAAGTAAGTTAAAAGTGACGAGGGAAGTGATACACCAAAGCATGATAAATATGACATCCAGCACTTTCAGGTTGATACACCTTGATGCACCTCAAATCCAATATACTTGGATGAGTAACACATGAAGTGGGTCATGCCAATTGTTACATTAAGATGTAATGAGTATAATGAATTTTGATAAGTGTTGGATAACATACCTTGAGAAAGAGTTAAGCCAAGTTAATCAACTATGATGCAATCAATATCCTAGTGAGGATGAGAGAGAAACTCAATATTTTGTGTTGATAATCATTTCGTGATAAATGATGAGAATAAATAAGTATGATTGAATACTTATGATATCAATGTATGCTTCTAGATGTGTGGAGTAATGAATTAGGGTTGGGATTGATAATATGAATTTGAAATCCTATTCGGCTATAAAGGGAAACCCCTAACCCCAATAATGGGAAGGTTGTATTTCTCTTATTCCATAAGCCTTGTGAGACATGTTAAATACTTGTATAACAAGTATGATGGTTATGTGGTCTGATGACGTAATAGATAGTTGTTGCCTAGTGAAAAGTGACAAGATATTTAATGGGCTTTGTGATCTATGTGAATTATTTGTACAACAAATATAATGTTTATATAATCTGGTGTCTTAAAAGATAGTTGTTGCCTAGTGAGAGGTGACAAGATGTTTGAAGGGCTTTGTGAGCTATGTGAATTATTTAAGCAACAAATATGATGTATACCTTTGTCTGATGACCTAGAGGTAATGGTTACCTGATAAGTGGTAACAATTCTCAATGATGAATTAAGGGTTTGAATACCCAAGCATGATGATGATAAGAGATTGAGATCCTAAGTGTTATATGTGTTCCAAAGAAACATGAAAGTACTTGATAAATGTATTATACATTTCTTTGTAGCATCTGATATAATTCTTGCTTGCAACTTGATTGATGCTAAAAAGATATTATAATGCACTTAATTAATCAAGTGGAATCTTATCATGTAGTTGCCTAGACCATAGATCCATTTAGTGTAAAAATTTGTTGAATGGTGAAACGAGTTTGACTCGATATACATATTATTGAATATGTAATTATACCGGGGTGCTCAGTGGACTCCCCAACTAAACATGGGTGCTCAGTGGACTCCCCAACTAAACCAAGATCGCTCAGTGGTCTTCCTAATGAAACAAAACCAGGATCACTTAGTGGTCTTCCTGATGAAAAATAATCTGGGAAAGCTCAGTGGTCTTCTCCTCAAGAGAATAAATGTTGCGGCTGTAACTCTATAGCGAAGATACCAGTATACCCTGGTAAGCTAATTATAGCAGACACTAGATGTCCTACTAGTTATCTTGTACGGATCGAGAAAGGTGAGGCCTTGACAACCGACTCTTCCATTGACCTTGTATGGTACCAATTTCGACTTAGCAGTGGTTGTTGGAGCATGAGCAGTATACCTCATCTCCTCTGGGCATAAGTGTGATTGTAAATATGTAATCAGTCATGTCGTGTAATTGCTTAAGGATCGAATACGGAAGACATTGGTTGACGTACACTTCTTTTTATACATCTTACTTGGATAGATGTTATACATGTTTCTTTATATTCCTTGTAAAGTGAATAGATGATTTATTGCTCTATCATAGATAGCTGCATTACTTTAAGAGAAGAGATTACTCAGTTCTACTTATAACAATGATTAATCCTACTTATTGATGTAAAAGAATCCTTGCCTCAGTTTTATAATGTTTATTTGTGATAATAATATTGTTAGCGGAGAGTTATATCTCTCACTGGGACAATTGTCTCACCCCGTGCGATCAAAAATTTTTAGGTGGACGTGCACGAGGAGGAAGAGACCATTCTGTAGAGGAAGGACAACAATAACTGGGGCAATAGTAATAGTTCATGTTGAGTATATTGTCTATCGTGTCTGGTAGATAGAAGTCCTATGTGTCGTCTATGTACTCTCAAGTCCTTGGATTTAGTATGTAATGGTTCTATGAATGATATGAGATTTTGGCTTGATCACCTTGAGATTTTATGTTGCTTATGTATAGGTTTTGGCAAAGGAACTTCTATGTGTTATCCTCGAGATGAGATAGTACAATGTATGTACAATGGGAACCATGATGTATATAAAGTTTGGTTCTTTCAGTAAGAGTTTCCTGGAAAAGGATCTCTTTGTAAAAATGGTTTTTATTTTTTAGTGATTTTGTTAATCTGCTGCTTATGATTATTCCACGATTATTACTGGTGATGGATTGATTTGTGACTGGGTTTTCACAAAGTTTTGGTATCAGAAATTAAGGTACGCTTAGTCTGTAGAGACATAGGACTAAGGTGTTGAGTCTGTGTTAGTGTCCTCCCGTATACCCTATAGTGAGTTCTGCTTATACAGAAGAAAGGGTGAAGTTTAAAAAAAGATGATTGGAGAACACAAGGAACACGTTGCTGAGAGCAATGTAGTTGCACCAGGGGAAGGTGCAAGGGATCATATAAGAAAAGAACGAGTCACTGAGAATTTCCATCTTGACCCAATCAAGATAGAGAATCCTACTTTTTATGCTCTTGTTGGACAGGTTAGGACAATAGTGATGCATATAGTAGACTGGATACTAGCATTACAACCTAGGTTACCAGTCCTCAATGTAGAAACTCTGGGTTCGGAAAGGGTTCCTGAATGACATAGTCATGTTTGAACAGTGGAAAATGTGGGAAGGATTAACATATGGCAAGAAAATAGACTCTGCCATAAGTATAGATAGATAGTACATCTGTGATGGCAATGCCCAAGGAGGGGCAATGATTTGAGAATTAAGGAAAGGTCTCTACATATCTAGAGATATTTTCCTAGTTATTCTAAAAATCCAAAGTTGTTGGTTCCAACAGTGCAATAAATGCCTAGTGCACCAGTGCAGTAGTCACTAAGTAAAGGCAAAAGTCCTAACTTTCTACCTGTAAGAACTCCTGACATAGCTTCCACATCAGTAATAAGATCGATAAGGCCATGGTACAAGGATAAGACATGTTATAAATATGTACATGTCGAGCATACTAAACCCTTTTTGTTTAAAAAGAAAGAAGGAATGACTTAACAACCGAGGAAGACTCAACAGGGCTTACAAAAGTTATTTCCCAATAGTGTAAAAAGGTAAAAGCAACCACATGGAATAGCTAGACTCTATATTTTGAGTCAACCTACAGTAGTAGATGACCCTGAGGGGTGACAATTAGATAGAGCTTTTTCATTCTGACATGTCTTCTCTTGATTTTATCTAATAATCATAAGAAGGATTGTTGTTGTTGACTTCCCTTTGGTTCTCCTATGGGAACTTGGGGAAGAAATGATGGGGAGTAGAATCTACATTTTGTCCAAATATTCTTTTAAATACTTTATAATTGTTCTTGTATGTATAAAAGAGGATGAGGTGTGAAAGAGATGCTTGGAGAAATCCAAGGATATTAAGTCCTATGATTTGGATGGTATGAAAAGTAAGGTATATGATACAAAAAAGGTGCATACTACCTAATCTCAGTATTTGTATACTGTAATGACCGTCATCAAACCGAAAAACAAATCATTACTAATTAAGCAAAATAAACATAATCAGCGGATTAACAAAAATCACTAAAATTTAAAACCATTTTGCAAGGAGATACTTGATCAAAAAACTTATACTAAAGATCCAAAACCCATACATATCATGATTTACATTGTACAACATTGTTTCATCTCATCTTGAGGACAACATATAATAGTTGCTCTATCAAAATACATATTGGAGCAACATAAAACCTCGAGGCATACAAGCCAAAATCTCCGATTGTTCATGAAACCATTACGAACCAACTCCAAGGACCTGAGAGTACAGAGACGACACATAGGACTTCTACCTACAAGACACGACAGACATTATACTCAACCTAAGTTGTCACTACTGCCACAACTGTTGTTCATCCTCTGTAGAAAGATCTCCTCCGCTTCGTGCTTGTCCACCTAAAAATTGTGGATCCCAGGGGGTGAGACAATTGTCCCAGCGAGAGATATAACTCTCTACCAACCATATTATTATTGATGATAAACATTATAAAAACTGAGTAGGGTTCTTTTATATTGATAGGAAGGATTAATCATTATATGAACAAAATAACATAATATCTTTTCTCAAAGAGAACACTGCATCTACCCATGGAAGAGTCATTATTCATCTATCTGCTTTGCAAGCATTGTAAAGAAACATAAATAACATCTATCAACTAAGATGTATAACTGGATTGTGCATCAAACAATGTTTTCCATATTCAATCCTTAAGCAGATATGCTACGCGACTGAACATATTTTACAATCACACTTATGCCCTGAGGAGATGAAGCATACATCTTTCATCTCCAACCGACCATAAACTTCTCACAACTCGGTACCATACAAGGTCAATGGAAGAGTCGGTTGCCATGACCTCCCTTGTCTCGGTTAGTATGAGACCACTTAGGCTTAGCAGGATATCTCGTGTCAGCAGCAATATAGATGTTCCAGGGTATGTAGGCATCCTCTCTTAGAGCTACAACGTCAACTGTCTCTCTTAGGGGAACATCTACAACAACCGTCCCCAGTTATTGAGTTATGGTCACTTAGGCACCATACTCTGAGCAATGGTTACATAGGCACCATGCTCTGAGCCACGGGTCAGTTGATCATGCTCTATTGAGACATTATTATGAAATTACTGAGTCATGGACACTTAGGCTCCATGCCCCCACATATTCAAAAATATGCATTCCGGGTTATGCCGCGAAAAACCCGTTTCACCATTCAGTAAGTTTCTAACACTGATGGATCTATGGTTAGGGCAATGTTTTATAGTTCCTAATGATGTATTACATGTATTACATCATTCTTTTAGCATCAAAGAACTCATCATTATTAATCACAACAAATGCTACAAATAAAGGTGTAATACATCTATTCAAGTCTTTAAAACACATATAGATACTTGGTACTTGGGATCTCAACCCATTATCACATTACTAGGGATCCTCATCCCTTCTTATCATTATCAACATGATTACTATATCTGGGTATTCAAACCCCTAGATCATCACATAGCATTGTTACCTATGATGATATGATGCATGAATGACAATTGTCTTCCTTCATCTGGGATTTTGGGGACGAAATCCTTGTTAGGGGTTTATAGTTGTAACATCCCTGACCTGGCTTATGGCTTGACCCTAGAAGTTTTACTTAAGTAAGTTATTTACAAACTTCCTCTATTCTTTTAAAAAGTAATTAAGGCTCTTTAGGAAGTTTATTTTCAAGTTTGAGCTTATTTGCAAACTAAGTGTGCATTATATGATAGTCTGAGGGTAAAGTGAAATTTACCCAAGATGAGGGGTTATACTGCAAATGTCACATGTTGAATGTACCCTAAGTGTTTTAACATCATAATAGAGAGAATGATGCTAAGTGGTGGCTTGTGGAAAGCCTAAATTCTAAAGTAAGAACTTGTTTGAATAATGCTAAGTGCTTTGTGCACCAATTTTGGTACAAAATGTAATTTATCCAAAATAAAGGGTTGATGTGAAAATTACCACTTCTAGAGTGTCTTTACTACTTTCTAGTATCATATAAAGGATATAGAAAGAAGGAGACACCATGTTTGAATCAACTTTGAGGGATGATATTCTTGGTGATGAAAACACTAAGTTCAGCCCTTGAATGAATTATATCGAGTAGTAGACTTGAATAGGAGTCCCTATCAGCCAAGGAGCCATAGAAGGAGTCTCCTATCGGGTTGTTGACTCTTGGCGTTTCCCATGATAGGCGAAGCACCTCATGGAAGTCATATGTATCAGTTTGCTACTTTTCTTTGGAAAAGGTTGTGTTAAATTATGAATATATAATAATGTGAGTGGAAGTAACTTGCCCTATAAGATAACCAAAAGGACGACCCTTATCCCTTGCATTATCCTTAAGTTATTATTTTGCATGGAAATATAAAGATGGTATGCATGCAAGTACATGTTCCAATCCATGCATGGCCACGTGGCACTTAGTAGCTTAAGGTAATGACACCTCATACACTCTTTTTCATAAACCACAAGTATAAATACCTTTCTCTTCACCTATTAGTAGAATTTTCAGATCTTTTTATGATGTTTCCCTTAGATATTGTGATGCCACTTTGGTATCATGCATAAGAAAAGGAGTGTCAAGTTTAGAGCTTGGTATCGGCCATAGAAGAAGGATATCGACCAAGCAAGGTGACATCGGCCATAGAGAGGGATATCAACCACAAGAGGGAAGATATCGTGAAAGTGCTAAGGAGCTCAAGTCTTGGACTTTGATAAACTAATCTTCATCCTTTTGAATGTGAATACTTGGATCTTGGATCTTGGAAGTGTTCTAGAGGTGGGTTATATAACTTGAACCCAACTATGTTATTATTCACTTTCAATATAGTTGAACTTGTTGAACTACTTTCAATTTTGAATTCCTTTAATTAGTTGATGTTCCCTTAAGTTCCAATAAGTTGTTAGGACTATTGTCCATGAACTAGAAAAGCAAGACAAAGGTCTTGAGTTTGATGATGATGACATCATCATGGCACAACCCGATATAGGGTTGAAGTACCTGAAACCCAAGATGAAGGGTAACTCGATATGGTGGTGAGTGATACCACATGAACGATATGAGTGAGATCTCATGAATGATAGGAGTAGTACCTACTTGTACCTTGTGAATGGTCTGAGGTCAAGTTCATGCTTCATGCACAATATGGTACACTCTACCCGATATGGTTAAAACCTTAGATGAAGAAGTGAAACCCTACATGCCTTTGAAACCCGAAATACCCCTATCACTTTGTTATGGGTTGAAAAACTCAACTAGATACCAAGCTTGTTATTCAAATCATATGATACAACTGATTCTTAAAAGGAATGAAAGAATATGAGCATAATGGTTTTCCCGATATACTAACCCGATATGTTTGCCAATATGCTAACATGATATGAAGACTCAATATAGGAACCCAATATGAGAATCCAACATGGTAACCCGATATGGCATGGTGTATAGACTACCAAAAACAATACCATGATGAAGCATCTATCCTATGCTTGACATGGTGCACACTTTGTGCACAATATGGAACCAAATATACTCTTATACCCAATATGAGGTCAAGCATCTAGCCCATACACGATATGAGGTTAACTTGAGATGATAAGAACTAAGTGATAGCTAACTCGAGATGGATACATGATATGGTGTTAGGGGATACACCCTAAAACACGATATGGTGATGTGGTCACACCATATGCCTGATATGGATACACCATATGATGATAGGTGTATCTTAAACACGATATGGTAGCATACACACTATGATGCCCGATATGGTGGGAATACTTCAATCCAATATATTTGACTAAGTGATATATGTTGTGTGTAATGTTAAATGAAACATTAAAAGATAATGAGTTTAATGCAATTTGATAATGGTGAATTAATGTACCCTAAAGAGGAGAATTAAGTCAACTTAATAAAATATGATGTGGGAAATATTTTCAAGTGAGGTAAGAATGTTACACCCATCTATGGTGAAGAATGATGTAATCAATATCCTAATGAGGATGAGAGAGAAACTCATATTTTATGTTGATAATAATTTAATGAAAAATTATGAGAATAAATAAGTATGATTGAATACTTATGACATCAATGTATGCTCCTAGATGTGTGGAGTAATGAATTAGGGTTGGGATTGATATTCTGAACTTGAAACCCTATGCGACTATTAAGGGAAACCCTAACCCCAATAATGGGAAGGTTGTATTTCTCTTATTGCATAAGCCTTGTGAGATATGTTAAATACTTGTATGACAAGTATGATGGCTATGTGGTCTGATGACCGAATAGATAGTTGTTGTCTAGTGAGAGGTGACAAGATATTTAATGGTCTTTGTGAGCTATGTCAATTATTTGTACACCAAATATAATGTTTATATAATCTGATGTCTTAAAAGATAGTGGTTGCCTAGTGAGAGGTGATAAGATGTTTGAAGGGCTTTGTGAGCTATGTGAATTATTTATGCAACAAGTATAATGTATACCTTGGTCTGATGACCTAGAGGTAATGGTTACCTGATAAATTGTAACAGTTCTCAGTGATGAATTAAGGGTTTGAATACCCAAGCATGATGATGATAAGAGATTGAGATCCTAAGTGTTATATGTGTTAGAAAAAAACATGAAAGTACTTGATAAATGTATTATACCTTGCTTTGTAGCAAGATATAAATCTTGCTTGCAACTTGATTGATGCTAAAAAGATATTATAATGCACTTAATTATTCAAGTGGAATCTTAACATGTAGTTTCCCAGACCATAGATCCATTTAGTGTCAAAATTTGTTGAATGGTGAAACGAGTTTGACTCTGTATACATATTATTGAATATGTAATTATATCGGGGTTCTCAGTGGACTCTCCAACCAAACAGGGGTGCTCAGTGGACTCCCCAACTAAACCAGGATCGCTCAGTGGTCTTCCTGATGAAACAAAACTAGGATCACTCAGTGGTCTTCCTGATGAAAAATAATCTGGGAAAGCTTAGTGGTCTTCTCCCGAAGAGAGTACATGTTGCGCTATAACTCTATAGCGAAGATACCAGTATAATTCATGCTTGCAACTTGATTGATGCACTTAATTAATCAAGTGGAATCTTATCATGTAGTTCGATATACATATTATTGAATATGTAATTATACCAGGGTGCTCAATGGACTCCCCAACTAAACACGGGTGCTCAGTGGACTCCCCAACTAAACCATGATCACTCAATGGCCTTCCTGGTGAATCAAAACTAGGATCGCTTAGTGGTCTTCCTGATGAAAAATAATCTGGGAAAGCTTAGTGGTCTTCTCCCAAAGAGAGTATATGCTACTTCTATAACTCTATAGCGAAGATACCATCATTTGGTAAGCTAATTGTAGCAGACACAAGATGTCCTGCCAGTTATCTTGTACTGACTGAGAAAGGTGAGGTCTTGACAGCCGGCTCTACCATTGACCTTGTATGGTACCAATTTCGACTTAGCAGTGGTCTGTTGGAGCATGAGCGGTATACCTCATCTCCTCTGGGCATAAGTGTGATTGTAAATATGTAATCAGCCATGTAGTGTATTTGCTTAAGGATCAAATTTGGAAGACATTGGTTGATGTACACTTCTTTTTATACATCTTAATTGGATAGATGTTATACATGTTTTTTTATATTCCTTATAAAGTGAATAGATGATTTATTTCTCTATCATAGATATATGTATTACTTTAAGAGAAGAGATTACTCACTTCTACTTATAAAAATGATTAATCCTACTTATTAATGTAAAAGAATCCTTGCCTCAGTTTTATACTATTTATCCGTGATAATAATATTGTTGGTAGAGAGTTATATCTCTCACTAGGACAATTGTCTCACCCCGGTGGACCAACAATTTTTAGGTGGATGTGCATGAGGAGGAAGAGACCATTCTACAGAGGAAGGACAACAATAATTTGGGCAGCAGTAAAAGCTCAGGTTGAGTATACTGTTTATTGTGTCTAGTAGATAGAATTCCTATGTGTCTTCTCTGTACTCTCAGGTCCTTGGATTTAGTACGTAATGGTTCTATGAACGATATGAGATTTTGGCTTGATCGCCTCGAGGTTTCTGTTGCTTATGTATAGGTTTTGGCAAAGCAACTGCTATGTGTTATCCTAGAGATGAGATAGTACAATGTATGTACAATGGGAACCATGATGTATATAAAGTTTGGTTCTTTCAGTAAGAGTTTCCTAGAAGAGGATCTCTTTGCAAAAATGGTTTTAATTTTTAGTGATTTTTTTAATCCGCTGCTTATGGTTATTCCACGATTATTACTGGTGATGGCATGATTTGTTACTAGGTCATCATAAACTTTTGGTATCAAAGCTTAAGGTTTGTTGAGTCTATAGAGACATATGACTAAGGTGTTGAGTCTGTGTTAGTGTCCTCCCGTATACCCTATAGTGACTTCTGCTTATGCAGAAGAAAGGGTGAAGATAAAAAAAATTATTGGAGAACATAAGGAACATGTTGCTAAGAGCAATGTAGTTGCACCAGGGGTATGTGAAAGGGATCAGACAAGAAAAGAATGAGTTCCTGAGAATTTCCATCTTGACCCAATCAGGATAGAGAATCCTGCTTTTTATGCTCTTGTTGGGCAGGTTAGGACAACAATGATGCATATAGTAGACTGGATACTAGCATTACAACCTAGGTTACCAGTCCTCAATGTAGAAACTCTGGGTTCTAAAAGGGTTCCTGAATGACATAGTCTTGTTTAAACAGTGGAAAATGTGGGAAGGATTAACATATGGAAAGAAAATAGACTCTGCCATAAGTATAGACAGATAGAACATATGTGATGTCAATGCCCATGGAGGGGCAATGAGATGAGAATTAAGGAAAGGTCTCTACAATTCTAGAGACATTTGCCTAGTTTTTCTAAAAAGCCAAAGTTGTTGGTGCCAGTAATGCAATAAATGCCTAGTGCACCAGTGCAGTAGTCACCAAGTAAAGGAAAAAGTCCTAACTTTCCACCTGTAAGAACTCCCAACTTAGCTTCCACATCGGTAATAAGACTGATAAGGCCATGGTACGAGGATAAGACATGTTATATATATGGACATGTTGAGCATACTAAACCCTTTTTGTTCGAAAAGAAAGAAGGAATGACTTAAAAACTGAGGCAGAGTCGGTAGGGCTTACGAAAGTTATTGCCCAATAGTGTAAAAAGGTAAAAGAAACCACATGGAACAACTAGACTCTATATTTTGAGTCAACCTAAAGTGGTAGATGACCCCGAGTGGTGACAATCCGATAGAGCATTTTCATTCTGATATGTCTTCTCTTGATTTTATCTGATAATCATAAGAGGGATTAATGTTGTTGACTTCCCTTTGGTTGTCCTATGGGAACATGGGGAAGAAATGATGGGGAATATAATCTAAATTTTGTCCAAATATTCTTTTAAATGCTTTATAATAGTTCTTGTCTGTATAAAAGAGGATGAGGTGTGAAAGAGATGCCTGGAGAAATCTAGGGATATTAAGTCCTATGATTTGGATGGTATGAAAAGTAAGTTATATGATACAAATAAGGTGCATAATACCTAATCTCAGTATTTGTATACTATGATGACCATCATCAAACTGACAAACAAATCGTTACTAATTAAGCATAATAAACATAATCAACAGATTAACAAAAATCACTAAAATTTAAAACCATTTTGCAAGAAGATCCTTGATCAGAAAACTTTTACTGAAAGATCTAAAACCCATACATATCATCATTTACATTGTATAACATTGTTTCATCTCATCTTGAGGACAACATATAATAGTTTAGCTATCAAAATACATATTAGAGAAACATAAAACCTCGAGGCATACAAACCAAAATCTCTGATTGTTCATGAAACCATCACAAACCAACTCCAAGGACCTGAGAGTATAGAGACGACACATATGACTTCTATCTACAAGACACGATAGACAATACACTCAACCTGAGTTGTCACTACTGCCATAGTTGTTGTTCCTCCTCTGTAGAAAGATCTCCTCTTCTTCGTGATTGTCCACCTAAAAATTGTGGATCCCATGGGGTGAGACAATTGTCCCAGCGAGAGATATAACTCTCCGCTGACCATATTATTATTGATGATAAACATTATAAAAACTGAGCAGGGTTCTTTTATATTAACAGGCATGATTAATCATTATATGAATAGAATAAGATAATCTCCTTTCTCAAGGAGAACACTGCATCTCCCATGGTAGGGTCATAATTCATCTATCTGCTTTGCAAGGAATGTAAAGAAACATAAATAACATATATCAACTGAGATGTATAACTGAATTTCACATCAAATAATGTTTTCTATATTCGATCCTTAAGCAGATATGCTACACGACTGAACATATTTTACAATCACACTTATGCCCTGAGGAGATGAAGCATACCCCATTCATCTCCAACCAACCAGAAACTTCTCACAAGTCGGTACCATACAAGGTCAATGGAAGAGCTGGTTTCCATGACCTCCCTTGCCTCGATCAGTAAGAGACCACTTAGGCTTAGCAGGACATCTTATGTCAGCTGCATTATAGCTATGCCAGGGTATGTAGGCATCCTCTCTTAGAGCTACAACGTCAACTATGCTCTCTTAGGGGAACATCTACAACAACTGTCACTAGTTATTGAGTTATGGTCACTTAGGCACCATACTCTTCACCATGGTCACATAGGCACCATGCTCTGAGCCATGGGTCAGTTCACCGTTCTCTATTGAGACATTCTTATGAATTACTGAGTCATGGACACTTAGGCTCAATGCCCCCACATATTAAAAAATATGCATTCTGGGTTATGCCGCGGGAAACCCGTTTCACCATTCAGCAAGTTCTGATGCTGATGAGAACCTCTGGTCAGGGCAACGTTTTATAGTTCCTAATGATGTATTAAATGTATTACAACATTCTTTTAGAATCAAACAAGTCATCATTATTAATCACAACAACTACAAAGAAAGGTGTAATACATCTATTCAAGTCTTTAAAACACATATAGATACATGGTACTTGGGATCTCATCCCATTATCACATTACTAGGGATCCTCATCCCTTCTTATCATTATCATCATGATTACTGGATCTGGGTATTCAACCCCCTAGATCATCACATAGCATTATTACCTCTGTAACAGGTAACTATTACCTCTAGGTCCTCATACCAAGGTATTCATTTTACTTGTTGTACACGTATTTTACATAGTTCACATGGTTTGATTAAGTATCGTGTCACCTCTCATTAGGCAACAATTATACACATGGCTCACAAGGCCCATCTTGTCACCTCTCACTAGGCAACAACTATACACATGGCTCACAAAGCCATTAAACATCTTGTCACATCTCACTTGGCAAAACCTTATTCACATGACTCACAAGGCCATTAATCATTATACTTGTTATACAAGTATTTAACATGACTAACAAGGCTTATGAAATAAGAGAAATACAACCTTCCCATCATTAGGGTTAGGGTTTCCCTTTATATTTGAATAGGGTTTCACGTTCATATTATCAGTGCAAACCCTAATTCATTGCTCCACACCTTTAGGAGCATATATTGATATCATAAGTATGCAATCATACTTATCTATTTTCATCATTTATTAAATGATTGTCAACACAAAGTATAAGTTTCTCTCTCATCTTCACTAGGATATTGATTACATCATACTTTTAGTTCAATCCTCCTCTTGAGGAATATTAGTCCATCATTAACAATTCACATCATCTTTTGATTAACACCACATTCAACGTATGTTACTTAATCAATTACTCATGATTGGAGTGTCTCTATCATATTGGGTATCAAGATGTGTGTATTATCATATTATACTTTAAACCACATTCTTTACTTCATGTCATGTATCCATATCGGGAATATGGTATAACCACATCACCATGTCATGTTTTAGGGTTTATCCCCTAATTAACATATCATCATGAACCCATATCAGATGGACTATCACATAGATCTTATCATTTCAAATTAGCTTTGTATTGGGTATGAGCTAGGTGCTTGAACCCATATCTTGGTGTCATATCGTGCATAAGCTATGCACCATTTTGGGCATAGAGCATGTGCCTCCTCATATATCATTTGAGAGGTATATATACAAGATATCATATCGGTTTTCCTTTAAGATCATCATATCGGGTAACATATTGGGTAACATATTGGGTTACCCTATTAGGTAGACCCTTAGGCTCAGAACCCCTTCATTCCTTCAAGGATCAACCAATTCATATAGTTACTTGACAAACTAGATATCTTATTATACCACAATCCATTACACAAAGGGTAAGGCATATCGGGTTTCAATCCCTCATCTAGGGTTTTTACACTAGATTAGGTACTTTATATCATATCATACATGAAGTATGAATTGAACCTCATATCGTTCACAAGATAGGAGTAACTTCTATTCCCATCAACCAAGAGATATCATCCATATCATTCATGTGGTATCACTCACCACTTTTATCAGCTTACCCATCACCTAGGGTTACTCAACTCTATATTGTTTAGAGTGTTCTCTATCTCTTTATCGTGCAAGAGATATAGTCTTGAACTTGCATCGTGCATAAGGGGTAAGTAGGTATTTCCCATATCATGCAAGGACATAGAACATATCATGTATGAGCTATCATCTATTTGCATATCAAGTTAACCCCATCTCGAGTTTCATATCGCGTTGAGGTGTTCCAACCATATCAGGTTACACCTTATATTTAATCCATATCTTATATTGTTCATAGATGTATACTCAATCCATCATGTCATGCACCAGTTGCGTGCTTCAAGATATCATGTATAAGTATGTATTACATGATTATAGCAGACAAGGAATTACTTGCTAACTTACTCATATCGGGTTACCCAAATTAGGGTTTCATACCGACTTACAAGTGTACATTAAACCTTGCATCGTGCATGGAGTCTATACTTGACTTCCTATCATGCAAGAGGATTATGGATGACACCATATCGTGTTCCAAGATATGAAATTCACCTTCATATCATGCAAGGAAATGAAATCTTTCACTTCATATCGTGCAAGTGATATTTGCACTACCCATATTGGGTTAGAGCTACTAGTGTGTATGCTTGAACCCGATATCACTTTATAAAGTGATACCATCTTCTTCAATCTCTAGAACTTCGTTCAACTATTATAGTTCATGTAAACAGGTCTAAGAAACTACTAGAACTCATAATTTCATCAACTATTTTAGAAATTTTCAGAATTAAAAGTAGTTAATTAAGTATAGCAATGTAGGTGATGAATAATAACATGATAGAGTTCAAGTTATATAACCTGCTTTGTGAACAACTTGAAGGTTCCAAGCTCCAAAGCTCCACGTCCTAAGGTTGAATAAGAACTTCTACAAGGTCCAAGGCTCATCCTCCACTCCTCCATGGACAAGAGATCACCATTTTAAGCACTTGGTGAAGAAGGAAAGAAAATAATATCCATAACCCGATATCCTACTTCAACCAAGGTTGAAGGTGACCAAAGCCTTAACTAAAGCTTGGTGCTCGAGCTCTTCTAGATTTGCATGATACCTAAGGGTGTTTGCATGATATCTCCAAGGGGAATGGTTATGAGGATCATAAACTTTCATAAGTTGGTGAAAGGTGAAGTATATATACTTGATTTCATGAGATAAAGCATATATGAGGTGTCTTCCCCTCATGCTACTAGATGGCACGTGGCCATGTATGGTTGACACGTGACCATGCATGAAAACATGTATATCTTGTCATTCAAGAGTCTTGGGGATAACCTAGAGAAAATATCTCGACCCTTACTTATCTTGTTGGGCAAGTTATCTCATCTTTATCTTATTAAATAAGCAACCTGATACACTTTTTGTAAGGAACTTTGTAACTCGTCATGGGCCATCTCCTTGAGTTGATCTTCCCATCATGACATTTTCCAAGGCTCAAAAAACCGATAGGAGGCTCCTACTTTGGCTCTTTGGCTGATAGGGCTCCTTATATCAAGTCTACGACTCAATACAACACAAATAAGGCTCTTGCCTTCAACTCATTCTTGGTCCTTCATTACCAAGAGTATCACCACTCAAAGGTGATTCAAACATAGTGTCTACTTATTTATATTTTCTCTAAAAGATATATAGAGGGAGTAGGGACACTCTAGAGGTGGTAATTTACATTTTAACCCCACATATTGGGTAACTTACAAATTGTACCAAAATTGGTGTACAAGGTACTAGCATTGTTCAAACGAGTTGTAACATGGGATTTAGTATTTCCACAAGCCACCACTTAGCACCACTCTCTCTATTATGACACCAAAACACTTAGAACACATTCCATATGTTTCATTTGGAATGTAACCCCTCATCCTGGGTAAATTGCACTTTTCACTCAGACTTTCATATAATGAACACATAGTTTGTAATTAAGCTCAAACTTGAAAATAAACTTCACAAGAAGCCTTGATTACTTTTCAAAAAATTAGAATCAATTTGTAATTATCTTACTTAAGAAAAATTCTAGGGTTAAGCCATAACCCATGTCAGGGGTTTTACAGATACCCTGGCCAGGTATTCATCTATTGAAGGCAAGGTAAGTATGAGACTCTTAGATTGTTATCTTTCTGATTACTATGATCAAGTAGTCGTTTTGAGACAATCTAAAGAGCATAATGAAACTGAAAATATGGCATAGATATTTCTATCCCATCCTAAGTACAATGAAATAGAAACTGAGTTTATCTCAGACCAGTCTGTGTGTATGAGGAAGTAAAAAGTACAATCCTCATGATAAGTGAAAGGGAATAAGAAAGATGATCCCTATTTAAATAGAGAATATGTGAAGGATAATGATCTCTTCCATAATGTGAAAATAAGAAATATGATAAAATCATAAAATGTTCATGAACATGTTATACAATAACAAGGAAAGGAGTGATGACATATAATCATCCTTATAATTCCTATGCTGATGGAAAGGAACCTAGAGTGAAATAAGAGTAAATGACTCATGAACAGTTGAAAGTTCATACAATAATAAGAGGAAATGATAATCTCTTCTCTTTGATGAACAACCATGGGTGATGATGGGGTGATAAGAGGAATATGTTTCTTTGTGTTCTTTCCTTTCAAAGATATGACAATCAAGTAAGTCTTATGACATTTGATGTGCCTAGATTAGAAGTAATCTATAGATGGATACTTTGAAAAGTATCATACAGTCTCAAATTTTGATTCCAAAGTAAAGATTATATGTGGTGAGTATGTCCCAAGATGAAAGAAAGGTCTTACTATATGTTTGGCTTTGGTAATCTATAGATGTGTTTTTGGTACATGTAATGGATACCAAGGTAAAGAATCCTAGTATCCAAATACTTTCAATGGTATAAGAAAATGAGAACATGACTCCTGATAAGATGAATCATGTTTTGTTACCTAGAAGGGCCAACTTTGAAATAACTATATTATGGATATCATATGTTAGGGGTTTATGCTCTGCATAAAAACCACATCAATACATATGTATTAATTTAAGGAACAATTATAGAATCATTTTAGGAAAAGCTTATCAGGCTAAATATAATTCCCTAGAATATCCTTATCTAGATCTATTGAGGTAGTTTATATATAACATCTAAAGATACCTCTGAGATAAGTTCTTCTCTGATAAGTAGCTTCTCCTTATAAGAAGAAAATAAACAGCTAATGAGATAGTTGGTATAAGTCATAAGAAAGTTTAGTGTTGTGTCATCAGATTAAAGTGGCACAATAGATGTATGATAAGACTTGTTGTTCCAAGTGGGTAACAGAACGTGACTCTGGTCTTTACTTGAAGGTGAAATGCTAAAACTAAGTGAGGAGTATGGAAGGCTCCCAAGGTCAATAATCTTATCACATAAGTTGTAAGTAGATAAGGTGACAATTAGTGAGATGTGTCACCTGAGTTAAATAAGGTATGTATAATGCTTCTCTGACTAAGAAAAGTGTTACCTAACACATAGTTGACTCTACAGTCAGTAATGGAAAGGACATCTGAGTATGTGCCATGTGTGATAGATTTTATAATAATCTTTAATGGAAGAACTTTGTGTTGGTCAAAGTTCTATGGCATCTCTATGACATCAAAATGTTATGAGGAAACTTGATGATATGATGCATGAATGACAATTGCCTTCCTTCATCTGGGATTTTGGGGACGAAATCCTTGTTAGGGGTTTATAGTTGTAACATCCCTGACCTAGGTTATGTCCTGACCCTAGAAGTTTTACTTAAGAAGGTTATTTACAAACTTTCTCTAATCTTTTAAAATGTAATTAAGGCTCTTTGTGAAGTTGATTTTCAACTTTGAGCTTATTTGCAAACTAAGTGTGCATTATATGAGTCTGAGTGTAAAGTGCAATTTACCCAAGATGAGGGGTTATATTGAAAATTTCACATGTTGAATGTACCCTAAGTGTTTTAACATCATAATATAGAGAATGATGCTAAGTGGTGGCTTGTGGAAAGCCTAAATTCTGAAGTAAGAACTTGTTTGAATAATACTAAGTGCTTTGTGCACCAATTTTGGTACAAAATGTAATTTATCCAAAATAAAGGGTTGATGTGCAAATTACCACTTCTAGAGTGTCCTTACTCCTTTCTAGTATCATATAAAGGATAGATAAATAAGGAGACACCATTTTTGAATCATCTTTGAGGGATGATATTCTTGGTGATGAAAAGACTAACTTAAGCTCTTGAATGAGTTATATCGAATTATAGACTTGAATAGGAGTCCCTATCGGCCAAGGAGCCATAGAAGGGGTCTCCTATCGGTTTGTTGACTCTTGTCTTTGCCCATGACGGGCTAAGCACCTCAAGGAAGTCATATGTATCAGTTTGCAACTTTTCATTGGAAAAGGTTGTGTTGAATTATGAATATATAATAATGTGAGTGGAAGTAACTTGCCCTATAAGATAACCAAAGGGATGAACCTTATCCATTGCATTATCCTTAAATTATTATTTTGCATGGAAAGATAAATATGGGATGAATGCAATTACATGAGTCAATACATGAATGGCCATGTGGCACTTAGTAGCTTAAGGTAATGACACCTCTTACACTCTTTTTCATAAACCACAAGTATAAATACCTTTCTCTTCACCTATTAGTAGAATTTTCAGATATTGTTTTACCATGTTTCCCTTAGATATCATGAATACCACTTTGGTATCATCCATAAGCAAAGGAGTTTTGAGTGTAAAGCTTGGTATCATCCATAGAAGAAGGATATCGACCAAGTAAGGTGATATCGGCAATAGAGAGGGATATCGGCCACAAGAGGGAAGATATCGTGCAAGTGATAAGGAGCTCAAGTGTTGCACTTTGATAAACTAATCTTCAACCTTGTGAACCTCAAGACTTGGATCTTGGAGGTTGGAAGTGTTCTAGAGGTGGTTTATATAACTTGAACCCAACTATGTTATTATTCACTTTCAATTTTGTTGAACTACTTTCAATTTTGAATTCTTTTGATTAGTTGATGTTTCTTTAAGTTCCAATAAGTTGTTAGGATTGTTGTCCATGAACTAGAAAAGCCAGATGTTGGTCTTGAGTTTGATGATGATGACATCATCATGGTACAACCTGATATAGGGTTGAAGTACCTTAAACTCTATATGAAACCCAAGATGAAGGGTAACTCGATATGGTGGTGTGTGATACCACATGAACGATATGAGTGAGATATCATGAATGATAGGAGTAGTACCTACTTGTACCTTGAGAATTATATGAGGTCAAGTTCATGCCTCATGCACAATATGGTACACTCTACCCGATATGGTTAAAACCCTAGATGAAGAAGTGAAACCCTACATGCCTTTGAAACCCGACATACCCCTATCACTTTGTGATGGGTTGAAAATCTCAACTAGATACCAAGATTGTTATTCAAATCATATGATACAACTGATTCTTGGAAGGAATGAAAGAATATTAGTATAATGGTTTGCCTGATATACTAACCCGATATGTTAGCTAATATGTTAACACGATATGAAGACTCGATATAGGAACCCAATATGAGAATCCAACATGGTAACCCAATATGGCATCGTGTATAGACTAACAAAAATAATACCATGATGAAGCATCTATCCTATGCTTGACATGGCGTACACCTTGCGCACAATATGGAACTAAATATACTCTTATACACGATAAGAGGTCAAGCTTCTATCCCATACACAATATGAGGTTAACTTGAGGTGATAATAACTAAGTGATAGCTAACCCGTGATGGATACACGATATGGTGTTAGGGGATACACCCTAAAACACGATATGGTGATGTGGTGACACCATATGCCCGACTTGGATTCACGATATGATGATAGGTATATCTTAAACACGATATGGTAGCATACACACTATGATGCCCGATATGGTGGGAATACTTTAATCCAATATATTTGACTAAGTGATATATGTTGTGTGTTATGTTAAATGCAACATTAAAAGATAATGAGTTTAATGCAATTTGATAATGGTGAATTAATGCAACTTGAGATGATTCCATATCACTTGATGATAGTTGGGTAATTTAAATGTGTGACTTATGGCCAATACACTACAGGGTAAATGTGATGAGTTAGTGCATAAAGTATTAGGATGGGAAATACCCTAATACAATATAAGTTGATAAACTTAAGTAAGTTAAAAGTGATGAGGGAAGTGATACACCAAAGCATGATAAATATTACATCCAACACTTTTAGGTTGATACACCTTGATGCACCTCAAATCCAATATACTTGGATGAGTAACACATGAAGTGGGTCATGTCAATTGTTACATTAAGATGTAATGAGTATAATGCATTTTGATAAGAGTAGGCTAACATATCTTGATAAAGAGTTAAGCCAAGTTAATCAAGTATGATGTAATCAATATCCTAGTGAGGATGAGAGAGAAACTCATATTTTGTGTTGATAATCATTTAATGATAAATGATGAGAATAAATAAGTATGATTGAATACTTATGACATCAATGTATGCTCCTAGATGTGTGGAGTAATGATTTAGGTTTGGGATTGATAATATGAACTTGAAACCCTATTCGGCTATAAAGGGAAACCCTAACCCCAATTATGGGAAGGTTTTATTTCTCTTATTGCATAAGCCTTGTGAGACATGTTAAATACTTATATAACAAGTATGATGGTTATGCGGTCTAATGACCTAATAGATAGTTGTTGCCTATTGAGAGGTGACAAGATATTTAATGGGCTTTGTGAGCTATATGAATTATTTTTACAACAAATATAATGTTTATATAATCTGATGTCTTAAAAGATAGTTGTTGTCTAGTGAGAGGTGACAAGATGTTTGAAGGGCTTTGTGAGCTATGTGAATTATTTATGCAACAAGTATAATGTATACCTTGGTTTGATGACATAGAGGTAATGGTTACCTGATAAGTGGTAGCAGTTCTCAGTGATGAATTAAGGGTTTGAATACCCAAGCATGATGATGATAAGAGATTGAGATCCTAAGTATTATATGTGTTCCAAAGAAACATGAAAGTACTTGATAAATGTATTATACCTTTCTTTGTAGCATCTTATATAATTCTTGCTTGCAAGTTGATTGATGCCAAAAAGATATTGTAATGCACTTAATTATTCAAGTGAAATCTTATCATGTAGTTGCCCAGACCATAGATCCATTCAGTGTCAGAATTTGTTGAATGGTGAAATGAGTTTGACTCCGTATATATATTATTGAATATGTCATTATATCGGGGTGCTCAGTGGACTACCCAACTAAACACGGATGCTCAATGGACTCCCCAACTAAACCAGGATCACTAAGTGGTCATCCTGATGAAACAAAACCAAGATCGCTCAGTGGTCTTCCTGATGAAAAATAATATGGGAAAGCTCAGTGGTGTTCTCCCGAAGAGAGTACATGCTACGGCTGTAATTCTATAGCAAAGATACCAATATACATGGTAAGCTAATTGTAGCAGACACTAGATGTCCTGCCAGTTATCTTGTACTGATCGAGAAAGGTGAGGTCTTGACAGTTGACTCTACCATTGACCTTGTATGGTACCGATTTCGACTTAGCAGTGGTCAGTTGGAGCATGAGCGGTATACCTCATGTCCTCTGGGCATAAGTGTGATTGTAAATGTGTAATCAGCCATGTAGCGTATTTTCTTAAGGATCAAATTGTTGGCTAAATGGACATCTATAAATCCCTTTGTTTTGATTATGACAAACATTTCATTATTATTGATCTAACGAGCTACTTGAGTGTGCAGGATGACAAAGCAACAAGGGAAAATCCACAAGATTACATATTTATATTTTCATGCAATGTAATCACTATTGTAAAAACTTGTACAAAAATATAATGTACAAGTACTTAGAATTGCATGTAAATCAAGCGTTAGATTCTCCCTAGCTAAACACCACAGTTAGACAAGTCATCCCATTCAAATAAGATCACATAAGCACACTCATACATATAATTAGTGCTTAAATTGAAACATTGAAACAGGATCAATCTCGGTCGACAAACTCCTCGACCGAGACACTCTTGGTCGACAAACTCCTCGACCGAGAAAGATCCAAAGTAGCCGTTAGACACAACATACAAGTTAGTTGGCAGTTGGAGAAAGACGTTGCAAATCACTTGTTCCAGAGTGCCTGTCGGTCGACAAAAGTTCGACCGAGTAGGTGTCTCGGTCGACCATTCCTCGACCGAGATTGTCTCTGACAGCAACTGCAGAATTAATTAATTAGCTGTTGTTAAAGCAACAACTTTGTACCTAACGGCTAGTTAAGCACTTAGAAACCCCTAGAAGTTGTCTAGAACGTCCTTAAGCATCCTTAGGCCATTCCTATAAATAGGACAAGCCATAGGACACTCAAACTCACTTGTTTACACTTGCTACACTTGAGAAATCCTTGAGCATACTTTGTGCAATCTGTTTGTAAGCAATTTGAGCATTGTGACAATTGGCCATTTCATTTCTTAGCTCATAATTCGTGTCCTATAGGCTAGTATCTCCTACCCACTGCAATCACAAGGTCACATACTTGGTTAGGAGATTTATACGCTTGATCTAGGCAAATCAAGCCTTGGGCTATAAAGGATAAGTTGTAATTTCCTTTTTCTTTCTTGTTCCCTATTATTGTTTGTACTCTCCTTGCTACTCCTAGGTTGGAGGCTACGGATTGGAGAGGGTGAAGATCTTCTTGGCGAAGAAGGAGACTTTGAGCTACTTCAGAAGGCTGGTGTAACGGGAGGTTACTTCTAGAGAGGAAGGCTACTTCAAGGGGGAGCTTGGAGTTACTTCAAAGAAGGCTACCTCAAAGTTGGTGCACCTACTTCAAGTGAAGGCTGTTCAAAGGGTGTAAAGGAAAGTATTGTATTTTGTATAAATCCTCGAGAGGTAATAAAATAAATACTTTCAAATCCCGGTTGGGTAAGCAACCGGGTAGTGGACTGACAACTATAGTATTTTCTATAGTTGGAACCACTCTAAACACCTGTCTCTTTCTTCCAATTTCAATTGTGGTTGTTTGAATTCAATAAATTGTTAAAATAATTCAAAAACTCTATTCACCCCCCTCTAGTAGTTTTCAATTGGTATCAGAGCAGGCTTCAAGGAACCCTAACAAGGTCTTGAAGAATGGAGGGTAATGGTGATTACAATCACAACAAAAGGTGTTGCTTGGACAAAACTACAACATGTTGCAATTGGTGCTTAGGTACAAGCCACCCAACAACTGGATGCCCATGGAGATCTAAGAAGGAAGATGAGAACAAAGATTGTCTCATTGCTACAACTGGCGAGGAAGAAGAAGAAGAGGTAAGTCTTTTTGATTTATCTAAAGAAGAACTAGTTGCTAGCCTTGAAGAAACACATATTAAATATGTTGAATGCAAAAAGAAATTAAAGAAATCAAATAAAGCAAATGATGAATTACATGCAAAGCTTCTTGCTATTACATCTGAAAATGAAGATCTTAAAAAGATCATTGAAGATCATGATATTGAGATAAAATCTATAGAGGCAAATTGTAATCTACTTTCTTTAGAGAAGAATAATTTGCAAAGACAAGTGAATGATCTTCAAAAACAACCCATTTTATGCAATCATCTAGATTATGATTCTATTGTCAAAGAAAGAAATTCATTGTCATCTAATCTAGATCAAGCAAAACTAGATATCAAGAAGAGAATGGAAGAGATTGCCAAGTTACAACAAAAAGTTAGTAATTTGAATAATAATGGCATTCTTGATCAAATCTTAGATAATTCCTATCATCAAATTGGGAGAAGAGGACTAGGTTATAAGCCTAAAGAGAAGTCCTATCAACCTAGTTGGAGAAAGTCACAAACCCATCAATCTATATATGTACCTAAAGGAACAAATACATTTGTACCAAAGAACAACCTAGAACAAAACCATAGAAAAAGACTTGAGGTTGATTCTATATGTTGCCATTATTGCTTACGTCTTGGACATTACTCTTTTTCATGTCCTTATAAGAGAAAAGATGTCGAGTTAGTTTGGGTTCCAAAACCTCCAAACTAAATGAACAGAATCAAGTTGAGATATGACCAAGGACCTAAGTTGCATATTTCTACGTCTATCTCAACTAAATAGGATAACAAATAAATATTTAAATTGCATAGTTATGTTTTATTTGGAAGCAATTAACAGTTTCAGAAATATTGTCGGTCGAGAGACTGTCGACCGAGAACACTATCGGTCGAGAGATCGTCGACCGAGCAGGTTTCTGTTGTCAAGTCTGCATTAAATCTGAATATATTTGCTAATCAATGAATTTTTAAACCAAGAATCATGTTTTCCTTCATCATGTTGATACGGAAGATAAATTGGCTGATATTTTTACAAAACCACTTCCACTAGATCAATTTAACAAAATTAGGAAGCAATTTCTTATCACTCCTTTGGAAGATGTTTTCTTTGATATTTGTGCTACTTAAACAAAAACTCTTATTTACATCATGATATTTTGGCTTTTAAATGGACATCTTTTTCATTAGTTTTGATGGGACATCTAATTAAGGGGGAGTTTTTATTTCTAAACGGATATCTTTTTGAAATGACAAAGGGGGAGAAATAAATATAAAACTAAAACTTTGAAAAACTCAATCAATGAGTTTCATAAATAAACTCTTGGCTTTACATTGAAAGTTGCTATATTCCCTAGTGAATTGGATTTCATGTTCCATAATTCAAGGGGAATAATAAGCACACATTTTAGAAACAAGAGGAAAAGCTACAAAAGGTAATCTAAAGGTATGAAACTCATATGGTTTATATTTCCTTTATTTTTATATTTAGGAAATGTTTGTCATCTTCAAAAAGGGGGAGATTGTTGGCTAAATGGACATCTATAAATCCCTTTGTTTTGATTATGACAAACATTTCATTCTTATTGATCTAATGAGCTACTTGAGTGTGCAGGATGACAAAGCAACAAGGGAAAATCCACAAGCTTACATATTTATATTTTCATGCAATGTAATCACTGTTGTAAAAACTTGTACAAAAATATAATGTACAAGTACTTAGAATTGCATGTAAATCAAGCGTTAGATTCTCCCTAGCTAAACACCACAGTTAGACAAGTCATCCCATTCAAATAAGATCACATAAGCACACTCATACATATAATTATTGCCTAAATTGAAACATTGAAACATGATCAATCTTGGTCGACAAACTCCTCGACCGAGACACTCTCGGTCGACAAACTCCTCGACCGAGAAAGATCCAAAGTAGCCGTTAGACACAAAAGACAAGTTAGTTGGCAGTTGGAGAAAGACGTTGCAAATCACTTGTTCCAGAGTGCCTGTCGGTCGACAAAAGTTCGACCGAGTAGGTGTCTCGGTCGACCATTCCTCGACCGAGATTGTCTCTGACAGCAACTGCAGAATTAATTAATTAGCCGTTGTTAAAGCAACAACTTTGTACCTAACGGCTAGTTACGCACTTAGAAACCCCTAGAAGTTGTCTAGAACGTCCTTAAGCATCCTTAGGCCATTCCTATAAATAGGACAAGCCATAGGACACTCAAACTCACTTGTTTACACTTGCTACACTTGAGAAATCCTTGAGCATACTTTGTGCAATCTGTTTGTAAGCAATTTGAGCATTGTGACAATTGGCCATTTCATTTCTTAGCTCATAATTCGTGTCCTATAGGCTAGTATCTCCTACCCACTGCAATCACAAGGTCACATACTTGGTTAGGAGATTTATACGCTTGATCTAGGCAAATCAAGCCTTGGGCTATAAAGGATAAGTTGTAATTTCCTTTTTCTTTCTTGTTCCCTATTATTGTTTGTACTCTCCTTGCTACTCCTAGGTTGGAGGCTGCGGATTGGAGAGGGTGAAGATCTTCTTGGCGAAGAAGGAGACTTTGAGCTACTTCAGAAGGCTGGTGCAACGGGAGGTTACTTCTAGAGAGGAAGGCTACTTCAAGGGGGAGCTTGGAGTTACTTCAAAGAAGGCTACCTCAAAGTTGGTGCACCTACTTCAAGTGAAGGCTGTTCAAAGGGTGTAAAGGAAAGTATTGTATTTTGTATAAATCCTCGAGAGGTAATAAAATAAATACTTTCAAATCCCGGTTGGGTAAGCAACCGGGTAGTGGACTGACAACTATAGTATTTGCTATAGTTGGAACCACTCTAAACACTTGTCTCTTTCTTCCAATTTCAATTGTGGTTGTTTGAATTCAATAAATTGTTAAAATAATTCAAAAACTCTATTCACCCCCCCCCTCTAGTAGTTTTCACAAATATGGAAGACATTGGTTGATGTACACATCCTTTTATACATCTTAATTGGATAGATGTTATACATGTTTCTTTACATTCCTTATAAAGTGAATAGATGATTTATTGCTCTATCATAGATAGTTGCATTACTTTAAGAGAAGAGATTACTCAGTTCTGATTATAACAATGATTAATCTTGTTTATTAATGTAAAAATCCTTGCCTCAGTTTTATACTATTTATCTGTGATGATAATATTGTTGGCGGAGAGTTATATCTCTCGCTGGGACAATTATCTCACCCTGTGGGACCAACAATTTTTAGGTGGACGTGCATGAGGAGGAACAAACTATTCTGTACAGGAAGGGCAACAATAACTAGGGCAGCAGTAATAGCTCAGGTTGAGTATATTATTTGTCGTGTCTGGTAGATAGAAGTCCTATGTGTCGTCTTTGTACTCTTAGGTCCTTGGATTTAGTACGTAATGGTTCTATGAACGATCTGAGATTTTGGCTTGATCGCCTCGAGGTTTTATGTGTCTTATGTATAGGTTTTCGCAAAGCAACTCCTATTTTTTATCCTCGAGATGAGATAGTACAATGTATGTACAATGGGAACCATGATGTATATAAAGTTCCGTTCTTTCAGTAAGAGTTTCCTGGAAGAGGATCTCTTTTAATCTGTTGCTTATGGTTATTCCACAATTATTACTGGTGATGGCTTGATTTGTTACTAGGTCATCACAAAGTTTTGGTATTAGAGCTTAAGGTTCACTGAGTGTACAGAGACATATGATAAGGTGTTGAGTCTCTATCAGTGTCCTCTCGTATACCCTATAGTGACTTCTTATGCAGAAGAAAGGGTGAAGTTCAAAATAAAATGATTGGAGAACATGAGGAACATATTGCTGAGAGCAATGTAGTTGCACTAGGGGTAGGCGCAAGGGATCAGACAAAAATAGAATGAGTTTCTGATAATTTCCATCTTGACCCAATCAAGATAGAGAATCTTGCTTTTTATGCTCTTGTTGAGCAGGTTAGGACAACAGTGATGCATATAGTAGACTGGATACTAGCATTACAACCTAGGTTACCAATCCTCAATGTAGAAACTTTGGGTTCTAAAAGGTTTCCTGAATGACATAGTCATGTTTGAACAGTGGAAATTGTGGGAAGGATTAACATATGGAAAGAAAATTGACTCGGCCATAAGAATAGACAGATAGTACATTTGTGATGGAAATGCCCAAGGAGGGGCAATGAGCTGAGAATTAAGGAAAGATCTCTAAATTCGATAGACATTTGCCTAGTTGTTCTAAATAGCCAAAGTTGTTGGTGCTAGTAGTGCAATAAATGCCTAGTGCACCAGTGCAGTAGTCACTAAGTAAAGGCAAAATTCTTAACTTTCCACCTATAAGAACTCCTGACTTAGCTTCCACATCTGTAATAAGACTGATAAGGCCATGATAAGAGGACAAGACATGTTATCAATATGGACATGTTGAACATACTAAATCCTTTTTGTTTGAAAAGAAAGAAGGAATGACTTAACAACCGTAGCAGACTCGGCAGGGCTTACAAAAGTTATAGCCCAATAGTGTAAAAAGGTAAAAGCAACCACATGGAACAACTAGACTCTATATTTTGAGTCAACCTAAAGTGGTAGATGACCCCGAGGGGTGACAGTTAGATAGAGCTTTTTCATTCTGATATGTCTTCTCTTGATTTTATCTGATAATCATAAGAAGGATTATTGTGGTTGACTTCCCTTTGGTTGTCCTATAGGAAAATGAGGAAGAAATGATGGGGAATAAAATCTACATTTTGTCTAAATATTCTTTTAAATGCTTTATAATTGTTCTTTCCTGTGTAAAAGAGGATGAGGTGTGAAAGAGATGACTGGAGAAATCCAGGGATATTAAGTCCTATGATTTGGATGGTATGAAAAGTAAGGTATATGATACAGACAAGGTGCATACTACGTAATCTCAGTACTTGTATACCTTGGCCAGATATTCATCTATTGAAGGAAAGGTAAGTATGAGACTCTCAGATTGTTATTTTTTTTATTACTCAAATCAAGTAGTCATTTTGAGACAATTTAAAGAGCATAATAAATTGAGAATATGGCATGGATATCTCTATCCCATCCTAAGTGCAATGAAAGATAAATTGAGTTTATCTCAGACCAGTCTGTGTGTAATACCCCTGACCTAGGTTATGGCTTAACCCTAGAAGTTCTACTTAAGTAAGTTACTTATAAACGTGTTCTAATCTTTTGGAAAGTAATTAAGGCTTCATGTGAAGTTATTTTCAAGTTTGAGGCTAATTGCAAACTATTTGTGCATTACATGATAATCTGAGTGAAAAGTGCAATTTTCCCAAGATAAGGGTTTACAGTGCAATATGTCACATGTTGAATGTGTTGTAAGTGTTTTAAGAGAGAGAATGATGTTAAGTGGTGGCTTGTGAAAAGCCTAAATCCCAAGTTATAACTTGTTTGAACAATGTTGGTACTTTGTGCACCAATTTTGGTACAATTTGTAATTTACCCAAAATATACAGTAGAAATGCAAATTACCACCTATAGAGTGTCCCTACTCCCTATATGTATCTTTTAGAAGAATGAGAAAAAAAGATACTCTATGTTTGAAACACCTTTGAGTGATGATACTCTTGGTGATGAAAAGACCAAGAAAGAATTGAAGGTAAAGCCTTATATGTGTTGTATCGAGTTGTAGACTTGATATAGGAGCCCTATCGGCCAAGGAGCCATAGTAGAAGTCTCATACCATTTTTTTGAACCTTAGAAAAGGCCATGATGGGCAAATCACCTTAAGGGGGTGGTTCATGATGAGTTGCAAGCTCCTTGCAAAAAAAATATCGGTTTGCTTTATTGATCTCTTGCTTCCCCTCCCACCTTTCCCTCTCCATCTCCGTGGAGGTCTGGTCAGCTGCGGTTCTTCGGTGCAATTGGGAGTGCTCCTGTGCAGCGGCAGAAAAGCTAGGGTGCTCGGTGTTGGGGCCTCGTGGTGGTTTCCCCACCCATAGTGGCCATTGTGTTCACCCCTGTTAAGTCGGTCCTAGCTTCGACAGTCTCCATCCAAGGCTGTCCCGGTGCCTAGGGCTCGAAGCGACCACGACTCTCCTTCCCTTTTTCCTTTTTATCTTTTGTTTTCTCCTCTGCCTCTTTTGTTTTGTGTTTCACTGTTGCACTGCCTGGGTTCGTGCTGTGTGCCCTCATCTTCAGCTAGGTGTGTGGTCTTGTAAAAGGGGGCCGCCGGTGACCTCTTTTTCCTGGTTCGTTTGTTGGGGTTTCCCCCTTTCCATGGGCTTTCATGTTTCTTTTCTTTCTAGTCTCAAGTTTTGGTGGTGTGGTGGAGGTTTGGTCGTTGCCGGTTCCGAATGGTTTGTTGGTGTGTCTTTTTTGTGTCTATTCTGCCATCTGAGGCCTGGTGGGTGTGCCCTGATTTTTCCTATTGGCTTGCTGGGGTAGGGGATAATCAGGGGTCTTGGGTTTGGAGGTGTTGCTTCCGTTCCTCTCTCGATTGCAATAGAGTTAGGATTCTTGGTGAGTGGTGGTGGGGTTCTGTTGTATTTTCTATCCCCCATCTTTGTTGTTCCTCTGACCTTTTCTACTCCTTTGCTTGTCCTTGAGAGGGATCCATAGTGGCTTTTTCTGCTGGTGCCGTAGTGCGGCCTATTATCTGTTATCTTTCTCTTTGTTTGAAGTTTTCTTTAGTGAGTTATAGGTTTTATGTTGTCGTGTGATTTGTGTCCTCCTTTCATGTAAGGTCTTTTTTTGTTTCTTTGTTATATGGCAGCAAGTGTGAAGGTGATCACTTCTTCGGTCACTGGTTTGGAGCATATACTTTATATCAGATATAATCTCAGGTTGAAGGAATTTCTCATAAAAAGATGTTTTGGTCAGCGATATAGAAGAGAGATCAATACATCATTGTACTTATCATGTTTCGATATGAGTTTCTGGTTATTGTATTTGTTCTTTACTTTTTTGTGTTCGGTTGGTGTATCTCCCTTTACATGTAGATGCTATATTGCTTTAATGTAATGAATGTTGTGTCTTTAAAAAAAAAGATAAAGATAAGATAACTTACCCAACAAGATAAGGAATGACCGAGATATTGTCTCTATATTATCCTCAAGACTCTTTAATGGTAAGATATATATGTGTGTGCATGGATGGACACGTGTCAACCATGCATGGCCATGTGTCATCTAGTAGCATGAGGTGAAGACACCTCTTATACACTTTATCTCATGATCCCAAGTATATATACTTCAACTTCCACATACTTATGGAAGTTTACAAACCCCACAACCCTCTTTGTTACAACCCCAATTTTGCATGTGTTTTCATAATTGAAATGTAATGATTTTATGAATTGGACTTAATTAAAAAGGTTGTATGCTTTGCTTCAAACAATGGATTACTTTGCAAATATCCCTTTTGATAGGAATTTTGTGATTCCTCCTATTAGATTAATCCATTAAGTGATATGAAAGAGTAGAATCGAGGAAAAGTCCAAATAATAAAAAAAAGGATATAAGATAATGAATATTAAGCAAAATAATTATGAGAAATACATAGAAATCTCTAGAAAGTGGCATTAATGGCCACAATGGAATAAATTTCGTGCATATGTGATTTCAAATAGGAAAAGAGGAAAGGAAATGAAAAATAATGAGAAATCCTTGCAAAAGAATATTTTAATAAAGTAATAAGAAGACAATGCAAGAAATAAAGAGAAAAGTGAGGGTTTGGTCATAATGAGAAATAATTCGAACCCCACTTGGTTTCTTGGATTGCACGGAATAGAAATAATGAAAATAAGAAAATAAGAAAGAGAAAAGATATGAGAAATAAGCATAATTCAGTAATATATTGCGCCTAAAGAAAAGGCACGTTTTCTTTTAGATAATGAGCCCAATTTTTGTAGAGAGGTAGATTACGTCTTTAGAGAATTTCCCTCAAAATTTGGCATAAAACGGAGCCATGGATTAAGAGTTATGATTTTTCCAATTTATCTTAAAATAAAAAGGGTTTTCCTTAAAAAAAAATGGAAATATGATTTTCCTTGGTTTGGACACAAGCTGTGTGGACTGTTGGATTTTGATCCAATGCAGGCCATGTATCTTCTAGTTCTAGCCGAACTAGGAGATAGGTCGTGGACAGTGGATTTTCCACCCGGTTTTCTCACGATTTAGTCGATGTGCAAACAAGAAAATTTGATGGTTGAGTTCGGGAGGCAATTCTGCGCAACCTATACCCAGGTTCTTCATGCATTGGATGCTTCTAGAGAAAATACCCAAATTGCCTCAAAGGGAAGGTGACGACGGGGGTTAGGAAACCCTAGAATCGACCCTCAGTCCTATAAATAGGACCCTGATCGGCTTTGGAAGGCCCTCACGATCACAACCAGCATGTTCCCTACCTCTATTGTACCCCAGGCTAGTAGGACGAGATCTCTCCGGCGAGCGTGGGCTGCGGCGCCACAGCGGGATTTCTCCTCTATTTCGGGTGGAGACGAACAACAACCATCGTTGGATCGTGATCCACTGTAGGCTATAAGAAGTGATCAAGGGCTCTGATCATCGTGCAACTTCAACAAGTCGTGATTGGGTGCGGATAGTGTGAATCGCGCGATCGCACCCAGTCAACAACGACTGGTGATCCGACGGCTGATGTATTTCTGAAAAAAAAAGTAAGTTGCCTCTCCGCCGATATTTCAAAAAATGATGGAATTTTGCATGATTCGTTAAAAATTGCACCTTTGGCCAAAAAATGCAAATGAGTAGTGCTTTTTTATCAGAAAAATGTGTAGGACATGATAAAAATAATATCATAACCTGATTGTAGATGATATTAAAAAAGTATAAGGTTTTACATATTTTCAATGTATTAAAAGGTAGAAAAACCCTAGAAAGAAATAAAAACAATCATGATGAATCTTTTATATGTTTTGATCAATTTTTAACCTGTTAAGAGTAAAAGAAAGGGGAAAATCATAAAAGGATGATTAGTATGTTGGTTTTGGGGTTTTTATGAGCATGTATATGGTTTAATGGATTAAAAACCCTAATTTGGGAAAATATGAGTTGTAGTGTTCATAACCCGAAATTGCAAGTATACAACTGTAATATAATGATCCTCAATGAAGATAATTGAGATGATTAGGGTCTTTTTAACAAGAAACCTAAGAAACCTCAATTGAGTATAAAGGATGAATCTTTGTGGATTAATAGGTTAATTTGAAGAGTACTAACCTGTTGATTATTAAGATAGAGTTTTCATCCATTTTGAATGCAAAGTTGGTTAATTTAGAGTTTCATGTGCATAAATATGTTTTAATGGGCCTTGAAACCCTAGTAATAGTAAATGAGACTCTTAATGGCTTTAATTGATCAATTTTATGATTAAAGTGGAGATAAGATAATTCTAAGCTATTTTGAGTATAAAAGTTACTAATGGTGAATAAATACCCTTAATGTAGTAATTAGGGTTTTCTAATGATTGAAAGGTAAAATTAATGTTTGTATGTGAATTAGATCATAATGAACTATGAATTGATGATAAACAAGCATAATGATCTTGTCATGGATTCAAAGGATAAAAATGGTAGCTTTAATGTAAAAGAAGCTGAATGGACTTAATCAATGTTTAGTTGTGCCTTAATATGATATTAGGGTTATATGCTGCTAAAAGGTAACCTTAATATATTTTGTGAAGAATAGATGAGATAAATAGGGTTGGTGAAAATTAGGGTTTAAAATAGTAACAGGTTAAGGGAAACCCTAATTGCAATGGAAACATTGAAAGTGGACTAGAAACCCTAGGAAGCGAGCTAGGTTTAATAGATCTTGATGGCATGATCAATAATAGGAAATTGTATGATTATTTCAGGACCTTGTTATGTGTGCTTTCTTTCTTGGATTTCTTACTTGCATGGAATATTGTTGTCTCAAATCAGCCTGACAAGTATGTGGTTACACTTATGAATATCTTGAATTAGTTTTTCAAGGTTTTCTGAAGTTTTCCTCGATGACTTGAATTAAACTGTTGGATGAATTTAATTCATGCAAACTATAATGTGGATATGACTATCACTTAGGATATGTGCCTACTAGCTCATATCCTAGTCCCCTCTGTGGCTTAATAGTCTGACCTAGTACATGGCTACCTATGGGGTAGGTCCATCAGGTCATTGGATGACTTAGTACATGGCTACCAATGGGGTAGGTCCATCAAGTCACCTTGAGTCAGGGATTGGGATACCTATGGGTAGTGCCATACGACTCTTCAACACACCATGAGTTAGGGATTGGTCTACCTATGGGTAGTGGCATGCGACTCAACCCTAGATATTGATTTACCTATTATGTAGGATCATGCAGGGTTTAATGGGGATCTACCATGAGGAAGGTAGCATCCAGGTCCACTGCAGGGACAACACAGAGATAGGGGATAGGTAAGGATTGAGTAGTATTTCTTAAGACATAATCTTGGCTGTTAAATGATAATTGGCTGATTACATTGTTATCATAGTTGCACGATTATTGTTTCCCCCATATACTAGCTTTTTGCTGACCGACGTTTTGTTTGTCGGCATTTTAGGTACAAGTGAAAAGAACAAACAATAAAGTGGCATATGTGGATTTAAATGAGGATTAAAGTACAAAGGAGGATTAGTTAGAATAGACTCCAATTATGGATAGAAGTAGTTACCCTCAGGTTGAAAAAAAAGGTATGCAAAGTTTTACTTTATTACAGCCTTTCAGTTTAGTTTGGTAGAATTTGATAATTATTATTGATTATTTGTCGAACCTTTGATCTGGAAATTGGGATAACAACTCTGACCTCTTGGTCTCCCTTAATTGGGGGTTACTGGGAGGTGGGGTCGTTACACTCTTCCTTAGAGATATCATGCATAGCCTCTTAGGTATCAGGAAAAGTAGCTCAAGGAGCAAGGGGAGCTCCAGCACCAAGCTTAAGGTAAGGATTTGGTCATCTTCAACCTTGGTTGAAGTGGGATTTTGGGTTATGGATATTCGTCTCTTTCCTTCTTCACCAAGTTCTTATCTATGGTGATCTCTTGTCTATGGAGGAGTTGTGAATGAGCCTTGGACCTTGGATAAGATCATCTTCAACCATAGGAATGTAAATCATTGGAGCTTGGAGCTTTGAAGTTGTTCATAAGGAGGGTTATATAACTTGAACCCAATCATGTTATTATTCACCACCTATCTTGCTATACTTAATGATCTACTTTCAATTATGAGATTATCTTGAATATTTGATGAATCTATGAGTTCAAGTTGTTTGTTAGATCTATTGTCCATGTACTATACGAGTTAAAACGAAGGTCTAGTGCTTGAAAAAGATGGTATCACTTTATAAAGTGATATCGGGTTCAAGCACACAAACAAGTACCTCTAACCCAATATGGTTATGTACATACAACACTAGCACAATATGTTTAAGAGTTTTTACCATCTTTGCATGATATGGAGATAAATTTCACATCTTGAATATGATATGGTGTTAACCGTACACCACTTGCACGATATGAAGTCAAGCAAAGACTCCATGCACAATATAGGGTCAAGAATATACTTCTAAATTGATATGCTAAAACCCTAATTTGAGTAACTCGATATGAGTGAGACAAACAAGCTCTTCTTGCATGATATGATCATGAAGCTCACACCTTGTGCACGATATGTTGACTAAGCATACATTTGTGCACAATATAAGACATGGAGTCAAATACATGGTATAACCCGATATGGGTTGAAATACCTTAAACTCGATATGAAACACAAGATGGGGGTGAACCCGATATGGAGATAGATGATAGATCATACATGATATGAGCCATGTATTATGAACGATATGGGAGATACTCACTTACACCTTATACACAATACAAGTCTAAGCCTATACCTCTTATATGATATAGAGACAGTGAACACTCCAAACAATATAGAGTTGAAAACCCAAGGTGATGGGTAAACTGATATAAGTGGTGATTGATACCACATGGACGATATGATTTATATTTTTTGGATGATAGGAATAAAACCTACTTCTACCTTGTGAATGATATGAGGTCCAATTCATACCAAATGCACGATATGGCCCATTCTACCCAATATGGTGGAAAACCCTAGATGAGGGATTGAAATCTGATATACCCTATCCTTTGTGTAATGGATGGTGGTAAGAGAATTCAACTAGACACCTAGCTTGTCATGTAACTATATGATAGGGCTGATCCTTGAAGGAATAAAGAGGTTACGATTCTAAGGGTCTACCTAACATGGTAACACGATATGTTACCCAACAAGGAGACGTGAAATAATAATCCTAGATAAGAAACCAATATGGTATCTTGTATATACCACTTGAACGGTATATGATGAGGCAAACACTCTATGCCCGATATGGTGCACACCTTGTGCACGATATGGAACCATGTGTATAGCTTATACCCGATATGGGGTCAAGCACCTAGCTCATACCCGAATTGAAGGTAACTTGATATGATAATAACTAAGTGATAGTCAATCTATTATGGGTACATGATATGATGTTAGGGGATACACCCTGAAACATGACATGGTGATGTGGTTATACCACATGCCCAACATGGATACATGACATGAAATAAAGAATGTATCTTAAAGCATAATATGTTAATATGCACACACCTTGATACTCAATATGGTCGGGACACTTCAATCATATGTGATTGATTGAGTGACATATGTTGTGTGTTGTGTTAATTGCAATATAAAAGATGATAAGATTTTTTAATGGTGATCTAATGTTCCTCAAGAGGAGGATTGAACCAACTTGGTAAAAAGTATGATGCAATTAATAAGGATAAGAGAGAGACTTTTACATGTGTGATAAACATGTTGATAAGCATTCACTGATACTCCTAAGATGAGTGGAGTATGAATTAGGGTTTGATTCTAGATATTATGATTTTGAATCATTAATTTGTTAATAAGAAGAAAACCCAACCCTAATAAAGGGTGATGGTATACTCTTACAACCCTAATTGGTTAAGATTGAGAAATCCTAACCCTAATAATGTGAAGGATGTACTTCCTTATATCGCATGGTGATGATGTAGACAATCCTAACCCTAATAACGGGTAGGATGTGTTTCTCTTGAATGGCATAATGATGTCATGTACTACTAGAGTTTCTACCATGAAGTGCAAACTTCAAGAAACATGAAATGATGAGCATAGTCCGGAATGAGCTATGATGTTGTGTATGTTATAGTTTTAAATGATCCTTGTGAGCCATGTTAAATAACTGTACAATAAAGTATAATGATTCTACAGTCTAATATCTTAAAAGATAAGTTGTTACCTATTAAGAGGTGATAAGATGTTTAATGAAACCATGTGAGCTATGTGGAATATTTGTACAACAAGTGAGATGAATACCTTGGTCTGAGGACCTAGAGGTAATAGTTACCTGTTACAGAGGTAATAATGCTATGTGGTGATCTAAGGGTTTGAATACCCATATCTAGTAATCATGATGAGGATGATGTGAAGGGATGAGAATTTCCAATGATGTAATAAGGGAATGAGATCCCGAGTGTTTTGTATCTAAATGTGTTCCAAAGATTAGAAAAGTACTTGATAGATGTATTACACCTTTCTTTGTAGCATTTGTTTATGATTGATGCTTATAACTTGTTTAATGCTAAAAGAATACTCTAATGCACTTAATATATCATTAGAAACCATAAAATGTAGTTGCCTTGACCATAGATCCATCAACGTCAGGATTTGTTGAATGGTGAAATGGGTTCGTCACACGGGATAACCTGTAGCGCATATTTTTGAATATGCAGGGGCGTAAGCTTGGACGACCATATGTGAGTTGATCCCCTTACAAACTCAAAAAAATGGGGATTGGCTATATGCCATATCCTGGCATGAGTGTGACTGTGGTCGTAGACTCAGTTATGAGCACAGTGAACTGGCATGTGGCTCAGAGTATGGCCATATGCCATGACTCAATAATTTTATAACTGGGGATGGTTGTGTGTCGGTGTTCCCCTAAGAGAGTGCATGTTGTGGTTGTAGCTCTGAGCGAAGATGTCACTATACCCTAGCATGCTATTTTTGTAAATTGACATGAGATGTCACTGCCAGTGGTCTTGTACTAATCGAGACAGCAGAGGTCTTGACAGCTGACTCTGTTATTGACCTTGTATGGTACCAACTTGTGAGAAGTTTGTGGTCGGTTGGAGCATGAATGATATACTTCATCTCCTTAGGGCATAAGTGTGATTGTAAAACGTAATTAGTTGTGTAGTGTATTTGCTTAAGAATCGAATATGAAAAACATTGGTTGATGCGTACTTCAGTTATACATCTTAGTTGATAGGTGTTATTTATGTTTATTTACATTCCTTGTAGAATGGATAGATGGTTTATTACTCTCCCATGGATAAATGCATCATATTTCTTAAGTAAAGAGATTATTTTATCATGTTCATACAGTGATTAATCCTACTTATTAATATAAAAGAACATCTGCTCAGTTTTATGATGCTTATCTGTGATAATAATATGGTCAGTGGAGAGTTATATCTCTCGTTGGGACAATTGTATCACCCCATGGGATCCATAATTTTTAGGTGGACGTGCATGAGGAGGTAGAGACCTTTCTGTCGAGGAAGAGCAACAGTTGGGGCAGCAGTAATAGCTCAGGTTGAGTGTACTATCTGTCGTGTCTTGTAGATAGAATTCCTATGTGTCGCCTATGTACTCTCACGTCCTTAGAGTCAGTTCGTAATGGTTTCATGAATGATCTGAGATTTTGTCTTGTAAGCCTCAAGGTTTTATGTTTCTTTAGTATATGTTTTGACAGAGCAATGGTTATATGTTGTCCTCGAGATGAGAAGAAATAGTGTATGTCCAATGTGAATCATGATATGTATAAGTTTTGGTTCTTTTAGTAAGAGTTTCCTGGAAGAGAATTTCCTTGCAAAATGGTTTTAAATTTTAGTGATTTTTGTTAATCCGTTGATTATGATTGTCCTGCATAATTAGTAACAATTTGGCTGTCGGTTTGGTGGCAGTCATTTCAAGTTTGGTATCAAAGCTTAAGGTTCGCTGAGTCTACAGAGACATAAGACTAAGGTGTTGAGTCTGTTCTAGTATCCTCCTGTATATCTTATAGTGACTTTTGCTTATGCAGAAGATAAAGTAAAGCTTAAAGATGTTTGGAGAACACAAGGAACACATTGCTAAAAGTAATGTTGTTGCACCAGAAGAAGGTGCAAGGGATCAGGCGAGAGAAGAACAACTGCTTGAGAATCCGCATGTTGATCTAATCATGATAGAGAACCATACTATAAATACCCTCACTGGTTATGACAGCATTGAGACATGTCGAGGATCAGATACAAACAATACAACCTAGATTACCAGCCCCCAATGATTAAATTTTAGGCTCTAGTAGGATTCCTGATCAACATCGTTATGTTGGAGTAATGGAAAATGTTGAAAGAATTAGGTTACGACACAAAATTAGAGTTTTCTACAGGTTTAAGCAACTAGGACATTTTATAAAGGACTATCCAGAAAAGGATAATGAGGTAGGAATAGAGAAAAGATCTATCCAAACTTGGGAATAGATGCCTAGTAGTTCTAAAAAGGAGAAGTTTTTGGTACCACCAATGCAACCAATGACTAATACACTAGGGCAGTGGTTACCAAGAAAGGGCAAAGGAGCTAACATTCCACCAGTTAGAACTCTTGATTTAGCTTCTACATCATTTATAAGTCCAACAAGACCAGGGAATATGTATAAGAGATGTCGTAAATGTGGACAGGATGGGCATATTAGACCCTTTTGTCTGAAAAGGAAGGAGGGAATGACCCAACCACCAAGGCAGAGTCAACAAGACTCTCAAAGACAATGGTTTAGCAGTGGCACACAAAGATGTGGACAAACGTCCCAAGCAGGTCCATCTGCACCAAACAATAGAGCAGGACATTGGAAATATGCAATAATAAGATTCTATGAAAAGAATCAATCTGAGGCAGTAATCAATCCATGAGTTGAGATAGGTCAGATGAAATAGTGTCATTCTGATATATCATTTCATGATTTTATCTTTAAGTATAAGAAAAGTAGTTGTCATTGAGCTTCCTTTGACTAGTCTGATGAGGACATAAGGAAGATAATAATTTACATTTTGTCCAGTAATCGTTAAAATGCTTTACAATTTCTTTTATCTATGTGAAAGAGTATGAGGTGTAGAAATGATACCTGGAGAAAATCCAAGAATGTTCAAGTCCTATGTTTTTGATGATATGAAAAGTAAGGAATATGATATTAAACAAAGTGCATACTACCTAATCTTAGTACTTGTATACCCTGTCCAGGTATTCAACTATTGAAAATAAGGTAAGTATGGAACTCTTAGATTGTTATCTTTTTTATTACTCTGATCAAGTAGTCATTTTGAGACAATCTAGTGAGTATAATGAAACTGGAAATATGGCATGGATATTTTTATCACATCCTAAGCGCAATAAATCAAAATCTGAGATGATCTCAAATCAATCTGTGTGTAAGAGGAAGTAAAAAGTATAATCCTCATGATAAGAAAATGAGAACAAGGGAGATGATCACTATTTGATAAAGTATGTGTGAATAGTAATGATCTTTTCCATAATGTGAAAATGGGAAATGTGATAGAATCATAAAATGTTCATAAACATGTTAGACAATAACAAAGAAAGGAATGATGGTATGTAATCATCCATATAATTCCTATGGAGATGGCAAGGAACCTAGGATGAAACAAAAGTAAATGACTCATGAATAGTTGAAGGTTCATGCAATAATCTTAGGAGATAATAATGTCTCCTCTTTGATGAACAACACTGGGTAATGATGGAGTGATAAAAGGAAAATGTTTCTTTGTGTTCTTTCCTTTTAGGTACGTGACAATTAAGTGAGTCTTATGACACCTAATGTGCATGAGATAGAAGCATTCTATTCATGGATACTTGGAAAAGTATCAGTTCGTCTTGGACTTTAGTTCCAAGGTAAAGATATGTGTAACAGGTAATGTCCTAAGATGAAAGAAGGATCCTTTTGTATGTTTAGCTTTGGTATTAACAACAGAGATATGGAAATGATGAGGATGTGATGTGTCTTTGATACATGTGAAGGATACCAAGGTAAGGAATTTCGATATCCAAGAAGTGCCAGGTGGAATGGGAAAGTGAGAATATGACTTCTGATAAGATGAATAATGTTTGGCTACCTAGAAGGGCTAACCTTGAGATAACTATAGTATGGAGATCACATGTTAGGGGTTTATGCTCTGCATAAACATAACATCGATAAGGATGTATTAATTAAAGGAACAATTGTAGAATCATTTTGAGAAAAAGCTTATCAAGCTAAACATAATTCCTTAGAGTATCCCTATCTAAATATGTTGAGGCAGCTTATACATAACAACTAGAGATACCTTTGAGATAAGTTCTTCTTTAATAAGTGGCCTTTCCTTATGACAGGAGAATATACAACTAGGAAGATAGTTGGTACAAGTCATAAAAAAGTTTAGTGTTGTGTCAATAGATTAGAGTAGTATTGAAGATGTATGATAAGGCTTGTAGTCCCAAGAGGGTGATCGAACGTAACTATAATCTCTCCAAGAAAGAGAAAAGATAAAACTAAGTGAGGTTTGACACCTGAATTATTCGAAGTATGAATAGTATTGCTCTAACTTATAAAGTGTTACCTAAACATAGAATACACACTGCAGTCATTATTGAAAAGACAATTGAATATATATCTTGTATAACATATTCAAATGATAACCCTGAGTGGAAAGACTTTATATTAGTCAAATTTCTATGGCATCCCCAGGACATATACAACAATTGTCTTTCTTCATCCGTGATTTTGGGGACAAAATCCTTGTTAGGGGTTTATAATTGTAATACCCTTGACCTGGGTTATGGCTTAACCCTAGAAGTTTTTCTTATGTAAGTTACTTATAAACTTGATCTAATCTTTTGGAAAGTAACTAAGGCTTCATGTGAAGTTATTTTCAAGTTTGAGCGTAATTGCAAACATATGATAGTCTGAGTGAAAAGTGCAATTTTCCCAAGATAAGGGGTTACAGTGTAATATGTCACATGTTGAATGTCTTCTAAGTGTTTTAAGAGAGAGAATGATGCTAAGTGGTGACTTGTGGAAAGCCTAAATCCCAAGTAATAACTTGTTTGAACAATGCTGGTACTTCGTGCACCAATTTTGGTACAGTTTGTAATTTACCCAAATATAGGGTAAGTTCTATGTATCTTTTAGAAGAAAGAGAAAGAAGGATACTCTGTGTTTGAAACACCTTTTAGTGATGATACTCTTGGTGATGAAAAGACCAAGAAAGAATTGAAGGTAAAGCCTTATATGTGTTGTATCGAGTTGTAGACTTGATATAGGAGCCCTATCGGCCAAGGAGCCATAGTGGAAGTCTCCTACCAGTTTGTTGAGCCTTGGCAAAGGCCATGATGGTAAAAGTACCTTAAGGGGGTGGTTCATGACGAGTTGCAAACTCCTTGCAAAAAAAAAATATCAGTTTTCTTTATTGATAAGATAAAGATGAGATAACTTACCCAACAAGATAAGAAATGGCTGAGATATTGTCTCTAGATTATCATCAAGACTCTTGCATGGAAAGATATATATGTGTGTTCATGAATGGACACATGTCAACCATGAATAGACACGTGTCATCTAGTAGCATGAGGTGAAGACACCTCTTATACACTTTATTTCATGAACCCAAGTATATATACTTCACCTTCCACCTACTTATTGAAGTTTACGAAGCCCACAACCGTCTTCCTTGGAGATATCATGCATCGCCTCTTAGGTATCATGCAAAGTAGCTCAAGGAGTAAGGGGAGCCCGAGCACCAAGCTTAAGGTAAGGATTTGGTCATCTTCAACCTTGGTTGAAGTGGGATTTCGGGTTATGGATATTCCTCTCTTTCCTTCTTCACCAAGTTCTTAACTATGGTGATCTCTTGTCTATGGAGGAGTTGTGAACGAGCCTTGGACCTTGGATAAGCTCATATTCAACCATAGGAGTGTAAAGCTATGGAGCTTGGAGCTTTAATGTTGTTCATAAGGAGGGTTATATAACTTGAACCCAATCATGTTATTATTCACCACCTATCTTGCTATACTTAATGATCTACTTTTAAATTCTGAGATTATCTTGAATATTTGATGAATCTACGAGTTCTAGTAGTTGCTTAGATCTACTTTCCATTTACTATAATAGTTAAAATGAAGGTCTAGAGCTTGAAGAAGATGGTATCACTTTATAAAGTGATATCAGGTTCAAGCAAACAAACAAGTACCTCTAACCCTATATGGTTATATACATACAACACTAGCATAATATGTTTAAGAGTTTTTATTATTCTTGCATGATATGGAGATAAAGTTCTTATCTTGAACACGATATGGTGTTAACCATACACCACTTGCATGATATGAAGTCAAGCAAAGACTCCATGCACGATATAGGGTCAAGAATAAACTTCTAAATTGATATGCTAAAACCCTAGTTTGAGTAAACTGATATGAGTGAGACAACAAAGCTCTTCTTGAAAGATATGATCATGAATCTCACACCTTGTGCATGATATGTTGATTAATCATACATTTTTGCACAATATAAGACATGGAGTCAAATACTGGTTATAACCCGATATGGGTTGAAATACCTTAAACTCGATATGAAACCAAAGATGGGGTTAACCCGATATGGATATAGATGATAGCTCATACACGATATGAGCCATGTCTTATGAATGATCTGGGAGATACCCACTTACACCTTATACACGATACAAGTCAGCCTATACCTCTTACATGATATAGAGACAGTGAACACTCTAAACAATATAGAGTTGAAAACCCAAGGTGATGGGTAAAGTGATATAAGTGGTGAGTGATACCACATGGACGATATGATTTATATTTCTTGGATGATAGGAATAGCACCTACTTCTACCTTGTGAATGATATGAGGTCCAATTCATACCTCATGCATGATATGGCTCATTCTACCCAATATGGTGGAAAACCCAAGGTGAGGGATTGAAATCCGATATACCCTATCCTTTGTGTAATTAATGGTGGCAAGAGAATTTAACTAGACACCTAGCTTGTCATGTAACTATATGATAGGGCTGACCCTTGAAGGCATAAAGAGGTTACAAGCCAAAGGGTCTACCTAACATGGTAACCCGATATGTTACCCTACAAGGAGACCTGATATGATAATCCTAGATAGGAAGCCAATATGGTATCTTGTATATACCACTTAAACGATATATGATGAGGCAAACACTCTATGCCTAATATGGTCCACACCTTGTGCACAATATGGAACCATGCATAAAGCTTATACCCGATATGGGGTTAAGCACCTAGATCATACCTGATATGAAGCTAACTTGAGATGATAAGAACTAAGTGATAGTCAATCTGTTATGGGTACACAATATGATGTTAGGGGATACACCCTGAAACATGACATGGTGATGTGGTTATACCACATGCCCGACATGGATACACGACATGAAATAAATAATGTATCTTAAAGCATAATATGATAATATACACACATCTTGATACCCGATATGGTAGGGACACTTCAATCATATGTAATTGATTGAGTGACATATGTTGTGTGTTGTGTTAATTGCAATATAAAAGATGATAAGATTTGTTAGTGGTAATCTAATGTTCCTCAAGAGGATTGAACCAACTTGGTAAAAATTATGATGTAATTAATATCCTTATAAGGATAAGAGAGAGACTTTTGCATGTGTGATAAAAATCTCGATAAGCATGCATTGGTACTCCTAAGATGAGTGAAGTATGAATTAGGGTTTGATTCTAGATATTATGATTTTGAATCCTTAATTTATTAATAATAAGAGAACCCAACCCTAATGAAGGGTGATGGTATACTCTTACAACCCTAATTGGTTAAGATTGAAAAATCCTAACCCTAATAATTTGAAGGATGTACTTCCTTATATCACATGGTGATGATGCAGACAATCCTAACCCTAATATCGGGTAGGATGTATTTCTCTTGAATGGCATAATGATGTCATGCACTACTAGAGTTTCTAACATGAAGTGCAAACTTCAAGAAACATTAGATGATGAGCATAGCCTGAAATGAGCTATGATGTTGTGTATGTTATAGTTTTAAATGAGCCTTGTGAGCCATGTTAAATAATTGTGCAATAAAGTATAATGATTCTACAGTCTAATATCTTAAAAGATAAGTTTCTACCAATTAAGAAGTGACAAGATGTTTAATGAAACCATGTGAGCTATGTGGAATATTTATACAACAAGTGAGATGAATACCTTGCTCTGAGGACCTAGAGGTAATAGTTACCTGTTACATAGGTAACAATGCTATGTGGTGATCTAAGGGTTTGAATACCCAGATCCAGTGATCATGATGATGATGATGTGAAGGGATGAGAATTCCCAATGATGTGATAAGGGACTGAGATCCTGATTGTTATGTATCTAAATGTGTTCCAAAGATTAGAAAAGTACTTGATAGATGTTTTACACCTTTCTTTGTAGCATTTGTTTATGATTGATGCTTATAACTTGTTTGATGATAAAAGAATAATGTAGTGCACTTAATATATCATTAGAAACCATAAAATGTAGTTTCCATGACCATAGATCCATCAGCGTCAGGATTTGTTGAATGGTGAAATAGGTTTTTCCCACAGGATAACCTGGAGTGCATATTTTTGAATAAGCGGGGGTGTATGCTTAGACAGCCATATCTGAGCTGATCCCCTTATGAACTCAAAAAAAATGTGGATTAGCTATATGCCATATCCTGGCATGAGTACGACTGTTGTCTTAGACTCAGTTATGAGCATGGTGAACTGGCTTGTGGCTCAGAGTATGGCTATATGCCATGACTCAGTAATTTTATAACTGGGGACGGTTGTGTTTCAGTGTTCCCCTAAGAGAGTGCATTTTGCGGCTATAGCTCTGAGCGAAGATGCCACTATACCCTGGCATGCTCTTTTTGCTGATTGACACGAGATGTCACTGCAAGTGGTCTCGTACGGACCGAGACGACATAGTTCTTGGCAGCCAGATCTATCATTGACCTTGTATGGTACTGACTTGTTAGAAGTTTTTGGTCGGTTGGTGCATGAACGGTATACTTCATCTCCTCAGGGCATAAGTGTGATTGTAAAACATAATCAACCGTGTAGCGTATTTTCTTAAGGATCGAATACAGAAAACATTGGTTGATGCGTAGTTCAGTTATACATCTTAGTAGATAGATGTTATTTATGTTTCTTTACATTCCTTATAGAATGGATAGATGGTTTATTACTCTCCCATGGATAAATGCATCATTTTTCTTAAGTAAAGAGATTACTTTATCATGTTTATATAGTGATTAATCCTGCTTGTTAATATAAAAGTAGCTCTGCTCAGTTTGATAATGCTTATCTGTGATAATAATATGGTCTTCGGAGAGTTATATCTCTCGCTGGGACAATTGTCTCACCCCGTGGGATCCACATTTTTAAGGTGGACGTGCATGAGAAGGTAGAGACCTTTCTACTGAGGAAGAGCAATAGTTGGGGTAGCAGTGACAACTCAGGTTGAGTGTACTTTCTGTCATGTCTTGTAGATAGAAGTCCTATGTGTCCTCTCTGTACTCTCAGATCCTTGGAGTTAGTTTGTAATGGTTTCATGAACGATCTGAGATTTTGGCTTGTAAGCCTCGAGGTTTTATGTTGCTTTAGTATATGTTTTGATAGAGCAACAATTATATGTTGTCCTCGAGATGAGAAGAAACAGTGTATGTACAATGTGAATCATGATATGTATAAGTTTTGGATCTTTTCGTAAGAGTTTCCTGGAAGAGAATCTCCTTGCAAAATGGTTTTAAATTTTAGTGATTTTTGTTAATCCACTATTTATGATTATTCAGCATAATTAGTAATGATTTGGTTGTCGGTTTGGTGGCAGTCGTTACAAGTTTGGTATCAGAGATTAAGGTTCGTTGAGTCTATAGAGACAAAGGACTAAGGTGTTGAGTCTGTTCTAGTGTCCTCTGGTATATCTTATAGTGACTTCTGCTTATGCAGAAGATAGAGTAAAGCTTAAAGATGTCTAGAGAACACAAGGAACACATTGTCGAAAGCAATGTTGTTACACTAGGAGAAGGTGCAAGGGATCAGACGAGAGAAGAATAACTGCATGAGCATCCCCAAGTTGCTCCAATCATGATAGAAAACCCTACTATAAATTCCCTCACTGGACTGGTTATGACAACATTGAGGCATATCGTGGATCAGATACAAGCAATACAACCTAGATTACCAGCCCCCAATGATGAAATTTTGGGCTCTAGGAGGATTCTTGATCAATATCGTTATGTTGGAGTAATGGAAAATGTCGAAAGAATTAGGTTATGACACAAAATCAGAGTTTGCTATAGGTTTAGGCAACCAAGACATTTTATAAAGGACTATCCAGAAAAGGATAATGAGGTAGGAATAGAGGAAAGATCTATCCAAAATCGGGAGCAGATGCCTAGTAGTTCTAAAAAGGGGAATTTTTTGGTACCACCAATGCAACCAATGACTAATACGCCAGGGCAGTGGTTACCAAAAAAAGGCAAAGGACCTAATGTTTTACCAGTTAGAACTCTTGACTTCACTTCTACATCAGTTATAAGGCCGACAAGACCAGGGAATGCGTATAAGAGATGTCATAAATGTGGACAGGATGGGCATATTAAACCCTTTTATCTGAAAAGGAAGGAGGGAATGACCCAACCACCAAGGTAGATTCAACAATACTCTCAAAGACAATGGTTTAGCAGTGGCACACAAGGACGTGGACAGACGTCCCGAGCAGGTCCATCTGCACCAAACAATAGAGCACGACGTTGGTGTTACAACCCCAAATTTTGGGTTCCTTTAGTGATAAATGTAATTTCTCATATTAAAGATATTTGGAAAAATAATATAATTTGTTGTGAATAAATGGATTTCGTTTAAAATAGCCTTGTTGTTTGATTTGTGGGCTTTATTGGCTATTGGGCCCAAAAACAAGGAAATTCAATTAATTAATGAATAATTGAATATTTGAGAAAAGAAAGAGGTAGAAACCTCTAGAAGGAAAATCCAAGGAGGGATTTCGTGCCTCTTGGGTTCCTTGGGTACCAAGGAGTCCAAAGTTGCATAAAGAGAGCAATAAGAAAAGAAAGGATCAACTAAGTATTTCTTTATTAAGAAAGAAATTGAAAATATTGATGAAATGTGGAAAATAAGTAAAAAGAGGTATAATTAAGTGATCCTTGGTGGAATTTCGTATCCCAAGGATTGCTTATGATAAAAGGAATACCAATGAGGAAAATAAAAGGGAAATAAAGAGAAATCCACAAAAAGAACTATTTTAATAAGAAATAAACAAGATAATGAGAAATAATGAAGAATAATGCATTTAGATGCATCTAGAAGGATAATGAGTATCCAATAAAAGGATTTCGAATTATTAGAGTTTCTTGGGATCCAAGGAGTCCCAAATAATAAAGAGGAAAGAGAAAATACCTATAAAAGAAAATAAGAGAATAATGTAATACATTATTAATGGATTATGTGGTTTTTCTAGAAAGAAAGTAATTTCTATTAAAGGAAAATAGGATTTCGTGTCAATGGGTTAAAAAGCAAAAACAAAGAAAATAACAGAGATGTTTTTCAAAATCCTAATGTCAAAGGAAGAAGGAATATTATAGAAATAAGAGAGAGAGAGAGTAACTTCTTAATGAAGGAATCATTTTCTTTTGGTAGAGGGTTGGTTGCTTCGTGGGCAAGCACCCCAGGGCAGTACTACACTCCCCTATATAAGGGATAAGACCTGGGGGCCAAGTCCTGAAGATCCCCGACATATCTCTTCTTCTTCTTCCATGGTTTTATCCAAAAACCCTAATCAACATAAAGCTGGGTGTTTCCAGGGCCACAAGGCTACATGATAGGGTCTCGAGGGGGCCTTGTTGCTTCCACGATGACCCGAAGAGCTTGGAGAGTATCCTTTCACCCCTACTGGCCGTGGCAGCAGCAGCACGGCTGCTATTGGCGTCCGTGTTGCAGGTCTGCCCAGGCCACGTTCTGCCACCATGGACACATATTAGGGCATCTGTAGCTGTGACGGAGGGAGAGCAAGATGATGGAACAGGATCTGGACGTCGTCGGGGTCCGGGGGAGGAGGAGAATCGCGCCCAAACGGACCTAGGGCAGCCGCGTCACGCTGTCCAGAGGTGGAAGATGACCAAAGGCGGGTTGGACGGATCTACCCCTCCGCGGGGTGAAGAGTTGCTAACTTAAGTGAGGGCAAATAGGTAATTTTGAAATGTTCCTGGACAAGCCGCGTCTACGTTGCATGGAGAGGACACTTGGCGCGCCCTGATTGGTCCGGGTAAGTGAAATCTTACAAAAATCATAACTAATTAATGGTAGCTTGGATTGATAAGTATAATATATCAATTTTACTCATAAAAACGAGAGGAATCCATTAAAAATATAATTGAAACCTGATTCCTTTTACAATTAGAAAAATAATGGAAGATATCAACTTTAATGTATTAATGTTTAAAGAACTCTATTTTGATATGATTAATGTTATTAGTAGGGTTTAATAGATGATTAAAGTTGATATTATTGGGTTTTGTGGAGAAAACATGCGCGGAGGAAGCAACAAAATCCACGCAACCCGTAACAGGATCTCGTCGATAACAGTGTATTCGGAAACATGTTTGCGGGATATACCTTATCGCGGAGCAAGTCCGGCGATGTCCCGCTACACGACGGTGCAACGCTGCTTGTCGACACGGACGAAACTTCTCTCCCGCTCGCTGTCGCAGGTTGATCCGGCGGCGCTCCTTTGCGGCAGTGATGTCCACCGCTCGTAGCGCGTACAGGAGGTCGTCGACGTCCTCCGAACACAGGCATCAAGGCGTCTGCGTCTCTACTTTGTCCACGCAGATGGACGGAACTCCACGTCGCGCTTCCTAAGCAGGCGGGAAGGAGTATGTCTCTGCGGCGGCGTGCTAGCGGCGCGTTGCTCTCCTTTCTCTCCTAAGGACGATGACGGCTAGGGTTTACGTGCGTGAGCATAAACGGAAAAGCCTCTCTCTATCTTATATAGATATAGGCCGTAAACACTCCTTTAAACAGGATACGAAGGGAAATAGGGTTTCCTAAACCCATCGGTAAATAGAAACGTTGCATTAATTAAAATGCCCGTGGATTAATTAGAATATTCCGGAATTCATTAATTAACCAAATAATCGCATTAATTGATTAATTAATATCCGACTCCATGCAATCGCTTGGGATGGCTCTACGGGCATACATATACCAACAGACTCCCACTTGCACTTAGAGCCAGTCACTCCAATATTATTCTAATCCATTACATAAACATTTTAGTAATCAATGTGATTTGGAGCAATTCCAATCAAATCCACAATTATACTCCTATTTCAACACATCCTATGTGTGTGACCCGGTAGGCTCCAAATTACGTTGGCAGTGATATCTATAATCATATTATGATTTCACAAGCAATGATTGGTATCTAGCAAGACTTCATTGCCACCCAAGTAATTGGAGAAGTTGGAGAACAACTTGACCTATCATTCATGACTGGTGTTACAGTGATTGTATAGTTCTTTTGTCACTGATATCCGGATTGAACTCGAGTCATGTAATTGTTATCCTTTTCAACGTTCAATCCATGTTTCTTGAACTAGAGCAGACTGTCTGAGATATATGTAAGCTCAATATCACATATTGACTCGCATCAGCATGGCCATGCATTTCTCAGTCTCGCTTATCAAGTGGCCGGAATATCAAACTCCTGTAGGAAGGACAAATTCCATCTACATCACTCACAGTCATCCCCATGTGTCACAGTGCACCCCAGCACCATCTTTATAGCAATCCTTATTCAGGACCACGGTGGATGATGTCAAAGTACACCGAACGACATGTGATAAGTGTAGTGACTTCAGGTCTAAGAACCACAATCACCACCATCATTATGAGATGTGACTCTAATGACCAATCATGGTATCCATGTGTCACTCTCAAGGTGGGTCTATCCGATACACTGTTCTCTAACAAGTATCTATGTATTTGGTTTGATATCTCCATATCATGGATAATGAGATTCTTCCATCAACCAACATACATTCTAATCTTATGTGTTATTGATGTCTATGGATATTTCCACAATAACAACCGATTAGGGACAAAACAAGAATACATACTCTTAGCATACATATGATCTCACTGTTCAGGTCATCAACCCGAAGACATATGTCATTGAGTATATTATTCTATAGACATCTATAAGTTTTATGGTCATCTCACAATATAAAACACAAACATATAGATTGGAAACTTGCCTTTATTGATATGATCAATGTAGTATTAAAAATCATTTACATAGTATCCCATTACAATCATCGAATGATAGTCTCTATGGGCATACATAGCAACAAATTCCCACTTGCACTTATACCCAATCACTCATGAATCTCAATCCAAGTGATCGAACATGTCCGTCATGTTTCTGCTGTGAAAGTGCTTTTGTGAGCGGGTCAGCCACATTGCTTTCTGTAGGTACTCTGCAAATCTTCACATCTCCTCGTTGTACGATCTCTCGTATGAGATGGAACCGCCATAGAATATGTTTGGAACGTTGGTGCGATCTTGGTTCTTTAGCCTGTGCAATTGCTCCATTGTTGTCGCAAAACAACTGAATTGCATCACCAGCGCTTGGAACCACTCCAAGTTCAGAAATGAACTTCTTGATCCACACAGCTTCCTTTGCAGCATTAGATGCGACAATATATTCGGCCTCTATTGTAGAATCCACAACCGTCTCTTGCTTGGAACTCTTCCAGCTCACAGCTCCATTGTTCAGGCAAAACACAAATCCAGATTGCGATCTGTAGTCATCTTTGTCAGTTTGGAAGCTAGCATCGGTGTATCCCTTTACCACAAGCTCTTCCTCACCGCCGTATACCAAGAATTGATCATTAGTCCTTCTCAAGTACTTTAGGATGTTCTTTACGGCTGTCCAGTGACATTCACCTGGATCTGACTGATACCGGCTCGTCATGCTCAAAGCATACGACACATCAGGACGAGTACATAACATTGCGTACATGATAGATCCAATTGTTGATGCATATGGAATCTTACTCATGCGTGCCCGTTCATCACATGGACTAGGACATTGGGCTTTAGAGATTGTAACCCCATGGGACATGGGCAAGTTACCTCTCTTAGAACCCTCCATGCTAAACCTCTTTAGCACCTTGTCAATGTATGTGCTCTGGCTTAGGCCTAGAAGCCTTCTAGATCTATCTCTATAGATCTTGATCCCTAGTATATAGGATGCCTCGCCTAAATCCTTCATAGAGAAAGTTTTCCCTAGCCAACCTTTTACTGTCTGAAGAGTAGGGATGTCATTTCCCATCAATAGTATGTCATCCATATACAATATGAGAAATACGACTGTGCTCCCACTAACCCTTTTGTAAACACAAGGTTCATCTTCATTTTGACTAAAGCCAAACTTTTTGACTACTTCATCAAAACGTAGATTCCAACTCCAAGATGCTTGCTTCAATCCATAGATTGACCTTTGTAGCTTACATACTTTATTGGCTTCCTTTGGATCGATAAAACCCTCAGGTTGTGTAATGTATACATCCTCGAGTAAATTCCCATTAAGGAATGTTGTTTTAACATCCATCTGCCAAATCTCATAGTCATGATAAGCTGCAATGGCAAGCATGATCCTGATGGATTTAACCATGGAAACTGGTGAGAAGGTCTCGTCATAATCAACACCTTGAATTTGACAGAATCATCTTGCAACCAATCTACCTTTATAGGTTTGAACATTTCCATCCATGTCAGTCTTCTTATTGAAGACCCACTTGCACCCTATGGGTCTTACCCCTTCGGGTGGATCCACCAAGGTCCATACCTTGTTGGTGTACATGGATTCCATCTCAGATCTCATAGCTTCAAGCCATTTCTCAGATTCTGGTCCCTTAGTAGCTTCTATATAGGAAGTTGGCTCATCTGCTATGCCCAATTCATCACTGTCTTGAGTCACGAGAAATCCAAATCTCTCAGGCTCAAGTCGTGTCCTACTAGACCTACGAGGTTCCTGTGTTACATTTGGAACTTGAAATTCCACAACAACTTGTGAGTCTTCATGTTCCTTATGTACCTCCTCAGGTTCTCTACTTTCTTGTTGGTCTTGAACTTCTTCGAGCTCTACATTCCTCCCACTAATTCCTTTGGAAATAAATTCCTTTTCAAGAAATACAGCAGTCCTAGCAACAAGCACTTTGTTGTCAGTTGGTGTGTAGAAGTAGTATCCCCTAGTTTCCTTGGGGTATCCAACAAAATAGCATTTTTCTGATTTGGGTCCAAGCTTTTCAGGAAATTGTTTCCTAACATAAGCTTCACATCCCCAAATCTTTAACATAGACAAATTGGGACGATTCCCATTCCATATCTCATATGGTGTCTTTTGAACCGATTTGGAAGGCACACGGTTAAGTGTAAACGCTGCAGTTTCAAGAGCATATCCCCAGAATGATATTGGAAGTTCGGATGAACTCATCATTGATCGTACCATGTCTAATAATGTACGATTCCTTCTTTCTGACACACCATTATGTTGTGGTGTACCAGGTGGAGTCCATTGTGATACAATACCACGGTCTCTCAGAAGGTCCTCAAACTCTTGGCTTAAGTATTCGCCACCTCGATCTGAACGGAGTGATTTAATACTCTTACCAAGTTGCTTCTCTACTTCATTCATGAAAGTCTTGAACATTTCAAGAGTTTCTGACTTGTGTTTCATAAGATATACATAGCCATACCTACTGAGGTCATCAGTGAAGGTAATGAAGTATTGATAGCCTCCTCTAGCATTTGATCTAAAAGTTCCACATACATCAGTATGTATGAGCCCTAGAAGATCACTGGCTCTCTCACTGTGTCCAGTGAAAGGAGTTTTGGTCATCTTCCCTAATAAACATGCCTCACATGTCTCTAATCATTCAAAATCAAAAGAGTCTAGATAACCATCCTTATGGAGTCTAGATATGCGCTTCTCGTTTATGTGCCCAAGACGACAATGCCATAAGAATGTTTTGTTTGAGATGTCAAGTTTTAACCTTTTAGTATTTACGTTATATATGCTAGTCTCAAGTTCTAACAAGTAGATACCATAAGACATAGGGGCATTGCCATAAAAGATCTCATCTTTAGATATAGAAATAATTCCATTCTTAATGTGAAATTCAAATCCACTCTTGTCCATACAAGATACAGAAATAATATTTCTATTAATGGCAGGTACGTAATAGCAATTCTCTAATTCTATTACAAGGCCCGTAGGAAAAGATAAACTAATAACTCCAACTGCGGTGGCAGCAACTCTTGCTCCATTAGCAACCCGCAGCTCAACTTGGCCCTTTCGTAAAGGCTTACTTCTTATCAGATCCTGCATATTAGAACATATGTGAGATCCACATCCGGTATCCAGTACCCATGATGAATAAGTATTTAAGTTTATCTCAATAACGTATATACCTGAAGTGGAGATCTCTATCCCCTGCTTCTTCTTCCTCAGTTCCTCTAGGTAGAGAGGACAATTTCTTTTCCAATGTCCAGGCTGGTGACAATGGTGACAACTGCCTTCTTTGGAGATCCCACCTTTAGCTTTGAGCGCGGATGACTTTGGCTTCTGCCCGGCTTTAGAACCTTTCTTAGCCTTGCTTTTGCCTTTTGACTTTCCCTTTGCCTTGCTGATCACCATCATAGACTTGGGCTTGTCTTTCTTCATCTGTGCTTCAGCTGTCCTCAACATGCCCAACAATTCTGACAATGGCTTATCAAAATTGTTCATGTTGTAGTTCATGACAAAATGACTATATGATTCAGGCAACGATTGTAGAATCACATCAGTGTCCAAATCTTGACCTAGGGGAAATCCCATCTTGGATAGGCTTTCCACGTACCCAATCAAGGTGAGTATATTTGTGCCAACTGAGTCTCCCTCTTTCATCTTGCTTTTGAACAAAGCCTTTGAGACATCATATCTCTCATGTCTTGCTTGATGTTGATACATGTTCTTGAGATGTGTTACCATCTCCATGACATTCATGTTCTCATGTTGCTCTTGGAACTCATAGTTCATTGAGCACAACATTAGGCACTTGACATCGACGACATCATCAAGGTGCTTCTTGTAAGCATCCTTTTCAGCCTTGGGCGCATTTACGGCGGGCTCCTCTGGCTCTGGTGTTTCAAGGACATAGAGCTTACGCTCATGTGTGAGAACAATTCTCAGCATCCTAAACCAGTTTTGAAAGTTGGTTCTGGTAAGTTTGTCCTTCTCAAGGACCGATCGCAACGAGAAAGTGTGAGTGTTGGTTGCCATTTGATTGCTACAAAAGAAAAATTTGCATTTAGTCCAAAACATTTTGACTTGTAAAGATTTGATAAATGAGATTAATTAGGCCTTTAATTAATTACGCTCCCACTATTTTATTCAAATTGATAGCCCTCACTATCAACTCGAAAGATTGCAACGCACAACCTTCTAGTGAGCCAAGACCCAAAATAATTGGATCAATGCCCAGCCAACGCTGGCGTCAAAGACCAAATACTAAGGTAGGCAACGTTTGCCAATTGCATCATATGCAACTCTTGGATAGATGATCATGCACAACTCCTTGCCATGATGCATCTGTGTGCCTCTAGGTACTTGATCCTATCAAGGTTCCCTAGTTAAGTCCAACCCATAAGCCAACACGATGAGTGTGCACCCTGCGGAGGCAGGCCCACACACCCACCTTCACACTTCCACGAAATAGATAGTGTACCACGCGGAGGCGTGCCCACACATAGTCGATCAAGCTTTTCATGTGTGTTGCTTTATGGAAGGCAACTAAAACTTAATATTATTAATTGAGGGGTTTTATTAATACATATACATATACAAACACCACATACTTATAGTACGTATCATATACTACTATATCTACAACCACAAACGATAGACATGCAATCACAAACACAAATACATCGGATATGGCCATACTATTGTAATCCTTTGGAGCAAAAAAGGATTATGGTCCACCTATGGTCTTATGCATCTCATGCAACACCTGTGAATCAACCTGTAAGCCTGTAATGATCAACATTACAATGAACAAATTCATGGATGCTTCGTGAGGTTGGAACTTCAAGTTGCTTCTTGGAATGGGATCTTCTTGTTTCTTCTCCTTGGACGCTCCTTGGAGTTGGATCTTCAGGTTGCTTCTTGGAATTAGATCTTCATGGTGCTTCTCCATGGACACTCCTTGGAGTTGGATCTTCAAGTGGCCTCCTTACATCAAGTGTACAAAAACTAAAACTAATCCTATCTCTATTACATCATGTGAGTACAAATATAAAAAGAAAGAATTAATTACACTTTGAAATAAGAGATGAGGCTCGGCATGAAAGCTGAATACTTTATACAAAGGATCCATATGTAACCATTATACATCCATAAAATTCACAAATAAACATATCCACAAGATTGACATCCACATTCATTCACAACATTCACAAAAGGGGATACTAGGCCATAACCGTGCATGCACTCACCACATAAAAAGGATTTTAAAGGCGACATGTATGTTATCATAGGTATATCTACATATATGTATATACATATTAAAATTGCAGTACTTTTAATGCGGGACATTCCCCATTAAATAAATTTTTGACTCCCACGCAGACTATGCGGGGTACACAGGGGCAAAAACAGTAGCCTGCGGCGTATGTGGAATTAGGTTTAGATTTTCACATTAACAGGTTTAATTTGCATCGTATGCAACTTAAAAACAGTATACAACGATTCGATCATATCGAAACTAATCCAAATACTCCGTAGATCGACGCTGCTCTGATACCACTGTTGGGTTTTGTGGAGAAAACATGCGCGGCGGAAGCAACAAAATCCACGCAACCCGTAACAGGATCTCGTCGATAACAGCGTATTCAGAAACATGTTTGCGGGATATACCTTATCGCGGAGCAAGTCCGGCGATGTCCCGCTGCATGACGGTGCAACGCTACTTGTCGACACGGACGGAACTTCTCTCCCGTTCACTGTAGCAGGTTGATCTGGCGGCGGTCCTTTGCGGCAGTGATGTCCGCCGCTCGTAGCGCGTATAGGAGGTCGTCGACGTCCTCCGAATGCAGGCGTCAAGGCGTCTGCGTCTCTACTTCATCCACGCGGATGGACGGAACTCCACGTCGCGCTTCCTAAGCCGGTGGGAAGGAGTATGTCTCTGCAGCGGCGTGCTAGCGGCGCGTTGCTCTCCTTTCTCTCCTAAGGACGATGACGGCTAGGGTTTACGTGCATGAGCGTAAACGGAAAAGCCTCTCTCTATCTTATATAGATATCGGCCGTCAATCCTCCTTTAAACAAGATACGAAGGGAAATAGGGTTTCCTAAACCCATCGGGAAACAGAAACGTTGCGTTAATTAAAAAGCTCGTAGATTAATTAGAATATTCCGGAATTCATTAATTAACCAAATAATTGCATTAATTGATTAATTAATATCCGACTCCATGCAATCGCTTGGGATGGCTCTACGGGCATACATATACCAACAGATATTAGTATGTTAATGATAAAAAGGAACATTAGGAAGAAAAGGGATGAACTTTGCATATAATTAGTTAATTTGGAGTTTCATATGCATGAATATACTTTAATGGGCCTTGAAACCCTAATGTTGATTAATTTGATTATTAATGGCTTTAATTGATTAATTTCATGATTAAAGTAGGAATATGTTATTTCGAGCATTAAAGTCCCTAATTTGTGGATAAATAACCTTAATATAGAAATTAGGGTTTTTACATGAATAAAAGGTGGAATTAATGGCAAATCAAGTTCTTATGTGTTTTGGATCATAATGGACTATGAATTGATGATAAATGCGTATAATGACCTTGAAATAACTTAAAAGGATAAAGAAGGTAGTTTTGGTATAAAAGAGAAATAATCGACTTTAATTGGGCTTATGATGTTGAAATTAGGGTTTGTGAAATAAGAGGACATTTAATATGATAAAAGCATTATGGAGGCAAAAATCCTAATAAAACCCTAATGTGGTCTAGAAAGCCTAAGGTGGAATCCAAGTCTAGCTTTAGAATGTTCTGGATAAACTATAACACTTGGATCCCATGCATTAATTTCAGGATATTGTTGATTGCTTGTTGATTGATTCTTTATCCTTATTGCTTGGACAATCAAGTTGCTCTAGATCAGGTATGTGGTTAATTCTGGATAACCGCCTTAGTTTCTCGAGGATTTTCGGATGGTTAATCGCATTGAATGCAAATTATCTGTTGGATGTTCATATTTGCAAATCATAAAGTCACTATGATTATCACATTAAAAATAGAAATATGTATTCTCGCACCTACATGACACCCTGATGGATGAGGCCAAAGGTCAGGCCCAGATGGGTAGACCAATGGACACCTTGAGTGGTGACCCCAGGCACCAAGAAGGTGGCCTATGGTGTTGCATGACTAGTGGGAACCATGAATGGTGACCCCCAGGCACCAAGCTCAGGATTGAGAAGGTGGCCATAAGTCAGTGGCAAAGGGCACCCTAAGGTGGGTATGACAGGGTTAGGGCAAAAGCGGTGGAGAATGTCATACTGAAAAGTGTAAATTGGCTTGTTAATTAATTTGATTGTGATTTTTAAATTGTTAGCCATATTTGCAAGATTTTGGTTGTTCCCACATACCAGTATATTTCGATATACTGACCGACGTTTTGTTTGTCGGCGTTTTAGGAACAACAATTGAAAGAACAAACAGTAAAGTGACACATTGTGAAAGTAAAACATAAAGTGCAAGGAGGATTAGTTAGATTGGATTCAACCTTGGATAGATAGATTCCCAAAGTTTTCAAAGGTAAGTAAAGTTTTAATTTTATACCAAATTCCAGTTAGTTAGTAGAATTTCATAATTGTTTTTGATTATTTGTCGAACCTTTGATCGTGTTAATTGGATAACGGCACTGACCTTTCGGTCTCCCTTAATTGGGGGTTACCGGGAGGCGGGGTCATTAAAATTGGTATCAGAGCATAGGTTCCTCAAGTAATCTTTAATAATTATTAAATTTTACAAATTCTATAGAACCCAAGGGAGTTATTAGAGGATTATCCAAAAGACTGAGGTGTCTAGAAAAGGATCACGACCGGGGGTTGGTGATATTTTCCTCTACACCGCTAGTCAGAATACGAGGACTCCCGGGTCCATGTGACTGCCTGGCCAAAGTCTTAGGGTACGATTCGAAATAAGATACCTTTAGGACTCTCTCATCTTGTTCATCCCTTCTCAACTCAAATTCTATTAAGGACCTTAAGTATTCGGGTTTTCTCTCTTCTCCTCACCCTCTTGAGGTATGGGAAAGGTTAATAAGTTCAAAGGAGTCCTCCACCAAACTAACGAAAAGCATGTAAATAAGATGTCATGGACATAAGCTTAATAGATTAAGCGCAAACTAAAGAATAGATGCATGCCTAGGTCGTATGACACGAGTTGTCATAGCCCTCAGGAGAGACCTGAGGATAGACCTCCTTGTCAGGAGGATGAGTAAAGAGAGTTAGTCTTGGAGGTAGAGACCTCCATTGAAGGTAGAGACCTCGCACATCCTTTGAGGATGATGTTAACCCTAACCCTAAGAGAAGGTTAGAGAGAGAGACATGATGAGATTAGATGTCATGGTAGACTGGGTGTTTGTATAGATATGCCTTTGGGTTGCCATACGAGACAAGTGAGGTTGGGTGACCTAGCACCTTTGGCACCCCGGAAAAGGGTCATGCATGTTAAAGCAAAGGGTAGCTCCTTCATGGATGAAGTTAGTGAAGGACCTATAGAAACCCTATGGCTTATGCAAGTAAGGGATAGCATGCCCCCAGAGTACGCCAGTGGTACGGTAGTAGGTTAAAACCCTGGCCAGAAGAGCACGATGGAGGGCTTATGAGATAAGCATAAAGAGATATGAATAATCTTGAGCCAAACATGAGTTGAGCATAGGCTTCAATCACATAGGGGTTTTCTTGAGAGCATGAACATTCTTGGAGAACGGACCTCTAGTAGGAGGTGGTTTTAGCTCTAAGAGAGGAAGCAGGACCCCAACAAGGAGGTTGGTAGTCTAAAAGCCCGAAAATTGAGGAATAGTGGGGAGTTAAGGATGATGCGACCTACGTGGATGATAGTGGTTGCCTTATGCTTGATTCCTGGAGGCTGATGATATCTTGGTTGAATTTAGAGGAACCAAACCCTAGAGAGAGGATGATGCTTCTAGTACCCATGATATAAGTTGTTACCTACTGGATGGTATAAAGAGTGCTTTAGACCCTAAGGAGGTTTAAGTAACCAGTTGTGAGGCTTTATACCTAGTTGGTTGCCCTGGAAGAGGACTCAACTCCGAAGAGTTGCTCGAGTAGAAAGATCATGCAAGTACATGACATACCTTGGACATGCTTGATTCGTGGTTAAGAGGTTGAGCATGTAGTTGGATAACCAAAAGTGAACCTAGGGTTCCTAGGCCTAAGAGGGGAAGCAGTTTATCTGATGCTCATGATGAGATTTGAGTCTCTATAGTTTCGAGCATGGTACTCCTCATGTGTAGAGGTAAAGGAAATCCCTTACGTTAAGGGTATGTTTGATGAACCCCTCACAACTAAGTTGATGTAATGTTAAGGATGAGAACAAGTGCGACCTAGCATGGTTTTGTAGGTACGCTTGTGCCTTAGTAGTTGTTGGTTTAAGCATGCTCATATGGATGTAAACCCTATGAATGCTTGTGACCTTTGTTATAAAGGTGTAGTTTCTTCCCATCCTGGGAGAGCGACCCTTTGGTAGGAAGTTTACCAGTTTGGTTGGTTTTGAGGTAACCTAAGGAGGTTTCATAGGATCTTGAGAAGATAAGTGAAGAGTACATGGCATGAGAATGAACCTATAGACCCATAGATAACCATCTCTATGTGCATGTGGATGTGTTACCATGGAGGTAACCGGTATGGGGCTCGACCAAGGTAGGCAGGTCGCCATGACCCTTATGAAAGGATGAAAGTCAGCCCATGAATGCAAGAAGAGAGATGATGGATGTTTGGGTAAGGTTCTATGTTAGACATGTACAATAATAGAATCCTAAGTCTATCCTAGGGTCAGGTAGGGATAAGACTGATGGAAGAAGGAGTTGCCTAATTCCCTAGTTGCACGTGACCATAGGGTCGGGAGGTAACATCTATCATTGTCTGAGGGCCATGGGTTAGGAGATTGATCACCTTCATGGACTCATGGGACCCAAAGGGCAGATGAGTAGGGCACTCTCTGGATGCATAAGGGAAAAGGGATGACCCCAAAAGTGCCGGCACCCTATAGACCTAGAGGAGATGACTAAGGATTGTGCTTGGATCAAGTAAGTTCGAGACCAGTTTTCCATGGAAGTAATTTTGATATCATGATGGTTGTGATGTAGAGACATATGTGACACGTTTCAACTTAGATTTGAAAGTGTACTGGCGAGGTGGGCTGTACCATTTCTACTCTTGGAACAGGAAGAACTCTGTGTTTGGACTGCAGCTAAATGCTTATTTCTTCTTGTTATGGGAGTGAGAGATAGGACAGTACGCATGCCTTACTCCAAGGATAAAGATGATGTAAGTTGGAACGTAGCTAAAAGGTATGAGGACAGAGATGATAACATACCTTAGTGGAGTGAATGATACATGGATGGTTTACAAACACTAAGATGAATAGTGTAGTCATCTTATGAGGATGTGTTATCAAGAGCTATGTGGAATTTTCAAGTTAACCAAGGTTGAGTTTGATCACCATGAGGATGAGCTCAGAGCTTCTTGATGAAGACAAACTTAGAATTTGAGATGAGATGATAAGTATAATGCATGGAGGTGTATGTCTTCGACATTACCTAACACCTAAGGATAAGGAGTGGTAATGAATGCTCTGGTTGAGATATAGTTGTCTAGTTTAGCTAGAAGCTAGAAGAAGTTGAGGTTGTTTGGCTAACCCTAAGTTTGAGAAGAAGTTGTGTTTTGGCTAACACTCGGATGTAATAAGATATGTTGAACAAGTTAATGGTTGTTTGGGTAGCCAGTTTAGTCCTTGATGTAGTAAAAGGATGGTGATAGAACCTCAGATACACTTCTTTGGATAGGAAGGTAATAAAACCCTTTTGAGAGTGGTTTAGGGTTTCCGAGGTGTCATGCTTGAGGAATCATAACAATACAGGAGGTCATGAGATACCTTGATACTACAAAGATAGTAAGTGATGGTAGCATTCTGGATGCTTAAAACAAAGTTGCATGTAGCATGTGGCCATACAAGCCAGGAGGTGAAGGACGAACACCATTAACCCAGTGCATGGATATAAAGTATAAAGAGTTCCCGAGAGGGAATGGGAGTTCATCACTATGGATGTTGTAAGTCTCTCCTAGACCAAGAAGGTCAAGATACAATATGGGTTATGGTAGATCGCCTTACCTAGATGACATGAGAAAGGAAGAGTTATGTCAAGGGACATATCTGGTTGAACTACATATGAAAAGAGATGGTTCAACTACACCATGATGCGAATTCAAGAGTTCTTGATGTGACCTAAAGGTTCAATTCCATGAGGTGGAAGTGGATACATGAAGAACTCGATGATAGTACGGTTTATCACCCCATACTAATGGACAATATGATCTAGACTAGAGGGTCTGATGAGAGCATGTGTGCTCATTCAGGGTGATACATACAGACAATTCTTAAGATGTGATGGTTAACCACCATAGCCTTTATCGAGATGCAAGAAGTTCTATAGGGAGGTTGTGTCGGTCACCACTTCATTATGATGATGTTGGTGAAGGAGGCCTCGTGAAGGTCAGAAAAGAACCACAAGTGTATGCAGATGAAGTCACTTTGATCGTGCAATGGCTGAGAGAGAGAGCCCAGTGGTGACATGAGTCACGAGCTGATGCAAAGCAGACTGATATACAGTTCACTATGGGAGAATATGTGACGTGAAAATCTGACCCCTCTAAGCAACAGTTGAGAAAGATGTGTCCCCGATATATGGGTCCTTTTGAGATAGATTGGTGGAGATGGTTGTGTTAACCTTACCCGTCAGGATAAAATGATGTGTTGCATGAGTCCGATCTAGAGCACTATGTGAGGTACCCAAGCCAGGTGTTGTGCCCTGAACCTATTCAGCTTTTGAAAGGCTGAAAAGTCCTGAGTCACCTATGAGGGTACCATATACCAAGGTAAGAAAGAACTTAGATGGAAGAAAATGAGATAATGAAGGTTCTTAGGAAACACCATGAAAAGGGTGAAGCCACATGGGAGCCCTGATGGACATAAGAAGACTTATCCTATTTGTTTGCTTGCTTGATGGAATTTTGAGGGCAAAATTCTCATAAGAGGGGAAGGATGTTACAATCCCAAATTTTGGGTTCCTTTGGTGAGAAATGTAATTTCTCATATTAAAGATATTTGGACAAATAATATAATTTGTTGTGAATAAATGGATTTCATTTAAAATAGCCTTGTTGTTTGATTTGTGGGCTTTATTGGCTATTGGGCCCAATAACAAGGAAATTCAATTAATTAATGAATAATTGAATATTTGAGAAAAGAAAGAGGTAGAAACCTCTAGAAGGCAAATCCAAGGAGGGATTTCGTGCCTCTTGGGTTCCTTGGGTACCAAGGAGTCCAAAGTTGCATAAAGAGAGCAATAAGAAAAGAAAGGATCAACTCAGTATTTCTTTATTAAGAAAGAAATTGAAAATATTGATGAAATGTGGAAAATAAGTAAAAAGAGGTATAATTAAGTGATCCTTGGTGTAATTTCGTATCCCAAGGATTTCTTATGATAAAAGGAATACAAATGAGGACAATAAAAGGGAAATAAAGAGAAATCCTCAAAAAGAACTATTTTAATAAGAAATAAACAAGATAATGAGAAATAATGAAGAATAATGCATTTAGATGCATCTAGAAGGATAATGAGTATCCAATAAAAGGATTTCGAATTATTAGAGTTTATATGGATCCAAGGAGTCCCAATGAATAAAGAGGAAAGAGAAAATACCTATAAAAGAAAATAAGAGTATAATGTAATACATTATTAATGGATTATGTGGTTTTGCTAGAAAGAAAGTAATTTCTATTAAAGGAAAATAGGATTTCGTGTCAATGGGTTAAAAAGCAAAAACAAAGAAAATAAGAGAGATGTTTTTCGAAATCCTAATGTCAAACGAAGAAGGAATATTATAGAAATAAGAGAGAGAGAGAGTAACTTCTTAATGAAGGAATCACTTTCCTTTTGGTAGAGGGTTGGTTGCTTCGTGGGCAAGCATCCCAGGGTAGTACTACACTCCCCTATATAAGGGATAAGACCTGAAGGTCGAGTCCTGAAGATCCCCCACATATCTCTTCTTCTTCTTCCATGGTTTTATCCAAAAACCCTAACCAACATAAAGCTGGGTGTTTCCAGGGCCACGAGGCTACATGATAGGGTCTCGAGGGGGCCTTATTGCTTCCACGACGGGCCGAAGAGCTTGGAGGGTATCCTTTCACCCCTGCTGGGCGTGGCAGCAACAGCACGGCTGCTTTGGGCGGCCGTGTTGCAGGTCTGCCCAGGCCACATTCCGCCGTTGTGGACACATATTAGGGCATCTGTATCTGCGACGGAGGGAGAGCAAGATGATGGAACAAGATCTGGACGCCGTCGGGGTCCGGGGGAGGAGGAGAATCGCGCCCAAACGGACCTAGGGCAGCCGCGTCACGCTGTCCAGAGGTGGAAGATGACCAAAGGCGGGTTGGACGGATCTACCCCTCCACGGGGTGAAGAGTTGCTAACTTAGGTGAGGGCAAATAGGTAATTTCGAAATGTTCCTGGACAAGCCGCGTCTACGTTGCATGGAGAGGACACTTGGCGCGCCCTGATTGGTCCGGGTAAGTGAAATCTTACAAAAATCATAACTAATTAATGGTAGCTTGGATTGATAAGTATAATATATCAATTTTGCTCAGAAAAATGAGAGGACACCTTGAGTGGTGACCCAGATGGGTAGACCAATGGACACCTTGAGTGGTGACCCCAGGCACCAAGAAGGTGGCCTATGGTGTTGCATGACTAGTGGGCACCATGAGTGGTGACCCCCAGGCACCAAGCTCAGGATTGAGAAGGTGGCCATAAGTCATTGGCAAAGGGCGCCCTAAGGTGGGTATGTCAGGGTTAGGGCAAAAGCGGTGGAGAATGTCATACTAAAAAGTGTAAATTGGCTTGTTAATTAATTTGATTGTGATTATTAAATTGTTAGCCATATTTGCAAGTTTTTGGTTGTTCCCACATACCAGTATATTTCGATATACTGACCGACGTTTTGTTTGTCGGCATTTTAGGAACAACAATTGAAAGAACAAACAGTAAAGTGACACATTGTGAAAGTAAAACATAAAGTGCAAGGAGGATTAGTTAGATTGGATTCAAGCTTGGATAGATAGATTCCCAAAGTTTTCAAAGGTAAGTAAAATTTTAATTTTATACCAAATTCCAGTTAGTTAGTAGAATTTCATAATTGTTTTTTATTATTTGTCGAACCTTTGATCCTATTAATTGGATAACGGCACCGACCTTTCGGTCTCCCTTAATTGGGGGTTATCGGGAGGCGGGGTCGTTACAGTTGGAAACATACAATGATAAGATTCTATGAAAAGAATCTTCCTGAGGAAGTAATCAATCCACAAGTTGAGACAGGTCAGATGAAATAGTGTCATTCTGATATATCATTTCATGATTTTATCTGTTAAGTATAGGAAAAGTAGTTGTCATTGAGCTTCCTTTGACTAGTCCTATGAGGACATAAGGAAGATGAGAATTTACATTCTCTCTAATAATCTTTAAAATGCTTTACAATTTCTTTTATCTATGTGAAAGAGGATGAGGTGTAGAAATGATGCCTGGAGAAAATCCAGGAATGTTAAGTCCTATGTTTTTGATGATATGAAAAGTAAGGAATATGATATTAAACAAAGTGCATACTACCTAATCTCAGTACGTCTATACCCTGGCCAGGTATTCAACTATTGAAGATAAGGTAAGTATGAAACTCTTAGATTGTTATCTTTCTGATTAATTTGACCAAGTAGTCATTTTGAGACAATCTAGTGAGTATAATGAAACTAGAAATATGGCATGGATATTTTTATCACATCCTAAGTACAATAAATTGGAATCTGAGATGATCTCAGATCAATTTGTGTGTATGAGGAAGTAAAAAGTATAATCCTCATGATAAGAGAATGAGAACAAGGGAGATGATCCTTGTTTGATAAAGTCTATGTGAATAGTAAAGATCTTTTCCATAATGTAGAAATGGGAAATGTGATAAAATCATAAAATGTTCATAAACATGTTAGAAAATAACAAAGAAAGGAATGATGGTATGTAATAATCCATATAATTCCTATGCAGATGGCAAGGAACCTAGGATGAAACAAAAGTAAATGACTCATGAACAGCTGAAGGTTCATGCAATAATCTTAGGAGATAATAATGTCTCCTCTTTGATGAAAAACCCTGGGTAATGATGGGGTGACAAAAGGAATATGTTTCTTTGTGTTCCTTCCTTTCTGGGACATGGCAATTAAATGAGTCTTATGACACCTGATGTGTATGAGATAGAAGCGTTCTTTTGAAGGATACTTGGAAAAGTATCAGTTCGTCTTGGACTTTGGTTCCAAGGTAAAAATATGTCTAATAGATAATGTCCTAAGATGAAACGAGGATCCTTTTGTATGTTTAGCTTTGGTATTAACAACAGAGATACATAAATGATGAGGATGTGATGTGTCTTCGATACATGTGAAGGATACCAAGGTACGGAATTTTGGTATCCAAGAAGTGCCAGGTGGAATATGAAAGTGAGAATATGACTTCTGATAAGATGAATAATGTTTGGCTACCTAGAAGGGCCAACCTTGAGATAACTATAGTATGGAGATCATATGCTAGGTGTTTATGCTTTGCATAAACATAACATTGATAAGGATGTTTTAATTAAAGGAACAATTGTAGAATCATTTTGAGAAAAATCTTATCAAGCTAAAAATAATTACTTAGAGAATCCCTATCTAAATTTGTTGAGGCAGCTTATACATAATAGCTAGAGATACCTCTGAGATAAGTTCTTCTTTAATAAGTGGTCTTTCCTAATGACATGAGAATATACAACTAGGAAGATAGTTGGTACAAGTCATAAGAAAGTTTAGTGTTGTGTTAACAGATTAGAGTAGTATTGAAGATGTATGATAAGACTTGTAGTCCCAAGAGGGTGACAGAACGTAACTATAATCTCTCCATGAAAGAGAAATGCTAAAACTAAGTGAGGTTTGACACCTGAATTATTTGAAATATGAATAGTACTACTCTGACTTAGAAAGTGTTACCTAAACACAGAATATACACTACAGTCATTAATGAAAAGATAGTTGAATATATGTCTTGTACAACAGATTCAAATGATAACCCTGAGTGGAAGGACTTTGTATTAGTCAAAGTTCTATGGCATCCCCAGGACATCAAGTTGTTACAAGGAGATGTGATGATATAATACATGTACAACAATTGTCTTTCTTCATCTGGGATTTCAGGGATGAAATCCTTGTTAGGGCTTTATAATTGTAATAACCCTGACCTGGGTTTTGGCTTAACCCTAGAAGTTTTGCATAAGTAAGTTACTTATAAACTTGTTCTAATCTTTTGGAAAGTAATTAAGGCTTCATGTAAAGTTATTTTCAAGTTTGAGCCTAATTGCAAACTATTTGTGCATTATATGATAGTCTGAGTGAAAAGTGCAATTTGCCCAAGATAAGGGGTTACAGTGAAATATGTCACATGTTGAATAGGTTCTAAGTGTTTTAAGAGAGAGAATTATGCTAAGTGATGGCTGGTGGAAAGCCTAAATCCCAAGTTATAACTTGTTTGAACAATGCTGGTACTTTGTGCACCAATTTTGGTACAATTTGTAATTTTCCCAAAATATTGGGTAGAAATTCAAATTACCACCTCTAGAGTGTCCCTAATCCCTCTATGTATCTTTTAGAAGAAAGAGAAATAAGAATACTCTATGTTTGAAGCACCTTTGAGTGATGATACTCTTGGTGATGAAAAGACCTAGAAAGAATTGAAGGTAAAGCCTTATATGTGTTGTATCGAGTTGTAAACTTGATATAGGAGCCCTATTGTAACATCCCTGACCTGGGTTATACTTTAACCCTAGATATTTTGATTAAAAAAGATTATTAAATTCTTAATCTAATCTTGTGAAAAGTAATTAGGCCTCAAGAGGAACTTATGTTGCAATTCTAGTCCTGTTTGAATAATGTTGAAGCAATGTTTGCTTGTTTTGGACTAAAGTGCAAATTACCCAAGTTGAGGGGTTTAAGTGCAAATTGTGCATGATAATATGTTCCTCATGTGTTGAAGCATCATGAGAGTGAAAATGATGTTGAGGTGTGGCTTATGGAATCCTGAATACCAAGAAAGAGCTGATAAAGAAATGTATGTGCATGAAAACCTAGTTTTGGTGTAATGTGCAATTTACCCAAAACTTAGGGTGAAATATGTAAATTACCACTTCAATAAGGTCCCTAATGTTTCTTGGCATCATGTATAGCAACGAAAATGAGAGGGGTGCCTCATTTGAATTAAGTTGGAGGAGAGAGAATCTTGATATTAAAATAATCAAGATTTAATCATAATTGAAACCCTAATTCGATTTAGGGCAAAAAAATGTATTAATTAAAGGGACTTCAACCAAAATTAAAATGGTTGAATTCATATGTGTGTGGACATCCTTGAGCCTTTCAAGGACCACGAAAATATCCAAGGGAGTGGATAACTCACACACAATTTTATAAGAAAAAGAAATATCCACTCACATATGGATATTAATATAATATGATTTGAGGTGCTTTATTTGCTTTTCTTTAAATCATGGATAATTGAGAGGAATAAGAGGCAAAAAAGATAGCCTCGTCCCTAATGAATATGTGGGGGAAGAGGCGGCCACATTTTTTGGGATTAATTGGATTTTTACAAAGCATATTCTCTCTCATTGAATTTTTATAAAAGAACCTTTTACAAGCAAAATGAAAGGCTTTTTCGACCCCACTTCTTCTCCTTGCTTGGGAAACGACCAAGGGAGCTTGGGAGGATCAGGAGGACGATCCCAACCTGTTGGTAAGGTTCTTGATCCATTTCACATTGATTCCATGGTGGAAATCGAAAATAAATTATGGATTTCTTCCTATTTTGATCTCCTCTTCAATTCTAACCATTCCTTTTCACTCAAACCTTGAGGACGAGCCTTGGAATGGTGAAAGGAGTTTCATCCACCATTTTTTATGTGAGCATGGAGCTTTGGAGCTCAATTGGAGGTGGGTTTTATAACTTGAACCCTTGATTTTGTTATTGCATTCAATTCCTTATCAAATAATGATAATTTATACATTTACAATAATTGATTTGGTTGATGGATGCAATCACCATGGAAACCACAGAAGGTTTCGTGAGTTTAGAGGTTGAATATGATAATAACACACCTCTACAAATATCCATGGCAAACAATCTTGTTTGTGTTGCTCAAACGGTTTCCCAATCCGTTTGGGAGAAAATGGTTTCAAACCGTTTAGAAGAAAACGGTTTTACCAAACCGCATGAGACCAAACAGTTTCAGACCGTTTGGTGGAGTTGACCAGGGTTGACTGTTTGGAGATCTGTTGAAAATGATCTATGTTAATGACTCATCAATTATGATTGGTTAAGTCCAATTGGTTCATGAGTTGAAGGTCAACCAATCCAGTTGATTTCCAAGTTGATTGAGTTTGAAAACTTGGGTTTGATTGACCCAAACGGTTTCAAGACCATTTGGGGATCACCCAAACGGTCTCAAGACCGTTTAGAGGTCACCCAAGACTGTTTGGAGGTCTAGGGTTGAGTATGGTTAAGCAATTGAAGATCCAAAGATACTAAGTTGGAGTGTAATCAATTGCTGATTTGGTGATCAATCCAATGGTCCAAACCCTAATTGGTTGAGTTGGATTTTGATGATGTGATGGGAAAACAGTCTCAAGACCATTTGGTGGTCATCCAAACGACCTCAAGACCGTTTGGGGTCAGGTCATGTTCAATTTGGATGATGGTTCAATGGTTTCAAAATAATTGATCTTGCATTGATTAGTGTTGAAGGATCATCGATTCCAAACTCTAATCCAATTGATTCAAACCCTAATTGGTGACCAATTGAGGGTCAATTGAGGGTCAAATCAATTGAAGGTTGACCTATTTAACTCAATTGAAGTATGAGTATAGGTCAAATTGATGATTGTTTCCATGAATTTAATGATTGAAGGAATCAACATTGGAAACCCTAATTCAATTTGATTGGTTGAGACCATATTTGGTCCATGTGGTTTTGAGGAGGTTTGGACCAAACGGTCTCAAGAATGTTTGGGACCAAACGATCCCAAACCGGTTGAGCCCATGCGGTTTCAAAATGTTGCTTTAGCAAACGGTTTCAAGTGACCACCTTTAGTAAACGGTCTTGAAGGTCACCTTTAGCAAACGGTTTCAAGTACTTGCTTTAGCAAACGGTTTCAAGTGACCACCTTTAGTAAACGGTCCTGAAGGTCACCTTTAGCAAACAGTTTCAAGTACTTGCTTTAGCAAACGGTTTCAAGTGACCACCTTTAGTAAATAATCTTGAAGGCCACCTTTAGCAAATGGTTTCAAGTACTTGCTTTAGAAAACGGTCTCAAGCACCACCTTTACCAAATGGTTTCAAACTGTTTGAACTTTGAAGGAGCAAGACTGTTTGGGGCTCAAGTAGTCAAAGTTGATTGAAGATTCAATTGGTCAATTCAATTGGATACCTTATGTAATGGAGGTCCAATGTGATTGAATCTCTTGACAATTAAGATGATGAATGATCCATTGATCCGATGATGATTAGTAATGATAATCAATGAAGGTACAAAGGTTGAAATCCTACTAGTACCTAGGTGATTAGTGCAAATTAAGGGATGAACCCTAATTTCTTATAGGATCAATGACTTGGTACACTATGATAATCATAGTTGTATGTACTTAATTGAAAGGATGATATGACCTTATCAAGTTGAGAAGATGTTAGCATGAATTCATACATGAATATGAATCATGTGGCGATTAAGGGTATGATCCTTAAGTAGAGAGATCATGAAACCCTAATCATGAACATAAACCCTAATTGACAGGGATATTGAGTTCTAACCCTAATTGAGGGAAATTCTAAATGAAACCCTAATCCAGGGTAAGGATGTAGCCCTAATCCAGGGTAATGATAAGTTAAACTCTAATTTAGGGAAATGAGATGCAAAACCCTAATTGGGATGAATAGTGAATCTCTAATTATGGACAATTGAAGGAAATCCTAATGGAGATGATTTGTAGACCCTAATTGTGGGTGACTATAGTGGAAATCCTAATTAAGGATGATTCCATGTGAAATCCTATTCTAGGGTTATGATATGAGAAACCCTAAGTTAGAATGATGTATAAGGAACATTGATGTGGTGATGTGATGTGAGTATCAAACTTAGGGTGATGTCATGTAATGACATGTAAAACGCTAATTGAGGGTGATTCCATGTAAAACCCTAATTGAGGGTGATTCCATGTAAAATCCTAATTGAGGCTGATTCCATGAGAAACCCTGATTAAGAATTTACATCACATGAAGCTCTAGTGCTATGTTCTGGTGAGAGTCCCTAAGAAGGGTGAAGGTATATGAGACTCTAATATGAAGTCATAATGCATAAATCCCTAATCTTGGGCAATATGATAATGAATCATAATCCTAATTTTAAGTAAGGGTATGAAGAAACCCTAATGATGAGATAAAAGGAATGGCTTTATAAAGGTGAAACATTTCATGTAGTTGATTATAAGCAACCTTATTGTAAGCAATGTCTCTAGCATTAGACAAGTCCGTATCATTAAAGATAATTGGACAATTCTAATGTGTGGCCTATGCATTATATGCTAAAGGTGAGAGTTTAGTGATGTAATGTATTAAGAAGGAAAATACCTTAATACAAGATAAGTGGGTTAAACCAAGAGATTCTGAAATGATGACACCGTGAAACATCAAGATATGATAGTTATCACATTCATCACTTCAGGGTTTATATATGTTAGCATATTTGATTAGTTGGGCTCAGGCCCATTGTATTTTCCCTTTTCTCTAATTAGCCCATGTACTCTCTGGCTCCTATATATATAGGAGACCCAACACTCTTACTTGTGTACTATATTGACGCTCATTTTATTAACTCGGTGTGGCACTGTTCTTATCTCTTCTAAAGTCAAGTTGACTGCTGTCCATTTTGTTCCAAACTTTCCATACAATTTGATGTCAGTAGCAAAAATTGTTGATTCTCTCAAATGCTTTGTAACTTTTGGTCCTTCTGGTTTTGTTTTATAGGATTGGAGGAATTTGATGATGATTGGGTAGGGTGTACGCTCTGGTGATCTCTACTACTTCTCCGCCACTCCCTCCAGCCAACCACAAGCTCTTCTTGCCTCCACGCCACTTCAGCTACATCTTCGTCATGGCCATTTACCTTTAGAAAAGCTTAAACTATTAGATAGTTCTTTATCTTCATGTTCTTCCATTCAGTGTAATGCATGTCAACTAGGAAAACATCATCGTGTGTCCTTCCCAGCCCGTATTTGTAAACAATCATCTCATATGTTTGATTTAGTTCATACAGATGTTTGTGGTCCATTCAGAACCACTAGTTATGATGGCTATAGATATTTTCTTACATTTGTGGATGATTTTTCTAGAATGACATGGCTTTACTTACTTTCTACTCATGATGAAGTTTTTTCACTAATTCGTGAGTTTCACAAGTTGGTTTTAGTTCAATTTTTGACGTCTATTAAGATCATTCGAACTGACAACGCCCTTGAGTATACCCAAAAGGCCGTCACCTCCTTTTGTCGTGAAGTTGGGATGGTTCATCAACGCTCTTGTGCATACTCTCCACAACAAAATGGCATTGTCCAGCGCAAAAATCGTCATTTACTTGACATTACACGCTCTCTTCTCATTCATGCCAACTCACCTAAGTCTTTTTGGTCAGATGCTGTCCTCACTACTTGCTTTCTTATTAATCGTCAACCTTCCTCTGTCCTCGGGAAGCGCACTCCTTTTTCCATTATTTACACTCAATCCAAACCATTCCCCTTACCGCCTCGGGTTTTTGGTTGTGTCGCATTTGTTCATAATTTTGATCCCAAGGCCGACAAACTTTCCCCCCGAGCTATCCGAACGGTGTTTCTCGGTTATCCTTGTTCTCAAAAAGGATACAAGTGTCTTGAACCTAACTCTGGAAGAGTCTATATATCTGCAGATGTCACCTTTCATGAGGATGAAATGTTCTTTTCATCCACCTCACCCCCCATTGATCATACTGATACTATGGTTTCATTGCCTGATCCATTCATCCCACTAATACCACCACCATATCCATCATCCCCAACACCAAACAGGTGCATGGAAGATGAGTTACCGGCTACATCAATTCCGGACCAATCCAATCTACCAGTGGCACTACGCAAAGGTATACGCTCTTGCACTATCAAGCATCGCATTTCCAATACTTGTTGTCTAGCACGTCTTTCTTCTTCTGCATCTGCTTTTACTACTGCCTTGGACACAACATATGTTCCTAAGTGTCCAACAGATGCTCTACGTCATCCTGGTTGGAAAACTACCATGATGGAAGAAATGCGCGCTCTCCACGAAAACAAGACATGGGATCTTGTGACTCCACCAGCAGGAAAAAATATTGTAGGTTGTCGATGGGTTTTCTCTGTAAAGCATAAGTTGGATGGTTCTATTGAAAGACTCAAGGCGCGCCTAGTTGCCAAAGGATTCACGCAAACCTTTGGAGTAGATTACTTTGAGACATTCTCTCCAGTTACAAGGATAGCATTCGTCCGCATCCTTATCTCCCTTGCAGCTCACCTTGACTGGCCGCTTTACCAACTCGACATCAAGAATGCATTTCTTCACGGAGATCTCCTAGAGGAAGTCTACATGCAACAACCGCCTGGGTTTGTTGCTGAGGGGGTGTCTTCACAAAAAGTATGTCGTCTGCGACGATCTCTCTATGGCCTCAAGCAGTCTCCAAGGGCTTGGTTCAACAAGTTAAGTGATGTCCTAACTCAACTTCACTTCCAGAGATCAACCACAGACCACTCTTTGTTCTTCTCCAAGTCCTCTAAAGGACATGTTCTTGTTGCTGTAGATGTTGATGACATTGTCATCACCGGTAATGATATGGTGGGAATATCCCAACTTAAGAAGTCCTTGAATGCACATTTCCATACAAAAGACTTGGGCACTCTACGATACTTTCTCGGAATTGAAGTCCTCCGCTCAACCTCAGGGATAAGTCTATCACAATGGCGCTATATCCTAGACCTGCTTCAAGAGGCCAACATGGCAGAAGCCAAACCAGTTTCTACCCCCATGGACTATCATACAAAGCCTATGCATGAAGGAGAACTCTTTGCTGATCCTAAAAAGTATCGTCGTATAGTTGCGAAGCTGATTTACTTAACCATTACTCGACCAGATATTACATATGCGGTTGGGATAGTCATCCAACACATGAGTGCACCACTCCAGGTCCATTGGTCCAGCGTTCAATGCATTCTTCGCTATCTAAAGAGTGCTCTAGGACGAGGATTGCTCTACAAACATCCAAAATCCAAGGTAATCACCATCTCTGCATATGCAGATGCCGATTGGGCTGGTGATTCTAAAGACCGACGGTCCACTTCTGGCTATTGTGTCATGATTGGCACTCACCCAGTTTCATGGCAGAGTAAAAAACAAGCTGTGGTAGCTCGCTCTAGCACTGAGGCAGAATATCGGGCCATGGCACATGCATGTTGTGATCTACAGTGGGTCCGGTCCATCTTGAGTGAATTTCAAATTCCCTTTCAAACCCCAGCTACTCTATATTGTGACAACGAGGCAGCTATACACATAGCTAATAATCTAGTCTTCCACGAGCGCACAAAACACATTGAAGTTGACTGGCACTTTGTGCGGGACCTGGTCAAAGCCAAGAAAATCATCACTCCTCACATTAGGATAGGTGATCAAGTTGCGGACATCCTTACCAAACCTCTTCCTCCTACTTTATTCAAGTATATGGGCATCAAGTTGGGACTTCACAATGTTTACTCTCCAACTTGAGGGGGCGTGTTAGCATATTTGATTAGTTGGGCTCAGGCCCATTGTATTTTCCCTTTTCTCTAATTAGCCCATGTACTCTCTGGCTCCTATATATATAGGAGACCCAACACTCTTACTTGTGTACTGTATTGATGCTCATTTTATCAATATACATTGATACACTTCAAATCCAATATAATTGGGTAAGAAACATATGAAGTGTGTTATGCAACTATTACAATGAAATGTAATGAGTTCTTGAACTTTGATGAGTGTTAATTAATGTACCTTGAGAATGGGGTTAAACCCAAATGATGAGTATGATTTAGTCATACCATGCTAAGGATGAGTAATGAACTCATACCTTGAGTTGATAATTGTCACGGAACCGGAATCCCAGTCCCATGAACCAAACGTATACCAAAGGCGAAATGCGGAAGCATAAAGCTTAGCACACATGAACAGATAACAAGATACAAGCACCAACATAATCTCAACAATCCACAAGATATATTAAGCAACATTATTATATTACATGATTTGAATTACATATTGAAGAGTCACTTTGTACAAGTCTACTCGTGTATACTATATCTGGATCTTACAAAAAGTACACCTAGCATAGCTCACCAAGCGCATCAACCTTCTAGCCATCTTTGAACCTAAAAACAACATACGAGAAATGGGTCAACACACGAGGTGTTGAGTATGGGGCCGAAAGATACATATATATATAAGCTTTGCATAATTTTGAAAAGATTTCAAGATTAAACGAACAAGAATAAACATGTTAATTGTTTAACAAATGCGAAACCATATTTTATGTCATTTCACTCCATTATACCAACAATATCAAACATGTTTAAGGCCTTTGACCATCTTCCCGTCGGAAGGGTCCGTAAGGGTGCTCAAGCTTAGCTACCCTTTTATACAAGAGGGACCTCAAGGACGTCACCGAGAGTTAACCCTTTATCAACAATATTATAATGGAGTTTTGTACATATATGTGTTCAAGTTATAAAACCGACAAGGCAAACATCGAATATGACATAGCAATACTACATGGCAATATTTGAGCAAATAGACAAACAAGCATACAATATATGTCTTTTCAAGCAAGAAAGCGGTAATCATATAACTAGATAAGGCCCATACATGTTTCAGAGATTCTTAACTTAACACATCCATTACCATCTAGCAACATGTCAAACCTGATTAAGAACAAGATTACATATATGCATTAGATTCTCATCATTAACCCTCATTAGATGCATTTTAGGGTTTTGGCCAAGATGGGTTCCAAGTCACTTATTGGTTCATTAGGTGATCTTATACTGATTTAGAGGTCATCATGATGGTGTGGTTCTAGTTTCATATCATTTTAAGGTTCCACGGATTACATATGACCATTTCAAGGTTCAAGTTCCTTAGTACATTAAAGGATCAAAGACTCATAATTGAGTAATCAAGGCCAAAGATTATCAAGACACGACATTTAGATAAGATTCAAGATTATATTATCAAGGCATAGATACACAAATCGTATTCGAAAAACTATAGCAACTTTGATCAAGATCATACATTAAAGTCCAAACTAAGCACATATGTTCAAAAAGGGTCATGATGAACAATAGGGAGAGTAGGACCTTCATTTAGTTCAAGGGTGCATAAAAGATACTGATTTGATGAGCAACATGGTACAAGTATACTAAAGATTCAAGATTTATCATAAGGATGCATTACATTGGTCATCATAGTCAAAGATCCTATTTTAGCAAAACAGGAGAACTAAGAGGAAAATTAGGTCATGAAATTATTCCTAGGTGATAGATCTTTTCAAGACGATCAAAATAGTATATTGGATTGTTACTTTTGGCCAAAGGAAATGGGAGCTATCGATTTTAGAAAATATCACTCCAAACTATAGGTGTTACCTTGATTTGGTTGATTATGGACCACTAGATCTCTGATCTAAGGCCTCAGATGCGCTGGGCGCACCCCCCCTGGATGGGCGCCCTTCATTGGGCCCTAGGTACTGGGTTGGTGCCTTCTGGGCCATTCTGTTGGCCTCCGTAGCTCACTCCCACCCGGGTATCGCCTTCCCCCTTGCACGATACTCGTCTCCGCCTGCAGAAACAGGGGCGAGATAGGGGATGTCGCCCCCTTGATCTCAAAATAGCCAGCGTGCACATGGAGGCTCCAAGCACGACCAACGAGGTCTAGATCTCTTGCTCGTACCGCGGCGGCATGAACCTTCAGCGCGCCAAGCCTGGAGTGATCCATGGTCTTGCGCCGTAGAACAGGGGCAGAGCTGAGCTCCTCCATCCCCCAGCCCTTTCCCATGGTTGTGGCGCCTGTACTCGATCGGACGGTGGCGGTATGTGAGGTTTAGCCTCGCGGGTGGTGGATTGGTGCCCTTTGCTGCTGCCGAGAAGTAGCCCAGCAATGGTCACATAAGGGGGAAGGCCGTAAGGGGCGTTGAAGCAGCAGGAAAAGAGGCGTAACAAGACGAGATGAAAAAGGAAGAGGGAGGGCAGCGGCGCAAGGAGAAAGAAGCAAGGGAGAAGTGGAACTAGGGTTTAACCAGGGGAGTTTATAAAGCATCGTGTATGCTAGGGTTTAGACCCCATCAACCTACGCATCCTTCCGTTTGCCCGTTTTGGAAAGGAAGGAGGAGGCGGCTCGTTACCTTGGATGCCTTCCTGAAGGAGAAAGGGGGTGGGGGCACGCAAGGGTAAAACATCGGCTGGGCCCATGGATTGGCCGGCCCAATAAGCAAACCAGAGTACCAAAGCACTTAAAAATCAAGGTAAATCAAAGCATAACTCATGCTACAAAGGTCCGATTAGGGTGATTTTTATTCTGTTGTATTCGTAATTGAATCCACTACAACGTGGTTCATAATAGAAATACAAAAGATCAAGGTGTTGATATTTAAAATTAGACACAAGAAGGTGACATGATATAGCAAGATACTTAGTTTAAAGGTACGAATTGAAGTTGCACATTGCAAAAAAATTGATCATGGTAGTCGCCAAATTGGAATATCACAACCATCCAATTATGAAATTAATATCAAAATGAGTAAGAGGCACTTGATGAGAGAGGAGTAGTATAGTAGAAGAGAGAGAAAAATTGGGGTTGTCACATCCTTCCCTCCTTATAAGGAATTTCGTCCTCGAAATTCATCCAAGATCATAGTTAAGAGTCAAAGTCAAAATATATATGGAGTCTAGGTGTCCAACCATAGTTGTCAAGTCATTCCCCACCATCTGGTGTACAGTTAGGTTATCATCCTTAAATGTGTACTCATCTCATCTATGTACATATTACTTTGTACCCTAATGTTGTATTACGACATCATCACAACATTAGGGTTTACCCATCCCTCAGTGTCCGCACATTAGGGTTTTTGTTCATATCTTTATATGAGACCAAGGGGTAACATCAAAATCTATTTTATCAATTCTGAAATGAATATATGCATGGTCATGGCTTCAAACAAGACTATCATCAAGTGTGTATCTCATCTTTACAATAGATTTCATGCATGGTTTTTTCTTCCCCAAAATTTCTACCAATTCTAATCAATTATGTTCATTATCTTAAAATTAAACAATTTATTCACCATGTGTATTCGAGTTATGACCCCAAGAGCATCGACATATCCAATTAATCATTTCTTTTTTTGTACGCGATTAGACATGTTACCCTTTATTGATCAAGCTAAGATTTTATGACATCATCATATCTAGATCATAATTTCGAATCTATATCTTTCATGTATAGTATGATTTCATACTAGGTCTATCTCATGAGAGTGGCTCATTGCACATATATCAAGATTTTAACTTAAGTGAGATTCTTTCATGTATCGAGCATCGTTCGAGGAACAACATTATCATCAATGTCAAGATTTTTGAATTCTCTCACTTATATCTAGAAACAGCTCCACAAGCTCAAGCCACTCAAGCTAAGACATGTTTCCAACAAGCCATGTTAACCACAGCCTTATACGTGTAACAAAATTTCTACCCATCTTTGGAAAAAAAAACAAGGCTAACCTCTAGATTCCTTTATATACAACTACTAACCTGAGTATGAGGCTCATCATGGATATCACACATCATATACATCATCTTAGGTCTTGGGACATCTCCCTCACCTATATATATCAAGCATCAAATTTTCAAGTGCCTCTTTCTCTAGGGTTAGATATTTTCATAGGAAATCTAGGGTTCAACATTTTCAAGGAAACCGTCCACTAGGTCACTCAACTCATATACTTAGAAGTATTCTAGCTAGGGACTCATCATCAAGTATTTCATAATTCATATTATTCAACATTTCAAATATTTTGGAGTTTAGGTACTCTAACCTTTTCCCGATACGGGTCAACTCATATCAACATGTCTTCCTATTCATATGTCCCATGCTAGAGGTCTTCCTTTGTAAAGAGATTGAGGCTCGTGTTGGTCTCGAACCATATATCATATCTCCACACATACAACACTAGGTACAAGCAAGCATGCCAACCCACTAACTATGTTTAGCACATCTACCAAACCATATGTATCATACAAGGTGCTAGGTTTAGCTAGGGTTGCATGGTCCAACACATTCCATATCGTAAACGTACTCGACCTTCCTCAAACAACTTGGGTCTTATCAACATCGACATCATCATCAATAACATAATCATCATCTTAGGTTTCTAGGTTATTCACTTGCCTAACCTATATCATGGCTCTAGACATCTCTAGAGACTATCACTATCATCTAAACTCTCATCTAGACTTGATGTTACATCTCTTTCTCTTAGGTTGCATGGAAATTCACTGCCTTTCTAAGTGTGGTAACATTTTTCATATGTACATATAATAATACTTGAAATATGTTTTCTCCAACGTTTAAACAGGCGATGAAAACCACCATACTCCATTCGAATAAAACCAAAACCAAAACAAGTTACCAAACTCATTAGGCAGTCTAGTATCATGACACCTAGAGAACTAGCAAGAACATGGTGCACACTTGTGTAGACATCCTAAGCACATGTCGCGAGTCATGTCTAGGGAGGTAACTTACACAAGTCTACACCTAGTTCTAGAACATCTAGGTTATAACCTAGAGGCTAAGTCAACCTGATCCACAAAGGACATCTTATTAAGTTTCTAGGGTTGAGATGTAAGGTGAGTTTAGTTTGTGTTTCATGTGAGCAATGTTTGGTGTAGTTATTGTTCATGCTCTGATACCATCTGTCACGGAACCGGAATCCCAGTCCCATGAACCAAACGTATACCAAAGGCGAAATGCGGAAGCATAAAGCTTAGCACACATGAACAGATAACAAGATACAAGCACCAACATAATCTCAACAATCCACAAGATATATTAAGCAACATTATTATATTACATGATTTGAATTACATATTCAAGAGTCACTTTGTACAAGTCTACTCATGTATACTATATCTGGATCTTACAACAAGTACACCTAGCATAGCTCACCAAGCGCATCAACCTTCTAGCCATCTTTGAACCTAAAAACAACATACGAGAAATGGGTCAACACACGAGGTGTTGAGTATGGGGCCGAAAGATACATATATATAAGCTTTGCATAATTTTGAAAAGATTTCAAGATTAAACGAACAAGAATAAACATGTTAATTGTTTAACAAATGCGAAACCATATTTTATGTCATTTCACTCCATTATACCAACAATATCAAACATGTTTAAGGCCTTTGACCATCTTCCCGTCGGAAGGGTCCGTAAGGGTGCTCAAGCTTAGCTACCCTTTTATACAAGAGGGACCTCAAGGACGTCACCGAGAGTTAACCCTTTATCAACAATATTATAATGGAGTTTTGTACATATATGTGTTCAAGTTATAAAACCGACAAGGCAAACATCGAATATGACATAGCAATACTACATGGCAATATTTGAGCAAATAGACAAACAAGCATACAATATATGTCTTTTCAAGCAAGAAAGCGGTAATCATATAACTAGATAAGGCCCATACCTGTTTCAGAGATTCTTAACTTAACACATCCATTAACATCTAGCAACATGTCAAACCTGATTAAGAACAAGATTACATATATGCATTAGATTCTCATCATTAACCCTCATTAGATGCATTTTAGGGTTTTGGCCAAGATGGGTTCCAAGTCACTTATTGGTTCATTAGGTGATCTTATACTGATTTAGAGGTCATCATGATGGTGTGGTTCTAGTTTCATATCATTTTAAGGTTCCACGGATTACATATGACCATTTCAAGGTTCAAGTTCCTTAGTACATTAAAGGATCAAAGACTCATAATTGAGTAATCAAGGCCAAAGATTATCAAGACACGACATTTAGATAAGATTCAAGATTATATTATCAAGGCATAGATACACAAATCGTATTCGAAAAACTATAGCAACTTTGATCAAGATCATACATTAAAGTCCAAACTAAGCACATATGTTCAAAAAGGGTCATGATGAACAATAGGGAGAGTAGGACCTTCATTTAGTTCAAGGGTGCATAAAAGATACTGATTTGATGAGCAACATGGTACAAGTATACTAAAGATTCAAGATTTATCATAAGGATGCATTACATTGGTCATCATAGTCAAAGATCCTATTTTAGCAAAACAGGAGAACTAAGAGGAAAATTAGGTCATGAAATTATTCCTAGGTGATAGATCTTCGAGACGATCAAAATAGTATATTGGATTGTTACTTTTGGCCAAAGGAAATGGGAGATATCAATTTTAGAAAATATCACTCCAAACTATAGGTGTTACCTTGATTTGGTTGATTATGGACCACTAGATCTCTGAACTAAGGCCTCAGATGCGCTGGGCGCACCCCCCCCCCCCTGGATGGGCGCCCTTCATTGGGCCCTGGGTACTGGGTTGGTGCCTTCTGGGCCATTCTGTTGGCCTCCGTAGCTCATGCCCACCCGGGTATCGCCTTCCCCCTTGCACGATACTCGTCTCCGCCTGCAGAAACAGGGGCGAGACAGGGGATGTCGCCCCCTTGATCTCAAAATAGCCAGCATGCACATGGAGGCTCCAAGCACGACCAGCGAGGTCTAGATCTCTTGCTCGTACCGCGGCGGCATGAACCTTCAGCGCGCCAAGCCTGGAGTGATCCATGGTCTTGCGCCGTAGAACAGGGGCAGAGCCAAGCTCCTCCATCCCCCAGCCCTTTCTCATGGTTGTGGCGCCTGTACTCGATCGGACGGCGGCGGTATGTGAGGTTTAGCCTCGCGGGTGGTGGATTGGTGCCCTTTGCTACTGCCGAGAAGTAGCCCAGCAATGGTCACATAAGGGGGAAGGCCGGAAGGGGCGTTGAAGCAGCAGGAAAAGAGGCGTAACAGGACGAGATGAAAAAGGAAGAGGGAGGGCAGCGGCGCAAGGAGAAAGAAGCAAGGGTGAAGTGGAACTAGGGTTTAACCAGGGGAGTTTATAAAGCATCGTGTATGCTAGGGTTTAGACCCCATCAACCTGCGCATCCTCTCGTTTGCCCATTTTGGAAAGGAAGGAGGAGGCGGCTCGTTACCTTGGATGCCTTCCTGAAGGAGAAAGGGGGTGGGGGCACGCAAGGGTAAAACATCGGCAGCGCCCATGGATTGGCCGGCCCAACAAGCAAACCAGAGTACCAAAGCACTTAAAAATCAAGGTAAATCAAAGCATAACTCATGCTACAAAGGTCCGATTAGGGTGATTTTTATTTTGTTGTATTCGTAATTGAATCCACTACAACGTGGTGCATAATAGAAAGACAAAAGATCAAGGTGTTGATATTTAAAATTAGACACAAGAAGGTGACATGATATAGCAAGATACTTAGTTTAAAGGTACGAATTGAAGTTGCACATTGCAAAAAAATTGATCATGGTAGTCGCCAAATTGGAATATCACAACCATCCAATTATGAAATTAATATCAAAATGAGTAAGAGGCACTTGATGAGAGAGGATTAGTATAGTAGAAGAGAGAGAAAAATTGGGGTTGTCACAATGATCATTAATGCTATATGATGAAAGTAATGTTCTTGAATAATAAAATATGATACCTTTGAATGCTCCAGAGATATGGAATAATGAATTGAAGGTTGGACAGATTATATGATCATGGAACCCTAATTAATGAGAAATGGGGAACCCTAACCCTAATCTGGGTAAAGGGAATGATAAGCCCTATTTGATAGTAAACCCTAATTCCTCGGAAAGGAATAATGGTGTTACTATTGTATCACATGATGTGATGAATATCTTGTATGACTGTTATCATGTCTAATTACAATATAGATATTATGAGATGATGAATATAGCCAGGTTTGAGCTGTGACATTTATATAATAAATGTTGATTGGTCTTTTATGCCTTGATGTTTTTGTTGCTTAGTAAAAATAGCAATGTGCATGGATTCTATGAGTCACATGAGTAAGTTGTTACCTAGAAAGAGGTGACAAGATATTTCATGACCTTGTGAGCCAGGTGTGATGCTTGTGTAACAAGTATCCTGAATGCCTTGGTCAGATGACCTGAAGGTGATAGTTACCTAATAAATGGGAATAAATCTCAGTGATGAGTTAAGGGTTTGAATACCCAGAACCATATGATTATGGTGATGAGAATGTGAAGGGATGAAAATCCCCAGTATTGAAATGAGGGACTGAGTTCCCACGGTCTTTGAAAGACTGATAAGTATCTGATGAAAATAGTACATGTCTCTTTATAGCATTGTTGTAATAAGTCTTGTTTGGGAACTTGGCTGATGCTAAAAGAATATGAAAATGTACTTAATTAATCAAGTGAAATCTTTTCATGTAGAGACCTGACCATATATCCATCATCGTCAGGAATAGGTGATGGTGAAACGGGTGCCCGCGGCAAAACCCAGAACGCATATTTTGAATATGTGGGGGTGAATGGGAGAAAAATATCCTTACGTCTGGTGAAGTGATTTTAGGGAAAGTAAACATCAAACTTTTCAATCCTTCATGCCTCTGGGATGGATGTATCACAAATCTCCCGATAATTGGGATGGATGTTGTACACATCTCCCAATAATATTTAATGTCGGGTCGAGGAGATAAACAATAAATCTCTCGATGGACGATGAGAGTGCAGTTGACGCTATAACTCTACAGTGAAGTTCCAGTATACCCTGGAAAGCTATCTTGAGTAGTTAACACAGTCCTGCTTGTTGTCCCGCACTGACCGGGATGTGAGAGGTCATGAGAATCTGGCTCTTCCATTGACCTATGTATGGTACCGATTTTGACTTCGCAGTGGTCGGTTGGAGTATGAGCGGTATACCTCATCTCCTCAGGGAATAAGTGTGTTTGTAAAATGAAATCAGCCATATAGCATGTTTGCTTAAGGATTGAATATGAAAATTCATTGGCTGATGTTACATTTCTGTTATATATCTGTAGTTCATTGATGTTGTTCATATTTGTTGTATTCATTACAAGTAGATGGATGAACTATGAGTCTACCATGAGTAGATGCAATGTTATCCTTGAAAAAGGAGATTACTTCACCTTGTTCATACAAGTGACTTACCTGTTGTTGATTAAATATATAAATCCTTCTGCTTAGTTTATTTTAATAAACTACTATAATAATGTTATATCTCCCGCTGGGGCAATTTACAATTGTCTCACCCCCGTGGGATCCAACGTTTTAGGTGGACACAGACAAAGAAGTAGAATTCCATTGCAGGGAATGGATAGCAGCAGTAACAGCAAGGACAGCAGTAATATCTCAGGTGGAGATACTGCTTGTCAAGTTATGTAGTTAGAAAGTCCTATGTGTCATCTCTGTACTCCCAGGTCCTCGGAGTTTTTAATCAGTGTTTTGATAAATCAATCTGAGGTTTTGGCATGATGCCTCGAGATTCGTATGATGTCTGTATATAATGTTTGTAAGGTAGTTGATGATGTAGTCTCTGAAAAGAGATGGTATAGGTTATGTACATTGAACCAAAATGTAAAAGTTATACAATGGTTCTTGATGGAAAAAGATTTCCTACGTGTGGATCTCTTTGCAAAATGTTTTAATTTTTAGTGATTTTTAGTAATCCGCTGCAAATGATTCACTTCGACTTAAGCTAATTTTGTTTTTGTGAGTTGGATGCCACAAATTAGTGGTATCAGAGATCTAGGTTCGCTGAGTCTATAGAGACATAGGACTAAGGTAGTAGAGTCTGTTCTGGTGTCATCCAGTGTATCTGATAGTGTCTTCTGCTCGTATAAGAGAAGAAGGACTTAAAGATGACTGGATCACATGAGGAGGTTGTTGTTGAAGGTAGCAATGTTGCACCAAGAAGAGGTGCATGGGAATAGGCAAGAGATAGACAATTGCCTGAGAATCCCCTAGCTGATCCATCTATGATAAGAAAATCCTTCTTTAAGTATACTGTTGGAGAATTTAGGGCAACAGTAATGTATATAGTGGATCAAGCATTGGCAGTGTAACCTAGATTACCAGTCCCAATGATGATGTTTCAGGTATCAACATGATTAGTAATCAGCATCTGTAGAATGAAGCAAAAAGGAAATGATGAATTTCTGGACTTAAGGTGAGTCTGTGCTCAACATTAGCCTGTTGAATCAATCTTTGAGGAAAAGTTAGCCTGAGGCAGTGAATAATCCATGAATTATGACAAGTTAGACAAGATAATGTCATTCAAATATGTCATCTTATGAACTTCTGGATTAATTGAGGAAGCAATTGATTGAGTTTTCCTTGTTTAGTCCTATGAGGACTTATGTTTTGCATAGTAAAACATTACAAATGTTTTATGTTGTTCTTACCTCTATAAGAAAAGATGAGGTACAAAAGTGATACCTGGATAAAATTCAAGGATGTTAAACCTTATGCTTGTGATAATATGAAAAGAAGGAGTATGATAGCATACAAAGTGCATACTACTTAATCTCAGTATTTATATACCTTGGCCAGGTATACAACTATTGATGATAAAGTGAGTATGGAAACTCTTAGATTGTTGTCTTTTTTATTGCTCTGATCAAGCAGTCATTCTGAGACAATCTAATGAGTATCATGAATCAGGAATATGGAATGAATAAATGTGTCATATCCTAAGCATAAGAAAGAGAAGTTTGAGGTAATCTCAGATGAGCATGTTGTATGAGGAACTAAAAGTGTACTCCTCATAAGATAAGAATAAGAATAAGGGAGATGAACCTTGTTCAATAATGCTGCCAGCATAATAAAGATCTTTCCCATAATGAGGAAATGGGAAATGTGATGAGATCATGAAATGATCATAAACATGCTAGATAATAATGAAGGAAGGGATAATGACATGCAATCATCCTTACAAATTCCAATGCTAAAGGCAAGGAACCTAGGATGAGGTAAAGAGTAAATGGTTCATGAATAGTTGAAAATACATGAATTAATAAGAAGAATATGAATCCTTATTTTCTTTCCTTTCAGGGACATGGCAATCAAGTGGGTCTTAGGACACTTGATGTGCATAAGATAAATATGTTCATGTGATGGATACTTAGAAAAGTATCCGTTTATCTTGGACTTTGGTTCCAAGATAAGGATATATGTAACAATTAATGTTCCAAGATGAAAGGAAGAGAAATATGTGATGTGTTCTCAACACATGTGATAGATACTAAGGTGAAAGATTCTGGTATCTAAGAATTATCAGATGGTTTAGGTTGGCTACCTGGAGTGGTCAACTGTGAAATTAGTCTGATTATATAAAATGATATGAACATCATATGTTAGGGGTTTAGCTCTGCATAAACATGATATTAATAAAGAATGTATGATGTCTCTCTGAATAAGAAAAGTGTTATTTGACACAAATTTGACTCTATAGCCAATGATGAGGAACAGTGGAGCATGTGTTTTATGTGTTGATTCTATAAGAATCATGTATGGAAACACTTTGTGCTAATCAAAGTTTTATGATGTCTCCACAATAAGGAGATGATATGTGAAGACTAGATAGTATGATGAATAAAATACATCTGTCTTCCTTTATCTAGATTTCGGGGATGAAATCCTTGTTAGGGGTTTATAATTTGTAACATCCCTGACCTGGGATATACTTTAACCCTAGGTGTTTTGATTTAAAAAGATGATTAAATGCTTAATCTCATCTTGTGAAAAGTAATTAGGCCTCAAGAGGAACTTATGTTGCAATTCTAGTCCTGTTTGAATAATGTTGAAGCAATGTTTGCTTGTTTTGGAATAAAGTGCAAATTACCCAAGTTGAGGGGTTTAAGTGCAAATTGTGCATGATAATATTTTCCTCATGTGTTAAATCATCATGATAGTGAAAATGATGCTGAGGTGTGGCTTATGGAAGCCTGAATACCAAGAAAGAGCTGATAAAGCAATGTATGTGCATGAAAACCTCGTTTTGGTGTAATGTGCAATTTACCCAAAACATAGGGTGCAATATGTAAATTACCACTTCAATAAGGTCCCTAATGTTTATTGGCATCATGTAGAGCAAATAAAATGATAGGGGCGCCTTATTTGAATTAAGTTGGAGGAGAGAGAATCTTGATATTAAAATAATCAAGATTTAATCCTAATTGAAACCCTAATTCGATTTAGGGCAAAAAAAATAAATGTATTAATTAAAGGTCCTTCAACAAAAATTAAAATGGTTGAATTCAGATGTGTGTGGAAATCCTTGAGCCTTGCAAGGACCACAAAAATATCCAAGGGAGTGGATAACTCACACACAATTTTATAAGAAAAACAAATATCCACTCAAATATGGATATTAATATAATATGATTTGAGGTGCTTGATTTGCTTTTCTTTAAATCATGGATAATTGAGAGGAATAAGAGGCAAACAAGATAGCCTCGTCCCTAAGGAAGATGAGGGGGAAGAGGCGGCCACATTTTTTGGGATTAATTGGATTTTTACAAAGCATATTCTCTCTCATTGAATTTTTATAAAAGAACCTTTTACAAGCAAAATGAAAGGATTTTTCGACCCCACTTCTTCTCCTTGCTTGGGAAACGACCAAGGGATCTTGGGAGGATCAGGAGGACGACCCCCAACCTTTTGGTAAGATTCTTGATCCATTTCACCTTGATTCCATGGTGGAAATCAAAAATAAATTATGGATTTCTTCCTATTTCGATCTCCTCTTCAATTCTAACCATTCCTTTTCACTCAAACCTTGAGGATGAGCCTGGGAATGGTGAAAGGAGTTGCATCCACCATTTTGTTCGTGAGAATGGAGCTTTGGAGCTCAATTGGAGGCGGGTTTTATAACTTGAACCCTTGATTTTGTTATTGCATTCAATTCCTTATCAAATAATGATCATTTCTACATTTACAATAATTGATTTGGTTGATGGATGCAATCACCATGGAAACCATAGCAGGTTTCGTGATTTTAGAGTTTGAAGATGATAAGAACACACCTCTACAAATATCCAAGGCAAACGGTCTTGTTTGGGTTGCTCAAACAGTTTCCCAAACTGTTTGGGAGCAAACGGTTTCAAACCGTTTAGAAGCAAACGGTTTTACCAAACCGCATGAGACCAAACGGTTTTAGACCATTTGGTGGAGTTGACCAGGGTTGACCATTCGGAGATATGTTGAAAATGATCTAGGTTAATGACTCATCAATTATGATTGGTTAAGTCCAATTGGTTCATGAGTTGAAGGTCAACCAATCACCAAAACCCTAATCGGGTTGAGTGCTGATTTCCAAGTTGATTGAGTTTGAAAACTTCGGTTGATTGACCCAAACGGTTTCAAGACCGTTTGGGGATCACCCAAATGGTCTCAAGACCGTTTGGAGGTCACCCAAGACCATTTTGAGGTCTAGGGTTGAGTATGGTTAAGCAATTGAAGATCCAAAGATACTAAGTTGGAGTGTAATCAATTGCTGATTTGGTGATCAATCCAATGATCCAAACCCTAATTGGTTGAGTTGGATTTTCATGATGTGATGGGAAAACGGTCTCAAGACCATTTTGTGGTCATCCAAATGACCTCAAGACCGTTTGGGGTCAGTTCGTGTTCATATTGGATGATGGTTCAATGGTTTCAAAGTAATTGATCTTGCATTGATTAGTGTTGAAGGATCATCGATTCCAAACTCTAATCCAATTGATTCAAACTCTAATTGGTGACCAATTGAGGGTCAATTGTGGGTTAAATCAGTTGACGTTTGACCTATTTAACTCAATTGAAGTATGAGGATAGGTCCAATTGATTATTGGTTCCATGAATTTAATGATTGAAGGAATCAACATTGGAAACCCTAATTCAATTTGATTGGTTGAGACCATATTTGGTCCATGTGGTTTTGAGGAGGTTTGGACCAAATGGTCTCAAGACCATTTGGGGCCAAATATTCTCAAGACCATTTGGGACCAAACGTTCCCAAACCGGTTGAGCCCATGCGGTTTCAAAAAGTTGCTTTAGCAAACGGTTTCAAGTGACCACCTTTAGTAAACGGTCTTGAAGGTCACCTTTAGCAAATGGTTTCAAGTACTTGCTTTAGCAAACAGTTTCAAGTGACCAGCTTTAGTAAACGGTCTTGAAGGTCACCTTTAGGAAACGGTTTCAAGTAATTTCTTTAGCAAACGGTTTCAAGTGACCACCTTTAGTAAACGGTCTTGAAGGTCACCTTTAGCAAACGGTTTCAAGTACTTGCTTTAGCAAACGGTCTCAAGCACCACCTTTACCAAATGGTTTCAAACCGTTTGAACTTTGAAGGACCAAGACCATTTGGGGCTCAAGTAGTCAAAGTTGATTGAAGATTCAATTGGTCAATTCAATTGGATACCTTATGTAATGGAGGTCCAATGTGATTGAATCTCTTGAGAATTAAGATGATGAATGATCCATTGATCCAATGATGATTAGTAATGATAATCAATGAAGGTACAATGGTTGAAATCCTACTAGTACCTAGGTGATTAGTGACAATTAAGGGATGAACCCTAATTGCTTATAGGATCAATGACTTGGTACACTATGATAATCATAGTTGTATGTACTTGATTGAAAGGATGATATGACCTTATCAAGTTGAGAAGATGTTAGCATGAATTCATACATGAATATGAATCATGTGGTGATTAAGGGTATGATCCTTAAGTAGAGAGATCATGAAACCCTAATCATGAACATAAACCCTGATTGACAGGGTTATTGAGTTCTAACCCTAATTGAGGGCAATTCTAAATGAAACCCTAATCTAGGGTAAGGATGTATCCCTAGTATAGGGTAATGATAAGTGAAACTCTAATTTAGGGAAATGATATGCAAAACCCTAATTGGGATGAATAGTGAATCTCTAATTATGGACAATTGAAGGAAATCCTAATGGAGATGATTTGTAGACCCTAATTGTGGGTGACTATAGTGGAAATCCTAATTAAGGATGATTCCATGTGAAATACTATTCTAGGGTTATGATATGAAAAACCCTAAGTTAGAATGATGTATAAGGAACGTTGAAGTGGTGATGTGATGTGAGAATCAAACTTAGGGTGACGTCATGTAATGACATGTAAAACCCTAATTGAGGGTTATTCCATGTAAAACCCTAATTGAGGTTGATTCCATGAGAAACCCTGATTAAGAATTTACATCACATGAAGCTCTAATGCTATGTTGTGATGAGAGGCCCTAAGAAGGGTGAAGGTATATGAGACTCTAATATGAAGTCATAATGCATAAAGCCCTAATCCAGGGAAATATGACAATGAATCATAATCCTAATTTTAAGTAAGGGTATGAAGAAACCCTAATGATGAGATAAAAGGAATGGCATTATAAAGGTGAAACATTTCATGTGGTTGATTATAAGAAAACTTATTGTAAGCAATGTCTCTAGCATTATACAAGTCCATATCATTAAAGATAATTGGACAATTCTAATGTGTGGCCTATGCATTATATGCTAAAGGTGAGAGTTTAGTGATGTAATGTATTAAGAAGGGAAATACCTTAATACAAGATAAGTGGGTTAACTCAAGAGAGTCTGAAATGATGAGAAAGTGATACATCAAGATATGATAGTTATCACATTCAGCACTTCAGGGTTTATATACCTTGATACACTTCAAATCTAATATAATTGGGTAAGAAACATATGAAGTGTGTTATGCAACTATTAAAATGAAATGTAATGAGTTGTTCCACTTTGATGAGTGTTAATTAATGTACCTTGAGAATGGGGTTAAGACCAAATGATGAGTATGATGTAGTCATACCATGATAAGGATGAGTAATGAACTCATACCTTTAGTTGATGATCATTAATGCTATATGATGAAAGTAATGTTCTTGAATAATCAAATATGATACCTTTGAATGCTCCAGAGATATGGAATAATGAATTGAAGGTTGGATAGATTATATGATGATGGAACCCTAATTAATGAGAAATGGGGAATCCTAACCCTAATCTGAGTAAAGGGAATGATAAGCCCTATTTGATAGTAAACCCTAATTCCTGGGAAAGGAATAATGGTGTTACTATTGTATCACATGATGTGATGAATATCTTGTATGACTGTTATCATGTCTAATAACCATACAGATATTATGAGATGATGAATATAGCCAGGTTAGAGCTGTGACATTTATATAATAAATGTTGATTGGCCTTTTATGCCTTGATGTTTTTGTTGCTTAGTAAAAATAGCAATGTGCATGGATTCTATGAGTCACATGAGTAAGTTGTTACCTAGAAAGAGGTGACAAGATATTTCATGACCTTGTAAGCCAAGTGTGATGCTTGTGTAACAAGTATCCTGAATGCCTTGGTCAGATGACCTGAAGGTGATAGTTACCTAATAAATGGTAATAATGCTCAATGATGAGTTAAGGGTTTGAATACCTAGAACCATATGATTATGGTGATGAGAATGTGAAGGGATGAGAATCCCTAGTATTGAAATGAGGGACTGAGTTCCCAAGGTCTTTGAAAGACTGATAAGTATCTGATGAAAATAGTACATGTCTCTTTATAGCATTGTTGTAATAAGTCTTGTTTGAGAACTTGGTTGATGCTAAAAGAATATGAAAGTGTACTTAATTAATCAAGTGAAATCTTTTCATGTAGAGCCCTGGCCATAGATCCATCATCGTCAGGAATAGGTGATGGTGAAACGGGTGCCCGCGGCAAAACTCAGAACGCATGTTTTGAATATGTGGGGGTGAATGGGAGAAAAATATCCTTACATCCGGTGAAGTGATTTGAGGGAAGGTAAACATCAAACCTCTCAATCCTTCATGCCTCCGGGATGGATGTATCACAAATCTCCCAATTATTGGGATAGATGTTGTACACATCTCCAATAATATTTAATGTCGGGTCTAGGAGATAAACAATAAATCTCTCGATGGCCGATGAGAGTGCACTTGACGTTGTAACTCTATAGCGAAGTTCCAATATACCCTGGAAAGCTATCTTGAGCAGTTAACACAGTCCTTCTTATTGTCCCGCACTGACCAAGATGTGAGAGGTCATGAGAATCTAGCTCTTCCATTGACCTATGTATGGTACCGATTTTGACTTCACAGTGGTCGGTTGGAGTATGAGCGGTATACCTCATCTCCTCATGGCATAATTGTGTTTGTAAAGTGAAATCAGCCGTATAGCATGTTTGCTTAAGGATGGAATATGAAAATTCATTGGCTGATGTTACATTTCTGTTATTTATCTATAGTTCATTGATGTTGTTCATATATGTTGTATTTATTACAAGTAGATGGATGAACTATGAGTCTACCATGAGTAGATGCAATGTTATCCTTGAAAAAGGAGATTACTTCACCTTGTCCATACAAGTGACTTACCTGCTGTTGATTAAATATATAAATCCTTCTGCTCAATTTATTTTAATAAACTGCTATAACAATGTTTTGGCAGAGAGTTATATCTCCTGTTGGGGCAATTTACAATTGTCTCACCCCCGTGGGATCCAACTTGTTAGGTGGACGCGGACAAAGAAGCAGAATTCCATTGCAGGGAATGGACAGTAGCAGTAAAAGCAAGGACAACAGTAATATCTCAGGTGGAGATACTGCCTGTCAAGTTATGTAGTTAGAAATTCCTATGTGTCGTCTTTGTACTCTCAGGTCCTCGGAGTTTTTAATCAGTGTTTTGATAAATCAATCTGAGGTTTTGGCATGATGCCTCGAGATTCGTATGATGTATGTATATAATGTTTATAAGGCAACTGATGATGTAGTCTCTGAAAAGAGATGGTACAGGTTATGTACATTGAACCAGAATGTAAAAGTTATACAATGGTTCTTGATGGAAAAAGATTTCCTATGTGTGGATCTCTTTGCAAAAAAGTTTTAATTTTTAGAGATTTTCAGTAATCTGCTGCAAATGACTCACTTCCGCTTAAGTTAATTTTGTTTTTGTGAGTTGGATGCCACACATGTCGACCAAGGATCCATAGTAGAAGTATCCTACTAGTTTGTTGAGCCTTGGTAAAGGCCATGACGGGAAAGTACCTTAAGGGGGTGGTTCATGATGAGTTGCAATCTCCTTGCAAAACAAATATCGATTTACTTTATTGATAAGATAAAGATGAGATAACTTATCCAATAAGATAAGGAATGGCCAAGATATTGTCTCTAGATTATCCTCAAGACTATTGCATGGAAAGATATATATGTGTGTGCATGAATGGACACATGTCAACCATGCATTGCCACATGTCATCTAGTAGCATGAGGTGAAGACACCTCTTATACACTTTATCTCATGAACCCAAGTATATATACTTCACCTTCCACCTACTTATGGAAGTTCACGAACCCGACAACCCTCTTCCTTGGAGATATCATGCATTGACTCCTAGGTTTCGTGCAAATTATCTCAAGGAGTAAGGGGAGCTCGAGCACCAAGCTTAAGGTAAGGCTTTGGTCATCTTCAACCTTGGTTGAAGTGGGATTTTGGGTTATGGATATTCCTCTCTGTCCTTCTTCACCAAGTTCTTAACTATGGTGATCTCTTGTCTATGGAGGAGTTGTGAACGAGCCTTGGACCTTGGATAAGCTCATCTTCAACCATAGGAATGTGAAGCTTTGGAGCTTGGAGCTTTGAAGTTGTTCATAAGGCGGGTTATATAACTTGAACCCAATCATGTTATTATTCACCACCTATCTTGCTATACTTAATGATTTACTTTCAAATTCTAAGATTATCTTGAATATTTGATGAATCTATGAGTTCTTATAGTTTCTTAGATCTACTATCCATGTACTATAATAGTTAAAACGAAGGTCTAGATCTTGAAGAAGATGGGATCACTTTATAAAGTGATATCGGGTTCAAACACACAAACAAGTACCTCTAACCTGATATGGTTATGTACATACAACACTAGCACAATATGTTTAAGAGTTTTTACCATTCTTGCATGATATGGAGATAAAGTTCACATCTTGAACACTATATGGTGTTAACCATTCACCACTTGCACGATATGAAGTCAAGCAAAGACTCCATGCACTATATAGGGTCAAGAATAAACTTCTAAATTGATATGCTAAAACCCTAGTTTGAGTAAACCGATATGAGTGAGACAAGTAAGCTCTTCTTGCATGATATGATCATGTATCTCACACCTTGTGCACGATATGTTGATTAAGCATACATTTTTGCACAATATAAGACATGGAGTCAAATACTGGTTATAACCCGATATGGGTTGAAATACCTTAAACTCGATATGAAACCCAAGATGAGGTTAACCCGATATGGAGATAGATGATAGCTCATACATGATATGAGCCATGTCTTATGATTGATATGGGAGATACCCACTTACACCTTATACACAATACAAGTCTAAGCCTATACCTCTTACATGATATAGAGACAGTGGACACTCTAAACAATATAGAGTTGAAAACCCAAGGTGATGGGTAAAGTGATATAAGTGGTGAGTGATACCACATGGATGATATGATTTATATTTCTTGGATGATAGGAATAACACCTACTTCTACCTTTTGAACGATATGAGGTCCAATTCATACCTCATGCATGATATGGCCCATTCTACCCAATATGGTGGAAAACCATAGATGAGGGATTGAAATCTGATATACCCTATCCTTTGTGCAATGGATGGTGGTAAGAGAATTCAACTAGACACCTAGATTGTCATGTAACTATATGACAAGGATGATCCTTGAAGTCATAAAGAGGTTACAAGCCTAAGGGTCTACCTAACATGGTAACCCGATATGTTACCCAACAAGGAGACCTGATATGATAATCCTAGATAGGAAACCAATATGGTATCTTGTATATACCACTTAAATGATATATGATGAGGCAAACATTCTATGCCCGATATGGTGCACACCTTGTGCACAATATGGAACCATGCATATAGCTTATACCCGATATGGGGTCAAGCACCTAGCTCATACCCGATATGAAGCTAACTTGAGATGATAAGAACTAAGTGATAGTCAATCTGTTATGGGTACACGATATGATGTTAGGGGATACACCCTGAAACATGACATGGTGATGTGGTTATACCACATGCCCAACATGGATACATGACATGAAATAAAGAATGTATCTTAAAGCATAATATGATAATATACACACATCTTGATACCCGATATGGTAGGGACACTTCAATCATATGTAATTGATTGAGTGACATATGTTGTGTGTTGTGTTAATTGCAAAATAAAAGATGATAAGATTTGTTAATGGTAATCTAATGTTCCTTAAGAGGAGGATTGAACCAACTTGGTAAAAAGTATGATGCAATTAATATCCTAATAAGGATAAGAGAGAGACTTTTACATGAGTGATAAACATGTTGATAACATTACATTGATACTCCTAAGATGAGTGGAGTATGAGTTAGGGTTTGATTCTAGATATTCTGATTTTGAATCCTTAATTTGTTAATAAGAAGAAAACCCAACCCTAATGAAGGGTGATGGTATACTCTTACAACCCTAATTGGTTAAGATTGAGAAATCCTAACCCTAATAATGTGAAGGATGTACTTCCTTATATCAAATGGTGATGATGTAGACAATCCTAACCCAAATAATGGGTAGGATGTATTTCTCTTGAATGGCATAATGATGTCATGTACTACTATAGTTTCTACCATGAAGTGCAAACTTCAAGAAACATGTGATGATGAGCATAGCCCAGAGTGAGCTATGATGTTGTGTATGTTACATGTTTAAATGATCCTTGTGAGCCATGTTAAATAACTGTACAATAAAGTACATTGATTCTACATTCTGATATCCTAAAAGATAAGTTGTTACCTAGTAAGAGGTGAAAAGATGTTTAATGAAACCATGTGAGCTATGTGGAATATTTGTACAACAAGTGAAATGAATACCTTGGTCTGAGGACCTAGAGGTAATAGTTACCTATTACAGAGGTAACAATGCTATGTGGTGATCTAAAGGTTTGAATACCCAGATCCAGTAATCATGATGATGATGATGTGAAGGGATGAGAATTCCCAGTGATGTGATAAAGGACTGAGATCCTGAGTGTTATGTATCTAAATGTGTTCCAAAGATTAGAAAAGTACTTGATAGATGTATTACATCTTTCTTTGTAGCATTTGTTTATGATTGATGCTTATAACTTGTTTGATGCTAAATAATTACTTTATTGCACTTAATATATCATTAGAAACCCTAAAATTTAGTTTCCCTGACCATAGATCCATCAGTGTCAGGATTTGCTAAATGGTGAAACAGATTTTTCCCACAGGATAACCTGGAGCGCATATTTTTGAATATGTGGGGGTGTAAGCTTGGATAGCCATATCTGAGCCGATCCCCTTATGAACTCAGAAAAAATGGGGATTGGCTATATGCCATATCCTGGCACGAGTGTGACAGTGGTCGTAGACTCAATTATGAGCATGTTGAATTGGCTTGTGGCTCAGAGCATGGCTATATGCCATTGCTCAGTAATTTTATAAGTGGGGACAGTTGTGTGTCAGTGTTCCCCTAAGAGAGTGCATGTTGTGGCTGTAGCTCTGAGCGAAGATGCCACTATACCCTAGCATGCTCTGTTTGCAGATTGACATGAGATGTCACTGCCAGTGGTCTCGTACTGACCGAGATGGAAGAGGTCTTGGTAGCCGGATCTGTCATTGACCTTGTATGGTTCCGACTTATGAGAAGTTTGTGGTCAGTTGGTGCATGACTGGTATACTTTATCTCCTCAGGGAATAAGTGTGATTTTAAAACGTAATCATCCATGTAGTGTATTTGCTTAAGGATCGAATACGGAAAATGTAACACCCCTGACCTGGGTTATGCTTTAACCCTAGGTGTTTTGATTAAGAAAGATGATTATATGTTTAATCTCATCTTGTGAAAAGTAATTAGGGCTCATGAGGAACTTATGTTTCAATTTTGGTCCTGTTTGAACAATGTTGAAGCAATGATTTCTTTTTTTGGACGAAAGTGCAAATTACCCAAGTTGAGGGGTTAACTTGCAAATTGCACATGATAAGATGTTTGTAACATCCCTGACCCGGGTTATGAATTAACCCTATGTGTTTTGCCTAAGATATGTAATTAAATCCTTGTGATTATCTTTTGGCATGTAATTAAGTTCCTAAGGAACATACATTTTCATTTATGTCCTTTTTAAACAATGATTGTAGTATTGTTTGGTATTACAGGGACCTATGTGCAAATTACCCAATTAGAGGGGTTAACTTGCAAATAACACAGGTTAAGATGTTCCTCTAATAAAGAGACATCATATGAAGGAATATGATGAGGTATGATAGATTTCCCAAGTTTGGGCACCAAGGTGCAGCTTGTGGAGCAATCCTTGTGCTTAAACCCTAATTTTGGTGTAAAGTGCAATTTACCCAAAATATGGGGTGCAACTTGTGCTATACACTTTCTAGAATATCTTTTATGACTCTTGACATCATTTAGAGAAGAAAGGATGAGAGGGGCACTTCTATTAAATAATTGGATAAGAAGGATGACCTTTGTAGTGAAAACACCTAGTATGAGTAAGAAGACCCTTCATATATATATATACCTTAGTGTGCATATTGGTTTTCTTTACCCTTAGATCTTGAGTTTTGATGGGCTTTGATTAAGTTTTGATAGCTTGAACGTGCCTTAGAAATAAGGAGGGACTTGGATGAGAATTACATGCTTTAGAGGTCCTTATGGTGAAAATCAGCCTAAGCTATATAAGCACCTTTCTTTCCAAACCAAGCAAACGTTTTCCTTCACTTTCTCACTTCTTATCTTTCTCAACCGGCCAAAGCAAAGCTCAGGAGCTCAAGGGGACGACCAACCTGTTCTAGGTAAGAGAACACCACCTTCTAGCTTGGATTCATGGAGGAAATCGTATTACAAGGTTGAATTGCTAGTTTTCTTACTTAGGTTCCTTGTTCTAGCTGACCATCCCCATCTTTTTCTTGAAGAATTGACCTTGGCCGACTTGTGGAGCTCAAGACGCCATTAAAGCCTTGAAGCTTGGAAGCTTGGAAGCTCTAGGAACCACGTTTGAGGCGGGTTTTATAACTCTAACTCTTAGCTTTGTTATGCATATCTTTGTTCTTGTTTTCTATGATTAGTTCTTCTTCTACCTCCCTTCTTCCTTGCTCTTTTGCAAGAAAAACGGTGGAGGAACCAACCTGAACAGAGGTTGAGGATGATGGGCGTGGATTCCTAGGTCACTTTATGAAACGACCTTGGACCCTTTTGGTCCAAACGGGTGCAACTCGTTTAAGGTCAAACGGGTTCAACCTGTTTGATCTCAAACGATCCTGCAAGATCATTTGGATCAAAATGACCCCAAGACCGTTTCATAGGGTTGACCAAGGTACGAACGTTTGAGGGTATGTTCATAATGTATTGAGTTTATTTCCTACAAAGAATTATAATCTAATTCCTAACCAATTGAGAGTTGAAGGCACTTCAACACCCTAACCCTAATTGGGTTGAAATTGCTGATTTTAATTATAGATCTTGTTGAGTTTTGGGTTGGAGGATCCAAACGGGTTCAAACCCGTTTGGGGTTCAATCAAACGGTCTCACACTCGTTTAGTGACACCCCAAGACCGTTTGGAGGTCTAGGGTTAAGGAATATTGATCCATTGTAGGTCCAATTTCAATAGGTTGAAGAATTGACAAAAGTGCTGATTTTAGACCTAATTAGGGTTCAATCCTAATCAAATCAACTTAGATTTTGGTCAAACTTTGGGAAAACGGTCTCAAGACCGTTTGGAGGTCATCCAAACGATCTCAAGACCGTTTGGGCCAAGTTTGGGCCCAATTGGAGTTCAATTGATGGGTTCAATTACAATTTGTTTCACATTGTTGAGAATTGATGATTAGCCGATTGGAAACCCTAATTGAGTTAGACTTAACCCTAATTGGCTTTCAATTAAGGGTCAAATTGGAGTCCAATTGATTGACGATCATCCTAATTGACTCAATCTGTAAGTGGTTAACATGGCTTTGGCCAATTAAAGGCTTCAACATAGGAAACCCTATTCAAACATAACCTATGTGTCACCTTTTATGTTCATGCGGTTTGGACCCAAGTAAGTTCACACACGTTTGAGTCCAAACGAGTTCACACTCGTTTAAGTCCAAACGATTCTACACTCATTTGATCTCAAATGGGTTCACACTCCTTTGATCTCAAATGGGTTCACACTCGTTTGATCTCAAACGGGTTCACACTCATTTGATCTCAAACGGGTTCACACTCGTTTGATCTCAAACGGGTTCACACTCGTTTGATCTCAAAAGGGTTCACATTCGTTTGATCTCAAGTGGGTTCACACCCGTTTAAGATCAAGGGGGTCCACACTTGTTTAAAGGCCCAAATGGGTTCTAGGTCGTTTGAGGTTAAATGAGTTCAAGGTCATTTAAGAATCAAATGGGTTGAAGGTTGAAGATCAAACCCTAAACCAATTGAAGATTTTCAAGGTTGATTATACTTAATCACTTGAAGGTGTAAATGGTTCAATGATGATCTAATCTAAACCATAATGGTAACCTAAGATATTAAGGGACTAAGTGATTAATGAATTGACCCATGAGGACGATTAATGGGTAATTTACCAAAATGCCCCTGAGAGGTTTAATTGAGTTATACCTTGTTCTAATCAAACACGAATCACTTGATAGTGGTGATTTGGTTTATGTAGATCAAAGGGGACTTAACCTAACCTAATTTTAAGTGGTGTAGTCACCATCTACTAGTGAGAGGAGAGAGAAAGTACCATTTATGGTGGAAACTCAAGTAAAATACCTTCAATATACATGAATGTGCATGATTAGGGTATGATCCACTTATGAGAGATCATGGAAACCCTAATTATGGTAATTGGTGAATCTTGATCTTATCTGAGGGCTTTAATGATGATGTTTCTCATGCATGGTGATGTAATGAGATTAATTCACCATGAGGTGAATAGTAAACCCTAATTCTAGGGTGATGACATATATTGTGAATAGTAAACCCTAATTTTAGGGTAATCATGAGTAATGTGAATAGTAAACCCTAGTTCATGGTAATATGTAGAAATGAACAATAAACCCTAAACTCATGTTATTCCTTTAAGCATGAATTGTATTATCAAAGATATGAGATGAGGAATTATTATTCCCAATCATAATGAAAGGGGTGAATAACCCTAAATGATGTAAACAAGGGAATCTTACCCTTTGTAAAGACATAAAAGTATAACCTTTGAATTGAAGGGTTAATTCTGTCTTATTGACTGCTGATCTGATTATGAATTTTGATTATTATCAATTGATTTAATCATGCAGGTTCCTATAAGAAAATAATCATATCCAGGTAAGGATCATGACATCATGTTCATTAAAAGCATGTCAATAGCTTATGAACAGAAATAACTATGTTGCCTAAATGCAAGTGGTATCATATGAAACTGATATGCCTTAAGGGCCATGAATGACATCGAGGTCATGCTAATAGATGACTTGATGCTGACATGACATTTGATAGCATGTGTTATGATGATATAAGGATGTGAACACCTATGTTCCTGAATTATAGTGATAAGATGATTAAGAACTGACATCCATCTGATAACTGATATGAGTAATACCTGTTACATTTAGTATTCTTATGTTATAGCCATGTTTAGTACTTGAATGTTTGAAAACATGTATGATGCTAAAAGAATACTGAAATGTACCTAATAAACAAGTTTAATCATATCATGTAGAGCCCTGATCATAGATCCATCATTGTCAGACTTTAAATGATGGTGAAACAGGTTTTCCTAAGGGAACTCCTGGATCACATACTTTAGAGTATGTGGGGGAATATGGATGTGTATATCCTTACATCCTAGTGTAGGAGTTGATGTGGATGTATCTTAATCCATCAACCCTTCACTATATGTTTATACTGGGATGATGTAACACTATTCTTCCAAGGGAATCTTTTATACTGCATCGATGAGAGATAAAAATGAAATCTTTCGATAGCGAAGAGAGTGCTGAATGCCACTGTGACTCTAATAGCAAAGTACCAGAATACCCTGGTGAGCTATATTAGCAGGGACACTAGATGTCCTGCATGTTTATCCTCATTCTGACTGAGGTAGTTGAAGGTCATGAGAATCTGGCTCTTTTGATGACCTAGTATGATACCGATGTGACTTACTAGTGATCGGTTGGAGCATGAGTGGTATACCTCATCTCCGCAGGGCATAATGATGTTTGTAAAACATAATCAACCGCGTAGCATAACTGCTTAGGTTGAACTACGAGGAACATTGATTGATATTACATTGTTTGTTTTTAATATCATGTTCAAGCATTAGTATACCTGTTCTTCATATTCCTTAAATAAAGATGAGTATTTGTTATCAAGCCTGTTGTGAGTAACCTAAATTACCTGCTCATGATATCCCTTTGATTGCTTTTAACAAAGTTTCTGGCGGAGAGTTATAACTCTCGCTGGGACAATTATTTAAAATTGTCTCACCCCGTAGATTTCTACCTTTAGGTGGGTGTCGAGGTCGAAGGAACCGATCTGCAGGTGGACAGCAGCAAATTCAGGAGCAGCAGTGACTTCAGGTGGAAACAATGTGTTGTCTAGTCTTGTAGTCATAATAGTCTTATGTCGTCTCTGTACACTCAGGTCCTAGGAGTTTGTTGATCTGAGAATTTTGAAATCTTGAGATTTTGTATCATGACGTATATAATCACTCGAGAAGTGATTTATCAGAGATGTAAACAGTTCATCTTACTTTTATAAAAGGAATTTCAGGTTTTTAAGATCTCGTTTTCGAAAAGTTTTAATTTCTCGTGATTTTCGTATTCCGCTGTTAATCAAATCGCTTCCGCTATGTTTATCTTGTGTTTTGGAGATCAGAGCCCACAATTAGTGGTATCAGAGCTCTAGGTTCGCTGAGTCTACAGAGACATAGGACTTAGAGTGTCAAGTCTATCCTTAGTACTTCTTTCTTATCTAATAGAGTCTTATGCTCCTCAGGAGAAGAAGATAATTAAGGATGTCTGGACCACAGGAGGAGTATGAGGCCGAAAGTAGTGTTGCTGCGCCTCGAGAAGGTGCAAGGAACCTAGAAATAGAGCAACCTATACCTGAGCCACCTGTGGAGCCACCTCGGTTTGACCCAGCTGATATGGGAAACCCAGCTGTTCAAACTATGTTTGGGCAGTTTATGACTGCCATGACACATATCACCGACAGGATGCCCATGCCTGCACCTAGGGCACCTGTCCAGTCTGAGGGTCAAGGTATCGGTAAAATGTTTGAGCGACTTCGTCGGGTCGGAGCAACTGAATATTTTGGAACAGCTGACCCTGCTGATGCTGATCTGTGGTTAACTGAGTTGGAGAAAGCTTTCAGAATCCTTAACATCCCTGAAGGTGAGAAGGTTAGACATGTTGTCTATCTTCTCAAAGGTAGTGTTGGTCACTGGTGGACCATGGAAGAGCAGAAGAGGCCTGGAATAGAGATCTCGTGGGAAGACTTTCGTCGGGAATTTGTCCGCAGATATTTTCCAAAGACCTTCCTGGATGATAAGATCTCTCAGTTTGAGAGACTGAGACAGGGTATGATGAACATTAGCGAGTATGAGGCAAAGTTCATGGAGTTGTTGTGATTCTGTCCGCATATGGCTACCACAGATGAAGAAAGGATTAGGAGGTTTGAGAAGGGTTTGAATGCTGACATGACTACTCCCGTGTCTGCACTAGAAAACCGGGAGAGATTCTCTACCTTTGTTGAGTCAGTCCGAAGGATAGAGAGATCCGTAGTCGATAAAAGACAAACCCAAAAGAGATATCCACAGTTCCGGGGATCTTCATCTAGAGACTTTAAGAAGCCTTGATTCTCTGCACCTACACCTCCACCACCCAGATCGAGTTTTCAGACTCAGTGGTCCCCAAGTAGAGGTAGAGGACGAGGTTTACCGCCACGAGAGACTCACAGTTCAGCATCAATATCGGTCACAGGACCGCCAAGACCACAACAACTAGAGAGAAGTTGCTATAACTGTGGGAAGGTGGGACATCTGATGAAGGATTGTAGGTCTAGGCCTGTCAGTGTGACACAGCCTCTGAGGAAGGATCAACAAGGATCACAGAGAAGGCAGTCTCAAGGAGCAGCTAGAGGATGTGGGCAAGCGTCTTAGGCTGGATCGTCAGCACCAACTCAACCTCAGGCGACAGCGAGGTTCTATGCTATGAAACCACCAGAAGCAGTAGTCAATCCATGAGTTGTGGCAGGTCAGATGGAACTTTTATATTCTGATATGTCTAAATCCTGTGTGGTATCTGTTTTGATTGACCCGGGTGCTACGCACTCCTTTGTCACTCGAAGAGTGATTCGTAACTGCAATATGACAGTTAGACATAGGGCAGATAGCTTGTTGCTTGAAACTCCGTTGAGAGGATCTACTGTTTTGCAAGAGGTATGCTCTCCCTACATCCTCTTCTTTTCTGATCATCGCATTCAAGTGGATCTTATACCACTTGATATGCAAGGATTTGATATAATCCTGGGGATGGATACCTTGGAAAGATATAGAGTTGTCTTGGGTTGTGAATCCAAGCAGGCTGTGTTTGCTGATAAGAGCAACACATGGATCTTTCAAGGAGAGAGAAAGATTCTACCCACCTGTCTTGTGTCTGCCATGGTTGCTGATAAGTTGATGAGGCAAGGATGTTATGCATTCTTGGCCCATGTGATAGATACCACCATGAAGAGTCCTAACCTTGCTGAAGTTCCTATAGTTAGGGAATTTGAAGATGTATTTCCTGAAGAACTTCCAGGTATGCCACCGCCTCGGGAAATTTATTTTGAAATCAATTTGATCCCAGATACCCAACCTATAGCACAAACACCGTATAGGATGGCACCTGCTGAGATGGCAGAACTCAAGAAACAGCTTCAAGAGTTGCTTGAGAAAGGTTTTATCCGACCGAGTACTTCACCTTGGGGTGCTCCGGTTTTGTTTGTTAAAAAGAAAGATGGATCAATGCGATTATGCATCGATTATAGACAATTAAATAAAGTAACAATAAAGAATAAGTACCCTTTGCCGAGGATTGATGATCTCTTTGACCAGTTGCGTGGTGCAACCGTCTTCTCAAAGATAGACTTGAGGTCTGGATATCATCAACTCCGTATTAAGGATAGTGACATATCCAAGTCTGCCTTCAGAACAAGGTATGGTCATTATGAGTTCACAGTTATGTCGTTTGGACTAACTAATGCACCGACTGCATTTATGGAACTTATGAATAGAATCTTCCGACCTTTCCTCGATCAGTGTGTTGTTGTCTTCATAGATGACATTTTGATCTATAGTAGAGATGCACAGCAGCATGAACAACATCTTCATCAAGCTCTAACTTTTCTAAGAGAACATAAGCTATACACTAAGTTTAGCAAGTGTGAGTTTTGGTTGCCAGAAGTATCTTTCCTTGGTCATGCGGTATCTGCCTCGGGTATTTGTGTTGACCCTAAAAAGGTAGAATCTGTTCTACAGTGGGAACAACCGAAAACACCGACGGAGATTCGAAGTTTCCTAGGGTTAGCTGGCTACTACCGAAGGTTCATTAAGAACTTCAGTTCTATAGCCTTACCCTTGACTAGGTTAACCCGGAAGGATATTCCTTTTGTCTGGAGTGATAAGTGCCAGCAATCTTTTCAGTTGCTGAAGGAGAGGTTGACAAGTGCACCTGTGCTTGTGCTACCTGAGCAAGGCAAAGGATACATAATTTTATGTGATGCCTCTAAGAATGGACTCGAGTGTGTGTTGATGTAGGATAAACAAGTGATTACTTTTGCTTCCCGACAACTTAAGAAATACGAGGAGAATTATCCGACACATGATTTAGAGTTAGTTGTTGTGGTTCATGCCTTGAAAATCTGGAGACATTATCTTTACGGAGAAACCTTCCAGATTTTCGCAGACCATAAGAACCTTAAGTATATCTTCTCTCAGCATGACCTTAATATGAGGCAACGTCACTGGATGGAGTTAATCAAGGATTATGATTGTATAATAGATAACGATCTAGGAAAGGCCAATGTGGTTGCAGATGCCTTGAGTAGGAAATCAGCAACATCATCCTCTGATAAGGCACAATCAAACTCTTTAGTATGCCCTAGGAGAGATATGATTATCTCCCTAAGGCAAGACAATGTACAGATGAAGGTGTCATGGATTGCCGGGTTGTTGGCTGAGATGCATATCAAACCCACCCTAAGAGAACAGATTAGGGAGGCACAACAAGTTGATGTTGCAGTTCAGCAGATCAGATCTGAGTATGGTGATGAGAAGTGAGAAGGTTTTCATGAATCATATGATCAAGTAGCATGCTATCATGGGAGGATGATTGTACCAGATGTAGATAACCTGAGGAAGTTGGTCCTGGAGGAAGCTCATTCTTTAATGTATGCTATGCATCCAGGAAGCACCAAAATGTATCGAAACTTGAAAGATATGTATTGGTGGCCTGGGATGAAGAAGGACGTAGCTGAGTTTGTTCTGAGGTGTCCGGTGTGTCAGCAAGTTAAAGATGAACACCAGAAGCCTGCAGGAACAATGCAACCTTTACCCATACCACAGTGGAATTGGGATCATGTAACCATGGATTTTGTTGTTGGTCTACCTAGAACAAAAAAAGGACATGATTCCATTTGGGTAATTGTTGATAGGTTGACTAAGACAATGCATTTCTTACCTGTCAAAACAACCTATTCTGCTGAAAGGTTATCCTAGTTATATGTTCAAGAGATAGTGTGTTTGCACAGAGTTCCTGTCACCATAGTTTCTGACAGAGGTCCTTAGTTCACAAGTCATTTTTGGGAACAGCTACATAGGGCACTAGGCACCCAGTTAAGGTTTAGTACAACCTTTCATCCACAAACGGATGGACAGTCAGAAAGGACTATACAGACTTTAGAAGATCTGTTGAGAGCATGTGTTCTCCAGTTCACAGGGAGTTGGGATCTGCACCTAAGCTTGATAGAGTTTGCCTATAACAATAGCTATCAACATAGTATTGATATGGCACCTTATGAAGCCTTGTATGGCAGACGTTGTAGATCACCCTTATGCTGGTATGAGACTGGTGAACATCAGTTGTTAGGTCCTGATCTTGTGCAGGAGACTACAGAAAAGATTAAAGTAATACAACAACAGATTAAGACTGCACAAGATAGGCAAAAATCTTATGCTGACAAGCGTCATAGACCGTTGGAGTTCCAGGTTGGAGACAAAGTGTATCTCAAGGTCTCGCCTTGGAAAGGAGTCCTTCGCTTTGGAAGGAAAGGGAAGTTAGCTCCTAGATTTATAGGGCCTTATCCAATCATTGAATGGGTTGGAAAGGTAGCCTATAGACTAGAGTTACCACCAGAATTACAAAAACTACACCCTGTGTTTCACATTTCTATGCTAAGGAAATGTCATCCCGATACCGAGTCAGTTCTACAACCTATGGAAGTAGAATTGAATGAAGATATAACTTATGAGGAAGGACCGGTGTCAATCCTTGATAACAGAATTAAAAAGCTAAAGAAGAAAGAGATAAGTCTTGTAAAAGTTCTCTGGAATCACCGTGGTGTTGAAGAATCCGCTTGGGAACTAGAGGAAGAAATGAGAAGGAAATATCCTACTCTTTTCACTTAATACGTTTTATCGATTTCGAGGATGAAATCCTTGTAAGGGGTGGATACATTGTAACATCCCTGACCCGGGTTATGAATTAACCCTAGGTGTTTTGCCTAAGATATGTAATTAAATCCTTGTGATTATCTTTTGGCATGTAATTAAGTTCCTAAGGAACATACATTTTCATTTATGTCCTTTTTAAACAATGATTGTAGTATTGTTTGGTATTACAGGGACCTATGTGCAAATTACCCAATTAGAGGGGTTAACTTGCAAATAACACAGGTTAAGATGTTCCTCTAATAAAGAGACATCATATGAAGGAATATGATGAGGTATGATGGATTTACCAAGTTTGGGCACCAAGGTGCAGCTTGTGGAGCAATCCTTGTGCTTAAACCCTAATTTTGGTGTAAAGTGCAATTTACCCAAAATATGGGGTGCAACTTGTGCTATACACTTTCTAGAATATCTTTTATGACTCTTGACATCATTTAGAGAAGAAATGATGAGAGGGGCACTTCTATTAAATAATTGGATAAGAAGGATGACCTTTGTAGTGAAAACACCTAGTATGAGTAAGAAGACCCTTCATATATATATATATATATATATATATATATATATATATATATATATATATATATATATATATATATACCTTAGTGTGCATATTGGTTTTCTTTACCCTTAGATCTTGAGTTTTGATGGGCTTTGATTACGTTTTGATATCTTGAACGTGCCTTAGAAATAAGGAGGGACTTGGATGAGAATTACATGCTTTAGAGGTCCTTATGGTGAAAATCAGCCTAAGCTATATAAGCACCTTTCTTTCCAAACCAAGCAAATGTTTTCCTTCACTTCCTCACTTCTTATCTTTCTCAACCGGACAAAGCAAAGCTCAGGAGCTCAAGGGGACGACCAACCTATTCTAGGTAAGAGAACACCACCTTCTAGCTTGGATTCATGGAGGAAATCGTATTACAAGGTTGAATTGCTAGTTTTCTTACTTAGGTTCCTTGTTCTAGCCGACCATCCCCATCTTTTTCTTGAAGAATTGACCTTGGCCGACCTGTGGAGCTCAAGACGCCATTAAAGGCTTGAAGCTTGGAAGCTTGGAAGCTCTAGGAACCACGTTTGAGGCGGGTTTTATAACTCTAACTCTTAGCTTTGTTATGCATATCTTTGTTCTTGTTTTCTATGATTAGTTCTTCTTCTACCTCCCTTCTTCCTTGCTCTTTTGCAAGCAAAACGGTGGAGGAACCGACCTGAACATAGGTTGAGGATGATGGGCGTGGATTCCTAGGTCACTTTATGAAACGACCTTGGACCCTTTTGGTCCAAACGGGTGCAACTCGTTTAAGGTCAAACGGGTTCAACCCGTTTGATCTCAAACGATCCTGCAAGATCGTTTGGATCAAAACGACCCCAAGACCGTTTCATAGGGTTGACCAAGGTACGACCGTTTGAGGGTCTGTTCATAATGTATTGAATTTCTTTCCTACAAAGAATTATAATCTAATTCCTAACCAATTGAGAGTTGAAGGCACTTCAACACCCTAACCCTAATCGGGTTGAAATTGCTGATTTTAATTATAGATCTTGTTGAGTTTTGGGTTGGAGGATCCAAACGGGTTCAAACCCGTTTGGGGTTCACCCAAACGGTGTCATACTCGTTTAGTGACACCCCAAGACCGTTTGGAGGTCTAGGGTTAAGGAAAATTGATCCATTGTAGGTCCAATTTCAATAGGTTGAAGAATTGATAAAAGTGCTGATTTTAGACCTAATTAGGGTTCAATCCTAATCAAATCAACTTAGATTTTGGTCAAACTTTGGGAAAACGGTCTCAAGACCATTTGGAGGTCATCCAAACGATCTCAAGACCGTTTGGGCCAAGTTTGGGCCCAATTGGAGTTCAATTGATGGGTTCAATTACAATTTGTTTCACATTGTTGAGAATTGATGATTAGCCGATTGGAAACCCTAATTGAGTTAGACTTAACCCTAATTGGCTTTCAATTAAGGGTCAAATTGGAGTCCAATTGATTGAGGCTCATCCTAATTGACTCAATCTGTAAGTGGTTAACATGGCTTTGTCCAATTAAAGGCTTCAACATAGGAAACCTTATTCAAACATAACCTATGTGTCACCTTTTATGTTCATGCGGTTTGGACCCAAGTAAGTTCACACTCGTTTGATTCCAAATGAGTTCACACTCGTTTAAGTCCAAACGAGTCTACACTCGTTTGATCTCAAATGGGTTCACACTCGTTTGATCTCAAACGGGTTCACACTCGTTTGATCTCAAACGGGTTCACACTCGTTTGATCTCAAGTGGGTTCACACCTGTTTAAGATCAAGGGGGTCCACACTCATTTAAAGGCCCAAATGGGTTCTAGGTCATTTGAGGTTAAACGAGTTCAAGGTCTTTTAAGAATCAAATGGGTTGAAGGTTGAAGATCAAACCCTAAACCAATTAAAGATTTTCAAGGTTGATTATACTTAATCACTTGAAGGTGTAAATGGTTCAATGATGATCTAATCTAAACCATAATGGTAACCTAATATATTAAGGGACTAAGTGATTAATGAATTGACCCATGAGGACGATTAATGGGTAATTTACCAAAATGCCCCTGAGAGGTTTAATTGAGTTATACCTTGTTCTAATCAAACCTGAATCACTTAATAGTGGTGATTTGGTTTATGTAGATCAAAGGGGACTTAACCTAACCTAATCTAAGTGGTGTAGTCACCATCTACTAGTGAGAGGAGAGAGAAAGTACCATTTATGGTGGAAACTCAAGTAAAATACCTTCAATATACATGAATGTGCATGATTAGGGTATGATCCACTTATGAGAGATCATGGAAACCCTAATTATGGTAATTGGTGAATCTTGATCTTATCTGAGGGCTTTAATGATGATGTTTCTCATGCATGGTGATGTAATGAGATTAATTCACCATGAGGTGAATAGTAAACCCTAATTCTAGGGTGATGACATATATTTTGAATAGTAAACCCTAATTTTAGGGTAATCATGAGTAATGTGAATAGTAAACCCTAGTTCATGGTAATATGTAGAAATGAACAATAAACCCTAAACTCATGTTATTCCTTTAAGCATGAATTGTATTATCAAAGATATGAGATGAGGAATTATTATTCCCAATCATAATGAAAGGGGTGAATAACCCTAAATGATGTAAACAAGGGAATCTTACCCTTTGTAAAGACATAAAAGTATAACCTTTGAATTGAAGGGTTAATTCTGTCTTATTGACTGCTGATCTGATTATGAATTTTGATTATTATCAATTGATTTAATCATGCAGGTTCCTATAAGAAAATAATCATATCCAGGTAAGGATCATGACATCATGTTCATTAAAAGCATGTCAATAGCTTATGAACAGAAATAACTATGTTGCCTAAATGCAAGTGGTATCATATGAAACTGATATGCCTTAAGGGCCATGAATGACATCGAGGTCATGCTAATAGATGACTTGATGCTGACATGACATTTGATAGCAAGTGTTATGATGATATAAGGATGTGAACACCTATGTTCCTGAATTATAGTGATAAGATGATTAAGAACTGACATCCATCTGATAACTGATATGAGTAATACTTGTTACATTTAGTATTCTTCTGTTATAGCCATGTTTAGTACTTGAATGTTTGAAAACATGTATGATGCTAAAAGAATACTGAAATGTACCGAATAAACAAGTTTAATCATATCATGTAGAGCCCTGATCATAGATCCATCATTGTCAGACTTTAAATGATGGTGAAATAGGTTTTCCTAAGGGAACTCCTGGATCACATACTTTAGAGTATGTGGGGGAATATGGATGTGTATATCCTTACATCCTAGTGTAGGAGTTGATGTGGATGTATCTTAATCCATCAACCCTTCACTATATGTTTATACCGGGATGATGTAACACTATTCTTCCAAGGGAATCTTTTATACTACATCGATGAGAGATAAACATGAAATCTTTCGATAGAGAAGAGAGTGCAGAATGCCACTGTGACTCTATTAGCAAAGTACTAGAATACCCTGGTGAGCTATATTAGCAGGGACACTAGATGTCCTGCATGTTTATCCTCATTCTGACTGAGGTAGTTGAAGTTCATGAGAATCCGGCTCTTTCGATGACCTAGTATGATACCGATGCGACTTACTAGTGATCGGTTGGAGCATGAGCGGTATACCTCATCTCCGCAGGGCATAATGATGTTTGTAAAACATAATCAACCGCGTAGCATAACTGCTTAGGTTGAACTACGAGGAACATTGATTGATATTACATTGTTTGTTTTTAATATCATGTTCAAGCATTAGTATACGTGTTCTTCATATTCCTTAAATAAAGATGAGTATTTGTTATCAAGCCTGCTGTGAGTAACCTAAATTACCTTCTCATGATATCCCTTTGATTGCTTTTAACAAAGTTTCTGGCGGAGAGTTATAACTCTCGCTGGGACAATTATTTAAAATTGTCTCACCCCGTAGATTTCTACCTTTAGGTGGACGTCGAGGTCGAAGGAACCGATCTGCAGGTGGACAGCAGCAACAGCAGCATATTCAGGAGCAACAGTGACTTCAGGTGGAAACACTGTGCTGTCTAGTCTTGTAGTCAGAATAGTCTTATGTCGTCTCTGTACACTCAGGTCCTAGGAGTTTGTTGATCTGAGAATTTTGAAATCTTGAGATTTTGTATCATGACGTATATAATCACTCGAGAAGTGATTTATCATAGATGTAAACAGTTCATCTTACTTTTATAAAAGGAGTTTCAGGTTTTTAAGATCTCATTTTTGAAAAGTTTTAATTTCTCGTCATTTTCGTATTCCGCTGTTAATCGAATCGCTTCCGCTATGTTTATCTTGTGTTTTGGAGATCAGAGCCCATAATGTTCCTCTGATGTTGAGACATCATAATGATGAATATGATGTAGTAGTATGGTTTCTACAAGCCTGGACACCAAGATAGAGCTTGTTGGACAATGTTGTGCATTAAAACCTAGTTTTGGAGTAAAGTGCAATTTACCCAAAATCTAGGGTTCAATATGAAAATTACCACTTTAATAAGGTCCTTAATGTTTCTTGGCATCATGTATAGCAAAGAAAATGAGAGGGACTCCTCATTTGAACTAAGTTGGAGGAGAGAGAATCTTGACATTAAAATAATCAAGAATAATGCCTAATTGAAACCCTAATTAGATTTAGGGCAAAAATGAATAAAAATAATTGAAGGGCTTTCAACCAAAATGTTTTGGGTTGATTTTGAATAAGGATGGACGTTCCTTTTCTAAGATAAGGAACGAAAATATCTTAAGTAGGTGAAATTCCACTCACCTTATTATAAAGAAAAGTAATTTCCACTCACATATGGGATATTAATATAATAAGCATTAAGGTGCTTAATTTGCTTTTCTTTAAATTGAGGATAATGTGAAAACCTCTAGAGGGGGGGTGAATAGAGTTTTATGATAATTTAAAACAATTTAATCTCAAACAACCAAAGTAAAAGATAAGAAGAGAGACACAGGTGTTTAGAGTGGTTCCACCTTAGCAAATACTAAGGAGTCAGTCCACTACCCGGTTGCTTACCCAACCGGGATTTTGAAAGTATTGAATTTTATTACCTTTCAAGGATGTTACATAAAATTACAACACTCTCTAAACACCCTTTGGACAGCCTTCACCTAGAAGTAATCTTGCCAACCTTGAAGCAGCCTTCCTTGGAGTAACTTCAAGCTCCCCCTTGAAGTAGCCTCCCTCCCGAAGTAGCTTCCCGTCAAGATAGCCTTCTGAAGTAGTCCAAAGTCCTCCTCTTCACACGAAGAGCTTCACCCTCTTCCTATATGCAGCCTCCTCCCTGGAGTAGCAACGAAGAGTACAAATATTACAAGGAACAAGAAAGAAAATAGGAAAGTACAACTTATCCTTTTAAGCTCAAGGCTTGAATTGCCTATATCAAGCGTATGGATTTTCCTAGCCAAGGTAATAGACTTGTGGATGCTAGGGTTAGGAAAATCTAGCCTATAGGACGAGCTTGAGCTAGATGGAATATGGCCAAGTGATCACAGTGCTCAATTGCTTGTAAAAGATTGCTCAAGAGTGCTTAGAAAGAATTCTCAAGTGTAGCAAGGTAAATTCTAGTGTCCTATAGCTTGTCCTATTTATAGGGATAGCCTAAGTATGCTTAAGGACCTTCTAGATAGTTTCTAGGGGGTTCCAAGTGCTCAATTAGCCGTTAGGAATAGATTGGTCGTTTTTACAACGGCTAATTGCTTTAACTCTGCAGATTCTGTCAGAGACCGTCTCGGTCGACAGATGGTCGACCGAGACACCCACTCGGTCGAGCTTTCCTCGACCGACAGGCTCTCTGAGTGCAACGTTCACTTCCAACTGCCAACTAACTCATTTGCTAAGTCTAACGGCTACTTTAGGTCAATTCTCGGTCGAGAAGGTTGTCGACCGAGAGTGTCTCGGTCGAGGAGTGTGTCGACCGAGATTGACTCTGTTTCAATCTATCAATTAAGATACTAAGTGTGTACATGAGTGTGCATAATGTGATCCTATTAGAAGGGATGACTTGTCTAACTATGGTGTGTAGCTAGGGAAGATCCATTGCTTGATTTACATGCAATCTAGGTACTTGTACATTATATAACTGTACAAGTTTTTACAATAGTGATTACATTGCATGAAAATAAAACTATAAACTTATGATCTCCCGAGTTGCTTCGTCATCCACCATAATCCTGCACACTCAAGTAGCTCGTTAGATAAATAAGAATGAAATGTTTGTCATAATCAAAACAAAGGGATTTTATAGATGTCCATTTAGCCAACAATCTCCCCCTTTTTGAAGATGACAAACATTTCCAAAATATGAATAAAGGAAATATAAAACATATAAATGCCATACCTTTAGATTGCCGTTTGGAACTGTTCCTCTTATTTATAAAATGTGTGCTTAGTATCCCCAGTGAATTATGGAACATGAAATCCAGTTCATTTGGGAATATAGCAACTTTTAATGTAAAGCCAAGAGTATATTTATGAAACTCATTGATTGAGTTTGTCATAAGTATTAAGTTATAGTTTTATATATCTCTCCCCCTTTGTCATCTCAAAAAGATAACCGTTTTATTTAAAAACTCCCCCTTTATTAGATATCCCATCAAAAATGAACGAAAAAGATGTCCATTGAATAGCCAAAATGTAAAGCAATGAGGTGTCTAGCTAAGAGGCAACAATTTGCAAATTACCAATGGAAATGTTCATATCAATATTGATACAAACCATAAAAGCATAAGTAGTCGTTTTTAAGAGCCGCAGATATCAAAGAAAACATCCTCCTTAAATTTGTATTTTGCTCCCCCTTAAATGGATATTCCTTTAAGAATATTGATTTTATGCTTGTCTAATTTAGCCACAATATCTCTCAATCATACAAATCTTGTTTAACAATACTAAGGTCATAGCCCTTTTCAAAATAATGTTTGCACATTATTTGAAAAAATTTGTAATCATTCAGATTTGTGTTTATTGTTCATATAAAAGATTTTACAAAGATATATGCAATTATTATGTCAGTCTGAAAACAGGAACCAGGTCGGTCGACCATTGTTCGACCGACAGTGTGTATCGGTCGACTATTGTCTCGACCGAGAAAGGTTCTGGAGAACAGAATTTTCTGCATTGGTTGATTTAATTATAGTAGTAATATTTTTCCTTTGAATTGTTATTACTTCCTTATTTGTTATGCTCTACAATAATGAACCAATGATCCATATTTTGAAGTATGCCAAAATAAATAATCATGTGAAAAGAGTAGCAATTTTCATTCAATAACATGAAGAAGATTACAATCATATGGAATACAACTATTACAACACCAACGCTTCACAGGAAAGATTTAAGGATTACATCAATGTCCGGATCTTTCCCAAGAAATGGCTCAGCTCCATAGTATTGGACCAAAGTTTTCCAATCCAAAGCACCAGTTGTAGTCAATGCATATGCTTCCAGGAAAGTGGGAACTCGGTCAAAACGGAAATGAGCAGCTATGTCTTGCAATTGTATGGACGAAAATTGAGTATGTGCAAGATCCATTGATGGTGAAGGTGGAGGTTGATAGTAGTTGTATGAGGGGTTAAATGGGTCGAGCATGCCAGGGTTTAAAGAATGCGGATATTCATCGGTTTGGCCAGGAGAAAGGTTTTGCATTCTTTGATTCAAATATGTCATGGCATGGTGATTGTAGTTTAATTGTTTACTAAGATGGTATTGGGAGCCAGCAATATAAGTAAGGGTATTTTGGATGGGATCAATGGAAAGGTTAGTAGAAGGAGGGGGTGGTATATCCTGATGTGATGACTCTCCTTCTACTCTTGCCTTTTTATGGCCAAAATCAATCCCCATCTTCTCTACGGTGTTCTTACTTATTTTTGGTGGTCTACGCTCCCACATATATCCCATATCTTCAATGTTTACCTTAAGACAATGTTGAGTAATCTGGCATACAAAATCGGCATATGGTGGATTGCCAGAAAACTCAAGCATATTTTTAAGTACTATGCGAATGAAGTTGATGGGAATTTCCTTTATGATAGCATAAATGAGACACATGCGGAAAATGGGAACCTCGGATTTATTGGCTCGTGGATGTATGTTGGTGGAAACAATAAGGTTTACTATTCTACATGCTGGTTTTAGGTTTATAGCATAATAGGTTCCCCTATCTTCATGACAAGTGGTATTGGCTTGGAATATGGCTCTTTTGATATCACTTAAGCTAATGGTATGGTCATCATCGGAAAATAAATTTATTGGATTGCTGGAGGTAAGGTCAAGGAAATCTTGATATTCATCTATATCAATTTCAAGCATGTCAAGAATATCCCCTTCGGAAAACTTAAAACTATGCCCATTGACCATGGTGTAGAAGAAAGTGGTGTCATTTTCGGTGTGAGATATAAGATTGGCATAGAATTCGTTTACTACCTTAATGGAGTAGGAAGGAAAGGATGGATTGATGAAGTCCTTCAGCTTTTGTACTCCAAAGAGATGCTCCAGGTCTACGATGTTGATGAAGTCCATCACTTCGACCGGACGTCGGGGAAGAGGGGTTTTAGAGGAAAGCCGAAAGTATCTGTCTCCAGCATCTCCGTCGACGAAAGCTATGTCATTGATGATCGTCAATGGCGGAGTGGCTTCCCTCTCTTCTCTTCTTTTTCTTCCAGCAACTTTCTTCTTCCCTCGGACAGTTGATGATGAAGCCATTGTGTTTCTTGAGAGTGGAGAAGAAGCAAGGAAGTTTTGAGAGTAAGAGTGCTGAAGGATTGCACGAAATTGCACTAGAGATGGACTATGGAAGCAAGGAAATGCAAGTGTGAGTAAGTGGCTCGTTTTTACACTTATTTATAGAATTCCAGCGACCCGGTCGGTCGACGGCTCGTCGACCGAGCGTCCGCAACGGTCGAGTTGCAGACGCGCCACTTGGTCCTCCAACGGTAAAGAAAACGGTCATAACGGTCGGGTCGCAACGGTCATATCCAACGGCTATTTCTCGGTCGAGCGCTTGTCGACCGACATTGTCTCGGTCGAGCACTCATCGACCGACAGTTTGTCTGAGACTGAGTCTGTTTAGATTTTATCGGTCGAGTGAGACGGGCTGACCGAGTGGTTCTCGGTCGAGCACTCGTCGACCGACTAACTTTCTGAGTTCAATTGTTTTTGCTGAATCTTAATACAAATCATAGAACAATTTTTTGTAGAGCATATGTATATTCCAAGGGAGTAATAATATTTAAGGCTTCTGATTACCACAAATGATTTGACGTTTTAATTTAAAAATATGCTAAGATAAAGTTCAATAAAATAATGTTCAAATAAACAGTTTTTATCAAAGTTTATTTTAGGTCGCCCTTGATTACGACCATAGTGCCCCTTGGTCAAATTTTAATTTAACCAAGAGGCATATTTTGCAGGTTTCCAGTATGAATCATTTATATGCGAAATATAAGTTCTGTAGATAGCTTGAGACTCATTAAGGTGTACTAATTATGAGAGCTAAATAAGAACATCAAATATGGTGAAGCATATTCAAGAATAATATCCATTTATGAATTTAAGATTTCTTTGGAGAGACTAAAATGTAAAAGCATAAAAAAAATTTGTTTGAAACATTTTATTCATTGCAAGAATTTCTGAAAAGAATGATTAAATAAAATCTTTCAAGAATAATTTTCACATATAATGCAAAGATTTGTTATCCCTAAATGTTAAGTTGAGAAAGACATAAGAATATACAAATTAAGGTCTATGGTCATATCTCAACTTAGTCGAACCTATTTAATTTGGGGTTTTTGGAACCCATACCATCTCGACATTCTTTTTCTTGTATGGGCACGAGAAAGAATAATGTCCAAGGCGTGAGCAATAATGACAACAAATTGTATCGACCTCAAGCCTTTTTCTATGGTTTTGATTTAGGTTATCCTTGGGTATATACATTTTTGTGCCTTTAGGTATATAAGCAAATTGACTCGCTTGTGTCCTTCTAGTTTGATGGGATTTCTCTTTAGGCTTATAACCTAGTCCTCTTCTTCCTATTTGATGATAGGAATTTTCTAGTATATTATCAAGGATTCCATTGTTGCTTAACTTGCTAACTTGTTGTTGCAACTTAACGATCTCATCCATTCTTTTCTTGATATCTAACTTTGCTTGATCTAGATTGGATGATAACATATTTCTTTCTTTCACTATATTGTCATAATCTACATGGGTGCACAATATAGGTTGTTTTTGAATATCATTTAATTTTGCAAGTAATTCAGTCTTTTCTTGACATAGAAGATCATAGTTAGTCTCTAGAGTGAAAATTTTCACTTCACTATTACTCAGAGATGATTTCAAAGTACGATTGTCAGTCATAATGCTATCTTTTTCAAAACCAAGAGTATTCAATTTAGCATATAAATCATCATTTTCGGATGTAAGTTCAAGAAGTCTAGCATTTAGATCATCATTTTCTTTATTTGATTTCTTTAATTTCTTTTTGTATTCAACATATTTGTTATGTGTTTCTTCGATAATAGCAACTAACTCCTCCTTGGGTAAATCAAGCAAACTTACCTCTTCTTCTTCTTCCTCACTTATTGTAGCAACGAAGCATTCTTTATGTGCATCTCTTTTCTTTGACCTCCATGGACATTTAGACGTAGAGTGCTTTGTTCCCAAGCACCAATTGCAACTTGTCGAACTTTGGTCCATGCTCCTTTTCTTGTGGTTGTAGTCACCTCCTCCCTTTATTTCTTCAAGACCTTGTTAGGGCTCCTTGAAGCCTGCTCTGATACCAATTGAAAACCTCTAGAGGGGGGGTGAATAGAGTTTTATGATAATTTAAAACAATTTAATCTCAAACAACCAAAGTAAAAGATAAGAAGAGAGACACAGGTGTTTAGAGTGGTTCCACCTTAGCAAATACTAAGGAGTCAGTCCACTACCCGGTTGCTTACCCAACCGGGATTTTGAAAGTATTGAATTTTATTACCTTTCAAGGATGTTACATAAAATTACAACACTCTCTAAACACCCTTTGGACAGCCTTCACCTAGAAGTAATCTTGCCAACCTTGAAGCAGCCTTCCTTGGAGTAACTTCAAGCTCCCCCTTGAAGTAGCCTCCCTCCCGAAGTAGCTTCCCGTCAAGATAGCCTTCTGAAGTAGTCCAAAGTCCTCCTCTTCACACGAAGAGCTTCACCCTCTTCCTATATGCAGCCTCCTCCCTGGAGTAGCAACGAAGAGTACAAATATTACAAGGAACAAGAAAGAAAATAGGAAAGTACAACTTATCCTTTTAAGCTCAAGGCTTGAATTGCCTATATCAAGCGTATGGATTTTCCTAGCCAAGGTAATAGACTTGTGGATGCTAGGGTTAGGAAAATCTAGCCTATAGGACGAGCTTGAGCTAGATGGAATATGGCCAAGTGATCACAGTGCTCAATTGCTTGTAAAAGATTGCTCAAGAGTGCTTAGAAAGAATTCTCAAGTGTAGCAAGGTAAATTCTAGTGTCCTATAGCTTGTCCTATTTATAGGGATAGCCTAAGTATGCTTAAGGACCTTCTAGATAGTTTCTAGGGGGTTCCAAGTGCTCAATTAGCCGTTAGGAATAGATTGGTCGTTTTTACAACGGCTAATTGCTTTAACTCTGCAGATTCTGTCAGAGACCGTCTCGGTCGACAGATGGTCGACCGAGACACCCACTCGGTCGAGCTTTCCTCGACCGACAGGCTCTCTGAGTGCAACGTTCACTTCCAACTGCCAACTAACTCATTTGCTAAGTCTAACGGCTACTTTAGGTCAATTCTCGGTCGAGAAGGTTGTCGACCGAGAGTGTCTCGGTCGAGGAGTGTGTCGACCGAGATTGACTCTGTTTCAATCTATCAATTAAGATACTAAGTGTGTACATGAGTGTGCATAATGTGATCCTATTAGAAGGGATGACTTGTCTAACTATGGTGTGTAGCTAGGGAAGATCCATTGCTTGATTTACATGCAATCTAGGTACTTGTACATTATATAACTGTACAAGTTTTTACAATAGTGATTACATTGCATGAAAATAAAACTATAAACTTATGATCTCCCGAGTTGCTTCGTCATCCACCATAATCCTGCACACTCAAGTAGCTCGTTAGATAAATAAGAATGAAATGTTTGTCATAATCAAAACAAAGGGATTTTATAGATGTCCATTTAGCCAACATAATGAAGGGGAATAAAAGGAAAAGGAAGGTGCCTCGTATCCATGTAATTTAGTGGGAAGAGGCGGCCATAATTTTTGGATTAATTGGATTTTTATAAGGCATTTTCTCTCTCATCAATTTCCTTATAAAAGTGCCTTTTCCAAATGAACGGAAAGGCGTTTTCGGCCCTTTCTTTTTCCTTTTCTTGGGATGAGCTCAAGGGGACTTAGGAGCAACAGGAGGACGAGCCCCAACCTATTGGTAAGCTTCTTGACCCTCGTTCTTCATGATTTCATGGTGGAAATCGAAAATAAATTATGGATTCCTTCTTATTTCGATCTCCTCTTCAACCCTAGCCAACTTTTGCAATCAAAAGCTTGAGGACGAGCCTAGGGGGAGTTGCTAGAGATTCATCCACCATTGATGGCGTGATCTTGGAGCTTTGGAGCTCAATTGGAGGCGGGTTTTATAACTTAAACCCTCAAACATTGCTATTGCATCAATCTTCTATGCTTTGTTGATTGATTTCTTCAATTTTATACACTTTTGTTTATTTGCTGCAAATTCCATCAATAACGGTTGCTTTTATTGGGTGCACGAAGGAAGATGATGATGACATCATCATAAGAAAGCACCTCACCAAATATCTTGGGAGCGAACGATCTCAAAAGTTGGGACCAAACGGTTTCACCAAAACCGTTTGGTGACCAAACGGGTTGCAAACCGTTTGGTGGCAAACGGGTTCAAACCCATTTGAAGGAGTTGACCAAGCGTTGACCGTTTGGGAATCGCGTTCCTAATTATGTAGGATAATGACCCTCTAAATTTGAGGGGTTAACTCCAAAGGAATCATAGGTTGAAGGCCAATCTATTAGACAAATCGAATTGAATTAAGTGCTGCTTTTCAACCTGAATAACTTGACCGGCTTGGGAAAACGGGTTCAAGACCGTTTTAGATGGTTGACCAAGCGTTTACCGTTTGGGATTCCTGTTCATAATTATGTTGGTTAATGACCCTCCAAATTTGAGGGGTTAACTCCAAAGGAATCATAGGTTGAAGGCTAATCAAATAGGAAAACCTAATTGGATTAAGTGCTGATTTTCAACCTGATTAACTTAACCTGCTTGGGAAAACGGGTTCAAGACCGTTTGAGTGAGTTGACCAAGCGTTGAACGTTTGGGATTCCTGTTCATAATTATTGTTTTTAATGACTCTAAAAATTTGAGGGGTTAACTCCCAAAGAATCGTGAGTTGAAGGCTATTCAATTAGGCAAACCCTAATTGAAAACAGTGCTGAAATTCCAATGAGTTAAGTTGAGATTTTGGGTTGATTAGCTCAAACGGGTTCAAGACCGTTTGGGGATCACCCCAAGACCGTTTGGAGGTCTGGGGTCAAGTATATTTGATCAATTGAAGGTCCAAAGGTACCAAATCATACTGCAAGTTAGGTGTTTGAAGGTTTAAAGGTACTAAGCTGATATACAATGTAATGTTGATTTGGTGATCAATCCAATGAACCAAACCCCAATTGGATTGCTTAGATTTGAGTGATATTATGGGAAAACGGTCTCAAGACCGTTTGGAGGTCATCCAAACGACCTCAAGACCATTTGGGGTCAGGTCATGCCCAATTTGGATGATGGTTCAATGGTTTCAAAGCAACTAGTCTTACATTGATTAGTGTTGTTGAATCATCGATTCCAAACCCTAATTCAATTGAATCAAACCGTAATTGATGATCAATTGAGGGTCAATTGAGGGTCAAATTAGTTGAAGGTTGACTTATCAAACTCAATTGAAGTATGAATATAGGTCCAATTGATGATTGGTTCCATGAATTCAATGATTGAAGGAATCAACATTGGAAACCCTAATTCAATTGGATACCTCATGTTATTGAAGGTCTAATTGATCAAACCTTTTTGGAAACCTAATGTAATTAGGTGAGAGATACCTTAATGGTACTAATTAAGAATGCTTAACAAATTCATGGATCCAATACATGATGAAAACCCTAATTGAGGTTGATTCCATGTATAACCCTAATAAGAGGTTGTCTACATGTGAAATCACTAATTAGGATGAATAGTAAACCCTAGTTGAGGGTGTATCCAAGTGAAACCCTAGTTGAGGGTGTATCCATGTGAAATCCTAATTGAGGGTGATTTCATGAGAAACCCTAATTGTGAATGATTAGTAAACCCTAATTATGGGCAATGTGATATGAAATCCCTAATGAAGGGTGATGCTATATACAATCTCTATTCTAAAGAAGGGAGATGTTATGTGAAACCCTAATCCCTAATGAAAGAATAGAATTCATACTTGAATATGATTTATGAGGTGAACCCCTGTGGAACAACCGTGCAAGGTAGCACGGGCGTGGTGGATTCACTTTGCATGACTGTGCAAGGTAGCACGGCCGTGGTAGCTTCATTGTGCACGACCGTGTACGGTAGCACGACCGTGGTGGCTTCCCTTTGCACGGCCGTTCTTGGTTGCACGGCCGTAGTGCTCTATGCTGGACTTAGAGTTGATTCAAAAGTGACCTAACATGGTCGTTTTGTTAATTTCCAACCTAAGGATGAGAGAGAAACTCATACCTTGTGATGATAATCATTTAATGATACATGATGAATGTAATAAGTATGAATGAATACTTAGGATATCAATGAATGCTCCCAGAGGAGTGTAGCAATAAATTAGGGTTGGAGTGATAATACAAATATGAAACCCTAATTGATAAGAAAGGAAAATCCTAACCCTAGCTTTGGGTAAAAGGATGAAAAGCCCTAATTGATGGTAAACCCTAACCTTGGTAAGGGAATAGTGGTGTTACCCTGTATTGCATGATGTGTTGTGAACTTGATAAATCTATTATCATGTGTGACAATCATGCAGGTCTCATGAGGTGATGATCATAGCCAGGTATGAGCTATGATGTTTATTTGATAAGAGTTCATTGGCCATATGTGCCATTATGTTCTTGTTACTTAGAAAAGAAGTAACAAGATTAGTATGGGCTTGTAAGCCTTGTTATAAAGTTGTTGCCTAGTGAGAGGTGACAAGATGTGAATGGACTTATGAGCCATGTGAATAAAGTTGTTGCCTAGTGAGAGGTAACAAGATGTGAATGGCCTTATGAGACATGTGAATAAAGTTGTTGCCTAGTGAGAGGTGACAAGATGTGAATAGCCTTATGAGCCATGTGAATAAAGTTGTTGCCTAGTGAGAGGTGAAAAGATGTGAATGGCCTTGTGAGCCATGTGAATAAAGTTGTTGCCTAGTGAGAGGTGACAAGATGTGAATGGCTTCTGAGCCATGTGAATAAGTATCTGATGAAAGTGGTACATGTCTCTTTATAGCATTTATCTGAATAAAATATGTTTGAGAACTTGACTGATGCTAAAATAATACGATAATGTACTTAAATAATCAAGTGAAATCTATTCATGTAGTGCTCTGACCATAGATCCATCATCGTCAGGAATAGGTGATGGTGTAACAGGTTGCTCTGTGGCATATCCTGGATTTCGTATATTTTTGAATATACAGGGGTTAATGGGCGAAAATATCCTTACGTCCTCTTGAAGTGATTGTGAGGAGGTAAAAAAGAAACCTCTCAAATCCTTCATGAATAGGTCGGGATAGATGTATCACTAATCTCCCGATGATTGGGCCAGATGTTGTACCCATCTCCCAATGTTTTTGTCGGGTCGATGGAGATAAACATGAAATCTCTCGATTGCCGACGAGAGTGCAGTTGACGCTGTAACTCTGTAGCGAAGTTGCCAGTATACCCTGGAAAGCTACGTTAGCAGAGACACGAGATGTCCTACGTTTTATCTCGCACAGACCGAGACGTGGGAGGTCTTGGAAGCCGGCTCTTCCCTAGACCTATGTATGGTACCGGTTTCGACTTCGCAATGGCCGGTTGGAATATGAGCGGTATACCTTATCTCCTCAGAGCTTAAATATGATTGTAAAATGTAATCAGCCGTATAGCATGTTTGCTGAAGGATTGAATACGGAGATTCATTGGCTGATGTTGCATTTCTTTGTGCATTCCTTAGTGGATAAATGTTATTTATGTTTCTTTATATTCTCTGCAAAGTAGACAGATGAATTACTTATCTACAATGGGTAGATGCAATACTCTCCTTGAGAATAGGAGATTATCTTATTCTTTTCTATGATGAATAATTCTTCCTGATAAGGTAAAAGTAACCCCTTATCAGTTTTAATTTAATAAACTGCAATAACAATGTTTTGGCGGAGAGTTATATCTCTCGCTGGGGCAATTTTTCAATTGTCTCACCCCCGTGGGAAACATTTTTAGGTATGCATGGGAGGCAAGGCAGGAAATCCCTAAGATCAGAAAAAGAGAAGCAACAACAACAACAACAAGGACAACAATCAGATCTCAGGTGGAGATATTGTCTTTCAAGTCATATAGATAGTAGTCCTATGTGTCGTCTCTGTACTCTCAGGTCCTCAGAGTTTTAAATGATTCAATCGGAGTTTTGGCATAGTGCCTCAAAGTTTTATACCGCATGTGTATATTTGTAACAGGGCAGTCAATGTTGTAATCCTTAAAAAGGAATTGTACAGGCTGTGTACTTGTGAACCAGGATGAAATGGAAACACTTTGGTTCTTGGTTAAAGAGTTTTCCTGTGAATGGATCTCTTTGAAAAAGTTATAAATTTTTAGTGATTTTCAGTAATTCCGCTGCAAATGATTTGCTTCCGCATGTTTTATTATTGTTAATGGCACTTGTTATCTTAACGATGGTGAGTGTCGTTACAATTTAGTGGTATCAGAGCTCTAGGTTCGCTGAGTCTACAGAGACATAGGACTAAGTTGTTGAGTCTGTGTTAGTGTCCTCCAGTATACCCTATAATGATTTCTGCTTGTGCAGAGAAAGGGTAAAGTTTAAAATGACTGGAGAGAACAAGAAACACATTGCTAAGGGCAATGTTGTTGCAGCTAGAAGAGGTGCAAGGGATCATGCAAGAATAGAATGAGTGCCTTAGAATCCCCATTAAGACCTGATCAGGATAGAGAATCCTATGATCATGCTCTTATTGGGTAGATTAGGGCAACAGTAATGCATATGAGTGGACTGGATGCTAGGCTTATAACCTAGGTAATCAGTCCTTAATACAGAAAGCTTGATCTTAAAATGAGTTCCTAAATGACTTAGTCATGTTGGAACAAGGGAAAATATGGAAAAGATTAACTTATGGCAAGAAAGTAGACTCTGCCATGAGCTTAGACAGATAATAAATATGTGATGGTAGTGCCCAAGAAGGGGCAATAAGCTGAGAAGTAGGTGATGATCTCTATAATTTTAGAGACATTTGCCTAATGGTTCTAAAAAGCCAAGGTTTTTGGTACAAATAGTGCAATAAATGCCTAGTGTACCAGGGCAGCAGCCCCTAAGTAAGTGTAAAGGTCTTAACCTTTCACCTGTAAAATTCCATGGCTTAGTTTTTGCATCAGTAATAAGACTAATAAGACCATGATGTGAGGACAATGTATGTTATAAATGTGTACATGTTGAGTACACTAAACCCCTTTTGTTATAAAAAGGAGGACTGCTGATTTGGTTTTCCCTATTAGTTGTCATATAGGGAAGAAATGATGAGAATTAGAATTTGAATTCTGTTCAAGTATTATTTTAAATGTTCTATATTGATCTTACCTCTATGAAAGAGGAAGAGGTATAGAAGAGATGCCTGGATAAAATCCAGGGATGTTAAATCTTATGTTATGATAATATGAAAAACAAGAAATATGATAGCATGTAAGTGCATACTACTTGATCTCAGTACTTGTAAACCCTGATCAGGTTTACAACTATTGATGATAAAGTGAGTATGGAAACTCTTAGATTGATATCTTTTTGATTTCCCTGATCAAGCAATCATTCTGATACAATCTAATGAGTATCATGAAATAAGAAATATGGTATGGATAAATGTATCATACCTTAAGTACAAGAAAGAAGGATCTGATAGGAATTCAGATCAGTATGTGTATATGAGGAAGTAAAAGTATGACCCTCATATGATGAGAAAGAGAACAAGGGAGGTGATCCCTGTTCAATAAAGTTGTAAATATGATAAAAGAAAGATGAGAATATGATGTGTTTTCAACACATGTGACTGATACCAGGGTAATGGATTCTGGTATTTGAGAATTATCAGATGGTTTAGATTAGCTACCTGGAGTGGTCAACTATGAAATCAGTCTGATTATATAAAATGATATGAACATCATATGTTAGGGGTTTATGCTTTGCATAAACATAACAACTAAATATGTCTTTAAGATAAGATCTCAATTGACTCTATGAGAATATTGTGAGAAGGAACTTTGTGTTGATCAAAGCTCTATGATGTCTCCATAACAATGAGGTGTTATGTAGAGACATGATGATATGATGAATGAATAATATATGATCCCTTTATCTAGGATTTCGGGGACGAAATCCTTGTTAGGGGTTTATAATTTGTAACACCCCTGACTTGGGTTATGCTTTAACCCTAGGTGTTTTGATTAAGAAAGATGATTATATGTTTAATCTCATCTAGTGAAAAGTAATTAGGGCTCATGAGGAACTTATGTTTCAATTTTGGTCATGTTTGAACAATGTTGAAGCAATGATTTCTTATTTTGGACTAAAGTGCAAATTACCCAAGTTGAGGGGTTAACATGCAAATTGCACATGATAAGATGTTCCTCTGATGTTGAGACATCATAAGGATGAATATGATGTAGTAGTATGGTTTCTACAAGCCTGGACACCAAGATAGAGCTTGTTGGACAATGTTGTGCATTAAAACCTAGTTTTGGAGTAAAGTGCAATTTACCCAAAATCTAGGGTTCAATATGAAAATTACCACTTCAATAAGGTCCTTAATGTTTCTTGGCATCATGTATAACAAAGAAAATGAGAGGGACTCCTCATTTGAACTAAGTTGGAGGAGAGAGAATCTTGACATTAAAATAATCAAGAATAATGCCTAATTGAAACCCTAATTCGATTTAGGGCAAAAATGAATAAAAATAATTGAAGGGATTTCAACCAAAATGTTTTGGGTTGATTTTGAATAAGGATGTACGTTCCTTTGCAAAGATAAGGAACGAAAATATCTTAAGTAGGTGAAATTCCACTCACCTTATTATGAAGAAAAGTAATTTCCACTCACATATGGGGTATTAATATAATAAGTATTAAGGTGCTTAATTTGCTTTTCTTTAAATTGAAGATAATGAAGGGGAATAAAAGGCAAAGGAAGGTGCCTCGTATCCATGGAATTGAGGGGGAAGAGGCGGCCATAATTTTTGGATTAATTGGATTTTTATAAGGAATTTCTCTCTCATCAATTTCCTTATAAAAGTGCCTTTTCCAAATGAATTGAAAGGCTTTTGCGGCCCTTTCTTCTTCCTTTTGCTTGGGATGAGCTCAAGGGGACTTAGGAGCAACAGGAGGACGAGCCCCAACCTGTTTTTAAGCTTCTTCACCCTCGTTCTTCATGATTTCATGGTGGAAATCGAAAATAAATTATGGATTCCTTCTTATTTCGATCTCCTCTTCAACCCTAGACAACTTTTGCAATCAAAAGCTTGAGGACGAGCCTAGGGGGAGTTGCTAGAGCTTCATCCACCATTGATGGCGTGATCTTGGAGCTTTGGAGCTCAATTGGAGGCGGGTTTTATAACTTAAACCCTCAAACATTGCTATTGCATCAATCTTCTATGCTTTGTTGATTGATTTATTCAATTTTATACACTTTTGTTTCTTTGCTGCAAATTCCATCAAGAACGGTTGCTGTTCTTGGGTGCACGAAGGAAGATGATGATGACATCATCATAAGCAAGCACCTCACCAAATATCTTGGGAGCAAACGATCTCAAAAGTTGGGACCAAACGGTTTCACCAAAACCGTTTGGTGACCAAACGGGTTGCAAACCGTTTGGTGGCAAACGGGTTCAAACCCGATTGACGGAGTTGACCAAGCGTTGACCGTTTGGGAATCGCGTTCCTAATTATGTAGGATAATGACCCTCTAAATTTGAGGGGTTAACTCCAAAGGAATCATAGGTTGAAGGCCAATCTATTAGACAAATCGAATTGAATTAAGTGCTGATTTTCAACCTGAATAACTTGACCGGCTTGGGAAAACGGGTTCAAGACCGTTTTAGATGGTTGACCAAGCGTTTACCGTTTGGGATTCCTGTTCATAATTATGTTGGTTAATGACCCTCCAAATTTGAGGGGTTAACTCCAAAGGAATCATAGGTTGAAGGCTAATCAAATAGGAAAACCTAATTGGATTAAGTGCTGATTTTCAACCTGATTAACTTAACCTGCTTGGGAAAACGGGTTCAAGACCGTTTGAGTGAGTTGACCAAGCGTTGACCGTTTGGGATTCCTGTTCCTAATTATTGTTTTTAATGACGCTCCAAATTTGAGGGGTTAACTCCCAAGGAAACCTGAGTTGAAGGCTATTCAATTAGGAAAACCCTAATTGAAAACAGTGCTGAAATTCCAATGAGTTAAGTTGAGATTTTGGGTTGATTAGCTCAAACGGGTTCAAGACCATTTGGGGATCATCCAAACGGGTTCAAGACCGTTTGGGGATCACCCCAAGACCGTTTTTAGGTCTGGGGTCAAGTATAGTTGATCAATTGAAGGTCCAAAGGTACCAAATCATACTGCAACTCAATGCTGATTTATTGATCAACTCGATAGACCAATCCATGATGATTTTTCACTAAAGTCCAAAGGTTGGATGAGCCAAATGGTCTCAAGACCGTTTGGAGCTCATCCAAACGGTCTCAAGACCGTTGGTCTAGGGTTGAGTATGGTTAGGCGTTTGAAGGTTTAAATGTACTAAGCTGATATACAATGCAATGTTGATTTGGTGATCAATCCAATGAACCAAACCCCAATTGGATTGCTTAGATTTGAGTGCTATGATGGGAAAACGGTCTAAAGACTGTTTGGAGGTCATCCAAACGACCTCAAGACCGTTTGGGGTCAGTTCATACCCAATTTGGATGATGGTTCAATGGTTTCAAAGCAACTAGTCTTACATTGATTAGTGTTGTTGAATCATCGATTCCAAACCCTAATTCAATTGAATCAAACCCTAATTGATGATCAATTGAGGGTCAATTGAGGGTCAAATTAGTTGAAGGTTGACTTATCAAACTCAATTGAAGTATGAATATAGGTCCAATTGATGATTGGTTCCATGAATTCAATGATTGAAGGAATCAACATTGGAAACCCTAATTCAATTGGATACCTCATGTTATTGAAGGTCCAATTGATCAAACCTTTTTGGAAACCTAATGTAATTAGGTGAGAGATACCTTAATGGTACTAATTAAGAATGCTTAACAAATGCATGGATCCAATACATGATGAAAACCCTAATTGAGGTTGATTCCATGTATAACCCTAATAAGAGGTTGTCTACATGTGAAATCACTAATTAGGATGAATAGTAAACCCTAGTTGAGGGTGTATCCAAGTGAAACCCTAGTTGAGGGTGTATCCATGTGAAATCCTAATTGAGGGTGATTTCATGAGAAACCCTAATTGGGAATGATTAGTAAACCCTAATTATGGGCAATGTGATATGAAATCCCTAATAAAGGGTGATGCTATATACAATCTCTATTCTAAAAAAGGGAGATGGTATGTGAAACCCTAATCCCTAATGAAAGAATAGAATTCATACTAGAATATGATTTATGAGGTGAACCCCTGTGGCACGACCATGCAAGGTAGCACGGCCGTGGTGGATTCACTTTGCACGACTGTGCAAGGTAGCACGGCCGTGGTAGCTTCATTGTGCACGACCGTGTACGGTAGCACAGCCGTGGTGGCTTCCCTTTGCACGGCCGTTCTTGGTTGCACGGCTGTAGTGCTCTATGCTGGACTTAGAGTTGATTCGAAAGTGACCTAACATGGTTGTTTTGTTAATTTCCAACCTAAGGATGAGAGAGAAACTCATACCTTGTGATGATAATCATTTAATGATACATGATGAATGTAATAAGTATGAATGAATACTTAGGATATCAATGAATGCTCCCAAAGGAGTGTAGCAATAAATTAGGGTTGGAGTGATAATACAAATATTAAACCCTAATTGATAAGAAAGGAAAATCCTAACCCTAGCTTTGGGTAAAAGGATGAAAAGCCCTAATTGATGGTAAACCCTAACCTTGGTAAGGGAATAGTGGTGTTACCCTGTATTGCATGATGTGTTGTGAACTTGATAAATCTATTATCATGTGTGACAATCATGCAGGTCTCATGAGGTGATGATCATATCCAGGTATGAGCTATGATGTTTATTTGATAAGAGTTCATTGGCCATATGTGCCATTATGTTCTTGTTACTTAGAAAAGAAGTAACAAGATTAGTATGGGCTTGTAAGCCTTATTATAAAGTTGTTGCCTAGTGAGAGGTGACACGATGTGAATGATCTTATGAGCCATGTGAATAAAGTTGTTGCCTAGTGAGAGGTGACAAGATGTGAATGGCCTTATGAGACATGTGAATAAAGTTGTTGCCTAATGAGAGGTGACAAGATGTGAATGGCCTTATGAGCCATGTGAATAAAGTTTTTGCCTAGTGAGAGGTGACAAGATGTGAATGGCCTTGTGAACCATGTGAATAAAGTTGTTGCCTAGTGAGAGGTGACAAGATGTGAATGGCTTTTGAGCCATGTGAATAAGTATCTGATGAAAGTGGTACATGTCTCTTTATAGCATTTATCTGAATAAAATATGTTTGAGAACTTGATTGATGCTAAAATAATATGATAATGTACTTAAATAATCAAGTGAAATCTATTCATGTAGTGCTCTGAAACAGGTTGCTCCGCGGCATATCCTGGATTTCGTATATTTTTGAATATACGGGGGTCAATGGGAGAAAATATCCTTACGTCCTCTTGAAGTGATTGTGAGGAGGTAAACAAGAAACCTCTCAAATCCTTCATGAATAGGTCGGGATAGATGTATCACTAATCTCCCGATGATTGGGCCAAATGTTGTACCCATCTCCCAATGTTTTTGTCGGGTCGATGGAGATAAACATGAAATCTCTCGATTGCCGACGAGAGTGCAGTTGACGCTGTAACTCTGTAGCGAAGTTGCCAGTATACCCTGGAAAGCTACGTTAGCAGAGACACGAGATGTCCTGTGTTTTGTCTCGCACTGACCGAGACATGGGAGGTCTTGGAAGTCGGCTCTTCCCTAGACCTATGTATGGTACCGGTTTCGACTTTGCAATGGCCGGTTGGAGTATGAGAGGTATACCTCATCTCCTCAGAGCTTAAATATGATTGTAAAATGTAATCAGCCGTATAGCATGTTTGCTTAAGGATTGAATACGGAGATTCATTGGCTGATGTTGCATTTCTTTGTGCATTCCTTAGTGGATAAATGTTACTTATGTTTCTTTATATTCTCTGCAAATTAGATAGATGAATTACTTATCTACCATGGGTAGATGCAATACTCTCCTTGAGAATAGGAGATTATCTTATTCTATTCTATGATGAATAATTCTGCCTGATAAGGTAAAAGTAACCCCTGATCAGTTTTAATTTGATAAACTGCAATAACAATGTTTTGGCGGAGAGTTATATCTCTTGCTGGGGCAATTTTTCAATTGTCTCACCCCCGTGGGAAACATTTTTAGGTATGCATGGGAGGCAAGGCAGGAAATCCCTAAGATCAGAAAAAGAGCAGCAACAACAACAACAAGGACAACAATCAGATCTCAGGTGGAGATATTGTCTGTCAAGTCATATAGATAGTAGTCCTATGTGTCGTCTCTGTACTCTCAGGTCCTCGGAGTTTTAAATGATTCAATCGGAGTTTTAGCATAGTGCCTCAAAGTTTTTATACCGCCTGTGTATATTTGTAACAGGGCAGTCAATGTTGTAATCCTTAAAATGGAATTGTACAGGCTGTGTACTTGTGAACCAGGATGAAATGGAAACACTTTGGTTCTTGGTTAAAGAGTTTTCCTGTGAATGGATCTCTTTGAAAAAGTTTTAAATTTTTAGTGATTTTCAGTAATTCCGCTGCAAATGATTTGCTTCCGCATGTTTTATTATTGTTAATGGCACTTGTTATCTTAATGATGGCGAGTGTCGTTACAGAAAACATTGGTTGATGCATACTTCAGTTATACATCTTAGTTGATAGATGTTATTTATGTTTATTTACATTTCTTGTAGAATGGATAAATGGTTTATTACTCTCCTAGGGATAAATGCATCATTTTTCTTAAGTAAAGAGATTACTTTATCATGTTTATACAATGATTAATCCTTCTTTTTAATATAAAAGAATTTCTGCTCAGTTTTATAATGCTTATCTGTGATAATAATATGGTCGGTGGAGAGTTATATCTCTCGCTGGGACAATTGTCTCATCCCATGGTATCCACAAATTTTAGGTGGACGTGCATGAAGAGGTAGAGACCTTTTTGCCAAGGAAGAGAAATAGTTGGGGCAAAAGTAACAACTTAGGTTGTGTGTACTGTCTGTCGTGTCGTGTAGATAGAAGTCATATGTGTCGTCATTGTACTCTCAGGTCTTTGGAGTCAGTTCGTAATGGTTTCATGAACAATCTGAGATTTTGGCTAGTAAGCCTTGAGGTTTTATGTTGCTTCAGTATATGTTTTGATAGAGCAATGGTTATATGTTGTCCTCGAGATGAGAAGAATCAGTGTATGTACAATGTGAATCATGATATGTATAAGTTTTGGTTCTTTTAGTAAGAGTTTCCTGGAAGAGGATCTCCTTGCAAAATGGTTTTAAATTTTAGTGATTTTTGTTAATCTGTTGTTTATGATTATTCCACATAATTAGTAATGATTTGGCTATCGGTTTGGTGGCGGTCATTGCAGTGTGTATGAGGAATTAAAAAGTATAATCCTCATGATAAGTGAAATGGAATAAGAAAGATGATCCATGTTCAGATAGAGAATATGTGAAGGATAATGATCTCTTTCATAATGTGAATATAAGAAATGTGATAAAATCATAAAATGTTCATGAACATGTTATACAATAACAAACAAAGGAGTGGTGACATATAATCATCCTTATATTTCCTATGTTGATGGCAATGAACCTAGAGTGAAACAAGAGTAAATGACTCATGAATAGTTGAAAGTTCATACAATAATCATAGGAAATTATAATATCTTCTCTTTAATAAACAACCATGGGTGATGATGGGGTGATAAGAGGAATATGTTTCTTTGTGCTCTTTCCTTTCAAAGATATGACAATGAAGTAAGTCTTATGACATTTGATGTGCCTAGATTAGAAGTAATCTATAGATGGATACTTTGAAAAGTATCAGCCAGTCTCAAATTTTGATTCCAAAGTAAAGATTATATGTGGTGAGTATGTCCCAAGATGAAAGAAAGGTACTATGATATGTTTGGCTTTGGTAATGATGAGGATGTGATGTGTTTTTGGCACATGTAATGGATACCAAGGTAAAGAATCCTAGTATCCAAAAACTTTCAATGGTATAAGAAAATGAGAACATGACTCCTGATAAGATGAATCATGTTTGGTTACCTAGAAGGGCCAACTTTGAAATAACTATAGTATGTATATCATATGTTAGGGGTTTATGCTCTGCATAAGCATCACATCAATACAGATGTATTAATTTAAGGACAATTATAGAATCATTTTAGGAAAAGCTTATCAAGCTCAATATAATTCCCTAGAATATCCTTATCTAGATTTGTTGAGGCAGTTTATACATAACATCTGTAATGACCTCCACCAAAACGACATCCAAATCATTACTAATTATGTGGAATAATCATAAGCATTGGATTAACAAAAAAAAATCATTTTGCAAAGAGATCCATTTCTAGGAAAACTCTTTAAGGAAGAACCAAAACCTTATATACATCATTGTTCACATTGTACATTCATTGTACCATCTCTTCTCAAGGATAACATATAATAGTTTCTTTGTCAAAACATATACTGAAGAAACATAAAACCTCGAGGAAAACTAGCCAAAACCTTAGATTGTTCATAAAACCATCACGTACTAAATCTGAGGACCTAAGAGTATAGAGACGACACATAGGACTTCTATCTACAAGACACGATAGATAGTACACTCAACCTGAGCTGTTACTACTATCCCAACTGTTGTTGTCCTTCCTCTATAGAACGATCCCTACCTCCTCGTGCACATCAACAGACAATTGTCCTAGCGAGTGATATAACTCTCCACCAACAATGTTATTATCACAGGTAAATAGTATTAAACTGGGAAGAGGTTCTTCTATAATAATAAACAAGGTTATTCACCGTGGATAACCAGATTAGAACATTTCTCATCTTTTAAAGCGTTGTAACTGTCTATGATAGGGCAGTAAATCATCTATTCACTTTATGAGGAATATGGAGAACATGTGTAACATTTACCTATCATACCATATCAACATATCAAGCTTATCCTGTGATACGTATTATCATAGTGTGACATTCATGAATCATTCTCATTTCTATTTATTGGCCTCGGCCAATCTGCTAGCCAAGTATTATCATAGTGTGACATTCATGAATCATTCTCATTTCTAGGTATTGGATTATGCCAATCCCGTGCAATTATTCTAGGTATTGGATTATGCCAATCCCGTGCAATTATTCTAGGTATTGGACTATGCCAATCATGTGGAACTATTCTAGGTATTGGACTATGCCAATCTTGTGCAACTATTCTAGGTATTGGACTATGCCAATCTTGTACAACTATTCTAGGTATTGGACTATGCCAATCTTGTGCAATTATTCTAGGTATTGGGTTATTACCAATCCTATGACATTATTCCAGGTATTGGATTATGCCAATCCTGTGCATATATTCCAGACATTGGACTATGCCAATCCTGTGCAATTATTCCAAGTATTGGGTTATTACCAATCCTGTGACATTATTCTAGGTATTGGATTATGCCATCTTGTGCAATTATTCCAGGCATTCGACTACGCCAATCATATGCAATTATTCCAAGTATTGGGTTATTACCAATCCTGTGACATTATTCCAGGTATTGGATTATGCAAATCCTATGCAATTATTCCAGGCATTGGGTTATTACCAATCCTGTGAGATTATCCTAGGCATTGGGTTATTACCAATCCTATGACATTATTCCAAGTATTGGATTATGCCAATCCTTTGCAATTATTCCAGGTAATTCATTATGCCAACCATGTTCAACTATTCCAGGTATTGGACTATGCCAATCATGTGCAACTATTGCAGATATTTTACCTTGGCCAAGCCGTCATACTTATTTACATCCTTTATGTAATACAAGTATTCCTCTTATCTCATTTAAGAATATTTAAAACACTATAGCCCTTATTTGGCTATAAAGCATATTTGATCATGATTTCATCATTATTATTATAACCATTTATTATTATTATTATTATTATTATTATTATTATTATTATTATGTTACTGAGTTTCCATTTCCTAGGTTATTTTGAACATTATCATTTCTTACATGATACTTTTATAAACATCTTGTTACCTCTCACTAGGCACAACTATTCACATGGCTTACAAGGCCCATTAAACATCTTGTTACCTCTCATTAGGCAACAACTAATCACATGGCTCACAAGGCCCATTAACATCTTGTTACCTCTCACTAGGCAACAACTAATCACATGGCTCACAAGGCCCATTAACATCTTGTTACCTCTCACTAGGCAACAAATAATCACATGGCTCACAAGGCCATTAAACATCTTGTTACCTCTCACTAGGCAACAATTATTAGGGTTAGGGTTTACCTTTATATCCGAATAGGTTTTCAAATTCATATTATCAATCCAAACCCTAATTCATTGCTCCACACATCTAGGAGCATACATTAATATCATAAGTATTAAATCATACTTATTTATTCTCATCATTTATCATTAAATGATTATCAACACAAAAGATGACTTTCTTTCTCATCCTTACTAAGATATTGATTACATCATACTTTATTATCTTGGCTTCACTCTCTCTCAAGGTATTTTAGCCTACACTTATCAAAGTGCATTAAACTCATTACCTCTTAATATAACAATTGACATGACACACTTCATGTGTTACTCATCTGAGTATATTGGATTTGAGGTGCATCAAGGTGTATCACCCTTGAGGTGTTGGATATAATATATATCATGCCTTGATGTATCACTTCCCTCATCACTTTTATCATACTTAAGTTCATAAACTTATCTTATATTAGGGTATTTCCCATCCTAATACTTCATGCACTAACTCATCACATTTATCTTGTAGTGTATTGACCATAAGTCACACACTTGAATTACCCAACTAACATCAAGTGACATGAACTCATCTTCAGGTTAAGGCATTGTTGATATAGGGTTGACCATTATCAAACACTTTAGGTGTTTCACCTATCAAGGTATTAGTCACACCATTACCCGGTGCTACACTCATTACTTCTAAGAGTGTTTTGCCCTTACCTTTACAAGGTGTATCGGGTTGAATCATGTATGTCAAGTTGAACACATGTATTGGGTTAGGTTTATATCGAGCTAGGCATCATCATATCCCTCATACCCTTACTCATCAAGGTATCTACCTTACCAATCATATGGTATATCATCTTCACCATATATGGGTGTAACATGCTTACCTCACTTGAAGATATTGGCCACATCCTACTTTAATGTATTGGCCATAACATGTTATAGGGTATTAACCACCTTACCACTTTTTTCATCTAGTGTATTGTGTTACCCACCATATCATTTTAGAGATGTGTGCTCAACACCATATCGTCCAAGAGGTGTATGCTTAACCCAATCTCAGTTTAGAGGTGTATGCTTACTTACCATATCACGTTAGAGGTGTATGTGTGCTTACCATATGGGGTAAGAGGTGTATGCTTGCTTACCATATCACCTTAGAGGTGTATGTGTGCTTACCATATCAGGTAAGAGGTGTATGATTGCTTACCATATCACCTTAGGGGTGTATGTATGCTTACCATATCGGGTAAGAGGTGTATGCTTGCTTACCATATCGGGTAAGAGGGGTGTGTGTGTGCTTCACACCATATCGAGCAAAGAGGTGTATGCTTGACCTCATATCATCCAAGAGGTGTATTCTACATAACCATATCGTGCAAGAAGTATAAACTCATATCCATATTGTTTTAGTGGTGTAGGTGCCTCACCATATCGGGTTAGAGATGCTTGCTTATGTGCTTGAACCCGATATCACTTTATAAGGTGATACCATCATCTTAAAGCTCTAGACCTTCGTTCTAATTGTTCTGGTTCATGGAAAACAGTCCTAATTTACTACTAGAGCTCATGGATTCATCAATTATGCAAGAAAATTCTATTTGAAAGTAAATCATTTAACTAAGGCAAGATTGATGATAAATAATAACATAATTGAGTTCAAGTTATATAACCCGCCTCAAGAGCAACTTCAAAGCTCCAAGATCCAAAGCTCCACGTTAACAAGGTTGAAGGTGAGCTTCTCAAAGTTCCAAGACTTGAGCTCCTCACCCCTATGCACGATACCTCACCACTTGTGGTCGATATCCCTCACTTATGGCTGATATCCCTCACTTGGCCGATATCACTTTGCAATGGGTGATATCACTTTGCTATGGGTGATACCAAGGCTCTATGCATGATACTCCTTCACCCTTTCACGATATCAAGACTCTATGCACGCTATCTTAGAGCAAGGGGGTGATAGATTTCGAAAAAAATCACTTATGGGTGAAAGGAAGGGTATATATACTTGAGGTTCATGAAAAAGTGTGTATATGAGGTGTCACCATTTTAAGCTAGTAGGTGCCACGTATCCATGCATGGTTGATGCCTGTACTTGCATTCACTCATATTTATCTTGGCATGAAAAACACTTGAGGATAATCTAGATATGATATTTTGGCCATTAGTTATCTTGTTTGATAAGATATCTCATCTTTATCTCATAAATTATGCAAACTGATACAACTTTTACAAGGAGCATCTAACTCATCATGGATCACATACTTGAGGTGCTTAGCTCATCATGGACAAGGACAAGAGTTCAAAAACAGATATGGGATCCCCTCTATGGTTCCTTGGTCGATAGGCACTCCCATATGGACTCTACAACCCGATACAAGCTCAAATTAGGGTTTCACATACAACACTTTCTTGGTCTTTTCATCACCAAGAGTATCATACTCAAATATGATCCAAACATGGTGCCTCATCCTTTCTATCTCCTCTAAATGATACTATGAGGGAGTAGGGACACTCTAGAGCTGGAAATTTGCATATCAACCCTACATTTTGGTAAATTACAAATTGCACCAAAATTGGTACACAAGTTACTAACACTATTCAAACAAGTTCAAACTTGGAATTTAGGCTTTCCACAAGCCACCACCTTGCATCATTCTCTCTATAATGATGATAAAACACATGATGCATGTTCAACATATGACATATTTCACTATAACCCCTCATCTTGGGTAAATTGCATTTTGGTCCAAAATAAGAGAACATTGCTCAAACATTATTCAAATAGGACCAAATTTGAAACATAAGTTCATCACCTGATAACAAAATAGTTTAGAGGGTTATATTAAAGTTATAAGAAACTTATTTAGCCAAAACAAATAGGGTTAACTCATAACCCAAGTTAGGGTCATTACAACATCTAAAGATACCTCTGGGATAAGTTCTTCTCTGATGAGTAGCTTCTCCTTATAATAAGAAAATAAATAGCTAACGATATAGTTGGTATAAGTCATAAGAAAGTTTAGTGTTGTGTAATTAGATTAGAGTGGAATAGTAGATGTTTGATAAGACTTGTTGTTCCAAGTGGGTAACAGAGCGTGACTCTGGTCTTTCCTTGAAGGTGAAATGCTAAAACTAAGTGAGGAGTATGGAAGACTCCCAAGGTCAAGAATCTTATCACATAAGTAGTAATTAGAGAAGGTGACAATTAGTGAGATGTGACATATGAGTTAAATAAGGTATGTATAATGCTTCTCTGACTAAGAAAAGTGTTACCTAACATAGAGTTGACTCTACAATCAGTAATGGAAGGGAAAGTTGAGTATGTGTCATGTGTGATAGATTTTATAATAATCTTTAATGGAAGAACTTTGTGTTGGTCAAATTTCTATGGAATATCCATGAAATAAAAATATTATGTGGAAACTTGATGATATGATGTATGAATGACAATTGTTTTCTTTTGTCTCGGATTTTGGGGATGAAATCCTTGTTAGGGGTTTATAATTGTAGCATCCTTGACCTGGGTTATGGCCTAACCCTAGATGTTTTTCTTACGTAAGTTATTTACAAACTTTCTATAATCTTTTGAAAAGTAATTAATGCTCTTTGTGAAGTTTATTTTCAAGTTTGAGATTATTTGCAAACTAAGTGTGCATTATTTGATAGTCTGAGTGTAAAGTGCAATTTACCCAAGATGAGGGGTTATATTGCAAATGTCACATGTTGAATGTATCCTAAGTGTTTTAAAATCATAAGAGAGAGAATGATTCTAAGTGGTGGCTTGTGGAAAGCCTAAATTCTAAAGTAAGAACTTATTTGAATAATGCTAAGTGCTTTGTGCACCAATTTTGGTACAAAATGTAATTTATCCAAAATAAATGGTTGATGTGCAAATTACCACTTCTAGAGTGTCCTTACTCCTTTATAATATCATATAAAGGATATATAAAGGAGACACCATGTTTGAAACATCTTTGAGGGATGATATTCTTGGTGATGAAAAGACTAAGTTAAGCCCTTGAATGAGTTATATCGAGTTGTAGACTTGAATAGGAGACCCTATCAGCCAAGAAGCCATAGAGGGAGTCTCCTATAGATTTGTTGACTCTTGGCTTTGCCCATGACTAGATAAGAACCTCAAGGAAGTCATATGTGTTGGTTTGCAACTTTTCTTTGGAAAAGTTTGTGTTGAATTATGAATATATAATAATGTGAATGGAAGTAACTTGCCCTAGAAGATAACCAAAGGGACGACCCTTATCCCTTGAATTATCCTTAAGTTATTATTTTGCATGGAAAGGTAAAGATGGGATGCATTCAAGTACATGTGTCAATCCATGCATGTCCATGTGGCACTTAGTAGCTTAAGGTAATGACACCTCTTACACTCTTTTTCATAAACCATAAGTATAAATACCCTTCTCTTCACTTATTAGTAGAAAATTCGGATCTTGTTACCATATTTTTTTTAGATATCATGCATACCACTTTGGTATCATGCATAACAAAAGGAATGTCGAGTTTAGAGCTTGCTATCAGCCATATAAGAAAGATATCGACCAAGCAAGGTGATATCGACCATAGAAGAAAGATATCGACCAAGAAAGGTGATATCAACCATAGAGAGGGATATCAGCCACAAGAGGGAAGATATTGTGCAAGTGCTAAGGAGCTCAAGTCTTGGACTTTGATAAACTCATTTTCAACCTTGTGAATGTGAAGACTTGGATCTTGGAGCCTGGAAGTGTTCTAGAGGCGGGTTATATAATTTGAACCCAACTATGTTATTATTCACTTTCAATATTGTTGAACTTGTTGAACTACTTTCAATTTCAAATTACTTTGATTAGTTGATGTTCCTTTAAGTTCCAATTAGTTGTTAGGACTGTTGTCCATGAACTAGAAAAGCAAGACAAAGGTCTCTAGGTTGATGATGATGACATCATCATGGTACAACCTGATATAGGGTTGAAGTACCTTAAACCTGATATGAAACCCAAGATGAAGGCTAACTCGATATGGTGGTGAGTGATACCACATGAACGATATGAGTGAGATATCATGAACGATAACAGTAGTACATACTTGTACCTTGTAGAAGATATGAGGTCAAGTTCATACCTCATGCAAAATATGTTACACTCTACTCGATATGGTTAAAACCCTAGATGAGAAAGTGAAACCCGACATGCCTTTTAAACTTGACATACCCCTATCACTTTGTGATGGGTTGAAGAGATCAATTAGATACCAAGCTTGTTATTCAAATCATATGATACAACTGATTCTTGGAAGGAATGAAAGAACATGAGCATAATGGTTTGCCTGATATACTAACCCAATATATCAGCCAATATGCTAACACGATATGAAGACTCAATATAGGAACTCGATAATGGTAACCAATATGGCATGGTGTATAGACTACCAAAAACAATACCATGATGAAGCATCTATCCTATGCTCGACATGGTGCACACTTTGTGCACGATATGGAACCAAATATACTCTTATACCCGATATGAGGTCAAGCATCTAGCCCATACATGATATGAGGTTAACTTGAGATGATAAGAACTAAGTGATAGCTAACCTGAGATGGGTACATGATATGGTGTTAGGGGATACACCCTAAAACATGATATGGTGATGTGGTCACACCGTATGCCCGATATGGATACATGATATGATGATAGGTGTATCTTAAACATGATATGGTAGCATACACACTATGATCCCCGATATGGTGGGAACACATCAATCCAATATATTTGATTAAGTGATATATGTTGTGTGTTGTGTTAAATTCAACATTAAATGCTAATGATTTTAATGCAATTTGATAATGGTGAGTTAATGTACCCTAAAGAGGAGATTTAAGTCAACTTAATAAAATATGATGTGGGCAATATTTTCAAGTGAGGTAAGGATGTTACACCCATGTATGGTGAAGGTGATACACCATATGATTGGTAATATTAACACCTTAATGGGTAAGCGGTGAGGGATATGATGATGTCTAGCTTGACATACACCTAATCTAATACATGCAATTCAACTTGAGATACATGATTCAACCCAATAAACCTTGTAAGGGTGAGGGCAAGACACTCTTACGAGTGATGAGTGTAATGCCAAGTAATGGTGTGGCTAACACCTTATTAGGTGAAACACCTAAAGTATTTGATAATGGTCAACCCTATATCAACAATTCCTTAACTTGAGATGAGTCCATATCACTTGATGACAGTTGGGTAAGTGAGTGACTTATGGCCAATACACTATAGGGTAAATGTGATGAGTTAGTGCATGAAGTATTAGGATGGGAAATACCCTAATACAAGATAAGTTGATGAACTTAAGTAAGTTAAAAGTGACAAGTGAAGTGATACACCAAAGCATGATAAATATTACATCCAACACTTTCAGGTTGATACACCTTGATGGACCTCAAATCCAATATACTTGGATGAGTAACACATAAAGTGGGTCATGTCAATTGTTACATTAAGATGTAATGAGTATAATGCATTTTGCTAAGTGTAGGCTAACATACCTTGAGAAAGAGTTAAGCCAAGTTAATCAAGTATGATGTAATCAATATCCTAGTGAGGATGAGAGAGAAACTCATATTTTGTGTTGATAATCATTTAATGATAAATGATGAGAATAAATAAGTATGATTGAATACTTATGATATTAATGTATTCTCCTAGATGTGTGGAGTAATGAATTAGGGTTGGGATTGATAATATGAACTTGAAACCCTAGTCGGCTATAAAGGGAAACCCTAACCCCAATAATGGGAAGGTTGTATTTGTATTATTGCATAAGCCTTGTGAGACATGTTAAACACTTGTATAACAAGTATGATGGTTATGTGGTCTGATGACCTAATAGATAGTTGTTTCCTAGTGAGAGGTGACAAGATATTTAATGGGCTTTGTGAGCTATGTGAATTATTTGTACAACAAATATAATGTTTATATAATCTGATGTTTGAAAAGATAGTTGTTTCCTAGTGAGAGGTGACAAGATGTTTGAAGGGCTTTGTGAGCTATGTGAATTATTTATGCAACAAGTATAATGTATACCTTGGTCTGATGGCCTAGAGGTAATGATTACCTAATAAGTGGTAACAATTCTCAGTGATGAATTAAGGGTTTGAATACCCAAGCATGATGATGATAAGAGATTGAGATCCTAAGTGTTATATGTGTTCCAAAGAAACAGGAAAGTACTTGATAAATGTATTATCCCTTTCTTTGTAGCATCTGATATAAATCTTGCTTACAACTTGATTGATACTAAAAAGATATTGTAATGCACTTAATTATTCAAGTGGAATCTTATCATGTAGTTGCCCAGACCATAGATACATTTAGTGTCAAAATTTGTTGAATGGTGAAACAAGTTTGACTATGTATACATATTAGTGAATATGTAATTATATTCGGGTTCTCAGTGGACTCTCCAACTAAATAGGAGTGCTCAGTGGACTCCCCAACTAAACCAGGATCGCTTAGTGGTCTTCCTGATGAAACAAAACCAGGATCACTCAGTGGTCTTCCTGATGAAAAATAATCTGGGAAAGCTTAGTGGTCTTCTCCTGAAGAGAGTACATGTTGCGAATGTAACTCTATAGCGAAGATACCAGTATACCCTGGTAAGCTAATTATAGAAGACACTAGATGTCCTTCCAGTTATATTGTACTGACTGAGAAAGGTGAGGCCTTGATAGCCGGCTCTGCCATTGACCTTGTATGATACTGATTTCGACTTAGCAGTGGTCGGTTGGAGCATGAGCAGTATACCTCATCTCCTCTGGACATAAGTGTGATTGTAAATATGTAATCAGTCATGTAGTGTATTTGCTTAAGGATCAAATACGGAAGACATTGGTTGATGTACACTTCTTTTTATACATCTTAATTGGATAGTTGTTATACATGTTTCTTTATATTCCTTGTAAAGTGAATAGATGATTTATTTCTCTATAATAGATAGCTGCATTACTTTAAGAGAAGAGATTACTCAGTTCTACTTATAACAATGATTAATCCTGCTTATTAATGTAAAAGAATCCTCACCTCAGTTTTATACTATTTATCTGTGATAATAATATTGTTGGCAGAGAGTTATATCTCTCGCTAGGACAACTGTCTCACCCTGTGGGATCCAAAATTTTTAGGTGGACATGCACAAGGAGGAAGAGACTATTCTATAGAGGAAGGAAAATAATAACTGGGGTAGTAGTAATAGCTCAGGTTGAGTATACTGTCTATCGTGTCTGGTAGATAGAAGTCCTATGTGTTGTCTTTGTACACTCAGATCCTTGGATTTAGTACACAATGGTTCTTTGAATGATCTAAGATTTTAGCTTGATCTCCTTGGGGTTTATGTTGCTTATGTATAGGTTTTAGCAAAGCAACTGCTATGTGTTATCCTCGAGTTGAGATAGTACAATGTATGTACAATGGGAACCATGATGTATATAAAGTTTAATTCTTTCAGTAAGAGTTTCTTGGAAGAGGATCTCTTTGCAAAAATTGTTTTAATTTTTAGTGATTTTGTTAATCCACTGCTTATGCTTATTCCACAATTATTACTAGTGATGGCTTTATTTGTTACTGGGTCGTCACATGTGCATTGAACCTTTGCGGTGCTAATGGTGCAGGAAACCTTGGTTTCTTGAAACTTCCAGACCTCTGTCCCTGGAACTGGGTAGGTCCTTTCCTACTATTTGCTTCACATTTCTCAATCACAGACCTTTCTATCCTCCTAACTGATTCCACAAAGGTGGAAAACCTCTATCAATTCTCTAGAGCAGCTACAGGTGTGGTTAACTTAGTGTTCAGACTCATCTCAAAATGTTGAATCCTCTCATCATCCGTAGTAGCCATGTGTGGACAAAACTATAGAAGCTCCATAAACTTAGCTTCATACTCACTAATCTTCATCGGTCCTTGTTTAATCCGCTCAAATTGTGAGATTTTCTCATCTAGATAAGTCTTGGGAAAGTATCTACTGACAAATTCACATCATAATTCCTGCCATCCGAACTCAACACCAGATCTTTTCTCTTTTTCAATGGCCCACCAATAGACAATTCTTCCTTTTAAAAGGTACACAACATGCCTAACTTTATCAGTTTCTGGGATACTAACAATTCTAAAGGCTTTTTCCAGCTCAGTGAGCCATAAATCTACGACTGTTGGGTCAGATGTACTGGCATATTCGATGGATCCTACATAGCATAACCGCTCAAAGGTATTACCAGATCCATGTCCCTCATTGGGAACTAGTGCCCTAGGTGCTGGTGCTGGCATCTGATCTACCATATGCATCTTTGTGGTCATGAACTATCTGAAAAGAACATGAAAGGTTGGGTTCTCTAGCATGGCTTGATCAAGATGGAGATTCTCAGGCACTGATTCCTCTCTAGCCTGATCCCTTGCACCTCCTCCTAGTGCAGCAACACTACTCTCAGTAGAATGTTCTTCGTGTGCTCCAACCATCCTTCAGCTTTACTTCTTCTCCTATATGAGAAGAAGTCACTATAAGATAAACTGGAGGATACTGGAACAGACTCAACAACCTTAATCCTATGTCTCTGTAGACTCAACGAACCTTAGGATCTGATACCAAAACTTTGTGATGACCCGACAGTTGAATCACCACCAGTAATTACACAGAATAACCATTAGCAGTGGATTAATGAAAAACACTAAATATAAAAATCATTTTGCAAAGAGATCCATTGCCAGGAAACTCTTAAAGAAATAACCAAGGCAATATATACACCATGGTTCACATTGTACATACATTGTACCATCTTATCTCGAGGATATCATATACTAGTTGCTTTGCCCAAACATATACATAAGCAACATAAAACCTCAAGGCATACAAGACAAAATCTCATATCGTTTATAAAACCATTACATACTAACTCCCAAGGACCTGAGAGTACATAGACGACACATATGACTTCTATTTACAAGACATAACAGACAACACACTCAACATGAGCTATTGTTGTTGTCCCTATTGTTGTTCTCCTCCCTCTGTAGTACGGGCTCTACCTCCTCGTCCGCATCCACCTAAAAAAATGTTGGGACCAACAGGGTGAGACAAAAGTCCCAGCGAGAGATATAACTCTCCACCAATAATGTTATTATCATAGGTAAATAGTATAAAACAAAGTAGAGGATCTTTTATATTATAATCAAGATTAATCACTGTTTATAAGAAGAACAGAGCAATATCATCTTTTAAAGCATTGCAACTATCTAAGATAGAGCAATAAATCATCTATTCACTTTATAAGGAATATGAAGAACACATAACATCTATCTATTTAAGATGTATAAAAGTAATGTAACATCAACCAATGTTTCCATATTCAATCCTTAAGTAGATATGCTACACGGCTGATTACATATTTACAATGACACTTATGCCTATAGGAGATGAGGTATACTACTCATGCTCCAACCGACCACTGCTTAGTTGAAATTGGTACCATACAGGGTCAATGGAAGAGCCAGTTGCCAAGACCTCACCCATCTTGGTCAGCTGAGACCACTGGCAGTGACATCATGTCAAACTACAACTAGCTTGCTGAGGTATAGTGACATCTTCACCATGGAGCTACAACCGCAGAATGCACTCTCTTCAGGGAGATCACACAACAATCCCTGAAACATTTTCATCATGGTGATCACATGGCAACCCTGGTATTCCTCGGGAGATCGCACAGAAATCCCTATCTGGGCGTAAGGATATGTTCGTCCGTCACCACCACATATTAAAAAATATGCACTCCGAGTTAAACTCATTTCACCATTCAACAAATCCTGACACCGAATGGATCTATGACCTGGACAAGTACATGATAAGATTCCACTTGATTAATTAGGTGCATTACAATATCTTTTAGCATCAACTAAGTTACAAGCATTAATTATAACATATGCTACAAAGAAAGGTTTAATACATTTATCAAGTACTTTCATAATCTTTGGAACACATTGAATGCATTACACTCAGGATCTCAGTCCCTTATCACATTACTAGGAATTCTCATCCCTTAACATTATCATCATCATGATTGCTATATCTGGGTATTCAAACCCTTAGTTCATCACTGAACATTGTCACCTCGTATCAGGTAATTATTACCTCTAGGTCCTTAGACCAGGTATACATTATACTTATTGCACAAGTATTTCAAATAGCTCACAAGGCCCATTTAATCTGTATCATATGAACCATCATAGTTCATACCTGGCTATGCTCATCATCTCATGATACCTGCATGGTTAGTATTTCATGATAAAAATAATATCAAGTACAGAACATCACCATGCATTAGAAGAGACCTTCCCATTATTAGGGTTAGGGTTTCCCTTTCAAGTCAATTAGGGTTTCAAGTTCAGATTATCATGAATCAAAACCATGATTCATAGCTCCACACATATTTGGAGCATCAGTGTATGCTTATTAAATGATTATCAAACAAAGTATGAGTTTCTCTCTTATACTCACTAGGATATTGATTACACCATACTTTATTAAGTTGGCTCAACCCTTTTCTCAAGGTACATTGGCCTACACTTGTCAAAATACATTAAACTCTTTACATCTTAATGTATCATTTGATATAACACACTTCATGTGTTACTCAATCAAGTATATCAGATTGGAGGTGCTTACGTCCATATCGGGCAAGAGGTGTATTCTTGCTTACCATATCGGGCAAGAGGTGTATGAGTGCTTACCATATTGGGCAAGAGGTGTATTCATGCTTACCATATCGGGCAAGATGCCATATCAGGAAAGAGGTGTATGCTTGCTTGACATATCGAGTAAGAGGTGTATGCTTGCTTACCATATCAGGAAAGATGTGTGTGCTTCCACCAATATCGGGCAACATGTGTGTGCTCCCACCATATCGGGCAAGAGGTGTGTGCTTCCACCATATTGGGAAAGAAGTGTGTGCATCCACCATATCGGGCAAGAGGTGTGTGCTTCCACCATATCGGGAAAGAGGTGTGTGTGCTTCACACCATATCAAGAAAGAGGTGTGTGTGTGCTTCACACCATATCGGGTAATAGGTGTGTGTGTGCTTCACACCATATCGGGTAAGAGGTGTGTGTGTACTTCACACCATATCGGGCAAGAGGTGTGTGTGTGCTTCAAACCATATCGAGTTTCATCATCATATCGGGTTGGAGGTGCTTCAACCCGATATCAGTTTGTGCAATGATGTTGTCATCATCATCAAGCTATAAAGTTTCGTTCCTTACTGTCTTAGTTCATGGACAACAGTCCTATGCAACTATTAGAACTCATGGATTCAATAATTATTCAAGAAAACTTGAAATTGAAAGTAGATCATCAAGTATAGCAAAATTGAAGGTGAATAATAACATGATTAGGTTCAAGTTATATAACCCACCTCAAGAATAACTTCAAAACTCCAAGATCCAAAGCTTCACATTCCCAAGGTTGAAGATGAACTTATCAAAGATTTAAGACTTGTTCACAACTCCTCTATATGCAAAGAATCCATAGACAAGAACTTAGTGAAGAAGAAAAGAAAGGAAGAATCACAACCCGAGATTCATGCTTCAAACAAGGTTGAAGAATGACCATGGCTTCATATTAAGCTTAAGGCTCGAGTTCCTCCTTGCTCCTCAACTACTATGCATGGTATCTAAGAGAAAGATGGTTGTAGGAATTGAAAAGTTTCACTAGTAGGTGAAAGGAGTGGTATATATAATTGAGGTTCATGAGAGAGAGTGTATAAGAGGTGTCATCACCTTATACTACTATGTTCTACATGTACATGCATGGTTGACACATGTCCATGCATGCAAACATATTTATATTGACATGCAAAACTCTTGAGGATAATCTAGGGATAAGATTTCAGCCATTAGTTATCTTGTTGAGCAAGATATTTCAACCCAACATCACTTTATTCACAAACTGAGCTTAACCCATCATGGCAAAGGCCAAGAGTTGATAAAATGATATGGGACCTCCTATATGGATCCTTGGTCGATAGGCACTCCCATATAAGCTCTACAACTCAATACAACAATTAGAGTTTCAACTATACAACTCTTCTTGATCTTTTCATCACCAAGAATACCATCACGCAAAAATGATTCAAACATGGTGTGTCTTTCTTTCTGTCTCCTCTAGATGATGCTAAGAGAGAGTAGGGACACTGTAGAGATGGTAATTTGCATATCAACCCTATACTTTGGGTAAATTGCATGTTGCACCAAAACTGGTACACAAGGCACAAGCATTATTCAAACAAGCTCCAACTTGGAACTTAGGCTTTCCACAAGCCACCCCTTAGCATAATTCTCTCTCTTATGATGCTAAAGAACTTGAAGCATGTTCAAAATGTGACATATTGCAATATAACCCCTCATTTTTGGTAAATTGCAAATTACACCCAAACTATCATATAATACACAAATAATTTGCAAATAAGCTCAAACTTGAAAATTAAACTTTCCTTGAGTCTTAATTACTTTTTAAAAGATTAAAACAAGTTTATAAATAACTTACTTAAGAAAAACTTCCAGGCTTATGGCATAACCCATGTCAGGGATGTTATAATATATGTCATGGGTTTATAGTCAATCTTGTAGCACAGAGTTGGTTATATCACTAGAACGTTTCACATATGCACCATCTGTGATACTAGCAATCAAATGGTTCAGTAAGTAATCCACATAACAAGATGTGTTTTTGACTCTCAAAATATGTCTAGCAACTTGTTACCACGATCATTCTACCAACAAAGACATAATTCGATCTTTATCTATTTTTTTTGGAAAGCCTACTCCATCACCATTTGAATAAATGGTTCGCATTGTTCTTGTATGGTTGATCATGATATCTATAAGAAATTGTGGAATATCGAGATCTTCAAATCTATGTCTATTAGCCATCTTCCAAGATTTATGCAATATCTTGAATATGTTTATACGAGCCACCTCCTTTGAGACTCCTTCATGGTGCATATAACACTCCATAGCTTTTGCCACATCTCCCCTTTCCTTTTCATTCTGCTTAAAGAGTGAAAATTATTTGTAGTTGTCATATACTGGAAGTAATATTTTTGAAAGATATAAATGTCCTATCAATAGAACTGCAAAATAAATGAGGTAGTTATACCTTTGTTGTTCCTAAGTCATCAACCAGGCGACTTATGATGGAGCTCCAATGCAAGAACTCAAACTTGGTAATGGATTCCATGTTTTTTGGTTTTAGATCTTCACCAAGCAGAACATAAGCATAAGCCATTAACAAAGAATTTGCAATTGTAACACTAGCATTTTTCAAGTACTCTGTAAGAGTGGGTATATGGTTTCCATGGTACCATCTGGCCTCCACTAAATATGCCTTGCAAAGATTCACCCACTACAATGAAGAAAATGTATGTTTGAATGAATTTCTTGTTCTTCATTCAGTCTTTAGCAAAATGAAGTGACACCAAAATAATGTTATCTAACATGGCTCACCATATTCTTTAAGAAGTGGACCACATTGATTCCTTTGTCTCTCAGAATTATAAATGCAAGTTCATTAACATTGTTAAATAGTGCCATGATGCAAACCTTCATGTAATACGGAAGATGGACCATTCCATCACTAACATCCCATCTAAAATTCATACACACAACATTAATACCTTGTTATAACAAAATATAATCACAATGAACTAACAAATGTTAAGTACCTTTCTAATGTTTCTGTAAATAGTTGTAATTCTTCAAGGTTACCATAAATATCATAAATGTCATCAATCACCGTAATCAAAATAGAAACTTTCGTCAATTCCACTCTCAAATATCCGAATTTGGGCTCAAATTGCATCCCTATTGCAAACATATATATTTCAACCAATCTATCTCTTGCAAATGGTAGCTTCTTTGCTAGTCCTAATCTGGTCCACCAACTGCATAATAGTAAGAAAAATGAGTGTCATATATACATATATGGGATATGGGAGTCACATCTGATAGGTGTAATCAAGTAATGTGATCCTAGAGAGTAGTTAAAAAAGTTTCCACATTTTACTATGAAAGAGTTTCTTCTAGGCGCAGTGGGCATGTTATACACAGGGCTAGGGTGATTATTGGATGATTGTGAAGTTTCTAATAGTTGAGCAGTGGTTTTGAGGTGTTGGTTGATTTGGGCTCCTACCCGCACATTTAGTGTGACAAAGACTTGTTTTCAAAAGGAGTTGGGTTATTTTGTGGATTTTGGGAAGTTTTAGACAAATGGGTAGTTAACTTTGGTGGGTTTTAGAGAATTTTGAAAAGGTTTAGGTAGTTGGGTTGTGGTTTAACCTAGTTTTGTGGGATGAGAACCTATGCACATTTATTGTTCAATGAAAGTAGAAAATGTGATACTTTACCGTATGCATTTAACAACGTGACAACTAATCCAATGATGTGGCACTTAATAGGGGAGTTACAATTCAGTTGCACATTTGATGCCACATACACAAATACTATTTTAATGAAGTATATATTATATTACCAATAAACAATTTTTTTTTTCAACATAAGACAAATGTGTAAATCTAAAATTTATATTTACATAAACCTTTCATGTTAACTTCACATTATTTTAATCAAGAGACAATCTATATATTAAATCAACAACAAAACAAGGTCATATCAGAGGATAATATGAGGTTTTATAACGAGGATGTTGGTGTCTTGATGATCAAATGAGTTTGTCTAGTATATGTAATACATGAAAATGATACTCCAAGGCCTCGTTCCTACAACACTACACTACATTCTCTCATTCTCTCACCCTAGCACTCCATTTCTATACTATAATGCCTCATTATCTCATCATAGGGCCTTGTTGCTCCATCACCTCATTCTTCTATCTTTTTGCCTCATGGTGGTGGTGTATACATCATTTCTACACAAACACACCTCATTTTCTAGTTTTATCATCTTGTTTATACACTATCATGTTTCACTTTCTAGTCTTGACGTCCCGTTTCTAAGTTATAGCCTCATTTTCTACTCTTGATGCCTCATCTTTGTGCTATTAGTTCTCATTTCCTAGTCTTGATGTCTCATCTTTACACTATTTCACATCATTTTGTAGTACCATCACCTCATTTCTAAGCTATCATACCTCATTCTCTCACCCCAAAATGTCATTTTTACTCTACCACACCTTGTTCTCTCACCCCAGTGCCTTGTTATCTTGTCCCACCAAGATCACCACACCTTATTTTCTTATTCTAATGCCTTGTTTGTACACTACCACACCTCCTTCTCTCACTCCATCACATGTTCCTAACGCCTCATTTCTCTTTTTTTTTATGCTACCACACATCATTCTATCACCCAACGCCTCCTTAATTTTCCCATATCACAACACCTCATATTTTAGTCATGGTGCCTCTATTTTAAGCTATCAAGCCTCACTCTATCATTCCAGTGCTAGGTTTTTTTCCTTTCAAAATGAGGTATTTTTACAACAAAAATAGGCTTCCCCATCCCCGCTCAAACAATCCATTTATGCCACAAAATGAGCCTCTACGACTATACAAGTTTTTTTTTAGAGTAGACAAGATATATTTGGGACTAAATTTGTTATTGACACAAAACAAATGCCTATCGACTAAAATAAGCATTTTTGCCACCAAATGAGATGCATTTTCGACAAAGTGATGCATTTTTACATATAAATGAGGTTATTGTTAGGTAAGGAGTGCAGAAAAAATTCATTTAGTTGCAAATGAGGTGATATTGAATTAAAAAGAATTATATAATATTATCACTAAGAACTAGGTGTTTTGACTACAAGATGAGACATTATTTTGACTATATAAGAGCATGCGTTGTAATGCAAAAATAAGGGGGTTTGTCAACTATTACGAGGTGCATGATCATTGTTTTTGAAATATAAGGTGTGGGGCTAGTGGAAGAGAGTACATAGTAGTTGGGATTAAACTATATAAGCACCTCATTTTCTTTTTCTAGGATGGACAATGAAAATCTCCTTTGTGTTTCAATAATAAAAAACACTTTACTCATAAATTAGAATTTCTTTTGCAGGATGCGTGTGGTTACTTTAGTTAATATATATTTTTCATCGATAATTTAGAATATAAAAAAATCCATCAATTCTATCGTCTATGATCTTTTCTTAGATGTCAAGTATAACTCACTCTTAAACTTAGGATTATATCCACTCATTCTGGTCACAAAATCACTTTTACTAATGGTATTACATATATATACATTGTTTTCTTAGACCAAAATCCAAGCATGATTTGTTGATTGTATACAATCTAGTAATATTTTCTTGTTTACTGTTAAAGTTAAGGAATATACATCATAATGCTATTTGATGATGATCGAAAAACTATTGCTTCCGATTAATGTCTTTAAAATGTGTTTTACATTATTTCAGATTTGTACAATTTTTTCTCCCAGTTGTGTACCTCTAGAGAATTAGAAAAATTCCATTTATATTCCTAGGTCAAGTAAAAGATCAATATTGCCTAGAACTTTCTGATGTCACACTTCCAAGTTTTTGAACACGTTGTTGCTTACTTCCAAATTGATTTGTTTCTAAATGCATGAATATTGTTGGGTAAAATTTGAAACTGTGGGTTCTTAAGCTTATTTTTTATTTTATAGTATTCCTATTTGTTCCAGTAAATTTCTTGTGAATTAAAAAATAGTATACTTCATAATTAATCAGGCCACATCGTATATATGCTTGGACTAACTTTTTTATAACCCATTTTTTGCATGTTCACGACAATATACAACTTTTCACCAACTATACAAAACAAATGACATCTATGCAATAACAAAATATAAAAAAATTAAGTACATGGAATGGCTTATTGACTTTGTTCATATTTCCACCATATAACAACTTAATGTTCCATTCATTCTGTATTTTCCATACTGAACTTTATATTAAGGACTATGACACAATACGTTAATACCATAACATTATGTTAGATTTTTATTTCTTTCTTGATGCAATTATATTTATTTTACTACTACACCCCTGCATATCCTCATGATTTGTGTTTATATTTATAAATAATTTATTCCTTAACAGATAATCAAAGATCTAATGGGAACTACAACGAATTCCTTGTCCTCGTGATGTAGAACTTGTTATGGACAATGATAAGGAAAAAACCTTTCGTATTAAGTTTATCCCCTTTTTCCTCCATTCATTTATGTTGATTTTTAGTTTTAATAAAGGAAATAGTGAAGGTCGGGGATGATTATTTTTTAAAGTACACAGAAGAATACAAAAAAGGGTTGCACTATTATAATAAGAGACCTACTAAACCTTTATTCTACTTATCTATCACATATGTCTTGCCTCTCAGATTATAAAAAAAAAGTTGTAATACAACTGTGCTCTGTACAAATATTAACCATATGTTTTTGACATACAATTTTGTAATCCTCTTATTGAAGGATCATTTTTTTATATAATATCATTTTGGGATATGTTATACACCCCATCATGACCTTGGAAAATTAATTTTAACTTTATAATTCTACTTGAGTTGATGTAGACATTGCTTTCATAATGTAGATTTTATAATTGCAGTTTATTTATTTTACCATTTTCCAAAACATTAACATGACAAACACCTTTAAGATTTGGAAAGTGATCACTGACATTCAAGCATACACATATTTATCTTCAAATAGTGATCTAAGTTCATCAAGAAAGTTAATCAATTTTGCATAAATAACCTCAAAACCCAAATGCTTTACAATTTACAAAAATATTTTTCATTTTATCATTTTACCCCTTCTTGAAATGATATAATCAAAATATTATTATAAAAATGTATTGGTGAACAACTTACACAAAATTTAACCTATGCAAGTTCTCCATATATATTCCATAATAGAAGTTGTGATGCTTCTTAGATTGTATTTGATCAAAACAAGGATAAAAATTTCTTTATGAATGAATAATATGCAAAATTTATCACGTATCTGTCATTATTGAGGTTTTCTTCCATTATAATAGTTATATTTCATAAGAAAACATAAAACCTCTTACACAATAAATTATTATAAAAACCACATATATTAATGAAGGCGCACAAATAAACATCAATGAGATGCTTACATACCGATGGTGGTATAATACAATTTTTTATTATGAACTAACACTTCGATCTTTAAAAACCTAAATTTCCAAGATAGTCATAATTTTATCTATAAAATAATATTAATAAATGAAATACAGATGTAGGAAGCATTTTTCATTCTTTCTCAATGGATTGCCTACATTTGGTAGAAAATGAATGATATAATGATTGTATAAAATCTCATATGATTGGTACATGACTCCCTAAATAAAAGTATGAATTGAGGAATATTCATATTAAATATTATTTATGTGTATTTGAGTTAAATTTTTGTTGTGTGTATTCTAGTAACTATTCCAACATATTAAAAGATAGTTTAATTGAGAGAAAATATGAACACAAAAATGCACATCCAAACTTTTGATATTCAAGTTGTCCTCTTTGAGATAAATGTTAATATAATGATATTCATTATGTCAATATATAGACATTGATTCATAGTGGAGCTTACAAGTTAGAGACTTTTCATATGTATAAAATTATATGATGCAATATTAAATCACGAGTCTATGCTCATATCAAATAAGGCATAAAGCCACATTTTCAACTAAATTTCAATCAAGGAGGGGAAATAATAAGAGATATCATTTATCTAGGATCATTTTGTAAGTGAAACCCTACACATGACTACATATGTAGGAACACATACACAGTGGCAGAGCCAGAAAATAATGGTTTGAAGGGCACCTCTCAATGGGAGACATGTATGACACTGTTAGATGGGAATAATAGTAAATTTTCCTATATATCTAACTCATTTCCATGTGAACATATGCATGATTTTATAGTTTGGGTGGGGCATCTGCCCCCACTCCATCCAAGCTTGCATGTGTCTACGCCTCTGTACATACACCATATTTTGTACAACTTAACAAAAATGGTAAAAAATAGTTATAGAAAACATGAAAAATAAAAAAAGCATGTTGAAAACATTGTGTGCTACTTGTTAGGATATTGTCTCTTATCCTATTAGGATAATGAGAATTGTCTTAAAAATAGGAAAGTTCTAATTGGTGTAGACTTGGAGTCATAATATTATTTCCTTATTCAATTCCCTTTCCTACTTAGTTGGAGTTGTATTCACATTATCCTATTCCAAATAGAATAATTGTATCCTCTTGTCCTACTCCTATTCTGGGGTTGGTCTATCTTTGGGGCCTATAAATAGAGTAGTAGCCATGTGTTGTGAGTAGGCCAAAAAGAGGGAAGCCAAAAAGATAGCCAAAGGGAGAGAGAGAAATAGTGGGATACAAGATTCTATTGTGGGCGTGGGATTGTGAGAGAGCGACAATCCTTGTAATCTTTCTGAAGGTGCTTAATAGAATTTTGTAGTCTTCTTCGCCAACATTGTTCTCTTGTAGTTATTTGCTTGGCAGTTATTGGCTTCGTCGACTGGGGTCGTTCTTATTCTTCTCGTACATGCTAAGACTGTATCTCATATAATCGGGTTTTCTTGGGCTTGAAGTTTCCATATGAATCCTTTCAAGTGGTATCAGAGTAAGGTTGTTGCAAAATGACCAGTGAGCAACGGTTGCACGTAAAGCATGACGACATCGACGAATACCATGGGGAGTCATCATATTGAGAAATTTGATGGAAAAAGTAATTTCAGTGTGTGGCAGAGCATAGTGAAAGATGTCCTAGTACAACAAGGGCTAATCAAATCACTTGAAGGAGAGAAGATGGAAAAGATGTCTGATGGAGACTAGAGGATGATGGAGCGCAAAGCGGTCAGTACAATTCGTCTAAGTCTTTATGCAGAGGTAAAGTATTCTGTGATCAATGAAGACTCACCGAAGAAATTATGAAAAGTCCTAGTAGAGTTGTACATGGCGAAGTCGCTGACAAACAGATGGGTGCTAAAAAGGCAATTGTACAAATTGTGCATGGAAGAGGGCACACAGTTCGTTGACCATCTCAATGTCTTCAACAAGCTTGTCATACAAGTGGTTAGCATGGAGGAGACATTTAGTGAGAGCGACAAGGTAGTTCTCATAGCTTCATCTCTACCACAATCATGGGAGCAATTGGTGATGAATATTCTTGTTGGGAAAACTACACTCAATTTCAATGAGGCAGTTGCATATCTTTTGGAGGCAGAGTCTTTGAAGAAGCCCTCAGAGTCTTCCTCAGGTGGTCAAGCTTTGGCTGTTACAGATGAAACCAATAAAAGCAAGGGTCACGGAAAGAAGAATTAGAAAGGCAAGGGAAGACGCACATGCTATATATGTGACAAGGAGGGTCACATATTAAAAGATTGTCTAAAGTTGAAAGAATTGAAAAGTGGAGTTTGCTCATTGGCGGAAGAATATTCAGAGGCACTAGTTGTTACGGAATCAGGTACTCGTAATGGTTGGATATTTGATTCAGGCTCTCGCTACATCATATATCCAGAGAGAGATGTATTTGATGAAGGATCTCTGCATCGGGCACGTGGGACTGTTCAACTGGCAGATGACAAACTCTACCAAATTGTCGGAATTGGAACAGTTACATTTAGGAAGCATGATGGAGCACATCGCACATTGTCGGAGGTTCGATATGTCCCCGGTCTCAAGAGGAATCTAATATATGAGAGGGTACTTGCATTCATCAGTTGCAAAATTTCAAAGCAAGGTGGAGTCGTGCAAGTCACATGCAAGGGGCAAGTGATCATGAAGGGTACCTGGTCGAGTGGAGCATATCACTTGGTTGGAGATGTTCTAACTAAAGGAGGAGTAATTGACGGGAGTTCTACACATACTGGAGGTGTGGATGAAGCATTGGCACGTGAGGAGAGCGTCATGAACTCGGAAAGTGCTACATGTTATCAACTCCCAGGGGTAGTCAGGTGCGAGGCTGCAAGATCGACTACAAAAACCAACAAGTGCATAGGCGAAGCTATCAACTGTTGAAAGAAGGAAGACGTGGCAAGACCGACCACGCAGTACCAGCGAGCAGGTGGAGCTCAAAAAAGATACAAACTGATGGCGTGGAGGGCCAAAGGTGTGAAGAATGCGGTTCCAACCGCAGGTGGAGGCAGTGCAGTTTATCAAATTGTATATCTTGAGGAGCTCTCACATGATGGGTTCGGACAGCCATGCTTAGACACGCATTCTGCATAGGCATGCACGGTAGTGTGCTTCTGGTGACAGAAGCAGCTTCCGGGGGAGGAAGCATAGAAAAAGAACGGGAGCAAAATTCTTGAAGGAGCAGACACACTTCAGTGGATAAGATCTAAGGTGGAGATTGTTGGGATATTGTCTCTTATCCTATTAGGATAATGAGAATTATCTTAACAATAGGAAAGTTCTAATTGGTGTAGACTTGGAGTCCTAATATTATTTCCTTATCCAATTCCCTTTCCTACTTAGTTGGAGTTGTATTCACATTATCCTATTCCAAATAGAATAGTTGTATCCTCTTATCCTACTCCTATTCCGGGGTTGGTCTATCTTTGGGGCCTATAAATAGAGTAGTAGCCATGTGTTGTGAGTAGGCCAAAAAGAGGGAAGCCAAAAAAGATAGCCAAAGGGAGAGAGAGAAAGAGTGGGATACGAGATTCTGTTGTGGGCGTGGGATTGTGAGAGAGCAACAATCCTTGTAATCTTTCTGAAGGTGCTTAATAGAATTTTGCGGTCTTCTTCGCCAACATTGTTCTCTTGTGGTTATTTGCTTGGCAGTTATTGGCTTCGTCGACTGGGGTCGTTCTTGTTCTTCCCGTGCATGCTCGGACTGTATCTCATATAATCGAGTTTTCTTGGGCTTGAAGTTTCCGCGTGAATCCTTTCAAGAATGAAAAACATTATATTTTTTTCTTATAGTGACAACGGTGATGTTTAGGTAAAAAAAAACCCTATAATATTTTATGAAAATCTGGTTTCTTAACAACAAGTATTGATTTCTCATCAATACTATTGTTTTAAAAAAAAAAAAAGTTCTCATCAAAACATAAAGTTTTTCTCTTACTCTGAAAGCTCTTTGAGGTCCCTCTGGTGAGCACGTTGGACTTGTACAAAATCAAGCTTGGCAAGTTCAAGTAACTCATGGTGCATCTCTTCTTCTTTGCCATAGATATCAATGAACCACCGCGTATACAACCTTGGCATCATCCAATGAATGGGATTCTCTAAGGCATGTATAATTTTCTCTTTCTCAAGAAATTTGCTGTTGGAATCTTTAAAAGCCATCAATCTGGAAGACGAAAGTTGTCTAGCTTTTTCTAAGATAAGTTCACCATCAAAAGAATAGAAGGATGCTTCATACAAACTTAACAATCCCTTGATATCATGGGACACGCATGGTGCAAGGCTTCCATCCTCCTTAATGAAGCTAGAAAATATATCTGCAGTAAATATGACTGTCGGCATTTATTGACGAACAATATTTAAATTTGAAGAAGAAGAAAATATGTAATTAAAACAGTTAACATGAGTTTTACGCTGTTTATTGATATAGCAAATTGTTACGCATAATGGGACTTTGTCATGTTTATCCAGTAACTCATCATTAAGTTTGAGAAGGGCGACTGTTGAATAAGTACTGCTACGTAAATAGACGTTTAATAATAGTAGTAGTTGAGAAAGAATCATGCATCTAATGATTGAATTTGGAAATCGTGAAACATAAAAGGCCACTCTTAGCTGCTTTACCATCAAGTCTCGAACAAAGAATCGGACTTTGTCCGTTTAGGAGAAATTTTACCTTCGGAGATGTCATATCCGTCCTCCCTAAGAAGCCTAAACAGTAAAGTTGTTGCATGCATGTCATTTTCAACCAATATGTTTGACATGTTATTTGTGAGGTGATTTAGAACATCCTTGATTTCTTCTTTGAAGTGGTAACCCAACCCCAGTCGTTGTACGCTGTCCACTTGATCCATTAGCTTCACCAATGTCTTATCTGACCTGACCTTTAACAAGCTTGAAATGTTCGCTTTTAAGGTTGAAATCCTTTTGGTAATCGACTCCTCCTGAGACACAATACACTAATCAAATTACAAGCAGAATATACTACACATACTGTAAAACCATAAGGCAAAAGTAATACAAAGCTTTGTTGTGGTCAGTATACAGTTGCCAGTATCATAAATCTTCAAAATAAAGTTTTTCTTTAGACATTACACCTCTAGTTTGCCGTCACTTTTGTCCAAAGAGAGCAAGAATTCAGTCCATGAGCTGGGCTCATAGTTGCCGGACCTACGGGGTGAAGCAGCCTCAATTGTATTCCTCAAACTGGCTTGGCCGGCTCCGGCTGCCGCCGCCACCGTGGCAGTGGATGAAAACAGCTTACGTTTGGGCTCGAGTAATGCATTACGGCGAGCAGCTATCCGTCGGATGCCTGGCCATAAGCGGCACAAGCTAGCACACTGAGTGGTTGGTTGTACGGGTGCCATCAAATCTGTGGTGGAAGAGAAATGAAAGCTCCTAAGATGGTAGGCTAGGTTGGTAGCTGGGAGTTACTTCGGATGATGAGGGCACTATTTATAAGGTGATCTGTACTTGTCTTAGAACGTTTTCTACGGGGCCGGGTGATCAACTAGCGATACACGTGGCTTTTCAACGGCCATACGAGCGAAGCTACACAGATTTTATGTCGTGTGGCGGCTGTGGCCTCTGGAATATGCGCATGTGTTTTTTCTGGAGTTTTTTCTTGGATCCGTGCAGTGTTTCCTTTTTAGTTGGGATGCTGTCGTGTAAGTGGCTCGGTGGCTGTCACTTCACATGGGGTAGACGTTATCTGGTCCCAAGAGTATATTTATTTATTTTTTTTTTTTAATAGAAGAAGAGTTCCATATATCCTTTCTCCTCTTACGGGCCAAGTCAAAAAGTTACATTAGTCAGGATATAAGTATGTGCCCCTTCTCTCGCTGCTAAGCGTACCTGTACACAATTACTTGAGTTAAACTCTGTATATTTTTCCTCAAAAAAAAAAAACTCTGTATATTTAATCATCAAAGTAACTATGGATATATGGAACTCTTCTTCTGTTCAGCCTGCAGTATCCAAGGATCTTGTTGGGCAGTCCGAGAATGCTTTTACTTGTGAAGAGTTTTCCAAGGCCAGATACCCATCGACTAATTTCATTTGCAGTGCGGTTACCAAAGGAGGGGATGAAGGTGATTCCAATGTGCCTGGCAGTTAGTTCGCTTTTTAACCGTAACGCTTGTCTCCTTATTCTCTAAGGCGGCACCTTTTCTTCATCGAGGATCTGTACCATACCTCTTTCATCTGATTCGATCTCGATCATGTGAAGTCCCACGGCCTTGGTTAAATTCAGCACTGCCTCGAGGCCTGTCACGTAGCTTGCGGCTTGCTGTCATCATCCATGAATCACAACAAGGCGATTCCTCACCACCACACCCACAAAGTGTGTGTGAGGTTGCCACCTATTCTTATAGACATACATATTTGCCTTCATATGATCAAAGTCAGGCGGGCACGTTTGCTTTGCTGGACTCGGCTGGATTGGATTGCACTTTTGACTCCAGCAGGCCAAATTCTAGGTTTGGTTCAGGGGAGCAGTAAAATAGAGGAATTCCAGTATTTACCAGTATTAAGGGAGTGCGGATTAGGTTTTACTTCTCGAAACCATGGGACGCCGGAATCCCAGAGGCATCCGACTGTTACCTCCCCCGCGTCTCCCTCCCGACTCTCGCCTCCCCCCGCCTCCCTCCGGACTCACGCCACAACACCCCCTCCCCCCGTCCCTTCTAACTCACACCTTGGCGCCACGATGTGAATCCCTCTCTGCTGCCGCGTGAGCACCGCTGCAAACCCAGTCTAGATCATCCTCCATTCCTCACCTCGTAAGCACAAGGATCTACATCTCTGCCTCTCGTCCGGATCTATATACCCACACGCTGGCGAGGAACACGGTCAGTTTGCCCGCATAGGGAGGTGCCGCTGGGGGAAGCACCATGCCCGTGAGAGATAAGATCTCGAACCTGCCCCTGATCGTGGCGACGACATTCCCGCTGCCACCGGGTGTTCCAGATGGCCCGGACCGGGGCTGGCAGAGGCAGACGTTTAGAACGGTGCCGCTCCCGGCTCCCGCTGAGGATGCAGACGCCCCGGCCGCGGTTGCGGGCGTAGTCGGAGAGCGTCTCCGCCACTGAATCTGAGCGTAGTCGTGGCCTCCGTGGACCTCGGACGATGCCAAGGTGGAGAGCAGCTTGATGGTCGGACTGCTAATGTGGGATGCAACAAACTAATGAATATGCTAATGTGGAATAGGTGGTGGAAGTAGTGCGACCAAACATAAAATTTCTTTATACAAGATTTACTATATCCAACAAACTAAACATAAGACATTAATTTGTGGAGTTCTTAAAATCCATGATTATGGTAATCATGTATTTTAATAATCCTGGATTATTAAAAATCCAGCAAACCAAACGTGCCCTTGATTTGCTTGATTACTTCAATACTATGTTCAAGAGGAAATGCAAGACAATCTCGTTCTGGAGATAATAATGGAATCCAACCAACTTTTTCTTTATTCACACCTACCAGTCTCAATGATTTGAACCATACCACAAAAGCGGCAATGACCTCAAGGTCAGAGCAGGACGTCTGTCAAGGACAGCACTGTTTGCCGTGACGTCTCACTCATATATTATTGAGTTGTTTTCTTACACTCCCCGCCAACTTTTAGGAAAATCCCACAAAACCCCCAACCCTTTAACAAATCCTAAATAACCCTCTAAATCCTCCAACCGTTTCCTTCTGCGAAAAGTGACGACTCACCTTTTCGTTTTCCATTTCTTATATATACAGTTTGTCACACTTTTTCGTGTTTTTCCCTTCTATATATATATATATATATATATATATATATATATATATATATATATATATTGTTTATGTTTAGGTGTGAAAATGAGTCAGGTATGTGCTAGGGATGCCGTGGGTTGAGTTTTTGTGAACCCAACCCAACCCAACCCCAAAATGAAAAAAACAAAGACAAACACGACCCAATTCAGACAACAATTAACGGAAGTCTAACTTGAACTGACGCTAACCCACATCGCCCCGACGAAACCCAATCCAATCTAACATGAGCTTGACCTAACAAAAAAATAAAAATAAAAATCATGTATGCCTTAAGCCCAAACTGAATGTGGCCCAACCCATAATCAAAACAACCCCTCGAAGAACTCTAAAATTTTGAATTGGATTGGGTAGATATTTTTTCCATGCCTACTTTCATCAATCCATATGACTTAGTCGCTGAATCAACCTCAATTTGATAAGAAAGTAGTGAATTTTAGAAAAAAAATCACTTATTTGATCCAAACTGACTAGAGTTGTTGTGCTTCAGAATATATTATTCTCTAACCAGAGTATTACCCAAAATAAATGGAGGGTTATGAAAAAGAAATTGATTATTTGATATTAATTGTTATGGATTTTTAAAAAAAACTATCATTAAAAAAAAACTATCATATACTAAAATTATGTTTAAATCGGGTTGGTGGGTTGGTAAGTAAAATCAAATTCCACATCTTTGAAAAAACTCAAAATATTATTAAACTAGTAAGCACACACATGTCATGCACATGTATATTAAACTAATTTAATTGTTAATAAAAAACTATACACAATGTGTCAATATACATCGTGGCAATGTTATTAAAAAATAAATAAATCTATTTGAATATTTTTTTATTGTTAAACTTCACAAAAAATTATATATTATATAATATAATAGTATGAAATATGAAAGGTTAGTGATAGTAAAAAATAGATACTTCTCTTTTTCTCCTTATAGTGGTTTCAAACTGATAAGTGACTCACAAGGAATTAAGTTACTAAAAAAATTAAGCCAAATATATGATGAGAATTTGTGAAACTGAATAAGGTATAAAATGAAAACTCTAAGATTAGAATTATGATAACGCTAAATTATTCATTTTTCTATACTTCATAAATTACACTTATTCTTATGGTACAAGATTTAACATTATATATATATATATATATATATATATATATATATATATATAACCAGTATATGCACAAAGAGTAAGAATTAAATATGAGTTAAACAATATTTATGCATACAAGAATTTTCAACTTAGATGAAAATAATCTTAAAGCCATACAAGTTTGGATGATGTGGGAACCACTGAGGAACAACCACTTTGATGACCCCACCCTATTAGTGTAAATCCCAGTCCCCTCGACTACATGCACACCGGAGGGGGCATGTAAATCACAGTGGGACAAGACTATTGATTTTTCATTATAGCTATTTGTATTAATTTTCAAAGCTATATGGATATGAACTGCTAAAAGTTATAATGAATTGTGTTAAGAAAATCAAGGTCGATCCTTTGAAAACCAATACAAATAGAAGTACACAATTCCTTCATTCAGACATGAATAATTTTGTAAAAGGTAACAAAGATGAAATTTTAATTTATATAGTAATTTATTTGCACGTACTAATTCAATATCATCAACAAAATTTATTCTATTGAAATACAAGATCAGGAGCAAGTTAAAAAATGAAATTAACCAAGAAAATCTACTACATGTTAAAATTTGTTTCTTCTATTCTAACATGTATTTTCCTCATTAAAAAGAGGAAACATTGAGGTGGAAGCTATCAGATATTGAGAAGTAATCTACAAAATGTCATACTTCTATATAGCCTAAAACTATATACTATTTCCTTTCTAGGACACACATGTTCAAACACCAACCCTCTTCTAAGTTGTGCAATTTTGACATAGTATTATCACTAAAAAGTTATATTGATGTTTTAGTCTAGTGTAAAAAACTTGTAGAACTCATTTGAGAAAATTCTAACAATTGTATACAGAATCCCAGATGATTGAAATTTGGCTTATGTGTGTCACTAAAGAAGAATAATGAAAGGAAAATGGTTTGCGATGTACATGTAAATATAAGTATACACATATGGTCATTGTATATGTTGAGGATGGTTACACAAATTTTCAAGTATAGTTGGTGTACAGGAGAGAGATTGAAGAGAGAGAGGGCAAATAAAAACAATCAGGGGAGATTAGTGAGAGATAAAATGAGAGTTAATTAATCATATAAAGTTTAAAATTTATATATTACATATAATATTTATAATATATTTATAATATATATATGTATATATATATAATATACATATACATATGTATATAATATATATGTTATATATAATATATTTATATATACATATATATATTTATGTATATACATATAATATTTATATATGTATTCATACACATATAATATATATTTTTATATACATATAGTATGTATATATGTATTTATATATAATATACATATAATACATATATATACATGTATATGTATATATATATATATATATTTTTATATATATGTATTTATATACATATATATGTGTGTGTGAGTGTGTGTGTATATATATATATATATATATATATATATATATATACATACATATATATATGTATATATATTGGATGATGATTGTGAAACTCCTGGTCTTCACCACGAACATAACAACTTCTGTAGTGACTCCTATGGTCTCGCCATGGACTGCAGGCTGACTTTTCTATCCTAGAAGCAGTCAAAGGAATTCTGCCTCTAGAGTAGTCCACACTGACCAAATAGAACTCTTTTCATTCAACAAAAATAGACAGGAAGGAGTTGTCCATCCCATTGGCGTACTAGTCACCAATGTGCTCTCCCACAACAACGATTCTCAGTTGTTCTCTCCTGTCTCTATCCCTCCCTTGTCAGGTAGGACTTACTTGGGCTCTCGTGGTTACCATAAATCCGAGAGGACAATAATTGTCAGAGCAACTGATTCTCAGTTGTGTTGATGTTGTTATTCTCTGGGAAGCCCCTAATACCCCTCTATTTATAGACAGGGTTAGGGTCAGGCTTCCTAGTCTGTACCAGATTGTGTGGGAGTGGAAGGGAAATATAAATGCATACATATATACAGTGGCGTAGCCACATGGAGGCCTGGGTGGGCACATGCCCTACCCAGGTTTCCAGATTTACCATTAATCAAGTATAAATTGGATGGAATTTAATGAAAAAATATCTATTGTGCCCTACCTAATATCTCCAGTTCAGGCTCTACACTAATGGTGCCCCCCTTGACCAAATTTTCTGGCTCCGCCATTGCATATATATATATATATGCATATATACATATACATATATATATATTTAAATACATACATATATATAAATATATAAATATATACACACACATAGATATATATATATATATATATATATATATATATATATATATGAGGTTAGGAATTGTGTACCGACCGGTACATGCAACTTATGTGTACCAATCATGAAAATAATATATTTATAATATATTTATTCAATCCAACCTTATAGATTGAATCAAAATTCAATAGATTAGATGTGTTCAAAAAATCACAACCATTCATCATGTATATAATGAGATATAACAATACCTCATTCAACGGTTTGTGCAATTTTTGCAACTTACCGTTGATTAGAAAATATGTATATTCTTTCATTTTATGGTCTAGGAACCTCATTTTGAAGTGATTTTTTATACACATGTTATCTATGGGGTATGCATCACATCCATAAGGTTGGATTGTTTTTATACTAATGTAATCATCACAAATGAAGATGGGTACATGTAAGCTACATGTACTCAGGTACACAATTCTTTTAGCCTATATATATATATATATATATATATATATATATATATATATATATATATATATATATATATATATATATATATATATATATATCACGTTCATTTATTGCCCGAGCGAGTAGATACCTGCTCTAAATTTGGTTACTTTTTTAGAGTTTCTTACTTTACACATGTACAAGGTTACTTTACATTGCAAACTGTTACTTTTAATACATAAATAGTTCATTTGTAACAGATGTAACAAATATACAATTACATATTTATTCCAGAATTTTTAGTGTTTATTCTATCTGGTTTAACTTATTTAACTGAATAATTACTATTTTATCTAGTGATTTACTTTTTTGACCATATAGTTACCTTCTGGCAGCACGGGTAACGAATTCCAAGTTACCTGCGCGGGTATATATATATATTTATTTATTTATTTATATATGTGTGTGTGGGGGGGGTATATATATATAGAGAGAGAGTCAGGCTAGAATACACTCGAGTGTATCCGGAGCGGAATACACTCAAGTAGTTTTTCATGATGCAATATTTTTTTTGAAAATATAGTTCGTTGATCTTCTTAAACATCTCGTGAACAACTCATACGCAAAATTCGAGCACATTTGGATATGTATAGCTCATGTTATGAAGACCGCAAAAATTATGCATTTCAAATTAGTTTCGCGCGTCGATTTTGTTGCCCTTGGATGAGTGACTTACACTCATCGAAATGGGCTCAAAATTTGTATGTAGCCTAGTTATAGTATGACGGTGAAGATCAATGGTTTACATTTTGCAAAAAATAGTCTTGATATACAAACACACTTGAGTGTATTCGTGCGATCCGTACACTCGAGTGTATTCTAGCCTGACTCATATATATATATATATATATATATATATATATATATATATATATATATATATATATATATATATATATATATATATATATATATATATATATATACCCACATAGGGAGGTACCCGCCTTCTATTTTGGTTACTTTTTTTGGAGTTTCTTACTTTTGACATCTAAAGGGTCATTTTACGTTGCAAACTGTTAATTTTCATGCATAGATAATTATATTTGTAACATCAAAATCAAAAATTCAATTATTAATATATTTTATGTGTATTTTTCCCAAATTTACTTCTTTATTTGTATAGTTACTTTTTTTTCGACATAGTTACTTTATTGTTCACAAAGTTAATTTTCTGGCCAAATAGTTACTTTTTTGGCTTACGGGTAGTGAAAATCCAAGCTACCCACCAAGTATTGAATGAACGCCCATATATATATATATATATATATATATATATATATATATATATATATATATATATATATATATATATATAGAGAGAGAGAGAGAGAGAGAGAGAGAGAGAGAGAGAGAGTTAGAGAGAGAGAAAGAGAGTCAGGCTAGAATACACTCGAGTGTATTCGGAGCAGAATACACTCAAGTAGTTTTTCATGATGCAATATTTTTTCAAAAATATAATCCATTGATCTTCTTAAACATCTTGTGAATAGCTCATACGCAAAATATGAGCACATTTGGACATTTATAGGCCATGTTATAAAGATCGTAAAAATTATGCATTTCAAAATAGTTTCACACGTCGATTTTGTTGCCCTTGGATGAGTGACTTACACTCATCCAAATGGGCTGAAAATTTGTATGCAGTGTAGTTATAGTATGACGGTGAAGGTCAATGGTTTACATTTTGCAAAAAATAGTATTGATATGAAAGCACACTTGAGTGTATTCATGCGATCTGTACACTCGAGTGTATTCTAGAATGACTCTCTCTCTCTCTCTCTCTCTCTCTCTATATATATATATATATATATATATATATATATATATATATATATATATATATATATATATAGAGAGAGAGAGAGAGAGAGAGAGAGAGAGAGTCAGGCTAGAATACACTCGAGTGTACGAATTGCACGAATACACTCAAGTGTGTTTGCATATCAAGACTATTCTTTGCAAAATGTAAACCATTGATCTTCACCGTCATACTATAACTAGGCTACATACAAATTTTGAGCCAATTTGGATGAGTGTAAGTCACTCATCCAAGGGCAACAAAATTGACGAGCAAAACTAATTTGAAATGCATAATTTTTGCAGTCTTCATAACATGAGCTATACATATCCAAATATGCTCAAATTTTGCATATGAGTTGTTCGCGATATGTTTAATAAGATCAACAGATTAGACTTTCGAAAAAAATATTGCATAATGAAAAACTACTTGAGTGTATTCCGCTCCGGATACACTCGAGTGTATTCTAGCCTGACTCATATATATATATATATATATATATATATATATATATATATATATATATATATATATATATATATATATATATATATATATATATATATATATATATATATATATATATATATATATATATCGACACACACCCCCCACACACATACATACATACATACATGCATGTATATATATATATATAAACAAACACACACACACACATACATACATACATACATACATACATTCACACACACACAAAAGAATATTTACCATAGTTCCGACACACACACAAAAGAAAGTCTCTCTACTCGGTGGCCACTGGGTGAGTTTTCTCTTGAATTGCAATAGGAGCAGGGTATGGTGTGTTGGAATAGCGTTACCATGAAAAGTGGATGTGTCCTTTTCTTATTCTCCCATGTTTGGGGCCTTAATTGACAGTTGAATCTCCCTATATGTCTTTTCCTTGTAGGTTACCATAGAGGACAAACTTAGTAAGAGATGTCCAAAGATGGCGATCAGTGATGAGGAAGACATACTGGATTTTAAGAGTAAGGGAATGAAATTGAATGGCAAACATATAGAGATTGTGGTGGTAGGAAGACTTGTTACTGACCATAATTACAATTTCAACACACTAAAACAATCTCTAGCGATGGCGTGGGAACTACCGAGGAAGGTGTTGTTCTAGAAACTCGGCCATAAGCTACTTGTGGTACAATGCATGCACTAGAGAGATCTATAAAGGGTATTGGATGAATTGTCATAAACTTTCGAGGGATCCCTGATTATTGTTAGGAACTAAGGGAAGAAGACCATTCATTGTGGATGATTCCAAATCATAACCACTTTTGGGTATGAATATTTGATGTATGGTTGGAATATCAAAGGGAATAGTTTAGTGAACGTGGTGGTAGGAAAACTAGGGTTACCTCTGGAGATAGAGGAAGATGAACTATGATGGGATACTATTTGAGAATCTGAGTTTTGATCAAAGTCACACAACCCATCAAGCAAGAACAAAGACTACAAGATAACTTCAGGAATATATTCACAATTGTTTTCAAATATGAGAGGATGTCTAGCTTCTAATACCTATGTTGTATCATAGGACACATAAAATAAAGATTGTACATTAGGAAAGGAGCAGAAGGTATCCGAAAGACAATGGGACTTGTGGGTAAAATCACTATAGGTGAGAAGAAATAGGGATTCAACAAGAGAGGAGATAATGGGGCATGATAGGAGGAAGAATACAATAATTCGAGAAGCCAAAAAGTAGATAGCGGGAGGATGGTGATGAATGCAAATTCATCCTAGATTTAGCTACGTTTCTAGCATAATTTTGCACTCATTTTCATTATTTTAGTTTTGACCTAGCTAACATTTAGGTTTTATTAAATTTTTGTTAATCTATAAGATTCTTGATCCATTTCCCCCATATAGATGGCATGTTTAAACCTCACATATCTCACACCACCAAAGGATACAATGGCTACAAAAAATATTGAATAAATGGACCACATTTTTTATGAACCGTTCCTTCATCAGTGTTGAATCAATCAATTTGCATTATTCATGTCGAGCCATCAATTTTCATAAGTCTATCTTTCCATCGATTGATGGTTCCTTCGTTTGATGCTTCATAGAAGAGGACCCTTTGTCACTTTCCAATAGCCCCCCCATGAAGGAGGTGGTGATCAATCATTTTATCTCTTACTACCTATCCATCAGTTGACAAATGGAGGGAGCTGATGCACCTATTGATGGTTCTCTAGTGTGTGCACCAACCGATGGAAAACATATGCTCGCCTTACGATGGCCACACATCGTCTGCCTACCGATGGAATCCATGATCATCTTCTAATGGCTGTTTTCCATCCTCAACTGAAGGTTTCCCTACACGCACCTTCCGATGGTGGTTCTAACTCCTCCTTCTAAAGGATTTCCTACATGTAAAAACTAATGGCTATTATGCATTCTCTTTTGATGTTCTTACCAACCTTTTTCCTACTGATGGTTGTTTTGGTTGTTCACATGCCGAAGGAAGCCCTATGGGCCGAGGACCCATCGTCTTCCCCATGTCTTGGCTACCTCTTCACCTTCATGGAAAAACTAAGATTTCACTCCATTGTGTCTGGGAAGGTTCGAAACCCTTCCTTGTGCCTATAAATAGTAATCCTTCTCCTCCAGGAAAAGCATCCACCATTTAACCATTGCAAGGCTGCCATTTTCACTTCGTATCTTTGACTTCTAGCATCCTTTGACCATCTCCATCGGTTGACGAACATCAACTGAAGGTGATCCCACCTCTGCTCCACCAGGTCTTGAAGGTCCCAACCTCGAAGGAGGTTCTACCAATGATGTTTTTATAATATTGGTTGATGATTACTTCCATTAATCATCGACCTACTTATTCCTCTCCTTTGATGCTAGACCTAACACTTGAAGAATTAAGAAGAATGTTCCAGTTTCACCACCGACAAACGTCCAAGGGTGGACCTACGACTGCATCGTACATCATTAGTCTCCATAAAAAATACAAGCTTCCAAACACCACATATCTACTTTTAACTTCTTCTATGATCATGATTTTTTTCTATCTACTTTGTTGTTTTTGTTGTTTCTATCATGAGCAAGAAGTCCTCTCGCTAGGATACAGGGAGTAGCCCCACTACCCGATTTTGTTCTCTTGTCTAAATCTATTTTGGTCTGAACCAATATATGTTTAGGAATCAATAGTGTAATCCTTGTACTCTTATTTGATTGCCAATTTTTCATGTTTACCCAATTTTGGGTGTAGAGAACTTTGAACCCATGATTTAGGATATCGATTATTTCTTATTAGAACCTTGATGAGAACTTTAGATAGGCGTTTCTTGGGGTTTCAGATGTATGAGCTCTAGGAAACATGATGAAAAGCTTAGGATGATACCTGTCTAGGTTTTAATCCTAACGCCAAAATGGGAATTTTCCTTCCCTCAACATATATATGTTTATGCTAGACATGATGCATTGCGAGAGTGAATGTTATGTACCGGTAAAAAAACTCATTCCACCCTAGTGTTGCCATCCATTGATAATCAACATTTAATTCAACCTTTTCATTATCTTCAACCTTAGTTTAATCAACAACAAATTCGATCTTGAGCTAAATACTAGTTCTTGCCTAGTTACTTCAATCAGAATAATTCTTAAAATGTAGTCCTTTGAGTTCAATCCTGAAATATACTACAATAAGATTTTTTGTCTTAAGGATGGTGATTATTCTATGTTTGTTAAGGTAAACTATAGGGATTTCACCCGTAGTGAATTTGCTCATGTAATAAAAGTCACAACATTTTGTCACCGTTTCTAAGGACAACATAATTTTTTGAGCATTTTAACCAACTTGGATTAGTTAGGATTTTGTTTTTCAATTGATACCATTGAATATTATCTTGAGTGAAAGATCATTTTCAACCATATGAACTTGGTTGTTTGCACTCCTCAAGAACCATTTCTAGTGCAAGCATACAAAATTTGATTTAAATCATGAAATCAAATGAACCTTCCATAGGGTCCTTCACATGCACCAAGCTAAGATGACCAAAGAGGAGATCAACCATAGGGTTGAAGCAGCACTAGAAACACAACATTATAGACTTTTGGTGGAAGCCAAAGCTATTTTGAAGGACGAAATATGAGCAATAGAGGAAGCCAAAAGATAGAGAGATCTATGAGGGTTATCCATAAAAAAATCTATAGATATATGCAACCCCATCATCAAACCAGATATCAAAGCTCAAAACTTCAAAATCAAGCAATGGGTGACGATGATATAAACAACAATTTTGTAGGATGAGGCAATGAGAATGCACATGACCATTTGTAGATACTCATATACCTTTGTGGAGTGAGAAAGAAATTTTGCGTGTTAGAGGTGGCCATGAAGCTAATACTATTCTATTACCCCCTCACTAACAAAGCTAGTGTGACGTCCCCAGATTTTCAAAGACTTGACCACTTGTATGACGTTCAAACTGAAACCCTCACCTCAGTGAGAATCTCAACTTAAACACCACACACTAGGCCAGGAAGAATAAAATCGAGGGAGATAAAAGGAAAAAATAGTAGTACATGCACCTGAACTATAAACAAGCCACAAAAACACAATCTCACCACTAAACATATAATTACAAGATGACATATTACAAATTAATATTACACATTGAATGACAAAATTTTATAGATGTACGTACTACCATCATAACATGATCTTATAGGCAATATGTCCACCTATACAACTGCTCACCACATGACTACTAAATATCAAGATCTTCAAGATCATGTGTCAAAATCACCTAAACAAGCAATTACATGTGGTGCATGTCAGCACAATATACTAAAATATTATTATGAGTATACTACATGATTCATATATCTCTTTGATACTAAGACTTGGAAATAATTTAAATCTAAGACTTGGAGGTTACAAAAAAGCATACTTGAAAACAAATATTTATTAACAAAAGAGAACACATATTTTAAGCATATTTTCCATTACATAACCCATGAATTTTCCACATGAGGCAATAATGCATCATCATGGCTACCCAGAGCTCAGTACACAAGGCCTTATGATCTAGTAACATAGAGTTAGATCATTATACATTCTGATCTCCTACTAAAGAGAATGATCACTTTTCAACACTATGCTACCAAAAATAATTAGTACTTTCAAATAATGAAATAGATATATCACGTTTCATGTGTTCAAAATTATTTATATACATAAAATCATGCACGATAACATAGAAGAACAATTATTTAATCCAATATGATCTGCCAAGTATTTTGTACACACATAATACAATCATACTAAATAGTAGTCAAATAAGATGTAAAGATGTACCTTTGACTGAGATAATCTAATCGTCACATTCTTGAAGTCAACTATGAATCTTGGTCAAACCTTTATTAAAACAAGATGATGTATGACATGCATTAGATCTCATCATCTTAACCCTCGTTATGTCCATTTTAGGGTTTTTCTTATCTCACCAGGACATTTCCATCATTATGTGTCTTATCATCTTATGTTTATCTCACTAATCTTACTTGCCAATTGTGCTACATATTATGATTCATTCTCTGCTAATCATATTTCACGTCATTATGTGTCTATTTTAACCTTATGTCACATTCATTAATCATGTTAGGGTTACAAGTCATGTATTAAGAATCATCATCATATAACATGATTTCTATGTGTAAAACTGATATGTTAGTTACATACTATGTTTCAATATACTATTTTTTTTAGGGTGGGACGGGAAACCCATGATGGGTTCCCCGACAAAAATTCTATAAGCTCAATAAATCAAGGTTCACAAGAGCTAACAAGCTTGAAGGAAAAGAATGCATAAAGGAAAAACTATCTACTAGACCTCTACGAGCTAGATTGGCTACCTCATGAGCAACCCTATTACACCTATGATTAGCATAATGAAAACTACAAGAAGTGAACTGATATTGCAGCGCTTTGAAATCTTCAGCAATCTCTCCTAGGTAGTCCCGCCTTGGCTTCCTATTTGTGCACGCTTGAACAGCTTCCAGTGAGTCCGTCTCCACTTCTATATTGTCATATCCCGCTTCCTTTGCACATAGGAGTGCTGCTATCGCAGCTAGCATTTCGGTAATGGCTACTCCCGTTCCTTGGGTGATTTTATTTCCCGCAATGCCCACCAACCGTCCCGTCTCATCCCTAGCAGCCAGACCGGTGCCCGCCCCTTCATCCTCATCCACCGAGCCGGCTACGTTAATTTTAATTGTCCCATGCGCTGGCTTCCTCCACCTGTAGCACACGTCCGACAACGCAGCGTTTTGCTCCCCGCCTTCCTCGTGGTGAGTGTCCCCTTCCTCACCTCCCACCTGTTGGTCGTCGGGGCATCTGTTTCCCCTCCTCCCACTCCTGTCCCGCCCATGCAACGCTGGCTGGAGGACGTCAACGCCCCTCACGTCCTACTGCCCCTCCTCATCCCCACGACGCACCCCATGTAGATCTCCACGACGTCCTACTCCTCCTCTCTTCTTCTTGCGCCCATTGCCAACCTGGCGCACCATCGTCAATGCTCCACAAAGAAGATATCCCCTACGAACCTCATTGCTTTGGAAGATCCGAGTGCACCTTGCTTTCCATGCCGTCCACATGCTCTCCACCATTAGATCAGATTCATGTGCTGGTCTGCCCACCAAAGCTGCTGTCAGGGATGAGATGATGTCTTCATCCCTAGCGTCGTGCTGTCAGGGATGAGATGATGTCTGCTCCCACACTTCCACTGCACTAGGACAGCGGAAGAATATGTGAGGAATCGTCTGTTTCTCAGCCCCACAAAGCATGCATGCGCCATCATCCACACAATGTCTGTCATACAAGCACCCCCATGTCACTAGACTGCCCGTGCTTGCCCTCCATAGAAAATGTGCTATCTTCGGACTCCATTCATCGTGCCAAATGTGTTTCCAAAGTGAATCACCCTGCTGGTATGCATAACTCCTCGCCTCTTCCTTCCCTAGCAGCCCCAACCAGTACGCAGAACGAACAGTGAACTCCCTGTCTCTTGAAGGCCACCACATCAAAGTATCCTCAGAATCCCTCATGCTGCGGTGTATGGCATGTATTCTTCTAGCGTAGCTCACTGGAAAACACTCATTGACTCTCCTTGCATCCCATTGAGAACCATCTTCCGTCATGAGGTCCCTAACTGTGTTGAACTCTGGCCCATTCTCCCTTTTGAACTGTGCAAGCGTTTCACCCTCATTTGGCAGCCATCTTTCATCCCAGATATTCACCTTCGTACCATCCCCCACTCACCATTGCATTCCTTCTTTTAACAACACTTTTTCTCCCCATAGACTCCTCCAAGAGAAACTTGGATTGTGTCCCCGTCTCGCTTCCCATATGGTCGTCCTTGGGAAATACCTGGCTTTGAGAACTCGAGCCACGAGAGATTCTGGATTGTTTGCTAGCCGCCACATCTGTCTTTCCAGGAGAGCTTGGTTAAAGGTGTAGAAATCCCTAAAACCAAGACCTCCTAGTCGCTTTGGTTTGCACATTGTGGGCTCTGATCTCCAAAACCCGAGATAAACACATAAACTTCGAGGTAAACTCAGCAGAAGCGATTCGATTAGCAGCGGAATACAAAAAAATCACGGGAAATTTAAACTTTTTGTAATAAGGTCTTGAAACCATAAAACTCCTTTCATAGATTCAAGATAAATTGTCTACATCTCGGTTAATTACTTCTTGAGTAATTATACACAGCATGATACAAAATCTCAAGAGATGAATCATAATTCAGACCATGACTCCAAGGACCTGAGAGTACAGAGGACGCATAGACTGACTATCTATCTATATAACTCAGCAGTCTGAATCTCCACCTGAGATTTACTGTTGCTCTGGGTGCTGCTGCGGCTGATACTGGTCACCTGGAGATTGGTCCCTTCGTCCTTGGCGGCCACCTAAAAAGTTGAAATCTACGGGGTGAGACAATTTTAAATAATTGTCCCAGCGGGAGTTATAACTCTTCGCCAAAAACATGATTATTACAAAATGAGAGAATAACAGTACACAAAGAAGTCATATATATTTTAGGAATAGTTAGAACAATGTTTCACAGATTGTAATCTATCCCTCCTACTAGAAGCAAAGCATCTCTAAGATAAACCCACATATCACTTTTCTTTTAGAAATAAAAGGACATGTATTACATCTATTTATTACAAATCCATCATCACCACACTGGCTCTATTCAGGCTTAGATCATATATCCATCACCTGGCATTATAATAAGGGATATCATGGCCTGTAGCCATACCCTTTTCTACAAGGTGTTAGGATTCCAAATCCACAAAATAACTGTATGATTAGTACACATGAAATCATACTTAACCATACTCAAGTGACACAAGGGTTATTTACATTCATCACTCATAAGTCTGCAGTTAAGCCTTTCATAGGATTATCTTGTAATAGAATTTCACATAGTAACACTCTATATTAGGATCACATTTCATAATTTAACATAGGGATATCAATACCTAAACATCTTATCACTAAGAATCTGAAAAGTGAGAGTCCAAACCCCTGGACTAATTATAACATTTATTACCAAGAACATCTTATTTTATCTGGTCATCTAAATAATATGACCTTTGATGATCATCAACGCATATTACTCATGACTCATTCAACCTATAAAACTCATAAGTTATCACTTATCAGATAACATACATGTTCTTGAACATTAAACATTAGCATAGCAGCTAAGAAGGAAGGATACTAAATGTAACAAGTCTAACTTACATCAATTATCATTTCTCAATTCTCTCATCACAAGTCATCTGTTAAGCATGACCTTGATGGTACTCATGGCTCTCATAGACCATCAATCTCATAAGATGCCACTAACAGGGCACCAAGATATATCACTATTCATAAAGCTAAAAACATGCTTTCAATAAATATAGCATCATCATCCATACCTGGATATGATCATCCTCATATAGGAACCTGCATGGTCAATTCAACTGATAACAATAAATAACTCATTTAAAGAAGTTGTATCTCCCTACTCTTACAAGAGCTAGGTTTCCCTGGTTTTCATCAAATAGTGTTTACTATTCACAATACATGTCATCACCCTAGAATTAGGGTTTACTATTCATCATACATGTCATCACCCTAGAATTAGGGTTTACTATTCACCTCATGGTGAATTGATCTCATAACATCACCATGTATGAGAACCACCACCATTAAATCCCTCAGATAAGATTAAGATTCATCAGTTATCATAATTAGGGTTTACATGATCTCACTTAGTGGATCATACCCTAATCATGCACATTCATGTATATTGAAGGTATTTTACTTGAGTTTCCACCATAAATGGTACTTTCTCTCTCCTCTCACTAGTAGATGGTGATTACACCACTATATATTAGGTTGGGTTAAGTCCCCTTTGATCTTCATAAACCAAATCACCACTATCAAGTGATTAGGGTTTGATTAGAACAAGGTATCACTGAATTGAACCACTCAGGGGCATTTGGTAAAATTACCCATTGATCATCATCATGGGTCGATTCATTAGTCACTTAGTCCCTTAGTATTTTAAGTTACCATTATGGTTTAGATTAGATCATCATTGAACCAATTATACCTTTAAGTGGTTAAGTATAAACAACCATGAAAATCTCCAATTAGGTTAGGGTTTAACCTTCAACCTTCAACCCATTTGAACCCTCAAACGAGTGTGGACTCACTGAGTTGAAACGGATGTGAACCCATTTAAGATGAAACAGGTTGAACTCGTTTGGATTGAAACGGGTTGAACTCGTTTGGATTGAAACGGGTTGAACTCATTTGGATTGAAACGGGTTGAACTTGTTTGGGTCTAAACGAGTGTGGACTCGTTTGGGTCTAAATGGGTGTGGACTCGTTTGGGTCCAAACCGCATGGATATGAAAGGTGATACAAAGGTTATGATTGAATAGGATTTCCTATGTAGAAACCTTCAATTGGCCCAAGCCATGTTAACCACTTACAAATTGAGTCAAATAGGATGAGCCTCAATCAATTGGACACCAATTTGACCTTCAATTGAAAGCCAATTAGGGTTAAGTCTAACTCAATTAAGGATTCCAATCGGCTACTCATCAATTTTCATCAATTTATCAACATCTTGTGATTAGACCCTCAAACCATCAAATTTCTTTAACCCTAGACCTCCAAACGGTCTTGGGGTGTTACTAAACGAGTGTGAGATCGTTTGGATGAACCCCCAAATGGTTTTGAACCCGTTTGGGTCCTTCAACCCAACACTCAACAAGATCTATATTGAAAATCAGCAATTTTAACCCGATTAGGGTTAGGGTGTTGAACTGCCTTCAACTCTTAATTGGTTATGAATTAGATTATGATTATATGTAGAAATGAAATTCAATATATTATGAACAGGAATCCCAAACGGTCAACGCTTGGTCAACTCATTCAAACGGGTTGGAACCCGTTTGCCCAAAAGGTTCAATTTGATTAGTTTGGAAAATCAGCACTTAATTTAATTTGATTGCTTAATTGATTGGCCTTCAACCTATGATTCCTTTTTAATTAACCCCTCAAATTAGGTGGGTCATTAGTCTACATAATTGTGAACAGGAATCCCAAACGGTCAATGCTTGGTCAACGGCCTCAAATGGGTTGGAACCCGTTTGGCCAAACCGACCTATTGAACCCGTTTGCCCTTCAAACAGTTGGTCAAGAGGGGGGGAAATCATAAGATCTTTTGATAAAGTTGGATAAGGACCAACATAGGTATTAACGCACTCCGTCTTCAACCTTGAACCAAGTTCTGTTCTTCACGAAAAAGCTTGCAAGAGTGCAAAGAATGATGGGGAAGAAGAACTAAGCTTAAAAAGCAAGAACAAGGATATGCATAATAAAGCTAGGAGTGTAGAATTATAAAACCCGCCTTAAGGTCGTTCCTTGAGCTCCAAGCTTCCAAGATTCAAGTCTTTAATGGTGTCTTGAGCTCCACAGGTCGGCCAAGGGTGTTTCTCCAAGGAAAGGTTGGGAAAAGATGGCTAGAACGAGAAAGCTAAGTGAGTTATCCACAAAACCAAGCTTGCATGATGAATTCACCCAAGAATCCGAGCTTGAAGATGGTTCTTCTCACCTTAGAACTACTTGGTCGCCTCCCTGAGCTCCAGATCTTTCCTTAGACGTTTTGAGAAAGAAGATAAGTGAAGAGAAATGAAGGATCGTTCACTTGGTTTACAAGGAAAAGGGCTTATATACTTTAGGCCATTTTACACCATAAGGACCTCTAAAGCATGGGATTTTCATCTAAGTCCCTCCTTGCTTCTTAGGCACGTCCAAGCCATCTAAACTCAAACAAAGTTCATAAAATCTCAAGATTTAAGGGTAGAAAAGGTCAACTTTCAACTAGGGTACACATATGAAGGTCTTCATACCCATACATGGTGAATTTTATGCACAAAGATTACTTTTCTTATCTGATTATTTATTGATGCATCTCTTTCATCATTTCTACTCGAAATGATGCCAAGAGTCATATAAGATGCTCTAGAAGGTGTACTTCCCAAGTTTCACCCATAATTTGGGTAAATTGCACTTTACTCCAAATTAGGGTTTTTAAGCACCAGGATCATTCCACAAGCTGCATCTGAATGCCCAAGCTTGGAAAATCCATCATGCCTCATAAGATTCACTCTTATGATGTTTCATCATCAAAGGTACATATTAATATGTGAACGCTGCAAGTTAAACCTCTTAACTGGATAATTGCACATAGGTCCCTACATTGCAAAACAATACTACAACATTGTTCCTAGGGGACAGGAATGGAAACATATGTTCCTTACGAGCTTTTATTACCTACTAAAAGATGATTACATGTGTTTAATTACCTTATTTAGGCAAAACTTCTAGGGTTAGGTTATAACCCAGGTCAGGGATGTTACAAATTATAAACCCCTAACAAGGATTTCGTCCTCGAAATCCTAGGGAAAGGAAGAACAGATTGATCATTATGATGATATTATGGGTTTGTAATTCGTACAAAGTCCCTTTTGTTAATTACTTCTTATCACTATTTATTCTTGTGTAAAGCATAAACCCCTAACATAAGGTGTCCATACTTTTTGAAAGGAAAAAGCATAAAAGAACATTCTTCCAATATTACTCAAGAATGCTTACCATCAGAGGAACATACATACCTTGACACAGATATTTTACTCAGTATATTGTCTCAAAGGCTTCACTGAAGGAGTTCATTGAGTATGCTTACTAAGTAGTTACTGAGGAAATTCACCGAGTATATTCACTAAGTTTGTTCACTAAGTATATTCACTAAGTTTGTTCAGTAAGTATATTCACTAAGTATTCACTGAGTATGTTTACTGAGTATATTCACTAAGTATTCACTGAGTATGTTCACTGAGTATATTCACTAAGTATTCACTGAGTATGTTCACTGAGTATATTTACTAAGTATTCACTGAGTATGTTCACTGAGTATATTCACTAAGTATTCACTGAGTATGTTCACTGAGTATATTCACTAAGTATTCACTGAGTATGTTCACTGAGTATATTCACTGAGTATGTTCACTGAGTATATTCACTAAGTATTCACTGAGTATGTTCACTAAGTATTCACTGAGTATGTTCACTGAGTATACTCACTAAGTATTCACTGAGTATGTTCACTGAGTATATTCACTAAGTATTCACTGAGTATGTTCACTGAGTATATTCACTGAGTATGTTCACTGAGTATATTCACTAAGTATTCACTGAGTATGTTCACTGAGTATATTCACTAAGTATTCACTGAGTATGTTCACTGAGTATATTCACTAAGTATTCACTGAGTATGTTCACTGAGTATATTCACTAAGCATTCACTGAGTATGTTCACTGAGTATATTCACTAAGTATTCACTGAGTATGTTCACTGAGTATATTCACTAAGTATTCACTGAGTATGTTCACTGAGTATATTCACTAAGTATTCACTGAGTATGTTCACTGAGTATATTCACTAAGTATTGACTGAGTATGTTCACTGAGTATATTCACTAAGTATTCACTGAGTATGTTCACTGAGTATATTCACTAAGTATTCACTGAGTATGTTCACTGAGTATATTCACTATGTATTCACTGAGTATGTTCACTGAGTATATTCACTAAGCATTCACTGAGTATGTTCACTGAGTATATTCACTAAGTATTCACTGAGTATGTTCACTGAGTATATTCACTAAAAAGGTTCACTCAGCTTTTCTCATTTAATTTTCCCTATACTCTCTAGATTGTTTTAGAATAATTACCTGATCAGAGTAATCAAAAGATAACAATCTAGGAGTTTCATACTTGCCTTATCTACAATAACCATATACCTGGACAGGGTATATGAGCATTGATATTAGGTAGTATGTATTTTGCTTATCATCATATTTCTCGTTCTTCATATCATTATACACACAGAAATTTACCATACTAGATTATTCTTCAGGTATCACATCTATATTTCATCCTTTTCATACATAGTTAAGGGAGATTATAAATTGTTTTAAAGAATACTGAGTAAGATACAAGTTCTTATCTCCCTTGTGTTCTTCAGGGACTTAGACAAGGAATTCAAAAGCAGCAAATTTACATATCTTTTACACATAGAATCCTAATATGTAATTTTAAAACAAAACTTATGTCATCTGACCTGTATGGGATGTTTGTCCACGTCCTCTATTATTATAGAGCCTCCCTTGTGAGCCTTGTAGACTCTATCCTTGGGGCTGAGTCATTATTGTATTCCTGTTTGGACAATCCCTTGCCAGGTGTCCCGACTGTCTACATAGGTAACAGATCATGGGTGCAAAGTGTCTATACAATCCAGTTACCGATGCTGATGCTATGTCGGAGGGTCCTCTTGGAATACTACTATGATCCTTACTTCCACTTGACACCCATTGTGTCTGGGTAGGAAATCCTGGCAAAGCTGATGGTGTAGAAAATCTTGGTTTCTTAAAACTTTCAGGCCCTTGTTCTTGAGGCTGGGTGTACATCTTCTTACTACTTGTCTGTTGTTTCATGGTTTCTGACCTCTCTATCCTTCTTACTGACTCCACAAAGGTGGGAAACCTTTCTCTATTCTCTAGAGTAGACACAGGAGTGGCTAGTTCAGAGTTCAAACCCTTTTCAAAACGTCGAATTCTTTCTTCATCGGTAACTGCCATTTGTGGACAAAACCGTAGTAACTCCATGAACTTAGCTTCATACTCGCTAATGTTCATGTGTCCTTGTGTGATCTTCTCAAATTGAAAGATCTTCTCATCTAGATACGTCTTAGGGAAGTATCTATTGATGAATTCTCGTCAGAAAACCTCCCATCCTATTTCTTCGCCTGGTCTCTTATCCTCCTCTATCATCCACCAATTACTAGCACTCCCTTTTAGGAGGTATACCGCATGTTTTACCTTTTCAGCTTCAGGAATATCAAGGATCCTGAAAGCCTTTTCCAGCTCTGTCAACCATAGATCAACATCTGCTGGGTCAGATGTACCAGCATAGTCTATGGCTCCCACCCGGCAAAGTCTCTCGAAAGTCTTGCCAGCTCCATAACCTTCCTGATGGGCTGGTACCCTAGGTGCAGACGGTGGCACCCTATCTGCTATGTGTGTTATGGCTGTCAGAAACTTATCAAATAAGGGATGGATAGCTGGGTTTTCTATCTCAGCTGGGTCAAACTGGGGTGGCTCCCTGGGTTGCTCAGGTAAGGGTTGCTCCATTTCTGGGTGCCTTGCACCTCCCTGTGGTGCAGCAACGCTACTTTCCACCATGTACTCTTCATGTGGCTCAAACATCCTTATATATCTTCTTCTCCTGAGGAGAAGAAGGTTCTATTAGATAAGGAAGGAACAATAAGGATAGACTCGACATCCTAAGTCCTATGTCTCTGTAGACTCAACGAACCTAGAGCTCTGATACCACTAATTGTGGGCTCTGATCTCCAAAACCCGAGATAAACACATAAACTTCGAGGTAAACTCAGCAGAAGCGATTTGATTAGCAGCGGAATACAAAAAAATCACGGGAAATTTAAACTTTTTGTAATAAGGTCTTGAAACCATAAAACTCCTTTCATAGATTCAAGATAAACTGTCTACATCTCGGTTAATTACTTCTTGAGTAATTATACACAGCATGATGCAAAATCTCAAGAGACGAATCATAACTCAGACCATGACTCCAAGGACCTGAGAGTACAGAGGACGCATAGGACTGACTATCTATCTATATAACTCAGCAGTCTGAATCTCCACCTGAGATTTACTGTTGCTCTGGGTGCTGCTGCTGCTGATACTGGTCACCTGGAGATTGGTCCCTTCGTCCTTGGCGGCCACCTAAAAAGTTGAAATCTACGGGGTGAGACAATTTTAAATAATTGTCCCAGCGGGAGTTATAACTCTTCGCCAGAAACATGATTATTACAGAATGAGAGAATAACAGTACACAAAGAAGTCATATATATTTTAGGAATAGTTAGAACAATGTTTCACAGATTGTAATCTATCCCTCCTACTAGAAGCAAAGCATCTCTAAGATAAACCCACATATCACTTTTCTTTTAGAAATAAAAGGACATGCATTACATCTATTTATTACAAATCCATCATCACCACACTGGCTCTATTCAGGCTTAGATCATATATCCATCACCTGGCATTATAATAAGGGATATCATGGCCTGTAGCCATACCCTTTTCTACAAGGTGTTAGGATTCCAAATCCACAACATAACTGTATGATTAGTACACATGAAATCATACTTAACCATACTCAAGTGACACAAGGGTTATTTACATTCATCACCCATAAGTCTGCAGTTAAGCCTTTCATAGGATTATCTTGTAATAGAATTTCACATAGTAACACTCTATATTAGGATCACATTTCGTAATTTAACATAGGGATATCAATACCTAAACATCTTATCACTAAGAATCCGGAAAGTGAGAGTCCAAACCCCTGGACTAATTATAACATTTATTACCAAGAACATCTTATTTTATCTGGTCATCTAAATAATATGACCTTTGATGATCATCAACGCATATTACTCATGACTCATTCAACCTATCAAACTCATATGTTATCACTTATCAGATAACATACATGTTCTTGAACATTAAACATTAGCATAGAAGCTAAGAAAGAAGGATACTAAATGTAACAAGTCTAACTTACATCAATTATCATTTCTCAATTCTCTCATCACAAGTCATCTGTTAAGCATGAACTTGATGGTACTCATGGCTCTCACAGACCATCAATCTCATAAGATGCCACTAACAGGGCACCAAGATATATCACTATTCATAAAGCTAAAAACATGCTTTCAATAAATATAGTATCATCATCCATACCTGGATATGATCATCCTCATATAGGAACCTGCATGGTCAATTCAACTGATAACAATAAATAACTCATTTAAAGAAGTTGTATCTCCCTACTCTTACAAGAGCTAGGTTTCCCTGGTTTTCATCAAATAGTGTTTACTATTCACAATACATGTCATCACCCTAGAATTAGGGTTTACTATTCATCACACATGTCATCACCCTAGAATTAGGGTTTACTATTCACCTCATGGTGAATTGATCTCATAACATCACCATGTATGAGAACCACCACCATTAAAGCCCTCAGATAAGATTAAGATTCATCAGTTATCATAATTAGGGTTTCCATGATCTCACTTAGTGGATCATACCCTAATCATGCACATTCATGTATATTGAAGGTATTTTACTTGAGTATCCACCATAAATTGTACTTTCTCTCTCCTCTCACTAGTAGATGGTGATTACACCACTCTATATTAGGTTGGGTTAAGTCCCCTTTGATCTTCATAAACCAAATCACCACTATCAAGTGATTAGGGTTTGATTAGAACATGGTCTAAACGAGTGTGGACTCATTTGGGTCTAAACGAGTGTGGACTCGTTTGGGTCTAAACGAGTGTGGACTCGTTTGGGTCCAAACCGCATGGATATGAAAGGTGATACAAAGGTTATGATTGAATAGGATTTCCTATGTAGAAGCCTTCAATTGGCCCAAGCCATGTTAACCACTTACAAATTGAGTCAAATAGGATGAGCCTCAATCAATTGGACACCAATTTGACCTTCAATTGAAAGCCAATTAGGGTTAAGTCTAACTCAATTAAGGTTTCCAATCGGCTACTCATCAATTTTCATCAATTTATCAACATCTTGTGATTGGATCCTCAAACCATCAAATTTCTTTAACCCTAGACCTCCAAACGGTCTTGGGATGTCACTAAACGAGTGTGAGATCGTTTGGATGAACCCCCAAATGGTTTTGAACCCGTTTGGGTCCTTCAACCCAACACTCAACAAGATCTATATTGAAAATCAGCAATTTTAACCCGATTAGGGTTAGGGTGTTGAACTGCCTTCAACTCTTAATTGGTTATGAATTAGATTATGATTATATGTAGAAATGAAATTAAATATATTATGAACAGGAATACCAAACGGTCAATGCTTGGTCAACTCATTCAAACGGGTTGGAACCCGTTTTCCCAAAAGGTTCAATTTGATTAGTTTGGAAAATCAGCACTTAATTTAATTCGATTGCTTAATTGATTGGCCTTCAACCTATGATTCCTTTTGAATTAACCCCTCAAATTAGGTGGGTCATTAGTCTACATAATTGTGAACAGGAATCCCAAATGGTCAACGCTTGGTCAACGGCCTCAAATGGGTTGGAACCCGTTTGGCCAAACCGACCTATTGAACCCGTTTGCCCTTCAAACGGTTGGTCAAGAAGGGGGGGAAATCATAAGATCGTTTGATAAAGTTGGATAAGGACCAACATAGGTATTAACGCCCTCCGTATTCAACCTTGAACCAAGGTCTGTATTCATGAAAAATCTTGCAAGAGTGCAAAGAATGATGGGGAAGAAGAACTAAGCTTAAAAAGCAAGAACAAGGATATGCATAATAAAGCTAGGAGTGTAGAATTATAAAACCCGCCTTAAGGTCGTTCCTTGAGCTCCAAGCTTCCAAGATTCAAGTCTTTAATGGTGTCTTGAGCTCCACAGGTCGGCCAAGGGTGTTTCTCCAAGGAAAGGTTGGGAAAAGATGGCTAGAACGAGAAAGCTAAGTGAGTTATCCACAAAACCAAGCTTGCATGATAAATTCACCCAAGAATCCGAGCTTGAAGATGGTTCTTCTCACCTTAGAACTACTTGGTCGCCTCCCTGAGCTCCAGAGCTTGCCTTAGACGTTTTGAGAAAGAAGAGAAGTGAAGATAAATGAAGGATCGTTCACTTGGTTTACAAGGAAAAGGGCTTATATACTTTAGGCCATTTTACACCATAAGGACCTCTAAAGCATGGGATTTTCATCTAAGTCCCTCCTTGCTTCTTAGGCACGTCCAAGCCATCTAAACGCAAACCAAGTTCATCAAAGCTCAAGATTTAAGGGTAGAAAAGGTCAACTTTCAACTAGGGTACACATATGAAGGTCTTCATACCCATACATGGTGAATTTTATGCACAAAGATTACTTTTCTTATCTGATTATTTATTGATGCATATCTTTCATCATTTCTACTCGAAATGATGCCAAGAGTCATATAAGATGCTCTAGAAGGTGTACTTCCCAAGTTTCACCCATAATTTGGGTAAATTGCACTTTACTCCAAATTAGGGTTTTAAGCACCAGGATCATTCCACAAGCTGCATCTGAATGCCCAAGCTTGGAAAATCCATCATGCCTCATCAGATTCACTCTTATGATGTTTCATCATCAAAGGTACATCTTAACCTTTGAACTCTGCAAGTTAAACCTCTTAACTGGATAATTGCACATAGGTCCCTGCATTGCAAAACAATACTACAACATTGTTCCTAGGGGACAGGAATGGAAACATATGTTCCTTACGAGCTTTTATTACCTGCTAAAAGATGATTACATGTGTTTAATTACCTTATTTAGGCAAAACTTCTAGGGTTAGGTTATAACCCAGGTCAGGGATGTTACACACATGTTCTCCCAACTCATCCATGATATTTTCCTTTCTTTGTCTTTTTCTCCCCACCAGAATCTAGTGACCATCCGCTGGATCTCCGCTATAGTACCCGCCGGCAACTGGAAAATGCTCATGATGTATGTGGGAATAGCTTGGGATACCGCTTTGATGAGAACTTCCTTTCCTACTTTTGACAGAAGTTTTTCCGTCCATCCTTGAAGCTTCCTCCAAACTCTGTCTTTGATGTAGCTGAACACCTACTTTTTTGACCTTCCCATAGCTGTCGGAAGGCCCAAATAACTGGCGTGCCTGTCAACAACTCTCACCCCAAGGAGCTGCTTCAACTCTTCCTGCTTTTCTATCTCTATCCCTTTGTTGAAGACAACCTCCATCTTAGAGAAATTTATCTTTTGACCCGATGTCTGTTCATATTGGCTGACAATTTCAGCTATCTTCAGACATTCGGCGGTGTTGGCTCTAGAAAGAGTAAGTTATCATCTGCGAAAAAAAGATGTGAGATAGATGGTGCCCCCCTACTTGGCTTGATGCCATGCAGGAGGTTTTCACGTGTAGCGGTAGAAATCAAAGATGAAAAAGCTTTCGCACATAAAATAAAAAGGTAGGGGGAAAGAGGGTCTCCCAGGCGAAGTCCGCGTGTAGGAATTGTGCTTTGGTTCTTATCTCCATTGAAGGCGAACGCGTGTTTGATGGACGTTATGCATTCTTGGACCTTTTTCCTCCATTTTAGCCCAAACCCCAATCTCTCCATAGTGGCATCAAGGAACCTCCACTCTACTCTATCGTACGCTTTTGACATGTCCAATTTCAAAGCAAGGCTGCCTTTTTTCCTTCCCTTGTCTCTCTTCATAGAATGAAACACTTCATATGCAATAAGGGCGTTGTCCGTGATCAATCTTCCTTATACAAAGGCACTTTGATTCTCTGACATGATGCTGTCCATAAGTGGTTTCAGCCTGTTCGCCATGACTTTGGATGTGATCTTGTATACCACATTGCAAAGACTAATCGGACGGAATTCCCCTATTGTCTTTGGCGTGTCTGTCTTTGGGATAAGCACAACTAGGGTATCATTTACCTCCCCTATTTCCTTCTCCCCCTTCCACCACCCTTTGATGTAGCTCGCCACATCCTTCCCAACAATCCCCCAATAATTTTGATAGAACATGGCTTTCATCCCGTCTGGCCCCGGTGCCTTATTTGGATGCATCTGTTTTTTAGCTGCCCATATCTCCTCATCCTCTATATCCCTCTCGATGTCCTCCTTTTGGCCCCTACTATCATCTCCCGCAGCCCCCTTGTAGCCTCCGCAAATCTCATAGAATTGCCAGAAAGAAACAGTTGTTCAATATGCTTTATGATTATTGCTTTAATGTCCTCCTCCTGTGATTTCATGACCCCATGTTCATCTTATAGGCATTCAATTCTATTCCACCGCCTCCTGTTAATAGCTTTTTGATGGAAATAGGCAGTGTTACAGTCCCCTTCTTTTAGTTACTTAACACGGGCCCTGGCAGCCCAATATTCCTCATTCTTTTGCAGCCAGTATTGCAGCTCTTTTGATTTTTCTTCCACTCTATCTAGATTTATTTGATATGGGGGAAGAGCTTGCAGACCCTTAAGCTCGTTCTCAAGCTCATTCACCTTCCTTCTTCTTTCTCCAAACTTCTCGGATGCCCAAGATTTTAGGCTCTCCTTACACCTCATCAGTTTTGAACATATTATGGAAATTCCAATATTTACTAAGCATAAACATATTTATTGTATTTTATGTAACATTATTAGCCTAGTTAGATATATGAAGCATATTAAATGAATATATGCATTAAACTAATTATTTCATATTTGATATGAGTTCTAAATATGATAGAGGTTATGATGTATTTCATGAATCTTTCATCAACGTTTATTATTTATTACTCATGAACTTAATATTAGGCATATTACATCATATCCATAAGATTTGAAAATAAAAGAATTATTTGAAACTTCTATGTTGTTCTACTATTTTTCTAAGAGTTTTTTACCTTGTTTGTAATTTCTGACAATTTTGCTAATTACTACAAAATATACAAGATTTGCATTTTTTTGGGGATATTTACCTTTTTGGCCTCTCAAGACTCACCACATGGCCACTAGGGGATGCATCTCCTTAACCTGGGAATGAGTCATCTAAGTTGTGGACCTAGACCCAATCTACATTGGCTCTAGGTTGGTCCATCATCTTCTCTCTTTCTATGGTTACATGTGATACAAATGCCCTCACGTCATTCTTCATCGACGTTATGTGTGTCAGTTCTCCACACCGCCATCGAGAACTTCGTCCTTACCAAAATTATCTACTAGCTCACTTATCTACTCCGCCTTCTATCTCTTCATGGCTCCTTTATGTGTGTATGTAACTCCTCCTCACAGACCAGAGGAGATGGTCGTTTCTTGCTACTACCACAAAGCAGACTAAAGGTAAAACAAGCCTTATCATCCCCATGCATATATGAGGCACTAAGAAGCTCCACCAGATGTCTGAACACCTGATCATGATGCCAAAACATGGTGTAAGACACCTACAAGACTTCTCAGCCTCAACCTCTTTCAGGTAACAATGGTGTTTGTCATCCAACATCATCACATTGGAGATCATGTCAGATTCTTCTATCTTTGTAGACTCACAACAATGCCTCTCCATCTTACACCTTGACTCCATAATCTCTTATGTACACCCTTTTTCATTCTCTAACTCCTCCCTCAAACAACATGCAAATAGTAGTGGAGATACAATGGAGAGGGAGCCCTCAAACTCATAACAGTTAGCTCTGTATTACATGAGTGAGGGGTCATGGGTCATAGATTATCTATGCCACACCAAATCCAACTGCCCCATCTCTCCCCCCTTCCATCCCATGATCAATGATCATTGATGCATGAAAGTTGCTCGTTTCCCTGCTAAATGAGTGCTCCATGATCTCTAAGTAGTTGTAAGGAAGGAGTCACTTGTGTGTCATCCATTCATTCCAATCCAAGGGATGAAACTAGCTAGATCTATGTCATCGCCGTCTCAAGCTTGTCCATTGGATCAAGACTATGTAGTCAAATCTTATTCATGCATCCAACACATTACACATGAGTGTGTCTATGGAATCGCCATCTCAAGGTTGTCCAATAGATCAAGACTATGTAGTCAAATCTTATTCAAACAACCAACACATTACACATGAGTGTATCATTTCATTGATTAAAAACTTAGCTATGTTTTCCATAATATACCAGTGTCTCACAACATCAAATGCTTATGTAACAACTTTTAAAAATCATCACATTTTTACCTTAGGTTATTCATCATAAACGTATGATCCCTGACCCAACTTTATGGTTAATTGTAATTACTTTGTATAATGATAAGATTAAACCTTAATCTAAACTCTTTGGATGCCTTAATATCATGTGACATGCTTATATTTTCATTTTGGTCCAATTTTATTAATGTTTGAGTTATGTTTTCTATATATGTGCTTGTTTTGAACCAGTTTGCAATTTACCCATAAGTGAGGGTTATCTTGTAAATTGTCACATTTTGATAATGTTTCTTGTGATTTAGTATCATGAGAGAGAAGGCGATGCAGTGGGGAACCTTGTTTGAATCATGGTTGGTGATGTGACATCTTAGAGTGATTCAAGGGTTTCTAGGGTTTGCTTTGTTAACATGGTGATGAAGCTAGGGTTTGAGTGTTGCAATCACTACCCCACTTTTCGGTGAACGTAGCGACCATAACACATGCTCTATATAGCATTGTCTCGACTGAGATGACCCAGAGTAGAGGATGGTCAAAACACTTGTCCTCTAGTGGAGTGTCTCTACCATGCATATGGTGCTTAAGGTTTTGGTCGATACCAAGTGTGCTTGTAATGTGTCTCAATCAAGACAAAGTGGTATCTGACCCAGGAGGTCACTACACATTTTCTGGATAAACATGAATATTTTGTAATTTGCATGTGAGTGGAGGAAAGGTTATTTCTTTGGAGGACATGTGTCTTTTGATACCATTATATGTTGACACCTCATAAACCTTTACTTCCATCATCCTTTGGGTATATAACCCATTCTCTTCATTTGCAAGTAACTCTTTTTGGATGTACACTCTTTCTTCTTCCCTAAGATCATTCTTGGAGCTTCAGGAGCATAGGAGGTCAGATCTTGCAGCTTTGTTAGCAGATCCATCTTGCATGTTGAAGATCTTATACTAGATCAACTCTTTGGTGGTGATCTCTTAGAGGTTCTTCTCTTGGTAACTGGTTTTAACTCTTGATCACATTTTCTCGCTTCTAAAATCTCCATCTTCTTCTTCCCCCTTGGTCATAGAATGTGGATCATCCATGGTGGCTTTCTTGAGAGGAACTCCTCATCATAAGGGTCATAGACTATGTTTTGACATGGTGAAACGTGAATGAGAGGATGATTTCATATCTTTCTCCTTTGGTTCAGCCTAGGACTATTTTCTCTCTTTCCTTAAGCTCTCCTTTGACCATGGCATTTCTTTCTCTTCTTGAGGTGATCCTTTGACCAAAGTGTCGAAGCTTGTTTGAAGTTCTTGGAGCTTGATATCTTGGAAGATTTTTCTCTTCAAATCAGGCGGGTTATATAACTTTTCCTTCATCTATTATTAGCATATTATGATCTGATCATAAGTTGTTTTTCTACATGTTAAAAACATGTTCTTGATGACAGAAGGAATAACATATCTTAGGGTTAACTTGTGGAGTATTCTTGAGAAGATTATTTTCTTATAAACCCTAAGAAAGCCTTGTACTCGATTTTGTAGTAAATGGAAAATGATGTGTTTCCTTTGAATCTTCATCTATGGAACCATGCTACTTTCTTTATTATTCATTTATACTTTAATAATAGGAAGGTTTTGGTCTGTTTATATGCATAAGAATCCAATTTTTCTCTCTCTAAATATAACTCTTTTTGTGTTCTTCTATGCTCCATAATCTAGGGTTAATGAAGACTTGGTATAGGGTTTTGTTCTTCTTGTTGATACTTGATATTCCGTATTGTTAACCACCTATTTCGACCTTGGCCACACCTATTATGGTGTTGGGAATATATCAGACCTATGGTCAAGATAACCTTTGGTTTTCCATCACAGTCGACACTCTTGCAAGTGGTGGTTTTGACCGCGACAGTGTTGGTTGTAATGCAACATTTCTACATGGTCAATCAACCAGTTGGTCGACATTGTGGCCAAGACTGGTTAAGTATGAGGGTCAAGACACATGCTCAAGTTGTGTTAGGGTCATAATCAGTCAAGACTTAGTTGGTTGCAGTTGTGACACCAATGGGTTAAGGCTGTAACACCTTGTGATAGTAGGGTCAACACACCTTGTTGTGTCCTGATCACGACACCTTGGTGGTGTCTTGGTCGTGATGCCCCATTAGGGTGTGTTTTAGTGTTGCATTCAGAACGCCATACTTAGGTGGTATCATGGTTGAAACACCTAGAGTTGTGACCATGTGGAAGTGTCTCGGTCGTGAAAATTGATGTGTGAGGGATCGAGACACATATAGGTTGTGGTGGTTGAGACATATGTTAAATGGTTGGTCGAGACCCATGTGTTGAGGGTGGTCGAGACACCTATATGTAAGTATGTACATGGTCAATAGATAGGGTAATGTTCTACATAAGGTGTTGTAGTTATGAATAGTTAATCATCAGTAACAGTACTAAACCCTAATGTTATCCAAATATGTGGGAGGTGTTAGAATTAGGGTTTAGTGGTTGGATTATGTTATGAAACCCTAATCTGATACTTATGAATCTTAACTCTAATCTTGAAATAACATGATGTATGTTCTCATTTTACTTGAAACGATTATTATGTGATTGTGCTTTCTCTCTCCTACTTATGTAACACTAACTTTCATGTGAGATGAATGTCATAGCTATGAGAATGCTATGCTGACCCATATGTAATACAAGGCAGTGATTATGAGTAATGTTGAGGCATATTGTGATATTAATTGTGCTAGAGTTATATGAATTGGTCTAATGACCTAGTAAGTGCCTTGTGTTTAAATTGAGGGATTGATATCCCACAGTGATGTGATATTGGTGATGACATTATGAATGACAGTACTACAAGTACCATTTGATGATGAGACAAGTTCACACTTAATACATGTTATATCTTCTGAAGTTGTAATCAATCCTTAATTTTGTAGAGTTTATTTAGGGTTTATACATTGTAACTTGATTGATGCATTAAAATATACCCAATTGGAAAATTTAATCAAGTGAAACCCTAATCATGTAGTTGCAATGTACCATAGATCCATCTTAAGTGTTAGTATCTAGTTGGTTGGTGAAATGAGTAACTCCTATGGGAAAGTCAGAGTGCATATTATTGAATATGCGGGGTGCAAACAGAGACATCCCCCTATATCCTTCAATTCTTAATATATATTGGTATAAGGTTTTAATATGGAATGACCATGCATGAGTTTGTTCTCCAGTGTTGTGCCATGTACCAAGGAAGGACAATTATATTATAGAACCATAGAATAGACTATGAGTTGCTATCTACATGAATATAGCTTTGATTATAAGTTGCTGTTTAGCAGTTTGATTGTTATGTCATTACATTGCAGACTTGAACTGACTGAGTTGTGCTAGTGATGATCATGGAGTATGAATATTCCATAGATCTTGTATGGTACTGATTTCGACTTAGCAACGATCATTTGGATTTTAGTGGTACAACTCAAATCCTTAGGAAATAATAATGAAAGTGATAATACAACCGAGAAGTATATTTTCTTAGAGTCAAATAAGAATTACATTGAATGGCCCCATGCTTTATTTCTTATGTTGTTTAGTTTATAATAGTTATACATGTTCTTCATATTTCTTTTAAAAGAATAAAATGATCTACTGCTCAGTTGTAACTACTGAAATTGCTCAAATGATAGTACCTACTCTAATTACATTCTTTATTATATTACTGTGCTTATTATAGACATTGGCAAATAGTTATATCTCTCGCTAGGACTTTTGGTCTCACCCCATGGGTTCTACAAATTTTTAGGTGGTCATGGACGAGGAGGTTGAGGTCGTGGTGTAGGTGTTGAGCAACAAGGAGAGTAGTAACTATTAGAGGTTGGATATGCTGCCAAAGTTTTGTAGTAGAGTCCTACATGTCATCCCTGTAATCTCAGGTCTTTGGCGGGAATTTGTTGTGTTGTGTTTTGACACGTAGATTTTGGCTTTGTACCATGAGTGTATAGAAATGGCATATACATATAAACATGTTGTAATATGTAATAGTAATGTCTTGACAACCTTTTGACCATGATATCTAATAGATTTTGGCATATATAGAATACAAATGGCCTAAGTTGAAAGTTTGTTTATGGAATAATTCCTCTTGAGATATTGAATTGCAAATGGTTTTAATTTATCCTATTTTGTGGTAATATTGTTATTAGTGATAATTCGACACTTTGTTTTGAGTAATCTCACTTTGTGTGGCAAAGAGGATCACAATAAAATCACCTTCCAATAAATTTTGGTGCCAAGTTACTATGATTTGACTAATTAACCAATGTATCCAAAATGGTAAATATTTATAGGCACAAATCATAATGTTTACATCAATGACTTTCAACTATTGCTATGCTAATTGGAGTACTTCACATGATTAAAAAACACTTCAGGGACTGTCATTATGTTGTTATGTTATGTAAATCCATGTAAGATGACAACTTCATGACGACAACTTCACCAAATATACAAATTGACTCAAAATTGGTTATTCCAATCTCTTACCCATGATTAATTTATTAAAGTTAGTAACAAAGAATGTCAAAAGTACACACTATCACATCCTACACACCTTAAAAGAAATTTTGTCCTTGAAATAAAGTCAAAATCCAATTCATCACATTGTATACATCTTAAAAGAATTTTCATCCTTGAAATTAAGTCATTCTATTAGTCCAAGAAAAAAAGAACGAAAGGTGTCCAACCACATGTAGGGAACCACTTTAGGCACAACATATGCACAAACAAGAGTTTCATAACTATATCTATATCTTTATAGGAGATATTAAAAGCATCTAGGGTGAATCACCCCTTCAAAAGGTGGAAATAATGTTTTTCTTTTCAAATATAAGTTTAAGTGATTCCATATTTAGGGTTAGGATTGTCACACTCATTTTACCCAAAAATTAAGATTCCAACACAAACTTATACACTTTATGAAGGAGTTAATATAGTTAAGCCACATTATCCATCTAGAACATATCAAGGTGCCATCATAATTATATTGTGATTTTTTTTAATTAGATTTAACATTGTTATTAAGAACTAACATTAACTCCACATTCAAAGTTTATCATTAATATTATCTTGTTTCACTTTTTCAAATTAGGTTTCAAACTCTATTAGTGACATCATCACTGGATTCAACAACCGTATTATGTCATGATTATTTATGTATGTGGTTAATCTTATATACATAGAGATGTATCAAACCATACTAAATTTTCCATCATGTCATACCCACATATCACAACTCAAACCTAGATCATATCTTACATATATTGTATCATGGCCATTCTATGCAAACTTATATAAGTGGCTTGTAAAACATATATCAAAATCCCAATTTAGGTTCTCTGAAACCATAACCTGAGGGTGGTTCCATGCTCAGTCTCTCTGAGCTCACTCAACTATATGAGTATAAGCTCAACCTTGCGTCTTTGGTCTAAGGTTATCATGTCTACCTCAATGGTATTGATGATTGGAATTACAATCTCTGGCCACTCAAGCACAAACCAAACCAAAAAATGACATGACATTCTCTTTATATATCTATACCATGACATACTATTGATCAATTCTCTCTCTTATACACATCCACTAGATTCCTACAAGGAACCACCTACCCGAGCTTGAGACTTCACACAATCTAACATAGTTACTTCCTCTAGGGTCTTTGGACTCCCTCCCTCACAGAAATGGTAGGTTATCATATTCATATTCACATGTACAAAGAAGCCTCTCTCAACTCTAGGGTTTGGTCTTCCCAAGGACATATAGGGATCAAAAAATATATATGAATCTTGCATAAAGCAACTCAACTCATTCACTCAGGAATACTCTAGTTTAGAACATATTATATCACATATTTCTCATATCTCTCATATATTGAAGTTTAGGTTCTCTGACCTTCTCCCTCTAAGTCTCACTCTCACTGGAGGTAACCCTATAACTGGTCCCAATACTAGAGGTCCTCCTTTGTAAAAGAGCTTGAGGCTCTTGTTGATTCACAACCTTGTATTAACTTATCTTATCTTAGAAAAACCTACATAGTTGCATTATCAAAACTTCTGTCAAATCCTTAAATTTAAACTTATATTCTCAAATATAGATAGTGATCATCATGAACCAACTTATATCCATATACCAACCTTAGATCATATAATCTATGTTGATGTCATGTATTCCATCTTCGTCACATCCTCACAATGCTCTAGACATCTAATATAGAACTACCCTCTAATAACACCAATTTTTGTGATATTTTAGACTATTTTTCTGTTATCAAAACTGCCATTTTTAGCTATTTTCCTCTCTTTTTGTATGCACTTTCGCAATAATTGGCCAAGCAATGCTCTTAATCCTATATTTCCATCTTTTGCAGAGTTTCTCCTCATTTTGGTGCAATAAGGCCGTCCCGGCCCACTAAATAAGTCCAAGTCTGCACCGGCCTTCCTGACGCCCAATACACGCCCTGCCCGGTAGGGGAGAACGACACCACGACACGCGCAAAAGGGGTGCCGTGCAAGGAGGAACTGACGGATGACATGCCTCTTACCCGACAGGGAGCCATAGTCGCCACGACAACCCAAGTATGTCGGGCGACACAGCCACCCACCGGCAGGCGCCGTTGCCCATCACGTGACCAACGACCGACAACCCTGCGGCGAGCGATACAAGTATCAGTCATCCACCGACCCGCAATTAAGGAGGACACGTGGTGCTTCGAGCACCATAAGTTCCCCCACTCGCCGACTATAAATAAGATCTACAGGAAGCTGAAAAGACAGTTCGAACAGGAGGGAACTTGAGCTATCTTCAAGGAAAATTGCGAGAGCAGACATATCGTGCCCCAATGCTCGTACCGGGCGACACTAGGTGAGCTCTTCCTCATCCCGAGAGGGAGGGGACTGGTTCACCTAGCACTGTACCGGGCGACACTGAGGGCCGATATCGGCCGATGTAGAGATGCGACACGAGTGCCCGACACCCATGCCTGACAGTAGAATGCGTAGCTCCATGCCCGACACGATATCGAACCCGATACGCTTCGCCCTTCATGCGTGCCGCCTGAGAGGGTCCATCGCCAGACATGAGCGTATCGGTCAGGATCCTTGAGCGATACAGTTGCCCATCAGGCGTGCCGCTCGAGAGGGTGTGTTTCCCAACACGGCTGTATCGGGCTAGGCCCCTGACCGATATCGGGATGGAGAGCCGTAGTAGTCTTTCGTCCTTCTACATCAAGAAGGTGACACCTATCTTTATTTTCTGTCATTTAATTCTTTACTTATGCATTGTAATTAAGACCCTTTATTTGTCTATGGAAATAGAAGAGCTTAATTACTTGTTGTTCTGTGCTTGGTACTATATGTTGGATGACTGCTATGTTTGATATCTGAACTCTAGCTTGCATGTTTGGATCACGTTTCGCTTAGCTACCGAATCACGTTTTCCCGTCGGAACAACTTTGAGAGTTGTGTTGTGGCTCTAGTGTTTGGTCCGATTCTGGAGTACGAGAGTGCCTGGAACGGAGTCATTTCAGTAACATTCCACTCTAACTTTGAGCCCAGCAACCTCGAGAGGGGTGCCGAGGCTTGGTTAGAGGTATCCGCTCTGAGAGGAGGGGTGCAGGATGTTACTGGTGCCGCTTGTTATGCTGTAGTCTTATCCTTATTACCTTGCTCTAGCCCTAGTTTTATCTTCTTGTTTCTGTGGCATGAAAACCCCTAAAAACTACTAAATGGCTAAAACCTTAAATCTTTCTAGTAACTCCACTTGGAGATAGTTTTCTTGTTTTGTTCGTGACACCTTACTGCTTCCCTTCTGGGGAATGTATCATGTCTTTATACCTGCCGGAGTGTAGCGTGTCGATTCTGGGTTCTCAACACTACCACCCTTGTCCCTGTGTTCGACCCCGTATATCTACTTCGACCCCATAAACAAATTTGCGGGGGCCTAGAAGGATTCGGGTTTATAAATGTAAAGGCTCGACTACCTCAAATCCGCCTCCACTTTTGGACGCGCGATTTAGGCCGGTCAACTTTTTGGCCCCGTTGCCGGGGACAAGGCAAAATGGCGCTTTTGACGAATCCGAATCCACTAACTACACTCTTGTGCCTCAAGCTTAGCAATGAGTTTGACAACACTCTTTTTCTTTTTCTTTTTCCTTACTGTTATTCTTTGCTTGAAATTAATAAATCTATCTTCTAAACTTGATTTCTCATGCCATCTCAGGAACTCTAAAGAGCGGTGACTTATTCCTTCGAGATCTGACGCAATGTCTCATTGTGAGCAATCTCTGTTTGAAGTTGAACGTCAAGGCCGAGATGATATTTCACACCAGCCCAGCCTGGTTGGCCAGTTGCATGCTTTCATAAAAAGGCAAGACTCTATCATCAACTGGTTGGTGCAGGGTGCACTTCCCAACCCTGGAGCTCAGAATTCCATGCAACACCAGATGGCAAGTCTGCGGATGCACCAATGGGAAGTTGATCAACGATTGGCCCAGATGGCAGCTCTGATAAAGAACCATGCGGGAAAGACACTCTCATATCCGGAAACTGCTAGAATGGCGGTACTGAGGTCTAGGAAGACGGTGGAGCGCACAGGTGATGCCGAACCAGAACCCGAACTGAGGTCGGAGAGTATCATTCCAGCAGAGGGCGAAGGTGGACAAGCAGAAGCTCAAGAGCCTGCACGGAAGCCTTCCGATGAGCTACCTGGTGGGAGGAATACTTATGCTCCAAGGCTGCCATTTCCGCATAAGCTAATCAAGGCAAATCTGAAAAGGCGTCACGAAAGGTTCATGGACTCGATCAGGAAACTGCATCTTGAAGTCCCCCTCCTTGACGCCTTGGAGGAGATGCCGATTTATGCTAAGTTCCTCAAGGACCTTATAACAAAGAAAAGGGGAGGAGGAAGGATTGAGACCGTGCACCTAGCGTCCGCTTCCTCATCCTTCATGAAGCCCAACATGCCAAATAAGAGAAGGGATCCCAGAGCTTTCACAATCCCGTTCGCCATCGGAGACAACGTCGAGCGTAAAGGTCTTGCACACTTGGGGGGAAGCATCAGCCTCATGCCCCTAAGTTTCACAGAAAGGGTGGGCGTGACTGACATGGTTCGAACCAACATGCGGATTGAACTGGTGGATCACACCTTTAAGAGACCCGTCGGCATTTTCGAAGATGTGCCGATCAGGGTCGGCGACTTCTTCATCCCTTGCGATATAGTCGTCATCGATACAGCTGAAGACCCCCATTGCCCGATCATCTTTTTTCGCCCCTTCTTGGTGACAGGGAGAGTGCTGATTGATGTTTCTGAGGGGATGATCACCTTAAGGGTCGGAAACGACCATATCGACTTCAAGCTGAAGGAGATCGTGAAGAGCCCGTCCCTATCTGAATCAGCATGTTTCACAGATAGCTACAATAAATTCTACGAGGAAGTAGAGGAAGATATCCGGACAGTAGACCCCCTCTTGAGGGTTATAAACTGTCAAGATCCCGACCTCGAAGATCCTGAGGTCGCGAAGCACCTCAACCTCTTCAACCTTTCTGATGAAGATTTGCAAGAAGAGGATACAGTGGTGGAGTCTGCAAAGTATGCCTCTCTCGAGGAGGAGCCTCAGGAGAAGGCACCCAAACCTAAGCCAGAGTTAAAAAGCGTTGCCCGAAGGCCTAAAGTATGAGTTCTTAGATGAAGAGAACAGAAACCCCGTCATCGTAAATGCCGATCTTTCAAGTGACCAACTGGACCGACTCCTTGAGGAGTTAAGGCTCCACAGGAGGGCTATAGGATATTCAGTAGATGATATCAAAGGCCTTAGCCCTGCCCTGTGCATGCATCACATCAACTTGGATGAATCTGCCAAGCCTCTGGCTCAACCCTAGAGGAAGTTGAACTAGATGCTCAAGGAGGTCGTCAAGAAAGAGGTAATAAAGCTTAGGGATGCGGGGATCATTTACCCAATCAGCGATAGAAATTCGGTAAGTCCGATCCACGTAGTGCCCAAAAAGGGCGGAATGACGGTGGTTAAGGGTGAGAAGGGAGATGATGTGGCGGTAAGGACCGTCACCGGCTGGAGGATGTGCATAGATTATCGAAAGCTAAATCAGGCTACAAAGAAGGATCATTTTTTGCTACCTTTTATTGACCAAGTTCTCGAAAGGTTAGCACATCACGATTTCTTTTATTTTCTTGATGGCTTTTCAGGTTTTTACAAGGTACCCATCTTGCCCGACGATCAAGAGAAAACAACATTCACCTGCCTTTACGACACTTATGCCTTCCGAAGGATGCCCTTCGGACTCTGCAACGCCCCCGCCACCTTTCAACGATGCATGATATCGATGTTCTCAGATTTTCTAGAAGACATCGTAGAAGTTTTCATGGATGACTTTTCCGTCTATGGGAAGGACTTCGATAGATGTCTAAAGAATTTGTCATTGGTCCTTCAAAGGTGCGAGGAGAATAGCCTAGTTCTAAACTGGGAGAAGTGCCATTTCATGGTGCGGGAGGGCATCGTTCTCGGGCATAAGATCTCGAAGCGTGGGATCGAGGTGGACGCAAGCAAGGTTGAAGCAATATCCAAGCTTCCTCCACCAAGATCCGTGACCGGGGTGTGAAGCTTTCTCGGGCATGCGGGATATTACTGAAGATTCATCAAGGACTTCTCAAAGATTTCCAAACCGCTGTCCAATCTTCTGGTAAAAGACGCTGAATGTGTTTTCTCTAACGATTGTCTAAGTGCTTTTCAGGCCCTTAAAAATGCTTTGATATCACCACCTATCCTTCAAGAACCAGAATGGGGTTTACCTTTTGATCTGATGTGCGACGCTAGCGACTACGCGGTTGGAGCAGTCCTGGGGTAAAAGAAAGACAAAAAGCACCATGTGATTTGCTACGCTAGTCGCACGTTGGATGAGGCTCAAGTAAACTACACAACAACTAAGAAGGAGATGCTCGCGATCGTCTTCGCGTTTGATAAATTCAGATCATATCTCGTCGGAGCAAAGGTCAAGGTATACACAAATCATGGGGCAATAAAATACTTAATGCAAAAGAAAGACGCAAAGCCCAGACTGTTGAGGTGGGCCTTATTGCTCCAAGAGTTTGACCATGAAATTATCGACAAGAAGGGCGCAGAGAATGTGGTCACAGACCACCTATCAAGGATCGTGACTGAGAGAGAGAGGGCCTCAAATCAACGACGACTACGCCGACGAGGCTCTGATGTTGGCAGAAGCTCAAGAAGAAAGTTTACCCTGGTTTGCAGACATCTGCAATTATCTTGCCTATGGAGAACTTCCTCCTGACATCACGTACAATCAGAAAAAGAAGCTATTTACGGATGTCAAAAACTACTACTGGGATGATCCTCTCCTGTTCAGAAGATGCGCTGACAACTTATACAAGCGGTGCATCCCAGAGGAAGAAACCGCAGACATCCTGAAAGAATGCCACGCCCCCCCCCTATGGTGGACACCTGGGTAGCGAAAATGACTGCAAAAGTGCTACAGTCAGGTTTCTACTGGCCCACCTTGTTTAAAGACACTGCACAATTTGTGAAGGTTTGCAAGGAGTGCCAGTTTACAGGAAACATAGGGCGGAGGAATGAAATGCCAATGGCAAGCTGGATCGAAGTAGAAATATTTGACGTGTGGGGGATCGACTACATGGGACCATTTCCCCCATCTCGGGGGTATCAATACATACTCGTGGCAGTAGATTATGTATCGAAGTGGGTGGAAGCGGTAGCCACTCAAACCTACGACGCTAAGTCAGTTATCAAGCTCTTCGAGAAGACCATCTTCCCTCGTTTCGGTGTACCGCGCACTGTGATAAGAGACGGAGGGTCGCACTTTGGAGAAAGATAGTTTAAAGCACTTCTATGCAAGTACGGAGTGAGGCACAAGATCGCTACACCCTACCACCCATAGACGTCAGGGCAGGTAGAGGTTTCCAACAGGCAAATCAAGCAGATCTTGGAGAAAACTGTCAACCGAACGAGGAAAGACTGGTCCATGAAGCTTGACGACGCACTTTGGGCCTACCGTACTACTTACAAAACACCCATCGGAACCACCCCCTACCGTCTCATCTACGGAAAGTCCTGCCACCTGCCTTTGGAGTTGGAACACAAGGCCCTTTGGGCAATCAAGTTCCTAAATATGGACCTCGACAAAGCAGGAGAAAAAAGGTTTTTGCAGCTTCAAGAGCTCCAAGAGCTGAGAATGAATGCCTATGAAAATGCAAAAATCTACAAACAGAGGACGAAATTGTGGCACGATGCCCACCTTAGGAGAAAAGATGTAAGTGAAGGGGATATGGTCTTGTTATTCAAGTCCTCTATTCGTCTTTTCCGTGGGAAGTTACAAACAAGGTGGTCCGGACCGTTCATAGTGTCAAAAATATACCCATTAGGAATGATGGAGCTCTATGATAAAGACGATCCGACCAGGGTCTTTCAAGTAAATGGGCACGGGGTGAAAAGGTTCTATGAAGATGAAGCGTTTGTCAGGAGAGCAGAGATCAGTCTGCAAGATATGGGTACAGTCGAGAGCTGAACAAGATGATCCTACACCATTCGAGCTGGCGACGCAAACTTCAGCGCTCCTCGGGAGGCAGCCCGAGTTTTTCTTTCTTTCATAGAGTAGGACGCTTTTTTTTCTTTCTACCTATAAAAAAAATTATGAATTGTAATAAGGCCCGAGCCGGTGCACGCGCCGAGCGCACCGACTCCTCTGTTTTATGGGCCACCACTGTCATACTTTCTGAGGTCGGGGACTTAACCCTAAACCAATGATGTTCTTCTTCCTTCTCCTAGCTTTGGTTTTTGGCCGCCTATTTTAAGTCCTGTCGGGTAGCAGCTCAGTTGGTGCGTAGTCACGCTTGTATCAGGCTGCAGTTTCTGGGGCACTGCAAGGGACGTGGCAGATGGTATTCCCGAGCAACCATCGTATCGTGAATGGGAATAAATGCCCAATTTTTTAGCTGACGTGACCATCGTCTCGGGAATTGCCTGACTCGTCGGCCGACGCCTGCCCCAGAAATGCCTGTTTTACCCCCAGCCGAGCTTGCTATATATAGCAAGGTGGGCTCAGCATGTCGGGCTGAATCACTTCTCTTTTAGCCACTTGTAACACATGCAGTGATCAACCCTTGCTCACGTGTCGGCCAGCCTGCCTTCACTCGTGTATCAGGCGATGGCTCCTATGAGCAAAGGTATCGCCCAACACGAGTTTTCATATCGCGCTTCTTATCGGGTTTTACGAGCCTAGTCAATTTTGTATCGCCCAACACAGTTAAGCACGAAAATAACGTCTGATAGTGTTTGCCCGATACGCCTTATCGCCCGATTTTGTGACGTCCTGACAGGTTTTTGGTCTTTGGCGACCTTATCGCCCGATACATCTGTGTCGGGCGGTGGGTGTGTCGCACAGCCCTCCTCGTATCGTCCAACCCTATATCGTCTTGAGCTTCCTTTTGATGGACGATACCCGGATTTTGAAATAAGTCTTATCATGATTCCTGTCTTTTCCGACCTAACATTTAGATGATCGTTGGACTCGATAACAGGGACGGGACACACATGGCAAACCTCCAGCCGAGCGGAAGCAACAGCTGTCGGGCAGAAATGTAAAAACCCCAAGGCAGCTAGCCGTCGACTACCGCAGATAGGGAGCGGGAGAATTTTTCTTGATATGGTAGCTTCAGAGGAAGGTCACTTTCTTATAATAGTCTGTCTTCTGCGATGGTTTAGGACCATCTACAGAGACAACACGAGTCTTTTACGGGTGACTTACGGATGGAATTTGGGCATTCCGGTTCCATCTTCTTGAGGAGGAAGCAGCCATAAGTGTTTTCAAGAGCTCTCAAGCTTCCATCTTGAGAGCTTTGCACTTGTTCTGGCTGTTTCCAAATGAGAAAAGAAGGAGGCTGCAACAAAGAAGCATATTGCAGCTTCTCCAAGGCACAGGCGAACCCGCTAGTTAACCTTCACTGAGCTAACATGAACTCACCCTATTTTCTTCGCTAATCTGGGACAGAGTACGGAGTAAGTTTGGGGGGGGTACCCATGTGCCAGTGAAGGAGGTATAAAAATTCTCTTGTGCCATTTTGTTCTCCTCCTATATCATGTATTCTTACCCTTGCTCATATAATTTTTTTTTGAAAATTTTTGCTTATTTTGTTCCCATGCATATGTACAAAGTCTATATTAGTAAAAACCTGATGCAACTGCTTGCAAAGTTAGTTTTCTTTGTGCTTAATGAGATACAAGTTCCGTTATATCTTTCTGATGATGCTGCTTCAAACGAACAGAAGATTACGTTTTTCCATGCCAAAAATTTCAAAAAATATAATAATCTAGCACACAGCTAAGAGACGAGTATGGAGAAGGAAAAATCTGCCCAAACAGTAGAAATCCCTTTGTTTCCCCTTTACCCAACGAAAATCCCAAAAAGAGAGAGAAGCCTTATGAGTGTGAATAAAAGCATGAGAGTTGTGCCCAATAAAAGAAAAGAAAAATATATATATATATATACCTGCTTGTTTTCCAAAAGTACCCATCTTTAGGCATGGTAGATCTGGGGCAGTGGTACGTAGGATGTGAAATCACTGCTCTAAAGCCATCTGGCTTGGACTGCAGGGACCACTTGCCCGCTAACGGACCCTTACCTGGATGGACTGATGGAAAACAAAGATGAAAAACCCAAAAAGCCTTAGCCTACCCTTTATACAACTTTCTGCCCCGAAAATAAAGCCGTTTGGTGTGTAAGCTAACTTCAGAATCATACACTAAAGTCTCGCAGAAGCTATAAGACAAAAATTTCTATTGAAATAATAAGGCAGGAAACGCAAGGTCTTTTGTTCGTAATGAGACAACATTATCTCTAAAGGCATTACTATACTTGCTTTACCTCTTGGCCTGAAAGGTGTACCAAACAAGACGAAGCATCACGAAATAAAGTTTAAATATTGATTGAGGACAATCAAAATGCTAAGTTTGGGGGAGTTGATAACACCAATTTTTGTGATATTTTAGACTATTTTTCTGTTATCAAAACTGCCATTTTTAGTTATTTTCCTCTCTTTTTGTATGCACTTTCGCAATAATTGGCCAAGTAATGCTCTTAATCCTATATTTCCATCTTTTGCAGAGTTTCTCCTCATTTTGGTGCAATAAGGCCGTCCCGGCCCACTAAATAAGTCCAAGTCTGCACCGGCCTTCCTGACGCCCAATACACGCCCTGCCCGGTAGGGGAGAACGACACCACGACACGCGCAAAAGGGGTGCCGTGCAAGGAGGAACTGACGGATGACATGCCTCTTACCCGACAGGGAGCCATAGTCGCCACGACAACCCAAGTATGTCGGGCGACACAGCCACCCACCGGCAGGCGCCGTTGCCCATCACGTGACCAACGACCGACACCCCTGCGGCGAGCGATACAAGTATCAGTCATCCACCGACCCGCAATTAAGGAGGACACGTGGTGCTTCGAGCACCATAAGTTCCCCCACTCGCCGACTATAAATAAGATCTACAGGAAGCTGAAAAGACAGTTCGAACAGGAGGGAACTTGAGCTATCTTCGAGGAAAATTGCGAGAGCAGACATATCGTGCCCCAGTGCTCGTACCGGGCGACACTAGGTGAGCTCTTCCTCATCCCGAGAGGGAGGGGACTGGTTCACCTAGCACTGTACCGGGCGACACTGAGGGCCGATATCGGCCGATGTAGAGATGCGACACGAGTGCCCGACACCCATGCCTGACAGTAGAATGCGTAGCTCCATGCCCGACACGATATCGAACCCGATACGCTTCGCCCATCATGCGTGCCGCCTGAGAGGGTCCATCGCCAGACATGAGCGTATCGGTCAGGATCCTTGAGCGATACAGTTGCCCATCAGGCGTGCCGCTCGAGAGGGTGTGTTTCCCAACACGGCTGTATCGGGCTAGGCCCCTGACCGATATCGGGATGGAGAGCCGTAGTAGTCTTTCGTCCTTCTACATCAAGAAGGTGACACCTATCTTTATTTTCTGTCATTTAATTCTTTACTTATGCATTGTAATTAAGACCCTTTATTTGTCTATGGAAATAGAAGAGCTTAATTACTTGTTGTTCTGTGCTTGGTACTATATGTTGGATGACTGCTATGTTTGATATCTGAACTCTAGCTTGCATGTTTGGATCACGTTTCGCTTAGCTACCGAATCACGTTTTCCCGTCGGAACAACTTTGAGAGTTGTGTTGTGGCTCTAGTGTTTGGTCCGATTCTGGAGTACGAGAGTGCCTGGAACGGAGTCGTTTCAGTAACATTCCACTCTAACTTTGAGCCCAGCAACCTCGAGAGGGGTGCCGAGGCTTGGTTAGAGGTATCCGCTCTGAGAGGAGGGGTGCAGGATGTTACTGGTGCCGCTTGTTATGCTGTAGTCTTATCCTTATTACCTTGCTCTAGCCCTAGTTTTATCTTCTTGTTTCTGTGGCATGAAAACCCCTAAAAACTACTAAATGGCTAAAACCTTAAATCTTTCTAGTAACTCCACTTGGAGATAGTTTTCTTGTTTTGTTCGTGACACCTTACTGCTTCCCTTCTGGGGAATTTATCATCTCTTTATACCTGCCGGAGTGTAGCGTGTCGATTCTGGGTTCTCAACACTACCACCCTTGTCCCTGTGTTCGACCCTGTATATCTACTTCGACCTCGTAAACAAAGTTGCGGGGGCCTAGAAGGATTCGGGTTTATAAATGTAAAAGCTCGACTACCTCAAATCCGCCTCCGCTTTTGGACGCGCGATTTAGGCCGGTCACCCTCTCCTCTAGACTGATGTCAATTTCTTTCACTTAGGTTTCATGACCACCTTGTACTAGTACATGTATGGGGACACATTTTGTATTTACTTATATATATAATAAAATATTATACATTTTTTATATGACAAAACTAGCATCATTGAAAACTATTGAGACTCAAGACAATGGGAAACAAAACCACATCAGAAATGGAGTGCCCACACATAGTAGAGAGTCTAGTGCCAGGGCACCTAGTGAAAAGGATAAGAACATGGTGTATACTAGTGTAGCTACCACCAAAAAATAAGAATCATATATCTAAGGTTTCTCATCTCGTGATGCACATCAACTCCAAGTAATGCAACATCCCATACTGTCACATTATAATGAAAGAGTGACACCTCAAGACTTGCTATACGACAAGCACCAATCTAGAACTAGCACCTAGACATATAGATTCTAACCTATAGGCTAAGTTAGATCCAATCTCTAAATGACAATTAATCTAATTGTATATGTTTTAATGTTTAAGGCTTTCTTTAATTTGAGTTGTATAATGAGAAAATTCCAGACTTTGCCATTTTTCATGCTCTGATGCCACCCGTGACGTCGTTGAATTCTCAATGCCTTGACCACATGTGTGATGTCTAAATTGAAACTCTCACCTCGATGAGAATCTCAATTCAAGGGATGCAAGAAGCTAGATCTATGACATCTCCATCTCAAGGTTGTCCACCAAATCAAGACTATGTAGTCAGATCTTGTTTACGCTGCCAACACATAATACATGGGTGTGGCACTGCTTTGATTAAGAACTTAGCTATGGTTTCATTAATATACCATTATCTCACAACATCAAATGCTTATAACTCTTTGTAGAAACTTCTAAATGTCATCAAATCTTTACTGTAGGGTTATCATCATAAAGTCACCTTCCATTCATATTTTGGAGCCAAGTTACTAATATTTGACCAATTAACCAATTAATCTAAAATGGAAAATATTTATGGGAACTAATAAAAAACTTACATCAATGTCATTCAATTACTTCTAGGCCAATTAGAGTACCTTCATAAGATTCAAACACACTTCAGGGACTATCATTATGTTGTTATAATAAGTAAATCCATGTAAGATGACAATATCACCAAATATAAAGATGGACTGAAAATAAATTATTCCAATCTCCAACCCATGATTAATTTATTAAATCGAGTAATAAAAAATGTCAAAAGTTCACTCTATCGCATCCTACACAACTTAAAAGAATTTTTATACTAAAAATAGAGTCAAAATCCAGTCCATCACAGCTAGGGTGTGGTACAACTCCCTAGATGATTACGACATCAGAACTTGGGAGGAACATTAGAATAAGTTCCTTGAGAAGTTCGTTCTACCCTCGCTCACTTATCAAATTAGAGGGGAAATCACCCAGTTCAGGAAGGAAAATATAAAATCTAGGATAACAACCCTACAACCAACAAGGACAACTCCTTCTAGGGAAAGGAAGCCAACATAGTGCACCAACTTCCAATGATCAGAGTCTCCTAGATACCATTGAGAAGATACTGGTAAGGCAGCATGGATGCAACTATTCTATGGAGGCTCAATTGGCACAAATTTCTACCTCCATCCGTTCTCTTATGGTCTCATTCATAGGTCAACTTTAGGGCAACCATGAGCATCAAGATGAGCAATTAAAAGTTATGGCTACACATTCTAGACGTGCGCTACCAGAACCTTAACCCCCAACCATCAACAACAATAGAATGGTTTTTGAAGACGATGAAGATGAAGAAGTCACTCCAATGGATATACCGATAGCTATAGTAGTTGAACTAATTGTTGAACCTCCAAAGACAAGCAGGTAGCTCAAGTCAGAGAAGGAACTAGAAGCTACACCCACTCCTCCTTCCTCTATTCTTGTGGTGCCCATCTACAAGCCATATATCCCTTAATAGAATTGCTAACTCAGACGTGGCTTGACTCAAGATTCACAAAGTCCAAGGAAGTGATGAAGAAATTGTTGGTGTATAGTGTCTAATGTGTGTCATTACACACACAAAAAATCCCTAGGAAAAGTCCTAGAGATTAACCTTCTAACCAGGTGTCAACTTGATGCAAGAACCAATTCAACTCTACTATAGTAAAGTATCGATCCCATGAGACAACAAAGGGGATGGTTGAGATTTAGATCAAATCATAAGAACAAGAAAATAAATATCAATTGTGAGAGTTTGATTATGCTATGATAGAAGTAAAAGTGCAGAATAAAATTTAACTAATCAAGAAAAAAAGAACTGGGGTTCCAGAGGATCACCATCAAGAACCACATTCTTACATTAACCAATCCAACTTCATTTCTTATTGACTAAATTAGGATTATGTGGATTTCATTCCCTTAGGATCACAATTCACACAAAATCCAGACTTCCCTTAAGCTTGAGATCATGGGATATGAGGATCCTCGTCCAACCATCCAACAAAGTCCTTTGAGGTGATCACGTCATGAACATGTAATTATGTTTAGATTTTTGAACCCATGGATCAGGTGATTGCGTCACCATAGGTTGTAATAGACAAGAAAACTATATAAAGGAGATCTAAATAAGTTGATCACATCAAAATGTTATGCGTTCATGGTTTATTGAGATCCAAGATCTCAATATCCCCATTACAATATAATCCCAGTTACCTGGAAAATGAGTACAAATTAAAAGATAGAAGATCATAAAAGCTTGTCAAGAGTTTATGCAATTCATCTTTATTGGGGTTCAGGATCTTGATACCCTCACAAGAACATATCCAATTTTCTGATTGAAATAGGAACAAATTCAAGAAATAACCTTTGATTAATAAAATGGAGATAGTACAACTAATGTAGAAAATAGGATATGGGGTTATTCTCCATGCCCCAACAAAAACTACTCAAACACAATGTAAGAGAATAAGATAACAGTAGAAATCCTAGAAGAAGAGGTAAATAAAGTGATGGAAATAGTGATGCCCTATTATTTGGAGCCCCCTCATTTTATAGGGATAGAGGAGGGTAAAAAAACCTTAAAATGAGGCTTTGTGGTGGTGGAGACCACTGGGAGTAATGGCCTTCTTTATTCGAATTTTGACTGGATCTGGGCTCAAAATGGGCAATTCATGATCTCAACCTTTTGAATCATATGTGAACTGGTCACTTTGTATTTGAACGGGTTGATTTATGTCTGAACCAATCAATTTGTGAGGTTGGATCTGAGAATTTGAATCCTCTGACTCTTGGTATTTTGGGATTTAATTTATTGCCTTAGATATAGAGATTTGTTGAATTTCCTTTTTTGACCATTTGACTATGGCACAAGCCGATTGATTAGGGATCTAAGTCGATTGATTGGATTTAATGTTGGTGTTGTTTCAATGAAACCCTAATATGGTTCTCGGTGATAGTGATTTGGCTGAGTCTGGTCTATTTGTGATATGAACTTGTTGATTTGTATCTGAATCGATAAATTTTTATCTGAACAAGTGGATTTGTGAGACTAAATCTGGGCATATTAGCTCATTTACCTGCAAAAGCATCCAAAACTCATGAAAACCCCAAATAGAAGGGAGAAAATCTAAACCAGATAAATCTATGTGAAAACTATTCAAAGGCCAACAATTTATTGTTAAATAAAGATTAAAATATGCAAATAACGGTGATGAGTTTGCACTCTTCAAAATACCATGAATTTAAAAAATTTCTCATCGCTGAGAAACATTGAATCTAAAACACTACCACATATTACTTCCAGCCTTCTCACTTGCATAACACCACTTGAGTCCTAGAACCATATATGGAAAAACAACCTTGACTTCCTAGATTATCAGAAAACAATTTTCATATCCCCTACTTCAAGATTATTTCACAATTTGGTTCCATTTCAAGACCCGCAATCAAACAGATTTCATATTGCCTTTGCATTTGGTACTCCCGCATATTCTTACGAGTCATTGCACAAGAATAGGTCTCAAGGATTCAATGGGGTTATGTAGATTCCCCTGGCCATAATAAGTGGAGTGAAAGGGGATATGGAAGGAAGCTACCCCTCCTCTATTTGACTTGAGAGTTTTTATTTCTTTGTTTGTAGTTACATTGACCACATGTTTTGTTGTTTTCTTTTGCATCTTTTCTTGATGGTACGGCCCTATTAATTATGAGGGGCATGGAAGAAGTGAGAGAGGGAGGAGAAGGGTGTATGTCACCCTAAACTTGGAGTTTGGCACATTAGCTTTTTATTTTTTATTTTTGTATATGGATAGATAAGAAGGTGATGGAAGATGTGTTCAAAAGATTGTTCTTTGTGAAACTCATTTTTATAAATTGAAGTGCATTGGGAGTATCATATATTGAGTCAATTAACTATGAGATATGCAAAATCAAGAAAATTTTCAAGTTAATCTATAACTCTAGATAAGTAAACATTGTTGTTGAATCCTCACGGTCCTCTATGGCATGCCGTATTTTCCAAGGAATGGTGTTAATTTAGATCCTAGATGACAAGATAATTTCTATCAATTGTAGATTTTGTAATTTATGTTACAAAAGAAGTTTCATAATTCAAGGGGGTATATTGATAAACATGCATATCATCATGTCCAACTAGATAAAGGCCTCGACTACTAGATAAAGGCAAAATATATGGAAAGAATTTTTTTTGAAAAGTTTAACACTAAACTACATAATATAATGCAAATGTCTAGAGTTTTAAGATAGAGTGGGTGGAATGAGTACATAGCACCCACCTCCACCCTAAACTTCATTTTTTTGTCATTCTGGGAAAAACTTAAACCTAAAATGGAGGGAAGAAAGTGTAGAGATCACCATAGGGTCCTGGTAGCTCAAACAATGTTTGACTGAATGGATTGTGTGTGAGGGTTGAAACCTTGATTACTAGAGCTTCATAGTGTACCTAATGGTTGTGGTATCTCAAAGGGGCCTTTATATTGCCTTTCTCCTAGTAGTCCCCCCAATATGATCCACATATCTTCCTCCAGTAGGGAAGGGAGTGTTGGTGATGAATGTGGATTGGGGGAGATTGGTAGGTGCCCGACCGATAGAATTTATAGTGCTGACTGTAAAAGATCTGGCAGATGATCTGGCTTTGGTTTCCCATTATCACATTGATCTGTGGTGCTAATATAATAGGAATAAATGAATTTAAATTGGTATCATGAATATTTTTCTCTCCTCAAAATTTGCGCAATCAATATTGTAGTTAATGGGATTAGTGGATTCCCTTGTTGATTTAGCATGTGGCTCAAGTTACTCTATGTAAGATGTTCCCAAGCATTTCGGTGGAAGTAAAATGGGAATATCATCTTTATAATGAAAGAGTGGGGGCATGTGACTCTCATAAAGTGGTGGTTCCCCATCTGGATCAGTCGTATGTGAAAAAGAAACTGGATGTGGCGGAGTGTAAGGCTCTTGATGAGGAATCCCATCTCCAAAAATGTCTACTAATTTATTGGGGAGGGGCGGCAGCTCATTATCCAAAGAGGGTTCGAATCAAGTGGATTGGCCAATGATAATATCTGGATTTATATCTATGATAGGAGTTTTTGGAACTTCAGGATAAGTTTGACTCTCCAGCTGTGACTTTTCATACTCAAGTAATAAAGCCTCTAGCAGAAGGGTCGGAATGCCAAGGTTCTCATTGCATGAAGGTTGCAACTCCTTGGTCTATGCTAATTTGGTAGGATCCAACATAAAATACATAAACATGGGATCATCATCTTCATCCTTAGGAAAAATCTTACTAGGCTTCTCTAACTTCTCTGGAGCTCTTTGATTGGGCCTCTGGTCTAGTAGCTAGCATGGTTTGCCGGGTTTCTAGTATTTCATGTTGATCCACTACTATCCTCTCTAGGGCCGTCATTCATTCATCTTCTTGAGATATATATTGGCTAAGGCTCATACCATCCAAATTTTTTGGTTACCCTCACCATTTCCTCCATAACATTCTTGGTCATAACATCCCTCATATTGGTATTTGTAGCATTGTTACTCATATTAGTCTTTAGAAGTTTGTGGATTGTAATTTTCATTATATCCACCTTGGTAGGAAGACTTGATTTTATAAGGTTCCACCACAATATGAGGGGAAACATTTGGACGATTTAGTGATGTATGGTTGTAACAACCACACAATAGACATTGTGAACCATAATGGATTGACAACTCCATTTGAAAGGTTTTTTAAAGAAATAAATCACAAAAGGAGGGAGAAAAGGAAAAAGATATAACTAAAATATATTAAAATTATGTAAAGAAACTAAAATAGATTAAGAATTCAAAAAGATCTAAAAGTTATAGGGATAATGTTAAGAAATTATGGATCAACAATTAAAAAATAAACTAGAAAGTAATAATACCGGAATGGAAACTCGATAGGAGGAGATACACTACCAAAATTGGTCTCAGTAGTAAAAATAAATTATAAAAATCTAAGAAAAGAAATTATGGAACAAAGGTTGAAATTATTGAACAAGACTAAAAAATTTCAAAGAAACAAAAAAATACAAAATAAACTAGAAAGAAAGAAAAGAAATTATGGAACAAGTCTAAAATTATAAACAAGCTAAGGAATTATGAAAGAAAATTGAAATTATGGAATAAATTAAATATTATAAAATCAAACTAAAATAATGAAAAAAGGAAGAATCCTAATTACATAAGAGATCAGGTTAAAAAAAACATGTGCCGTCCTAGGAAATGACACTGAATTTGATGTATGTTGTTACACAAACAAAAAATCACTAGGAAAAGTCCTAGAGTTTAAACTTCTATGCATGCTGTCAATTTGATGTAAGAACCAAATCAACTTTAGTATAGTAAGGTATCGATCCTAGGAGATGGTAAAGGGGATGATTGAGATTCTAATCCAAATGCAACAAAAAGATAGTAAATTCCGCTTGTGAGAGTTTGATTATTCTAAGATAGAAGTAAATGTGCAGAATAAAATTTAATTAGTCAAGGATAGAAAGAACTGGAAGTTAGTAGGATCACCACAAAAAACTACATTCCTACATTAACTGATCCAACTCCATTTCTTAATGATTGAATCAGGATTATGTGAATTTGAGTCCCTTAAGATCACAAATCTCACAAAATCTAGACTTCTCTCAAATCTGAGGTTGCCATGTTTGAGGATCCTTTTCTAACCATCCAACAAAGTCCTTTTCGGTGATCACATCAAGAACATGTAAATCTTGTTCCAATGTTTAAACCCATGGATCAGGTGAGCGTGTCACCATAGGTTACAACAGACAAGGAAAGTAGATAAATATGATCACAACCTAGATCAGTTGATTGCGCAAAAAGGTTATGCATTCCTTGTTTGTTGAGATCTGAGACCTCGGATCCCCATAATAATATGATCATATTTAACTAAAAAGTGAGTATGGACTATAAGGTAAAAGATCAAAAAATCATAACAAGAATTTATGCAATTCTTCCTTATTTGGGTTTGGGATCCTGATACCCTCACAAGAACATTTCCATTTTTCTAATCAAAGTGGGAACATATTGGGAAATATCCTTTCATTAAGAAAATGGAGATTGTACAACTAATGTAGAAAATAGGCTATGAGGTTATTCCCCAAGCCCCAATAGAGAAGTACTCAAATATATTTAAATGAATAAGATTACATTAGAAATCCTGAAATAAGAGGTAGAAAAATAATGGAAAAAGTGATGCCCTTTACTTTGGACCTCCCTAATTTTGTAGGGAGAAAGGAGGGTCAAAAAAACCTAAAATGAGGCTTTGTGGTGGTGGCAACCACTAGAGCTGCTTTAATAAAAGTTTGACTGCAATAATGGCTTTCTTTCTTAAACTTTTGAATGGGTCTGGTAATGAAATAGGTGATTCATGATATAAACTAGTCAACTCGTATCTAAACTGGTTGATTCATATATGAACTGTTAGATTTGTGAGTCTAGATCAGAAAAATTTGAAGCCTCTGACTGTTGGTCTTTTTTAGAGTTAATTACTTGCCTCAAATAGAGGGATTTGTTGAAGTACCTTCTTTGATCATTTGACCATGGTGCGAATTGATCGAATTGAGACTGGAGTCACTCAATTGGATTTAATGTTGGTGTTGGTTCAATGAAACCCTAAAATTGATGTTGGCGGCGACGATTTGGTTGAGTCTAGGACAAAAATGGGTGATTCTTGATATGAACCAGTTGACTCGTATATGAACTAGTCGATTCTTATCTGACCCGCTCAATTCATGACATTGGATCTGGGCAGATTTGGTCATTTCCCTATAAAACTCATCCAAAACCAGTGAAAACTCCAAATAGAAAGGAGAAAAGCTAAATTAGAGAAATTTATGCTAAAACTATTCAAAGGCCAACAAATTGTTGTCAAATAAAGAACAAATTATGAAAATAAAGTTGATGGGTTTGCACTCATCATTTCCCATGAAGCCAATCATTTGATGATGGTTATAGGGATATTTTGTAATTTTTGTTTGATTAATAAAGGCAATTCTAATTTATTGATGCACTTTAATTATTGCAATATTAATGTACACAATAAATGTCCTTAGAATGATTGGTCCTAAGCCATGGGATTTCAAGTACGTCACTTGAACATGAGATCGTAATGGATGCTAAGAAAAATATTCTTTGATGTCCCTATTCAAGTATTATTGAGGATGGGACAACAATAATACATGTGAGACTAGTATGTGTGGTAACATATGATCATGTCTCATGAGTCAAAGGTATTGGATACCAAGTTATACACATAGGTACTTGTTAGGGAATACGTGTATTGGTAAGAACCCCCTAGAGAGTGATTCATGAACCATTATATGATAGTGATAATCGACTCTCCAATGAGACATTGGTCTTGTGGTCCTTTGACTTGAAGTCACTAAAATGGTGATATGACAATCATCATGCTTTGACACTACCCAATGTGATCTTCAAGAAGGTTGACGTAAACATAGTGATGAGGTGTGCTAAGAATCATGCTACACATTGTGAGTGATTAGAAGGAATTTGTCCCTCCTATATAATGGGAGTGATATCCAAGGCCTCTTAATAAGCGAGACTAGATAAATGCACGGCCATGCTTATGTGACTCAATATGTGATATTGAGCTCATATGTATGTTGTAGTCGACTTGGAGATCAAGGAACTTAGATTGAAAGTAACTAGGATGATTTGTCCATGACTCTAGTTCAATTTGGATATCTATGACAAAAGGATTAAACAAAATGGAAGCACTAGTCGTTATTGATTTAGTCTTGTCTGAGTAATCCTAGTACTTGTGTAGCAATGACGTGTAGCTAGAAACTGGTCATTTCTTATTGATGTTAATATTGATTAGTGAGTCCACTACCATCATAGTATGGTACCTAAAGGGTCATACACATAGAGATAGCTTGAAGAAAGGTTGCATTGGACCTTATTATAATTTCTATAGAAAATCCAGGGGCCAAAAGGTAAGTTTTTAGGGACCTAGATAATATATGGACCCGAACATAAGATATTAATTTCCATAAGTGTGGGAATCCATAGCATGGGGAAATAGGGATTAGGAAAACCTATCTCTCCACTCCTATATATATGATATGATAGGAGGCCTTCGAGGAACTCATTCAGGTTCTCTCATTGGTGCCTCTTAGGTTTGAGAAACCCAAAGAGCAACTTAGAGAGAGAAAGGGGGAGGGGCAAAGACTAGAAACTTTTCCTGTATTCAAGAACTCACATGGATACCGTGGAGACAAGTTCACAAAGCAAAGTCATTCTAGGAAAGGATCTTCATTGACAACACATGAATCGAGGTGACTACAGAACGATGCCATTTTCCGTAGGCCTAGATAGCGGAACAACATGATCCACCACCAAAGTCACACTAATCAATTTAGTGAGTTTCTATGACTAAAAGTGTGGTATGTAACATACATTCATGGTAGGATGCCATGATCTACTAGAGTTGACTTCAAGATCAAATGTGGGGTTAATAGATCCTTATCTGTGACTTTGGGATTCCTTTCATCAGCCGATGGATTGTCATGATCCACCACCTACTATCATCTACATATCGCCGCTATTATAAAAAAAAGTAATTTTTTGCATGCATCTTGAGGTGAGTCCCATAGTTCCATAATCTTTGGAAAGGAGTTCCGATCACTGATCCAACAAGATATAAAGGAGGCATAGATTGGAAGGTCCAGATCTACATAGACTACTACAAGATGAATTATTGGAACCTCTTCCTTGATAAGGTACAAACTTGTAAACCCTAATCAATTTGTTTTGCATTAGATGGATCCTATTGAAAGGAATATCAAGACAAATTTATACTACTGCATTTTCCGCTCCTAAGATTCATATAGAAAGTACATGTCAATAGTCCTTTCTTTGACACTCTTTCTAAAATCCCTTCATGGACAAAAATCTTCAAGACTCTCCTCACTTGCAAATACTTAACATAGGAATTTGATATTATGAAGCTATCATGGACATCTTTAGACATAGTCCAAAGTAAGATGCCCAACAAACTTAAAGATCCTGGATCTTTTGGAGTTTCCTTCTTTGTTTGGGACACTACATGTTAGAAGGGTCTAGATAATCTTGGGGAAAGTATTTCTATCATGTCCTATAGCTTGTGTAAATGAGTAGGTTTTATGGCTGACATTCTTCCTACCAACATCATGATTCAACTTATGGACTCTTCTATGAATACCCCTATAGAAATTGTAGGTCCAAAATCCTATTCCCTTAAAAAAATTTCCTCATGGACATAAAGAAGGATCTTCGTTATACTCTCATCTTTGGGCGCCCATTCATAGCAATTTCTAGAGCCATAGTCGATGTTGAGGTTGGAATATTGACATTGAGACTTGGGAAATACACTATTGATTTCAAGGTCTTTGAGAGTCTCAAGGGTTCTTCTTTCCAGGAGAAATGCTACCTCATCAACTACATTCACAAAACACACAAGTATGATAAGAGGATCATAGTTTTGAAGATCCTCTTAAGACTGCTCTTATCAACCCCCACGATAATGACTTGTACGATGAGCATATTAAGCAATTTCTTTTCCACCTTAACTCTGCCGAGGAAGACCCTATGACTAAGTTTGAAGATCTAAAGTTTATCTCTATCCTAGAAGATGATGAAAGGAACCAACAACATTAGAGATGAAGCATCTAATTTTTGATCACAAATATGTCTTCGTAGATGAGATAACGATCTACCCTTTCATCGTCACTTTGGATCTTATGAATGATCAAGAAGACAAGTTTGTGATTGAGCTAAGGAAGAAGCAGAAGTAATTATGCTACAAAATGAGTAATCTAACTGGAGTTAGCAAGCCCTCTACATGAACAAATTAAATTTTGATTGACAACTAAAAGCCCTCCACCGAGCCACAACGCCAGCTGAACCCTATTTTAAAGGAGGTTGTGCACATGAAGGTGATTAAGCTATTTCTTTATGGGATCATATATGCGACCTTTGACTTGGTGTGGTTGAGTCCTATTCAAGTAGTTCCAAAGAAGGGAGGAACTACTATTGTTCTAAATGAAAAGAATGAGCTTATCCCCACCCGTACTGTTACCAGATGGCGCATGTGCAAAGACTATCACACGAGCAACAATGCAACCTAGAAGGAACACTTCCCCCTTCCTTTTCTTGATTAGGTCCTACAACGACTTGCACACTAGGAGTTCTTTTGTTACCTGGATGGATACTCTGGCTTCTACTAGTTACCCATCCACCCCAATGATCAAGGAAATAGCACATTCACGTGTCCCTTTGGCATGTATCCTTTCTTCCATATGCCATTTGTATTATGCAGCACACCTGGTACTTTCTTTCATTGCATGTCTTCCATCTTCTCTGCTCTCACTAAAAAAATAATGAAAATCTTCATGGGTTCTTCTTGGTCTATGGAGATTCTTTTGAATCATGCCTACACCAATTGTCTCTCGCAACTAAATGTTGTGAAGAAGTAAACATGGTGTTAAATTTGGAAAAATGCCACTTCATGGTGAAGGAGGGCATTGTTCTAGGACATTATTTCAACTCCATAGGCATTGATGTTGACAAAGAAAAGATTGAAGTGATTTCTAAGAAATCTCCCCCAACCATTGTTGAAGAATCATTCCTGGGACATGCCAGTTTCTATTGAAGATTCATTCTTGACTTCAAAAAGATCACTAGGCTTCTAACTAATCTTCTTCAAAAGGAAGTGGACTTCAATTTTAACTCTTAATGCATGAAGAGCTTTAAAACTTTGAATAAACCTCTCATCTCAACTCCCATCCTTCATGCCCCATATTGGTCTCTTCCTTTTGAGACCATGTGTGATGCCAATGACTATGCCGTAGGGGCAATCCTAAGACAACACGTCAACATGAAACATCACACCATATGCAAGCAAGACGTCAGACAACACAAAGAAAAATATCTTACCACTGAAAAGGAGAATCTGGCTATTATATTTGCCTTGAACAGGTTTTGCTCCTATCCGATAGGCTGAAAAGTGACTTTCTACTTTGATCATGCTGCTATAAAAAATTTAATGTCAAAGAAGGATGCAAAATTGAGGCATATCAAGTGGAATCTATTACTGCAAGAGTTTGATTTGGAAATAGAGGACAAGAAGGGACTAAGAATCTTGTTGTTGATCACCTCAATTGATTGCATATCCAAAATTCTGAAGCACTCCTTGTTAATAACTCTATGTATGATGACCACTTGATGAAGGTGTCTACATTCACACCATGGTATGTTGATTTTGTGAACTACCTAGAAGTGGGAGTCCTTCATCCAAATTGTGTAGGGAATAATAAGAAGAATTTCATGTTGGATAGTCGTCATTACTATTGGGATGAGTGCTATCTGTTGTGACTATGTTCAGATGGGCTTTACGGTCGATGCATCTCCAAATAAGAAGCTCCCCTTATCCTTGAAAAATGTCATTTAGGACCAAATGTGGGCCATATGATCTGTAGGAAAACTACATTTAAAGTCCTCCAATTTTGTTTCTTCATGCCCTCTATCTTCACAGACGCCCATAAATATGTCATGTCTTGTAATAAATGCTAAAGAAATGGTAATATTTCTAAGAGGGATGAGATGCCCCTAGATCTTTGGCAGAAAGTGAAAATCATTGACGTTTGTGGTGTGGACGACATGGGTCCATTCCTCTCCTATTTTGGATTCACCCACATCCTAGTCACTGTTAATTATCATTCCAAATAGTTTGAAGCTATTCCCACAAAGTCTATTGACTTAATGATCAAACTATTTAAGAAAATTATCTTCCACAATTTGGAGTCCTTCACATTGCCATTTATAATGGAGGATCTAATTTCCTTAAGCGTAACTTTGAATCGCTACTTTGCAAATATCTTTTTTTCTCATCATGTCACTATTCCTTACTATCCTCCAATGAGTGGTGAAGTGGAAGTTTTCAACCATTAGATCAAAGCTATTTTGGATAAGATAGTTGACAGGAAAAGACAAGAATGAACTCACAAGATAAAGGATGCACTATGGGCATACGAAACTACCTACAAGACCCTCTTGGTACTACACCCTTTCTGATTAATCTCTGGGAAGTATTGTCACCTACTAGTAGAGCTACAAGACAAAGCACAATGGGCCATCAAGAAACTCAACTTCGACCTATATGCAACAAAGAAACCCATCTACTTCAACTGTAAGCGATGGAAGAGTCCCGACTCACTGCTTATGAAAATGCTTGCAATTACAAAGAGCACACAAAGATGTGGGATGATGACCTTTGAAGAGGAAAGATCTACATGTGAGAGATCAAGTATTACTGCACAACTCTCATGTCTGCCTCTTTCCAAGAAAGCTCAAGACCTAATGGCTAGGTCCATTCATTATAAATCATATCTTCCCTTATGGATCTATTATAGTTTGTAGCAATAAGACTAGAGAATTCACAGTCAATTGTCAATGACTCAAATGCTATTTCACTATCACTAATATGCAGGAGAACTAACCTCTCTCACTTATCCCTCCAATGTATCATGATTGATTTTTAGGTGCCAGGACATCTATTTAAACAAAGACACTTCTCAGGAGACAATCTATGTACTAATTTCATTACTAGTTGGTTTACATCTTAGATAATGTTTCATTTAGTTACTTAGCACATCTCATGACAAGAACAAATGTTCTAACAATTTTGATTGTAGGTGAATTACTTTTGCTGAATGGAGAGCAACCACAAATCATGGACCAACCAACAAAGTTCTTCCCTCCATTTGAATTTAGTGTTTTCTCTAGGATGAGAAAATATCTATGTTCAGGGTGAAGGGTGGGTTGTATGTATTCTGCTCTCCACCCACATGTATCTATTTATAACCTATGATCATATCATTGCACTCATGCATTTCATTTATCATATATATATTTTAATTTCTAGAGTAATTTAGCCGTTATCTAAATGGATTAGATTCAATTATTATGTTTTCATTCAAGCATATCATTATCATCTAGCTCCCTGTAATCTAAGAAAAACCTCACAATGACCAACTTTTGAAACAACCAATGGCTAGAACTTACCACTGTGTGACCTAGGAACCCAAAACATCATGTTTTCCTGTAACAGATGGCAAATATTTGTGGAACTAAGAGGGATGAAAGACATCATTCTTCTAATTGATCACTGAAACAAATTCATGGAATCATCACTTTTTCTCTTATCATGTCATTGTTTGAGCATAAGATGTATAGAATTGAAAATCAAGTTGCATGCTGATTTGAACCCTCTTATATAGTTCTTCTTTCATCTTCTTGCTTTCCTTTCATAAAAAAATGAAAAGTCATACAAAGTGTTGAACTCTGAGTTTGGGGTGGCACATCCCCTTTCTACTCTATACGCTTCTCCCATATCCCTCCCTATGTAATAGGGCCATACCAACAAAAAGAAAAGATGCCAATGTGCAATGAACAAAAAGGAAAAAAGTTATCGCAATATATCTATTACACAAACAAAAGCAATCACAAGTAGAATAGAGGAGAGATTTACATCTTCTTTTTGCAAACTCGTTCTCTCCACTTTTTCCTCCCAAAGACACAATGTAGGTCTCATTTTGATATCCTTATCATGCACCCCAGTGTCTGATCTTATGCATACTTGTTGTTTTCTGGGATTATCTGTACTCTAATGAAAAATCTTTGATGTGCCTGGTATTGGTAATAATAGTGAGGAAGTGTATTTGGGAAGAAAATTTGGAAAAGAAGACATGGATAGATGTGTTTTGTGGTCTCAAGAAGTTGGGCATCTTATCCATATCAGGTGGTACATAAACGAGCATGACGTGAAGGTGAGGCAATCTCATGGGTTGAAAGTATTCATTTAACATAGGTTTTTGATTTTATGTCACTTGTGGATGAGGAACATTTTGTTCGGGGATGTATTATTATTGCATATTGATCCTAGATTTAGTTGCATTTTCAGCACAATTTTTCACTCATTTTAATCATTTTACTTTAGATATAGCTAACATTTAGATTTTTATTGATTTTTTGTTAATTTCTAAGACTTTGATACAACCCCCATATCCAGGGTAAGTGTAGACACAAACCCTTTGACACATGCCAATACCCCTCCAGGGTGGGGCTTGAATCTACCTAACCATCATCTTACACTTGAACTCTTCCAATCCATCAATTTAGCTCTCTTTTTTTAACTATCAATTGACAGTCGAAGGAAGTCAAATTGCCTATTGATGGTTCTCTAGCATGTGTATCTTCCAATAAAAACCTATACTCACATTATGATGGATGCACATTGTTTGCCTACTGATGAAATCCATGCTCATCTTCCAATCACTATTTTCAATGTCAACCAAAGGTTTCCCTACATGCACCTTCTGATGGTGGTCCCGAATCCTCCTTTTGAAGGATCTTTGACATATAACAACCGATGGTTGTTCTATGTTGTCTTCTGATGGTCATCCTGATCTTTCATCTATCGATGGTCATTCTTGTTGTTCACCTACCAAAGGAAGCCCTATGGAGCGACAACCCATCCTCTTCCCCCACATTGCCACTTTTGCTTTACCTTCATGGTGGCACCAAAACTTCACTTCATGGTGGATGGGAGGGTCCCAAACCCTATTTTACACCTATACATAGGAGGCCTTCACCTCCTGGAAAAGCATTCATTACTTTGAAGCCACAAGGCTGCTGTTTGCACTCCAGATCGTGCGATAGAAGTCATGTCAGATGGAAAGAAGGCATGAGTGTAGGAAATAAGCAAGTTTCTTGACATCATAAAGGATGTGAGGGAGGTATGATAGGTAGGTAAAAATTGTGGAAGACACTCTTTTAATGTGATGAGGATTTAAGAAAGAAATGTGAAGATTCAATGATGGAAAAAAGGGATGCATACATAAATGGAGGATGTGAGGACAAAGAGAGGCAAGGCTTCACAAGAACCAAAAAAAGGCAACGCAGATAAGAACAAAGAACAAATACAGAATGAAGGTCGGGAAGGCACATAATTAAAGGGACATATCACGAGCATGCCAGTGGTAGTTTTACAGGGGAATTTTGGCCATGTTAGAGGAAAATCTCACTGGTATCCATCTAGTAGTGGTATAATGGGCAATACAAGAGTTTCAATAAGAAATCACAATGGAGACAAAGTAAAAACATCAATTAGGGAGAGAGTAGAATGATATATCTCAGACAAAGAAGTGGTCAAGAGGGAGATTCAAATCCTAAGTGAATATAAGAGTGAGATTGGGAAAAACACAAGGTAGGAGAACATAGACAAGGACCTGGAGAAGAACAGGTGGAATGAGGTTGAGGTGTGCATGAAAGTGTGCAAAAGGAGAGAGGAGGGACAAAATAAGAACAAAAAAGGGCAAGGAGAACACAAGTATGCCACTCCCAAGATGGAAATAGTGGTGTGGACAGAGGTACCCCATCACAACCATTACTGAAACTACTAAATTGGAACTATCAAGGGTTGGGAAATCCATATAATGTTTGCACCCTCAAATGGTTGTGTTGGAGGGAGAGTCACAAGGTGGACTCTTTAGTGGATACATACATGGATGCAAAATATTATAAAATGTAATGAAAAGATGTAGATATGTATAAGGATTGGGTTTTGAAAGTATAGGGTGGCTTGGAGGGTTGGGACTATGGTGGAAGGATGTGGAACTAGAGGTGAAGTCATATTCTAAGCATCACTTGATTACCTAGTCGACACATGTGATGGGAAGGGTATATGGAGAGCAATGGGAGTTTATGGGTGGCTATCACAATAGGAGAAATGGAAGACCTAGGAGATGATGCCAAGGTTAGACGATGAAAATGACATCCCTACACTATGGTATAGAGACTTCAATGAGATACTATATATATCAAGAAGTAAGGAGGACCTACTAGAGGAGAGATAGAAATGGAGAATTTTAGAGAAATGATAGATACATGCTGAACTAGATACTTGGGATAAAAGATCAGGAAATTCACATAGGTCAAAGGTTGATACATCATTGGGAAGATTTGGGAAAGTCTAGATATATTTTTAGTAAATGAAGGATGGACTGATCTACACATATCATTAAAGGCAAGATACTTTTTGTTTCTATGAATAAGACCATACACCTATCATGCTTACTCTGTCTGGAGAAGAGACAAGGCATAGAGGGCGTATAATTTCTAGACAAAAATGTCTTAGATGTCCTACTAAGACTATAGGTGACACTAGATAAATGCACAAAGTATGAAAGAAAGAACACTACATGTAAGATTTCTAGATGTGGGGCACGATTAGCTATATGGGTGAAGGAAATTTTGTAGATATCAAAAGGAAGATTAAAAAAATTGAAAATTTGATGGAATTAACATAATCACAATGACCATATGATGACATGGTTAAGAGAAATACTGAACTACAAAAAAACTATAGGAATTGCTTAGACGAGAGTAAAATTAGTGGTTTTACATAGACAAAGCAAATGAAATGTAGGATGTCTATAAGAACACATCATACATTCATCATAAGGCAAAAAAAATCTATAACATGAACTAGGTAAAAGGGTTAATAGATGGACCAAGGAATGGCATACTTATGACAAGAAAAATGAGGAGATTCCTCTAGGAATTTTTGAAGACCTGTATAAAAATGAGGACTGTAGTGACTTTGAGGAGATAAAACCAGAGGAAAAATTTGCATTGACACCAGAGGAAGCAAGATTGATGGAGGGCATACCCACAATGGAGGAGGTCTGGAAATTCTTAAATTAGATGCACCCAATAAGGAAACATGACTGGATTGTATGAATGTTATTTTATTTAAAATATTCTAGAACCTTGTTAAGAAAGATGTGGTCACATTAATCCAAATATGGTTGAGAGGCGAGCATGGGATGGAAGCGGTAAATAAAATGGGCATGTGCTAATACAAAGTGCTAGGTTCCTAAGAAGATTTACTAGTTTTGATCCATTAGCCTCAGTAACATCCTGTAAAAAATCCTATCCAAGGTCGTATCCAATAGAATCAAACCGATGTTGGACATCCTCATCTCAGAGAACTGTGTCACCATCATATCAGGCAGGTTGATCACTAATATTGTACTTGTGGCATATGAAATTTTCCGTGCAATGAACATGAAGTAAAAAAATGGAAAGGGGATACTGTGATAGAGTTAGATATGAGAAAATATTATGATAGGATAAAGTGGAGTTTCTTAAATAAGGTAACACTAAAGATGAGGTTTAGAGAAGAGCTAAAATGGAAGATCTAAGAGCTTGACACCATCACACAATTAGTTCATTTTAATGGCATGAACAAGGGAAATAATAGACCTACATGAGGGGTGTGACAAGGTGACCCCATATCCCCCATCTCTTCCTTTTATGTGTCGATGTTTTCTTCATGCCTAGCAATAAAGAATCACAATATGGTAATATATATGGGGTAAAAGTGGGAAGAGAGGCACTCCCTATACTCACCTCTTCTTTACAAAAGATTATCTATTGTTTGTAAGGATGACTCTAGAAGAATGACCAAGTTTAGTTAAATTGATATGAAAGAGTATCATTATAGAAAATTAATCCATCCAAGTCATATGTATTCTTTAGAAAGAATATAGTGCATCAAATATGGGATGCAATAAAGAATATTATGCAGATGGAGGAGGTGGACATGACATGTCAAGTATCTCGGGTTACATATAGACATGAAAATATATAGGAAGGTGGTGTCTGTGATAAATGCATATTTATCCATTTTATTTGTATCTTTTAGATCATTCCTTAAAAGCATTTTGTTGATTATTCTCTAATTTTAGAATAAATTGTTATAATTTATCTTTTCTCTCATTAATTAGAGCTTTTATTAGAATTTCATAAATTTTGTAGGAAAATGGTGCAATCACTCCAAAGCCCAAAACCCAAGGATCCAAAGCTTCAATTACATATTTAACCCCCAAAATTTCTAGGCAATGGACTGCCCTGTAGATTTTTTCATAGTTCTTGATATGTCCCTCTCCAAAATGGTCATATCTTTTACATCCAACATGGAATTTAATAATTAAGTATGTGTTAGAAATGGAATTTAATTATCAAAAGGAAAAATATATATTTGGGTGGCTTGTCCATTCGATCAACTAGATTTCTAATCGGTCGACTCACCTATAGAGTTTTCCACAATGTCAGATATATCCCTCACCAATATGGCCATATCCTTTGGTTATAAATTCACAATTTAATAATTAAGTATTCTCTAGAAAGGGAATGTATATATATACAACAAGAATATAATTTTAGACCATTTTGGAACTTTTGACTAGACCAAAACTCACTCAAAATTCCTATAACAAAAATCTTCATCTAAGAGAGTCAAAGAAGTTAATGAGCGGTAAAAGTAATAAAAGGAAGACAATGACATAATGTCCTCCACTACCTATTAGGGCAAACAATTACATTTTTCAAATACTACTCCCTTGACTAGGAACAATGGAAAGCAACCATTGAGTTTTCCTTATGATAAAAGGTTGAGAAAGCAATTAATCAATTGATCAATAACAACAACAAGCTGTTTCCATTTTCTTTTGTGTGGAGGATATATTTAAGTTAAAGCCCTTTGACCGGGCACAAAGATATCAAGACATCAATTAGAAATCTATTAAAGCAAGACATTTGATCTTTAAAAAGTGACCAAGATAATTTTATTTGGTATTCAACAACTCAAGACTTGGCTTATCATGGATCTTTATATTCCATTTGGTCAAATTGAATGTTGGGCATCTCTTGCTATAAATACAAGACAACCTCCATTCTCAAAGCCATCTCATATTTAGTCACCCCAAAGCCTCCTATGGTGCACAAGGCCTAAGGGAAGGGAGGAGCCATCATCTTTGTCGTGGAAGATGTCATCTTATTTAAAAGTCTGACAAGATGACTCTCCCCGTTCATACATGTTCTCTTATTCTTGTGCTTATCTCTAATGGGGCATGAGGTGTATCCCCATACCTGGTTTGTTACTTTAGATGTATTCAACTCCAATATGCTATTAGTTAAAGTTCCTATCTTCCAAAGTTGCACACATTCTTGGTTTAGATATATTATCTCCTTGTTGAGTGATATAAATCTAGATCTCAATTTTGTATGAAACAATGAACTTCTGATGCATTCCACTAACAAGGTTCCATGATCAATCTATTCATTTTATCTTGTCTGTAATATCTCATGGTGACGAGATCACTTGATCCATGGATTAGAATAGTGGTGGAGGATTGTGAGTTCTTGACGAGATACCTGATAGAACTTACTAGACAGTTGAATGAGGATCTTCAAAGCCAAGATGCAATATTTGAAAGAAGTCTGACCCTTGTGAGATTTGTTCTTTGTAAGGACACAAATCGACATGGTGCTGATTTAGTGAACTAAAATTAAGGAGTTAAATCTTTTGAAGTAAAAACATGGTATATGGTGGTAATCCCCCAGACCCTAGAATTTTTAATATCAAATTAAAACTGATCTTAAATATTTCTGTGATTTTCATTCTTTCTTTAGTTATATTCACTCTCTTAAAAAGTGGATCTTACATATTAATTATAGAAACTGGTTCAAATATGAACTCTAAAAGATGTTGTTCCATGGGCTCAATACCTTTCTATACTAAAGTTAACTTACTTGTTTACAAGTGAGTTGATAGCCACTAAAAGGTTGAACTCTAGGATTTCGTTGTAGTGAATTTGTTATGTTGATGACAAACATCAAATTTTGGCACCACTATTGGGGATAATTGATTTAATTTCTAACCCCCATTTCTCCGAATAATTTAGATTTCTTGTTTCTTGTTTGTAAATGTAATTTTTAGTTTGTCTTATAATATCTTAGTTGTTTTGTAATTTTAGTTTTACTTTGTAATTTATTTTATTCTAGATTTTCCCTTCTATTTATAGATTTTTGAAAACCTTTTTTTGTTCCTTATAAATAAAATTCATTTATTTGATATTTTTCTCTTAAGCCAGATATTCACATTTTCTATTTTCAGACATTAATTTTAAATGAAGCAACTGGAATCACAAAATGTACACTGAGAGAGATATGGATTCTTCCATCTTGATATATGGGAGTGTCCTAAGATGTCTCCACATGAAGTAAACATATGATGACTCTACGTCACACACAATAGTAAAGCCCCAAAGGAGAGATATGAAGCGCCGCACCTTGTAGGTGAAGAAGCCTACTGTCGCATAGAACATGCCCTCTTCATATAGAAAGAGGCTATAGAGGCTGAGATTAGAGCTGTCAAGGCACCGAGCAAGAAGCTTGAGGCATAACGACACTCCATTAAATCCTTACTGAGCAAGATACAAAGCTTTACTATCATTATGGATATGATGCAAGTTATATTCTACAATCTTTTAGGGTCTATTATGAGAAACCATTCTATGCATATAAATATCATTATGGGAGCGGCTATGAACAACAATATTGTGGGAGGCACGGTGTAGAACCTTGTTGTAAAACCAATATGTACCTCAATTGGAGGCCCAAGCCATCAAGAAACTTGATGCCATAGAGATGATGATAGATGGTGGGAAAGCACAACACTCTCAGCCAGTCACGTCCCTTGAAGGACAATTAGAGAGCTCCCCGAGGAAGCTAGATCAGTCAAGGATGATTTTATTTGACGATAATGATGACACAAGGCTCATGTCTTCCATTCTGAATCCAGTAGAAATGAATTCAGAACCTAAAGCTCCACCGACCACCACTGTTACAAACATTGGTCTAGGTTATATCAATGACCAACCAACCATAGTTAAGCCTATTCTGGATTATTTATTGGTGTATCCTTTTGAAAAAAGGCTTTCTTATCAAGGGCCCTACACTCCTCCTCAACCACCTTGTATTTCGTATCAGGCTGAACCGAACAAGGAGATTCCACTAATGCAAGAAGTCAACATGCCTCCGTTGTGATATTATGATGTCGTTCCTTCTGAAGCCATTCAGTCGAGCACATACTTGATGAAAGGATCATATCTGCATTTTGGCATTGTATAGGATCGTGATGCCTCCATTAAACTTAACATTGATTGGATGAAATATGAGGAGGACACACAAACCCCATTCAAAGTTGTACCACGATGATAAGACATTTCTTCCCATGACACCATTATGTCCACTACATGTAGATCTGGTTGACCAGGAGAATCCCGAGTCGGATCCTCCACATGATCTACCATAGTTGACACTACATAAAGTGAATTCTTCTTACACCACCTTTATCTCTGAAAAAGGTGATCCACCACAGGTCTTTTGGCCCGACGACTACTATCATGTCCCAAATCAAAACACATCGACAATACTTCCTCCATTAATGCATGAATATCTTTGGATCTTACTAGAGGGACTGTGAGGTGAAAGACAACATCATATTAACTAACTAAAAATCCCCTTCTAGCTTTCATGACCACCTAATCATTGGGTGAACCATGAAGCTACACTCTTCAAGGATCCAACCTCATTAATATTTTATTCAGTTGGACATCTTTTTGAGTTACCAAGACTTGTTGATGATCTCGGAAAAAGCCTTCACTCCATTCCGAATTTAAAGTTTATTTGAGATGAGAAAATTTTAAAATTTGAAGTGGAGGTGGGTGGTACGTATTCATTTGACCTACTATATCCTCACTTCTAAGCATTTGTTTATCATGTTATGTAGTTCAACTATAAAATTTTCATTCCTTTTCTTTTTGTGATCTGGTCCTTATCTAGTAGGCCTAACGCCTGAATAAGTGTCTTGCAACATTTTCATAAAATACCATTGTTAGAAATCATCTGTCAGATAGGACCTTAAATAGCATTGTTCTTTGAAAATAATGGCAAGCCATACTGGATAGAGAGGAATCACACACAATGTGTCTTCTCTCACTCCTTCTCTAATCTCTCGACAAAAGGTGTCCTTACGCGAGTTAGGTCTCGTTTGAGCGGATAGATCCGTAATGAATAAAAAGGTGGGGAAGAGGTATAGGAGACGGAAGGAAGAGCGACGGCGGGAGGCAGACTAATACTCACGACTTAATTAATGAGTACTCATATCCAGCACACCAGATACACTAGGATTCACATCTGTCACGAGCAGCAGCCCACGCATGCGTCTTTTCACGTATTACCGATGCTCTGTCCGCACTGTGCCAGTTTTAAAGTATAACAGTACTAGAAGATGAATAGACACCGTGATAAATGCAAGTGATTGAGTGGTGGGTGGTTGAATGACATTATTTCCTTTGTTGCAGTAGTTGCATGCATGCAACCATGTAACATGCAACCTTACAGCCGCATTAGCAAATTTTTTGCCTTGACGATTGTGCCACATTGTGTGATACATTTTTTAGTATATTGTCATTTTATACTTAGCACTGTAATAGGTATATTTAAGTACTAATTTTTTACTTATAGAAAAATGTATAGAAACGTGATTTCGGTTTTGTCAAACATTATATGCAGTCCTGAAATGGAACAAAAATATTTTCATGCTTCTTAAACATTATATTTTTCTAATTATAAAATTCTCCTGATTGTAAGCACTATTCTAATTAATTTTTGGTCTTGTTTGGAATAAGTTTTGGTAGTGCAATGACGATCAATCAATACTATAATATATTTGCAGCAAAATGTGACCATGTCGCATATAAGTGGAGGGGAAAAAATTGAGTTTAAATGCAAGTGAGGAAAAACAGAAAAAATTGAGTTGTTGTGGGAAGTGGATAAATGCAAGTGGTTGGATGGTAGGTGATTGGGCGGCATTATTATCTTTGTTGAAACAATTGTATGTATGCAACCATGCATGGAGCAGGTGCACTAACTTATTTATCACCTAAAAAATTATGTCGCATAGTGTTAAAAATAGATAATGCTATTTTCCGAGGTGGGGGTGCAGATGTTGGTGGAGGTGGTGTGCTCCTAATAATTTTCCTCAACAATTTAGGGGCCATGAGTTTGCATACCCGTGTCTGTGTATAAATACTAGCTAAAAAAGGTGTGAAAGTTTGAGAAGGTACTACAAATACTTTACTATCTTATCAAAGAGACAGTTATGTAGAGGCTCATTGATTTTGATTTTTTCATGACAAAGGAAATCATGGCAAAAGCGATCCAACCCTTGAAACATCACGAATAAACCAAAGGTATACAAAACAACACATCGTTTATATAGTATATTGAATTGAGGCATGTTTACACCCATCGAAGTAAACAAACAAGTTCATGGTCTTACCCCAACAGCAGCATGTGCGACACACCACAAGGTCCACCAAGAGCGGAATCAGAAATTTACAATGCGGGGGGTGGGGGTGGGGGCTGAAAAATAAAATATGCACACATTGAGATTCGAAACTACACCATTTACACAACTAAAGACTCAAAATATCACTTCAGCTAGTCACTCTTTATGTTGAACGCACTGTAAAACATGTATATATCTAATTATTATTTGTATTTTTTATATTTTTATAATTATATTTCATCATTTTTTTAGGGGAGGGGGGCTAGAGCCCCCCCCACCCTCCTTCCTAATTCTTTCCCTGAGGTCCACAACTATAGGAACATGAGGTCAGTTAATACAAGTGATTGTTAGAGAAGAGTCATGGATCCAGATGACTAGCGGTAATAAAAAAATAGTAATACTTTACAAGGTAAAGTAACCCTCTACATGTCAAAAGTAAGAAGCTCTAAAAAAATAACCAAGATAGGGGCGAGTAGCTACCCGCACATGTATTGAATATGGACCATATATATGGGTGTTCATTCAATAACCGTGTAGGTAGCTACCCACTTCTAATTTGATTACTTTTTTGGGGTTTCTGATTGTTGATCATTAGAAGGTTACTTTATCTTGCAATTTGTTACTGTATAGATAGTTATATTTTTACTAGTGATAATAAATGTACAATTCAATATTTATTTCAGAATTTTTATTGTGTATTTTACACGGTTTTACTTTTTGAGTCGAATAGTTATTTTTTGGTCAATATAGTTATTTTTTTATCGACTGAATTACTTTTCTGACCGAATAGTTACTTTTTTTGATGTATGGGTAGCAAATTCCAGACTACGTGTATGGGTATTAAAGATAATCCTTATATATATATATATATATATATATATACTATTTATTTGTTACCCGACAGGTGGCATTGGACAAGTTACCCATCCAAGTGATGCGGTGGCAGCCTTTTGTAAATGACTCGAAGTTTTAGCTTACTGTAGCACACGTTTCAGGAAGAAAAAAAATGACGCAACGTCTTCTCCACGTTCGTCTCTGCCACCGCCAGGCTGATATATCCAATCTACCCTTCATCCCCCGCTGGACAGCCCACTACCGTAAATCCACCTCTGATTCCGCCTTACGTGGCATATTTCAGTCTTCCTTTTACATTTCTTCCTCAAAAATCCCTATATTCATCTCCATTACTGAACAACAAGGACGGCTTCCCCTCTTATCAGTCTTGTAGAGGAGGACGATGAAGGTGTCTCCCACATTCGTCTGTGTATCTCGTGACAATATCGATCTTCACCAAGTTGATTCCACCGTCCAGACATGCTGTTGTGAAGCTCACGCCGCTGAGGAGGAGGGAGTGGGGGTGGTGGGAGAATTCCCTGTTCTATCTGCATATTTAGGAGCAAATTTCTGTTGTGAATCTCACACCGCTGGGGAGGAGGGAGTGGAGGTGGTGGGAGAATTCCCTGTTCTATCTGCATTTTTAGGAGCAACACTTTTTCCAAGCTACATTCAAGTAGATTTTGTATTTCTCTTCGTCAATTCATTCAGTTATACTCATTTTTCTCATTTTTCTCATCATCTCAATGTGTATTCATCCCTCTTTCTCTTGTGTGGGAAAGAAATCCAATTTTTGTGTCTGCATTTCTGTTTTTGATGTAGTAAATGTCATACATGTTTTTATGTTTTGCGTAGTTACTCTTTTAACTTATCGAGTTACTCTTGTTGTGTTACATGGTTACTCTTCTGGTCTTCTGAGTTACTCCAACATGCTATCATGGATCCCACCCTTGATACGGATGCTGCTAATGCAAGTGTCGGCCGTGACGATGATAATCCTCAGTCTTCTCATTCTGTTGGTGCTTCCTCTCTGCCCATAACTGCAGTCCCTAGAATTGGCCTCTAGTTTGGAAGTTTAGATGAAGGTATCTCCTTCTATTGCAGCTATGCTGGAATGATTGGGTTTAACATCAGGAAAGACGACAACAAATATGAATGGGGAACTAAGATTCTGGTTGCCAAAGATCTGGTTTGTGACAAACAGGGTAAGATATGTCGTTCTAAGAGGTCTAGAGGGCTTCTGATCCCCGTTTGTGATGAAGTCGGTAACTTACAGGATAATCTGTCCAAGAAGCACAGGCGTTCTGTGAAGAGGTGTGGTTGTGGAGCCATGATCCGTTTCACACTGGATAAGTCCTCATCCATGTGGGTTGTCACTGCATTTGTTGAGGAACACAACCACGATCTTATTGACAATGCTCATCTCTGTTACCTCAAGTGTAACTCATCTCTTGATGAAACTCAAAAAGAGATCCTTTCTTCCATAAGCCAAGATAACATACTTGTATCGAGATAGATTGCATTGATAGCATCCGAGTCTGGCAGCTATGAAAATCTGACATTTACTAATAGACAAGCTCATGGACACATAAGTAGCAAGAGGAAAGAGTCAGCCAAATACGACGTCGACATGGTTTTAGATCTCTTTGCCAGGTTCAAGGTCCTCGATCCGAAATTCTTCTATAGATACCAAAACAACCCTGATTGCTGCCTTACTCATCTGTTTTGGGCTGATCCTGTCTCCATTGAAGATTGTGGGTTGTTTGGGGATGCGATTGTGTTTGACACCACCTACCGCACCAACAAGTATTTGATGATTTTTGGAATGTTTGGTGTTGATCACCATCGCAAGACAGTGTTGTTTGCTTATGCTATGCTGGTCGATGAGAAGTACAACTCATTTATTTGGGTTTTCAAGCAGTACCTACTTTGTTTTGGCAAAGAGCCAGTTTCCATCATAATCGATTAGGACCCTGTTATGAATGCTGCAATCATCACTATTTTTCTCAATTGCAAGCATCACTTCTACAGCTGACACATCCTACAGAAGCTTCCCTCCAAGCTTGGCGGCGTTCCTAACAAGGACCAGATCATAAGCTCCTTAAATGATTGCATCTGGAACGTGGATGATGTCAACATTTTTTAATAGAGGTGGGATTCTATAATTCAGGAGAATGATTTGTTGTCCATCACCTGGCTTTCTGATATGTATGCGATGTGTTATGATTGGGTTCCTTGCTATATGCAGTCCTCCTTCTTTGCGGTCATGAGGGCGACTCAGAGGAGCAAGAGCCTGAATGCGTTCATTAGGAGCCATGTGAATAGTAAGAAGTCTCTATTTGAAATTGTATGTTCATTGGAGACTGCCTACTCTCATGTGTGGGAGATTGAAAATTTCAAAGACTTTGACGACGAGTACAATAACCTACCTTTGTCATCACTATGGCCCCTGGAGGAGCAGATGAGATGTATTTACACAAAGTCCGTCTTTAAGATATTCCAGTCTAAGGTTCACCAAAGCATGGTCTACAATGTAAAGGAAGCTTCAGAAGGTGTCTTTGAGGTGTATCACGTCGGTGGACTTGGAACTCCCCATATATTGAAGAAAGAGTCATCTAGTGACATTGTTTCCTGCATTTGCTTCATGTTGGAATTCAAAGGCATCCCTTGCAGGCACATCCTCTCTTATTTGAAGAGCCATGACTATTGTACTCTTCCTGAGCCTTACATATTGAAGAGGTGGACCAAAGGGTATACAGAACGCCCTTTGATTTTTGGCAAAGCATCAGTTCAGCATCCATCCATTGGGAGGACACTTCAGCTTGTTTCTGCCTACAATTCAATTGTCAACATAGCATTTAGGAACAACGTTGTAGATCTTTGCCATGAAAAACTGTTAGCTTTGCGAAAGGAGCACTTAGACTTGGATCTCGCTGATACTGGTGCAGGCGTTGGTGTAACTGCTTCCAATATAGCTTCCTCTTCTGCTATCAAGGTCCATATAGCTAGTATTTGCAAAACTAAGGGGAGACCTAGATCGACCGATGTGAGGTTTAAATCTGGAGTTGAGATTGCCCAGTCTAAAAGAGAGAGGCAGTGCAAGAATTGCTTAGCATTTGGGGTCAACCATGATAGCAGGAACTGCCCTATAAAGAAGTGGTCCATTCCGTAGGGATTTTGTTTCTGGGCTTTGTGTTGCTGTTGTTTACTGTTCAATGATTATCTCAGTTGTTGATAGTGTGGTCTATTGATGCTGGACATTTTTTAGTGGAGTTTGTAGTTGATTAGTGTGTGAGTGAGGGATATTCAAATCTGTAATGGGTTGTTCTTTTTGTCTGCAGTTTTTGTGAAAGTGATTTTGTAACCCTCCATGTATTTTCACTTTTGTGTTTTGTAATGTATCTATGTGTTACGTTGAGCTCCACCAGCTGTATGTATACTTTGAATATGCTACAAAGAATCTGTTCTGATCAGATGTTACTCTTTTGAAGAATATTTTTTGTTTTATCTTCGTGTGCAATGGATACTCTTTTCTTCTGAAATACATACATTTTTGGATTAGTACAGTTTCTTTCATGTTTTGTTCAGTTTACTCACAAAATGTCAATTTTTGCTACTATGTGGTTCACATACACTGGTTTCGTGTTTTTGACAAACCTTTAGCCACAAGAGTTACTTTCTGAATGCTGGAGTTACTTTTTATATCGTCATAGTTACTCTCCGTGTTCTCTCAGTTACTCTCAGTGCTCTCAGAGTTACTCTTAGTGATGTCACAGTTACTCTCAGTGTTCTCTCAGTTACTCTTTAGTTCTGTCACAGTTACCTTATGGATAACCTCTCTTTTTTTAGAGTTACTCTTACAAAGTATGTGAGTTACTCCTTTGAATCATGTGGTTACTTTTCTAGACTATCACAGTTACTCTTAGTGTTCTTATAATTATACATAGTCTCTAAAACAAACGATATATATTATACATAGTCTCCGAAACAAACGATATATATTATACATAGTCTGTGGAACACAACATTCAAAGCATAAAATGATATATATTATACATAGTCTTTGGAACAAATGATACAAAAAACTACAGCCAAACCCGCTATAAGGATGATCCATCAACTGAACATAAAAATCAAAGAGCTCAGGGGGTCAGATCCATCCCTAGAGAGATCTATCATACACACAATTTACTCCATTGCAAAGCAGAGACAACAAACCAAAACAACAACTTCAGAATCCTCAAAACTTCTGGCGGCTAAGCAAAACCAGACTACAACAGCAAGAGGAACCATAACCACAGGAACAAGATAACCAAAAAATACAGCCAAACTAGCCTTCAGGATAGTCCAACTTCAGCACCAGCACCGCTCTCGCCAGGGACATATCTGAGCAGTTCATAGCAGGAACAACTAGTTAAAACAAAAAATTTGTATATCAAACACACCAGTTCATAACCGGAACAACCAGTTAAAACACACCAGTTCAAAACAAAGAAAATTTTGTATATCAAACACACCAGTTCATAGTAGGAACAACCAGTCAAAATAAAAAGTCACTTAAGAATTAGGATCAGATCAGACTATATATAGCTCTCTGAAGTAAAAATCTCTTAAGAAATAGTATTACAAAATGGTATTAGACGAGGGACCATGAGAACATTAGGAATGGTAGTAGGAGGTATGATGTTCCAAAGTGGGTGAAAGGGCGAGAACAATCGGCCACAGTGACAAAATGAGAGCATTGGAACTTAAAGAAGAGGATAGTAGACATGTTGATGGTGTCATGCGAGATCAATCGCTGCTACATAGTTGGGAGGTGATATGCTGGTCATGGCGGCTGCTACATAGTTGGGAGGTGGCAGGAGAGGCTAGGAGGGAGGAAGAAGAGGCAGAGCAGGGGCTGTGGGATGAGATGAGTGGTTGTGCTGAAGAAATCCAAGGCCTTGTGAGGAGGGCTAGGTTGGTGGTGGAGGGATTGGGGAGTATTTCTGGTTACTGGGTAGACGACCACCACTGCTGGTATCTGTAAGCGGGGTTTATGCCTGGTTTCTGGGTAGAAAACCACCGCCACACGTATCTATAGGAGGGGTTTATCGATGACTACCGCTACGTTGGTGACCCCAGGATGGTTGGGGGTGGTAGACAGTATAGGCAGTGATGGAGAAGATTATCGACCAAAAGTCAAGGAGAAAACGACGACAGTGCATACCTATTTATGATCGAAAGGCTGGAAAGAACAAGAAGTTGTGTCTTCTGCAGATGTTGTGGTGTCAGCTGTCATAGATGAGTCAACTTGTAAAGGATTCACCCATGAAACCGGCAGTTATTGGTATTTCTCCCTAACAAATAGCTGATCTACAGACTCGTCCATTCCAGATTCACCAAGCACTCTGAAGAGCAGAAGTAGTTCAATTGGTGTTTCTAAGAAATAAAATGTGATCCATGTTGTGATAGTCTGGTGATCGGTTGGCCTGAGGAAGATGATCCAATCTCTGCAAAGATTGAGCTGTGCGATCATCTCTTTCCAGCCGCTACCGGTGGAAAGGGATCTATTTTCATTTTGAACAAGGGTGATATGAAATGTCTGGTTTCTGATACGGAAGGTGGTGTTGCCTGGTTTAATGTGAAAATGGAGATATTTCCATTCTATAGGCAGTTGAATGGATTCCATAGTTTTGTCATCAAGGGTGTAGATCATGGGTTGGATGAACAACTTCATGGTAGGCTGTGTTGAGGTTTATGAGAATACTAGGAATCGTAGAAGGAGGTATGCTATTCCAAAGTGGATGAAAGGGCAAGAACCATCGGCCAAAGTGACGAAATGAGAGCACTGGAACTTAAAAGAAGAAGATAGAAGGCCTCGTGAGGAGGGTTGGGTTGGTGGTGGAGGTACTGGGGAGTATTTCCACAAGAGTTACTTTACAAAGTACAACAGTTATATTTTTAACGCTAGAGTTACTTTTTATATTGTCACAGTTACTCATGGTGTTGTCACAATTACTCTTAGTGTTGTCACAGTTACTCTAGTGTTGTCACAGTTACTCTTAGTGTTGTCACAGTTACTCTACTATTGTAATAGTTACTTTTTATATTGTCACAGTTACTCTTAGTGTTGTCACAATTATTTTTTATATGTTACTCTTTTGAAGAATATTTTTTGTTTTATCTTTGTGTGCAATGGATACTCTTTTCTTCTGAAATACATACATTTTTGGATTAGTACAGTTTCTTTCATGTTTTATTGAGTTTACTCACAAAATGTCAGTTTTTGCTACTATGGGGTTCACATACACTGGTTTCGTATTTTTGACAAACCTTTAGCCACAAGAGTTACTTTCTGAACACTGGAGTTACTTTTTATATCATCACAGTTACTCTCAGTGTTCTCTCAGTTACTCTCAGTGCTCTCACAATTACTCTTAGTGCTGTCATAGTTACTTTCAGTGTTCTCTCAGTTACTCTTTAGTGCTGTCACATTTACCTTATGGATTACCTCTCTTTGTTTAGAGTTACTCTTACAAAGTATGTGAGTTACTCCTTTGAATCATACGATTACTTTTCTAGACTATCACAATTACTCTTAGTGTTCTTATAATTACTTTATGTGTTACGATATTATCATCACTCTTTCTCTTGTGTTGTTTTTTTTTTGGCAGTCTAACTCAAAGTATAAATCTCCATACAAAACCACAACAGTTTTACATTCAAGAACATAACATTAAACCCAAAAATTCTCATATTTGCTATATGATTTAGATCAAAAATGTAATTTTTAGGCTTTTCGCAGCACACAAGTAAATGTATCTCATAGCGGTTACACATTAGAATTCCAGAAGCAAACTGTTCAAGTTTTACATTTCAACTAATAATTTACTATTTCAGCTAAAATTCAGCCATTTATCTAGGCTTGAAACAACCTCTTCCTCCACGCTCTTCTCTTCATCTACTGCTTCTGTCTTCTCTTCTTCTTGCTGCTTCTGACCTTCATCTTTTCCTCCCTTATTCTTCTCAGACGAGCCTTTTTTGATGTCTTCATTGTTATCTTTTTCATGTGCTTGTACAGGCTGCAGCTCCCCCCTCGCCATCATTCTCTGAAAAATATCAGCCCGTATGGCCGGCATGTCCTTGCAGGTGAAGTTCATGTGTTTTCCATTTACCGGGCATTCTATGTACTTCATGATGAAGATCCCACAGTCAAGTGAGTCTTCTTCCTACTGTGGGCACAGTGAGTACTTTCGTCCCCACTGTGACAGTTGGTCCCCTTTTTCTGCCCCCTGAAGAATTCATGCACAATACCCACCTGTATTAAAAATACACAACTCTTATTAATCATCAATCAACAAACATTAACCCTATCAATCCACTATAAATAGAGTTACTTTTTATCGATCACTTACCCATCTAAGGAATTCTTTTTTTGACTTGTTATTTCCACTCATTGAGTTATAAGACCGGTGTGCTCCATCCCTGAAACTTGCCTCGTACAAGTGCCAGTAGTTGTCGTTTTTCAGTATGGTGAACATTGAGTCCATTGTGTCCCAATCTTTCATCGGGATGTTTAATAGTGGAGATAGCATGTTGATCTGCTCCATGGTTATGTTTTCAACATCAAACACCAGCTTCTACTGCAAATGCAGAATTAAAAAAAATTCACATCTATAAGTTTCATTTTTTGGTATATATTTTTGTATTTTTGATGTAATTTTGTATACCAATTTTTTGTTCTTACCGGATCATATGAGCTCAAGAAGTGCCATGATAAACCCTTATTCCTCCTTTTGCTTGTGGTAGCTTTGAGCATCTGTACAAAGCAGTCCACAACCTGAAAAAAACCACAAGCTTTCTTTGTTTAGAAAAAAAACACAAGCTTTCAAAGAGTTACACTACTATTTATTTATTTCTTATTGGTGATTGAGTCATTTGATCTTTGTACAGTACGGTGGCGAGGTCCTTCCCTGTGCACCAAGTGTCATCATTGAATCTCCATTCTCGTTTTAACCTACCAATCATTTTTATAAATGTTATACATATTAGTTTTGGATATTGAATAAGCGATGTTTTATCTGTGTACACTTGACAAAATAACCAATTCTCTTACATTTCTTCTATGTTGTCCATGAAGTGGTGGACAATTTCCCTGGTTTCTTTTGTTTTGAAATGCTCAAAACCAATGAAATTTGATAGCTTGTGCTATCAACAACAAAAGAGCAGTCCATGTTAGAATCAATCTTCATTTTCTACTAGTTACACTATGCTGATATGTCGTACAGTTACTATAGACCATCGTACAGTTACTCTTTATGTTCCTACAATTACTCTTTTAATTCACAGAGTTACTCTAGACTATCGTAGATTTAGTCTTTATATTACTACATTTACTCTACAATATCACACAATTACTCTACTGTATTTACACAGTTACTCAAGTATTGATATACTTTAAAGGAGATGCAACCTTACCTTTTCCTCCCTCCTCTTCTTCACGTTCTTCTCGATGCTCCCTATGATTTGTTGTTCCATCTTCTTCCTCTTTGACAACTTTTTTCTGGGCTCCTCCTTCTACCTTTCTTCTTCTTCTTTGATTATATTCTCCTGTTGTTCCCCTATTTCTTCTTTGCTCTTTTCTTCTACATCTCGTGCAGACATTCCCTGGTCAGAACCTTTAGCTGATTTTTCTTTCTTCTTTTCCTCCTCATCACCATTTTTCTTACAATCATTCTCATCTTATGAGTCCTTCTCTTCCACATATTTTCTTCTGAGGCCCAGTCTGCCTCGTTTCCTCAGTGTTTCGTCCTTATCCACACCTTCCTTCTCTACTTTGCCCGCCGTATCGACATCCTCGGGTAGAACATATGAACTATATTTGGGTTCTTGAACATTATTCGATGTAAATCCCTCAGCAGATTGTTCGAATCCACCGGCAGGTGACTGTGATTTGTCACCTTCATCTCCGCATTTTCTCCTCAGATTTCTATTCCCCTCTTCCATTTCAGCTATTCTATTTTCTAGTCATTTCTTCTCTCTCTGCATTTCAGTGAATGCCTCAACACCTATTTTTGTGCAGATCTCCTTCTGCATCTTTAGCTCCTCCTCGAGTATGTGAATTCTTCTCTCTAGGTTGGAGACCTCAACAAGCACTCCTTTTATGATGACCGGCTTTGCTGGCACCTTGTCTGGCATTTTCTTACTTTTTTCCCTTTTATCTGCAAGGTAGTAGGGCGTGTCCTTCATTGTTCTTGAAGCTCGCCAGTCATCCCCCTGGTCTATCTTCATACTTTCACAAATCTGTCCATAAAAAATTAAAAAATAATATGTAACAATGCAAACTTGTAGGATTCTATTGTATATTAGCTTTCATAACAAATAAGAAATATTCTTACATCCTTAGGGTTCACAACCCCTAAATCCATCAACTTCTCGACCGGTGCAACCCACTTCTTTATCCTGGGCTTTGCATCAAGGAACGTTGGCTTTTCCATCTTCGTTATCTCATATGCCCAAACCTGCATGTAAACAGAGAGAAAATTTAATGCATATGTAACTGCTCCCCATAGTCATCATTGTAACAATTTTACAGATGAAAATAATATTGTTCACTTACTCATAGGCACATCACACACCCTGTTGTGTAGAGGGTGGTTTTCCCTTTCTCCCCTTTCCTCCTCAGTTGGACATTCTGCTTCAACATCTTCATATTCCTGAAGATACTCCCATGTACTAGCTTTGCCCAATTCATCTGCCTCGTGGCAGTAACATCGTCTAGGTAGTGCATTATGTAGATTGGTGTGCAATAGCTGGTGTCTGGGAGTAGGAATGTTGCCAGCAGGTGCAACATCCATGCACGACACATGTTCTGGTAGTCCGCTGGATCGTCGGTCCTTGCAAATTCTTGCCAAATCTTTGCTAAATTGTCCTTGTGCAGGACATCCTTTTCCCTCAACCTCTTCGTGGTCTCCCCTTCATTTCCTTATTTACCTGTTGCCCTGGCAAATTGTTGCCATATTAAGCTCACAATCTCATAATTTTTCCTAGGTATGATGTCCATACCTCTGCTTGGGACACCTAGAATTACCTCTACATCCTCAAACATCATCCTTCTTTCTACCCCTCTGGCCAGCAAAAACCTATCATCATCCACATATCTATCTATCAAATCCTCCAAGAGGCCTATGTCAACCATAAGATTCAGCATCTTTATCATGTTTGCAAATGCCTTCGCCCTCATCATTCTCAGCTGATTACTTGTAAACACCACACTCTGGATGGTGGTGATGTAGCTCTTTATGTAACACCTGTGGTACAACCTCTTTATCCCCACTGCAAACATATGAAAAGTTACTCTGAGTTTTCTTTTTTTTCTTATTACTTGTTACTCAATCAAGTTACTCTTCAATTTTTCACATTTCAATCCACGTGGTAGGTTGATAACATTTTTAATACTAACTGTTTATTCTTGTAACAGAAATTTTAATAAAGTGCAAGTAAGTGTCATATGATAGTAACAACATTTTTATACATTTATAAATCCATTCAAGATTACCTTCAGTTGCCTTTCCTTTCTCCTTTTCTATCCTCTTAATTCTCTCCTCTTTTCCTCCCTCATAGGTAGTCTTTTCCTTTCCCTTCTCTTTCTTCCTCCTTTACTCTTCTCCTATCTCGTCAACAACCTTCTCTATATCCTTAGTTGCTTCGGCCTTCCCTTTCCCTTCCCTTTCTTTTCCTGCATACAAATGAAGTTACTCTAAATTTTTAGTCTTTTTTAGCTTAACAATATTGTTTTCATATGTTAACTGCTATGTAAAGTGTGTGAGTTACTCTTTGTTTTGTAATAGTTACTCCATCATTTACTCTAGTTACTCTAGGCTGTCATATAGTTACTCCAATGTTCTATACCAGTTACTCTAAGTATTGTCTAGTTACTATACTTCTTATAATAGTTACTCTTTTAACATGCATTGTTACTTTCTATACAAATTTTTTTTGTTTCTCATTTGTAATGTACATGCAAGCACAAATTACCTTGTCATTCTTCGCTCTCCGCTTTGTCACATGGAGGTTCGCCAGTCTCGGTAGCTCCATTTCCTTCTTTTTCAGAAGTACCCAACTTACTACATTTTACTCTTTTCTCTGACGGTTTACTCATTAGGGGATCTGCAGCCCCTCTTTTCTTCTTTTTCATTTTTGAGTGAGGAGTCACAGAAGCAACCTCCTTCTCCCCTTTCCCAGCCTCTTCTTGTCCCGTTTCACCCACTTCTTTGGTCTTCGCATCCCCTTTTTTCTTCCCTTTCTGTCTTGACTTAGGAGTCTCAGCAGCAGCTTCACTTTCCCTTTCCGCAACCGTCTTTGTTCGTGCTTCTTCCTAATCTTTAGCCATCACGTTATCTTCTTTGGTCCCTTTCTATTTCGGTGGAGTAGTCTCTGCAGAATCTTCCTTCTCCTTTTCTGCAACTGCTTCTTTCTCTGCTACATCTGTTGCCTTGGGCATCGTAACCCCTTATGTATCCCCTTTCGGAGTAGTCTGTCGTTCCGCAGCCGCCGCTTCCTCTAGTTCTTTGGCCATCTTCTCCTCGACCTGATGGTGCGGCATTTCGAAGTCTTCATCTTCTTCAATCACTGGCTGTAGATTCTTTCTCCACGGCGGCATTATCGAGGTTTTCCTTGATGCTTTCTTTATTCTTGTCATCTCGTAAGAGGTAACTGCTCTGCAATTGAGATGTAGTGAGATGTGGAATCAAAGATGATGGAGATGGAGGAGTGAGTGGAGACAGAGGAGTTGGGGATGGAGGGGGTTGCAGTGATCTAGTCACCGGTGATTTTTGTGCGAGAACACATGTGCAGAGCGAGGGCAGAGCGACCGTCTGAGCGAGGGCAGTGCGAGGGTTTTGGGTTTTTCACGTTCGAATGCTTTTCGCCTATTTTATTTTTTTTCGAAGTAATTACAGGGCAATGCCACCATACCCTACTACCGGGTAGCTTGCCCTTTGTTACCCGCACGAGCAATAAATTCTTATATATATATATATATATATATATATATATATATATATATATATAAGGTTAGTAACCCGTGCATTAATTTTGTAGTAGGAAGGCACATATTTATAATGAGATAGTCAAAATTATAATGAGATGACCAAAATTATAATACAAATACTCAGTTTGTATTACAAAGTAAATTGTTTACAATTTTTGTCATGAATATCATTTTAACTATTTTCAGAGGGAAAATAAAAATTTCAAGTTGTACTTACAAAACGAGTCTTTCTATTATATTTTTGGCCGTCTCATTACAACTATGTGCCTTCCTATTACAAAATACATGAACAGGTAACAAAAGTTTGTTACTCGCACGGGTAGTGAATGTATACCCTATATATGTATGTATATATAGTATATAGTATGTGTGTGTGTAATTTATCAATAAAAATATCATATCTTAAGTATAATTGGATATATTGGCTATACACAAATCTTACGCTATATGTAAATGATATCTAGTTATGGGTAGATGGGCAAGAGGTTAGCGGATAGCTTCTAAAAGAGTCACTGACTATAATTGTTCCCTAAATGATATGAATAGAGCATAAGCATGTGTCTTCCTACTACGAAAAATTCTGATAATTTGTGTCCTTAATGTTTTATGTTTATATGTGAAATATATCTCCACCATGTTATTATAGTAACAATATTTCTCAGTACATGGACAAAAAAATATTTCCTTTATAATAGTTATATTATGCTATCCCAACTATTTTGCATATTGAGGATAAAGACCAACTCAAAGGAGGTGGATCATCCGTCATGAAAAAACAACAACATGACCTTTATGGGTTGTCCATCTAAAGTATGCTTTGGACTACTGCTTACTTTTTTGCGGTTCTAGAAATATGCATCACGTCCTAGTAAGGAATGATAGATTAATGTTGTCTATTTGATCCCTAAATTTTCCAAAGAGTGTTATCAACTCATGTTCAGGGGACAACATGTTAATGACTTATTTTAGAAAAACTACTCTATTCTTCTTAAGAATACTCAAATAAGTAGTATGCATTCTAAATGGCTACAAGGATAGTTTGTAGGTATGTAAAGTATCCATGCCACTTGAAGTTGTTGTCTTACAATGCGTGATAAAATAACAAAATTAAGAAGTTTAGTGTTAATAGCATAGAGGATGAAGAGTAAAAAATATAGGCACATAAATCAAAAAGTTAGAATCGAAGACATGTTCAAATTTGTTGTTTAGATGTTGGTGAGATTTCATTTATACCTAATCACATAGAAAGAAACTTAAGGAGGATCTATGTAAGACCCCTGACCTGAGTTTTGGTCTAACCTTGTTTGTTTTGGATTGGTTAAGTGCTTAGAACGTTAATCTAATCCTTTTATATGTTTTTAGAGCTTGTGGAGAAGTTTCAAGTTTGAAGTTGTTTGTATATTGCTTGTGCTTTTTGTACTAGTTATGGTGCAAATTGCAATTTACCCAAAGTAGGAGGTTGATGTGCAATTTGTCACTTCTAGAGAGTGTCTTCTATCCCTTGACATCATCTAGAGCAGAGAGGACGAGGTGAGTGCCTTGTTTGGGCCTTTATGGTTAGGTCTCAACACTTTGGTGGCTTGAGGTCGTGATTTCTAAATGGTGTGTGTCTGAGACACATGTGTGATGCGATGATATGATACACATACCCATGCATATGATAGCTAGTACTATTGACATAGTAACATAATCATGTTCAACTAATGATGCCTAAACCCTAATCAGTTCCAAGGATGTGGGAAGCATGATAACAAGGGTTTGGTGTCATGAGGTAACTCTAATCAGCTCCAAGTAAGTGGGAGGTGACTCAACTAGTATTTGGTGTTATAACCATGATGGAACACTAATCAACTATGTATGTAAACTCTAATCCTAATTCCAGGATAAGCTATATTTATTAAGATTGTTTCAATGTGTGACACATGATTATACTTTCTCTCTACTACTTGTATAACTTTAGCCCTGTAGGTTGTATGCATGACATGGATTGTGGATGCTATGGTAAAGGTTATGTATATTATGAGATCATGATGAAACATAGAAATCTATAATATTTTCTCTCTCTTGTTTATGAACCCCTAACCTTGCACATGAAATGAAAGTCATAGCTATGTGAATGCTATGGTGATCTGTATTAAATACATGGAGATAATCGTACACATTGTACTTGTTGAGGCATGATGAGATGTTGATACACAAGAGTGATGTGACAGGTCTTATGACCAGGTGAGGGATTGATACCTAATGAGAGGTGTTAAATGGTGTAGAGGGGTTGTGATTCCCCAGTGTTGTGATAATGATGCTTAGCCTTGTTTAAGGAAGTGAGACAGAGATGCACTAAGATGATGTGCCAAGCTCATACTTTGCACGTTTTATATATTCTAAAGTTGTACTATTTTCTTATCTTCATAGAGTTTGTTATGGACTTGTACATTGTAACTTGATTGATGCTAAAAGTCACCCAATTGGCTAACTAATCAAGCATAACCCTATTCATGTAGGTACCTTGTGCCATAGATCCCTTACAGTGTTAGTCTTAGTGTTGGATGGTGAAATGAGTTCTCCCTTAGTGGAAAGCTCAGAGTTAAATATTGTTGAGTATATGCATTCAGATGATTAACTATGGGCCATACCCTGGAAGGAGTGCAGCTACAAGGCATAGCTCAGTGATTTGACTCAGTATATACTTTCATAGGATTGGCTGCGGGCCATACCCTGGCATGAGTGCAAATTCGAGTCGTAGCTGAGTTTCACTAACATTGTGCCTATATACCAAGGAAAGCTAGGCTATTTTGTTGATGACTCGTATGTTATGTCACTACGGTGTTTCTCTCATGCTGACTGGGAGGTGTGGAGAGGTCATGGATTCTGGCTCTTCCATAGACCTTGAATGGCATTGATTTCAACTTATAAGTGGTCATTAGGAGTATGATTAGTATACCTCATCTCCTCAGGGCACAATAAAATATGTAATCAATCATGTAGCATATTTGCTTTGGATCAAATACGAAACATTGGTTGAAGCCTTTCCTTGCTTTTGTATTAATGGATTGATAGAAAATATACATGTTCTTCATATTCTTTTTTAGAATATTAATTTCTCTACTTATATCATTTTAGATGAATCTGCTTATTTGCTAATAGTATAATCTCCTAGTTTAGTTATTTGTTCTTTTAATAGATGTTGGCAGAGAGCTATAACTCACATTGGGACATAGTCCCCATGGGTTTCCACATCTTTTAGGTGGATGTGCATGATGGGATAGAGCTCGTGTTGCTGAGACAGATATCCTGAGGTGTTTTAATTGTTGAATCATGGACATGCAACTAGTGTCTTGTAATAGAGTCATATGTGTCATCCCTATAACTAGGTCCTTGGGAATGTTTTATAGATAATGTATATCGGTATAGGTTTTTGGATCTATACAATGATGGTACAGAGGAGATTTGTGTACATGATTAGGTTGTCATATGTAACAGGTTGTGGTAAGTTGTTCAGTGAACTAAGTTATGTAACATCTTTTGGTATAAATGAAATGCAAGTGACTCTAGTTTGTGGATTCATATATAATGTGGTCACCTTGAGATATGGTTGTGAAATCAATTTTAATTTACCCTATTTTGTGGTAATGTGATTATTAGTGTTAACTCCGTGATTGGTTTTGATTAATCTCACTTTGTGTGGAAAAAAGTGTCACATTTGGTGGTATCAGAGCTATGGGTTTGCTAAGTCTACAGGGATACTAGGGCTGACTAGGACTAGGATGGTGTCTAAGTTGATAAATGACATAAAACATGGTGCATACTACCTAAACTCAGTAATTGAGTGCATTGGCCAGTAATTCAAATATTGAAGAAAAGGTGAGTATGGAACTCTTAGGTTGCTTTCTTTCTGATTACTTTGATTAAGTAGTCATTTTCAAACAACCTAAGGAGCATAATTAAACATGAATCATGGTAATAATATCTTTATCTTTCTCTAAAGAAGGACAAAACTACATCATAACCTATCGTATCTTGAATGACCGATAATCATAAGAGAAGAATATGACACTACAAAACATGAACTTGAACAAGAATAAGCTATAAGAGATCCCTGAAGTGGTGATTCCAAGAAGTTCTAATGTAAAAGACGGATACATCTGTGTTAATAAAGTAAGTCAAAGTGTAAAAATCACATAAGATGAAGAGAATTCCTGAGATAAGTATGATAAAATGTGTCAAATGAAAATAATGATGAACTAATATAGTGGAACCCGAGCTATACCTAGACCAACCAATGTGAATAAGGAAGTTCTAAAATAAAAACCTTCATTATATATGAATTTAAAATAAGGTGACCTCTTCTTAATGAAAGAGATATGCAATATGATGGTCTTTCTCTTGATGGGGGTGCAAAATGTGATAAAACAAGAAAACATACATGATAATGATGATCAATAACCAAAAGAGAAGTGATAAGACACTTTAACCTTAATAATTCCTATTCTAATAGAAAGGAATCCAAGATGAAAAAGGTAACCCTTCCCTTGTTAGTTGTACTGTTGAGGCAGTCACTGGTAAGACCGATGTTGAGTCAGCAGATCAGAGTGGTGCAGCAGAAGCATTATGGGCCCAAAATCCATAGGTCATGTGACATCAGTGTGGTATAAAGGAAGACACATGGGAGCTTGAGGAAGGGATGTGCATGATGTACCTGTCCCTTTTCGCTTGGGATTTCATGCGTGAAATCCTTGTTAGGGGTTTATGGCTTGTAAGACCCCTGACCTGAGTTTTGGGATAACACTATTTGTTTTGGATTTATTAAGAGCTTAGAACCTTAATATAATCCTTTTAGGTGTTTCTATAGCTTGTGGAGAACTTAAGTTTCAAGTTTGAGGTTGTTTGGATGTGTTTGTTCTTTGTGTGTTAGTTTTGGTGCAAATTGCAATTTACCCAAAGTAGGGAGTTCATGTGCAATTTTTCACTTCTAGAGAGTGTCTTCCATCTCTTTACATCATCCATAGGATATGGTAAGAAGTGGGCATCTTGTTTGGGCCTTGGATGAGTGGTGGCATCCTTGGTGGTGACTAGGGTTTTCTAGGATTGCCTTGTTTCAACCTTGATATACCTTGATGATGGTAGCGACCTAGGGGCTTTATTGGATGTGTTTCAACCGAAACACTTGCCTAGGATTGATGTTTTTATGACCATGAAGGTTTGGGGTCATGTGTTTCGACCTATATGCTTGTCTTTTTGTGCTTTGACCTCTTTGATGGTGATGATCTTAATTTGACCTAGGCATGATGTTTGCTCTTGTTTCAACCTCTAGGAGATGTTGCAATCTAAACCACTTGTTGGGGACCTAATTAGGTAGACACCCAACGTAGGTTTTATTACCATCTCATGCATGCATGGTTTAAGTGGTTGCATGTGGGTTTATTTGGTGGACAAGTGTCCCTTAGGTGCTTTAGGGTACCTCATCTTTGACCTTCTCTCTCATCCCTCAAGTATGTAGTCTCTTTTGCTTCCACACAAGTGAACCCTTTTCGTACATTCTTATTCCTCCTTCTGTTTTGGTCGTTTTGGAGCCTTGGGAGCAAGAGGATATGACCTTGGAGCTCTTGGTGGTCAGATCTCTTGCTTGTTGTGATATTTATCCATCTTCAACCTTGGTTGGTATCTCCTATTATTTTGCAACATTTTCCTTAGAATCTCTATTCTATCTTCTTCCCTTTTATTGGACATGGACCATGCTTGGATGTGATGGTCGTTCTTGAGGTAGAAACCCTCATCACAAGGGTCATAGGCCATAGTAGGAGGAAATTCTTTCCCTTTTGTTCCTCCTTCTCCCAATAGTTCAGTTAGGGTTTTCTTTCCTCCTTTTTCTTGAGCTATCTTGACATTGGTATCTCCTTTTCTTTGAGGTTCCGTTGTGGATGTGAGAGGAGCCTTTGGAGGAGCTTCTTCAACCCTTAGATAGTATGATTAGAGCCCTTGGTATTAGAGCTTGGATCCTTGGTGTTGAGCTTCTTAAGGCGAGTTTTGTAACTCTCTACCTTCCTCTATTATTAGCACTCTTAATCTTATTTGCATGTTGTTGTTTCTCACTCTAAAATGTACTCTTAACATTCTAGTATATGATATCATGATATCGAGCATAAGTGATTGTGGTTATCATGCTTTATATGCTTGGAATCCAAAACCCTAAGGTTAAGTACCCGATTTTGGAGATGGGTGTGTAATAGTGGTTTATCTCCTACGTCTTGATTTTGGTTTTTGGTCACATGCATGAGATTCGTGTCCCATGATGAAATATAATGTTTAAGTTATGTTTTGGATGGGTTAAACATGGATTTATCTCCCTTTCTTGAGGTTCTTTCGTGATGGTTCTATGGCACACATCTTAGAGTTTCTGGTGACGATCTTGTGTGAAGTTTCCCCCTGGAGACAGTGGATTCTCTTGGTGTAACCTTGTGTTTTAGTCTCAAAAGATGATTCTAAGATTATATATGATGATCTTAAAGCTTAGGGTTTATGATCTTGTAGTTTTCTCACGGATATAACTCTCCCTCTTAAACCCTAATCTTCTCATGCTCGTTTTCTTGGTGATTTTGAGAGAATGGTTTTACATGTACCTTTAGCTTTGGTTTTTTCACCATGATCAAGGTTTTAGTTCTCATGTTCTTCCTTGGCATTTTGATGTTCTCTATCATGTTATGAGGTTCTGTTTCTTCTCTCCCAGTAGTGTTTTCTAGATGACCACCATGGAACTCATTTTAGGGTTTGGTGATCTTAGATCATAGAACTTGATCTTAATGATGTTTGGTTTCTTGCTTTTGAACTTGTTTCACTCGAGACAGACACGTGTCCTTGTGTGTGAGGTAAAAAAAGTTGTGTTTCCTTTGTTGTTATGGGGTGGTCGAGTTGCTTTTGTTGTGTGTTGATCGTGAAGCCCTAGTTTGGGTTGGTCACGACATTGTGTCGTGGGCGTGATGATTTTGTTGCCTTGATCTTGATCGCCACGCCTAGTTGATCTTTGTTGTGGGTCGTAACGCTGCCTATGGGTAGTTCTTTGGATCGTAATGTTACTCCTTGTTTTGAGATCATGACGTGCCCCCTTTGCTTCAGATCGCGACGTTGTTCTTACTGATGATCATGATGCGTCATTTTAGGTTTGCTCGCAACATAATGTTTGTGGAGGGTCACGACGTTACTCCATGTTGGTAAGCATGGGGGTCGTGACACCTTGATGGTTAGGTCGGGACGCTTTGGTGGCTCGAGGTTGTGACTCCTGAATGGTGTGTGGATAAGACACATGTGTGATGCCATGACATGATACACATACCCATGCATATGGTAGTAATACCTGGTACTATTGACATACTGGCCTAATCACATTCAGTTAATGGTGCCTTAACCTTAACACTACAACAAAACTTCTTAGAGGTCAGGGCTGAAACCCTAACTGGTACCTTTCAAACCTTGAGGAATACTAGTCGGTCAGGGCCTGACCCTGACCAACGTATCCTGGGGAAAAGCTTGGTGATTAATAGTATTGGTCAGGGCCAATCCTTGAGAAATGACATCTAAAATCTTTGACCCTTAGGCACGGGGTTATATAACTCTAGGCACATATTTTCTAATGGTGAATGCCATGAACTTCTAATGTAGAGGCCAACAAACATGTAAGATGAAGATTAATAGCCTTTAAGGCCTACAACCTTTTGTTTTCAATAATATAAATGTGCAAGTTAATTATGTGGTTAATTTAGACATTAATGAATAATTTGATAAATACATAACATTTTAATTCATCATAAAAATGCATACAAAGTTGTTATCTCAAACAATCATACAAAATTTCTCTTACTCAACAATTACAACTCCTTGGGATCTAGTGTTACACTAGTGTTGTATACATACCATATCATGACAAAATTCTAACTACTAGTAAGATTTAGAACTAAAAATAAAGGTAACAAAAGTCTATCTTCAGAGCTTCCTTTTCCATTTCTTTCAATCTTCCACCTTGACATAAAGATCTATTTACATCTCTTTTGTCATTGGCTATCATAGGCACACTTCATAACATTATGATGGCATACCCTCTTATATATGTGGAGCACCATGTCAAATTGTTTTTACTTTTGGATACCCTATCATAACTATTGTTTGACGCCTCCCATGTTCCAATGCATTGAGATACCTTCGTCAGCCTTGTTTACATGCAAGCATTTCCATAATCCTGAATACATGAAATTGAGCCATATATTAGTTCATGACCTTATGTACATCTAATGTTATAATTTTCATTCAGTAATTCAGTCAGAATAATGCTAAAATTTAGTAAGAAAATACATAATACCATGAATATAATAATGATCATATTTGACAAATATACTCTAGTGAAAAATGAGAAGAAGTAAACAAAAATAGAAGTTGCATTATTTATTTTTACCTATTTCCAAAAGAAGTTGGATTGTTCATAAAAAAATAGAATGGAGCAAAATAACTCCAAGCCTTAACAAAGATATGGAGGGGGCATATCAACAATGTATATGGATGTTAAGCACCACCATGGCCACTTGAAATTGCAAGCAATGTAGAAGTAAATATTACTAAAAGAAAAGTTTTCACCCTAAATGACAACATGATTAGAAAGAATTGAAAAGAAAGATTAGCTCATCACTTGAGAAGATCCTTGACTTCAACAAACTTTAATAAAAGGTCATAGATCTATTTCTAGTTTAAAATCTAGAAGTATCTCCTAATTAATGCAAAAGGATTGAGAGAAATTCAAATTCTATTTGGTGAAGTGTTCGCCAACGCTGACATCACGTAGATGTGAGACATTTCATGCCCATTGTCATAGTTTCTTCCTCTGAACTATAAAAAAGGAAACCTAGATAAAGAAGAGAAGATATCAATTTATAGGATGCCTAAAGGATTACAGATAAGGTATTAACTATGCAAATGAGATTTAGAAACAAACTAAAATACTAAATTAAATGTTACCTGTAACATGCAGCAACATTGACTTATCTAATCAAGGCACAAACACCAAATCAGGAAGATATAACAGTTTGACATTTACTTAGAGATCCTGCAACAAGCAGCGAGACTGATCGAATTAAGAACTGGTGTTAACGCATTGAGGGGTTGTCATATTGTAGCAAGAGGATGACCGCACAAGGTCATATGTGGGCAGTAGTGGTTACAGATGAGGTTTGCACTGCTTGCAGGTGCAAATGAGAGAGTGGTCTGAAGTTGAATCATGGAGGAAAGGGTGCTTGAGCGATTGGGTGTTGATGTGTCGGGGGAGGGGTCGATGGTACCCGCCGCACATCATGGAACAAAAGGGTGGAGTAGGGTTTCAAACGGGTGGGGAGAGTTAAGGGGTTTAGGGTGATGTTTCTTCTTGATTAGAAATTATGGGTTGGGGCGGGAATTTTATGAAAGTTCATTATTGGGACTGGGAATGAGGAGATGAAAAAAAGAGTATATTAGATATTAAGAGCCAGTATTTAGTTATGATATTGCTTAGGGACAAGCCCTGGGTAAACAAGTTGGCATGGTCAGGGATACAATCCCTAACCACATAACCTTGACCCTTACTCAGTTTTTGTGTAGTGTATAATTAGTTCCAAGGATGTGGGAAGCCTTATAACTAGGGTTTGGTGTCATGAGGTAACCCTAATCGGCTCCAAGTAGGAGGTGACTCAACTATTATTTGGTGTTATAACCATGATGGAACCCTAATCGACTATGTATGTAAACCCTAATTCTAATTCTAGGATGAACTGTGTAACATCCCTGACCTGGGTTATGAACAAAACCTAGGTGTTTTGCTTAATTATGTAATTATATACTTATGATTATCTTTTGGTATGTAATTAAAACTCCTGAGGAACATATGCTTCCATTTCTGACCTTTATAAACAATGTTGTAATATTGTTTTGTAATATAGGGACCTATGTGCAAATTACCCAATTAAAAGGGGTTAACTTGCAAATTACACATGTTAAGATGTTCCTTTGGTGTTGAGACATCATAATAATTATTATGATGAAGTATAATGGATTCTCCAAGCTTGGGCACCAAGATGCAGCTTGTGGAGCAATCCTTGTACTCTAAACCCTAGTTTTGGTGTAAAGTGCAATTTACCCAAAATGTGGGGTGCAACTTGTAAAATACACCTTCTATAATATCTTTTATGACTCTTGACATCATTTAAAGTAAAAATTATGAAGAGGGCGCTTCATTTGATTAATCATATAAAAAGGATAACCCTTGTAATTGAATAATCAAGTTATAAGTATAATAACCCTTTTATATGTACACCTTAGTAACAAGTTGGCCTTCTTTGCCTTTAGCCCTTGGTTTTAGAAAGAGTTTTACCTTAGAAATAAGGAGAAGGGACGTGCCTAAAGAAGAGAGGGACCTAGATGTGAAAACAAGAAACTATATGTCCTTATGTTGAAGTTTCACCCAAAGTATATATATACTCTTCCTTTGCAACCAAAGGAAACGTTTCCCCTTCCTTCTCACTTATCCCCTTGCTTAAACCGACTAAGGAAGAGTTCTAGAGCAGAGGAGAACGACTAAGAAGTTCTAGGTAAGTTTGGGTCTTCTTCTTGCTCGGATTCATGAAGGAATTCATGGTGCAAGGTTGGTTTTATGGTCTTTCTTACTTGGTTCCTCTTTCTAGCCGATCTTTCCCAACTATTTCTTGGAGAAACGACCTTGGCCAACCTGTGGAGCTCAAGACGCCATTAAAGGCTTGGAATCTTGGAAGCTTAGAGCTCTAGGGACGACCTTAAGGTGGGTTTTATAACTCTAAACCCTTTTGCTTTGTTATGCATCTCTTTTCTATGTGTTAGTTGCTAGTTCTTACTTTTTCCTACTCTTCCTTGTACTTTTGCAAGCAAAATCGTGAAGAACAAACCTTGGTCTCAAGGTAGAAGATGATGGGAATTAATACCAATGTTATTCCTTATCCTACTTTACCAAACGACCTTGGACCTTTGGTCTAAACGGTTTGTAAGACCGTTTGAAACCAAACAGTTTCACAACCGTTTGATTTCATGCGGTTTGCAAGACCGTTTAGATTCAAACAGTCTCCAAGACCATTTGGAAAGTTTTACCAAGCATTGACCATTTAGAGGTCTGCTGGACACATTATGAATTAATCATCTACAAAGAATCATAATCTAATTACAAGTAAATCACAAGTTGAAGGCACTTCAATCCTCTAAACCCTAATCGGGTTCAATTGCTGATTTCAAAGACCAATCTTGTTGAAGTTTGGGTTGAGTGGCCCAAACGGTTTCAAAACCATTTGGGAATCACCCACACGGTCTCCAGACCGTTTGGTGATCACCCAAGACCGTTTTGAGGTCTAGGGTTAAGATAATTTGATCAATTGAAGGTCCAATCACAATAGGTTGTTGAAATAATCAAAAGTGCTGATTTGTGACTTAATTAGGGTTCAACCTTTAACAAATGGACTTAGATTTTGATGAGACTTTGGGAAAATGGTCTCAAGACCATTTGGAGGATGTCCAAACGACCCCAATACCGTTTGGGCCAAGTCATGGCCAAATTGGGTGATAAATGATGGGTTCAACTTCAATTAGAATCATGTTGATGGATGTTGATGGTTGATCGACTAATAAACCCTAATTCAATTGGTTCCAACCCTAATTGGATATCAATTGAGGGTCAATTGAGTGTCCAATTGGTTAAGGATAACCCTTATTGGCTCAATTGATAAGTGGTTAGCATATATGAGGCCAATTGAGTGGTTCAAGCTTGAAAACCCTAATCGATTGCAAGTGATGATGCACCTTTTAGGTCCATGCGGTTTTGAGATGTTTGGACCAAACGGTCTCAAGACCGTTTAGGGGAAAATGGTCTCAAGACCGTTTGGGTCCAAACGATCTCAAGATCGTTTAGATCCATGCGGGTTCAATGGTGATTTGTTCAAACGGTTTCAAAGTCAACCATATCCAAACGGTCAACATGATGAAACGGTTTCAAGACCATTTAAGGGCAAATGGTCTTGAGTGTCATGCGGTCTTGAAAGTCAACATGACCAAATAGTCAACCCTTCCAAACAGTTTCAAAACCATTTGGAGGTTGAAGTGTAAAACCATTTGGGGACTTTTAGGGTTATGATTGCTTAATGCTTAGAAGGCTTAGATGGTTCAATGGTTGTTTAGTCTAAACCCTAATGATACCTAAAGACATTAAGAGGTTAAGTAATTAGTAGCTTGACCCATGTTATGGTTAATGATGAACATTATCAATGCACTCATGAAGGGTTCAAGCAGACCACACCCCTTGACCAAGCAAATCCTAATGACCATAGTGGTGATGACTTGACCTATGTTAATCAAGTTGAATTGACTTAATCTAATCTAGAGTGATGTAACCATCATCTAGTAGTAAGAGGAGAGAGAAGGCTCCTAATATGAATGAGAATCAAGTAACAAACCTTCAATATGTAAGAATGTACATGATTAGGGTATGATCCATCAAGGTGAGATCATGGAAAACCTAATTATGATAATTGATGAATCTTAACCTAATTTGAGGGCACCAATGATGATAATTTTCATACATGATGATTCTATGGGCTCAATTCATGGAAAACCTAATTCTAGGGTAATAACATGTAATGTGAATAGTAAACCCTAATTTAGGGAGATTTGATGAATGGAGTAATTCTGGGTTATGCCTTTGAGTGTGAAACCCTAATTACAAGTTGTAGCATGAAGAATCTTTATGCCTTGTAAGCTAAGAGGTTCAATAGCCCTATGTTGAAGTAAATAAATCCAAAACCCTAAAAATCAATGGTGATATGCTGATTCTTAGCACGCCCATGCTAAGGAGCACGGCCGTGGTAGCCTGCCTTTGCACGACCATGCAAGGAAGCACGACTGTGGTGTAATATAAAAGAAATTGAAAGGTTTTGGTATTGTGATGATATTGTTATATATGCATATCCTCAATTATACTAATCATGTAGGTGGTTTGCAAGAAGTAATCATAGCTAGGTAAAGGTTATGATATCATATTCATTGAAAGCATGTTATTAGCTTTACGAATAGTGACATACTATGTTGCCTAGTTCAAGTGGCATCATATGAGATTGATAGGCTGTAGAGCCATGAGTAACATCAAGGTCATGCTGATTAGATGACTTATGATGAAATGATTAAGAATTGATATCCATATGATAACTGATGTGAGTTAAGCTTGATACATTTAATATTCTACTTTCATAGCTGAATTAATGTTTGAGAACATGCTTGATGTTAAAAGAATGCTGAAATGTACCTAACTAATCAAGTATAATCATATCATGTAGAGCCCTGATCATAGATCCATCATTGTCAGAAGCTAAATGATGGTGAAATAGGTTTTCCTAAGGGAACTCATGGATCACATCCTTTTGAGTATGTGGGGGAATATGGATGCAAATATCCTTACGTGCTAGTGTAGGAGTTGATGTAGATGTATCTTAATCTATCAACCCTTCACTATGTGTTTATGCCGGGGTGATGTAACACTATTCTCCTGAGGAAATCTTTAATACCGCATCGATGAAAGATAAACAAGAGATCTTTCAATGGCGAAGAGAGTATAGAATGCCACTATGACTCTAATAGCGAAGTGCCAGAATACCCCGGTAAGCTATAGTAGAAGAGACACAAGATGTCCTGCATGTTGATCCTCACACTGACTGAGAAGATGAGGTCATAAGAATCTGGCTCTTTTGATGACCTAGGTATGATACCGATGTGACTTAGTAGTGATCGGTTGGAGTATGAGTGGTATACCTCATCTCTGCAGGGCATAATAATGTTTGTAAAATATAATCATCCGCGTAGCATATCTGCTAGGGTTGAACTACGAGACACAATGATTGATATTACATTGTTTATATTAATATCTTGTTCAAGAATCTAGTATGCATATTCCTTAATGATGTTGCTTTACTTAATATCAAATCTGCTGTTACAGGTCTTGAAGCTTATATTGCTTATGTTATTTCTTATTTTGCTATAACAAAGCTTCTGGCGGAGAGTTATAACTCGCGCTGGGACAATTATTTAAAATTTTCTCACTCCCATAGGTTTCAACTTTTTAGGTGGACGTCGAGGATAGAGAAATCAATCTGAAGGTGAGCAGTATCAGCAGCAGCAACACCAAGGGCAGTAGTGAATCTCAGGTGGAGATACTGACTGACAAGTCATGTAGATAGATTGTCTTATATCGTCTCTGTACTCTCAGGTCCTAGGAGTTAGTAGGTCTGAGATTTTGGTTTTTAATCTCGAGATTTTGTATCTGAATGTATATAATCACTTGAGTGGTGATTTTACAATGATGTAAACTATTTATCTTGTTTCTTATAAAGAAGTTTTATGGTTTCAAGATCTTATCTTAAAAAGTTTTAATTTTCAGTGATTTTTCATAATTCTACTGCCAGTTCAGTAATTCGCTTCCGCATTAGTTGATCCTATTTTCGCGATACGGTCGTCTCAATTTAGTGGTATCAGAGCTCTAGGTTCACTGAGTCTATAGAGACATAGGACTTAGGATGTCGAGTCTATTCTTAGTGTTTTCTAGTATATCTAATAGTGTCTTCTGCTCCTCAGGAGAAGAAGATAAGTAAGGATGTCTGGACCACACGAGGAGTATATGGCCGAGAGTAGTGTCGCTGCACCCCGAGAAGGTGCAAGGAACCTAGAAATAGAACAGCCCGTACCTGAGCCACCCATGGAGTCACCTCAGTTTGACCCAGCTGACATGGGGAACCCAGCCGTCCAGACTATGTTCGGGCAGTTTATGACTGCTATGACACATATCACCGATAGGATGCCTATGCCTGCACCTAGGGCACCTGTCCAATCTGAAGGACAAGGTATCGGTAAGACGTTTGAACGACTTCGCCGAGTCAGAGCTACCGAGTACTGTAATGACCCGTTTTCAAATTAGTCATCTGATTAGGGTTCACTTGGATAATTGTATGTTTAATTAAGTTGATCATTGTTTAAAGCTTGATTAGTGATGGTAGTTAAATTTTCATGTTTTAAATATAATGAGAAGTTTTAATCATACTTTGATTCACATAATTAGGGTTAACGTTTCAGAAACCCTAATCGGCCCAAATTAGGGTTTTGGTGATATATGAATACAGAATTTGATAAGTATAGTGTCTCACTAAATGATTTTTAGTATTTTCTGTGTAACTCTCATTTAATTCAAATTTGAATATCATTTGTATGTATAAAATGTTAACACTCCTGAAAAATATCAGAATTTTTGAAGAATGTTATGACCTGTTTATCGGTCGAGTTTCAAACTCAACCGATCATATTTGCAGATTTATATAGCAGTGTGGTAATTGAATTTTATCTTTTTATTGGTATATCCAATTGATCTCAAATTTAAACTGTGCTTGAAAAGCACAATTTTAGATACCCTGTTAAATTGGTTTAATTTTTGGATGACTTTTGATCTCTACAGTGAGGGTGTCAGTCGAGTTCTGTGCAGGACAAACTCGACCGACCATGCTGCTGACTGCAATATAGCAGTGTGGTATTTGATTTTTAATTATTTATTGGTAACTCCAAATGATCTAAATTTTTACTGTATCTTATACACTCAATTTCTGACATTGGTTTAAAGTTTCATAATTTTTTGATGAGGTTTTAGTTCTGAAACATGTAGTTCGGTCGAGTTCTGAGAGAGACAAACTCAACCGACCAGATTTTTCTGGAAAACAAAAGACTGAAAAATGTTTATAATTAATTATTCCAAGCACCTTAATGAGTATATAGGACTCTATTACGACCCAAGCACCTCTCATTTCCGTCCCACACTTCAGAGCCTCGTAATTCTTGAGAGAGGAGGAGATTTTAGGGTTTGGAGAATCTGAAGTGGAAATTTCAGATTTCTGGGTTTTCTCTTTCCAAGGTTGGTAAATTTTGTATAGATCATAAATATTTACTAGGTTTATTTGCTTATATTATCTCCTATGTATAGAACTCGTCACTTCCCTGATTTGGATCAAAAGAATCCAAATTGATCTCTAATTTCATTATTTCTTCTTCAATTCTTCTTCTTCTAGGTTCTTGAGTGAAGAGGAGCAGGAAGCAACTGTTTTCTTGAAGCAAGGACTTGATTCAAGAATTAGCAGTAGTAGCTGGGATACGAATTTCAGGTGTTTCACACCTGAGGTGAGTGTTTTTCTCCCTCCTAAGCTTTGTATCCATGTTGAAAGCCTAATTCAATGCGGCTAAAACAGTCACAAACCTTGTTTATATATGTATGTGATTGGATTTGATTTGGGAAAGATATTGGGGAATCCAATTTTACTGATTTTGATTATTTCTCATTGATTGAAACTTGACTAGTTCATGTTATATTGGTTTAAAATGCATGGGTATTCTTATGGGTAGATGAATATGGTATTTCATGTGAAATTTTCCTAAAAATCAGCCCAATGGCCAATATGCTTGGAATTGAATTGACATGTATAAATTCATATCTGAATTGTGCTAGATTGTATCATACAAGTGTATTGTTGAATGTTAATGGATTTGAATGACCACATATCCTTATTAGGATTTGTGTTGAGGAAGTGAATCAAATGGGTCAATTAATCAATGTATACTTATGATTGATGAATGAAATGTGTGAAAATGGAAACTAGGGTTTCCATGTTTGTGAATAACCCTAATGAACCCTTGAGCCATGATTGGATTACTGAATGATATGATTCTTATGATATGTTGAACTAAGGAATGACTTCTTGAAAACCCTAAAAGTTTATTATGAAGAATATTATGAGTGATAAAGCTAGAACTTGTTTATGATCTTTAAAATGTGATCAAATGCTGAAGTTGAAAGTATTAATACTTCAATTGAATATGATGAGTCTTACGAATATCACCAAAGTCCAATGTAATTGTTTTAATATAATAAAGAATGATCATTGTTGATTATGGAAATGGCATTAGTAGTTAACATTAAGGTACACTTATCTGAATATAAGAGACAATATTAACATGATGTACGTAATGGTGATTGCAAGATAAAGATGAAACTAATGAAGATAGTATGATGAAGTATTTTATCTTTTGTTTTAATTACGTGTGGCTTAACCCAAATTAAATGAAATATAAGAAGAACTATATTTTAGTAAATGTTATGTATAAGAGAAGCTTTGCATGTAAAGTGAATCAAGAAAGATTGGTCCAGATAATATAATGAACATGAAATGAAAGAAGTTGAGACTACTACATATAAAATGATGGAAAAAGATAGGAATTAGTAGATGATTCTAAGAATGTAACTCTTACCCTAAAATGACGAGTTTGATGATGCTAGTGAATGATAATATCAAATGGGGAATTAAGAGATGCACATAATTGTAATTGAATTCAACTAAAAGATGAAAGTCAAGTATTTGAATTGATTTATAAGAATGTGTTCTCGAATTGTGAATTGTACTTTGAGAATGGACTAATAGTACAAACTTCAATTGATAGAGAACATGTGATGACTAGTAACCCCATATAAAGAATGTGAAATAAAACAAGAAGAAGAGAACTAAATCTGGTATGCATGTATATGCATGAAATTTATTGGCATCTATTCATATTGGACGGAACATGCATATGTTGTATGATAAATCTATTCTGGGTATGAGGAATGATACATGATATCTATATGCTTTTACTGTTGCTTGTTTTAATGCCTCTGCTAATATTTGTTCAGAACTGTGATATACAATGAGCTGATAAGATTTATGTTGAAATGGAATTTAATATGCACTCCTTATATTGAGAAACACTGATAAGGGTAAATGTTGCATAATGAGATTATGTCTAGGGCTGAAGGCCCAGTGATGATGATAAAACCCTGATGGGGTAAATGATGGACAATAAGATTTTGTCTTGGGTTGAAGGCCCACTATGAATGGTTGTTACATTCTTTGTACTGCTACTTGATGATTTGTTATTGTTGATTATGCTTCTTGTTGAGGAAAGTAATCATGTTGATATGGATATTCTCTATTTCATATTATGATATGTCATGCTGACAAGTTATAAATGATGGGATTCATATCCATTCAGATTATGAGTTGGATAGCTTACTATTTGATAGTATTGTTTGGTAGATACGTTTTATGTGTACTTCAGCTTCAGGACTACAGGATGTGTTCCTGGTCCGGCTGGTGGAGTGTCACAAAGATAATGTTATTGTTATGTATTGGTTCAAAATGCTTAGAACTTGACTTATTACTCATGTAGTAAGATTCTTAACCTGAATTAGAAGTATCTGTTGATTTTTTCATGTTCTGCTGGTGGAGTGTCACAAAGATAATGTTATTGTTATGTATTGGTTCAAAATGCTTAGAACTTGACTTATTACTCATGTAGTAAGATTCTTAGTCTAAATTAGAAGTATCTATTGATTTGTTCATGTCCAACTGGTGGAGTGTCACAAACATAATATTATTGTTATGTATTGATTAAAAAATGCTTAGAACTTATCTTATTTCACATGCAGTAGGGCTCTTAATCTGAACTGAGAAGTATCTGCTAATTTGTTCATAGACATGCTTTAACAGATGTTTCAAAGTAATAATTTGTTTAAGTGATTAATTAATCAGTTGGATTAGATTACCATTGTAAGATATATTTGACTCATGATAGAACTATCTGTTGGACTTTTCAATATCAGCATGTTTTGTTAAGTTTATTATACTTAATCTAATGCTGATGCATGTACCTAGCTTGAGTGAGAGGTATCCACTCACTGGGGCTCTATATGAGTCTCATGAGGTTGTTTCAAATGTTTTTAGGTATAATGCTATCCAGCGGAGAGGTCGTGACAAAGAAGATATAAATAGCATAATCTATATAGATTAGAATGTCCCTGTACTCTCTCTTTCCTGGGATGGGTTATAGATTTTGTTTGCTCATCAATGTACATGTATCTGATGTAAACTGAACCACATATGAGAACAAGATTTGATTCTGGATTTAATGGAGTTGAATATGATTTGTGATATCTGAATGTGATGTCCTTGATGTGACATTGATTTATGAGTTTGTGAACAAAGAAAAAGGGAAAAATTTATTTGTGATTTTCGTATTTTGTTTAATCGCCTTTGTCGAGAATTCATTGTTTTATTTCATAATATGGGTTTAGGTTTGGGATTATCTCTAATGGTTGGTATTTATTCTGATCAAAAGAGTGGGTCCTGACAGACGTGGTATCAGAGCCTAGGTTAGATGAGTCTACAGGGACAATAGGATCTAGGACTAATTGATAATATTGATGTTGAATATAACCTGAATGATGTGCATACTGACTGAACTCAGTATCTGGTCAAGTATTTGGGTATTGAGCTAAGCTAGTATGGAACTGCCGACTATACTTCTTATGGATGCCCTGACCAGGTATCCAGATGAACATAGTTTGGTAGTATAATAAGATGCATGATGAAAAAGAGAAGAATGGCGATAAAATGGTGAAAGAGAAAAGGATTTTTATAATTCAATATGAAACCTATGGAAAGCATGAAATTTCGTATAATAAAGATGAAAGCTTAGTGGATTATGAACATAATCTCTAATGAGTTTGAATTTGAATATGAAATCTAAAATTGTGAGAAAAAGCTATGAACTAAGATGCATACTAGATGATCTCCTTTATAAAGGAAATTAATGAATGCAGATGATAATATGTGAATGAGTCATAACCTTAATCCATGAGATACACAATAAAAAAAGGGATGTGAAAGGTGATGTGAATCAGATCTTGATAAATGATGTATTACTAATATTAGTGATTCAAATGTTTATAATACTCAAGGAGAGATATGATGATGACATAGGATGAAATATCCATCTAATGCAAAAAGAAAGTGTCATATGAAAGAAAGATAAAATGAAAGTCTTTATAATTTGATGCTCATAGAGGTGAATGATTAGATGATATGATATTATTCCATATCTTTTCTTGGATTTTGGGACGAAATCCTAAAAGGAGGGGAGAATTTGTAATGACCCATTTTCAAATTAGTCATCTGATTAGGGTTCACTTGGATAATTGTATGTTTAATTAAGTTGATCATTGTTTAAAGCTTGATTAGTGATGGTAGTTAAATTTTCATGTTTTAAATATAATGAGAAGTTTTAATCATACTTTGATTCACATAAGTAGGGTTAACGTTTCAGAAACCCTAATCGACCCAAATTAGGGTTTTGGTGATATATGAATACAGAATTTGATAAGTATAGTGTCTCACTAAATGATTTTTAGTATTTTTTGTGTAATTCTTATTTAATTAAAATTTGGATATGATTTGTATGTATAAAATGTGAACACTCCTAAAAAATATCAGAATTTTTGAAGAATTTTCTGACATGTTTATTGGTCGAGTTTCAAACTCAACCGGTCATATTTTCAGATTTATATAGCAGTGTGGTTAGGGCTGTCAATGGGGAGGGTATTATCCATTTACCCTTACCCATACCCTGGAGGGTAAGGGTAAGGGTAAAGATTTTTATTACCCTTTATCTGTTTACCCGTTCCCCATTTCCCCACCATACTATAAGGGGAGGGTAAGGTATAGACATTATCCATACCCTTTTACCCTTTTACCCGCACATGATATAAAAGTTACACAAATATAAATATTCTAAAGGGGTTTGTATGTAAATGTTTAACCCTAATACTTTATTCTATCATTGGAAAATGACTTGGTGTTGTCTTGTAATACTTTCTTGTTGAGATAAAAACATATATATCTTGTAGAAAATGAGGTGTTGGTGAAACACTTATTTGTTATGCATACTTATGCAAAGGAAAAATAATAATGTATGCATAAAAATTGTTATTGTGTGAATTGACTTAACTTTACATGGAGAAACATATGATTTTGAATTAGATATAATGTTTTATATGTTGTTATCAATAGATTAGTTATAAAGTTATTAAAAATTAACAAACAATGTGTATAAAATTCTTTTTTGTCAAAATTACCCGCTTACCCTTTACCCTCCCCGTTTACCCTGTGGAGAAGAGGGTAAGGGTAAGGGGAGGGTAAGGGGATTGCTGAGAAGGATAATTACCCTTACCTTTACCTGCTACCCAAAGAGGGTAAGGGTAAGGGTAAGACCTTACCCTCCCCATACCCTCCCCATTGACAGCCCTAAGTGTGGTTATTGAATTTTATCTTTTTATTGGTATATCCAATTGATCTCAAATTTTAACTGTGCTTGAAAAACACAGTGTTAGACACCCTGTTAAATTGGCGTAATTTTTGGATGACTTTTGATCTCTACAGTCAGGGTGTCGGTCGAGTTCTGTGCAGGACAAACTCGACCGACCATGCTGCTGACTGCAATATAGCAGTGTGGTATTTGATTTTTAATTATTTATTGGAAACTCCAAATGATCTAAAATTTTTACTGTATCTTATACACTCAATTTCAGATATTGGGTTAAATTTTAATAATTTTTGGATGAGGTTTTAATTCTTAAACATGTAGTTCGGTCGAGTTCTGAGAGAGACAAACTCGACCGACCAGATTTTTCTGGAAAAACAAAAGACTGAAAAATGTTTATAATTAATTATTCCAAGCACCTTAATGAGTATATAGGACTCTATTAAGACCCAAGAACCTCTCATTTCCATCCCACACTTCAGAGCCTTGTAATTCTTGAGAGAGGAGGAGATTTTAGGGTTTGGAGAATCTGAAGTGGAAATTTCAGATTTCTGGGTTTTCTCTTTCCAAGGTTGGTAAATTCTGTATAGATCATAAATCTTTACTAGGTTTATTTGCTTATATTATCTCCTGTGTATAGAACTCGTCACTTCCCTGATTTGGATCAAAAGAATCCAAATTGATCTCTTCTTTCATTCTTTCTTCTTCAATTCTTCTTCTTCTAGGTTCTTGAGTGAAGAGGAGCAGGAAGCAACTGTTTTCTTGAAGCAAGGACTTGATTCAAGAATTAGTAGTAGTAGCTGGGCTACGAATTTCAGGTGTTTCACACCTGAGGTGAGTGTTTTTCTCCCTCCTAAGCTTTGTATCCATGTTGAAAGCCTAATTCAATGCGGCTAAAACAATCACAAACCTTGTTTATATATGTATGTGATTGGATTTGATTTGGGAAAGATATTGGGGAATCCAATTTTACTGATTTTGATTATTTCTCATTGATTGAAACTTGACTAGTTCATGTTATATTGGTTGAAAATGCATGGGTATTCTTATGGGTAGATGAATATGGTATTTCATGTGAAATTTTCCTAAAAATCAGCCCACTGGCCGATATGCTTGGAATTGAATTGACATGTATAAATTCATATCTGAATTGTGCTAGATTGTATCATACAAGTGTATTGTTGAATGTTAATGGATTTGAATGACCACATATCCTTATTAGGATTTGTGTTGAGGAAGTGAATCAAATGGGTCAATTAATCAATGTATACTTATGATTGATGAATGAAATGTGTGAAAATGGAAACTAGGGTTTCCATGTTTGTGAATAACCCTAATGAACCCTTGAGACATGATTGGATTACTGAATGATATGATTCTTATGATATGTTGAACTAAGGAATGACTTCTTGAAAACCCTAAAAGTTTATTATTAAGAATATTATGAGTGATAAAGCTAGAACTTGTTTATGATGTTTAAAATGTGATCAAATGCTGAAGTTGAAAGTATTAATACTTCAATTGAATATGATGAGTCTTACGAATATCACCTAAGTCCAATGTAATTGTTTTAATATAATGAAGAATGATCATTGTTGATTATGGAAATGGCATTAGTAGTTAACATTAAGGTACACTTATCTGAATATAAGAGACAATATGAACATGATGTACGTAATGGTGATTGCAAGATAAAGATGAAACTAATGAAGATAGTATGATGAAGTATTTTATATTTTGTTTTAATTACATGTGGCTAAACCCAAATTAAATGAAATATAATAAGAACTATATTTTAGTAAATGTTATGTAGAAGAGAAGCTTTGCATGTAAAGTGAATCAAGAAAGATTGGTCCAGATAATGTAATGAACATGAAATGAAAGAAGTTGAGACTACTACGTATAAAATGATGGAAAAAGATAGGAATTAGTAGATGATTCTAAGAATGTAACTCTTACCCTAAAATGATGAGTTTGATGATGCTAGTGATTGATAATATCAAATGGGGAATTAAGAGATGCACATAATTGTAATTGAATTCAACTAAAAGATGAAAGTCAAGTATTTGAATTGATTTATAAGAATGTGTTCTCGAATTGTGAATTGTACTCTGAGAATGGACTAATAGTACAAACTTCAATTGATAGAGAACATGTGATGACTTGTAACCCCATATGAAGAATGTGAAATAAAAGAAGAAGAGAACTAAATCTGGTATGCATGTATATGCATGAAATTTATTGGCATCTATTCAGATTGGACGGAACATGCATATGTTGTATGATAAATCTATTCTGGGTATGAGGAATGATACATGATATCTATAGGCTTTTACTATTGCTTGTTTTAATGCCTCTGCTAATATTTGTTCAGAACTGTGATATACAATGAGCTGATAAGATTTATGTTGAAATGGAATTTAATATGCACTCCTTATATTGAGAAACCCTGATAAGGGTAAATGTTGCATAATGAGATTATGTCTAGGGCTGAAGGCCCAGTGATGATGATAAAACCCTGATGGGGTAAATGATGGACAATAAGATTTTGTCTTGGGTTGAAGGCCCACTATTGATGATTGCTATGAATTGATGTAGAAGATAGAAATAATCATATTTGTTGCAATCTATAGACTTATTGTGCTTCTTGCTTTGATCATTGCCCTTATTGATAAACTTAATCTGTTTCATGTTATTATAGTCACGCGAGAATACACAGATATGATGTATGATGTTTTGAATTCTTCTAAGATGACTGAAAGAGATTAATAACAAGTGAAATGATTGAACATCTAGTTAGGTGCCCTGAACACCGTGAGTTTCCCCCGAGGACCACACTGGGGAAACAAAATGGATCTCCTTGTAGTAATCGATGAATTATGAGAAGGATTTCTGGAGTGTGGATCGAGACCTTAAAGGTTAGACCACCAGGATTTAGGAGTGAGTCATCTGGAGTGGCTCTGGCCCTAAATCCTTGCTGTGAAAGTCTATGTCCAGATGGAATAGACTCTGTTGAAATGAAATATGTGAAATGTGAAATGAAAAATATGTGAAATATTGTGATATGTGATATATTGTTTTGATGGTTCCTATCTCGTGTACCCGAGATGAGGACGTGAGCCTCTTTAGGCAACCCTGAGGTGGCCAGGGTCTGTTGTTGATATCTTAGGGTGGCCGGCTAACCTCTAAGATAGTGACGGTGAGTCGTTGACATGAGAATCAGGCGTGGCGACTTCTACTTGGTGAGGTACAAGCCAAGTAGTCTCAGGGCAAATGAATAAAAGATGATAAGCCGTGTAGAACATGATATGAATGGTTGTTACATTCTTTGTACTGCTACTTGATGATTTGTTATTGTTGATTATGCTTCTTGTTGAGGAAAGTAATCATATTGATATGGATATTCTCTATTTCATATTATGATATGTCATGCTGACAAGTTATAAATGATGGGATTCATATCCATTCTGATTATGAGTTGGATAGCTTACTATTTGATAGTATTATTTGGTAGATACATTTTATGTGTACTTCAGCTTCAGGACTACATGATGTGTTCCTGGTCTGGCTGGTGGAGTGTCACAAAGATAATGTTATTGTTATGTATTGGTTCAAAATGCTTAGAACTTGACTTATTACTCATGTAGTAAGATTCTTAATCTGAATTAGAAGTATTTGTTGATTTGTTCATGTTCTGCTGGTGGAGTGTCACAAAGATAATGTTATTGTTAAGTATTGGTTCAAAATGCTTAGAACTTGACTTATTACTCATGTAGTAAGATTCATAATCTAAATTAGAAGTATCTATTGATTTGTTCATGTCCGACTCGTGGAGTGTCACAAAGATAATATTATTGTTATGTATTGATTCAAAAATGCTTAGAACTTATCTTATTTCACATGCAGTAGGGCTCTTAATCTGAACTGAGAAGTATCTGCTAATTTGTTCATAGACATGCTTTAACAGATGTTTCAAAGTTATAATTTGTTTAAGTGATTAATTTATCTGTTGGATTAGATTACCATTGTAAGATAGATTTGACTCATGATAGAACTATCTGTTGGACTTTTCAATATCATCATGTTTCTGTTAAGTTTATTATACTTAATCTGATGTTGATTCATGTACCTAGCTTGAGTGGGAGGTATCCACTCACTGGGGCTCTATATGAGTCTCATGAGGTTGATTCAAATGTTTTTAGGTGTAATGCTATCCAACGGAGAGTTCGTGACAAAGAAGATATAAATAGCATAATCTATATAGATTAGAATGTCCCTGTACTCTCTCTTTCCTGGGATGGGTTGTAGATTTTGTTTACTCATCAATGTACATGTATCTGATGTAAACTGAACCGCAAATGAGAACAAGATTTGATTCTGGATTTAATGGAGTTGAATATGATTTGTGATATTTGAATGTGATGTCCTTGATGTGACATTGATTTATGAGTTTGTGAACAAAGAAAAAGGGAAAAATTTATCTGTGATTTTCGTATTTTGTTTAATCGCCTTTGTCGAGAATTCATTGTTTTATTTCATAATCTGGGTTTAGGTTTGGGATTATCTCTAATGGTTGGTATTTATGCTGATCAAAAGAGTGTGTCCTGACAAGTACTTTGGAACAACTGACCCTGCAGATGTCGATCTGTGGTTGACCGAGTTAGAGAGAGCTTTTAGAATCCTGGACATCCCAGAAGCTAAGAAAGTTAGACATGCAGTCTATCTTCTCAAGGGGAGTGCTGGTCACTGGTGGACCATGGAAGAGAAGAAGAGGCCAGGTGTGGAGGTTATGTGGGAAGTCTTTCGTCGGGAATTTGTCAACAAATATTTCCCTAAGACATTCCTGGATGAGAAAATCTCTCAGTTCGAGAGGTTGAGGCAAGGTCTGATGAACATTAGCGAGTATGAGGCTAAGTTCATGGAGCTGTTGAGGTTCTGTACGCATATGGCTGCTACAGATGAAGAGAGGATTAGGCTGTTTGAGAAAGGGTTGAACGTTGAGTTGACTACTCCCGTGTCTTCTCTAGAGAACCGGGAAAGGTTTGCTACCTTTGTTGAGTCAGTCCGAAGGATAGAGAGGTCCGTAGATGAAAAGAGACAAACCCATAAGAGATATCCTCAGTTCCAGGGATCTTCATCTAGAGACTTTAAGAAGCCTAGGTTTTCTGCACCTACACCTCCACCACCTAGACCTAGTGCTCAGACACAGTGGACATCAAGTAGAGGTAGAGGACGAATCCTACCACTACAAGGAGCTCGCAGTTCGACATCGATATCGGTCACAGGACCACCAAGACCACAACAACTGGAAAGAAGTTGCTATATATGTGACACCTCGTTACGCTAAACGAGATTACTCAAAACACAAAACAAGATCAACTGTTAATTAATCACATAGTAAAAAATGTGAAACAATTAAAACCGATTCCAACAATGTAAGTAAACTCTAGAACATTTATAAAAGGTCCATCATTCCATTCTCATATACTTTAACAAGCATTTTCATACGGGTCCAAAGACCTTAGTCACATCCTGCATACAAAAGATATTTCACATGTACGTGCCATATATTTACAAACATTGGCATAATACCAAAATCTAGTGTCGATACAATTATATCATCTAGAAAACACATCCCATACCAGGACCTGAGAGTAAAGGGACGACACTAGGACTCTACCACTAACCTCTATGACTAACATCTACAACTAACCAACCTTCTAAATCTATGGATCACCAGGTTGGTTCTCTTCCACAGCACGACCTTGACCTCGTTGCCCGCGACCACCTAAAAAATTGTGGTGACCCACGGGATAGACCCAGTCCCAGCGAGAGATATAACTCTCTCCAACATATATTGATTATAACATTAATTAACAGTAAATACATTGAGCAGTTAGGATATTGAATAAACAATATGAACAGATTGAACAGTTTAAGCATACTAAGAAGTTAAGCAAATAAGTTGTAACATCAAGTAGAATTGTACAATTGTCATAAGTCTACATCATGTAAGAACTATGTAGTATAAAGACAAGACAAGGGTTAATCAACCAATGTGATATGTATTAAACCCTAGCAATTATACTACACGGCTGGTATTATATCTTTTATTATTATGCCCTGGGGAGTTTGAGTTGTACCACTCAAAGTCCAACTGATCACTGCAAAGTGCTATTCAGTTCCGTATAAGATCTAGGAGTGCCGGTATCCTAAGATCTCTTCCCCTCGATCAGTACGAGTAAACTGCAGTGACATACCAGTCAAACTGCCAACAGTGACATATAGTCAACTGATAACAACTAGTGCGTACTTGGTACAAGTTACAACACTAGAAAATAGGGTGTACAAAACCCTCTAATCCGAGGTACAACCGCAGCTGTCCTCAATCACATCAAATATCTGAGGCATGACCATAGCCATCCTCCATAACCTGCAATTGTGGATGACATGTATATATCCTCAACTTGCCACCCCCGCATACTCAATAGTATGCACTCTGAGTTTCCCTTGGGAATACTTGTTTCACAATCTAGTAAATTATGACACTGAAGATGGCTCTACGACACATGGCTCTACATGATTAAGGTTACACTTGATTAATTACTGCCAATTGAATGCATTAAGGCTTTATCATACAAGTGGACATTCAAACCCTAATTATTTTCTAACAAGAGTATATGTATAACAACTTCAAAAGATATAAAATATTTGAGATATACATCTTAATCACATTACCACATCTATCATTCATTGCAAATTAACAAACCACACTTATCATCATACTATTGCAAGATACCAATATCTTATCACAAGTTCTAGGGTTTTAACCCTTATTGGAACATGAAGAGGATTTCACCTCAATCATGGATTCAAACATTCCCAAAGGTCTTTAATACCATCACATTATTCATAGTAAGGTTATCATCATCATTCCATGCCTTAAACAAGGCTCAAAAGATCAATAGCACATGTATGTCCATAGATTTTAACATGGCAAGGAACTATGATATTCAAATAATACTACATTGGGGTTTCAACATAAGAAGAGTGTAATTAATTATCCCATTAATCATTCAAGAGGTCTGATTATAACCAATCAACATCATATAATTACATTAAGGTTAAGTATAACAAGCTAGATCACATGGGAGTTACACATCCACTCATTACATTGATTTATCAAATATAACTATATAATGGAAAAGGTAAGACTACCGATTAATGGTATTGAACCATTGAGTTATCTTCACTAGGACCCACATATAATAACATGTGATTTATTCTAATCCATTGGATGTTAAAGCATCAAATATTATTCATTGCATCAGGTTCATTGTTCAAGGTTACCAATTGAAGTATAGGTCTAACCATTAGATCAATTGAACCAAGGAACCATTGGTTCAAGGTATAGTCAAATCTACAATTACATTCCTAATTCATCATATATGGTGATGACATGATACACCATTACTTTTGATCATTAGGTAACCATTGGTTGCTAGATCAGTAATACATTCAATTAACATCATCAAATAATAAGCCAATATCATCATCGATTGATAACATCATTAGAATACTTAGTGGATGATAATTAAATGTCTAATTGAGTCAAAACCTAAACGAAGGTGGTGACCATAGGTTTTCACCACAAATTGGACACTCTTGATCACGAACATCAGTTGCCAAGATAGCAACATTATTGGTGGTTGAATGGTATGACAATCACTTATGTGATAGGGAAGGAAGTAGCTTGAAAACCCTAATTTGAACCATCATTTGTTTTGTACATAGCATCATAGGTTGTTGCTATCAACCTGTCCCAGATCATGTTACACATTATAAAGGATGTAAACATATTTACAGGTTCATATAGAACTGGAATAAAATAAGAAACACCATAAAATTCGTAATTCTAAACAATAATTTTTTCTCTATGCTTAGATCATCACATTCAAGCATAATCATGAACCAACAAGCTTCTAATAAGCAATATAAGTGAAGAATGTTATATAACTCACCTCTATAGAGTAGGTCAGATATCCAACAGAAAAACTCTCGAGCAAATAGGGCAAGGAAACCTTGGATTGAGATCTGAACTTGGCCAACTATGCAATTCTCTTCACAAACAAGCAAAACCCTAGAAAAGAAATAAGAAGGAAGGAGTTTTGAGTTCTAGGGGAACTTTCACCATAAAAAACCATGGTTCCGACCTGGAGAGATGTAGTAGGAAGAGGAACAAAGAATTAAACGGAGGAAATAAGGAAAAAATTACACTTTTAGGTCAATATCACTAGGGGGAAGCTTCATACACCCAAAAAGAGAATCAATTTCAACCCTAGAATTTGTTTCCAAGAGGATCCCCACCTTCTTCTTCCTTGGGTAGCAAAAATCGCAGCTGAACAGAGGGAGTACGAAGATGGGAGAAGGAGAGAGATAATGGAGAGGAAATGGCTCGTTTGGGGGCTTTTGGATAAGTATATGACACTTTAATATTAAGAAAAAGAAAAAGTTGCAATTCTAGTATATATCCATGTGCCCATGGCTTTAAATTATAAAAAAATACATAAGCACACACACAAGCAGCTCTCCCACCGTCCCTCTAGACCTTCTTGGCTTTCCTTTGGTGAAATTCCCAGCCAATCACATAATTCCTTAGTTGATAGCTACTAAAGGTAGCTCATCCATGAAGGGAAAAACCCTAAAATACCCTTGATAAAAACACCTTCAAACCATGGCTCAACTAGGAGCCCCATGGCTCAAAAATCTCAAGAATGATAATATAACAACTAAGGAACATAATTTATGTGACAAATGGCAAATAAAACCCCTTAATTGGGTAAATTGCATAAAAGTCCAAAATGTACAGAAAATTGCATAACTTGCTCAAACAGTGTCCAAATTGGACCAAATTTGAAACTTAAGTTTGTCTTATGATTTCAAAACATATAAAAAGGTTATATTAGGGTTGTAAGCATTCAATTATGGTAATTAAGCTAAATCAACTCATTAAGTAAGTTTAAGGGCCTTACAACTATAATCCCCTAACAAGGATTTCGCCCCGAAATCCTAAGCAAAAAGAGATGGGTATTTTCTACGCATCTCATTCTCTAGTTCCCATGTGGCTTCCTTTATGCCACGATGATTCCACAAAACTTTCACTAGTATTATATCTTTTCTCTTCAGCTTTTTCACCCTTCTATCCATGATCAACATAGGACCCTCAGCATAGGAGACATCCTCATCTAACTCAACCTCTACTGGTTGGATTGTCTAGTCAGTATCTGGATGGCATTTCCTCAACATAGAGATGTGAAAGACATTATGCAATCTATGTAGCTCTGGTGGTAGCTCCAACTTATATGCTACCTTTCCAACACGAGCTAGGATAGGGTATGGTCCCATAAATCTAGGAGCCAACTTACCCTTCTTTCCAAACCTCAACACACCTTTCCATGGAGAAACCTTAAGATATACTCTATCTCCCACTTGGAACTCAATTGGTCTGCATCGGTTGTCTGCATAAGATTTTTGCCTGTCTTGGGCTGCTTTCAACTGTTGTTGTATCACTTTAATCTTTTCTGTAGTCTATTGTACTAGCTCAGGACCCAAAAGTTGATATTCACCTATCTCATACCAACAAAGAGGAGACCGACATCGTCTCCCATACAGAGCCTCATAAGGAGCCATATCTATGCTTCTTTGATAGCTATTGTTGTACGCAAACTCTATCAGAGTTAGATGTACATCCCAACTACCAAGAAATTGTAGCACACATGCCCTCAAGAGATCCTCTAAAGTCGGAATAGTCCTTTCAGACTGGCCATCGGTCTACAGATGAAAAGTTGTGCTGAATCTCAGCTGTGTTCCCATTGCCGAATGCAGATGCTCCCAAAAATGACTTGTAAACTGTGGACCTCTGTCAGAAACTATAGTCACTGGGATGCCATGCAAACGGACTATCTCATCAACATATATTTGTGCCAATTTCTCTGCTGTAAATGTCGTCTTAACTGGAAAAAAATGAGCTGACTTAGTCAATATGTCTACTATCACCCATATGGAATCATGACCCTTGGCTGTCCTAGGAAGACCAACCACAAAGTCCATAGTAATATGATCCCATTTCCACTGTGGTATTGGCAAGGGTTGTAATGTCCCTGCAAGCTTCTGGTGCTCAGCCTTCACTTGCTGAAAAACTGGACATTTGGCAATGAACTCTGCCACATCACACTTTAGACCTGACCACCAATACATGTCCTTCAAATTTTGGTACATCTTGGTACTTCCAGGATGCATTGCATACATGGAGGAGTGAGCCTCCTCAAGTACCATCTTCCTCAACCCATCAACATCAAGAATTACTATCCTATTATAGTAACAAACTATACCATCATCTGCCTCATGAAAGCCATCATACTTTTCATTGCCAATCCCTGATTGGATATTCTGTATCATAGTATCATTTTGTTATGCATCATGAATTTGTTGTCTCAAGGTAGGTTTCACTTGTAACTGTGCCAACAATCCTGCCAACAAGGAAACTTCTAGTTGTACATTCATCTGGCGAAGAGACACTAGCATATCTCTCTTATGGCACATCAAGGAATTTAATTGTGCATTATCTACCATTGATGATGAAGATGACTTTCTACTCAATGCATCAGCTACCACATTAGCTTTCCCTGGATGGTAGTCTATTGTGCAATCATAATCCTTAATCAGCTCCATCCATCTCCTTTGCCTCATATTCAACTCCTGTTTTGAGAAAATATAATGTAGATTCTTGTGGTCAGTGAAGATCTGACACTTTTCTCCATAAAGATAGTGTCTCCAGATCTTTAAGGCATGGACCACTGTTGCAAGCTCTAGATCATGTGTTGGGTAATTCTCCTCATGTTTCTTAAGTTGTCGCGAAGCAAAAGAAATCACATTTTTATCATGCATCAACACACATCCCAACCCATTCTTTGAAGCATCACAAAAGACAATATAGCCTTTTCCTTGCTCTGGCAGTACTAACACCAGTGCACTAGTCAACTTTTCTTTCAAAAGCTGGAAGGAATGTTGACACTTGTCATTCCAAGCAAAAGGAACATCCTTCCTGGTTAACCTAGTTAGGGGTAATGCTATAGAACTGAAGTCTTTGATAAACCTACTGTAGTAACCTGCCATACCTAGGAAACTACGGATCTCTATTGGTGTCTTTGGTTGTTCCCATTCTAGTACAAATTCCACTTTCTTGGGATTAACACAAATGCCTTTTGCAGATATAACATGGCACAGAAAAGACACTTCAGATAACCAGAATTCACACTTGCTAAACTTAGCATATAGTTGATGCTGCCTCAACAATGTCAGTGCTTGGCAAAGGTGTTGCTCATGTTGTTGACTATCCTTTGAGTATATTAGGATATCATCTATGAACACAACCACACACTGATCAAGATAAGGTCTAAACACCCTATTCATCAGATCCATAAAAGCTACAGGTGCATTGGTTAGCCCAAACGGCATAACCACAAACTCATAATGACCATACCTAGTCCTAAAAGCAGACTTGGGTATGTCATCAGCCTTAATTCTCAACTGATGGTAACCTAACCTCAGGTCTATCTTTGAAAACACAGTGGCACCTCTCAACTGATCAAAAAGATCATCAATCCTCGGCAAAGGATACTTATTCTTTATTGTCACCTTGTTCAACTGTCTATAGTCTATACACAACCTCATTGAACCATCCTTCTTTTTAACGAACAACACGGGAGCACCCCAAGGGGAAGTTCTCGGCCTGATAAAACCCTTCTCTAATAGTTCTTGTAACTGTTTCTTTAACTCTTGCATCTCTGTCGGTGCCATCCTGTATGCTGACTGTGCTATGGGTTGTGTTCCAGGAACAAGATTGATCTCAAACTCAATCTCTCTAGGAGGGGGAATGCTAGGAAATTCCTTAGTAAAGACATCCTCAAATTCTTGCACCACTGGAACCTCATGGATACTAGGACCTACCACCTTGGTATCCACAACATGAGCTAAGAAAGCCTCACATCCTTGTCTCATCAATCGTTCAGCTGTCATGGCTGACATCAAACATGTAGGAAGATTCTTCCTATCACCCTGAAAAATCCACTATACATCTCCATCATGGAATGTCACCACCTTAGTACTACAGTCCAAGACTACCTTGTATTTTTCCAAGGTATCCATTCCTAGGATTACATCAAAACCATGCATGTCAAGTGGCAGAAGATCCACTTGAATGTTGTGTCTAGAAAAAGAAAGAACACAAGAAAGGCACACTTCCCGCAATTCAGCAGAATCAACCAAAGGAGTCTCCAGTCGTAGGCTATCAGATCTAAGACTGACAGGTAGACAACAACTATCTATCACCGCTCTGGTGATAAAAGAGTGTGTTGCACCCTGGTCTAGTAACATAGATACGAAACAAGAAGCAGACATATCAGAATGAAATAACTCCATCTGACCTTTCACAACTCGAGGATTGACCACTGCTTATGGCTGGGTCATGGCATAGAACCTTGTTGTCGCATGTTGTCGTCCATGTCCTCTACTTGCTTGTCCAGAGGATCCTTCCTGGGATGCCTGACCACGTCCTCTTCCACTGCCACTACTAAACTATCGTTGTTGTGGACCTTGTTGACTTTTCCTTGGCTGCTGAGTCTCCTCCTCATCTTTCATAGGGCAATAAGGTCTTGTATGCCCCACTTTCCCACACTTGTAACATGTTTTGATGCCCTGATATGGCCTAAACGGACCTGTCACTGAAACTGATGAGGTACTGCGGGCTCCAGTCGGTGGAAAATTATGACCTCTACCCTGACTCGGGGTCCACTGTGATGGTGCATGTGATCTTGGTTCAGTGAAGGTTGACCTTGGTTGTGATAGCGGTGGGGAAAACATTGGCTTCTTAAAGCCTCCAGATGATTTCCCTTGGAACTACATAGGTCGCTTCTTAGCATTAGCTTCACGCTTCTCTATGGCAGACCTCTCAATCCTCCTGACAGATTCCACAAAGGTGGAAAACCTTTCCCTATTCTCCAAGGCTGATGCTGTAGTACTCAAATCTGTACTCAGACCCTTCTCAAATCTCTGAATCCTTTCCTTGTCTGTTGTTGTCATGTGCGTGCAGAACCTCAGAAGTTCCATAAACTTTGATTCATACTCATTGATAGTCATAGCTCCCTGACAAATCTTCTCGAACTGAGAGATTTTCTCATCTAGGTAGGTCTCTGGAAAATATCGACTAACAAATTCCCTTCAAAACTCTTCCCATCCAATCACAACTCCTGGCCTTTTCTCCTCTTCTATGGCCCACCAGTGGCCAGCACTACCCTTTAACAAGTATACTGCATGCTTAACTTTATCTTCTTCAGTGATGTTTAGGATTTTGAATGTCTTTTCCAGCTCAGTCAACCACATGTCAGCATCTGCTGGATCAGAAGTACCTGCATATTCAATTGCCCCAACACGTCTAAGACATTCAAATGTCTTCCCGACACCTTGGGACTCCACATTAGAGGCGACTTCCCTAGCTTGAGGTGTTGGCGCTCTGTCAGCAATATGTGTAATTGTGGCCATCATCTGTCTAAACATAGACTGAAACTCAGGATTGGCCATCATTGTCGGGTCTAGATGAGGCATTGCGGGCTGCTCTGGCCCTACTTCTGGCACTCTCTCATCATGTACCTGCCTCCCTGCACCTCCTCCTGGTGCAACATAGCTACTCTCAACGTGTTCTTCATGTCCTCCAGACATATCTGCATAAGCATAAACTATGATCAGATATGTTGGATACATAAGAACAGACTCAAACCTAAGTCCTATGTCCCTGTAGACTCGGTAAACCAGAGCTCTGATACCAACTTAACTGTGACACCTCATCACGCTAAACGAGATTACTCAAAACACAAAACATGATCAACTGTTAATTAATCACATAGTAAAAAATGTGAAACAATTAAAACCGATTCCAACAATGTAAGTAAACTCTAGAACATTTATAAAAGGCCCATCATTCCATTATCATATACTTTAACAAGCATTTGCATATGGGTCCAAAGATCTTATTCACATCCTGCATACAAAAGATATTTCACATGTATGTGCCATATATTTACAAACATTGGCATAATACCAAAATCTAGTGTCGATACAATTATATCATCTAGAAAACACATCCCATACCAGGACCTAAGAGTATAGGGACGACACTAGGACTCTACCACTAACCTCTATGACTAACATCTACAACTAACCAACCTTCTGAATCTATGGATCACCAGGTTGGTTCTCTTCCATAGCATGACCTCGACCTCGTTGCCAGCGACCACCTAAAAAAATATGGTGACCCACGGGTGAGACCCAGTCCCAGTGAGAGATATAACTCTCTCCAACATATATTGATTATAACATTAATTAACAGTAAATACATTGAGCAGTTAGGATATTGAATAAACAATATGAATAGATTGAATAGTTTAAGCATACTAAGCAGTTAAGAAAATAAGTTGTAACATCAAGTAGAATTGTACAATTGTCATAAGTCTGCATCATGTAAGAACTATGTAGTATAAACACAAGACAAGGGTTAATCAACCAATGTGATACGTATTAAACCCTAGCAAATATTCTACACGGCTGGTATTATATCTTTTATTATTATGCCCTGGGGAGTTTGAGTTGTACCACTCAAAGTCCAACTGACCACTATGAAGTGCTATTCAGTGCCGTATAAGATCTAGGAGTGTCGGTATCCTAAGATCTCTTCCCCTCGGTCAGTACGAGTAAACTGCAGTGACATACCAGTCAAACTGCCAACAGTGACATATAGTCAACTGATAACAACTAGTCCGTACTCGGTACAAGTTACGACACTAGAAAACAGGGTATACAAAACCCTCTAATCTGAGGTACAACCACAGATGTCCTCAATCACATCAAATATCTGAGGCATGACCATAGCCATCCTCCACAACCTACAATTGTGGATGACAAGTATATATCCTCAACTTGCCACCCCCACATACTCAACAGTATGCGCTCTGAGTTTCCCTTGGGAATACTCATTTCACCATCTAGTAAATTCTGACACTGAAGATGGCTCTACGGCACATGGCTCTACATGATTAAGGTTACACTTGATTAATTACTGCCAATTGAATGCATTAAGGCTTTATCATACAAGTGGACATTCAAACCCTAATTATTTTCTAACAAGAGTATATGTATAACAACTTCAAAAGATATAAAGCATTTGAGATATAAATCTTAATCACATTACCACATCTATCATTCATTGCAAATTAACAGACCACACTTATCATCATACTATTACAAGATACCAATATCTTATCACAAGTTCCAGGGTTTTAACCCTTATTGGAACATGAAGAGGATTTCACCTCAATCATGGATTCAAACATTCCCAAAGGTATTTAAGACCATCACATTATTCATAGTAAGGTTATCATCATCATTCCATGCCTTAAACAAGGCGCAAAAGATCAATAGCACATGTATGTCCATAGATTTTAACATGGCAAGGCACTATGATATTCAAATAATACTACATTGGGGTTTCAACATAAGAAGAGTGTAATTCATTATCACATTAATCATTCAAGATGTATGATTATAACCAATCAACATCATATAATTACATTAAGGTTAAGTATAACAAGCTAGATCACATGGGAGTTACACATCCACTCATTACATTGATATATCAAATATAACTATATAATGGCAAAGGTAAGACTACCGATTAATGGTATTGAACCATTGAGTTATCTTCACTAGGACCCAAATATAATAAAATGTGATTTATTCTAATCCATTGGATGTTAAAGCATCCAATATTATTCATTGGATCAGGTTCATTGTTCAAGGTTACCAATTGAAGTATAGGTCTAACCATTAGATCAATTGAACCAAGGAACCATTGGTTCAAGGTATAGTCAAATCTACAATTACATTCCTAATTCATAATATATGGTGATGACCTGATACACCATTACTTGTGATCATTAGGTAACCATTGGTTGCTAGATCAGTAATACATTCAATTAACATCATCAAATAATAAGCCAATATCATCATCGATTGATAACATCATTAGAATACTTAGTGGATGATAATTAAATGTCTAATTGAGTCAAAACCTGAACTAAGGTGGTGACCATAGGTTGTCACCATAAATTGGACACTCTTGATCACGAACATCAGTTGCCAAGATAGCAACATTATTGGTGGTTGAATGGTATGACAATCACTTATGTGATAGGGAAGGAAGTAGCTTGAAAACCCTAATTTGAACCATCATTTGTTTTGTACATAGCGCCATAGGTTGTTGCTATCAACCTGTAACAGATCATGTTACACATTATAAAGGATGTAAACATATTTACAGGTTCATATAGAACTGGAATAAAATAAGAATCACCATAAAATTCGTAATTCTAAACAAGCATGATTTCTCTATGCTTAGATCATCACATTCAAGCATAATCATGAACCAACAAGCTTCTAATAAGCAATATAAGTGAAGAATGTTATATAACTCGCCTTTATAGAGTAGGTAAGATATCCAACAGCAAAAATCTCGAGCAAATAGGGCAAGGAAACCTTGGATTCATATCTGAACTTGGCCAACTATGCAATTCTCTTCACAAACAAGCAAAACCCTAGAAAAGAAACAAGAAGGAAGGAGTTTTGAGTTCTAGGGGAACTTTCACCATGGAAAACCATGGTTCCGACCTGGAGAGATGTAGTAGGAAGAGGAACAAAGAATTAAATGGAGGAAATAAGGAAATTCTTACACTTTTAGGTCAATATCACTAGGGGGAAGCTTCATACACCCAAAAAGAGAATCAATTTCAACCCTAGAATTTGTTTCCAAGAGGATCCCCACCTTCTTCTTCCTTGGGCAGCAAAAATCGCAGATGAACAGAGGGAGTACGAAGCTGGGAGAAGGAGAGAGATAATGGAGAGGAAGTGGCTCGTTTGGGGGCTTTTGGATAAGTATATGACATTTTAATATTAAGAAAAAGAAAAAATTGCAATTCTAGTATATATCCATGTGCCCATGGCTTTAAATTATAAAAAAATACATAAGCACACACACAAGAAGCTCTCCCACCGTCCCTCTAGACCTTCTTGGCTTTCCTTTGGCGAAATTCCCAGCCAATCACATAATTCCTTAATTGATAGCTACTAAAGGTAGCTCATCCATGAAGGGAAAAACCCTAAAATACCCTTGATAAAAACACCTTCAAACCATGGCTCAACTAGGAGCCCCATGGATCAAAAATCTCAAGAATGATAATATAACAACTAAGGAACATAATTTATGTGACAAATTGCAAAGAAAACCCCTTAATTGGGTAAATTTCATAAAAGTCCAAAATGTACAGAAAATTGCATAACTTGCTCAAACAGTGTCCAAATTGGACCAAATTTGAAACTTAAGTTTGTCTTATGATTTCAAAACATATAAAAAGGTTATATTAGGGTTCTAAGCATTCAAATATGGTAATTAAGCTCATTCAACTCATTAAGTAAGTTCAAGGGCCTTACAATATATGTGGGAAGGTGGGACATCTAATGAAAGACTGTAGAGCTAGACCAGCAAGTGTAAAACAACCACAGAGGCAAAGTCAGCAAGGATCCTAGAGGAGGCAATTTCAAGGAGCAGCTAGAGGATGTGGACAAGCATCCCAAGCTGGATCGTCAGCACCGAATCAACCTCAGGCAACAACAAAGCTCTATGCAATGAACCCACCTGATGCAGTGATCAACCCTCAGGTTGTGGTAGATCAGATGGAGTTGTTATATTCTGATATGTCTACATCTTGTGTTGTATCTGTTGTGATTGACCCGGGTGCTACGCACTCCTTTATCACTCGAAGAGTGATTCGTAACTGCAATATGACAGTCATTCATAGGGCAGATAGCATGTTGCTTGAGACTCCGTTGAGAGGGTCTGCTGTGTTGTAAGAGGTATGCTCTCCCTGCATTCTTTTCTTTTCTGATCATCGCATTCAAGTGGATCTTATACCACTTGAGATGCAAGGGTTTGATATAATCCTTGGGATGGATACCTTGGAAAAGTATAGAGTTGTTTTGGATTGTGAATCCAAGCAGGCTGTGTTTGCCGATGAAAGTGACACATGGATCTTTCAAGGAGAGAGAAAGATTCTACCCACCTGTCTTGTGTCAGCTATGGTTGCTGAGAAGCTGATGAGGCAAGGATGTTATGCATTCTTGGCCCATGTGGTAGATACTACCATGGAGAGTCCTAACCCTGTCGAAGTTCCTATAGTTAGGGAATTTAAAGATGTATTTTCTGAAGAACTTCCAGGTGTGCCACCGCCTTGGGAAATTGATTTTGAAATCAATTTGATCCCAGATACACAACCTATAGCACAGACACCGTATAGGATGGCGCCTGCCGAGATGGAAGAACTCAAGAAACAACTGTAGGAGTTGCTTGAGAAGGGTTTCATCCAACCGAGCACTTCACCCTGGGGTGCTCCGGTCCTTTTCGTTAAAAAGAAAGACGGATCAATGCGGTTATGCATTGACTACAGACAATTAAATAAAGTAACAATAAACAATAAGTACCCTTTGCCGAGGATTGATGACCTCTTTGACCAGTTGCGTGGTGCAACCGTCTTCTCAAAGATAAACTTAAGGTCAGGATATCATCAACTTCATATTAAGGACAATGACATACCCAAGTCTGCCTTTAGGACAAGGTATGGTCACTATGAGTTCACAGTTATGTCGTTTGGACTAACTAATGCACCAGCTGCATTTATGGAACTCATGAATAGAATCTTCCGACCTTTTCTCGATCAGTGCATTGTTGTCTTTATAGATGACATTCTGATCTATAGTAGAGATGCTCAGTAGCATGAACAGGATCTTCATCAGGCTCTAACTTTGCTAAGAGAACACAAGCTATACGCTAAGTTTAGCAAGTGTGAGATTTGGTTACCGGAAGTATCTTTCCTTGGTCATGTGATATCTGCCTCGGGTATTCGTGTTGACCCTAAAAAGGTAGAATCTATTCTACAATGGGAACAGCCGAAGACACCGACGGAGATCCGTAGTTTCTTAGGGTTTGCTGGCTATTACCGAAGGTTCATTAAGAACTTCAGTTCCATAGACTTACCCTTGACTAAGTTGACCTGGAAGGATGTTCCTTTTTCCTGGAGTGACAAGTGTCAGCAATCTTTCCAGCTGCTGAAGGAAAGGTTGACAAGTGCACATGTACTTGTGTTACCTAAGCAAGGTAAAGGATATGTGGTTTTCTGTGATGCCTCAAAGAATGGACTCGGATGTGTGTTGATGCAGGATAAATAAGTGATTTCTTTTGCTTCTCGACAACTTAAGAAACATGAGGAGAATTATCCGACACACGATCTGGATCTAGCTGCCGTGGTTCATGCTTTGAAGATCTGGAGACATTACCTCTATGGAGAGACATTCCAGATTTTCACTGATCATAAGAACCTTAAGTATATCTTCTCTCAGCACGAACTTAACATGAGGCAACGTCGCTGGATGGAGTTAATCGAGGACTATGATTGTACAATTGATTACCATCCAGGGAAGGCCAATGTGGTTGCAGATGCTTTGAGTAGGAAATCAGCAACACCAGCCTTAGATAGGGCAAAACTAAACTCTTTAGTATTCTCTAGGAGAGATATGCTTATCTCCTTAAGGCACGAAAATGTACAGTTGAAGGTATCATTATTAGCCGGGTTGTTGGCTGAGATGCATATAAAACCTACCCTAAGAGAGCAGATCAAGGAGGCACACCAAGTGGATGCTATAGTTCAACAGATCAGATCAGAGTATGGTGATGAGAAACGAGATGGTTTCCATGATTCAAATGATCAAGTAGCCTGTTATCATGGGAGAATGATAGTACCGGATGTGGATAACTTGAGAAAGTTAGTCCTGGAAGAAGCTCATTCTTCGATGTATGCTATGCATCCAGAGAGCACCAAGATGTATCGAAATCTAAAAGATATGTACTGGTGGCCTGGGATGAAGAAGGATGTTGCTGAGTTTGTTGTAAGGTGTCCTGTGTGTCAGCAAGTTAAGGCTGAACACCAGAAGCCTGCAGGAACAATGCAACCTTTACCCATACCACAGTGGAAGTGGGATCATGTAACCATGGACTTTGTAGTTGGCCTACCCAGGACAAGCAAAGGGCATGATTCCATTTGGGTAATAGTTGATAGGTTGACAAAGACAACACATTTCTTACCTGTCAAAACAACCTATTCTGCTGAGAGGTTTGCATAGTTGTATGTTCAGGAGATAGTGCGACTACACGGAGTTCCAGTCACTATAGTTTCGGACAGAGGCCCCCAGTTTACGAGTCGTTTTGTAGAGCAGCTACACAGAGCTTTAGGAACCTAGTTAAGGTTTAGTACAACCTTTCATCCACAGACTGATGGACAGTCAGAAAGGACTATACAAACCTTGGAAGACTTGTTGAGAGCATGTGTTCTTCAGTTCACAGGGAGTTGGGATCTGCACCTAAGCTTGATAGAATTTGCCTATAACAATAGCTATCAACATAGCATTGACATGGCACCTTATGAAGCTTTGTATGGTAGACGTTGTAGATCACCCCTATGTTGGTATGAAACCGGTGAATATCAACTGTTAGGTCCCGATCTTGTGCAGCAGACCAAAGAGAAGATTAAAATGATACAACAACATATTAAGACAGCACAAGATAGGTAAAAATCTTATGCTGATAGATGTCGTAGACCCTTAGAATTCCAGGTTGGAGACAGAGTGTATCTCAAAGTCTCACCCTGGAAGAGAGTTCTAAGATTTGGAAGGAAAGGGAAGTTAGCTTCTAGATTTATGGGGCCTTATCCAATCATTGAGCGGATTGGAAAGGTAGCCTATAAACTAGAGTTACCACTAGAGTTACAAAAGTTACACCCTGTGTTTCACATTTCTATGCTGAGGAAATGTCACCCTAATACCAAGTCAGTTCTACAACCTATGGAGGTAGAATTGAATGATGATATAACTTATGAGGAAGGACCAGTGTCAATCCTTGATAACAGAATTAAAAAGCTGAAAAAGAAAGATATAAGTCTTGTGAAAGTCCTTTGGAATCATCATGGTGTTGAAGAAGCCACATGGGAACTAGAGGAAGAGATGAGAAGGAAATACCCTGCTCTTTTCTCTTAATATGTTTTGTTGATTTTGGGGACGAAATCCTTGTAAGGGGTGGATAATTTTTAACATCCATGACCTGGGTTATGAACTAACCATAGGTGTTTTGCTTAATTATGTAATTAGATACTTGTGGTTATCTTTTGGTATGTAATTAAAACTCCTGAGGAACATATATTTCCATTTCTGACCTTTATAAACAATGTTGTAATATTGTTTTGTAATACAGGGACCTATGTACAAATTACCCAATTAAAAGGGGTTAACTTGCAAATTACACATGTTAAGATGTTCCTTTGGTTTTGAGACATCATAATAATGATTATGATGAAGTATGATGGATTCTCCAAGCTTGGGCACCAAGATGCAGCTTGTGGAGCAATCCTTGTACTCTAAACCCTAGTTTTGGTGTAAAGTGCAATTTACCCAAAATGTGGGGTGCAACTTGTAAAATACACCTTCTAGAATATCTTGTATGACTCTTGACATCATTTAAAGTAAAAATGATGAAGAGGGCGCTTCCTTTGATTAATCATATAAAAAGGATAACCCTTGTAATTGAATAATCAAGTTATAAGTATAATAACCCTTTTATATGTACACCTTAGTAATAAGTTGGCCTTCTTTGCCTTTAGCCCTTGGTTTTAGAAAGATTTTTACCTTAGAAATAAGGAGAAGGGACGTGCATAAAGAAGAGAGGGACCCAGATGTGAAAATAAGAAATTAGATGTCCTGATGTTGAAGTTTCACCCAAAGTATATATATACTCTTCCTTTGCAACCAAAGGAAACGTTTCCCCTTCCTTCTCACTTATCCCCTTGCTTAAACTGACTAAATCAGAGCTCTGGAGCAGAGGAGAACGACTAAGAAGTTCTAGGTAAGTTTGGGTCATCTTCTTGCTCGGATTCATGAAGGAATTCATGGTGCAAGGTTGGTTTTATGTGATCTTTCTTACTTGGTTCCTCTTTCTAGCCGATCTTTCCCAACTATTTCTTGGAGAAACGACCTTGGCCGACCTGTGGAGCTCAAGACGCCATTAAAGGCTTGGAAGATTGGAAGCTTGGAGCTCTAGGTATGACCTTAAGGCGAGTTTTATAACTCTATACCCTTTTGCTTTGTTATGCATCTCTTTTCTATGTGTTAGTTTCTAGTTCTTCCTTTCCCCTACTCTTCCTTGCACTTTTGCAAGCAAAACCGTGAAGAACAGACCTTGGTCTCAAGGTAGAAGATGATGGGTGTTAATACCAATGTTAGTCCTTATACTACTTTACCAAATGACCTTGGACCTTTGGTCTAAACGGTTTGCAAGACCGTTTGAAACCAAACGGTTTCACAACCATTTGATTTCATGCGGTTTGCAAGACCGTTTAGATTCAAACGGTCTCCAAGACCGTTTGGAAAGTTTGACCAAGCATTGACCATTTAGAGGTCTTCTGGACACATTATGAATTAATCATCTACAAATAATCATAATCTAATTACAAGTAAATCACAAGTTGAAGGCACTTCAATCCTCTAAATCCTAATCAGGTTCAATTGCTGATTTCAAGGACCAATCTTGTTGAAGTTTGGGTTGAGTGTCCCAAACGGTTTCAAAACCGTTTGGGAATCACCCAAACGGTCTCAAGACCGTATGGTGATCACCCAATACCGATTGGAGGTCTAGGGTTAAGATAATTTGATCAATTGAAGGTCCAATCACAATAGGTTGTTGAAATAATCAAAAGTGTTGATTTGTGACTTAATTAGGGTTCAACCTTTAACAAATGGACTTATATTTTGATGAGACTTTGGGAAAACGGTCTCAAGACCGTTTGGAGGATGTCCAAACGTCCCCAAGACCGTTTGGGCCAAGTCATGGCCCAATTGGGTGATAAATGATGGGTTCAACTTCAATTAGAATCATGTTGATGGATGTTGATGGTTGATCGACTAATAAACCCTAATTCAATTGGTTCCAACCCTAATTGGCTATCAATTGAGGGTCAATTGAGTGTCCAATTGGTTAAGGATAACCCTAATTGGCTCAATTGATAAGTGGTTAACATATATTAGGTCAATTGAGGGGTTCAACCTTGAAAACCCTAATCGATTGCAAGTGTTGATGCACCTTTTAGGTCCATGCGGTTTTGAGATGTTTGGACCAAACGGTCTCAAGACCGTTTGAATCCAGACAGTCTCAAGACTGTTTGGGACCAAACGGTCTCAAGACTGTTTAGGGGCAAACGGTCTCAAGACCATTTAGGGGCAAACGATCTCAAGACCGTTTGGGTCCAAACGATCTCAAGATCGTTTAGATCCATGCGGGTTCAATGGTGATTTGTTCAAACCGTTTCAAAGTCAACCATATCCAAATGGTCAACATGATGAAATGGTTTCAAGACCATTTAAGGGCAAACGGTCTTGAGTTTCATGCGGTCTTGAATGTCAACATGACCAAACGGTCAACCCTTCCAAACGGTTTCAAAACTGTTTGGAGGTTGAAGTGTAAAACCGTTTGGGGACTTTTAGGGTTAAGATTGCTTAATGCTTTGAAGGCTTAGATGGTTCAATGGTTGTTTAGTCTAAAACCTAATGATACCTAAAGACATTAAGGGGTTAAGTAATTAGTAGCTTGACCCATGTTATGGTTAATGATGAACATTATCAATGCACTCATGAAGGGTTCAAGCAGACCACACCCCTTGATCAAGCAAACCCTAATGACCATAGTGGTGATGACTTGACCTATGTTAATCAATTTGAATTGACTTAATCTAATCTAGAGTGATGTAACCATCATCTAGTAGTAACAGGAGAGAGAAGGCTCCTAATATGAATGAGAATCAAGTAACATACCTTCAATATGTAAGAATGTACATGATTAGGGTATGATCCATCAAGGTGAGATCATGGAAAACCTAATTATGATAATTGATGAATCTTAACCTAATTTGAGGGCACCAATGATGATAATTTTCATACATCATGATGCTATGGTCTCAATTAACTATGAAGTGAATAGTAAACCCTAATTCTTGGGTAATAACATGTAATGTGAATAGTAAATTCTAATTTAGGGAGATTTGATGAATGGAGTAATTCAGGGTTATGCCTTTGAGTGTGAAACCCTAATTACAAGTTGTAGCATGAAGAATCTTTATTCCTTGTAAGCTAAGAGGTTCAATAACCCTATGTTGAAGTAAATAAATCCAAAACCCTAAAAATCAATGGTGATATGCTGATTCTTAGCACGCCCGTGCTAAGGAGCATGACCGTGGTAGCCTGCCTTTGCACGAACATGCAAGGAAGCATGGCCGTGGTGTACTATAAAAGAAATTGAAAGGTTTTGGTATTGCGATGATATTGTTATATATGCATATCCTCAATTATACTAATCATCCAGGTGGTTAGCAAGAAGTAATCATAGCCAGGTAAAGGTTATGATATCATATTCATTGAAAGCATGTTATTAGCTTTATGAATAGTGACATACTATGTTGCCTAGTTCAAGTGGCATCATATGAGATTGATAGGCTGTAAGAGCCATGAGTAACATCAAGGTCATGCTAATTAGATGACTTATAATGAAATGATTAAGAATTGATATCCATATGATAATTGATGTGAGTTAAGCTTGATACATTTAGTATTCTACTTTCATAGCTGAATTAATGTTTGAGAACATGTTTGATGTTAAAAGAATGCTGAAATGTACCTAACTAATGAAGTATAACCATATCATGTAGAGCCCTGATCATAGATCCATCATTGTCAGAAGCTAAATGATGGTGAAACAGGTTTTCCTAAGGGAACTCATGGATCACATACTTTTGAGTATGTGGGGGAATATGGACGTGAATATCCTTACGTCCTAGTATAGGAGTTGATGTAGATGTATCTTAATCTATCAACCCTTCACTGTCTGTTTATGCCGGGGTGATGTAACACTATTCTCCCGAGGAAATCTTTAATACTGCATCGATGAGAGATAAACAAGAGATCTTTCGATGGCGAAGAGAGTACAGAATGCCACTATGACTCTAATAGCGAAGTGCCAGAATACCTTGGTAAACTATAGTAGTAGAGATACGAGATGTCCTGCATGTTGATCCTCACACTGACTGAGGAAGATGAGGTCATAAGAATCCGGCTCTTTTTATGACCTAGGTATGATACCGATGGACTTAGTAGTGATCGGTTGGAGTATGAGCGGTATACCTCATCTCCGCAGGGCATAATAATGTTTTTAAAATATAATCAACCGCGTAGCATATCTACTAGGGTTGAACTACGAGAAACAATGATTGATATTGCATTGTTTATATTAATATCCTGTTCAAGAATCTAGTATGCATATTCCTTAATGATGTTGCTTTACTTAATATCAAATCTGCTATTACAGGTCTTGAAGCTTATATTGCTTATCTTATTTCTTCTTTTGCTATAACAAAGCTTCTGGCGGAGAGTTATAACTCTCGCTGGGACAATTATTTAAAATTGTCTCACTCCCGTAGGTTTCAACTTTTTAGGTGGACGTCGAGGACGGAGAAACCAATATGAAGGTGAGCAGTATCAGCAGTAGCAACACCAGGGGCAACAGTGAATCTCAGGTGGAGATACTGACTGTCAAGTCATGTAGATAGATTTTCTTATATCTTCTATGTACTCTCAGGTCCTAGGAGTCAGTAGGTCTAAGATTTTGGTTTTTAACCTCGATATTTTGTATCTGAATGTATATAATCACTCGAGTGGTGATTTTACAATGATTTAAACTGTTTATCTTGATTCTTATAAAGAAGTTTTATGGTTTCAAGATCTTTTCTTAAAAAGTTTTAATTTTCAGTGATTTTTCATAATTTCATTGCCAGTTCAGTAATTTGCTTTTGTATTAGTTGATCCTATTTTCGCAAGACGGTTGTCCCAAACTATATTTATTAATTTTGTTTCAATGTGTGATACATGATTATACTTTCTCTTTCCTATTTGTATACCGTTAACCCTGTATGTTGAATGCATGACATGGCTTGTGCATGCTATGGTATAGGTTATGTATATTATGAGATCATGATGAAACATATACATTTGTGATGTTTTCTCTCTCTTGTTTATGAAACCCTAACCTTTTAGGTGAAATGAAAGTCATAGCTATCTGTATGCTATGGTGATATGTATAAAATATGTGGAGATAATCGTACTATTGTACTTGTTGAGGCATGATGAGATGTTGATACATAGGAATGATGTGATGGGTCTTATGACCTGGTGAGGGCTTGATACCTATTTTGAGGTGTTATCCTCAAATGGTGTAATGAGGGGTTGTGATTCCCCAGTTCTGTGATAATGATGCTTAGTCTTGTTTAAGGTACTGAGATAGTGATGCCCAAAGATGATGTGACCATCTCATACTTTATACATTTTATATCTTCTGAAGTTGTATTATTTCCTTATCTTTGTAGAGTTTGTTATGGATTTGTATATTGTAACGTGAATGATGCTAAAAGTCACCTGATTGGCTAACTAATCAAGCAGAACCCTAATCATATAGGTGCCATGTGCCATATATCCATTCCAATGTTAGTATTAATACTGGATGGTGAAACAAGTTCTCCCTTAGTGGAAATCTTTGAGTCATATACTGTTCAGTATATGCATTCACGTAATTGGTTGCGGGCCATACCCTAGCAAGAGTGCGGCTACGGGTCATAACTCAGTGATGTGACTCAGTATATGCTTTCACAGGATTGGCCATGGGCCATACTCTAGAAGGAGTGCAAACTTGAGTCGTAGCTTAGTTTCACTAGCACTGTGCCTATATACCAAGGCAGGCTTGGCTTTTTTTACCGATGACTCATATGTTATGTCACTGTGATGTTTTGCTCCTACTGACCGGGAGGTGTAGAGAGGTTGTGGATTCCAAATCTTCCATAGATATTATATGACATTGATTTCGACTTAGCAATGGTCAGTTGGAGTATGAGTGGTATACCTCATCTCCTGAGGGTATAACAAAATACATAATCAGCTGTGTAACATATTTTCTTAGGATCAAATATGAAATATTGTTTTACCCATAGGTTTCCACATCTTTTAGGTGGACGTGTATGTTGGGATAGAGCTTGTGTTGCCGAGAAAAATATCCTGAGGTGTTGTAGCTGTGAATCATGGACATGCAACTAGTGTCTAGTAATAGAGTCCTATGTGTTGTCTCTATACACTCAGGTCCTTGGTGGTATTTTATAGATATTGTGTGTTGGTATAAGTTTTTGGATCTATACGATGATGGTACAGATGTGATTCATGTACATGATCAAGTTATCATATGTAACCAGGTAGTGGCAAATTGGCCAGTAAACTAAGTTATGTAACATTTTTTGGTATAAAGCAAATGCAAGTGCCTCCAGTTTGTGGCTTCATATATAACATGGTCATCCTGAGATACGGTTGTGAAATCAGTTTTAATTTACCATATTTTGTGGTAATGTGATTATTGGTATTAATTCCACACTTGGTTTTGAGTAATCTCACTTTGTGTGGCAAAGGGTGTCACAATCTACTTGTACAAGCATTATGTTATACATATCATTACATGAAGTGACACTTCATTATTGCTCAAGAAATATCCAGTTTCCTCATACTTCTCTAGGCAAAGTGTTACTTAATATTATTTATATACCATCCTGAATCACGATTAAGAAAAACAATCTATCAGTTACAATGATACGATAATAACTGATAGTGGTCCAAGTAATTATAATCAATAACCATGCACAAGAATTATAACCTCAAATTTCTTTGAACCAATTAGTGAAACTTTTCCATTCAATTTATAGGCAAATATGTATTAATACAGTTATTGAAAAACACTATTAATTATTTTTTATGGTTTTCATAATGTCTCATTTATGTTTTAGTTGAATATAAACAATTACGTCCATATATGATAACCAAAAACAATTTGTAACGAGCCATTTATTATGTTTCTAAATTAAGCATACATTCTCCATTCAAACATATGAAGTAGATCCTAGTATGAGGAAAATGAACATGACTAATAATTGTTATTGGAACTGTTAATTAGCATTCAAACATCAAAATTGACCACATATTGTTATGAAACTTTTAGGGGAAATATAATTACAAATCGTTCTTTGATAACATACTAGGACAAATGATGAAAAATACTTTGCATGTAGAGTTTGGTACATGCAAAGTTTCAAATAGTTAATTTTTAAATTATACTCTATCATAGTGTGGGTGACATATATATTTTTTCAATCAGTTAATTTCCTTATTATAAAACCAAGAATGATTATTGTTGCAGCAAATTTTCATTTACCTAATGTTTTGTATATTTAATATATGCAGCTCGTGCACACATTTTTATGATACTAACTTGTCCATTCATATTTAATGAAAATTTATAAAATGAATAGTACATGAAATTGTTTACTTTAAAAAAATATGTTTAGAAGTATTACACATTTGACAATTAATATGTAATGAATAGTGAAGTGTTACAAGCATGATTTATACCTCGATTAGAACCTAATTAATTATGAAAATATTTTTTGGGAAAATTATTGTGTTCATGTTATTTTAATGATTAGTAGCAGATTAAGAAAATGTTTAGTTACAACTTATCATGTCATTTTTATATCAAATTCATAAAAGATTATAAATATTGACATAATAATTAAATAAACCAATAATAAAACAACAATAATTGATGTAAGCATTTAGGATTATTTAGATTCTACATGTTGTGATTTATAGTGATCAAAAGCATTAATTTGACGATGTTTTATCTGTTATGATGTATTCAACCATGATTTTCCAGTAAATGATGAGTATAAAGCCTCTCACAAGGTTTCTTATCATTCTTAGTATTATTTATTTTAAAATTCAATAACATTATCACAATATTAATCTAGTAATTATGAAAGTGAAATTGAAGCAATGTTCCATGACTGAAGTTATTGATCTACATTATAATGTGAAGCTAAAATCACAAATTTCCACTTATTAATGTTATAATATTAACATAATCATTGTTCATGTTGTTCATTCTCTATTTTCACTCATTCTGGAGCATTAAAGATAAGCGGTAAACACGTTTTTGTCAGGATCAATCACTTATTGAACAAATTTGTACCCCAAACAATTAATTTGTATATATAGTTACACACACATACATACACACACACACACACACACACACACACACACATATATATATATATATATATATATATATATATATATATAGACACACACATGTCAATACATATAATGTTATAATGTTAAATATTAAGAGCACAACTTCCTCTCACCTCACCATTGATCATACTTCTTACATTAACGATTGAAATTTGTTTGAAATTTTGAACTTGTAAGATTTCTTTAAGTATATTCTTGGAACGTCAATGTTACATAAAATTAATATTGGTTGATAAGTTAGATATAGAGTTGTTTGCACAGAACAAGTCAGATTCTGATTTTAGGAAATAAGTAGGTGCACTAAAAAATAAATGGCAATCAATATTGCATAAGTTTGATACCTTAACAAATGGAGCTCCAACCTCATGGGCAATCTCCTTTAATTAGGTTAAGGATTCATTGGAAGTTTAGTTTACAAACCAAAGCACATCAATAGCAACATTTCTTACCAAGGACTTGCATTTCAATCAAAATAATCAATGTAATCTGATCCTGTGAAGATATATACAAAGTAAATTATTATAAGAAAGATGATAGGTTAAATTCAAGTCTTAAATTTATGTCCAAACTCTTTTGGCAATATGATCCGTGATCACCAATGTGGAAATAATATAAAATAATGATTTATTTTAAACTTAGGGTGTGATGATGATGTAAGATAAGCCATGTAATAGCAGGTTGTTGGAATAGGAAATCATTAACGAGGTGTTTATTTTTATCCAAAGAGAGAAATCAAATGGAATTGGACGAAGATGAGAACTCAAATGAGGCTTATTGAGAACTTAGACAAGGTGGAATGAAAGAAGTGTGGAGACGAATATTTTGGATCAGGTCCAACTACGAGTTGGAGTAATCCACAATACAGGGTGCGTTTGGTAACGTGTTTGCTGGTGACTGGGCATCGTTAATTACTCGCGGTCAGCCCAAAACGCAGAGAAATCGTGTTGTCAAACCCGATAGTCGGTCACCGCAGATTTTGATGTATATTTTTTTATTATTGTTGCGATCACTGACAGCGGGCAGTCTTAATTTTTTTCACCGTGTATAATCTTTGCGGTGATACATCCCCTGGTGAAAAGTCGCGGCCGCACAAGTCGTTATGCCGAACGTACCCATAATTTCGTAAGCAAATCTAGAACAGCTATGGGTACGAGAGTGTGAGCCTGTAGGATTTGTTGTTCCTAATTAAACAAGGAGTAGGGTGCACCTTATTTAAGAAAATGCCATGTGTAATCCGAATATAATCCCCACCTTACAAATTCATGAGCAGGGACACGTGCAAGTTGATTAATAACAGAGTAGTCTGTTCCTCCTCAAACAAGGAACAACAAAGCCGTACTCGAGTGTGAGACCATAAATTTCCAATAAATGCTCCGTTTCGTAAAGCGATGTGATTGCCCGAGCAGCGATGGGTTAAGGTCGGACAGGTTGCAATCGCTCGTAACCGCTGTTACCAAATACAACATCACTCATCGTTTTGAATTTGTATTATATTTAGTGTTGAGTAGTGTTCAATGGTAGTTTTTTCTCACTGAACAAAAATCTTACGGTGATCCATCTCACCGCACCAGAGCCTTAACTCACCAATCGCGGCGCGTTGTCAAACGCTGTGAAAGAATGGCGAACAAAAGGTTGATGATCGTAGAATGTACTTTTTAGGGGATACCCTTACAGTTGGATTGTGCACGAATCTAAAGGAATTTAGGCCAAAATTATGCCCAACCAACTAATTAAGGATGGCATAAAAGCGAGACCTTATATAGTACGTGGTTGATTAGACTCCACAAAATAAATAGTCAAAATTTCCTAAATAACCATGACAAGTCCTGTGGGAGGCAACGGTGGCAAAAATAGAAAAAAATGGTAAACGAGGAGGAAGTTGTTATGAAGACAACATGCATTAAAATAATTTAAAAAATTCAATATGACCCAAGAAGACATGTTGAACAAATTAACCAACAAAGATCAAAGGAAAGCACGCTTTGAAATAGAGAGCCGTGCCTTATCTGTGGTCTATAGAGTTGGTACCAATTTCACAACGTCGACTTCATGATGGCAGTAACCATCCAAGAGGAAAGCCGCAATGGACATATCTATGAATAGGGCATCGATGTGTATATGTGGTGAAAGATATATTTAGGGCACGTTTGTGTCCAGCTGGATGATACGGAATGCAGCATTAGAATAGTCCCGGTGTTAGATATATGGTTGCTGCTATAGCAACCATTCATTTAGTATAGGTTAAGCCTAATGTAATGCAGCAAGTACATATGAGAAAAGTAGTTTTGTCTCTAGTGTAAATGACAAAGAAGTTTTATCTCATATTATTCTACTGGAACTTTTGTGGTCCTCATATGTACTAGTGTCCAAGAAGTCCTAGGAGAGAGGTATGCTCACCTCCTTGGTGGGTGAGGTTACCACATCACAACGCACGCGCACGCGCACCACGCCACGCCTTGCCTGACTTGGCACGGGCTTGTGGCTTGTGGCTTGTGGCTTGTTGAGAATGCCTTCTGACTTCTTTTTGCACTAGGATACAACTAAGTAATTAATTACTCGTGTAATTAATTGGTTCTTTCCTATTTGGATTTCCTAATCCTAACTGAAAAGTGTTTCTCTTTGTGGTTTTTATTCCGTAATGTGTATAAGAGCGACCGAGTATTTGCGTCTTGCTGGGAATAGGAATAAGGGACGCACATGGCTATAAATACTCTCGGGTCATTAGGGATAAACACACAACAAACGAACTTCAGCCACCGTTTTTACGTGTGTTTTGAGAGCCCTAATCCAGAGAGCGAGAGCCTTCGTTCCAATGTCGTTTCGTGGAGTTCGTCTCCTGTGCGAAGTGAGGCTTTTTTCTACTTCCAGTCACCTAGACGCGATTGTCAGGTGGAGATTCCTACATACGCTGTGCTGCACTAGTGGTAGTGTAACTAGACGACGTCAAACGCAAGCGAGACGTGTCCGTTCCAGGTTCGTGTCGGATTGAGACTGGGAGAACGGTGCCTATCCGCGAGGATCGCCGGGCACTGATTTCTTTAAGTATCACATTCGTTTCTCAACGAACGATCTGGTTTGCGAATTCTGACTTTTATTTCAGTTCTCCTGCTCTGTTTGATCTTCGTTTCTTATTTGGATCTGCTTGCAATTGTTAATTAATTTGCACCTGTCGCTGTTTCATGAATGACATTAATAAATATTAACAACAGTCTTAAAGAAATCATCTTTCTGTCATTAATTAATAATGGCCGGTCAGAGTGGTTCGGGAAATAAAATTGATACCAACAGTACGTCTGAAAAATTTATTGGTACCAACTTTGTACATTGGCAAAGTCAGATGGAAATTTGGCTGAATATTGCAGGTTTTAATTAGTACTTAGTAGAGACTGAACCTAAATCTGATGAAACGATTCTTGATAATGTAAATATAATTGCTAATTGGAAGAAGGGTGACAAAATATGTCGTGGTTTGATTCTGTTTGGTTTAAATAACAAACTGTATGATTCTTATTCAAAGTCGTCAGTCACTACATCTAAGGTTTTGTGGGAATTGTTGATTAAGAATTTTAGTACTGAAAATCAAGGTGTTGAAAAATACTACGTGTCTAAATTTCTTAAGTTTCAGATGGTTGAGGGTAAGTCAGTTTCTGATCAAACACATGATCTACAACTATTAATTCATGAACTCTCAGATGCCAAGATGGTATTGTCTGAGAAGTTTGTTGTTATGTCTATCATAAAAAAATTCCCTAGTCATTGGAATCGTTTGGTATGTCTCTGAAGCATCGCAAAGGGACACACACAATGGAAGAACTAACGATGGATATTAATATACAAGAAGAACACATAAAGGAGAAAACGGTCAAGGTGCCTACTGATGCAAATCTAATTGTTAATTTTACTTCTGTAAAAAACACCAAAGATAAGAAATCTAAGAATGCACATAAACCTAAGGCAAAGATCCAAAAGAAACCGAAGAACAAACCTTGTTGGACTTGTGGACATGTTATCCACTGGAACAAAGATTGTCCTTCTAAGAAGGCAAAGAAAGCTGCCACATATGTAACTGAGGAGGTTGTGGTCAATATGATGACTACATCCTTGAACCTCAATGATGGGTACATGTCTATTAAACCTGTATTCCTTTTTATTTTTAAACCACTTTATTGGATAATTGACATTGGGGCTAATATACACGTGTGTGCTGATAAATCCCTGTTTGTGTCTTATCAGGCCTCTCGAGGTCGGTTCGTTACTTTGGGCGATTCCAGCTCTGCAGAAGTCAAAGGCGAAGGACGGGTGGACTTGAAGTTCCCTTCGGGGAAGATTTTGACTCTTAACAGGGCCAGACATGTTCCAACCATTCAACGTAATATCCTTAGTGGCGTCATTTTAGTTAGGGAAGGTTATAGAGTAGACTGCAAATGTAATAAGGCTATTATTACACGCCTTCGTGATTCTTTGTTTTTTGGCAAGGGGTACTTATGTGATGTGGAGAACTTATTTAAGATTCATGTTGAACCTATTTCAAATTCCATTTTAAATTTGAATGATTATAGTTCTGCTTGCTCATATCTTGTTTCATTTGATGTTTGGCATTCACGTTTGGGATATGTTAATGTTGCCTCAATGAAGTGTATGATGAATCTAAATTTGATCCATAAATCTGCAATTAGCAACAATAAATGTGAAATCTGTGTACAAGCTAAATTGCCTAGGAAGCCCTTTCATTCTGTGAATAAGAATTTAGAAATTTTGGATTTAATGCATACAGATATCTGTGAATTTAATGGTGTTGCTATGAGGGATCAAAAACGTTATTTCATAACTTTTATTGGTGATGCGAGTAGATATTGTTATGTCTTTTTACTTAGAAGTAAAGATGAGGCATTGGATAAATTTAAAATTTATAAGAAAGAAGCCCAAAACTCAAACCAGTAAAGTACTTAAGAGATTAAGGTCTGATAGTGGAGGAGAGTATACTTCGAACTTGTTTTTGGAATTTTTCCAACTACATGGTATAGTTTATGAGGTCACTGCTCCTTATTCACCACAATCAAATGGGATTGCTGAACGTAAAAATCGAACCTTAATAGATATGGTAAATACCTTACTCCAAATGTCTGGATTACCCAACTTTATGTGGGGGGAAGCTTTGAATACAACTTGTCATATTCTGAATAGAGTTCCCCATAAGCATTCAGAGAGTAGTCTGTTTGAGTTGTAGAGAGGAAGGAAACTGAGTCTTAAATATCTTCGAGTTGGGGGTGCCTTGCTAAGGTACTTGTCCCTAAACATAAAAGGAATAAATTAGGACCAAAAATGATTGATGCCATATTCTTGGGTTATGTAGAGGCAAACTATGCTTATAGATTCCTGATTGTAAAATCAGATATTTCTGACATTGAGGTCAATACAATTGTAGAATTACATGATGCAACATTCTTTGAGGATGTATTTCCTATGAAATTGGGCGTGTCCAATGAAGTATCTCAAGAAGATTCATTTACCACATGTTCTATTTCCGAGCATGTGGAAAGGATGACAAATGTGGGGGGTGACTTAGAATAAGCTATTTCTGAATCTGATGATTATGAAGAAATAGTTGAAATAAGGAGAAGTAAACGACCTAGGACATCAAAGGACTTTGGAAGTGAGTTTCTCACTTACAATGTTGAGGATGATCCTGTTACTTTCAAACAAGCTATGGAATCTCCAGAAGCTATGTTTTGGAAAGAAGTTGTTAATGATGAAATCCAATCAATTCTCTCAAATGGAAATTGGGAATTGGTGGATTTGCCTCCTAGTTGTTATGAGTTGGTTGCAAATGGATTTTTAAGAAGAAACTTAATGCAGACAGGACAATCAATAAGTATAAGGCTAGGTTAGTTGCTAAGGGTTACACACAAAGGGAAGGAATAGATTATTTTGATACATATTCACATGTTTCCCGTATGACCACAATCTGAGTGCTTATAGCATTGACTTCCATTTATAATCTCTATATCCATCAGATGGATGTAAAGACCACGTTCTTACACGGTGATCATCAGGAAGAGATATATATGGAACAACCTGAGGGATTTGTGGGTCGTGAGAATGAGTCCAAAGTGTGTAAACTTGTGAAGTCATTATATGGCTTGAAACAAACCCCTAAGCAATGACATGAGAAGTTTGATTCTATGATATCATCGTTTGGCTTTGTTTCTAATGAATTTGATAAGTGTCTCTACTACAAAATTATCAATAATGGATTCATTTTGCTATACTTATACGTCGATGATATCCTGCTTTTTGGTTCCGATATGAAAGTAGTAAATGAGACAAAGTCATTCTTGTATAGCAAGTTTGAGATGAAGGATATAGGTGTCACTGATGTGATTTTAGGGCTTAAAATCATTAGGTCTACTGATGGTATAACTCTCTCTCAGTCTCACTATGTTGAGAAGACACTGGAGAGGTTTGAGTACACATCACATAAACCTGTTAAGACTCCATATGACTCATCCAAGTCCTTATTCGAGAATGAGACTGGGGTTCCAGTGTCTCAATACTCTCAGATTATCGGAAGTTTGATGTATCTTATGAACTGTACATGTCTAGACATTGCGTTTGCCGTGAACAAGTTAAGTAGATACACCAGTTGTCCCGACAAGACCCATTGGGAAGCTCTTGACAGAGTTCTGAGGTATATTAAGGGAACATGTTCTCTTGGGCTGCATTATGGTAAACATCCTTCCGTAGTCGAAGGATATAGTGATGCAAGCTAGATTGTCGTGAATTTTGGGAGTAATGGTGTCTTAGGATATGTATTCCTGTTGGGAGGAGAAGCTGTTTCCTGGAGGTATAAGAAACATACCATATTGTCTCGGTCCACTTTTGAGGTAGAGTTGTATGCTTTAGATGAAACTGGATTGGAAGCTAAATGGCTACATGGACTTATGTCCAATTTACCTATGGTAATGAAGTCACTTCCTGCAATTTTAGTTCACTGTGACAACACTACAACTATTTCTAAGATAAAGAGTTCCAAGTACAATAAAAAATAGCGTAGACACATCCAAGTTAGATTGAAATCTGTAAGGGAGTTAGTGTCTAATGGGGTCGTGGCTGTGGACTACGTCGGTACCAAAGATAATACAGCTGATCCTTTCACTAAAGGTCTTACCTTAGCTTTAGTAGAAAAATCCAAGTTGGGGATGGGACTGAAACCCCTATAGATTGTCAGGCAGTAGCAACCCAACCCAAAAGAGTGGAGATCCCACAAATTGGGTTCAATGTGGTAATAACAAGTTGTCGGGTAAATCGGATGACACTTTGTATTCTTGTTTGATGCTTCTTGCATCTGTGTGTCTATTCCCTGGGAAACCTGTTAGTGTCATGACTGCAAGTTAGTAAGAGAGTAGTCTTTGAATGGTGTCAAGTCTTAGGACATGATGTTAGCAGTACATCCTTGGAGACTCAAACTAAGTGATTGATGCTGTGTAGGCTGCAACAGGAGAATTGGGTTGTTCTCTGTTATCAATCACGATATAACATTTTGTATGCATGACCTTAATGCATTATTTTCTTTACTACCATGTCTTTATTATGTTGTTACCAACCTATACTCTTGTACCCAAGGTTCAGGTTCAAGACTTTTGTTCACCTAGTTCCTACGGGGGTCACAGTTGGATAACTTAGGTAGATTCAAACCGAAAGGTATCTGCTGAAAGTATAGTATGGAGGACTGAATGGTAGAGCACACTACACATTGGACTTTATGGGGGATTGTTAGATATATGGCTGCTGCTATAGCAGCCATTCATTTAGGATGGGTTAAGCCCAATGTAGTGCAGCAAGTACATGTGAGAAAGTAGTTTTATCTCTAGTGCAAATGGCAAAGAAGTTTTTGTTGGTATGTATGCCCTGAGAGCCAATTATGGGATGATTGGTGGGATACATTAAGATTGATTTGATAAACATCAAAGGCAAGCTTCCAATTCTTTCTAGTTCAGTCATATGAGATAGTGATAGAACAGATTGAATGTCTAGAGAATGACAGTACTCAATGACGTATGCTTTCAGGTTGAGGACCTGAACGATGAGATCATACAGATGTTAAGAGTTTGTACATTCTTGTTATGTCCCTAGTCGGATGTCATTGTGGAAGGTAGATAGACAACAATGACACACAAGACTAAATTGTGGTGTTGGTTGATGACAAAATCTCATTAGTCATGATATAGAGATATCAAACCAAACACATAGGTACTTGTTAGAGAACAAGTGTACCAGACAGACCCATCGTGAGTTTGACACATGGAACCATGACATGGTAGTCACAGTCAGTACTCATAGTGATGGTGGTGAGTGTGATTCTTTGACCTGAAATCACTACACTCAACACATGTCGTTGGGCACACTTTGACATCATCAAACGCAGTCCTAAAACATGGGTTGTTATAAAGGTGATGATTGGGTGGCTTTGACACATGGGGCTTTTGAGGGGTGAGTGATAGATATGGGATTTGTCCCTCCTGAGGGAGTTTGATATCCATGGACACTTGATGAGTAGGATTGAGAAAGGCGTGCACGCATGTGTGAGTTAGTATGTGATACTGATGGCATAACATATCTCTTCCAATCTACTCTGAGATCAAGAAAGTGAATGAACGTTGATAGGATGACTGTTCCATGCCTCGAGTTCATTCGGGATATTAGTGACAAAGGAATTATACATTCACTGTAACACCATTCACGGATTCTAGGATTGAAAGTTGTTCTCCAACTTTCTACTTTCACTTGGGTAGCACTGATGTGTGACTAGGCACCGCTCTTTGCTTGTGAAGTCATAAGTGTTATGGATTTTGCACTGCCAACGTAAAATGGACCTGCAGGGTCACACACATAGGATTTAACCTGGAAGAGGAGTTTTGTCCACAAGCAATGTTTAGATTGATTACTAAAGGAGTTTAGTAGTTCAATTAAATACTCAATTGATTGATAGCTCAATATCATATTGTTCAAGGTGTTGGACACATTGATTGCAGTATCGGATTGATTGAAATCGCAATTGACTGATTCTGCACAATCTACACTCCCAACCGATCGGCTCATGTGATGAACCGATTGGCTGAGCTTGGTGAACCGGTCGGCTCAAGTGTTGAACCGATCGGCTCATGGTCAGGGTGAACCGATTTCTTCAAGTGTTGAAACGACCGATTCAATTGGTGCAACTGAGCAACTTGGGAAAGTAGGATTGGTGAGAATTTTCCTTACGTTTCACTTGCCCAATTTGATTGGAACAAGGATTGGTATTCGATACCAATTAGAAACAAAAGAAGGAAAGTCAACCGGGAACCGACCAGGACCACCAACTGACCGGTTCACTTGTGAACCGACCGGTTGAGGAGTCCCAACCGATCGGTTGAGGTGTCAACCGACCGGTTCAGGTTGCGAGTTGGTTGCTTTTGCGGAAAATCTTGAATCCTTCTACTCCTGCTTTTAGTCCCGCATTGCCCAGGATGGAGAACCCTGTCCCATGACCCTCCTATATATATAGGGGTATTGGGGGCTTCTCAAAGTACAACTCAGTGCAACCAGTTGCTATGCAAAGTTGTCGTTCTCTCTGGTTTTGGTAACTGAGAGAGAGCCCGAGCAAGTGCTACCCGCAAAGGGAGGTGCAGCAAGGGAAAGACAACTGCAGTTGCAACTAGAGGCAGGAGAGTGTGTTGGCGACTAGTACGTCAACAAGAGGGTGTGACTCCTTCCAATTCCTTGTGGGACAAGGAGATTGGAGTTCCAGGTGGTCCGTGTGGACTACTTCAGAGGCGGGAGGTTTCTGCCATTAGGAGGACAGCCTTCAATCCTGTCAGTCCTTGTGCAACCAGGAGCTGCACAGACATCGTCCAAGACAGGAGGTGAAGACCGCGCAAGGCACGAGGTATTTTCGTCGAGCAAGCCTCGGGACAAGGTATGATTCCACAAACCATCATTTCCTATTATATAGACGTTGACGTGTTTCCTTGTTTCGGGATTGAGGAGAAATTTTTTTTGTTTCTGCTACCTTCTCTGCCTCTCCTAAAACCCAACAGTTTTATCCCATATTGCTCACTTTTAGAACTTTTGTGGTTCTCATATGTAGGATCACATGGGGCACTAGTGTCCAAGGGGTCCTAGGAGGGAGGTATGCTCACCTCCTTGGTGGGTGGGGTTACCACATCACAACGCATGCACGTGCGCGTGCCACGCCACACCTCGCCTCGCCTGGCCTTGCCTGGTCGGGCTGGGCACGGGCTCAGGCTTGTGGCTTGTGACTTGTGGCTTGTGGTGAATGTCTTCCGGCTTCTTTTTGCACCAGGATACAACTAAGTAATTAATTACTTGTGTAATTAATTGGTTCTTTCCTATTCGGATTTCCTAATCCTAACTGGAAAGTGTTTCTCTTTGCGGTTTTTATTCTGTAATGTGTACAAGAGTGACCGAGTGTTTGCGTCTTGCTGGGAATAGGAATAAGGGATGTGTGTGACTATAAATACTCCCTGGTCATTAGGGTTAAACACACAACAAACGAACTTCAGCCGCCGTTTTCACGTGTATTTTAAGAGTCCTAATCCAGAGAACGAGAGCCTTCGTTCCAGCGCCGTTTGTGGAGTTCGTCTCCTGCGCGAAGCGAGGCTTCTTTCTCCTTCCCATCACCTAGACGCGACTGTCAGGCGGAGGTTCCTGTGAACTCTGTGTTGCACTTGTGGTAGTGTAACTAGATGACGTCAAGCGCAAGCGAGACGTGTCTGTTACAGGTTCGTGCCGGATCGAGACTGGGAGAACGGTGCCTATCCGCGAGGATCGCTGGACACTGATTTCTTTAAGTATCACGTTCGTTTCTCAACGAATAATCTGATTTGCGAATTCTGACTTTTATTTCTGTTCTCCTGCTCTGTTTGATCTTCGTTTCTTATTTGGATCTACTTACAATTGTTAATTAATTTACACATGTCGTTGTTGCATGAACGACGTTAATAAATATTAACAACACCCGATACATATTTTCTCTAGTTAGGAAAATTCCCGGAATACCATACTTTAGCTTTGGTTCATCTGCACCTTTTATGCGGCCGCACCTTTTCTTTCTACTGCTCGCAGCGTTAAAGTTGCGGGAACACCACGTCCATGTAGTTTCAAATGGATAACTTTCTCCAGCTTTTATTATTTACCCGAAACTGCAGGATTTCTTCAATTTCTCCAGTCCCTTGAATCAAACATAATTATTGCATTATTGGAGAATGAGATACAATCCATTACGGCCACATCCTGTTAATCAAACGTGCCCTTAGTAAAACATAACTCGAATCGGCTGACTAAGGGCACGTTTGGTCAGGGGCGGAGCCAGACCTTGATATGTGGAGGGGCCAAAATAATAGTACTACCCACCAAGAATCGATCCAAAGACCCTTTGAAAGTAAACACCATCTGAATCCACTTCACTACGTTCACATGTTGATGAGTTTGTATTATAACCTTAATATAAACACATCGTTTGCACATTTATTGGAAAAATAAAACACATATGTGCGCATGGGGTATCGAACCCGCGACCTCATCCAAGGGAGAAGCTCCACTAGCCACTGAACAAACTGTAAACTTGATGTTGTATACACATTGTAATTATATATATTATTATACCATATCATAGACATATATATATATATATATACTAAAATTTTATTTTTTTTGGGGGGGCCATGGCCCATGCTTGCCCCCTGGCTCCGCCCCTGCGTTTGGTTGTATGTAAAACCAACCAGCAGTAAGAATTGCAACACAGGAAATGGAAGACAATGAGTTCGAACGCAACAACATCCGTTTGGTTTTAAGTAACTGGTACCAACTGATTTGGTGTGTATCTGTTTGGTTGGGCGCGACTGCTATATTCTGGTTGACATGAAGCATTTACGGTGACAATTAATAATACAGAATCTGGGATCAGGGGTGTGATGGGTGGAGCTATCAAGCATTGTCGCAGTGCCGGAGGAACTGGAAATCAAACCGCGCTGATTTTTTATCGAGCATTGTTCTTCCAGTCCAAAAAGGAGTTGGTTAACCATATTATTTTTTTACAAAGCACTGATATATCTGGTGTCTCAGTGGACCTCAACAAACATTATCTTGAAAAAAAACATAGGCAAGATGATCTTCAATTATCATATGATAACCTTAATTGTGAGGATTCTCTCGATCCCGATTTCCTTTGTTAGCCCAAAAATGGTTTATGGTAAAGTAATACATCTGGTTTATGGTAATATAATAAACATAAGATTCTCACCTCAATTAACGGCGAATAAAACGATATCTGCTGGTGTAGTTTTCCCTCTCATGGATGACAACTTCAGAATTGTGCTGTCTAATTGTTTTCTCGGAAGTGCAGGATCTCTGGATGCTTGGCATCACTTATTGTATTGGTAATGGACATAGGAATATTGCGTCGATCGGTCTAATAGGGAAGAAGAAATGGACGACGAAATACGGCGGCATGACTGGTTTCCAGGTTGCTATAAATCATAGGGTTTTCTATGCAGCGAAAGCGGAACTCGTGTATTCCACGTGAGAGGACGGAAACGAGTCCTCGGTCCTCACGTTTAGAATTGTAGTATAGTAGATGTAGCAACATAGTTTAGCGAGGGTTTACAAAAATCCAAAGAATTCTGCATTGGGTAAAACTACACGGGCACTCTTCCTCCAAGCTGTCGTGATTCCAATTATGTAAGTACACACTTCGCAAACGAAATGTGTTTAGTGTTCAACGCATATACACATGCATGTCAAACTCATGGAGACCTATGCTGGCCCCTCTAAAAAGACTTTAACATTTCACGATAATAATTGTTTTTTTTTTGTTTAAGTTTGGATACAAACTGATATTTGATAGCGGAAATGGTTCAATCACCGCTTCCATTCAAGTTCTATTAAAAGTCTACCAATACTAGCCCAGTCTATATTTCGAGACCTCAATCCGTTTCCACACAGAGCATATATACTATTTTTCATCTGCCAAACGCTGCTGCTTAATGATATAGACAAGGCCACATGCAACCGTGCAAGGATCCGTGGAGTCTAGTATCATGTCTTTAGAACGGCGGCAAAGGAAATCCATGATCCTGTAAACCTGCACTGACGATGTCGACGGTATTATACTTTGTTTAGACACGTTTCTAGCGAGAGTTTAAACAAATACCAATTATTCTGCATTATGTAAACTGCAATTGCGCCAGTTTTTCATGCTGTCGAGATTCCAGTTACGTAATTACGGCCGCCCTATTATTTTATGTGCCAAGAACTTCCGTTTAGTGACCAGGTAGTAGCGGCCGTGGGTTTAACCGTTAATGTAAGTGTAATATCATGTCGGCTAAGAGATTCATGCTTTTGCAAACCTGCATTGACGATGTCGACTGTTAGAAAATTTATTAAGACACGTGCCTAGCGTGTGTTCAAAAAAATCCAAAGAATTCTGCATTGGATATATATCTATACATAGTAGTCGGCGCCGGCTTTGTCCACGCTGTCGGGATTCCAATTACGCAAGTACGGGCTTCATAAACGAAGCGGTAAAAAATGCGGACATGATAGAGAAAGGAACTGAAATTTGTGTTGTTGAACTCATTGACACTCATATATGTAAACTAGAGATTATGGTGAATATACTGATTCAGGCAGTAGAATACATTGGCTATTGTCATGAACAAAGAAGCTGTAACTTATTTCGCACAGTCCACGCTTTCAAATGTAGACAATTAACCACATTATTCTCACAATCTTCAAGACCGCAACCTATATTGGATCCCCTCGATGGATCAAGTAAAGTATCATATCTAGTAGGTGTATTGTTATATGTGTAGTGTTAGAGTGAAGGGGAGGCAAATGAACACTTGTTCAGAAGGACGAGAGGGAATGAACACCACACACACACTTGCTTCGACGGGTTTATTTAATTTTGTAACTCTTGATTATAGTAAGTAAAGAGTAAGAGGAAGGAAATTTTAAAATTTCAATGTAACAAACCTTCCTAAAGTCCTATCAAAATTTAGAAGAAAATACACTTTTTTATTTATTATGGACTTCAATTAGCCACATTAGAATTTCGTTTGACAATGAAAAAGTTGTCATCTTGAAATGAAACTTGTTCAATATGGACAATACTTGGTAAAGAAGAAACCTATAAAAAAATTTACCTTTGGGGCTACCGTTGAGAGTTATAGATTTTAGAAGTTGGAGAATAGGTTGTATAATGTTTTCCATTGAAGATCTTGGTTGATTATATATCAATCAATCATGACATTTAGTGTTGCTGACCAATTTGATGTGCGGCTAACAGAAGTGCTTAGATGAAAATTCAATAGTCGGTAGATTGACATCTACCTTCAATCGAATAAGGAAGGTGGTGGGAGGGGGATGAAACCAGGCCCTCCTATCTCGATCTCTCTCTTCAATCACCTCCTCGCCTCGTAGAAACCCCACCAGTCATCCCCTCTAATTGTTTTGACTCATAATTCCACAATCTTGAGCCTATTTGACTTGTGGTGGAGGGAGTTTTAGACTCCACTACTTTCTCGATCTCACTTCTGACAAAGGATTTTTTAGGAACCCTAGACATAGACTCCAAATCACCTAGAAAGGGCTTCTTTAACCCGTTACGTCTCTGGGTCCTCGTTATACACCTTGTTTGACATTCATGAGGTGCCAAGAACCATAATCCCTCTTGCCTCCTCTACAATGATGTTCTGTACCCCCTTTTTGCTTGAGCTGGCGCAATAGATGGAGAGCTCTCATTTGAGTTTGTGAGGCCAAGGAAAAGTTCTAGAACACCTTTTCACTTCTTTTTGGATCCCCTTCTATCATTCGCCCCGACATCAATGAGAAGTGTCAGTCGCGCCACGCATCTCCAACATTAGTGGAGAAGAGACCTCCAAACTACGAGATCTTGCTGGGGTCAACGATGACTAGGATCTGGTGGTTGTGGTCCATGCATCCAAACAAAATCCTTCCAGGGTCCGCCTAGTGGTGTCAAAAAGAAGTACCATCATATCTCCGTAGTCTATAGAGAACCTCCATCCAACTGCCACAAATGCTAAAACCCATCTCTCCCTATGTGCTCTCTCTCATTGTTGGGATCATGCCACACCATTGCAATTAGGTAAGAGGTGGGAGTGAAGACCAGCCACACGACCACAACTTAGGTAGTGGTTGACCCACGATCAAATGACCGATGTTTTTCCAAAAAAATGTAATATACTACCTCTCTATCAAATGATCATAAAAAATAGATCCTAGATTCAAAAATGGAAATGTTATATACCAAATTGATTAGAATAATGAGACTAACACATTAAAATACATTCATTCCCTAGATTTAATTTCTTCTTTTTGTAATTTCAAAATATGCTCCTTTTTATTATAAAAATGAGAAATTGCTTATAAAGAAATCTTGGTAACTTGACCTAAACCCTGATTCGGTTGGGGCTTAAAACCTTTTGCGAACCTTAGATCTTGATATTTACAATGATATTATAGTAATGATGGTGATAATATAACACTAATTTTAATAATTATGTAACTTAGGGAAATTAACAAAGTTAGAGTTTTTACCCAAATTTAGGGGTTGGACCCTTGTGAATCATAGTTTCGATATAAACTCAATCCAATCATATATTTCAACAGTAGAATTGTTGCCAAAACACTAGAAGAGGATCTTGGAGATTTTATAACACTTAAATGTTAAATGAATATTTAATATTAGGGCTTGTATTGTTTGGATAAATTGATTTTATATATTTGTTTCTTCCCAATATAGGTACGTGGATTACTTATGATTAATTGACTTAGTTTTGCTTTGATTTTAGATTTTAAAGAACGATCATTTTGGAAATATACTTGTCTTCTATGTTCTTTTTTAAATATAGAAACATATGTGTATCAATAAGATAATCATTGAATTCTACAAAACAATTCTCAAAAAAGATGAATAATGGCCGCTATGCCCTTGGGAAGTTAACAAAAACAAGAATTTGTTAGTGGGATATAATTTTGTGTCCACGGTTGGAACATAAGGAAACCTCTTTTGTTGGAACATAAGAATGAGTTATGTACTAGAGGGAACTCTGGTCCAACACATAAGATATCTAGATTTTGGTTTGAATTTGTTATGAAAACGTAAAGTTCATTACTTGGTAGAAATTATTTTATAGGTTACTTTCAAATACGTTGTTACAGCTACATGTGATATTTTAGTTGCACCCATGTATCATAGCAATATGCTAAGCTACATTTTGTCAATGTTTTAGGTCAAGCTTGAGATTCATATGCAAAACTGAGGCTAATTAAACTCAAGAAAAGAATTAAGATTAATGCAACCATGGAGGATTGAATAGTGGTTTTCTTCTTTTTCAATCTATTTATAAGAGTTAAATTTTATACTTTTTTTATATTTTCCCAATTATTTACCCTCATTTAGAGCACAAATTTTATGAAAATGAGTTATATCTCTTAACTGGAATGGTTATATATTCTAGATATTTTATGAATATGGCTTTCGAAGTATTGGTTAACTACCCTTGCATCTTTAGTCCTTACTCTTAGGAATAGTAGGAAAATGGTTGTTTACAATTGGTATCATAGCCAAAATTTCTTGAATAACTTTTAATAATCAATATTAGACCTTTGTAGAACCTCAAGGGAATTGTTAAGGAAGTCCTGAAGGTAGTGGTGCTAGGATTGGTATGTCAATTCGGGTATGATAAGATATTTCTATGAACTACTAGTTGGCTTACGAGGACTCCCAACCCACTACAAACTCTACCTGGATAAAAGTTAAGGATTACGTAAAATAAAATACATTTTAGTTTTTCTCATCTGAACTTCACCTCCTACTCATATCTATTCTTTTCAATCCTTAAAATATATCTTGTAGACCCTAGAATTTTCTTCTCTTCGCATCTAAGTAGGGATTTCAAAGGGAATTTGGTTTAAGGAATCCTCTATAACGTAAAGAGCATGAAATGCCAATTTAAGACTTATATAAATTGAACATGTTTTCTATAATGTGATTATCTTATAAGGATTGACCTACAAACTTTTAAGATGCTAGGTATACATGAGATATACTTATTTTTAGAGTAGGAAAAAGGAAAGAAAAATATCTTATCAGAAGAAATCATATGCTTAGACCTTGACTAAAAACCTTGAACTTGGGCTACTGAATCAATGAAGGAATGTAATATTGGATATTTGCAAACCCTTTCTCTAGGTGGAAAAATTGAAAAAGGTTTAACTAATGAGAAGGTAGTTCATCCCAAGACCATGATAGAAAACCATGATCATGGGTAACTAGGAGAAAGTGTAAGGTGGTACATATGTATGTGCAAACCTTTATTGTGACTGAAGATAATTGTGATGTGTATAGGTATACAACCTCAATTCCCAAGGAAGATCCTATTATTCTTGAGTTTATCAGACTCTAGACTAATAACTTTCAAGGATGTGATCCTATCATATGCCCTTAAGATCCATGACACACCTAAGCATGATAAAGTGAATATGTGCCAGCCTACATACTGTTGGGAAATATGCCTTTAGATATGGCAGTGAAAACAAAAATTTAATTGCATATCCCCTCATACAACAGATCGTGTCAACAACTATGATATGGTAAAGGGAGTTGTGTAAGGGTGGGAGTCAGAGGGGATCCACTCCCTACTAAAATCTGAAGAATAAAACATCCATTTTACACACACTCAAAAGGTATGCTGGAATATGAGTAAAATTTTCAAATCTTACACGATGATATACAAAAGATCAAAGTAAAACAGCAGAATAGAAGTTTCATAATTATAATTTTTTTTTACAAAAGTACATCATCATCTCCCATAAAGGGTTTACATGGATCTTACAACTTAAGGATCTAGTAGAGGGAAATATAGACCATATCAAGTTGTCTCCAAGCTTTAAATCCTTAAGCTAAGTCCAAGTCTTCATGCCATATCATCCAAGCCCTTCACCTAGGGTTGGAAGCATGCCCCAGCAAGAGGAGAAAAATAGATGACATCAGCAAAGGTTGTTATGTGCATACTAAAAGGAAATTGAGCAATATATGGAATAAAAGGAAGTTAAAATTAATGGCTTCCCAAAGAAAAGTAAAGTACTACCCAAGAGGGAATAAAAGAAATGAATCACAATAAGAGATATAAATATGAGAAAACTATAAGAACAAGGCATCAATGTGTTTCACATGTGATAATACTAGATAATATAAATATGTACATAGGAAATAACATATCTACCAAAAATGTAGGGTGAGCAGGGCCTTGTATACATCTTCTCTAAAATATGGAGTGGGAAAGAATTTTATACATCTGCCCTGAGCAAGAAATATGCATCTAATCAAAATATTTTCATATGTAGGATTTTTTAATATCTGCATTCATATGTGGGAATGTTCACATCCACATAAAATAACATATAACATTATACTAGCAGTCACCAAATCACACATATCAAAAGAATAAAGAGTATAAAAGAGAATAAGAGAGATGAGAACATCCAACAAATACATAAAGTGGGATCACGTGATCCTAATCAACATCCACCTTGAAAGCTGGCAAAAGAGAATATATCACCAAAGAATGTTCCACCATGAGTAAGGTATAAGGAAGAGTCCAAAAGAATGTCCAAATAGGATAATATGATCACAAGATTAGTAACAAATAAAGTAGTTTACATGAACCATAATTTTCAAATAATAAGAGATAATGTGTAGGCTAGTGTCTATAGGAACAAGAGAAAGATAAAAATAGGTTAATTGCTAAAAAAGAATAATATGAGATGCAAATGTACCTTATACCAGAATCAAAACAAGTCTAAAGTCATTCCTAGACCGAAGCATAGATCTCCAAAGCACCTATGATGCATATATGTAGAATTAGGGTTAGGGTTGCATGAATGTGATAATCCCTAAAAATCACCATTTTACTATTAGTGAATTAGGTTATTAAAACCACTCCATATTTTATATTATATTTTTCTAATTTCAACATATTTTAATTTATTTTTCTGACTTATAAATTATTAATTATAAATTTTACAAACTACAACCAATTTAGGAAAACACATTGAAATTCATATATCAATTAGTTTGGAATTAGGAGATAAAACTGATACCAATTGATAGAGAATTTTTTTTCTAAATCCAATGACTATTTATTTGTAACTTTTGGATAAACATAAAATTAGTTATGGATTTTACGAAATTTAACCATGGGAAAATAGCAAAAATCCTTGCCAACAAAGAAAACCTAATTAACGGTCAAACTAGCTGAGTTTGTCCAACCACACCTGACCAAGTGTCCTGAGACCTCGGTCAGGCTGGAGCTTACTTAGTAGGATAAAATAGGGGTGTGAAAATATCAAATTACCCCTGAAGGAAAAACAAACAACAAATGGAAAAATGAGGGCACCACTGACAAATCAAATCATGGCTTCTTCTCCCCCAATATTCCAAAGAACCTCCACCATAGTCGGTCGGGGACATGTAGTAGATGTGAAAACCAACAAAGCATCACCCCCTCCCAGAGATCATCAACACCCGACTTGACTTCACCAAGTCCACACGAAGCCAGACCTCAAAAACCCAGGAGATAACGACAGTACAACAGAACATGTAGCTTCGGGTTCTCAAACCAAAAGAAAGGCGACTGAGATGGGGTTATGCAATTACCTCTAGCTCAGGGAAAAAATAAAGGCCGATAAAGCTTTAGTCGATCAAAACAAACCCCTAGGAGGTGCTTTTGAGTTTGAAGCAGAGTTAGGTCATCTGTACATCAAGGATCCAACAAGAGAAGGCCCTATAGTTGCGGAGGCCTACTCCTCAAATTCAAGGGGAAAACTGACTTATGAAAAGCTTCATGGATGTTTGGAGATGGTGAGGACGATGTTAATTGGTGTATATTTTATGGTAGAAGAAACACCATGAAAAGACATAGGAGGAAGAAGACAGGTCCCTTAGTGTCTTTTGATGTATTTTTGGTTCTAAAGAGGAGGAAAGTCTAGCGAGGCAATAGCTTGGATTTTGAATGGTTATGAATGCTTATGATGCCAAGGTTAGGGGTGTGTAGTATCATGGCATTGTGAGAGGAGAACAATGATTTAGGGGATTCTTATATAGTAATCCTTAGGGCTATTGTGAGGGCTTGATGGAAAGAGGGAACACTCCCAAAAACAATGGAGAAAGAGATCTCGAAGAAAGATGGTGTGTAGATGGAGAAATCACAAAAACATAATCAATGTGTAATATGTGACTGGTTTACGGAATGAGCGCAAGGTAGATGGCGAGCTACAAACCATACATTTAAAATCTAATGGATGACAAAGATTTCAAAAAAAGTCAAACCATCATGGCATTTCAACACAATCGATACTTAAGGAAATTCAAAAAATACCAAGCTTTAAATTAAATTTTAATTAAGTTTCTTTCCAAATAAAATTGGGTGCTCAAACATTATCCAATTGATATGAAATTTTAACCCTAGACTAATTAGGACTTGTAGATTCTGATTTTGGGTTTGATTTTCAATTTTGGAGACTCCAAGTATTTTATTTAATTCTTTTTAAAGTAAACTAGATTTTCTCTTTCCTCTTGATTTGGAGACATCTAGAAACCACCAATTAAAGTGAAACTTCACCCTTAAGAAAATTTAAACATATAGAATACAAATTAGCCATTAATTTCATCGTTTGGAATTATTTTTCTCATTATTTAATAATTTACTCTTTCTCACTCCTAATCTACACATGAACATTAAAGATTATCCAAATTATATAAAAATTCAGCCAAAGGCTACTTTTAATGTGTATATTACAAATCCAAGATTATTTGTCACTTTTGGAGGCATTAAATATTTTATTTTATATATTGAAGGAAAATTAGCTTTTCTTTTTCTAAATAAAATATATGTGATTATTATTAACCTAAATATGTGAAACTTGTCCTCCAAGCCAAAACATATCCAAAGAAAACTAATCTCAAGTTATAGTTATCCAATTAGTTCTCCTTTTATTAATTTATCCCATAATTCATAATTATGACTATTTCTCATATTAAATAATTCTATATCACATTATCTTGCTTAAAGAGTTATTGTTTATCTTTTTATCTATTCCTCATTCTAAATGGTTAAAGCAAGTTCTAGAATGAATTTATCTTATCATTATCTCATTAAGATTATTAATTTCTTATTTATTTGAATTATGTATCATTATTCTCAATTATGGACACCTAGTCCTATTATGCACATTATTTCACTTAATCAACATTACGTCATGTGATATATACTATGTATCCTTTATTTGTCTAAAGATTATATCTGAAAGCATGAAGACATATTTGTTTAGATGTCTTCATGCTAGGGTTTCAATTAAGCTACTAATGTGTATATCTTTATCCTTGTTTGGCTAAGCCCAAAGAGCTAAGCTAACTATCCTCCAAGACATATGATCACGGTCAAGAGGCTAGGTTTCGGTTCGTTACAAGTTACAAGGTATATACCTGGTCCTGGAGCAAGTCCAATGACTATCCCTTGCTGCAATGTACTACCCCTTAGAGTTGCACCTGGATGGCTATCATCGTCAGCCTCCTGGTTGATCACCATGGATGGTGGTTTACTGCATCCTCCTAGTGGGTGGCAACTACCTCCTTGCCTCTGTTGTAGTCCATGTGAACCACTGAGAACTCCTATCATTATATATGAATAGACAGAAGGAGTTGTCCCTTCTAGTCAATGTTCTAGCATCGACTTTCTCTCCCAATTGTCTCTCTCTTGTTGTTCCTCCCTTTGATGAGTAGAAATTGCTCAATATCTCTTGGTTACCACAACCAGAGAGGACAAAAATTTTCAAATCTTATTGTTGTGTCTCTAGGAAGCCCCCTAATACCCCTTCATTTATAGGAGGGCTAGGGTCACTGTATCCAGTTAATCTAGGAGTCGAAGAGACACAACTTCATGAAATTTTTAGAACCCGCAAATATAAAACCAATCGGTTCATGCATGAGAGGATCGTTTCAACACTTGAATCGGTAATTTCACTATTTTCCCTATTTGCAATTACATTGGCAATTTATATTTGATTAATGCACAACATGACGTCAACATCAAGCCTTGAAACAATTTCATTGATCAACCAAGCTATTGGTTCCCAACTTGAGCTGATCGATTCATGCATCTGAGTGGATTGGTTCACTTATTGAAACGATTGTTTCAGAATGTAGATTTTCAATGTTGTTTAAATTGAATATCTAACACTTTAGTAATTATTGTTTAAACATCATTCATGAATAAACTCCTATTCCAAGTGCATCCTTTGTGTGTGACCATACATGTTCCATGTTACATTGACAGTGAATGTCCATAACCAATTTATAACACAAGCAATGAGTGGTATCTAGCAATACATCATTCCTACCCAAGTAATTGGAAAGTTGGAGAACAACTTCAACCTACAATCTATGATTGGTGTTATAGTGATTTTATAGTTCCTTTCTCTCTGATATGCAGATTGAGCTCAAGGCATGGAATCTTCATCCTCTTCATCATTCAATCCATGTTCCTTGAACTAGAGCATACTGTCTGAGATATGTGAACTCAATGTCATATGTTGACTCACACGAGCATGGCCTTGCATTTTTCAGTCTCGCTTATCAAGTGGCTAGGATATCCAACCGCTATAGGAGGGACAAATCCCATCTACATCACTCAAAATCAATCCCATGTGTCACAACATACCTGAGCAACCCTTTATGGAAACTCTCATTCAAGGTTACATTGGTTGGTGATAAAACACATTGAACTACATGTGATGATTGTAATGATTTCAGGTCTAAGAACCATAACACCATAACTATGAGAGATGATTTGGACTACTAGTCAATGATTTCCATGCATCTGTCTCCAGGTGGGTCTGTCCGGTAGACAGTTCTCTAACAAGTATCTATGTGTTTGGTTTGATATTGCATATCATGACTAGTGAGATTTTATCATCAACCAACACATACTCTAGTCCTATGTGTTATTGTTGTCTATCATGCTTCCACAATAACATCCCACTAGGTACACAACAATAGTGTATATACTCTTAACATCTATATGATCTCATTATTTAGGTCCTTAACCTAAAGACATACATCATTGAGTATCATCATTCTTTAGACATTTATTATGTTACATCATTATCTCATAACTCAATAAAATAGAATAAATGCATGGAAGATTGTCTTTATTATAAATTAAATGGTTTAAAATATATGCCATTACAATCATCAGATTATTGGATCTCTGGACATACATACCAACACATAATGCAACGAGTACATAGGCTTTGGTGAGAAAATAAATATATTGACATGAATATCCTTCTTAACCCTACCATGGTGGAATCGAGGGTGTTAGCATGCACACATATATTCCATACTCACATGGGAAAGAAACATGAGAAAGTTTGATAAACCTAGACACATGGATAAATACATGACAATCTAGGTATATAAGTCATGACATCTGAAAATGTTATTGTGCCTTAAAAGAAGAAAGTAGAATTACTTGACCATATTTATCTAACCCTTAACACATCTTTTGGTTGCTTTTCCTTAGAGTTGTGATAAGTCATATAACATGGCATATAGTAGCACACATACTTTAGGTTGTAAAAGAAAATTTGGTGAGCCAATTAAGGTTTGTTGATGGCTTCATAAGAAAGGGAAATTTTAAGGAGTCCAACAGTATCCATGGTCTGATCAAGGACATGAGAAATCTCCATAGAAACATAAAAATGAAAGGAAATATATGAAATGGTAAAGTTCTAGAACTATGGATGCCACCCTAGTGGAAAAGGGTAATATGACAAACTAGTTCATTTCAACTTCAGAATGAGAATATATCATGGAAACCACCCAAGATTTAAAGAGAACCCTTAGTAAGGATATCTACCCTAAAATAAAGTCGACATTTCTTCCCTTGAGTTGGAATACTACATACTAGGATGTATACATGGATGTTTTGGAATGATCTTTCTATCTATAATAGTGATGGCATGAGATGTGGCTAAGTTAGGTAATGCCTATATAAAGGATGCCAAGAGAAATAATGGACGTCAAGCAAGGATAGGACATGGTAGAACCAATAGTGAAATATAAACATGTGATGGAACATCCCAGTCTAGATAGACAAAGACATACTACCATATGACGATATAGATCAAGTGGACCACATGAGAACATTAGCACTATGAAAAGTAAAAGTAAGTTTGGTATCCTGCCTTAGTTGCCAATTTTATGCACTATCATATTTTCATGCATGCAAATATTTAAGGTACAACTACTTACTCAATGTAAATACACAAGATACAAGTGAGAGGTCTTTCAAGTACATAAGGTACATATAAGTTGTAACATGGTGTGAGAATCACAAGTGGTAATTTAATTTATAAGGAAATACATGAGTCTCATACTCACATTTAAGGATAGATGTTCAGAATTATCATGGGTCACACCAAGTGAAGGGAAATAATTGAAGGAGTAAAAATATTACAAAGCTCAATCATGTAGGACATGTTTCTTAAAGAGCCTAGCCTACTAATATTTATGAATTAGAGAATCCCTGAGCTTGACTTCTTCAGTACAAATGAGTTAAACTACCTTGTTTCTTGATATAATATTTGAAATAGTAAGCGTACAAAAAGGACCTAACATTAGTGGACAAGATTATGATGATATGGATGTAGTATATGAGCCATATAATTCCTTAAAACCGCCTTATAAAATATATGTAAAAATGTTTTGTTTTGATGTTTTGAATAATTATTTGAACATATACATTTAAATCTTTGATGGACTATTTTGATGAATATTTTTGTTACTTTTGAATGAAATACGTAATGCAACAATTCTATTAAGCTTAGGGGAAGTCTTTTTCAAGATGAATCAAAGAGACATAAAATCATGACAATGTTAGCGACCCTTATTCTGAAAGCATACATGATGATAAGTAGAAATAATATTTGTGACTTATAGAATAATCCTACGTAGGGTAGAGCTCAATGTCAACCCAAGGGTCAAGCAACAAAGCTATAAAGGTACATGAGACCTAAGGGTTAGGAGGAAATCAATCAATAAGTATCTACATCCATAGCCACTGATACATGAGAAATATTATAAGAATGGAAAGACTGATATAATTGTGGTTTGTGTAAGGAAAAAGTGTTGAATGTATAATCTAGAGGTATGAATTTGGATCTTAATCTGAACCATAAATAACTCATAAGAAAATAGAATCCCTAATGGAGGTCGTGACAAACTCAAGGGCCCTTAGAAAATAAATTCTACTGGATTAGCATCATGTCAAAATTTCTTGTAGTTAGAAAATATTCATGTATAAAGGTTTCACTATTTGAGAATGAATTAACCTAATCACAAAACATTAAGATGATATGTGGATTCTTCATCTCTACATCCAAAACAAGGGGGACTTTGTATTTGAACTGCAATCAAGTATTTACTTCATCTTAGTGTAGGTGTAAGAGAATGGGTTGCCACGTTTAATACAAATATGTTGTTATTTGATGAATATATTGAGAATGAGTTAATCATATGAGAAACATATGCAAAATTATTAACTCAACATCTTATAGATATATATACAAAATAGTTCTTATCTATGAGCAAGACCTAGGTGACATGTGATCATCTGAGGGTATAATAATGAAAAATATAAGGGTGTCATAACAAAATTTGAATCAAATTCTTCTAATTATTGTGTGTTATATATGTGAACCTAAATAAAGGTTGATATTAGATAAATAAATCCTTCATAATTGGGGTGTTATCCCCAATGTACATGTGTTGTGAGGCGAGTTCCAATTTAAAAACATCAGACTCCCAAGTAAGAAGGAGAGAAATAGGTCTAGAACGAATATCATTTTCTCTTTTTGAGTCCTAATAGAGGAGAATTAAAAGAAAGAGAAGTCTCAAACATCAATGAATGAGAGATTTCATTTTGATATAAATGATTCCTTGGTAAGGCCCTAATGTAGGTTACTCTTCACTAGGTCAGATGATATTCTTGAAGGAGTAAGGACCTCATGATTATATGAACCTTAGTTTCCTTATGAAAGACATGATGCAAAAATAGATGATTGTATGAACTTTGTATATGGGTGACGGATAAACACAAGTCCCTAGAAATGATCAACATATTAAGTAATATATTATCTTACATAATGTATTAAGATTTTTTTATGAAAACACTTTTACTTAGAGAAAGGAAGTCATGTAACTATCAAGGTTAGATATAACCTTCAATTATTGAAGCCTATGGGGCTTATCATAGATAACTCACAGGGACAATCTGACTTGAGAGGGATGATGATCATATAATATTTGGATGCCCCAAAAGATGCACTCCTTTAAGTACGAAGAAAGATATACGTTGAAGGCCTAACGTTAGCTAGCCTTTTGAAGTATAATATGTCGCTCGATAAAAATTTCCTAATATTGTAGGAAAATCATCACATGTTTCGAATCATCAAGGACTTAACACTTTTGATGCTAATATAATCCTCCATTCATCTTGAAAATATTTTGATTTAGATTTTGAGGAAACAAATCTTATAAGGAGAGAAGGACACATAAATCTTGAATTTGATACCATTTCATAGAAGTTGTATATAGAAAATATTATTAAATATAATCTTTTAAAAGAATAAAGTTGATTTAATTCTGTTCAACTTTTAGTACCTTGGGATAAGAATTCAAGGATTTATGGTTCATAATGAAAATGTCAAATAATTTGATTCTTTTGTGAAAACATAATTGTACTAAATCTTAAACCAAATAGTGAACACAATATGATGTCATGGGTGGATTTGGGAGAATTTTTGAATTGGAAATAAGTTACCTTAAATAAGAAAATGACACCCAATAATTTTTTATTACCAATTTTTTTTAGAAGAAATAGGGAAATAGGAAGGAAACCCGAAATTTTCAATACAAACATACCTTCCTAGAGAACTATATAAACTTTTAAGAAAATAGACATTTTATTACATATGGGATTTAGTTACATGACACATTATAACTTTATTTTGATAATTTAAAAAATTGCCTTTGAAACCATTTCGATAAATATGTTATTTGGAAAAGAAAAATCTTTAGTTTTTTATTTCCTTTGGTGCTACAATTTGGGAGTTATACATTTTAGAAGATAGAAAATAGGTTGTATAATGTTCTCCTTTGAATATATTGGTTGATTAATATATCCATCAATCATGATAGTTAATGCAGTTGATGCCTAAGTTGGGTCTTGTGTGTGGCTAATGTATATATATGACCAACCGATGCAATGCAAATCTAACAGTCGATTGATCATCTCTACCCCTTGTAAAATAAGGAAGGCGGTTGTGGGGGATGAAACCAAACCCTCCTTCCTCAAAAAATATCTCACATTACCTCATAACATTGTTGAAACCCTACTAATTATCCCTTCTTATTGTTCTGAGTCGTTCCATAAAAAATAATTTTGTTTTACTCATTGTGTTTGTAGTTTTACACTCCACTCATTTTCTATCACTTCTTCTAAAGAAGGTTCTACGAACCCTAGATAGATCCTCCAAACCACCTATAAAGGGTTCCTTCCATCTCGAAACTTCTTCTAATACTTATTATCAACCTTTTTGACTATTATGAGGTCCTCAACACCATGTTCCTTCTTCCTTATTTCTTCCTCATTCGCTGCACAACCAAAAACTCCCTCAATGTGTGATTTCTCCTTGATTGCCAAATCAAAAGTCCAGCTCCACTTTGATTTTATGAGACCAAGGCAAACTCATATGTCACCTTTTCATGTCTCCATGAGCCCCCTTCAATTGTTTTTCCAAGAGCCGGTGTGAAGCATTGATGCACCATGAACCCCATCCATGAGAGCTAGGGTAAGGGGAGAAGAGACCTCATGATAGATGAATCTTGTTGGGGTCAACATGAAGCCATTTTTGATGTATATGGTCCATGTGGCCAAAGCCCTCCACGCAAGGTGTACTCACTCAAGATAAAAAACTATGACCATCAAATCTCTTTAGCCAATAGTGAACCTTCATCCAAAGACCATCAATGGTAAACCTATCTCTTTTGCTTTTCTTTATATCATGATTTGAATCATTTCATATCGTCACACCTTCTTCCCCTCTTGCACACACTCAACTAAGTTCAATGAAGGAAGCCTAGTTGAACAGTTGTGGCTTAGTCAGTAGTGGATCCTCGATAAAATGACTAATTTCTTTCGCATAGAGTTATTATACTCCCTCTCCACATATAATCAAGAAATTACTCATACCATATTTAAAGCATATGATACTATAATGTTATATATGAATCTGAATAGAAAATGAGAGGAACACACAAGAAAGATTTTCATGGCCAAGATCTGATTTTTATTTATGATTTTGATGTATGCACTCTTTGAATATTAGAAAATAAGAAAATCATTTTTATATGAATCTTGGACACTCTAACTTCAACTATAATTAGGGCATATCTATAGGGAAATATGTTTATATATCAAGAAGTAGAAACGATTTTTTTTGTACCATATTCCCCATATCCAGCGGATCATGTTAATAACTAGAATATGGAAAGGATGGTTTCGAGGATATATCTAGTCCTGGAGCAAGTCCAATGACAATCCTCATCATCGTATATGCACAACTTCAGAATCCTGATTGTACTAGGACTTGTTTGACTGTTGTGCCTCCTAGTCTGCACCACAGACAATGGTCATGAACCTCATCTTCTTCAACATCTCCTCTTGTCATAGACTGATGGTTGACATTGTCCTCCTAGTGGAAGACAATGACCTCACGCCTCTATTGTAGTCTGCACAGACTGCCTAGAACTCCTATCGTCCTTCTAGAATGAATAGGAAGGAGTTGTCCCTCCTGTTGGTATACTAATCACCAACTTGATCTCCCACAATAATGATCTTAGTTGATCTCTCCCTTGGCTATCCATCCCTAGTTGGGTAGGACTTCCGTGGGCTCTTATGGTTACCACGACTAGAGAGGAAAATGTTTGTTAGAGAAACTGTGTCTCAATTGTCTGTGTTGTTTTCATGGAAGCCCCCAATATGTGTCACATCCCCATTTTCCTTAGGTATGTAATGTCATTTGGTATATAATTTCACCATTTATGAGAATAGAATGTCAAGTATGTTATTTTATACTTTGTTAGGGTAAAATAAGAGATGAAATGAAGGTTATGTTAAATTGTATGATGATATAAGCTCCATGACAAATTTTGACAAGATTATGATATTCAAATATTTAGCTAGGATTTATGGAAGGTTAAACGTAATTAAATTACTTAGGAATTTTTGTTTGAGAAAATTTGGGAATCAAATCCCACAATAATGCTCTACATGTTAGTGAGAGGCTATAGTTAAATCTTGAAAGCTTTTTTATCTTATTTGACCCCTCATATGAGTTTTAGAAATTTCCATATTGTGGGGACCTTAGTAACGATGATATTTTGATTCAATGTCCACAATTTTGTATAGTTGGGATGATTTGAAGGTCACACCTACATTATCAGTTGGTGTCTGAATATTCACCTAAAGTTTTATGTATTTTTTTCCTAGTTAATTTAGATGTCATGCATATGTCTTGTACACGGATAAATTCTGGGCCATTAGATGAGGCTTAAGTGAGGCGCGCTCGATCGAGACTGCCTAGAGGTTATCTTCCACCTCTGGACTCTACGAGTCCAAGATTCCCCTGATGTTTCTGTGTTTCCTTCCATCTTCAGTCCAAATCAGACCGTGATAATGATTTCTACGGATCCCTGATATTGTCCCAAACATATAAATACCTAACATGAAACCTTAAATATTTCTCTCCACAAAATGCCTCTTTTCCGACCCTCATCTTCCTCCACGAGTTCTGTAGTGGTTTCCTTGCATGACCATACGTGGTTTTCCCATCTCTTTTACACTTAGGAAGATTCTCCACTAACTATGAAAGCCTCCTCCACATGTAATTTTGGTTGAATTGTCCTAATATGGCCCAAATGAATAGGATCTTCCTTTGCTATGATGGTGAGATCGCCCACGCTCCTCTGTCAACCACCTTTCGAATCAAGCTTCTAGTGAGTTTTCCTGATTCCTAGTCTTCTTTTGTGAACTTTTCGTTGATCACTTGATGTGCTCAAGCACTGGGTCAACAAACTCTGATAATGTAGTTGAAGATGATGGTGGTCTTCAGGCTACATCACAACATTCTTCCCTAGTTTTGTTTTGGCTGACTTCAAAACATAAAAATGAGCATATTTCAACTTTCAATTTTGAGTTCCCACATCGATACCTCATCTTCATGAATCAAGTTCTTCAACTCTGTTCTTAGGACATGGCTGGTTCTTGGTCGAGGTTCTGGGCACTCTTCATCACCGTGTTCTGATTTCCCTTACTTCGGTCTATCAAGGCAAAGATTTTGCAGGCCTCCCCTGCACCCAAGCCTCCAGTAGGGCAACAGTCAGATAGGAGCTTGCTGCTCTAGGAGGCTCCTCACGCCATGGCTAGTCAGGGAGAAGGCAGTCTATATGATGACCTTCCTGCCCTCTCATTGTGTTTTAAATTGTCACACTTGCCTAGGGTCTTTTTGGGTTTTCCTCTTTATAGATTCGGTAGGCGTGCTTTGGCTTAAGATGACATTTTAGCGAAATCACCCTCTGTCATGCCTATGACCCAAAAATAGGGTGATGGGCATATTAGTCTTTATGTTTTAGAATTATCCGGTCCCAGGAAATCAGTTAATGCTTTTATCTTTCTCCTGACTGGTCAGACTTCAATAATTCATATCTTTTTATTGGTTTGTCCTCTGGGGGCAAGTCAAATATGAAACTTGATTGATTTTTCAAGATCTAGATGATATACTAGGATTTAGAACTTGATTAGACTCTATTTCCTCCTTATTCATTAGGGAACCATAAAATACTAGAAATCAAGTTAAGGGTTATTCATTATTGCATGTTAATTGATGTAACATGGTAATTAGGGTTTCTTAACCCCAAGAATGCAACTAGGGTTTTATAAACCCAAAGATAGCAAACTAGGACTTCTCCAAGCTTAGGTAAACAAGTTCTTGCAGTTTGAGTATTTAGTATTGGTTTTCATCACCTTATAATTGTTATGATGATCAAGATAAATTATATGCATAGTTATGTGTATCAAATTAAATATTAACTGCATGAAAGATCCCCTAAAGTTATTAGTTTAGTATTATGCTTCAATGCTATTTCAAGAATTTAGGTCATGTTCATGTGGAATCAGTTCAAGTAATCATTCCAAGATAATGATGAATCATGTAATGGGTTGTATTATTTTATCCTTGTCATGTTAATGTTGAGACTGTGAGCCTTATGAGCACCATTGGTGTATAAGTATCGATGATACTTTAATAAACCATCATGATTAAGTTATGTGAATATAAATCTACTATTCAATTAGTTTCATGATTTCCTTATTGCCAGGTTATTTTTTTGTTATAATAATACTCAATGTCGCTTACTTTAATGTGGTTCTTCTTGTGTGCATGGCTGGGGGCATGATGCCCATAGGTACAGAGTAACTTCCATGATAGAGACATATGAAGGTCAATTTAAGGAATATAATCAATGATTCCAAAAGACATACATGGTGGGGTGCCATCTACAAAAGAAGATCCTAATGTGATAGATATCTTCATGTATAAAAAATGTTTAAACATGTTTGTCTTAGTTAGTTTCAAATCAAGAACTCAACTATAAAAGATGTATGAATTAATTTCAATTTTTGATGCAAGGTGTTTCATTTATTTTTTTGCAATATATATCTTATTTTGTAATGTTCCTCCAAGCCAAGTGACCCATGTTATGGACAACATAGGGTTTGATTCCACTGATGTATATATGTTCTTGGAGGGGCATTACAATATTGTATCAGAGCAACGAGTAGATGGCCACTGAGCTAAAGATTCACATGTTCTAAGCCCTAGGTATAGAGGATTAAGTTCAAGATATGGAAAACCAAAGTAGAGGTCTAGTCATAAGACATAAGTTAGATAAGGGTTAGGGTTATGCGCCTAGATGTTTTAAATTTTTGTGTTCACTCTAGAATCGTTCATAACATACTCTCTCTTCTTTCCACATGCTTGTTGTATGGGATGCAGAATAATGGGATTTTGTAGAGAGAATGTTATGTGCATAATATCATGATTGTCTCTCCCTTTTGAATGCATGTGGTATGAGACATGTGCACTAGAGAGGTGTAAGATAATTGTGATAAGACATGTCACCTTTGAATATATGACCAATCAGCATGTATTCAAAGGAGACAAAGAATATAAGAGTTGGCATTAAAGTTTGAGACATATAGTCACCTAAACCTAATTAGTTATTTAATAAGACCAAGCATGCATACAAAGGGTAGATAATTGGGCATGGATATGAAAAAGGAAAAAATCATGCACATGCTACTAAACATTGTTCTCTACTACTTTATGATTATGTGTTTGAATTGGGCATCATGTACTACTACCATGCTTGTGAATTATGAAATTAGGAAAATCATGTTTAAGTATTAGAAATAATGTTATGTTGATTATTGTCCTCTCCATCATGTTATGTGAGCCTTAATTGGCCTTATGAGCTGTGTGGGAACATTATGTGAGCCTTAATCAGCCTTATGCGACCCTTAATTGGCCTTATGAGCTCTTTGGGAGCATTATGCGAGCCTTAACCAGCCTTATGTGAGCCTTAATTAGCCTTATGAGCTATGTGGGAGCATTATGTGAGCCTTAACCAGCCTTATGTGAGCCTTAATTGACCTTATGAGCTCTGTGGGAGCATTAAGTGAGCCTTAACTGGCCTTATGTTAGCCTTAATTGGTCTTATGAGCTCTGTGGGAGCATTATGTAATCCTTAACCAACCTTATGATCATTGTGGGAGCAATAAGGACAGTGACTATATCAACTCAAGTAAAAATCCATATTATTATGAATTCATGTCAATTAAACCAAGCTCTTGTGAAATTATGTTAGCTATGAGTAAGTTCTATCTTAAGTATGCTAAATGAGACTATAAGATGATATTAGAGAATTCACATGAACATACTAAGTAAAACCCAAAGGTGGGTAGTATCATGAAATTTTGAGGACGAATTTTTTTGTATAAGGTGGGTAGAATTGTCACATCCCCATTATGACTATTTCAAGTTATCCTCGATTAAAAAATTAGGTAAACCTTATAGGATTGTGGTGATCCTATAGTTAATTCATGGAATACCAATCATGGTTTTAATCTCCAACTAAATTTGTGACATCCACTCCCTAAATCATTTTTGTGGTTGAGACTCACTTTATAGTGACCCTATTTACTCCTACCATCTCTATGGAGGTAGAAATTCCTTTATGTAGTGGTTGACTCATCTATTGATTGGTTCCTATCTCTCACTTTAAGGGATGTTAGTCAGCTACTATGAAGTGTAGGATGAGTTAAACACTTATGTCTAGGCTTAACCCAAGTTCTCACCTTAAACCCATTTATTAATTTTTTTCCTAGAATTCCTCAGTTACATCCACTTCAAGCATGGATAACAAACTTTAAACTCTAACATATGATTACACTTTGATGTTTCCCTTTTGCTAAGTGAAAGGCTAAACTGGTCCACTACGACGAGGCATACCTTTTCTTCAACATGTACTTGGTTTGATAATAATAAATTCAATTATGTCTACTATGTTTGTTCAATTATGAGATAATGATATAACATGATAGATGTCTAAAGAATTATATTACTAAATGATATATGTTTTCAGGTTAAGGACCTAAACAATGAGGTCATATGTATGATAAGAGTATATATACATTCTTGTCATGTCTGTAGTCATATATTATTGTGGAAACAAAATAGAAAACAATAATACATAAGACTAGAGTGTGTGTTGACTAATGGTAGAGTCCCATTAGTCATGATATTGGATATCAAGTAAAACATATAGGTTCTTGTTAGAGAATAGTGTACCAGATAGACCCACCTTAAGAGTGATAATTGGAACCACTAAATGGGAGTCAGTGATAGTGCAAATTGTTGTTCTTAGAGCTGAAGTCACTACACTCATCAGATGTCATTTGATGAACTTTGACACCATTGAGCTTAACCCTGAATATGGGTTACTATAAAGGTGGTGCTCGGGTATGTTGTGACACATGGAGATTGAAGTGATGTAGATGGGATTTTTTCCTCCTAATGGACTTGATATCATGTCCACTTGATAAGTCAGAGTAAGAAAAGAATGGCCATGATCATGTGAGTTAATATGTGGTATTAACTCACATGCATCTCAACAGTCTGCTCTAGTTTAATGAGCATAGATTGAATGTTAAGAGGATGAAGATTCCATGCCTCATTTTCAATCTAGATATCCCAGACAAACAAACTATGCAATCAAGGTAACATTGATCACAAATGTAGGTTGAAGTTGTTCTCCAGCTTTCCAATTACTTGGGTAGTAATGATGTATTGCTAGATACCACTCATTGCTTGTGATGTCATAATCCGATTATGGACATTCACTACTAACATAATTTGGTACCTATAGGGTCACACACATAGGATACACTTGGAAGAGGAGTTTAATCATGGACAAGATTCAATTTGGTTTCTAAAGTGTTTAGGTAATCAAAGTGGATAATATTGGTGGTTAGTTGACCAACTAGAGTGTCTAGATGATTGACTAGAATATGTTATCTCTGGCCGATAGAACCAACTAGTCGACTGGTTGAAATTTTCAATCATCTGACTGAATGAACATTACCAATGGATGATAAGAGTAGCAAGTCAATAGATTGAATTGTCCAATCGACAGACTAGATTGAATTGACAAGTTTGAATGGGTCAAACAATTAATGATAGTTGTAACAACACACATTAATTGTTGCAATGAAACGAGTGTTATTACATCATTAACCAAAAGCCAATCGATTGAATGGTCATGCACAACCACCATCCAGCCATGCTACTTAACCCTTTGTCTCCCAAGGGTGTTGGAAACCCTAGCACATCCACTCCTTCAGAAGGAGGGGTGGAAAAGCCTCTAGATACTTCTCTTCTCATAATTTTGGTAACGTGAGGGTCTGAGAAGTACTACCTGTGAATGGGAGAGATAGTAAGGGAGAAGAAAGTCAATGTTGGCACATTGACAAATGAAGGGACAACTCCTTCCCACCGATTCATGAAGTGTGACATCAAATTCCTAGTGGTTTTCATGGATTACGTAGAGACGTTGCATCTTTTGTTGATGTCCTATGAGGACACCATCAACCGTCATTTGTGGTTGCTACACTAGGAGGACGTTGTCGACCGTAGTTCATATGTTTCTTGAGAAGGAAACATATCTTTATGCAATGATAGTTGCTAGATTCTCTACAAGACAAGGTGTATCTCACACCCTCATTCGTAATACATTCTTGTTGATGCGATCTACTAGTAGGAATATATTTTCCTAGAGAGACAGTCATTTGGTGATTGTGATGTGGCATCATGTACTTGATTTGATAATAATAAAGACAATTCTATCTATTGTGTTTGTTCAATTGTGAGATAATTATATAACATGACAGATGTCTAAAAATGATATTACTCAATAATATATGGTTTTAGGTTAAGGAGATGAACAATGAGATCATATGTATGATAAGAGTATATATATATCATTGTCATGTCCCTACTTGAATATTATTGGGAAACAAAGTAGACAAGAATAATACATAAGACTAGAGTGTGTGTTGACTGATGACAAAGTCTCACTAGTCATGATATTGGATATCAAGTCAAACACATAGGTACTTGTTAGAGAACAATGTACCAGATAGACCCACCTTGAGAGTGATACAGGAAACACTGGAATGGTAGTTATTTGATCTGAAGTCACTACACTCATCACATGCCATTCGATATACTTTGACCCCATTCAATGTGACATTGAACAAGGGTGCCATACAGGTGGTTCTAGGGTACATTGTGACACATGGGGATTGACTGTGGGTGATGTAGATGGGATCTGTTCCTCCTATCAAAGTTGATATCCTAGCTACTTGATAAGCAAGACTGAGAAATTCATGGTCATGCTTATGTAAGTCAATATGTGATATTGAGCTCACATGCATCTCGCCAGTCTGGTCTAGTTCAAGGAATATATTGAATGTTAATAGGATGACAATTCCATGCCTCTTGTTCAATCTAGATAACTGAGACAAAATAAGATCATCCTCAAGGACATTCACTGGACCTTGCTACGGATGTAGCCACCCTAAAGATAGTATTTGAGCCTTCATCAAGGTTTAGGTAGTGCGAGGAGTTGAGAAACTCCCTATTTAGAAAATATGAATGACAAGGCAGTAGGTAACATAAACATTTAATATTACAAAATTCGATCAGTAAATCAAATTGAAAATTTGAAGCAAAGTCCACATGGTAGATTTTTTTGTATTCTCAATGATTTAGATAATAGAGGAAATAGGTTTGAGGATAATGACACATAAGGTAAATTGAGAAGTCATACATTGTCATCATTGTCTATACTAGATCAAGCATTATGTCATCATACATACAAATTTATTAGACCATGAAGAGTATGTGTTCCAGTCGTATCACTTATTGTACTTTCTGAACATACAATGTAATTGTCTAAAGATGATATGTTAAATAATAATATATCAAATTACAAGATGAAGGTTATCAAATCAAACTAATTATATCAATACAAAATATTATCCATTCAAGAACATCAAATTATATCATATATACTGGTATTCACACACACACACACACACATATATATATATATATATATAATTTTTTCTTGTAGTTTCCAAATTGTATAATGTTATGTTAAGAAATGGGCTAGATAAAAATATTTATATTCATATATACATACTAAGTATATGGGGAATATGTCAGAAATTAGTGAACCTGATATAGTAAGTTGGAGATGAGATCCTAATCATAATATGTTAATCATAGGTAGAATATTGAAGTAACTGAGTCAACACACTGCCCTATAATTGGTCACATGTGAATTAAGAATTGATATATCTAACTACATGAACAAAAACAAAATAGATCTAGCAAGTATATACGTGTATGGATGTCTTTATATTTTGTGTGATACCTAGGTTCTAATTGTGGCAATATGTATATTATTTGTTTCATAATATTAGGATAGATAGATTCCATTTCAATTAGCTAATAAGGGGAAGAACACCATATCATTATACTCTATTTGAAAACCAACATAGAAGTGGACAAAAAGGATACTTGTGGTATGTCAGTATCAAATAAAAGTCACTAGATCCAAATGGATACACCACTATTAAATTAGAGATTTTGAAATAAAGATATTACTTTAAATAATATTATGATGGGATAATGTATATATAAATTCTTTTAGACTGAGAAGGACGTCTGGGAAAATCTCCTAGAGATAGAGTTGGTCATGCAGATCAGGTATGTGTAGTCCCCTATTATATTTGGGCATTGACATGACTATGAACCTAAATTTCACAATTGAGGTAGTATGTTGTATGAGTTCCTTTTTGAGACCACATTGGAAATCACTGAATTGCAATTGTTGAACTTCTGACTCAACTTGTGATATTATGTCATTCTTGTTGGTTTGGGTTTATAAAACAACTACCATGTCATTATTGAATGTACCAAAAATCTCCTAGAATGTGATACTGACTAAACATTGTTGTCTTGCCCTCAATTATGCATGTATGGTTTTTAGACCGGATTATTTCTTTTAGATACTTATGCATAATAATTAGGGTGTATCATATCCATCAGGGGTGTGTCTTTTCCACCCACTTTAGGCCAAAGATCTAGTGGTATCTTGGCCCTACATAGGGAGATCTACTATATCAAATGCACACAATTGTATTGTTTTATGAAATTGTTGGATGAGTAGTGGAGAGAATCTTAAATTCTCATTTTACTCTTTCATATTTAAAATACCTCATTCTATCTATCGACACTTATCTAAAATTTACCTAAATTCCACTAGCCCCTCTCTTGTGGGATCACCTTCTTTTGCACTTAAAGATCTTAAAATACCAAAATGTCTTATATGGTGCACAAATATTCACTTTATACTGACGCGTACCCCTTTGTTTCCTATTTTTTGAGTGTATTCCCCAAACCACCAGGGTGTGGGTTCTTTAGAGGACATCGACACAGGAAGATCATATACAAGAATTGGACTTGTGGATAGCTTTGGATGGCTAGGTTTCCCTATACAACAGGCCTTTTCTACAATTATATGTACCCTTTAGCTTTGTAATGCCACCTTTATGGTGAAGAAAAATGTATGCAAAATATCTTGTGATAATCAGAATAGTTAATTTTTTATTCTTCATAAAAATTTTCTCTATGATACATACCATATGAAAAATAAAAATATTATACCTCCTTTCACTCATACATTGTGATATGTTTGGAAATGAATGGTTTTATTCCTCAATTTAGTGAGGATTGGATCACCTCTCAGACCCCACTCCTTGCACTTGTGCTATCATAGTTAATAAAAAGTGTGGGAAGCAACTAATTTACCATATCAAAACTAGACATGAGTCCATGTATCCATTTAGGTTCCAATCCAATTTATCTAATGCAAACAACCTATCCTAAAATGTGTACTGATAGAATATGGTCTGTTTCTTTCACCTCCATACAACATTACCCCCTCCCATTAGGAATACATATCTTAAGACACCATTACTCCTTGAATTCCTGGATGTTATCTTGCAACACTGTATCCTTTGACTACAAAAGAATACTTGTCATAATGCATCATAGGGTACTAGTTCCCTTGATATACCTAAACCCCCTCTCAAGAGCCTCCCATTGGTTCTTGTTGGGACAATTGGTGTATGTACTCAACTTTATCATGGAAAACACAATATCTGGTCATGTGTAGTTCATAAGATACATTAGACTTCTGATAATCTTAGAATATTGCAATTCAGACAGAAGAGCAGAAATATCATTCTTAAACAAGGGCTTGGATGAATCATATAGATTCCCAACAAAATTACATAATTTTTATTCAAACATGTCCACTATCTTCTCCATAGAATCAGACCGAGATATTGTGATGCACTCAGTAGACCTGGTGACTTAAAGCCCTAAAATTCATCACTGACACCCATATATTTCATCTAAAACTCATTGTACAAAAATGATTTTGTGTTATTTACTACTTTCATATCTGAACCATAAGCATGATATTGTCTACATGTAAGATTAAGATGATCGATGCATCATTAGTGTGTTGGAATATATCGAGACATAGTAGGAAGAAAAAAAATTGTCCATATTTCCTAAGCAGCCAATCGTATCAACAAAGATATATTAGAAGAGTATGCAAGGTATAACTTGTCATGGAGAAATTTCAGTGACCATCCTTCTAGGAGAATGAGCTTCCTTCTCAAGAAACAAACAAAAAATGGTTGATGGTGTCCTCCTAGCATGGAAACAACACTTCCATGCCTATATGTAGTCAACACATACCATTAAGAACTCCACTTTGCACTTCTACGGCCGATGAGAAGAAGTTGTCCTTCTATTTATCAACATGCTAGCATTGACTTCCTTTCCTCTTGATGTCACTCCCTTTCTTGGGTAAGACAGCTCAAACTCTCACATTATCATAACTATGAGATGAGAAAAGTGTAGAGAGACTTTGCCACTCCTCCTTATATAGGAGTGGATCAGCTACACTTTAAAAATGTAGGGGAGACAAAAGGTTAGATCTCATGGTTTGACGGCTGGTACCTGCAACCGGTCGATTGAACAAACTATCCATTGTATTGTTGACATGTGGTCAGCGGTGCAATAATATTGGATTTAATGTGATGATTAATGCACATCGTTACGTATATCATTAATTGTTTTACCTAGTCAAATTGGTCATTTTGCATCCATCCAGTCAATTAAACATTTTGATTGATCAAACGAGTATTTTGACCATCTACTTGAGGCATTGTTCAGTCCATTAGTTGGATACTCCAACTGGTCAAATGAATAGTTCCATTAGCCAGTATCAGAAGTAGTCCAGCCATTCAACTTGACACTCCAGTCAATCAACTGGCACACTAGTTGTTACGACCCCACCTTCCAGTAACCCCCAATCAAGGGAGACCGAGAGGTCGAATCCGCACACATAATTTCCAGATCAAAGGTTCGGCAATTAACCAAGAACAATTATTAAATTTTAACAGACTAAACTGGAAAGTTGTAAGAAAATAAACTTTTGCATACCTTTTTGAAAACTTGGATCTCTAAACTTATATCCACTCATGGATTCTACTCTAACTAATCCTCCTTGTATTTTACTTCATGTATTTCACAATATGATGATTTACTAGTTGTCCTTTTGGCTTGTACCTAAAATGTCGACAAACAAAACGTCGGTCAGCCAAAGCTGGTATGTGGGGGAAACAATAGACGTGTAATTATTTATAACAATGTGTTGCAGTCAATTACAGTTTAACAAACAATTTCACAGTTTAAATATAACTACGCGATCCATGTATATCATATACCCATTATACCCCTCATGATCCCACCTAACAGGTGAATCCGTTTCTAGGGTTGAGTCACATGGCACTACCCTTAGGTAGCCCACTCCTTAATTCATGGCATGCTAAGAGTCTCGTGGAACTACACATGTGTAGCCTAGTTTCTAACTCATGATAGCCTAGACCTTGCTCTAGGTTACCCTTTTTAGCCTTTGCATAGCCACATGGGTGGTCTCGTATCTAAGCCAGTTATATGTATACATTTATAGTGATAGTCATAGTCACTCTATAGTTGCATGAAATAAAAGCATCCAACAGTTAATTTCAAGCAACCGATAAAAACCTCGACAATCCCTCGGAAAACTAACTCAGGATATTCATAAGCATAACCACATACCTGACTTGATGATTTCACAAGCATTAAGCAATTCCAACCAAGAAAGCGATCCAAGCAAGCAATTCAACAATCACATAATTCTTGAAAAGAATATGTACTATATTTATTACACACTTTATCAAGAATCTACTTTATTGACTTGGATTCACTTTCTAGGATTTCTAATCTGAATTAAGGTTTCATTAATATTCATTAGGGTTTCGTAGATCAATTTCTCAAACTTTATCCCTTTTAGGTCAACAAACCCTAAAATATTCTTTTCTACTTATATAAACCCTAATTGCTCAAATATCCATTTTAATAGTCTTTTATACCCAAATTGACTTAGGATCATCATATCTCTATTTATTCATGGATTTGAACAAATAAAACAATTAAAAGACATATTCACCTAAATTAGGGTTTTCAAGCTCATTAATGCATATTCATGCATGAAACCCTAAATTAAGCCAATTATATAAAAAGATCATCTTTTTAGATCCTTTTTTTTTGAGAAGGTATATACTGTACAAATGGGTTAAACTACAAAATCCCACCAGGCCAGGATCACCCTACTGACCCCTCTACCAATCTTCGTTCTGGCTTTTAAAGCCAGCTTCAACTAGGTAACCAACGTATCAAATAAGACCAGGACATCAGTGTCCATTTTCCCATGAAGCCTACTATTGCGCTCCTTCCAAATAAAAAAACAAAGACATGAGAAGTAAAGCCCCACAAAAGGTCTCAGACCGATATTGTTTTTGGTCCGGTCCAGCACCATAGAGATACCCTCCACAAAGTAATTCGGGGCAAACCCACCCCATCCCATCTTCATCCAAAGTCTACTCCAGAGATAATGGGTATACCAGCATTCAAATAACAAATGGGAATGAGATTCATCGTCAGATCTGCACAACAAACATCTACCCTCAGTGTTGAGACCCCACTTAGCCATACAGTCTCTCGTCGGCAGCCTTCCTAAAATCATCCTATAAGAACAACAACTCCATTTAGGAATGTTGCCCTGGTTCCACAAAAAGGGGAACCAGGGAACATAAGTCCCCTCCATCTTGGCCGCCTTCCAAGGCACAATATGAGTGTCCTTCAGCTCCCACCCTCCCGGTGAAAGTGTGTATAGCCAGCCACTTCTGGCCAAAGAGAGCACATTTTCCTCCATGTTCTGGACACATTTTTCTGTCCTAACTGCAAATCATGCTCGTACCTAGCATGCATCCAACTGCTCCAGTTGGAATCATTTCTCAAGAAATTATCAATCCTTTTAACAGCAACATCTCAGTCAATGTCTGTCGGGTCAAAAATATTCAAGCCACCTTCCTCAAAATGCCTCACCACTGATCTCTAAGCAACAACGTGATCTCTACCCCCCATATAAAAGAGGTCATCACACTTCTCATCTTCTCCAACACAAACAACGGAAGTTGGGCCTGCATACACCAAAATCTGATCATGCCCTCAAGAACGGATCTAACAAGAACCAATCTTCCTGACAAAGAAAGGTTGATGCCCATCCACTTAGTGGTTTTATCACGAAGAGTATCAACACATACCTGGAAATCCCTACCCCTCGCTTTACCCCCACACAGAGGTATACCAAGGTACTTGGCAGGAAGCACTCCCTCCTGCATGCCCACAACATCTCTTAGATGACCTCTCCTGTTATCAAAGGATCTAGACAGATACACCTTTGATTTGATTGTACTCATATACAAACCAGTGCAGTCACCAAACTCCATCATAAGAATGCGGAGATTTGTTAGAGTTCTTCTATTCCCAGCAAGGAAGAAAAGGACATCGTCTGCGAAAATCATATGAGATAGGACCCGAAAACCTCCCTGACTAAACGAGGAGACCAACTTTCCTTGTTGGGCATTGCCAATTATACAAGTCAGGATTTCCATCACCAGGGTAAAGAGAAAAGGTGATAAAGGGTCACCCTGTCTTAGGCCATTAGAAGCATTGAACAAACCAAAAGGACAACCATTGACCAACACCGAGAAAGAAGTGGTAGTGACACACTCCTTGATGATATTGATCCATCTATCACAGAAACCCAAAGCACTCATGCAGGACCAAAGGGAATCCCACCTAACATTATCATATGCCTTGGCCAGGTCAAGCTTCACACAAGCTTTCCTGGAGCTATTCTTCACCCCAAAATCAAGAAGAAACTCTTCTGCGAGAAGAGCACTATCAGATATACATCACCCTTTAATGAAGACAGTCTGGGCAGGGGAAATGATTTCGGGCAGCACATTTTTGAGTCTATTGGACAACAGCTTGGAGATGATCTTATACACCATCGAACAGCAGGCAATGGGGCGCAAATCGTTCATATTCTCGACAATAGGTTTCTTAGGAATGAGGTGAATGAAAGTGTGATTGGCTCTTCTAACCATCCTCCCCCCAACAAGGAACCATCTCACCACTCTAGCTATGTCCTCTTTAACCAGCAACCACATGGATTGAAAGAACCTAGCATTAAAACCGTCAGGCCCCGGGGCCTTAGAAGCGCCTATACTAAAAAGAGCAGACTTAATCTCCTCTTCAGTAGCAGGACCACAAAGCATAGCATTCATAGTGTCGGTGACTCTTCTGGTTGGGAGCACATGATCTGGGACCTGTGGCAGCACATGTTTGTTATAAATACTATTGAAAAACTCCACTGCTTCAGCACCCACCTCTGAGAAGGAGTTAACAGTAGTGCCATCCTTCTTGAGAAACATATGTATATCATCCCTCATTTGATTTCTCTTGACCGCAACATGGTAGATTTTCATATTTCTGTCACCATCTCTAATCCATTTCAACCGAATCCTTTGCCAAAAGAAACTTTCCTCCGCTCTTTCAAGCTTAAAAAGATTTTCAGCCTTAATAGCCTCATCATTAATGGCTTCCTCCATCATTGGATTGTGCCTAAGAATATCCGTAGCCTTAGCATGACAGTCCTTAGCTTCCAGCACCAAAATCCGCAAGTCCCTCAGTCCAAAAGACCATTTCTTCAAAGCCACCTTAGTTCTAGTAATCTTCTCCATCAGAACATAAAGGGGATTGCCTTCTACCCTGCAATTCCAAACTTCTTTAATGGTATCCACACAACTAGACCACTCTAGCCAGCTTTTGTAAAACCAGAACGGTTTACCTTTGTGCTCCTCTTGGGAAAGCTGCACAACAAGCCAAGCATGATCACTATTGATGTGCCCTCCCAACTTCACATAAGATAGCGGAAAAACATCCAACCACGCCTCATTAACTATAGCCCTATCAAGATGATTAGCTATACATTTCTTCACATCTCTATTGTTCTGCCAAGGGTTTCACTTTTATCAACAACAAGTTAATATTGGCTTGAATTATCCAATGAACATCATTAAATCCATCTATCATCAAATCTAAGGGCTTTTCATTAATTAAATCATTAAAGATGATAACTTTATGTACTTTTAAATTTTCAAGCATATTTATTCACATAAACTCTAAATTAGATTAATTACGTGCAATGTTCATCCTTTTCGATCTTAATGTACCTTTTTACAATTAACAGGTTAATATCAACTTTAATCACCCCTTAAACTCTACTAATTACATTAATCATCTCAAAGTAGAGTTTCTTAATCTTTAATTCATTATAGTTGATAAGTTACACAACTTTTTGAATTTGAAGAGGAATTAGCTTCTAAACATATTTTATTGAATTTCCCTCGTTCGAGGATAAATTTTTTATATAAGATTCGTCTCAATCCGAGTTTCCTAGAATTAGTTATGATTTTTGCAAATAAAACATAAAGTGACCAATAGGGAGGTGCCACGTAGGCAACAAACTCCCATGCACGTACCTCGCGCGTGCCCAATCTTCATTTATAATGAATTGACGATTTTGACCCTACGTAAGTAATGTCTCCTATAGCCCATGGGGGGTATAACGGTCAAAAGCCCCTCCGGCCTTCTTCTTCCTCATGCAGCTTGGATGCGATGCCCTGGCCGCCGATCTGTAGAGGTTCGCAAATCACCTCCGCCACCACGAGGCTCGGAACTCAACGTCAACTGTCCCCCTAGCTCCGCCGCCTCCTTGTGCACCTGGGCGCCGCGTGATCACAACTGAAGATGTCGTTAGCCTGCTCCTCTAGCTGGCGACGTGCGGCTACTTTTGTAGCCGTGCGGCCACTGCTGTGTGCAGGTTAGGGTATAGCAACGTCGGCCAAGCTTCTCCCATCTTCGTGGGGCAACATGCTTCCATCTCAAACCCTTCATAGCTCCTCCTTGTTCCCTAATCATGCCACTCTCCTCGGTTAGGGTTTAGGGACAAAATCGAGGAAGAAGAATAAAGTAGAAGAACATGGGGTTCTTTCTTCCCTTCGAACCAAGGCTCTACCCCTTATATAGGGGTGGGAAATGAAGCCATAGGTTGGCTATTCACGAATGAAGGAGTCCCTTTCCTAGTAGGAAATTGATTCCTTTAATGAGAAGTATATTCTCTCTCTTCATATTAATTCTCTGTTTCCCTTTGATCCTTAGTCATTAAGAATTTGAAATTCTTTTCTCTTATTCTCTTTATGTTTGCTTTTTAATCCATAAGCATGCATTTCTATTTTCTTTTGGTAGACACTATTAACAATATCAAAAATATCATTAATAATGTATCACATTATCCTTTTATTTTGCAAATTTGGTATTTTCTCTTTCTTTCCTCTTTATTGGGGCTCCTTGGACCCCAAGAAACTCTATTATTTCGAAATCCTTTTTATTGGATACTCATTATCCTTCTAGATGCATCTAAATGCATTATTTCTCATTATCATGTGTATTTCTTATTAAAATATTTCTTTTTGAGGATTTCTCTTTATTTATTTTTTATTTTCCTCATTGGTATTCCTTTTATCATTAGGAATCCTTGGGATACGAAATTCCACCAAGGATAACCCAATTATACCTTTTTCCACTGATTTCCAATATTTTATCATTATTTTCAATTTCTTTCTTAATAAAGAAATACTTAATTGATCTTTTCTTTTTTATAGCACTCGTTATGAAACTTTGGACTCCTTGAAACCCAAGGAACCCAAGAGGCACAAAATCCATCCTTGGATTACATCTCTTTGCCTTCTAGAGGTTTCTACGTCTTTCTTTTCTCAAATATTCAATTATTCAATTACTAATTGAATTTTCTTGTTACTTGGGCCCAATAGCCAATAAAGCCCACAACACAATCATCAAGGCTATTGTAAATGAAATCCATTTATTCCAAACAAATTATATCATTTGTTGTTCAAATATATTTAATATGAGAAATTACATTTCTCACCAAATGAACCCAAAAATTGGGGTTGTAACATCCTTCCCCTCTTATAGGAATTGTCCTCAAAATTCTATCAAGCAAACAAAAAAATCAGGATAAGACTCTTCCATGTCCATCATTGGCCCCTATGTGGCTTTACCGTACTCATGGCCCTTCCAAAGAACCTTTATCATCACATATTCTTTTCTCTTAGTTCTTTCATCCTAGCGTCTATAAACTGCACATGTGGACTCAGGCCATTTCAGCCTCCCTTGGGGCTCACTAGGTTCATTGCTCAGCACATGGTCGGGTACCTCACATAGTACTCTAAATTGGACACATGGAACTCATCACACATTACTTTATCCTGAGGGGTAAGGTCAAACTTAACCTTATCCACCAAACCATGTCAAAAGAACCCAGGCATTGGGGACTCAACTCTCTTATCTATAACTTAGAGGGGCCGGATTTTCATGACACATATTTCCCACAGTGAACTACATGTCAGTCTACTTTGCATCCGCCCACGACTCTCGTCGTTTCTAGGCTCCTTTCAACCATTGCACGATCAAAGTGACATCATCTACATGAACTGTGGTCCTTTTCTAACCATCACGTGGTACTTTCACCAACATCATCTTACTGAAGTGGTGACCGACACAACCTCACTTACAGAGCTTCTTTAAAACCTGATACTAGCTATGTGGGTGATCATAACGTCTTACAAAGGATAAGAAATGTCTCAAGCTATCCTCTGAATGAGCAAATATGCTCTCATCAGACCCTTTAGTCTAGATCATACTAACCATTAGTTAGTGGTGATAAAATGTACTAACATCGAGTTCTTCATGTACCTACTTCCACCTTTTGGAAGGGAACCTTTAGGTCAAACTCAAGAACCTTTGAACTCGCATCATGGTGTAGTTGAACCATCTCTCTCATGGGTAGTTCAACTAGATTTGTCCCTTGGCAGAACTCTTTCTTTCTCATGTCATCTAGGAAAGGCGATCTACCATAACCCATATTGCATCTCGACCTTCCTTCGTCCTGGGGATACTTACATCATCCTTAGAGATGAACTCCCTTTCCCCTTCGGGGACTCTTTATCCTTTATATCAATGCACTGGGTTACCGGTGCTCATCCTTCACCTCTTGTCATGCATGGCAACATACCACATGCAACCTCATCTTAGGCATCTAAAGTACTATTGTCACTTATTATCTTGGTAGTACGATGGTGTATGGTGATCTTAAATCATGATTTCCTATATGTCATGTTTTCTCAAGATCAATTCCTTAGAAACCCTAAACCACTCTACTCGGGTTTCATCACCTTCCTTTCCAAAGAAGTGCATTTGAGGTTCTACAACCATCCTTTCATTACATCAAGGCCTAGGCTGGCTAACCAAACAACCATTAACTTGTTCAACAGATCTTGTTACATCTGAGTATTAGCCAAACATATCTCCCTTCCAAACTTAGGGTTAGCCTAACAACCTCTTCTAGCTTCTAGCCAAACTAGTCAGATATATCTCAACCAGAGCATCCATTACCACTTCACATCCTTAGGTATTAGGTAACATTGAAGACATACACTTCCATGTATTTCACTTATCATCTCAAACTCAAACTTTAAGTCTATCCTCATTGACAACACTTTGAGCCAATCTTCTTTGTTATCAAACTCAACCTTATATGACTTATATCTCATGATAAAAACATCCTCATAAGGTGACTACCTCATTCCTCTTAGTGTTTGCAAACCATCCATGTATCATTCACTTTATTAAGGTATGTTATCTTCTTTGTCCTCATATCTCGTGGCAACGTTCCACACCACATCATAGTTTATCCTTGGTGTATGGCATGCGTACTGTCCCATCTCTCCGTCCCATAACAAGAGGAAATAAGAATTTGGCGACCATCCAAACACATAGTTCTTCAGGTTCCAAGAGTAGAGATGGTACATCCCACCTTTCCAATTCATCTTTACATCTAAGTTGCCACGTGCCACATATGTCTCTACATCACAAACATCAAGATATCAAAGTTACTTCCATGGAAAATTGGTCTCGAACCTACTTGGGTTTACACACAATCTTTGGTCATCTCCTCGAGGTCTATAGGGTGCCGACACTTTTGGGGTCATCCCTCTTCCCTTATGCATCCAGAGAGTACCCTACTCATCTGCCCTTTGGGTCCCATGAGTTCATGAAGGTGATCAATCTCCTAGCCCATGGCCCTCAGACAATGATAGCTGTTACCTCCCCACCCTATGGTCATGTGCAACTAGGGAATTAGGCAACTCCTATTTCCATCGGTCTTATCCCTACCTGACCCTAGGATAGACTTGGGATTCCATTATAGTACATGTTCAACTTAGAACCTTACACAAGCCTTCATCATCTCTCTCTGTATTCTTGGGATGCCTTTCATACTTTTATAAGGGTCATGGTGACCTGCCTACCTTGGTCAGGCCCCATACTGGTTACCTCCATGGTAACACATCCACATGCACTTAGAGATGGATATCTATGGGTCTACAGGTTCCTTCTCATACCATGTACTTTTCACTTAGCTTCTCACAATCTTATGAAACCTCTTTAGGTTACCTTAACCAACAAAATTGGTATACACCCTATAAAAGGGTCCTCTCCCAGGATGGGAGGAAGCTACAACTCTTGACCACAAGGTCACAAACATCCTTAGGTCTAGGGTTTACATCCATATGCTTAACCCTAGTAAGCTATTAAGGCACAAGAAGACCACTAAACTAGGCTAGGTCATCTGGGTTCTCATTCTTCAACATTAGATGAAGGTCATACCTTCCCATGTCATCAACTTAGCTGTGAGGGGTTTGCCAAACATACCTTAAATGTAAGGGGTTTTCCTTTCCTCTAAACATAAGGAGTACCATGCTCACATCTATAGAAACTCAACTCTCATCATGAGTATTAGGTACACCACTTCCCCTCTTAGGCCTAGGAACCCTAGGTTCACTTTTTGGGTGTCCAACTGGATGCTCAACCTCTTAACCACAAACCAAACATGTATCGGGTCATACTTTTTCCTCGATCGACACTTTAACATTGAGTCTTCCTCGAGGACAAACAACAAGGTACAAGGCCTCATAACCTGTTACTAAACCTCTCCAGGGTATACAAAACTTCTTCTTCCTTTTTCAGAAGGTAAACACTTATAGCATATGCACATAGGTGCCAGAAGCCTCATCCTTTCTCTAGGGTTTGGTTCTTCTGAAGGCAATCAAGATATCATCAGCCTCCAGGGGTCAAGCATAAGGCAGCCCCTATCATCCCCTTAGGTCGCATCATCCTCAACTCCCTACTTTTCCTCATATCTCAGAGTATAGGATTCCAACCTTCTTGTTTGGTTCCTGCTCTCTCTTTCTAGAGCTAACCCTACAACCAACCTCACCATTAGAGGTCCTCTCTTCGTGAAGGATCAACCTCGAAGGCATGCCGCTACCTGGATGAAGCCTATGTTCAACTTATGTTCGCTTAATGTTAACCATAGTTCTTTATGCTTATTTCATAAGCCATCATTCATACTCTCTTGGTCAGGGTTTCAATCTATTGCTCACACTACTAACGTACCCTGGGTGCATGCTATGCCCTACTCGCATAAGCCCATAGGGTTTCTACAGGTCCTCCACTAACATCATCATCGAAGAAGCTATCCTTTACCCTAACATGCACGACCCTTCCCAGGTTTGGTTTGCCAAAGGTGCTAGGTCACCCATGGATCATATGGCATCCCAAAGGCATGTCCTTTCAAACACATGGTCTAACTCATAATGCCATCTCTCTCTAACCTTCACTTAGGGTTAGGGTTAGCTTCATCCTCAGAGGATGTGCCAGGTCTCTACTTGCAATGGAGATCTCTATCTCCAAGACAAACTCTCTTTACTTATCCTCCTGACAAGAAGGTCTAGCCTCAGGTCTCTTCTAAGGACATGACAACTTATGTCATATGACCTAAGCATGTATCTATTCTATAGTTTGCACTTAATCTATTAAGCTTATGTCCATGGCATCTTATTTACATGGTTTTCATTAATTTGGTGGAGGATTCCTTAGACCTTATTAACCTTACCCATACCTCAAGAGGGTGAGAAGAAGAGAGGAAACCCTAATCCTTAAGGTCCTTAACAGAATTTGAATTGAGAAGGGATGAATAAGATGAGAAAGTCCTAAAGGTATCTTATTTCGATTCATACCCTAAAACTTTGGCCAGGCAGTCACACAGATCCGGGAGTCCTCGTATTCCGACTAGCGGTGCGGAGGAAAATATTGCCAGCCCCCAGTTGTGATCCTTTTCTAGACACCTCCATCTTTCAGATAATCCTCTAATAACTCCCTTGGGTTCTATGGAGTTTGTACAATTTAATAATTATTAATGGTTAAGTGAGGAACCTAGGCTCTGATACCAAATGTTACGACCCCACCTTTCGGTAACCCCCAATCAAGGGAGACCGAGAGGTTGAAGCCGCACACATAATTTTTGGAGCAAAGGTTCGGCAATTAACCAAGAACAATTATTAAATTTTAACAGACTAAACTGGAAAGCTATAAGAAAATAAACTTTTGCATACCTTTTTGAAAACTTGGATCTATAAACTTCTATCCACTCATGAATTCTACTCTAACTAATCATCCTTGTATTTTACTTCATGTATTTCACAATATGATGATTTACTGGTTGTCCTTTTGGCTTGTACCTAAAACGCCGACAAACAAAACGTCGGTCAGCCGAAGCTGGTATGTGGGGGGAAACAATAAATGTACAATTATTTATATCAATGTATTGCAGTCAATTACAGTTTAACAGACAATTTCACAGTTTAAATATAACTGCACGATCCATGTATATCATTTCCCCATTATACCCCTCATGATCCCACCTAACAGGTGAATCAGTTTCTAGGGTTGAGTCACATGGCACTACCCGTAGGTAGCCCACTCCTTAACTCATGGCATGCTAAGAGTCTCATGGCACTACACATGTGTATCCCAGTTTTCTAACTCATGATAGCCTACACCTTGCTATAGGTTACCCTTTTTAGTCTTTGCATAGCCACAGGAGTGGTCCCGAATCTAAGCCAGTTATATGTATACATTTATAGTGATAGTCATAGTCACTCTATAGTTGCATGAAATAAAAGCATCCAACAGTTAATTTCAAGCAACCGATAAAAACCTCAACAATCCCTCGGAAAACTAACTCAGGATATTCATAAGTATAACCACATACCCGACTTGATGATTTCACAAGCATTAAGTAATTCCAACCAAGAAATCAATCCAAGTAAGCAATTCAACAATCACATAATTCCTAAAAAGAATATGTACTATATTTATTACACACTTTATCAAGAATCTACTTTATTGACTTGGATTCACTTTCTAGGGCTTCTATCTGAATTAAGGTTTCATTAATATTCATTAGGGTTTCTTAGATCAATTTCTCAAACTTTATCCCTTTTAGGTCAACAAACCCTAAAATACTCTTTTCTACTTATATAAACCCTAATTGCTCAAATATCCATTTTAATAGTCTTTTATACCCAAATTGACTTAGGATCATCATATCTCTATTTATTCATGGATTTGAACAAATAAAACAATTAAAAGACATATTCACCTAAATTAGGGTTTTCAAGCTCATTAATGCATATTCATGCACAAAACCCTAAATTAAGCCAATTATATAAAAAGATCATCTTTTTAGATCCTATTTTCACTTTTACCAACAACAGGTTAATATATGCTTGAATTATCCAATGAACATCATTAAATCCATCTATCATCAAATCTAAGGGTTTTTCATTAATTAAATCATTAAAGATGATAAATTTATGTACTTTTAATTTTCAAGCATATTTATGCACATAAACTCTAAATTAGACTAATTACGTGCAAAGTTCATCCTTTTCGATCTTAATGTACCTTTTTATAATTAATAGGTTAATATCAACTTTAATCGCCCCTTAAACTCTACTAATTACATTAATCATCTCAAAGTAGAGTTTCTTAATCTTTAATTCATTAAAGTTGATAACTTACACTACTTTTTGAATTTTATTAGGAATAAGCTTCTAAACATATTTTTATTGAATTTCCCTCGTTCTAAGGATCAATTTTCATATAAGATTCGTCTCAATCCGAGTTTCCTAGAATTAGTTATGATTTTTGTAAATAAAACATAAAGTGACCAATAGGGAGGTGCCACATAGGCAACAAACTCCCATGCACGTACCTCACGCGTGCCCAATCTTCATTTATAACGAACTGATGATTTTGACCCTACGTAAGTAATGTCTCCTATAGCCCGCGGAGGGGTATAACGGTCAAAATCCCCTCCGACCTTCTTCTTCCTCGCGCAGCTTGGCTGTGATGCCCTGGCTGCCGATCTGTAGAGGTCTGCGAATCACCTCCACCACCACGAGGCTCGGAACTCAACGTCAACTGTCTCCCTAGCTCTGCTGCCTCCTTGTGCACCTGGGCACTGCATGATCACAGCCGAAGATGTCGTTAGCTTGCTCCTCTGGCCAGTGACGTGCGGCCACTGCTGCGTGCAGGTTAGGGTATAGCAACGTCGGCCAAGCTTCTCCCATCTTCGTGGGGCAACATGCTTCCATCTCAAACCCTTCATAGCTCCTCCTTGTTCCCTAATCATGCCACTCTCCTCGGTTAGGGTTTAGGGACAAAATCGAGGAAGAAGAATAAAGTAGAAGAACATGGGGTTCTTTCTTCCCTTCGAACCAAGGCTCTACCCCTTATATAGGGGTGGGAAATGAAGCCATAGGTTGGCTATTCACGAATGAAGGAGTCCCTTTCCTAGTAGGAAATTGATTCCTTTAATGAGAAGTATATTCTCTCTCTTCATATTAATTCTCTGTTTCCCTTTGATCCTTAGTCATTAAGAATTCAAAATTATTTTCTCTTATTCTCTTTATGTTTTCTTTTTAATCCATAAGCATTCATTTCTATTTTCTTTTGGTAGAAACTATTAATAATATCACAAAATTCATTAATAATGTATCACATTATCCTTTTATTTTGCAAATTTGGTATTTTCTCTTTCTTTCCTCTTTATTGGGGCTCCTTGGACCCCAATATACTCTATTATTTTGAAATCTTTTTTATTGGATACGCGTTATCCTTCTAGATGCATCTAAATGCATTATTTCTCATTATCATGTATATTTCTTATTAAAATATTTCTTTTTGAGGATTCCTCTTTATTTCTCTTTTATTTTCATCATTGGTATTCCTTTTATCATTAGGAATCCTTGGGATACAAAATTCCACCAAAGATAACCCAATTATACCTTTTTCCACTTATTTCCAATATTTTATCATTATTTTCAATTTCTTTCTTAATAAAGAAATATGTAATTGATCTTTTCTTTTCTTATTTCACTCTTTATGAAACTTTGGACTCCTTGAAACCCAAGGAACCCAAGAGGCACGAAATCCATCCTTGGATTACATCTCTTTGCCTTCTAGAGGTTTCTACCTCTTTCCTTTCTCAAATATTCAATTATTCAATTACTAATTGAATTTTCTTATTACTTGGGCCCAATAGCCAATAAAGCCCACAACACAATCATCAAGGCTATTGTAAACAAAATCCATTTATTCCAAACAAATTATATCATTTGTTGTTCAAATATCTTTAATATGAGAAATTACATTTCTCACCAAATGAACAAAAAAATTGGGGTTGTAACACTAGTCGGTCGACTGGACACTCCAGTCAGTCGACTGACAACCAATGTTGTTTAAGTTGATTACCTAAACACTTTAAGTAACCAGTTTAAATCTTATCAACGAGTAACTCCTATTTCAAGTGCACCCTTAGTGTGTGACCCTATAGGTTCCAAATTCTATTGGCAGTGAAGTCCATAACCATTATGACTACACAAGCAATGAGCGGTATCTAGCAAAATGTCACTGCTACCCAAGTAATCAGAAAGTTGGAGAACAACTTCAACATACATCTGTGATCAATGTTACCATGATTATATAGTTCCTTTGTCTTGGATATCAAATTGAATGTGAGGCATGGAATCATCATCCTCTCAACACTCAATTTATGTTTCTTGAACTAGATAAAATTGTTGACATGCATGTGATCTTAATTTCACAAATTACTTTTCTCAGTCTCTCTTACCAAGTGGATAGGATATCAATCTCGGTAGGAGGGAAAAATCCCATCTACATCACTTATAATAAATCCTCATGTGTCACAATGTACTCAAGAGCCACCTTTATAGAAACCATTATTCAAGGTCATGTACAATGGTGTCAAAGTCCATCAAACAACATATGATGAGTGTAGTGACTTCAGGTCGAGGAAACATAATCACCAATATCACTTTGAGAGATGACTATGACTACCATTCCATGGTTTCATGTATCACTCACAAAGTGGGTCTATCTGGTACACTTTTATCTAACAAGTACCTACGTGTTTGACTTGATATCCAATATCATGACTAATGAGACTTTGTCATCAGTCAACACACATTCTAGTGCTATGAGTTATTGTTGTTTATTTTTCTTCCACAATTATATCCTACTAGGGACATAATAAGAATTTATGTACTCTTATCATACATATAATCTCAATGTCTAGGTCATTAACATGAAGACATATGTCATCTAGTAACAACATTGTTTAGATATCTATCATGTTATAGCATTATCTCACAATTGATTAAGAATAATAAATGGAATTGTCTTTATTATTATCAAATCGAGTACATGATGCCACATTACAATAATCATATGACTAGATATCTGGGCATACATACCAATGGACTCCAACTTTCACTTAGAGCCAATCACCCACGAATCAAATCCCAAGTCATATAACATGGCCTTCATGTTTCTACAACAAAAGTGCTTTTGTCAGCTGGTCAATAATATTACTTTCATCGATGCTCAACAAATATTTACATCTCCTTGTTGTAGGATTTCTTGTATGATATGGAAACATCAAAGTATATGCTTGGAAAGCTAATGCAATCTAGGTTCCTTATCTTGCGCTATAGCTCCATTCTTGTCAATGTACAACCCTACTACCTGCTAATGCTTGGATCCACTCCAAGTTCACTAACAAACTTCTTGATCCAAACAACTTCCTTTTCTACGCTCAAGGAAACAATGTACTTGGCTTCTGTTGTAGAAATAGCAATTGTCTCTTTCTTAGAACTTTTTCAACTTACAACTCTATTGTTAAGGAAAAATTAAAAACATGATTGCGATTGATAATCATCTTTGTTAGTTTGGAAGTTGCATTGGTGTAACCTTTTACACCCAACTCTTCCTTAATTCCCAAAAAAGGGAACTGATCCTTACTTCTTCTCAAAATATTGAATGATGTTCTTTACGGAATTGTGGTGACATCCATTGGGATCTAAATAATTTTTACTTCTCATGCTCAAAGCATACAAGACACCAGGATGAGTGCATAATGTTCATACATGATAGACCCAATTGTGGATCCATATGGCATCTTACTCATGCATTCTAGATCTTCACAAAAATTGGGACATTAGACTCTAGAGAAACTAAATCCATGGGAATGGGAAAATTTTCTCTCTTTGAGTCACGCATGTTGAACCTCTTCTGCACCTTGTCAATGTATGTACTTTTCCTTAGACCATGAATCCTTCTAGATCTATCTCTTGTGATCTTAATTATTAATTTTCACATACTTTAATGAATGATGAGGCAAACGGTCTCAAGACCGTTTGGAGGTCATCTAAATGACCTCAAGACCGTTTGGAGGTCATCCAAACGACCTCAAGACCGTTTGAGGTTAGGTCATATCATAACTTGATGATGATTCATTGATTTCAATTGGATTAGTTCCACAATGTTAACCATTGATGGTTCCTCGATTTCATAACCCTAATTGATGGTTTCTTGATTATAAATCCTAGTTTAATTGGGTTCAAAACCGTAATTGATGGTCCCATTGAATGATGATTCAATAGTTCAATTGATGAATGAATCAAGGAGTCAATTGATAGGCGGTTCATTGTTGGAAACCTTGAATTGATTATGTGTTGAAAGACCTTTTTGGTCCATTCGGTTTTGAGAGGGTTTGGACCAAACGGTCTCAAGACCGTTTGGGTCCAAACAATCCCAAACCGTTTGGAGACCCAAGTCTATATGGTTTCAACACATTTGTTGCTTAAACGGTTTCAAGGGCAATCTTCCCAAACAGTTTCACACCATTTGAATTCTAAGAGACCAAGACCGTTTAGGGTCTAAGTAATCAAAATTGTTTGAAGTTCAACATGGTCAATCCATTTGGATACCTAATGTATTTGAAGATTTAATTGGTCATTTCATTTGAATACCTCATGTAATTGAAGGTTCAATTGATCAAATCTTCTGGACACCTAATGTATTTAGATGGTTGATACCCTTAGTGGGATTAATCATTGATGCATAAGGATGCAGTAACTCAATGCACCATGTTAACCCTAAATGCATGCGTCTGAAGGAAGAGTAGGCTCAATCTAGTCAAGAATTGAGTAATGGACATCCTGAATAGGACGAGAGAGAAAGATTCATACATGTAAGATAATCATATAGTAATCAAGCTTGACACATTCAAAATAAGAGTGATATACAAGTTAGGGTATGATCCTTGATAAAGAGATCATGAAATCCTAATTGAGTTGATTGATGAATTCAAACCCTAATCTAGGGTGATGTGATGTGAATAGTAAACCCTAATTTTGGATTATACTATATAGTGTGAAACCCTAATCTTGGACAATGAAATGATGAATCATTGGTCCTAATTGAACAAAGGGGATGAATAACCCTGATTAAAATGAAATGAGAAACCCTAACCCTGGTAAGGGAATAGTGGTGTTACTTTGTAATAGCATGGAACTGAAATATGATTGATATATCTATTATCATGTGTGCTAACCATGCAGGTAATTTGAGATGATGAACATAGCCAGGTATGAGCTATGATGCTTTATTTATTGAAATTATTTATTGGGCCTTGTGTGCCATAATATGCCTTGTTGCTTAGTAAGAAGTAACAAGAGAGTTAATGGGCCTCCAGTGTTAGATAAGATGCTTGTGTAGAAAGTGTCATGTGTACCTTGGTCAGATGACTTGAAGGTGATGGTTACTTGAAAAAGTGGTAACAGTGCTCAGTGATGAGCTAAGAGTTTGAATACCCAAAATCATATGTTTATGGCATTGTGTTTGACATTAGGGACTGAGGTCCCAATGTCTTTTAAAGAATGAGAAGTAACTGATGAAAATAGTACATGTTTCTTTGTTGCATTTGTCCTAATAAGTTATGTTTGAAAACTTGACTGATGCTAAAAGAATATGATAATGTACTTAATTAATCAAGTGAAATCTATTCATGTAGTGCTCTGACCATAGATCCATCATCGTCAGTAGTTGGTGATGGTGAAACAGGTTTTCCTATAGGATCTTCTGGAGTTCGCATATTTTTGAATACGTGGGGGTCGATGGGCGAAAATATTCGTACATCCTAATGAGGGAATTGATGGAAGGTAAACATTAAACCTCTCAATCCTTCATTATATGTTCCGAGATGGATGTATCACAAATCTCCTGATGATGTTAATGTTGGATCAATGGAGGTAAATACGAAATCTCTCGATTACGAAGAGAGTGCAACTGTTACAACCCCAATTTTTGGGTTTATTTGGTGAGAAATGTAATTTCTCATATTAAGGATATTTGAACAAATAATGATATAATTTGGTTCGAATAAATGGATTTTGTTTACAATAGCCTTGATGTTTGTGTTGTGGTCTTTATTGACTGTTGGGCCTAAATAAAAAGAAAATTCAATTAGTGAATGAATAATTGAATATTTGAGAAAAGAAAAATGTGGAAACCTCTAGAAGGAAAATCCAAAGAGGGATTTTGTGCCTCTTGGGTTCCTTGGGTTCCAAGGAGTCCAAAGTTGCATAAAGAGTGCAATAAGAAAAGAAAAGATCAATTAAGTATTTCTTTATTAAGAAAGAAATTGAATATATTGATGAAATGGGGAAAATAAGTGAAAAAAGGTATAATTGAGTAATCCTTGGTGTAATTTCATATCCCAAGGATTCCTAATGTTGAAAGGAATATGAATGAGGAAAATAAAAGAGAAACAAAGAGAAATTCTCAAAAAGAGATATTTTAATAAGAAATATACAAGATAATGCGAAATAATGCATATTGATGCATTTAAGGATAATGAGTATTCCTTAAAAAGGAATTTCGAATTATTAGAGTTTCTTGGGATACAAGGAGTCCCAATAAAGAAAGAGGAAAGGGAAAATACCTGTAAAAGAAAATAAGAGAATAATGTAATACATTATTAATGAATTTTGGTGGCATTGCTAAAAAGAAAGTATTTCTACTAAAGGAAAATAGAAATCCATGGCCAATGAATTAAAAAGGGAAAGTATAAAGAAAATGAAAGAAGAATTTTGAATTCCTAATATCCATATATTAAGGAATATCCAAAGGATAAAGAAGAGAGAGAAAGCTTGCTTTCTAAAGAAGGAATTAGATTCCTATTGGGACAAGATCTTGCATCTTAGTGGATGCACATCTTAGGGTGTGAAGACCCTCCCCTATAAACGGGGTAGAGCTCAGGGGTGAGTTTTGAGGAGTTGCACGTATCCTTTCTTCCTTCTTCTTCTTCATCTTCTTGGGCAAAACCCTAATCCTCGAGTGGTTCTTTCTCTGGAGTAACGGGGAGGTGCAGAGTCATCTGGAGGAAGGCCTGATGTTCCTCGAAGGCCTATGCATGATGAGATGATGCCCTCGAGCATCCATCTTCATGCAGAACATATATCACGGTTGCATCATGGTTGTGAACTATGGAGGTGTAGGGCCTGATCCCAGCCATTACGGCCGTGCCCATGGTAGCCTCGCCTGCACAGGGGCACGACGGAGGCATGGGACTCCTCTCTGGTGGCCAATGGAGTCGGAGAGGGAGGGAGGAGGCGCGGCCCTCGCAGCTGCAGCAGCCTCGTAGGGCTGCGAGAGGTAGAAGAAAGGAGAGGTATCACTGGACGATTATGCCCCTCCGAGCAATAAAGAACCCAGTTTTTAACCAAGGGTATAATGGTCATTCGGTTATGTTTTAAACAAGTTGTGATATGTTGCATGAAGAAGGACATGTGGCGCTCCTGGATTGGCCCAAAGTAAGTATTTTTGCAAAAATCATATCTATTTAACTGTAGCTCGGATGGATGTGCATTATACATGAATTTTGCTCAGAAAAATGAGATAAATCTAATAAAAACATAGTTAGAATATAATTCCTCTTGTAATTCGAAACGTAATGGAAGTTGGCAACTTTAATACTTTAATGTTTAAAGAACCCTATTTTGAGTTGATTAATATATTTAATAGGGTTTAATGGATGATTAAAGTTGATATTAGTCTGTTAATGATAAAAAGGAACATTAGGAACAAAAAGGATGAACGTTTCATATAATTAGTTAATTTAGAGTTTCATGCGCATGTATATATTTTAATGGGCCTTGAAACCCTAATATTGGAAAACTCGACTCTTAATGGCTTCAATTACTCAAAATCATGAATAAAGTTGAAACATGATGAATCCAAGCTATTTTGAGTATAAAAGTTCATAATTGTAAATAAATACCCTTAATGTAGAAATTAGGGTTTTCTAGTGGAGAAAAGGTAGAGTTAATGATAAAAGACGTACATATGAGTTTAGAGCATAATAATTTTGTCATATATTAAAAAGGATAAAAACATTGTAGCTTTAATGCAAAAGAGCCTTATTGGACTTAATTGATGGTTAATTCTGCATTAATCTAGAATTAAGGTTATATGTTGTTAAAAGGTAACCTTAATAACTTTTGTGAAGGATAGATGAGAAAATTAAGGTTTAGGAGAGTAAGATGGAATAAAACCCTAATTGAAAAGTAAACCCTAAAAAGAGGAAGAAACCCTAAAAAGGAATAGAACCATAAGTAGTAAGATGATTTGGATAGATTTTACTAAAAAGGAAATTGAATGTAATTTCAGGATTCTTGCACTTGCTTTATTGGATGAATTGACTGATTGGATTGAATGGATTATTCTATCTCAAATCAGCCTGACAGGTATGTGGTTAATTATGGTTAATCACTTTATTTTCCGAGGGTTTTCCGAATGTTTCCTCGTACTGAATGCAATCTAAATAGTTGGATGTTCATACTTGCAAAATTATAAAGTCACTATGGTTATGAAAATTATAAAGAAGTGTGTATTCTTACACATACATGCCACCCTGATGGAAGATGCCATAAAGGTCAGACCCAAGAGGGTAGACCAATGGGCACCATGAGAGGTGATCCCAGGCACCAAACTCAGGAATGAGAAGGTGGTCTATGATGCATGACTATGGAGCACCATGAGAGGTGACTCCCAGGCACCAAGCTCGGGATTGAGAAGGTGGCCTTAAGTCAATGGCAAAAGAGAAACCCTAGAGGGGTATGCCAGGGTTAGGGCAAAAGTGGTGGAGAATGACACATTCAAAATGTAAATTGGCTTGTTAAATAATTTGATTGTGATTATTAAATTGTTAGCCATATCTGTGAAATTTTGGTTGTCCCCACATAGCAGCATATCCCCGTATGCTGATCGATGTTTTGTTTGTCGGCGTTTTAGGTACAACCCTGGAATGAACAAACAGTAAAGTGGCACATTGTGAAAATAAGAAATACAGTGCAAGGAGGATTAGATAGAATAATTCAAGCTCTAGATAGATAGATTTCCAAAGTTTTTAAAGGTAAGTAAAGTTTTAATTTTATACCAAATTCTGGTTTAGTAAGTAGAATTTCATAATTATTATTGATTATTTGTTGAACCTTTGATCTGGGTTATTACATAACTGCTCTGACCTTTCGGTCTCCCTTAATTGGGGGTTACCGGGAGGCGGGGTCATTACAACAGCCGCCGTTGTAGCTCTATAGCTAAGATGCCACTATACCCTGGAAAGCTATGTAGCAGAGACACAAGATGTCCTGCATGTAATCTCACACTGACCGAGATGTGGGAAGTCATGGAAGTCGACTCTTCCATTGACTTTGTTGGTACCGATTTCGATTTTGCAATGGTCAGTTCGAGTATGAGCGGTATACCTCATCTCCTCAGAGCTTAAGTATGTTTGTAAAATGTAATCAGCCGTGTAGTGTATTTGCATAAGATTGAAATACGAGAACCACTGGTTGATGTTATAATTCCTTAGCATGTCCTGGATACATAAATACTACTTATGTTCTTTAATTCAGTATAGAATAAGAAACATGCTTCCTTGTCAAGTTATAGTTGAAATACTTGAATAGGAATGTTGCTCTAACGTGCATAGATATTGATTTATCTGCTATTGAAATATATGATTCCACTGTTCAATTTATTTCCATTAATCTGCAATAATAATGTTTTTGGCGGAGAGTTATATCTCTCGCTGGGGCAATTTACAAATTTTCTCACCCCTGTGGGATCCAATGTTTTTAGGTAAACACAGACAAAGAGGTAGAAACTCTGTAGCAGAGGAAGAGTAGCAGCAACAACAGGGACAACAGTGATATCCCAGGTGGGGATATTGGCTGTCAGGCTTTGTACATATGTAAATAGAGTCCTATGTGTTGTATTTATACTCTCAGGTCTTCGGAGTGAGTTGGTTTTAAAGAAACAATCTGAGATTTTGGCATAACGCCTTTAAGCTTTTAATGTTTCTTGTGTATAGTTCAACAAAGCAACGGCCAATGTAATTTGGAGATGACATGGTACAAGACATGTACATGTGAACCAATATGCAACTGAAGTATTTTGCTCTTTTATGAAAGAGTTTTCCCTTGATTGGATCTCTTTGTAAAGGTTTTAATTTTTAGTAATTTTCGTTAATCTGCTGCTAACAAACACTTCTGCTTAGTTAATGATGTTTTGTTTGAATGGTGTATCACAAATTAGGGGTATCAGAGCTCTAGGTTTGTTGAGTATACAGAGATATAGAATTAAGGTTGTTGAGTCTGTTCTAAGTGTCTTCCAGATTATATGATAGTGTCTTCTTCTCATATAGGAGAAGAAGAACTTGAAGATGTCTGTATCACATGATGAACATGTTGTTGAGAGTAGCGTTGCTGCACCAGGCGGAGGCGTTGCTCCACATACCAGCAGGGTATGGAAAGCTAGGGAGGAACCCATACCTGAGATTCCTCAACTTGATCAAGCTGCATTAGAGAACCCAACTTTCCATACCCTGTTCGGGAAGTTTATGGCAACTATGATGCATATGGAAGATAGGATGCCACCACCTGCACCGAGGACACCATCCCACAATGAAGGATAAGGAGCTAGCAAGACTTTTGAATGGCTTCGCCGGGTGGGAGCCATAGACTATGCGGTTACAGCTGACCCAGCTGATGCAGATTTGTGGTTGATGGAGCTGGAAAATGCTTTTAGAATCCTTAACATCCCTGAAGCTGAGAAGGTGAGGCATGTTGTATATCTTCTGAAGGGGAGTGCTAGTCATTGGTGGACCATCGAAGAAGGTAAAAGACCCAGTGTTTAAGTCGGATGGTATGAATTCCGACGTGAATTTGTTGCTAGATACTTTCTCAAGACGTATCTAGATGAGAAGATCTCTCAATTTGAGAGGTTGAGGCAAGGACAGATGAACATTAGTGAGTATGAAGCTAGGTTCATGGAGATTTTACGGTTCTGTCTGTACATGGTAGCTACTACTGAAGAGAGGATTTGGTGTTTCGAGAAAGGGTTGAACACTGAATTGACCACTCTAGTGTCTGCTCTACAGAACCTGGAGAGGTTTGCTACTTTTATGGAGTCCGTGAGACAGATTGAGAGGTCTATGATTGTGAAGTGACAGACCAGTAATAAGAAAGTGTATCCTCAGTTTCAAGGACAAAGGTCCGAGAGTTTCAAGAAGCCAAGATTCTCTGCACCACCACCACCAAGGTTTAATACCCCGACGCAGTGGACGTCAAGTAGGGGTAGGGGCCGTAGTTTTCCTCCAAGTAGAGCCCCCAGTACAGCATCAGCATTAGTGACAGGACCACCCAGACAGAGCTTGGGAAGCTACAACTACTACCAGTGTGGGAGGTCAGGACACTTGAAGAGAGATTGTCCTTAGAAGGTCTGAACTGTAACTCAACCCCAGAGGTAGAGTCAGCAAGGCTCACAAAGACGACAGTTCAATAATAATGCTAGAGGACGTGGAAAATCGTCCCAAGATGGATCGTCGGCACCCAACAACCAAACACAGGGTCAACAACAGGAAACAACTAGGTTCTATGCAATGAATCAGTCTGAAGTAGTAGTCAACCCTCGGGTTGTGACAGGTCAGATGGAACTATTTTATTCTGATATGTCTTTGTCCTGCTTTGTATCTGTGTTGATTGATCCGGGTGCTACGCATTTCTTTATCACTCGAGAATTGATTCATGAATGCAATATGACTGCCAGTAATAGAGCAGATAGTTTGATGCTAGAAACCCCTTTGCTGGGATCTACATTGTTGGGGGAGGTGTGTTATCCCTGCAATCTTTCTTTTTCTGAACATCGCATTCAAGTGGATCTTATACCACTTGAGATGCAGAGTTTTGATATAATCCTAGGAATGGACACCTTAGATAAATATAAGGTTGTCTTGGATTGTGGTTCCAATAAGGTTGTATTCACACACAATGGTGACACATGGATCTTTCAAGGAGATAGAAAGATTCTTCCAACTTGTCTTGTGTCAGCTATGGTAGCTGAGAAGTTGATGAGACAAGGATGCTTTGCATTCTTGGCACATGTGGTAGATACCACAATGGAGAGCATTCATCCTTTTGAAGTTTTGGTTGTTAGAATTTGAAGATGTATTTCCTGAAGAACTTCCAAGTGTTCCTCCGTCCCGAGAGATTGATTTTGAGATTAATCTAATCCCGGGCACACAACCCATAACACAAACACCATACAAAATGGCACATGCTGAGATGGCAGAGCTCAAGAAACAACTGCAAGAGTTTCTTGAGAAGGGTTTTATCCGAATGAGTACTTCACCATGGGGTGCTCTGGTCCTCTTTGTTAAGAAGAAGGATGGGTCGATGCGGTTATGCATTGACTATAGACAGTTAAATAAAGTAACTATAAAGAACAAGTATCCTCTTCCAAGAATTGATGACTTGTTTGATCAGTTACGTGGTGCAACTATCCTTTCTAAGATAGATCTGAGGTTGGGATAGCATCAGTTGCATATTAAGGAGAGTGACATACCTAAGTCTGCCTTTAGGATAAGGTATTGTCACTATGAGTTCATGGTTATGTCGTTTGGACTAACCAACGCACCAGCTGCATTCATGGAACTCATGAATAGAATCTTTCGACCTTTTCTTGATCATTGTGTAGTAGTATTCATAGATGACATCTTGATCTACAGTAGAGATGCTCAACAGCATGAGCAGCACCTCTGTCAGGCTTTGACTTTGCTAAGAGAGCATAGGCTATATGCTAAGTTTAGTAAATGTGAGTTCTAGTTACTGGAAGTTTCTTTTCTAGGACATGTAATATCTACCTCAGGTATTCGTGTTGAGCCTAAGAAGGTAGAATATGTCCTACAATGGGAACAACCTAAAACGCCGACAGAGATACACAGTTTCCTAGGACTGGCTGGCTATTACAGGAGGTTCATTAAGAACTTCAGCTCTATAGCTTTACCCCTAACCAAGTTGACCAGGAAGGAGGTGCCTTTTGTATGGAATGACAAGTGTCAACAATCATTTTAGTTGTTGAAGGAAAGGTTAACTAGTGCACCTGTGCTGGTGTTACCTGAGTAGGGAAAGGGGTACATAGTTTTCTGTGATGCATCTAATAATGGCTTAGGATGTGTGTTGATGCATGATAAACAAGTGATTTCTTTTGCTTCTCGACAGCTTAAGAAACACAAAGAGAATTATCCAACACATGATCTAGAGCTAGTTGTTGTGGTCCATGCTTTGAAGATCTAGAGACATTATCTTAATGGAGAGACATTCCAGATTTTCACAGACCATAAGAACCTGAAGTATATCTTCTCGCAGCATGAGCTGAACATGAGGCAACGCCACTGGATGGAATTGATCAAGGACTATGACTGTATAATTGATTATCATCTAGGGAAGTCCAATGTAGTTGCTGATGCATTAAGTAGAAAATCAACAACATCAGCCTTAGATAAAGCACAGTTAAACTCCTTGGTTTGCTTTAAAAGATATATGCTTATTTCCTTGAGGCAAGACAATATACAACTTAAAGTATCATTATTAGCCAAACTATTAGCTGAGATGCAAGTGAAACCTACTCTGAGACAACAGATTAAGGAAGCACAACAAGTTGATACTGTGATTCAACATATTAGGTTAGAGTATGGTAGTGAGAAACGAGATGGCTTCCATGATTTAGATGATCAGGTAGTTTGTTACCATGGTAGGATGGTAGTACCTGACGTTGATAACTTAAGAAAGTTAGTTCTAGAAGAAGCTCATTCTTCAATGTATGATATGCATCCAGGGAGCACCAAGATGTATCATAACTTAAAAGATATGTATTGGTGGTCTGGATTGAAGAAAGATGTTGCTGAGTTTGTTATGCGGTGTCCAATGTGTCAGTAGGTTAAACCTGAACATCAAAATCCCGCAGGAACAATGCAACCTCTGCCTATACCGCAGTGGAAATGGGATCATGTAATGACCCCGACTCCTGGTAACCCCCAATTAAGGGAAACCGAAAGGTCAGAGCTGTTAACCAATAACCCGGATCAAAATTTTGACAATTAACCAAGAACAATTATTAAATTTTAACAGACTAAACTAAAAAAATGTAAGAAAATAAACTTTTGCATACCTTTTTTTTTAATACTTGGATCTCTAAACTTCTATCCACTTAAGGATTCTACTCTAACTAATCCTCCTCATTTTACTTCATGTATTTCCTAATATGACGATTTACTGTTTGTTCTTTTGGCTTGTACCTAAAACGCCGAAAAACAAAATGTCGGTCAGCCGAAGCTGGTATGTGGGGGAAACAATAATCATGCAATTATTCTTAACAATGTAATCTATCAATTAATCATTTAACAACCAAGATTATGTTTTAAGCCATACTACTCAATCCTTACCTATCCCCTAACTCTGTGCCATCCTTGCATGCTACCTCTCTTTAGGTAGATCCTTACCCCCATGGTCCTACCTTACAGGTAGCCAATACATAGGGTAATAGAGTCCCATGGCACTACCCAGAAGTAGCCCAATATCTAACTCAAAGTGACTTGATGGACCTACCCCATTGGTAGCCATGTACTAAGTCATCTGATGACCTGATGGACCTACCCCATAGGTAGCCATGTACTAGGTCAACTAATAAGCCACAGAGGGGACCAGGATCTGAGCTAGTAGGCACATATCTTAGGTGATAGTCATATCCACATTATAATTTGCATGAATTAAAATCATCCAATAATTAATTCATGACATCGATGAAAACTTCGGTAAACCTCAGAAGACTAACTTGGGATAATCATAAGCGTAACCACATACCTGATCTGATGATATCACAAGCATTAAGCAAACCCAACCAACAATGTAACCCAAGCAAGCAATTCAATCATCACATAATTCCTGAAAAGAATATGTACTCTATTTATTACACACTTGATCAAGAATCTACTTTATTGACTTTGATTCACTTTCTAGGGTTTTTATACCCATTTTAGGGTTTCATTAATCTTCATTAGGGCTTCTTAGATCCATTCCTCAAACTTTATCCCTTTTAGGTCAACAAATCCTAAAATACTCTTTTCTACTCATATAAACCCTAATTGCTCAAATTATCCATTTTAATAGTCTTTTATTGACTTAGGATCATCATATCCCTATTTATTTATGGATTTGAGCAATGAAAACAATTAAAAGAAATATTCATCTAAATTAGGGTTTTCAATCTCATTAATGCATATTCATGCACGAACCCTAAATTAAGCCAATTATATAAAAGATCATCTTTTTAGATCCTATTTTCACTTTTATTAACAATAGGTTAATATTGGCTTAAATTATCCAAATAACATCATTACGTCCATCTATCATCAAATCTAAGGGTTTTCCTTAATTATATCATTAAAGATGATAACATTATATACTTTTCAAATTTTAAGCATATTTATGCGCATAAACTCTAAATTAGACTAATCACATGAAAAGTTCTTCCTTTTTTTAACACAATGTACCTTTTTACATTTAACAGGTTAACATCAACTCTAATGATCCATTAAACCCTATTAAACACTTTATTCATTTCAAAATAGGGTTTCTTAATCTTTAATTCATTAAAGATGATAGTTTACACTACGTTTTGAATATCAAAAGGAATTAGCTTCTAACTATATTTTTATTGGATTCCTTGCATTCTCCTAATCAAAATTCATATATTACTTGTCCTAATCGGAGTTACCAATCATTAGATATGATTTTTGCAATAAATCACTTACCACAGCCAATGAGAGGGTGCCACGTCGCCTCTATCTTCATGCAATGTTGTATGATTAGAAATTATAACAGAATGTCGATTTTTCCCCTGATAAGTTAAGTGGGTCTTCAGCCCGTGGAGGGGCAGGATCGTCCAACAAACAGTTGATCGTCTTCCTCCTTGGATCAGTCACGACACGACTGCCCTAGCTGCCCATGGCACGGCTCCACCTCCTGGTTTGAACCCGTTAGCCACCATGGCTCCTACCCCCTCTCTCGTCGTTCTCTCGCGCAGACGGGATTGCCTTCAAAATGTGGCCAGTCGGCCGGGATCGGGCCCAGTAGTCTGCCACCTTGGCTAGCCTACAGCTAACCTACAACGTCGTGCAGGTGCAGGGAGCCAACGCGATGGTCGTCCAAGCTCTCTGACAATGTAGAAGTGTCGCACTCTCCTCACACGTTCCTCACTACTCCAGGGATCGATCTACACCCTCTATTAGGATTTTATCAAAGAAGATGAAGAAGGGAGGTATAACTGCGTGGAATTCCTCTAGATTCGTCCCCAAGTCTTACCCCTTATATAGGGGAAGTCAACGAAGCCCTAGGATGGCTTTCCTTAAAGAAATGAAGTCCCTCTTCTAATAGGAATCATTTTCCTTCAAAGAGAAGCAATTCTTCTCTCTCTCTCCTTTGATATTTCCTATTACTTGGATATTTAGGAATTCGAAAATCCCTCTCATTATTGTCTTTATTCTAATCTTTTAATCCATTAGCCACAAAATTTCTATTTTCTTTTAATAGAAATTTCTTCCTTTAAGCAATACCTATTAATAATGTATCACAATATCCTTTTATTTTGCAAATTTGGTATATTCTCTTTCTTTCCTCTTTATTGGGGCTCCTTGGACCCCAAGAAACTCTATTATTTACAAATTCTTTTCCACGGATATTTATTATCCTTCTAGATGCATCTATATGCATTATTTCACATTATCTTGTCTATTTCTCATTAAAATAACTCTTTTTGAGGTTTTCTCTTTATTTCTCTTTTATTTTCCTTATTGGAATTTCTTTTAATATTAGCAACCTCATGGATACGAAAATTCACCAAGAAATCTCATTTATGCCTCTTTCCATTCATTTTCCACATTTTATCATTATTTTCAATTTCTTTCTTAATAAAGAAATACCTAATTAATCTTTTTCTTTTCTTATTGCCCTTTCTTTGCAACTTTGGACTCCTTGGAACCCAAGAGGCACGAAATCTCTCTTTGGATTTTCCTTCTAGAGGTTTCCACATTTTTCTTTTCTCAAATATTCAATTATTCATTTACTAATTGAATTTCCTTGTTATTTGGGCCTAATAGCCAATAAAGCCCACAACACAACCATCAAGGCTATTCTAAACGAAATCCATTTATTCGAACCAAATTATATCATTATTTGTTCAAATATCTTTAATATGAGAAAGTACATTTCTCACCAAATGAACCCAACAAAATTGGGGTTGTAACAACCTTCCCCTCTTATAGGAATTTTGTCCTCAAAATTCTATCAAGCAAACAAACAATTTAGGATAAGACTTTTCCATGTCCATCGTTGGCCCCTATGTGGTTTTACCGTACTCATGGTACTTCCAAAGAACCTTTATCAACACATATTCTTTTCTCTAAGTTCTTTCATCATGTCGTCTATAAACTGCACAGGTCACTCAGGCCATTTCAGCCTCCCTTGGGGCTCACTAGGTTCATTGCACAACACATGGTCGGGGTACGTCACATAGTGCTCTAAATTGGACACCTGGAACTCATCACACATTACTTTATCCTGACGGGTAAAGTCAACCATAACCTTCTCCACCATTCCATTTCAAATGGACCCATGTATCGGGGACCCAGCTTCCTTAACTGTAGCTCAGAGGGGTCGGATTTTTTTTGTCACATATTTCCCACAGTGGACTGCATGTCAGTCTACTTTGCATCAGCTCACGACTCTTGTCGTCACTAGGATCCTTTCAGCCATTGCACATTCAAAGCAACTTCATCTACACACACTGTAATCCTTTTCTAACCATCACGTGGTCCTTTCACCAACATCACCTTACTGAGGTGGTGACCGACACAACCTCTCTTACAGAGCTTCTATAAATCCCGATAATGGCTATGGTGGTTAACTTCACATCTTGCATAGGACAAGAACTGTCTCTAGCTATCACCCTGAATGAGTATATATGCTCTCATCAGACCCTTTAGTGTGGATCATACTAACCATTAGTTAGGGGTGATAAACTTTACTAACATCGAGTTCTTCATGTACCTACTTCCACCTTTTGGAAGGAAACCTTTAGGTCAAACTCAAGAACCTTGGAACTCGCTTCATGGTGTAATTGAACCATCTCTCTCACGAGTAGTTCAACCAAATCTATCTCTTGATAGAACTCTTTCTTTCTCATGTCATCTAGGTAAGGCGATCTACCATAACCCATATTGCATTTCGACCTTTCTTGGTCCAGGGGAGACTTACAACATCCATAGTGATGAACTTCCTTTCTCTTTTGGGGACTCTTTATCCTTTATATCAATGCACTGGGTTACATGTGTCCATCTCTCATCCTCTACTTGCATGGCCATATACCACATGTAACTTTATCTTAGGTATCTACAGTACCACTGTCACTTATTATCTTCGTAGCACGGTGTATGGTGATCTTAAATTCATGATCTCCTGTATGTCATTATTTTTCCAGATCAATACCTCAAAAAAACCCTAAACCATTCTATCGGGGTTTCATCACCTTCTTTTCCAAAGAAGTGCATCTGAGGTTCTACCACCATCCTTTCATTGCATCAAGGACTAGACTGGCTAACCAAACAACCATTAACTGATATCATTCCATTAGTGTTAGACAAGCATACCTTCTTTTCCAAACATAGGGTTAATCTAACAACCAAACTAGGCAGATATATCTCAACCAGAGCATCCATTACCACTTCACCTTTTTATGTATTAGGTAATGTTGATGACATACACCTTCCGGTATGCCACTTATTATCTCATCTCAAACTCTAAGTCTATCTTCTTCGAACTCATCTTCTTGGTGATCAAACACTACCTTGCATCGCTTGCAAATTCCACATAGCTTCTGATAAAACATCCTCATAAGATGACTACACTACTCCTCATAGTGTTTTTAAACCATCCATGTATCTTTCAATCCACCAAGGTATGTTATCATCTCTATCCTCATACATCGAAGCAACGTTCCAACTCGCATCATCTTTTATCCTTGGTGTATGGCATGTGTATTGTCCCATCTCTACCTCCCATAACAAGAGGATATAAGCATTTGGAGGCCGTCCAAACACAAAGTTCTTCCTATTCCATGAGTAGAGATGATACATCCCACATCTCCAGTACACCATCAATTCTAAGTTGAAACGTGCAACTTATGTCTCCACATAACAAACATCATGATATCAAAGTTGCTTCCATGGAAAACTGGTCTTGAACCTACTTGGGTTACTACACAATCCTTGGTCATCTCCTCTAGGTCTATAGGGTGCCGACACTTTTGGGGTCATCCCTCTTCCCTCATGCATCAGAGAGTTCCCTACTCATCTGCCCTTTGGGTCCCATGAGTTTATGAAGGTGATCAATCTCCTAACCCATGGCCCTCAGACAATGATAGTTGTTACATCCCGACCCTATGGTCATGTGCAACTAGGGAATTAGGCAACTCCTACTTCCATCGGTCTTACCCCTACCTGACCCTAGGATAGACTTAGGATTATATCATAGTACATGTCCAACTTAGAACCTTACCCAAGCATTCATCATCTCTCTTCCTGCATTCATGGGCTGACTTTCATCCTTTCATAGGGATCATGGCAACCTGCCTACCTTGGTCAAGCCCCATACCGATTACCTCCATGGTAACACATCCACATGCACATAGAGATGGTTATCTATGGGTCTATAGGTTCATTCTCATGCCATGTACTCTTCACTTAGCTTCTCAAGATCCTGTGAAACCTCCTCAGGTTACCTCAAAACCAACCAAACTGGTAAACTCCCTACCAAAGGGTCCCTCTCCGAGGATGGGAGGAAATACACCTTGATAACAAAGGTCACAAGCATCCTTAGGGTTTACATTCACATGAGCATGCTTAATCCTAGCAAGCTACTAAGGCACAAGAAGACACTTACCAAACCATGCTAGGTCACACTTATTCTCATCCTCAACATTAGACCAACTTCGTTGTGAGGGGTTCATCAAACATACCCTAATTTTAAGGGGTTTCCTTTACCTCTACACATGAGGAGTACCATGCTCGAAACTATAGAGACTCCGATCTCATCATGAGTATTGGGTACACTTCTTCCCCTCTTAGGCCTAGGATCCATAGGTTCACGTTTAGGTGTCTGACTGCATGCTTAAACTCTTAACCATGAATCAAGCATGTCCAAGTTATGTCATGTACTTCCATGATCCTTCTGCTCGAGCAACACTTCAGAGTTGAGTCCTCTTCCAAGACAACCAACTAGGTATAAAACCTCACAACTGGTTACTTAAACCTCCTCAGGGTCTAAAGCACTCTTTATCTCATCCAACAGATAATGACTTATACCATTGGTGCTAGTAGCATCTACTATCATCCACTATCATCCACTTAGGTCGCATCATCCTCAACTCCCATTATTCCTCAAGTTTTGGGATTTTAGGCTTCCAACCTCCTTGTTGGGGTCCGGATTTCTCTCTCTAGAGCTAACTCCACCTCCAGACATACTACTAGAGGTCCCTTCTCTATGAAGGCTCAAGCTCACAACAATACCCCTATGTGATTGAAGCCTATGCTCAACTCATGTTTGGCTCAAGATTATATGTTACAACCCTAATTTTTGGGTTCCTTTGGTGAGAAATGAAATTTATCATATTAAAGATACTGGAACAAATAATGATATAATTTGTTTTGAATAAATGGATTTCGTTTGCAATAGCCTTGATGATTGTTTTGTGGGCTTTATTGGCTATTGGACCCAATAACAAGGAAATTCAATTAATAAATGAATAATTGAGTTTTTGAGAAAAGAAAGATGAGGAAACCTTTGGATGGAAAAAGAGTATAATCCAAAGTTGAATTTCGTGCCTCTTGGGTTCCTTGGGTTCCAAGGAGTCCAAAGTTGCAAAGAAAATGCAATAAGAAAAGAAACGATTAATTAAGTATTTCTTTATTAAGAAAGAAATTGAAAACAATGATAAAATGTGGAAAATAAGTGGAAAGAGGTGAAATTGAGTTAACCTTGGTGGATTTTCGTATCCCAAGAATTCCTAACATTAAAAGGTATAGCAATAAGGAAAATAAAAGAGAAATAAAGAGAAATCCTCAAAAGAGATATTTTGATAAGAAATAAACAAGATAATGCAAGAAATAAAGAGAGAAGTGAGGGTTTGGTCATGATGAGAATAATTCGAACCCCACTTGCTTTCTTGGATTACAAGGAATGGAAATAATGAGAAATAAGAAAATAAGAAAGAGGAAATATCAATTAAATAAGTCTTACTAAAGAATAATGAACTTTTGAAGAAAAGGTCGTTTTCCTTTGGAATTTGGGACTCAATTTTGGTATGAGAGTAGATAAAGCCAAGAGGAAGTTTCCCTAAAACTTTGGTTGCAAAATGATGCACGTATTTCAAGATATGAAATTTTGAAGTTATCCTAAAGTGTGAAGGATAATGGTTTTTTTGATATACATGTCACGATTTGGGCAATCAGGCTACTATTTAGCTCGCATTCCTGGCCCTAGGATCGGGATCTGAGGATTTCCGTTTTTCACCTAGCTTGGGACGGACTGGAACAGACCGTAAAAGGAAATAGCCCAATTGCCTATCCCCCCCCCCCCCGAGTTTCTATCTCCCTGGTTGATGAGGGCTCTTGGAAATCTTTCCATCAGGTTCGGATTGGGAAGCCGAACTCAACAAGCCTGGGTTTGGCTATCTTTAGGAAGCGGTGGGAGAATCCCCCAACCTCCAGGACATCCGCCAACCACCCTTCACGACCATCCCTATATATACAGGGTAGAATCTCGTTGTGAGATCTCCCTCATGTTCTAAAGACTCCGCACGACCTCCCTCATCCTTTCCCCGCCCTCGAGGTGCTACTCTTCCCTCTGGATTTCATCGCCGATTCACCTGAACCACCACCGGAGGTGCTTCTTCAGGACCCGAGCAAGCGGCGCATGTCCGGGGAGATTGGAGGTGTAGGTGAGTCCAAAAGGACCTGTCAACGAAGGGCGGCACATCGTTTCAACAATGGAGAAGTGGGAGCTCGAATTCAACACCGCTGTTGACCGTAGTGTCGACCTGTGTTGCACGTGGGATTCACTGCAAGGAAGAAGAAGAGAAGGGGAAAAGACCTTGTTACGCCTGTGGCATCTTCAGTACGGTAAGGACAGGATTGTCCTTTGACTACCTTTAATCGCAAGTTAAGGTGCATGCATCCCTGGCCGTTGGATACTGAGTGGACCAGCGGACCATGGATCTAATGATCCTGGCTTTTCTGTAAATTGCTAATAATCAATAGAAAGGGATTTTCTTACAAAAATCATAACTTCTTCTAGGAAGCTCGGATAAACAAAGTTAAAATATGAAAGTTACTTAGAAAATACAAGGAACATATTAAATTGGTTTGAGAACCTGAATAAGTTCCCATTTGCAAAAGTGTGCTAATCTAATGAAAAGTACTTATGTATTAGATTAAGAAACCCTAATTGAACATATTGGTTAAGTTTGTATTGTTTAGTTGATGAAATTGAGTAATTGCAACCTATTGAATAGTTGATAACGAACTTGAACTTGATTTAGATGCTTTATTACATGATTTAGGGTTTTACACCAATTATGAATGATTAAGCACTTAGAAACCCTAATTTAGGGTAAAAGAGGATAAGATCATATTTAATTCGAAAAATATGATAATATGTTGTTAAATGATGGTTATAAGATATTTTGAATATAAAAAGTTCCTAATCATAGATAGATACCCTTAAGATGATAATTAGGGTTTTCTAATGGATAAAGTTGGAATTAATGATAAATGGAGTTCATAGATGAATTAGATCATAATGAACTATGAGTGGTTAATCCGAAAGGAACCAAAGATGATAAAGGCTATAATGTGAATATGTGAATAATTAGGGTTTTGCACTTAGAACTACTGTTCTAGGGTTTTGTGGATATGAATGAGGAAAGTTGTAAAAGATAAAAAAAGAACCCTAATAAAACACCAATTCGGATTAGAAACCCTATAAAGTGAATCCAAGTCAATTAAATAAATGTATTCTTGGTAAAGTGTAGTAAATAGGTTACATATGCTTTTCAAGAATTTTGTGAATGTTGAACTTCTTCTTGGATTACTTGCTTGCGTGGAATTGTTATTAGCTTGTTGAATCTACAAACCAGGTATGTGGTTAATTATGAATAATCGCCTTAGTTTCTCGAGGATTTTCCAGATGGTTAATCACATTGAATGCAAATTATCAGTTTGGATGTTCATATTTGCAAACTATAAAGTCACTATGATTATCACATTAATAATAGAAGTATGTATTCCCGCACTTACATGCCACCCTGATGGATGATGCCAAAGGTTAGGCCCATATGGGTAGACCAATGGACACCTTGAGTGGTGACCCCAGGCACCAAGCTCGAGAATGAGAAGGTGGCCTATGATATTGCATGACTAGAGGGCACCATGAGTGGTGACCCCAGGCACCAAGCTCGGGATTGAGAAGGTGGCCTTAAGTCATTAGCAAAGGAAACCCTAAGGTGGGTATTCCAGGGTTAGGCAAAAGCGGTGGAGAATGTCATACTGGGAAATGTAAATTGGATGGTTAATTAACTTGATTGTGATAATTAGATTGTTATCCATATGTGCAAAATTTTGGTTGTCCCCACATACTAGTATATTTCAATATATTGACCGACATTTTGTTTGTCGGCATTTTAGGTACAACCCTGAAATGAACAAATGGTAAAGTGACACATTGTGAAAATAAAACATAAAGTGCATGGAGTATTAGATAGAGTAGATTCAAGCTCTGGATAGATAGATTTCCAAAGTTTTTCAAAGGTAAGTAAAGTTTTAGTTTTATACCCAATTCCAATTTAGTTAGTAGAATTTTGATAATTATAATTTATTATTTGTTGAACATTTGATCCTATTAATTGGATAACAACACTGACCTTTCAGTCTCCCTTAATTGGGGGTTATCGGGAGGCGGGGTCGTTACAATTGGTATCTGAGTGTAGGTTCTTCATCTAATCATTAATAATTATTAAATTTTACAAACATCGTAGAACCCAAGGGAGTTATTAGAGGATTGTCCAAAAGACTGAGGTGTCTAGAAAAGGATCACGTCCGGGGGCTGGCAATATTTTCCTCCGCACTGCTAGTCGGAATACGAGGACTCTTGGATTGTGTGACTGCCTGGCCGATGTCTTAGGATATGACTCGAAATAAGACACCTTTAGGACTCTCTCATCTTATTCATCCCTTCTCAACTCAAATTCTATCAAGGACCTTAAGGATTAGGGTTTCCTCTCTTCTCCTCACCCTCTTGAGGTATGGGTAAGGTTAATAAGGTCTACGGAATCCTCCACCAAATTAATGAAAAGCATGTAAATAATATGTCATGAACATAAGCTTAATAGATTAAACGCAAGAATAGATACATGCTTAGGTCGTATGACACGAGTTGTCATGGCCCTCAGGAGAAACCTGAGGATAGACCTCCTTGGCAGAAGGATGAGTAGAGAGAGTTAGTCTTGGAGGTAGAGACCTCCATTAAAAGTAGAGACCTAGCACATCCTCTGAGGATGATGTTAACCCTAACCCTAAGTAGAGGTTAGAGAGAGAGATGACATGATGAGTTAGATGTCATGGTAGACCAGGTGTTTGGATATACATGCCTTGGATGCCATATGAGCCATGAGAGGTTGGATGATCAAGTACCTATGGTAACCCAACCCTGAGAAGGGTCGTGCATGCTTGAGCGAAAGATAGATCCTTCATGGATGAGGTTAGAGAAGAACCTATAGAAACCTTATGGGATGTTGCAGGTAGGGTATAGATTGCACCCAAAGTACGTCAGTGGACGGCACTAGGTTGAAACCCTAGCTAGTATGCATATGGGATGAGCATAAAGGGCTAGGTATAATCTTGAGCCAAACATGAGTTAAGCATAGGATTCACCCACATAGGGGTATGCTTGTGAGCTTGAGCCTTCATGAAGAAGGGACCTCTAGTAGGAAGGATGGATGTGGAGTTAGATTTGGAGAGAGAAAGCAAGACCCCAGTAAAAAGGTTGGAAGCTTAGCTTCTGAGATATTAGGAATAGTGGGAAGTCGAGGATAATGTGACCTAAGTGGATGATAGTGGTTGCATCATGCATGATCCCTGGAGGCTGATGATATCTTGGTTGCCTTTAGAGGAACCAAACCCTAGAGAGAGGATGAGTCTGTTAATACCTCTGTACCTCTGGTATAGATGAGAAGAAGAGTTCCTTGAATCATGTAGAGGTTTAATAACAGGTAGTAAGGCCTTGTACCTAGTTGGTTGTCCTTGAGGAGAGGTGTTACTCATATAAAAGGATCATGGAAGTACATGACATACCTTGGACATGCTTGATTCGTGGTTAAGAGATTAAACATGCAGTTGGATACCCAAAGGTGGACTTAGGGTTCCTAGGCCTAAGAGGGGAAGTAGTGTGCCCGATGCTCATGATGAGATTTGAGTCTCTATAGTTATTAGCATGGTACTCCTCATGTGTAGAGAAAAGGAAACCCCTTAAGTTAAGGTATGTTTGATGAACCCCTCACAACTAAGTTGGTCCAATGTTGAGGATGAGAACAAGTAAGACCTAGCATGGTTTGATAGGTGATCTGCTTGTGCCTTAGTAGCTGCTGGGTTAGACATGCTCATGTGAATGTAAACCCTAAGGACAGTTGTGACCTTGTTGTCAAGAGTGTAGTTTCCTCCCATCTTGGGAGTGGGACCCTTTTGTAGGGTGTATACCAGTTTTATTAGTTTTGAGGTAACCTAAAGCTGTTTCATAGGATCTTGAGAAGCTAAGTGAAAGTAAATGGTATGAGTATGAACCTGTAGATCCATAGATAACCATCTCTAAGTGCATGTGGATGTGTTACCATGGAGGTAACTGGTATGGGGCCTGACCAAGGTAGGCATGTTGCCGTGACCCCTATGAAGGGATGAAAGTCAGTCATGAATGTAGAGGGCGATGATGAAGGCTTGGGTAAGGTTCTAAGTTGGACATGTACTATAATAGAATCCTAAGTCTATCCTAGGGTCAGGTAGGGATAAGACCGATGGAAGTAGGAGTTTCCTAATTCCCTAGTTGCACATGACCATAGGGTCGGGAGGTAACAACTATCATCGTCTGAGTGCCATGGGTTAGGAGTTTGATCACCTTCATGAACTCATGGGTCCCAAAGGGCGGATGAGTAGGGCACTCTCTAGATGCATAAGGGAAGAGGGATGACCCCAAGGTGCCGACACCCTATAGACCTAGAGGAGATGACCAAGGATTGTGCTTGGACAAAGTAAGTTTGAGACCAGCTCTCCATAGAAGTAACTTTGTTTTTTAGACGTTTGTGAAGTAGAGACATATGTGGCATGTTTCAACTTAGATGTAAAGGTGTATTGGCAAGGTGGGATGCACCATCTCTATTCTTGGAATAGGAAGAACTATGTATTTGGACTGCAGCCAAATGCTTATTTCCTCTTGTTATGGGAGTGAGAGATAAGACAATATGCATGTCATACACCAAGGATAAAGACGATGTGATTTGGAACGTTCCTACAAGGTATGAGGATAGAGATGATAATATACCTTTGTGGAGCGAATAATACATGGATGGTTTACAAATACTAAGAGTATTAAGGAGATCATCTTGTGAGGATGTTTTATCTTGAACTAAGTGGATTTCTGCAAAGTGTTACAAGGAATCACAAGGTCGAGTTTGATCACCATGAGGAGGATCTCAAAGTGGTCTCAATGAAGATAGACTTAGAGTTCGAGTTTGAGATGATAAGTGAAATACAGGAAGGTGTATGTCATCAACATTACCTAGTACATAAGAAGTAACTGCCTAGTTTGGCTAGAAGAGGTTGTTGGGCTAACCCTATGTTTGGAAAGAAGATGTGTTTTGGCTAACACATAGATGTAACAAGATATGTTGAACAAGTTAATGGTTGTTTGGTTAGCCAGTTTAGTCCTTGATGTAATGAAAGGATAGTGATAGAACCTCAGATACACTTCTTTGGATAGGAAAGTAAGAAAACCCTGATGAGAGTAGTTTAGGGTTTCTGAGGAATCGATCTTGAGGAATAATGACATACATGAGATCATGGTTTAAGATCCCAAACACCGTGATACTACAAATATAGTAAGTGATAGTAGTACTTGGGCTGCTTAATATGATATTGCATGTAGCATGTGATCATGCAAGTCAGGAGGTGAAGGACGAACACCAGTAACCCGGTGCATGGATACAAAAGTATAAAGAGTTCTGAGAGGGAATGGGAGTTCATCACTGTGGATGTTGTGAGTCTCCCTTAGACCAAGGAAGGTCAATTTGCAAAATGGGTTATGGTAGATCGCCTTACCTAGATAACATGAGAAAGAAAGGAGTACTGTCAAGAGACATATTCTGTCGAACTACATAAGAGAGAGAGATGGTTCAACTACACCATGATGTGAATTCGAAAGTTCTTGATGTGACCTAAAGGTTCACTTCCAGGAGGTGGAAGTAGATACATGAAGAGCTCAGTTTTGGTACAGTTTATCACCCCTTACTAATGGTTAGTATGTTCCAGACTAGAGGGTCTGACGAGAGCATGTGTGCTCATCCAGGGTGATACATAGAGACAGTTCTTGTCCTTTGTAAGATGTGATGTTAACCACCATAGCCTTTATCGGGATGCAAGAAGTTTTTTTTTAGAGGTTGTGTTGATCACCGCTTCATTAAGATGATGTTGGTGAAGGAGGCCTCACGAAGGTCAGAAAAGAACCACAGTGTGTGCAGATGAAGTCACTTTAATCTGAGAGAGAGAGCCCAGAGATGACAAAAGTCATGAGCTGATGCAAAGCAGACTGACATGCAGTTCATTGTAGGAAAATGTGTGATGTGAAAATCCGACCCCTCTAGACTACAGTTGAGAAAGCTGAGTCCCCGATATATGGGTCCATTTGAGATGGATTGGTGGAGATGGTTGTGTTTAGCCTTGCCCCTCAGGATAACATGATGTGAAATGTGTTCCATGAGTCCGATCTAGAGCACTATGTGAGGTACCCAAACCATGTGTTGAGCCTTGAACCTATTCATCTTTTGAGAGGATGAAATGTCCTGAGTCACCTATGAGGGTACGATATACCAAGGTAAGAAAGAACTCAGATGAAAGGATATGAGATGATGAAGGTTCTTGGGAAGCACCATGGAAAGGGTGAAGCCACATGGGAGCCCAAATGGACATAAGAAAGGCTTATCCTATTTGTTTGCTTGCTTGATGGAATTTTGAGGGCAAAATTCTTATAAGAGGGGAAGGATGTTACGACCCCATTTTTTGGGTTCCTTTGGTGAGAAATGTAATTTATCATATTAAAGATATTGGAACAAATAATGATATAATTTTTTTTGAATAAATGGATTTCGTTTACAATAGCCTTGATGATTGTGTTGTGGGCTTTATTGGCTATTGGGCCCAATAACAAGGAAATTCAATTAATAAATGAATAATTGAGTTTTTCAAAAAAGAAAGATGAGGAAACCTTTGGAAGGAAAAAGAGTATAATCCAAAGTTGAATTTAGTGCCTCTTGGGTTCCTTGGGTTCCAAGGAGTCCAAAGTTGAAAAGAAAAGGCAATAAGAAAAGAAAAGATTAATTAAGTATTTCTTTATTAAAAAAGAAATTGAAAACAATGATAAAATGTGAAAAAATAAGTGGAAAGAGGTGCAATTGAGTTAACCTTGGTGGATTTTCATATCCCAAGAATTCCTAACATTAAAAGGTATAGCAATAAGGAAAATAAAAGAGAAATCCTCAAAAGAGATATTTTGATAAGAAATAAACAAGATAATGCAAGAAATAAAGAGAGAAGTGAGGGTTTGGTCATGATGAGTAATAATTCGAACCCCACTTGCTTTCTTGGATTACAAGGAATGGAAATAATGAGAAATAAGAAAATAAGAAAGAGGAAATATCAATTAAATAAGTCTTACTAAAGAATAATGAACTTTTGAAGAAAAGGTCGTTTTCCTTTGGAATTTGGGACTCAATTTTGGTATGAGAGTAGATAAAGCCAAGAGGAAGTTTCCCTAAAACTTTGGTTGCAAAATGATGCACGTATTTCAAGATATGAAATTTTGAAGTTATCCTAAAGTGTGAAGGATAATGGTTTTTTTGATATACATGTCACGATTTGGGCAATCAGGCTACTATTTAGCTCGCATTCCTGGCCCTAGGATCGGGATCTGAGGATTTCCGTTTGTCACCTAGCTTGGGACGGACTGGGACAGGCCGTAAGAGGAAATAGCCCAATTGCCTATTTCCGCCCCCCCCCCCCCCCCCCCCCGAGTTTCTATCTCCCTGGTTGACGAGGGCTCTTGGAAATCTTTCCATCAGGTTCGGATTGGGAAGCCGAACTCAACGAGCCTGGGTTTGTCTATCTTTAGGAAGCGGTGGGAGAATCTCCCAACCTCCAGGACTTCTGCCAACCACCCTTCACGTCCATCCCTATATATACATGGTAGAATCTTGTTGTGAGATCTCCCTCATGTTCTAAAGACTCCGCACGGCCTCCCTCATCATTTCCCCGCCCTCGAGGTGCTACTCTTCCCTCTGGATTTCATCGCCGATTCACCTGAACCACCACCGGAGGTGCTTCTTCAGGACCCGAGCAAGCGGCGCATGTCTGGGGAGATTGGAGGTGTAGGTGAGTCTGAAAGGACTTGTCAACGGAGGGCGGTGCGTCATTTCAAGAGTGGAGAAGCGGTAGCTCGAAGTCAACACCGCTGTTGACCGTAGTGTCAACCCAGTGCTGCACGCGGGATTCACCGCAAGGAAGAAGAAGAGAAGGGGAAAAGACCTTGTTACGCCTGTAGCGTCTTCAGTAAGGTAAGGACAGGATTGTCCATTGACTACCTTTAATCACAAGTTAAGGCACGTGCATCCCAGGCCATTGGATCCTGAGTGGACCAGCGGACCACAGATCTAATGATCCTGGCTTTTCTGTAAATTGCTAATAATTAATAGAAAGGGATTTTCTTACAAAAATCATAACTTCTTCTAGGAAGCTCGGATGAACAAAGTTAAAATATGAAAGTTACTTAGAAAAATACAAGGAACATATTAAAATTGGTTTGAGAACCTGAATAAGTTCCCATTTTCAAAAGTGTGTTAATCTAATGAAAAGTACTTATGTATTAGATTAAGAAACCCTAATTGAACATATTGGTTAAGTTCGTATTGTTTAGTTGATGAAATTGAGTAATTACAACGTGTTGAATAGTTGATAACGAACTTGAACCTGATTTAGATGCTTTATTACATGATTTAGGGTTTTACACCAATTATGAATGATTAAGCACTTAGAAACCCTAATTTAGGGTAAAAGAGGATAAGATCATATTTAATTCAAAAAATATGATAATATGTTGTTAAATGATGGTTCTAAGATAATTTGAATATAAAAAGTTCCTAATCATAGAAAGATAACCTTAAGATGATAATTAGGGTTTTCTAATGGATAAAGTTGAAATCAATGATAAATGGAGTTCATAGGTGAATTAGATCATAATGAACTATGATTGGTTAATCCGAAAGGAACCAAAGATGATAAAGGCTATAATGTGAATATGTGAGTAATTAGGGTTTTGCACTTAGAACTACTGTTCTAGGGTTTTGTGGATATGAATTAGGAAAGTTGTAAAAGATAAAAAAGAACCCTAATAAAACACCAATTCGGATTAGAAACCCTAGAAAGTGAATCCAAGTCAATTAAATAAATGTATTCTTGGTAAAGTGTAGTAAATAGGCTACGTATGCTTTTCAGGAATTCTGTGAATGTTGAACTGCTTCTTGGATTACTTGCTTGCGTGAAATTGTTATTAGCTTGTTGAATATACAAATCTGGTATGTGGTCAATTATGAATAACCACATTAGTTTCTCGAGAATTTTTCGGATGGTTAATCGCATTGAATGCAAATTATCAATTTAGATGTTCATATTTGCAAACTATAAAGTCACTAAGATTATCACATTAATAATAGAAGAATGGATTCTCGCTCTTACATGCCACCCTGATGGATGATGCCAAAGGTCAGGCCCAGATGGGTAGACCAATGGACACCTTGAGTGGTGACCCCAGGCTCCAAGCTCGGGAATGAGAAGGTGGCCTATGATATTGCATGACTAGAGGGCACCATGAGTGGTGACCCCAGGCACCAAGATCGGGATTGAGAAGGTGGCCTTAAGTCATTAGCAAAGGAAACCCTAAGGTGGGTATGCCAGGGTTAGGCAAAAGCGGTGGAGAATGTCATACTAGAAAATGTAAATTGGCTGGTTAATTAACTTGATTTTGATAATTAGATTGTTATCCATATGGGCAAACTTTTGGTTGTCCCCACATACTAGTATATTTCAATATACTGACTGACGTTTTGTTTGTCAGCATTTTAGGTACAACCCTGAAATGAACAAACGGTAAAGTGACACATTGTGAAAATAAAACATAAAGTGCAAGGAGGATTAGATAGAGTAGATTAAAGCTCTGGATAGATAGATTTCCAAAGTTTTTCAAAGGTAAGTAAAGTTTTAATTTTATACCCAAATCCAGTTTAGTTAGTAGAATTTCATAATTATAATTTATTATTTGTTGAACCTTTGATCTTGTTAATTGGATAACGGCACCGACCTTTTGGTCTCCCTTAATTGGGGGTTACCGGGAGGCGGGGTCGTTACAATTGGTATCAGAGTGTAGGTTCTTCATCTAATCATTAATAATTATTAAATTTTACAAACAATGTAGAACCCAAGGGAGTTATTAGAGGATTTTCTGAAAGACTGAGGTGTCTAGAAAAGGATCACGTCCGGGGGCTGGCAATATTTTCCTCCGCCCCGCTAGTCGGAATACGAGGACTCCCGGATTGTGTGACTGCCTGGCCGATGTCTTAGGATATGACTCGAAATAAGACACCTTTAGGACTCTCTCATCTTATTCATCCCTTCTCAACTGAAATTCTGTCAAGGACCTTAAGGATTAGGGTTTCCTCTCTTCTCCTCACCCTCTTGAGGTATGGGTAAGGTTAATAAGGTCTACAGAATCCTCCACCAAATTAATGAAAAGCATGTAAATAAGATGTCATGAACATAAGCTTAATAGATTAAGCGCAAGAATAGATACATGCTTAGGTCGTATGACACGAGTTGTCATGGCCCTCAGGAGAGACCTGAGGATAGACCTCCTTGGAAGAAGGATGAGTAGAGAGAGTTAGTCTTGGAGGTAGAGACCTCCATTAAAAGTAGAGACCTAGCACATCCTCTGAGGATGATGTTAGCCCTAACCCTAAGTAGAGGTTAGAGAGAGAGATGACATGATGTGTTAGATGTCATGGTAGACCAGGTGTTTGGATATACATGCCTTGGATGCCATATGAGCCATGAGAGGTTGGATGATCAAGTACCTATGGTAACCCAACCCTGAGAAGGGTCGTGCATGTTTGAGCGAAATATAGATCCTTCATGGATGAGGTTAGAGAGGAACCTATAGAAACCTTATGGGATGTTGCAGGTAGGGTATAGCTTGCACCAAAAGTACGTCAGTGGACGGCAATAGGTTGAAACCCTGGCCAGTATGCATATGGGATGAGCATAAAGGGCTAGGTATAATCTTGAGCCAAACATGAGTTAAGTATAGGCTTCACCCACATAGGGGTATGCTTGTGAGATTGAGCCTTCATGAAGAAGGGACCTCTAGTAGGAAGGCTAGATGTGGAGTTAGCTTTAGAGAGAGAAAGCAGGACCCCAGCAAAAAGGTTGTAAGCTTAGCTTATGAGATATGAGGAATAGTGGGAAGTCGAGGATAATGTGACCTAAGTGGATGATAGTGGTTGCCTCATGCATGATCCCTGGAGGCTGATGATATCTTGGTTGCCTTTAGAGGAACCAAACCCTAGAGAGAGGATGAGTCTGTTAATACCTATGTACCTCTGGTATAGATGAGAAGAAGAGTTCCTTGAATCATGTAGAGGTTTAGTAACAGGTAGTAAGGCCTTGTACCTAGTTGGTTGTCCTTGAGGAGAGGTGTTGCTCATATAAAAGGATCATGGAAGTACATGGCATACCTTGGACATGCTTGATTCGTGGTTAAGGGATTGAATGTGCAGTTGGATACCCAAAGGTGGACTTAGGGTTCCTCGCCCTAAGAGGGGAAGTAGTGTGCCCAATGCTCATGATGACATTTGAGTCTCTATAGTTTTGAGCATGGTACTCCTCATGTGTAGAGAAAAGGAAACCCCTTAAGTTAAGGTATGTTTGATGAACCCCTCACAACTAAGTTGGTCCAATGTTGTGGATGAGAACAAGTACGACCTAGCATGGTTTGATAGGTGATCTGCTTGTGCCTTAGTAGCTGCTGGGTTAGACATGCTCATGTGAATGTAAACCCTAAGGACGTTTGTGACCTTGTTGTCAAGAGTGTAATTTCCTCCCATCCTGGGAGAGGGACCCTTTTGTAGGGTGTTTACCAGTTTTATTGGTTTTGAGGTAACCTAAAGTTGTTTCATAGGATCTTGAGAAGCTAAGTGAAAAGTACATGGTATGAGTATGTACCTGTAGACCCATAGATAACCATCTCTAAGTGCATGTGGATGTGTTACCATGGAGGTAACCGGTATGGGGCCTGGCCAAGGTAGGCAGGTTTCCGTGACCCCTATGAAGGGATGAAAGTCAGTCATGAATGCAGAGGGAGATGATGAAGGCTTGGGTAAGGTTCTAAGTTGGACATGTACTATAATAGAATCCTAAGTCTATCCTAGGGTCAGGTAGGGATAAGACCGATGGAAGTAGGAGTTGCCTAATTCCCTAGTTGCACATGACCATAGGGTCGGGAGGTAACAATTATCATCATCTGAGGGCCATGGGTTAGGATATTGATCACCTTCATGAAATAATGGGCACCAAATGGCGGATGAGTAGGGCACTCTTTAGATGCATAAGGGAATAGGGATGACCCCAAGGTGCCAACACCCTATAGACCTAGAGGATATGGACAAGGATTATGCTTGGACCAAGTAGGTTTGAGACAAGTTCTCCATAGAAGTAACTTTGTTTTTTAGACGTTTGTGAAGTAGAGACATGTGTGGCATGTTTCAACTTAGATGTAAAGGTGTACTTGCAAGGTGGGATGTACCATCTGTATTCTTGGAATAGGAAGAACTTTGTATTTGGACTATAGCCAAATGCTTATTTCCTCTTGTTATGGGAGTGAGAGATAGGACAGTACACATGCCATACACCAAGGATAAAGACAATGTGAGTTGGAACGTTCCTACAAGGTATGAGGATAGAGATGATAATATACCTTTGTGGAGCGAATAATACATGGATGGTTTACAAACACTAAGAGTATTAAGGAGATCATCTTGTGAGGATGTTTTATCTTGAACTAGGTGGATTTTTGCAAAGTGTTACAAGGAATCACAAGGTTTAGTTTGATCACCATGAGGAGGAGCTCAAAGTGTTCTCAATGAAGATAGACTTAGAGTTCGAGTTTGAGATGATAAGTGAAATACAAGAAGGTGTATGTCATCAACATTACCTAATACATAAGAAGTAGCTGCCTAGTTTGGCTAGAAGAGATTGTTGGGATAACCATATGTTTGGAAAGAAGATGTGTTTTGGCTAACACACAAATGTAACAAGATATGTTGAACAAGTTAATGGTTGTTTGGTTAGCCAGTTTAGTCCTTGATGTAGTGAAAGGATGGTGATAGAACCTCAGATACACTTCTTTGGATAGGAAGGTAAGAAAACCCTGATGAGAGTAGTTTAGGGTTTTTGAGGAATCGATCTTGAGGAATCATGACATACATGAGATCATGGTTTAAGATCCCAAACACCGTGATACTACAAAGATAGTAAGTGATAGTAGTACTTGGGATTCTTAATATGATATTGCATGTAGCATGTGATCATGCAAGTCAGGAGGTGAAGGACGAACACTAGTAACCCGGTGCATGGATATAAAAGTATAAAGAGTTTTGAGAGGGAATGGGAGTTCATCACTGTGGATGTTGTGAGTCTCCCTTAGACAAAGGAAGGTCAATTTGCAAAATGGGTTATGGTAGATCGCCTTACCTAGATAACATGTGAAAGAAAGGAGTACTGTCAAGAGACAGATTCTGTTGAACTACATAAGAGAGAGAGATGGTTCAACAACACCATGATGTGAATTCAAAAGTTCTTGATGTGACCTAAAGGTTCACTTGCAGGAGGTGGAAATAGATACATGAAGAGCTTAGTGTTGGTATAGTTTATCACCCCTTACTAATGGTTAGTATGTTCCAGACTAGAGGGTCTGACGAGAGCATGTGTGCTCATCCAGGGTGATACATAGAGACAGTTCTTGTCCTTTGTAAGATGTGATGTTAACCACCATAGCCTTTATCGGGATGCAAGAAGTTTTTTTTTTGAGAGGTTTAGTTGGTCACCGCTTCATTAAGATGATGTTGGTGAAGGAGGCCTCACAAAGGTTAGAAAAGAACCACAGTGTGTGCAGATGAAGTCGCTTTAATCATGTAATGGTTGAGAGAGAGAGCCCAGAGACGACATAAGTCGTGAGCTGATGCAAAGCAGATTGACATGCAGTTCATTGTAGGAAAATGTATGATGTGAAAATCCGACCCCTCTAGACTACAGCTGAGAAAGCTGAGTCCCCGATATATGGGTCCATTTGAGATGGATTAGTGGAGATGGTTGTGTTTAGCCTTGCCCCTTAGGATAACATGATGTGAAATGTGTTCCATGAGTCCGATCTAGAGCACTATGTGAGGTACCCAAACCATGTGTTGAGCCTTGAACCTATTCAGCTTTTGAGAGGTTGAAACGTCCTGAGTCATCTATGAGGGTACGGTATACCAAGGTAAGAAAGAACTCAGATGAAAGGATATGAGATGATGAAGGTTCTTGGGAAGCACCATGGAAAAGGTGAAGCCACATGGGAGCCCTAATGGACATAAGAAAGGCTTATCCTATGTGTTTGCTTGCTTGATGGAATTTTGAGGGCAAAATTCTTATAAGAGGGGAAGGATGTTACAACCCCAATTTTTGGGTTCCTTTGGTGAGAAATGTAATTTATGATATTAAAGATATTGGAACAAATAATGATATAATTTGTTTTGAATAAATGGATTTCATTTACAATAGCCTTGATGATTGTGTTGTGGGCTTCATTGGCTATTGGGCCCAATAACAAGGAAATTCAATTAATAAATGAATAATTGAGTTTTTGAGAAAAGAAAGATGAGGAAACCTTTGGAAGGAAAAAGAGTATAATCCAAAGTTGAATTTAGTTCCTCTTGGGTTCCTTGGGTTCCAAGGAGTCCAAATTTGCAAAGAAAAGGCAATAAGAAAAGAAAAGATTAATTAAGTATTTCTTTATTAAGAAAGAAATTTAAAACAATGATAAAATGTGGAAAATAAGTGGAAAGAGGTGCAATTGAGTTAACCTTGGTGGATTTTCATATCCCAAGAATTCCTAATATTAAAATGTATAGCAATAAGAAAAATAAAAGAGAAATAAAGAGAAATCCTCAAAAGAGATATTTTGATAAGAAATACACAAGATAATGCAAGAAATAAAGAGAGAAATGAGGGTTTGGTCATGATGAGTAATAATTCGAACCCCACTTGCTTTCTTGGATTACAAGGAATAGAAATAATGAGAAATAAGAAAATAAGAAAGAGGAAATATCAATTAAATAAGTCTTACTAAAGAATAATGAACTTTTGAAGAAAAAGTCATTTTCCTTTGGAATTTGGGACTAAATTTTGGTATGAGAGTAGATAAAGCCAAGAGGAAGTTTCCCTCAAAATTTGGTTGCAAAATTATGCACGTATTTCAAGATATGCAATTTTGAAGTTATCCTAATGTGTAAAGGATAATGATTTTTTTTATATACATGTCACGATTTGGGCAATCAGGCTACTATTTAGCTCGCATTCCTAGCCCTAGGATCGGGATCTGAGGATTTCCGTTTGTCACCTAGCTTGGGATGAACTGGGACAGACCGTAAAAGGAAATAGCCCAATTGCCTATCCCCCCCCCCCCCGAGTTTCTATCTCCCTGGTTGACGAGGGCTCTTGGAAATCTTTCCATCAGGTTCGGATTGGGAAGCCGAACTCAACGAGCCTGGGTTTGGCTATCTTTAGGAAGCGGTGGGAGAATCCCCCAACCTCGAGGACTTCTGCCAACCACCCTTCGTGGCCATCCCTATATATATAGGGTAGAATCTCGCTGTGAGATCTCCCTCATGTTCTAAAGACTCTGCACGGCCTCCCTCATCCTTTCCCCACCCTCGAGGTGCTACTCTTCCCTCTGTATTTCATCGCCGATTCACCTGAACCACCACCGGAGGTGCTTCTTCAGGACCCGAGCAAGCGGCGCCTGTCTGGGGAGATTGGAAGTGTAGGTGAGTCCGAAAGGACCTGTCGACGGAGGGTGGAGCGTCGTTTCAAGAGTGGAGAAGCGGGAGCTCGAAGTCAACACCGTTGTTGACCGTAGTGTCGACCCTGTGCTGCACGCATGATTCACCGCAAGGAAGAAGAAGAGAAGGGGAAGAGACCTTGTTACGCCTGTGGCGTCTTCAGTAAGGTAAGGACAGGATTGTCCTTTTACTACCTTTAATCGCAACTTAAGGCGCGTGCATCCCTAGCTGTTGGATCCTGAGTGGACCAGCGGACCACGAATCTAATGATCCTGGCTTTTCTGTAAATTTCTAATAATCAATAGAAAGGGATTTTCTTACAAAAATCATAACTTCTTCTAGGAAGCTCGGATGAATAAAGTTAAAATATGAACATTACTTAGAAAAATACAAGGAACATATTAAAATTGGTTTGAGAACCTAAATAAGTTCCCATTTGCAAAAGTGTGTTAATCTAATGAAAAGTACTTATGTATTAGATTAAGAAACCCTAATTGTACATATTGGTTAAGTTCGTATTGTTTAGTTGATGAAATTGAGTAATTGCAACCTGTTGAATAGTTGATAACGAACTTGAACCTGATTTAGATGCTTTATTACATGATTTAGGGTTTTACACCAATTATGAATGATTAAGCACTTAGAAACCCTAATTTAGGGTAAAAGAGGATAAGATCATATTTAATTTGAAAAATATGGTAATATATTGTTAAATGATGGTTCTAAGATATTTTGAATATAAAAAGTTCATAATCATAGATAGATACCCTTAAGATGATAATTAGGGTTTTCTAATGGATAAAGTTGGAATTAATGATAAATAAAGTTCATAGGTGAATTAGATCATAATGAACTATGAGTAGTTAATCTGAAAGGAACCAAAGATGATAAAGGCTATAATGTGAATATGTGAGTAATTAGGGTTTTGCACTTAGAACTACTGCTCTAGGGTTTTGTGGATATGAATGAGGAAAGTTGTAAAAGATAAAAAAAGAACCCTAATAAAACACCAATTCGGATTAGAAACCCTAGAAAGTGAATCCAAGTCAATTAAATAAATGTATTCTTGGTAAAGTGTAGTAAATAGGTTACGTATGCTTTTCAGGAATTATGTGAATGTTGAACTGCTTCTTGGATTACTTGCTTGTGTGGAATTGTTATTAGCTTATTGAATCTAAAAATATGGTATGTGGTTAATTATGAATAATCGCCTTAGTTTCTCGAGGATTTTCCAGATGGTTAATCGCATTGAATGCAAATTATCAGTTTGGATGTTCATATTTGCAAACTATAAGGTCACTATGATTATCACATTAATAATAGAAGTATGGATTCTCGCACTTACATGCCACCCTGATGGATGATGCCAAAGGTCAGGCCCAGATGGGTAGACCAATGGACACCTTGAGTGGTGACCCCAGGCACCAAGCTCGGGAATGAGAAGGTGGCCTATGATATTGCATGACTAGAGGGAACCATGAGTGGTGACCGTAGGAACCAAGCTCGGGATTGAGAAGGTGGCTTTAAGTCATTAGCAAAGGAAACCCTAAGGTGGGTATGCCAGGGTTAGGCAAAAGCGGTGGAGAATGTCATATTGGAAAATGTAAATTGGCTGGTTAATTAACTTGATTGTGATAATTAGATTGTTATCCATATGTACAAACTTTTGGTTGTCCCCACATACCAGTATATTTCGATATACTGAACGACATTTTGTTTGTCAACATTTTAGGTACAACCCTGAAATGAACAAACGGTAAAGTGACACATTGTGAAAATAAAACATAAAGTGCAAGGAGGATTAGATAGAGTAGATTCGAGCTCTGGATAGATAGATTTCTAAAGTTTTTCAAAGGTAAGTAAAGTTTTAATTTTATACCCAATTCCAGTTTAGTTAGTAGAATTTCATAATTATAATTGATTATTTGTTGAACCTTTGATCCTGTTAATTGGATAACGGCACCGACCTTTCGATCTCCCTTAATTGGGGGTTACCGGGAGGCGGGGTCGTTACATTATACCTAGCCCTTTATGCTTATCCCATAAGCTATCCATCATGCATACTGGCCAGGGTTTCAACCTACTGCCATCCACTGACGTACCCTGGTGCAAGCTATACCCTACCTGCATAAGCCCATAGGGTTCTATAGGTTTTTCTCTAACCCCATCAATGAAGGAGCTATCCTTCACTCTAACATCCATGACTCTTCCTAGTGTTGGGTCGCCAGAGGTACTAACTCATCGAAATTCTCATGGCACATACGTCATCTGAGGCATGTCTATCCAAACACCTGGTCTATCATGACATCCAACTCATCTTGTTGTCTTTCTCTCTCTCTAACCTTCACTTAGGGTTAGGGTTAACATCATCCTCAGAGGATGTGCCAGGTCTCTACTTGTAATGGAGATTTATATCTCCAAGACTAACTATCTTTATCTATCCTCCTAATAAGAAGGTCTAGCCTCAGGTCTATTCTGAGGACATGACAACTTATATCATACCACCTAAGCATGTATCTATTCTTTAATTTGTGCTTAATCTATTAAGCTTATGTCCATGACATTCTATTTACATGCTTTTTATTAATGTGGTGGAGGATTCCTTAAACCTTATTAACCTTACCCATACCTCAAGAGGGTGAGGAGAAGAAAGAAAACCCTAATCATTAAGGTCCTTAACAGAATTTGAGTTGAGAAGGGATGAATAAGATGAGAAAGTCCTAAAGGTATCTTATTTCGATTCATACCCTAAGACTTTGGCTAGGCAATCACATGAATCTGGGAGTCCTCATATTCCGACTAGCGGTGCGGAGGATAATATTGCCAGCCCCCGGGTCGTGATCCTTTTCTAGACACCTCTGTCTTTCGGATAATCGTCTAATAACTCCCTTTGGTTCTACGGAGTTTGTAAAATTTAATAATTATTAATGGTTAACTGAGGAACCTATGCTCTGATACCAAATGTAACGACCCCGACTCCCGATAACCCCCAATTAAGGGAGACCGAAAGGTCAGAGCCGTTAACTAATAACCCGGATCAAAGGTTCGATAATTAACCAAGAAAATTATTAAATTTTATCATACTAAACTAAAAAGTTGTAAGAAAATAAACTTTTGCATACCTTTTTTTTTAACTTGGATCTCTAAACTTCTATCCACTTAAGGATTCTACTCTAACAAATCCTGCTTATTTTACTTCATGTATTTCCCAATATGACGATTTACTGTTTGTTCTTTTGGCTTGTACCTAAAACGCCGACAAACAAAACATCGGTCAGCCGAAGCTGGTATGTGGGGGAAACAATAATCATTCAATTATTCTTAACAATGTAATCATTCAATTAATCGTTTAACAACCAAGATTACGTTTTAAGTCATACTACTCAATCCTTACCTATCCCCTAACTCTGTGATGTCCTTGCATGCTACCTCTCTTTAGGTAGATCCTTACCCCCATGGTCCTACCTTACAGGTACCCAATACATAAGGTAATAGAGTCGCATGGAACTACCCAGAAGTAGCCCAATATCTAACTCAAAGTGACTTGATGGACCTACCCCATTGGTAGCCATGTACTGAGTCATTTGATGACCAGATGGACCTACCCAATAGGTAGCCATGTACTAGGTCAACTAATAAGCCACAGAGGGGACCAGGATCTGAGCTAGTAGGCACATATCTTAGGTGATAGTCATATCCACATTATAGTTTACATGAATTAAAATCATCCAACAATTAATTCATGACATCGATGAAAACTTAGATAAACCTTGGAAGACTAACTCGGGATAATCATAAGCATAACCACATACCTGATCTGATGATTTCACAAGCATTAAGCAAACCCAACCAAGAATGTAATCCAAGCAAGCATTTCAATCATCACATAATTCCTGAAAAGAATATGTACTCTATTTTTACACACTTTATCAAGAATCTACTTTATTGACTTGGATTCACTTTCTAGGGTTTTTGTACCCTTTTAGGGTTTCATTAATCTTCATTAGGGTTTCTTAGATCCATTCCTCAAACTTTATCCCTTTTAGGTCAACAAATCCTAAAATACTCTTTTCTACTCATATAAACCCTAATTGCTCATCCATTTTAATAGTCTTGTATTGAAACAATTAAAACAATTAAAACACATATTCATCTAAATTAGGGTTTTCAAGCTCATTAATGCATATTCATGCACGAAACCCTAAATTAAGCCAATTATATAAAAAGATCATCTTTTTAGATCCTATTTTCACTTTTATTAACAATAGGTTAATATTGGCTTAAGTTATCCAAATAACATCATTACATCCATCTATCATCAAATCTAAGGGTTTTTCCTTAATTATATCATTAAAGATGATAACTTTATGTACTTTTCAAATTTCAAGCATATTTATGCACATAAACTCTAAATTAGACTAATCACGTGCAAAGTTCTTCCTTTTTTAACACAATGTACCCTTTTACATTTAACAGGTTAACATCAACTCTAATGATCCATTAAACCCTATTAAACACTTTATTCATTTCAAAATAGGGTTTCTTAATCTTTAATTCATTAAAGATGATAATTTACACTACTCTTCGAATATCAAGAGGAATTAGCTTCTAAATATATTTTTATTGGATTCCTTGCATTCTCCTGATCAATATTCATATATTACTTGTCCTAATCGGAGTTACCAATCATTAGATATGATTTTTGCAACAAATCACTTACCACAGCCAATGAGAGGGCGCCATGTCACCTCTATCTTCATGCAACGTTGTCTGATTAGAAATTATAACAGAATGTCGATTTTTCCCCTGATAAGTTAAGTGGGTCTTCAGCTCGTGGAGGGGCAGGATCGTCCAGCGAACTGTTGATCATCTTCCTCCTTGGATCAGCCGCGACGCGGCTGCCCTAGCTGCCCATGGCACGGCTCCACCTCCTGGTTTGAACCCGTTAGCCACCACGGCTCCTACCCCCTCTCCCGTCGTGCTCTCGCACAGACGGGGATGCCTTCAGAATGTGGCCAGTCGATCGGGATCGAGCCCAGCAGGTCTACCGCCTTGGTTGGCCTGCACCTAACCTACAGCGTCATGCAAGTGTAGGGAGCCAACGCGACGGTCGTCCAACCTCTCTAACAATGTAGAAGCGTCACACTCTCCTCACACGATCCTCACTGCTCCAGGGATCGATCTACACCCTCTATTAGGGTTTTATCAAAGAAGATGAAGAAGGGAGGTATAGTTGCGTGGAATTCCTCTGGATTCACCCCCAAGTCTTACCCCTTATATAGGGGAAGTCAACGAAGCCCTAGGATGGCTTTCCTTAAAGAAACGAAGTCCCTCTTCTAATAGGAATCATTTTCCTTCAAAGAGAAGCCATTCTTCTCTCTTTCTCTCTCCTTTGATATTTCCTATTACTTGGATATTTAGGAATTCGAAAATCCCTCTCATTATTGTCTTTATTCTTAGCTTTTAATCCATTAGCCATGAAATTTCTATTTTCTTTTAATAGAAATTTCTTCCTTTAAGCAATACATATTAATAATGTATCACATTATCCTTTTATTTTGCAAATTTGGTATTTTCTCTTTCTTTCCTCTTTATTGGGGCTCCTTGGACCCCAAGAAACTCTATTATTTAGAAATTCTTTTCCAAGGATATTTATTATCCTTCTAGATGCATCTATATGCATTATTTCACATTATCTTGTTTATTTCTCATTAAATAACTCTTTTTGAGGTTTTCTCTTTATTTCTCTTTTATTTTCCTTATTGGCATTTCTTTTAATATTAGTAACCTCATGGGTACGAAAATTCACCAAGAAATCTCATTTATGCATCTTTCCATTCATTTTCCACATTTTATCATTATTTTCAATTTCTTTCTTAATAAAGAAATACCTAATTAATCTTTTTCTTTTCTTATTGCCCTTTCTTTGCAACTTTGGACTCCTTGGAACCCAAGGAACCCAAGAGGCACGAAATCCCTCTTTGGATTTGCCTTCTAGAGGTTTCCACATTTTTCTTTTCTCAAATATTCAATTATTCATTTACTAATTGAATTTCCTTGTTATTTGGGCCCAATAGCCAATAAAGCCCACAACACAACCATCAAGTCTATTCTAAATGAAATCCATTTATTCGAACCAAATTATATCATTCTTTGTTCAAATATCTTTAATATGAGAAATTACATTTCTCACCAAATGAACCCAAAAAAATTGGGGTTGTAACATCCTTCCCCTCTTATAGGAATTTTGTCCTCAAAATTCTATCAAGCAAACAAACAATTCAGGATAAGCCTTTTCCATGTCCATCGTTGGCCCCTATGTGGTTTTACCGTACTCATGGTGCTTCCAAAGAACCTTTATCAACACATATTCTTTTCTTTGAGTTCTTTCATCATGTCGTCTATAAACTGCACAGGTCACTTGGGCCATTTCAACCTCCCTTGGGGCTCACTAGGTTCATTGCGCAGCACATGGTCGGGGTACCTCACATAGTGCTCTAAATTGGACACCTGGAACTCATCACACATTACTTTATCCTGACGGGTAAAGTCAACCATAACCTTCTCCACCAATCCATTTCAAATGGACCCATGTATCGGGGACCCAACTTCCTTAGCTGTAGCTCAGAGGGGTCGGATTTTTTTTGCCACATATTTCCCATAGTGAACTGCATGTCAGTCTACTTTGCATCTGCTCATGACTCTTTTCAGCACTAGGCTCCTTTCATCCATTGCACAATCAAAGCGACTTCATCTACACACACTGTGGTCCTTTTCTAACCATCACGTGGTCCTTTCACCAACATCACCTTACTGAGGTGGTGACTGACACAACCTCTCTTACAGAGCTTCTTTAAATCTCGATAATGGCTATGGTGGTTAACTTCACATCTTGCATAGGACAAGAACTGTCTCTAGCTATCACCCCAAATGAGTACATATGCTCTCATCAAACCCTTTAGTCTGGATCATACTAACCATTAGTTAGGAGTGATAAACTGTACTAACATCGAGTTCTTCATGTACCTACTTCCACCTTTTGGAAGGAAACCTTTAGGTCAAACTCAAGAACCTTGGAACTCGCTTCATGGTGTAATTGAACCATCTCTCTCATGACTAGTTCAACCAAATCTATCTCTTGACAGAACTCTTTCTTTCTCATGTCATCTAGGTAAGGCGATATACCATAACCGATATTGCATTTCGACCTTCCTTGGTCTAAGGGAGACTTACAACATCCATAGTGATGAACTCCCTTTCTCTTTCGGGGACTCTTTATCCTTTATATCAATGCACTGGGTTATAAGTGTTCATCTATCTGGCCATATACCACATGTAACTTTATCTTAGGTATCTACAGTACCACTGTCACTTATTATCTTTGTAGCACGGTGTATGGTGATCTTAAATTCATGATCTCCTGTATGTCATTATTCTTCAAGATCAATACCTCAAAAAATCCCTAAACCATTCTATCAGGGTTTCATCACCATCTTTTCCAAAGAAGTGCATCTGAGGTTCTACCACCATCCTTTCATTGCATCAAGGACTAGACTGGCTAACCAAACAACCATTAACTGATCTCATTACATTAGTGTTAGACAAGCATACCTTCTTTTCCAAACATTGGGTTAATCTAACAACCAAACTAGGCAAATATATCTCAACCAGAGCATCCATTACCACTTCACCTTCTTATGTATTAGGTAATGTTGATGACATACACCTTCTGGTATGCCACTTATTATCTCATCTCATACTCTAAGTCTATCTTCATCGAACTCATCTTCTTGGTGATCAAACTCTACCTTGCATCGCTTACAAATTCCACATAGCTCCTGATAAAACATCCTCATAAGATGACTACACTACTCCTCATAGTGTTTGTAAACCATCCATGTATCTTTCACTCCACCAAGGTATGTTATCATCTCTGTCCTCATACCTCGAAGCAACATTCCAACTCGCATCATCTTTTATCCTTGGTGTATGGCATGCGTACTGTCCCATCTCTACCTCCCATAACAAGAGGAAATAAGCATTTGGTGGCTGTCCAAACACAAAGTTCTTCTTGTTCCATGAGTAGATATGATACATTCCACATCGCCAGTACACCTTCAATTCTAAGTTGAAACATGCAACTTATGTCTCCACATCACAAACATCATGATATCAAAGTTGCTTCCATGGAAAACTAGTCTCGAACCTACTTGGGTTACTACACAATCCTTTGTCATCTCCTCTAGGTCTATAGGGTGTCGACACTTTTGGGGTCATCCCTCTTCCCTCATGCATCAGAGAGTGCCCTACTCATCTACCCTTTGGGTCCCATGAGTTTATGAAGGTGATCAATCTCCTAACCCATGGCCCTCAGACAATGATAGTTGTTACCTCCTGACCCTATGGTCATGTGCAACTAGGGAATTAGGCAACTCCTACTTCCATCGGTCTTACCCCTACCTGACCCTAGGATAGACTTAGGATTATATCATAGTACATGTCCAACTTAGAACCTTACCCAAGCATTCATCATCTCTCTTCCTGTATTCATGGGCTGACTTTCATCCTTTCATAGTGATCATGGCAACCTGCCTACCTTGGTCAAGCCCCATACCGGTTACCTCCATGGTAACATATCCACATGCACATAGAGATGGTTATGTATGGGTCTATAGGTTCATTCTCATGCCATGTACTCTTCACTTAGCTTCTCAAGATCCTATGAAACCTCCTTAGGTTACCTCAAAACCAACCAAACTGGTAAACTCCCTACCAAAGGGACCCTCTCCCAAGATGGGAGGAAACTACACCTTGATAACAAAGGTCACAAGCATCCTTAGGGTTTACATTCACATGAGCATGCTTAATCCTAGCAAGCTACTAAGGCACAAGAAGACACTTACCAAACCATGCTAGGTCACACTTATTCTCATCCTCAACATTAGACCGACTTCGTCGTGAGGGGTTCATCAAACATACCCTTATTTTAAGGGGTTTCCTTTATCTCTACACATGAGGAGTACCATGCTCGAAACTGTAGAGACTCCAATCTCATCATGAGTATTGGGTACACTGCTTCCCCTCTTAGGCCTAGGAACCATAGGTTCACCTTTAGGTGTCTGATTACATGCTCAAACTCTTAACCATGAATCAAGCATGTCCAAGTTATGTCATGTACTTCCATGATCCTTCTACTCGAGCAACACTTCGGAGTTGAGTCCTCTTCCAAGACAACCAACTAGGTATAAAACCTCACAACTGGTTACTTAAACCTCCTCAGGGTCTAAAGCACTCTTTATTTCATCTAGAAGATAATCACTTATACCATAGGTGCTAGTAGCATCCACTATCATCCACTTAGGTCGCATCATCCTCAACTCCCACTATTCCTCAAGTTTTGGGGTTTTAGGCTTCCAACCTCCTTGTTGGGGTCCGGCTTTCTCTCTCTAGAGCTACCTCCACCTCCAGCCATACTACTAGAGGTCCCTTCTCTATGAAGGCTCCAGCTCACAAGCATACCCCTATGTGGTTGAAGCCTATTCTCAACTCATGTTTGGCTCAAGATTATATGTTACAACCCCAATTTTTGGGTTCCTTTGGTGAGAAATGTAATTTCTCATATTAAAGATATTGGAAAAATTATGATATAATTTGTTTTGAATAAATGGATTTCGTTTACAATAGCCTTGATGATTGTGTTGTGGGCTTTATTGGCTATTGGGCCCAATAACAAGGAAATTCAATTAATAAATGAATAATTGAGTTTTTGAGAAAAGAAAGATGAGGAAACCTTTGGAAGGAAAAAGAGTATAATCCAAAGTTGAATTTCGTGCCTCTTGGGTTCCTTGGGTTCCAAGGAGTCCAAAGTTGCAACGAAAAGGTAATAAGAAAAGAAAAGATTAATTAAGTATTTCTTTATTAAGGAAGAAATTGAAAACAATGATAAAATGTGGAAAATAAGTGGAAAGAGGTGCAATTGAGTTAACCTTGGTGGATTTTCATATCCCAAGAACTCCTAACATGAAAAGGTATAGCAATAAGGAAAATAAAAGAGAAATAAAGAGAAATCCTCAAAAGAGATATTTTGATAAGAAATAAACAAGATAATGCAAGAAATAAAGAGAGAAGTGAGGGTTTGGTCATGATGACCTGATGGACCTACCCCATAGGTAGTCATGTACTAGGTCAACTAATAAGCCATAGAGGGGACTAGGATCTGAGCTAGTAGGCACATATCTTAGGTGATAGTCATATCCACATTATAGTTTGCATGAATTAAAATCATCCAACAATTAATTCATGACATCGATGAAAACTTCGATAAACCTCATAAGAATAACTCGGGATAATCATAAGCATAAACACATACCTGATCTGATGATTTCACAAGCATTAAGCAAACCCAACTAAGAATGTAATCCAAGCAAGCAATTCAATCATCACATAATTCCTGAAAAGAATATGTAATCTATTTATTACACACTTTATCAAGAATCTACTTTATTGACTTGGATTCACGTTCTAGGGTTTTTGTACCCATTTTAGGGTTTCATTAATCTTCATTAGGGTTTCTTAGATCCATTCCTCAAACTTTATCCCTTTTAGGTCAACAAATCCTAAAATACTCTTTTCTACTCATATAAACCCTAATTGCTCAAATTATCCATTTTAATAGTCTTGTATTGACTTAGGATCATCATATCCCTATTTACTTATGGATTTGAACAATTAAAACAATTAAAAGGCATATTCATCTAAATTAGGGTTTTCAAGCTCATTAATTCATATTCATGCATGAAACCCTAAATTAAGCCAATTATATAAAAAGATCATCTTTTTAGATCCTATTTTCACTTTTATTAATAATAGGTTAATATTGGCGTAAATTATCCAAATAACATCATTACGTCCATCTATCATCAAATCTAAGGGTTTTTCCTTAATTATATCATTAAAGATGATAACTTTATGTACTTTTCAAATTTCAAGCATATTTATGCACATAAACTCTAAATTAGACTAATCACGTGCAAAGTTCTTCCTTTTTTTAACACAATGTACCTTTTTACATTTAACAGGTTAACATCAACTCTAATGATCCATTAAACCCTATTAAACACTTTATTCATTTCAAAATAGGGTTTCTTAATCTTTAATTCATTAAAGATGATAATTTACACTAATTTTCGAATAGAGAGAGGAATTAGCTTATAACTATATTTTTATTGGATTCCTTACATTCTCCTGATCAATATTCATATATTACTTGTCCTAATCGGAGTTACCAATCATTAGATATGATTTTTGCAATAAAACACTTACCACAACCAATGAGAGGGTGCCACGTCACCTCTATCTTCATGCAACGTTGTCTGATTAGAAATTATAACAGAATGTCAATTTTGCCCCCTCATAAGTTAAGTGGGTCTTCAGCCCGCAGAGGGGCAGGACCGTCCAGCGAACAGTTGATCGTCTTCCTCCTTGGATCAGTCGCGACGTGGCTGCCCTAGCTGCCCATGGCACGGCTCCACCTCCTGGTTTGAACCCGTTAGACACCACGACTCCTACCCCCTCTCCCGTCGTGCTCTCGCGCAGGCGGGGATGCCTTCAAAATGTGGCCAGTCGGCTGGGATCGGGCCCAGTAGGTCTGTCGCCTTGGCTGGCCTGCAGCTAACCTACGGCGTCGTGTAGGTGCAGGGAGCCAACGCGACGGTCGTCCAGCCTCTCTAACAATGTAGAAGCGGCACACTCTCCTCACACGATCCTCACTGCTCCAGGGATCGAGCTACACCCTCTATTAGGGTTTTATCAAAGAAGATGAAGAAGGGAGGTATAGCTGCGTGGAATTCCTCTAGATTTCCCCCAAGTCTTACCCCTTGAATAGGGGAAGTCAACGAAGCCCTGGGATGGCTTTCCTTAAAGAAATTAAGTCCCTCTTCTAATAGGAATCATTTTCCTTCAAAGAGAAGCAATTCTTCTCTCTCTCTCCTTTGATATTTCCTATTACTTGGATATTTAGGAATTCAAAAATCCCTCTCATTATTGTCTTTATTCTTAGCTTTTAATCCATTAGCCATGAAATTTCTATTTTCTTTTAATTGAAATTTCTTCCTTTAAGCAATACCTATTAATAATGTATCACATTATCTTTTTATTTTGAAAATTTGGTATTTTCTCTTTCTTTCCTCTTTATTGGGGCTCCTTGGACCCCAAGAAACTCTATTATTTAGAAAAAAATTTCCAAGGATATTTATTATCCTTCTAGATGCATCTATATGCATTATTTCACAGTATCTTGTTTATTTCTCATTAAAATAACTCTTTTTGAGGTTTTCTCTTTATTTCTCTTTTATTTTCCTTATTGGCATTTCTTTTAATATTAGCAACCTCATGGATACGAAAATTCACCAAGAAATCTCATTTATGCCTCTTTCCATTCATTTTCCACATTTTATCATTATTTTCAATTTCTTTCTTAATAAAGAAATACCTAATTAACCTTTTTCTTTTCTTATTGCCCTTTCTTTGCAACTTTGGACTCCTTGGAACCCAAGGAACCCAAGAGGCACGAAATCCCTCTTTGGATTTGCCTTCTAGAGGTTTCCACATTTTTCTTTTCTCAAATATTCAATTATTCGTTTACTAATTGAATTTCCTTGTTATTTGGGCCCAATAGCCAATAACGCCCACAACACAACCATCAAGCCTATTGTAAATGAAATCCATTTATTCGAACCAAATTATATCATTATTTGTTCAAATATATTTAATATGAGAAATTACATTTCTCACCAAATGAACCCAAAAAAATTGGGGTTGTAACAAATCATGTAACCATGGACTTTGTGGTTGGTTTGCCTAGAATAGCCAAAAGTCATGATTCCATTTGGGTGATAGTTGATAGGTTGACAATGACATCACATTTATTACCTATTATAACAACCTACACAGCTGAGAAGCTGGCACAGATAGTGTGTTTGCACGGGGTTCTAGCTACTATTGTTTCTGATAGAGGTCCCCATTTTACGAGTCATTTTTGGGAGCGACTCCATAAAGCTTTGGGTATACAGTTAAGGTTTAGTACAGCCTTTCACCCACAAACAGATGGACAATCTGAAAGGACCATACAAACCTTGGAGGACTTGCTTAGGGCATGTGTCCTTCAGTTTGTAGGAAGTTGGGATCTACACATGAGCTTGATAGAATTTGCTTATAATAATAGCTATCAGCACAGTATTGATATGGCACCATATGAGGCATTATACGATAGACGTTGTAGATCTCCTTTATGTTGGTATGAAACAGGAGAATATCAACTTCTGGGTCCTGAGCTAGTATAACAAACAACTGAGAAGATAAAAGTCATACAACAACAGTTGAAAGCTGCTCAGGATAGAAATAAATCTTATGCTGATAAATGTCGTAGACCCTTAGAATTCCAATTTGGAGACAGGTTATACCTCAAGGTCTCACCTTGGAAAGGTATCCTAAGATTTGGAAAGAAGGGGCAGTTAGCTCCTAGGTTTATGGGGCCTTATCCGATCATTGAAAGAATGGGAAAGGTAGCCTATAAGCTGGAATTACCACCTGAGTTGCATAGATTGCACCCAGTGTTTCATATTTCCATGCTAAGGAAGTGTCATCCTGACACAGAGTTAGTTCTACAACCTGTGGAGGTAGAACTAAATGATGATATATCTTATGTTGAAGGACTTGTGTTGGTTCTTGACAAAAGAATTAAAAAGCTAAAAAAGAAAGACATTTGTCTTGTAAAAGTTCTCTAGCATCACCGTGGCATTGAAGAAGTTACATGGGAGTTATAGGAAGAGATGAGAAGGAAATACCCTTCTCTTTTCTCTTGATGTTTTCATTAATGATTTCGGGGACAAAATCCTTGTAAGGGGTGGATAACTGGTAACATCCCTGACCTGGGTTATGCTTTAACCCTAGGTGTTTTGTTTAAGAAAGATAATTATCTGCTTTATATTATCTTTTGAAAATTAATTAAGGCTCAAGAGGAACTTATATTTCAATTTTAGTCCATTTTGAATAATGTTGAAAATAATGTTTTACTTGCTTTGGACTAAAGTGCAAATTACTTAAGTTGAGGGGTTAAATTGCAAATGTTACATTATAAGATATTCCTCATGTGTTGAAGCATCATGAGAATGAAGATGATGTAGATGAATGGCTAGTGAAAGCCTGAGTACCAAGAAAGAGCTGATAAAACAATGTTTGTGCATTAAAACCTAGTTTTGGTGTAATGTGCAATTTACCCAAAACACATGGTTCAATATGCAATTTACCACTTCAAAATAGTCCCCAATATTCTTGGTATCTTGTAGAGGCAATAAAATGATAGGGGTATCTCATTTGAGCTATTGTGAAGGAGAGAGAATCTTGATATTAAAATAATCAAAATTTAAGCATAATTGAAATAATGCAAAAATAATCATATTAAATGGATTGCTCTTCAAAAAAAATTGTGTTGATTGAAATCCACATAAATGGACGTCCTTGTGCCTTGCAAAGGCAAAGGAAAGATCTACGTGAGTTGAGAACCCACTCACATTAAGAAACTAAAAAGAATTATCCACTAACTTATGGATAATGATACTATAAAGGTTAAGGTGCTTAATTTCTTTTCCCTTGATTCATGGATAATGGAAGGGAGTTCGGTGGTGAGGAAGATATCTTTGCATGCAAGGAACTAAGGGGGAAGAGGTGGCACCAATTTCAGAATTAAAGGATTTGTATAAGGCATTTTCTCTCTCATTGATTTCCTTATAAAAACACCTTTTACCACTCAAACCAAAGGCTTTTTCGAATCCACTTCTTCTCTTTGCTTGCAAAAACGACCAAGGAAGCTAGGAGAAGCAGGAGGACAACCCCCAACCTGTTGGTAAGCTTCTTGACCTTCTTTCCTCTTGATTTCATGGTGGAAATCACAAATCGATGCATGATTTCTTCTTACATCAATCCCATCTTCAATTCTAACCATTCCTTTTCACTCAAAAGCTTGAGGAACGAACCTTGTGGTGTGAAAAAGCTTCTTCGGCCATTTTTGATGTGAATATCCAAGATTTGAATCTCAATTGGAGGCGGGTTATATAACTTGAACCCTTATTCATTGTTATTGAATTCAATTCTTCAATTCATTATGTTCAATTGCTCTTTTTGCGATTACTTTGATTAGTTGATGCAACTACCATGATAATGATAGTAGTTTTCGATGGACTAAGGCTTGATGATGATAACATCATCCTAGGGCACACATTCCAACTTCCTATTGCAAACGGTTTTAAGACCTTGGTCCAAACGGTTTCACCAAACCGTTTGGTTTCCAAACCGTTTGAAGGTTTGGATCCCAAACCGTTTAGAAGGGTTGACCATTTGGATGGGTTGACCGTTTGAGGTCAGGAACCTAGCATGTTGGATATTGATCTAATGGATCCAATTGATTAATTCAATATAGGGACAATCCTCCAAATAGAAACCCTAATCGGGTTAAGTGTTGAATTCCTATTAATTGAATTAACGTTTTGGGTTGATTTGCCTAAATGGTCTCAAGACCATTTGGAGATCACCCAAACGGTCTCAAGACCATTTGGAGGTCAACCAAGACCGTTTAGAGTTCTAGGGTTGAGTATGGTTGAGTAATTGAAGATCCAGAGATATCAAATTGAAATGCAATCAATAGCTAATTTGATGATCAATCCAATGATGCAAACCCTAATTGATTTTCACATATTTTCATGAATGATGAGGAAAACGGTCTCAAGACCATTTGGAGATCATCCAAATGACCACAAGTCCGTTTGGAGGTCATCCAAATGACCTCAAGACCGTTTGAGGTCAGGTCATATCATAACTTGATGATGATTCATTGATTTCAATTGGATTAGTTCCACAATGTTAACCATTGATGGTTCCTCGATTTCAAAACCCTAGTTGATGGTTTCTTTATTATAAATCCTAGTTCAATTGGGTTTAAAACCCTAATTGATGGTATAATTGAAGGATGATTCAATAGTTCAATTGATGAATGAATCAAGGAGTCAATTGATAGGCGGTTCATTGTTGGAAACCTTGATTTGATTAAGTGTTGAAAGACCTTTTGGTCCATTCAGTTTTGAGAGGGTTTGGACCAAATGGTCTTAAGACCGTTTGAGTCCAAACGGTCACATGACCATTTGGGACCAAACGGTCTCAAGACCATTTGGGTCCAAACGATCCCAAACCATTTGGAGACCCAAGTCTAGGCGATTTCAACACATTTCTTGCTTAAACGGTTTCAAGGGCAATCTTCCCAAACGGTTTCAAACTGTTTGAATTCTAAGAGACCAAGACCGTTTAGGGTCTAAGTAATCAAAACCATTTGAAGTTCAACATGGTCAATCCATTTGGATACCTAATCTATTTGAAGATTTATTTGGTGATTTCATTTGAATACCTCATTAATTGAAGGTTCAATTGATCAAATCTTCTAGACACCTAATGTATTTAGATGGTTGATACCCTTAGTGGGATTAATGATTGATGCATAAGGATGCAGTAACTCAATACATCATGTTAACCCTAAATGCATGTGTCTGAAGGAAGAGTAGGCTCAATCTAGTCAAGAATTGAGTAATGGACATCCTGAATAGGATGAGAGAGAAAGATTCATACATGTAAGATAATCATATAGTAATCAAGCTTGACACATTCAAAATAAGAGTTATATACAAGTTAGGTTATGATCCTTGATAAAGAGATCATGAAATCCTTTGATTGATGAATTCAAACCCTAATCTAGGGTGATGTGATGCAAATAGTAAATCCTAATTCTGGATTATACTATATAGTGTGAAACCCTAATCTTGGACAATGAAATGATGAATCATTGGTCCTAATTGAACAAAGGGGATGAATAACCCTGATTAAAATGAAATGAGAAACCCTAACCCTGGTAAGGGAATAGTGGTGTTACTCTGTAATAGCATGGAACTAAAATATGATTGATATATCTATTATCATGTGTGCTAACCATGTAGGTATTCTGAGATGATGAATATAGCCAAGTATGAGCTATGATGCTTTATTTATTGAAATTATTTATTGGGCCTTGTGTGCCATAATATGCCTTGTTGCTTAGTAAGAAGTAACAAGAGAGTTAATGGGCCTCAAGTGTCAGATAAGATGCTTGTGTAACAAGTGTCATGTGTACCTTGGTCAGATGACCTAAAGCTGATGGTTACCTGAAAAAGTAGTAACAGTGCTTAGTGATGAGCTACGAGTTTGAATACCCAGAACCATATGTTTATGGCATTGAGTTTGAAATGAGGGAATGAGGTCCCAATGTCTTTTAAAGAATGAGAAGTAACTCATGAAAACAGTACATGTTTCTTTGTAGCATTTGTCCTAATAAGTTATGTTTGAAAACTTGACTGATGCTAAAAGAATATGATAATGTACTTAATTAATCAAGTGAAATCTATTCATGTAGTGCTCTGACCATAGATCCATCATCGTCAGTAGTTGGTGATGGTGAAACAGGTTTTCCTACAGGATCTACTGGAGTTCACATATTTTTGAATATGTGGGGGTCGAAAGGAGAAAATATATGTACGTCCTAATGAGGGAATTGATGGAAGGTAAATATTAAACCTCTCAATCCTTCATTATATGTTCTGGGATGGATGTATCACAAATATCCTGATGATGTTAATGTTGGATCGATGGAGGTAAACACGAAATCTCTCGATTGCGAAGAGAGTGCAGCCGCCGTTGTAGCTCTATAGAGAAGATGCCACTATACCCTGGCAAGCTATGTAGCAGAGACACACAATGCCCTGCATGTAATCTCACACTGACCGAGATGTGGGAAGTCATGGAAGTCGGCTCTTCCTTTGACTTTGTATGGTACCGATTTCAATTTCGCAACGGTCGGTTGGAGTATGAGCGGTATACCTCATCTCCTGAGAGCTTAAGTATGTTTGTAAAATGTAATCAGCCGTGTAGCATATTTGCATAAGATTGAAACACGAGAACCACTGGTTGATGTTATAATTGCTTAGCACGTCCTCGACACATAAATGCTACTTATGTTCTTTAATTCAATATTGAATAAGAGACATGTTGCCTTGTCAAGTTATAGTTGAAATACTTGAATAGGAATGTTGCTCTAACCTGCATAGATATTGATTTATCTGCTATTGAAATATATGATTCCATTGTTCAGTTTATTTCCATTAATCTGCAATAATAATGTTTTCGGCAGAGAGTTATATATCTCGCTAGGGAAATTTACAAATTGTCTCACCCCCGTGGGATCCAACGTTTTTAGGTAGACGCAGACAAAGAGGTAGAAAGTCTATAGCAAAGGAAGAGCAGTAGCAACAGTAGGGATAAAAGTGATATCCCAAGTGGGGATACTGGCTTTCAGGCTTTGTACATATGTAAATAGATTCCTATGTGTCGTCTCTGTACTCTCAGGTCCTCAGAGTCGGTAGTTGGTTTTAAAGAAACGATCTGATATTTTGGCATAATGCCTTTAAGCTTTTAATGTTGCTTGTGTATAGTTCAACAAAGCAACTGTCAATGTAATTTTGAGATGACATGGAACAAGACATGTACATGTGAACCAATATGCAACTGAAGTATTTTGCTCTTTTATGAAAGAATTTTCCCTTGATTGGATCTCTTTGTAAAGGTTTTAATTTTTAGTAATTTTCATTAATCCACTACTAACAAATGCTTTCGCTTAGTTAATGACATTTTGTTTGAACGGTGTATCACATATAGTCGGGACAGTCAAGAGCATGAACAACATCTTCGACAAGCGTTGACTCTCCTTTTCCAACACCAATTGTATGCCAAGTTTAGTAAGTGTGAATTCTAGTTGAAAGAAGTGACTTTCTTGGGTCATGTGATATCTGCAGAAGGAGTCAGAGTGGACCCCAACAAGGTGGAGTCAGTTATGGAATGGGAGCAACCGAAGATGCTGACTGAAGTTCGTAGTTTTTTGGGTTTAGCAGGATACTACCAGAGGTTTATAAGGAACGTCAGTGTAATCGTGTTGCCATTGACAATGTTGACCAGGAAGGATGTACCATTTGATTGGGATGATTATTGTCAGCAATCTTTCTAAAGTTTGAAGTAGAAGCTCACTAGTGCTCCAGTGTTGGTGATGTCAGAGTTTGGGAAAGGCTACGTTGTTTTCTGCTATGCTTCCAAAAAAGGCTTTAGATGTGTGTTGATGCAAAAAGATCATGTGGTTTCTTTTGCTTCACGACAGCTTAAGAAACATAAGGAGAGCTATCCGACACATGATTTGGAGCTGGCAGTGGTTGAACATGCGTTAAAGATTTAGAGACACTATCTTTATAGGGAGGTGTGTCAGATCTTTACAAATCATAAGAACCTGAAGTATATCTTCTCGCAGAGTGAGATGAACATGCGACAGCATCGCTGGATGGAGTTGATCAATGATTATGATTGCACCATTGAGTATCATCCTGGTAAGGCAAATGTGGTAGCTGATGTGCTTAGCAGGACATCTTCTTCCCTTCCTATGAAGAAGGCACAATTGAGTTCTTTGATATGCCATAAGTAAGATATGTTTGTCTCTTTGTGGTAGATGAATGTACAGTTGGAAGTCTCCGTGTTGGCAGGGCTGTTGGCACAGATGCAAGTGAAGCCTACTATGAGGCAGCAAATCAGAGAAGCACAGCAGGTAGATGCTACATTTCAGTTGATCAAGATAGAGTTTGGCAGCAAGAAGTGTGATGGCTTCCATGAGTTTGAGGATGGACTAGTTTGCTACTGTAATAGGATGGTGCTCCCTGATGTGGATGATCAAAGGAACTTAGTGCTCGAGGAAGCGCACACGTCAATGTATGATATGCATCCAGGTGTCACCAAGATGTATCATAATCTAAAGGACATGTATCGGTGGCCTAGCTTGAAGAGAGATGTGGTCGAGTTTGTGGCTAAGTGTGCGATATGTCAACAGGTTAAGGATGAGCATCAATAGTCGGCAGGTACGTTGCAAACCATGTCGATATCACAGTGGAAATGGGATCATGTAACCATGGATTTCATATTTGGTCTGCCTAGGATAGCTAGGAATCATGATTCCATTTGGGTGATAGTGGACAGGTTGATGAAGTTTGCTCATTTCATATCTGTGAAGACAATGTATACAGCAGAGAAGCTCGCACAGGTATATGTTGATGAGATAGTGTGTTTGCACGGTGTCCCCGCAACGATAGTTTCCGACAGAGGACCCCAGTTCACGAGTCATTTTTGGGAATAGTTGCACAAAGCATTGGGAACGCAGTTGAGGTTCAGTACCGCTTTCCACCTGTAGACAGATGGACAGTCTGAAAGGACTATTCAGACTTTGGAAGATCTTCTCTAAGCTTGTGTCTTACAGTTCCTAGGAAGTTGGGACGTGCATATCAGTCTGATAGACTTCGCCTACAACAATAGTTACCAACGGAGCATCGACATGGCACCTTATGACGCTTTATATGGCAGGAAGTGTAGATCCCCTCTATGTTAGTATGAGTCTGGTGAGTATCAGCTTTTGGGTCCTGAGTTAGTGAAGTAGACAACAGAGAAGATCAAGGTGATACAACAACGGTTGAAAGCGGCACAGGATAGACAAAAGTTGTATGCAGATAAACGCCGACAACCTCTAGAATTCCAGGTGGGAGACAAGGTGTATCTCAAGGTCTCACCATGGAAAGGCATGATGTGGTTTGGTCAGAAAGGCAAGTTGGCTCCCAGGTATATGGGGCCATATACGGTAATAGCACGTGTTGGCAAGGTAGCTTACAAGTTAGATCTACCGCCAGAGTTGCACATGTTACATCCGGTGTTCCATGTCAGTATGCTGGAAAAAAGTCATCCACGCACAGAGACAGTGATACAGTCGGTTGAGGTTGAGCTTGATGAAGATGTGACCTACGAGGAAGGTCCAGTAATGATCATTGATAGAAGAGTAAAGAAGTTGAAAAGGAAGGACCCAGTGCTTGTAAAGGTTCTTTGGCATCATCGTGGCATTGAGGAAGCCATGTGGGAGCTCGAGAAAGAGATGAGGAGGTAGTATCCCTCACTTTTCTCTTCGGATTTCGGGGGTGAAATCCTTTTGTAGAGGTTTATGGCTTGTAAGTACCCTGACCTCCGTTTTAGTCTTACCCTATTTGCTTTGCCAAAACATTGTGTTTAGATGCTTGCTAATCACCTGAAGCTGTGATTAGGGTTTGTTTGTGCTTTGTTGAGAGATGGAGGTGCAACTTGCAACTTACCTAAGTTTTAGGGTTGGTGTGCAAGTTTGTCACCGTGAGAGATGTCTTTATCTCTCCTTGCATCCTCTAGGGTTGAGAGGATGGGTTGGTCTCTTTGCTTGAGTAGCTTTGGGCTTTGTTGATCCTTATTGAGGCTTGATATCGGGTTGGACCTTGGTGTATCGGCCAAGGGAATGTTGGTTGTATCGAGCAAGGAACTGTATCGGACATGGTGTGTTGTTTTGCCATCTTGGGAGACACACACACCCTTCACCTAGCCTCGTTTGTGTCACCTTCTTTGGACAAGTGGTTGTTGCTTTTCTAAGTGGGTGGAAACTCATGGATGTGTCTTTTTGGGGTGCTAGCATGTGGCAAAATCCTTGGACGAGTGTGCTAGGGGCGGGTGCCACCTTGACTTGCTCTTCCCCTTCAACCCTTAGTATATAAATGACCCCCCCTTGCTTGTTAGGTCTCTTTGGTTCCTTTAGTTGCTTCCCTTCCTTTGGTGGCTGAGCTAGGAGAAGAAAGGAGCAAGTGGTAGCTGATACAACTGGTGTTTTGGGCAACACACCTTGCTAGATTATCCCTTTCCTTCTCTTGTGGTAAGTATCTCTCCCTTTCCTTGGCACCTTCTTCCTATTCTTCTTCCTTCTCTTCGGCCATGGTGGTTATGAGTTGTTCTTCCTTGTGTTGGTTGAAGGTGGTGCCTTGGAGCTTGGTGCTAGGATCTTGGAGCTTTAGATCTTGAGGTGGATTACATAACTTCTAACCCTACTATACTACTTCTTTATCATGTTGCTTTTCTATATGTTTTGGCCATGTCATCTTCTAGCTATGTTTCTTGCTTTAATGGTTATAGGGTTGCCATAGATGTACCCTAGATCTTGTTGAGATAGTTTCCTTGGGTTGGCCGAACCATTAGATGTGGAGTTCTTTAGGCAAAACCCCTCTCTCACTTAGTTGTTGAGATGTGAGCCTAGGGTTTCCTAATTCAATGGTGAGTAGAGTTTTGGGTTGGATGGCCGATATGGTGATGGACCACCTTGCTGCCCGATAGGTGATGGAAGTTGTGCAAAACCCCTCTCTCACTTAGTTGTTGAGAGGTGAGACAACTCTCTTGATCTTTTAGGGCTTCTTGGTGGAAGTCTTAAGGTTGAATATGACCAACCCATCATGGCCTTTGAACCCTTGCATGATACCCTAAGTTATGTTCTGCCTGATATCCCTCTTCTAGGGTTGAGCTTGGGTGATATGCCTTGGCCGATATGGTGCTTGGCTGACATCCCTTCTTGAGTGCCTTGGGCGACATGGTTAGACCATGCCTTGTTGGTTGAGTAGCACCCCTCCTTCCTTGAGTTGTGAGGTGAGCTTCAACCCTTGGCCGACATGGTGTTGCCTGATATGGGGTCTTGGTGGATGTAACCCTGATGGGCGATATGGTGCTTTAACCGATAGAGAGTCCCAAACCCTAGCCTGGACGATAGGGCTACCTTGGGCGATATGGGATCTCTTTGGGTGCCATGATGGGTTGCCCATGATGTCGCTTGATGGATGGCAGTAGTGTGCCTTGGGCGATATGGTTTTGGTTGTTGCCTGACATGGAAAACCCTAACCCTAGCGAGCGATATGGGTTCTCGGTCGATATTGTGATAGTGATGCCCAATACACTCTTGTACATGGCTGCCTGATACCCTCCTGTGCATGGTTGCACGATATCCTGGTTTTCCCCTATGTGGCTTGGTTCCCTAGGTTTTTGGTGGTGACTGATATTGTTTGGGTGAGGAATGGTGCTCTACCCGAGATCCCTTTAGTAAGGGTAGGTGACACCTTTGGTGAGGGATGCACCTAAACCGTTAACCCTAAGTTCGGGAAATTTTTATCTTGAACCCTCACCTATGATGATGTGACATGATGGTTATTTAAGGTTGATGATAAAGTAAGATGATAAGATCATGGTTGTGTTCATAATAATGGATGTTGCTCCAATCTTATGCACCTTAAATATTAATGACATGATAATCATAATATGTTCTCTAAAGATCTATTTTGAGTGATCAAGTTATCTCTCTTGATATTCATACTAACCATGCAGATGTTATCAAATGAATTCATATCCAGGTAAGAGCTATGAGGTGTATGTGTTTTGTATAACACGGAATAATGATGTTCCCAGTTGATGAGATAACATGCACCACCAGTACGATGAGAAAGGTCTGGTGACTTGATAAAGGTTGAGTGCCTGATTGAGGTGTTATCCTCTAATGATGAGATAAGGGATTGTTATCCCATGATGATGTATGATGATGAAGCCTTGAGGGGCAGTGGCATTATGTGATGAGGGATTGAGATCCCATGACAATAAGATAATGACAGTAATGGTGTGATACAATGTTGTTTATGTTTTATAACCCGTTTGCCTCAACAATTCACTTGAAATATACTAATTATCTATAGATGAACATTTCATGTAGTTTTCCCTGGCCATAGATCAATCATCATCAGTAGCTGGTGATGGTGAAATAGGTTTATCCAGCCAGATTACCTGGAGCGCATATTGTTGAATATGTGGGGTTTCTCCTAGCTGAAAATAAAAGAATTAGAGTAAAACTTCGGTTGTAGACTCAGTATGGTTAGAGCATGGTGAACAGACCTATGTCTTAGTATGATAGAGCATGAATGCGTTCATGGCTCAGGAGCACGGTGAAAAGGCCCGTGGCTCAAGGTATGCTAGTGCCGAGACTTGTACCAAGGCGGGCTAGAGAAAACAGTGGCCTGCAGAGCTGACCCTATTGCTGAGGCCACATAAGAAAGAGACTACAGTCTTGCTTTGGTTATCGTGCACTGACCACGAGGAGGTGAGGTCATGGAGTCCGACTGTGGTGACAAACACCAAACATCGGATAACTATTAATGTAGAAGCCAACACTTGCAGCGGATTACTAAAAATCACTAAAAATTAAAACCATTGACAAGGAGATCCATTTCCAGGAAACTCTTATAACAAGAACCAAAATATTAATTACACATACATTCTAGTTCACAAAGTATATACCATGTACCTTTTCTTCTTGAGGATTACATACAACAGTTGCTCTGTTAAATCTACACATAAGCAACATAAAACCTCGAGGTATTCAATGCCAAAATCTCAGATCGATCATAAAAGCACTAACTACTAACTCCTAGGACCTGAGAGTACAAACACGACTCATAGGACTCATATCTACAAGACACGACAGTCAGTATTTGCACCTGAGATGTTACTGCTATCCCTGTTGTTTCTTTCCTTCCCTTATTGTAGGGTTTCTACCTCCTCGTCCTCGTCCACCTAAAAATGTTGGATCCCACGGGGGTGAGACAATTAAAATTGCCCCAGCGAGAGATATAACTCTCCGCCAGAAACATTATTATTGTAGAATAACAACAACAAACTGAGAAGAGGAATCTTTATTGAACAGTAGGATTTAATCATTATTAAGCAGAATAAAGCAATATCATCCTCTAAGGCATTATAGTTGTAAATGATAAAGCAGTATATCATCTATTCATTTTAATAAGGAATATGAAGAACATGTATAATATTTATCCATTTTAGGATACAATAAGCAATGTAACATCAAATAATGATTTACGTAATTCATCCTTAAGAAAATATGCTACACGGCTGAATTACATTTTACAATCATTCTTATGCCCTGAGGAAGTGAGTCGTATCGCTCAAATCCAACCTTCGGTTGTGAAACCCAAAGCCGGTGCCATACAAGATCAAAGGAAGAGCCGAAATCCTCGATCTCATCTGTCTCGGTCAGTGCGAGACCACAAGTAGGACCGCAGTCTCTTGCTTAAGTGACGTCAGTCACAGGGTTATCTCTCATGGCTACCCGTCCTCTAGCCCGCCTTGGTACAGGTCCCGACGCTAGTAAATCTGAGCCACGGGCCAGTTCACCGTGCTCTCTGAGCCATGAACGCATTCATTCTCCATCACACTGATTCATGGGCCTATTCACCATGCTCTTAAACATATCTTGAATCTACAACCAAAGTTGTACTCTAATCCTCCTAATTTTCGGCTAGGAGAAACCCCGTATATTCAACAATATACGCTCCAGATTAACCAGCAGGAGAATCCATTTCACCATCACCAACTACCGACGATGATGGATCTATGGCCAGGGCTCTACATGATAATATTCCACCTGATTTTTTAAGTACATTACCATATTCTTTTAGCATCAATCAAGTTTTCAAACAAGAATTATTATGAAAAATGCTATAAAGAAACAATACTCATATCAAGTACTTTTCAAAACTTTATAAAACATTGGGATTTCAATCCCTTATCTCATTATTGGGAATTTACATCCCTCAACAACATCATTATCATGTTTGCTGGATATGGGTATTCAAACCCTTAGTTCATCATTGAACATGGTTACCACTATCAGGTAACTATTACCTCCAGGTCATCTAACCAAGGTATTCATGATACTTGTTACACAAGAATTTCACATAGTTCACCAGGCATAATCAACTCCTTGTCACCTATCACTAGGCAACAATTAAAATAATGGCTCACAAGGCCCATTAACATCATGACTCATACCTGGTTATGCTCATCATCACATGATACCTACATGGTTATTATACTTGATAACAGCCATATCAATTACATATCAGCATTATGAAATACAAAGATAACATCACTATTCCCTCATTAGAGTTAGGGTTTCTCGTCTTTATCAATTAGGGTTCCACATAACATCACCCTATATTAGGGTTTTACATAACATCACCATGTATTAGGGTTTCACATAACATCACCCTATATCAGGGTTTCACATAACATCACCATGTATTAGGGTTTCACATTACATCACCCTATATTAGGGTTTCACATAACATCACCCTGTATTAGGGTTTCACATAACTTCATCCTGTGTTAGGGTTTCACATAACATCACCCTGTATTAGGGTTTCACATAACATCACCCTATATTAGGGTTTCACATAATATCATCTTGTGTTAGGGTTTCACATAACAGCACCCTGTATTAGGGTTTCACATAACATCACCCTTAATTAGATTTTCACATAACATCACCCTGTATTAGGGTTTCACATATCCAGAATTACATAATACCTTCATAATTAAACTTATGTATTGTAATTTCCCTTATTGATTAGGATTGCCATTCTCCATTGATTAGGGTTTTGTGATTACCTCACTAATTGAAACCCTAAATCAGTGCTTCCACATTTCTTGGAACACATAGCATTATATAAGTATTAAATCATACTTATCATTGTTTCATGTACTTAGGAACACACAACATCATCATCATACCTTATTAGGTTGACTTAACCTCTCACTAAGTACATACACCTATGCTTATCATAGTGTATTGAATTTAATACTTTCATAGGCATCAAGTGATAATCACTTCAATTATACCAATTACCTAGGCACTTTAGAGGTGCTTCCATTTGAAATCATCCTTGAGATACTTTTTAGCCACTTATAGGGTTATTAGTACTTACATAGTTTAAGTCAATTAAACCTTGAAACTATCTCGGACCAATTGACCCTTCAAACGGTCTTGGACCAATTGACCCTTCAAACGGTTTTGAAAATACTAGACTTCCAAACGGTCTTGAGGTCACTTGACCTCCAAACGGTCATGAAGATTGTTAGAACTTAAACGATCTTGGTTCAATTAAATCTCCAAACGGTCTTGAACCTTTTGTACCTCCAAACGATCTTGAGGTGGTTGACCTCCAAACGATCTTGATCTACACCTTCAATCGGTCTTAAGACCGTTAGACCATCAAACGGTCTTGATCTCAAAATCCCTAAATGGTTTGAGACCATTTGAATTAAATATTATTAAACCCTAAAAAGTTTGAGACTGTTTAGTCCTCAAATGGTTTGAGACTGAATGGTCCTCAAACGGTTTGAAGACAGAATGGTCAATTCAGCAATGAAACTGATTGAACTTAAATTAGGGTTTTAACTTCAATCGATTTAGGGTTTGTAATCAAGGAACCATCAAATGCTAAAACCTTTCGGACTAGATCAATTGTAACCATTGGATCTCCATCCAACCATGACACCGCTTGACCTCAAACGGTCTTGAGACCGTTTGGTCTCAATCGGTCTTGAGACCGTTTGACCTCAAACGGTCTTGAGACCGTTTGGTCACCAAAAGGTGAAACTGTTTGCTCATGATTTTTATTCAGGTGTATGCTAAGATGACATCATAATCTTCAAGATTTAAACCTTCGATATTTTTTGTGATCTTTGTGGTGATTTCAATGATTAATCAAAAGGAAATCCGGGAAAGAAAAGGAATCAATATATGATGAAGAAATGAAATCAATAATGATATTTAAGGGTTCAAGTTCTATAACCCGCCTTCAAAGTTGAATCCAAGCTTCACGATTCACGTCTTTAATGGTGAATGAAGCTTTCTCAACTTCCCAAGGTTTTTCCTCAAGTCTTTGAGTGAAAAGAATGGCTAAGGTTGAAGATTGAATGGAGAAAAGAAGAAAATAAGCATTGAATTTCAATTTCCACCATGAAATCAAGTTTGAAGATGATTAAGGATATCACCTACAGATTGGGGTACGTCCTCCTGTTGCTCCTAAGCTCCTTGGTCGTCGGCCAAAGCAAAGGGAGAAAGTGGTTTGCAAAATAACCTTTTAAGTAGGGAGAAAATTGAATATATGTAATTGATTTTCTAGGAGAGAGAAAGTAGGGGAAAAATTCATCCATTTTCCTTGCCACATGACCCGTCCCTTCCTTGCCTCCGAAGACAACTCCCTTCATCCTCAATATCCTCTCATTTATCCTTGAACTAAAAGCAATCACTTAAGCACCTCAATTAATATAATACTATTATCCATTTTTAGTGAACAATTCTTTTTAATTAACAAATGCAAGTGGATTTCTTCACCTACTTAGGATATTTCGGTGCAACTCAAGGCCTTTCGACGTCCTTGCACTATAGGATTTCAAACAAAGCCTTTTTATTTGATGGGCACTTCAATTAATATATTTATTTTTGCTACAAAATAAATTAGGGTTTCAATTATGCTTAAATCTTGATTATTTTACTATCAAGATTATCTTTCCTCAAAAGTAGTTCAAACAAGACGTCCCTTTGTTTTTATATTATATAAATTATACCAAGAAACAGTAGGGACATAATAGAGGTTGTATTTTACATATCCAACCCTAGATTTTGGGTAAATTTCAAATTACACCAAAACTAGCATTCAATGCACAAACATTATTCAAACAAGCTCATTTTTGGAATTTAGGTATGTGGAAGCCATACCTCGGAATCATTCTCATTCTTATGATTCTATAACACTTGAGGAACATTTATCATGTAACATTTGCAAAGTAACCCCTCAAATTGGGTAAATTGCACTTTAGTCCAAAACAGGTAAAACATTGCTTCAATAATATTCAGATAGGACCAAAATTGAAACATAAGTTCATCTTGAGTCTTAATTACATTTCAAAGGATAAAATCAAGCATATAATTATCTTACTTTAACAAAACATCTAGGGTTAAAGCATAACCAAGGTTAGGGATGTTACACCAACTCTTCCATTGACCTTGTATGACACCAGTTTTGGGCTTCACAGCTGAAGGTTGGATTTGAGTGGTACGGATGACTTCATCAGGGCATAATAAATTGTAATCCAGCCGTAGAGTATATGTTGCTTAGGGCAAAACATGAAATGTTGGTTGAGGCCTTGCTTGTATAGTTGCCCTAGTTATATCTTGCAGTTAATTACACATTCCTCGTATTTTATGTTAAGTTCTTATATAACTTGTCTTTTCAATCATGTTCCATAATAAATATCTGGTTATATGCCTCCCAAATATCTTGGTAAGTTTGTTAATAAAGTTAGCTCTGTTCAGTATGTTGCATATATGAGCTGCTTATACCAATTATCTGCTTTATATGTTCTAGCTTTCCTAAAGTTTTATAGTTCGACAGGGAGTTATGCTTCTCGTTGGGATTGTGTGTCTCACCCCGTTGGTTTTAAACCTTTTTAGGTGATCGTGCTAGATGAGGTGGTGGTCGTTAGGTTGCAGCTGAGCAGCAAGAAGAATAATAGGAGGCAAGAGATGGATATGCTGTTGTTTTGGTGGTTTTGTTGTAGAGTCTTAGAGTCATCCCTGTACTCTCAGGTCCTTGGAAGATTTTTGATGACGTTTCATGATGTATAGTTGATATAGCTTGTTTATCCTGCTATTGACCTGATATGGTTTATTCTGTATATAAACAGGTGGCGAACTCTTTGTTCCTATGGGACAGTTAGGTCCTATGAGCTGTGGACATACATCAAGGTTTATGTATATTTATATAACATGTTTCCTTGTAGGATAAGGATCTGGATGTAATAGTTTCTTTATCATCTGCTTGTCGCAATCGGTTTTAAATAAGCTGTGTTTTTTGTGATATGTGGTTTATGGAGGTTCCACACATTTTCGTGTGGCATTTCATTGTCTGTGTGATGGCGGGATGTCACATATAGGACACACTTTAGATCCTTTGTCACTATATCCAGAAAATTCGCATATGCTAGAAAGTCATTAACAGTGAAAAACAACATAGTGTGCAAACAAAATGTCTCTCTTCGTGAAGCATCATAGGTCATCACACCTTCACCCCAGAGTTTCTTTAAATCATCAATTAGAGGTTCAAGATAAATGTCGATATCATTTCCAGGTTGTTTAGGGCCCGATATCAACAACGATAGCATAACGTACTTATTTTTCATACACAACCAAGGAGGAAGATTGTATATAACAAGCATAACTAGCCAAGTGCTATGTTGGATGCTCAATGTCCCGTACGGATTCATCCCATCTGTATAAAGCCCACATCTTAGATTCCTGACTTCTTCATCAAATTTAGGGTATAATAAATCAATCTTCTTCCACTGTGGGGAATCACATGCATGTCGTAGATTCCCATAATTATTTTTCTTAACATCTGCATGCCACCTCAAATTCTTTGCATCTGTCAGATTGGCAAACAAGCGTTGAAATCGTGATATTATAGGTAGATACCACATCACCTTGGCAGGAGAACCAGTTTTGGACTCCCCCGAAGTTATCAATTTATACCTTGATGTACCACATTTTGGATAATCTTTCAAATCCCCATAGTCCTTTTGAAATATTACACAATCATTCGGGCATGTGTGTATCTTCTTGGCCTCCATTCCCATTGGGCACAACAATTTCTTTAACAGGTATGTTGAGATTGGCGGCTTGTTTCCTTCAGGAAGAATTTCTTTCAACAAAGACAAAAATGATGTGAACCTTTTGTCACTCCATCTATTGCTAGCTTTCAGCTTATACTATCTCAACACAGTGCTAAGCTTCGTAAACTTAGTACAACTTGTGTATAACAGTATCTCAGCATCATGCACAATGTCTCTAAACATGAGAGGTGGATCGGTGTGCTCTACCCCACAACTATCCAACATTGCATCAACGATCTACTAGAACTGGCTCGTTCACATCTACGTCATCGGAGGCAATTTCTTCTTCCACACAAGCACTGCTATCGACATCCACTGATTTCAAATTTGAAATCTCTCCATGCCAGTGTCATTCTGTATAGTCTTGTACAATCCCATTGCACAAGACATGACTTTTGATTTCATCACTAGTGTTGACTTTCAAGTTGTTACCGCAATGCCTACATGGACAGTAGAACCTATCTCCAGGTTGTTTCCTATGTTCCTCGACAAATCTAATAAACTGATCAAGACCAGAAATAAACTTTGGGGTGCAATGATTCGGAATGGACATCAATGATCTATCCATTCTATGATCAAAGAGAAAACAAGTATATATTAGGGTTTAGGGTTAAAAGATTAGGTCTTACATATAATAAATGTGTACCACCTATCCCATTATTGAACACCTAATCCCACTAGTAAGTGTATAACGTGTATTGGGTTTTCCAGAAAATTTTGGTAGCATTTCCCCGTTGTTCTCCAAGTACATATGTACTTAGAGAACAAATAGGGAAATGCTACCAAAATTTTCTTGAAAACCCAATACACATTATACACTTACATCCTAAGTGATATTAAGTGTTTAAGAACAGTCCCAAACTGGGTACTTTCCAAGATTTACTCCTAATGAGTAAATCTTGGACGGGTTTCTAGGCCAACAAATGCATGTATGTTGTCATTATTATACATGCAATCCAAGTTTCATCATTCATATCCTAAGTTTTGTGTAACATCATTTAATCATGCTGGTCATTAAATACTAAATAGTAAATAAACCATGATTCTATATATCAAAAATTTGAATCATAATGAAGCCTAATGGCACATTGTGAGAGTGAGAATATTATACCTCACTTGAAGGTTGATGAAGAAGTATATGCAAATCAACAGCAAGTGAACAGCACCTGCAACAACACAAATGCATGATTCAATATTGTTATAATGTATTAATTAGGGGTCAATCTTGAAGTTTTAACTAGAGCTTCATATATCAACATACATACTAGGTCATATTTCAAGTCAAGATTTAGGCATTTAATCACCTTAGGGTGCATACATGATTCACAAGGTATTTGGGTGCACAAAGAATAATATATGTTACTAATTTAGGAGTTCACATAATCATTTTTGAAATAGAAGACCCACATGTGAGTTAAGTTTGAGATTCAACATCAATGTATCTTTAACACGCATGTTTCAAGGTTCAAAGCACATAATCAAATCAAATTAGGATGCTAGAATGGACAAGTTTGAATCTATTTCAACATGCATCAAAATTTACTGAATTAGGTCAAGCATGAGGATTACACAAGTTAAAACAATACATTAATACTAATCAGTAGATGAATGAATAAAAACTAGTAGATAATAAATACAAATTGGTAGATAGGTAAATACTAATCAGTTGATAAGTACTTTGAAAAATTATTAGATGATTAAATAATTTGAAAAAGTAGATGAACAAATACAAAGGCCTAAATTTAAATAATGTGATGAATCAAAAATCATTAGATGAACAAATCAGTAGATAAGTAAATATAAATCCATAGATAAGTTAATATAAATTAGCACATAAGTAAATACAATTCAGTAGATAAGTAAATACAAATTAGTATATAAGTGAATACAAATCAATAGATACATAAATACAAATTAGTGGATATATATATTCAAATCAGTAGATAAGTAAATTCAAATCAGTAGATAAGTAAATACAAATTAGTAGATTAGTAAATACAAATCAATGGATAAGTAAATACTAATCAGTTGATGGAAATCAATAAAATAAAAAACTTGGTTACATGTATTACTAATGGGTTCTCGGGTTGAGGCGGACCTTGGGCCGCCTAGGTGTGCCTAGGCACCGCCTGGCCGCCCGCCTATACAACACAGAGTTTAAGATATGTAACCTACCTAGCAGTAGGGGAAGCATAGGCTAGCTCCGGCGATCTCAGGCTCGAGCTCCGACAGTGCCGCAACTCCTCAGGTGACCTTCACAGCTACGACGTCCTTCACAGTGGCAACGGCTGGCGGCTAGAGGAAGAGGCCCAGATGGCGGCTGGAGGAAGAGGACTGGAGGCGGGGATGGCAGACCGGTGACGACAGCCAGTAGCCGGCGGAGGACGACCAGCAGGCGGCGGAGGGCAGGGACGGCCTGTGGAGGAGCAACAGGCACCGGAGGAGAAGTAGGCGGTGTTAGGACCAGCAGGCGGCAGAATCGCTACAATTGCCAGAGACCTAGTGAAATCACAATGAAACAAAGAATGGGAAAGAGTCTATTTTGCAGGTGCTATTAATTTAACCATCGCCGTCGGTTGTTTCAAAAACCGACACCTAAGATCCAACAGCGTCAGTCGCAATAAAAAAAATCAACACCTATGTTCAATTATAATCATCAGTTTCAACTAGAAAAACTGACATCTATCTACATATGCTGACAAAAAAAAAGTTCTTGAATTACGACCATAGTCGTCGGTTGCCATAGAAAACTGACGCCAATTGGGCAATTTTGGGAGTAAGTATTTTCACTGGGACAGCACGCGAACACACATCGGCATCGGTTATTATATGAAAACTGACAACAAAAATGGACCCCATTTATGTCTCGCAAAAAACCTTTAGTCGTCAGTTTTTTGGTCAATAACCAACGTCGTATGTGAAATTTTGGAGGTAATTTTTTTGCTCTAGAAAAATAGGATTTGGCAGGCGATTTTAGGTGTCAGTTTCTTATTGCACAACTGACGCTAAATAAAAAGTGATACCCGTGTTTGCTTGGTCTTCACATATAGATGCCAGTTTGTGTATTCAGCCGACGTTGTAGGGTTTAGGCGTCAGTTTCTTGGGTACAACTGATGCATGTAAATGTGACGTTATAAACCATTTCTATACCAGTGTAAGATCATGAAGGCAAAGAAGATGTCAGATGAGTGGAGAAATATCACTATAGTCCCCATCTACAAGAACAAAGGTAATGTTCAGAGATGCACATACTACAGAGGTATCAAGTTGGCGAGTCACAAAATGAAGCTTCAAAAGAGGATTATTGAGCATAGGCTAAGATCTATTACGTAGACATCAAACAAAAAATTTAGTCTCATGCCTGGAAGATCACCAAAAGTTGCTATTTTTCTGATAAGGAGGCCTATGGAAAAGTATAGAGGAATCAAAATAGATATTCATATGGTTTTTATTGATTTAGAAAATGCTTATGATCGAGTACCCAGGGAAGTGTTGTGGATGGTTTTGAAGGAAAAGGGTGTGTCAATCCAATACATTAACTTGATTAGAGACATGTATGGTAGTTGTACTGCAAATGTGAAGAATTCTAGAGGAGAGACACCGACATTTTCTATCACATTTGGGGTACACCAAGGATCCACATGCAACCCATATATGTTTGTTCTTGTTATGGATGAGTTGACAAAGAATGTTCAAGGTGATATTTCTTGGTGTTTGTATATGTTGATGATATTGTATTGATTGATGAAACTAAAGATGGATTGAATGATAAAGTTGAACTTTGAAGGTAATGTAATTAGATGGATTGATGATTAGTAGGAGCAAAAGTGAGTATATGCATTGCAATTTCAGCTAATCTTGCAGTGTGAATGGTGGACCCCAGTTGGACAGACTAGATAAATGAAAATGTGATAAATTTTATTACATGTTATATTATTCAAATAGATGGGGATTTCCAAAATGATGTCTAAACAAGATGTATGTAGCTGAATGTGTATTATGAGATGGATGTGTGGGAAGACAATAAAAGTTTGCTTGAGAAATGACTATATTAGGACTAAAGTGGGGGTGGCGTGCATTGAGGACAAGTTGCACAATGGCCGACTCAGATGGTATGGACATGTCCGAGTCAAACCGACTAATGCGCTTATATGAAGAAATGTGATTCAGTCAATCACAATTAATAGAAGAAGAGGAAGACCTAAATTAACATGGGAAGAGATTATAAAGAGAGATTTTGAATCTCTACATCTCAACCAGAATATCACCTATGATAGAGATAAATGGAAACAAAGGATCCATGTAGCCAACCCCAAGATAGTTGGGACTAAGGTTTAGATGATGATGATGATGATTATGGTGATGATGATGATGATGATGATGATGATGATGATGATGATGATGATGATGATGATGATGATGATGATGATGATGATGATGATGATGATGATGATGATGATGATGATGATGATGATGATGATGATGATGATGATGATGATGATGATGATGATGATGATGATGATGATGATGATGATGATGATGATGATGATGATGATGATGATGATGATGATGATGATGATGATGATGATGATGATGATGATGATGATGATGATGATGATGATGATGATGATGACGATGACGATGATGATGATGATGATGATGATGATGATGATGATGATGATGATGATGATGATGATGATGATGATGATGATGATGATGATGATGATGATGATGATGATGATGATGATGATGATGATGATGATGATGATGATGATGATGATGATGATGACGATGACGATGATGATGATGATGATGATGATGATGATGATGATGATGATGATGATGATGATGATGATGATGATGATGATGATGATGATGATGATGATGATGATGATGACGATGACGATGACGATGATGATGATGATGACGATGATGATGACGGTGAATATGACAATGACGATGACAATGACGATGACGATGACGATGACGATGATGATGATGATGATGATGATGATGATGATGATGATGATGATGATGATGATGATGATGATGATGATGATGATGATGATGAAGCATGATATTCCTCAAATCTAGGGTTTGTATGCATTAATCATCATAATTACATGTATTCGCTACAATTTTGGAACTAGGAATAGTACTAAGACTTAATTATATTCTATTTGGATTCTACATTTCTGATAAAGTTTGTATGTTGGTTCATCATGATTAGAGCTACCAATAATTAACTAGAATCATTTTGAAACCATCATTTATTGACCAAACAAATATTGACACATTAACAAATTATACATTATCTAAACTAAGAGGGCCCTTATCCAATGGGATTTGACCATGTGGTAGCTCAATCCATGTGGACAAAGCTCTGAGTAAGGGGCAATTGACCCTACTACTCTTAACGCAGTGATCAATATTGATCACGTGGGTCAGGGAACTAGGGTAAAATTCCTAGGGGAATTGCTCCCCCTTCTCTTTGTGAGCCATGGCTAATACCAGAAGTGCATAGGTCACTGAAAGTTGATTCTAGCTTCTGAGTCTAGGAAACCTCTACTAAAACATTGTTTCCTTTTCCATCCTCAACCAAACATGATGGGCCTTGTGCGAGCTCGAGAGGTGGTCGGAGCGGAATGCTCGATATAGCGAGTCATTTGAAGCTAAGGGGATCAAAAGTAGGGGCTTGTCAAATGTGAACATGTGAGGACATGTATACAAGATTCACATAGTTGTAGTCAACCTCCCTAAAATGGATCTAAGGTCAAGCATATAACACAGTGCTTCCTTGGTCCCCTACTAGGTCTCCTCATAAGCAACTTGAGATCTTCTTTGGTCTCCTTACACCTTGGTGACACTCCCGATCATTGAATTGTTTAGAGGTTTTGCATAGGGACAAGTTCTTCAGTCAATTTCTAGCATACAAAGGAGAGATGGGTGGGTTATCGATGAGGTGGTGGAGATACAATTGGAGGTTTGAAATCATTATTCCTAACAAAAAGGTGGTTTTATAGATTTATAGGGGAATGGGGTGCCCACAGTCTGTAACCGCTTGACCCCTGAGATTCCTTATCATCCTAGATTGGGTATTATCTAAACATGTTGTAGAATTCATGATTTTGAGGTTTGTTGGTTTGGCCTCCACCTACAAAGCTTTTTGGCATGATAATTACAAGTTGATAACCAGAGTAGAGAGGGAGGGGTCCCGAGAGCTCATGACTCTCTGTAACCACAAGACCCTTGTGGAGTCCAGGTGGAGGTTACAAACTTCATCTTACATGGATACCTGAATCTGAAGTCCATCTAATATCAAACTCTATCTTCAGCTATTCATTTATTGTGGTTTTGAAACAAAATACACAATTGGATAAATATATATATCTAGATCACATTATTGCTCTAATTTATATCAAATTTTGGGATAATGCTTCTCTTATTATTATCAACCCATGGGCGGAATATAATGCCCTAAATAATCCTTCTAATTATCCAAAACTTAGCTTCTAAGAAATAAGTCATAACAATCAATATTTTACTTAATTACTTAAGCCACGTATTATATTAGAATATTCTAGATTTTCTACCATAGACCCATATTATGATTGTCAATCACACAACATTATCATGATTATTTATCATGAGAAATAAATACTCCTTTGCAAATTTTATATCCCAGGGACCCATTTGTATACCCTAATAAGCCCAATTGGGATTGAATTGCATTCGAAGGATGACAGCTTATACTTAGGGCCTTCAACATGTTTCACAAGCCTTAAGAATCTTTACAATTAAGAAATTAAGGAATTGTTTATCACTTGTTGCCTTACATTAGTATACTTTTTCACCATTGCATTATTCACTTAAATTGGTGACTTAAAATAAGTCTAGGGTGTATAGTTATTATATTGATCTCATGATTCTAATATTATTTTGATTATATCAAATTGAATCTCAATATTATTGAATTCGTAATCATAGAATCTAAATTTACCAATTTTGAGGATCTTGCGTTCACCCTCCTTAAAATGGTATTTTATCCCCAAAGTTCAAGGTTCAGTTGAATGATAATTGTATTAGCATCAACCTATTAAGGCTAGAGACATTTCTTTCATATATTTTAGCTATATATCTAATAACTTTTACTGATATAAAAGTTTGTTATATTACTAAGGTTGGAATCTGAATTCCATCCACGGGTATTTCCACATCCTTATTCATTTCACTATATTATACTATCACTTGGTGATTACATATTCAACTAGACTTCAAACATGGATTTCATCTTTTTTCATGTAAGGGTGAGCTCACACCTCAAAATCCTATATTATACCATTAAATTTTAGCTTAGGCTATTCATCTTCACATGGTCCATTTTATGTATCATATGTGGCAACCCATTCTCTACAACCAAAATAATATGAAACAAGCATTTGGCTACATCCAAATACAAAGTTCTTCATATTCCATGCATAGAGACGGTGTATCCACATATTATCTTTTGATTAAAAATTTTGGTTAAATCATCCTTACCAATGAATACAAACCATGTATACACTTTATGTCCATGAATTTTAAAGGCAAAGTAATTTTCTCAAAATTCTAGATTCTATACACAACTCCCTTTTTAAACTCTATTTCAAACGTTATTACATAAATTCTTGTATTCCTTATGTATACATCTCATGTCTCATTAGCCTTAGATATTCCTTAAGGTTTCTATGAGTATAGGTACCTATGGAATGATCTCCTCTTCTAAGCCCCTAGGGGCTTATGGACTTTAGGATTTCCTTTCTCATTTTCCCCTTGATCCTCATGTACTTATGAGGCAGACAATATCCCAACCACATTGTCCTTATGTACATGTGGATGGCTTTCTCCTGAACCCGCGTGCCTTATGAACTAAGGGCATGATCACCTCCTGACCCCTTGGGTCTTATGTACCTTCAAGCATCTTTACTTGACCCTAGGGTTGACTTGAGGTCCTACACTGCCTTGGGTTTATTCAAATGTTGTAACTTTATTTAGTTTCTCTAATTAGTTACACCTTGTTCTAGGATAAGGGCATCTACTGTCCTTATACGTCTGTATCTGGTGATTCATCTTGCTCAAGGAAAGTCTATGAATTAGATGTAATTCATATAAATTCTTTCAATGTGTGAACTTTCATCTCAGATTTTATTTTGATATTTCTCTAACCAAAGTTTTCATTCTTATAAATTTATGCATCCAGGAAACCAAGCCAACCACACACTCTTCTTATTCAAACTTGGTAGCAGTAAGGATTACATGACTTAGATGGATTATTATTACATTTCCTTTAGTGTATTTTACTTTCCATTACATATTTACTCTGCAACTTCTCTAAACAAGTTTTTCATATTTACATATATGTTAAAACTGCATTTCCCATGTCTATAGGATAACTTATTTGATGACGTAGGGCAAAGTGTTTACATGCCTTAAACCCATACCATCTCATCATATCCTATCTATTTAATTTTAGGTTATTTATGGGCATTCAAGGTTACCTCCAATAGTAGAATGAGGTAGGTCAACTCACCCTCTAGGGAAGGTCCTAACCTCAGGTGCCTTCTTGACACATAGGGGGAAGTTAGGCTTTCTAGCCAAAACCTAACCCCCTGAGTTTAGGGTTATGCCTCCCCTTATAGACCTTTTCCCATTCTTGGGTTGATACACCCCAAAAAGCGTCCCTAAAAGTGAGTTGAGGGTCCTACATTTTTATTATGTCATTACTAATTTCATAAGTTTCATTGGTATATACTAAACCCATCATGTGCACCATGTATGCATGGCTGCTTGTACTTTACGTACTTGTGTGCATGAGAAACTATTAATGTCTAGTTTCTAGTACCCAAAACTGAATTACCGAAGCCTATTTTGGTTTTTTATTTTATTTATTCCTACATAGGGGTTGTTTGGATAAGGTGATTATTTCACATGTACTACTCCCATTATTCATTATTATGGTTTAGGGTTAGGGTTAGGGATCACACCTTGTAATTTGGGGTTTTATTATTCCATCAAACCTTAAGGATTTTCATACCCCACTAGGTTATCCCACTAGGTTATCTCACTCTAATCCTTCATGGATGAATGTATTTTCCCACCCATAATTAGGTCTTTATAGGGTTTACCCTCACCATGGGGACAAAAACTATGTCACATTTTTCACATCCTCCAATTAATATTTTATGTGTACTCTAATGGGTGGAGGATGCCTAAATCCAACTTCTTTTTGAAACTCTAATTCAAGATGAGGAGAGAAGTGAACTTTAGGGTGTATGAGGAAAGGATATGAGAAGTGGATGAAATTATAGATGAGAAAACTTAGGGAAATATTATTTTTGGCATACCCTAGGCTTTAGATAGGGAAGTATGACATTTTCTTAGGGAGTAATCAGATACCAACTTAACAGTGTGGAGGAAAATATTTCCTTATCCCAAAGCTCTAGTTCTTTCTAGACACCATTACCCTTAGATCGCACCCTAATTAGTTTCATTATAATACTATATATTTTTTAATGTTATTAACTATTAAATATTATTTGATAAATTTGGTCTCTGATACAAAATGTAAAGACCCTCACTTTTGAGTCTACCCCAATCAAGGTGGACCTTAAAGTTGGGAGTCATTATCTATATTCTCTAGGGTCATATTTAACAAATAATAATTAATTATCAAATAATTTCCATTAATCAAACAAGTATATTTTATGAGATGTATAATGATGCTTCTCTAAGGTATTACATCAATTTCTTAAAAGAAAACTAACTTATACCTGAGCAGAAGTACTAACACAATTAACTAATCCTCATTGGTATTAACTTTAACATCTTCAACTAATTTCATCTAATTCTCCATTTTTTCATATCTTTAATTGAATCAACTACCCAAAATACCAATGTGTGGATCAATATATTGCTATATTGTTTAGTGGTGCAACCAATATATGTGCTAGTATTATAACAACATATATTTCATAAATCAGATACTTACAAATATGAACTAGTAATTTTATAACATATTATAGCCTATTCTTGATATGTTATACCTGGTGAAATCATTGTCCATCCTTGGACTTATGTTCCCCCTTCATACATGTAATCCAGAGTTCATAATATTTAAGTTTACTTTATGTCATAGTCATATTGCCATTGTAGTTCAACATGAAATAGATAAAACATCCAAAATCTTATTTCATCATATCAATACTTCAAGTATCATCCAAAAAACCATTGACATTCGACAATGTGGGCACTCATACATAACCATGTGCCTCAATGTAGAACCATGTTGTATACATCAAGTACTTTAAGCATGTATCCAAATATCCAATCAATCAACATAGTCAATCAGCATTATATACATGTACATATACTACCAATGTTTAACCATATATTCATGTGATACAAACAAGGTTGAGTCTACTATTTGGGTTTCCTTCATTTAGGTTCTACACTAGGGTTAGGTTACCAAACTGTATTTTCTATATACATGGATCTAATCACTTATATACCCTAATTTCCATCATCATCGTTATATTTAACATGGATATCATTATATTCAAAAAATAAGTTTATATTTCTAAATGAATTTATTTACTGATATAAGCATTATATTCCTCAAATCTAGGGTTTTTATACATTAATCATCATATTAACATGTATTAGCTATACTATTTAAACTAGGATCAGAAGTAGGCCTTGTTTATATTTTATCTGGATTCCACTCATTTATCTTATCAAGTTCATATATAGGTTCCTCAGATCAAGGCAACCAATGATTATCCATGATTTATTTCAGCTCAATCTTATTAACCAATCAAATACAAATACATCACTAATTTATACATTATATAAACTAAGTGCATCCAGGACCTCAACCAATGGGCTTTTGCAAAGTAGGTCGCTCACTCCATGTAGAGAAGGCTCTGAGTAAGGGGAAATTGACCCTACTATCCTTTATGATGTGATCAATACTAATGATTTGGGTCGGGGCACTGGGGAAAATTCCTAGGGGGATTTCTCACCCCTCTCTCTTTGTGATCCATGGTTGATCCCAACAGTGAAAAGGTCAACTAGAGGTTGACTCTAGCTTCTATGTTTGGGAAACCTCTAAAGAAAATACGGTTTCCTTTAGCATCCTCAACCAAACACAATGGGTCTTGTGTGATCTCAAGAGGTACTCAGAGCGACAGGCTGGGTATAGGGAGCCGTAGTGAGTCTAAGGGGATCAAAAGTAGGGACTTACCAAAGACATGTGAGGACGTGTGTTAGACCTTTGTGGAGTTGCGATTGACCTTCCTAGAGTCTCTTTGGGGTTGAGCATGGCATGAGGCGTCTCCTCCATCCCATGGTAGTGGTTCAGTATAGACAGATTGAGATAAAAGGTAGTGGTTTCCTCGTGAGAATCCTAAGATTTATATTGGTCTCCTTACACCTTGGTGACAATTCCCAACCAGTTGTATTGGGTGGAGGTTTCGGGTAGGCGTAGGTTCGTCAGTTGGTTGTTTGGATACGAAGGAGACAAAGGGTTATTGTTCAAAGAGGAAAGATAAATGCTCCTTGAAGTAAAAACCATTCAAATCATATTCTACACAATTTGTCATCTTTTATACATTTCCCCTAAAACGACTTGGCTTGTACCTCATCAAGTAGAGGTCGCCACACCTGATTCTCATGTCAATGACTCACCATCACTATCTTAGCTTTTAGTCATCTACCCTAAGATATCAACAACAGACCCAAGCCACCTCAGGGTTGCCTAAAGAGGCTCAGGTCCTCATCTTTGGTACATAAGAAAGGAACTAGCAAGCAATATATCACAAATCAAATCATTTCTCATATTTTCATATTTCACTTATTCCATTTCATCAATGTCTATTCCTCATGGACATAGACTTTCACAACAAGGATTTAGGGAAGCCACTCCAGATGACTCACTTCTACATCCTGGTGGTCCTTTAAGGTCTTGATTCACAATATGAAAATCCTTCTGATAATTCATCAATTACTACAATTGAGATCCATTTTGTTTCCCCAATGTGGACCTGGGGGGAAACTCACGGTGTTCAGGGCATCTAACTATATTTGTCATAATTTCACTTATTATTAATCTCTTTTACTCATCTGAACAAAATTCAACATATCATATATCATGTGTGTGTATTCTTGCATAACTAGAAAAACTTGTACAGATAGGATTATCAAGAAAGATATTGACTAAAACAATAAGCACAACAATATAAATGTGTAACACATATAATTCTGTACATTTCCACATCATCTCATAGCATTCATCATTAGTGAGATTTCAACCCAAGACATTATCTCATTGACAGGGTTTCATCATTATCAGTGGGATTTCATCTCGAGACATGATCTCATTGTGCAACATTTACCCTCATCAGGGTTTCACAAATTTAATCAGTGCATGTTAAATTCAATCTCAACATATTTTTTATTAGTTAATTCTATATCACAATTCTCAAAAAATATTCACAGAGGCATTAGAACTAAAAACAGTAAAAGTATATATATATATTGTATCATTCATCATACTCAGAATAGATTGTCATACAACATATACTTATTCCATCCAATTTCAATATATGCAAATAAATTTCATGCATAACCCACTTAGTTCTCTTCTTATTTTATTTCACACTCTTTAATTAGGGTTACTAATCAACACATGTTGAATACCATTTGAAGCTTATTAAGTAGTCCATCCTCATATTACAAGTATTCTATCAAACATCACAATCCAAGAACACATTCTTGTAAATCAATTGAAATTCTTGAACATCATCTTTTAATTGAATTAAACTAGAATTATGTACATTCCTTCATCCCTCATTCAATATCATTATTCGTTAGCATGATGTAACTCATCATTTTAGGTTTAGATTTAGGATCTTATATTCATCTACTAATTCCCATCATTTCCCTTCATTTTATATTCATTAGTCTCAACTTCTTACATTTCATGTTCATTACATTATTGAAAAAAAATGTTCTTAATTTACTTGATATACAATGCTTCTCTTCTCATTAACATCCATCAATGTCCAATTTTAGTATATTTCATCCAATTTGGGTTAAGGCACATGTAATTAAAATAAAAGATTGCATACTTCATTATAATAACTTCTTTATTTTCATCCTTAACTTGCCATCACCATTTAGCAAATTTTTTTTCATGTCGTTTCTTATATTTAGATAAGTGTACCATGTCACTAACTTCTAATTCCATTCACATAATACAAGATGATTATTCCTTATTATACTACTCACTTTAGGTAAAACGAATGGGTTAGGTCGCCTCTTCTTACACTATAATCTCTAATTATCCTTCCCAATTCATTATTGTAAGACTTGTATAAAAGACTTACATTCATATCTAATTCCATAGATTATACTATAATAGATGAATTGGTCTTAGATCATATTGATTAGACTTATCATCTTCAATTAAAGTAATAACCCCTACAATTGAGAATTTTCATCACATTTATAAGATAATATACAACATTGAGCTTTATCTCTCATATTTGGTTCAATGCTAGATTTCTAGATTCTAAGACATCATCTTAGTTCAACAAACAATAAGAATCATATCAATTATTAATCTTGTCATGGTGCACAGGGGTTCATTAGGGCTATTCACACACATGGAAACCCTAGTTTCCATTTCCACATATTCCATCCATTAATCATAAGTATACATTGATTAATTAACCCATCTAATTCAATCTCTCCACACAAACCCTAAATAGGGAATATCACCACCTGATATGTATCCATATGTATGTATCATATTCAATTTTATTAAGATTCAACAATACTCTTACATAATTCATTCAATACAATTCAAATATGATTCTAGACATGTCAATTCATTTCCAAAGAATATCAAACATTGGGCTTTTTTTTTGGCAATATTCACATGAAATTGCATAGTAATCTATCCATTGAGTTTTCCATGGAACATCAATCAATATACCAGGAACTTAGCAAGTTCCATTCAAGGAGAAATTATGAAAATGAGTATAATTTTATTGCTTAATATCTTGCCAAATCAATACCCACTCACATACAAATACAAACAAGATTTTTGAGTATTGTAGTTGCATAAAAATAGGCTTTCAACATGAATACAGAGCTTAAGAGGGACATAAAAACTCACCTAAGGTGACAAGTGCCTTAAAAACATAGGTCAAACTCTAAATTTCTAGAAATCCAATCTAACTGTAGTAATTGAATCCATTTCTTCCTCCTCTCAACTCAAAAACCCTAGAAATGGAGATTAGGAGGGAATGAGTGAGAAAAGGGGGTAATTTGATATCATTTCAAATCAAAATAGAGGAGAGATGGAATCCGGACATGTGTGAGAAGATTCACCATGAATAGCGATGCAAAGAAGCAAAGCTTACTCGATTTCATCATATATCAGATAGTGAAAGCCTAGGTCAACATCTCCACAACTATCTCCTCTCAAAACCCTAGCTCTTCTCTCTGTCTCTAGGATTTTGTTTCTCTGGAATGGTACAAGAAATATGGGAGATCCTTGGGTGCTAAGTTGCTCATATAGATCAATTACGGTGATTGGGTCAATTTTAAATTGACCCAACTTAGACTTTGTTTTATTTCAACATATTTTTCTGTCATAAAATATATTTCAACTAATGCCTGAAATAGCCTACCTAAACAAAAATTATTTCCATAATCATCATGTATTCATTTTAAATCCTCCATAATTGTCTCTTACTGATGGGTCCTACTAGAAGTAGGCCTTCTTTTCCTTCCACCTAAGTTGCCTAGGAAAATCCCAAAGCCAAAACCAAGGGAATAGTGAAGCTTCATAGGATCCTTCTACATAACTACAAATATGATGGAAGGATGAACTTGTCTACCTTTACTAGGACATCTTCACATATACCTTGTTATGATCGCATCTGAGCTTAATTGGTAAACTGGGGTTTACTTGGATGATTATATAAGCCAAGAGGTAAGGAGACGAAGGAGAGACCCACCAATTGGACAACCGAGACACTTTTTATGGATGGATTTGCAGCTAGAAAATTGCAAATTAGGGTGTTGATTATGGGGGATCGTCGAGATGACTTCTCCAGGAGTTTTTACATTTGGTTTTTGATGTTTAACTTATATATCTTTCTATCTTCTCATTGTGATTTGATACAACCAAGTGGGACTAAACCCCTTTTGTTCCTTGGGACCTGTGAGTAGCCTAACATAGCATTATATTTTGATTCAATGAGTTTATAATGTTATTTCTTAGTTTTGAATGTAAGACTTTGGTCTCGTTAGTGTTTGCTTATTCCTGATCAACATAATCAAAGTAAAAGACCGCTACTTGCTTTGGAAGAGGGATTAAGAGTTAGAAAAATCATAGATTTATATAGCTTTGACTATGATTCAGAAGAAGGCTTACGACTATGAAAGCATAAACCATAGGAATTACTATCATTTGGACAAATTTATTGAAGTACTATGGGAGTAGGTTTTGTCTTAGTGTAGGTAGTGAATTATGTTGTGGGAGCGGGTAAAGCTGACTATAGATCTTTAGTTCACAACAAGGGTAAAAAGTTGTAGATAAAAGGATTTAAATGTAGTTTGTGTCATGGTGAAACCACAATTCTTGAGTAACTCATTATATCTTACTTACAACCACCTTAATTTACCTTTTTAATTTCTATTCATACTTAATAACATCCATTCAACCTTTTCTTAGGCCTAGCTGATGGTGAGAGATTACCTAATTTTAACACTCTAGCCTCATTGGCCTTTATTACAAGACACATACACTTGTGTATCACACACACATTTTCTGTGCATCAAGTTTCTGGAACCGTTGTTAGGGAATTGGGGACACTAATACTATGAGTGCTGATACTATCCACTATAGGCCATTTTTCTTTATTCATTTCAATTTTTCTTTTTGTAGAGAATAATTGATAAATATTCTTTTGTCAGAATACTAGTATTTAGTGTCAGAATACTAGTATTTAGTGTTTTTACATTTTCATTCATACTCTGACTATGGACTACGAAGGTTCAACTCTGTTGTGTGTAGATCAAGAGGAGATTTTACACATAGCACGTGAGTTTGAAGCTTCATATGAGAATCTCAATTAAAGTCCTCCACCATAGGAAAAATAAGAAAAGACACCAGAGATGTCATAGAATGGTGATGATAGGGTGGATGACTTTCATGACTCTGATTAGGAGTAGACGGTCTGGGAGAAAATTAAGACGTTGTTGGTAACAACTCATTTGGGACCCATTAAGACTTAAGAAGTGAACATGGGAATCTACAAAATTGATCCAGGACTAGTAACATTGACTAAATCGCAGGTGTTCTATGGACATAGCTGTGAGGATCCAATGGCACACATAAGCAACTTTGTGGAAAGAAGTGAAACGTTGAAGCTTGACAAAGTCCCAACTACATTGATATACTTGAAGCTATTTTCATACTCTTTTAGATAAGGCTAAAACTTGGTTCCTTTGTTTACCTTCAAAGTCAATCGAGACATGGGATGAAATGATTGACACATTTTTTGAGAGGTGTTTCCCACCACAAAAGACCAATGAAATAGTAGAAAAAATATATAAATTTGAACAACATGTTTAGTGGGGGAGATTCCAAAATATATTGAGGAAGTCCCCCATCATGGGATTGACATGTTTGACTAGGAGAATATATTTTACTACGACTTGCATAAAGGGGATATGACTACTTTTGATAGTGCAATGGCATGAGTTTTCCTAAACAACAAGGCGACAAGATATCATGAGATCCTGAAGAACATGGCCAAGAATCAATCTTAGGGTGAGGATTGCGATGCAACAACATCATCCAAAATTGCCATGGAATCAAAGGAAGTCTTGGAGTTGAAAGATTAGATGACACAACTTACAAAGAAGATTGGTCTTAAATCCATCACCTCATTTGTAGATGAAGAGGAAGAGTATATGCACCTGAGGTAGCAGAAAAATAGGGTCAACAATGTAAATGCATGGAAATGGGATCCTTAATTGTCATGGAAGGATCCTCACAATTTTTAGCATGATCCATGATAGGAACAATGACCCCAACAATAGTAGGGTCAGCACTACACCAAAATCAGTAGCAAAGTAGCCCTAGTAGGATGGATTGGTTAGATGACATGTTCGACAAACTCATTAGTATAAATGAAATGTATATAACCAAGAATGAGGCTTACCTACACCAAACAAAGAGGGACCAACAAAACCAAGGAGATCTAATACATAGTCTAGAAAATTAAATTTCACAGATAGTATCAAACATGGCAGCAATGAAGAAGCCCATTCAGTAAGTGTTTCCAAGAAACACTAGCATTCAATAGAATAACCAACATGGCAAGGAAGTGATACTACATGGTGGTAGAGTGTTGAAGAAAGATCAAACTATTATTCAAAACACGGGTGCACCATCATCTAAAACTATGGTTTTGACAACATAATTACTTCTGGAGAATCCAATAAACTCCATGCTAAAGGAAGAAGTTTCATAAGAGGAGGGCATGGGGCAAACCAAAACTCCAAAAGAGCCTTACATTCCCCCTCACCAGTGAAAGAATATGATTCCACTTCCATTTCCCAACATCTTGAATGATAAACATGTTCATAAGCAGATAAAAATTTTCATTATGTTTTTAGGAAATTCCACATCAACATACCTCTAGTGGGTTCCATTGATCAGATCCATTCATATAGCAAGTTTTGAAGGACATAATTAAAAGGAAGATTATGATAGCTGATTCATATGTTGTGTTACAATGGGAGGAAGTTAGTGTATTGATACAAGGAAATTGCCACAAAAAAGACACAATATGTGGTGTTTTAAGATACCGTGTTTTGTAGGCACTATCAAATATGGGGATGCACTATGTGATTCAATAGAAATCATTAACCTCATGTTGTTGACAACATTCAAGAAGCTTGGGCTCAAGGAATCAAGGAAAAACAATATGACAATTTCATTGGTAGTCAATTCACTTGTGAGGCCACAAGGTATGTTACACCCCGATCTCACAATTACCATTAATCATGAGATTAGGGCATAAATTGAGGATTTAACGTAATACAAAGATCACTCTTAACTTTTTCTTCTTTTTCAAACTCTTTGTTTTCTCGCATCTAATCACATAAACAACTTTGTAAGAGAATCAAACTTTGATTACTTTAATATGATCTCAACATAAATGATACACATCCATACATTCATTCTCAGGAACATACGACATGATAATCAAATACATTCTCTCTTATTAAGAAAACAAAGATACAAAACATCACTTATAACACTCTCACATCTATACTAGGACCTAGAGTGACAGGGACCGACTGAACTTAACTATACTCGGACTTAACTCTTGTGGAAGATCTACTCTGATGTGATGATATCTTCTTCAAGTCCATGTGATTTCCCAAAAAAATATGAGTAGAGGGGTGAGACTACTCGCTTAGTGAATGAGTACTTCAAAGAAATAGTCTAAATAACTAATATAATTACAGATATAATTTTGAGCAATTGATATCAGTTATAATAGTAGTAAGCTTTAAAGATTCTAATAATTGACAATCATAAATATGGCTAGATACTCTAAATATCTATAAGAGTGAATCAATATATGAAATGCTTGATTGATCATAAAGAGAACTAATAATTCAGAAACACACAGAATAATTGAATAACAAATCACACTTGTTTGACCTCTCATTCATTTTATAATGCCTTGATCATATGTAATGTACTCTACATATGAAGACTTGTAGTGCAATACGATCACACTGTACAAGACTTAGCAGACACACCTGAGAAATACTAAGTCTGACTACTCTCCTGGTCTGCAACAAGGAAATGGCTCTCTGGCCTAAACTAGACTCCTCCTCAAACTTGAGCACACAGGCAGAGAATCAATCCACCTCTTGGATTTTCTATACTCTAGTGCCACCAGGACTTCTGGTTGATGTTGTACACTACAAACTATAATTTAAGGAGACTTCCACTAGGGCTTCATCCCCCATGCCACCTGATAGCACGTTCCAACCCTCGTATACTGGTTGCTTCCAAGGTTAGGTCATTTCACCCCTAAGGCGCAGACCTCACATAGGGGTTCTACAGTGTTCAGGGCTCCTAAGTCTATTATTTTATTATTCCTAGAAAGCTCTTTCTACATTGTACCCTTCTCTTACATCTACTTGACTCTGGTATCTATATGGCGCCGCGTCTATTTATTTAAAGTTTAGAACACAACATGTATATCATTCTAAACTTGGCAGACCATTATATTCAAAACACTGTAATATACTGAGTAATCAACATACTATAGATACCGACAGACTAGAATCCTTAAATAAACAGAATACATGTAAACTTGGCACTGTATACACTAGAATCATGCAATTGAACTATTAAGCATCACTACATCTCATACTGAGAACATTGATATCACCATACTTGATTCATTTAACACCCTAGCCTTAGGGTTTCATTTACCTCATTCACTTATCACTTGGCTCTCATAAGGATTTAATATGTCATAAACATCCACTATATACATATTTCTTTAAACAAGTCATATACAATCAACATATGTATGAAATCCTCGAATTGAGATAAATTAGGGTTTTACATGCCATTCATTGAGATATTATGAATCAAGAATAACATTGCATAAATAGAGTCTATGATGCCTAGAAAAACACTTCAAATGGATTTCACCATATTTATTCACAATTATCCAACTTTCCTCGCATTTAGGGTTTCACCCTCTTTACTCAGATATCAAACAAACACTATTCAATTTGAACAAAATACAAGATAGTATCTGACATATATGTACTATGAATTTAGATAAACAATCATTCATAACCAAGGGGATCTAGATAAGCAATTTTCTCTATTTACTTATACAACAAATTTCAATCATAGACAAATTCCCTATATTTTAGTTTACTCTTATAACCTTTGTGAATACTTAGGGAATTCTCATTAAGATGTATTGTATACATTTCTAATATGATTTTATCATCTGAACTTTATCCAAACAGAGGAAGAATCCATTTCATATCATTTTGCAACAACTTAGAAAAAATAGACAATTCAGGGTTTGTAGTCACATACTAGCAATTAAAGATTATAGATGAATTAACCAATTTTCATGCAATATACTATTTAAAGGAAGTTCTCACTCACACTAAGGTGTGAAAACACCTTAAAAATGTATCCCATATTTGAAAATCTCGAATCCATATCAAATCCCTAGTAATTCACCCAATTCTTATTCCTTTCAACTCGAAAACCCTAAAAATGAGGGATTATGAAGAAAGAGTGAGAAAAGGGGAACTTTTGACACCATTTCAGATCAAATCAGAGGAGGGTCGGAATTTTGACATGTGAGAGAATATTCACCATGAAACTATATCCAAAGAAGCTAAACTTACATGATTTCATTATTCCTCAGACCGCAAAACCCTAGGTCAGCATCTCCATCAATTTCTCCTCTCAAACCCTAACTCTCCCTCTCTCTCTAGGATTTAGTTTCTCTGGAATGAATTACGAATTATGAGAGCTTCTAGTGTTTTAGATTGACCATATAGAGTAATTGAGCTTCTTGTGTCAATTGCACTTTGACCCCTAACTAAACTTTTTCTTATTTCAACAGATTTTTCTGTCATAAAAAGGTTTCTGTAATTCATGTATTTCAAAGATCAAACCATCTCCAAAAATTGTGATAATTTAGCATGTTGTGTATAATTGAGTTCCTAAGCTTTAGTTAAAATTTGAGATCATTCCAAGCTCCCATTAAATAAAAAAAACTGAATAGTGCACTGCTATCTAGAATTCTATAGAAATGTCAGTTACTGTAATTTGTCTACTGATAAGGTCTAAACACATCCAAAAATTATAAATTTTTTACATGATTGAGTTTTTGATCTCCAGTTAAAATTTCATATCATTTGGTGTTACCAATAAATAATTAAAAATAAAACACTACACTGCTAAAAAGTACTCTATCAGCATTTTGGTTGAAGTATAGTTCGATTGAGAACCACATTCAAAGAACATTCAAATATTCTGAAATTTTTCTCCAATATGCATGATTGAGTTATCCATATCATATCCAAAATTCAATTAAATAAAAAAAACTCTAGAAAATATGAAAAATCATTTACCACACTATTATCTTGATCAAATTCCACACTCATGTACCATCAAAACCCTAATTTCAGCCAACTAGGGTTTATATTTCTCAAACCCTAATTTCTCAAACAATAGAATACTTAACATTCTTATTAGGTTTAAAACATCATAATTGAATTATCATTATTAATTAGATTTAAGAAATGATCAATCCAATTAAGCATATAATCATCCAGGTAAACCCTAGTTTACCAATTAAGCTCAGATGCAGTCATAACAATTCTTCCCCCCCCCCCCCCAAAAAAGGTTTTGTCTCCAAAACATAAACATGCAATAAAAGTAATTTCAAGGTCTATTTTAAGCTTCTGAAATCTTACATATCATTATATTCTTGTATTTCATACTTGAATGCAGTTTTCAACATTAAGTCCTTTATTTCTTTTCTAATCACAACATGTTAAAATAGTTATCAATGATAACAAACAAATTCTCTATGTCACAATCAATCATAGGATAGAGAGAGAAACAACCATTTCAATATTTTCATACTCTTTAGGTGTTACCTCAATATTGATAATCTGATCCAACAATCTCAAATCATACGGCCCAATATGTACTATTGTTATGTATTACCTCTAATTCATAAGAGAGAGTTCACCATGTTCTTTTGAATTTTACTATTGTGCTACTCAAAAAGCAAAATAGTCTTGAGTTAAAAGACTAGATTCAACAACAATTGTACGTTACTACTCACGACATCCTCATTGGATCATGGATGCATAAGGTGAAGCATTACCATCACATTCCATACTATTCTCAAATATGAATCCATACATAATTCAAGGTGTAACCATCAGGTTATAGCATACTCAGGTTTCAACAACATTAACAATGTTACAACCCCAAATTTTTGGGCTCTTTGGTGAGAAATGTAATTTCTCCTATTAAATATATTGAACAAATAATGATATAATTTGTTTTGAATAGATGGATTTCGTTTACAATAGCCTTGTTGATTGATTTAAGGGCTTTATTAGCTATTGGGCCCAATAACAAGGAAATTCAATTAGTAAATGAATAATTGAGATTTGGAGGAAAGGAAAATGTAGAAACCTCTAGAAGGCAAGAGAATATAATCCAAAGGTGGATTTAGTGCCTCTTGGGTTCCAAGGAGTCCAAAGTTGCACAGATAATGTAACAAGAAAAGAAAAAATCAATTAAATATTTCTTTATTAAGCAAGAAATTGAAAACAATGATAAAATGTGGAAAATAAGTGGAAAGAGGTATAATTGAGTTATCCTTGGTGGATTTTCGTATCCAAAGGATTCCTAATGTTAAAAGGAATGACAATGAGGAAAATAAAAAGAAAGATAAAGAGAAATCCTTGAAAAGAGATATTTTAATAAAGAAATAAACAAGATAATGAGAAATAATGGACATAGATGCATCTAGAAGGATATTGAGTGTCCACTAAAAAGGATTTCGAAATATTAGAGTTTCTTGGGGGTCCAAGGAGCCCCAATGGAGAAAAATAAAGAGAAAATACTAATAATACAAAAAAGAGGATAATGTGATGCATAATTAATGATTTTGGTGGCATTATTAAAAAGGAGATATTTTCTACTAAAAGAAAATAGAAATTTTGTGCCAATGGATTAAAAGGCAAGTACAAAGAGAATAAGTGAGAGGATTTTTGTATTTCTAATTATCCATGAAATGAGGAATATTAAGAAGATAAACAAGAGTGAGAAGATTACTTCTCCTTGAAGGGATATGACTCCTATTGGGAGAGGGCCTTGTTAATTCATGAATAGCCAACCCAGGGCTTCGTTACCCACCCCTATATAAAGAGTAGAGTCTTGGTTCGAGTTCAAGAGAGATCCCACGTCTCCCTCTCTCTTCCCCATCTCCTTCTTCATGAAGTCTTCACTCAAAATCCTAACATAAAGGAATAGCTCGACCATGGAGCAACGAGGGACCTTTAAGTAGATTTAAAGGAAGCAGGACGCTCCCACGACAACCGAAGAGTGAACGGCCATCACCACCTTGCTCCCACCTTCACGCAGCGCTGCAGAGGGGTCTGTAGCACATCCGCGGGTCACAGGTCCAGTGACCCTACACTCGGCCATTCAGGCCACGAGTGGAAGCTTGGGAGGACGCAGTGGAGGGTGTCGGAGGCAGAGCAGTAGTCGCCCGTGGCCTTCAGGTCCAGGAAAGGGGTGGAGAAGCCACACCGATCACGGCTAGGACGACACAGTAGGGCTGCGCAAGGTTGAAGAAGACGACCGTTCATTGGACCGTTTTGCCCTCTGCGGGCTAAAGAAATGATTACTTACTGAGGGTATAATCGTAATTCGGTTATGTTTCCCAAACAAGTGACGTTGCATGGGTTTGGTGACGTGGCGGCCTCCCATTGGCTCAAGTAAGTTTAATTTGCAAAAATCTTATCTCCTTATTAGTAGCTCAGATGAATGCTCATAAAATATGAAAGTTGCTCACAAAAATGAGGGGAATCCATTATAATTATGTTTAGAATCGAATTCCTCTTACAATTCGAAAAGTAATGGAAGTTATCAACTTTAATGTATTAATGATTAAGAAACCCTATTTTGAGATGATTAATGTATTTAGTAGGGTTTAATGGATGATTACACTTGATATTAACCTGTTAATTGTAAAAATTTATATTACAAACAAAAAGGATGAACTTTGCACGTAATTGGTTTAATTTAGAGTTTCATGTGCATAAGTATGCTTTAATGGGCCTTGAAACCCTAATGATGGTAATTGTGACTCTTAATAGCTTTAATTGTTCAAATTCATGATTAAAGTTGAGATATGATGGTTCTAAGCTAATTTGAGTATTAAGGTTCCTAACTGTGGATAAATACCCTTAATAGGGTAATTAGGGTTTTCTAATGGATAAAGGTGGAATTAATGATAAATAGAGTTAATATGTGAATTAGATCATAATGAACTATGAGTTGTTAATCCGGAAGGAACCAAAGATGATAATTAGGCATAATGATCTTGTCGTGAATTAAAAAGATAAAAATGGTAGTTTAATGTAAAAGAGGCTTAATGGACAGTTAATTGTGCCCTTAATCCGAAATTAAGGTAATATGTTGTTAAAAGGTTACCTTAATACCTTTCATGAAGAATAGATGAAATAATTAGGGTTTGTGAGTAATTGTATTAAATTTGGGTCTAAAGAATAAAAATGAAGAGGAGCCCTAATTGCAATAGAAACCCTAAAAGTGGACTAGAAACCCTAGGAAGCAAGCTAGGTTTAATAGATCTTGATGGCATGATTAATGATAGGAAAATTGGATGCATATTTCAGGATCAACTTGTGTGTGTGCTTGCTTGGTTTCTTGCTTGGTTGAATTATTGATGCACTCAAGTCGTCTTGACATGTATGTGGTTAAATATGGTTAATCACATTAGTTTCCTGAAGAGTTTCCTAGATGATTCATCACATTGAATGCAACTTATCAGTTTGGATGTTCATACTTGCAAATCATAAAGTCACTATGATTATCACAATAATAATAGAAGTGTGTATTCTCGCACCTACATTCCACCCTAATGGATGATGCCAAAAGGTCAAGCTCAAGAGGGAAGACCAATGGGCACCATGAGTGGTGACCCCAGACACTAAGCTTGGGATTAAGAAGGTGGTCTTTATAGAATGACTAATGGGCACTATGAGAGGTGACCCCAGGCACCAAGCTCGGGATTGAGAAGGTGGTCTTCAGTCATTGGCAAAAGAGAAACCCTAAGGTGGGTATGCCAGGGTTAGGGAAAAAGAGGTGGAGAATATCACACTGAAAGCATAATTTGGCTTGTTAATTAACTTGATTGTGATATGTAGATTGTTAGCCATATCTGTGAAATTTTGGTTGTCCCCACATACCGGCATATTCAATTATGCTGACTGATGTTTTGTTTGTCGGAATTTTAGGTACAAGTTTGAAAATGACAAACATTAAAGTGGCATATGTGGAATTAAATAGGAGTTAAAGTATAAAGGAGGATTAGTTAGAATAGACTCCAGATGTGGATAAAAGTAGATATCTAAGTTTTTGAAAAAGGTATGCAAAGTTTTATTTTATTACATCCTTTCAATTTAGTGGTAGATTTTGATAATCGTTATTGATTATTTGTCGAACCTTTGATCCTGTTAATTGGGATAACGACTCTGACCTCTTGGTATCCCTTAATTAGGGATTACTGGGAGGCGGGGTCATTACAAACAAAGTACTCCATGATTGTTTTAGTCATTCAAGGACTATTCATACCCAATTACCATCACTTAGTTATATTAAAGCTAGGTCTAACAAGCTATACCTCATTAGGGTTACATATCAATACAATATGGTTATCATTCCTTATATTCATTTGAGTGAATAGGTAAGACTACCTTATTCAGGGTAACCCTGCATTTGTTCCATCATTATTCATCCTATATCACCATACCACAATTGTACAATACTAAGATGGATTACTGGTATAAATGACTTAAACTATCAGACACCTTTAATTAACATATTCCTTGCACATGTACACTAAAATCATACGTAGAACCAATTTACATCCCTTAATATACCTTCAACAATTTATACTTCTAAAAACAAATTCACATATTACTAAAAGCCATTGTTTTCTCTTATCTCTCTCCTCATTCATTACTACTTACTTTTTTCTACTTATCCTTCTCATTTTAATCATGTAGATTAAACATCCCTAAAATTGAAACATACAAGGTAAAAATAGATTATTCATCATTCTAGCTATCACTACAAGAATTTATCTCATGTCGCACTTCACTCATATTGTATTTCTCATTTTGTTCAAAACACACTTGTTACATTTCAAATTTATATATTACTCTTTACTCTGAATCATTTCCATATTGTTTATCTACCTTTCAGATTAGCTATCTTTAAACCCTAGATTACTATCAGTGCTAGTTTACTTCTCATAGTGCAAATCTCATGATCTTGTTTTATAGAGATACTAGTATTCAAGGACAAATCACTAGTGACAACCCTTGAACTAATACAACTCTAAACATTCTATGGTTTGGCCGTTATCATTAGCATGACGTTATGGTGGTGTGACTTTGCTCCCTTAATTTGAAATTCAAACTTTGGATCTCACAAGTTTTTACTAAAGCCTTCCTTATCTTATCAATTGAATTTACTTCATCTTAATTGGCCATTCAGATAGATTACATTCTCAATTACCCTTCTATGGTTTCATCATCATATTGTGTGTGATTATTACATTCATTGGATGCCTCTACCATGGTGTTTATGCATCAGATATGATTCATTGTCTTATCGCTTCATTCCCACATTTCTCTCATTAAGTAATATATGGAAGAGAAGACGGTTCTGAGACTTAGAATTCTAATCTTTAAACATCCCATTAATACATTTGTTGTATGCAAGTTTAATTAGTTATCAACAAGGATACTTGACTAACTAGCACTTGATTGAATCTCCTAACCTCTTTCTTTGATAATCTATATTACTCCACTATGTTTCAAACCCTTCCTTACTTTCCATAATCCCCTTACCATATACTACTCTTCCACCTATTATCTTTAACTTTAACTTTTCTCTTATGATCATGTTGCTTATTCATGTGTAGGATCATGTATACCATGTTGCACATATTTCTTTTTATCCTTCTACTAATGTGAAGTTGAAATTCTAAATCAATAATCTATCTACTAGTTTCAACTCATGTTTAATACATTGCATATCCTTCATTTTAAATCAAACGGCTCGTGCATGGGTGATACATAGTTTCTCTTATATCAAGTTTTCCTTCCTGAGTATAGTCTACCTTTGTGTAATTTATTAATTTTGTTAAGCTACACTTTTGTTCTTTAAAAAAAAACTAGTTTTTTGTTCTATAGAGACTTAGAATCCAAAGTTAGTAAGGATGAATGTATTAAACTTATTAATAAAGTTATATAGTCCATGCTCTCAATTATATCATAACCCTCATTCCTTAATCAAGCTCATCATTTCCAACATTTATCTTTGTTTTAACTTAGTTTCTTATCCTAGTCTTATGATTTACATATTTATCCAATTCTCTTTACTTTAACTCTTCTGAAGACTCTTCACTTATATTTACTTATCGTATACTTAACTCTTTTCTTCTATTTTTCCTCTGCTTTGGAGTACATAAAAACATTGTACTCAGTTATATAATCCATTCCTCATGATTGATTCTTACTACCTTGGCCATTTCATACTTTTTTCATATCTTTTTCATATTTCATATTTAGAGTTCATATAATATTAATCATTAAACTTAATTTGAACCTTACGTCGTGTTCCTTTATTCCCAATTAAGGATTTCTCATATGAGGCCCCAAAGCTGGGTCTTAGATATCAGTTCCAATTGATTCTTAGCTATTCTAATCTTTCCCATATGTTTCAACATCTTAGTGTATGTACATTCTCACTATGATGTGGGTCTAATTTATCCAGAGTCTACTCTTATCATATTGTTAATAGGAGTCATTAGATACCAGTAATGCATCCTGTCAGCCGAACCAGGATGAACCTGTAGTCCTGAAGCCAAGAGCTACTTAAGATTAATCAACTCCTATTAATCTCAAACATGTGGAAAGAATATCTACTTAGGAAAGTTCATTCAAAGATCATTTCTAGTCTACTTGATACAAAGAATGTAATCAATAAATGATACAATTGCATAGTGTACAACAAAATCTTAAATACCCATATATATTTCAAAATATGAAATATATGTATTCAAACATATAAGAGCATTTCTATCCATCTCCAATAAAACAACAATATGAAATGAAAGTTCTATATCATTTTATATTATGCTCTTAATTCATGTTACTTATCTTGTTTCTAACCCTAATATTTCTAGGGTTCCTCTCTAGCCCATCCTTCCACTGTATACCTAGCTAGGGTATACATAAAAGAATAGACAGAGTAGCTTGATACTAGTTGATCCAAGTACTCAGATACCGGGCCAGGATATCCAAATACTCAAATCCGCAGAGTTAACATCATAACATCTCCTATCTGCCACACTTATGTCTCTAACCTACTAACTTAATGGTCCCTGACAACTCATCCTAAGCTCTAATTCCAAAGTTGTTACACCCCGATCTCACAATTACCATTAATCATGAGATTAGGGCATAAATTTAGGATTTAACGTAATACAAAGATCACCCTTAACTTTTTCTTATTATTCAAACTCTTTGTTTTTCTCGCATACAATCCCATAAACAACTTTGCAAGAGAATCAAACTTTGATTACTTTAATATGATCTCAACATAAATGATACACATCCATACATTCATTCTTAGGTACATGCGACATGATAATCAAATACATTCTCTCTTATTAAGAAAACAAAGATACAAAACATCACTTATAACACTCTCACATCTATACTAGGACCTAGAGTAACAGGGACCGACTGAACTTAACTATACTCAGACTTAACTCTTGTGGTAGATCTACTTTGATGCAATGATATATTCTTCAAGTCCATGTGTTTTCTCAAAAAATTGTGAGTACAGAGGTGAGCCTACTCGCTCAGTGAATGAGTACTTCAAAGAAACAGTCTAAAGCACTGATATAATTACAGATATACTTTTGAGCAATTGATATCAATTATAACAGCAGTAAGCTTTAAAGAGTATAATAATTGACAATCATAAATATGGCAGGATACTCTAAATATCTATAAGAGTGAATCAATATATAGAATGCTTGATTGATCATAAAGAGAACTCATAATTCAGAAACATATAAAGAATAATTGAATAAATATACACACTTGTTTGACCTCTCATTCATTTTATTATTCCCTGATCATATGTAGTGTACTCTACATATGAAGACTCATAGTGAACTACGATCACACCGTACAAGACTCAGCAGACACACCCAGGAAATGCTAAGTCTAACTACTCTCCTGGTATGCAACATGAAAATGGCTCTCTGGCCTAAACTGGACTCCTCCTCTAACCTAGGCACACAGGCTAAGAGTCAAGCCACCTCTTGGCTTTTCTGTACTGTAGTGCCACCAAGACTTCTAGTTGATGTTGGACACTACAAACTATAATTTAAGGAGACTTCCACTAGGGCTTCGTCCCCCATGCCACCTGATAGCATGTTCTGACCCCCATATATTGGACATTGCCTGGGTTAGGTCATTTCACCCCTAAGGTGCAGACCTCACATAGGGGTTCCACGGTGTTCAGGGCTCCTAAGTCTATTATTTTATTATTCCTAGAAAGCTCTTTCTACATTGTACCCTTCTCTTACTTATACTTGACTCTGGTATCTCTATGGTGCCTCGTCTATTTATTTGAAGTTTATAACACAACATGTATATCATTCTAAACTTGGAAGAGCAGTATATTCAAAACACAATAATATACTGAGTAATCAACATATTGTAGATACTAGCAGACTAGAATTCTTAAATAAACAGAATACATGTCAACTTGGCACTGCATACACTAGAATCATGCAATTGAACTATTAAGCATCACCACATCTCATACTGAGAACATTGATATCACCATACTTGATTCATTTAATACCCTAGCCTTAGGGTTTCATTTACCTCATTCACTTATCACTTGGCTCTCATAAGGATTTAATATGTCTTAAACATCCACTAAATACAGATTTCTTTAAACAAGTCATATACAATCAACATATGTATGAAATCCTCGAATTGAGCTAAATTAGGGTTTTCCATGACATTCATTGAGATATTATGAATCAAGAATAACATTGCATAAATAGAGTCTATGATGCCAAGAAAAACACTTCAAATGGATTTCACCATATTTATTCACACATATCCAACTTTCCTCGCATATAGGGTTTCACCCTCTTTACTGAGATATCAAACAAACACTATTCACTTTGAATGAAATCCAAGATAGTATCTGACATATATGTACTATGAATTTAGATAAATAATCATTCATAACCAATGGGATCTAGATAAGAAATTTTCTCTATTTACTTATACAACAAATTTCAGTCAAAGACAAATTCCCTATATTTCAGTTTACTCTTATAACCTCTGCGGATACTTAGGGAATTCTCATTAGGATGTATTGTATACATTTCTAATATGATTTTATCATCTGAACTTCATCCAAATAGAGGAAGAATCCATTTCATATCATTTTGCAATAACTTAGAACAAATAGACAACTCAGGGTTTGTAGTCACATACTAGCAATTAAAGATTATAGATGAATTAACCAATTTTCGTGCAATAGACTATTTAAAGGAAGTTACCACTCATCCTAATGTGTGAAAAAACCTTAAAAATGTATCCCATATCTAAAAATCTCAAATCCATATCAAATCCTTAGCAATTCACCCAATTCTTCTTCCTTTCAACTCGGAAACCCTAAAAATGAGGGATTATGAAGAAAGAGTGAGAAAAGGGGAAATTTTGACACCATTTTGGATCAAAACAGAGGAGGGACGTAATTTTTATATGTGAGAGAAGACTCACCATAAAACTATATCAAAAGAAGCTAAACTTACATGATTTCATCATTCCTCAGACCGCAAAATCTTTAGTCATCATCTCCATCAATTTCTCCTCTCAAACCCTAACTCTCCCTCTCTCTCTAGGATTTCATTTCTCTGGAATGAATTACGAATTATGAGAGTTGCTAGTGTGTTAGATTGATGATATAAAGCAATTGAGCTGCTTGGGTCAATTGCACTTTGACCCCTCACTAAACTTTTTCTTATTTCAGCAGATTTTTCAATCATAAAAAGGGTTCTGTAATTCGTGTATTTCAGAGATCAAACCTTCTCCAAAATTATGATAATTTAGCATAGTGTGTATAATTTAGTTACTAAGCATCAATTAAAATATGAGATCATTCCAAGCTTCCATTAAATAAATAAAAATTGAATAGTGCACTATTATCCAGAATTCTGCAGAAATATTAGCTACTGTAATTTGTCTACTGATAAGGTCTAACCACATCCAAAAATTATAAAAATTTTACATGTTGTTTATTATTTATCTTCGGGTCTCTGGTTAAAATTTCTGATCATTTGGAGTTACCAATAAATAATTAAGAATAAAACACTACACTACTGAAAAGCACTCTGTCAGTATTTTGGTCGAAGTATAGTTTGACCGAGAACCACATTCAAAGAACACTCGAATATTCTAAACTTTTTCTTCAATATGCATGATTTAGTTATTCATATCATATCCAAAATTCAATCAAATACAAAATTTTTAGAAAATATGAAAAATCATCTACCACACTGCTATGCTGATCAAATTCCATACTCATGTACCATCAAAACCCTAATTTCAGCCAACTAGGGTTTATATTTTTCAAACCCTAATTTCTCAAACAATAGAAAACTTAACATTCTTATTAGGATCATAATTGAATTATCATCATTAATTATATTAATAAATGATCAATCCAAGAATACCTACATGACACATTGGCTATGGCCACCCTCCTTGGGCCATAAATGAGGCATAATCCTCTTTTAATTTGTGGCCTTTAGATCTGACATAATTTCATATCTACACTAATTGTGTTGTGTTGGTACCATCGACGGGTTGTCCGTGGCACCAAAATGATTGACCTTTTGCTCCTCTTTGGTCTGTGTTGATACTACCGACAAATACGTCAGTAGAACCAAGTTGATTCTCGTTGGAGTATGGATGTTGATGTCAGCACCACTAATTAGGTTGTCGGTGGCACCAAGGTAATAAATCTCCATCCTTGATGCTCTCTGGACCCTTTGTCGGTACTACTAAGTAGGTATCTTGGTAGCATCAACACACTTCTTGGTAGTACTAAGTTGTCTCTCACTAGTACTGATGCTTCTTTCCACATGGTGTTGATGTGCTGGAATTATCGGTACCACCAACATGGATGTTGGTAGCACTGACTTGTAAAATAAGATGAATAACAACATAAGTCCCAGAAAGTAGTCATCAAATCATCACCCAACCACATCCTTACAATATTGATATCTTACCAAATTGATCATCATCCAACAAAACTTCATTCCCAATCATCTTATAATCTGTGATCACATTGTTGGGATTGATAAAAACTAGATGTTGTGAACCATCAATGTTCTCGATTCCCAACAAGTCCAGCGGTAGGACATATATCTAAAACTATATTCATCCCTTGACGAACCTCACACTCCATGTGGTTGATGAGGAAAATCTTTGTGATTTTATCAACCCCTTCTTAAGTGCATTGAGAGGGCCCCTAACTGAGAATACGGCGCGATGAGGTGGTCTATCGAAGATGTTGTAGGGATACCACATCATGATTGAATGCCCATGGCCAATAAACTATAGGGTAAGGATAGTGACCAACTAAAGGGATATTGAGGAGATAAAGAGGGTGGAAGGTTTGGAGTTTGGGTTCTTATTTTAGGATCTTGGTCTTAGAAGGGTTAAGAAGCTCTCTTATGTCCTTCTCCTCCAAGTTATAGTTGTCATGCTCACAATTGTCTTCCTCTTTAATGTTCTCATCTTCTTATCATTCTTTGTTGGACGGGATGGATCCCATCAAGAAGTATTTTATTGGGTTTTGGATTAGCCTCTTTGATTATGGAATTCTCTAGCATAGCCAGGGAAGGAATTTAGATGGTCAGAGGGAGTCAACGTTTGCCTTCTGTGAAAGATAACAACATGTAGGTTTATAATGAAGAGGTAAAGAAAACATTGGAGAGGAAATAATGCATGGTCAAATAGAAGATTTGCATTTGGTGCCAGTTTTCATATCATGATAGTATCTAGGATAATTTACCATGTGTAACATTGATGTTCAATAAACAGGTATTTCTAGCATCCAATATATACATATATATATATATATACATACCTATATATATACCTATAAATATACATATATATACATATATATCCATGTGTATGGATGTATGTATATATGTATATACATATATATATATATATATATATATATATATATATACATATAGGAGATGTATTCATTACCCATGTAGGCAACATAAACTAGTTACCCTACAATTTTTGTTACATTAGTTTCAACTTTCCCATTCTGGTTACAAATTATCACTATTGGTTACAGTTCGGGTAGAGATTTTTTTCTCAAAAAGTGTCATTTTTACTATTTTTGTAGAGCACAATACAACGTTGACGTTGTTCTTATAGAATGGGTCTTTGTATTACTAATTTGGTTGTCTCTTTATAATTTTGTGCTTCCTGTTATAAAAGTGGATCCACGAGTAACTAACTTGGTTACTCGATTTGGGTAAAAATATATAAATATATATAGGTATATATAGGTATATATGTATATATACATGTATATATATATGCATATATATGGGATTAAGAGAGACATTCATATATATATATATATATATATATATATATATATATATATATATATATATATATATATATATATATATATATATATATATATATATATATATATATATATATATATATATATATATATATATATATATGGGATTAAGAGAGGCATTCTCTCCCCCTCTCCCATGCCTGTAACAGAGGTTGAACGTCTAGGAGGGTGGTAAACCAAGGCGGCAGCTGGGATTCAAACCCAGGTCACTTTGTAGGGGACACCATGTTTGACCACTTGAGACACTCCTTATCATTATATATATATATATATATATATATATATATATATATATATATATATATATATATATGTATATATATATATATGTCTGTGTGTGCGTGTGTGTGTAAATGTATGTATCATCATCTAAGCCTCAATTTCAACCATGTTGGGGTAGACGAGATGCATCTTGTTTTCCAATCAGCTCTGTTGCAAGTGATACTCTGATCAAGGTGTAAAGATTTAAAATCTCTATTTAAAAGCTCCTCTAAATTTAATTTAAGTTTGTCTCTACTACTTCTAGTTGTGCTTGACTCAATAACCTTTCTTTGAACATATTTTTGTATATATGTATAATATTCATGACCTGAGTCAAGTAACTAAGGTTAGTTACTGGTGGATCTTGTTTTGTGACAGTAAGAAACCCAACTATAATGAGACGATCAAAATTGTAATATAAATACTCATTTTATATAAATAGCCTCAAATTTGTATTTTTATTATGTGAAAATAGTAAAAATCACATTTCTAAAAAAGTAATCTTCTCTCTGAACTGTAATCGAGAATGAAATTTTATAACCAAAATGTCAAAATTGTAACCAGAACACTCAACTTGTAACTAGAATCGTTGGGTATTTAATTTATTTTACCCATTCCGGTAAGGAATACATCTCATATATGTATACATAGGCCATATATTCATTTCTTGATTCAGGTAATTAAGGTTAGATACCCATATATCCAATTTTGTAATGGGAAGGCACCAAGTTGTATTGAGATGACTGAATTTGTAACAAACAAAACTACCTTTATCATTATCAAGAAAAGTTTATGATGGCCCATTACAATCACCATATGATGGTCTCTAAGGGCATACATACCAACAACATGTCCATGTTATAGTTGATTTGTAGGATAATGGATGTAGTCATTATGGATTTGGCAAGATGAGTACTTACGGACATATTTGCAACAGTCTGCCTTCATGGTATTCCAGTAGTACCCATAGATATATATTTTCTTGTCTAGCATGACTCCATTCATATATGTGCCACACAATCCTACATGGACCTCCTTCATGATAGTTTCTGCTTTGGTATTGTTGACACATTAGAGTAGAATCTTATAAGACCCTCAAAATTGGTAATATTAGATTTTATGTTTACGAACTAAATAGTAATGTATTCAAGTTCACCTTCAAGACAATTAGAGTAATACTAGAATGATGAAATCAATAGTATGTATTTGATTGAATCAGAATGATGAATTCAATCCCTAGACTTCAAACAATCTTCAATTGAAATATCTAATGTCACACTGACCAAATAAGTTAATATGATGTTGCAATTGAGATAACGTAATGGGAAATGCTTCATTTTAGTAATTATAAATATAATTAGGCTTGTGGACCCATTAGAAGACCTAAGTATGAAATGTGGGTATTGGGATCCAGATCAGTCCCAAATGGACTATTTGGGTGACAATTAGTTCATGGAATCTATGATAAAGAAAACAAGCATTTTGTGAATTAATAAGAACCAACAATATTATGAGTTGATTGATAAACTCATTATGAGATAATTAGCAAGAATCTAGAAGATTCTAAGGTGATTAATGACATATATAATCAATTGAGCAATTAACTAGTCATCATCATCATCCTCATCAACTAAGCCTCAATCCCAATTATGTTGGGGTCGGCTACATGGATCCTTCTTTTCCATTCAGATCTATCATGGGTCATATTCTGATTGAGATGTAAAGATTCAAAATTTCTCTTTATAAGATCTTCCCATGTTAATTTAGGCCTTCCTCTTCTTCTGTTAATTCTGCTTGCCTCAATAGTATTGCTTTGTATAGGCGCATTAGTTGGCTTGCATTGCACATGTCCATACCATCTGAGTCGGCCCTCACACAACTTGTCCCCAATGCTCACCACCCCCACTTTATTCCTGATACAGTCATTTCTCAAGCGATCTTCTCTTGTCTTCCCACACATCCATCTCAACATATGCATTTTAGCCACATTCATGTTGTTGAGTTCTTATTTCTTCACCTCCCAACATTCACTGCCATAGAGCATGGCTGGTCATATAGTAGTTTTGTAAAACTTGCTTTTTAGTCTGAGAGGGATCTTCAGATCACATAATACTCCAGTTTCACTCCTCCATTTCAACCATTTTGTAGTGATACTATGACAAATTTCATTTTGGGCATCTCCATCTATTTGAATGATAGAGCCCAAGTAACGAAATTTATCACATTTTGGTATATCTACTCCATCCAACTTGGCTCCACCATTCACACTATGAGATTGGCTGAAATTGTAATGCATATACTCAATTTTTCTCCTACTAATCATCAATCCATTTGATTCTAGTGCCTTTCTCCAAAGTTCAACTTCATAATGTAAACCATCTTTAATTTCATCAATCAATACAATATCATCAGCAAATAACATACACCAAGGAACATCATCCTGAACATTCTTTGTCAACTCATCCATAACAAGAATGAATAGATATGGGCTGAGTGTGGATCCTTGGTGTACCCCAACTGTGTTGGGAAATGTTGGTGTCTCACCTCTAGGAGTCTTCACACATGTAGTAGAGCTACCATACATGTCTTTAATCAATTCAATGTATTGGATTGGCACACCCTTTTTTCCTCAAAACCATCCACAACACTTCTCTGGGTACTCGATCATAAGCCTTTTCCAAATCAATATAAACCATGTGAAGATCTCTTTTTCTTTCACTATACTTCTCCATAAGCCTCCTTATTAGAAAAATAGCATTTGTTGTTGATCTACCAGGCATGAAACCAAATTGGTTGTTTGATATATGTGTTATCGATCTAAGCCTCTACTCAATAAAACTCTTCTAAAGCTTCATTGTGTGACTCATCAACTTGATACCTCTATAGTCTGTGCAACTCTGAACATCACCTTTGCTCTTGCAGATGGGGACTATAGTACCATTTCTCCATTCATCTGACATCTTCTTTGTCTTCATGATATTATTAAATAAATTTTTTAACCACATAACTCCTTCATCCCCCATACTCTTCCATACATCAATGGGAACACCTTCTGGTCCACATATGCCTTTCTCATTTTCATCTTTTTCAAGGCATTCTTGATCTCAAAATGTGAAACTCGTTATGTGTAAATGATATCTCTTGTATCCCTGTCACACGATTCTCTAAAATTATTTACAGTATCTCCATTAAAAAGCTTATGGAAGTAATTTCTCCATTGGTTCTTGATATCATCATCCTTTACCATCACTCTACCATCTTCATTCTTGATGCATTTTACTTGGCTCAAGTCTTTTCCTTTCCTTTCTCTTATACAATCCATTTTATATATATCTTTCTCCCCTTCTCTAGTGTCCAAATTTTGTAAATATCATCAAAGTATCTAGACCTTGTCTCTTGAACAACCTTTTTCACTTGTTTCTTTGCTTGCTTGTATCTCTAGAACATTGCACCATCTTGAGATTTGGGCAAGCTCTTATAGATCTCCCTTTTCAATTTAATAACCTTTTGTATTTCATCATTCCACCACCAAGTCTCTTTTTGTGGAGGCCCCCAACCTTTGGACTCCCCCAAAACCTCTCTGATAGTTTTTGTTATTCAAGAGCTCATGTTGTGCCACATAGTGTTGACATCAGACTCTAAGTTCCAAGTTCCCTCCTTGATGAGCAATTAACTAGTCTTTACTGAAATTCCAAGTGTTTGGATATAAAATAATCATAGTATGACCTAAAACTTGGTTAATATGAGATAATGACAAATTATGATAAATCCAAGTTTTAGGATGATAATATGACTAAATGTGACTTATGTAACTAAATTACGTAAATACTTGAATATCAAAAAAGAGGTATTTATCTTTAGTGTTTTGATATCAAAGATGGTCAAATATGAGATAATCTTAGTAGGAAGATAATCCTCTTGGGGTTAATTGGATAATGTTGGATACTTGTAGGGTTTTTAGAAGTTATGATAAATAATATATGTTGGAGATTGCCCTGATCATTTATTTAATTTCATATATAGGTCAAACTAAGGTCCAGATGAACCAGATCCTTAGGGAGTGTGATAAGGGGTATTATCACAATCATTACCCGTTGAATTGGTATCTGACAACCTGTGAGTCATCTTGAAAATATAACTAGATCCCTATAGTAGATGAACTACCCTGACCCTGATTACCAACCTGCTCTATCTATCCTATTAATCGTTTATCCTGAAAGCCAGTGCATTAGCTTTGTGGGATTGTAATGAGTTCAACGATCGCTAATACGACCATTATTATTACATTCCTAGATAATGCCTTAATCACAACCACGATTGGAAGTTTTTGGAGGTGAACCTTAGTAGTTCTCAGCCACCCCTTTCCTATATAATATGGTCATTATCTCCGTTGTGTCTCAATGCAATCCACAATGCCATCATTTGCAACATTTTGACACCCATGTAGCCACCTAGCATATTCACTTCAGCTCCTCCATCCCACTGGTGGTTGGCACCACCTTAGCCACACACACTCCTCCAATTTTAGGATGAATGAGATTAGGGAAACCTGATGATGATGTTTGGATCTTTAATTGTCATCAGCACAACTCGAGAATGGATAGTCAATTGTGGGGCTAAATACCCATGGTGCAATGGAGTTTGAGCTGCGTAAAAGAGACAAAGCAAGAAGGAGAATGTGGAAAATACATCCCTACCCCTGAGTCGATAGTATCAAGTAAAGACCAAACTCATCCTTTGAGTCTTCTTTTCCACCTCAGCCATACGTTGCCATGGTGGTGTGAGCCCATTGGATCAACCCCACTCCCCATAGTGGGCTTTAATAAGATTAGGGTTGCTGACATGTCAAGCCAGGATTTGTCAACAATGATGATCTAATAGATATTATAGTAAATAGATGGTAAATTTGATCATAGCAATATTACATAGCATTCTTATCAAAAAAATGAGTGGACTGTGAATAAAATAAGTCCATTACCTAATAATGGTCCTAGTTCCAAAAGTACAACTAATACATGAATGCTTGGTAAGTAATATATGTAAATACTAGATTTGATAACTAGGATGTCGGGTGTAGTAAATATGTTTATTTTGGGTTCTTGTAATTTGACTTAGGATACAGATATATCTAATCTAAGATTTAGGGTCACAGTGATAGGCCTAGCTATGATTCTAGTAACAACTTGAGTGTAATATATGTTAATGATGAAGAATTACATGGAAACTCTAGATGTTATTTATTAATTATAGATATCATAATTAATTTATGTAACATTATCTAGTATGATTTTATGATCATAGAAGGATTAAACCATGAATGAGGGTGAAATCTAATATCAAATTAGGGTTTCTAACCCTTAGAAGTCGTGATGTGATGGAATTAGGGTTTGATGCCCTTATTCCTAGTCCACACTTGAGATAACCCTAAACCTTAATTAGGATCTAATCTAGAAATATTTAGTATATTGTGAATGTTTGGCAACACTTCAGGGTTATAAATACATGTAGATAATGTTGATTAATAATGTTAATTTCTTGGATGTTTGGGTACATGCTTAAAGTACTTTAAGAATACTACATGGTTCTACATGGAGTTACATGGTTACTTATGAGTGGCCACATTATTGACCTATGATGGTTTTCCAAATGATTTTGAAAGTATTGATATGATGAATAAACTATTTGATGTTTATTTACTTCCTGCAAATTATAATACCACTAGGAGTATCTCATAAATTAAATCTCTAATATTATGAACCTTGAGTTATATCCATCAAGGGGTAATACACATAGGTCCAATGATGGACACTGATTACACACATGCATGAGTTATACTATGCAATGAAAACACTAGTTTCATATGTGAAAATAGTTAGCTATGAACAGTATGTGTTGTTATTATACTTATATACATTTTGGTTACACCACATACATAATATATGAATATATTGATCTGGCTTTTGTTTGTCTATGTTTTAGGTAACTATCATATATTAAGATATGAAGATATAGAAATATAGAAGGATACCTTGAATATAGTAAAGCTTGAATATATTGATACTTCTTCTTATGTGTGTATAAGTTAGTTTTTTTTTAAGAAACTCATGTATATTTATTTAAAGGAACCTCATTATACATCTTGTAAATAATATTTGTTCTATTAGTGAAACTTTTCATTATTGTATATTATTTTTTAGATTTGAATATTATAAGTTTTATGTAATGACTTTCGACTTTAAAATCCACCCTTATTGAGGAGCACTTAAAAGTGGGGTTGTTATAAACCTGGTTGTGGGATCTAGGATATTAATGTTCTACCTGTAGAACATATTTTGTGGTTCATCATTTGAATGCATTTTGCTCTCTTTGAGAAAGGCTTTCAGGAATGGCCTGATTTGATAGGTACATCATTATGTCATGGAACCAAGTCTTCCCTTTGTTGTTAGGAGCATTTTTATAACAATGTGATGGGAACATTGAGTGAGTATCTAGGACTTGACATGAATTCTCTAGTCTCCTTGGATGTTGATCTAGGAAGAGACATTTTCTAGAGCATCAACAAATGCATTGTGTTCTCTTTTGATGAAGTGAAACAAGACATGTTTAAAGTCCTGATCTAGAGAACACATTTGTTCTTTATATGGCACCATCATCTGATGTCGTGTCTTCTAATTATTTAGGACTTCTGATACTATGAGTAGGGAATCATTGTTGACCTGTATGCGCTATGTTCGTTGTTGTATGGTGATCTGAATACCTAAGATGCAAGATTCATAATCTGCAACATTGTTAGTGGTGTTAAACTCCATTTGTCTTTCCATAGGTAGTTTTTCTCCCTAGAGGTTCTGGAGGACTATGCCTATTCTAGTTCCTTTCTAATTCATAGCCACATCCAAGAAGGTTATCCACATGTTTGTGGTTTGAAGAGTCTCCACGTCGGGTGGATTGACCATCCCTATGTCTATAACCTAGAACTAGTTTTCATGCTTCACTTCTTCTAGGAGCTAGGAGTTTGGTAGATAATTGACCAGGGCTTGTATTTTGACTACCTTTATTGGGAGATAAATAATGTTGAAATTTTATTGTATTACTTTCTATTTAGTACATCATATGCTCATATTTTGATGATCATACAAGAAGCAGAGGGGATCGTTCTTGCCAACTGGTTGTAGAGGATAAGTCATCAGGTAGTGGTGTTGCTTACTTGTTCAATGAATTAAGGCTAAACAATATCTTTCAATTTTAGTGTAGTAATTCTCTATTTCATTGAACTTCTTGAACATATAGTAGATGACATGCTTGATGTTGGTCATTTCTTGGCTGAGTACTTCACCCATCAATGTCTTGTAGACTGATAGGCAATGAATGAGGGGGCATCTAGGATTGAATGACCTTAATACTAAGAAATTAGTAAGGTAATCTTTAAGATTCTTATGTGCTCCCTCACATTGTTTGTTCCATCCTCAATAAGAGTTCTTCTTTAGTAGTTTGTATATTGGTTCACTGATAAGTTAGAGTTTGATTATGAAGTGGTTGATATATTGGAGATGACTGAGTAGGACTTGTATCTCTTTCTCTATCTTGGTTAGTGAATTTACCAGATATCTCAAGCCATTCACAAGTCTACTTTAATTTTTGTTTGACTGATAATGAACCCAAGTAACTTATCTGATGTAAATTCAAAGGTACATGTAGCAAGATTTAGGTATAGATAGAATCGTCACAGTCATTGAAACAACTTCTTAAGATTGGTGATGTGGTCTTATAGACTTTTCAATTTGGTAATTATACCATCCACATAAACATCCACGTCCTTATGCATCAAGTAATGAAAGTGGGCAACCATTTCCCTTTAAAATGTAGGTCTGGCATTTTTAAGACCAAAGGGTCTGATCGAATGCAGAATACTCCCCATGACATTATAGAAGAAGTCTTCCCTTGATCTTGCTTGGCCATCTTAACCTGTTGCAGCTGAAAAATCCATCCATGAAACTAACTAGTGCCTGGCTGACTGTGTTGTCTAAAAGTATGTCTGTGTGTGAAAGTGGTAAGTCATCTTTTGGAGATGCTTTGTTGGGGTTATGATAATCCATACACATTCGTACCTTCTTGTCCTTCTTTGTTACTAGTAAAGTGTTGTTAAGACATGTAGGATAGCTAACTGTCTCTAAGAAACCACCATTGAGTTGCTTCTGAACTTCTTCCGTCAACTTAAGGCTCCATTCTGACCGCAACTGTCTAGCCTTCTGCTTGATAGGATGAATGTCGAGGATAATAGGTAGTAAATTGATGGTGATTGCCTCGTAAAACCCCCGCATGTCGACGTAGATCCATGCAAACACATTGATGAAGTGGCACAGAAGCTCGATTAGTTGATCTTTTATATCTTCTGATAGATGTGATCCTATTTTGACTTAGTGATTCTTGGGGATTGACTTGAGATTCATTGTCTCCATATTGTCTTCAATATGGAAAGTTTGATGCTCCTTTTTCATGTACTCAAAGATAGGGATGTCTTCAAACTCACCATCTATTCTGTTGTAGGTTTGTGCTACTTTAGTGAAAAATCTAGCAAACTCTGGAGAGTTTTCTTATCTTCGAGTACTTCAGGATTTTTAGAGTTTTGTAATTTTTTGGGTTTTTGTAGATTTTGCCAACTTTTTGGAGTTTGTGGGGATGAATAGGGATGTGGAAAAGTGCCTCTAAATATCCACTATGGGATCAATACCACATACGGGTGTCATTCCTCTAATGGTATTTATTTGGATGCATTCAGTGACCTAGTCCTAAGGGTGTTGCAGTCATCTACACAGTTCTAGGTTTCCTCATTGTTCAAGATAGGTTGGATGAGGTTTTATGGATCATCCGCTACCTCTATATTGAATTTGGAGTTGACGGCCCATCCCTTTTTCATGTCATGAGTGTTTTCATACCCATCCCATAAGACATTGTAGTGTTCCTCCATAACCTCAGGGTCTACAATGTCTGGATTGTCTTGGCTGGCCCAATTGGAGAAAACCAAGAGAGGATCATAGGTGGTTGCTTTGGGTGGTATCTCCACCCCTTCAGGTGTTGGGTTGATGATTTTTATCTGGACAACTTGATTATTTTGGTGGTGTTTGATGCTTTCTATGGGGTTGTGGAGCGTAAGGAACAATTGGTTGACTATAGGACTAGGCTTCCCCTTAAGTATTTCCTCATTTAGAGGGATGATCTGGTTCTCAGAAGATTGGTTTTTTTGGGCGGTCCAGACACTTTGGCTTTCTTTAGTGATGAGGGAAATCTACCTAATGTAGGATGCAATCAGGGGGTAGTAATCCTTCTCATCTTATTCAACTTGTTGAACAAATTAAGATATTGCCATGGGGACGATAGCCTTGGTATTTCCAGTATCTTCCTCAATGATGGAGATAGTACAAGGAAAGTATGGATGGGGACCCTTATGTTCAGGGCCGAGGCCCACCGATAAAGCACCTTGAGTCTATGCTCTTCATATAGTCAAATTCATTGAGCCTCGTAGCTCAATTCTCAATTCAGTGGTATACAATTGAGATAACCTCTTCTTCTCAGGTCCCTTACAGTAGGCCACAACCTTGTGTGCTTCCAATATGGTGTGCACTTGGTGATCTAAGTTCATGTATAGGAAGGTCCACAGAACCCTAGGCACAACCCCTTCTTTCTTAGATGAACCTAGATGATTTTTTTACACCCTTGTCATCTAGTCCCCATTCCTCTATCTAGATAGATATGCATCTCTCACAGTTGTTGTGCAAACAACATGGGATTGTGCTGAAGATGGAAATTTCTTTCATCCTCCTTGATGCAAGCTATGGTGTTGGGGTTGTCAGGCTTAATAGTGACAATAGTCTATCCTAGTTGATACTTTAGTTTCTAATGCAATATTAAGGAAGCCACCCAATTAAGATTAATCCATGGCCTTCCCAGGAGGAGTTTGAAGGAAGGACTCAACTTCATGACCACAAGTAGTATTGTGAACATCAGTGTCCCGATTTGTAGTTCCAAAGTGATCCCTCTCAGAGGATACTTGATTACCCCATTGAAAGATGTTTCCTTTTTGTTCTCAAGTGCAGGTTAGAGGGATCCTTCCCTAAGTGGATGAGTGTCGTGAAGGGACATACATTAAGGAAAGCATCATTGTTGACAAAAAAGAGGGTATCTCGAGGCTAGTATATGTTGCTATGGGCCTATTGTGACTACCTCTAGTTGATATCTCATCTTCAAAGAATGAGATTAGGTGTGGGTTCTTGATTAGCCCAATGGTGGATGCAATGGTTTATGGCCTCACGTATTTTGAGGTGTAGGTCCCCTCTAAAGTCTTCATGATTGCTTCATAATGGGATGGTGAATTCCACATTACTTCAGCCAATGACACTTCCCCTTTTGGTTCATTCAGGAATTGTATTGTATTTGAGCCTTCCGGCTTGGTTTCCTTACAAAGTTTAGGCGTCGGTGATACCTTCTGGGTATTGATGGTTGGAATGGAGACCTTTCTAGACTTCTCTTTTGTCATGCTGGTAGGGACTCCTACATATGTAGTTATCTTCCCTTGCCCTTGTAGAGGGGTGAGGGTACCTATGGTAGAATGGGGTATTGATCCACCTCCATTATGGTAGGTTTGGATATTTTAGCTTGTAACGTTACCACAGGGCATAAAGTCATAGTCTACTGGGCTTTCTATGGGACTATTTCCTTAGGGAGCTAGATCTTTTGTGCTTTCATCCCTTGATGGGATTTGGGTATGCTAACCAATTGTATTTTTTCCTGTGGCGAGCTTCTAGTATGTTCACTGACCTTTTGGTGATTACTGAGTCTACTATCTTCTTTTCTTCGACCAAAGCGACGATCTGAGCACTTTGAGCCTGGTTATTGATTGCTTGTCACATAGGGAGAAGGAGCCTACATGATGAGTCATCTCGTGATGCAAATACTACCACTATGATGGAATATGAAAGCATTTTTATGATGCGAATGTGCTTACCTAACCTAAGTCTATCAAATCATGTAAGCTTTACTTAAGAATGGTGAATGAATTAGTATTTTTCCCTTTAGCTCAATGAAATTCACAAAAGGCATTTGCATTTTAGCTCTTTGGCTGGAGATACAATGGATCCCTTATGGTAAGAAAGTTTAGTATGTGCTTCATGTCAGAAAATATCATGTTGAGTAAAGCTCCTAAGGGATTGAATCTCCTAAGGGTGTGAAGTTCCTTTTTATTTTGGCAAGTTCTTATTAATATGGAGTTGTACCTATCGACTCTACTTTAATTGATGGATTACTTGATGTTGAAGGAGTGATTGTTACCACTTTCTACCTCAATGGTTGAAAGGAGGTGGTGTGTACCCATAGTAGTTTCTTGGCAGCCACGAGTAATGTGAAGCATGTACGGGACTGGTAGTTTGGTTGTATTGCATGTGCTTGTTGTTGCTAGCGTGTTGGTGCATAGGCTGTCCAAATTATTGGTCTAAACTGGAGAAATTGAGATAATCCTTTGTTCTTGCATGTCATTGCTGGCAAGGACAAGTGCTACCCCTACTGTTGCATTTGTGGCCTTTTTTTCGTCCACTTAGGTTTTTGGTTGGTTTTTTAAAAGGTGGATTGTAGCTAGAAAGTGAGGTCTATATTTGATAGAGCCCCCTCTTGATGGATTTGTCAAATTGTACCCCTACATATATGGGTTCTGATGCGATGATTTTGAGTCACATTTATAGACCTGTTTGATATGTGTTTTATGTTTTAATTAGTCATTTCTATGGTTAATATCGCATAATTCATCCATTTTGGTCTTTGTTGCTATTTTATGTCAAATCCCCTTTAATTTATTGTTTTGAACATTAATTGTCAAATTATTATTATTTGTGTGAATTGATTTGGTTTCATGATTAAATTTCAGGAAAAATGAGTATCTGCTTCCGTCGATACCATCGACGGAAGTCGATACCATCGACATGGTCACAGGTTGCCAGCCGAAAGGAGCAGCAAAGAGTCGATACCATTGACGCTGATGTCGATGGTATCGAGACACCTTCAGGTTGTTGGCGAAGAAGCAGTCGATAGTATCGACACCAAGTCGATACCATCGACGCATGGAGGCTACAGCGTCGCAAAACTACAAAACCGACGCCAAAAGGAAGTCGATACCATCGACCCGAGTTGATGGTATCGAGATGATGTAGGGTGTGACAAAGGAAGGGTTTGCAGCCAGCCGCTACTGTAGCGGGTCGATACCATCGACTCGCGTCGATGGTATCGACGCCGTAGGATATGAGTTTGCTTTCTAATGATCTCAATCGAACGGCTGGAGTTAATTAACGACCTAATTAGGGACTTATACCTAATGACGGCCGGGGAGACGGGAAAGAGAGCGGATGAGCCATTGCACAAGTGCCGAGGAGGAGGAAAGAGGAGAACGGAGGCCAGAAGTTCAAACCAGTCGATCCGGACGCTGCCGAAGACGGATTTCACCACCGAGAGGCGGGAAAGCACGTGTTCTACGCAAAGGATCAATCGGTTCTTCTCCGTTCAGGGGTTTTCACATTCAACTCATGTTTTTCATATGATTTCCCCTATTTCTACCATGTACTTGTGTGAGATGAACATGTGGGGCTAATCCCTTCCATCTTTAGGACCGGGAGTAGCCCGGGAATTCATTGTATGACAGTTTTATAATAGTAATTCATATTTTCTCTCTTAAATCCATGGCATAGCTTCGTTTTCTCCATCTATTGTTATGCTTGATCACCATAATAATAACCTAATGCCCTTAATCACTTTGAAAGAAGGATTAACGGCTGAAAAGAGATGAAACCTACATTAATCGATAAATCCCTTGAACAAGGTGGTGTAAAATTAATGGTGGATACTGAGAGATCGTCTGTAATGCACTTAGTTTAGGGGATAGGTTACTACGATGGTGGAACCGACCTAAACCTAAGTAGTGAATTGCACCACGACAGTGGGCAATTCTATTTTCAGGCCACTACCCGGATAGAGAGAGAAGATTGAGGCATTATATAAAATCTAATACAATGAAAACCCGCAGTGAAACCGCAATCCTAAAGATACCTTTTTTAATTGATTAAATTAACCTTTAATCGATTTTTTGTTGTGTTTTATTTTTATTTTCTTTTAATTTTATTCAACAAACCCAATTTGTTATTCGGTTTAGCTGATCGCAAATAGTTAGTAGGAGTCTCCAACAATTCCGAGTATCCCTGTGTTCGACTCGGGCCTCACAAAGGCATGTACTAATCGACGCGTATACTTGCGTTTTTAGCGCGTAGTAAAATACACGTCAAGTTTTTGGCGCCGTTGTCGGGGATACGGCGAATTGTTGGCACTTCGAGTGCTACGAGCGGCCACTCTAGGCCACAATTTTTTTTTTTATTTTCATTCAATTTCAAATATTTTTACATTGGGCTATAATTGTTTATACTTGTCTAAGCATAATACTGAACTCGAATTTTCTTATTTCAGGTACTATGTATGGTGCAGATGCGTAGTACTGACTATGCGGAACGCGCACCCGAGGTTCCGTTTCCGGGACCTGAAGACGAGGAGCATTCCGAGCAAGAGTACCAAGAAGAGGTAGATTCTGAATCTGAACCAGAAGAGATGGCCGAGCCACAGACCATATGGGAGAAGATAAAGGCTTCTTCCTCATCAGCTTCAAAGGGGCCTATAAAGAAGCAGGCGATCAACATACCGACATATAAGATCGATCCGGCGCTGATAAATTTGGTGAAATCAAACGCGTTTCATGGGCTGAAGAATGAGGATCCTGTTGCACACATCAGTCAGTTTGTTGAGAACTGCGACATGGTGAAGATTGATAGGTTTCCACAAGATGCATTATATCTCAAACTTTTCCCAAGTTCATTGGCGGGAGCAGCACGACAGTGGTTGCATAATCTAGATGTTGAGTTCGTGGAGTCTTGGGACCATATGGTGGAGGTCTTCTTTGAGAGGTTCTTCCCTCCTGAGAAGACTAACGACATGATCCGGAAGATTCATAATTTCACACAACAGGCCGGTGAAACATATTCTGAGACCTGGGAGCGATTTCAGGTCATGCTGAGGAGGTGTCCACATCACGGGATGGACAAAGAGACACAGGTGAAAATCTTCTATTTTGCTCTCTCTGAGCATGATAGGAGTAATCTGGATTCAGCCGGGTCGGGATTTTTTCTGAACAATACTGACACCAGATGTTGGGAAATACTCAAGAACATGGCTAGAAAGCAGTCATGGGGTGAGAGAGAGAGAGGCCCGGTAGAGCAAGCGCGAGTCGTCAGTGAATCCAAGGCAATGAAAGAGCTGAATGAGAAGATGGATCTTCTCGCCAAGAAGCTACTGCAAAAGGAGGAAAATGAGTCCGAGGATGAGGCTCAAGTCAAATACATGAGACAACAGCAAGGTTATAGGAATAATGACTATTCATGGCGAAAAGACAAAAAGTTCTCGTGGAAGGATCCGAATAATTTTCTACATGATCCGGATGCCAAGCCCTCGCCAGTTGTAGAAGACAAGAGCACGGAGTTGCTCAATCAGGTCATCAAGCAAAATCAAGAGCTAATGAACACATTCGGGCAGCAAATCAAGCAGCAAGGAGAATACATGAATCAATTTGGGCAGACATTGCAGAGCCATGGGGCTCAAATGAGGACCATTGAGACATCCAAGGCACAGATGGCAGCCGAAATAGCTAGTTTGAAGAAACCGGCACCTCCAGGTTTTCCGGGGAATACCAATGTTCCCGGGAAAATCAGCAAGCTAAGGCTATCCTGCTAAGAAGCGGAAAGAAAGTGTTGAATCCAAGAACTGATGAGACAAGCACACCTCGAGATGAAGTTGAAGGTGAAACCAATACGGAGCAGCCCACACCAGTCACAGGGCAAGTTGAAGACATAGTTGTGAATGGTACTAAAAAACAGGTTGTAGAGGAGGAACTTCAGGAAAAGACGCCTTATGTGCCACCTCATCAAAGGGCACAAGCTGTTCCGGTCCCGTATCCAAATAGCGTGAAGGCAAGGAAGGTAGATGCACAGTTCAAGAAGTTCTTGGATAGTTTTAGGAAGCTTTCAGTTAATATCCTGTTACTAGAAGCCATTGAGCAAATTCCTTCATACGGGAAGTTTCTAAAAGATGTCATTACCAAGAAAAGAAAAATTCCGGATACAGAGGTCGTTGTGCTCAAGGAGCAAGTGAGTGCCTTCATCATGGGCACTTTGCCGCCAAATAGACAGGATCCAGGGTGTTTCAACATTTCTTGCTATATCGGGAAGGTTAAATTTGGTGAAGCATTGTGTGACTCAGGGGCAAGCATCAACTTGATGCCCCTTTCTACATTTAAAAAGCTGGGATTGAAGGAGTCACGGCCAAGCAATATGACGATTCAATTGGCGGATAACTATGTGGTAAAACCTTATGGAATATGTGAAGATGTGTTAGTAAAGGTGGATAGATTTGTCTTTCCAGTAGATTGTGTAGTCATGGAGATGCAGGATGAACATGGCAACGAATTGTTACTTGGACGTCCTTTCCAAGCTACAGCTGACATGATCTTAGAGATGGGGAGAGGTCGCTTGACCTTGGGCATAGCCGATGACCGCTTTGAGATGGTCATGCCTTCTAGCACTGTGTCATCTAAAGCAAAAGAACAATGCAATATGGTGAAAAATGAGGACTGCAATATTTCACTCTGCCTTGGAAAACCATTTCTGGACATGGCTCATGTGATGAGCAAGGTGGACAATGGAACCTTAGTTGTGGATATCATGGAGCAGACTAAGATAGTTTCTTTGTGTAAAGCTGTGGGATTTCCGAACGATGAGAATGAGGACATTCTGCCTTCTCTGGAGGATGATGTGATTACTATTTCTGTTTCTGATGCATATCCGGAATTACCATTGGAGGCTTGTTTGTTGAATATTACATATGATTGGATGCGGAGTAAATCACTCAAGGAGTGCGCTAAAATGCTTCAGATGCTTCCATGCTTCATTAACTCTAAAGAGCCTTGGTTCGCTGAAATTGTAAACTATTTAGCTTGTGGGATCATCCCGGAAGATTGGACATATCAGGAGAAGAAGAGATTTTTTCATTCTTTGAGATACTATTTTTGGGATGACCCAATTCTTCTTAAGCAATGGAGGGACGGTATTTTACACAGGTGTGTGCCTGAAGTGGAGTACGAGAGTGTTCTCCATCATTGCCATGCATCGCCTATGGGAGGACACCACGCCAGCTCGCGAACGGCAGCTAAAGTTTTGGAAAGCAACCTTTATTGGCCAACTTTGTTTCGGGATGCCTACGCTTTTGTGAGGCAATGTGATCCTTGTCAGCGAGCAGGTAATATATCAAAGAGACAGGAGATTCCCCTGAACGTATTCCAGGAAGTTGAGGTATTTGATTTGTGGGGCATAGATTTCATGGGACCCTTTGTGTCCTCGAACTCAAATTTATATATTTAGTTAGCAGTTGATTATGTGTCGAAGTGGGTGGAAGCAATCCCCACAAGGACTAATGATTCCACTGTAGTGTGCAGGTTTGTCAAGGAGAATATTTTTTGCAGGTTTGGGGTACCTCGAATGATAATTAGTGATGGGGGTACACATTTTAGGAATCAGAAATTCTCGACACTATTGAAGAAATATGGGGTCAAGCACAATATTGGCACCCCATATCATCCGCAGACTCAAGGCCAAGTGGAGGTCTCCAACCGTGAAATTAAGAAGATTCTAGAGCGAACAGTGGCATCCACGAGGAAGAACTGGAGTGCCCTACTACTGGATGCACTGTGGGCGTATAGAACGGCTTACAAAACACCTATAGGCACCACGCCTTTTAGGTTGGCGTATGGCCGGGCTTGTCACCTACCGGTGGAGTTGGAGCACAAGGCCCATTTGGCTCTTAGAAGGCTAAACCTGAGTTATGATGAAGCTAGGAGAAAGAGAATGTTCGAATTGGATGAGCTGGATGAGTTACGGATGACGGCGTATGAGAACACCTGAATATACAAGGAGCACACAAAACTGATCCACGATCGCCACATCGAGTTGTGCACGTTTAAGAAAGGAGATAATGTTTTGTTGTTCAACTCCCGACTCAAGTTGCATCCCGGGAAGCTCAAATCTCGGTGGAGTGGACCGTTCGTGGTGGAAGAGGTCAAACCACACGGCGCGATTTTAGTGTGTGATGGTGATACCACGTTCTTGGTAAATGGACAGAGGCTTAAGCTCTATTTTGGCGAGAATTACAAAAGGAAGGTGATTGAGGTTAAACTCATTGCACTTTCGGATGAATGAGATGGTCGGAAGCCGTCTAGCCTAAGACGTTAAATAAGGGCACTTGTTGGGAGGCAACCCAACCATCGGTACATTAGGATAGAGTCTTTATAATCATAGGTTGCTTTATTTTCATTCAATTTTTAGTGTAAAGAAGAAACCTTGATCCGTTTGTTCATTGTGCAGGCTGAGGCAGAGTCGATACCATCGACACCCTCGTCGATGGTATCGACAAGGGTACAGGTTGACTACTACATATTTCATTCTGAGTTGATACCATCGACGGCCTCATCGATGGTATCGACATACCTACAGGTGGTCGAGAAGGAAACGTCGATAGTATCGACACAGGCGTCGATACCATCGAGATCTCTAGAGAAGTTCAGACCGATTTGTCTCAGTCAACTCGATACCATCGATGGCCTCGTCGATGGTATCGACATGGTTACAGGTTGAAATGCAAAGTGGCGGTGTCGCAATGAAGCCAAGTTGATACTATCGACACCCATCGATGGTATCAACCATCCATGTCACCGATCCACGCAAAGAAATCGACAGTGATCGCGGCGTCCACGTCATGGATCCGGGTGCATCGTCGATACCATCGACCCACGTCGATGGTATCGACACGTCAGCGATCCGTGTTTCAAGATCCAGCAATCGACAACTGTCGATACCATGTGAGGGGCGGATAGCATCGACCAGCGTCGATACCATCGACTCGCGTCGATGGTATCGATGGGCTAACAGTGGCGCCGGCCAAGTCTATTTAAGGAGAATCATTACGTCATTTGATGTCACACCTTCAGAGTGATCTCCTCCCTTTCGATGGTATCGATGGGCTAACAGTGGCGCCGGCCAAGTCTATTTAAGGAGAATCATTACGTCATTTGATGTCACACCTTCAGAGTGATCTCCTCCCTTTGCGCTGAGCACTCCCCCGAGCCATCAAAGAGCGAAGACCAGCATCTCCGAGTGACGATCATCACCGAGCAGAGATTCATATCTCCATTCTGCACCGAGCTCTCTTTCTAATCCCTTTCTCGTCGCCAACATGGTTCACGTCGATGGAGCATCTTCTTCACGTGCAGACCTGGAGGATATCCCAGAGTTTGTGCCACCTCCTCCTGGGTCGGTTGCATGGCCACGCATGATGTATCCTTCCACAGAGGTGAGGAAGATCTATGAGGAGATCTTAAAAAGGAAGATCGAACCCACCCGGTATGTGGACCGGGAAATGATCCGAGACCTCGGATTCGAGGCCAACTTGGCCTATGTTCTGCATGGGCAGGTGAAACGTACAAGCAGGAGGCCCGATGAGCTACAGTACCATGTTGATGGCCAGCCGTTTTTCGGCGAGTGGCCAACCTACAAAGAGTTGGTGGCGGAGTTCATGGCGTCACTTGACATCTGCGTCGTGCCCAACGAGTGTCTTTCCGGCTGTACAACCGTGACTATACCCTCACGCTTCGCCAATTCAACAGGATCTTCAATTGGAATCATTCTCCGTACGACCACTGGCGGCCGGATAACCGCACCAACTACGACACTTTCTTCTCCGATTTGGTGACGGTGCCACAAGGGAGGTCGATGAGCTACCACAACACTGCGGTAGCCGACTTCGAGCACCCGTTTGTTCGGGTATTGCACCAGATGTTGAGTTCCACCATCTTTGCTTGAAGTGATCTGGCGCTAAGCAAATTTCAGGAGACGGATCTTTTCTTCTTATATCAGCTCCTGAAGTGCCAAGAATGCAACTGGGGTGCATTCTTTCTACAACGCATTTTGGCGGTGAAGAGGAGAACGAGAAAAGCCCCGATTCATTTTGGGGGGCTTGTCACCAATATAGCCCTCTACTTGGGCTTGAATCTCGATCAGCTGACTCCTCTTTCTACGAGAAGCAAGGTCAACTTGCAACATCTACACCGAGCCAATCTCGTTCTACTCGAGCTGGCGTGGCTTTTGCGCATTGCCACGTAAATCAAGCATACCAGGAGTGCGCGCTACCGGATCCCGTCTTCAACATCGAGGGCACACAGCATTTCAGATGGCCGATCATAGCCATCGAATCCGATGATGAAGAAGGCGGCAATGACAGTGGCGGCGATGGACAGGACGACGAGGCTGAGGAGGAAGAAGGGGCATTTACACCTCTTCGAGCACGAGTAGCACCCCGGAAGCGTCCTCGGATGCATCCGGGTGCGTCTTCATCATCACAGCCTTCGCCGCCTCCACCACAGCCCTCGCAGCAGAGTGAGGATGTTTATTCTATACAGGGCATGTACAGTATGCTCCAAGATATTCAGCAGACGCAGCACAGCCACACCGCTGCGTACGCCGGTATTCAAGACACCACCAACCGGCTTTTTGTCAACCAGCAGGCGATCTTCGAGAATGAGCGCCTTCTTTTCGCCAATCAAGACAACATCCATGATCGGCTGCATAGGATGGAGCAGCAGCAACATCCGTTCTATGACCACTACTGGAGTCAGGGCTATTTTGGAGGGTATCCACAGCCTCCACCGATGCCCCAGTATGATCCGGCCTTCTAGGGGCAGTTCCCGTCTTGGGACCCCACTGCACCGTAGTACCCGCCTCCACCTCCACAGGATTAATCTGGTATCCCTATTCCAATCTTTAAGTTTGTTTTTGACTATGAGGCCATAGTCGAATTCAAGCTTAGGGGGGTAGTGGAACAGTTTTATCTTTTATTGTTTTTTAGTTTTTAACTTTATTTGTTTTTGTTCTTGTTAGTTGCTTCTTGCAATTTTAGCTTTTGTAGGATCCACGTGCTATCTAGTGTAATTGTGGATGTCATAAAAGTGTGTCATCTTGTTGTTAGTGCATGGGAAATTCAAGGGAAATTTGAAATTTTTGTGTCCTTGGATAGATTGTTTTGTTTTGACCTTGGGCACACATTCTATGGAAAATGATTGGTTATGTCAACTTTAAAACAATATCTCATACCCGTTCTCCTAATGATTCATGAAAGTGGACGGTAATGGTTGTTTGAGCCTAACCTAACCAAATGGTAATGAGACCTTAATTGGATGTAAGAGAGAGAACCCTCTAAACTACTACACAGGTCAGTAAGGAGGGATGCATAATATCTTTCTAAGGTTCAGTTATCTAGTCTTGTGATCGTTCCACTTCATTTTTCCATAATCCACCTAAGAATTGGAAGTAAAGTGTAGTTTTAATTCCTTTTGTTTGCATAGCATTTAGATAGGACTTGCATTGGAATTTTCCATATGTTTTGCATAAAAAGAAAAAAATATAGTGATTCATGCACATTACTTTTAGGTGCATGCCATGTAGTGCATTCATGATTTTCATGCATAAAAGTATATCATGTATCTCAATTTTGTTTCCCAATGGTGAATTAAATCGTTCCATACCTTCTTAATATTGAAAAAATTTCTGGGTATGAGGAAAATAGCCCGATAAAATTATCTTTAAGCAATTATGGATATGTGGGCTGAAAAAATCTGAAAATCTGCAATATGAAAAAAAAAGTATTTAGAAGAAAGTGGAATAAGAAGGAGAAAGGAATGTGATATCATCTGCATTTAAAGGATAATTGAGTACATGATGTATCTTAGCTAGATATCCATCTCATTTTAAGATGGATGGTTAGAGCATGCATCATTCCACCCAATTTTAGGCATTAGGACATTTCTCATGTGCACTTGCATCGTATAGGACATTTTTGTATTATGCATTTTAAAACTGTACAATACTTCCATTTCCTTCCATGAGCCACCCATTTTCATCCACCCGTTGCTCGGATTGGTAGGCCACCGTGAATTTCTCCTCACTAATTAATATCAAGAGAACTGCTTCCATGTAGATGGTAGTTAGGGCGAGCAATGTAGTATAGGCGATCACAAGATGCACCAATGCTGAACCGGCGAATTTTATTATGTAAACTGACTTATGTGATAGTGTTCATCGGTTTAGAGGTCAATTTCTTTTATTGATGATTACTGTCGCCTTTAGGGTAATTACCGTTCTGTGGTTAGAGAAGGCCGGTTTGTGAATGATCAGTGGGAGTCATATGTGATGTTGGGTGTGGTGTGTTGTTTTTCAATTGACATTTGCAATTCTATTCTAAGGATGAGTTGCTCGAGGGCGAACAACGTTCAAGCTTAGGGGATTTTAATGCGATGATTTTGAGTCGCAATTATAGACCTGTTTGATATGTGTTTTATGTTTTAATTAGTCATTTCTATGGTTAATATCGCATAATTCATCCATTTTGGTCTTTGTTGCTATTTTATGACAAATCCCCTTTAATTTATCATTTTGAACATTAATTGTCAAATTATTATTATTTGTGTGAATTGATTTGGTTTCATGATTAAATTTCAGTAAAATGAGTATCTGCTTCCGTCGATACCATCGACGGAAGTCGATACCATCGACATGGTCACAGGTTGCCAGCCAAAAGGAGCAGCAAAGAGTCGATACCATCGACACTTATGTCGATGGTATCGAGACACCTTCAGGTTGCTGGCGAAGAAGCAGTCGATAGTATCGACACCAAGTCGATACCATCGACGCATGGAGGCTACAGCGTCGCAAAACTACAAAACCGACGCCAAAAGGAAGCCGATACCATCGACCCGAGTCGATGGTATCGAGATGATGTCGGGCGCGACAAAGGAAGGGTTTGCAGCCAGCCGCTACTGTAGCGGGTCGATACCATCGACTCGCGTTGATGGTATCGACGCCGTAGGATATGAGTTTGCTTTCTAATGATCTCAATTGAACGACTGGAGTTAATTAACGACCTAATTAGGGACTTATACCTAATGACGGCCGGGGAGACGGGAAAGAGAGCGGATGAGCCATTGCACAAGTGCCGAGGAGGAGAAAAGAGGAGAACGGAGGCCAGAAGTTCAAACCAGTCGATCCAGACGCTGCCGAAGACGGATTTCACCACCGAGAGGTGGGAAAGCACGTGTTCTACGCAAAGGATCAATCGGTTCTTCTCCGTTCAGGGGTTTTCCCATTCAACTCACGTTTTTCATATGATTTCCCCTATTTCTGCCATGTACTTGTGTGAGATGAACATGCGGGGCTAATCCCCTCCATCTTTAGGACCGGGAGTAGCTCGGGAATTCATTGTATGACAGTCTTATAATAGTAATTCATATTTTCTCTCTTAAATCCGTGGCATAGCTTCGTTTTCTCCATCTATTGTTATGCTTGATCACCATAATAATAACCTAATGCCCTTAATCACTTTGAAAGAAGGATTAACGGCTGAAAAGAGACGAAACCTACATTAATCAATAAATCCCTTGAACAAGGTGGTGTAAAATTAATGGTGGATACTGAGAGATTGTCTGTAGTGCACTTAGTTTAGGGGATAGGTTACTACGACGGTGGAACCGACCTAAACCTAAGTAGTGAATTGCACCACGACAGTGGGCAATTCTGTTTTCAGGCCACTACCCGGATAGAGAGAGAAGATTGAGGCATTATATAAAATCTAATACAATGAAAACTCGCGGTGAAATCACAATCCTAAAGATACCTTTTTGAATTGATTAAATTAACCTTTAATCGATTGTTTGCTTTGTTTTATTTTTATTTTCTTTTAATTTTATTCAACAACCCCAATTTGTTATTCGGTTTAGCTGATCACAAATAGTTAGTAGGAGTCTCCAACAATTCCGAGTATCCCTGTGTTCGACTCGGGCCTCACAAAGGCTTGTACTACTCGACGCGTATACTTGCGTTTTTAGCGCGTAGTAAAATACACGTCAGGTTCAAGGAAGGTATTGTACCTTTGTAAAGATAAATGAGTTGTGATGGATGAAATAGCATCTCATATCACCATCTCCAATGCCTTTTTATGAGTGGGCTTGAACTCTAGTTGGGCGGCTATCTCACTCCATCATCCTATAAACTCAAAGAAGCTTTCATCTAACTTTTTTGTATCACCTTCAGGTCTTCCTTAGTAGGGACTTGATCTAGATTCAAATAATATTTATCCACAAACTTCTGGGCCATCTTGGCCAAGTTTGTGATGGTTGCCATGTCCTTTTTGTTGTGCCATGCAAATGCAGAACCTGATAGGGTCCATGCAAAGCAATGAATTAATGTAGGGAAATATGGGGATATAGTAGGTAGTGGAAATGTAAAAATTCTTATTAAATGTGAAATAATTGAAAATCATGCAGTGCCAAATTTTGAAAATATTTTTTCACAAAACATGGTATACTATAATTTAAGTATGTAATGTATCAAATACCAAAAGTGTAGCAGGAGAAGTTAAAAATATAACTATTACAATTTTTATGTATCTCATTGTTCTTCACCATGCAGGGTATACATATAAAAAAACTATAGGAAATAATTTGCAGAGGGTAAGTCAACTACTTCAATCTACCTCCCAAGAAAGTTCATCTATACCTAGATAAGTCATGGTCAACTGTATACTCCTCCCTTCTCTCCACCTATGGGTTAGAAGCATGCCACATAAGAGAAGACGAAGTGGATGTTGTCCACAAAAAATGTAGGTATGTGCATATAAATAGTGATTGAGCAATTATATGGGAAAAATGACATCAAATATAAATGAGGCTTCCCAAAACAAAGAGGGAAAGGAACCATCCAAGTGAATATCAAAAGAAAACATTCCAAGAAGATAAAAATAGATAGGTGTACTTGCCATGAAATGAAAATAAAGTATACCTCAAGGGCATACACAGAGCAATTATGACACATGGCCCGTCAATATTAATGAATAAACAACATGTAGGCGAGATAAGCATAGTACTATGAACTATAATAAAACAATGGGAGCTAGAGCACATAACGCTAACATGATAGATCATGGAACATAACCAAACTCTTAAATATATAGAAGGGGGCACAAAACCTAGGTATGGGACACGTGACTTCATCTCAAAAACATAAAAGTCATATAACCTCAAAAACCAAAGAATAGTATAAAACCATAGTACAACAGAATCAACAAGCATGCAATATAGGCAAGTAAAGTTTGTTCATAGTATTATACAAGATTGTCCAACTAAAATTGGAACATTTGACCATAAAAATACATCACGAGCAAATTAAAATTTTAGTGCACAAATAGCACAAAATAAAGAGATTCCACCAATTAGAGTTCAACTAGAGATGGCATGAACAACATTTCAAAGCTTAGATTCCAAAATTCAATATCAACTAAGTAGTATCAAAAAATATTGACTTCAATATCAAAGACTCAAAAAGAATTCAAACCACCTATATCCTTCAAATTAGGTCAAAAGAGAGAGAAAATGGAATTATTGCTCAATATAGACTTAGTGGAATGCAACATAACTCAATGATGTGTGCAACAGGTCATGGTCCAAACCCTAGATCCAATTAGGGTATTTCTTCACCTATTGACATATTAGATGTAAATAATTAAATAATGATTGCATTATAAATCCATGAAATATAGACTTTTCCTATGATTTGACCTAGGTTATAAAACATACAACATCAATAGGGCTTATTTTTTTATTCTATAAAATATTTTACTTTTTTTTAACTTTAAATTAGATATGAATTATTGAATATAAATCCATTTACTAAAATTTAAAACCACAACAACATGTAGAATGATTCATATGCCCTTGCATAAAGTGCTAGATCATAGTCGTGTGATATAGATTATTGGTTAATGATCTGTTAACAAAGACACACAACCACAAAATGAAATCGGAAGAAAGATGATAACATTGCCCAATATATGTGTGACATATTCAAAGTATAATAAGGGCAAAATTGTAAGATGCTCGATGATCATCTTCCTAACTAAGTAACTAACAATCTTCACATGACTCTTTGATGATGGGAAGAAAACTCCAAATTCCACCAAAATGGAGTTCTACAGAGACTGTCGTCATCTCCGTCAAGCCCTGCCAGCCTCGACCTCCCTGTGGTTGGCTGTGAGGCAAACTAGGTCTGCTGTAACTTGGTTTTTCACATTTTTATACATTTTTTATTTCAAATAGTAAAATAATAAGTTTTTTGTATGCCTTGTTTGTAAAAGATCGGATTTTATTTGTAAATTTTCCTTTGCTTTGAAATTCATGGTTTTTATTGTTTCCAATAACCCAATAATGAATATGGGGAAAAGAAATTAGGAAAATCCAATAATAAATATATTTCCAAGAATAATGGACAATTTCTATTTTACAAGTGGAATTATGGGAATTCTCTATAAAAGTGGTGTTGATGGCTACTGACGGTTTGGGTTCATTCCACTTTGTTTTTAGTGAAAAAGTAATCAAAATAAGGGATATGGAAAAGTTAGAAAAAAATAAATAAGAATTAATTTGATGCCTAAAATGTACTTTATAAAAGGAAGACATGGAGACAAAGAAAATAATCTTTATCTTTTGAATTTTGTTCTCAAATATCTCCTATACTTAGATAAAGTCATTAAAACTTTTCTTCAAAATTTGGGATTGGAGGAATAAGAGGAGAGAGATATGGAATTTTCTAGAAATCCTAAAGTGTGTGAATTAATAGAAATATATATTAACTGTCATGAAACAATATTCATATTAGAACTATACCCATATATTGTGTTCTCTCACATGGCCTAACATCTATTGAATCGAGATCCAACAGTGACCAAGTCATTACCTTGTGCCAGAATAGGCTAGTCAAAACAATAACCTAACTTTTTCCTCTTCTCTCCTCTCAGTCATCAATGATCGAGCAATTCTAGAAATAAGTCCACTAGACTAGTGAGATCAATGTGAACCTAACTAACCTAGGATTTTCCACCTATGGAAGGCTATCTAGGGTTTTCCAAAATGACAGAGCCAACGATACCCAACTCAAGACTATATAAAGGGGTATGATCCCTCTGTAAACACCCCTAGCATTTACAGAGATTGCACTCAACTCCCCGAATGTGTATATGTCTCTAATTTCTCAGCCAATCCTTTCTTTCACCTCTACCTCTCCTTACTATCTCGCCGAAGATACCCTCTCATCATCCCATTGACTCAGACCATCTCCAGGCATTTGATCATCACCATCAAGTCTAGTGAAGTACGAAGGACGTGGTGGTACCTTCATTAATTATTGAGAGAGGCCTAAGCTCAGAGTCAACTCCCTCATTGACCATCGGAGATTGATCGTGATGAAGCAGAGGTTGAAGACAACTTCAGGCAAGAAGTCTTCCCTGCCCCCGGATTCTCTTCTTTACATGTAGGGTTAAATTGGTCTTTTATCTCATCTTTTCACTCTGACCAGTGTGTACCCACATGAGTGTTGACCCCTGAGATGGTGTGAGTCCATTAGTTGGTCCCTCCTAGTTGAAAAGGCCAAGACTCGGGTTCGCTGCCTAGGTGGTGGCTCATGATTGGCTAGATATTTTTTAATTTTGCAAAAATTCTAGTAAATTGAAGGAATGTCCAATAATAACAAGTGATATATGAAAACTGGTAAGAAAACTGTAAGGAATCTATTAAAAATAGTTCCAAGACCCAAATCTTATTGGAATTCTAAAGGTGTCTACAAGTTGTTGACTTTAATGTGTTAAATGTATAAAAACCCTAAATTCTAGGTTTTGATGATCACAACATGTTTAATTGATCATAAGAGTCAAAGTCTGATATTTTTGGATAAAAATGGTAATTTAGATCTAATTTGAGATTTAGTTGATAAATTAGGGATTTATTGAGTTTAAAAATCATATGATGATAAAATTAGGGTTTGTAAACTAAAAAGGCATTATAAGTGATAATTTGGGTTTGGAAAGCCAAAACCCTAATGAAACCTTAATTTAAAAAAAACCCTAAACTTGGACCCCAAGTCGATATTAATGGGAGTTGTGAACAGAACAGTAATACTTGGGTATTATCCTATATTATCAAGATAGTTGCTTGGTTGGTAGCTTTTTTTTCCTTTTGCTTGGATACCAAGTTACTTCTGAGTAAGTGTGTGGTTACGCCTATGACTACTTGACTTAAATGACTTCTGTGGTTTTTTGAGGCTTTTCCGTAATGGATTGTGAATTAAATACTTGCTTATTATTTACTTCTTGCAATCTAAAAATCCCATATGAGTATCACAATATATAGATATAACTTTCTCAAGCCTATGTCAATATCTCTGGCTAAATGCATGCAAGAAAATTATAGAAAGCAACCCTAGACAGTTGGTAGGCTAATAAATACTCCCAAAGAGTGAGTATGGTATCATGAATACCCCTAGTGATTGGGCATGGATGGAAATCACCTCAAGTGAGTGGGTAGATTAAAGTAATACTCCCATAGAATGACTATGATAAATTTGGGTGCCCCTACTGAGTGGGTATGCTACAGAGATTAAGGGTTGAGAAGTTAAGAAATCAAAATGTGTTCTGATTATTTCTTAATTACAAATATGGTTGATTATGTTGTTACTCATACATGTGCATATTATGTTTTCATACATATCGATATATATTTATCATTGTTTTCTTTCACGAGTTGTAGGTTAAAATGATGTTAATTCAAAATATGGACTTGCAAGAAGATGACACTAAGAAGAAAGGAAACTTAAAATCATAAATGGAGCATTGTAGTTCATTAGAATTTCTCTTTGTTGCAAACAGTATATGTACTTTTCATGTAGATCCCTTGAGGAGATGTAATCTTGTTGTCAAACACTTTTCCATATAATGAAATTTATTGATTATTATTGGTTACTTGTAAATCCTGAATCCTAGAATTATGATTATGGTCCTTGCCCTCTCAGTCCTCATTTTTAGGGGATAATAGGGGGAGGGGTCGTACATTTCGTATTAGAGCCCAGTATTACCATTTAATCCCTAGTTGTTAATTATTTTCATAAAACTCTGTAGAGCCTAACAAAATTATTAGAGTACTTTCTAAAGGCAATGGTGTCTAGAAGGGACCACAATCTAGGGGCTACTAAAAGTTTCCTCCACACCACGAATCAGCTTACAATGACTCCTAGACCTGTGCATCCTGCTTGGCCAAAGTCAGAAAATTTTACTTGATATAAAATACCTCTAGGATTTCTTCTCATCTATTTTCATCCCTGCTCTACACCCTTACTTCACTTACAAACCCTAGAAACCTGAAAGATGTCTCCTCTACCCCTTATAAAAATTTAGGATTATGGTTATTAGGGTTAAGACATCTTCCATCAAATCATAAAATACATGTAATCAAGATGCCATGGACATAACTTGTAATACTTTAAATACACTAAAGCTAAAATGAGTTAATTATCTTTTTAAGTGAAATAGCATGGCCTCCACCAAGACTACTTCCATCCTCAATGATACCCCCTTAGAATACCCTGGACCAAGGCCCTCCTATAAGAAGAGACTCTCATTAGAGAAGAGGAGGAGGTCCATGGAGGGTGAATCCTCTAAGAAAAGGAAGAGGGAAGGTGAGGCCTTTGCTGAGAGAGGCCCTGAGCATGAGGTTGTCCCATTTGACACGTTGAACCCTGAAGATGGTCCTAACCCCAAAGGTGAATGTATGATAGAAGACAAGACCAAGGATGGCCATGTTTTTTATCATGACTTGTAGTCGGGAAAGTAGTGGTTCACACCCCCGACGCAGTCTGGCTGGAGCAACAAAAGAAGCTTACTGAGGCCATAGCGCCTTAACCCTCAAGGATATCACCAGAGATGAGAATGGTGAACCTCTACCTGTCTGCCCTTGCCTGGGAGCCAACATAATTGACTTTGTCAAGATGAACATAGAGAAGTTCTGGGTTGGGGACAAGACAAAAGCCATCGAAAAGGCGAATGCCTAGCTCTTAGCCATAGAGAATGGCTTCTGTATCATATAGGTGCAGATAAACAAGAAGGTACTCTTTTCCACTCACCCTCTAGAAGGAGCAACCAATCTTTGGTGGGAAAAACTACAATGTAGGATGAGATTTTACAGATGAGCCATTATCCTAGATTGACTTCTGCACCATTTTCACTGCAAGCTTCATCCCCATTGCTACCAAGAAGGAGAAAGAGAGCCAATTCACACTTCTCTATCCGGGAAACAAGATTGTGGCCAACTATGCTCCAAAATTCCACCTCCTAGAGAATTTTGGCTACATGATGATTGAAGAACCACAACTTGAGAAGTTTGTGGATTGCCTGCAACCCCAGATAAAACCAAATGTGATGGATAGTAAGCCTCCAAACTTCACCGAGGCCCTCAACTTTTCTCTAGACATGGAGAAGATAGTTATGCCTGCATAGAACGCGCACAAGAGGTACTTAGGATTGACTGAAGGTGTCTATGCCCCAAGAAATTATAACAGAAAGGGGCAAGGATGCAACAACATCAAGGGAAGGAATGGAGGAAAGGGAAAGCCTTGTTAAGAGAATAATGTTCTTGAGTGTCGTACCTACAAGAAGAGGCACGATGGAAAGTTTCTCTTTGAAAAAGAGAGTGTGCTTTCACTGTCATTGGAGGGGAACTTTGTGGAAAAATGTCCCCTCCCTCCTCCTCCAGGTCAAGAACCAATGGTGTCACAACCAATAGTTGCCACTCCACCAGGAATGGATTCATCTGTGAGAGAGAACCAATAAGCCTGAGACTTTTCTATTGATAATAAAGAGGCTTAGGAGAATACCAACTATCTGATAGAGGGTAACCACCCCTAGAGTTCATTTCCTATCCTATAATGTGAAATGCATAGTAGTTTGACTGTCATAAATCCAATGTTGGCATGCTTGATATCATGAGACAACATCTAAAATCTTTTTTTTACTATGGGTCTACCAATACTTTATTTCAAGATATCTCACAACTATGCTTTGTCTAGAATTCAAGGACTTAGGATATGTTTTACAAGTCACTACTCCTAGTGGTCAAATGTTTTCTTCTCTCTTGAGGAAACAAGCCATACCCATTAAATATATGAATAATGGACTTCCTATAGATTTTATCCTCATCAGTATGAATGAATTTGATGTAATAATTGGCACAGATTGTCTTTATACATATAATTCAAAGATAGACTATAGGGAAAAGAAAATAAAAATAGAGAGACTAGGTCACCCAATCTTTTACCATTAGAGGTAGGAAAGATGCTACCACCAGCCTGTATGCGTCAGTCGTGAAGATGAAGCATATGATAGCTAAAGGTTGTCAAGCATTCCTAACAGTAGATATCAAGTCAGAGCTAAAGGTGTCTCCCTTAGAGGAAATAGAGGTACTTAGGGACTATGCAAATGTGTCTCTGGATGATTTTCCTGGCATACCTCCGTAGAGAGAAGCAGACTTTTCAATAGAATTATCTCCTAGGACGAATCCCATTTCCATGGAACCTTACAGGATGGCCCCTAATGAGTTACTTGAGATAAAAAGGCAACTGTAGGAACTACTAGAAAAAGGCTTCATCTCACCTAGAACTTCTCCATGGGGATCACCAGTACTCTTTTTGTAAAAGGATAGATTGCTTTGTTTATGCAAAGAATATAGAATGATACATAAAGCTACCATTAAGAATAAGTATCCTCTAACCCAGATAGATGACTTGTTTGACCAACTCAAAACAACTTGTTTCTTATAGAAGATCAATCTAAGATTAACATACCATCAGTTGTGAGTTAAGCAGGAAGATATTCCAAAAACTGCTTTTCAAACCCACTATGGCCTTATGAGTTTTTTTTCATGCCTTTTGGGTTGTCCAATGCCCCTATTACATTTATGAACCCCATGAATAGTGTGTTCCATCCCTTCCTTGACTCCTTTATCATAGTATTCATAGATGACATCCTACTCTACTTCTATGACCTAGAACAACACCTTGACCATCTTTCTAAGGTCCTTGATATCCTGAGAAAATAGAAGTTCTATGGGAAATTCTTGAAATGAGAATTTTGTATAGACCATGTCATGTTCCTTGGACACATTATATCCAAAGGGACCATCTCAGTGGATCCTTCTAAGGTGTCAGTTGTACGTGATTAGCCAATGCCAAAAAACCCCTCTGAGATTTACAGCTTCCTAGGATTGGTCGGGCACTACCAATAGTTCATCAAGGATTTCTCAAAGATTACTATGCCCCTCACAAAGATCACTCAAAAGGACAAGAAGTTCATGTGATTTGACCAGTGTGAAGTACAATTCCTAAAGTGGAAGGTGAAGCTGACCTCAACTCCCATATTGACTCTACCTTCGGGCAACAAAGGATTCATAATCTTCATTGAAGCATCAAAGATGGGACTTGTATGCGTGCTAGAGTAGAATAAACATGTTGTCACCTATGCCTCAAGATAGTTAAAGACAAATGAAGTGAACTACCTAACACATGACTTAGAGTTAGCAGCAATTATTCATGCCCTAAAGATCTTACGACATTATCTATAGGGAGCTACCTTTGAAATCCTCACTTACCATAAAATCTTGAAGTACCTCCTGGCTCAGAAAGACCTGAAATTAATACTAAGATGATGAGTACATAGATTACAATTTCATCATTGCATACCACTTAGGAAAACCTAATGTGGTAGTAGATAATGCCCTTAGTAAAAAACAACTCGTATGTGTGACTTTCTTATCCACCCAGTGGAAAGGGTTGGAGGAGTTTGCTAGATGGACTTCGTATACATTAGAAGACTGAATTTGTTTGGCTAACATTCAAATAAAACCTGACCTTTCCCTAAAAAAACCTAGCCTATTGACTGAGTTGTTAGCTACCCAACTAGACAGTCCAGAGTCAAACACACCTCTCAGTGGGTGTTGATGGTGGAATCTAATACAAACATCATATTTGGGTTCCTGAGGATTCACCCTTAAAGACTCATATCTTGCAAGAGGCTCATGGGTCTAAGTATTTAGTACATACCAACACCGCAAAAAGGTTTAAGGACCTATAAAGATAGTTTTGTTGGTCCAGAATGAAGAGAGAGATAGCAGCTTATGTGGCTAGTTGTCTCATATGGAAAATGGTGAAGGTTGAGCACTACTGGACTGGTGGACTACTGCAATCGATTGAGATTTCTGAGTGGAAGTGGGACCAAATCACTATGGATTTTTTGTTGGGTCTTCCCAAAACAAAGAAAGGTCATGATGTAATATGGCTTATAGTGGACCGCCTAACCAAAGAAGCACACTTCATTGACCTAAAAGTAACTATCAATGTGTCAGACCTAAATGAGTTGTATATCAGAGAAATAGTTTTCTTACATGGTGTTTAAATATCAGTTATTTCTGATTGTGATCCTAAGTTCACTTAAAATTTGTGGAAACAAGTTCAAAAGGAAGTTGATACGAGGTTGAAGTTTAATACAACCTATCATCCCCTGATAGTTCGTTCAAAAGCACATTTCAGACCCTGGAAGATCTATCGAGAGCATTTTTTCTAGCTTAGGGTGGATTGTGGGAACAACACCTACCCTTAGCTGAGTTTTCTTATAATAATAGCTACCAAACGAGTATCAGGATGCCGCCATATGATGCTATTAATCGGAGGTTGTGTCAGTCATGGCTTCACTGGGATGATGTTAGTGAGAGGACCTTTCTTAGGTCATAAGAACTATAGTTATATGTTGACAAGGTTGCCTTGATCAAGAAAAGGCTAAAGAGACACCTGGATCAATTATAAGTTGTTTGTAGATGCGAAGCAGACTGATTTACAATTCACTATAGGTGAACGTGCATTTCAGAAAAATCCTACCCCTCTGAGCTATAGCTAGGAATAGAGGAAACCTGAGTCCCTTATATGTGGGTTCAATTGAGATTCCGGAATGGATTGGAAAATTCACTTATTATTCAGTCTTACCACTACAATATAGTATGATGCATGCTGTTCCATGTGTCCAATCTGAAGCACTATGTGAAGCATCCTACCCACGTATTGAATATTCAACTTATTGAACTCTAAGGGAGACTGACATATCATGAGTCACCTGTGAAGATAATGGATACCAAGGTGAAAGAACTCAGAAATAAAAAGATTGAGATGGTAAAGGTTCTCTGTAGCACCATGGAGAGGATGAAGCCACATGGGAGCTAAAGTTGGACAAGGAAAAGTCTCATCCTAAAATTTTTGTATGATTAGTTTAATTTTAAGGACAAAATTCCTATAAAAGAGAGAGGATGATGTAACTTGGTTTTTCACATGTTTTTATACATTTTTTATTTCAAAAAGTGAAATAATAAGTGCTTTGTGTGCCTTACTTGTAAAATCATGGATTTGGTTTGCAAATTTTCCTTTTCTTATAAATTCTTGATTTTACTGTTTCCAATAATCCAATGATGAATATGGGGAAAAGAAAGGAAGAAAATACAATAGTATATATATTTCCAAGAATAGTGAACAATGTTATCTTACATGTAGAATTATGGGAATTCTCTAGAAAAGTGGTGTTGAAAACCAATGATGGTTTGAGTTCATTTCCACTTTTGGACTTGGAAAAGTTAGAAACAAAGAAAACAATTACTTTGATGCCGAAAATGTACTTCATAAAAGGAAGACTTGGAGACAGAAAAGAATATTTATCTTTTGAGTTTTATTTCAAATCTCTCCTATACTTAGCTAAAGTCATTAAAAACTTTCCTTCAAAATATTGGATTAAAGGAATATGAGCAAAGAGATATTTGATTTTTCTAGAAATCCTAAAGCGTATGCATTAATTGAATATTAAATGTCACAAAATCATGTTCATATTAGAACTATACTCGGATATTTTGTTTTTTCATGTTGCCTGATATTCTTGGATCAAGATATAGTTATGACCAAGCCATTGTCTACCTCACGCCAGAATAGACAAGTCAGAACAGTGACCCGACTTTTTCCTCTACTCTCCTCTCACTCATAAGTGTTTGAACAATTCTAGAAACAAGTCTGTTGGACTCATGAGATCAATGAAAACCTACCTAAACAAGGATTTGCCACCTTTGGGAGTCTATCTAGGGTTTGCTGAAATTTTAGAGCCGACGATAACCAACCCAAGACCATATAAAGGGGTATGTCTCTCTACAAACACCCCAAGTGTTCACAGAGATTGCACCTGAATCCTTGAACACATCTCTCTCACCAATTACCCTCCCAACCCCTTCCTTCACCTCTACCTCTCCATGATATCATATTAGAGATACCCTCTCCTTGTCCCATCGACTCATACCATTTTGGGGCAATTGATCTCCACCTTCAAGTTCGATGAAGCACAAAAAACATGGTGGTGACTTTCTTGATCCCTGAGAGAGCCCCAGGCTCAGAGTCAACTCGCTTGTTGATCGTCAAAGATTGCTCGTGCACAATTCGAGGTTGAAGACGAGTTGGGGTGAAAAGTCTCCTCTACAACCAGATTCTTTTCTTTACCGGTAGGGTTAAACTGGTATGTTCTCCCCTCTATTCTCTCTTACCAGTGTGTACCCACCCAAGAATGGATCCCTGAGATGGCATGAGTCCATTGGTTGATCCATCCTAGTTGGAAAGGATGGGACCCAGACTTGTTACCTAGATGGAAGCTCGTGATTGGTTAGATATCTCTGATTTTGCAAAAATGCTAGTAAATTGTAGGAATGTCCAATAATGACAAGTAATATATGAAAAATGGTTCCAAGACCCAAATCTACATAGAATTCTAAAGGATCCTAGAAGTTGTTAACTTTAATGTGTTAAATGTATACAAACCCTAAATTCTAGGTTTTGATGATCATAACATGTAAATTAGTATTAATAGTTAATGTCTAATCTTTTTGCATAAAAAGGGTACTTTAGATCTAATTTGATATAAGTTTATAATTATGGTTTTCTTGAGTTAAAACGCATATGATGATAAAATTAGGGTTGTAAACCAAAAAGGCATTAAAAATGATAATTAAGGTTTGGGAAGCCAAAACCCTAATTTGACCCCAGAACCCTAACTTGGACACCAAGTCAATATTAATGAGAGTTGTGAATAAAATAGTAATGCTTGAGTGTTATGCTCTATTTTTAGGATAGTTGCTTGGTTGGTTGCTTTTGTTGCCTTTTTCTTGGATACCAAGTTACTTGCAAGGAAGGTATGAGGTTACACCTATGACTACTAGACTTAACCGACTTTTGGTATTTTCTCAAGGTTTTTCCCAAATGGATTGCAAATTAAATGATTACATATTTATTTATGTCTTGCAATCTATAAATCCCATATGAGTTTCACAATATACAAAAATAACTTGCTCAAGACTATGACAATATTTTTGGTTAAATGAATGCAAGGAAATTATAGAAATCACCCTTATAGAGTGGGTTGGCTTATAAATACTCCTAGAGAGTTAGTATGATATCATGAATACCCCCAGTGAGTGGGTATGGATGGAAATCACCCCCAGTGAGTGGGTAGATTAAAGAATTACTCCCAGAGAGTGGGTATGGTAAAAATGGGTGCCCCAGTGAGTGGGTATGCCACAGAGATTAAGGGTTGAAAAGTTAAGAAATCAAAATGTGTTTTGATTATTTATTAATTGCAAATATGACTAATTATGTTGTTACCCATACATGTGCATATTGTGTTTCCCCCACAGATCGGTATAGAAATATATTTATTGTTGTTTGTTTCACAACATTTTAGTTTAAACTGTTAGGTAACTCAAAAGATGGACTTGCAAGAAAATGGAACCAAGAAGAAAGGAAACTTAAAATCATAAATGGAGGATTATAGTTAGTTAGAATTTATTTGTTGCAAACATTAGTTGTACTTTTCATGTAGCTCCCTTGAGGAGAGGTTATCTTGTTGTCAAACACTTTGCATATAATGAAACGTATTGATTATTATTTATTACTTGTTAATCTTGGATCCCAGAATTATGATTATGGTCATTTCCCTCTTGGACCACCTTTTTAGGGGATAACAGGGGGAGGGGTTGTAACAAAGCTTCCCACAAAACCACTACCATGTTCGAATAGAGTGCAGCTTGATCCACCATCTAGAACCCAACAAGAAAGAGAGAAGAGTAGAAATCAAGATCGACGCACAATTATGAAAAAATAAATAGAGCAATGAACTAAGAAAATGGAGTAGAAGCAATAGTGAGTAATGGAACCAGACACCAAATTTGTTTTGTAATTCCAAGACAATCGATCATCAGCATGAAGGTGCAGTACGAAAGACAATGCAAAGAGGGGGAATAACACATTATGTTGATAAATGTAATTGGAAAGATGGGACACACCACAAGTCTATAGAGGATGTATACCTTCAATGAATTTTTCAGAGGCTACAACTGAACGACAAAACTCATACCTTCATCCATGGGTAGATGCCAGCAGGAAGAGCGGCAAGCAATCTAGGTGGCATACCCACATGTGGAGTTGATCTATGGGATCCTCTTGGCGTTGTGTTGGAGTAGTATTTATAGACCAGAAGAGTCCACCATGGTTAGAGTCCTTCCAGAATCAGGAAACAATACAACAAAGAACATTGTTGTCCACTTACATATTGTGGCCACAAAATCCAATTGGGTCTGCGTTCTCACAACTTGGGCCTGAGGGAGAAAGATGGAGGAGAGGAGATCTGAGGGAATTGGAGGAGTGTAACAGAGAGATCGAGGGAAAAGGAGAAGACTAGATTGACTGTGTTGAGCCCAAGGAAGGTGAGGACTCAGGGAATGAGAAGTTGGAACAGAGTGATGGGTATCTAATGACTCATATAAGACACGTGTTAAATAAAAGCACCTTGTAAACACTCTATAGGAGAGAAGTTGTACATCAATAAATAAATCACATGACCAGATAATATCAATTCAAAATAAGTAGAGCATAGCTCGATTAAGTCAGGATTCCTATTTATATATTTTTCTTCTTTAGTTCAATAGAGATTGTAAATAATAACCATTTAAGCTAAGATGTTTCACCTAGACTAATTAGGACACAAAGAACATGATTATGGAAGAAGAGGCTGAGACACATCATCAATAAGGTCCAAGCTAGCTTAATCATATGCTCAGAGACCACAATTAAGAGAAATATTGAACAAAAGATGTCAGATCTCTTCCCAATTGGATAGGGGTTTGCCTCTAATCTTCAGTTGTTGAGGGTGGCAAGTTTTTTGTTTGATGGAACAAGGACACGGATGATCAATTGATGGTCTTTAGCTACATAAATGGAGGTTGATTCCATTGTGTCAGCATTGTAGTCTTTGACTTCAATAGTGAGATTTGCAGACGAACCATTTGGTACGTGATTATTAGCACCACTCAACATGATATTTTGCAAATTCTCGTTGGGGATTTCAACCATGTTTGACAAATCTCAGAGAAGATTGGAGGGAAACTGATACCTGATGCGATTTTGAGTAGGTTCAATATGGCAGTGGATGTTGTTGACTTGGTCAAATTGAACATAACAGGTGGCATTTTCACATGCCACAACAAAAGAAGCCCCGAGTTCAGAATCTCGAGCAACCTCGATCGGTTCCTAGAAAATGGGGGTTGGTTGAATGCTCTCCCTAAAGCTAACGTTGGGTTGGGTGGTCATCCCTATAGTGACCACTCCTAGATGACTATAAATTTGTTGATAACTAACATACCTTTTTTGTTCCTTAATTTTTGGCTTGATTGGCGTAGTTGTGAGAAGATGATCAAGGAGGATTGGGAGCCCACTATGGATGAAAATCATATCTTCATTGTAGCTGAGAAGCTAAAAAGAACCAAGATCACATTGAAGACTTGGTTCAAGGAGTTGTATGATATTCCTAATCTTCTAAAGAATGCTACCACTAAGTTTGATGTGGCCGCCACTACCTTGAGGATGGATCCACTTGACTTAGTGCTTATTGAGAATGAGAAGAATTCAACTGCTAGAGTGCTTCAACTAGAAAAGGTTGAAGAGGTCCTCTTTTGGCAGTACAGTCACCTTAGATGGATAAAGGATAGGGACCGCAACACCAAAGTCTACCATAGGGCCACTATGAAAAACCATATGAAAGATTATATCCACACCCTCATTAAGGAGTATGGTCACCTAAATAGAGGCCATGCGGGAGTGGTGAGTGAGGCTATTGAGTTCTTTAAAGATCTATACAACCAAAATTTGAGTTCTAGGGTAGGTGTTCCTATTCAAGCCATAGTTACGGTGGAGATGAATCATATTCTCTGTGGTTTGACCACCTAAAGAGGAAATCAAGGAGGTTGTCTTCTCCATTGGAGCTTTAAAGGCCCCCATCCTTATCGGAATTAATGGGAAGTTCTTTCAAACCTTCTGGCCTATCTTAAAAGACAATATATGTTGGGTCGTATGTTGGTTCTTAGTGAGGGATCGATGGTAAAGAAGGAGAATCATGCATTTCTTAGGCTTACATCTAAGAAGAAGATGTTGGCATCTCTTGTGGACTACATACTGATTGCCTATTGCTCAATTTTCTACATGCCAAGTTCCTGGTAAGGAGGCTAAAGAAAGTCATTCCTGACATCATCGCATCCAATCAGTCGACATTTGTCAAGGGTTGATCCATTTCAGGTAGTGCATTGCTAGCTGGTGAATTTCTTCTAGATTTCAACAGCAAGAACAAGTCTAAGAAGGCATGTATCAAGATTGATATTTTGAAAATGTACAATCATGTGAATTGGCAAGCCCTCTGGGAGATTATGAATGCCTTAGGTTTCTCTTCCTAGTGTGTGACTATGATTAAGTAGTGTATTCATACAATGTCTGTCTCTGTCTTAGTTAATGGAGTACCTAAAGGCCTATTCCATGCATCAAATGAACTGTGTTAGGGGACCCCTTTCCCCACTCCTCTTCACCATCGTCATGGAGGCCATGACCTCCCTGATTAAAGTTGCATAGTATAAAGGTGATATGCATGTTTTTAAGGTGTCGGGTACCCTTGATCACTCCCATCTCATCTTCACAGATGATGGTGCTCCTGTTTATAGTAGGGCATGACATGAACCTCTAAGAGTTGTTGTGCATCCTCATGAGGTTTGATAACCTCACTGGGTTGTAGATAAGAGACATCAAGTTTAGGGTATACCTTTCCAAATCATGTGATATTAGAAGACAAAGACTAAAAGCGGCGGCTATGATGGCAGAGGGTGTATACCCCTACTAAATACTTGGGCATACCCATCTAGCGGGGAGAGGATCTAGTAGGGTGTATGCTTTGATCGTCGACAACCTTAGAGAAATAATTGATAGATGGTCGTGTCTCTCCTTTTCTCTTGTAGGAAGAGCAACCCAAATTATAATTGTCTTTGAGGCAAAGATAGCTTTCTAGTGCAGACAAGCAGAGCTACCTCCCTTCGTACTTGACAAAGCCAGGTCAATATTTGATAGCTTCCTCTGGGGTGGCAAGGAGTATGATATGGCTTGGTCCACATTGACTAGACCCTTTGATCTTGGTAGCCTAAACCTCCCTGATCCTAAATGTATTGCATTTCAAAATACTCACAAGAGGATTGATGTGTTTGTTTCCTCCCCTTATGTTGTTTGGTTGAAGGACATATACGGTGTCTTGTTGGATCATATCCTAGAGGAACTCTTGAGGGTTTGGAAGGAGATGGCTAGTGTAAAGACATGATCTTTACAGCCGAATGTTTTCACAAAATGTATCAAAAGTATAAGCAATCTTAATTAAAATCATGCTTTTACATCAGAGTCGTGGAAGCTTTTAAACATGAGATTACAAGATTTAAAATAAGAATGGATTCTTATCTAGTCTTCAACGGAGGACATATCCTGCATGTCTCTTCTAGTCCATCCTTGTATCACGTGTCTATGAGTTCCTAGAGGAACAAAACCACACATGGACCCCATGAAGGGAAAATATAGGCCAGCTAGGTTGGTGCTAAATCCAACTATTAAGCTATTTTAAAAATAGAGAATGATGAAATAAAATCTAGGTAAGATTTCTTAGTGGACTATGGGAATAACAAATGATAGTCTAGTTACCATGCTAGTTTCAGAAGGTAAAATAATTCAAAGTAGTAACTAGAAAATAATAAAGAGATTCTCAAAAATAATATCAAGATTACAAAATAAAATGATATTATCAAAACTAATATCAAGATAATCAAATATTTCAAAATGACAAGATTTGTCTATTGGTACAATCAATCTAATATTTTTCTCCGTCATTGGCTAGGTGCCTAGCATGCTTCCCTCTATGAGAGAACAACACTTTTTCCCGAGGAGGTAACCAGTATTGGGGGACCTCTAATTGTCCATTATCCACTGTGTAGGGTTGAAGGTACGAACTACCAAATCTAATGAGACAAAGCACTTAGCCAATATTTTGAATTTTTGTGTCAATACCAAAATCTAACAATATATCAATTTCTCAATAATTTTCAACATTCAATTCAATTGTGGTGGCCTTTCAACAAGAGGGAAAGGCTAACAAAATTGGTTCACCACTTTTGTGAAATTGTGTAGATGAAACACAAGATGGAAATAAATAGTTCAATATAGAATCAAGAATTTAGTACCTTAAATCAGAGGCAAGCAAATCCAAGTATTGCAAGTATGGGAGTCCAAGAATCAATCACAAGGTATTTGTAGTGTAGAGTAAAAATATTACTATTGAATTTGAGTCAATTTCAAGTATTATTTTGTTATTCATGACTAGGATTTTTCATTACTCTTGTTTATAGGGTTTCTAGTTAGGGTATATATATAAATAATCAATATTATTACATACTCTATTATTTTGTTTATATATAAATATTTTTCTATATAATATGTAAGGAGGTGGAGAATCCTAGAGTCCCGTGGACTCTCGATGGGATCGCCAGCGTAGCCAGTACTATCGGGAGGCCCCTGGACTTTGCTGAAGCCTCGCTCACTGCAGGATGCAAGGATGCCGCTACCTTGTGCGTGGAGATCTCGTGCACTGAGAAGATCCCCAAATCCACCTTAATGGAGGTCGACGGTGCTACCAAGCAGCTGAAGGTCAACGCTCTGTCGAATCCCCTCTACTGCTCTGGTTGCAAGCGATTCGGTCACAAACAGGGATCGTGTCCCCTGGGTAGTAGGCGCGCTATTCCCACAAAGGAAGTCCAGTTCTGGTTTGGGAAGCAAGGTGCTCGACGGTTTGTCAAAGACACTCAAGCTCCTGAAGCCAACCCAAATGCAGTTGTTGCTGATAAAGAGCAGGATGACGCGACCATGGCTGAGATCGCGTTGCAGGTGAAGAACACAGTTCTCGACGCCGTCCTGGTGAATCGCCGATCGACCCTTCACTCATCCCCTCATAGGAGAACTACTAAAGAGTCCTTGATTTCTTGGAAGGCTAACAGGATATGGCAAAGTTGTGGCTTGTCTATTGACTACAAACAAAGGAAAGCCAACCTGTTTGATGAGATCTCTCAGGGAGATTCAAGTTCAGAGGTTGAGTCCATTCATTGGGGCTCTGACTCTACTATCTTCGATCACCCAAGATCAAGGAAAAAGAAGAAGCCAGGAAGGAAAAATAGGGAGGACTGATCAGGTCCTTTAGCTGCTTGCATGTTATCTTTTTTGTACTCCCTCTATTCGTGTCACCTGGGATGGACATAAGGTCTTTGAAGTTACATTCTCTCCCCATTCTTTGAAGGTGGCATTAACGCTAGTGGCGCAGAGGATGGAACAGAGAAGGCTTGATGTTTTTTTTTTTCTGGGCCGACTGATCAGGGGTGCTGGGTAGCAGGCAAAGATAGCAGTGGTAGCTGTGGAGTTGATATATTCCTATGCTTACTAGGTCTGATCTACTCAAGATCCAGTTGTCTTCTTAGTCTCAGCTGATGGAGTTCTGATTTCTAACTGTTAGAACTATCACTCGAGTGAAGGAAGCGGTTCTAATCTTAGTAATCGCAAGAAGGATAGAGGAGCCTTCGCATAGGCCAACAGTCGGCTTGATTTTCTGCTGCGTTAAGATGTTGTTTTCTTGACTCTGGGGTTATTTCCGTCCTCGAAGAGTTGATGTCTAGCTACACATTCTAAGACGAGGTTAACGCCAGTAGTGATGACAGTGTCTTAGAGAGGATGATGATTACTCCTTTAATCTTGGAATATACATCTCATAGATGGCTAGCTTCAATGCTTTCTGTTCTGGTAGGATTGGAATTATTTTCAGGTCACACTCAAATGAGCTGCGGTAAACCAGATGTTTTCTAGTCTGGAGGATACAATAGTAAAGAAGAAGATAGGTATACATCTCAGATGCTATTGACACTAATTAGTATACTGGCCTGCTCGATGGACCTCAATTTCTGGGTGTGGATAATGCTTCGTGGTTCGTCTGACAGGATGTATAAATATTAAGCCCTTAGTATCTGTTTTTTTGTTTCCTTTGCTTCTCTCTTTCTCCTTTGTTTTGTTTTGAGGCTTCCTACGTGAAGCATGACATAGGGTTAGTGTTCGATTCACTAGGCTGAGGGGGCGCATCTATATCATTGTACCCAAAGTTTTTGGATTCTATAGTAACACGCGTTTTTGACCAACCAAAAAATAAATATGTATATAATTCTATTTAGTCACTAAAATGTTCATTTAGCCATATAAACTTACTAGGGGTATCTAGGGATCAATTTCAACATATCTTGATCTACACTCATCATATACTTAGATCTTGATTATGTCCCCAAATATATTTAGAATCTAGATGAGCTATAATAGGGTAAATTCATACATAGTTCCGTCAATATGCCATCTAAACTAGTGTTGCCATAAGTCCGTCCATGATATATTTTATCTTTTTTTAGTAATTTAGCTTATTATCTAAGCTACTATGTGATATAACAATATTAAATGCATAAATCTTTTGAACATATAGTCATCATATTATTACTACACATGCTTTGTGCGAGCATATGTATGTATACATATAGTATTACTATCTAGTCTTTCTGTGCATCTTATATCTGTCAGTATATTTCTACACTTATGGAATTCAGTTAAAGACCTCTTGTTTACTATTATATATACACATTCATACACATATATGTAAATTACGTAGATACTTTGATTTGGAAGTTAAGATACTTTACTAAGTAGTGTTATTCCTGCACTATTATCTTAAGTACTGAATTAAAAAATACAAAGGTGAAAGATACCTTATGGTTTGGTCGAGGCATTGTTGATCATTGATTTAAAATCAATATCTAATTCATTATTCTTCCTCCTTGTCCATGATTCTACTAGGGTAGGAACTGAATCTAGGGTTCAAGTAGTTTGGAGTTCCTCCATGACATCTATAGGACTCGTTGCCCATCTGTAGGTGACCAAGTATGATGTCATTGGTGGTAGTGAGGAAATCTGTGTGGATCCAATGTAAGTTAGACTGTGAGGGAGTTAGAATTGCAGTTTGCAGACCCCTTTAGACTTGACATTATTCTTGGTTATGAGGACGGGTATGGTAGGGGAAGTCATCATGTCTCGATCAACAATAGGTAAGAGGAGAGGGAGCAATTGAAATGATAGATGGGATTAAGAGAGAAAGGTTTCTCCCCCCCCCCTCTCCCATGCTCGTGGTGGAGGCTGAATGCCCGGGAGGGTGGTAAATCAAGGCAGAAACTGGGATTTGAACTTGGGTCCCTTCATGAGGAGACACCGTGCTTGACCACTTGAGCCACTCCTTGTCGGATGCGATTGAGATGATAGATGGTTGTAGATCTGGTGGTGTAATGTGTCCTAGAGAGATGAGGCAAGGAACTTGCTGTGATGATACATGTCATCATCTTTGTTGCCATAGGTAGCAATTGGTGTAAAGATTGAACATGGTTGATGGAGATTTCTGGAGGATCTGCTATTGGCAAGAGATGTTGTTGATGACTAGGGGTCGGAGGTGTGAAGGCAGCATGAGGCTATGATCCTACAATGATGTTGTAGGTCAGTGACCATTATTTCCTATGAGTACATCTATAGATTTCCGGTTAGTCCCTATGTTGGGGTCTTGAGACTTTCGATCAATAATTGACAGGTCGGAGTTTTCATAGTGGCTGGAGAGACCCCCTCCAAGTTTTTGACACAACATATTGGAGAAGAGGAGGTTGCCAGAGGTGTGGCTCTATAGCTTCTGAATTTGTAGGTCACTTCTTACAGGGTGTATGGTGGTTGGACAAGGTGACAGTAATGGATTGGTGTTTCACACCCTCACACTCGATTGTACATGGTTCTGGGGTAGACCACCTATTGTTGTAGTGGAGGGAGAAGCTGAAGGTCTTTGTGTTCCGCTGTGATAGCTATGATGTGTGAATGTAGATTGTGATCTTATCAAGTTAGAGTTGGAGGGTCTTATAGTATGAGGAGGTGATTCTAGGGGTCAACCTGTTCATCAGTTACTAAGGAGGCAAGGGTAACGGTGAACTTCAATGTCCTCGAGAGGCGTGATTGAGTAGTGTTTCCATTTCTTGATCTATAGGGATGACTGTCACAATGGTGCTTATCTAGATATTAGGACGTTGAGGAAGGAGGAGAATCATCAGGCTAGTGCAAGACATGGGTGTGTCTTGTTAAATGTTTCCTAGCTATTGCAACAGCTGTTAGTTTCAATTGTTTGTAGTGAGGAGGGGAAGGAGGTGTTAGGTGATTCTATACCACTGACAGTAGTGTGTTATTGGGAGAGTTAAGTGAGGGTTTGTGTGGAAGGGATGAGTGTTACATGTAGCGGGTCTTAAACATTTATGTGTGACTTAATTATCCATTTACCACCTAGTCTTTATGTTATTCAAAACTTGTATAACTTTTAGGCTAGTAGTCAAAACCATCTATATTTGGTCAAGAATCAAGTATATAAAAATTTCTTCTTTTATGACTATTTATACCATGACCTACTATTCTAATTGGCCTAGGTTGATTACCCTCCTTATACATCAAAAATAATGTATATCATCAGTATGACATTGACTCCAAAGCCTTTAGTTCCAATATGAAAATGTTGATAATATTATTTAGACTTAAGGGATCTATATTATTCAAGTAGTTCCCAAGTTAATTGGTAAGATATCAAAATGATAAAACTAGGACTTAAGATAAGGGACTGAATTGTAAATATCTCTCAAGAGAGGGGAATGAAGATAAGAAATAAAAAAAGTTTAACTTGTATAAGAAATATGATCACAAATGAGTTTGAAACAAGAACTTGATTGTAATTGGTCTCAAGTATAGGGAATCTATGAGTTATAGCTCAACATTTATTTAGTACCCACAATCTAGTAAGTTACAACTCCCCACCCCTTAAAAGTATTTCATCCCTAAAATCAGCTTGGTGAGGTACTACTCTCCACCTGTTTATAAGGATTCAACTAGAAGTTAAATGGGCATGTCAAATACAATGTAATATCCTTCACCAACTCTAGGTTTCACCTATAGGGTTTTCTCAATTCTTCATGACTGTGACTTAGCTCAAGCAATTGTCGATAAAACTCTAGAAATCATTTTTCTCTACATATAGTTTTATAAATAAAATAATTTCTCGATGGGAAACATTTTGATACAAAACTGAAAAAGGCCAAAATCAATGTGATGAGTAAGTCACAATCACCTCTGATCAACATTCACTATACTAACTACTTGACTCAATTGTTTACTTATGGTATAGGGAATAAGGACGTTGAGGACAAATTCAAACTTGGGCTTCTAGTCTTGTTGTTCACCTTCCAAATACTAGGTTGTTCACATTTTATGACACCTCCACTCATATCTACTAATGTTTCATCTTAACTAATGGGTGAGTCTGATGATTTTGTGAAAATTCATTAGACCTAAGTTATTATTCCCATTTAGCTAGATAAGGCTAACAAGACTAGGGTTTGTTGTAAACTACTTGTCTAAGTTCTAGGTATACTAGTTATTTAACCCTAATTTCCACAAGACATGAATGAGTGTCGACTGTTTATAAACCCAATACCATATTGTAAAGATTCGATCTTTACAGTTGAATATATACAAAATGTATCCAAATTATAGACAATCTTGATTACAATCATGATTTTACATTAGAGTTGCAAAATCTTTTAAACATGAGAATAAAAGATTCAAAACAAGAATTGATCCCTATCTAGTCTTCAACAGAGGATTGCTCATGCATGTCTCTTCTAGTCCATCCTTGTATCACCTATCCATGAGTTCCCGGAGGAACAAAACCACACATGGACCCCGTAAAGGGAACATATGGGTCAGCTCGGAAAGCACTAAATCCAATTATTGAACTATTTTAAAAATAGATATTTATGAAATAAAATCTAGGTATGATTGCTTGGTGGACTATGTAAATAACAAATGATAGTCTAGTTACCATGCTTGTGACGTCCCCGGATTTTGGCTTCTCTAAACCCTATTGGGAATGAGATGTCAGAATCCGAAAACATCATCCAATCATATCAGAAAGCGATGCGGAAGCATAATATGCATACATGAACATACAACCATAACATTTCTCAACATTCAACTTGTATTTTTTATACAAAATGAATTATTACAAAATGATTTACATTTACATATTGAATAGAAAACTCTACAAGTCTGAACATTTATGCTAACAGGATCTTAGACAATAGGTATAACCTGTACAACTTGCTCACATCCTATTCTTTTATCCCATGCTAGCACTGAACCTAGAAAATACGAGAAAGAAAATCATCAACAAAAGTTGGTACGTGGAATTAAAGAGCTATACTATGCTGGCATATTGAAAATACTTGAAAAGAAGAAAGAGAGAAAGAAACATTATTTAATGGCAGAAAATCAGGTAAACCCAAGTTATTAACCATATTTCAATGGACATGTATTACTATGGTGGACTTAGCACAAACATAAATTATTGGGCCCTATCCCCGCGTACCTTGTACCATTAGGGATCTCCCCGCGTACCTTGTACCATTAGGGAGGTGCTAGTCAACATTAATACTTTCCCTCTCTGATAGGGAGATTAATGAACCATCAGTAACTACATTCCATTTTCTTTCTTTAGTGTTCTTATTGTTCAAGGCAGAAATGACAATACATATAGATCTACATCCAACAATATATTTCAAGTACAAACAAGCAAGTACATATATTTAACATCCAACAAATCTAGTCATATAATTATATCCACGTACCTGAGTTCAGAGATTCTTTATACATCCATGATCATCTAGATAGTGTCCATGACCTGATTAAGACAAGACCACATACTATCATCGTATTCTCATCATCTTAACCCTAGTCGTGTTCATTAGGGTTTATATTATCTCATTTGGATATGTGCACCATTACTTGTATTCTTGTCTTATAATTATCTCACCGATGTCATTTTCCAGATTACATCTCATTAACAAAGTTCATCACCTGAACATTAGGTTCCATATCCTTTTTGTGCACATATTAACCCTAGGTTACATCATTAACCTAGATTAGGGTTTTAAAACATGTATTAATATTCATCTTCATATAACATGGATTTTGTTCATCATTATGATCTCATAATTAAAATTGAGGTTCAATATACTGATATGAGCTTTCTATGTAAATTTCATCATTTTTTTGAGCATGTGTGCATTTATTGCATCATCTTTAGTGTTATTAGCCTTAATTAGACATATTAATCAAATTACGTAATTTCGTACATCAACATGATCATATCTGACATCATATGCATTTTATACATAATTATGGAGTTACTGATATTTTTCCATGATTTTATGTCATCATTTGCTATTTATTATCTATTAAACAAGCATTAAACATATTACATTATATTGCTTATATTTAATCATCAAAATCCTGATATTATAGTTTCATATTGTTCTACAAATTTTTCTGAGAATAAGGATACCTTGTTTGCATTTTTCTGATAATCGAGCTAATTACTAGGAATTATACAAGATCTGTATATTATTCGGATTTCTTACCTTTTTGGACCAATCCGGCGTCGCCATGTGTCTAGTGTGGGGGGCACGGCTCTTTACTTGGACCAGCCAGTTCAAGCACCTAGAATCGGTTCATGCTCAGGTCTGACTGGACCAGCCCCACCCTCTCTTCTCACATTCTTTCCCCGCTAGGTCGACGCAGCTGCCCATCTGCTGGACAGCGGCGTTGCACCTCTAATCGTGCGCGCCCGTACGACGGTCCTCCCCATTCGCGTGACTCAAGAACAGAGCCACCATCGTGAGGCTCAACTCTGGCAAGGGAGAGGTGATGATCTCCTCCTCACGAAACATGGCTGCCGCCCGTAGCCTCTCTCTCCAGCACTGTCATGGCCACTCAAGGAGCACCAGTGGCGGTTGGAGCTAGGGCTCCGCAGAGCTCCTACGTGGGCGCCATCGCTAGGCTGGAATGCCAACGAGAGATCGACAGTGCTCTGGTTCCTTCATCTGCAAGAGATATCCATTTTGGGCTCACGATCGGATGGGGTCTCCGTTCCTCACAGAACGCCGGCGTGCGTGAGCGTCGTCGTGCTTGGACCTCGTGGCGAGCAAACAGGTAGCACTCCCTCTTCCTCGCCCGTTCCAACCTCGGCATGGAAGCTTGATGCCTCCCGGTCACCTCTTGCTGGTGGTTGGATGTCTGGCACCATCTCCAGGCTACCAGCACCGTGAGTCCCTCCTCCTATGGTCTTCTTTTCCCCCCGCCTAACATGCTGGCGGAGAGGCTGAGACCTCCTTCTCGTTGTTCCCTCATCCTCACGGTTCAAACGAGGGGCTCAAATTGTAGGTCATGATATGGGAGCAAAACTCCGTCTCATCGCCCACCTTCATCGGATTAAAAGACACCTCCTCAGCATTGCATTCCTCCTTTATCGGAGGTGAGGAACGACGTTGGGCTATTTGTTAGATATCTCCTCAATAAAGTCAGCAAAGTAATATATCTACAACATCATGAACAACAAAGCTTTGACCTCAACATTTTTTTCATAATCTCAACAAGACGTATAGTATCAGACCACAATGTTTGAGACATAACATTAATGCTTATATCTCTCAAATGGGTCATGCAAAAGTTTTGTAATATTTTCCATGGATTAAAACAGCTAGAGGTACCTCGTGATAAAATATCGGGACAAAACCAATATTGTTTGACTACTTTAACAAATTACTTAAAGAGATCAATCCAATTACCATATAATCCAACATCATTTTCAAAACTACCTCAAATAGTTCTCATTTATTCAGTTTAGTAACAAATGACCATTATACACCTCAAGGTCCATCATTTTAATTCATATTACTCAAGGTACTTCTTCAAATGCTATATTTGATATCAAACTCCCAAAATCTGGGTCGTCACATTCACCCCACCTTATATGGAATTTCGTCCTCGAAATTCAACTAATCTTATACTCAAAGGGGATGTCAAGAAGTTTAGATTCATATAGTCACCACTCCTAGGTACCAAAACCATCATAATTCTGGATGTATCCTAAGTTTCCATCTTTAGTTCATAGTGTCTAGGGTGTAATCACCCCACCTTGAATAAGAAGAACTATAATTTAATGTCTTAGTTCTAGCATGACATTCTAGTATTTTAGGGTTACATCACCTCTAAGGGTACAAGTTTTGTTCATACTTTTAATGCTCAGGAGGAATTCGTTTATATGCCATGGTATTCAGATCGTTCAAATCTAACATCCTTAACATCTTACAATGATTTTTGCATTAGAGAAGATTTATCTTCATCCTTGATATTAGGATTTTTTTACATACGAAGGGCTTACGTAACATGCTTGACCATTAGGGTTTCACCCTATGGTGTGATATTCATACTCAACTTAGAAGCATACATTGAGAAGGATCAAAATTATGAACTATATTTCTGATCATATATCCTATGATCCAAAAATATCTTTATATCAAGTTCATGAGTTCAACTTTTTATGTCTTGCATGTATTATGTGAAGGAAAAAAAAAAGAATATACTAAGTTTATCCCATGATCTCAGAATCATATCTTTCATGTTTCATATGAGGGGAAGACAATATTTTAAAGTCAAACTTATCATGATTTCAATCTTGGGTGCTAAATGTACGATATAGGGGGGAAATATAGAATAGGTCAAGCTTATGTGAGTGACTCCTCATATATAAATCATCTATATAGCTCAAGTGAGGTTTCTATCATCATATATTAAGAAAGAGAAGAAAAAGGGAAACAATTATTTTGAGTATCTTTTGCACAAAGCATCATACTCTCATAACTAGAGTTCATATATTACCTCACTTGCAACTAATGATGAGATTCACAAAATATGTCACTCTAGCTAGGACCTAACTCAGCCAAAGGATTGACTTTATCATATGGGTCATCTACCCATCCTTTTATTTTACCCAATTCTCACATATAAATTTGAATCATGCATAAGGACTCAATTCAACACTCAATAGTAATCTAGTGTAGGACATTTTTTTAACACATATCTCATATATTGGAGGCTAGGTCCTATGACCTTCTCCCTGTGGATCTTACTCTCTCTAGAGTTCACCACATATCTCATACTACTACTAGACATCCTCTTTGTATAAGAGCTTGAGGCTCATGCACACTCATCTCTATCTTAACTTAGCTTATCTTAAGTAAGAAAAAGGAATGTACTTTCATCATCAAGATTTTGCATAAATTCTCCAAAATTGGATTCAACTAATATACAATTTAAACCTTTATAAGGAAACTTATAGCATCAGAGATCAAACTTAGATAAGATTTCACATGCTTATTTCAACTATCATTCTATCATCTAATCTATGTATCACATATCTTGATAAGGCTCTAGACATCTAATCTAGACTACTCTCTCTTCTAGACTGATGTCACTCCCTTTCACTTAGGTTGCATAAACACTAACTACTCTACAGTGTGAGGGACACATTTTTATATTTACATATATCTAATAAAATATTATATAGTTTTTCTCTGAGAAAGAAGGCGTCAGAGAAAACTGTCGAGGCTCGAGTCGATTGCAAAAACAAAACCAAATCAGCAAAAATCGAGTGTCCCACACATAGTAGATAGTCTAGTGTCATGTCACCTAGTGAAATGGTGAGAACGAGATGTAGACTAATGTAGCTACCCCATACATATGAGCTCTATATGGAAAGGGTCTCACACACTTGTCTAAACCTAGTTCTCGAACATCTAGGTTCTAACCTAGAGGCTAAGTCAAACCTAGTTCTTGTAGAATAACTTACTAACTTTCTAGGGTTTAAAGTGAAAGGTGAAATTATGTTTTATGTTTCATGGTGAGCAATTGTTAGGTGTAGCTACTATTCATGCTCTGATACCAACTGTGACGTCCCTGGATTTTGGCTTCTCTAAACCCTATTGGGAATGAGATGTCAGAATCCGAAAACATCATCCAATCATATCAGAAAGCGATGCGGAAGCATAATACGCATACATGAACATACAACCATAACATTTCTCAACATTCAACATGTATTTTTATACAAAATGAGTTATTACAAAATGATTTACATTTACATATTGAATAGAAAACTCTACAAGTCTGAACATGTATGCTAACAGGATCTTAGACAATAGGTATAACCTGTACAACTTGCTCACATCCTATTCTTTTATCCCATGCTAGCACTGAACCTAGAAAATACGAGAAACAAAATCATCAACAAAAGTTGGTACGTGGAATTAAAGAGCTATACTATGCCGGCATATTGAAAATACTTGAAAAGAAGAAAGAGAGAAAGAAACATTATTTAATGGTGGAAAATCAGGTAAACCCAAGTTATTAACCATATTTCAATGGACATGTATTACTATGGTGGACTTAGCACAAACATAAATTATTGGGCCCTATCCCCGCGTACCTTGTACCATTAGGGAGGTGCTAGTCAAATTAATACTTTCCCTCTCTAATAGGGAGATTAATGAACCATCAGTAACTACATTCCATTTTCTTTCTTTAGTGTTCTTATTGTTCAAGGCGGAAATGACAATACATATAGATCTACATCCAACAATATATTTCAAGTACAAATAAGCAAGTACATATATTTAACATCCAACAAATCTAATCATATAATTATATCCACGTACCTGAGTTCAGAGATTCTTTATACATCCATGATCATCTAGATATTGTCCATGACCTGATTAAGACAAGACCACATACTATCATTAGATTCTCATCATCTTAACCCTAGTCGTGTTCATTAGGGTTTATATTATCTCATTTGGATATGTGCACCATTACTTGTATTCTTGTCTTATAATTATCTCACCGATGTCATTTTCCAGATTACATCTCATTATCAAAGTTCATCACCTGAACATTAGGTTCCATATTGTGGAAACACATCCCATTATCACATAGATAACGAGGTGTTACGCGAAAACGTGCGGAAAACACCATAACCACATATTATCAAAAACACGGGTTAATTAAAACCGATTGCGGAAAACTGATAAACTGTGAAACTATTACTTTCCAGTCCTCATCCAGCACAGAAACATGTCATATAAATATGTATATACACAAGATCTGACACGTGTCCACAGCTCAGGAACAGCTGTCCATCCATCACATGAGTTCACCACCTGTTCATATATACATAAAGGCCCACATCCGGCCAACAGCAGGATATACATATATCATCGAACGATCTTCGTGAAACATCGTCAAAACACTGCCAAGGACCTGAGAGTACAGGGATGACTCTAGACTCTACTACAAAACATCCAAAACAGCAGCATATCCAACGCTTGCCTTCTACTGCTCCTCAAGCTGCTCGTCCGCAACACCACAACCACGACCACGTCTACCTCGACCACCTAAAAAGGGTGAAAACCAGCGGGGTGAGACAATTGAACAATTGTCCCAGCGGGAAACATAGCTCCCTACCGCAACCATAGAACCTCAGCAAGATAAACTATAACAGCAATTATAACATGAGCAGATATATCAGAAGCAGTTATATATATATAGCAAGATCATTCTTACCGGCAAGCATACCAGTTGTTCTAAAACTTATAACCAGATGTCTTTCAAAAGAACATGATTATCAAGATAAGGTATATCAACATGTAACAGGATTATTAGAACAGAATATAATGTCACATAACCTGATTATCAAGATAAGGTAGATTACCACATGACCTGCAAGGTATAACGGAATATTACACAAACAAGGCCTCAACCAATGTTTCGTATTTGATTTGATCAGTAAATACTAAACGGATGTATTACATTTTATTATTCCCTGAGGATTTGAACCGTACCGTTCAAATCCAACCTTTGGTTACGAAACCCAAGCCGGTGCCATACGAGGTCAATGGAAGAGTCGGACTCCACGACCTCCCACCTCATGGTCAGTACATGAGTACAACACAAGCAGGACTGCAGTCACATGCTGAAGTGGTCTAAGCCACAGGGTTAGCTCCATAGGCTACCCATTCTCTAGCCCGCCTTGGTACAGGTCACGGCGCTAGTAAAACTGAGCCACGGGCCTGATCACCGTGCTCTGAGCCATGAACGCATTCATGCTCCATACATCACATATCCTGAGCCATGGGTCTGTTCACCATGCTCTACACACATATCTGAGTCTGCAACCGAAGTTACACTCTTACCTCCTCATTTTCAGGCTAGGGGCAACCTACACATATTCAACAATATGCGCTTCCATGTTAACCCGTAGGAAAACCCGTTTCACCATCACCAAGTCCTGACGATGATGGATCTATGGCCAGGGCAAACTACATGATATATTTCACTGTGATTAATTAGTATCTTTTAGATGGATTGCAAGATTCAACCAAGGTGTATAACATGCAAGATATAATAGAAAGTAAAGAACATTATATTAGGATCTGATCACATCAACCTGATCCATCTCAAGGATCCAACATCACATGTTACCACTTGGCCTCTTTCCAACCATCCAGATCCATCTCAAGGATCATCACATACCACAGGATCTCAATCCTTTTATCATGTCACTGCCTCTTCAAGGCTCACATCAACGTCATGGGACAGACATATCACATGCATACTCTTATAGAGTAATTATCAAAGTAATGTTACTCATTACATATGTCACATAGCCCTTTCATGGCTAAAACATCACCTGCAAGGTTAGAGTACACAATAATCGTAGTTTCAACATAAGGCATATGCTCGCTATCATGATAGATCATTCCAGATAATCTAATTACCAATATTACACTTATTTGGTAACCAAGTGTATTAAGTACATCATTAAACAACCATACTGATACTTACCCTTATATCAAGATTGTACAAACAATCAGGGTATATAGAGATCATGTTGTGTTTACAGAACCAACACTATTATTAACAAGGTCATTATTACTATGTCATCAACTATTGTCATCTTTATCGTGAAGCAACCTTTAATGTAACTGTCACTTAGCATCATTATTACCAACATTATTATCATTAAACAAACTACTAGAGTAGTTATCATCATCTTCTTTATCATTAATAATTAAGCATAAGGGTCACATCATGCATCAATTACATGAGGGCTATCATCATATACATTACTATCATTAGCATCCTTATTATTTGCAAGGCAACATATTACATATTGATGGTATCACAAACACCACCATCGTTTTATAGGTTAATGGATAAGCATCCACTTCCATCACATGAGGGACCGTCACCAAAGAAACTCATACCCTCACTATAGCCTCACCACCCTCATCTAAAGCCTATCACCCAACATGGGTATCGACTACCACGCTATCCCTATTGGTCATCACACCATCAACCATATCGGCCACCAACCCTATCGGCCAACACACCACCAACCATATCGGCCACCATCCCTATCGGCCAACACACCAGCACATGAGTAGGGTATCGCCCAACAGGGCTATCGTCCACCATGGCTATTGGCCATCAAGATATCGGCCATCATGGTATCGGCCATCAGGGCACATAGCCTATCGTCCAACATGGCACTACTTGGCCCTATCGTCCACCACATGGACAAGGAGATAACTCAACACAAGAGCACCCATTCTATCGTCCAACTCAAGGACATCCATGTCGCCCAACACCATCAGACCATATCGCCCAACAAGAGAGAGAGAGAGGGAGAGAGAGAGTATCACCCATCTCCAAGGGTACTCACCATATCGGCCAACAAACCCTAGCTCACCCTATTGCCCAACTCAAGGGCAAGGGTATCGGCCAACCTTCAAGAGCACAACATATCGTCCACCAAGGTGCCATGTCGCCCAACATGGTCACCATGTCAGCCAACACAAGAACAAAGAGGACCATGTCGGCCAATACAAGAACAAGGGGACCATGTCGTCCAACACAAGAACAAAGGTGTTTCTCAACCCAAGGAACCATATCGCCCAACATGGTCACCATGTCGGCCAACATCCATACTAGGTCAACCTATCGTCCAACCCAAGAGGAAGGGTGTTGCCCAACACCAAGAACACTGATAGCGTTCAACTCAAGGACAAGGGTGTCGCTCAACACACCCACAAGGAAGGGATATCGCCCAACCCTAGGTCACCTTCAACCTCCAACACAAGGGAGCACAAACCCTAAAAAGCAAGGTATACAAGGAACCCTAAACCCTAGAGAGGGATATCGGCCACTAAGGTACATAAGCAAGATGTACAAGCAAGGAACTAAGCTAGACTACTAACATGTAACAAGGTTAAAGCTAGAGGTAAGAGAGTTAGGGTTAGAAACTATGCAACCCGCCTTAAGCTCCAAGGAAGAAGATGCACTTTGAGCTCCAAGGTTGTCGGCCACCAAAGCTCCAAAGCACTCCAAGGTCCAAAGCTATCGTCCACCAGGCTGCTCCAGGAAGGTGTATCGGCCACCACTTGAGCTCCAAGGAAGTGTATCGGCCAACACAAGCAAGATGGAGAGGGGTATCGTGCACCAAGGGTGGAGGGGAGACCAAAGGACCAAAAGAGACTAAGGCAAAGAAAAGAGCTACCTATATAGGAAGAAGGGGAGGAGAAACCAAGGTACAACCATGCTATGTGTCGCCCACCCAAGGGACACATGTCCACCAACTCAAGCCACCTCTCATGCAAGCCATAAGGCACTTGTCCAAGATGTGCACCATGTGTCCACCAAACATGGTCAAAGCTGGACCAAGCAACATGGGCGACACAACCAGCAGCTCTACTGGGCGACACACCAAGCAACTGGGCGACACACCAAGGCACCTGGGCGACACAAGGCTCAAGCAAGCCCAAACAAGGAACTCCAAGGCCCAAACAAGCTCAACTCAGGCCCAAAGGACTCAAACAACAAGCCCAAGCCTTCCTCTCAACCCTAGAGGAAGCAAAGAGGGGAAAACATCTCAAAAGATGGCAAACTTGCACACAAAACCCTAATCTTGGGTAATTTGCAAGTAGCCCCTCGAACTCTCAACAAAGCACAACCAAACCCTAATCACCACTAAAGGTGATTAGCAAGCACCAAAGCACCAAGATCAAGCAAAACAAACAGGGTAAACCCTAAACGTAGGTCAGGGTCCTTACAGCCATAAACCTCTACAAAAGGATTTCGTCCCCGAAATCTGAAGAGAAAAGCGAGGGATACTTCCTCCTCATCTCTTCCTCAAGCTCCCACGTGGCTTCCTCAACGCCACGGTGATGCCAAAGGACCTTCACAAGAACCAGATCCTTTCTCTTCAGCTTCTTGACTCTTCTGTCAAGGATCATCATAGGACCCTCTTCATAAGTCACATCTTTGTCAAGCTCAACTTCAACTGGTTGTATCACTGTTCCTGTATCCGGATGACTTTTCTTCAGCATACTGACATGGAACACTGGATGTAACCTGTGCAACTCTGGAGGCAATTCTAACTCATAAGCCACCTTGACAACACGTGCTATGACTGAGTAAGGCCCCATATATCTGGGAGCTAACTTACCTTTCCGTCCAAACCTCAGCACACCTTTCCATGGAGAGACTTTAAGATACACCTTGTCTCCTACCTGGAACTCCAAGGGTCGTCGGCGATTGTCTGCATAAGACTTCTGCCTGTCTTGTGCCGCTTTCAACTGTTGTTGTATCACCTTGATCTTTTCCGTCGTCTTCTGTACTAACTCAGGGCCCAAAAGCTTATATTCACCAAACTCATACCAACACAAAGGAGATCTGCACTTCCTTCCTTACAAAGCCTCATAGGGAGCCATGTCAATGCTCCACTGATAGCTATTGTTGTAGGCAAACTCTATCAAACTGAGATGTACGTCCCACACAAGCACGAAGAAGATCCTCCAAAGTCTGAATAGTCCTCTCAGACTGTCCATCTGTCTGCGGGTGGAAAGCGGTACTGAACTTCAACTGCGTTCCCATCGCCCTGTGCAACTGTTCCCAAAAATGACTTGTAAACTGAGGACCTCTATCAGAAACTATCGTTGTTGGCACACCATGCAAACGAACTATCTCATCCACATATACTCGAGCGAGCTTTTCAGCTGTATACGTGGTCTTCACAGGTATGAAATGGGCAGACTTCGTTAATCTGTCCACGATCACCCAAATGGAATCATGATTCCTAGTTGTCCTGGGTAGACCAACTACGAAATCCATGGTAATATGATCTCATTTCCACTGCGGTATAGGCAAAGGTTGCAACGTACCTGCCGGCTTTTGATGTTCAGCCTTGACTTGCTGACATACCGCACACCTAGCCACAAACTCAGCTACATCTTTCTTCAAGCCGGGCCACCAATACAAGTCCTTCAGACTATGATACATTTTCGTGATGCCTGGATGCATAGCATACATCGACGTGTGTGCTTCCTCGAGCACCAACTTCCTCAGATTATCAGCATCTGGAACCACCATCCTATTATGATAGCAAACCACTCCATCCTCGGACTCATGGAACCCATCACGCTTTTCGCTGCCAAACTCTGATATGATTAGTTGTACTGTATCATCTGTTTGCTGTGCATCCTTGATCTGCTGTCTCAATGTGGGCTTGATTTGCATTTGTGCTAAAAGTCCAGCTAACGAGGAAACCTCCATCTGTACGTTCATCTGCCGTAAGGAGACTAACATGTCTCGCCTATGGCATACCAAAGAACTCATCTGTGCCTTCTTGGGAGTAGAAGACTTTCTGCTAAGCGCGTCTGCTACCACATTTGCCTTACCAAGATGATACTCGATAGTGCAATCATAATCATTGATCAACTCCATCCACCGACGTTGTCGCATGTTCAACTCTTGCTGTGAGAAGATGTACTTCAGATTCTTGTGATCTGTAAAGATCTGACACACTTCCCCATAAAGATAGTGTCTCCAAATCTTTAACGCATGAACCACTGCTGCCAGCTCCAAGTCATGGGTCGGATAGTTCTCCTCGTGTTTCTTAAGCTGTCGCGAAGCAAAAGAAACCACATGATCTTCCTGCATCAGCACACAACCCAAACCTTTCTTGGACGCATCACAGAAAACGACATAGCCTTTTCCAGATTCTGGCAAGATCAACACTGGAGCACTGGTTAGCTTTTCCTTCAAACTTTGGAAAGCTTGCTTACATCGATCATTCCAAACAAAAGGTACATCCTTCCTGGTCAACTTTGTCATCGGTAGAGCTATCGAACTGAAGTCCTTGATAAACCTCCGGTAGTATCCTGCTAGACCAAGGAAACTACGAACTTCCGCCGGCGTCTTTGGCTGTTCCCAATCCGCAACAGATTCCACTTTCTTTGGATCTACTTTGACTCCTTCAGCAGATATCACATGACCTAAGAAAGTCACTTCATCCAACCAAAACTCACACTTACTAAACTTAGCATACAGCTGATGTTGACGAAGGAGAGTCAACGCTTGACGAAGATGTTTCTCATGCTCTAGCCGGTTCCGACTATAGATCAAGATGTCATCTATGAAGACTACAACAAACTGATCTAAGAACGGACGAAACACTCTGTTCATCAAATCCATGAAAGCAGCAGGTGCATTGGTTAGCCCAAACGGCATAACCACAAACTCAAAATGACCATACCTTGTCCTAAAGGCTGACTTTGGTATGTCATCCGCCTTTATCCTCAACTGATGATATCCAGACCATAGATCGATCTTCAAAAACACTGTAGCACCACGCAACTGATCGAACAGGTCGTCTATCCTCGGCAACGGGTACTTATTCTTGATCGTGACCTTGTTCAACTGCCGGTAATCTATACACAACCGCATCGAACCATCCTTCTACTTAACGAACAACACGGGAGCACCCCAAGGTGACGTGCTTGGTCTGATGAAACCTTTCTCCAACAACTCTTATAACTGCTTCTTCAACTCTACCATCTCTGCTGGAGCCATCCTATAAGGTGTCTGTGCAATCCGCTGCGTTCCCGGAACCAGATTGATCTCAAAATCGATCTCTCGGGGTGGAGGAACACCAGGAAACTCCTCAGGAAACACATCTGCAAACTCTCGGACCACTGACACTTCTTCAATGTTAAGGCCTTTCGCCTTGGTATCCACAACGGTATCCACAACGTGAGCTAAGAACGCCTCACATCCTTGTCGCAACAACCTATCTGCCACCATAGCTGACACCAGACACGTCGGAAGAATCTTCCTATCTCCCTGGAAGATCCACTTCTCTCCAGCAACATCAAACACCGCCTGCTTGGAACCACAGTCCAAGACAACCTTATACTTCTCTAAGGTATCCATCCCAAGGATAACATCGAAACCATGCATATCAAGCGGTATGAGATCCACTTGAATGATATGTCCCGAAAAAGACAAAACACAAGATGGACACTCTTCTCGAAGCAAAGAGGAACCATCAAGAGGGGTTTCTAACAACAAGCTATCCTTCTTACAACTAACAGGTAGATGACAGTTTTCAAGCATACTATAGGTGATAAAAGAGTGTGTAGCACCCGGGTCAACTAGAACAGATATAAAGCAAGAAGAAGACATATCAGAATGAAATAACTCCATCTGACCTGTCACCACTCGCGGGTTGACTATCGCCTCCGGATGATTCATGGCATAGAATCGAGTTGTAGCTTGCTGTCCATGACCTCTGCTCCCTTGAGCAGATGATCCCGCTTGAGACGCTTGACCACGTCCTCGTCCTCTGCTACCACTGGGCTGTGGTCTCTCAGACTTCTGGAAACTCTGCCTCGGTTGCTGCGTCACTTCAACATCTTTATTCGGGCAATTGAACTTCCAATGCCCGACTTGTCCAAAGAGATGACATGCTCTATTGTCAACTCGTGGCCTAGATGGCCCTGTCACTGCCACCGAAGCTGAACTGTGCGCCTTAGATGGTGAAGAAACATAACCTTTTCCCTTACTCGGAGACCACTGAGATGGTACACCAGCACTTCTCATCACTGACGGTGCTGAAAACCTGGGTTTCTTGAAGCCACCAAACCTTCGTCCTTGAAACTGAGCAGGTCTTTTAAGAGACACCGACTCTCTTTTCTCCCTTACTGTCCTCTCGATCCGTTGAACTGATTCCACAAACGTAGCAAACCGCTCTCGGTTTTCCAGCGCAGACACAGGGGTTGTCAACTCAGCACTCAAACCCTTTTTGAAACGTCTGATCCGTTCATCATCTGTCGCCGCCATGTGAGGATAGAACCTCAACAGATCCATAAACTTAGCTTCATACTCGGTGATGTTCATCGTTCCTTGCCGCAACTTCTCAAACTGACTGATCTTCTCATCCAGGTACGTCTTCGGAAAGTATCTGGTGACGAACTCGCGCCGAAACACTTTCCAACAGATCACCTCACCAGGCCGCTTCTCTTCCTCGATGGTCCACCAGTGACCAGCACTACCCTTCAAAAGGTAGACAGCATGCTTTACTTTGTCTGCTTCAGGGATGTCGAGGATCCGGAAAGCCTTTTCAAGACTTGTCAGCCACAGATCTGCATTCGCTGGATCAGCCGTTCCAGTATAATCTGAAGCTCCGACTCGGCGAAGCCGCTCAAAAGTCTTCCCAATACTCGATGCTTCTCCATGGGGAACCTGTGCTCGCAGAGGAGGCACTGGTAATCGCTCAACCATGAGATTCATCGTAGCCATCAACTGCCCCATAAGCTGTTGGTAGGCAGGGTGTTCGAGTATGGCTGGGTCTGGTTGGGGGACCTCAGGCACCCGATCTTCATGTGCCTGTCTATCTGCTCCATCAACCGATGCAGCATCACTATACTCAGGAGCATGTTCTTCATGGTTTCCAGACATCTTGGCTTTTCTCCTGCTGAGGGCAGAAGATTTTTGTAAGATAACATGGAAAACTCATAAGAACAGACTCAACCTAGCCCTAGATCCCTGTAGACTCAGCGAACCTAGAGCTCTGATACCAAGCTTGTGGCAACACATCCCATTATCACACAGATAACGAGGTGTTACGTGAAAACGTGCGGAAAACACCATAATCACAGATTATCAAAAACACGGGTTAATTAAAACCGATTGCAGAAAACTGATAAACTGTGAAACTATTACTTTCCAGTCCTCATCCTGCACAGAAACATGTCATATAAATATGTATATACACAAGATCTGACACGTGTCCACATCTCAGGAACAGTTGTCCATCCATCACATGAGTTCACCACCTGTTCATATATACATAAAGGCCCACATCCGGCCAACAACAGGATATACAGATATCATCGAACGATCTTCGTGAAACATCGTCAAAACACTGCCAAGGACCTGAGAGTACAGGGATGACTCTAGACTCTACTAAAAAACATCCAAAACAGCAGCATATCCAACGCTTGCCTTCTACTGCTCCTCAAGCTGCTCGTCCGCAACACCACAACCACGACCACGTCTACCTCGACCACCTAAAAAGGGTGAAAACCAGCGGGGTGAGACAATTGAACAATTGTCCCAGCGGGAAACATAGCTCCCTACCGCAACCATAGAACCTCAGCAAGATAAACTATAACAGCAATTATAACATGAGCAGATATATCAGAAGCAGTTATATATATAGCAAGATCATTCTTACCGACAAGCATACCAGCTGTTCTAAAACTTATAACGAGATGTCTTTCAAAAGAACATGATTATCAAGATAAGGTATATCAACATGTAACAGGATTATTAGAACAGAATATAATGTCACATAACCTGATTATCAAGATAAGGTAGATTACCACATGACCTGCAAGGTATAACGGAATATTACACAAACAAGGCCTCAACCAATGTTTCGTATTTGATTTGATCAGTAAATACTAAACGGATGTATTACATTTTATTATGCTCTGAGGATTTGAACCGTACCGTTCAAATCCAACCTTTGGTTACGAAACCCAAGCCGGTGCCATACGAGGTCAATGGAAGAGCCGGACTCCACGACCTCCCACCTCATGGTCAGTACATGAGTACAACACAAGCAGGAACGCAGTCACATGCTGAAGTGGTCTAAGCCACAGGGTTAGCTCCATAGGCTACCCATTCTCTAGCCCGCCTTGGTACAGGTCACGGCGCTAGTAAAACTGAGCCACGGGCCTGATCACCGTGCTCTGAGCCATGAACGCATTCATGCTCCATACATCACATATCCTGAGCCATGGGTCTGTTCACCATGCTCTACACACATATCTGAGTCTGCAACCGAAGTTACACTCTTACCTCCTCATTTTCAGGCTAAGGGCAACCTACACATATTCATCAATATGCGCTTCCAGGTTAACCCGTAGGAAAACCCGTTTCACCATCACCAAGTCCTGACGATGATGGATCTATGGCCAGGGCAAACTACATGATATATTTCACTGTGATTAATTAGTATCTTTTAGATGGATTGCAAGATTCAACCAAGGTGTATAACATGCAAGATATAACAGAAAGTAAAGAACATTATATTAGGATCTGATCACATCAACCTGATCCATCTCAAGGATCCAACATCACATGTTACCACTTGGCCTCTTTCCAACCATCCAGATCCATCTCAAGGATCATCACATACCACAGGATCTCAATCATTTTATCATGTCACTGCCTCTTCAAGGCTCACATCAACGTCATGGGACAGACATATCACATGCATACTCTTATAGAGTAATTATCAAAGTAATGTTACTCATTACATATGTCACATAGCCCTTTCATGGCTAAAACATCACCTGCAAGGTTAGAGTACACAATAATCGTAGTTTCAACATAAGGCATATGCTCGCTGTCATGAAAGATCATTCCAGATAATCTAATTACCAATATTACACTTATTTGGTAACCAAGTGTATTAAGTACATCATTAAACAACCATACTGATACTTACCCTTATATTGAGATTGTACAAACAATCAGGGTATATAGAGATCATGTTGTGTTTACAGAACCAACACTATTATTAACAAGGTCATTATTACTATGTCATCAACTATTGTCATCTTTATCGTGAAGCAACCTTTAATGTAACTGTCACTTAGCATCATTATTACCAACATTATTATCATTAAACAAACTACTAGAGTAGTTATCATCATCTTCTTTATCATTAATAATTAAGCATAAGGGTCACATCATGCATCAATTACATGAGGGCTATCATCATATACATTACTATCATTAGCATCCTTATTATTTGCAAGGCAACATATTACATATTGATGGTATCACAAACACCACCATCGTTTTATAGGTTAATGGATAAGCATCCACTTCCATCACATGAGGGACCGTCACCAAAGAAACTCATACCCTCACTATAGCCTCACCACCCTCATCTAAAGCCTATCACCCAACATGGGTATCGACTACCACGCTATCCCTATTGGCCATCACACCATCAACCATATCGTCCACCAACCCTATCGGCCAACACACCACCAACCATATCGGCCACCATCCCTATCGGCCAACACACCAGCACATGAGTAGGGTATCGCCCAACAGGGCTATCTTCCACCATGGCTATTGGCCATCAAGATATCGGCCATCATGGTATCGGCCATCAGGGCACATAGCCTATCGTCCAACATGGCACTACTTGGCCCTATCGTCCACCACATGGACAAGGAGATAACTCAACACAAGAGCACCCATTCTATCGTCCAACTCAAGGACATCTATGTCGCCCAACACCATCAGACCATATCGTCCAACAAGAGAGAGAGGGAGAGAGAGAGAGTATCGCCCATCTCCAAGGGTACTCACCATATCGGCCAACAAACCCTAGCTCACCCTATCGCCCAACTCAAGGGCAAGGGTATCGGCCAACCTTCAAGAGCACAACATATCGTCCACCAAGGTGCCATGTCACCCAACATGGTCACCATGTCGGCCAACACAAGAACAAAGACGACCATGTTGGCCAACACAAGAACAAGGGGACCATGTCGGCCAACACAAGAACAAAGGTGTTGCTCAACCCAAGGAACCATATCGCCCAACATGGTCACCATGTCGGCCAACATCCATACTAGGTCAACCTATCGTCCAACCCAAGAGGAAGGGTGTTGCCCAACACCAAGAACACTGATATCGTTCAACTCAAGGACAAGGGTGTCGCTCAACACACCCACAAAGAAGGGATATCGCCCAACCCTAGGTCACCTTCAACCTCCAACACAAGGGAGCACAAACCCTAAAAAGCAAGGTATACAAGGAACCCTAAACCCTAGAGAGGGATATTGGCCACTAAGGTACATAAGCAAGATGTACAAGCAAGGAACTAAGCTAGACTACTAACATGTAACAAGGTTAAAGCTAGAGGTAAGAGAGTTAGGGTTAGAACCTATGCAACCCGCTTTAAGCTCCAAGGAAGAAGATGCACTTTGAGCTCCAAGGTTGTCGGTCACCAAAGCTCCAAAGCACTCCAAGGTCCAAAGCTATCGTCCACCAGGCTGCTCCAGGAAGGTGTATCGGCCACCACTTGAGCTCCAAGGAAGTGTATCGGCCAACACAAGCAAGATGGAGAGGGGTATCGTGCACCAAGGGTGGAGGGGAGACCAAAGGACCAAAAGAGACTAAGGCAAAGAAAAGAGCTACCTATATAGGAAGAAGGGGAGGAGAAACCAAGGTACAACCATGCTATGTGTCGCCCACCCAAGGGACACATGTCCACCAACTCAAGCCACCTCTCATGCAAGCCATAAGGCACTTGTCCAAGATGTGCACCATGTGTCCACCAAACATGGTCAAAGCTGGACCAAGCAACATGGGAGACACAACCAGCAGCTCTACTGGGCGACACACCAAGCAACTGGGCGACACACCAAGGCACCTGGGCGACACAAGGCTCAAGCAAGCCCAAACAAGGAACTCCAAGGCCCAAACAAGCTCAACTCAGGCCCAAAGGACTCAAACAACAAGCCCAAGCCTTCCTCTCAACCCTAGCGGAAGCAAAGAGGGGAAAACATCTCAAAAGATGGCAAACTTGCACACAAAACCCTAATCTTGGGTTATTTGCAAGTAGCCCCTCGAACTCTCAACAACGCACAACCAAACCCTAATCACCACTAAAGGTGATTAGCAAGCACCAAAGCACCAAGATCAAGCAAAACAAACAGGGTAAACCCTAAACGCAGGTCAGGGTCCTTACAGCCATAAACCTCTACAAAAGGATTTCGTCCCCGAAATCCGAAGAGAAAAGCGAGGGATACTTCCTCCTCATCTCTTCCTCAAGCTCCCACGTGGCTTCCTCAACGCCACGGTGATGCCAAAGGACCTTCACAAGAATCAGATCCTTTCTCTTCAGCTTCTTGACTCTTCTGTCAAGGATCATCATAGGACCCTCTTCATAAGTCACATCTTTGTCAAGCTCAACTTCAACTGGTTGTATCACTGTTCCTGTATCCGGATGACTTTTCTTCAGCATACTGACATGGAACACTGGATGTAACCTGTGCAACTCTGGAGGCAATTCTAACTCATAAGCCACCTTGCCAACACGTGCTATGACTGAGTAAGGCCCCATATATCTGGGAGCTAACTTACCTTTCCGTCCAAACCTCAGCACACCTTTCCACGGAGAGACTTTAAGATACACCTTGTCTCCTACCTGGAACTCCAAGGGTCATCGGTGATTGTCTGCATAAGACTTCTGCCTGTCTTGTGCCGCTTCCAACTGTTGTTGTATCACCTTGATCTTTTTCGTCGTCTGCTGTACTAACTCAGGGCCCAAAAGCTGATATTCACCAGACTCATACCAACACAAAGGAGATATGCACTTCCTTCCATACAAAGCCTCATAGGGAGCCATGTCAATGCTCCGCTGATAGCTATTGTTGTAGGAAAACTCTATCAAACTGAGATGTACGTCCCAACTGCCTGGGAACTGCAAAACACAAGCACGAAGAAGATCCTCCAAAGTCTGAATAGTCCTCTCGGACTGTCCATCTGTCTACGGGTGGAAAGCGGTACTGAACTTCAACTGCGTTCCCATCGCCCTGTGCAACTGTTCCCAAAAACGACTTGTAAACTGAGGACCTCTATCAAAAACTATCGTTGCTGGCACACCATGCAAACGAACTATCTCATCCACATATACTCGAGCGAGATTTTCAGCTGTATACGTGGTCTTTACAGGTATGAAATGGGCAGACTTCGTTAATCTGTCCACGATCACCCAAATGGAATCATGATTCCTAGTTGTCCTGGGTAGACCAACTACGAAATCCATGGTAATATGATCCCATTTCCACTGCGGTATAGGCAAAGGTTGCAACGTACCTACCGGATTTTGATGTTCAGCCTTGACTTGCTGACATACCGCACACCTAGCCACAAACTCAGCTACATCTTTCTTCAAGCCGGGCCACCAATACAAGTCCTTCAGACTATGATACATTTTGGTGACGCCTGGATGCATAGCATACATCGACGTGTGTGCTTCCTCAAGCACCAACTTCCTCAGATTATCAGCATCTGGAACCACCATCCTATTATGATAGCAAACCACTCCATCCTCAGACTAATTGAACCCATCACGCTTTTCGCTGCCAAACTCTGATCTGATTAGCTGTATTGTATCATCTATTTGCTGTGCATCCTTGATCTGCTGTCTCAACGTGGGCTTGATTTGCATTTGTGCTAAAAGTCCAGCTAACGAGGAAACCTCCATCTGTACGTTCATCTACCGTAAGGAGACTAACATGTCCCGCCTATGGCATACCAAAGAACTCATCTGTGCCTTCTTAGGAGTAGAAGACTTTCTGCTAAGCGCGTCTGCTACCACATTCGCCTTACCAGGATTATACTCGATAGTGCAATCATAATCATTGATCAACTCCATCCACCGACGCTATCGCATGTTCAACTCTTGCTGTGAGAAGATGTACTTCAGATTCTTGTGATCTGTAAAGATCTGACACACTTCCCCATAAAGATAGTGTCTCCAAATCTTTAACACATGAACCACTGCTGCCAGCTCCAAGTCATGGGTCGGATAGTTCTCCTCGTGTTTCTTAAGCTGTTGCGAAGCAAAAGAAACCACATGATCTTCCTGCATCAGCACACAACCCAAACCTTTCTTGGACGCATCACAGAAAATGACATAGCCTTTTCCAGATTCTGGCAAGATCAACACTGGAGCACTAGTTAGCTTTTCCTTCAAACTTTAGAAACCTTGCTGACATCGAACATTCCAAACAAAAGGTACATCCTTCCTGGTCAACTTCGTCATCGGTAGAGCTATCAAACTGAAGTCCTTGATAAACCTCCGGTAGTATCCTGCTAGACCAAGGAAACTACAAACTTCCGTCGGCGTCTTCGGCTGTTCCCAATCCGCAACAGATTCCACTTTCTTCGGATCTACTTTGACTCCTTCAGCAGATATCACATGACCTAAGAAAGTCACTTCATCCAACCAAAACTCACACTTACTAAACTTAGCATACAACTGATGTTGACGAAGGAGAGTCAACGCTTGACGAAGATGTTGCTCATGCTCTAGCCGGTTCCGACTATAGATCAAGATGTCATCTATGAAGACTACAACAAACTGATCTAAGAACGGACGAAACACTCTGTTCATCAAATCCATGAAAGCAGCAGGTGCATTGGTTAGCCCAAACGGCATAACCACAAACTCAAAATGACCATACCTTGTACTAAAGGCTGACTTTGGTATGTCATCCGCCTTTATCCTCAACTGATGATATCCAGACCGTAGATCGATCTTCAAAAACACTGTAGCACCATGCAACTGATCGAATAGGTCGTATATCCTCGGCAACGGGTACTTATTCTTGATCGTGACCTTGTTCAACTGCCGGTAATCTATACACAACCGCATCGAACCATCCTTCTTCTTAACGAACAACACGGGAGCACCCCAAGGTGACGTGCTTGTTCTGATGAAACCTTTCTCCAACAACTCTTGTAACTACTTCTTCAACTCTACCATCTCTGCTGGAGCCATCCTATAAGGTGTCTGTGCAATCGGCTGCGTTCCCGGAACCAGATTGATCTCAAAATCGATCTCTCGGGGTGGAGGAACACCAGGAAACTCCTCCGAAAACACATCTGCAAACTCTCGGACCACTGGCACTTCTTCAAGGTTAAGGCCTTTCTCCTTGGTATCCACAACGGTATCCACAACGTGAGCTAAGAACGCCTCACATCCTTGTCGCAACAACCTATCTGCCACCATAGCTGACACCAGACACGTCGGAAGAATCTTCCTATCTCCCTGGAAGATCCACTTCTCTCCAGCAACATCAAACACCGCCTGCTTGGAACCACAGTCCAAGACAACCTTATACTTCTCTAAGGTATCCATCCCAAGGATAACATCGAAACCATGCATATCAAGCGGTATGAGATCCACTTGAATGCTATGTCCCAAAAAAGACAAAACACAAGATGGACACTCTTCTCGAAGCAAAGAGGAACCATCAAGAGGGGTTTCTAACAACAAGCTATCCTTCTTACAACTAATAGGTAGATGACAGTTTTCAAGCATACTATAGGCGATAAAAGAGTGTGTAGCACCTGGGTCAACCAGAATAGATATAAAGCAAGAAGAACACATATCAGAATGAAATAACTCCATCTGACATGTCACCACTCGCGGGTTGACTATCGCCTCCGGCTGATTCATGGCATAGAATCGAGCCGTAGCTTGCTGTCCACGACCTCTGCTCCCTTGAGCAGACGATCCCGCTTGAGACGCTTGACCGCGTCCTCGTCCTCTGCTACCCCTGGGCTGTGGTCTCTCAGACTTCTGGAAACTCTGCCTCGGTTGCTGCGTCACTTCAACATCTTTATTCGGGCAATTGAACTTCCAATGCCCGACTTGTCCACAGAGATGACATGCTCTATTGTCAACTCGTGGCCTAGATGGCCCTGTCACTACCACCGAAGATGAACTGTGCGCCTTAGATGGTGAAGAAACATAACCTTTTCCCTTACTCAGAGACCACTGAGATGGTACACCAGCACTTCTCATCACTGACGGTGCTGAAAACCTGGGTTTCTTGAAGCCACCAAACCCTCGTCCTTGAAACTGAGCAGGTCTTTTAAGAGACACTGACTCTCTTTTCTCCCTTACTGTCCTCTCGATCCGTCGAACTGATTCGACAAACGTAGCAAACCGCTCTCGGTTTTCCAGCGCAGACACAGGGGTTGTCAACTCAGCACTCAAACCCTTCTCGAAACGTCTGATCTGTTCATCATCTGTCGCCGCCATGTGAGGACAGAACCTCAACAGATCCATAAACTTAGCTTCATACTCGGTGATGTTCATCGTTCCTTGCCGCAGCTTCTCAAACTGACTGATCTTCTCATCCAGGTATGTCTTCGGAAAGTATCTGGTGACGAACTCGCACTGAAACACTTCCCAACAGATCACCTCACCAGGCCGCTTCTCTTCCTCGATGGTCCACCAGTGACCAGCACTACCCTTCAAAAGGTAGACAACATGCTTTACTTTGTCTGCTTCGGGGATGTCGAGGATCCGGAAAGCCTTTTCAAGACTTGTCAGCCACAGATCTGCATCCGCTGGATCAGCCGTTCCAGCATAATCCAAAGCTCCGACTCGGCGAAGCCGCTCAAAAGTCTTCCCAATACCCGATGCTTCTCCATGGGGAACCTGTGCTCGCGGAGGAGGCACTGGTAATCGCTCAACCATGAGATTCATCGTAGCCATCAACTGCCCCATAAGCTGTTGGTAGGCAGGGTGTTCGAGTATGGTTGGGTCTGGTTGGGGGACCTCAGGCACCCGATCTTCATGTGCCTGTGTATCTGCTCCATCAACCGATGCAGCATCACTATACTCAGGAGCATGTTCTTCATGGTTTCCAGACATCTTGGCTTTTCTCCTGCTGAGGGCAGAAGATTTTTGTAAGATAACCTGGAAAACTCATAAGAACAGACTCAACCTAGTCCTAGATCCCTATAGACTCAGCGAACCTAGAGCTCTGGTACCAAGCTTGTGGCAACACATCCCATTATCACACAGATAACGAGGTGTTACGCGAAAACGTGCGGAAAACACCATAACCACAGATTATCAAAAACACGGGTTAATTAAAACTGATTGCGGAAAACAGATAAACTGTGAAACTATTACTTTCCAGTCCTCATCCTGCACAGAAACATGTCATATAAATATGTATATACACAAGATCTGACACGTGTCCACAGCTCAGGAACAGCTGTCCATCCATCACATGAGTTCACCACCTGTTCATATATACATAAAGGCCCACATCCGGCCAACAGCAGGATATACAGATATCATCAAATGATCTTCGTGAAACATCGTCAAAACACTGCCAAGGACCTGAGAGTACAGGGATGACTCTAGACTCTACTACAAAACATCCAAAACAGCAGAATATCCAACGCTTGCCTTCTACTTCTCCTCAAGCTGCTCATCCGCAACACCAAAACCACGACCACGTCTACCTCGACCACCTAAAAAGGGTGAAAACCAGCGGGGTGAGACAATTGAACAGTTGTCCCAACGGGAAACATAGCTCCCTACCGCAACCATAGAACCTCAGCAAGATAAACTATAACAGCAATTATAACATGAGCAGATATATCAGAAGCAGTTATATATATAGCAAGATCATTCTTACCGGCAAGCATACCAGCTGTTCTAAAACTTATAACCAGATGTCTTTCAAAAGAACATGATTATCAAGATAAGGTATATCAACATGTAACAGGATTATTAGAACAGAATATAATGTCACATAACCTGATTATCAAGATAAGGTAGATTACCACAAGACCTGCAAGGTATAACGGAATATTACACAAACAAGGCCTCAACCAATGTTTCGTATTTGATTTGATCAGTAAATACTAAACGGATGTATTACATTTTATTATGCCCTGAGGATTTGAACCGTACCGTTCAAATCCAACCTTCGGTTACGAAACCCAAGCCGGTGCCATACGAGGTCAATGGAAGAGCCGGACTCCACGACCTCCCACCTCATGGTCAGTACATGAGTACAACACAAGCAGGACCGCAGTCACATGCTGAAGTGGTCTAAGCCACAGGGTTAGCTCCATAGGCTACCCATTCTCTAGCCCGCCTTGGTACAGGTCACGGCGCTAGTAAAACTGAGCCACGGGCCTGATCACCGTGCTCTGAGCCATGAACGCATTCATGCTCCATACATCACATATCCTGAGCCATGGGTCTGTTCACCATGCTCTACACACATATCTGAGTCTGCAACCGAAGTTACACTCTTACCTCCTCATTTTCAGGCTAGGGGCAACCTACACATATTCAACAATATGCGCTTCCAGGTTAACCCGTAGGAAAACCCATTTCACCATCACCAAGTCCTAACGATGATGGATCTATGGCCAGGGCAAACTACATGATATATTTCACTGTGATTAATTAGTATCTTTTAGATGGATTGCAAGATTCAACCAAGGTGTATAACATGCAAGATATAACAGAAAGTAAAGAACATTATATTAGGATCTGATCACATCAACCTGATCCATCTCAAGGATCCAACATCACATGTTACCACTTGGCCTCTTGCCAACCATTCAGATCCATCTCAAGGATCATCACATACCACAGGATCTCAATCCTTTTATCATGTCACTGCCTCTTCAAGGCTCACATCAACGTCATGGGACAGACATATCACATGCATACTCTTATAGAGTAATTATCAAAGTAATGTTACTCATTACATATGTCACATAGCCCTTTCATGGCTAAAACATCACCTGCAAGGTTAGAGTACACAATAATCGTAGTTTCAACATAAGGCATATGCTCGCTGTCATAAAAGATCACTCCAGATAATCTAATTACCAATATTACACTTATTTGGTAACCAAGTGTATTAAGTACATCATTAAACAACCATACTGATACTTACCCTTATATCGAGATTGTACAAACAATCAGGGTATATAGAGATCATGTTGTGTTTACAGAACCAACACTATTACTAACAAGGTCATTATTACTATGTCATCAACTATTGTCATCTTTATCGTGAAGCAACCTTTAATGTAACTGTCACTTAGCATCATTATTACCAACATTATTATCATTAAACAAACTACTAGAGTAGTTATCATCATCTTCTTTATCATTAATAATTAAGCATAAGGGTCACATCATGCATCAATTACATGAGGCTATCACCATATACATTACTATCATTAGCATCCTTATTATTTGCAAGGCAACATATTACATATTGATGGTATCACAAACACCACCATCGTTTTATAGGTTAATGGATAAGCATCCACTTCCATCACATGAGGGACCGTCACCAAAGAAACTCATACCCTCACTATAGCCTCACCACCCTCATCTAAAGCATATCACCCAACATGGGTATCGACTACCACGCTATCCCTATTGGTCATCACACCATCAACCATATCGGCCACCAACCCTATCGGCCAACACACCACCAACCATATCGGCCACCATCCCTATCGGCCAACACACCAGCACATGAGTAGGGTATCGCCCAACAGGGCTATCGTCCACCATGGCTATTGGCCATCAACATATCGGCCATCATGGTATCGGCCATCAGGGCACATAGCCTATCGTCCAACATGGCACTACTTGGCCCTATCGTCCACCACATGGACAAGGAGATAACTCAACACAAGAGCACCCATTGTATCATCCAACTCAAGGACATCCATGTCGCCCAACACCATCAGACCATATCGCCCAACAAGAGAGAGAGAGGGAGAGAGAGAGTATCGCCCATCTCCAAGGGTACTCACCATATCGGCCAACAAACCCTAGCTCACCCTATTGCCCAACTCAAGGGCAAGGGTATCGGCCAACCTTCAAGAGCACAACATATCGTCCACCAAGGTGCCATGTCGCCCAACATGGTCACCATGTCGGCCAACACAAGAACAAAGAGGACCATGTCGGCCAACACAAGAACAAGGGGACCATGTCGGCCAACACAAGAACAAAGGTGTTGCTCAACCCAAGGAACCATATCGCCCAACATGGTCACCATGTCGGCCAACATCCATACTAGGTCAACCTATCGTCCAACCCAAGAGGAAGGGTGTTGCCCAACACCAAGAACACTGAGATCGTTCAACTCAAGGACAAGGGTGTCACTCAACACACCCACAAGGAAGGGATATCGCCCAACCCTAGGTCACCTTCAACCTCCAACACAAGGGAACACAAACCCTAAAAAGCAAGGTATACAAGGAACCCTAAACCCTAGAGAGGGATATCAGCCACTAAGGTACATAAGCAAGATGTACAAGCAAGGAACTAAGCTAGACTACTAACATGTAACAAGGTTAAAGCTAGAGGTAAGAGAGTTAGGGTTAGAAACTATGCAACCCGCCTTAAGCTCCAAGGAAGAAGATACACTTTGAGCTCCAAGGTTGTCGGCCACCAAAGCTCCAAAGCACTCCAAGGTCCAAAGCTATCGTCCACCAGGCTGCTCCAGGAAGGTGTATCGGCCACCACTTCAGCTCCAAGGAAGTGTATCGGCCAACACAAGCAAGATGGAGAGGGGTATTGTGCACCAAGGGTGGAGGGGAGACCAAAGGACCAAAAGAGACTAAGTCAAAGAAAAGAGCTACCTATATAGGAAGAAGGGGAGGAGAAACCAAGGTACAACCATGCTATGTGTCGCCCACCCAAGGGACACATGTCCACCAACTCAAGCCACCTCTCATGCAAGCCATAAGGCACTTGTTCAATATGTGCACCATGTGTCCACCAAACATGGTCAAAGATGGACCAAGCAACATGGGCGACACAACCAGCAGCTCTACTGGGCGACACACCAAGCAACTGGGTGACACACCAAGGCACCTGGGCGACACAAGGCTCAAGCAAGCCCAAACAAGGAACTCCAAGGCCCAAACAAGCTCAACTCAGGCCCAAAGGACTCAAACAACAAGCCCAAGCCTTCCTCTCAACCCTAGAGGAAGCAAAGAGGGGAAAACATCTCAAAAGATGGCAAACTTGCACACAAAACCCTAATCTTGGGTTATTTGCAAGTAGCCCCTCAAACTCTCAACAAATCACAACCAAACCCTAATCACCACTAAAGGTGATTAGCAAGCACCAAAGCACCAAGATCAAGCAAAACAAACAGGGTAAACCCTAAACGCAGGTCAGGGTCCTTACAGCCATAAACCTCTACAAAAGGATTTCGTCCCCGAAATCCGAAGAGAAAAGTGAGGGATACTTCCTCCTCATCTCTTTCTCAAGCTCCCACGTGGCTTCCTCAACGCCACGGTGATGCCAAAGGACCTTCACAAGAACCAGATCCTTTCTCTTCAGCTTCTTGACTCTTCTGTCAAGGATCATCATAGGACCCTCTTCATAAGTCACATCTTTGTCAAGCTCAACTTCAACTGGTTGTATCACTGTTCCTGTATCCGGATGACTTTTCTTCAGCATACTGACATGGAACACTGGATGTAACCTGTGCAACTCTGGAGGCAATTCTAACTCATAAGCCACCTTGCCAACACGTGCTATGACTGAGTAAGGCCCCATATATCTGGGAGCTAACTTACCTTTCCGTCCAAACCTCAGCACACCTTTCCATGGAGAGACTTTAAGATACAACTTGTCTCCTACCTGGAACTCCAAGGGTCATCGGCGATTGTCTGCATAAGACTTCTGCCTGTCTTGTGTCGCTTTCAACTGTTGTTGTATCACCTTGATCTTTTCCGTCATCTGTTGTACTAACTCAGGGCCCAAAAGATGATATTCACCAGACTCATACCAACACAAAGGAGATATGCACTTCCTTCCATACAAAGCCTCATAGGGATCCATGTCAATGCTCTGCTGATAGCTATTGTTGTAGGCAAACTCTATCAAACTGAGATGTACGTCCCAACTGCCTGGGAACTGCAAAACACAAGCACGAAGAAGATCCTCCAAAGTCTGAATAGTCCTCTCAGACTGTCCATCTGTCTGCGGGTGGAAAGCGGTATTGAACTTCAACTGCGTTCCCATCGCCTTGTGCAACTGTTCCCAAAAACGACTTGTAAACTGAGGACCTCAATCAGAAACTATCGTTGCTGGCACACCATGCAAACGAACTATCTCATCCACATATACTCGAGCGAGCTTTTCAGCTGTATACGTGGTCTTCACAGGTATGAAATGGGCAGACTTCGTTAATCTGTCCACGATCACCCAAATGGAATCATGATTCCTAGTTGTCCTGGGTAGACCAACTACAAAATCCATGGTAATATGATCCCATTTCCACTGCGGTATAGGCAAAGGTTGCAACGTACCTGCCGGCTTTTGATGTTCAGCCTTGACTTGCTGACATACCGCACACCTAGCCACAAACTCAGCTACATCTTTCTTCAAGCCGGGCCACCAATACAAGTCCTTCAGACTATGATACATTTTGGTGATGCCTGGATGCATAGCATACATCGACGTGTGTGCTTCCTCGAGCACCAACTTCCTCAGATTATCAGCATCTGGAACCACCATCCTATTATGATAGCAAACCACTCCATCCTCGGACTCATGGAACCCATCACGCTTTTCGCTGCCAAACTCTGATCTGATTAGTTGTACTGTATCATCTGTTTGCTGTGCATCCTTGATCTGCTGTCTCAACGTGGGCTTGATTTGCATTTGTGCTAAAAGTCCAGCTAACGAGGAAACCTCCATCTGTACGTTCATCTGCCGTAAGGAGACTAACATGTCCCGCCTATGGCATACCAAAGAACTCATCTGTGCCTTCTTGGGAGTAGAAGACTTTCTTCTAAGCGCGTCTGCTACCACATTCACCTTACCAGGATGATACTCGATAGTGCAATCATAATCATTGATCAACTCCATCCACCGACACTGTCGCATGTTCAACTCTTGCTGTGAGAAGATGTACTTCAGTTTCTTGTGATCTGTAAAGATCTGACACACTTCCCCATAAAGATAGTGTCTCCAAATCTTTAACGCATGAACCACTGCTGCCAGCTCCAAGTCATGGGTCGGATAGTTCTCCTCGTGTTTCTTAAGCTGTCGCGAAGCAAAAGAAACCACATGATCTTCCTGCATCAGCACACAACCCAAACCTTTCTTGGACGCATCACAGAAAACGACATAGCCTTTTCCAGATTCTGGCAAGATCAACACTGGAGCACTGGTTATCTTTTCCTTCAAACTTTGGAAAGCATGCTGACATCGATCATTCCAAACAAAAGGTACATCCTTCCTGGTCAACTTCGTCATCGGTAGAGCTATCGAACTGAAGTCCTTGATAAACCTCCAGTAGTATCCTGCTAGACCAAGGAAACTACGAACTTCCGTCGGCGTCTTCGGCTGTTCCCAATCCGCAACAGATTCCACTTTCTTCGGATCTACTTTGACTCCTTCAGCAGATATCACATGACCTAAGAAAGTCACTTCATCCAACCAAAACTCACACTTACTAAACTTAGCATACAACTGATGTTGACAAAGGAGAGTCAACGCTTGACGAAGATGTTGCTCATGCTCTAGCCGGTTCCGACTATAGATCAATATGTCATCTATGAAGACTACAACAAACTGATCTAAGAACGGACGAAACACTCTGTTCATCAAATCCATGAAAGCAGCAGGTGCATTGGTTAGCCCAAACGGCATAACCACAAACTCAAAATGACCATACCTTGTCCTAAAGGCTGACTTTGGTATGTCATCCGCCTTTATCCTCAACTGATGATATCCAGACCGTAGATCGATCTTCGAAAACACTGTAGCACCACGCAACTAATCGAACAGGTCGTCTATCCTCGGCAACGGGTACTTATTCTTGATCGTGACCTTGTTCAACTACCGTTAATCTATACACAACAACATCGAACCATCCTTCTTCTTAACGAACAACAGGGGAGCACCCCAAGGTGACGTGCTTGGTCTGATGAAACCTTTCTCCAACAACTCTTGTAACTGCTTCTTCAACTCTACCATCTCTGCTGGAGCCATCCTATAAGGTGTCTGTGCAATCGGCTGCGTTCCCGGAACCAGATTGATCTCAAAATCGATCTCTCGGGGTGGAGGAACACCAGGAAACTCCTCGGGAAACACAATTGCAAACTCTCGGACCACTGACACTTCTTCAAGGTTAAGGCCTTTCGCCTTGGTATCCACAACGGTATCCACAACGTGAGCTAAGAACGCCTCACATCCTTGTCGCAACAACCTATCTGCCACCATAGCTGACACCAGACACGTCGGAAGAATCTTCCTATCTCCCTGGAAGATCCACTTCTCTCCAGCAACATCAAACACCACCTGCTTGGAACCACAGTCCAAGACAACCTTATACTTCTCTAAGGTATCCATCCCAAGGATAACATCGAAACCATGCATATCAAGCGGTATGAGATCCACTTGAATGCTATATCCCGAAAAAGACAAAACACAAGATGGACACTCTTCTCGAAGCAAAGAGGAACCATCAAGAGGGGTTTCTAACAACAAGCTATCCTTCTTACAACTAACAGGTAGATGACAGTTTTCAAGCATACTATAGGCGATAAAAGAGTGTGTAGCATCCGGGTCAACCAGAACAGATATAAAGCAAGAAGAAGACATATCAGAATGAAATAACTCCATCTGACCTGTCACCAATCGCGGGTTGACTATCGCCTCCGGCTGATTCATGGCATAGAATCGAGCCGTAGCTTGCTGTCCACGACCTCTGCTCCCTTGAGCAGACGATCCCTCTTGAGACGCTTGACCGCGTCCTCGTCCTCTGCTACCACTGGGCTGTGGTCTCTTAGACTTCTGGAAACTCTGCCTCGGTTGTTGCGTCACTTCAACATCTTTATTCGGGCAATTGAACTTCCAATGCCCGACTTGTCCACAGAGATGACATGCTCTATTGTCAACTCGTGGCCTAGATGGCCCTGTCACTGCCACCGAAGCTGAACTGTGTGCCTTAGATGGTGAAGAAACATAACCTTTTCCCTTACTCGGAGACCACTGAGATGGTACACCAACACTTCTCATCACTGACTGTCACACCCCGATCTCACACTGACCACTAATCCCGAGATTAGGGCGTGACGGAGGGATTATTACATAAATAAATCACTGAGAACTTTTTTTCTTTTTAAAACCTCGTAATGATATCCGGATTATTGCTGTAAACTAAAACAAAAAAAATACTATTGCGGAAGCATTTCAATTAAACTGGCTAGAGAACATAAACAGAGTTTACAACATGTAATATTGTTTAACAGAAAGTAAACATAACAATTAATTTACATCTTTATACACATTCGCCATACATACTCTCTCTCACCCACACCATGTCCCAAGGATCGAGGGGAAAGGACTAAGAGACCTCTAACTACTAACTACGTATACCTTCTACAGACTAAGCGTTAGGATGAAAGGATCCTTCATATTCCTGGAACTGTCGCTGACCTGAAAATGTTTGAGTAGAGGAGTGAGCCTACTCGCTCAGTGAATAGTTTTTCATTTAACTATCATTAAACAACTCGTCAAGTTTATTAAATTGAAATAAAGCATAAGAACAATACTATACAGAGCATTTCTAATGACATAGCAGATTTTACAGATAATAATCACATTTCTATACAACAACAAATATCGCATAACTGTAAAGCATAAAATATCAGAAACTGCATATCTTGAATAATAAAGAAATTATTGAGAACTAGCACAGAAGTTCTAAACTCTTAACATATTAAATTTACTGTGATCCTATATGATTACATTTTAGTTATGCCCCAAACATATGCAGTGCACTCTGCATATGAAGATCTGTAGCGAACTACGATCCCACCGTACAAGACTTAGCGACACACCCGGGAAATGCTAAGTCTGACTTCTCGTCCTGGTCTGCACAGGACTCTCAGGCTCACAATGCCTCACTGCACTAACTCTGAGTGCTCTGGACTCCTCCCGCAACCTGTAGTGCACAGTCGGAGGGTCTCTAAGTCTCTAATGCCTGGGCGTATCCCCAGGGCTGACCGGGACATTGTCTCCGATGCCTGGGCGTATCCCCAGGGCTGACCGGGACATTCTCTCGGATCTCCGATGCCTGGGCGTATCCCCAGGGCTGACCGGGATCCTATCTCTCAGACTTCGTGTCACCGAGACATTCGGTATTTGTTGGACATGAGTCTCCGATGCCTGGGCGTATCCCCAGGGCTGACCGTTTTACCCCAAAGGTACAGACCGCGCAATGGGGTTCTACGGTGTTGGGGCACCTAAGTCTATTAACTGATTAACATATAAACACTTAAACAGGAATATCACATTTCATACTTATTTCACATTCTAAGCATCACTTGAAAACACATATATATCAATTATCATCCTTAAACATGATTCAGTATCAATTATCCAGTTTCAATGCTAAACATCTACTTTTTAAATCAGCAAATACATTGCAACTATAATACAAGAAATTTCATCATTTTCATTAAGCATATCAAGTATTTCAAGTTCCAATGAATCTAACATACTCTATTGTATGTACTACACTGTTTAAAAGTTATATTAACTGATACAGAACTAATTAAGCATTTAAATTGAGTTAAATAATGATTTCTAAATGAACTACTACTCACACACTTCGGTGTGTTCGTAACCACCGAAAACATCCACAAACACGCCTAATTCTGCTTTTCTGCAACTTTGCACCCCGTGCAACTGATCTGCACCCTGTGCAACTGATCTGCACGCCGTGCAAACTGGCCGACTTTCTATCCTATTTTTTTCTGTAACTTTGCACGCCGTGCAAACTGATTTGCACGCCGTGCAACCTGTGCAGAAACGGAAAACTCATTGAAGATGAACTCGATCAAAAACTAAGTCTAAATCACACGCACCAATTAACTAATTAGTGTCATGCTACATTAATAAATAAAATGTGCAAATCACTCTTAACCCTTGGTCGTGTGCCTTTTTACTTGATTAGATTAAATACATAGCTGGATTATTACCATCACTCGCTGTGATTAAACTTCAACGCTTGTTCTTGGAATTCGAGCCTACAATGTTAGCCCAGAAATTAATTTGATTGTATTGGATACAAGCAGGTTGTCTTCAACCTTGCAACCGTGCACTGTAGCTGGGACTACATTTCGGATTATTCGTTCGAATCGTGCAAGTCAAACAGTGAAACTGTGCATTTCCCTTTATCCCTTGAGATCATGCATATGAATTTAAGATAAAAACATACACCTGACTCCTTCCAAATCGTACGCCAGGCTAACCCAAGCGTGAGCTACTAACAAGCAGCTTCATTACAAGAAAACAACAGATGCAATCGATATTCCATTTTTTTTTTGTTTGTTAGAGTTGAATTCAATGACAGGGGTGAGTTTCTACTCACAGAGAAACGTGGCAGCCAAAATCTACTGGATTCCACCCAAAAGAATCTACTTCCAGGTGCCGCTGGGTCGTCTTCCTCCATGGAACTGCCCAGGCACGAACTCGCTTCACGCACAGATTGGAAAGAGGCTCGATTGGATGCCTATTCATTACTATTAGCTGTGGATTCCTGCTCCATCCTCTTAGCCAAGCTCAAAGCTGACCTTTGCTTGCCGTTTCGTGTGCCCAAGGGGCCTCTAGCCGGCACCGCAGCAGCTGCAGTTGCTGGTCGGTGGGCCGGTGTCGCTGCCCTAGCGGCAGGTCGAGTTACAGGTGGGGCGCCGCCCTGGGCAAGATGAGGAGGAAAGAAGGAGGTGAAAGGAAGTTGTTGTTGGATCGGAGCTCTAGGGCTCAAAGATTCGCCCCAAGGTCGCCCCTTTCTCTGATCGGCCTGCTTGCGATGCGCTGCTTTTGCGGCTATGTGCTATCGGGTAGAGGAAGACAGATAAGTGAGAAAAGGAAGTAAAGGAAAGGGAAAAAGGGTATTAAACCAAATCTTTGGAAAAATTGCATTATTGGTCCAATGATTTTAAGATCATCATAATATTTGACTCGGTGGTCCAAATTGAATGATTCTTCTTGCATCCTTTCAAGCACGAACTCCTCTACCTACTCAAGGCATGGAAGCATACTTATTAGACTGATTCACTGGATCAAAGCTCAAATTGCATATGTGTTTACTTGATTCAACTTAATGAACTTAATAATCAACATTGATATCATTAATTGCCTCAGGTGATTCAAACTCAACTATTGATTCACATATTAACTTATTTGATTAACCATGATATTTAATTTGATATTCAACACTAATTGAGGTGTTTCATGTAATTCGAGGTATTTGTTGACTAACCCTGATATGGTTCGTAACAATCTCCCTCCCTTATAAGAATTTCGTCCCGAAATTCCTAAAAGAGAAAAGGAAACTTGTTACGCACATCTAACCCAAAACTCCCATGTGGCTTCCCCTAAGTTGTGGTTTCTCCACAAAACCTTCTCTAAAGGTATCTCACGATTTTTGAGTTTCTTGATCCTCAGATCAGCTATTTGTATTGGTCCCTCAACATAGGACACATCTGATCTAATTCCAGATCAAACCACAAAACATTGTCTTTGTAGAACTGTTATAACAATATCTCAATTTATGGTAATTACCGAGAAATTATCATACTATACATGCAGACAAACTAAAATTCTTAAATAAACAGAATGCATGTTAATTTGGTACTAAAATAAAATCATGCAATTTAACTGTTAAACATCATCACATCTCATAATGAAAATTGATATCAAAATACTTGATTCATCGTATACCCTATCCTTAGGGTTTCATTTGCCTCATTCATTTATCACATGCCAACACCCTACTCTTAGGGTTATCTCATTCACTAGTCACATGGAAACACCCTACTCTTAGGGTTTCCGTTATCTCATCTGTTTGATTGCAGTTCAAATCACAATACGGTATCATTCTAGAACTGGCAGCGCAGTATATTCAAAATAATTGTAATTACTGAGTAATCTTTATATCATGCATGCAGGCAGATTAAAAATTCATAAATATTCCAAACTCAAATCAATTTTTGGCACATACATACTGAATTCATGTAATTGAACATCTTATTTCACCAATAAGTGTAATTTACTTCACCTTTAAGAAACCATCTGTAATATTTATCAATTGTCTGAAATTTCTCGAAGTACGTGCATATTAACCCCAAATCCTGGTTTATGCATCACATAACTCAATTAAGAGTTATTTACATATCATATCACAAATATTTAAAAGTACTTGAGAATTCTAATAATACCTCAGAGAAACGTGTCAATTCATGTAAATTTTAAGTCACACATTAACATAACAGGAAGCATGCAATTAGGTTTATTTACATATTTTAATGCTATCTTACTATCTTGAAATCATGCACCTAATGATTTACCAAATCTGTATTGTCTGGGTTTATACCCAAACCGTACCATTATCGTTGTGTATTTCTAAACTCAACATTCACACTAAGCAAACTCTATAAGGCTTAAGTGTTCATCCCTACTTCCACTGAGATGCATAACACATGCTCTCAGCATGTCCTCAAGAGTCTGAATGGTTCTCTCAGACTGGCCATCCGTCTGCGGTTGTAAAAGGTTATATTGAATCTTAACTTTGTGCCCGAAGCACGATGCAACTGTTTCTACAATCCTAAATGTGAACTTAGAATCTCAATATGATATGATTGAAACTGGATTACCAGGCAATCTAACTATTTCATCCATGTATATCTTAGTCAAGTTTCGAGACATCAAAGGTTGACTTAATATGAAGAAAGTGAGCAGACTAAATTAGTCTATCCACAATCATGATATCGAGTCATAACCTCTAGGTGTCCTGGGTAACCTTACCACAAAATCCATTGTGATATATTCCCATTTCTATTCAGGCACAGAAAAAGATTACAAGGTAGCTGTAGATTTCTAGGGTTCAGTCTTAACCTACTGGCACACACTACTTCTAACCACGTACTCAGCTACATTCTTCTGCATATCTAACCATCTGTTTCAACTACTTGAGATTCATATACATCTTAGTGTTTCCTGAAAGCATAGCATACATCAATACATGCACTTTCATAAGAATCTTTTCTTTCAAATCACTATCTCGAGGTACACACAACATGTCATGCTAATACAACACCTTATCATCTAAAAACTAAAACTCTGGTCTCTTTTCCTCCTATCATGTCATGCATGGTCTGGTTTAACTCACTATCACCCTATTGTAGTTCCTTGATCTGCTCATAATAAGTAGGCTTAACTTACATTTGTACAATCAAATTACTCTGTGTTGTCACCCCTAAGCCTAAGTTCAACTTCCACATTTCTACTAACAGGTCTCTATTGAAACCGGCCATAGAGAATGCATTAGTTGTTGAACTTGACTTTCTGCTGAAAGCATCAGTCACCACATTCTCTTTACCAGGGTGATAATCTAGATGTTACATCATAAAGATAGTGATGCCATGTCTTAAAAACATGAACTACATCAACTATCTTTAGATCGCATATCAGATAATATTCCGCATTCTATGCTACTTTCTTATTGTTACATTTCAATTTTATGTTTTACTCTTTTTTGTAAGTCATTTCATGTTGTTCATGTACCGTTCAGATTAGCTACCTATAAACCCTAGATCACTATCAATGCTAGTTTACTTTACATAGATCAAATCTCAAGGTCTTATTTTATAGAGATGCTAGTATTCAAGATTAAATCACTAGTGATATCCCTTGAACTACTGCAACTCTAATCATTCTAGGGTTTGGTCCTTAACAATAACATTGCGTTATTGTGTGCGGGTGTGGTCGTTTATATAAATCAATTTGAGTTGCTTGGGTCAATAGCATATTAATCCAACACTCAACTTTAATTATATTGGCTGAAAATTCAGTTTTCATAATAGTTTCTGTAATTCGTTTATTAAATAGCTAACAGAATCTCCAAAATTTCTAGAAATTTTATATGTTATACCTAATGAAGTTTCAGACCTCCAGTAAAAATTTGAGATCATTTCTAATTACCAATAAATAATTAAAAATCAAACAGTGCACTGCTATATTGCAGTCTGCAGCAGATTCGGTCGAGTTGTAAACTCGGCCGATAAACATGTCAGAACATTCTTCAAAAATTTTAATTTTTTCCAATGTTGTTTACATTTTATATATCCAAATCATATACAAATTTGAGCTAAATCAGATTTACACATAAAATACTAAAAATCATTTAGTGAGACATTCTATTCATCAAATTCTGTATTCATATGTCATTAAAACCCTAATTTGGGCCAATTAGGGTTTATGCTTCTCAAACCCTAATTCTCAAGACAAAGAACATTTAGACTTCTTACCATAGTTAAAACATCCTAGTGTATATACATTCTCACTATGTTACGGGTCTAAATCATCCAGAGTCTATTCTTATTTTATTGTTAATAGGAGTCATTAGATCCCAGTAACGCATCCTGCCAGCCGGACCAGGCCGAACCTGTAGTCCTGAAGCAAAGAGCTGCTCGGGATTAACCTACTCCTATTAATCTTAAACATTTGGAAAGAATATCCACTTAGGGAAAACTCATTTAAGCATAACTTCGGGTATACTTAATACAAAGAATTTGAATAATAATTAAATCACTTCATGTCACATAACAATATAAAAGGATCATATTTATTCTACAAATTGAAAATCTAAATTCATGCATATAAGACCATTTCTAGTGATCTTTAAATCAAATAAGCAATAATAGACAAGATTTGAATCGCATCTTATATGTAATCTCTTATTTCTACATTAATTTCTTATCTCATAACCCTAAGATTTGTAGGGTTTCTCTCTAGCCCATCCTTCCTCTGCATACCTGGCCAGGGCATCCAGAGAAGAATAGACATAGTAGCTTGATACTGGTCAATCTAAGTATTCAGACACCTGGCCAGGGTATCTAAACACTCCGACCTCCCAGAGCTAAAAACACATCATTTCTTATCCATCTTAATTATAATTCTATCTTTTGATCCTAATGATCCCTGATAACTCAGCTTAAACTCTCAACTTGATTCTCGTGACCACGTCCTCTCCTTGTCATCTGCAATAATATAACAGAACACTTCCTTTTACAAAACTGCAGTTAGAAGGAAGACACCTAAGTCCTAATCCTATTGGTCTCTTATCGTCCCCTGACCTTGATTTAGAGTAACTATGTACTCAACCTATGCTCTGATACCAAGATGTCACACCCCGATCTCACACTGACTACTAATCCCGAGATTAGGGCGCGACAGAGGGATTATTACATAAATAAATCACTGAGAACTTTTTTTCTTTTTAAAACCTCGTAATGATATCCGGATTATTGCTGTAAACTAAAACAAAAAAAATACTATTGCGGAAGCATTTCAATTAAACTGGCTAGAGAACATAAACAGAGTTTACAACATGTAATATTGTTTAACAGAAAGTAAACATAACAGTTAATTTACATCTTTATACACATTCGCCATACATACTCTCTCTCACCCACACCATGTCCCAAGGATCGAGGGGAAAGGACTAAGAGACCTCTAACTACTAACTACGTATACCTTCTACAGACTAAGCGTTAGGATGAAAGGATCCTTCAGATTCCTGGAATTGTCGCTGACCTGAAAATGTTTGAGTAGAGGAGTGAGCCTACTCGCTCAGTGAATAGTTTTTCATTTAACTATCATGAAACAACTCGTCAAGTTTATTAAATTGAAATAAAGCATAAGAACAATACTATACAGAGCATTTCTAATGACATAGCAGATTTTACAGATAATAATCACATTTCTATACAACAACAAATATCGCATAACTGTAAAGCATAAAATATCAGAAACTGCATATCTTGAATAATAAAGCAATTATTGAGAACTAGCACAGAAGTTCTAAACTCTTAACATATTAAATTTACTGTGATCCTATATGATTACATTTTAGTTATGCCCCAAACATATGCAGTGCACTCTGCATATGAAGATCTGTAGCGAACTACGATCCCACCGTACAAGACTTAGCGACACACCCGGGAAATGCTAAGTCTGACTTCTCATCCTGGTCTGCACAGGACTCTCAGGCTCACAATGCCTCACTGCACTAACTCTGAGTGCTCTGGACTCCTCCCGCAACCTGTAGTGCACATTCAGAGGGTCTCTAAGTCTCTGATGCCTGGGCGTATCCCCAGGGCTGACCGGGACATTGTCTCCGATGCCTGGGCGTATCCCCAGGGTTGATCGGGACATTCTCTCGGATCTCCGATGCCTGGGTGTATCCCTAGGGCTGACCGGGATCCTATCTCTCAGACTTCGTGTCACCGAGACATTCGGTATTTGTTGGACACGAGTCTCCGATGCCTGGGCGTATCCCCAGGGCTGACCGTTTTACCCCAAAGGTACAGACCGCGCAATGGGGTTCTATGGTGTTGGGGCACCTAAGTCTATTAACTGATTAACATATAAACACTTAAACAGGAATATCACATTTCATACTTATTTCACGTTCTAAGCATCACTTGAAAACACATATATATCAATTATCATCCTTAAACATGATTCAGTATCAATTATCCAGTTTCAATGCTAAACATCTACTTTTTAAATCAGCAAATACATTGCAACTATAATACATGAAATTTCATCATTTTCATTAAGCATATCAAGTATTTCAAGTTCCAATGAATCTAACATACTATATTGTATGTACTACACTGTTTAAAAGTTATATTAACTGATACAGAAGTAATTAAGCATTTAAATTGAGTTAAATAATGATTTTTAAATGAACTACTACTCACACACTTCGGTGTGTTCGTAACCACCGAAAACATTCACAAACACGCCTAATTCTGCTTTTCTGCAACTTTGCACCCCGTGCAACTGATCTGCACCCCGTGCAACTGATCTGCACGCCGTGCAAACTGGCCGACTTTCTATCCTATTTTTTTCTGTAACTTTGCACGCCGTGCAAACTGATTTGCACGTCGTGCAACCTGTGCAGAAACGGAAAACTCATTGAAGATGAACTCGATCAAAAACTAAGTCTAAATCACACACACCAATTAACTAATTAGTGTCATGCTACATTAATAAATAAAATGTGCAAATCACTCTTAACCCTTGGTCGTGTGCCTTTTTACTTGATTAGATTAAATACATAGCTGGATTATTACCATCACTCGCTGTGATTAAACTTCAACGCTTGTTCTTGGAATTTGAGCCTACAATGTTAGCCCAGAAATTAATTTGATTGTATTGGATACAAGCAGGTTGTCTTCAACCTTGCAACTGTGCACTGTAGCTGGGACTATTCGTTTGAATCGTGCAAGTCAAACAGTGAAACTGTGCATTTCCCTTTATCCCTTGAGATCGTGCATATGAATTTAAGATAAAAACATACACCTGACTCCTTCCAAATCGTACGCCAGGAAAACCCAAGCGTGAGCTACTAACAAGCAGCTTCATTACAAGAAAACAACAGATGCAATCGATATTCCATTTTTTTTTGTTTGTTAGAGTTGAATTCAATGACAGGGGTGAGTTTCTACTCACAGAGAAACGTGGCAGCCAAAATCTACTGGATTCCGCCCAAAAGAATCTGCTTCCAGGTGCCGCTGGGTCGTCTTCCTCCATGGAACTGCCCAGGCACGAACTCGCTTCACGCACAGATTGGAAAGAGGCTCGATTGGATGCCTATTCGTTACTATTAGCTGCGGATTCCTGCTCCATCCTCTTAGCCGAGCTCAAAGCTGACCTTTGCTTGCCGTTTGGTGTGCCCAAGGGGCCTCTAGCCGGCACCGCAGCAGCTGCAGTTGCTGGTCGGCCGGCCGGTGTCGCTGCCCTAGCGGCAGGTCGAGTTACAGGTGGGGCGCCGCCCTGGGCAAGATGAGGAGGAAAGAAGGAGGTGAAAGGAAGTTGTTGTTGGATCGGAGCTCTAGGGCTCAAAGATTCGCCCCAAGGTCGCCCCTTTCTCTGATCGGCCTGCTTGCGATGCGCCGCTTTTGTGGCTCTGTGCTATCGGGTAGAGGAAGACAGATAAGTGAGAAAAGGAAGTAAAGGAAAGGGAACAGGGTATTAAACCAAATCTTTGGAAAAATTGCATTATTGGTCCAATGATTTTAAGATCATCATAATATTTGACTCGATGGTCCAAATTGAATGATTCTTCTTGCATCCTTTCAAGCACGAACTCCTCTACCTACTCAAAGCATGGAAGCATATTGATTAGACTGATTCACTGGATCAAAGCTCAAATTGCATATGTGTTTACTTAATTCAACTTAATGAACTTAATAATCAACATTGATATCATTAATTGCCTCAGGTGATTCAAACTCAACTATTGATTCACATATTAACTTATTTGATTAACCATGATATTTAATTTGATATTCAACACTAATTGAGGTGTTTCACGTAATTCGAGGTATTTGTTGACTAACCCTGATATGGGTCGTAACACTGACGGTGCTGAAAACCTGGGTTTCTTGAAGCCACCAAACCCTCGTCCTTGAAACTGAGCAGGTCTTTTAAGAGACACCGACTCTCTTTTCTCCCTTACTGTCCTCTCGATCCGTCGAGCTGATTCCACAAACGTAGCAAACCGCTCTCGGTTTTCCAGCGCAGACACAGGGGTTGTCAACTCAGCACTCAAACCCTTCTCGAAACGTCTGATCTGTTCATCATCTGTCGCCGCCATGTGAGGACAGAACCTCAACAGATCCATAAACTTAGCTTCATACTCGGTGATGTTCATCGTTCCTTGCCGCAACTTCTCAAACTGACTGATCTTCTCATCCAACTACGTCTTCGGAAAGTATCTGGTGACGAACTCACGCCGAAACACTTCCCAACAGATCACCTCACCAGGCCGCTTCTCTTCCTCGATGGTCCACCAGTGACCAGCACTACCCTTCAAAAGGTAGACAGCATGCTTTACTTTGTCTGCTTCGGGGATGTCGAGGATCCGGAAAGCCTTTTCAAGACTTGTCAGCCACAGATCTGCATCCGCTGGATCAGCCGTTCCAGCATAATCCGAAGCTCCGACTTGGCGAAGCCGCTCAAAAGTCTTCCCAATACCCGATGCTTCTCCATGGGGAACCTGTGCTCACGGAGGAGGCACTGGTAATCGCTCAACCATGAGATTCATCGTAGCCATCAACTGCCCCATAAGCTGTTGGTAGGCAGGGTGTTCGAGTATGGCTGGGTCTGGTTGGGGGACCTCGGGCACCCGATCTTCATGTGCCTGTCTATCTGCTCCATCAACCGATGCAGCATCACTATACTCAGGAGCATGTTCTTCATGGTTTCCAGACATCTTGGCTTTTCTCCTACTGAGGGCAGAAGATTTTTGTAAGATAACCTGGAAAACTCATAAGAACAGACTCAACCTAGTCCTAGATCCCTGTAGACTCAGCGAACCTAGAGCTCTGATACCAAGCTTGTGGCAACACATCCCATTATCACACAGATAACGAGGTGTTACGCGAAAACGTGCGGAAAACACCATAACCACAGATTATCAAAAACACGGGTTAATTAAAACCGATTGCGGAAAACTGATAAACTGTGAAACTATTACTTTCCAGTCCTCATCCTGCACAGAAACATGTCATATAAATATGTATATACACAAGATCTGACATGTGTCCACAGCTCAGGAACAACTGTCCATCCATCACATGAGTTCACCACCTGTTCATATATACATAAAGGCCCACATCCGGCCAACAGCAGGATATACAGATATCATCGAACGATCTTCGTGAAACATCGTCAAAACGCTGCCAAGGACCTGAGAGTACAGGGATGACTATAGACTCTACTACAAAACATCCAAAACAGCAGCATATCCAACGCTTGCCTTCTACTGCTCCTCAAGCTGCTCGTCCGCAACACCACAACCACGACCACGTCTACCTCGACCACCTAAAAAGGGTGAAAACCAGCGGGGTGAGACAATTGAACAATTGTCCCAGCGGGAAACATAGCTCCCTACCGCAACCATAGAACCTCAGCAAGATAAACTATAACAACAATTATAACATGAGCAGATATATCAGAAGCAGTTATATATATAGCAAGATCATTCTTACCGGCAAGCATACCAGCTGTTCTAAAACTTATAACCAGATGTCTTTCAAAAGAACATGATTATCGAGATAAGGTATATCAACATGTAACAGGATTATTAGAACATAATATAATGTCACATAACCTGATTATCAAGATAAGGTAGATTACCACATGACCTGCAAGGTATAACGGAATATTACACAAACAAGGCCTCAACCAATGTTTCGTATTTGATTTGATCAGTAAATACTAAACGGATGTATTACATTTTATTATGCCCTGAGGATTTGAACCGTACCGTTCAAATCCAACCTTCGGTTACGAAACCCAAGCCGGTGCCATACAAGGTCAATGGAAGAGCCGGACTCCACGACCTCCCACCTCATGGTCAGTACATGAGTACAACACAAGCAGGACCACAGTCACATGCTGAAGTGGTCTAAGCCACAGGGTTAGCTCCATAGGCTACCCATTCTCTAGCCCGCCTTGGTACAGGTCACGGCGCTAGTAAAACTGAGCCACGGGCCTGATCACCGTGCTCTGAGCCATGAACGCATTCATGCTCCATACATCACATATCCTGAGCCATGGGTCTGTTCACCATGCTCTACACACATATCTGAGTCTGCAACTGAAGTTACACTCTTACCTCCTCATTTTCAGGCTAGTGGCAACCTACACATATTCAACAATATGCGCTTCCAGGTTAACCCGTAGGAAAACCCGTTTCACCATCACCAAGTCCTGACGATGATGGATCTATGGCCAGGGCAAACTACATGATATATTTCACTGTGATTAATTAGTATCTTTTAGATGGATTGCAAGATTCAACCAAGGTGTATAACATGCAAGATATAATAGAAAGTAAAGAACATTATATTAGGATCTGATCACATCAACCTGATCCATCTCAAGGATCCAACATCACATGTTACCACTTGGCCTCTTGCCAACCATCCAGATCCATCTCAAGGATCATCACATACCACAGGATCTCAATCCTTTTATCATGTCACTGCCTCTTCGAGGCTCACATCAACGTCATGGGACAGACATATCACATGCATACTCTTATAGAGTAATTATCAAAGTAATGTTACTCATTACATATGTCACATAGCCCTTTCATGGCTAAAACATCACCTGCAAGGTTAGAGTACACAATAATCGTAGTTTCAACATAAGGCATATGCTCGCTGTCATGAAAGATCATTCCAGATAATCTAATTACCAATATTACACTTATTTGGTAACCAAGTGTATTAAGTACATCATTAAACAATCATACTGATACTTACCCTTATATCGAGATTGTACAAACAATCAGGGTATATAGAGATCATGTTGTGTTTATAGAACCAACACTATTATTAACAAGGTCATTATTACTATGTCATCAACTATTGTCATCTTTATCGTGAAGCAACCTTTAATGTAACTGTCACTTAGCATCATTATTACCAACATTATTTTCATTAAACAAACTACTAGAGTAGTTATCATCATCTTCTTTATCATTAATAATTAAGCATAAGGGTCACATCATGCATCAATTACATGAGGGCTATCATCATATACATTACTATCATTAGCATCCTTATTATTTGCAAGGCAACATATTACATATTGATGGTATCACAAACACCACCATCGTTTTATAGGTTAATGGATAAGCATCCACTTCCATCACATGAGGGACCGTCACCAAAGAAACTCATACCCTCACTATAGCCTCACCACCCTCATCTAAAGCCTATCACCCAACATGGGTATCGACTACCACGCTATCCCTATTGGTCATCACACCATCAACCATATCGGCCACCAACCCTATCGGCCAACACACCACCAACCATATCGGCCACCATCCCTATCGGCCAACACACCAGCACATGAGTAGGGTATCGCCCAACAGGGCTATCATCCACCATGGCTATTGGCCATCAAGATATCGGCCATCATGGTATCGGCCATCAGGCCACATAGCCTATCGTCCAACATGGCACTACTTGGCCCTATCGTCCACCACATGGACAAGGAGATAACTCAACACAAGAGCACCCATTCTATCATCCAACTCAAGGACATCCATGTCGCCCAACACCATCAGACCATATCGCCCAACAAGAGAGAGAGAGAGGGAGAGAGAGAGTATCGCCCATCTCCAAGGGTACTCACTATATCGGCCAACAAACCCTAGCTCACCCTATCGCCCAACTCAAGGGCAAGGGTATCAGCCAACCTTCAAGAGCACAACATATCGTCCACCAAGGTGCCATGTCGCCCAACATGGTCACCATGTCGGCCAACACAAGAACAAAGAGGACCATGTCGGCCAACACAAGAACAAGGGGACCATGTCGGCCAACACAAGAACAAAGGTGTTGCTCAACCCAAGGAACCATATCGCCCAACATGGTCACCATGTCGGCCAACATCCATACTAGGTCAACCTATCGTCCAACCCAAGAGGAAGGGTGTTGCCCAACACCAAGAACATTGATATCGTTCAACTCAAGGACAAGGGTGTCGCTCAACACACCCACAAGGAAGGGATATCGCCCAACCCTAGGTCACCTTCAACCTCCAACACAAGGGAGCACAAACCCTAAAAAGCAAGGTATACAAGGAACCCTAAACCCTAGAGAGGGATATCGGCCACTAAGGTACATAAGCAAGATGTACAAGCAAGGAACTAAGCTAGACTACTAAAATGTAACAAGGTTAAAGCTAGAGGTAAGAGAGTTAGGGTTAGAAACTATGCAACCTGCCTTAAGCTCCAAGGAAGAAGATGCACTTTGAGCTCCAAGGTTGTCGGCCACCAAAGCTCCAAAGCACTCCAAGGTCCAAAGCTATCGTCCACCAGGCTGCTCCAGGAAGGTGTATCGGCCACCACTTCAGCTCCAAGGAAGTGTTTCGGCCAACACAAGCAAGATGGAGAGGGTTATCGTGCACCAAGGGTGGAGGGGAGACCAAAGGACCAAAAGAGACTAAGGCAAAGAAAAGAGCTACCTATATAGGAAGAAGGGGAGGAGAAACCAAGGTACAACCATGCTATGTGTCGCCCACCCAAGGGACACATGTCCACCAACTCAAGCCACCTCTCATGCAAGCCATAAGGCACTTGTCCAAGATGTGCACCATGTGTCCACCAAACATGGTCAAAGCTGGACCAAGCAACATGGGCGACACAACCAGCAGCTCTACTGGGCAACACACCAAGCAACTGGGCGACACACCAAGGCACCTGGGCAACACAAGGCTCAAGCAAGCCCAAACAAGGAACTCCAAGGCCCAAACAAGCTCAACTCAGGCCCAAAGGACTCAAACAACAAGCCCAAGCCTTCCTCTCAACCCTAGAGGAAGCAAAGAGGGGAAAACATCTCAAAAGATGGCAAACTTGCACACAAAACCCTAATCTTGGGTTATTTGCAAGTAGCCCCTCGAACTCTCAACAAAGCACAACCAAACCCTAATCACCACTAAAGGTGATTAGCAAGCACCAAAGCACCAAGATCAAGCAAAACAAACAGGGTAAACCCTAAACGCAGGTCAGGGTCCTTACACATATCCTTTTTGTGCACATATTAACCCTAGGTTACATCATTAACCTAGATTAGGGTTTTACAACATGTATTAATATTCATCTTCATATAACACGGATTTTGTTCATCATTATGATCTCATAATTAAAACTGAGGTTCAATATACTGATATGAGCTTTCTCTGTAAATTTCATCATTTTTTTGAGCACGTGTGCATTTATTGCATCATCTTTAGTGTTATTAGCCTTAATTAGACATTTTAATCAAATTACGTAATTTCGTACATCAACATGATCATATCTGACATCATATGCATTCTATACATAATTATGGAGTTACTGATATTTTTCCATGATTTTATGTCATCATTTGCTATTTATTATCTATTAAACAAGCATTACACATATTACATCATATTGCTTATATTTAATCATCAAAAGCCTGATATTATAGTTTCATATTGTGCTACAAATTTTTCTGAGAATAAGGATACCTTGTTTGCATTTTTCTGATAATCGAGCTAATTACTAGGAATTATACAAGATCTGTATATTATTCGGATTTCTTACCTTTTTGGACCAATCCGGCGTCGCCATGTGTCTAGTGTGGGGGGGGGGGCACGACTCTTTACTTGGACCAGCCGGTTCAAGCATCTAGAATTGGTTCACGTTCAGGTCTGACTGGACCAGCCCCACCCTCTCATCTCACATTCTTTCCCCGCTAGGTCGACGCAGCTGCCCATCTGCCGGACAGCGGCGTTGAGCCTCTGATCGTGCGTGCCCATACGACGGTCCTCCTCGTACACGTGACTCAGGAACAGAGCCACTACCGTGAGGCTCGACTCTGGTAAGGGAGAGGTGATGATCTCCTCCTCCTCACGAAACATGGCTGCCGCCCGTAGCCTCTCTCTCCAGCACTGTCATGGCCACTCAAGGAGCACCAGTGGCGGCTGGAGCTAGGGCTCTGCATAGCTCCTACGTGGGCGTCGTCGCTAGGCTGGAATGCCAATGAGAGATCGACAGTGCTCTGGTGCCTTCGTCTGCAAGAGATATCCATTTTGGGCTCACGATCGGATGGGGTCTCCGTTCCTCGCAGAACGCCGACGTGCGTGAGCGTCGCCGTGCTTGGACCTCGTGGCGAGCAAACAGGTAGAACTCCCTCTTCCTTGCCCGTTCCAACCTCGACATGGAAGCTTGACGCCTCCCGCTCACCTCTTGCTGGTGGTTGGATGTCTGGCACCGTCTCCAGGCTACCAGCACCGCGAGTCCCTCCTCCTATGGTCTTCTTTTCCCCCCTCCTAACATGATGGCAGAGAGGCTGAGACCTCCTTCTCGTTGTTCCCTCTTCCTCACGGTTCAAACGAGGGGGGTCATGATATGGGAGCAAAACTCCGTCTCATCGCCCACCTTCATCGGATCAAAAGACACCTCCTCAGTGTTGCATTCCTCCTTTATCGGAGGTGAGGAACGACGTTGGGCTATTTGTTAGATATCTCCTCAATAAAGTCATAAAAGTAATATATCTACAACTTCATGAGCAAAGAAGCTTTGACCTCAACATTTTTTTCATAATCTCAACAAGACGTATAGTATCAGACCACAATGTTTGAGACATAACATTAATGCTTATATCTCTCAAATGGGTCGTGCAAAAGTTTTGTAATATTTTCCATGGATTAAAACAGCTAGAGGTACCTCGTGATAAAATATCGAGACAAAACCAATATTGTTTGACTACTTTAACAAATTCCTTAAAGAGATCAATCCAATTACCATATAATCCAACATCATTTTCAAAACTACCTCAAGTAGTTCTCATTTATTCAGTTTAGTAACGAATGACCATTATATACTTCAAGGTCCATCACTTTAATTCATATTACTCAAGGTACTTCTTCAAATGCTATATCTGATATCAAACTCCCAAAATCTGGGTCGTCACAATGCTAGTTTTAAAAAGGTAAAATAATTCAACGTGGTAACTAGAAAATAATAAAGGAATACTAAAAATCAATATCAAGATTACAAAATAAAATGATTTTTTTTCAAAACTAATATCAATATAATCAAATTATTCAAAATGACAAGATTTATCTATTGGGACAATCAATCTAATATTTTTCTTTTCCAGTGCTTAGCTGTCTAGCCTTCTCCACTCTACGAGAGAACAACACTTTTGTCTATGGGGTTAACTAGTATTGGGGGAGCTCTAATTGTCCATTATCCACTACGTAGGGTTTGGGATGTGACCCGCCGAATGTAGTGAGATAGAGCTCTCTAAGCCAATATTTTGATTTTTTTATTAATATCAAAATCTAACAATATTGCAATCTCTCAATAATGTTCAACATTCAATTTAAACATGGTGACCTTTTAACAAGAGGGAAAGACTAACAAAATTGGTTCACCACTTTTGCAAAATTATGTAGATGAAACACAAGAGGGAAATAAAGAGGGAAACAAATAGTTCAATTGACAATTGAGAATTTAGTACTTTAAATTAGAGGCAAGCAAATCTGAGTATTGCAAGTATGGGACTCCAAGAAGCAATCACAAAAGATCTGTAGTGCACAATAACAAATATCACTATTGGATCGCAGTCAATTCCAAGTTTTATTGTGCTACTCTTGACTAGGGTTTTCCATTACTCTCATTGACAAGGTTTCTAGTTAGGGTATATATATATATATATATATATATATATATATTCAAAATACTACATACTCAATTATTTTGTTTAATTCTTTTTTTTTTTGGTATTTGATCCTAAACTATTATTCTCTCTCTAATATATAAATACATATATAAGCTTATTTAGTCACTAAAATGTTTATTTACACATATAACCTTACTAGGAGTATCTAGGGTTCAATTTCAACATATCTTGATATGCCCTCATCAAATACTTAGATCTTGATTATTGTCACAAATATAAGTAATATCTAGATAAACTATAACAAGGTAAATTCATGAATTGTTCCATCAATATGCCATCTAAACTAATTTAGAGTTAACATAAGTCCATCCATGTGTATATTTTATCTTTTTTAGTAATTTAGCTTATCAGCTAAGCTACTACGTGATATAACAATATTAAATGCATAAATCTTTTGAACATATAGTCATCAACATTATTACTACACATGCTTGGTTCATGCAAATGTATGTATATATATAGTATCACTACATAGTCTTTCCATGAATCTGTGAATCTTATATATGTCAGTATATTTCTACACTTATTAAATTTAGTTAAAAACCTCTTATTTAATATATATATATATATATATATATATATATATATATGTAGGTATATATATATATGTATATGTATATATATATGTGTGTGTGTGTATGTGTGTGTTTATATATATATATATATATATATATATATATATATATATATGTATATATATATATGTATATATATATATATGTATATGTATATGTATATATATATATATAGAGAGAGAGAGTACATATTGAATGCCCGCGCGGGTAGGCAGACTAAATACCCGCGCATAAGGTAGCGGTGGCAGGATCTGTAATTAAAATAAAAATCAATTACACTTACACGACAACGGTGGCAGCTATTGTAATTATGCATAATTTTTTTACGTATGTATGGAGAAGCGGTGGCACCTATTGTAATTAAGAGAAAGTCAATTACGTATGCATGGAACACGGTGGCAACATTTTTTAATTTAAAATCTGTTACTAGTGCATGAGTGTGCTGCCACTATTAATAGCTAGATGACAATTTTTTTATGAGTGCATGTAGTAGTGGGAAAGACAGTTGTAGACATTGCGACATTCATATTAGGTAAACAAAAAAGTGAATGTTGAAGAGAATAACCCAGAACGTATTTGGACATATTGTGATGTGTTTGAAAATATTGTAATACAAATGAGTAATTTGTACATACCATAGATATGTTGTAATACACAGACATAAACTATAATATGTAAAAAGAGTCTGAATTATCTTGCTAAGAAGGAATATGAAATAAACTTCAAATATTGATTGTCATCCTTAATTACAAATTGCTCATTCTCATTATGGATTTTCAGTTCTCATTACTAAATATAATTTTCGTTGTAATTCACTATACGTGAATGTCACTTGTTTACTTACTGCTATTTTGTATAATTATTGTCTTTGTAAGGACAAATGATATGTTGTAATGAGAACATAGAATTTGTAATGGAAAGGAGAAATTTGTAACTAAGGATGATGTTACGTAATACAATCTAGAAATATCATTTCTCTTAGACAGTGGAATTCGATGCATTCAGATTTGTATTACAAAATGTCACCCTTGATTACATATGCTTCCTTTCAATTACAAATTATCTATTTTGATTACGAACATTTCTTTCTTATTACAAAACGTCATCTTTCTTTACTCGTCGTTGTAATTCACTATACGTCGTTAGAATGTCATTTGTTTACTTGCTGCTATTTCTTATAATTATTGTCTTTGTAAGGATAAATAATATGTTGTAAGGTGAACATATAATCTGTACAGGAACGGAGAAATTTGTAATTAAAAATGACATTATGTAATACAATCTGAGAGTATCATAGATTATGTAAGGATAATTGTTATATTGTAATGACAACATAGATTCTGTAATGAAACAGAAATATTTGTAACTAAGGATGACATTCCGTAATAAGATCTGAAGTATTATATTATTTCCAATATATTTATTTGTCTCCACAAAACGACACCACTGTAATGATTTTAGATCTGTTACATTGGGAATTGGTATATTTTATGATTGGTACGTGTCCAATATTGACGTGGTTGGTACCTACTAATTTAACTCTTAGATCAGTCTTGCACCGCCACTCCATGCACATATAATTATTTATAAGATAATTACCAATAGTACCACCGCTATTCCATTCCATGCACGTACAACAACTGCAAATAATTACAATAATTGCCACCGCTATTCCATTTCATGCATGTACAGCAGCTGCAAATAATTACAATTATTGCCACCGTTACTTCAGATCAATATAACACAATGTATAATGAGGCACGGGTAACTTCGCTTCACTACCCGTGCGGGCAGCGAGTGAATTGCCATATATATATATATATATATATATATATATATATATATATATATATATATATATATATATATATATATATATATATATATATAGAGAGAGAGAGAGAGAGAGAGTCAGGCTAGAATACACTCGAGTATATCCAGAGCAGAATAAACTCAAGTAGTTTTTCATGATGCAATATTTTTTTTTGAAAATCTAATCCGTTGACCTTCTTAAACATCTCGTGAACAACTCATACACAAAATTTGAGCACATTTGGATATGTATAGCTCATGTTATGAAGACCGCAAAAATTATGCATTTCAAATTAGTTTCGCGCGTCGATTTTGTTGCCCTTGGATGAGTGACTTACACTCATCCAAATGAGTTCAAAATTTGTATGTAGCCTAGCTATAGTATGACGGTGAAGATCAACGGTTTACATTTTGAAATTAGTCTTGATATGCAAACACACTTGAGTGTATTCGTGCGATCCGTACACTCGAGTGTATTCTAGCCTGACTCTCTATCTCTCTCTCTCTCTCTCTCTCTCTCTCTATATATATATATATATATATATATATATATATATATATATATATATATATATATATATATATAGTCATGCTAGAATACACTCGAGTGTATTCAGAGCAGAATACACTGAAGTAGTTTTTCATGATGTAATATCTTTTTCAAAAATCTAATTCGTTGATCTTCTTAAACATCTTGTGAATCGCTCATATACAAAATTTGAGCATATTTAGATATTTATAGGTCATGTTATAAAGACAGCAAAAATTATGAATTTCAAATTAGTTTCGTGCGTCAACTTTGTTGCCTTCAGATGAGTGACTTATACTCATCTAAATGGACTCAAAATTTATATGTAGCCTAGTTATAGTATGACATTGAAGATCAATAGTTTACATTTTATAAAAAATAATATAGACATGGAATGTATTCGGACGATCGGTAAACTCGAGTGTATTCTAACATGATTATATACCAGCGATGAGAGCGAGTTTTCACCACTCGTTTCCAGAAAAGGCAGCCTTAGCCATTTTCTCGTGTTCACTTCAGTTTTGATTTGACATCAGAGATAAAATATACCAGCGATCACGTAGCCATCTTCATATTATGCGATAGTAACAGGATTGAAAAGTAAGAGCACGAGGCTAAATATAAAAGGAAGTGGACCCAGTATATGAAGATGACAACGCTGATGAGATTTACGATCCGAAGGAGAGAAGCACTAGAGTTAGTGCGAGATTGGTTACTGTGCGAGGATACGAGGCATCCATTTGCTTGTGCCTCCGAAAGACGGTTCGTTTTCTTCTACTTGAAAAGACAGTTACTTAATTATTATCCATCTGTCTCCCACTAACTCTTCTGCTTTTCTCCATCCGATTGTAAATCTCATCAGCGTTGTCATCTTCCTGTACTCTGCGAGACAGGTTATTGGGCGAGGATGCGACGCATCCATTTTAACCGCTGCTTTCAGTACATAATAAAGTAATCGTCATTTGCTTGTGCCTCCGAAAGACGGTTCGTTTTCTCGTGCTTGAAAAGACTTAATTATTATCCAACTGTCTCCCACTAACTCATCGTAAATCTCATCAACGTTGTCATCTTCCTGCTGTACTGTGCGAGACAGGTTACCTGTACTGTGCGAGACAGGTTACTGGGCGAGGATGCGAGGCATCCATTTCAGCCGCTGCTTTCAGTACATAATAAAGTAATCGTCATTTGTTTGTGCCTCCAAAAGACCGTTCGTTTTCTTGTGCCTGAAAAGACAGTTACTTAATTATTATCCATCTGTCTCCCACTAACTCCTGTCCTTCTCTCCATCCGATCCATATATAGAACCGGCAATTGTTTAGCAGAAATGTTAAGTGGACACGATTTTGGAACTTAAAACAAAACTCGAAGCAATCTCCACCACATACTACAAGGTATAACAAATAAAATAATGTATTAGTATGCATAGCAAACTTCATTGTTTAGCTACTCAAAGGTCCCGTCAATCTGCCATTGCCTTTCTCACGTCCGTTATGTCAAGTTTCACGCGCGTCTAAAACAATCCTAAATTGGCTCTCAAACCGCCACCACGTGGCAGATAATAATTGAGTGTTTTTTTTTAAATTGTACAATAGACAATTAAATTTGTTTCACTTATAATTTTTGAACCGTAATTAATTTTTAATGAAACAAAATCGTTAGTTTCATTACGAAAAATGTAATCTAACAAACCTAATATTGACATATTTTTGAGAAAAAATACAGAAATGATATATATATGTTAACTGACATTAACTATGACGCTCATAAATAGTTATTGACACCCAAAAATGGTTAGTTGACAGTCAAAATAGTTCACTGACACCCAGAAGTATAAAAATGACGCTCAAATAAGGTATCAACAACAAAAACAACTATTTAACCATTTTGGGCCCTATTTAGCCATTTTTGAATGCTATGTCGTCCATAAATGGCTATTGACACCAAAAAATAGTTAATTGACGCCCAAAATGATACATTGACACCCAAAAATATAAAGATGACGCCCAAATAAGGCAATTGACACCTAAAATAGTTCAGTGACACCTAGAAGTTTAAAATGACGCCAAAATAAGGAATTTTTAGATGTCATGTCGTCCATTAATGGCTATTGACACCCAAATATGGCTAATTGATGACAAAAATGGTTCATTGACACCCAAAAATATAAAGATGACGCCCAAACAAGGTAATTAATGCCAACAATAGTTCATTGATATGCAGAAATTTAAAATGATGCCCAAATAATAGATTGACAACTAAAACAACATAACGACACCCAAATAGGTCTAATTGACACATAAGAATCACTTAATGGCACCCAAAATGGTTCATTGACACCTAGAATTATAACGACGCCCATAAATGACTATTGACACCCAAAAATAGTTAATTAACGCTCAAAAGAGTTCATTGACACCAAAAGTATAAAAATGTTCCAAATAGTTTTATTTGACACCTAAGAACAATTTAATGATGCCCAAATATAGTTGTACGCATCAAACAGAGTATAAGGGCACTTCACGCCCAATAATAATTTATTGACGCCCATGAATGGCTAATGACACTCAAAGACGGTTAATTGACACCCAAAATAGTTTATTGACATCTATAATAACCTATTGATATCATTTTTATATTTTTTATTAAAAATATAACAATATTAATCTTGTTGGAATTTATGTTTCATAACGAGTCCAATGACTTTTGTTTCGTTAAAAAATTTATCACTGTTCAAAAATTATAAATAAAACAAATTTATTTACATATTACATAACTTTTACCAATCCATTCAATTAAAATCCGCTACGTCATTACTCCAAATGAGTCGCGCCTAACTCACATAGCGCGCGTCACTGAAATGAAATATTTCTGATAATCTATCTACTATCCTATAATAACTAAACTAAACGCAGGTGACCTGTCTGTCATCCCGCTATCAGCCTCCTTGCTTCTACAGCCACCTTGCCTGCTTCAACAACTACCTTCCTATTATCTTTGCTGCTGCAAGTAATACATCGGGGCCACTTAGCAAGACTCTACGGTCACCTTGCCTGCTTCAACAACTACCTTACTCTGATCTTTGCTCCAGCAAGCAATACACCGGCCAAGTAGCGGGATGGATGTAAAAAATTTGACAACGAGATAACGATGCCCAACTCATGTTTAGGAGAGAGATATTTATCTTTTATTCCTTTTACTGCTCCCTTTGCCTTTACAAGTTTGGGTATCAGCAACCGCCGTGGTGCGGAAGAAGGCATTGGATCACTGAATAGTGACGGAAACCTGCCGACAGTTCCATTGCAAGGCTACAGCCGCACGTGCAACCAGCAGACGACAAGGGCTTCCACATCAACCTGTACTCCTCTAGCAATGATCGGGTGACGCTGTGCCAAGATGCTCGAGGAGGAACTCCGGTCATTTCGACATCCAGGCGAGAGATCGCCACCTGCAGATGATTGTCGTCTGCAACATGTAGCTCCATGCCAGCCTTTAACAGCACCCTACGACTGTGGCGACAGGGATAAAGGTGAACCCGCCACACTACTCCTAGAGGAACCACCATGGCCGTTTAGCTCGGAGAAGTCCGCCTGGATCTTCATCCATTGATCTACATACAACTTCAGACATGTGCGTTGTTCATTAGAAATTTGACTCCACCTATACTTGCTGGGTTGTGAGGTTGCCTTGAAGTATAAACCCGTAGTGTATATGCCACGTTGAAGTGTTACTGATAGAGTATTTCTCACGTTTTGATTTTTTTGGTAAGTTCTTATGTTTTTGTTTCTTGACGTTGTAAGAAATCACCTATGCTCAGCAACTTTTTGATTCTCTTTTTCATTTTGGCAGCGCTAATCCATGTGCATATTAGTTTATTCCATGTGTTTTTTCACATAACGCTGCCATCTATATTAGATTGCTAGACATTAGCCATAATCATCACTTGCAACATTTCTATCAAATGGCAGGAGAGTAACATGGGTTGGGTTCAGGTTGACGTTGTTCATAATCTTAAGCTGACCACAACTAGCTCCGCACGATCGTTAATTGCTGCCTCTTGATCCGTGACTGCCCGAGTCTGGAACGCGCGCTCCCTCAGAATCTGGCTAGCTGGAGCACCGCCTTGCACGCGCATGCCTCTCCTACCACATGTTCTGCTGGCATTCTGACTGAATGAGATGACATCGATCAGTACAACGGTCTTTGTTAGCATGTTCGACCGAAACATAACTGGTGGTATTCTGCATATGTTTCTAATGCCAACTGCAATGGTCTTTGTTAGCATGCTTTGGACGGAGTGGGACATTTTTACAAAGTTTGTCTATGTTCTGAATCATTTAACTGTTTGCTTTATCATCGGACACTGTTCCATGTGAATAAAAGATGATTAATGTCTAACGTTGGTTTCATAGAGAGGCATACGACATACAGTTACGGGCCAGCCGATGATCCAGTAAAATTCTCTTTTTATCTTAACATATCATCCAGGTAGGCATAATTGCATCATCTGATATCAAGATTGGTTAACTTCAGTCAGCTACAACTCTAATTAAACCACAACCGTGAGGCAACCATGAATTTCCTCTATTGACCTGGTTTCTCTCCCGGCTCAGCAGATGTTCTGGTCCGTTTCTGTAAATGCTATAGAATTTCTACACACTAAATTTTTACATACTAGCAATCTTAACCTCCACGTCACGTATTGATACATATTCATTGCTGGTAGTGACATATGTTCTTATTTATCCATGCAAATATATATGACACGTATCCAGCATATGGATGAATTCATACTTTTTTATAAACGCATATGTAACCGCAACAACGGCAATTTGTTTTACTTAATCTTAACAATATGGTACCATTGCGGGCTCTCCTACATTTAATCTTGCACAGATGCTATCAACTGCACGGCAAAATTGGTACTATCCAATGTTATAAGCACCGATATTGTTGAATGTTCAGGTCAAGGGTGATAGCTACATGCTTATACATTTGAATGGCATTTATGTATCTACTAAGATCGTGTGTATTTTTTGAGTTACTCACTTCTATAATACAGCAGTTGTTAGTTTCACCATAGTTGTATGTTTTAATTAGTTGATGATTCTTTTTGGTTCTAAATGAAGAGATAATATATTGTGCCAATCATATGCGTATATGGTGAGTATTGACTAATGCATATCAATGCTAGTGGTTGAATCACACGTTTTGACTTAGACAATAAGGTAAACTAATTAAGTCATTTTATTGAAAAGGTTACCGTTTATTTGTATATAATTTATGAGTTTGTATGCAAAACGTAACTTTTCATTATTTTTAAGCGCAACATGTTTAAAAGCATATTGATTATTTCTTGACTATAAGTATAGCATTGAATTCTTCCATATATATCCGTTAAAGCACTATGGCTCAAGAATCTATCTTTTCCTAGGAATCATTTTTATCACGTTACGGTTCTAACCCTTGAAGCAAAAAATTTGCTAAATTATCATTGAACGGCATTTTGATCTATTTAGAAGATGAAGTCAAAACCTATACGACTATGATAATATAAACGAATGATCTTTATAGTGAATCTCTTTGAACTGTCGGAACCTATATGATTATGATAATATAAATAAATAACGTTAAGAAAACAATTTATTGAATATGATCATTGAATGAAATATTTTGATCTATGGAGATAATGAAGTCATCAATGAGGAAAGACAACACATTATTAAAAATATGGGCAAAATTATGTACGGAAAAGTATGTACGACTCAATGAAACTTTGGAAGTTTGTAGTACATGGACTTATAGGTGGTATACATACCAATGCATATTTAGTGAGTGTTGATTTATTGTATACAATATTGCACTATTATGCTTTAATAGCAACTCACGTGCTTAGCACATGCATCCTGCTAATATTAAAAGAAGTTCGACCACTGCCACACACCATGACACATCCATCCTTATACCAACTTTGTTGTGCCAATTGGCCCAACTCGTATCTTCTAAATATTTAGTTACTATATTCTGCTACCTCGTTGCCATTTACACTTTAAACTTGTTTAATCTTTTTCCTCCGGTATCTTTCTTTCCTTGCTAGTTTCTTAGCTTTCATATATTTGCTAAATTGAATACACAATACCAATGTAGATGTTGTTACTGAACTACCTATGAAATACGACAGACTTGAATCTTTCAATGAAATTGTACCCCAATGGCAAAGAAAGATAAGTGACATGTACTATCTTTAGAATATTTTTCCTAAACCCCCTCCATCTTTTGGAAAAATTTAAGAGCCTATAGAAATTCTATAAAACTACTCCGTTGAACTTGGTATTATCCAACAATTGATTTTGTGATGATATATCTTTTCAATTTCCAACCCCTCATGCCATTTGCGATTGTGTAGTAGCTAGTTTATCCAAGTTTCTTACTATTATATATACTTCTACTATGTGACAACAGATAGATTCTGCATAATCAGGGTCACAAAAGTATCGATGATTTAATAAAGTAGTCTAAAACTAGACAGTCCTGAACCCAAGTTTTGTCCCGCAAAATATCAAACCAAAAACCAGTCCCAATTTTCCACTCAGAACTAGACCAAGTTATATCATTATCTTGAATTCATAAAAATAAATAAACATTCATTGTCACCTAAATATTCATATTTTATGCATATTATGATTCATCTTTTTTCTTATAACATCAACATAGTGTTAAAAGCATTAATAGCCGAAACTAAGTACCAATCCACACTTGTATCTAAACCCAAATCATAAAAACACCTCAACTCATTATATCAACTTGGACATTAATTTTAAAATATATAAGTGATTTGTATTGAAATTGTTCAAACTTGAAATTAATTATTTTCAGTCGAGGTGGGTCTTATCCACAGTTTTAGTATGATTTTCTATTGGCATGATATTTATACATATTAGATCGATTTTGGCTTTCCTCTACTACAATATAGCCTGAGTTCTCATGGATTACGTCCATGACTATAAAGTTATTCATCGATATAGCAAAATACGTTTGTGCCAAAATTTGCTACAAATGAGGTAATGCAAAAGGTATACATTTTCCGTTGGATGTTAGTATGATGAAATTAGTGTATTGGATTAATAATTTTTATCAATTTAGTTCGTTGTTAACATGTTTAGGTTCAAGAATGAGATCCCAATATTTATGTTTAGTTCATAGACAAGTGACCTTTCTCCACATATACTAATGACAAAATCACTACAACGTAGTTTCCTCCCAACCCTACATATGCTAAAAGTGGATAATGTGGGAGAAGGAAGTGTTGATGCATCAAAAGAACACCTTCTTTGATCTCTCTCTGACAATCTTCTACCTCTTCTTAACTTTCTTTCCCAAAAAACATTACTGAAGCACTCCAAAACAGTCTGATTTGACCCAAAGTTATTTGCATTGGCCTTTTTACTACACACATTGTCCCAAGCCAATCCTCTTCGACCGGAACCATACATCAACCACATAGAGAGGTTGAAGTTCTTCAAACCAATGTCCTTTGACCCATCCATACTAGTCAAAGTGGCCCATCTAAATATGACCCACACAAATGGGTTCCCACTGCATTGGTAGATCCAAATCCATTGATGTTGTACATAATGTATGATTATTCATCTAAAGACGACCCACCCAAATGAGTTCCCACTGCATTGGTAGATCCAAATCCATTGATGTTGTATACAATATATGATTATTCATCTAAAGATGACCCATCCAAATGGGTTCCCACTGCATTGGTAGATCTAATCCATTTGAAGTGTGGTCTACATGTTGATTATTCTACATGTGTATTAGGTTTCATGTTTTCTTCATGTTATTAGTAACTAAGTTAGAATCTACTAATCGAGATTAGGGATAAGAAACTTTGACCTATGGTGGTCGATGTAGATTGATCTTTGTTGATAAGTTCATTGTGGTAGTTAGACGATTGGGAAGGTGCTCCAACTTGGCCGCCATCCTTCTCCTTGTTTGGTGGAGTTCAACCTAGGTAGTAGCTTGGTCAAAGGTGGTGATTGGAGAGCTACACGGTTCCTCAAATCTTGGGCTATGTCCTATGGTGGTCTTCGGAAGTTGGTCCTCTTGGAGATGGGCATTGTGATGGGGTCAAATTGCAATAGTAGGTTAGTGTATGTTCTTTGACCTTTGGAGCAAGGGTCGAGTGGCTCTGTGGCTTAGGAGAATGAGGAGGAAGACCTACATGTAGCATGAAGATGGCTAAAGGAGTTAGAGTTAGAATGTTTGTGTCAGAACTGGGGTGGTTGTTGGGCGTTCTCAGACCTAATAAGAGTTGAATTTGGCATTGGTGGCACCCATAGTGGAGTTTGGTGATGACTACGATTATGAGAAGTGTAGTGGCTAATGAATTCTAGAATCCTAGAAAGAGGGGTGTGGCAGATAGTGGCAAGGATGTTAGAGTTTCTTGGGTGGAAAAGTGTCATGGATGTTGCATTCAGAAGACCATTTGTGTTGTAGGTTACCAAGTTGTTGTAGGTTTGTGGTGTGTTGGAGTCGTGGTTTATAGTTGTACTAGTGAACATATAGGTGCACATGTATGATTCATTTATACCTATTGTATTATTATTAGATAATTTTATAAAATAAATTTCAAAATATGATTCTTGTATTTATCAAGTATGAGTAAAAGTAGGCCCTGTGTATATCTTAGATACATTTCAATTTTCAGATAAAGGAATCTTTTTATCATATATGACTAAAGGTAGACCCTTCATATAATATATGAACATTCTTTTTTCTAAATAAAAATATACTTAATGTGAACAAAAATGCCCTGAATATAAGATGGTGTTTAACTATCTTATAATTTTGTTTGATGGAGATGTTTTCATGTTATCATGACATGAGTTACTATAACAAAAAATATTAAAATTATTTAATGTGATGCATGTAACCACATTTATGCGTAGGAATCCATTTTTCATTCATATGTAGGAATCCATTTTTCACGCGTAATATATAATACTTAGTGTACAAAATAGTGCATTTACATAAGCAACGTGTTCTTTATCCTATATTGAAGTATGATAAATTCACCAATGGATCAAACTGGGGTGTATTCTATAACCTAAATAAGTATGGATAGTTAGACATAATAATTTCATTTTATACATAGTGGCCATTGCTTGAAGCTCATTGTCGGGAGTGCGGGAGAACCAATATTTAAAGAGGTGAAGTAGACGACCACTTTGACATGCCAATGTTGAGAAGATTTTGAATGGTTACATTGTTGGCGCTAGTAAGGCATCATCATTTTTTTTGGTGTGTGGGAGTCAAGGTCAGTTTCCTCGGTATCCCTCTCTTGTCTGTTACTATTCTTCTACATCTTTCTTAACTTTATGCTGGGTAAACATTAGTTAAAACAAGATCAACGTGTATTTTCCTTCATAATTATCTTACTCACAACTTTTTTGCCTACTAACTCCAATCTTGTCTCCTTATTCTTTGGCAAAACAAAGTGAAGCAATAATGTATTTAAAGTCTTCAAAGTATACTAATAATCTAGGGTCAGGAATGTCGAGAACCAATGTCACAAAAGATAAAGTAGATGGTCGCTCTAACATGTTGACTCCAGAAAGATCCGTAAGATGACACTGATACAATGAAAGAAACTATCAATCTCTTAGGTATGTGAGAATCCATAAAATACCCATCTTTATCATTTTTTTACTTCTTTGTCTACCTTGACACCATTTATGGTATAACATTATATTTTCTAATGTGCAAACATAATTGAATGAAACAAAATTAATGGTTGGTACAACATTAGTCAAATATCATCTTTTGACTAGACAAAGTCGTGTATCACTTGTTTATAGTGTTCAAAATGATCATATTCTGAAGTCCATGTATACTACGGGTTATTTTATAGTAATTAAATAGTTACTGTTGGTGGTTCTAAAGAATGACCGTTCGATCCAAACAGTAGATGTTATCTAAACACAAAAAAAAATTGTGTGTGTAATTGCCCACGACATTATATGCTATGGACGGGGAGGGAAAATGAGTAACTTTCACAGGAAAAAAAAAATAGAGGGATTCGAAGAGCTAGGAGGTTGACATGACATCTTTGTGCTGATCAACTTTTAATACTTTTTTACTAGCCTACCAATGGCTTGTGCGTCTGACAACATTTGCTGCCACTCACGTTTCAAATAATGCTCCACCTCCTTGATATGAAGCAATGTAAATGAGCGATCAGCAATTCTGCCTCTCACCCTCGCACCAAAAAATGTCTCGCACTATATCACCACCATATATATATATATATATATATATATATATATATATATATATATATATATATATATATATACGGCTAAAATACACTTGAGTGTATTCAGAGCAGAATACACTAAAGTAGTTTTTCATGATGCAATATTTTTTTTTTTCAAAAATCTAATATGTTGATCTTCTTAAACATCTTGTGAATAGCTCATACGCAAAATTTGAGCACATTTTGACATTTATAGGTCATCTTATAAAGACCACAAAAATTATGCATTTCAAATTAGTTTCGCGCATCAATTTTGTTGTACTTAGATGAGTGACTTACACCCATCCAAATGAGCTCAAAATTTGTACGTAGCATAGTTATAGTATGATGGTGAAGATCAATGGTTTATATTTTGCAAAAAATAGTCTTGATATGAAAATGCACTTGAGTGTATTTGTGTGATCTGTACACTCAAGTGTATTCTAGCCTGACTCTCTCTCTCTCTCTCTCTTTATATATATATATAGTCAGGCTAAAATACACTCGAGTGTATTCGGAGCACAATGCACTCAAGTAGTTTTTCATGATGTAATATTTTTTCAAAAATCTAATATGTTGATCTTCTTAATCATCTTGTGAATAACTCATATAAAAAATTTGAGCACATTTGGATATTTATAGGTCATTCTATAAAGACCGCTAAAATTATACATTTTAAATTAGTTTCATGCGTCGATTTTGTTGCCCCAAATGAGATAAAAATTTGTATGTGACCTAATTATAGTATTACAATGAAGATCAATGGTTTGCATCTTGTAAAAAACAGTCTTGATATGCAAACACACTTGAGTGTATTTGTGCGATTTGTACACTCAAGTGTATTCTAGCCTGACTATATATATATATATATATATATATATATATATATATATATATATATATATATATATATATATATATATATATATATATAGAGTCAGGCTAGAATACACTCGAGTGTATCCGGAGCGGAATACACTCAAGTAGTTTTCCATGATGCAATATTTTTTTTTGAAAATCTAATCCGTTGATCTTCTTAAACATCTCGTGAACAACTCATACACAAAATTTGAACATATTTGGATATGTATAGCTCATGTTATGAAGACCGCAAAAATTATGCATTTCAAATTAGTTTTGCGCGTTGATTTCGTTGCCCTTGGATGAGTGACTTACACTCATCCAAATGGGTTCAAAATTTGTATGTATCCTAGTTATAGTATGACGGTGAAGATCAACGGTTTACATTTTGCAAAAACTAGTCTTGATATGCAAACACACTTGAGTGTATTCGTACGATCCGTACACTCGAGTGTATTCTAGCCTGACTCTCTCTCTCTCTCTCTCTCTCTCTCTATATATATATATATATATATATATATATATATATATATATATATATATATATATATATATATATATATATATATATATATATATATATATATATATATATATATATATATATATATATATATATATATGGGTGTTTGTTTAATACCCGCGCGGGTATCGTTGTTTGGCTACCCGTGCCTGGAAAAATGGTGGCACATTTTGTAAATATCAACACGCTGACTCGCGTCGGCAAAGTCCCGAGCTCGCAGTTCCGGAGGAGCAGCGCTGGGCAGGACTCGAGCGTGTAGAATCAGACTTCTAGGTCCTCCCTTCTCCTTACGGTCCTCCCTTCCTGTCACCACCACTACCACCATCCTGAAAACCGCGTTAAACCTATCTCAATCTATCCATATCCCATCCCACCTCCGCATCATGAATCCGACCGCCGACCCGCCAGCCGCAACACATCCCGGCCAGCGCCCGCCACGGCGGAAGTCCATAAAGGGGAAACCTTGGACGGAGCAGGAGATGGCCAGCCTTATCAAGGCCTACGAGGACAAGTGGTACGCGTAGAAGCGGGGCCAACTACGAGCGCGTCAGTGGGAGGAGGTCGCCGCCACGGTCGCCGCGCAGTGTGGGACATCGTTCGGTCCCGGCGGGTCAGCCAAGTCCGGCACGCAGTGCCGCCACAAGAAGGAGAAGCTACGGAAGCGGTACCGGACGGAGCGACAGCGTGCGCAGCTCGGGGCCAGGTGGGCCATGTACCGGCTCATGGACCTGCTCGAGCATGGGCCGATGCCGCTGTCGGCGCTCCCGTCGGCCCTTGCGGCTTCAGCCGGGAAGGCCAAGGTGGAGGAAGGAGGTAGCGGGGAGAGCGAGGAGGGTTCTGGTAGTGGCGAGAAGGAAGATGAGGTGGACATAGACGATGATGCTGAAGAGGAGGATGAGGAAGAAAGTGACGAAGTTGCTGAACAGGAATTGCGGCAGCTGGAGCTGGAGGTGGTCTTTGGGATGAGCAGCAACGGGAAGAGGATTGGCAGGTTCTTCAAACCTAAGCTGATAGGGATCCAGTTCTTCATTCCTGTGATGATAATTCTCACCTTGTCGCCGAGGACCGTTCTATTTTACTTTACCACTCATCATGTAACCGGTGCTACAGAAGAGTGATCGGGATGTTCCCCCTCATCATCAATGATGTTGTTCTTGTTTCTATTTTGTTAAAGAGAAGAAAGTCTGTAACTCTTATAAACTGTTTCCAGTAAATACACATGACCTGTTTGATGAAATGTACATGTAGTGTTATGATTTATATTTCTAATCAATTTATAAACATGAACATAAGACTGATTCATCATAGTAAATAAAAAGATAATGCAAGCCATTCTGCAATGCTCGTAGCAGAAAATAAAAAGAAAAATAGTAGCAAAGGCGAACCTGTGGAATAAAAAATACAATCAGCTTAGCTTTAGTTTGATATTATCTTTCAGATTTAGTTGTTAACATATTACATTCTTAGGCAGTTAAGTTTATAAAAATTTAACTAGAAATGACCGAGAGTTGTTAGCATATCACATATGTTGCTCTTTCAACAATGCACCCATCATTTTCTCAAATATCAACCTTTTCAACATTCAAGACAAAGCAATAGAACAAAGGGAAGTCTACATGATAGTTTCATTCTTGGCGCGTCGGCACAGGCGTTCTCCAATCGGGCCTGTTGATGTTTTCATCACCACCAGGAGCTGCGTCCTGGCGACGTCTCCCTTCTCTGGGATTCTATCCACGACGCAGTAGAAGACCCAAGGGGAGCTGCAGTCGCTTGGATGTTACTCTCAGATGCTGCATCCAGGGTGTTCGAGGGTATGCCTGTAGTTTCAAATTAGTCACATGTTGGTGGTACGTTGTCCATATAAATAGATATATAAGCTCACACGCCAGTTACATTTTCAATTTTTGTCACCACTACGCTCATAATGCACAATAATGCTCATCCGCAATTTCAATGATCGGTTCAATGGCTCAAGTCAGAAAATTTCTATGCCAGATCTCAGTGAAGTCCTGTACCAACTGTTATTGCTGCTTATATGTCTTGAAGTATGTATGTATAAGCAATCTGTGATGGAGCCTTGGACCTAATTGATAAAATTCTAGTAGAAATTGTTGTTGCCGCTAATCATTTTGAAGCATATATCTGTTAATAAGCATATGTAATATAGACAGTCACATTGTAATAGGAAAGAACCAACCGTAATAGGCATAAATTATAATAAGCATATGTATAGTCAAATTGTAATAAGCATAAGTAATATAGACAGTCACATTGTAATAGGAAAGAACCAACCGTAATGTAGGTGACCGTTTGTAATATGGATAGTCATATTGTAACAAGCAAGTGTCATCTGTAATATGTACAGTCATACTGTAATAGGCAAGAGCCAACCGTAATGTAAGTGACAGTTTTGTAATATGTATAGTCAAATTGTAATAAGCAAGTGTCATATGTAATATAGACAGTCACATTATAATAGGCAAGAGGCAATTGTAATGTAGGTGACAATTTTGTAATATGGATACTCATATTGTAAAAAGAAAGTGTCATCTGTAATATGGACCGTCACATTATAATAGGCAAGAACCAACTATAATGTAGGTGACAGTTTGTATTATGGGTAGTCATGTTGTAATAAGAAAGTATCATATGTAATATGGACAATCACATTGTAATAGGCAAGAGCCAACTGTAATGTAAGTGACAGTTTTGTAATATGGATAGTCATATTGTAATTTTCAAGTGTCATATGTCATATGGACAGTCAATTGTAATATGCAAGAGTTTGTAATGTAGGTGACATATTGTAATATGGATAGTCATATTGTAATAAGCAAGTGTCATCTGTAATATGGACAGTCACATTGTAATAGACAAGGGCCAACAATAATGTAGGTGATAGTTTTGTAATATAGATAGTCATATTGTGATAAGCAAGTGTCATTTGTAATATGGACATTCACATTGAAATAGGCAAAAGCCAACCGTAATGTAAATGATAGTTTTGTAATATGGATATTCATATTGTAATAAGCAAGTGTCATCTATAATATAGACAGTCACATTATAATAGGCAAGAGCCAACCGTAAGGTAGGTGATAATTTTGTAATATGGATACTTGTATTGTAATAAGTAAGTGTCATCTGTAATATAGATAGTCACATTGTAATAGGCAAGAGGAAACTGTAATGTAGGTGACAATTTTGTAATATGGATAGTCATGTTATATTAAGCAAGTGTCATATGCCATATGGACAGTCACATTGTAATAGGCAAGAGCCAACCATAATGTAGGAGACAAATTTGCAATATAGATACTCATATTGTAATAAGCAAGTGCCATATGTAATATGGACAGTAATAGGCAAGAGTCAACCGTAATGTAGGTGCCAGTTTGCAATATGGATAGTCATTTCTCTGTGTACATTAAAAATATCCACCTTCCTTATAATTTGTTCCTACAAATTATAGTTTCTTTATATACATTACACAATGTCCACCTACAATACTATTTAATAATGCACTTTACAAATTCGCTATGCACATTAAAAAATATCCACCCACCTTATAATTTGTTCCTGTACATTATGGTTTCTTTATATCCATTACAAAATATCCACTCACTTTACTGTTTCATCATGCATGTTACAATTTCTCTATGTACAACAATATAACCACTCACCTTACAATTTAATCATGCATATTATAGTTGTTCTGACCTTGATGGGCGCCATAGTCATGGGTCTTTACAGATTGCTCCTCGTAACATATTATAGTTTATTCTTTCTATATAGATAATTGTTTCATATGGGTTGTATGCTTGCTTTAACTAAAATTCAATGGAATCCACCAAAACGGTGACATGAGGACATACAACATCCAGTTGTACATAGTATTTTCTTAATAAAATATTATGGTACTACCCAACTACGTGTCAAAATGCCATTACAGAGATGAGCAATCTCTTCACTGAATGTTGACGATACATAATCATTAAACGAGAATGATTTGAGAGATAGAAAGAGTAGCTCGTGGTCCTCTAATCTTTGAACATGCTCAAGGAATCCAGTGTCGTCTTTAGAATGCTCTGCATTGACGACTCGTTCTTCAATGATGCTGATGACAAAGACACATATCACAGTGACCTGAAGCTGTTGATTGGACTACAACCATAGATACAGGAAGAACCGCCATCGTCTGAAACTGATTCCAGCAAGAGTAGGAGCAAACAAATTAAAGACCATATGCTACAATCATCAATGACGGCTGTAGCAAACAACAAAACGTTTCTATTTTACATACATGTACCATTTTCCTTTAAGGTACATACACCTACCAATTATTGTCTTTGCTGGTGGACTTTCAGAAAGGACACCTTTCACAAAACGTTAGTCTATAGCTACCTTGCTTCTCGAGACACTAAGCTCAACTCATTTTCTTTATGCGACACATGATTTGTCATTTAAAATACTGCTCTTTCCTGCTTGATCCCACTGAATAAACATATTGTTATAGGAACAAAGAATATACAACCGTTTGCATGCTCACAGATTATTCTAGTACTCAGAGGTAAAGTGTCAAACACATGAGCTCCAATCTGAGCATCAGATCATCAGATTGACAACTACCCTTAGTTCCCATGATCCTCCAGTGCACCATGGGGCAGTACCTCTGGTCTATTCTAAACCCCTCCCCTATGATGGACCGTAGCGACGAGGACGAGATATTCGATGGTGGTTCCAGATATTCTCAGATTCCAACGAGGACGAGATATTCGATGGCGGGTCCGCCGCCATCCAGATCTTCCGGGCAATGCTCATGGAGGACACAATCACGTGGGCAGAGACGATCATCAAGCGGTGGGGCCCTGAGGGTTCCGACTATGCAAAGATCACCTCTCTCTTCCACGAGAGCCGTGACGAGGCAAGGCGGTTCATGCGCGTCGTCAACGACCTCCACCACGCCATGCTCTTCTTCTCCAACCCAAACTCCAGTAAGGGCAACTCCACCATCCTCGTACGAGCCCAGGAACTCATGCAGACCACCATGAAGTGGCTCGAGAAGGAGTTCTACCAGATCCTCGCCGCTAACCGCGGCCGCCTTGACTCCGAGTCCGTCGCCTCCTCTGCCCGCTCGTCCCTCTCCACACTCCGGTCCGTCTTCTCGGATGCCGACGAGGACGAGATATTCGACTGAAGGAAGGAAGGAAGGTCCTTGAGGCACTGGAAATTACCACAGGTGTGACGGAGATGGAAAAAACATTGTCGTGGTCGTTGCTTGGACTTGGGCTGCAAACGAGGAAGAAGGAGAACATCGATGTTTGGATTGGAAATTGGAGACGAGAGTCGCTTGCATTAAATATTGCATCAGGACTTGGTGGAATCGATCCCCTCCCCGACCATGAACCAGATTCGCCCTTAAGCATGGAGTCCCCGCAAACTCAAGTCTTTCCCATGCGTCGCTCTGCCAGAACCACGGCTCAGACCTTTGCAGATTTGAGAGAGACGGGAGTAGTTAGGATGATAATTACAAGACATGCCACCATATTTTTAGACACGGGTAGCCAACTTAAAGTACCCGCGCGGGCAACAAGTAAACTCCCTATATATATATATATATATATATATATATATATATATATATATATATATATATATATATATATATATATATACCCTAACTAGAAACCCTGTCAATGAGAGTAATGGAAAACCCTAGTCAAGAGTAGCACAATAAAACTTGGAATTGACTGCGATCCAATAGTGATCTTTGTTATTATGCACTACAGATCTTTTGTGATTGCTTCTTGGAGTGCCATACTTGCAATACTCAGATTTGCTCGCCTCTGATTTAAAGTACTAAATTCTCAATTGTCAATTGAACTATTTGTTTCCCTCTTTATTTCCCTCTTGTGTTTCATCTACATAATTTTGCAAAAGTGGTGAACCAATTTTGTTAGTCTTTCCCTCTTGTTAAAAGGTCACCATGTTTAAATTGAATGTTGAACATTATTGAGAAATTGCAATATTGTTAGATTTTGATATTAATAAAAAATCAAAATATTGGCTTAGAGAGCTCTATCTCACTACATTCGGCGGGTCACATCCCAAACCCTACGCAGTGGATAATGGACAATTAGAGCTCCCCCAATACTGGTTAACCCCATAGACAAAAGTGTTGTGCTCTCGTAGAGTGGAGAAGGCTAGACAGCTAAGCACTGGAAAAGAAAAATATTAGATTGATTGTCCCAATAGATAAATCTTGTCATTTTGAATAATTTGATTATATTGATATTAGTTTTGAAAAAAAATCATTTTATTTTGTAATCTTGATATTGATTTTTAGTATTCCTTTATTATTTTCTAGTTACCACGTTGAATTATTTTACCTTTTTAAAACTAGCATGGTAACTAGACTATCATTTGTTATTTACATAGTCCACCAAGCAATCATACCTAGATTTTATTTCATAAATATCTATTTTTAAAATAGTTCAATAATTGGATTTAGTGCCTGCCGAGCTAACCCATATGTTCCCTTTACGGGGTCCATGTGTGGTTTTGTTCCTCCGGGAACTCATGGATAGGTGATACAAGGATGGACTAGAAGAGACATGCATGAGCAATCCTCTGTTGAAGACTAGATAGGGATCAATTCTTGTTTTGAATCTTTTATTCTCATGTTTAAAAGATTTTGTGACTCTAATGTAAAATCATGATTGTAATACAAATTGTCTATAATTTTGATACATTTTGTATATATTCAACTGTAAAGATCGAATCTTTACAATATGGTATTGGGTTTATAAACATTCGACACTCATTCATGTCTTGTGGAAATTAGGGTTAAATAACTAGTATACCTAGAACTTAGACAAGTAGTTTACAACAAACCCTAGTCTTGTTAGCCTTATCTAGCTAAATGGGAATAATTACTTAGGTCTAATGAATTTTCACAAAATCATCAGACTCACCCATTAGTTAAGATGAAACATTAGTAGATATGAGTGGAGGTGTCATAAAATGTGAACAACCTAGTATTTGGAAGGTGAACAGCGAGACTAGAAGCCCAAGTTTGAATTTGTCCTCAACGTCCTTATATCCTATACCATACGTAAACAATTGAGTCAAGTAGTTAGTATAGTGAATGTTGATCAGAGGTGATTGTGACTTACTCATCACATTGATTTTGGCCTTTTTCAGTTTTGTATCAAAATGTTTCCCATCGAGAAATTATTTTATTTATAAAACTATATGTAGAGAAAAATGATTTCTAGACTTTTATCGAAAATTGCTTGAGCTAAGTCACAATCATGAAGAATTGAGAAAACCCTATAGGTGAAACCTAGAGTTGGTGAAGGATATTACATCGTATTTGACATGCCCATTTAACTTCTAGTTGAATCCTTATAAACAGGTGGAGAGTAGTACCTCACCAAGATGATTTTAGGGATGAAATACTTTTAAGGGGTGGGGAGTTGTAACTTACTAGATTGTGGGTACTAAATAAATGTTGAGCTATAACTCATAGATTCCCTATACTTGAGACCAATTACAATCAAGTTCTTGTTTCAAACTCATTTGTGATCATATTTCTTATACAAGTCAAACTTTTTTTATTTCTTATCTCCATTCCCCTCTCTTGAGAGATATTTACAATTCAGTCCCTTATCTTAAGTCCTAGTTTTATCATTTTGATATCTTACCAATTAACTTGGGAACTACTTGAATAATATAGATCCCTTAAGTCTAAATAATATTATCAACATTTTCATATTGGAACTAAAGGCTTTGGAGTCAATGTCATACTGATGATATACATTATTTTTGATGTATAAGGAGGGTAATCAACCTAGGCCGATTAGAATAGTAGGTCATGGTATAAATAGTCATAAAAGAAGAACTTTTAATATACTTGATTATTGACCAAATATAGATGGTTTTGACTACTAGCCTAAAAGTTATACAAGTTTTGAATAACATAAAGACTAGGTGGTCAATGGATAATTAAGTCACACATAAATGTTTAAGACCCGCTACATGTAACACCCATCCCTTCCACACAAACCCTCACCTAACTCTCCCAATAACACACTACTGTCAGTGGTATAGAATCACCTGACACCTCCTTCCCCTCCTCACTACAAACAATTGAAACTAACAACTGTTGCAATAGCTAGGAAACATTTAACAAGACACACCCAGGTCTTGCACTACCCCGATGATTCTCCTCCTTCCTCAACGTCCTAATATCTAGAGAAGCACCATTGTGACAGTCATCCCTATAGATCAAGAAATGGAAACACTACTCAATCATGCCTCTCGAGCACATTGAAGTTCACCGTTACCCTTTCCTCCTTAGTAACTGATGAACGGGTTGACCCCTAGAATCACCTCCTCATACTATAAGACCCTCCAACTCTAACTTGACAAGATCACAATCTACATTCACACATCATAGCTATCACAGCGGAACACAAAGACCTTAAGATTCTCCCTCCACTACAACAATAGGTGGTCTACCCCAGAACCATGTACAATCGAGTGTGAGGGTGTGAAACGCAAATCCATTACAGTCACCTTGTACAACCACCATCCACCCTGTAAGAAGTGACCTACAAATTCAGAAGCTATGGATCCACACCTCTGGAAACCTCCTCTTCTCCAATATGTTGTGTCAAAAACTTGGGAAGGGTCTCTCCAGCCACTATGAAAACTCCGACCTGTCAATTACTGATCTAAAGTCTCAAGACCCCAACATAGGGACTAACCGGCAATCTATAGATGTACTCATAGGAAATAATGGTCACTGACCTACAACATCATTGTAGGATCACAGCCTCATGCTGCCTTCACACCTCCGACCCCTAGTCATCAACAACATCTCTTGCCACTAACAGATCCTCCAGAAATCTCCATCAACCAAGTTCAATCTTTACACCAATTGCTACCTATGGCAACAAGGATGATGACATGTATCATCACAACAAGTTCCTTGCCTCATCTCTCTAGGACACATTACACCACCAGATCTACAACCATCTATCATCTCAATCGCATCCGACAAGGAGTGGCTCAAGTGATCAAGCACGGTGTCTCCTCATGAAGGGACCCAGGTTCAAATCCCAGTTGCCGCCTTGATTTACCACCCTCCCGGGCATTCGGCCTCCACCACGAGCATGGGAGAGGGGGGGAGAAACCTTTCTCTCTTAATCCCATATATCATCTCAATTGCTCCCTCTCCTCTTACCTATTATTGATCGAGACATGATGACTTCCCCTACCATACCCGTCCTCATAACCAAGAATAATGTCAAGTCTGAAGGGGTCTGCAAACTGCAATTCTAACTCCCTCACAGTCTAACACACATTGGATCCACACAGATTTCCTCACTACCACCAATGACATCATACTTGGTCACCTACAGATGGGCAACGAGTCCTATAGCTGTCATGGAGGAACTCCAAACTACTTGAACCCTAGATTCAGTTCCTACCCTAGTAGAATCATGGACAAGGAGGAAGAATAATGAATTAGATATTGATTTTAAATCAATGATCAACAATGCCTCGACCAAACCATAATGTATCTTTCACCTTTGTATTTTTTAATTCAGTACTTAAGGTAATAGTGCAGGAATAACACTACTTAGTAAAGTATCTTAACTTCCAAATCAAAGTATCTACGTAATTTACATATATGTGTATGAATGTGTATATATAATATATAGTAAACAAGAGGTCTTTAACTGAATTCCATAAGTGTAGAAATATACTGACATATATAAGATGCACAGAAAGACGAGATAGTAATACTATATGTATACATACATATGCTCACACAAAGCATGTGTAGTAATAATATGATGATTATATGTTCAAAAGATTTATGCATTTAATATTGTTATATCACGTAGTAGCTTAGATAATAAGCTAAATTACTAAAAAAAGATAAAATATATCATGGACGGACTTATGGCAATACTAGTTTAGATGGCATATTGACGGAACTATGTATGAATTTACCCTATTATAGCTCATCTAGATTCTAAATATATTTGGGGACATAATCAAGATCTAAGTATATGATGAGTGTAGATCAAGATATGTTGAAATTGATCCCTAGATACCCCTAGTAATTTTATATGGCTAAATGAACATTTTAGTGACTAAATAGAATTATATACATATTTATATAATAGAGAGAATAATATTTTAGGATTTTATATAGAAAAATATAAACAAAACAATAGAGTATGTAATAATATTGATCATTTATATATATACCCTAACTAGAAACCCTATAAACAAGAGTAATGAAAAATCCTAGTCATGAATAACAAAATAATACTTGAAATTGACTCAAATTCAATAGTAATCTTTTTACTCTACACTACAAATACCTTGTGATTGATTCTTGGACTCCCATACTTGCAATACTTGGATTTGCTTGCCTCTGATTTAAGGTACTAAATTCTTGATTATATATTGAACTATTTATTTCCATATTGTGTTTCATCTACACAATTTCACAAAAGTGGTGAACCAATTTTGTTAGCCTTTCCCTCTTGTTGAAAGGCCACCATGATTGAATTGAATGTTGAAAATTATTGAGAAATTGATATATTGTTAGATTTTGGTATTGACACAAAAATTCAAAATATTGGCTAAGTGCTTTGGCTCACTAGATTTGGTAGTTCGTACCTTCAACCCTACACAGTGGATAATGGACAATTAGAGGTCCCCCGGTACTGGTTACCTCCTCGGGAAAAAGTGTTGTTCTCTCATAGAGGGAAGAATGCTAGGCACCTAGCCAATGACGGAGAAAAATATTAGATTGATTGTACCAATAGACAAATCTTGTCATTTTGAAATATTTGATTATCTTGATATTAGTTTTGATAATATCATTTTATTTTGTAATCTTAATATTATTTTTGAGAATCTCTTTATTATTTTCTAGTTACTACTTTTAATTATTTTACCTTGTGAAACTAGCATGGTAACTAGACTATCATTTGTTATTCCCATAGTCCACTAAGCAATCTTACCTAGATTTGATTTCAATATTCTCTATTTTTAAAATAGCTTAATAGTTGGATTTAGCACCAGCCTAGCTGGCCTATATTTTCCCTTCATGGGGTCCATGTGTGGTTTTGTTCCTCTAGGAACTCATGGACACGTGATACAAGGATGGACTAGAAGAGACATGCATGATATGTCCTCCGTTGAAGACTAGATAGGAATCCATTCTTATTTTAAATCTTGTAATCTCATGTTTAAAAGCTTCCACGACTCTGATGTAAAAGCATGATTTTAATTAAGATTGCTTATACTTTTGATACATTTTTTGAAAACATTCGGCTGTAAAGATCATGTCTTTATACTAGCCATCTCCTTCCAAACCCTCAAGAGTTCCTCTAGGATACGATCCAACAAGACACCGTATATGTCCTTCAACCAAACAACATAAGGGGAGGAAACAAACACATCAATCCTCTTGTGAGTATTTTGAAATGCAATACATTTAGGATCAGGGAGGTTTAGGCCGCCAAGATCAAAGGGTCTAGTCAATGTGGACCAAGCCATATCATACCCCTTGCCACCCCAGAGGAAGCTATCAAATATTGACCTGGCTTTGTCAAGTATGAAGGGAGGTAGCTCTTCTTGTCTGCACTAGAAAGCTATCTTTGCCTCAAAGACAATTATAATTTGGGTTGCTCTTCCTACAAGAGAAAAGGAGAGACATGTCCATCTATCAATTATTTCTCTAAGGTTGTCGACGATCAAAGCATACACCCTACTAGATCCTCTCCCCGCTAGATGGGTACGCCCAAGTATTTAGTAGGGGTATACACCCTCTGCCATCATAGCCGCCGCTTTTAGTCTTTGTCTTCTAATATCGCATGATTTGGAAAGGTATACCCTGAACTTGATGTCTCTTATCTACAACCCAGTGAGGTTACCAAACCTCATGAGGATGCACCACAACTCTTAGAGGTTCATGTCATGCCCTACTACAAACAGGAGCACCATCATCTGTGAAGATGAGATGGGAGAGATCAAGGGTACCCGACACCTTAAAAACATGCATATCACCTTTATACTATGCAACTTTAATCAGGGAGGTCATGGCCTCCATGACGATGGTGAAGAGGAGTGGGGAAAGGGGTCCCCTAACACAGTTCATTTGATGCATGGAATAGCCCTTTAGGTACTCCATTAACTAAGATAGAGAAAGACATTGTATGAATACACTACTTAATCATAGTCACACACTAGGAAGAGAAACCTAAGGAATTCATAATCTCCCAGAGGGCTTGCCAATTCACATGATTGTACATTTTCAAAATATCAATCTTGATACATGCCTTCTTAGACTTGTTCTTGCTGTTGAAATCTAGAAGAAATTCACCAGCTAGCAATGCACTACCTGAAATGGATCAACCCTTGACAAATGTTGACTGATTGGATGCGATGATGTCAGGAATGACTTTCTTTAGCCTCCTCACCAGGAACTTGGCAAAAATCTTATAGAAAATTGAGCAATAGGCAATCAGTATGTAGTCCACAAGAGATGCCAACATCTTCTTCTTAGATGTAAGCCTAAGAAATGCATGATTCTCCTTCTTTACCATCGATCCCCCATTAAGAATCAACATACAACCCAACATATATTGTCTTTTAAGATAGGCCAGAAGGTTTGAAAGAACTTCCCATTAAATCCGATAAGGATGGGGGCCTTTAAAGATCCAATGGAGAAGACAACCTCCTTGATTTCCTCTTTAGGTGGTCAAACCACAGAGAATATGATTCATCTCCACCGTAACTATGGCTTGAATAGGAACACCTACCCTAGAACTCAAATTTTGGTTGTATAGATCTTCAAAGAACTCAATAGCCTCACTCACCACTCCCGCATGGCCTCTATTTAGGTTACCATACTCCTTAATGAGGGTGTGGATATAATCTTTCATATGGTTTTTCATAGTGGCCCTATGGTAGACTTTGGTGTTGTGGTCCCTATCCTTTATCCATCTAAGGTGACTGTACTACCAAAAGAGGACCTCTTCAGCCTTTTCTAGTTGAAGCACTCTAGCAGTTGAATTCTTCTCATTCTCAATAAGCACTAAGTCAAGTGGATCCATCCTTAAGGTAGTGGCGGCCACATCAAACTTAGTGGTAGCATTCTTTAGAAGATTAGGAATATCATACAACTCCTTGAACCAAGTCTTCAATGTGATCTTGGTTCTTTTTAGCTTCTCAGCTACAATGAAGATATGGTTTTCATCCATAGTGGGCTCCCAATCCTCCTTGATCATCTTCTCACAAGTACGCAAATCAAGCCAAAAATTAAGGAACAAAAAAGGTCTGTTAGCTTGAGTAGTTATCAACAAATTTATAGTCATCTAGGCGTGGTCCCTATAGGGATGACCACCCAACCCAATGTTATCTTTAGGGAGAGCATTCAACCAACCCCCATTTTCTAGGAACCGATCGAGGTTGCTCGAGATTCTGAACTCGGGGCTTCTTTTGTTGTGGCATGTGGAAATGCCACATGTTATGTTCAATTTGACCAAGTCAACAACATTCACTGCCATATTGAACCTACTCAAAATCACATCAGGTATCAGTTTCCCTCCAATATTCTCTGAGATTTGTCAAACATGGTTGAAATCCCCAAGGAGAATTTGCAAAATATCATGTTGAGTGGTGCTAATAATCACGTACCAAATGGTTCATCTGCAAATCTCACTATTGAAGTCAAAGACTGCAATGATGACACAATGGAATCAACCTCCATTTATGTAGCTAAAGACCATCAATTGATCATCCGCGTCCTTGTTCCATCAAACAAAAAACTTCCCTCAACAACTGAAGATTAGAGGCAAACCCCTATCCAATTGGGAAGAGATCTGACATCTTTTGTTCAATATTTCTCTTAATTGTGGTCTCCGAGCATATGACTAAGCTAGCTTGGACCTTATTAATGATGCTTCTCAGCCTCTTCTTCCATAATCATGTTCTTTGTGTCCTAATTAGTCTAGGTGAAACATCTTAGCTTAAATGGTTATTATTTACAATCTCTATTGAACTAAAGAAGAAAAATATATAAATAGGAATCCTGACTTAATCGAGCATTGCTCTACTTATTTTGAATTGATATTATCTGGTCATGTGATTTATTTATTGATGTACAACTTCTCTCCTATAGAGTGTTTACAAGGTGTTTTTATTTAACACGTGTCTTATATGAGTCATTAGATACCCATCACTCTGTTCCAACTTCTCATTCCCTGAGTCCTCACCTTCCTTGGGCTCAACATAGTCAATCTAGTCTTCTCCTTTTCCCTCGATCTCTCTGTTACACTCCTCCAATTCCCCCAGATCTCCTCTCCTCCATCTTTCTCCCTCAGGCCCAAGTTGTGAGAACGCAGACCCAATTGGATTTTGTGGCCACAATATGTAAGTAGACAACAATGTTCTTTGTTGTGTTGTTTCCTGATTCTGGAAGGACTCTAACCATGGTGGACTCTTCTGGTCTATAAATACTACTCCAACACACCACCAAGAGGATCCCATAGATCAACTCTACATGTGGGTATGCCGCCTAGATTGCTTGCCTCTCTTCCTGCTGGCATCTACCCATGGATGAAGGTATGAGTTTTGTCATTCAGTTGTAGCCTCTAAAAAATTCATTAAAGGTATACATCCTCTATAGACTTGTGGTGTGTCCCATCTTTCCAATTACATTTATCAACATAATGTGTTATTCCCCCTCTTTGCATTGTCTTTCTTACTACACCTTCATGCCGATGATTGGTTGTCTTGGAATTACAAAACAAATTTGGTGTCTGGTTCCATTACTCACTATTGCTTCTACTCCATTTTCTTGGTTCATTGCTCTATTTATTTTGTCATAATTGTGCGTCGATCTTGATTTCTACTCTTCTCTCTTGCTTGTTGGGTTCTAGATGGTGGATCAAGCTGCACTCTATCCGAACATGGTAGTGGTTTGGGGGGAAGCTTTGTTACAGCCCCTCCCCCTGTTATCCCCTAAAAAGGTGGTCCAAGAGGGAAATGACCATAATCATAATTCCGGGATCCAAGATTAACAAGTAATAAATAATAATCAATACGTTTCATTATATGCAAAGTGTTTGACAACAAGATAACCTCTCCTCAAGGGAGCTACATGAAAAGTACAACTAATGTTTGCAACAAATAAATTCTAACTAACTATAATCCTCCATTTATGATTTTAAGTTTCCTTTCTTCTTGGTTCCATTTTCTTGCAAGTCCATCTTTTGAGTTACCTAACGGTTTAAACTAAAATGTTGTGAAACAAACAACAATCAATATATTTCTATACCGATCTGTGGGGGAAACACAATATGCACATGTATGGGTAACAACGTAATTAGTCATATTTGCAATTAATAAATAATCAAAACACATTTTGATTTCTTAACTTTTCAACCCTTAATCTCTGTGGCATACCCACTCACTGGGGCACCCATTTTTACCATACCCATTCTCTGGGAGTAATTCTTTAATCTGCCCACTCACTGGGGGTGATTTCCATCCATACCCACTCACTGGGGGTATTCATGATATCATACTAACTCTCTAGGAGTATTTATAAGCCAACCCACTCTATAAGGGTGCTTTCTATAATTTCCTTGCATTCATTTAACCAAAAATATTGTCATAGTCTTGAGCAAGTTATTTTTGTATATTGTGAAACTCATATGGGATTTATAGATTGCAAGACATAAATAAATATGTAATCATTTAATTTGCAATCCATTTGGGAAAAACCTTGAGAAAATCCCAAAAGTTGGTTAAGTCTAGTAGTCATAGGTGTAACCGCATACCTTCCTTGCAAGTAACTTGGTATCCAAGAAAAAGGCAACAAAAGCAACCAACCAAGCAACTATCCTAAAAATAGAGCATAACACTCAAGCATTACTATTTTATTCACAACTCTCATTAATATTGACTTGGTGTCCAAGTTAGGGTTCTGGGGTCAAATTAGGGTTTTGGCTTCCCAAACCTTAATTATCATTTTTAATGCCTTTTTGGTTTACAACCCTAATTTTATCATCATATGCGTTTTAACTCAAGAAAACCATAATTATAAACTTATATCAAATTAGATCTAAAGTACCCTTTTTATGCAAAAAGATTAGACATTGACTATTAATACCAATTTACATGTTATGATCATCAAAACCTAGAATTTAGGGTTTGTATACATTTAATACATTAAAGTTAACAACTTCTAGGCACCTTTAGAATTCTAAGTAGATTTGGGTCTTGGAACCATTTTTCATATATTACTTGTCATTATTGGACATTCCTACAATTTACTAGCATTTTTGCAAAATTAGAGATATCTAGCCAATCACGAGCTGCCATCTAGGTAACAAGTCTGGGTCCCATCCTTGCCAACTAGGATGGATCAACCAATGGACTCATGCCACCTCAGGGATCCATTCTCGGGTGGGTACACACTGGTAAGAGAGAATAGAGGGGAGAACATACCAGTTTAACCCTACCAATAAAGAAAAGAATCTGGTTGTAGAGGAGACTTTTCACCCCAACTCGTCTTCAACCTCGACTTGTGCACGAGCAATCTTTGATGATCAACAAGCGAGTTGACTCTGAGTCTGGGGCTCTCTCAGGGATCAACAAAGTCACCACCATGTTTGTTGTGCTTCATCGAACTTGAAGGTGGAGACCAATTGCCCCAAGATGGTATGAGTTGATGGGACAAGGAGAGGGTATCTCTAATACGATATCATGGAGAGGTAGAGGTGAAGGAAGGGGTTGGGAGGGTAATTGGAGAGAGATAGATGTGTTCAAGTATTCATGTGCAATCTCTGTGAACACTTGGGGTGTTTGTAGAGAGACATACCCCTTTATATGGTCTTGGGTTGGTTATCGTCGACTCTGAAATTTCAGCAAACCCTAGATAGACTCCCAAAGGTGGCAAATCCTTGTTTAGGTAGGTTTTCATTGATTTCACGAGTCCAACAGACTTGTTTCTAGAATTGTTCAATCACTTATGAGTGAGAGGAGAGTAGAGGAAAAAGTCAGGTCACTGTTCTGACTTGTCTATTCTGGCGTGAGGTAGACAATGGCTTGGTCATAACTATATCTTGATCCAAGAATATCAGGCAACATGAAAAAACAAAATATCCGAGTATAGTTCTAATATGAACATGATTTCGTGACATTTAATATTCAATTAATGCATACACTTTAGGATTTGTAGAAAAAATCAAATCTCTCTTTGCTCATATTACTTTAATCCAAAATTTTGTAGGAAAGTTTTTAATGACTTTAGCTAGGTATAGGAGAGATTTGAAATAAAACTCAAAAGATAAATATTCTTTTCTGTCTCCAAGTCTTCCTTTTATGAAGTACATTTTCGACATCAAACTAATTGTTTTCTTTGTTTCTAACTTTTCCAAGTCCAAAAGTGGAAATGAACTCAAACCATCATTGGTTTTCAACACCACTTTTCTAGAGAATTCCCATAATTCTACATGTAGGATAACATTGTTCACTATTCTTGGAAATATATATACTATTGTATTTTCTTCCTTTCGTTTCCCCATATTCATCATTGGATTATTGGAAACAGTAAAAACCAAGAATTTATAAGAAAAGGAAAATTTGCAAACCAAATCCATGATTTTACAAATAAGGCACACAAAGCACTTATTATTTCACTTTTTGAAATAAAAAATGTATAAAAACATGTGAAAAACCAAGTTACATCATCCTCTATCTTTTATAGGAATTTTGTCCTTAAAATTAAACTAATCATACAAAAATTTTAGGATGAGACTTTTCCTTGTCTAACTTTAGCTCCCATGTGGCTTCATCCTCTCCATGGTGCTTCCAGAGAACCTTTACCATCTCAATCTTTTTATTTCTGAGATCTTTCACCTTGGTATCCAGTATCTTCACAGGTGACTCATGATATGTCAGTCTCCCTTAGAGTTCAATAAGTTGAATATTCAATACGTGGGTAGGATGCTTCACATAGTGCTTCAGATTGGACACATGGAACAACATGCATCATACTATATTGTAGCGGTAAGACTGAATAATAAGTGAATTTTCCAATCCATTCCGGAATCTCAATTGAACCCACATATAAGGGACTTAGTTTTCCTCTATTCCTAGCTATAGCTCAGAGGGGTAGGATTTTTCTAAAATGCGCGTTCACCTATAGTGAATTGTAAATCAGTCCGCTTTGCATCTACAAACAACTTATAATTGATCCAGGTGTCTCTTTAGCCTTTTCTTGATCAAGGCAACCTTGTCAACATATAACTGTAGTTCTTATGACCTAAGAAAGGTCGTCTCACAAACATCATCCCAGTGAAGCCATGACTGACACAACCTCCCATTAATAGCATCATATGGCAGCATCCTGATACTCGCTTGGTAGCTATTATTATAAGAAAACTCAGCTAAGGGTAGGTGTTGTTCCCACAATCCACCCTAAGCTAGAACAAATGCTCTTGATAGATCTTCCAGGGTCTGAAATGTGCTTTTGAACGGACTATCAGTCGGGGGATGATAGGTTGTATTAAACTTCAACCTCGTATCAAATTCCTTTTGAACTTGTTTCCACAAATTTTAAGTGAACTTAGGATCACAATCAGAAATAACTGATCTTTAAACACCATGTAAGAAAACTATTTCTCTGATATACAACTCATTTAGGTCTGACACATTGATAGTTACTTTCAGGTCAACGAAGTGTGCTTCTTTGGTTAGGCGGTCCACTATAAGCCATATTGCATCATGACCTTTCTTTGTTTTGGGAAGACCCAACAAAAAATCCATAGTGATCTGCTCCCACTTCCACTCAGAAATCTCAATCGATTACATTAGTCCACCAGTCCAGTAGTGATCAACCTTCACCATTTCCATGTGAGACAACTAGCCACATAAGCTGCTATCTCTCTCTTCATTCTGGACCAACAAAACTATCTTTATAGGTCCTTAAACCTTTTTGTGGTGTTGGTATGTACTAAATACTTAGACCCATGAGCCTCTTGCAAGATATGAGTCTTTAAGGGTGAATCCTCAGGAACCCAAATATGATGTTTGTATTAGATTCCACCATCAACGCCCACTGAGAGGTGTGTTTGACTCTGGACTGTCTAGTTAGGTATCTAACAACTCAGTCAATAGGTTAGGTTTATTTAGGGAAAGGTCAGGTTTTATTTGAATGTTAGCTAAACAGATTCAGTCTTCTAATGGATACGAAGTCCATCTAGAAAACTCCTCCAACCCTTTCCACTGGGTGGATAAGAAAGTCACACATACGAGTTGTTTTTGACTAAGGGCATTATCTACTACCACATTAGGTTTTCCCAAGTGGTATGCAATGATGAAATTGTAATCTATTTACTCATCATCTTAGTATTAATTTCAGGTCTTTCTGAGTCAGGAGGTACTTCAAGATTTTATGGTAAGTGAGGATTTCAAAGGTATCTCCATATAGATAATGTCACAAGATCTTTGGGGCATGAATAATTGCTACTAAATCTAAGTCATGTGTTATGTAGTTCACTTAATTTGTCTTTAACTATATTGAGGCATAGGTGACAACATGTTTATTCTACTCTAACACGCATACAAGTCCCATCTTTGATGCTTCCATGAAGATTATGAATCCTTTGTTTCCCGAAGGTAGAGTCAATATGGGAGTTGAGGTCAGCTTCACCTTCCACTTTAGGAATTGTACTTCACACTAGTCAAATCACATTAAATTGTTGTCCTTTTGAGTGATCTTTGTGAGGGGCATAGTAGTCTTTGAGAAATCCTTGATGAACTATTGGTAGTGCCCGACCAATCCTAGGAAGTTGTAAATCTCAGAGGGGTTTTTTGGCACTGGCAAATCACGTACAACTGACACCTTAGAAGGATCCACTGAGATGGTCCCTTTGGATATAATGTGTCCAAGGAACATGACATGGTCTATACAAAATTCTCATTTCAAGAATTTCCCATAGAACTTCTATTTTCTCAGGATATCAAGGACCCTAGAAAGATGGTCAAGGTGTTGTTCTAGGTCATAGAAGTAGAGTAGGATGTAATCTATGAATACTATGATAAAGGAGTCAAGGAAGGGATGGAACACACTATTCATGGGGTTCATAAATGCAATAGGGGCATTGGACAACCCAAAAGGCATGAAAAAAACTCATAACGGCCATAGTGGGTTTGAAAAGCGGTTTTTGGAATATCTTCCTGCTTAACTCACAACTGATGGTATCTTAATCTTAGATTGATCTTCTATAAGAAACAAGTTGTTTTGATTTGGTCAAACAAGTCATCTATCTGGGTTAGAGGATACTTATTCTTAATGGTAGCCTTATGTATCATTCTATATTCTTTGCATAAACAAAGCAATCTATCCTTTTACAAAAAGAGTACTGGTGATCCCCATGGAGAAGTTCTAGGTGAGATGAAGCCTTTTTCTAGTAGTTCCTACAGTTGCCTTTTTATCTCAAGTAACTCATTAGGGGCCATCCTGTAAGGTTCCCTGGAAATGGGATTCGTCCTAGGAGATAATTCTATTGAAAAGTCTGCTTCTCTCTACGGAGGTATGCCAGGAAAATCATCCAGAGACACATTTGCATAGTCCCTAAGTACCTCTATTTCCTCTAAGGGAAACACCTTTAGCTCCAACTTGATATCTACTGTTAGGAATGCTTGACAACCTTTAGCTATCATATGCTTCATCTTCACGACTGACACATACAGGCTGGTGGTAGCATCCTTCCTACCTCTAATGGTAAAAGATTGGGTGACCTAGTCTCTCTATTTTTATTTTCTTTTCCCTATAGTCTATCTTTGCATTATATGTATAAAGACAATCTGTGCCAATTATTACATCAAATTCATTCATACCGAGGAGGATAAAATCTATAGGAAGTCAATTATTCATATATTTAATGGGTATGTCTTGTTTCCTCAAGAGAGAAGAAAAGATTTGACCACTAGGAGTAGTGACTTGTAAAACATATCCTAAGTCCTTGAATTCTAGACAAAGTATAGTTGTGAGATATCTCGAAATAAAATTATTGGTAGACCCATAGTCAAAAAAAGATTTTAGATGTTGTCTCATGATATCAAGCATGCCAACATTGGATTTATGACAGTCAAACTACTATGCATTTCACATTATAGGATAGGAAATGAACTCTAGGGGTGGTTACCCTCTATCAGATAGTTGGTATTCTCCTAAGCCTCTTTATTATCAATAGAAAAGTCTCAGGCTTGTTGGTTCTCTCTCACAGATGAATCCATACCTGGTGGAGTGGCAACTATTGGTTGTGACACCACTGGTTCTTGACCTGGAGGAGGAGGGAGGGGACATTTTTCCACAAAGTTCCCCTCCAATGACAGTGAAAGCACACTCTCTTTTCAAAGAGAAACTTTCCAGTGTGCCTCTTCTTGTAGGTACGAAACTCAAGAACATTGTTCTCTTAACAAGGATTTCCCTTTCCTCCATTCCTTCCCTTGATGTTGTTGCATCCTTGCCCCTTTCTGTTATAATTTCTTGGGGCATAGACACCTTCAGTCAATCCTAAGTACCTCTTGTGCGCGTTCTATGCAGGCATAACTATCTTCTCCATGTCTAGAGAAAAGTTGAGGGCCTCAGTGAAGTTTGGAGGCTTACTATCCATCACATTTGGTTTTATCTGGGGTTGCAGGAAATCCACAAACTTCTCAAGTTGTGGTTCTTCAATCATCATGTAGCCAAAATTCTCTAGGAGGCAGAATTTTGGAGCATAGTCGGCCACAATCTTATTTCCCGGATAGAGAAGTGTGAATTGGCTCTCTTTCTCCTTCTTGGTAGCAATGGGGATGAAGCTTGTAGTGAAAATGGTGCAGAAGTCAATCCAGGCTAATGGCTCATCTGTAAAATCTCAGCCTACATTGTAGTTTTTCCCACCAAAGATTGGTTGCTCCTTCTAGAGGGTGAGTGGCAAAGAGTACCTTCTTGTTTATCTGCACCTATATGATGCAGAAGCCATTCTCTATGGCTAAGAGCTAGGCATTCGCCTTTTCGATGGCTTTTGTCTTGTCCCCAACCCAGAACTTCTCTATGTTCATCTTGACAAAGTCAATTATGTTGGCTCCCAGGCAAGGGTAGACAGGTAGAGGTTCACCATTCTCATCTCTGGTGATATCCTTGAGGGCTAAGGCGCTATGGCCTCAGTAATCTTCTTTTGTTGCTCCAGCCAGACTGCGTCGGGGGTGTGAAACACTACTTTCCCGACTACAGGTCATGATAAAAAACATGGCCATCCTTGGTCTTGACTTATATCATACATTCACCTTTGGGGTTAGGACCATCTTCAGGGTTCAACATGTCAAATGGGACAACCTCATGCTCAGGGCCTCTCTCAGCAAAGGCCTCACCTTCCCTCTTCCTTTTCTTAGAGGATTCACCCTCCATGGACCTCCTCCTCTTCTCTAATGAGAGTCTCTTCTTATAGGAGGGCCTTGGTCCAGGGTATTCTAAGGGGGTATCATTGAGGATGGAAGTAGTCTTGGTGCAGGCCATGCTATTTCACTTAAAAAGATAATTAACTCATTTTAGCTTTAGTGTATGTAAAGCATTACAAGTTATGTCCATGACATCTTGATTACATGTATTTTATGATTTGATGGAAGATGTCTTAACCCTAATAACCATAATCCTAAATTTTTATAAGGGGTAGAGGAGACATCTTTCAGGTTCCTAGGGTTTGTGAGTGAAGTAAGGGTGTAGAGCAGGGATGAAATTAGATGAGAAGAAATCCTAGAGGTATTTTATATCAAGTAAAATTTTCTAACTTTGGCCAAGCAGGATGCACAGGTCTAGGAGTCATTGTAAGATGATTCATGGTGTGGAGGAAAGTTTTGGTAGCCCCTAGATCGTGGTCCCTTCTAGACACCATTTCCTTTAGAAAGTACTCTAATAATTTTGTTAGGCTCTATAGAGTTTTATGAAAATAATTAACAACTAGGGATTAAATGGTAATACTGGGCTCTAATACCAAATGTACGACCCCTCCCCCTATTATCCCCTAAAAATGAGGACTGAGAGGGCAAGGACCATACTCATAATTCTAGGATTCAGGATTAACAAGTAACCAATAATAATCAATAAATTTCATTATATGGAAAAGTGTTTGACAACAAGATTACATCTCCTCAAGGGATCTACATGAAAAGTACATATACTGTTTGCAACAAAAAGAAATTCTAATGAACTACAATGCTCCATTTATGATTTTAAGTTTCCTTTCTTCTTGGTGTCATCTTCTTGCAAGTCCATATTTTGAATTAACATCAGTTTAACCTACAACTCGTGAAAGAAAACAATGATAAATATATTTCTATATCGATATGTATGAAAACATAATATGCAAATGTATGAGTAACAACATAATCAACCATATTTGTAATTAAGAAATAATCAGAACACATTTTGATTTCTTAACTTCTCAACCCTTAATCTCTATAGCATACCCACTCACTAGGGGCACCCAAATTTATCATAGTCATTCTATGGGTGTATTACTTTAATCTACCCACTCACTTGAGGTGATTTCCATCCATGCCCAATCACTAGGGGTATTCATGATACCATACTCACTCTTTGGGAGTATTTATTAGCCTACCAACTGTCTAGGGTTGCTTTCTATAATTTTCTTGCATGCATTTATCCAGAGATATTGACATAGGCTTGAGAAAGTTATATCTATATATTGTGATACTCATATGGGATTTTTAGATTGCAAGAAGTAAATAAAAAGCAAGTATTTAATTCGCAATCCATTACGGAAAAGCCTAAAAAAACCACATAAGTCATTTAAGTCAAGTAGTCATAGGCGTAGCCACACACTTACTCAGAAGTAACTTGGTATCCAAGCAAAAGGCAAAAAAAGCTACCAACCAAGCAACTATCTTGATAATAGAGGATAACACCCAAGTATTACTGTTCTGTTCAAAACTCCCATTAATATCGACTTGGGGTCCAAGTTTAGGGTTTTTTTTAAATTAAGGTTTCATTAGGGTTTTGGCTTTCCAAACCCAAATTATCACTTATAATGCCTTTTTAGTTTACAAACCCTAATTTTATCATCATATGCTTTTTAAACTCAATAAATCCCTAATTTATCAACTGAATCTCAAATTAGATCTAAATTACCATTTTTATCCAAAAATATCATACTTTGACTCTTATGATCAATTAAACATGTTATGATCATCAAAACCTAGAATTTGGGGTTTTATACATTTAACACATTAAAGTCAACAACTTGTAGACACCTTCAGAATTCCAAGAAGATTTGGGTCTTGGAACTATTTTTAATAGATTCCTTACAGTTTTCTTACCATCTTTCATATATCACTTGTTATTATTGGACATTCCTTCAATTTACTAGAATTTTTGCAAAATTAAAAAATATCTAGCCAATCATGAGCCACCACCTAGGCAGCGAACCCGAGTCATGGCCTTTTCAACCAGGATGGACCAACTAATGGACTCACACCATCTCAGGGGTCGACACTCATGTGGGTACACACTGGTCAGAGTGAAAAGATGAGATAAAAGACCAATTTAACCCTACTTGTAAAGAAGAGAACTCGGGGGCAGGGAAGACTTCTCGCCTGAAGTTGTCTTCAACCTCTGCTTCATCATGATCAATCTCCAATGGTCAATGAGGGAGTTGACTCTGAGCTTAGGTCTCTCTCAACAATTAATGAAGGTACCACCACGTCCTTCGTACTTCACTAGACTTGATGGTGATGATCAAATGCCTGGAGATGGTCTGAGTCGATGGGATGAGGAGAGGGTATCTTCGGTGAGATAGTAAGGAGAGGTAGAGGTGAAAGAAAGGATTGGCTGAGAAAGTAGAGACAGATACACATTCGGGGAGTTGAGTGCAATCTCTGTAAACGCTAGGGGTGTTTACAGAGGGATCATACCCCTTTATATAGTCTTGAGTTGGGTATCATTGGCTCTGTCATTTTGGAAAACCCTAGATAGCCTTCCATAGGTGGCAAATCCTAGGTTAGGTAGGTTCAAATTGATCTCACTAGTCCAACAGACTTATTTCTAGAATTGCTCGATCATTGATGACTGAGAGGAGAGAAGCGGAAAAAGTCAGGTCATTGTTTTGACTAGCCTATTCTGGCACAAGGTAATGACTTGGTCACTGTTGGATCTCGATTCAATAGCTGTTAGGCCATGTGAGAGAACAAAATATATGGGTATAGTTCTAATATGAATATTGTTTCATGACATTTAATATATATTTCTATTAATTCATACACTTTAGGATTTCTAGAAAATTCCATATCTCTCTCCTCTTATTCCTCCAATCCCAAATTTTGAAGAAAAGTTTTAATGACGTTATCTAAGTATAGGAGATATTTGAGACCAAAATTCAAAAGATAAAGATTATTTTCTTTATCTCCATGTCTTCCTTTTATAAATTACACTTTAGGCATCAAATTAATTCTTATTTATTTTTTTCTAACTTTTCCATATCCCTTATTTTGATTACTTTTTCACTAAAAACAAAGTGGAACGAACCCAAACCATCAGTAGTTGTAAACACCACTTTTATAGAGAATTCCCATAATTCCACTTGTAAAATAGAAATTGTCCATTATTCTTGGAAATATATTTATTATTGGATTTTCCTACTTTCTTTTCCCCATATTCATTATTGGGTTATTGGAAACAATAAAAACCATGAATTTCAAAGCAAAGGAAAATTTACGAATAAAATCCGATCTTTTACAAACAAGGCATACAAAAAACTTATTATTTTACTATTTGAAATAAAAAATGTATAAAAACATGTGAAAAACCAAGTTACAACAGACCTAGTTTGCCTCACAGCCAACCACAGGGAGGTCGAGGTTGGCAGGGCTTGATGGAGATGACGACAGTCTCTGTAGAACTCCATTTTGGTGGAATTTGGAGTTTGCTTCCCATCATCAAAGAGTCATGTGAAGATCGTTAGTTACTTAGTTAGGAAGATGATCATCAAGCATCTTACAATTTTGCCCATATTATACTTTGAATATGTCACACATATATTGGGCATTGTTATCATATTTCCTCCGATTTCATTTTGTGGTTGTGTGTCTTTGTTAATATATCATTAACCAATAATCTATATCACACGACTATGATCTAGCACTTTATGCAAGGGCATATGAATCATTCTGCACGTTGTTGTGGTTTTAAATTTTAGTAAATGGATTTATATTCAATAATTCATATCTAATTTAAAGTTTAAAAAATTAAAATATTTTATAGAATCAAAAAATAAGCCCTATTGATGTTGTATGTTTTATAACCTAGGTCAAATCGTAGGAAAAGTCTATATTTCATGGATTTATAATGCAATCATTATTTAATTATTTACATCTAATATGTCAATAGGTGAAGAAATACCCTAATTGGATCTATGGTTTGGACCATGACATGTTACACACATCATTGAGTTATGTTGCATTCCTCTAAGTCTATATTGAGCAATAATTCCATTTTCTATCTCTTTTGACCTAATTTGAAGGATATAGGTGGTTTGAATTCTTTTTGAGTCTTTGATATTGAAGTCAATATTTTTTGATACTACTTAGTTGATATTGAATTTTAGAATCTAAGCTTTGAAATGTTGTTCATGCCATCTCTAGTTGAACTCTAATTGGTGGAATCTCTTTCTTTTGTGCTATTTGTGCACTAAAATTTTAATTTGCTCGTGATGTATTTTTATGGTCAAATGTTCCAATTTTAGTTGGACAATCTTGTATAATACTATGAACAAACTTTACTTTCCTATAGCATGCTTGTTCATTCAGTTGTACTATGATTTTATACTATTCTTTTGTTTTTGAGGTTATATGACTTTTATGTTTTTGAGATGGAGGTCACGTGTCCCATACCTAGGTTTTGTGCCCCCTTCTATATATTTAAGAGTTTGGTTATGTTCCATGATCTATCATGTTAGCGTTATGTGCTCTAGCTCCCATTGTTTTATTATAGTTCATAGTACTATGCTTATCTCGCCTACATGTTGTTTATTCATTAATATTGACGAGCCATGTGTCATAACTGCTCTGTGTATGCCCTTGAGGTATACTTTATTTTCATTTCATGGCAAGTACACCTATCTATTTTTATCTTCTTGGAATGTTTTCTTTTGATATTCACTTGGATGGTTCCTTTCCCTCTTTGTTTTTGGAAGCCTCATTTATATTTGATGTCATTTTCCCATATAATTGCTCAATCACTATTTATATGCACATACCTACATTTTTATGTGAACAACATCCACTTCGTCTTCTCTTATGTGGCATGCTTCTAACCCATAGGTGGAGAGAAGGGAGGAGTATGTAGTTGACCATGACTTATCTAGGTATAGATGAACTTTCTTGGGAGGTAGATTGAAGTAGTTGACTTACCCTCTGCAAATTATTTCCTATAGTTTTCTTATATGTATACCCTGCATGGTGAAGAACAGTGAGATAGATAAAAATTGTAATAGTTATATTTTTTACTTCTCCTGCTACACTTTTGGTATTTGATACATTACATACTTAAATTATAGTATACCATGTTTTGTGAAAAATTATTTTCAAAATTTGGCACTGCATGATTTTCAATTTTTTCACATTTAATAAGAATTTTTACATTTCCACTACCTACTATATCCCCATATTTCCCTACATTAATTCATTACTTTGCATGGACCCTATCAGGTTCTGCATTTGCATGGCACAACAAAAAGGACATGGAAACCATCACAAACTTGGCCAAGATGGCCCAGAAGTTTGTGGATAAATATTATTTGAATCTAGATCAAGTCCCTACGAAGGAAGACCTGAAGGTGATACAAAAAAAGTTAGATGAAAGCTTCTTCGAGTTTATAGGATGATGGAGTGAGATAGCCGCCCAACTAGAGTTCAAGCCCACTCATAAAAAGGCATTGGAGATGGTGATATGAGATGCTATTTCATCCATCACAACTCATTTATCTTTACAAAGGTACAATACCTTCCTTGAACCCATATATGTAGGGGTACAAATTGACAAATCCATCAAGAGGGGGCTATATCAAATATAGACCTCACTTTCTAGCTACAATCCACCTTTTAAAAAACCAACCAAAAACCTAAGTGGACAAAAAAACGGCCACAAAAGCAACAGTAGGGGTGGCACTTGTCCTCGCCAGCAATGACAAACAAGAACAAAGGATTATCTCAATTTCTCCAGTTTAGACCAATAATTTGGACAGCCTATGCACCAACACGCTAGCAACAACAAGAACATGCAATACAACCAAACTACCAGTCCCGTACATGCTTCACATTACTCGTGGCTGCCAAGAAACTACTATGGGTACACATCACCTCCTTTCAACCATTGAGGTAGCAAGTGGTAACAAGCACTCCTTCAACATCAAGTATATCCATCATCTAAAGTAGAGTCGATAGGTATAACTCCATATTAATAAGAACTTTCCAAAATAAAAAGGAACTTCATACCCTTAGGAGATTCAATCCCTTAGGAGCTTTACTCAACATGATATTTTCTGACATGAAGCACATACTAAACTTTCTTACCATAAGGGATCCATTGTATCTCCAGCCAAAGAGCTAAAATGCAAATGCCTTTTGTGAATTTCATAGAGCTAAAGGGAAAAATACTAATTCATTCACCATTCTTAAGTAAATCTTACATGATTTGATAGACTTAGGTTAGGTAAGCACATTCACATTATAAAAATGGTTTCATATTCCATCATAGTGGTAGTCTTTGCATCACGAGATGACTCATCATGTAGGCTCCTTCTCCCTGTGTGACAAGCAATCAGTAACCAGGCTCAAAGTGCTCAGATCGTCGCTTTGGTCGAAGAAAAGAAGATAGTAGACTCAATAATCACCAAAAGGTCAGTGAACATACTAGAAGCTCGCCACAGGAAAGAAATATAATTGGTTAGCATACCCAGATCCCATCAAGGGATGAAAGCACAAAAGATCTAGCTCCCTAAGGAAATAGTCCCATAGAAAGCCCAATAGACTATGACTTTATGCCCTATGGTAACGTTACAAGATAAAATATCCAAACCTACCATAATGGAGGTGGATCAATACCCCATTCTACCATAGGTACCCTCACCCCTCTACAAGGGCAAGGGAAGATAACTACATATGTAGGAGTCCCTACCAGCATGACAAAAGAGGAGTCTAGAAAGGTCTCCATTCCAACCATCAATACCCAGAAGGTATCACCGACGCCTAAACTTTGTAAGGAAACCAAGCCGGAAGGCTCAAATACAATACAATTCCTGAATGAACCAAAAGGGGAAGTGTCACTGGCTGAAGTAATGTGGAATTCACCATCTAATTGTGAAGCAATCATGAAGACTTTAGAGGGGACCTACACCTCAAAATACGTGAGGCCATAAACCATTGCATCCACCATTGGGTTAATCAAGAACCCACACCTAATCTCATTCTTTGAAGATGAGATACCAACTAGAGGTAGTCACAATAGGCCCATAGAAACATAGACTAGCCTCAAGATACCCTCTTTTTTTGTCAACAATGATGCTTTCCTTAATGTATGTCCCTTCACGACACTCATCCACTTAGGGAAGGATCCCTCTAACCTGCACTTGAGAACAAAAAGGAAACATCTTTCAATGGGGTAATCAAGTATCCTCTGAGAGGGATCACTTTGGAACTACAAATCGGGACACTGATGTTCACAATACTACTTGTGGTCATGAAGTTGAGTCCTTCCTTCAAACTCCTTCTGGGAAGGCCATGGATTAATCTTAATTGGGTGGCTTCCTTAATATTGCATTAGAAACTAAAGTATCAACTAGGATAGACTATTGTCACTATTAAACCTGACAACCCCAACACCATAGCTTGCATCAAGGAGGATGAAAGAAATTTCCATCTTCAACACAATCCCATGTTGTTTGCACAACAACTGTGAGAGATGCATATCTATCTAGATAGAGGAATGGGGAATAGATGACAAGGGTGTACAAAAATCATCTAGGTTCATCTAAGAAAGAAGGGGTTGTGCCTAGGGTTCTGTGGACCATCCTACACATGAACTTAGATCACCAAGTGCACACCATATTGGAAGCCCACAAGGTTGTGGCCTACTATAAGGGACCTGAGAAGAAGAGGTTATCTCAATTGTATACCACTGAATCGAGAATTGAGCTACGAGGCTCAATGAATTTGACTAGATGAAGAGCATAGACTCAAGGTGCTTTATCAGTGGGCCTCGGCCCTGATCATAAGGGTCCCCATCCATATCCTCGGCCCTGATCATAAGGGTCCCCATCCATACTTTCCTTGCACTATCTCCATCATTGAGGAAGATACTGGAAATACCAAGGCTATCATCCCCATGACAATATCTTACTTTGTTCAACAAGTTGAATAAGATGAGAAGGATTACTACCCCCTGATTGCATCCTACATTAGGTAGATTTCCCTCATCACTGAAGAAAGCCAAAGTGTCTGGACCGCCCAAAAAAACCAATCTTCTGAGAACCAGATCATCCCTCTAAATGAGGAAATACTCAAGGGGAAGCCTAGTCCTATAGTCAACCAATTGTTCCTTACACTCCGCAACCCCAGAGAAAGCATCAAACACCACCAAAATAATCAAGTTGGCCAGATAAAAATCATCAACCCAACACCTGAAGGGGTGGAGATACAACCCAAAGCAACCACCTATGATCCTCTCTTGGTTTTCTCCAATTGGGCCAGCCAAGACAATCCAGACATTGTAGACCCTGAGATTATGGAGGAACACTACAATGTCAAATGGGATGGGTATGAAAACACTCATGACATGAAAAAGGGATGGGCCGTCAACTCCAAATTCAATATAGAGGTAGCGGATGATCCATAAAACCTCATCCAACCTATCTTGAACAATGAGGAAACCTAGAACTGTGTAGATGACTGCAACATCCTTAGGACTAGGTCACTCAATGCATCCAAATAAATCCCATTAGAGGAATGACACCCGTATGTGGTATTTATCCCATAGTGGATATTTAGAGGCACTTTGCCACATCCATATTCATCCTCACAAACTCCAAAAAGTTGGCAAAATCTACAAAAACCCAAAAAATTACAAAACTCTAAAAATCCTAAAGTATTCGAAGATAAGAAAACTCTCCAGAGTTTGCAAGATATTTCACTAAAGTAGAACAGACCTACAACAGAATAGATGGTGAGTTTGAAGACATCCCTATCTTTGAGTACATGACAAAGGAGCATCAAACTTTCCATATTGAAAACAAGATGGAGACAATGAATCTCAAGTCAATCCCCAAGAAGCACTAAGTCAAAATAGGATCACATCTATCAGAAGATATCAAAGAACAACTGATCGAGCTTCTGTGCCACTTCATCAATGTGTTTGCATGGATCTACGTCGACATGCGGGGGTTTTACGAGGCAATCACCATCAATTTACTACCTATTATCCTCGAAATTCATCCTATCAAGCAGAAGGCTAGACAGTTGCGGTCAGAATGGAGCCTTAAGTTGACAGAAGAAGTTCAGAAGCAACTCAATGGTGGTTTCTTAGAGACAATTAGCTATCCTACATGTCTTAACAACATTTTACTAGTAACAAAGAAGGAAAGTAAGGTACGAATGTGTATGGATTATCATAACCCCAACAAAGCATCTCCAAAAGACGACTTACCACTTTCACACACAGACATACTTTTAGACAACACAGTCAGCCAGGCACTAGTTAGTTTCATGGATGGATTTTTCAGCTGCAACAGGTCAAGATGGCCAAGCAAGATCAAGGGAAGAATTCTTCTATAATGTCATGGGGAGTATTCTGCATTCAATCAGACCCTTTGGTCTTAAAAATGCCAGACCTATATTTCAAAGGGAAATGGTTGCCCACTTTCATTACTTGATGCATAAGGACGTGGATGTTTATGTGGATGGTATAATTACCAAATTGAAAAGTCTACAAGACCACATCACCAATCTTAAGAAGTTGTTTCAATGACTGTGATGGTTCTATCTATACCTAAATCTTGCTACATGTACCTTTGAATTTACATCAGATAAGTTACTTGGGTTCATTATCTGTCAAACAAAAATTAAAGTAGACTTGTGAATGGCTTGAGATATCTGGTAAATTCACTCAACAAGATAGAGAAAGAGATACAAGGCATACTCAGTCATCTCCAATATATCAACCACTTCATAATCAAACTCTAACTTATCAGTGAACCAATATACAAACTACTAAAGAAGAACTCTTATTGAGGATGGAACAGACAATGTGAGGGAGCACATAAGAATCTTAAAGATTACCTTACTAATTTCTTAGTATTAAGGTTAGTCGATCCTGGATGCCCCCTAATTCATTGCCTATCAGTCTACAAGACATTGATGAGTGAAGTCCTCAGCCAAGAAATGACCAACATCAAGCATGTCATCTACAAGACATTCTCCTTCTTGCTTTGTCTCTTTTACGCAGCTCAAACTCCATTGCACCATGGGTATTTAGCCCCACCATTGACTATCCATTCTCGAGTTGTGCCGATGACAATTAAAGATCCAAACATCGTCATCAGGTTTCCCTAATCTCATTCATCCTAAAATTGGAGAAGTGTGTGTGGCTAAGGTGGTGCCAACCACTAGTGGGATGGAGGAGCTAAAGTGAAGATGCTAGGTGGCTACATGGGTGTCAAAATGTTGCAAATGATGGCATTGTGGATTGCATTGAGACGCAAGGGAGATAATGGTCATATTATATAGGAAAAGGGTGGCTTAGAACTACTAAGGTTCACCTCCAAAAACTTCCAATCGTGGTTGTGATTAAGGCATTATCTAGGAATGTAATAATAATGGTCGTATTAGCGATCATTGAACTCATTACAATCCCACAAAGGTAATGCACTGGCTTTCAGGATAAACGATTAATAGGATAGATAGAGCAGGTTGGTAATCAGGGTCAGGGTAGTTCATCTACTATAGGGATCTAGTTAGAAGTTCAAGATGACTCACATGTTGTCAGATACCGATTCAACGGGTAATGATTGTGATAATACCCCTTATCACACTCCCTAAGGATCTGGTTCATCTGGACCTTAGTTTGACCTATATATGAAATTAAACAAATGATCAGGGCAATCTCCAACATATATTATTTATCATAACTTCTAAAAACCCTACAAGTATCCAATATTATCCAATTCACCCCAAGAGGATTATCTTCCTACTAAGATTATCTCATATTTGACCATCTTTGATATCAAAACACTAAAGATAAATACCTCTTTTTTGATATTCAAGTATTTACATAATTTAGTTACATAAGTCACATTTAATCATATTATCATCCTAAAACTTGGATTTATCATAATTTGTCATTATCTCATATTTAACCAAGTTTAGGTCATACTATGATTATTTTATATCCAAACACTTGGAATTTCAGTAAAGACTAGTTAATTGCTCATCAAGGAGGGAACTTGGAACTTAGAGTCTGATGTCAACACTATGTGGCACAACATGAGCTCTTGAATAACAAAAACTATCAGAGAGGTTTTGGGGGAGTCCAAAGGTTGGGGGCCTCCACAAAAAGAGACTTGGTGGTGGAATGATGTAATACAGAAGGTTATTAAATTGAAAAGGGAGATCTATAAGAGCTTGCCCAAATCTCAAGATGATGCAATGTTCTAGAGATACAAGCAAGCAAAGAAACAAGTGAAAAAGGTTGTTCAAGAGACAAGGTCTAGATACTTTGATGATATTTACAAAAGTTGGACACTAGAGAAGGGGAGAAAGATATATATAAAATGGATTGTATAAGAGAAAGGAAAGGAAAAGACTTGAGCCAAGTAAAATGCATCAAGAATGAAGATGGTAGAGTGCTGGTAAAGGATGATGATATCAAGAACCAATGGAGAAATTACTTCCATAAGTTTTTTAATGGAGATACTGTAAATAATTTTAGAGAATCGTGTGACAGGGATACAAGAGATATCATTTACACACGATGAGTTTCACATTTTGAGATCAAGAATGCCTTGAAAAAGTTGAAAATGAGAAAGGCATATGTGGACCAAAAGGTGTTCCCATTGATGTATGGAAGAGTATGGGGGATGAAGGAGTTATTTGGTTAAAAATTTTATTTAATAATATCATGAAGACAAAGAAGATGTCAGATGAATGGAGAAATGGTACTATAGTCCCCATCTGCAAGAGCAAAGGTGATGTTCAGAGTTGGACAAACTATAGAGGTATCAAGTTGATGAGTCACACAATGAAGCTTTAGAAGAGTTTTATTGAGTAGAGGCTAAGATCTATAACTCATATATCAAACAACCAATTTGGTTTCATGCCTGGTCGATCAACAAAAGATGCTATTTTTCTAATAAGGAGGCTTATGGAGAAGTATAGTGAAAGAAAAAGAGATCTTCACATGGTTTATATTGATTTGGAAAAGGCTTATGATTGAGTACCCAGAGAAGTGTTGTGGATGGTTTTGAGGAAAAAAGGGTGTGCCAATCCAATACATTGAATTGATTAAAGACATGTATGGTAGCTCTACTACATGTGTGATGACTCCTAGAGGTGAGACACCAACATTTCCCAGCGCAGTTGGGGTACACCAAGGATCCACACTCAACCCATATCTATTCATTCTTGTTATGGATGAGTTGACAAAGAATGTTCAGGATGATGTTCCTTGGTGTATGTTATTTGCTGTTGATATTGTATTGATTGATGAAATTAAACATGGTTTACATTATGAAGTTGAACTTTGGAGAAAGGCACTAGAATCAAATGGATTGATGATTAGTAGGAGAAAAATTGAGTATATGCATTGCAATTTCAGCCAATCTCATAGTGTGAATGGTGGAGCCAAGTTGGATGGAGTAGATATACCAAAATGTGATAAATTTTGTTACTTGGGCTCTATCATTCAAATAGATGGAGATGTCCAAAATGCATTTGTCATAGGATCACTGCAAAATGGTTGAAATGGAGGAGTGGAACTGGAGTATTATGTGATCTGAAGATCCCTCTCAGACTAAAAAGCAAGTTTTACAAAACTACTATATGACCAGCCATGCTCTATGGCAGTGAATGTTGGGAGGTGAAGAAATAAGAACTCAACAAGATGAATGTGGCTAAAATGCATATGTTGAGATGGATGTGTGGGAAGACAAGAGAAGATCGCTTGAGAAATGACTGTATCAGGAATAAAGTGGGGGTGGTGAGCATTGGGGACAAGTTGTGTGAGGGCCGACTCAGATGGTATGGACATGTGCAATGCAAGCCAACTAATGCGCCTATACAAAGCAATACTATTGAGGCAAGCAGAATTAACAGAAGAAGAGGAAGGCCTAAATTAACATGGGAAGATCTTATAAAGAGAAATTTTGAATCTTTACATCTCAATCAGAATATGACCCATGATAGATCTGAATGGAAAAGAAGGATCCATGTAGCCGACCCCAACATAATTGGGATTGAGGCTTAGTTGATGAGGATGATGATGGTGACTAGTTAATTGCTCAATTGATTATCTATGTCATTAATCACCTTAGAATCTTCTATATTCTGGCTAATTATCTCATAATGAGTTTATCAATCAACTCATAATATTGTTGGTTCCTATTAATTCACAAAATGCTTGTTTTCTTTATCATAGATTCCATGAATTAATTGTCACCCAAATAGTCCATTTGGGCCTGATCCGGATCCCAAGACCCACATTTCATACTTAAGTCTTCTAATGGGTCCACAAGCCTAATTATATTTATAATTACTAAAAAGAAGCATTTCCCATTACGTTATCTCAATTGCAACATCATATTAACTTATTTGGTCAGTGTGACATTAGATATTTCAATTGAAGATTGTTTGAATTCTAGGGATTGAATTCATCATTCTGATTCAATCAAATACATACTATTGATTTCATCATTCTAGTATTACTCTAATTGTCTTGAAGGTGAACTTGAATACATTACTATTTAGTTCGTAAACATAAAATCTAATATTACCAATTTTGAGGGTCTTATAAGATTCTACTCTAATGTGTCAACAATACCAAAGCAGAAACTATCAAGAAGGAGGTCCATGCAGGATTGTGTGGCACATATATGAATGGAGTCATGCTAGACAAGAAAATATATATCTATGGGTACTACTGGAATACCATGAAGGCAGACTGTTGCAAATATGTCCGTAAGTACTCATCTTGCCAAATCCATAATGACTACATCCATTATCCTACAAATCAACTATAACATGGACATGTTGTTGGTATGTATGCCCTTAGAGACAATCATATGGTGATTTTAATGGGCCATCATAAACTTTTCTTGATAATGATAAAGGTAGTTTTGTTTGTTACAAATTCAGTCGTCTCAATACAACTTAGTGCCTTCCCATTACAAAATTGGATATATGGGTATCTAACCTTAATTACCTGAATCATGAAATGAATATATGGCCTATATATACATATATGAGATGTATTCCTTACCGGAATGGGTAAAATAAAGTAAATACCCAACGATTCTAGTTACAAGTTGAGTGTTCTGGTTACAATTTTGACATTTTGGTTATAAAATTTCATTCTCAATTACAGTTCAGAGCAAAGATTACTTTTTTAGAAATGTGATTTTTACTATTTTCACATAATAAAAATACAAAATTGAGGCTATTTATATAAAATGAGTATTTATATTACAATTTTGATCGTCTCATTATAGTTGGGTTTCTTATTGTCACAAAACAAGATCCACGGGTAACTAACCTTAGTTACTTGACTCAGGTCACGAATATTATACATATATACAAAAATATGTTCAAAGAATGGTTATTGAGTCAAGCACAACTAGAAGTAGCAGAGACAAACTTAAATTAACTTTAGAGGAGCTTTTACATAGAGATTTTAAATCTTTACACCTTGATCAGAGTATCACTTGCAACAGAGCTGATTGGAAAACAAGATGCATCTCGTCTACCCCAACATGGTTGAAAATGAGGCTTAGATGATGATACATACATTTACACACACACACACACACACACACACACACACACACACATATATATATATATATATATGTATATATATATATGTATATGTATATATATATATGACAAGGAGTGTCTCAAGTGGTCAAACATGGTGTCCCCTACAAAGTGACCCGGGTTTGAATCCCAGCTGCCGCCTTGGTTTACCACCCTCCTAGACGTTCGACCTCTGTTACAGGCATGGGAGAGGGGGAGAGAATGCCTCTCTTAATCCCATATATATATATATATATATATATATATATATATATATATATATATATATATATATATATATATGAATGTCTCTCATAATCCCATAATCCCATATATATGTATATATATACAAATATATACATACATATATATATACATGTATATATACATATATACCTATATATACCTATATATATTTATATATTTTTACCCAAATCGGGTAACCAAGTTAGTTACTCGTGGATCCACTTTTATAACAGGAAGCACAAAATTATAAAGAGACAAACAAATTAGTAATATAAAGACCCATTCTATAAGAACAACGTCAACTTTGTATTGTGCTCTACAAAAACAGTAAAAATGACATTTTTTGAGAAACAAATCTCTACCCGAACTGTAACCAATAGTGATAATTTGTAACCAGAATGGGAAAGTTGAAACTAATGTAACAAAAATTGAAGGGTAACTAGTTTATGTTACCTATATGGGTAATGAATACATCTCCTATATATATATATGTATGTATGTATATGTATATATGTATATACATATATACATACATCCATACACATGGATATATATGTATATATATGTATATTTATAGGTATATATATAGGTATGTATGTATATATATGTATATATTGGATAATAGAAATACCTGTTTATTGAACATCAATGTTACACATGGTAAATTATCCTAGATACTATCATGATATGAAAACTGGCACCAAATGCAAATCTTCTATTTGACCATGCATTATTTCCTCTCCAATGTTTTCTTTACCTCTTCGTTGTAAACCTACATGATGTTATCTTTCATAGAAGGCAAACGTTGACTCCCTCTGACCATCTAAATTCCTTCACTGGCTATGCTAGAGAATTCCATAATAAAAGAGGATAATCCAAAACCCAATAAAATACTTCTTAATGGGATCCATCCCGTCCAAAAAATAATGATAAGAAGATGAGAACATTAAAGAGGAAGACAACTGTGAGCATGACAACTATAACTTGGAGGAGAAGGACATAAGAGAGCTTCTTAACCCTTCTAAGACCAAGATCCTAAAATAAGAACCCAAACTCCAAACCTTCCACCCCCTTTATCTCCTCAATATCCCTTTAGTTGGTCACTATCCTTACCCTACAGTTGATTGGCCATGGGCATTCAATCATGATGTGGTATCCCTACAACATCCTCGATAGACCACCTCATCGTGCCGTATTCTCAGTTAGGGGCCCTCTCAATGCACTTAAGAAGGGGTTGATAAAATCACAAAGATTTTCCTCATCAGCCATATGGAGTGTGAGGTTTGTCAAGGGATGAATATAGTTTTAGATATCTGGCCTACCAATGGACTTGTTGAGAATCGAGAACATTGATGGTTCACAACATCTAGTTTTTATCAATCCCAACAACGTGATCACAGATTATAAGATGATTGGGAATGAAGTTTTGTTGGATGATGATCAGTTTGGTAAGATATCAATATTGTAAGGATGTGGTTGGGTGATGATTTGATGACTACTTTCTGGGACTTATGTTGTTATTCATCTTATTTTACAAGTCAGTGCTACCAACATCCATGTTGGTGGTACCGATAATTCCAGCACATCAACACCATGTGGAAAGAAGCATCAGTGCTAGTGAGAGACAACTTAGTACTACCAAGAAGTGTGTTGATGCCACCAAGATACCTACTTAGTAGTACCGACAAATGGTCCAGAGAGCATCAAGGATGGAGATTTATTACCTTGGTGCCACCGACAACCTAATTAGTGGTGTTGACATCGACATCCATACTCCAACGAGAATCAACTTGGTTCTACTGACGTATTTGTCGGTAGTATCAACACAGACCAAAGAGGAGAAAAAGGTCAATCATTTCGGTGCCACGGACAACCCGTCGATGGTACCAACACAACACAATTAGTGTAGATATGAAATTATGTCAGATCTAAAGGCCACAAATTAAAAGAGGAGTATGCCTCATTTATGGCCCAAGGAGGGTGGCCATAGCCCATGTGTCATGTAGGTATTCTTGGATTGATCATTTCTTAATATAATTAATGATGATAATTCAATTATGATCCTAATAAGAATGTTAAGTTTTCTATTGTTTGAGAAATTAGGGTTTGAAAAATATAAACCCTAGTTGGCTGAAATTAGGGTTTTAATGGTACATGAGTATGGAATTTGATCAGCATAGCAGTGTGGTCGATGATTTTTCATATTTTCTAAATTTTTTTTATTTAATTGAATTTTGGATATGATATGAATAAATAAATCATGCATATTGGAGAAAAATTTTAGAATATTCGAGTGTTCTTTGAATGTGGTTCTCGGTCAAACTATACTTCGACCCTAATATTGACAGAGTGCTTTTCAGTAGTGTAGTGTTTTATTCTTAATTATTTATTGGTAACTCCAAATGATCAGAAATTTTAATCAGAGATCTGCAACTAAATAGTAAACAACATGTAAAATTTTTATAATTTTTGGATGTGGTTAGACCTTATCAGTAGACAAATTACAGTAGCTAATATTTCTGCAAAATTCTGGATAATAGTGCACTATTCAATTTTTATTTATTTAATGGAAGCTTGGAATGATCTCATATTTTAATTGATGCTTAGTAACTCAATTATACACAGTATGCTAAATTATCATAATTTTGGAGAAGGTTTGATCTCTGAAATACACGAATACAGAAACCTTTTTATGATTGAAAAATCTGCTGAAATAAGAAAAAGTTTAGTGAGGGGTCAAAGTGCAATTGACCCAAGTAGCTCAATTGCTTTATATCGTCAATCTAACACACTAGCAGCTCTCATAATTTGTAATTCATTCCAGAGAAATGAAATCCTAGAGAGAGAGGGAGAGTTAGGGTTTGAGAGGAGAAATTGATGGAGATGCTGACCAAGGATTTTGCGGTCTGAGGAATGATGAAATCATGTAAGTTTAGCTTCTTTGGATATAGTTTCATGGTGAGTCTTCTCTCACATATAAAAATTACGTCCCTCCTCATGTTTTGATCCAAAATGGTGTCAAAATTTCCCCTTTTCTCACTCTTTCTTCATAATCCCTCATTTTTAGGGTTTCCGAGTTGAAAGGAAGAAGAATTGGGTGAATTGCTAAGGATTTGATATGGATTTGAGATTTTTAGATATGGGATACATTTTTAAGGTTTTTTCACACATTAGGATGAGTGGTAACTTCCTTTAAATAGTCTATTGCACGAAAATTGGTTAATTCATCTATAATCTTTAATTGCTAGTATGCGACTACAAACCCTGAGTTGTCTATTTGTTCTAAGTTATTGCAAAATGATATGAAATGGATTCTTCCTCTATTTGGATGAAGTTCAGATGATAAAATCATATTAGAAATGTATACAATACATCCTAATGAGAATTCCCTAAGTATTCACAGAGGTTATAAGAGTAAACTGAAATATAGGGAATTTGTCTTTGACTGAAATTTGTTGTATAAGTAAATAGAGAAAATTGCTTATCTAGATCCCCTTGGTTATGAATGATTATTTATCTAAATTCATAGTACATATATGTTAGATACTATATTGGATTTCATTCAAAGTGAAAAGTGTTTGTTTGATATCTCAGTAAAGAGGGTGAAACCCTAGATGTGAGGAAAGTTGGATATTTGTGAATAAATATGGTGAAATCCATTTGAAGTGTTTTTCTTGGCATCTTAGACTCTATTTATGCAATGTTATTCTTGATTCATAATATCTCAATGAAAGTCATGGAAAACCCTAATTTATCTCAATTCGAGGATTTCATACATATGTTGATTGTATATGACTTGTTTAAACAAATCTGTATTTAGTGGATGTTTAAGACATATTAAATCCTTATGAGAGCCAAGTGATAAGTGAATGAGGTAAATGAAACCCTAAGGCTAGGGTATTAAATGAATCAAGTATGGTGATATCAATGTTCTCAGTATGAGATGTGGTGATGATTAATAGTTCAATTGCATGATTCTTGTGTATGCAGTGCCAAGTTGACATGTATTCTATTTATTTAAGAATTCTAGTCTGCTAGTATATACAATATGTTGATTACTCAGTATATTATTGTGTTTTGAATATACTGGTCTTCCAAGTTTAGAATGATATACATGTTGTGTTATAAACTTCAAATAAATAGACGAGGCACCATAGAGATACCAGAGTCAAGTATAAGTAAGAGAAGGGTACAATGTAGAAAGAGCTTTCTAGGAATAATAAAATAATAGACTTAGGAGCCCTGAACACCGTAGAACCCCTATGTGAGGTCTACACCTTAGGGGTGAAATGACCTAACCCAGGCAGCATCCAGTATACTGGGGTCAGAACATGCTATCAGGTGGCACGGGGACGAAGCCCTAGTGGAAGTCTCCTTAAATTATAGTTTGTAGTGTCCAACATCAACCAGAAGTCTTGGTGGTACTAGAGTACAGAAAAGCCAAGAGGTGGCTTGACTCTTAGCCTGTGTGCCTAGGTTAGAGGAGGAGTCTAGTTTAGGCCTGAGAGCCATTTTCATGTTGCATACCAGGAGAGTAGTCAGACTTAGCATTTCCTGGGTGTGTCTGCTAAGTCTTGTACGGTGTGATCGTAGTTCACTATGAGTCTTCATATGTAGAGTACACTACATATGATCAGGGAATAATAAAATGAATTAGAGGTCAAACAAGTGTGTATATTTATTCAATTATTCTTTATATGTTTCTGAATTATGAGTTCTCTTCATGATCAATCAAGCATTCTATATATTGATTCACTCTTATAGATAATTAGAGTATCCTGCCATATTTATGATTGTCAATTATAATACTCTTTAAAGCTTACTGCTGTTATAATTAATATCAATTGCTCAAAAGTATATCTGTAATTATATCAGTGCTTTAGACTGTTTCTTTGAAGTACTCATTCACTGAGCGAGTAGGCTCACCTCTGTACTCACAATTTTTTGGGAAAACACATGGACTTGAAGAAGATATCATTGCATAAAAGTAGATCTACCACAAGAGTTAAGTCTGAGTATAGTTAAGTTCAGTCGGTCCCTGTTACTCTAGGTCCTAGTATAGATGTGAGAGTGTTATAAGTGATGTTTTGTATCTTTGTTTTCTTAACAAGAGAGAATGTATTTGATTATCATGTCGTATGTACCTAAGAATGAATGTATGGATGTGTATCGTTTATGTTGAGATCATATTAAAGTAAACAAAGTTTGATTATCTTGCAAAGTTGTTTATGGGATTGTATGCGAGAAAAAAAGAGTTTGAAAAATAAGAAAAAGTTAAGGGTGATCTTTGTATTACGTTAAATCCTAAATTTATGCCCTAATCTCATGATTAATGGTAATTGTGAGATCGGGGTGTAACAACTTTGGTATTAGAGCTTAGGCTGAGTAGTCAGGGACTATTAAGTTAGAAGGTTGGAGACATAAGTGTGGAAGATAGGAGATGTTATGATGTTAACTCTGTGGATTTGAGTATTTGGATATCCTGGCCCGGTATCTGAGTACTTGGATCAACTAGTATCAAGCTACTCTACCTATTCTTTCATGTATACCCTAGCTAGGTATACAGTGGAAGGATGGGCTAGAGAGGAACCCTAGAAATATTAGGGTTAGAAACAAGATAAGTAACATGAATTAAGAGCATAATATAAAATGAGATAGAACTTTCATTTCATATTGTTGTTTTATTGTAGATGGATAGAAATTCTCTTATATGTTTGAATATAGATATTTCGTATTTTGAAATATATATGGGTATTTAAGATTTGTTGTACACTATGCAATTGTATCATTTATTGATTACATTCTTTGTATCAAGTAGACTAGAAATGATCTTTGAATGAACTTTCCTAAGTACATATTCTTTCCACATGTTTGAGATTAATAGGAGTTGATTAATCTTAAGTATCTCTTGGCTTCAGGACTGCAGGTTCGTCCTGGTTCGGCTGACAGGATGCATTACTGGTATCTAATGACTCCTATTAACAATATGATAAGAGTAGACTCTGGATAAATTAGACCCACATCATAGTGAGAATTTACATACACTAAGATGTTGAAACATATGGGAAAGATTAGAATAGCTAAGAATCAATTAGAACTGATATCTAAGACCCAACTTTGGGGCCTCATATGAGAAATACTTAATTGGGAATAAAGGAACACGACGTAAGGTTCAGATTAAGTTTAATGATTAATATTATATGAACTCTAAATAGGAAATATGAAAAAGATATGAGAAAAGTATGTAAGGGCCAAGGTAGTAAGAATCAATCATGAGGAATGGATTATATAACTGAGTACAATATTTTTATGTACTCCAAAGAAGAGGAAAAATAGAAGAAAAGAGTTAAGTATACGATAAGTAAATATAAGTGAAGAGTCTTCAGAAGAGTTAAAGTAAAGAGAATTGGATAAATATGTAAATCATAAGACTAGGATAAGAAACTAAGTTAAAACAAAGATAAATGTTGGAAATGATGAGCTTGATTAAGGAATGAGGGTTATGATATAATTGAGAGCATGGAATGTATAAATTTATTAATAAGTTTAATACATTCATCTTTAATTACTTTGGATTCCAAGTCTCTATAGAACAACAAACTAGTTTTTTTTTAAAGAACAAAAGTGTAGCTTAACAAAATGAATACATTATACAAAGGTAGACTATACTCAGGAAGGAAAGCTTGATATAAGAGAAACTATGTTTCACCCATGCATGAGCCGTTTGATTTAAAATGAAGGATATGCAATGCATTAAACATGAGTTGAAACTAGTAGAGAGATTATTGATTTAGAATTTCAACTTCACATTAGTAGAAGGATAAAAAGAATTATGTGCAACATGGTATACATGATCCTACACATGAATAAGCAACATGATCATAAGAGAAAAGTTAAAGTGAAAGATAACAGGTGGAAGAGTAGTATATGGTAAGGGGATTATGGAAAGTAAGGAAGGGTTTGAAACATAGTGGAGTAATATAGATTATCAAAGAAAGAGGTTAGGAGATTCAATCAAGTTCTAGTTAGTCAAGTATCCTTGTTGATAACTAATTAAACTTTCATACAACAAATGTATTAATGGGATGTTTAAAGATTAGAATTCTAAGTCTCAGAATCGTCTTCTCTTCCATATATTACTTAATGAAAGAAATGTGGGAATGAAGTGATAAGACAATGAATCATATCTGATGCATAACCACCATGGTAGAGGCATCCAGTGAATGTAATAATCACACACAATATGATGATGAAACCCTAGAAGGGTAAATTGAGAATGTAATCTATCTGAATGGCCAATTAAGATGAAGTAAATTCAATTGATAAGATAAGGAATACTTTAGTAAAAACTTGTGAGATCCAATGTTTGAATTTCAAATTAAGGGAGCAAAGTCACACCACCATAATGTCATGCTACTGATAACGGCCAAACCCTAGAATATTTAGATTTGTAGTCGTTCAAGGGTTGTCACTAGTGATTTGTCCTTGAATACTAGCATCTCTATAAAACAAGATCATGATATTTGCACTATGAGAAGTAAACTAGCACTGATAGTAATCTAGGGTTTAAAGATAGCTAATCTGAAAGGTAGATAAACAATATGGAAATGATTCAGAGTAAAGAGTAATATATAAATTTGAAATGTAACAAGTGTGTTTCGAACAAAATGAGAAATACAATATGAGTGAAGTGCGATATGCGATAAATTCTTGCAGTGATAGCAAGAATGATGAATAATCTATTTTTACCTTGTATGTTTCAATTTTAGGGATGTTTAATCTACATGATTAAAATGAGAAGGATAAGTAGCAAAAAGTAAGTAGTAATGAATGAGGAGAGAGATAAGAGAAAACAATGTCTTTTTGTAATATGTGAATTTGTTTTTAGAAGTATAAATTGTTGAAGGTATATTAAGGGATGTAAATTGGTTCTATGTATGATTTCAGTGTACATGTGCAAGGAATATGTTAATTAAAGGTGTCTGATAGTTTAAGTCATTTATACCAGTAATCCATCTTAGTATTGTACAATTGTGGTATGGTGATATAGGATGAATGATGATGGAACAAATGGAGGGTTACCCTAAATAAGGTAGTCTTACCTATTCACTCATATGAATAGAAGGGATGATAACCATATTGTATTGATATGTAACCCTAATGAGGTATAGCTTGTTAGACCTAGATTTAATATAACTAAGTGATGGTAATTGGGTATGAATAGTCCTTGAATGAGTAAAACAATCATGGAGTACTTTGTTTGTAATGACCCCGCCTCCCAGTAAGCCCTAATTAAGGGATACCAAGAGGTCAGAGCCGTTATCCCAATTAACAGGATCAAAGGTTCGACAAATAATCAATAACAATTATCAAATTCTACCACAAAATTGAAAGGATGTAATAAAATAAAACTTTGCATACCTTTTTCAAAAACTTATATATCTACTTTTATCCACATCTGGAGTCTATTCTAACTAATCCTCCGTTATACTTTAACTCTTATTTAATTCCACATATGCCACTTTACTGTTTGTCATTTTAAAACTTGTACCTAAAATGCCGACAAACAAAACATCGGTCAGCATAATTGAATATGCCGGTATGTGGGGACAACCAAATTTTCACAGATATGGCTAACAATCTAAACATCACAATCAAGTTAATTAACAAGCCAAATTATGCTTTCAGTGTGATATTCTCCACCGCTTTTTCCCTAACCCTGGCATACCCACCTTAGGGTTTCTCTTTTGCCAATGACTGAAGGCCACCTTCTCAATCTCGAGCTTGGTGCCTGGGGTCACCTCTCATAGTGCCCATTAGTCATTCTATAAAGACCACCTTCTTAATCCTGAGCTTAGTGTCTAGGGTCACCACTGATGGTGCCCATTGGTCTTCCCTCTTGAGCTTGACCTTTTGGCATCATCCATTAGGGTGGCATGTAGGTGCGAGAATACACACTTCTATTATTATTGTGATAATCATAGTGACTTTATGATTTGCAAGTATGAACATCCAAACTGATAAGTTGCATTCAATGTGATGAATCATCTGGGAAACTCTTCAGGAAACTAATGTGATTAACCATATTTAACCACATACATGTCAAGACAACTTGAGTGCAGCAATAATTCAACCAAGCAAGAAACCAAGCAAGCACACACAAGTTGATCCTGAAATATGCATCCAATTTTCCTATCATTAATCATGCCATCAAGATCTATTAAACCTAGCTTGCTTCCTAGGGTTTCTAGTCCACTTTTAGGGTTTCTATTGCAATTAGGGCTCCTCTTCATTTTTATTCTTTAGACCCAAATTTAATACAATTACTCACAAACCCTAATTATTTCATCTATTCTTCACGAAAGGTATTAAGGTAACCTTTTAACAACATATTACCTTAATTTCGGATTAAGGGCACAATTAATTGTCCATTAAGCCTCTTTTACATTAAACTACCATTTTTATCTTTTTAATTCATGACAAGATCATTATGCCTAATTATCATCTTTGGTTCCTTCCAGATTAACAACTCATAGTTCATTATGATCTAATTCACATATTAACTCTATTTATCATTAATTCCACCTTTATCCATTAGAAAACCCTAATTACCCTATTAAGGGTATTTATCCACAGTTAGGAACCTTTATACTCGAATTAGCTTAGAACCATCATATCTCAACTTTAATCATGAATTTGAACAATTAAAGCTATTAAGAGTCACAATTACCATCATTAGGGTTTCAAGGCCCATTAAAGCATACTTATGCACATGAAACTCTAAATTAAACCAATTACATGCAAAGTTCATCCTTTTTGTTTGTAATATACATTTTTACAATTAAACGGTTAATATCAAGTTTAATCATCCATTAAACCCTACTAAATACATTAATCATCTCAAAATAGGGTTTCTTAATCATTAATACATTAAAGTTGATAACTTCCATTACTTTTCGAATTGCAAGAGGAATTAGATTCTAAACATATTTTTAATGGATTCCCCTCATTTTTTTGAGCAACTTTCATATTTTATGAGCATTCATTTGAGCTACTAATAAGGAGATAAGATTTTTGCAAATTAAACTTACTTGAGCCAATGGGAGGCCGCCACGTCACCAAACCCATGCAACGTCACTTGTTTGGGAAACATAACTGAATTACGGTTATACCCTCAGTAAGTTAATCATTTCTTTAGCCCACGGAGGGCAAAACGGTCCAATGAATGGGCCGTCTTCTTCAACCTTGCACAACCCTACTGTGTCATCCTAGCCGCGATCGGTGTGGCTTCTCCACCCCTTTCCTGGACCTGAAGGCCACCGGCGACTGCTGCTCTGCCTACGACACCCTCCACTGCATCCTCCCAAGCTTCCACTCATGGCCTGAATGGCCGAGTGTAGGGTCACTGGACCTGTGACCCCCGTATGTGCTGCAGACTCCTCTGCAGTGCTGCGTGAAGGTGGGAGCAAGGTGGTGATGGCAGTTCACTCCTCGGTTGTCGTGGGAGCATCCTGCTTCCTTTAAATCTACTTAAAGGTCCCTCGTTGCTCCGTGGTCGAGCTATTCCTTTATGTTAGGGTTTTGAGCGAAGACTTCATGAAGAAGGAGATGGGGAAGAGAGAGGGAGTTGTGGGATCTCTCTTGAACTCGAACCAAGACTCTACCCTTTATATAGGGGTGGGTAACGAAGCCCTAGGTTGGCTATTCACGAATTAACAAGGCCCTCTCCCAATAGGAGTCATATCCCTTCAAGGAGAAGTAATATTCTCACTCTTGTTTATCTTCTTAATATTCCTCATTTCATGGATAATTAGAAATACGAAAATCCTCTCACTTATTCTCTTTGTACTTGCCTTTTAATCCATTGGCACAAAATTTCTATTTTCTTTTAGTAGAAAATATCTCCTTTTTAATAATGCCACCAAAATCATTAATTATGCATCACATTATCCTCTTTTTTGTATTATTAGTATTTTATCTTTATTTTTCTCCATTGGGGCTCCTTGGACCCCCAAGAAACTCTAATATTTCGAAATCCTTTTTAGTGGACACTCATTATCCTTCTAGATGCATCTATGTCCATTATTTCTCATTATCTTGTTTATTTCTTTATTAAAATATCTCTTTTCAAGGATTTCTCTTTATCTTTCTTTTTATTTTCCTCATTGTCATTCCTTTTAACATTAGGAATCCTTTGGATATGCAAATCCACCAAGGATAACTCAATTATACCTCTTTCCACTTATTTTCCACATTTTATCATTGTTTTTAATTTCTTGCTTAATAAAGAAATATTTAATTTATTTTTTCTTTTCTTGTTGCATTATCTTTGTAACTTTGGACTCCTTGGAACCCAAGGAACCCAAGAGGCACGAAATCCACATTTGGATTATATTCTCTTGCCTTCTAGAGGTTTCTACATTTTTCTTTCCTCCAAATCTCAATTAAATTTCCTTGTTATTGGACCCAATAGCTAATAAAGCCCACAAATCAATCAACAAGGCTATTGTAAACGAAATCCATCTATTCAAAACAAATTATATCATTATTTGTTCAATATATTTAATAAGAGAAATTACATTTCTCACCAAAGAGCCCAAAATTTTGGGGTTGTAACATTGTTAATGTTGTTGAAACCTTAGTATGCTATAACCTGATGGTTACACCTTGAATTATGTATGGATTCATATTTGAGAATAGTATGGAATGTGATCGTAATGCTTCACCTTATGCATCCATGATCCAATGAGGATGTCATGAGTAGTAACGTACAATTGTTGTTGAATCTAGTCTTATAACTCAAGACTATTTTTCTTTTTGAGTAGCACAATAGTAAAATTCAAAAGAACATGGTGAACTCTCTTTTGTGACTTAGAGGTAATACATAACGACAGTACATATTGGGCCGTATGAATTGAGATTGTTGGATCAGATTATCAATATTGAGGTAACACCTAAAGAGTATGAAAATATTGAAATGGTTGTTTCTCTCTCTATCCTATGATTGATTGTGACATAGAGAATTTGTTTGTTATCATTGATAACTATTTTAACATGTTGTGATTAGAAAAGAAATAAAGGACTTAATGTTGAAAACTGCATTCAAGTATGAAATACAAGAATATAATGATATGTAAGATTTCAGAAGCTTAAAATAGACCTTGAAATTACTTTTATTGCATGTTTATGTTTTGGAGACAAAACCTTTTTAGGGGGGGAGAATTTTTATGACTGTATCTGAGCTTAATTGGTAAAGTAGGGTTTACCTGGATGATTATATGCTTAATTGGATTGATCATTTATTAAATATAATTAATAATGATAATTCAATTATGATATTTTAAACCTAATAAGAATGTTAAGTATTCTATTGTTTGAGAAATTAGGGTTTGAGAAATATAAACCCTAGTTGGCTGAAATTAGGGTTTTGATGGTACATGAGTATGGAATTTGATCAAGATAGCAGTGTGGTAAATGATTTTCATATTTTCTACAATTTTTTAATTTAATTGAATTTTGGATATGATATGGATAACTCAATCATGCATATTGGAGAAAAATTTCAGAATATTTGAATGTTCTTTGAATGTGGTTTTCGATCGAACTATACTTCAACCAAAATGCTGATAGAGTACTTTTTAGCAGTGTAGTGTTTTATTTTTAATTATTTATTGGTAACACCAAATGATATGAAATTTTAACTGGAGATCAAAAACTCAATCATGTAAAAATTTTATAATTTTTGGATGTGTTTAGACCTTATCAGTAGACGAATTACAGTAACTGACATTTCTATGGAATTCTAGATAGCAGTGCACTATTCAGTTTTTTTTTATTTAATGGGAGCTTGGAATGATCTCAAATTTTAACCAAAGCTTAGGGACTCAATTATACACAACATGCTAAATTATCATAATTTTTGGATATGGTTTGATCTTTGAAATACATGAATTACAGAAACCTTTTTATGACAGAAAAATCTGCTGAAATAAGAAAAAGTTTAGTGAGGGGTCAAAGTGCAATTGACACAAGAATCTCAATTGCTCTATATGGTCAATCTAACACACTAGAAGCTCTCATAATTCATAATTCATTCCAGAGAAACTAAATCCTAGAGAGAGAGGGAGAGTTAGGGTTTGAGAGGAGAAATTGATGGAGATGCTGACCTAGGGTTTTGCGGTCTGAGGAATGATGAAATCATGTAAGTTTAGCTTCTTTGGATATAGTTTCATGGTGAATATTCTCTCACATGTCAAAATTCTAACCCTCCTCTGATTTGATCTGAAATGGTGTCAAAAGTTCCCCTTTTCTCACTCTTTCTTCATAATCCCTCATTTTTAGGGTTTTCGAGTTGAAAGGAATAAGAATTGGGTGAATTGCTAGAGATTTGATATGGATTCGAGATTTTCAGATATGGGATACATTTTTAAGGTGTTTTCACACCTTAGGGTGAGTGAGAACTTCCTTTAAATAGTATATTGCATGAAAATTGGTTAATTCATCTATAATCTTTAATTGCTAGTATGCGACTACAAACCCTGAATTGTCTATTTTTTCCAAGTTGTTGCAAAATGATATGAAATGGATTCTTCCTCTATTTGGATGAAGTTCAGATGATAAAATCATATTATAAATGTATACAATACATCTTAATGAGAATTCCCTAAGTATTCGCAAAGGTTATATGAGTAAACTAAAATATAGGGAATTTGTCTATGATTGAAATTTGATGTATAAGTAAATAGAGAAAATTGCTTATCTAGATCCCCTTGGTTATGAATGATTGTTTATCTAAATTCATAGTACATATATGTCAGATACTATCTTGGATTTTGTTCAAATTGAATAGTGTTTGTTTGATATCTGAGTAAAGAGGGTGAAACCCTAGATGCGAGGAAAGTTGGATAATTGTGAATAAATATGGTGAAATCCATTTGAAGTGTTTTTCTAGGCATCATAGACTCTATTTATGCAATGTTATTCTTGATTCATATTATCTTAATGAATGGCATGGAAAACCCTAATTTATCTCAATTCGAGGATTTCATACATATGTTGATTGTATATGACTTGTTTAAAGAAATATGTATTTAGTGGATGTTTATGACATATTAAATCCTTATGAGAGCCAAGTGATAAGTGAATGAAGTAAATGAAACCCTAAGGCTAGGGTGTTAAATGAATCAAGTATGGTGATATCAATGTTCTCAGTATGAGATGTAGTGATGCTTAATAGTTCAATTGCATGATTCTAGTGTATACAGTGCCAAGTTTACATGTATTCTGTTTATTTAAGGATTCTAGTCTTCCGGTATCTATAGTATGTTGATTACTCAGTATATTACAATGTTTTGAATATAATGCTCTGCCAAGTTTAGAATGATATACATGTTGTGTTCTAAACTTTAAATAAATAGACGCGGCACCATAGAGATACCAGAGTCAAGTATAAATAAGAGAAGGGTACAATGTAGAAAGAGCTTTCTAGGAATAATAAAATAACAGACTTAGGAGCCCTGAACACTATATAACCCCTATGTGAGGTCTGCGCCTTAGGGGTGAAATGACCTAACCCTGGAAGCATCCAGTATTCGGGGGTTGGAACGTGCTATCAGGTGGCATGGGGGATGAAGCCCTAGTGGAAGTCTCCTTAAATTATAGTTTGTAGTGTCCAACATCAACCAGAAGTCCTGGTGGCACTAGAGTATAGAAAAGCCAAGAGGTGGATTGACTCTCCGCCTGTGTGCTCAGGTTAGAGGAGGAGTCTAGTTTAGATCAGAGAGCCATTTCCTTGTTGCAGACCAGGAGAGTAGTCAGACTTTGTATTTCTCAGGTGTGTCTGCTAAGTCTTGTACAGTGTGATCGTATTGCACTACACATCTTCATATGTAGAGTACATTACATATGATCAAGGCATTATAAAATGAATGAGAGGTCAAACAAGTGTGATTTGTTATTCAATTATTTTGTGTGTTTCTGAATTATTAGTTCTCTTTATGATCAATCAAGCATTTCATATATTGATTCACTCTTATAGATATTTAGAGTATCCAACCATATTTATGATTGTCAATTATTAGAATCTTTAAAGCTTACTACTGTTATAATTGATATCAATTTCTCAAAAGTATATCTGTAATTATATTAGTTATTTAGACTATTTCTTTGAAGTACTCATTCACTAAGCGAGTAGGCTCACCCCTCTACTCATAATTTTTTGGGAAATCACATGGACTTGAAGAAGATATCATCACATCAGAGTAGATCTGCCATAAGAGTTATGTCTGAGTATAGTTAAGTTCAGTTGGTCCCTGTCACTCTAGGTCCTAGTATAGATGTGAGAGTGTTATAAGTGATGTTTTGTATCTTTGTTTTCTTAATAAGAGAGAATGTATTTGATTATCATGTCGTATGTACCTGAGAATGAATGTATGGATGTGTATCATTTATGTTGAGATCATATTAAAGTAATCAATGTTTGATTCTCTTACAAAGTTGTTTATGTGATTGGATGCGAGAAAACAAAGAGTTTGAAAAAGAAGAAAAAGTTAAGAGTGATCTTTTTATTACGTTAAATCCTCAATTTATGCCCTAATCTCATGATTAATGGTAATTGTGAGATCGGGGTGTAACATACCTTGTGGCCTCACAAGTGAATTGACTACCAATGAAATTGTCATATTATTTTTCCTTGATTCCTTGAGCCCAAGCTTCTTGAATGTTTTCAACAACATGAGTTGATGATTTCTCTTGAATCACATAGTGCATCCCCATATTTGATAGTGCCTACAAAACATGGTATCTTAAAACACCACAGATCATGTCTTTTTTGTGGCAATTTCCTTGTATCAATACACTAACTTCCTCCCATTGTACCACAACATATGAATCATCTATCATCATATTCCTTTTAATTATGTCCTTAAAAAACTTTCTATATGAATGGATCTGATCAATGGCATCCACTAGAGGTATGTTGATGTGGAATTTCCTAAAAACATAATGAAATTTTTTATCTGCTTATGAACATGTTTATCATTCAGGATGTTGGGAAATGGAAGTGGAATCATATTCTTTCACTGGTGAGGGGGAATGTAAGGCTCTTTTGGAGTTTTGGTTTGCCCCATGCCCTCCTCTTATGCAACTTCTTCCTTTAGCATGGAGTTTATTGGATTCTCCAGAAGTAATTATGTTGTCAAAACCATAGTTTTAGATGATGGTGCACCCGTGTTTTGAATAACAGTTTGATCTTTCTTCAACACTCTACCACCATGTAGTATCACTTCCTTGCCATGTTGGTTATTCTATTGAATGCTAGTGTTTCTTGGAAACACTTACTGAGTGGGCTTCTTCATTGCTTCCATGTTTGATACTATCTATGAAATTTCATTTTCTAGACTATGTATTAGATCTCCTTGGTTTTGTTGGTCCCTCTTTGTTTGGTTTAGGTAAGCCTCATTCTTGGTTATATACGTTTCATTTATACTAATGAGTTTGTTGAACATGTCATCTAACCAGTCCATCCTACTAGGGCTACTTTGCTACTGATTTTGGTGTAGTGCTGATCCTACTATTGTTGGGGTCATTGTTCCTATCATGGATCATGCTAAAAATTGTGAGGATCCTTCCATGACAATTAAGGATCCCATTTCCATGCATTTACATTGTTGACCCTATTTTTCTGCTACCTCAGGTGCATATACTCTTCCTCTTCATCTGCAAATGAGGTGATGGATTTAAGACCAATCTTCTTTGTAAGTTGTGTCATCTAATCTTTCAACTCCAAGACTTCCTTTGATTTCATGGCAATTTTGGATGATGTTGTTGCATCACAATCCTCTCCCTATGATTGATTCTTGGCCATGTTCTTCAGGATCTCGTGATATCTTGTCGCATTGTTGTTTAGGAAAACTCATGCCATTGCACTATCAAAAGTAGTCATATCCCCTTTATGCAAGTCGTAGTAAAATATATTCTCCTAGTCAAACATGTCAATCCCGTGATGGGGGACTTCCTAAATATATTTTGGAATCTCCCCCACTAAACATTTTGTTCAAATTTATATATTTTTTCTACTATTTCATTGGTCTTTTGTGGTGGGAAACACCTCTCAAAAAATGTGTCAATCATTTCATCCCATGTCTCGATTGACTTTGAAGGTAAACAAAGGAACCAAGTCTTAGCCTTATCTAAAAGAGTATGAAAATAGCTTCAAGTATATCAATGTAGTTGGGACTTTGTCAAGCTTCAACGTTTCACTTCTTTCCACAAAGTTGCTTATGTGTGCCATTGGATCCTCACAGCTATGCCCATGGAACACCTGTGATTTAGTCAATGTCACTAGTCCTGGATCAATTTTGTATATTCCCATGTTCACTTCTTAAGTCTTAATGGGTCCCAAATGAGTTGTTACCAACGACGTCTTAATTTTCTCCCAGACCGTCTACTCTGAATCAGAGTCATGAAAGTCATCCACCCTATCATCACCATTCTATGACATCTCTGGTGTCTTTTCTTATTTTTCCTATGGTGGAGGACTTTAATTGAGATTCTCATATGAAGCTTCAAACTCATGTGCTATGTGTAAAATCTCCTCTTGATCTACACACAACAGAGTTGAACCTTCGTAGTCCATAGTCAAAGTATGAATGAAAATGTAAAAATACTAAATACTAGTATTCTGACACTAAATACTAGTATTCTGACAAAAGAATATTTATCAATTATTCTCTACAAAAAGAAAAATTGAAATGAATAAAGAAAAATGGCCTATAGTGGATAGTATCAGCACTCATAGTATTAGTGTCCCCAATTCCCTAACAACGGTTCTAGAAACTTGATGCACAGAAAATGTGTGTGATACACAAGTGTATGTGTCTTGTAATAAAGGCCAATGAGGCTAGAGTGTTAAAATTAGGTAATCTCTCACTAAAAACTATGACAAACCAAAACCTAATCAACTAGGCCTAAGAAAAGGTTGAATGGATGTTATTAAGTATGAATAGAAATTAAAAAGCTAAATTAAGGTGGTTGTAAGTAAGATATAATGAGTTACTCAGGAATTGTGGTTTCACCATGACACAAACTACATTTAAATCCTTTTATCTACAACTTTTTACCCTTGTTGTGAACTAAAGATCTATAGTCAGCTTTACCCGCTCCCACAACATAATTCACTACCTACACTAAGAAAAAACCTACTCCCATAGTACTTCAATAAATTAGTCCAAATGATAGTAATTCCTATGGTTTATGCTTTCATATTCGTAAGCCTACTTCTGAATCATAGTAAAGCTATATAAATCTATGATTTTTCTAACTCTTAATCCCTCTTCCAAAGCAAGTAGCGGTCTTTTACTTTGATTATGTTGATCAGGAATAAGTAAACACTAACGAGACCAAAGACTTACGTTCAAAACTAAGAAATAACATTATAAACTCATTGAATCAAAATATAGTTCTATGTTAGGCTACTCACAGGTCCCAAGGAACAAAAGGGGTTTAGTCCCACTTGGTTGTATCAAATCACAATGAGAAGATAGAAAGATATATAAGTTAAACATCAAAAACCAAATGTAAAAACTCCTGGAGAAGTCATCTCAATGATCCCCCGTAATCAACACCCTAATTTGCAATTTTCTAGCTGCAAATCCATCCTTAAAAAGTGTCTTGATTGTCCAATTGGTGGGTCTCTCCTTCGTCTCCTCACCTCTTGGCTTATATAATCATCCAAGTAAACCCCGATTTACCAATTCAACTCAGATGCGGTCATAACAAGGTATATGTGAAGATGTCCTAGTAAAGGTAGACAAGTTCATCCTTCCATCATATTTGTAGTTATGTAGAAGGATCCTATGAAGCTTCACTATTCCCTTAGTTTTGGCTTTGGGATTTTCCTAGGAAACTTAGGTGGAAGGAAAAGAAGGCCTACTTCTAGTAGGACCCATCAGTCAGAGACAACTATGGAGGATTTAAAATGAATACATGATGATTATGGAAATAATTTTTTTTAGGTAGGCTATTTCAGGCATTAGTTGAAATATATTTTATGACAGAAAAATATGTTGAAATAAAACAAAGTCTAAGTTGGGTCAATTTAAAATTGACCCAATCACCGTAATTGATCTATATGAGCAACTTAGCACCCAAGGATCTCCCATATTTCTTGTACCATTCCAGAGAAACAAAATCCTAGAGACAGAGAGAAGAGCTAGGGTTTTGAGAGGAGATAGTTGTGGAGATGTTGACCTAGGCTTTCACTATCTGATATATGATGAAATTGAGTAAGTTTTGCTTCTTTGCATAGCTATTCCTGGTGAATCTTCTCACACATGTCTAGATTCCGTCTCTCCTCTATTTTGATTTGGAATGATATCAAATTACCCCCTTTTCTCACTCCTTCCCTCCTAATCTCCATTTCTAGGGTTTTTGAGTTGAGAGGAGGAAGAAATGGATTCAATTGCTACAGTTAGATTGGATTTCAAGAAATTTAGAGTTTGACCTATCTTTTTAAGGCACTTGTCACCTTAGGAGAGTGTTTATGTCCCTCTTAAGCTCTGTATTCATGTTGAAAGCCTATTTTTATGCAACTACAATACTCAAAAATCTTGTTTGTATTTGTATGTGAGTGGGTATTGATTTGGCAAGATATTAAGCAATAAAATTATACTGATTTTCATAATTCCTCCTTGAATGGAACTTGCTAAGTTCCTGATATATTGATTGATGTTCCATGGAAAACTCAATGGATAGATTACTATGCAATTTCATGTGAATATTGCCAAAAAAAACAGCCCAATGTTTGATATTCTTTGGAAATGAATTGACATGTCTAGAATCATATTTGAATTGTATTGAATGAATTATGTAAGTGTATTGTTGAATCTTAATAAAATTGAATATGATACATACATATGGATACATATCAGGTGGTGTTATTCCCTATTTAGGGTTTGTGTGGAGAGATTGAGTTAGATGGGTTAATTAATCAATGTATACTTATGATTAATGGATGGAATATGTGGAAATGGAAACTAGGGTTTCCATGTGTGTGAATAGACCTAATGAACCCCTGTGCACCATGAAAAGATTAATAATTGATATGATTCTTATTGTTTGTTGAACTAAGATGATGTCTTAGAATCTAGAAATCTAGCATTGAACCGAATATGAGAGATAAAGCTCAATGTTGTATATTATCTTATAAATGTGATGAAAATTCTCAATTGTAGGTGTTATTACTTTAATTGAAGATGATAAGTCTAATCAATATGATCTAAGACCAATTTATCTATTATAGTATAATCTATGGAATTAGATATGAATGTAAGTCTTTTATACAAGTCTTACAATAATGAATTGGGAAGGATAATTAGAGATTATAGTGTAAGAAGAGGCAACCTAACCCATTCGTTTTACCTAAAGTGAGTAGTATAATAAGGAATAATCATCTTGTATTATGGGAATGGAATTAGAAGTTAGTGACATGGTACACTTATCTAAATATAAGAAACGAGATGAAAAAAAATGTGCTAAATGGTGATGGCAAGTTAAGGATGAAACTAAATAAGTTATTATAATGAAGTATGCAATCTTTTATTTTAATTACATGTGGCTTAACCCAAATTGGATGAAATATACTAAAATTGGACATTGATGGATGTTAATGAGAAGAGAAGCATTGTATATCAAGTAAATTAAGAACGTTTTTTTTCCAATAATGTAATGAACATGAAATGCAAGAAGTTGAGACTAATGAATATAAAATGAAGGGAAATGATGGGAATTAGTAGATGAATATAAGAACCTAAATCTAACCCTAAAATGATGAGTTACATCATGCTAATGAATAATGATCTTGAATGAGGGATGAAGGAATGCACATAATTCTAGTTTAATTCAATTAAAAGATGATGTTCAAGAATTTCAATTGATTTACAAGAATGTGTTCTTGGATTGTGATGTTTGATAGAATACTTGTAATATGAGGATGGACTACTTAATAAACTTCAAATTGTATTCAACATGTGTTGATTAGTAACCCTAATTAAAGAGTGTGAAATAAAATAAGAAGAGAACTAAGGGGGTTATGCATGAAATTTATTTGCATATATTGAAATTGGATGGAATAAGTATATGTTGTATGACAATCTATTCTGAGTATGATGAATGATACAAGATATCTATATACTTTTACTGTTTTTAGTTCTAATGCCTCCGTGAATATTTTCTGAGAACTGTGATATATAATTAACTAATAAAAAATATGTTGAGATTGAATTTAACATGCACTGATTAAATTTGTGAAACCCTGATGAGGGTAAATGTTGCACAATGAGATCATGTCTCGAGATGAAATCCCACTAATAATGATAAAACCCTGTCAATGAGATAATGTCTTGGGTTGAAATTTCACTGATGATGAATGCTATGAGATGATGTGGAAATGTAAAGAATTATATGTGTTACACATTTATATTGTTGTGCTTATTGTTTTAGTCAATATCTTTCTTGATAAGCCTATCTGTACAAGTTATTCTAGTTATGCAAGAATACACACACATGATATATGATATGTTGAATTTTGTTCAGATGAGTAAAAGAGATTAATAATAAGTGAAATTATGGCAAATATAGTTAGATGCCCTGAACACCGTGAGTTCCCCCCAGGTCAACATTGGGGAAACAAAATGGATCTCAATTGTAGTAATTGATGAATTATTAGAAGGATTTTCATATTGTGAATCAAGACCTTAAAGGACCACCAGGATGTAGAAGTGAGTCATCTGGAGTGGCTTCCCTAAATCCATGTTGTGAAAGTCTATGTCCATGAGGAATAGACATTGATGAAATGGAATATGTGAAATATGAAAATATGAGAAATGATTTGATTTGTGATATATTGCTTGCTAGTTCCTATCTTATGTACCCGAGATGAGCCTCTTTAGGCAACCCTGAGGTGGCTTGGGTCTGTTGTTGATATCTTCGGGTAGACGACTAAAAGCTAAGATAGTGATGGTGAGTCATTGACATGAGAATCAGGTGTGGCGACCTCTACTTGATGAGGTACAAGCCAAGTAGTTTTAGGGGAAATGTATAAAAGATGACAAACTGTGTAGAATATGATTTGAATGGTTGTTACATCAAGGAGCATTTATCTTTCCTCTTTGAACAATAACCCTTTGTCTCCTTCGTATCCCAACAACCAACTGAAGAATCTATCCCTACCTAAAACCTCCACCCAATACAACTGGTTGGGAATTGTCACCAAGGTGTAAGGAGACCAATATAAATATTAGGATTCTCATGAGGAAACCACTACCTTTTATCTCAATCTGTCTAGACTGACCCACTAGCATGGGATGGAGGAGACACATCATGCCATGCTCAACCCCAAAGAGACTCTAGGAAGGTCAATCACAACTCCACAAATGTCTAACACATGTCCTCACATGTCTTTGGTAAGTCCCTACTTTTGATCACCTTAGACTCACTACGGCTCCCTATACCCAGCCTATCACTCTGAGTACCTCTTGAGATCACACAAGACCCATTGTGTTTGGTCGAGGATGCTAAAGGAAACCGTGTTTTCTTTAGAGGTTTCCCAACCTTAGAAGCTAGAGTCAACCTCTAGTTGACCTTTTCACTATTGGGATCAACCATGGATCACAAAGAGAGAGGGGTGAGAAATCCCCCTGGGAATTTTCCCCAGTGCCCCGACCCAAATCATTAGTATTGATCACCGCATAAAGGATAGTAGGGTCGATTTCCCCTTACTCAGAGCCTTCTCTACATGGAGTGAGCGACCTACTTTGCAAAAGCCCATTGGTTGAGGTCCTGGATGCACTTAGTTTATATAATGTATAAATTAGTGATGTATTTGTATTTAATTGGTTAATAAGATTGACCTGAAATAAATCATGGATAATCATTGGTTGCCTTGATCTGAGGAACCTATATATGAACTTGATAAGATAAATGAGTGGAATCCAGATAAAATATAAACAAGGCCTACTTCTGATCCTAGTTTAAATAGTACAGCTAATACATGTTAATATGATGATTAATGTATAAAAACCCTAGATTTGAGGAATATCATGCTTATATCAGTAAATAAATTCATTTAGAAATAAAAACTATTTTTTTGAATATAATGATATCCATGTTAAATATAACGATGATGATGGAAATTAGGGTATATAAGTCATTAGATCCATGTATATAGAAAATACGGTTTGGAAACCTAACCCTAGTGTAGAACCTAAATGAAGGAAACCCAAATAGTAGACTCAACCTTGTTTGTATCACATGAATATATGGTTAAACATTGGTAGTATATGTGCATGCATATAATGTTGATTGACTGTGTTGATTGATTGGATATTTGGATACATGCTTAAAGTACTTGATGTATACGACATGGTTCTACATTGAGGCACATGGTTATGTATGAGTGCCCACATTGTCGAATGTCAATGGTTTTTTGGATGATACTTGAAGTATTGATATGATGAAATAATATTTTGGATGTTTTATCTATTTCATGTTGAACTACAATGGCAATATGACTATGACATAAAGTAAACTTAAATATTCTGAACTCTGGATTACATGTATGAAGGGGGCACATAAGTCCAAGGATGGACAATGATTTCACCAGGTATAACATATCAAGAATAGGCTAGAATATGTTATAAAATTACTAGTTCATATTTGTAAGTATCTGATTTATGAAATATATGCTGTTATAATACTAGCACACATATTGGTTGCACCACTAAACAATTTAGCAATATATTGATCCGCACATTGGTATTTTGGGTAGTTATTCAATTAAAGATATGAAAAAATGGAGAATTAGATGAAATTAGTTGAAGATGTTAAAGTTAATACCAATGAGGATTAGTTAATTGTGTTAGTACTTCTTCTCAGGTATAAGTTAGTTTTCTTTTAAGAAATTGATGTAACACCTTAGAGAAGCATCATTATACATCTCATAAAATATACTTGTTTGATTAATGGAAATTATTTGATAATTAATTATTATTTGTTAAATATGACCCTAGAGAATATAGATAATGACTCCCAACTTTAAGGTCCACCTTGATTGGGTAGACTCAAAAGTGAGGGTCTTTACATTTTGTATCAGAGACCAAATTTATCAAATAATATTTAATAGTTAATAAAAAATTTTTTTGGTCGGCTAAACTCGTCTTGCTTTTTTTTTCATTTTCTGTAAAAGGTGGTATATACAATGCTTTCATTCCCAACTGGAAATGAGAAAAAGGAAAAGGCTGTACAAAAAGAACTGTCAAAAGAAGGAGACAGAACCTCAAAGAGCCTACAAAGATAAGCAATAAGACCAAAGGAGCAGGAGCAAGAGGACAACCAGAAAAAATGAACAAGAGCATCCAAGGTCCCCACTTCTCACAGATAGGATCTTCAGAAAAAAAACTCCAGAGCATACCAAGAAACCAGGCATCAAAGAAATCTTCTGACTAGACAGCTCCAACCAGGCAAGGCAACAAGAACAACAGCTGTAATCAAACACACAGCAAGCTTGCAAGCCATTGGAAAACTGTCGAGCAGCCGAAGAACCAAAACTCCATCCAGAGCAGAATACAACCACATGATCATCAACAACAAGACCAACACGTCCAGATGGGGTGAGAGAGGAGCGTCGACATCCACACAGGATGGGGACTCGACCCTCTCAACAGCCATCAAAGAAGATGAGAGAGGAACACCAAAAATATCCACTTATCCACCTCCACCTCAACGATCACAAGGAGAAAAAAACAGCAGCAAAGCCCCCATCTGCAGCAAGCAAGAACGCACTCACAAAACAAGGCCCTTCACCTTCATACCGGCACTAACCACCTGGATGCCCCAACAAACAAACTGACTAAGAGGAACAAACAGAAAAGAGCAACTCCGCCAACAGGAACAACAACCAGCACCTCCCACAGCAGCCAATGATCCACAGAGGAAAAGAGAGCAGCACCAAAAATAGCCAGCAGAAAACAGGAAGAGAAACCCTGCAAGAACACCATCCAGCAGGTAGAAACCAAAAAGCATCCAAAACCATAACCAGAGGAACACCCAAACATGAAGATGGATAAAGGAGGGGAGCGTCGACATCCTCAAGGATGGTGACTCGACCCTCTCAGCACCACCAAATACAAGGTGAACAAGCTAAGCCCAGAACAGCACAGAAAAAAAGCACCAACAGGCGTCCAACACAACTATCCAAACCAAACCAAACATCAACCAGGTCCAGCAACCTCCAAGGCACACCTAGCAGACAAACAGGAGAAGCAACCAAACACAAAAAAAGAAAAACGCCAACACTAACCCTCCAACCTCCCCCAGAAGCAAACTTCATCAAATCACATGGATATCAACTTGACATCATTCTCAATCTCTTTCCAAAGGACATCAGGGTTCTTGTACCTATTATCATGCACTCTTCTATTTCTTTCCCACCAACAATGAAGCATAAAGATAGGTATAGCAATGCCATCCTTCAAACTCTTCAAATCCGCAATAGAATCCCAACTCCTGGGAATATCACTAACCAACCCATTTCTCTTAGCCATCTCCCACAAACTAATGGAATAGCTGCAATTGAAGCTAATATGGTTAGTATCTTCATAAGCATTCATACAAAGAAAGCAGATAGAAGTAACATGTATCCCTCTCCGCCTAATATAATCAGATGTAGGAAGCTTATTGTGGATAGCCTTCCACATATGAAACTTATCACTCATGTTACTTTTACTTTGCCAAATCCACTTAAAAATCTTCTCTTCATTCTTCTTAGTCCTAATACACTCCCAAAAGAAATTGAAATTAGGATTCTTGTCACCCTTCAGCAGAATCTCATCTTCATTATCTTTGCAAATAGGGACAGTATCCAAAATCTTACGCAGCATATGAGAATACCTCGAGTCTTTAACTTTCCACTCACCATTGGCAATAAACATACTCAAACAAGTATTCTTCAAGATACTAGCAGTAATAGAGATACTTCCATCCAGAATATCACTCAAAAACTTGCCTTTAATCCAAGGATCACCCCAAGTGTCAATATTCTTTCCATTTCCCACCTTAAACTCAACCAAATTAAGAAGACAGCCCCTACTCCGAATAATATTATTGAACAACCAAGAAATAATGGGAGAATTCTGAACTCTCCAAAAAGACTCTCTCTTGAGATACTTTTCATTAATCTATTTGACCCATAAGGAATCTTTCTTCCTAGCAATATCCCAAGCATTCATGGCAAGATAAGCATTCACAACCTCCTTACTTTTCCTGACACCCAGACCTCCTTCCTTCTTGGGTAAAGTAACATCTTCCCACTTAATAAGGTGCATGTTAGCTTTATTATCGGAATAACCCCAGATAAAATTCCTGCAAATCTTGTCAATCTCATCAAGAGTAGAACACGGAATAGGAAACGCCATGGCCCAATAAAGATACATAGAGGATAACGTAGACTTAACCAATTCAACCCTCCCAGCAAGAGACAACAACTTAGCCTTCCATCCTTCCATACGTTTCTTAACCCTGTCCACCAGCTTCTCACAATGTTTCTTGCTCAACTTTCCATAGAAAAGAGGTAGCCCCAAGTATTTAGTATCATCCATATTACCCATCTTTATGCCAAGGATATTAGAAATCTCATCACCATCTTCATTCACACCCATGATGATCATACTCTTGTTACTACTGACATGAAGAACAGACATAGAGCCAAAACTATCAAGAATTTTCCTAATACCTTTCGCATTAGTAGCATCAGCCCTAGTAAAAATCATCAGATCATCAGCAAAAATAAGATGCGAACATTTCAAATTCTTAGAAATCTGAACAGGGGATATCATAAGATCTCTCTTAATCAACTCATAAAACCCTTGCATAGCAATGGTGAACAAGTAAGGTGCTATAGGATCACCCTGCCTAACACCATTAGAGGGAAAAATAGTTCTGGTAGCTTCACCATTGACAATCACCTGGTAAGAAGAAGTTCTAAAAATCACTTCAATCCAACGAATCCATTTCGGAGAGAAACCTATTTTGAACATAACAGAAAAGAGATATTTCCAGCTCACAGAGTCATAGGCTTTAGAGATATCAGCCTGGATACACATACTCCTAACATTCTGTTTTTTAATATCACTGATGATCTCATTAGTGAGTAGAATAGCATCTTTAATACTTCTTCCCTTCACAAAAGCACACTGATTCATATCAATAATAGTAGGGAGACAAATCCGCAACCTATTCGTCAGAATCCTGGAAATAAGTTTATAGAAGACATTGCACAAGGCAATAGGCCGCCAGTTAGTGATAAGATTGGAATCAGAACCTTTAGGCAGAAGAGTCAAAAAAGTCCTATTAGCTTCCCTAAGCATGCTCCCATTCAAGAAAAACTCACAAACAACATTGAACACATCATCCCCAATAGTCTTCCAAGCAATCTTAAAGAAAAACCCATTAAAACCGTCAGGACCAGGACTTTTATCATCATTTAACTCATGAACAACATCATCAAGCTCTTTCCTCGTGACCATCCTAGTTAACAGAGTGTTCTGCTCATTAGATAACCGAGGTCCACTCCATTCACCAACCCAAGCATGCCCTTGGTCAGCCTTGCAGAAAAGATCTTCGTAAAACCCAGTAATATAATCTCTAATCACATCATTATCTTTAGAGATATCATCCCCAATACTAAGGCAATTGATAGTATTTCTAACCCTTCTCGTTTTAAGCGAGGAATAAAAGAACTTAGAATTGGAGTCCCCTTCTTTAAGCCACTGAACTCTAGATTTTTGCCTGTACAGAGCTTCCTCGTTGTCCAACGTCTTCCTGGCCTCCTTTCTAAGAGCATTAGCATTTGCTCTCAAGATAGTATCAGTAGGGTTCATATCCGACATCTTTTGAGCGTCCAAAGCAGCCATATTCGCAGCCATAGCATAATCATGCACATTACCATAGCATAACCTTCAATCTCCAGCCCCCAACTATCTTTCAGAATGTCCTGAAAATCACTATGATTTCCCCAGCTGTTAATAAATCTAAAAGGCGTTCTAAAACTCCTCGATTCTCCAATAGATAACATGATCCCTCTATGATCGCTGACCGTATTAGAAATGGACTCACCATGGAATCTAGTAAAGCTCCTCAGAAACTCTTCATTGTAAAGAACTTTGTCAATCTTCGAGGCAATAAACTTGTCCCCTTCTTTCCGATTATCCCAGGTGAAAAACGGCCCATTTAACTCCATCTCCATAATGCAATTATCTAAAACAAAGTCATTAAAGTCATCCATGGACTTCTTAGTAGGAGGTTGATTACTGATTCTTTCTTCATTCTTCCTAACCACATTAAAATCTCCAATGATCACCCAAGGGCCAAAAGAATTCAGATTACTGACTTCAAGATTCCTCCAAAGGGTGGCTCTATCATAATCACCATTATGCCCGTAAACAGCAGAAACATTCAAGGTAAAATCATCCTTTTCCACATTAAAGTGCACTACCTGATCCCCTTCACTGATTTTAGTAACCCTGCAAGATTCCTCTCTCCACAGAACAACAACTCTGCCTAGAGCATGAGATCTGCTGTTCGAAATCCACTTGAAATCAGCAAAAAACTTATTCATCACTTTCTCTATCTTATTACTTTTTAATTTCGTTTCAACAAGGACAAAAATGTCACATTTTGCCCTCCTGACCTCCTCCTGGACACTTAGGAGTTTGTTGCTTATTCCCCTAACATTCCAGGAGGATATCGCTAAATGAGTCATTTAATAAACTCGGCTGTTGGACTGGCAGCCTCAGTACTTTTAGAAGTCATAGATAATTCTCTATTAACATGAGAATATTTTGATGATGATTCAATTATAATACCCGTGTTCAACTTCCCCTGACATCTAGGCGGAGCCTTTTGGAAGATAATCACATAACTTGATGAAGCTTGGGAGCTAGATTCGCTATCTGGCGATTTCATTGTAGAAACATGGGTAGGATTTGGGGTGGAAGGACCTGAACCATGGTTCCTAGAACCAACAACTGTCATTCCTACATCTTTATTGACTTCCTCCGATAACTTCATATCTTCTATAGCTGGAACACTCTTGGAAAGACTCTCTTTCTTCTGCAACATCTCAATTTCGTCAGTGATTTCCTCAACAACAAAAATGGCATCCCCTTCATTAATATTTCTCTGTTCTTCATTTTCACGAATTACAATATGATTTGTCTTAACTTCCCAAACCTTCCTCTGAGTTTTGAACCCTTTTGCGTGTCTTTTCAGGGGGGAAATTACTTCTCTGCAATCTCCATGTCCCAGAAAGCCACAAACTCTGCACTTGTGGGGAATCCAGTCATAAGACAAGGAAACGACATGATCATCCCCCTCATCACTCATCAGAGTAACAGATTTTGGAAATTTAGCATTCCTATTCATAATGACCAATATGCGAGTAGCTTCCACGCACTTCATAGAGAAGGTTCCTTCGTCCATTTTTACAGGAACACCCAAATAAGACCCAATCCGCTCAAACGATTTAGCATCCCAGAGTTCAATAGGTAGATTCCAGATATTAATACAAATTGGAACATCATCCAGAATAGCCTTCTGCTGTTTTTCACCCAGGTGTCATTTCTTCAGAACTATCGATCTGTTCATAACATACCAATCACCTCTCAGGACTCGTTCCAGATCTTCTATCTCAGAAAACTTGATAAGAAAGAATCCTTCCCCTCTGTCAAACAGTTAAAGTATTATAATGAAACTAATTAGGGTGTGATCTAAGGGTAATGGTGTCTAGAAAGAACTAGAGCTTTGGGATAAGGAAATATTTTCCTCCACACCATTAAGTTGGTATCTTATTACTCCCTAAGACAATGTCATACTTCCCTATCTAGAGCCTAGGGTAGGCAAAAAATAATATTTCCCTAAGTTTTCTCATATCTAATTTCATCCACTCCTCATATCCTTTCCTCATACACCCTAAAGTTCACTTCTCTCCTCATCTTGAATTAGAGTTTCAAAAAGAAGTTGGATTAAGGCATCCTCCACCCATTAAAGTACACATAAAATATTAATTGGAGGATGTGAAAAATGTGACATAGTTTATGTTCCCATGGTGAGGGTAAACCCTATAAAGACCTAATTATGGGTGGCAAAATCCATTCATCCATGAAGGATTAGAGTGAGATAACCTAGTGGGATAACCTAGTGGGGTATGAAAATCCTTAAGGTTTGATGGAATAATAAAACCCCAAATTACAAGGCGTGATCCCTAACCCTAACCCTAAACCATAATAATGAATAATGGGAGTAGTACATGTGAAATAATCACCTTATCCAAACAACCCCTATGTAGGAATAAATAAAATAAAAAACCAAAATAGGCTTCGATAATTCAGTTTTGGGTACTAGAAACTAGACATTAATAGTTTCTCATGCACGCAAGTACGTAAAGTACAAGCAGCCATGCATACATGGTGCACATGATGGGTTTAGTATATACCAATGAAACTTATGAAATTAGTAATGACATAATAAAAATGTAGGACCCTCAACTCACTTTTAGGGACGCTGTTTGGGGTGTATCAACCCAAGAATGGGAAGAGGTCTATAATGGGAGGCATAACCCTAAACTCATGGGGTTAGGTTTTGGCTAGAAAGCCTAACTTCCCCCTATGTGTCAAGAAGGCACCTGAGGTTAGGACCTTCCCTAGAGGGTGAGTTGACCTACCTCATTCTACTATTGGAGGTAACCTTGAATGCCCATAAATAACCTAAACTTAAATAGATAGGATATGATGAGATGGTATGTGTTTAAGGCATGTAAACACTTTGCCCTACGTCATCAAATAAGTTATCCTATAGACATGGGAAATGCAGTTTTAACATATATGTAAATATGAAAAACTTGTTTAGAGAAGTTGCAGAGTAAATATGTAATGGAAAGTAAAATACACTAAAGGAAATGTAATAATAATCCATCTAAGTCATGTAATCCTTACTGCTACCAAGTTTGAATAAGAAGAGTGTGTGGTTGGCTTGGTTTCCTGGATGCATAATTTTATAAGAATGAAAACTTTGGTTAGAGAAATGTCAAAATAAAATCTGAGATGAAAGTTCACACATTGAAATAATTTATATGAATGACATCTAATTCATAGACTTTCCTTGAGAAAGATGAATCACCAGATACAGACGTATAAGGACAGTAGATGCCCTTGTCCTAGAACAAGGTGTAACTAATTAGAGAAACTAAATAAAGTTACAACATTTGAATAAACCCAAGGCATGGTAGGACCTCAAGTCAACCCTAGGGTCAAGTAAAGATGCTTGAAGGTATATACGACCCAAGGGGTCAGGAGGTGATCATGCCCTTAGTTCATAAGGCATGCAGGTTCATGAGAAAGACATCCACATGTACATAAGGACAATGTGGTTGGGATATTGTCTGCCTCATAAGTACATGAGGATCAAGGGGAAAATGAGAAAGGAAATCCTAAAGTCCATAAGCCCCTAGGGGCTTAGAAGAGGAGATCATTCCATAGGTACCTATACTCATAGAAACCTTAAGGAATATCTAAGGCTAATGAGACATGAGATGTATACATAAGGAATACAAGAATTTATGTAATAACGTTTGAAATAGAGTTTAAAAAGGGAGTTGTGTATAGAATCTAGAATTTTGAGAAAATTACTTTCCCTTTCAAATTTATGGACATAAAGTGTATACATGGTTTGGATTCATTGGTAAGGATGATTTAAACAAAATTTTTAATCAAAAGATAATATGTGGATACACCGTCTCTATGCATGGAATATGAAGAACTTTGTATTTGGATGTAGCCAAATGCTTATTTCATATTATTTTGGTTGTAGAGATCGGGTTGCCACATATGATACATAAAATTGACCATGTGAAGATGAATAGCCTAAGATAAAATTTAATGGTATAATATAGGATTTTGAGGTGTGAGCTCACCCTTACATGAAAAAAGATGAAATCCATGTTTGAAGTCTAGTTGAATATGTAATCACCAAGTGATAGTATAATATAGTGAAATGAATAAGGATGTGGAAATACCCGTGGATGGAATTCAGATTCCAACCTTAGTAATATAACAAACTTTTATATCAGTAAAAGTTATTAGATATATAGCTAAAATCTATCAAATAAATGTCTCTAGCCTTAATAGGTTGATGCTAATACAATTATCATTCAACTGAACCTTGAACTTTGGGGATAAAATACCATTTTAAGGAGGGTGAACGCAAGATCCTCAAAATTGGTAAATTTAGATTCTATGATTATGAATTCAATAATATTGAGATTCAATTTGATATAATCAAAATAATATTAGAATCATGAGATCAATATAATAACTATACACCCTAGACTTATTTTAAGTCACCAATTTAAGTGAATAATGCAATGGTGAAAAAGTATACTAATGTAAGGCAACAATTGATAAAAAATTCCTTAATTTCTTAATTGTAAAGATTCTTAAGGCTTGTGAAACATGTTGAAGGCCCTAAGTATAAGCCATAATCCTTGGAATGCAATTCAATCCCAATTGGGCTTATTAGGGTATACAAATGGGTCCCTGGGATATAATATTTGCAAAGGAGTATTTATTTCTCACGATAAATAATCATGATAATGTTGTGTGATTGACAATCATAATATGGGTCTATGGTAGAAAATCTAGAATATTCTAATATAATATGTGGCTCAAGTAATTAAGTAAAATATTAATTTTTATGACTTATTTCTTAGAAGCTAAGTTTTGGATAATTAGAAGGATTATTTAGGGCATTATCTTCCGCCCATGGGTTGATAATAACAAGAGAAGCATTATCCCAAAATTTGATATAAATTAGATCAATAATGTGATCTAGATATATATTTATCCAATTGTGTATTTTGTTTCAAAAGCACAATAAATAAATAGCTGAAGACAGAGTTTGATATTAGATGGACTTTAGATTCAGGTATCCATGTAAGATGAAGTTTGTAACCTCCACCTGGACTCCACAAGGGTCTTGTGGTCATAGAGAGTCATGAGCTCTCGGGACCCCTCCCTCTCTACTCTGGTTATCAACTTGTAATTATCATGCCAACAAACTTCGTAGGTGGAGGCCAAACCAACAAACCTCAAAATCATGAATTCTACAACATGTTCAGATAATACCCAATCTAGGATGATAAGGAATCTCAGGGGTCAAGCAGTTATAGACTATGGGCACCCCATTCCCCTATAAATCTATAAAACCACCTTTTTGTTAGGAATAATGATTTCAAACCTCCAATTGTATCTCCAACACCTCATCAATAACCCACCCATCTCTCCTTTGTATGCCATAAATTGACTGAAGAACTTGTCCCTATGCAAAACCTCTAAACAATTCAATGATCGGGAGTGTCACCAAGGTGTAAGGAGACCAAAGAAGATCTCAGGTTGCTTATGAGGAGACCTAGTAGGGGACCAAGGAAGCACTGTGTTATATGCTTGAACTTAGATCCATTTTAGGGAGGTTGACTACAACTATGTGAATCTTGTATACATGTCCTCACATGTTCACATTTGACAAGCCCCTACTTTTGATCCCCTTAGCTTCAAATGACTCGCTATATCAAACATTCCGCTCTGACCACCTCTCGAGCTCCCACAAGGCCCATCATGTTTGGTTGAGGATGGAAAAGGAAACAATGTTTCAGTAGAGGTTTCCTAGACTCAGAAGTTAGAATCAACTTTCAGTGACCTTTGCACTTCTGGTATTAGCCATGGCTCACAAAGAGAAGGGGAGAGCAATTCCCCTAGGAATTTTACCCTAGTTCCCTGACCCACGTGATCAATATTGATCACTTCGTTAAGAGAAGTAGGGTCAATTGCCCCTTACTCAGAGCTTTGTCCACATGGATTGAGCTACCACATGGTGAAATCCCATTGGATAAGAGCCCTCTTAGTTTAGATAATGTATAAATTGTTAATGTGTCAATATTTGTTTGGTCAATAAATGATTGTTTCAAAATGATTCTAGTTAATTATTGGTAGTACTAATCATGATGAACTAACATACAAACTTTATCAGAAATGTAGAATCCAAATAGAATATAATTAAGTCTTAGTACTATTCCTAGTTCCAAAATTGTAGCGAATACATGTAATTATGATGATTAATGCATACAAACCCTAGATTTGAGGAATATCATGCTTCATCATCATCATCATCATCATCATCATCATCATCATCATCATCATCATCATCATCATCATCATCATCATCATCATCATCATCATCATCATCATCATCATCGTCATCGTCATCATCATCGTCATCGTCATCGTCATCGTCATCGTCATCGTCATCATCTCATCGTCGTCATCATCATCATCATCATCATCATCGTCATCGTCATCATCATCGTCATCGTCATCATCATCATCATCATCATCATCATCATCATCATCATCATCATCATCATCATCATCATCATCATCATCATCATCATCATCATCATCACCATCACCATCACCATCACCATCATCATCATCATCATCATCATCATCATCATCATCATCATCATCATCATCATCATCATCATCATCATCATCATCATCATCATCATCATCATCATCATCATCATCATCATCATCATCATCATCATCATCATCATCATCATCATCATCATCATCATCATCATCATCATCATCATCATCATCATCATCATCATCATCATCATCATCATCATCATCATCATCATCATCATCATCATCATCATCATCATCATCATCATCATCATCATCATCATCATCATCACCATCACCATAATCATCATCATCATCTAAACCTTAGTCCCAACTATCTTGGGGTTGGCTACATGGATCCTTTATTTCCATTTAGCTCTATCATAGGTGATATTCTGGTTGAGATGTAGAGATTTAAAATCTCTCTTTATAATCTCTTCCCATGTTAATTTTGGTCTTCCTCTTCTTCTATTAATTGTGATTGACTTAATCACATTTCTTCATATAAGCGCATTAGTCAGTTTGACTCGGACATGTCCATACCATCTGAGTCGGCCATTGTGCAACTTGTCCTCAATGCACGCCACCCCCACTTTAGTCCTAATATAGTCATTTCTCAAGCAAACTTTTATTGTGTTCCCACACATCCATCTCATAATACACATTCAGCCACATACATCTTGTTTAGACATCATTTTGGAAATCCCCATCTATTTGAATAATAGAACATGTAATGAAATTTATCACATTTTCATTTATCTAGTCTGTCCAACTGGGGTCCACCATTCACACTGCAAGATTAGCTGAAATTGCAATGCATATACTCACTTTTTCTCCTACTAATCATCAATCCATCTAATTACATTACCTTCAAAGTTCAACTTTATCATTCAATCCATCTTTAGTTTCATCAATCAATACAATATCATCAACATATACAAACACCAAGAAATATCACCTTGAACATTCTTTGTCAACTCATCCATAACAAGAACGAACTTATATGGGATGCATGTGGATCCTTGGTGTACCCCAAATGTGATAGAAAATGTCAGTGTCTCTCCTCTAGAATTCTTCACATTTGCAGTACAACTATCATACATGTCTCTAATCAAGTTAATGTATTGGATTGACACACCCTTTTCCTTCAAAACCATCCACAACACTTCCCTGGGTACTCGATCATAAGCATTTTCTAAATCAATAAAAACCATATGAATATCTGTTATGATTCCTCTATACTTCTCCATAGGCCTCCTTATCAGAAAAATAGCAACTTTTGGTGATCTTCCAGGCATGAAACTAAATTGGTTGTTTGATGTTTGCGTAATAGATCTTAGCCTATGCTCAATAATCCTCTTTTGAAGCTTCATTTTGTGACTCGCCAACTTGATACCTCTGTAGTATGTGCATCTATGAACATTACATTTGTTCTTGTAGATGGGGACTATAATGATATTTCTCCACTCATCTGACATCTTCTTTGCCTTCATGATCTTACAATGGTATAGAAATGGCTTATAACGTCACATTTACATGCATCAGTTGTACCCAAGAAACTGACGCCTAAACCCTACAACGTCGGCTGAATACACAAACTGGCATCTATATGTGAAGACCAAGCAAACGCGGGTATCACTTTTTATTTAGCGTCAGTTGTGCAATAAGAAACCGATGCCTAAAATCACCTGCCAAATCCAATTTTTCTAGAGCAAAAAATTTACCTCCAAAATTTCACATACGACGTTGGTTATTGACCAAAAAACTGACGACTAAAGGTTTTTTGCGAGACATAAATGGGATCCATTTTTGTTGTCAGTTTTCATATAATAACCAATGCCGATGTGTGTTCGCGTGCTGTCCCAGTGAAAATTTTTACTCCCAAAATTGCCCAATTGGCGTCAGTTTTCTATGGCAACCGACGACTATGGTCGTAATTCAAGAACTTTTTTTGTCAGCATATGTAGATAGATGTCAGTTTTTCTAGTTGAAACTGATGATTATAATTGAACATAGGTGTCGGTTTTTTTTATTGTGACTGACACTGTTGGATCTTAGGTTTCAGTTTTTGAAACAAACGACGACGATGGTTAACTTAATAGCACCTGCAAAACAGACTCTTTCCCATTCTTTGTTTCATTGTGATTTCACTAGGTCTCTGACAATTGTAGCAATTCTGCCGCCTACTGCTCTTCTGTCACCTGCTGGTCCTCCACCGCCTACTGCTCCTCCGGTGCCTGTTGCTCCTCCGCAGGCCATCCCTGCCCTCCACCGCCTACTGGTCGTCCTCCGTCGGCTACTGGCTGTCGTCTCTGGTCTGCCATCCCCGCCTCCGGTCCTCTTCCTCCAGCCGCCATCTGGGCCTCTTCCTCCAGCTGCCAACTGTCGCCACTATGAAGGACGTCGTAGCTGTGAAGGTCGCCTGAGGAGCTGCTACACCGTCGGAGCTCGAGCCTAAGATCGCCGGAGCTAGCCTATGCTTCCCCTACTGCTAGGTAGGTTACATATCTTAAACTCTGTGTTGTATAGGCGGGCGGCCAGGCGGTGCCCAGGTGCACCTAGGCGGCTCAAGGTCCGCCTCAACCCGAGCACCCAGAAGTAATACATGTAACCGAGTTTTTTATTTTATTGATTTCCATCAACTGATTAATATTTACTTATCCATTGATTTGTATTTACTTATCTACTAATTTATATTTACTTATCTACTGATTTGAATTTACTTATCTACTAATTTGAATATATATATCCACTAATTTGTATTTATGTATCTATTGATTTGTATTCACTTATATACTAATTTGTATTTACTTATCTACTAAATTGTATTTACTTATGTGCTGATTTATATTTACTTATCTATGGATTTATATTTACTTATCTACTGATTTGTTCATCTAATGATTTTTGATTCATCACATTATTTAAATTTAGTCCTTTGTATTTGTTCATCTACTTTTTCAAATTATTTAATCATCTACTAATTTTTCAAAGTACTTATCAACTGATTAGTATTTACCTATCTACCAATTTGTATTTATTATCTACTAGTTTTTATTCATTCATCTACTGATTAGTATTAATGTATTTTTTTAACTTGTGTAATCCTCATGCTTGACCTAATTCAGTAAATTTTGATGCATGTTGAAATAGATTCAAACTTGTCCATTATAGCATCCTAATTTGATTTGATTATGTGCTTTGAACCTTGAAACATGCGTGTTAAAGATACATTGATGTTGAATCTCAAACTTAACTCACATGTGGGTCTTCTATTTCAAAAATGATTATGTGAACTCCTAAATTAGTAACATATATTATTCTTTGTGCACCCAAATACCTTGTGAATCATGTATGCACCCTAAGGTGATTAAATGCCTAAATCTTGACTTGAAATATGACCTAGTATATATGTTGATATATGAAGCTCTAGTTAAAACTTCAAGATTTACCCCTAATTAATACATTATAACAGAATTGAATCGTGCATTTGTGTTGTTGCAGGTGCTGTTCACTTGTTGTTGATTTGCATATACTTCTTCATCAACCTTCAAGTGAGGTATAATATTCTCACTCTCCCAATGTGCCATTAGGCTTCATTCTGATTCAAATTTTTGATATATAGAACATGGTTTATTTACTGTTTAGTATTTACTGACCAACATGATTAAATGATGTTACACAAAACTTAGGATATGAATGATGAAACTAGGATTCCAGGTATAATAATGACAACATACATGTATTTGTTGGCCTAGAAACCCATCCAAGATTTACTCATTAGGAGTAAATCTTGGAAAGTACCCAGTTTAGGACTGTTCTTAAACACTTAATATCACTTAGGATGTAAGTGTATAATGTGTATTGGGTTTTCAAGAAAATTTTGGTAGCATTTCCCTGTTTGTTCTCTAAGTACATATGTACTTGGAGAACAACAGGGAAATGCTGCCAAAATTTTCTGGAAAACCCAATACACGTTATACACTTACTAGTGGGATTAGGTGTTCAAGAATGGAATAGGTGGTACACATTTATTATATGTAAGACCTAATCTTTTAACCCTAAACCCTAATATATACTTGTTTTCTCTTTGATCATAGAATGGATAGATCATTGATGTCCATTCTGAATCATTGCACCCTAAAGTTTATTTCTGGTCTTGATCAGTTTATTAGATTTGTCGAGGAACATAGGAAACAACCTGGAGATAGGTTCTACTGTCCATGTAGGCATTGCGGTAACAACTTGAAAGTCAGCACTAGTGATGAAATCAAAAGTCATGTCTTGTGCAATGGGATTGTACAGGACTATACAGATGGCATGGAGAGATTTCAAATTTGAAATCAGTGGATGTCGATAGCAGTGCTTGTGTGGAAGAAGAAATTGCCTCTGATGACGTAGATGTGAACGAGCCAGTTCTAGTAGATCGTTGATGCGATGTTGGATAGTTGTGGGGTAGAGCACACCGATCCACCTCCCATGTTTAGAAACATTGTGCATGATGCTGAGATATTGTTATACAAAGGTTGTACTAAGTTTACGAAGCTTAGCACTGTGTTGAGATTGTATAAGCTGAAAGCTAGCAATAGATGGAGTGACAACAGGTTCACGTCATTTTTGTCTTTGTTGAAAGAAATTCTTCCTGAAGGAAACAAGCTGCCAATCTCAACATACCTGTTAAAGAAATTGTTGTGCCCAATGGGAATGGAGGCCAAGAAGATACACACATGCCCGAATGATTGTGTAATATTTCAAAAGGACTATGGGGATTTGAAAGATTGTCCAAAATGTGGTACATCAAGGTATAAATTGATCACTTCGGGGGAGTCCAAAACTGGTTCTCCTGCCAAGGTGATGTGGTATCTACCTATAATATCACAGTTTCAACGCTTGTTTGCCAATCTGACAGATGCAAAGAATTTGAGGTGGCATGCATATGTTAAGAAAAATAATTATGGGAATCTACGACATGCATGTGATTCCCCACAGTGGAAGAAGATTCATTTATTGTACCCTAAATTTGATGAAGAAGTCAGGAATCTAAGATGTGGGCTTTGTACAGATGGGATGAATCCGTACGGGACATTGAGCATCCAACATAGCACTTGGCTAGTTATGCTTGTTATATACAATCTTCCTCCCTAGTTGTGTATGAAAAATAAGTACGTTATGCTATCGTTGTTGATATCGGGCCCTAAACAACCTGGAAATGATATCGACATTTATCTTGAACCTCTAATTGATGATTTAAAGAAACTCTGGGGTGAAGGTGTGATGACCTATGATGCTTCACAAAGAGAGACATTTTGTTTGCACACTATGTTGTTTTTCATTGTTAATGACTTTCTAGCATATGAGAATTTTTTGGATATAGTGACAAAGGATCTAAAGCGTGTCCTATATGTGACATCCCGCCATCATACAGACAATGAAATGCCACACGAAAATGTGCAGAACCTCCATAAACCACATATCACCAAAAACACGGCTTATTTAAAACCGATTGCGAAAAGCAGATGATAAAGAAACTATTACATCCAGATCCTTATCCTACAAGGAAACATGTTATATAAATATACATAAACCTTGATGTATGTCCATAGCTCATAGGACCTAACCGTCCCATAGGAACAAAGAGTTCACCACCTGTTTATATACAGAATAAACCATATCAGGTCAATAGCAGGATAAATAAGCTATATCAACTATACATCATGAAACGTCATCAAAACTCTTTCAAGGACCTGAGAGTACAGGGATGACTCTAAGACTCTACAACAAAACCACCAAAACAACAGCATATCCATCTCTTGCCTCCTATTATTCTTCTTGCTGCTCAGCTGCAACCTAATGACCACCACCTCATCTAGCACGATCACCTAAAAAGGTTTAAAACCAACGAGGTGAGACACACGATCCCAACGAGAAGCATAACTCCCCGTCGAACTATAAAACTTTAGGAAAGCTAGAACATATAAAGTAGATAATTGGTATAAGCAGCTCATATATGCAGCATACTGAGTAGAGCTAACTTTATTAACAAACTTACCAAGATATTCGGGAGGCATATAACCAGATATTTATTATGGAACATGATTGACAAGACAAGTTATATAAGAACTTATCATAAAATACGAGGAATGTGTAATTAACTGCAAGATATAACTAGGGAAACTATACAAGCAAGGCCTCAACCAACGTTTCATGTTTTGCCCTAAGCAACATATACATTACGGATGGATTACAATTTATTATGCCCTGATGAAGTCAGCCGTACCACTCAAATCCAACCTTCAGCTGTGAAGCCCAAAACTGGTGTCATACAATGTCAATGGAAGAGTTGGTGTAACATCCCTAACCTTGGTTATGCTTTAACCCTAGATGTTTTGTTAAAGGAAGATAATTATATGCTTTATTTTATCCTTTGAAATGTAATTAAGACTCAAGATGAACTTATGTTTCAATTTTGGTCCTATCTGAATATTATTGAAGCAATGTTTTACCTATTTTGGACTAAAGTGCAATTTACCGAATTTGAGGGTTTTTTTTGCAAATGTTACATGATAAATGTTCCTCAAGTGTTATAGCATCATAATAATGAGAATGATGCCGAGGTATGGCTTCCACATACCTAAATTCCAAAAATGAGCTTGTTTGAATAATGTTTGTGCATTGAATGCTAGTTTTGGTGTAATTTGAAATTTACCCAAAATCTAGGGTTGGATATGTAAAATACCACCTCTATTATGTCCCTACTGTTTCTTGGTATAATTTATAGAAAATAAAACAAAGGGACGTCTTGTTTGAACTACTTTTGAGGAAAGATAAACTTGATAATAAAATAATCAAGATTTAAGCATAATTGAAACCCTAATTTATTTTGTAGCAAAAATAAATATATTAATTGAAGTGCCCATCAAATAAAAAGGATTTGTTTGAAATCCTATAGTTCAAGGACGTCCAAATGCCTTGAGTTTCACCGAAATATCCTAAGTAGGTGAAGAAATCCACTTGCATTTGTTAATTAAAAAGAATTGTCCACTAAAAATGGATAATAGTATTATATTAATTGAGGTGCTTAAGTGATTGCTTTTAGTTCAAGGATAAACGAGAGGATATTGAGGATGAAGGGAGTTGGCTTCGGAGGCAAGGAAGGGACGGGTCATGTGGCAAGGAAAATGGATGGATTTTCCCCCTACTTTCTCTCTCCTAGAAAATCAATTACATATATTCAATTTTCTCCCTACTTGAAAGGTTATTTTGCAAACCACTTTCTCCCTTTGCTTTGGCCGATGACCAAGGAGCTTAGGAGCAATAGGAGGACGTACCCCAACCTGTAGGTGATATCCTTAATCATCTTCAACCTTGATTTCATGGTGGAAATCGAAATTCAATGCTTATTTTCTTCTTTTCTCCATTCAATCTTCAACCTTAGCCATTCTTTTCACTCAAAGACTTTAGGACAGACCTTGGGAAGTTGAGAAAGCTTCATTCACCATTAAAGACGTGAAGGTTGAAGCTTGGATTCAACTTTGAAGGCAGGTTATAGAACTTGAACTCTTAAATATCATTATTGATTTCATTTCTTCATCATATATTGATTCCTTTTTCTTTCCCGAATTTCCTTTTGATTAATCATTGAAATCACCACAAAGATCACAAAAAATATTGAAGGTTTAAAGCTTGAAGATGATGATGTCATCTTAGCATACACCTGAATAAAAATCATGAGCAAACGGTTTCACCTTTTGGTGACCAAACGGTCTCAAGACCGTTTGAGGTCAAACGGTCTCAAGACCGATTGAGACCAAATGGTCTCAAGACCGTTTGAGGTCAAGTGGTGTCATGGTTGGATGGAGATCCAATGGTTACAATTGATCTAGTCCCAAAGGTTTTAGCATTTGATGGTTCCTTGATTACAAACCCTAAATCGATTGAAGTTAAAACCCTAATTTAAGTTCAATCGGTTTCATTGCTGAATTGACCATTCAGTCTTCAAACCATTTGAGGACCATTCAGTCTCAAACCATTTGAGGACTAAACAGTCTCAAACTTTTTAGGGTTTAATAATATTTAATTCAAATGGTCTCAAACCATTTAGGGATTTTGAGATCAAGACCGTTTGATGGTCTAACGGTCTTAAGACCGATTGAAGGTGTAGATCAAGATCGTTTGGAGGTCAAACACCTCAAGATTGTTTGGAGGTACAAAAGGTTCAAGACCGTTTGGAGATTTAATTGAACCAAGATCGTTTAAGGTCTAACAATCTTCATGACCGTTTGGAGGTCAAGTGACCTCAAGACCGTTTGGAAGTCTAGTATTTTAAAAACCGTTTGAAGGGTCAATTGATCCAAGACCGTTTGAAGGGTCAATTGGTCTGAGACAGTTTGAAGGTTTAATTGACTTAAACTATGTAAGTACTAATAACCCTATAAGTGGCTAAAATGTATCTCAAGGATGATTTCAAATGGAAGCACCTCTAAAGTGCCTAGGTAATTGGTATAATTAAAGTGATTATGACTTGATGCCTATGAAAGTATTAAATTCAATACACTATGATAAGCATAGGTGTATGTACTTAGTGAGAGGTTAAGTCAACCTAATAAGGTATGATGATGATGTTGTGCGTTCCTAAGTACATGAAACAATGATAAGTATGATTTAATACTTATATAATGCTATGTGTTCCAAGAAATGTGGAAGCACTGATTTAGGGTTTCGATTAGTGAGGTAATCACAAAACCCTAATCAATGGAGAATGGCAATCCTAATCAATAAGGGAAATTACAATACATAAGTTTAATTATGAAGGTATTATGTAATTCTGGATATGTGAAACCCTAATACAGGGTGATGTTATGTGAAAATCTAATTAAGGGTGATGTTATGTGAAACCCTAATACTGGGTGCTGTTATGTGAAACCCTAACACAAGATGATATTATGTGAAACCCTAATATAGGGTGATGTTATGTGAAACCCTAATATAGGGTGATGTTATGTGAAACCCTAACACAGGATGATGTTATTTGAAACCCTAATACAGGGTGATGTTATGTGAAACCCTAATACATGGTGATGTAATGTGAAACCCTAATACATGGTGATGTTATGTGAAACCCTAATATAGGGTGATGTTATGTGAAACCCTAATACATGGTGATGTTATGTAAAACCCTAATATAGGGTGATGTTATGTGGAACCCTAATTGATAAAGATGAGAAACCCTAATTCTAATGAGGGAATAGTGATGTTATTTTTGTATTACATAATGTTGATATGTAATTGATATGGCTGTTATCAAGTATACTAACCATGCAGTTATCATGTGATGATGAGCATAACCAGGTATGAGTCATGATGTTAATGGGCCTTGTGAGCCATTATTTTAATTATTGCCTAGTGATAGGTGACAAGTAGTTGATTATGCCTGGTGAACTATGTGAAATGCTTGTGTAACAAGTATCATGAATACCTTGGTCAGATGACCTAGAGGTAATAGCTACCTGATAGTGGTAACCATGTTCAATGATGAACTAAGGGTTTGAATACCCAGATCCAGCAAACATGATAATGATGTTGTTGAGGGATGTAAATTCCCAATAATGAGATAAGGGATTGAAATCCCAATGTTTTATAAAGTTTTGAAAAGTACTTGATATGAGTATTGTTTCTTTATAGCATTTGTCATAATAATTCTTGTTTGAAAACTTGATTGACAATAAAAGAATATGGTAATGTACTTAAATAATCAAGTGGAATATTATCATGTAGAGCCCTGGCCATAGATCCATCATCGTCGGTAGTTGGTGATGGTGAAACGGATTCTCCTGCTGGTTAATCTGGAGCGTATATTGTTGAATATACGGGGTTTCTCCTAGCTGAAAATCAGGAGGATTAGAGTACAACTTTGGTTGTAGATTCAAGATATGTTTAAGAGCATGGTGAATAGGCCCATGAATCAGTGTGATGGAGAATGAATGCGTTCATGGCTCAGAGAGCACGATGAACTGGCCCGTGGCTCAGATTTACTAGCGTCGGGACCTGTACCAAGGCGGGATAGAGGACGGGTAGCCATGAGAGATAACCCTGTGACTGACGTCACTTAAGAAAGAGACTGCGGTCCTACTTGTGGTCTCGCACTGACCGAGACAGATGAGATCGAGGGTTCCGGCTCTTCCTTTGATCTTGTATGGCACCGACTTTGGGTTTCACAACCGAAGGTTGGATTTGAGCGATACGACTCACTTCCTCAGGGCATAAGAATGATTGTAAAATGTAACTCAGCCGTGTAGCATATTTTCTTAAGGACGAATTACGTAAATCCTTGGTTGATGTTACATTGCTTATTGTATCCTAAAATGGATAAATATTATACATGTTCTTCATATTCCTTATTAAAATGAATAGATGATCTACTGCTTTATCATTTACAACTGTAATGCCTTAGAGGATGATATTGCTTTATTCTGCTTAATAATGATTAAATCCTACTGTTCAATAAAGATTCCTCTGCTCAGTTTGTTGTTGTTATTCTACAATAATAATGTTTTTGGCGGAGAGTTATATCTCTCGCTGGGGAAATTTCAATTGTCTCACCCCCGTGGGATCCAACATTTTTAGGTGGACGAGGACGAGTAGGTAGAAACCCTACAATAAGGGAAGGAAAGCAACAACAGGGATAGCAGTAACATCTCAGGTGCAGATACTGACTGTCGTGTCTTGTAGATATGAGTCCTATGAGTCGTGTTTGTACTCTCAGGTCCTAGGAGTTAGTAGTTAGTGCTTTTATGATCGATCTGAGATTTTGGCATTGAATGCCTCAAGGTTTTATGTTGCTTATGTGTAGATTTAACAGAGCAACTGTTGTATGTAATCCTCAAGAAGAAAAGGTACATGGTATATACTTTGTGAACTAGAATGTATGTGTAATTAATATTTTAGTTCTTGTTATAAGAGTTTCCTGGAAATGGATCTCCTTGTAAATGGTTTTAATTTTTAGTGATTTTCAGTAATCCGCTGCAAATGTTGGCTTCTGCATTAATAGTTATCTGATGTTTGGTGTTTTTTACCACATTCGGACTCCATGACCTCACCTCCTCGTGGTTAGTGCACGATAACCAAAGCAGGACTGCAGTCTCTTGCTTATGTGGCCTCAGCCATAGGGTCAGCTCTACAGGCCACTGTTTTCTCTAGCCCGCCTTGGTAGTCTCAGCACTAGCATACCTTGAGCCACAGGCCTTTTCACCGTGCTCCTAAGCCATGAATGCATTCATGCTCTATCATACTAAGCCACAAGTCTGTTCAACATGCTCTAACCATACTGAGTCTACAACTGAAGTTTTACTCTAATTCTTTTATTTTCAGCTAGGAGAAACCCAACATATTCAACAATATGTGCTCCAGGTAATCTGGCTGGATAAACCTATTTCACCATCACTAGCTACTGACGATGATTGATCTATGGCCAGGGCAAACTACATGAAATGTTCATCTATAGATAATTAGTATATTTCAAGTGAATTGTTGAGGCAACTGAGTTATAAAACATAAACAACATTGTGTCACACCATTACTGTCATTATCATATTGTCATGGGATCTCAATTCCCTCATCACATAATGCCATTGCCCCTTAAGGCTTCATCATCATACATCATCATGGGATAACAATCCCTTATCTCATCATTAGAGGATAACACCTCAATCAGGCACTCAACCTTTATCAAGTCACCATACCTTTCTCATCGTACTGGTGGTGCATGTTATCTCATCAACCAGGAACATCGTTATTCTGTGTTATACAAAACACATACACCTCATAGCTCTTACCTGGATATGAATTCATTTGATAACATCTGCATGGTTAGTATGAATATCAAGAGAGATAACTTGATCACTCAAAATAGATCTTTAGAGAACATATTATGATTATCATGTCATTAAGATTTAAGGTGCATAAGATTGGAGCAACATCCATTATTATGAACACAACCATGATCTTATCATCTTACTTTATCATCAACCTTAAATAACCATCATGTCACATCATCATAGGTGAGGGTTCAAGATAAAAATTTCCCAAACTTAGGGTTACCGAGTTAGGTGCATCCCTCACCAAAGGTGTCGCCTACCCTTACTAAAGGGATCTCGGGTAGAGCACCATTCCTCACCCAAACAATATCAGTCACCACCAAAACCCTAGGGCACCAAGCCACATAGGGGAAAACCAACATATCGTGCAACCATGCACAGGAGGGTATCAGGCAGCCATGTACAAGAGTGTATCAGGCATCACTATCACAATATCGACCAAGAACCCATATCGCCCGCTAGGGTTAGGGTTTTCCATGTCGGGAAACTACCAAAACCATATCGCCCAAGGCACACTACTGCCATCCATCAAGCGACATCATGGGTAGCCCATCATGGCACCCAAAGAGCTCCCATATCGCCCAAGGTAGCCCTATCGTCCAGACTAGGGTTTGGGACTCTCTATCGGTTAAAGCACCATATCGCCCATCAGGGTTACATCCACCAAGACCCCATATCGGGCAACACCATGTCAGCCAAGGGTTGAAGCTCACCTCACAACTCAAGGAAGGAGGGGTGCTACTCAACCAACAAGGCATGGTCTAACCATGTCACCCAAGGCACTCAAGAAGGGATGTCAGCCAAGCACCATATCGACCAAGGCATATCACCCAAGCTCAATCCTAGAAGAGGGATATCAGGCAGAACACAACTTAGGGTATCGTGCAAGGGTTCAAAGGCCATGATGGGTTGGTCATCTTCAACCTTAGGACTTCCACCAAGAAGCCCTAAAAGATCAAGAGAGTTGTCTCACCTCTCAACAACTAAGTGAGAGAGGGGTTTTGCACAACTTCCATCACCTATCAGGCAGCAAGGAGGTCCATCACCATATCAGCCATCCAACCCAAAGCTCTACTCACCATTGAATTAGGAAACCCTAGGCTCACATCTCAACAACGAAGTGAGAGAGGGGTTTTTCCTAAAGAACACCACATCTAATGGTTCGGCCAACCCAAGGAAACTATCTCAACAAGGTCTAGGGTACATCTATGGCAACCTTATAACCATTAAAGCAAGAAACATAGCTAGAAGATGACATGGCCAAAACATATAGAAAAGCAACATGATAAAGAAGTAGTATAGTAGGGTTAGAAGTTATGTAATCCAACTCAAGCTCTAAAGCTCCAAGCTCTTCGCACCAAGCTCCAAGGCACCACCTTCGGCCAACACAAGGAAGAACAACTTGTAACCACCATGGCCGAAGAGAAGGAAGAAGAATAGGAAGAAGGTGCCAAGGAAAGGGAGAGATACTTACCACAAGAGAAGGAAAGGGATAATCTAGCAAGGTGTGTTGCCAAAAACACCAGTTGTATCAACAACTACTTGCTCCTTTCTTCTCCTAGCTCGGCCACCAAAGGAAGGGAAGAACTAAAGGAACCAAAGAGACCTAACAAGCAAGGGGGGTCATTTATATACTAAGGGTTGAAGGGGAAGAGCAAGTCAAGGTGGCACCCGCCCCTAGAAAACTCGTCCAAGGATTTTGCCACATGCTAGCACCCCAAAAACACACGTCCATGAGTTTCCACCCACTTAGCAAAGCAACAGCCACTTGTCCAAAGAAGGTGATACAAATGAGTCTAGGTGAAGGGTGTGTGTGTCGCCCAAGATGGCAACACAACACACCATGTCCGATACAGTTCCTTACCCGATACAACCAACACTCCCTTGGCCGATACACCAAGGTCCAACCCGATATCAAGTCTCAACAAGGATCAACAAAGCCCAAAGCTACTCAAGAAAAGAGCCCAACCCATCCTCTCAACCCTAGAGGATGCAAGGAGAGATAAAGACATATCTCAGTGTGACAAACTTGCACACCAACCCTAAAACTTAGGTAAGTTGCAAGTTGCACCTCCATCTCTCAACAAAGCACAAACAAACCCTAATCACAGCTTCAGGTGATTAGCAAGCATCTAAACACAAGGTTTTGGAAAAGCAAATAGGGTAAGACTAAAACGGAGGTTAGGGTACTTACAAGCCATAAACCTCTACAAAAGGATTTCACCCCCGAAATCTGAAGAGAAAAGCGAGGGATACTTCCTCCTCATCTCTTCCTTGAGCTCCCACATGGCTTCCTCAATGCCACGATGATGCCAAAGAACCTTTACAAGCACTGGGTCCTTCCTTTTCAGCTTCTTTACTCTTCTATCAATGATCATTACTGGACCTTCCTCATAGGTCACATCTTCATCAAGCTCAACCTCAATCGGCTGTATCACTGTCTCTGTGCGTGGATGACTTTTGTTTCAGCATACTGACATGGAACACCGGATGTAACCTGTGCAACTCTGGCGGTAGCTCTAACTTGTAAGTTACCTTGCCAACACGTGCTATTACCGTATATGGCCCCATATACCTGGGAGCCAACTTGCCTTTCTGACCATACCACATCATGCCTTTCCATGGTGAGACCTTGAGATACACCTTGTCTCCCACCTGGAATTCTAGAGGTTGTCGGGGTTTATCTGCATACAACTTTTGTCTGTCTTGTGCCACTTTCAACCGTTGTTGTATCACCTTGATCTTCTGTATTGTCTACTGCACTAACTCAGGACCCAAAAGCTGATACTCACCAGACTCATGCCAACATAGAGGGGATCTACACTTCCTACCATATAAAGCCTCATAAGGTGCCATGTCGATGCTCCGTTGGTAACTATTGTTGTAGGTGAAGTCTATCAGACTGAGATGCACGTCCCAACTTCCTAGGAACTGTAAGACACAAGCTTAGAGAAGATCTTCCAAAGTCTGAATAGTCCTTTCAGACTGTCCATCTGTCTACAGGTGGAAAGCGGTACTGAACCTCAACTACGTTCCCAATGCTTTGTGCAACTGTTCCCAAAAATGACTCGTGAACTGGGGTCCTCTGTCGGAAACTATCGTTGCGGGGACACCGTGCAAACACACTATCTCATCAACATATACATGTGTGAGCTTCTCTGCTGTATACATTGTCTTCATAGATATGAAATGAGCAGACTTCATCAACCTGTCCACTATCACCCAAATGGAATCATGATTCCTAGCTATCCTCGGCAGACCAAATATGAAATCCATGGTTACATGATCCCATTTCCACTGTGATATCGACATGGTTTGAAACATACCTGCCGACTATTGATGCTCATCCTTAACCTGTTGACATATCGCACACTTAGCCACAAACTCGACCACATCTCTCTTCAAGCTAGGCCACCGATACATGTCCTTTAGATTATGATACATCTTGGTGACACCTGGATGCATATCATACATTGACGTGTGCGCTTCCTCGAGCACTAAGTTCCTTAGATCATCCACATCAGGGACCACCATCCTATTACAGTAGCAAACTAGTTCATCCTCGAACTCATGGAAGCCATCACGCTTCTTACTGCCAAACTTTGTCTTGATCAACTGAACTGTAGCATCTACCTGCTGTGCTTCTCTGATTTGCTGCCTCATAGTAGGCTTCACTTGCATCTGTGCCAACATCCCTACCAACAAGGAGACTTCCAACTGTACATTCATCTACCACAAAGAGACAAACATATCCTACTTATGGCATATCAAAGAACTCAATTGTGCCTTCTTCATAGGAAGGGAAGAAGACTTCCTGCTAAGCGCATCAGCTACCACATTTGCCTTACCAGGATGATACTCAATGGTGCAATCATAATCATTGATCAGCTCCATCCAGCGATGTTGTCGCATGTTCATCTCACTCTGCGAGAAGATATACTTCAGGTTCTTATGATCTGTAAAGATCTGACACACCTCCCCATAAAGATAGTGTCTCTAAATCTTTAACGCATGTTCAACCACTGGCAGCTCCAAATCATGTGTCGGATAGCTCTCCTTATGTTTCTTAAGTTGTCGTGAAGTGAAAGAAACCACATAATCTTTTTGCATCAACACACATCCTAAGCCTTTTTTGGAAGCATAGCAGAAAACAACGTAGCCTTTCCCAAACTCTGATACCACCAACACTGGAGCACTAGTGAGCTTCTCCTTCAAACTTTAGAAATATTACTGACAACAATCATCCCAATGAAATGGTACATCCTTCCTGGTCAACTTTGTCAACGACAACACAATCACACTGAAGTTCCTTATAAACCTATGGTAGTATCCTGATAAACCCAAAAAACTACAAACTTCAGTCAGTGTCTTCGGTTTCTCCCATTCCATAACTGACTCCACCTTGTTGGGGTCCACTCTAACTCCTTCTGCAGATATCACATGACCCAAGAAAGTCACTTCTTTCAACTAGAATTCACACTTACTAAACTTGGCATACAATTGGTGTTGGCAAAGGAGAGTCAACGCTTGTCAAAGATGTTGTTCATGCTCTGGACTGTCCTGACTATATGTGATACACCGTTCAAACAAAATGTCATTAACTAAGCGAAAGCATTTGTTAGCAGTGGATTAATGAAAATTACTAAAAATTAAAACCTTTACAAAGAGATCCAATCAAGGGAAAATTCTTTCATAAAAGAGCAAAATACTTCAGTTGCATATTGGTTCACATGTACATGTCTTGTTCCATGTCATCTCAAAATTACATTGACAGTTGCTTTGTTGAACTATACACAAGCAACATTAAAAGCTTAAAGGCATTATGCCAAAATATCAGATCGTTTCTTTAAAACCAACCACCGACTCTGAGGACCTGAGAGTACAGAGACGACACATAGGACTCTATTTACATATGTACAAAGCCTGAAAGCCAGTATCCCCACTTGGGATATCACTTTTATCCCTACTGGTTGCTGCTGCTCTTCCTCTGCTACATACTTACTACCTCTTTGTCTGCGTCTACCTAAAAATGTTGGATCCCACGGGGGTGAGACAATTTGTAAATTTCCCTAGCGAGATATATAACTCTCTGCCGAAAACATTATTATTGCAGATTAATGGAAATAAACTGAACACTAGAATCATATATTTCAATAGCAAATAAATCAATATCTATGCAGGTTAGAGCAACATTCCTATTCAAGTATTTCAACTATAACTTGACAAGGCAACATGTCTCTTATTCAATATTGAATTAAAGAACATAAGTAGCATTTATGTGTCCAGGACGTGCTAAGCAATTATAACATCAACCAGTGGTTCTCGTATTTCAATCTTATGCAAATACGCTACACGGCTGATTACATTTTACAAACATACTTAAGCTCTTAGGAGATGAGGTATACCGCTCATACTCCAACCAACCGTTGCAAAATTGAAATCGGTACCATACAAAGTCAAAGGAAGAGTCGACTTCCATGACTTCCCACATCTTGGTCAAAGTGAGATTACATGGAGGACATCATGTGTCTCTGCTACATAGCTTGCCAGGGTATAGTGGCATCTTCGCTATAGAGCTACAACGGCGGCTGCACTCTCTTCGCAATCGAGAGATTTCATGTTTACCTCCATCGATCCGGCATTAACATCATCAGGAGATTTGTGATACATCCATCCCAGAACAAATAATGAAGGATTGAGAGGTTTAATATTTACCTTCCATCAATTCCCTCATTAGGACGTACATATATTTTCTCCTGTAGACCCCCACATATTCAAAAATATGTGAACTCTAGTAGATCTTGTAGGAAAACCTGTTTCACCATCACTAACTACTGACGATGATGGATCTATGGTCAGAGCACTACATGAATAGATTTCACTTGATTAATTAAGTACATCATCATATTCTTTTAGCATTAGTCAAGTTTTCAAACATAACTTATTAGGACAAATGCTACAAAGAAACATGTATTGTTTTCATGAGTTACTTCTCATTCTTTAAAAGACATTGGGACCTCAGTCCCTCATTTCAAACTCAATGCCATAAACATATGGTTATGGGTATTCAAACTCGTAGCTCATCACTAAGCACTGTTACTACTTTTTCAGGTAACCATCACCTTTAGGCCATCTGACCAAGGTACACATGACACTTCTTACACAAGCATCTTATCTGACACTTGAGGCCCATTAACTCTCTTGTTACTTCTTACTAAGCAACAAGGCATATTATGGCACACAAGGCCCAATAAATAATTTCAATAAATAAAGCATCATAGCTCATACCTGGCTATATTTATCATCTCAGAATACCTACATGGTTAGCACACATGATAATAGATATATCAATCATATTTTAGTTCCATGCTATTACAGAGTAACACCACTATTCCGTTACCAGGGTTAGGGTTTCTCATTTCATTTTAATCAGGGTTATTCATCCCCTTTGTCCAATTAGGACCAATGATTCATCATTTCATTGTCCAAGATTAGGGTTTCACACTATATAGTATAATCCAGAATTAGGGTTTACTATTTGCATCACATCACCCTAGATTAGGGTTTGAATTCATCAATCAAAGGATTTCATGATCTCTTTATCAAGGATCATACCCTAACTTGTATATAACACTTATTTTGAATGTGTCAAGCTTGATTACTATATGATTATCTTACATGTATGAATCTTTCTCTCTCATTCTATTCAGGATGTCCATTACTCAATTCTTGACTAGATTGAGCCTACTCTTCCTTCAGACACATGCATTTAGGGTTAACATGATGTATTGAGTTATTGCATCCTTATGCATCAATCATTAATCCCACTAAGGGTATCAACCATCTAAATACATTAGGTGTCCAGAAGATTTGGTCAATTGAACCTTCAATTAATGAGGAATTCAAATGAAATGACCAAATAAATCTTCAAGTACATTAGGGATCCAAATGGATTGACCATGTTGAACTTCAAATGGTTTTGATTACTTATACCCTAAACGGTCTTGTTCTCATAGAATTCAAACGGTTTGAAACCGTTTGGGAAGATTGCCCTTGAAACAGTTTAAGCAAGAAATGTGTTGAAATCGTCTAGACTTGGGTCTCCAAATGGTTTGGGATCATTTGGACCCAAATGGTCTTGTGACCGTTTGGACTCAAACGGTCTTAAGACCATTTGGTCCAAACCCTCTCAAAACTGAATGGACCAATAGGTCTTTCAACACTTAATCAAATCAAGGTTTCCAACAATGAACCGCCTATCAATTGACTCCTTGATTCATTCATCAATTGAACTATTGAATAATCCTTCAATTGGACCATCAATTAGGGTTTTGAACCCAATTGAACTAGGATTTATAATAAAGAAACCATCAACTAGGGTTTTGAAATCGAGGAACCATCAATGGTTAACATTGTGGAACTAATCCAATTGAAATCAATGAATCATCATCAAGTTATGATATGACCTGACCTCAAACGGTCTTGAGGTCATTTGGATGACCTCCAAACGGACTTGTGGTCATTTGGATGACCTCCAAATGGTCTTGAGACCGTTTGCCTCATCATTCATGAAAATATGTGAAAATCAATTAGGGTTTGCATCATTGGATTGATCATCAAATTAGCTATTGATTGCATTTCAATTTGATATCTCTGGATCTTCAATTACTCAACCATACTCAACCATAGAACTCTAAACGGTCTTGGTTGACCTCCAAATGGTCTTGAGACAGTTTGGGTGATCTCCAAATGGTCTTGAGACCATTTGGGCAAATCAACCCAAAACGTTAATTCAATTAATAGGAATTCAACACTTAACCCGATTAGGGTTTCTATTTGGAGGATTGTCCCTATATTGAATTAATCAATTGGATCCATTAGATCATTATCCAACATGCTAGGGTCTTGACCTCAAACAGTCAACCCATCCAAATGGTCAACCCTTCTAAATGGTTTGGGATCCAAACCTTCAAACGGTTTGGAAACCAAACAGTTTGGTGAAACCGTTTGGACCAAGGTCTTAAAACCGTTTGCAATAGGAAGTTGGAATGTGTGCCCTAGGATGATGTTATCATCATCAAGCCTTAGTACATCGAAAACTACTGCCATTATCATGGTAGTTGCATCAACTAATCAAAGTAATCACAAAAAGAGCAATTGAACATAATGAATTGAAGAATTGAATTCAATAACAATGAATAAGGGTTCAAGCTATATAACCCGCTACCAATTGAGATTCAAAGCTTGGATCTTCACATCAACAATGGCCGAAGAAGCCTTTTCACACCACAAGGTTCGTTCCTCAAGCTTTTGAGTGAAAAGGAATGGTTAGAATTGAAGATGGGATTGATGTAAGAAGAAATCATGCATCGATTTGTGATTTCCACCATGAAATCAAGATGAAAGAAGGTCAAGAAGCTTACCAACAGGTTGGGGGTCGTCCTCCTGCTGCTCCTAGATTCCTTGGTCGTTTTTGCAAGCAAAGAGAAGAAGTGGATTCGAAAAATCCTTTGTTTTGAGTGGTAAAAGGTATTTTTATAAGGAAATCAATGAGAGAGAAAATGCCTCATACAAATCCTTTAATTCTGTAATTGTTGCCACCTCTTCCCCCTTAGTTCCTTGCATGCAAATATATCTTCCTCACCACCGAACTCCCTTCCATTATCCATGAATCAAGGGAAAAGAAATTAAGCACCTTAACCTTTATAGTATCATTATCCATAAGTTAGTGGATAATTCTTTTTAGTTTCTTAATGTGAGTGGGTTCTCCACTCACGTAGATCTTTCCTTTGCCTTTGCAAGGCACAAGGACGTCCATTTATGTGGATTTCAATCAACACTTGCAAGGCACAAGGACGTCCATTTATGTGGATTTCAATCAACACAATTTTTGTTGAAGAGCAATCCATTTAATATGATTATTTTGGCATTATTTCAATTATGCTTAAATCTTGATTATTTTACTATCAAGATTCTCTCTCCTTCACAATAGCTCAAATGAGATACCCCTCTCATTTTATTGACTCTACAAGATACCAAGAATATTAGGGACTATTTTGAAGTGGTAAATTGCATATTGAACCCTGGTTTTTGGGTAAATTCCACATTACACCAAAACTAGGTTTTAATGCACAAACATTGTTTTATCAGCTCTTTCTTGGTACTCATGCTTTCACTAGCCATTAATCTACATCATATTCATTCTCATGATGCTTCAACACGTGAGGAACATCTTATAATGTAACATTTGCAATTTAACCCCTCAACTTAGGTAATTTGCACTTTAGTCCAAAGCAAGTAAAATATTATTTTCAATATTATTCAAAATGGACTAAAATTGAAATATAAGTTCCTCTTGAGCCTTAATTAATTTTCAGAAGATAATATAAAGCATATAATTATATTTCTTAAACAAAACACCTAGGGTTAAAGCATAACCCAGGTCAGGGATGTTACCAGTTATCCACCCCTTACAAGGATTTTGTCCCCGAAATCATTAATGAAAACATCAAGAGAAAAGAGAAGGGCATTTCCTTCTCATCTCTTCCTCTAACTCCCATGTAGCTTGTTCAATGCCACGGTGATGCCAGATAACTTTTACAAGACAAATGTCTTTCTTTTTTAGCTTTTTAACTCTTTTTTCAAGAACCAACACAGATCCTTCAACATAAGATATATCATCATTTAGTTCTACCTCCACAGGTTGTAGAACTAACTCTGTGTCAGGATGACACTTCCTTAGGATGGAAATATGAAACACTGGGTGCAATCTATGCAACTCATGTGGTAATTCCAGCTTATAGGCTACCTTTCCCATTCTTTCAATGATCAGATAAGGCCCCATAAACCTAAGAGCTAACTTCCCCTTCTTTCCAAATCTCAGGATACCTTTCGAAGGTGAGACCTTGAGGTATACCCTATCTCCAAATGGGAATTCTAAGGGTCTATGACCTTTATCAGCATAAGATTTCTGTCTATCCTGAGCAACTTTCAACTGTTGTTGTATGACTTTAATCTTCTCAGTTGTTTGTTATACTAGCTCAGGACCCAGAAGTTGATATTCTCCTGTTTCATACCAACATAAAGGAGATCTACAACGTCTACCATATAATGCCTCATATGGTGCCATATCAATACTGTGCTGATAGCTATTATTATAAGCAAATTCTATCAAGCTCATGTGTAGATCCCAACTTCCTACAAACTAAAGGACACATGCCCTAAGCAAGTCCTCCAAGGTTTGTATGGTCCTTTTAGATTGTCCATCTATTTGTGGGTGAAAGGCTGTACTAAACCTTAACTGTGTATCCAAAGCTTTATGGAGTCGCTCCCAAAAATGACTCGTAAACTGGGGACCTCTATCAGAAACAATAGTAGCTGGAACCCCATGGAAACACACTATCTGTGCCAACTTCTCAGCTATGTAGGTTGTTATAATAGGTAAGAAATGTGCTGTCATTGTCAACCTATCAACTATCACCCAAATGGAATCATGACTTTTGGCTGTTCTAGGCAAACCAACCACAAAGTCCATGGTTACATGATTTGTTACAACCCCAATTTTTTGGGGTTCATTTGGCGAGAAATGTAATTTCTCATATTAAATATATTTGAACAAATAATGATATAATTTGGTTTGAATAAATGGATTTCGTTTACAATAGCCTTGATGGTTGTGTTGTGGGCGTTATTGGCTATTGGGCCCAAATAACAAGGAAATTCAATTAGTAAACGAATAATTGAATATTTGAGAAAAGAAAAATGTGGAAACCTCTAGAAGGCAAATCCAAAGAGGGATTTCGTGCCTCTTGGGTTCCTTGGGTTCCAAGGAGTCCAAAGTTGCAAAGAAAGGGAAATAAGAAAAGAAAAAGATTAATTAGGTATTTCTTTATTAAGAAAGAAATTGAAAATAACGATAAAATAAGGAATATGAATGGAAAGAGGCATAAATGAGATTTCTTGGTGAATTTTCGTATCCATGAGGTTGTTAATATTAAAAGAAATGCCAATAAGGAAAATAAAAGAGAAATAAAGAGAAAACCTCAAAAAGAGTTATTTTAATGAGAAATAAACAAGATACTATGAAATAATGCATATAGATGCATCTAGAAGGATAATAAATATCCTTGGAAAAAAATGTCTAAATAATAGAGTTTCTTGGGGTGCAAGGAGCCCCAATAAAGAGGAAAGAAAGAGAAAATACCAAATTTGCAAAATAAAAAGATAATGTGATACATTATTAATAGGTATTGCTTAAAGGAAGAAATTTCTATTAAAAGAAAATAGAAATTTCGTGGCTAATGGATTAAAAGCTAAGAATAAAGACAATAATGAGAGGGATTTTTGAATTCCTAAATATCCAAGTAATAGGAAATATCAAAGGGGAGAGAGAGAGAATAATTGCTTCTCTTTGAAGGAAAATGATTCCTATTAGAAGAGGGACTTCGTTTCTTTAAGGAAAGCCATCCTAGGGCTTCGTTGACTTCCCCTATATAAGGGGTAAGACTTGGGGGCAAATCCAGAGGAATTCCACGCAGCTATACCTCCCTTCTTCATCTTCTTTTATAAAACCCTAATAGAGGGTGTAGCTCGATCCCTAGAGTAGTGAGGATCGTGTGAGGAGAGTGTGAAGCTTCTACATTGTTAGAGAGGCTGAACGACCGTCGCATTGGCTCCCTACACCTGCACGACGTCGTAGGTTGGTCGTAGGTTAGCTGCAGGCCAGCCAAGGTGGTAGACCTGCTGGGCCCGATCCTGGCCGACTAGCCACATTTTGAAGGCATCCCTGCCTGCGCGAGAGCACGACGGGAGAGGGGGTAGGAGCCGTGGTGTCTAACGGGTTCAAACCAGGAGGTGGAGCCGTGCCATGGGCAGCTAGGGCAGCCACGTCGCGACTGATCCAAGGAGGAAGACGATCAACTGTTCACTGGACGGTCCTACCCCTCCGCGGGATGAAGACCCACTTAACTTATCAGGGGCAAAATTGACATTCTGTTATAATTTCTAATCATACAACGTTGCATGAAGATAGAGGCGACGTGGCACCCTCTCATTGACTGTGGTAAGTGATTTATTGCAAAAATCATATCTAATGATTGGTAACTCCGATTAGGACAAGTAATATATGAATATTGATCAGAAGAATGCAAGAAATCCAATAAAAATATAGTTAGAAGCTAATTCCTCTCTCAATTCGAAAAGTAGTGTAAATTATCATCTTTAATGAATTAAAGGTTAAGAAACCCTATTTTGAAATGAATAAAGTGTTTAATAGGGTTTAATGGATCATTAGAGTTGATGTTAACATGTTAAATGTAAAAAGGTACATTGTGTTAAAAAAAGGAAGAACTTTGCACGTGATTAGTCTAATTTAGAGTTTATGTGCATAAATATGCTTGAAATTTGAAAAGTACATAAAGTTATCATCTTTAATGATATAATTAAGGAAAAACCCTTAGATTTGATGATAGATGGACGTAATGATGTTATTTGGATAATTTAAGCTAATATTAACCTATTGTTAATAAAAGTGAAAATAGGATCTAAAAAGTTGATCTTTTTATATAATTGGCTTAATTTAGGGTTTTGTGCATGTATATGCATTAATGAGCTTGAAAACCCTAATTTAGATGAATATGTCTTTTAATTGTTTTATTTGTTCAAATCCATAAATAAATAGGGATATGATGATCCTAAGTCAATACAAGACTATTAAAATGGATAATTTGAGCAATTAGGGTTTATATGAGTAGAAAAGAGTATTTTAGGATTTGTTGACCTAAAAGGGATAAAGTTTGAGGAATGGATCTAAGGAACCCTAATGAAGATTAATGAAACCCTAAAATGGGTACAAAAACCCTAGAAAGTGAATCCAAGTCAATAAAGTAGATTCTTGATAAAGTGTGTAATAAATAGAGTACATATTCTTTTCAGGAATTATGTGATGATTGAATTGCTTGCTTGGATTACATTCTTGGTTGGGTTTTCTTAATGCTTGTGAAATCATCAGATCAGGTATGTGGTTACGCTTATGATTATCCTGAGTTAGTCTTCTGAGGTTTACTAAAGTTTTCATCGATGTCATGAATTAATTGTTGGATGATTTTAATTCATGCAAACTATAATGTGGATATGACTATCACCTAAGATATGTGCCTACTAGCTCAGATCCTGGTCCCCTCTATGGCTTATTAGTTGACCTAGTACATGACTACCTATGGGGTAGGTCCATCATGTCATCATGACCAAACCCTCACTTCTCTCTTTATTTCTTGCATTATCTTGTTTATTTCTTATCAAAATATCTCTTTTGAGGATTTCTCTTTATTTCTCTTTTATTTTCCTTATTGGTATACCTTTTAATGTTAGGAATTCTTGGGATACGAAAATCCACCAAGGTTAACTCAATTGCACCTCTTTCCACTTATTTTCCACATTTTATCATTGTTTTCAATTTCTTCCTTAATAAAGAAATACTTAATTAATCCTTTCTTTTCTTATTGCCTTTTCATTGCAACTTTGGACTCCTTGGAACCCAAGGAACCCAAGAGGTACGAAATTCAACTTTGGATTATACTCTTTTTCCTTCCAAAGGTTTCCTCATCTTTCTTTTCTCAAAAACTCAATTATTCATTTATTAATTGAATTTCCTTGTTATTGGGCCCAATAGCCAATAAAGCCCACAACACAATCATCAAGGCTATTGTAAACGAAATCCATTTATTCAAAACAAATTATATCATAATTTTTCCAATATCTTTAATATGAGAAATTACATTTCTCACCAAAGGAACCCAAAAATTGGGGTTGTAACATATAATCTTGAGCCAAACATGAGTTGAGCATAGGCTTCAACCACATAGGGGTATGCTTGTGAGCTTGAGCCTTCATAGAGAAGGGACCTCTAGTAGTATGGCTGGAGGTGGAGTTAGCTCTAGAGAGAGAAAGCCGGACCCCAACAAGGAGGTTGGAAGCCTAAAACCCCAAAACTTGAGGAATAGTGGGAGTTGAGGATGATGCGACCTAAGTGGATGATAGTGGATGATAGTGGATGCTACTAGCACCTGTAGTATCAGTGATTATCTACTGGATGAGATAAAGAGTGCTTTAGACCCTGAGGAGGTTTAAGTAACCAGTTGTGAGGCTTTATACCTAGTTGGTTGTCTTGGAAGAGGACTCAACTCCGAAGTGTTGTTCGAGTAGAAGGATCACGGAAGTACATGACATAACTTGGACATGCTTGATTCATGGTTAAGAGTTTGAGCATGCAGTCAGACACCTAAAGATGAACCTATGGTTCCTAGGCCTAAGAGGGGAAGCAGTGTACCCAATACTCATGATGAGATTGGAGTCTCTACAGTTTCGAGCATGGTACTCCTCATGTGTAGAGGTAAAGGAAACCCCTTAAAATAAGGGTATGTTTGATGAACCCCTCACGACGAAGTTGGTCTAATGTTGAGGATGAGAATAAGTGTGAACTATCATGGTTTGGTAAGTGTCTTCTTGTGCCTTAGTAGCTTTCTAGGATTAAGCATGCTCATGTGAATGTAAACCCTAAGGATGCTTGTGACCTTTGTTATCAAGGTGTAGTTTCCTCCCATCCTGGGAGAGGGTCCCTTTGGTAGGGAGTTTACCAGTTTGGTTGGTTTTGAGGTAACCTGAGGAGGTTTCATAGGATCTTGAGAAGCTAAGTGAAGAGTACATGGCATGAGAATGAACCTATAGACCCATAGATAACCATCTCTATGTGCATGTGGATATGTTACCATGGAGGTAACCTGTATGGGGCTTGACCAAGGTAGGCAGGTTGCCATGATCCCTATGAAAGGATGAAAGTCAGCCCATGAATGTAGGAAGAGAGATGATGAATGCTTGGGTAAGGTTCTAAGTTGGACATGTACTATGATATAATCCTAAGTCTATCCTAGGGTCAGGTAGGGGTAAGACCGATGGAAGTAGGAGTTTCCTGATTCCCTAGTTGCACATGACCATAGGGTCGGGAGGTAACAACAATCATTGTCTGAGGGCCATGGGTTAGGAGATTGATCACCTTCATAAACTCATGGGACCCAAAGGGCAGATGAGTAGGGCACTCTCTAATGCATGAGGGAAGAGGGATGACCCCAAAAGTTTCGACACCCTATAGACCTAGAGGAGATGACAAAGGATTGTGTAGTAACCCAAGTAGGTTCGAGACTAGTTTTCCATGGAAGCAACTTTGATATCATGATGTTTGTGATGTGGAGACATAAGTTGCACGTTTCAACTTAGAATTGAAGGTGTACTGGCGATGTGGAATGTATCATCTCTACTCATGGAACAAGAAGAACTTTGTGTTTGGACGACCACCAAATGCTTATTTCCTCTTGTTATGGGAGATAGAGATGGGATAGTACGCATGCCATACACCAAGGATAAAAGATGATGCGAGTTGGAACGATGCTTCGAGGTATGAGGACAGAGATGATAACATACCTTGGTGGAGTGAAAGATACATGGATGGTTTACAAACACTATGAGGAGTAGTGTAGTCATCTTATGAGGATGTTTTATCAGGAGCTATGTGGAATTTGCAAGCGATGCAAGGTAGAGTTTGATCACCAAGAAGATGAGTTCGATGAAGATAGACTTAGAGTTTGAGATGAGATAATAAGTGGCATACCAGAAGGTGTATGTCATCAACATTACCTAATACATAAGAAGGTGAAGTGGTAATGGATGCTCTGGTTGAGATATATCTGCCTAGTTTGGTTGTTAGATTAACCCTATGTTTGGAAAAGAAGGTATGCTTGTCTAACACTAATGTAATGAGATCAGTTAATGGTTGTTTGGTTAGCCAATCTAGTCCTTGATGCAATGAAAGGATGGTGGTAGAACCTCAGATGCACTTCTTTGGAAAAGAAGGTGATGAAACCCCGATAGAATGGTTTAGGGTTTTTTTGAGGTATTGATCTTGAAGAATAATGACATACAGGAGATCATGAATTTAAGATCACCATACATCGTGCTACGAAGATAATAAGTGACAGTGGTACTGTAGATACCTAAGATAAAGTTACATGTGGTATATGGCCAGATAGACGAACACCTATAACCCAATGCATTGATATAATGGATAAAGAGTCCCCGAAAGAGAAATGGAGTTCATCACTATGGATGTTGTAAGTTTCCCTTGGACCAAGGAAGGTCGAAATGCAATATCGGTTACGGTAGATCGCCTTACCTAGATGACATGAGAAAGAAAGAGTTCTATCAAGAGACAGATTTGGTTGAAATACTCATGAGAGAGATGGTTCAATTACACCATGAAGCGAGTTCCAAGGTTCTTGAGTTTGACCTAAAGGTTTCCTTCCAAAAGGTGGAAGTAGGTACATGGAGAACTCGATGTTAGTACAGTTTATCACCCCTAACTAATGGTTAGTATGATCCAAACTAAAGGGTCTGATGAGAGCATATGTACTCATTCGGGGTGATAGCTAGAGATAGTTCTTGTCCTATGCAAGATGTGAAGTTAACCACCATAGCCATTATCGGGATTTAAAGAAGCTCTATAAGAGAGGTTGTGTCAGTCACCACCTTAGTAAGGTGATGTTGGTGAAAGGACCACGTGATGGTTAGAAAAGGACCACAGTGAGTGTAGATGAAGTCGCTTTGATTGTGCAATGGCTGAAAGGAGCCTAGTGACGACAAGAGTCGTGAGCAGATGCAAAGTAGACTGTCATGCAGTTCACTATGGGAAATATGTGGCAAAAAAATCTGACCCCTCTGAGCTACAACTAAGGAAGCTGGGTCCCCGATACATGGGTCCATTTGAAATGGATTGGTGGAGAAGGTTATGGTTGACTTTACCCGTCAGGATAAAGTAATGTGTGATGAGTTCCAGGTGTCCAATTTAGAACACTATGTGAGGTACCCCGACCATGTGTTGCGCAATGAACCTAGTGAGCCCCAAGGGAGGCTGAAATGGCCTGAGTGACATGTGCAGTTTATAGACGACAGGATGAAAGAACTCAGAGAAAAGAATATGTGTTGATAAAAGTTCTTTGGAAGCACCATGAGTACGGTAAAACCACATAGGGGCCAACGATGGACATGGAAAAGTCTTATCTTGAATTGTTTGTTTGCTTGATAGAATTTTGAGGACAAAATTCCCATAAGAGGGGAAGGATGTTACAACCCCAATTTTTTGGGTTCATTTGGTGAGAAATGTAATTTCTCATATTAAAGATATTTGAACAAAGAATGATATAATTTGGTTCCAATAAATGGATTTTGTTTAGAATAGCCTTGATGGTTATGTTGTGGGCTTTATTGGCTATTGGGCCCAAATAACAAGGAAATTCAATTAGTAAATGAATAATTGAATATTTAAGAAAAGAAAAATGTGGAAACCTCTAGAAGGGAAATCCAAAGAGGGATTTCGTGCCTCTTGGGTTCCTTGGGTTCCAAGGAGTCCAAAGTTTCAAAGAAAGGGCAATAAGAAAAGAAAAAGATTAATTAGGTATTTCTTTATTAAGAAAGAAATTGAAAATAATGATAAAATGTGGAAAATGAATGAAAAGAGGCATAAATGAGATTTCTTGGTGAATTTTCGTACCCATGAGGTTACTAATATTAAAAGAAATGCCAATAAGGAAAATAAAAGAGAAATAAAGAGAAAACCTCAAAAAGAGTTATTTTAATGAGAAATAAACAAGATAATGTGAAATAATGCATATAGATGCATCAAGAAGGATAATAAATATCCTTGGAAAAGAATTTCTAAATAATAGAGTTTCTTGGGGTCCAAGGAGCCCCAATAAAGAGGAAAGAAAGAGAAAATACCAAATTTGCAAAATAAAAGGATAATGTGATACATTATTAATAGGTATTGCTTAAAGGAAGAAATTTCTATTAAAAGAAAATAGAAATTTCATGGCTAATGGATTAAAAGATAAGAATAAAGACAATAATGAGAGGGATTTTCGAATTCCTAAATATCCAAGTAATAGGAAATATCAAAGGAGAGAGAAAGAGAGAAGAATGGCTTCTCTTTGAAGGAAAATGATTCCTATTAGAAGAGGGACTTTGTTTCTTTAAGGAAAGCCATCCTAGGGCTTCGTTGATTTCCCCTATATAAGGGGTAAGACTTGGGGGCGAATCCAGAGGAATTCCACGCATCTATACCTCCCTTCTTCATCTTCTTTGATAAAACCCTAATAGAGGGTGTAGATCGATCCCTGGAGCAGTGAGGATCGTGTGAGGAGAGTGCGACACTTCTACATTGTTAGAGAGGCTAGATGACCGTCGCGTTGGCTCCCTGCACCTGCACGACGCTGTAGGTTAGCTGCAGGCCAGCCAAGGCGGTAGACCTACTGGGCTCGATCCCAGTCGACTGGCCACATTCTGAAGGCATCCCCGTCTGCACGAGAGCACGACGGGAGAGGGGGTAGGAGCCGTGGTGGCTAACGGGTACAAACCAGGAGGTGGAGCCGTGCCATGGGCAGCTAGGGCAGCCACGTCGCGGCTGATCCAAGGAGGAAGATGATCAACTATTCACTGGACGATCCTGCCCCTCCGCGGGCTGAAGACCCACTTAACTTATCAGGGGAAAAATCGACATTCTGTTATAATTTCTAATCAAACAACGTTGCATGAAGATAGAGGCGACGTGGCGCCCTCTCATTGGCTGTGGTAAGTGATTTGTTGCAAAAATCATATCTAATGATTGGTAACTCCGATTAGGACAAGTAATATATGAATATTGATAAGGAGAATGCAAGGAATCCAATAAAAATATAGTTAGAAGCTAATTCCGCTTGATATTCGAAGAGTAGTGTAAATTATCATCTTTAATGAATTAAAGATTAAGAAACCCTATTTTGAAATGAATAAAGTGTTTAATAGGGTTTAATGGATCATTAGAGTTGATGTTAACCTGTTAAATGTAAAAGGGTACATTGTGTTAAAAAAGGAAGAACTTTGCACGTGATTAGTCTAATTTAGAATTTATGTGCATAAATATGCTTGAAATTTGAAAAGTACATAAAGTTATCATCTTTAATGATATAATTAAGGAAAAACCCTTAGATTTGATGATAGATGGACGTAATGATGGTTTTTGGATAATTTAAGCCAATATTAACCTATTGTTAATAAAAGTGAAAATAGGATCTAAAAAGATGATCTTTTTATATAATTGGGTTAATTTAGGGTTTTGCGCATGAATATGCATTAATGAGCTTGAAAACCCTAATTTAGATGAATATGTATTTTAATTGTTTTAATTGTTTAAATCCATAAATAAATAGGGATATGATGATCCTAAGTCAATACAAGACTATTAAAATGGATAATTTGAGCAATTAGGGTTTATATGGGTAGAAAAGAGTATTTTAGGATTTGTTGACCTAAAAGGGATAAAGTTTGAGGAATGGATCTAAGAAGCCCTAATGAAGATTAATGAAACCCTAAAATTGGTACAAAAACCCTAGAAAGTGAATCCAAGTCAATAAAGTAGATTCTTGATAAAGTGTGTAATAAATAGAGTACATATTATTTTCAGGAATTATGTGATGATTGAATTGCTTGCTTGGATTACATTCTTGGTTGGGTTTGCTTAATGCTTGTGAAATCATCAGATCAGGTATGTGGTTATGCTTATGATTATCCCGGGTTAGTCTTCCGAGGTTTATCGAAGTTTTCATCGATGTCATGAATTAATTGTTGGATGATTTTAATTCATGCAAACTATAATGTGGATATGACTATCACCTAAGATATGTGCCTACTAGCTCAGATCCTGGTCCCCTCTGTGGCTTATTAGTTGAACTAGTACATGGCTACCTATGGGGTAGGTCCATCAGGTCATCAGTTGACTTAGTACATGGCTACCAATGGGGTAGGTCCATCAAGTCACTTTGAGTTAGATATTGGGCTATTTTTGGGTAGTTCCATGCGACTCTATTACCCTATGTATTGGTTACTTGTAAGGTAGGACCATGGGGGTAAGGATCTACCTAAAGAGAGGTAGCATGCAAGGATAGCACAGAGTTAGGGGATAGGTAAGGAATGAGTAGTATGGCTTAAAACGTAATCTTGGTTGTTAAATGATTAATTGAATGATTACATTGTTTAGAATAATTGCATGATTATTGTTTCCCCCACATACCAGCTTTGGCTGACCGATGTTTTGTTTGTCGGCGTTTTAGGTACAAGCCAAAAGAACAAACAGTAAATCATCATATTGGGAAATACATGGAGTAAAATAAGGAGGATTAGTTAGAGTAGAATCCTTAAGTGGATAGAAGTTTAGATATCCAAGTTTAAAAAAAAAAGGTATGCAAAAGTTTATTTTCTTACAACTTTTTAGTTTAGTCTGTTAAAAGTTAATAATTGTTCTTGGTTAATTTTCAAACCTTTGATCTGGGTTATTAGTTAACGGCTCTGACGTTTCGGTCTCCCTTAATTGGGGGTTACCGGGAGTCAGGGTCATTACATTTGGTATCAGAGCGTAGGTTCCTCAGTTAACCATTAATAATTATTAAATTTTACAAACTCCGTAGAACCAAAGGGAGTTATTAGAGGATTATTCGAAAGATAGAGGTGTCTAGAAAAGGATCACGACCCGGGGGCTGGCAATATTTTCCTCCACACTGCTAGTCGGAATACGAGGACTACCAGATTCGTGTGATTGCCTGGCCAAAGTCTTAGGGTATGAATCGAAATAAGATACCTTTAGGACTTTCTCATCTTATTCATCCCTTCTCAACTCAAATTCTGTTAAGGACCTTAAGGATTAGGGTTTTCTTTCTTCTCCTCTCCCTCTTGAGGTATGGGTAAGGTTAATAAGGTTTAAGGAATCCTCCACCAAATTAATAAAAAGCATGTAAATAGAATGTCATGGACATAAGCTTAATAGATTAAGCGCAAATTAAAGAATAGATACATGCTTAGGTGGTATGATATAAGTTGTCATGTCCTCAGAATAGACCTGAGGCTAGACCTTCTTATTAGGAGGATAGATAAAGATAGTTAGTCTTGGAGATATAAATCTCCATTACAACTAGAAACCTGGCATATCCTCTAAGGATGATGTTAACCCTAACCCTAAGTGAAGGTTAGAGAGAGAGAAAGACATGATGATGAGTTGGATGTCATGATAGACCAGGTGTTTGGATAGACATGCCTCAGATGACGTATGTGCCATGAGAGTTTGGATGAGTTAGTACCTCTGGTGACCCAACACTAGGAAGATTCATGGATGTTAGAGTGAAGGATAGCTCCTTCATTAATGGGGTTAGAGAAAAACCTATAGAACCCTATGGGCTTATGCAGGTAGGGTATAGCTTGCACCAGGGTACGTCAGTGGATGGCAGTAGGTTGAAACCCTGGCCAGTATGCATAATGGATAGCTTATGGGATAAGCATAAAGGGCTAGGTATAATGTAACGACCCCGCCTCCCGGTAACCCCCAAATAAGGGAGATCGAAAGGTCGGTGCCGTTATCCAATTAACAGGATCAAAGGTTCAACAAATAATCAATTATAATTATGAAATTCTACTAACTAAACTGGAATTGGGTATAAAATTAAAACTTTACTTACCTTTGAAAAACTTTGGAAATCTATCTATCCAGAGCTTGAATCTACTCTATCTAATCCTCCTTGCACTTTATGTTTTATTTTCACAATGTGTCACTTTACCGTTTGTTCATTTCAGGGTTGTACCTAAAACGCCGACAAACAAAATGTCAGTCAGTATATTGAAATATACTGGTATGTGGGGACAACCAAAAGTTTGCACATATGGATAACAATCTAATTATCACAATCAAGTTAATTAACAAGCCAATTTACATTTTCCAGTATGACATTCTCCACCGCTTTTCCCTAACCCTGGCATACCCACCTTAGGGTTTCCTTTGCTAATGACTTAAGGCCACCTTCCCAATCCCGAGCTTGGTGCCTGGGGTCACCACTCATGGTGCCCTCTAGTCATGCAATATCATAGGCCACCTTGTCATTCCCGAGCTTGGTGCCTGGGGTCACCACTCAAGGTGTCCATTGCTCTACCCATCTGGGCCTGACCTTTGGCATCATCCATCAGGGTGGCATGTAAGTGCGAGAATCCATACTTCTATTATTAATGTGATAATCATAGTGACTTTATAGTTTGCAAATATGAACATCCAAATTGATAATTTGCATTCAATGCGATTAACCATCCAGAAAATCCTCGAGAAACTAAGGCGATTATTCATAATTAACCACATACCTGATTTGTAGATTCAACAAGCTAATAACAATTCCACGCAAGCAAGTAATCCAAGAAGCAGTTCAACATTCACAAATTCCTAAAAAGCATATGTAACCTATTTACTACACTTTACCAAGAATACATTTATTTAATTGACTTGGATTCACTCTCTAGGGTTTCTAATCCGAATTGGTGTTTTATTTGGGTTCTTTTTTTATCTTTTACAACTTTCCTCATTCATATCCACAAAACCCTAGAATAGTAGTTCTAAGTGAAAAACCCTAATTACTCACATATTCACATTATAGCCTTTATCATCTTTGGTTCCTTTCAGATTAACCACTCATAGTTCATTATGATCTAATTCACCTATGAACTCCATTTATCATTAATTCCAACTTTATCCATTAGAAAACCCTAATTATCATCTTAAGGGTATCTATCTATGATTAGGAACTTTTTATATTCAAAATATCTTAGAACCATCATTTAACAACATATTATCATATTTTTCAAATTAAATATGATCGTATCCTCTTTTACCCTAAATTAGGGTTTCTAAGTGCTTAATCATTCATAATTAGTGTAAAACCCTAAATCATGTAATAAAGCATCTAAATCAGGTTCAAGTTCGTTATCAACTATTCAACAGGTTGCAATTAGTCAATTTCATCACCTAAACAATACGAACTTAACCAATATGTTCAATTAGGGTTTCTTAATCTAATACATAAGTACTTTTCATTAGATTAAAACACTTTTGCGAATGGGAACTCATTCAGATCTCTAACCTATTTTAATATGTTCCTTGTATTTTTCTAAGTAACTTTCATATTTTAACTTTGTTCATCCGAGATTCCTAGAAGAAGTTATGATTTTTGTAAGAAAATCCCTTTCTATTGATTATTAGCAATTTACAAAAAAGCCAAGATCATTAGATTCGTGGTCCGATGGTCCACTCAGGATCCAACGGCCAGGGATGCACGCGCCTTAACTTGTGATTAAAGGTAGTCAAAGGACAATCCTGTCCTTACCTTACTGAAGACGCCACAGGCGTAACAAGGTCTTTTCCCCTTCTCTTCTTCTTCCTTGCGGTGAATCCCGCGTGCAGCACAGGGTCGACACTACGGTCAACAGCGGTGTTGACTTCGAGCTCCCACTTCTCCACTCTTGAAACGACGCACCACCCTCCGTCGACAGGTCCTTTCGGACTCACCTACACCTCCAATCTCCTCGGACATGCGCCGCTTGCTCGGGTCATGAAGAAGCACCTCTGGTGGTGGTTCAGGTGAATCGGTAATGAAATCCAGAGGGAAGAGTAGCACCTCGAGGGCGGGGAAAGGATGAGGGATGGCCGCGAAGGGTGGTTGGCAGAAGTCCTGGACGTTGGGGGATTCTCCCACCGCTTCCTAAAGATAGCCAAACCCAGGCTCATTGAGTTCGGCTTCCCAATCCGAACTTGATGGAAAGATTTCCAAGAGCCCTCGTCAACTAGGGAGATAGAAACTCGGGGGGGGGGGAGGAATAGGCAATTGGGCTATTTCCTTTTACAGTCTGTCCCAGTTCGTCCCAAGCTAGGTGACAAACGGAAATCCTCAGATCCCGATCCTAGGGCCAGGAATGCGAGCTAAATAGTAGCCTGATTGCCCAAATCGTGACATGTATATCGAAAAAACCATTATCCTTCACACTTTAGGATAACTTCAAAATTGCATATCTTGAAATACGTGCATCATTTTGCAACCAAATTTTGAGGGAAACTTCCTCTTGGCTTTATCTACTCTCATACCAAAATTGAGTCCCAAATTCCAAAGGAAAACAACTTTTTCTTCAAAAGTTCATTATTCTTTAGTAAGACTTATTTAATTGATATTTCCTCTTTCTTAATTTCTTATTTCTCATTATTTCTATTCCTTGTAATACAGGAAAGCAAGTGGGGTTCGAATTATTACTCATCATGACCAAACCCTCACTTCTCTCTTTATTTCTTGCATTATCTTGTGTATTTCTTATCAAAATATCTCTTTTGAGGATTTCTCTTTATTTCTCTTTTATTTTTCTTATTGCTATACCTTTTAATGTTAGGAATTCTTGGGATATGAAAATCCACCAAGGTTAACTCAATAGCACCTCTTTCCACTTATTTTCCACATTTTATCATTGTTTTAAATTTCTTTCTTAATAAAGAAATACTTAATTAGTCTTTTCTTTTCTTATTGCCTTTTCTTTGCAACTTTGGACTCCTTGGAACCCAAGGAACCCAAGAGGAACGAAATTCAACTTTGGATTATACTCTTTTTCCTTCCAAATGTTTCCTCATCTTTCTTTTCTCAAAAACTCAATTATTCATTTATTAATTAAATTTCCTTGTTATTGGGCCCAATAGCCAATAAAGCCCACAACACAATCATCAAGGCTATTGTAAATGAAATCCATTTATTCAAAACAAATTATATCATTATTTGTTCCAATATCTTTAATATCATAAATTACATTTCTCACCAAAGGAACCCAAAAATTGGGGTTGTAACATCCTTCCCCTCTTATAAGAATTTTTCCCTCAAAATTCCATCAAGCAAGCAAACAAATAGGATAAGCCTTTCTTATGTCCATTAGGGCTCCCATGTGGCTTCACCCTTTCCATGGTACTTCCCAAGAACCTTCATCATCTCATATCCTTTCATCTGAGTTCTTTCTTACCTTGGTATACCGTACCCTCATAGATGACTCAGGACGTTTCAGCCTCTCAAAAGCTGAATAGGTTCAAGGATCAACACATGGTTTGGGTACCTCACATAGTGATCTAGATCAGACTCATGGAACACATTTCACATCATGTTATCCTGAGGGGCAAGGATACACAACCATCTCCACTAATCCATCTCAAATGGACCCATATATCGGGAACTCAGCTTTCTCAGCTGTAGTCTAGAGGGGTCGGATTTTCACATCACACATTTTCCTACAGTGAACTGCATGTCAGTCTGCTTTGCATCAGCTCACGACTTATGTCGTCTCTGGGCTCTCTCTCTCTCAGCCATCACACGATTAAAGCAACTTCATCTGCACACACTGTGGTTCTTTTCTGACCTTTGTGAGGCCTCCTTCACCAACATCATCTTAATGAAGCGGTGACCAACACAACCTCTCAAAAAAAAACTTCTTGCATCCCGATAAAGGCTATGGTTGTAACATCCCTGACCTGGGTTATGAGTTAACCCTAGGTGTTTTGCCTAAATATGTAATTAAATCCTTGTGATTAACTCTGAGCATGTAATTAAGCTTCTCAGAAATGTATATTTCAGTTTTTGCTCCTTTTTATATAAAGTTGTAGCACTGTTTTGTAATACAGGGACCTATGTGCAATTTACCCATTTAGAAGGGTTAACCTGCAATTTGCACATGATGAGGTGTTCCTCTGATGTTGAGACATCATGAGAAACATTTTGGTAAAGTTTGAGGGATTTCCCAAGCTTGAGCACCAAGGTGCAGCTGTGGAAGCAATCCCGGTACTTGAAACCCTAATTTGGGGTAAAATGCAATTTACCCAAATAATGGGAAGCAATTTGTATAGAATGTTATCTAAAGTATCTTGTTAGACTCTTGCCATCATTTAGAGAAGAAATGATGAGGAATTCACCTCAATTGAGTTATCAAGTTAAGAAATAGGCTCTGTGATTGAATAATCAGGGTATATGTGCAATATCCCTTTAAGTATGAACTTTATTATTAGATTGTTCTTCCTTGCCTTCTTTTCTATAACTTAAGATAAGGTTTGTCCTTAGAATAAAGAGGAAGGGACGAGCAAGTAATAAAGGAAGGACTTAGTTGGAATTAAGGGAAACTTATGAACTAATATTGAAAATCCTATCCCATGTATATAAGCCCTCTTTCCCTTAGTTGCAAGGGAACTTAACCTTCGTTCCCTTTACTGTTTCATTTCACCAAAGACGACCAAGGACTGCCTTGGAGCTAAGGAGGACGAACAAGGGGTGCAAGGTAGGTTTAAACCCCTCTTCTTGCCTAATTCCATGGTTAGAATTCGAATTCAGGGTCATCTTCATGGCTAATTCTCGAAACCCTATCTTTCTATCCGTCTCTTTTCATCCTTCCTTGGAGTTTTCACCTTGGCCAACCTGTGGGAACTCAAGGACGCCATTAGAGCTTGGAGCTTGAAAGCTTGGAGCTCAAGAAGCAAGCTTTAGGCGGGTTTTATAACTCTAAACCTATGCTTTACTATGTGCATCTTTGTATGCGATTTAATGATAGCTCTTAGTATTTCCCTACTTTTCCCTGCTATTTTGCAAGCAAAACCGTGGGATATCTGTACTGTTCTTGAACTAGAAGATGAAGGCGTGATTTCCAAGAAAAACCCACCGCTTTTCTTTTCCCTAAACGGTCCTAACAGTTTGCTCTCACGACCTCAAGACCGTGAGAGAGCCTCGCGGTCTCGAGACCGTGAGAGGGCTCGCGGTCTCAAGACCGATTGGCCTTGTTGACCGAGCGCGGACCGTATACGAAACCTGTTCCTTATTATATAGGCTAAATACCCTCAAAATTTGGGAGACTAACTCCAAAGGAATCGGGAGATATGACCTTTTTAAGTCACAACTTTAAATGAATTAATTGCTGATTTTCAAACGGTCTGAAATTGCCTTTTTGGGCAAAAGGTCTCAAGACCGTGAAAGGTCGTTGACTAAGCGTTGACCCCATGAGATTACTGTTCAAAATTATGTTAATTAACAACTCACCAAGTTTGATGGTCTAATTCCAAACGGGCTAAGAGTTGAAGGGTGAATACTAGGGCTAACCCTAGATAAAATTAGTACTGAAATTATGGTGACCTAATTAGGGTTTTTAGGGTTGATTGACCTAAACGGTCTCAAGACCATGTGGGGTCCACCCACATGACCTCAAGACCGTGAGGACAATCACCCAAGACCATTTGAAGGTCTAGGGTCGAGTAATTTGACCAATTGAACACCCAATTGCAAATAAGTTATCAATTTAATCAAAATTCTGATTTCTGTGACCAATCATGGTTCAACCTCTATCAAATCACCTTAGATTTTGATGAAATCTTGGGCAAACGGTCTCAAGACCATGTGGGGTCCACCCACATGACCTCAAGACCGTTTGAGCCAAGTTTGGGCCCAATTGGAGCTCAATTGAAGGGTTCAACCTTGTGTTGATACACATTGTTGAGTGTTGATGGGTGAACATTGATAGACCTTAATTGAATCGATTTCAATCCTAATTGGTCAACAATTGAGGGTCAATTGAATGACCATTTGGTTAAGCATAACCTTAATTAACTCAATCCATAGGTGGTCAACAGTTATTGGACCTTTTGAAGGCTTCAACATCAGTTGACATCATCGTTTGATTTGTTGAACCTTTGTTGAAGGACCTTGTGGTTGAGACCATGAGAGGCTCACGACCTCAGGACCGTGAGGTGGCTCACGACCTCAGGACCGTGAGGTGGCTCACGACCTCAGGACCGTGAGGTGGCTCACGACCTCAGGACCGTGAGGTGGCTCACGACCTCAGGACCGTGAGGTGGCTCACGACCTCAGGACCGTGAGGTGGCTCACGACCTCAGGACCGTGAGGTGGCTCACGACCTCAGGACCGTGAGGTGGCTCACGACCTCAAGACCATGAGGTGACTCACGACCTCAAGACTGTGAGGTGGCTCACGACCTCAAGACCGTGAGGAGGCTCACGACCTCAAGATCGTGAGGGGGCTCACGATCTCAAGCCCATGAGGAGGCTCACGGTCTTGGAGCTAGAAAGGGGCTCATGGACTTGAAAGGTCAAAGTGAGCAATCGGTCAACACTTTCAACCGAATTCAATCATGTGATGGTTCAATGTTGCTCAAATCAAACACTAATGATAATCTAAGATAGTAAGGAGTTATTTGATTAAGGTTTTTGACTATGATGATGATCAATGGGGTGAATTACCAAGATACCCCTGAAGGGTCAATTGAGTTATACCTTGCTCAATTCAAACCCTAATTACATGAGAATGATGTTTTTAGTCATAATGACTCTATCTAACCTGATCTAGTCTAATGTTATCATCAACCATTAGTATGATGAAAGAGAGAGAAAGTACCCTAGAGAGAGAAAGTAAATCTAATCACTTAATGGTGATGTTTTTGGCTATGTAAGCCTATGATGACTCAACCCAACCTGTTTTAGAGTGATGTTGACATCACCTAACCTTATGATGAGAGAGAAAGTACTTCTAGAGAGAGAAAGTACTTCTAGAGAGAGAAAGTACCTCTTTTAAATGGAAACTCAATTGAAGCATCCCCATTACATAGAAATGAGCATAATTAGGGTATGATCCACCTGTGTGAGATCATAGAAACCCTAATTATGATAAATGATGAACCTTTAACTAATCCAAGAGCATCAATGAAGGTGTTACTCAAACATGATGATGTTATGAGTTTAATTCACCTTGATGTGAATAGTAAAACCCTAATTCAAGGGTGATGACATGTAATGTGAATAGTAAACCCTAATTCAAGGGTAATGGCATGCTTTTGAGCAATAAACTCTATTTGATTTAAATTAAAGATTTAACTCTTATGACAAGAGTAGGAAGTACATTCCTTATTGTTGTATTACCTTTATCAGATGTATTAATCATGCAGGTTCTGATATGAAGGTAATCATATCCAGGTATGGATGTTGATGTTATATTCATTGAAGGCATGTTGTAGCCTTATGAATAAGTAATGTAATCTGATGCCTTGCTAGTGGCATCCTATGCTGATAATGGGCTATGAGAGCCATGAATACCATCAAGGTCATGTTTTAGAGATGACTTGTGATGAGGATAATGAGAAATGATGATTGATATGAGTTAGGCTTGTTACATTTAGTATTCTTCTTTTATAGCTGCTATGCTACTGTTATTGTTTGAAGAACAATGTATGCTGTTAAAGAATACTGAATGTACCTAACTAATCAAGTATAATGTAGAGCCCTGATCATAGATCCATCATTGTCAGAAATTAAGTGATGGTGAAACAGGTTTTCCTCAGGGAACTCCTGGAGCACATACTTTTGAGTATGTGGGGTATATGGATGTGTAGAACCTTACATCCTAGTGTAGGAAAGTGATGTAGATGTGGAATCCATCCATCCTTCACTATAGTTCCATACCGTATCAGTGGTAGGTAAACATGAAACCTCCTGATGACGAAGAAAATACAGATATCCGTATCAGTGGTAGGTAAATATGAAACCTCCTGATGACGAAGAGAGTACAGAACGCCACTGTGACTCTAGAATAGCGAAGGACCAGTTTACCCTGGTGAGCTATAATAGTAGAGACATGAGATGTCCTACAAGTGATCCTCTTACTGACTGAGGAAGGTGAAGGTCATGAGAATCCGGCTCTCTTAATGACCTATGTATGATACTGATGCGGCTTCTCAGCGATCAGTTGGAGTATGAGTGGTAAGCCTCATCTCCACAGGGCATAATGTTGTTTGTAAAACATAATCAACCATGTAGTATAACTTGTTAGAGATGACTCCAAGTTAGTTGATTGATGTTACATTGCAATAATGTTGATATTCTCCATATCTCCTAATTTGTAGAGATCTTGTTATATCTGCAACTGTTATAGAATGCTTTGAAGGCTTTACTGTTTAAGATATTCTTTGATGTTATAATAAAGCTTCTGGCGAAGAGTTATAACTCTCGCTGGGACAATTATGTATAATTGTCTCACCCCGTAGACTTCAACTTTTTAGGTGGACGTCGGAGACGAAGAAACCAGCCTACAAGTGATCAGTCTCAGCAGCAGCACCAGGGGCAGCAGTAATCTCAGGTGGAGATTTGTCCTGCCATGTGGTGTAGTTAGAGTCAGTCCTATGTGTCCTCTGTACTCTCAGGTCTTGGAGTCTTGTGTCATGTGATCTTGAGATTTTGTATCTTGATGTATATAATTACTCAAGAAGTGATTATCCTGAGATGTAAACAGTTACCTCTCTTTATGAAAGGAGTTTTTATGGATACAAGTTCTTATCTCGAAAAGTTTTAATTTCCCGTGATTTTTGTCTTCCGTTGATTATCGATTCGCTTCCGCTAAGTTTTAATCGTGTTTATGTCATGGTTTGGAGATCAGACCCCACAATTAGTGGTATCAGAGCTCCAGGTTCAGTTGAGTCTACAGAGGCATAGGACTTAGGATGTCGAGTCTACCTTTAGTACTCCTTCCTTATCTAATAGAATCTTCTGCTCCTCAGGAGAAGAAGATACATAAGAATGTCAGAACATCGCGATGAGCACGTGGCAGAAAGTAGTGCTAGTGCACCTCGAGGCGGTGCAAGAGTTCCGAGAATAGAACAACCTGCACCTGAGTCGCCAAGAGAGCCACCCCATTTCAACCCAGCTGACATGAGTGATCCAGCTGTACAGACGATGTTCGGGCAGTTTATGACTGCCATGACACATATAACCGATAGGATGCCCATTCCTGCACCTAGGGCACCTGTCCAGCCTGAAGTACAAGGTATTGGTAAGACATTCGAACGACTTCGTCGTGTCGGAGGTACCGAGTACTTCGGAACTGCCGATCCTGCAGATGCTGACTTATGGTTGACAGAGTTGGAGAAGGCTTTCAGGATTCTTATTATTCCGGAAGCTGAGAAGGTTAGACATGCTGTCTATCTTCTCAAAGGTAGTGCTGGTCACTGGTGGAACATGGAAGAGCAGAAGAGACCCGGAGTAGAGTTCTCATGGGAAGAGTTTCGTCGGGAATTTATCAATAGATATTTTCCAAAAACCTTCCTAGATGAGAAGATTTCTCAGTTTGAGAAACTAAGGCAGGGTATGATGAACATTAGCGAGTATGAAGCTAAGTTCATGGAGCTGTTGCGGTTTTGTCCGCACATGGCCGCTACGGATGAGGAAAGAATCAGAAGATTTGAAAAGGGTTTGAATTCCGATATGTCAACCCCTGTGTCTGCCTTAGAAAACAGAGAGAGATTCTCTACCTTCGTTGAGTCAGTCCGAAGGATAGAGAGATCTGTTGTTGAGAAAAGACAAACCCATAAAAGATATCCCCAGTTCCAGGGTTCTTCATCTAGGGATTCCAAGAAACCTAGATTCTCTGCACCTAACCCTCCACCACCCAGATCAAGTTTTCAAACTCAATGGACACCAAGCAGAGGTAGAGGGCGGAGTCAACCGCTTCAAGGGACGCACAGTTCTGCATCAGTGTCAGTTACTGGACCACCCAGACCACAGCAACAGGAGAAGAGTTGCTATAACTGTGGTAAGGTGGGACACTTGATGAAGGATTGTCGTTCTAGACCTATCGGTGTGACACAACAACCTCTGAGACAGAATCAACAGGGATCTCAGAATAGACAACACCAAGGAGCAGCTCGAGGACGTGGACAAGCGTCTCAAGCTGGATCATCAGCACCACCTCAACACCAGGCGACTGCGAGGTTCTATGCTATGAATCCACCTGAGGCAGTTGTCAATCCACGGGTAGTGGCAGGTCAGATGAAACTTTTATATTCTAATATGTCTATATCCTGTGATGTATCTGTTCTGATTGATCCGGGTGCTACGCACTCTTTCATCACTCGTGAAGTGATTCGTAACTGCAATGTGACTGTTAGTCATAGAGCAGATAGTTTGTTGTTAGAGACTCCGTTGAGTGGGTCTGCCGTTTTGCAGGAGGTATGTTCTCCCTGCATCCTTTTCTTTTCTGACCATCGCATTCAAGTGGACCTTATACCACTTGATATGCAGGGGTTTGATGTAATCCTTGGGATGGATACCTTAGAAAGGTATAGAGTTGTCTTGGATTGTGAGTCCAAGTTGGTTGTGTTTGCTGATGAAAGCAACACATGGATCTTTCAAGGTGAAAGAAAGATTCTGCCCACCTGTCTTGTGTCAGCTATGGTTGCTGATAAGCTGTTGAGGCAAGGATGTTATGCATTCTTAGCCCATGTGGTAGATGTTACCAAGGAAAGTTCCAACCCTGCTGAAGTTCCCATAGTCAGGGAATTCGAGGATGTGTTTCCTGAAGAACTTCCTGGTATACCACCACCTCGAGAGATTGACTTTGAAATCAATCTGATTCCAGATACGAAACCCATAGCTCAAACTCCGTATAGAATGGCTCCTGCCGAGATGGCAGAACTCAAGAAACAGCTTCAAGAGTTACTTGAGAGAGGTTTTATCCGACCGAGTACTTCACCTTGGGGTGCTCCGGTCTTGTTTGTTAAAAAGAAAGATGGGTCAATGCGGTTATGCATCGACTATAGACAACTCAATAAAGTGACAATAAAGAATAAGTATCCTCTGCCGAGGATTGATGATCTCTTTGACCAGTTGCGTGGTGCAACAGTCTTTTCAAAGATAGACTTGAGGTCTGGATATCATCAACTCCGTATTAAGGATGGTGACATATCCAAGTCTGCCTTTAGGACAAGATATGGTCACTATGAGTTCACGGTTATGTCGTTTGGACTAACCAATGCACCAGCTGCATTCATGGAACTCATGAATAGAGTTTTTCGACCTTTCCTTGATCAGTGTGTTGTCTTCTTTATAGATGACATTCTGATCTATAGTAAGGATGCTCAGCAGCATGAGCAGCATCTTCGCCAAGCTTTGACCTTGCTAAGAGAACATAAGTTGTACGCTAAGTTTAGCAAGTGTGAGTTCTGGCTGCCGGAAGTATCTTTTCTTGGGCATGTGATATCTGCCTCGGGAATTCGTGTTGACCCTACAAAGGTAGAATCTGTTCTACAATGGGAACAACCGAAGACACCGACGGAGATTCGAAGCTTCTTGGGGTTAGCTGGCTATTATCGAAGGTTCATAAAGAACTTTAGTTCCATAGCTTTACCTTTGACTAAGTTAACCCGGAAAGATGTTCCTTTTTCTTGGAGTGATAAGTGTCAACAATCTTTCCAGCTGCTGAAGGAGAGGTTGACAAGTGCACCTGTGCTAGTGCTACCTGAACAAGGAAAAGGGTATATAGTTTTCTGTGATGCTTCCAAAAATGGACTAGGATGTGTGTTGATGCAGGATAAACAAGTGATTTCTTTTGCTTCCCGACAGCTTAAGAAACACGAGGAGAATTATCCAACACACGATCTGGAGTTAGCAGCTGTGGTTCATGCTTTGAAGATCTGGAGACATTATCTCTACGGAGAAACATTCCAGATTTTCACAGACCACAAAAACCTTAAGTATATCTTCTCTCAGCATGAGCTCAACATGAGGCAACGTCGCTGGATGGAGTTAATCAAGGACTACGACTGTACAATTGATTACCATCCAGGTAAGGCCAATGTTGTTGCAGATGCCTTGAGTAGGAAATCAGCAACATCAACCATGGATAGAGCACAACTAAGCTCTTTAGTATGCTCTAGGAGAGATATGCTTATCTCTTTAAGGCAAGACAATGTACAGTTGAAGGTGTCATTGCTAGCCGGTTTGTTAGCTGAGATGCATATTAAACCTACCCTAAGAGAGCAGATTAAAGAAGCACAGCTAGATGATGCTGCAGTTCAACATATAAGATCTGAGTATGGAAATGAGAAACAAGATGGGTTTCATGACTCAAAAGATCAAGTAGCTTGTTATAATGGAAGAATGATAGTGCCGGATGTGGACAACTTAAGGAAGTTAGTCCTGGAAGAAGCCCATTCTTCCATGTATGCTATGCATCCAGGGAGCACCAAGATGTATCGGAATTTGAAGGATCTGTATTGGTGGCCTGGGATGAAGAAGGACGTTGCAGAGTTTGTTCTAAGGTGTCCTGTGTGTCAGCAAGTTAAAGCTGAACACCAGAAGCCTGCAGGGACAATGCAACCTTTACCCATATCACAGTGGAAGTGGGACCATGTGACCATGGACTTTGTTGTTGGCCTACCCAGGACAAGCAAAGGACATGATTCCATTTGGGTAATTGTTGATAGGTTGACTAAGACAGCACATTTCCTACCTGTCAAAATAACCTATTCTGCTGAAAGGTTATCAGAGTTGTATGTTCAAGAGATAGTACGTTTGCACGGAGTTCCTGTCACAATAGTTTCGGACAGAGGTCCTCAGTTTACAAGTCGTTTTTGGGAACAGTTACACAGCGCCTTAGGCACTAAGCTGAGGTTTAGTACGGCCTTTCATCCACAGACTGATGGACAGTCGGAAAGAACCATACAAACCTTAGAAGACCTGTTGCGAGCATGTGTTCTCCAGTTTACCGGAAGTTGGGACCTACACCTAAGCTTGATAGAATTTGCCTATAACAATAGCTATCAGCATAGTATTGATATGGCACCTTATGAAGCCTTATATGGTAGACGTTGTAGATCACCCTTGTGTTGGTTTGAGACTGGTGAGCACCAGTTGTTAGGTCCTGACCTGGTGCAGCAAACCACGGAAAAGATTAAAGTAATACAGCATAAGATTAAGACTGCTCAGGATAGGCAGAAATCTTATGCTAACAAACGTCGTAGACCTTTAGAGTTCCAGGTTGGAGACAAAGTGTATCTTAAGGTCTCACCTTGGAAAGGGGTCCTTCGTTTTGGAAGGAAGGGGAAGTTAGCTCCTAGATATATGGGGCCTTATCCAATCATTGAACGGATTGGAAAGGTAGCATATAAACTAGAGCTGCCCCCAGAATTACAGAGGTTACATCCTGTGTTTCACATTTCTATGTTGAAGAAATGTCACCCAGACACCGAGTCAGTTCTACAACCTATGGAAGTAGAATTGAATGATGACATATCCTATGAGGAGGGACCAGTGTCAATCCTTGATAAACGAATTAAAAAGTTAAAGAAAAAAGATATAAGTCTTGTGAAAGTCCTCTGGAATCACCGTGGTATTGAAGAAGCCACTTGGGAGTTAGAGGATGAGATGAGAAGGAAGTATCCTGCCCTTTTCTCGTAATATGTTTTATCGATTTCGGGGACGAAATCCTTGTAAGGGGTGGATAATTTGTAACATCCCTGACCTGGGTTATGAGTTAACCCTAGGTGTTTTGCCTAAATATGTAATTAAATCCTTGTGATTAACTCTGAGCATGTAATTAAGCTTCTCAGAAATGTATATTTCAGTTTTTGCTCCTTTTTATATAAAGTTGTAGCACTGTTTTGTAATACAGGGACCTATGTGCAATTTACCCATTTAGAAGGGTTAACCTGCAATTTTCACATGATGAGGTGTTCCTCTGATGTTGAGACATCATGAGAAACATTTTGGTAAAGTTTGAGGGATTTCCCAAGCTTGAGCACCAAGGTGCAGCTGTGGAAGCAATCCCGGTACTTGAAACCCTAATTTGGGGTAAAATGCAATTTACCCAAATAATGGGAAGCAATTTGTATAGAATGTTATCTAAAGTATCTTGTTAGACTCTTGCCATCATTTAGAGAAGAAATGATGAGGAATTCACCTCAATTGAGTTATCAAGTTAAGAAATAGGCTCTGTGATTGAATAATCAGGGTATATGTGCAATATCCCTTTAAGTATGAACTTTATTATTAGATTGTTCTTCCTTGCCTTCTTTTCTATAACTTAAGATAAGGTTTGTCCTTAGAATAAAGAGGAAGGGACGAGCAAGTAATAAAGGAAGGACTTAGTTGGAATTAAGGGAAACTTATGAACTAATATTGAAAATCCTATCCCATGTATATAAGCCCTCTTTCCCTTAGTTGCAAGGGAACTTAACCTTCGTTCCCTTTACTGTTTCATTTCACCAAAGACGACCAAGGACTGCCTTGGAGCTAAGGAGGACGAACAAGGGGTGCAAGGTAGGTTTAAACCCCTCTTCTTGCCTAATTCCATGGTTAGAATTCGAATTCAGGGTCATCTTCATGGCTAATTCTCGAAACCCTATCTTTCTAGCCGTCTCTTTTCATCCTTCCTTGGAGTTTTCACCTTGGCCAACCTGTGGGAACTCAAGGACGCCATTAGAGCTTGGAGCTTGAAAGCTTGGAGCTCAAGAAGCAAGCTTTAGGCGGGTTTTATAACTCTAAACCTATGCTTTACTATGTGCATCTTTGTATGCGATTTAATGATAGCTCTTAGTATTTCCCTACTTTTCCCTGCTATTTTGCAAGCAAAACCGTGGGATATCTGTACTGTTCTTGAACTAGAATATGAAGGCGTGATTTCCAAGAAAAACCCACCGCTTTTCTTTTCCCTAAACGGTCCTAACAGTTTGCTCTCACGACCTCAAGACCGTGAGAGAGCCTCGCGGTCTCGAGACCGTGATAGGGCTCGCGGTCTCAAGACCGATTGGCCTTGTTGACCGAGCGCGGACCGTATAAGAAACCTGTTCCTAATTATATAGGCTAAATACCCTCAAAATTTGGGAGACTAACTCCAAAGGAATCGGGAGATATGACCTTTTTAAGTCACAACTTTAAATGAATTAATTGCTGATTTTCAAACGGTCTGAAATTGCCTTTTTGGGCAAAAGGTCTCAAGACCGTGAAAGGTCGTTGACTAAGCGTTGACCCCATGAGATTACTGTTCAAAATTATGTTAATTAACAACTCACCAAGTTTGATGGTCTAATTCCAAACGGGCTAAGAGTTGAAGGGTGAATACTAGGGCTAACCCTAGATAAAATTAGTACTGAAATTATGGTGACCTAATTAGGGTTTTTAGGGTTGATTGACCTAAACGGTCTCAAGACCATGTGGGGTCCACCCACATGACCTCAAGACCGTGAGGACAATCACCCAAGACCATTTGAAGGTCTAGGGTCGAGTAATTTGACCAATTGAACACCCAATTGCAAATAAGTTATCAATTTAATCAAAATTCTGATTTCTGTGACCAATCATGGTTCAACCTCTATCAAATCACCTTAGATTTTGATGAAATCTTGGGAAAACGGTCTCAAGACCATGTGGGGTCCACCCACATGACCTCAAGACCGTTTGAGCCAAGTTTGGGCCCAATTGGAGCTCAATTGAAGGGTTCAACCTTGTGTTGATACACATTGTTGAGTGTTGATGGGTGAACATTGATAGACCTTAATTGAATCGATTTCAATCCTAATTGGTCAACAATTGAGGGTCAATTGAATGACCATTTGGTTAAGCATAACCTTAATTAACTCAATCCATAGGTGGTCAACAGTTATTGGACCTTTTGAAGGCTTCAACATCAGTTGACATCATCGTTTGATTTGTTGAACCTTTGTTGAAGGACCTTGTGGTTGAGACCATGAGAGGCTCACGACCTCAGGACCGTGAGGTGGCTCACGACCTCAGGACCGTGAGGTGGCTCACGACCTCAGGACCGTGAGGTGGCTCACGACCTCAGGACCGTGAGGTGGCTCACGACCTCAGGACCGTGAGGTGGCTCACGACCTCAGGACCGTGAGGTGGCTCACGACCTCAGGACCGTGAGGTGGCTCACGACCTCAAGACCATGAGGTGACTCACGACCTCAAGACCGTGAGGTGGCTCACGACCTCAAGACCGTGAGGAGGCTCACGACCTCAAGATCGTGAGGGGGCTCACGATCTCAAGCCCATGAGGAGGCTCACGGTCTTGGAGCTAGAAAGGGGCTCATGGACTTGAAAGGTCAAAGTGAGCAATCGGTCAACACTTTCAACCGAATTCAATCATGTGATGGTTCAATGTTGCTCAAATCAAACACTAATGATAATCTAAGATAGTAAGGAGTTATTTGATTAAGGTTTTTGACTATGATGATGATCAATGGGGTGAATTACCAAGATACCCCTGAAGGGTCAATTGAGTTATACCTTGCTCAATTCAAACCCTAATTACATGAGAATGATGTTTTTAGTCATAATGACTCTATCTAACCTGATCTAGTCTAATGTTATCATCAACCATTAGTATGATGAAAGAGAGAGAAAGTACCCTAGAGAGAGAAAGTAAATCTAATCACTTAATGGTGATGTTTTTGGCTATGTAAGCCTATGATGACTCAACCCAACCTGTTTTAGAGTGATGTTGACATCACCTAACCTTATGATGAGAGAGAAAGTACTTCTAGAGAGAGAAAGTACTTCTAGAGAGAGAAAGTACCTCTTTTAAATGGAAACTCAATTGAAGCATCCCCATTACACAGAAATGAGCATAATTAGGGTATGATCCACCTGTGTGAGATCATAGAAACCCTAATTATGATAAATGATGAACCTTTAACTAATCCAAGAGCATCAATGAAGGTGTTACTCAAACATGATGATGTTATGAGTTTAATTCACCTTGATGTGAATAGTAAAACCCTAATTCAAGGGTGATGACATGTAATGTGAATAGTAAACCCTAATTCAAGGGTAATGGCATGCTTTTGAGCAATAAACTCTATTTGATTTAAATTAAAGATTTAACTCTTATGACAAGAGTAGGAAGTACATTCCTTATTGTTGTATTACCTTTATCAGATGTATTAATCATGCAGGTTCTGATATGAAGGTAATCATATCCAGGTATGGATGTTGATGTTATATTCATTGAAGGCATGTTGTAGCCTTATGAATAAGTAATGTAATCTGATGCCTTGCTAGTGGCATCCTATGCTGATAATGGGCTATGAGAGCCATGAATACCATCAAGGTCATGTTTTAGAGATGACTTGTGATGAGGATAATGAGAAATGATGATTGATATGAGTTAGGCTTGTTACATTTAGTATTCTTCTTTTATAGCTGCTATGCTACTGTTATTGTTTGAAGAACAATGTATGTTGTTAAAGAATACTGAATGTACCTAACTAATCAAGTATAATGTAGAGCCCTGATCATAGATCCATCATTGTCAGAAATTAAGTGATGGTGAAACAGGTTTTCCTCAGGGAACTCCTGGAGCACATACTTTTGAGTATGTGGGGTATATGGATGTGTAGAACCTTACATCCTAGTGTAGGAAAGTGATGTAGATGTGGAATCCATCCATCCTTCACTATAGTTCCATACCGTATCAGTGGTAGGTAAACATGAAACCTCCTGATGACGAAGAAAATACAGATATCCGTATCAGTGGTAGGTAAATATGAAACCTCCTGATGACGAAGAGAGTACAGAACGCCACTGTGACTCTAGAATAGTGAAGGACCAGTTTACCCTGGTGAGCTATAATAGTAGAGACATGAGATGTCCTACAAGTGATCCTCTTACTGACTGAGGAAGGTGAAGGTCATGAGAATCCGGCTCTCTTAATGACCTATGTATGATACTGATGCGGCTTCTCAGCGATCAGTTGGAGTATGAGTGGTAAGCCTCATCTCCACAGGGCATAATGTTGTTTGTAAAACATAATCAACCATGTAGTATAACTTGTTAGAGATGACTCCAAGTTAGTTGATTGATGTTACATTGCAATAATGTTGATATTCTCCATATCTCCTAATTTGTAGAGATCTTGTTATATCTGCAACTGTTATAGAATGCTTTGAAGGCTTTACTGTTTAAGATATTCTTTGATGTTATAATAAAGCTTCTGGCGAAGAGTTATAACTCTCGCTGGGACAATTATGTATAATTGTCTCACCCCGTAGACTTCAACTTTTTAGGTGGACGTCGGAGACGAAGAAACCAGCCTACAAGTGATCAGTCTCAGCAGCAGCACCAGGGGCAGCAGTAATCTCAGGTGGAGATTTGTCCTGCCATGTGGTGTAGTTAGAGTCAGTCCTATGTGTCCTCTGTACTCTCAGGTCTTGGAGTCTTGTGTCATGTGATCTTGAGATTTTGTATCTTGATGTATATAATTACTCAAGAAGTGATTATCCTGAGATGTAAACAGTTACCTCTCTTTATGAAAGGAGTTTTTATGGATACAAGTTCTTATCTCGAAAAGTTTTAATTTCCCGTGATTTTTGTCTTCCGCTGATTATCGATTCGCTTCCGCTAAGTTTTAATCGTGTTTATGTCATGGTTTGGAGATCAGACCCCACAATGGTGGTTAACATCACATCTTACAAAGGACAAGAATTGTCTCTATGTATCACCCTGGATGAGCACACATGCTCTCGTCATACCCTCTAGTCTGGAACATACTAACCATTAGTAAGGGGTGATAAACTATACCAACACTGAGCTCTTCATGTATCTACTTCCACCTCCTGCAAGTGAACCTTTAGGTCACATCAAGAACTTTTGAATTCGCATCATGGTGTTGTTGAACCATCTCTCTCTCTTATGTAGTTCAACAGAATATGTCTCTTGACAGTACTCCTTTCTTTCTCATGTTATCTAGGTAAGGCGATCTACCATAACCCATTTTGCAAATTGACCTTCCTTGGTCTAAGGGAGACTCACAACATCCACATTGATGAACTCCCATTCCCTCTCGGAACTCTTTATACTTTTATATCCATGCACCGAGTTACTGGTGTTCGTCCTTCACCTCCTAACTTGCATGATCACATGCTACATGCAATATCATATTAAGCATCCCAAGTACTACTATCACTTACTATCTTTGTAGTATCATGGTGTTTGGGATCTTAAACCATGATCTCATGTATGTCATGATTCCTCAAGATCGATTCCTCAGAAACCCTAAACTACTCTCATCAGGGTTTTCTTACCTTCCTATCCGAAGAAGTGTATCTGAGGTTCTATCACCATCCTTTCACTACATCAAGGACTAAACTGGCTAGCCAAACAACCATTAACTTGTTCAACATATCTTGTTACATCAGTGTGTTAGCCAAAACACATCTTATTTCCAAACATATGGTTATCCCAACAACCTCTTCTAGCCAAACTAGGAAGCTACTTCTTATGTATTAGGTAATGTTGATGACATACACCTTCCTGTATTTCACTTATCATCTCAAACTCAAACTCTAAGTCTATCTTCATTGAGAACACTTTGAGATCCTCCTCATAGTGATCAAACTCAACCTTGTGATTCCTTGTAACACTTTGCAAAAATCCACCTAGTTCAAGATAAAACATCCTCACAAGATGATCTCCTTAATACTCTTAATGTTTGTAAACCATCCATGTATTATTCGCTCCACAAAGGTATATTATCATCTCTATCCTCATACCTTGTAGGAACGTTCCAACTCACATTGTCTTTATCCTTGGTGTATGTCATGCGTACTATCCTGTCTCTCACACCCATAATAAGAGGAAATAAGCATTTGGCCGCAGTCCAAATACAAAGTTCTTCCTATTCCAAGAATAGAGATGGTACATCCCACCTTGCAAGTACACCTTTACATCTAAGTTGAAACATGCCACATATGTCTCTACTTCACAAATGTCTAAAAAACAAAGTTACTTCTATGGAGAACTGGTCTCAAACTTACTTGGTCCAAGCACAATCCTTGGTCATATCCTCTAGGTCTATAGGGTGCCGGCACCTTGGGGTCATCCCTCTTCCCTTATGCATCTAGAGAGTGCCCTACTCATCCGCCCTTTGGTGCCCATGAGTTCATGAAGGTGATCAATCTCCTAACCCATGGCCCTCAGACGATGATAACTGTTACCTCCCGACCATATGGTGATGTGCAACTAGGAAATTAGGCAACTCCTACTTCCATCGGTCTTATCCCTACCTGACCCTAGGATAGACTTAGGATTCTATTATAGTACATGTCCAACTTAGAACCTTACCCAAGCCTTCATCATCTCCCTCTGCATTCATGACTGACTTTCATCCCTTCATAGGGGTCACGGAAACCTGCCTACCTTGGTCAGGCCCCATACTGGTTACCTCCATGGTAACACATCCACATGCACTTAGAGATGGTTATCTATGGGTCTACAGGTACATACTCATACCATGTACTTTTCATTTAGCTTCTCAAGATCCTATGAAACAACTTTAGGTTACCTCAAAACCAATAAAACTGGTATACACCCTACAAAAGGGTCCCTCTCCCAGGATGGGAGGAAATTACACTCTTGACAACAAGGTCACAACCATCCTTAGGGTTTACATTCAATGAGCATGTCTAACCCAACAGCTACTAAGGCACAAGCAGCTCACCTATCAAACCATGCTAGGTCGTACTTGTTCTCAACCTCAACATTGGACCAACTTAGTTGTGAGGGGCTCATTAAACATACCTTAACTTAAGGGGTTTCCTTTTCTCTACACATGAGGAGTACCATGCTCAAAACTATAGAGACTCAAATCTCATCATGCGCATCGGGCACACTACTTCCCCTCTTAGGCCTAGGAACCCTAAGTCCACCTTTGGGTATCCAACTGCACATTCAATCCCTTAACCACGAATCAAGCATGTCCAAGGTATGTCATGTACTTCCATGATCCTTTTATATGTGAAACACCTATCCTCAAGGACAACCAACTAGATACAAGGCCTTACTACCTGTTACTAAACCTCTACATGATTCAAGGAACTCTTCTTCTCATCTATACCAGAGGTACATAGGTATTAACAGACTCATCCTCTCTCTAGGGTTTGGTTCCTCTAAAGGCAACCAACATATCATCAGCCTCCAGGGATCATGCATGAGGCAACAACTATCATCCACTTAGGTCACATTATCCTCGACTTCCCACTATTCCTCATATCTCAGAAGCTAAGCTTCCAACCTTTTTGCTGGGGTCCTGCTTTCTCTCTCCAAAGCTAACTCCACATCTAGCCTTCCTACTAGAGGTCCCTTCTTCATGAAGTCTCAAGCTCACAAGCATACCCCTATGTGGGTGAAGCCTATGCTTAACACATGTTTGGCTCAAGATTATACCCAACCCTTTATGCTCATCCCATATGCATATTGGCCAGGGTTTCAACCTACTACCGTCCACTGACGTACTTTTGGTGCAAGCTATACCCTACCTACAACATCCCATAAGGTTTCTATAGGTTCTTCTCTAACCTCATCCATGAAGGATCTATATTTCGCTCAAACATGCACGACCCTTCTCAGGGTTGGGTTACCATAGGTACTTGATCATCCAACCTCTCATGGCTCATATGGCATCCAAGGCATGTATATCCAAACACCTGGTCTACCATGACATCTAACTCATCATGTCATCTCTCTCTCTAACCATTACTTAGGGTTAGGGTTAACATCATCCTCAGAGGATGTGCTAGGTCTCTACTTTTAATGGAGGTCTCTACCTCCAAGACTAACTCTCTCTACTCATCCTTCTGTCAAGGAGGTCTATCCTCAGGTCTCTCCTGAGGGCCATGACAACTCGTGTCATACGACCTAAGCATGTATCTATTCTTGCGCTTAATCTATTAATCTTATGTTCATGACATCTTATTTACATGCTTTTCATTAATTTGGTGGAGGATTCCGTAGACCTTATTAACCTTACCCATACCTCAAGAGGGTGAGGAGAAGAGAGGAAACCCTAATCCTTAAGGTCCTTGACAGAATTTGAGTTGAGAAGGGATGAATAAGATGAGAGAGTCCTAAAGGTGTCTTATTTCGAGTCATATCCTAAGACATCGGCCAGGCAGTCACACAATCTGGGAGTCCTCGTATTCCGACTAGCGGGGCGGAGGAAAATATTGCCAGCCCCCGGACGTGACCCTTTTCTAGATACCTTAGTCTTTCAAACAATCCTCTAATAACGCCCTTGGGTTCTACAGTGTTTGTAAAATTTAATAATTATTAATGATTAGATGAAGAACCTATGCTCTGATACCAATTGTAATGACCCCGCCTCCCGGTAACCCCCAATTAAGGGAGACTGAAAGGTCGGTGCCGTTATCCAATTAACAAGATCAAAGGTTCAACAAATAATAAATTATAATTATGAAATTCTACTAACTAAACTGGAATTGGGTATAAAATTAAAACTTTACTGACCTTTGAAAAACTTTGGAAATCTATCTTTCCAGAGCTTGAATCTACTCTATCTAATCCTCCTTGCACTTTATGTTTTATTTTCACAATGTGTCACTTTACCGTTTGTTCATTTCAGGGTTGTACCTAAAACGATGACAAAAAAAACGTCGGTCAGTATATTGAAATATACTGGTATGTGGGGACAACTAAAAGTTTGCACATATGGATAACAATCTAATTATCACAATCAAGTTAATTAACCAACCAATTTACATTTTCCAGTATGACATTCTCCACCGCTTTTGCCTAACCCTGGCATACCCACCTTAGGGTTTCCTTTGCTAATGACTTAAGGCCACCTTCTCAATCCCGAGCTTGGTGCCTGGGGTCACCACTCATGGTTCCCTCTAGTCATGCAATATCATAGGCCACCTTCTCATTCCCGAGCTTGGTGCCTGGGGTCACCACTCAATGTGTCCATTGGTCTACCCATCTGGGCCTGACCTTTGGCATCATCCATCAGGGTGGCATGTAAGTGTGAGAATCCATACTTCTATTATTAATGTGATAATCATAGTGACTTTATAGTTTGCAAATATGAACATCCAAACTGATAATTTGCATTCAATGCGATTAACCATCCGGAAAATCCTCGAGAAACTAAGGCGGTTATTCATAATTAACCACATATCTGATTTGTAGATTCAACAAGATAATAACAATTCCACGCAAGCAAGTAATCCAAGAAGCAGTTCAACATTAACAGAATTCCTAAAAAGCATACGTAACCTATTTACTACACTTTACAAGGAATACATTTATTTAATTGACTTCGATTCACTTTCTAGGGTTTCTAATCCGAATTGGTGTTTTATTAGGGTTCTTTTTTTATCTTTTACAACTTTCCTCATTCATATCCACAAAACCCTAGAACTGTAGTTCTAAGTGCAAAACCCTAATTACTCACGTATTCACATTATAGCCTTTATCATCTTTGGTTCCTTTCGGATTAACCACTCATAGTTCATTATGATCTAATTCACCTATGAACTCCATTTATCATTAATTCCAACTTTATCCATTAGAAAACCCTAATTATCATCTTAAGGGTATCTATCTATGACTAGGAACTTTTTATATTCAAAATATCTTAGAACCATCATTTAACAACATATTATCATATTTTTCGAATTAAATATGATCTTATCCTCTTTTACCCTAAATTAGGGTTTCTAAGTGCTTAATCATTCATAAGTGGTGTAAACTCCTAAATCATGTAATAAAGCATCTAAATCAGGTTCAAGTTCGTTATCAACTATTCAATAGGTTGCAATTACTCAATTTCATCAACTAAACAATACGAACTTAACCAATATGTTCAATTAGTGTTTCTTAATATAATACATAAGTACTTTTCATTAGATTAGCACACTTTTGCAAATGGGAACTTATTCAGTTTCTCTAACAAATTTTAATATGTTCCTTGTATTTTTCTAAGTAACTTTCATATTTTAACTTTGTTCATCCGAGCTTCCTAGAAGAAGTTATGATTTTTGTAAGAAAATCCCTTTCTATTGATTATTAACAATTTATAGAAAAGCCAGGATCATTAGATCTGTGGTCCGCTGGTCCACTCAGGATCCAACGGCCAGGGATGCACGCACCTTAACTTGTGATTGAAGGTAGTCAAAGGACAATCCTGTCCTTACCTTACTGAAGATGCCATAGGCGTAACAAGGTCTTTTCCCCTTCTCTTCTTCTTCCTTGCGGTGAATCCCGTGTGCAGCACAGGGTCGACACTACGGTCAACAATGGTGTTGAATTCGAGCTCCCACTTCTCCACTCTTGAAAAGATGCATCGCCCTCCGTCGACAGGTCCTTTTGGACTCACCTACACCTCCAATCTCCCCAGACATGCATCGCTTGCTCGGGTCCTGAAGAAGCACCTCCGGTGGTGGTTCAGGTGAATCGGCGATGAAATCTAGAGGGAAGAGTAGCACCTCGAGGGTGGGGAAAGGATGAGGGAGGCCGTGCAGAGTCTTTAGAACATGAGGGAGATCTCACAACGAGATTCTACCATGTATATATAGGGATGTCCGTGAAGGGTGGTTGGCGGAAGTCCTGGAGGTTGGGGGATTCTCCCACCGCTTCCTAAAGATAGCCAAACCCAGGCTCGTTGAGTTCGGCTTCCCAATCCGAACCTCATGGAAAGATTTCCAAGAGCCCTCGTCAACCAGGGAGATAGAAACTCGGGGGGGGGGGGGGGGATAGGCAATTGGGCTATTTCCTTTTACGATCTGGTCCAGTCCGTCCCAAGCTAGGTGACAAACAGAAATCCTCAGATCCCGATCCTAGGGCCAGGAATGCGAGCTAAATAGTAGCCTGATTGCCCAAATCGTGACATGTATATCAAAAAAACCATTATCCTTCACACTTTAGGATAACTTCAAAATTTCATATCTTGAAATACGTGCATCATTTTGCAACCAAATTTTGAGGGAAACTTCCTCTTGGATTTATCTACTCTCATACCAAAATTGAGTCCCAAATTCCAAAGGAAAATGACTTTTTCTTCAAAAGTTCATTATTCTTTAGTAAGACTTATTTAATTGATATTTCCTCTTTCTTATTTTCTTATTTCTCATTATTTCCATTCCTTGTAATCCAAGAAAGCAAGTGGGGTTCGAATTATTACTCATCATGACCAAACCCTCACTTCTCTCTTTATTTCTTGCATTATCTTGTTTATTTCTTATCAAAATATCTCTTTTGAGGATTTCTCTTTATTTCTCTTTTATTTTCCTTATTTCTATACCTTTTAATGTTAGGAATTCTTGGGATACGAAAATCCACCAAGGTTAACTCAATTGCACCTCTTTCCACTTATTTTCCACATTTTATCATTGTTTTCAATTTCTTTGTCAATAAAGAAATACTTAATTAATCTTTTCTTTTCTTATTGCATTTTCTTTGCAACTTTGGACTCCTTGGAACCCAAGGAACCCAAGAGGCATGCAATTCAACTTTGGATTATACTCTTTTTCCTTCCAAAGGTTTCCTCATCTTTCTTTTCTCAAAAACTCAATTATTCATTTATTAATTGAATTTCCTTGTTATTGGGCCCAATAGCCAATAAAGCCCACAAAACAATCATCAAGGCTATTGTAAACGAAATCCATTTATTCAAAACAAATTATATCATTATTTGTTCCAATATCTTTAATATGATAAATTACATTTCTCACCAAAGGAACCCAAAAATTAGGTTTGTAACATATAATCTTGAGCCAAACATGAGTTGAGCATAGGCTTCAACCACATAGGGGTATGCTTGTGAGCTTGAGCCTTCATAGAGAATGGACCTCTTGTAGTATGTATGGAGGTGGAGTTAGCTCTAGAGAGAGAAATCCGGACCCCAACAAGGAGGTTGGAAGCCTAAAACCCTGAAACTTGAGGAATAGTGGGAGTTGAGGATGATGCGACCTAAGTGGATGATAGTGGATGCTACTAGCACCTATGGTATAAGTGATTATCTGCTGGATGAGATAAAGAGTGCTTTAGACCCAGAGGAGGTTTAAGTAACCAGTTGTGAGGCTTTATACCTAGTTGGTTGTCTTGGAAGAGGACTCAACTCCGAAGTGTTGCTCGAGTAGAAGGATCACGGAAGTACATGACATAACTTGGACATGCTTGATTCATGGTTAAGAGTTTAAGCATGCAGTCAGACACCTAAAGGTGAACCTATGGATCCAAGGCCTAAGAGGGGAAGCAGTGTACCCAATACTCATGATGAGATTGGAGTCTCTATAGTTTCGAGCATGGTACTCCTCATGTGTAGAGGTAAAGGAAACCCCTTAAAATAAGGGTATGTTTGATGAACCCCTCGCAACGAAGTTGGTCTAATGTTGAGGATGAGAATAAGTGTGACCTAGCATGGTTTGGTAAGTGTCTTCTTGTGCCTTAGTATCTTGCTAGGATTAAGCATGCTCGTGTGAATGTAAACCCTAAGGATGCTTGTGACCTTTGTTATCAAGGTGTATTTCCTCCCATCCTGGGAGAGGGACCCTTTGGTAGGGAGTTTACCAGTTTGGTTGGTTTTGAGGTAACCTGAGGAGGTTTCATAGGATCTTGAGAAGCTAAGTGAAGAGTACATGGCATGAGAATGCACCTATAGACCCATAGATAACCATCTCTATGTGCATGTGGATGTTTTACCATGGAGGTAACCAGTATGGGGCTTGACCAAGGTAGGCAGGTTGCCATGATCCCTATGAAAGGCTGAAAGTCAGCCCATGAATGCAGGAAGAGAGATGATGAATGCTTGGGTAAGGTTCTAAGTTGGACATGTACTATGATATAATCCTAAGTCTATGCTAGGGTCAGGTAGGGGTAAGATCGATGGAAGTAGGAGTTGCCTAATTCCCTAGTTGCACATGACCATAGGGTCGGGATGTAACAGCTATCATTATCTCAGGGCCATGGGTTAGGAGATTGATCACCTTCATAAACTCATGGGACCCAAAGGGTAGATGAGTAGGGAACTCTCTGATGCATGAGGGAAGAGGGATGACCCCAAAAGTGTCGGCACCCTGTAGACCTAGAGGAGATGACCAAGGATTGTGTAGTAACCCAAGTAGGTTCAAGACCAATTTTCCATGGAAGCAACTTTGATATCATGATGTTTGTTATGTGGAGACATAAGTTGCACGTTTCAACTTAGAATTGAAGGTGTACTGGCGATGTGGGATGTATCATCTCTACTCGTGGAACAGGAAGAACTTTGTGTTTGTACGGCCTCCAAATGCTTAATTCCTCTTATTATGGGAGGTAGAGATGGGACAGTACGCATGCCATACACCAAGGATAAAAGATGATGCGAGTTGGAACGTTGCTTCGAGGTATGAGGATAGAGATGATAACATACCTTGGTGGATTGAAAGATACATGGATGGTTTACAAACAATATGAGTAGTAGTGTAGTCATCTTATGAGGATGTTTTATCAGGAGCTATGTGGAATTTGCAAGCGATGTAAGGTAGAGTTTGATCACCAAGAAGATGAGTTCGAAGAAGATAGACTTAGAGTTTGAGATGAGATAATAAGTGGCATACCGGAAGGTGTATGTCATCAACATTACCTAATATATAAGAAGGTGAAGTGGTAATGGATGCTCTGGTTGAGATATATCTGCCTAGTTTGGTTGTTAGATTAACCCTATGTTTGGAAAAGAAGGTATGCTTGTCTAACACTAATGGAATGATATCAGTTAATGGTTGTTTGGTTAGCCAGTCTAGTCCTTGATGCAATGAAAGGATGGTGGTAGAACCTCAGATGCACTTCTTTGGAAAAGAAGGTGATGAAACCCCGATAGAATGGTTTAGGGTTTTTTTGAGGTATTGATCTGGAAGAATAATGACATACAGGAGATCATGAATTTAAGATCACCATACACCGTGCTACGAAGATAATAAGTGACAGTGGTACTGTAGATACCTAAGATAAAGTTACATGTGGTATATGGCCATGGAAGTAGAGGATGATAGACGAACACCTGTAACCTAGTGCATTGATATAAAGGATAAAGAGTCCCCGAAAGAGAAAGGAAGTTCATCACTATGGATGTTGTAAGTCTCCCCTGGACCAAGGAAGGTCGAAATGCAATATGGGTTATGGTAGATTGCCTTACCTAGATGACATGAGAAAGAAAGAGTTCTATGAAGAGATATATTTGGTTGAACTACTCATGAGATAGATGGTTCAATTACACCATGAAGTGAGTTCCATGGTTCTTGAGTTTGACCTAAAGGTTTCCTTCCAAAAGGTGGAAGTAGGTACATGAAGAACTCGATGTTAGTATAGTTTATCACCCCTAACTAATGGTTAGTATGATCCAGACTAAAGGGTCTGATGAGAGCATATATACTCATTCGGGGTGATAGCTAGAGACAGTTCTTGTCCTATGCAAGATGTGAAGTTAACCACCATAGCCATTATCGGGATTTAAAGAAGCTCTGTAAGAGAGGTTGTGTCGGTCACCACCTCAATAAGGTGATGTTGGTGAAAGGACCACGTGATGGTTAGAAAAGGACCACAATGTGTGTAGATGAAGTCGCTTTGATTGTGCAATGGCTGAAAGGAGCCTAGTGACGACAAGAGTCGTGAGCAGATGCAAAGTAGACTGACATGTAGTTCACTGTGGGAAATATGTGACAAAAAAAAATCCGACCCCTCTGAGCTACAGCTAAGGAAGCTGGGTCCCTGATACATGGGTCCATTTGAAATGGATTGGTGGAGAAGGTTATGGTTGACTTTACCCGTCAGGATAAAGTAATGTGTGATGAGTTCCAGGCGTCCAATTTAGAGCACTATGTGACGTACCCCGACCATGTGCTGCGCAATGAACCTAGTGAGCCCCAAGGGAGGCTGAAATGGCCTGAGTGACCTGTGCAGTTTATAGACGACAGGATGAAAGAACTCAGAGAAAAGAATATATGTTGATAAAGGTTCTTTGGAAGCACTATGAGTATGGTAAAACCACATAGGGGCCAATGATGTACATGGAAAAGTCTTATCCTAAATTGTTTGTTTGCTTGATAGAATTTTGAGGACAAAATTCCTATAAGAGGGGAAGGATGTTACAACCCCAATTTTTTTGGGTTCATTTGGTGAGAAATGTACTTTCTCAAATTAAAGATATTTGAACAAATAATGATATAATTTGGTTCGAATAAATGGATTTCGTTTAGAATAGCCTTGATGGTTGTGTTGTGGGCTTTATTGGCTATTGGGCCCAAATAACAAGGAAATTCAATTAGTAAATGAATAATTGAATATTTGAGAAAAGAAAAATGTAGAAACCTCTAGAAGGAAAATCCAAAGAGAGATTTCGTGCCTCTTGGGTTCCAAGGAGTCCAAAGTTGCAAAGAAAGGGCAATAAGAAAAGAAAAAGATTAATTAGGTATTTCTTTATTAAGAAAGAAATTGAAAATAATGATAAAATGTGGAAAATGAATGGAAAGAGGCATAAATGAGATTTCTTGGTGAATTTTCGTATCCATGAGGTTGCTAATATTAAAAGAAATGCCAATAAGGAAAATAAAAGAGAAATAAAGAGAAAACCTCAAAAAGAGTTATTTTAATGAGAAATAAACAAGATAATGTGAAATAATGCATATAGATGCATCTATAAGGATAATAAATATCCTTGGAAAAGAATTTATAAACAATAGAGTTTCTTGGGGTCCAAGGAGCCCCAATAAAGAGGAAAGAAAGAGAAAATACCAAATTTGCAAAATAAAAGGATATTGTGATACATTATTAATAGGTATTGCTTAAAGGAAGAAATTTCTATTAAAAGAAAATAGAAATTTTGTGGCTAATGGATTAAAAGCTAAGAATAAAGACAATAATGAGAGGGATTTTCGAATTCCTAAATATCCAAGTAATAGGAAATATCAAAGGAGAGAGAGAGAGAATAATTGCTTCTCTTTGAAGGAAAATGATTCCTATTAGAAGAGGGACTTCGTTTCTTTAAGGAAAGCCATCCTTGGGCTTCGTTGACTTCCCCTATATAAGGGGTAAGACTTGGGGGTGAATCCAGAGGAATTCCACGCAGTTATACCTCCCTTATTCATCTTCTTTGATAAAATCCTAACAGAGGGTGTAGATCGATCCCTGGAGTAGTGAGGATCGTGTGAGGAGAGTGCGACACTTCTACATTGTCAGAGAGGTTGGATGACCATCGTGTTGGCTCCCTGCACCTGCACAACGCCGTAGGTTAGCTGCAGGCCAGCCAAGGTGGCAGACCTGCTGGGCCCGATCCCGGCCGAATGGCCACATTTTGAAGGCATCCCTGTCTACGCGAGAGCACGACGAGAGAGGGGGTAGGAGCCATGGTGGCTAACGGGTTCAAACCAGGAGGTGGAGCCGTGCCATGGGCAGCTAGGGCAGTCGCGTCGCGACTGATCCAAGGAGGAAGACGATCAACTGTTCGCTGGACGATCCTGCCCCTCCGCGGTCTGAAGACCCACTTAACTTATCAGGGGCAAAATCGACATTCTGTTATAATTTCTAATCAGGAAGATAGAGGCGACGTGGCACCCTCTCATTGGCTGTGGTAAGTGATTTATTGCAAAAATCATATCTAATGATTGGTAACTTTGATTAGGATAAGTAATATATGAATATTGATTAGGAGAATGCAAGGAATCCAATAAAAATATAGTTAGAAGCTAATTCCTCTTGATATTCAAAACGTAGTGTAAACTATCATCTTTAATGAATTAAAGATTAAGAAACCCTATTTTGAAATGAATAAAGTGTTTAATAGGGTTTAATGGATCATTAGAGTTTATGTTAACCTATTAAATGCAAAAAGGTACATTGTGTTAAAAAAAGGAAGAACTTTGCACGTGATTAGTCTAATTTAGAGTTTATGTGCATAAATATGCTTGAAATTTGAAAAGTATATAATGTTATAATCTTTAATGATATAATTAAGGAAAAACCCTTAGATTTGATGATAGATGGACATAATGATGTTATTTGGATTATTTAAGCCAATGTTAACCTATTGTTAATAAAAGTGAAAATAGGATCTAAAAAGATGATCTTTTATATAATTGGCTTAATTTAGGGTTTCGTGCATGAATATGCATTAATGAGATTGAAAACCCTAATTTAGATGAATATGTCTTTTAATTGTTTTAATTGCTCAAATCCATAAATAAATAGGGATATGATGATCCTAAGTCAATAAAAGACTATTAAAATGGATAATTTGAGCAATTAGGGTTTATATGAGTAGAAAAGAGTATTTTAGGATTTGTTGACCTAAAAGGGATAAAGTTTGAGGAATGGATCTAAGAAACCCTAATGAAGATTAATGAAACCCTAAAATGGGTACAAAAACCCTAGAAAGTGAATCCAAGTCAATAAAGTAGATTCTTGATAAAGTGTGTAATAAATAGAGTACATATTATTTTCAGGAATTATGTGATGATTGAATTGCTTGCTTGGATTACATTGTTGGTTGGGTTTGCTTAATGCTTGTGAAATCATCAGATTAGGTATGTGGTTACGCTTATGATTATCCCTAGTTAGTCTTCCGAGGTTTACCGAAGTTTTCATCGATGTCATGAATTAATTGTTGGATGATTTTAATTCATGCAAATTATAATGTGGATATGACTATCACCTAAGATATGTGCCTACTAGCTCAGATCCGGGTCCCCTTTGTGGCTTATTAGTTGACCTAGTACATGGCTACCTATGGGGTAGGTCCATCAGGTCATCGGTTGACTTAGTACATGACTACCAATGGGGTAGGTCCATCAAGTCACTTTGAGTTAGATATTGGGCTACTTCTGGGTAGTGCCATGTGAATCTATTACCCTATGTATTGGCTACCTGTAAGGTAGGACCATGGGGGTAAGGATCTACCTAAAGAGAGGTAGCATGCAAGGATAGCACAGAGTTAGGCGATATGTAAGGATTGAGTAGTATGGCTTAAAACATAGTCTTGGTTGTTAAACGATTAATTGAATGATTACATTGTTAAGAATAATTGCATGATTATTGTTTCCCCCACATACCAGCTTCGGCTGACCGACATTTTGGTTTTCGGCATTTTAGGTACAAGCCAAAAGAACAAACAGTAAATCGTCATATTGGGAAATACATGAAGTAAAATAAGGAGGATTAGTTAGAGTAGAATCCTTAAGTGGGTAGAAGTTTAGAGATCCAAGTTTTCAAAAAAAAGGTATGCAAAAGTTTATGTTCTTACAACTTTTTAGTTTAATCTGTTAAAATTTAATAATTGTTCTTGGTTAATTGTCAAACTTTTGATCCAGGTTATTGGTTCATAGCTCTGACCTTTCGGTCTCCCTTAATTGGGGGTTACCAGGAGTCAGGGTCGTTACATGAACCCATTTCCACTACGGTATAGGCAGATGTTGCATTGTTCCTGCGGGCTTTTGATGTTCATGTTTAACCTGCTGACACACTGGACACCGAATAACAAACTCAGCAACATCTTTCTTCAATCCAGACCACCAATACATATCTTTTAAGTTATGATACATTTTGGTGCTCCCTGGATGCATAACATACATTGAAGAATGAGCTTCTTCTACAACTAACTTTCTTAAGTTATCAACATCAGGTACTACCATCCTACCATGGTAACAGACTACTTGATCATCTAAATCATGGAAGCCATCTCATTTCTCACTACCATACTCTGACCTAATATGCTGAATCAGAGTATCTTCTTGTTGTGCTTCCTTAATCTGTTGTCTCAGAGTAGGTTTCACTTGCATCTCAGCTAACAATCCGGCTAATAATGATACTTTAAGTTGTATATTGTCTTGCCTCAAGGAAATAAGCATATCTCTTTTAAAGCACACCAAGGAGTTTAACTGTGCTTTATCTAAGGCTGGTGTTGCTGATTTTCTACTTAATGCATCAGCAACTACATTGGCCTTCCCTGGATGATAATCAATTATACATTCGTAGTCCTTGATCAATTCCATCCAGTGGCGTTGCCTCATGTTCAGCTCATGCTGCGAGAAGATATACTTTAGGTTCTTATGGTCTGTGAAAATATGGAATGTCTCTCCATAAAGATAATGTCTCTAGATCTTCAAAGCATGAACCACAGCAACTAGCTCTAGATCATGTGTTGGATAATTCTCTTCGTGTTTCTTAAGTTGTCGAGAAGCAAAAGAAATCACTTGTTTATCCTGCATCAATACACATCCTAAGCCATTATTAGATGCATCACAGAAAACTATGTACCCCTTTCCCTTCTCAGGTAACACCAGCACAGGTGCACTAGTTAACCTTTCCTTCAACAACTGAAATGATTGTTGACACTTGTCATTCCAGAAAAAAGGAACCTCCTTCCTGGTCAACTTGGTTAGGGGTAAAGCTATAGAGCTGAAGTTCTTAATGAACCTCCTGTAATAGCCAGCCAGTCCTAGGAAACTGCGTATCTCTATCGGAGTTTTAGGTTGTTCCCATTGTAGGACATATTCTACCTTCTTAGGCTCAACACGAATACCTGAGGTAGATATTACATGTCCTAGAAAAGAAACTTCCAGTAACCAGAACTCACATTTACTAAACTTAGCATATAGCCTATGCTCTCTTAGCAAAGTCAAAGCCTGACAAAGGTGCTGCTCATGCTGTTGAGCATCTCTACTGTAGATCAAGATGTCATCTATGAAGACTACTACACAATTATCAAGAAAAGGTCGAAAGATTCTATTCATGAGTTCCATGAATGCAGCTGGTGCGTTGGTTAGTCCAAACGACATAACCATGAACTCATAGTGACCATACCTTATCCTAAAGGCAGACTTAGGTATGTCACTCTCCTTAATATGCAACTGATGCTATCCCAACCTCAAATATATCTTAGAAAGGATAGTTGCACCACGTAACTGATCAAACAAGTCATCAATTCTTGGAAGAGGATACTTGTTCTTTATAGTTACTTTATTTAACTGTCTATAGTCAATGCATAACCGCATCGACCCATCCTTCTTCTTAACAAAGAGGACCAGAGCACCCCATGGTGAAGTACTCAGTCGGATAAAACCCTTCTCAAGAAACTCTTATAGTTGTTTCTTGAGCTCTGCCATCTCAACATGTGCCATTCTGTATGGCGTTTGAGTTATGGGTTGTGTGCCTGGGATTAGATTAATCTCAAAATCAATCTCTCGGGACGGAGGAACACTTGGAAGTTCTTCAGGAAATACATCTTCAAATTCTGACAACCAAAACTTCAAAAGGATGAGGGCTCTCCATTGTGGTATCTACCACATGTGCCAAGAATGCAAAGCATCCTTGTCTCATCAACTTCTCAGCTACCATAGCTGACACAAGACAAGTTGGAAGAATCTTTTTGTCTCCTTGAAAGATCCGTGTGTCACCATTGTGTGTGAATACAGCCTGCTTGGAATCACAGTCCAAGACAACCTTATATTTCTCTAAGGTGTCCATTCCTAGGATTATATCAAAACCCTGCATCTCAAGTGGTATAAGATCCACTTGAATGTGATGTTCAGAAAAAGAAAGATTTCAGGGAGAACACACCTACCCCAACACTGCAGATCCCAGCAAAGGGGTTTCTAGCATCAAACTATATGCTCTATTACTGGAAGTCATATTGCATTCATGAATCAATTCTCGAGTGATAAAGGAATGTGTAGCACCCAGATCAATCAACACAGATACGAAGCAGGACAAAGACATATCAGAATAAAATAGTTGCATCTGACCTGTCACAACTCGAGGGTTGACTACTACTTCAGACTGATTCATTGCATAGAACCTAGTCGTTGCCTATTGTTGACCCTGTGTTTGGTTTTTGGGTGCCTAAGATCCATCTTGGGATGCTTGTCCACATCCTCTAGCATTATTACTGAACTGTCATCTTTGTGAGCCTTGCTGACTCTACCTCTGGGGTTGAGTTACAGTTCGGACCTTCTCAGGACAATATCTCTTCAAGTGTCCTAACCTCCCACACTGGTAGTAGTTGTAGCCTCCCAAGCTCTGTCTGGGTGGTCCTGTCACTGATGTTGATGTTGTAATGGGGGCTCTACTTGGAGGAAAACTATGGCCCCTACCCCTACTTGACGTCCACTGTGTCGGGGTATTAAACCTTGGTGGTGGTGGTGTAGAGAATCTCGGCTTCTTGAAATTCTCGGACCTTTGTCCTTGAAACTGAGGATACACTTTCTTATTACTGGTCTATCGCTTCTCAATCACAGACCTCTCAATCTGTCTCATGGACTCCACAAAAGTAGCAAACCTCTCCCGGTTCTCTAGAGCAGACACTGGAGTGGTCAATTCAGCGTTCAACCCTTTCTCGAAACACCAAATCCTCTCTTCATCAGTAGCTGCCATGTACAGACAGAACCACAAAAGCTCCATGAACCTAGATTTATACTCACTAATGTTCATATGTCCTTGCCTCAACCTCTCCAATTGAGAGATCTTCTCATCTAGATACGTCTTGGCAAAGTATCTAGCAACAAATTCACGCCGGAATTCATCCCATCTGACTTCAACACCGGGTCTTTTACCTTCTTCGATGGTCCACCAATGACCAGCACTCCCCTTCAGAAGATATACAACATGCCTCACCTTCTTAGCTTCAGGGATGTTGAGGATTCTAAAAGCTTTTTCCAGCTCCGTCAACCACAAATATGCATCAGCTGGGCCAGCTGTAACCGCATAGTCTGTGGCTCCCACCCGGCGAAGCCATTCAAAAGTCTTGCTAGCTCCTTATCCTTCATTGTGGGATGGTGCCCCCAGTGCAGGTGGTGGCATCCTATCTGCCATATGCATCATAGTTGCCATAAACTGCCTGAACATGGTATGGAAAGCTGGGTTCTCTAATGCAGCTTGATCAAGTTGAGGAATCTCATGTATGGGTTCCTCCCTAGCTTGATTCCTTACACCTCCGCCTGGTGCAACAACGCTGCTCTCAACAGCATGTTCATCATGTGATACAGACATCTTCAAGTTCTTCTTCTCCTATATGAGTAGAAGACACTATCAGATAATCTGGAAGACACTTAGAACAGACTCAACAACCTTAATTCTATATCTCTGTATACTCAACGAACCTAGAGCTCTGATACCACTAATTTGTGATACACCATTCGAACAAAACATCATTAACTAAGCAGAAGCATTTGTTAGCAGCAAATTAACGAAAATGACTAAAAATTAAAACCTTTACAAAGAGATCCAATCAAGGGAAAACTCTTTCATAAAAGAGCAAAATACTTCAGTTGCATATTGGTTCACATGTACATGTCTTGTGCCATGTCATCTCCAAATTACATTGGCAGTTGCTTTGTTGAACTATACACAAGAAACATTAAAAGCTTAAAGGCATTATGCCAAAATATCATATCGTTTCTTTAAAACCAACTAACTCCGAAGACCTGAGAGTATAAAGACAACACATAGGACTCTATTTACATATGTACAAAGCCTGACAGCCAATATCCCCACCTGGGATATCACTGTTGTCCCTGCTTTTGCTGCTACTCTTCCTCTGCTACAGAGTTTCTACCTCTTTGTCTGCGTTTACCTAAAAACGTTGGATCCCACAGGGGTGAGAAAATTTGTAAATTGCCCCATCGAGAGATATAACTCTCCGCCAAAAACATTATTATTGCAAATTAATGGAAATAAACCGAACAGTGGAATCATATATTTCAATAGCAGATAAATCAATATCTATGCACGTTAGAGCAACATTCCTATTCAAGTATTTCAACTATAACTTGACAAGGAAGCATGTCTCTTATTCTATACTGAATTAAAGAACATAAGTAATATTTATGTATCTAGGACATGCTAAGGAATTATAACATCAACCAGTGGTTCTCGTATTTCAATCTTATGCAAATACGCTACACGGCTGATTACATTTTACAAACATACTTAAGCTCTAAGGAGATGAGGTATACCGCTCATACTCCAACTGACCATTGCAAAATCAAAATCGGTACCAAACAAAGTCAATGGAAGAGTCGACTTCCATGACTTCCCACATCTCGGTCAGTGCGAGATTACATGCAGGACATCTTGTGTCTCTGCTACATAGCTTTCCAGGGTATAGTGGCATCTTCACTATAGAGCTACAACGGCGGCTGCTGTAATGACCCCGCCTCTCGGTAACCCCCAATTAAGGGAGACTGAAAGGTCAGAGCTGTTATGCAATAACCCAGATCAAAGGTTCAACAAATAATCAATAATAATTATGAAATTCTACTTACTAAACTGGAATTTGGTATAAAATTAAAACTTTACTTACCTTTAAAAACTTTGAAAATCTATCTATCCAGAGCTTGAATTATTCTATCTAATCCTCCTTGCACTGTATTTCTTATTTTCACAATAAGCCACTTTACTGTTTGTTCATTCCAGGGTTGTACCTAAAACGCCGACAAACAAAACATGGATCAGCATACGGGATATGCTGGTATGTGGGGACAACCAAAATTTCACAGATATGGCTAACAATTTAATAATCACAATCAAATTATTGAACAAGTCAATTTACATTTTCAATGTGTCATTCTCCACCACTTTTGCCCTAACCCTGGCATACCCCTCTAGGGTTTCTCTTTTGCCATTGACTTAAGGCCACCTTCTCAATCCTGAGCTTGGTGCCTGGGAGTCACCTCTCATGGTGCTCCATAGTCATGCATCATAGACCACCTTCTCATTCCTGAGTTTGGTGTCTGGGGTCACCTCTCATGGTGCCCATTGGTCTACCCTCTTGGGCCTGACCTTTATGGCATCTACCATCTGGGTGGCATGTATGTGCGAGAATACACACTTCTTTATAATTGTGATAACCATAGTGACTTTATAATTTTGTAAGTATGAACATCCAACTATTTAGATTGCATTCAGTACGAGGAAACATTCAGAAAACCCTCGAGAAACTAATGTGATTAACCATAATTAACCACATACCTGTCAGGCTGATTTGAGATAGAATAATCCATTCAATCCAATCAGTCAATTCATCCAATCAAGCAAGTGCAAGAATCCTGAAATTACATTCAATTTCTTTTTTAGTAAAATCTATCCAAATCATCTTGCTACTTATGGTTCTATTCCTTTTTAGGGTTTCTTCCTCTTTTTAGGGTTTACTTTGCAATTAGGGTTTTATTCCATCTTACTCTCTTAAACCCTAATTTTCTCATCTATCCTTCACAAAAGTTATTAAGGTTACCTTTTAACAACATATAACCTTAATTCCAGATTAATGCATAATTAACCATCAATTAAATCCATTAAGGCACTTTTGCATTAAAGCTACCATGTTTTTATCCTTTTTAATATATGACAAAATTATTATGCTCTAAACTCATATGGACGTCTTTTATCATTAACTCTACCTTTTCTCCACTAGAAAACCCTAATTTCTACATTAAGGGTATTTATCCACAATTATGAACTTTTATACTCGAAATAGCTTGGATTCATCATGTTTCAACTTTATTCACGATTTTGAGTAATTGAAGCCATTAAGAGTCAAATTTTCCAATATTAGGGTTTCAAGGCCCATTAAAATATATACATGCACATGAAACTCTAATTAACTAATTATATGAAAAGTTCATCCTTTTTGTTCCTAATGTTCCTTTTTATCATTAACAGGCTAATATCAACTTTAATCATCCATTAAACCCTATTAAATATATTAATCAACTCAAAATAGGGTTCTTTAAACATTAAAGTATTAAAGTTGCTAACTTCCATTACGTTTCGAATTACAAGAGGAATAAGATTCCAACTATGTTTTTATTAGATTTCTCTCATTTTTCTGAGCAAAATTCATGTATAATGCGCATCCATCCGAGCTACAGTTAAATAGATATGATTTTTGCAAAAATACTTACTTTGGGCCAATCCAGGAGCGCCACATGTCCTTCTCCATGCAAAATTTCACAGCTTGTTTAAAACATAACCGAATGACCATTATACCCTTGGTTATAAATCGGGTTCTTTATTGCTCGGAGGGGCATAATCGTCCAGTGATACCTCTCCTTTCTTTCTACCTCTCGCAGCCCTATGTGGTTGCTGCAGCTGCGAGGGCCGTGCCTCCTCCCTCCCTCTCCGACTCCATTGGCCACCAGAGAGGAGTCCCATGCCTCCGTCGTGCCCCTGTGCAGGCGAGGCTGCCATGGGGACGACCTTAATGGCTGGGATCAGGCCCTACACCTCCATAGTTCACAGCCATGATGCAACCGTGATATATGTTCTTCATGAAGATGGATGCTCGAGGGCATCATCTAATCATGCACAGGCCTTCGAGGAATATCATGCCTTCCTCCAGATGACTCTGCACCTCCCTGTTACTCTAGAGAAAGAACCACTCGAGGATGAGGGTTTTTCCCAAGAAGATGAAGAATAAGAAGGAAGAAAGGATACGTACAACTCCTCAGAACTCACCCCTGAGCTCTACCCCGTTTATAGGGGAGGGTCTTCACACCGTAAGATGTGCATCCACTAAGATGCAAGATCTTGTCCCAATAGGAATCCAATTCCTTTTTAGAAAGCAAGCTTTCATTCTCTTCTTTATCCTTTGGATATTCCTTAATATATGGATATTAGGAATTCAAAATTCCTCTTTCATTTTCTTTATACTTGCCCTTTTTAATTCATTGGCCATGAATTTCTATTTTCCTTTAGTAGAAATACTTTCTTTTTAGCAATGCCACCAAAAGTCATTAATAATGTATTACAATATTCTCTTATTTTCTTTTATAGGTATTTTCTCTTTCCTCTTTCTTTATTGGGACTCCTTGTATCCCAAGAAACTCTAATAATTCGAAATTCCTTTTTAAGGAATACTCATTATCCTTAAATGCATCAATATGCATTATTTCACATTATCTTGTTTATTTCTTATTAAAATATATCTTTTTGATAATTTCTCTTTGTTTCTCTTTTATTTTCCTCATTCATATTCCTTTCAACATTAGTAATCCTTGGGATATGAAATTCCACCAAGGATTACTCAATTATACCTTTTTTCACTTATTTTCCCCATTTCATCAATATATTCAATTTCTTTCTTAATAAAGAAATACTTAATTGATCTTTTCTTTTCTTATTGCACTCTTTATGCAACTTTGGACTCCTTGTAACCCAAGGAACCCAAGAGGCACAAAATCCCTCTTTGGATTTTCCTTCTAGAGGTTTCCACATTTTTCTTTTCTCAAATATTCAATTATTCATTCACTAATTGAATTTTCTTTTTATTTGGGCCCAACAGTCAATAAAGACCACAACACAAACATCAAGGCTATTGTAAACAAAATACATTTATTCGAACCAAATTATATCATTATTTGTTCAAATATCCTTAATATGAGAAATTACATTTCTCACCAAATAAACCCAAAAATTGGGGTTGTAACAGCTGCACTCTCTTCGTAATCGAGAGATTTCATATTTACCTCCATTGATCCAGCATTAACATCATCAGGAGATTTGTGATACATCCATCTCGGAACATATAATGAAGTATTGAGAGGTTTAATGTTTACCTTCCATCAATTCCCTCATTAGGATGTACGAATATTTTCACCCATCGACCCCCACATATTCAAAAATATGCGAACTCCAGAAGATCCTATAGGAAAACCTGTTTCACCATCACCAACTACTGACGATGATGGATCTATGGTCAGAGCACTACATGAATAGATTTCACTTGATTAATTAAGTACATTATCATATTCTTTTAGCATCAGTCAAGTTTTCAAACATAACTTATTAGGACAAATGCTACAAAGAAACATGTACTATTTTCATCAGTTACTTCTCATTCTTTAAAAGACATTGGGACCTCAGTCCCTCATTTCAAACACAATGCCATAAACATATGGTTCTGGGTATTCAAACTCTTTGCTCATCACTGAGCACTGTTACCACTTTTTCAGGTAACCATCACCTTCAAGTCATCTGACCAAGGTACACATGACACTTGCTACACAAGCATCTTATCTAACACTTGAGGCCCATTAACTCTCTTGTTACTTCTTACTAAGCAACAAGGCATATTATGGCACACAAGGCCCAATAAATAATTTCAATAAATAAAGCATCATAGCTCATACCTGGCTATGTTCATCATCTCAAAATACCTGCATGGTTAGCACACATGGTAATAGATATATCAATCATATTTCAGTTCCATGCTATTACAAAGTAACACCACAATTCCCTTACCAGGGTTAGGGTTTCTCATTTCATTTTAATCAGGGTTATTCATCCCCTTTGTTCAATTAGGACCAATGATTCATCATTTCATTGTCCAAGATTAGGGTTTCACACTATATAGTATAATCCAGAATTAGGGTTTACTATTCACATCACATCACCCTAGATTAGGGTTTGAATTCATCAATCAACTCAATTAGGATTTCATGATCTCTTTATCAAGGATCATACCCTAACTTGTATATCACTCTTATATTGAATGTGTCAAGCTTGATTACTATATGATTATCTTACATGTATGAATCTTTCTCTCTCGTCATATTCAGGATGTCCATTACTCAATTCTTGACTAGATTGATCCTACTCTTCCTTCAGACACATGCATTTAGGGTTAACATGGTGTATTGATTTACCGCATCCTTATGCATCAATGATTAATCCCACTAAGGGTATCAACCATCTAAATACATTAGGTGTCCAAAAGATTTGATCAATTGAACCTTCAATTACATGAGCTATTCAAATGAAATGACCAATTAAATCTTCAAATACATTAGGTATCCAAATGGATTGACCATGTTGAACTTCAAACAATTTTGATTACTTAGACCCTAAACGGTCTTGGTCTCTTTGAAATCAAATGGTGTGAAACTGTTTGGGAAGATTGCCCTTGAAACCGTTTAAGCAAGAAATGTGTTGAAACCATATAGACTTGGGTCTCCAAACGGTTTGGGATTGTTTGGACCCAAACGGTCTTGAGACCGTTTGGTCCAAACCTCTCAAAACCGAATGGACCAAAAATGTCTTTCAACACATAATCAATTCAAGGTTTCCAACAATGAACCACCTATCAATTGACTCCTTGATTCATTCATCAATTGAACTATTGAATCATCATTCAATTGGACCATCAATTATGGTTTTGAACCCAATTGAACTAGGATTTATAATCAAGAAACCATCAATTAGGGTTTTGAAATTGAGGAACCATCGATGGTTAACATTGTGGAACTAATCCAATTGAAATCAATGAATCATCATCAAGTTATGATATGAACTAACCTCAAACGGTCTTGAGGTCGTTTGGATGACCTCCAAACGGTCTTGAGGTCATTTAGATGACCTCCAAACGGTCTTGAGACCGTTTGCCTCATCATTCATTAAAATATCTGAAAATCAATAATTAAGATCACAAGAGATAGAACTAGAAGGATTCATGGTCTAAGGCAAAGTACATACATTGACAAGGTGCTGAAGAGGTTCAGCATGCGTGACTCAAAGAGAGAAAATTTTCCCATTCCCATGGATTTAGTTTCTCTAGAGTCTAATGTCCCAATTTTTGTGAAGATCTAGAATGCATGAGTAAGATACCATATGGATCCACAATTGGGTCTATCATGTATCAACATTATGCACTCATCCTGGTGTCTTGTATGCTTTGAGCATGAGAAGTAAAAATTATTTAGATCCCAATGGATGTCACCACAATTTCGTAAAGAACATCATTCAATATTTTGAGAATAAGTAAGGATCAGGTCCCTTTTTTGAGAATTAAGGAAGAGTTGGGTGTAAAAGGTTACACCAATGCAACTTCCAAACTAACAAAGATGATTATCAATCACAATCATGTTTTTTATTTTTCCTTAACAATAGAGTTGTAAGTTGAAAAAGTTCCAAGAAAGAGACAATTGCTATTTCTACAACAGAAGCCAAGTACATTGTTTCCTTGAGCGTAGAAAAGGAAGTTGTTTGGATCAAGAAGTTTGTTAGTGAACTTGGAGTGGATCCAAGCATTAGCAGGTAGTAGGGTTGTACATTGACAAGAATGGAGCTATTGCGCAAGATAAGGAACCTAGATTGCATTAGCTTTCCAAGCATATACTTTTATCTTTCCATATCATACAAGAAATCCTACAACAAGGAGATGTAAATATTTGTTGAGCATCGATGAAAGTAATATTATTGACCAGCTGACAAAATCACTTTTGTTGTAGAAACATGAAGGCCATGTTATATCACTTGGGATTTGATTCCTGGGTGATTGGCTCTAAGTAAAAGTTGGAGTCCATTGGTATGTATGCCCAGATATCTAGTCATATGATGATTGTAATGTGGCATCATGTACTTGATTTGATAATAATAAAGACAATTCCATCTATTATGCTTGATCAATTGTGAGATAATGCTATAACATGATAGATATCTAAAAAATGTTGTTACTAGATGACATATGTCTTCATGTTAATGACCTAGACATTGATATTATATGTATGATAAGAGTACATAAATTCTTATTATGTCCCTAGTTGGATATAATTGTGGAAGAAAAATAAACAACAATAACTCATAGCACTAGAATGTGTGTTGACTGATGACAAAGTCTCATTAGTCATGATATTGGATATCAAGTCAAACACATAGGTACTTGTTAGATAAAAGTGTACCAGACAGACCCACTTTGTGAGTGATACATGAAACCATGGAATGGTAGTCATAGTCATCTCTCAAAGTGATATTGGTGATTATGTTTCCTTGATCTGAAGTCACTACACTCATCATATGTTGTTTGATGGACTTTGACACCATTGTACATGACCTTGAATAATGGTTTCTATAAAGGTGGTTCTTGAGTACATTGTGACACATGAGGATTTATTATAAGTGATGTAGATGGGATTTGTCCCTCCTACCGGGCTTGATATCCTATCCACTTGGTAAGAGAGACTGAGAAACGTAATTTGTGAAATTAAGATCACATGCATGTCAATAGTTTTCTCTAGTTCAAGAAACATAAATTGAGTGTTCAGAGGATGATGATTCCATGCCTCACATTCAATTTGATATCCAAGACAAAGGAACTATATAATCATGGTAACATTGATCACAGATGTATGTTGAACTTGTTCTCCAATTTCTGATTAGTTGGGTAGCAGTGACATTTTGCTAGATACCGCTCATTGCTTGTGTAGTCATAATGGTTATGGACTTCACTGCCAATAGAATTTGGAACCTATAGGGTCACACACTAAGGGTGCACTTGAAATAGAAGTTACTAGTTGATAAGATTTAAATTGGTTACTTAAAGTGTTTAGGTAATCAACTTAAACAACATTGGTTGTCAGTCGACTGACTGGAGTGTCCAGTCGACCGACTAGTGTTACAACCCCAATTTTTTTGTTCATTTAGTGAGAAATGTAAATTCTCATATTAAAGATATTTGGACAACAAATGATATAATTTGTTTGGAATAAATGGATTTCGTTTAAAATAGCCTTGATGATTGTGTTGTGGGCTTTATTGTCTATTGGGCCCAAGTAATAAGAAAATTCAATTAGTAATTCAATAATTGAATATTTGAGAAAAGAAAGAGGTAGAAACCTCTAGAAGGAAAAGACATGTAATCCAAGGATGGATTTCGTGCCTCTTGGGTTCCTTGGGTTTCAAGGAGTCCAAAGTTGCATAAAGAGTGCAATAAGAAAAGAAAAGATCAATTACGTATTTCTTTATTAAGAAAGAAATTGAAAATAATGATAAAATATTGGAAATAAGTGGAAAAGGGTATAATTGGGTTATCCTTGGTGGAATTTTGTATCCCAAGGATTCCTAATGATAAAAGGAATACCAATGAGGAAAATAAAAGAGAAATAAAGAGAAATCCTCAAAAAGAAATATTTTAATAAGAAATATACATGATAATGAGAAATAATGCATTTAGATGCATCTAGAAGGAAAATAAAAGAGAAATACCATGTATGTTTTGCCGATGATTTGATTCTGTTTAGCCAAGCTTCTGTACGGAAAATAAAGATCATTAAAGACTGCTTCCAAGCCTTCCACCGCGCGTCAGGTCAGTCCATCTCCAAGGCAAAAACACGGATATATTTCGCAAGAAGCGTGGACAAGGCATTGAGGAGAAAAATCAAAAGAATTGCTGGCTTCCAAACAACAGAAGACTTAGGGAAATATTTGGGAGTCCCTATTATTCACCATAAGGTAACGAAGAATACCTACAGCGAGGTTCTCAACACTGTGTCGAACAAGATAGAAGCTTGGTCTGCGAGGAACCTTTCGTTGGCGGGGAGGGTGTGCCTTGCCAAAGCCACCCTAGCCACAGTACCGACATATGTAATGCAAACAGCCCAACTCCCAGTACAACTCTGTGATAGGATTGATAGCACTATCCGAAATTTCATTTGGGGTGGGGCTTATAAGGCTCATCCTCTAGCTCTTGTGGCTTGGGACAAAGTATGCTGCAGCAAGGAACAAGGCGGACTAGGCATGAAAAGAATGCGGTACTGGAATCAAGCGCTCCTTTTCAAACATACTTGGCAGTTGGCGACTAACCGCAGGTCGTACTGGTGTGATGGCTTAAGAGACCAATTTTATAAAGCTATTGAAGGCAAGCAATACAATGTCTCCAGACTAGCCAGAGCAGCCTTTTCCGGCAAAACCTTCATAGAGGATAACTCTTATCTGATACCTATGGACGGTCAACACACCAATGTGTGGGACGATAAATGGTGTAGGAATGGAATTCGGCTGAGGGAACACGCTATTCAACCCATCCCAGAGGACCTTATGGACCTGAAGGTTAGTAGCCTTGTGGATTTGGAAGGGAACTGGAACACTGCCTTTCTCAAGGAGTGGCTGTCCCCTAATGCAGTACAGGAGATAATAAGAATGGACACGCCCAAGGACATAGACGGTGACGACATCAGAGTATGGAGCTTGTCCAAGTCCGACACCTACTCAACCAAAACGGTGTACCATAAATTGATAGAAGGATGATGTATACCCACCGATGGAACTTGGAAGAAGATCTGGAACATCAGCGTCTTGCCTCGCATCAAACTGTGTGCGTGGCTATTCATGCACGACGCTGTCCTGACGAACATGAGAAGAGTGAGGCGGAACATCAGCACCAACCCCACCTGCCCCCGTTGCCAGAACGGAGAAGAGTCCTTAATCCATGCGATAAGGGACTGTGCTAAGGCGAAGTCCGTGTGGAGGATCATACACCAGGACAGGGACAACACTCAGTTTCATACTAACAATGATTTCAACAACTGGTTCCAGCAGCAACTTCAGAACAAGGAGGAGACTGTGATCCTATTCTTAACCACCTGCTGGCATATCTGGAATTGCATAAATAAGGACGTGTTCCAAAATGAAGTAAGTACCCCACAACAACAAGATCGGTTCATCTTAAGGGAGGTAAGTTTCCAAATCCAAGCCGCTAACATGGAGGGTGATACTAAAAGAGATCTGGGATCGAACAGGCAGGTGTATTGGCACAAACCAAGCTCAAACAACCTGAAATTCAATACTGATGCAGCGGTTAAGTCACACCAAGCATCCTGTGCCATAGTTGCAAGGGATGACATGGGAAAATGGAGAGGTGGGGCTGCTATGCAAATTCACACCCAGGATGTGATCGAAGCCGAATTGAGAGGAATAACACTGGCAATGGAGATCGCAAATACAAATAATATCGAAAGAGCTATCTTCGAATTAGATTCATCTACGGCGGTGTCGATAGTGAACACTAATGGTCGGAGCAACCCCAAATATGCCAAACTTGCTATGAGGATTGGTCGCCTGAAGAAACAGAATTGGTCGATTGTGCATACATACAGAGAGAACAACAATGTAGCCGACGCACTATCTAAAATCCACTCCAAGCAGCATGAGAGTTATACCCAGTATACTCTCCCCCCTGTTGAGATTTATGATCTTCTAGTTAGGGATCTGTGTAAGGGTAGTAGTACTACCTCATTTAATCATATAGACTTAATCAGTGATTGTATCCTCTGTTTAAATTTGCTCGCAAGAGGAGGGCGGGATGAATAAGATTGCCTCCTCACTTCTTTAAAAAAAAAAAAAAGGATAACGAGTATCTAATAAAAAAGATTTCAAAATAATAGAGTATCTTGGGGTCCAAGGAGCCCCAATAAAGAGGAAAGAAAGAGAAAATACCAAATTTGCAAAATAAAAGGATAATGTGATACATTATTAATGAATTTTGTGATATTGTTAATAGTGTCTACCAAAATAAAATAGAAATGCATGCTTATGGATTAAAAAGAAAACATAAAGAGAATAAGAGAAAATAATTTCGAATTCTTAATGAATAAGGATCAAAGGGAAATAGAGAATTAATATGAAGAGAGAGAATATACTTCTCATTAAAGAAAATCGATTTCCTACTTGGAAAGCGACTCCTTGATTTGTGAATAGCCAACTTATGGCTTCGTTTCCCACTCCTATATAAGGGGTAGAGCCTTGGTTTGAAGGGAAGAGATAACCCCACATTCTTCTACTTTCTTATCCTTCCTCGTTTTTGTCCCTAAACCCTAACCGAGGAGAGTGGCATGATCAGGGAACAACGAGGAGCTATGAAGGGTTTGAGATGTAAGCATGTTGCCCCACGAAGCTGGGAGAAGCTTGGCCGACGTTGCTATACCCTAACCTGCACGCAGCAGTGGCCGCACGTCGCTGGCCACAGGAGCAGGCTAACGGCGTCTTCGGCTATGATCACGCAGTGCCCAGGTGCACAAGGAGGCGGAAGAGCTAGGGAGACAGTTGACGTTGAGTTCCGAGCCTCGTGGTGGTGGAGGTGATTTGCAGACCTCTACAGATCGGCGGCCAGGGCATCGCAGCCAAGCTGCGTGAGGAAGAAGAAGGCCGGAGGGGATCTTGATCGTTATACCCCTCCGCGTGCTATAGGAGACATTACTTACGTAGGGTCAAAATCATCAATTCGTTATAAATGAAGATTGGGCATGCGCGAGGTACGTGCATGGGAGTTTGTTGCCTATGTGGCACCTCCCTATTGGTCACTTTATGTTTTATTTGCAAAAATCATAACTAATTCTAGGAAACTCGGATTGAGATGAATCTTATATGAAAATTGATCCTTAGAACGAGGGAAATTCAATAAAAATATGGTTAGAAGCTAATTCCTCTTAAAATTCAAAAAGTAGTGTAAGTTATCAACTTTAATGAATTAAAGATTAAGAAACTCTACTTTGAGATGATTAATGTAATTAGTAGAGTTTAAGGGGCGATTAAAGTTGATATTAACCTGTTAATTGTAAAAAGGTACATTAAGATCGAAAAGGATGAACTTTGCACGTAATTAGTCTAATTTAGAGTTTATGTGCATAAATATGCTTGAAAATTAAAAGTACATAAAGTTATCATCTTTAATGATTTAATTAATGAAAAACCCTTAGATTTGATGATAGATGGATTTAATGATGTTCATTGGATAATTCAAGCATATATTAACATGGTGTTGATAAAAGTGAAAATAGGATCTAAAAAGATGATCTTTTTATATAATTGGCTTAATTTAGGGTTTTGTGCATGAATATGCATTAATGAGCTTGAAAACCCTAATTTAGGTGAATATGTCTTTTAATTGTTTTATTTGTTCAAATCCATGAATAAATAGAGATATGATGATCCTAAGTCAATTTGGGTATAAAAGACTATTAAAATGGATATTTGAGCAATTAGGGTTTATATAAGTAGAAAAGAGTATTTTAGGGTTTGTTGACCTAAAAGGGATAAAGTTTGAGAAATTGATCTAAGAAACCCTAATGAATATTAATGAAACCTTAATTCAGATTAGAAGCCCTAGAAAGTGAATCCAAGTCAATAAAGTAGATTCTTGATAAAGTGTGTAATAAATATAGTACATATTCTTTTTAGGAATTATGTGATTGTTGAATTGCTTACTTGGATTGCTTTCTTGGTTGAAATTACTTAATGCTTGTGAAATCATCAAGTCAGGTATGTGGTTATGCTTATGAATATCCTGAGTTAGTTTTCCGAGGGATTGTTGAGGTTTTTATCGGTGGCTTGAAATTAACTGTTGGATGCTTTTATTTCATGCAACTATAGAGTGACTATGACTATCACTATAAATGTATACATATAACTGGCTTAGATCCGGGACCACCCCTGTGGCTATGCAAAGGCTAAAAAGGGTAACCTATAGCAAGGTCTAGGCTATCGTGAGTTAGAAAACTGGGATACACATGTGTAGTGCCATGAGACTCTAGCATGCCATGAGTTAAGGAGTGGGCTACCTACGGGTAGTGCCATGTGACTCAACCCTAGAAACTGATTCACCTGTTAGGTGGGATCATGAGGGGTATAATGGGGAAATGATATACATGGATCGTGCAGTTATATTTAAACTGTGAAATTGTCTGTTAAACTGTAATTGACTGCAATACATTGATATAAATAATTGCACGTTTATTGTTTCCCCCCACATACCAGCTTTGGCTGACCGACGTTTTGTTTGTCTGCGTTTTAGGTACAAGCCAAAAGGACAACCAGTAAATCGTCATATTATGAAATACATGAAGTAAAATACAAGGAGAATTAGTTAGAGTAGAATCCATGAGTGGATAGAAGTTTATAGATCCAAGTTTTCAAAAAGGTATGCAAAAGTTTATTTTCTTATAGCTTTCCAGTTTAGTCTGTTAAAATTTAATAATTGTTCTTGGTTAATTGCCAAACCTTTGATCCAGAAATTATGTGTGCGGCTTCGACCTCTCGGTCTCCCTTGATTGAGGGTTATCGGAAGGTGGGGTCGTAACATTTAGTATCAGAGCCTAGGTTCCTCACTTAATCATTAATAATTATTAAATTTTCTAAACTCCATAGAACCCAAGGGAGTTATTAGAGGATTATCCAAAAGACGAAGGTGTCTGGAAAAGGATCACGACCGGGGGCTGGCAATATTTTCCTCCGCACCGCTAGTCGGAATACGAGGACTCCCGGATCCGTTGACTGCCTGGCCAAAGTTTTAGGGTATGAATCGAAATAAGATACATTTAGGACTTTCTCATCTTATTCATCCCTTCTCAATTCAAATTCTATTCAGGACCTTAAGGATTAGGGTTTCCTCTCTTCTCCTCACCCTCTTGAGGTATGGGTAAGGTTAATAAGGTCTAAGGAATCCTCCACCAAATTAATGAAAAGCATGTAAATAAGATGTCATGGACATAAGCTTAATAGATTAAGCACAAACTATAGAATAGATACATGCTTAGGTCGTATGACATAAGTTGTCATGTCCTTAGAAGAGACCTGAGGCTAGATCTTCTTGTCAGGAGGATAAGTAAAGAGAGTTTGTCTTGGAGATAGAGATCTCCATTGCAAGTAGAGACCTGGCACATCCTCTGAGGATGAAGCTAACCCTAACCCTAAGTGAAGGTTAGAGAGAGAGATGGAATTATGAGTTAGACCAGGTGTTTGAAAGGACATGCCTTTGGGGTGCCATATGATCCATGGGTGACCTAGAACCTTTGGCAAACCAACCCTAGGAAGGGTCGTGCATGTTAGGGTAAAGGATTGCTTCTTCGATGATGATGTTAGTGGAGGACCTGTAGAAACCCTATGGGCTTATGCGAGTAGGGCATAGCATGCACCCAGGGTACGTTAGTAGTGTGAGCAATAGGTTGAAACCCTGACCAAGAGAGTATGAAGGATGGCTTATGAAATAAGCATAAAGAACTATGGTTAACATTAAGCGAACATAAGTTGAACATAGGCTTCATCCAGGTAGCGGCATGCCTTCAAGGTTGATCCTTCATGAAGAGAGGACCTCTAATGGTGAGGTTGGTTGTAGGGTTAGCTCTAGAAAGAATAGCAGGAACCAAACAAGAAGGTTGGAATCCTAGACTCTGAGATATGAGGAAAAGTAGGGAGTTGAGGATGATGCGACCTAAGGGGATGATAGGGGCTGCCTTATGCTTGACCCCTGGAGGCTGATGATATCTTGGTTGCCTTTAGAAGAACCAAACCCTAGAGAAAGGATGAGGCTTCTGGCACCTATGTGCATATGATATAAGTGTTTACCTTCTAAAAAAGGAAGAATAAGTTTTGTATACCCTGGAGAGGTTTAGTAACAGGTTATGAGGCCTTGTACCATGTTGTTTGTCTTCGAGGAAGACTCAATGTTAAAGTGTCGATCGAGGAAAAAGGATGACCCGATACATGTTTGGTTTGTGGTTAAGAGGTTGAGCATGCAGTTGGACACCCAAAAAGTGAACCTAGGGTTCCTAGGCCTAAGAGGGGAAGTGGTGTACCTAATACTCATGATGAGAGTTGAGTTTCTATAGATGTGAGCATGGTACTCGTTATGTTCAGAGGAAAGTAAAACCCCTTACGTTTAATGTATGTTTGGTAAACCCCTCACAGCTAAGTTGATGACATGGGAAGGTATGACCTTGATCTAATGTTGAAGAATGAGAACCCAGATGACCTAGCCTGGTTTAGTGGTCTGCTTGTGCCTTAATAGCTTACTAGGGTTAAGCATATGGATGTAAACCCTAGACCTAAGGATGTTTGTGACCTTGTGGTCAAGAGTTGTAGTTTCCTCCCATCCTGGGAGAGGACCCTTTTGTAGGGTGTATACCAATTTTGTTGGTTAAGGTAACCTAAAGAGGTTTCATAAGATTGTGAGAAGCTAAGTGAAAAGTACATGGAATGAGAAGGAACCTGTAGACCCATAGATATCCATCTCTAAGTGCATGTGGATGTGTTACCAAGGAGGTAACCAATATGGGGCCTGACCAAGGTAGGCAGGTCACCATGACCCTTACAAAAGTATGTAAGGCAGCCCAAGAATGCAGAGAGAGATGATGAAGGCTTGGGTAAGATTCTAAGTGGAACATGTACTATAATGGAATCCCAAGTCTATCCTAGGGTCAGGTAGGGATAAGACTGATGGAATTAGGATTTGCCTAATTCCCTAGTTGCACATGACCATAGGGTGGGGAGGTAACAACTATCATTGTCTGAGGGCCATGGGCTAGGAGATTGATCACCTTCATGAACTCATGGGACCCAAAGGGCAGATGAGTAGGGTACTCTCTGGATGCATAAGGGAAGAGGGATGACCCCAAAAGTGTCGGCACCCTATAGACCTCGAGGAGATGACCAAAGATTGTGTGTAAACCCAAGTAGGTTCGAGACCAGTTTTCCATGGAAGTAACTTTGATATCTTGATGTTTGTGATGTAGAGATATATGTGGCACGTGGCAACTTAGATGTAAAGGTGAATTGGCAAGGTAGGATGTACCATCTCTACTCTTGGAACCTGAAGAACTATGTGTTTGGATGGTCGCCAAATGCTTATTTCCTCTTGTTATGGGAGGGAGAGATGGGACAGTACGCATGCCATACACCAAGGATAAAAGATGATGTGGTGTGGAACGTTGCCATGAGATATGAGGACAAAGAAGATAACATACCTTGGTAAAGTGAATGATACATGGATGGTTTGCAAACACTAAGAGGAATGAGGTAGTCACCTTATGAGGATGTTTTTATCATGAGATATGAGTCATACAAGGTTGAGTTTGATAACCAAGAAGATTGGCTCAAAGTTTTGTCCATGAGGATAGACTTAAAGTTTGAGTTTGAGATGATAAGTGAAATACATGGAAGTGTATGTCTTCAATGTTACCTAATACCTAAGGATGTGAAGTGGTAATGGATGCTCTGGTTGAGATATATCTGACTAGTTTGGATAGAAGCTAGAAGAGGTTGTTAGGCTAACCCTAAGTTTGGAAGGGAGGTATGTTTGGCTAATACTCAGATGTAACAATATCTGTTGAAAAAGTTAATGGTTGTTTGGTTAGCCAACCTAGGCCTTGATGTAATGAAAGGATGGTTGTAGAACCTCAAATGCACTTCTTTGGAAAGGAAGGCGATGAAACCCGAGTAGAGTGGTTTAGGGTTTCTGAGGAATCATTCTTGAGGAAACATGACATATAGGAAATCATGATTTAAGATCACCATACACCGTCGTACTACCAAGATAATAAGTGACAATAGTACTTTAGATGCCTAAGATGAGGTTGCATGTGGTATGTTGCCATGCATGACAAGAGGTGAAGGATTAGCACCGGTAACCTAGTGCATTGATATAAAGGATAACGAGTCCCCGAAGGGGAAAGGGAGTTCATCTCTATGGATGATGTAAGTATCCCTAGGACCAAGGAAGGTCGAGATGCAATATGGGTTATGGTAGATCGCCTTTCCTAGATGACATGAGAAAGAAAGAGTTCTGCCAAGGGACAAATCTAGTTGAACTACCCATGAGAGAGATGGTTCAACTACACCATGATGCGAGTTCAAAGGTTCTTGAGTTTGACCTAAAGGTTCCCTTCTAAAAGGTGGAAGTAGGTATATGAAGAACTCGATGTTAGTACAGTTTATCACCACTAACTAATGGTTAGTATGATCTAGACTAAAGGGTCTGATGAGAGCATATGTGCTCATTCAGAGTGATAGCTTGAGACATTTCTTATCCTTTGTAAGACGTTATGATCACCCCCATAGCTAGTATCAAGTTTTAAAGAAGCTCTGTAAGTGAGGTTGTGTCGGTCACCACTTCAGTAAGATGATGTTGGTGAAAGTACCACGTGATGGTTAGAAAAGGACCACAGTTCATGTAGATGATGTCACTTTGATCGTGCAATGGTTGAAAGGAGCCTAGAAACGACGAGAGTCGTGGGTGGATGCAAAGTAGACTAACATGTAGTTCACTGTGGGAAATATGTGACATAAAAATCCGGCCCCTCTAAGTTATAGATAAGAGAGTGGAGTCCCCGATGCCTGGGCTCTTTTGACATGGTTTGGTGGAGAAGGTTAAGTTTGACCTTACACCTCAGGATAAAGTAATGTGTGATGAGTTACATGTGTCCAATTTAGAGTACTATGTGAGGTACCCCACCATGTGCTGAGCAATGAACCTAGTGAGCCCCAAGGGAGGCTGAAATGGCCTGAGTCCACCTGTGCAGTTTATAGACGCCAGGATGAAAGAACTCACAGAAAAGAATATGTGATGATAAAGGTTCTTTGGAAGGGCCATGAGTACGGTAAAGCCACATAGGGGCCAATGATGGACATGGAAGAGTCTTATCCTGATTTGTTTGTTTGCTTGATAGAATTTTGAGGACAATTCCTATAGGATGGGAAGGATGTTACAACCCCAATTTTTGGGTTCATTTGGTGAGAAATGTAATTTCTCATATTAAATATATCTGAACAACAAATGATATAATTTGTTTTGAATAAATGGATTTCATTTACAATAGCCTTGATGATTGTGTTGTGGGATTTATTGGCTATTGGGCCCAAGTAACAAGAAAATTCAATTAGTCATTGAATAATTGAATATTTGAGAAAAGAAAGAGGTAGAAACCTCTAGAAGGCAAAGAGATGTAATCCAAGGATGTATTTCGTACCTATTGGGTTCCTTGGGTTTCAAGGAGTCTAAAGTTGCATAAAGAGTGCTATAAGAAAAGAAAAGATCAATTAAGTATTTCTTTATTAAGAAAGAAATTGAAAATAATGATAAAATATTGGAAATAAGTGGAAAAATGTATAATTGGGTTATCCTTGGTGGAATTTCGTATCCCAAGGATTGCTAATGATAAAAGGAATACCAATGAGGAAAATAAAAAATAAATAAAGAGAAATCCTCAAAAAGAAATATTTTAATAAGAATACACATGCTAATGAGAAATAATGCATTTAGATGCATCTAGAAGGATAATGAGTATCCAATAAAAAGGATTTCGAAATAATAGAGTTTCTTGGGGTCCAAGGAGCCCCAATAAAGAGGAAAGAAAGAGAAAATACCAAATTTGCAAAATAAAAGGATAATGTGATACATTATTAATGAATTTTGTGATATTGTTAATAGTGTCTACCAAAAGAAAATAGAAATTCATGCTTATGGATTAAAAAGCAAACATAAAGAGAATAAGAGAAAAGAATTTCAAATTCTTAATGACTAAGGATCAAAGGGAAATAGAGAATTAATATGAAGAGAGAGAATATACTTCTCATTAAAGGAATCAATTTCCTACTAGGAAAGGGACTCCTTGATTCGTGAATAGCCAACCTATGGCTTCATTTCCCACCCCTATATAAGGGGTAGAGCCTGTTGGCTAATTGGACATCTATAAATCCCTTTGTTTTGATTATGACAAACATTTCATTCTTATTAATCTAACGAGCTACTTGAGTGTGCAGGACTAAGATGGATGGCAAAGCAACTAGGGAAAATCCACAAGCTCAATTGTTTATATTTTCATGCAATGTAATCATTGTTGTAAAAACTTGTACAAATATATAATGTACAAGTACTTAGAATTGCATGTAAATCAAGCGTTAGATTTTCCCTAGCTAAACACCATAGTTAGAAACGTCTTCCCATTTAATTAGGATCACCTTTGCACACTCACACATATAATTAGTGCCTAAATTGAAACCTTGAAACAGGATCATTCTCGGTCGACAAACTCCTCGACCGAGACACTCTCGGTCGACAATATTCTCGACCGAGAAAGATCCAAAGTAGCCGTTAGACACAACAGACAAGTTAGTTGGCAGTTGAAGAAAGACGTTGCAAATCACTTGTTCCAGAGAGCCTGTCGGTCGACAAAAGTTCGACCGAGTAGGTGTCTCGGTCGACCATTTGTCGACCGAGATGGTCTCTGACAGCAACTGCAGAATAAATTAATTAGCCGTTGTTAAAGCAACAACTTTGTACCTAACGGCTAGTTAAGCACTTAGAAACCCCTAGAAGTTGTCTAGAACGTCCTTAAGCATACTTAGGCCATTACTATAAACAGGACAAGCCATAGGACACTAGAATTCACTTGTTACACTTGAGAATACACTTGAGCATACTTGAGCAATCTATTGCAAGCAATTTGAGCACTGTGATCATTAGTCTACATTCTCCTTAGCTCAATTTCGTGTCCTATAGGCTAGATTCTCTTATCCACAGCAATCACAAGTTCACACACTTGGCTAGGAGATCTATATGCTTGATCTAGGCATATCAAGCCTTGGGCTTAAAGGATAAGTTGTAATTTCCTTTTTCTTTCTTGTTCCTTTTTATCTTTTGTACTCTCCTTGCTACTCCTAGGGTTGGAGGCTGCGGATTGGAGAGGATTGACTTCTCAGGTGGAGAAGGGGACTTCAATCTACTTCAAGAAGGCTATCACAAGGGAAGCTACTTCAGAAGGCTGGTGCAACGGGAGTTGGTGCATCTACTTCAAGGGAAGGCTGCTTCAAGATTGGCGATTACTTCTAGGTGAAGGCTGCTTGAAGGGTTTAGGAAAAGAGATTGTATTTTATGTAAATTCCTTGCGAGGTAATAAAATAAATTTCTTTTCAAATCCCGGTTGGGTAAGCAACCGGGTAGTGGATTGACGGCTATAGTATTTGCTATAGTTGGAACCACTCTAAACCTTGTGTCTCCTTGTCCAATATTTTCATTGTGGTTGTTTGAGTTCAATAATTGTTAAATTATCTATAAAACTCTATTCACCCCCCCCCCTCTAGTAGTTTTCAATTGGTATCAGAGCAAGGCTTCAAGGAACCCTAACAAGGTCTTGAAGAAATGGGTGATGGAATGCTCAACAACCTCAACATTGAAGGGACTCTTATTGCTAGGCCGTCGACATTCGATGGAACAAACTACCAATACTGGAAGAGAAGGATGTAGTTCTACTTCCAAGGCGTCAACTGGGATCTATGGAGAATGGTATCTACTCCTTATGAATTCCCTCAAAATGACTTTGCGGAATGGGATGCAAACACGGTAAAACAGGCCCAAATGAACGCAAAAGCTGTAAGCATTTTATATTGTTCTATTTCTGTAGGAGAATTTAATAGAATATCAAATTGTGATACAGCGTATGATATTTGGCATAGATTGTCCATCACTTATGAGGGTACAGCCCAAGTCAAAAATTCCAAAATTAGTCTGCTTAAAACAAAGCTTGAACATTTTCGTATGGATCCAAATGAATCTATTAGTGAAATGTATTCAAAATTCTCTACTATTGTTAATGGTTTAAGTGCCTTAGGAAAACCTGTCCTTGAGGAAGATCAGGTATCAAAAATTCTTCGATCACTTCCTCCAAAGTACAAGCCAAAGGTGACAGCCATTGCAGAAGCAAACGACCTCACTCGCCTCAAAATGGAACAACTCATTGGTAATTTAGAAGCCCATGAAGCAGATCTAGAAGAGGAAGAAAGAAGAGAACGTGAACACCAAAGTGGGAAGAAGAAGGATGTGGCTCTCAAAGCCTCAAAAGTCGTCACACAAGAAAGTGAGGAGTCAAGTGAAGAAGAAGAAGAAGCCTTAATCGTCAACGGTAAGAAGTACAAAAGGTTTAAATCTAACAAAATTTCTAGTTCCTCTACTCCCAGGTGCTTTGAATGTGGGAAGAAAGGGCATTTCAAAAACGAATGTCCCAAAGCAAAGAAGGGAAAGAAAAGCTCACATAAGAAGAAAGGGGAAAACGCCTATAAAGCTGCCTGGGATGAGTCAAGTGACAGTGAAAGCGGAGAAGAGGTGGAATGTCTAATGGCAAGAGAAGAAAATGAAGACTCTCAAGAGGTAAGCCTAGTTGATCTTCCTAAAGAAGAGTTAGTTACTAGTTTACAAGAAACTCATGATAAGTATGTTGATGCCAAGAAGAAACTAAAGAAGGCTATAAAATCAAATAATGAGCTCATTGCCAAATTAGATGAACTTTCTTATGAAAAGAACAACATTGATCTTGAAAATGTATCTTTAAAAACATCTTTAGATGATTGCACTAGAAAGCTACTCAATTTGGAAACCAATGTTGATCTTCTATCAAAAGAAAAGACTGATTTGCTAGCTAAACTACAAGATTATCAAACTCAACCTATCTTGTGCAACCATTCGGACTATGATAATATTGTAAAAGAAAAGGATTCATTGTTTTCTGATTTAGACCAAGCAAGAAAAGATATACATAAGAAGATGAATGACATTGCTACGTTGCAAAGAGAACTTTATAAGTTAAGAAGAAAAGATATTCTTGATAACATATTGAGAGTTGGTACTGTCTTCAATGGAAGAAAAGGTTTGGGATATGTTCCAAAGAAAAACCAACCCAAAAAGACCCAAACTATGTTTGTACCCAAGAACACAATGACTAAAAAGAGAAATGAAATTGACTCTATTACTTGTCATTTATGCTTACGTCTTGGACATTATTGTTTTTCATGCCCCTACAAGACTAAGGAGTCCGACTTAGTTTGGATCCCAAAACCCCAAACTTAGAAGAATGGAATATGGTTGAGATATGACCAAATGCTTAATTTTGCTATTTATATTGTCTTATCTCAACAAAAGGTGTTATGCTTATTGTTATTATTTTTTTCTGCATTGCTGAAACAGAAACTCTTTCGGTCGAAGTATTGGCGACCGAGCTCTGGGTCGGTCGAAGTATTGTCGACCGACTGGATGTCTTTAACAAATCAAAAATTTACAGCACCTATTTCGGTCGAAAATTGGTCAACCGAGAAATTTTCTGTGTTTTTGCTTGTGATACAGTAACCTGCTCGATCGACAAATTGTCGACCGAGACAAATATCGGTCGAACAATTGTCGACCGACTGGTTTTCTGTATCAGAACTTTTATATACATAAGCACTTAAAAAGTTTCTAACCATATCGGACCATCACATGGGTACCAAAATCTACATTCTAATGCAGGAATGGGTAGTTGACAGTGGCTGCTCCAAACATATGACCGGGATCAAGGACGCATTTCAAACTTTTGAAGAAAAGAAAAGTGGAACGGTCACCTTTGGAGACAATGGTAAGGGCAAAATCGTTGGAATAGGTAATGTTGGAACAAATCTCAAAATTAAAAATGTTCTACTTGTTGATGGATTGCATCATAATTTAATAAGTGTAAGTCAACTATGTGATAGTGGTTATGATGTGTTATTTAACAAAACCTGCTGCAAATTATTGATAGAAAACACTATAAATGTCGTTTATGAAGGAAATAGAGTTGGAAATCTTTATATCCTTAAACCAAACTCTATGAAATCAGTAGTAGGTAAATGCTTGCTTGCAAATGAAAATACCTTACAACTATGGCATAAAAAGCTGGGACATGCTAGTTCACATGTTATTAAAAAGTTAGTGAAATATGATCTTGTTCGTGGATTACCTGCTTTGTCTTTTGATCAAGTTGAAAACTGTGAACCCTGCACAATGGGAAAGCAAACCAAAACATCTTTTAAATCAAAACATGTACTTAGCACCAGTAGATCCTTAGAATTAATTCAAATGGACTTATTTGGACCAATGAGGACACAATCTATTGGTGGTAAACGATACTGTTTTTTTATTGTTGATGATTATAGTAGATATACATGGGTACATTTTATTGCAACTAAAGATGATACTATTCATGTCTTTATGCAATTTTGTTCCAAGATTGAAAATCTTTTACAACATAAAATATGTACCATTAGAAGTGATCATGGTGGCGAATTTGAGAATCATACATTTGAGACCTTTTGTACATCTCAAGGGTATACTCATAATTTTTCTGCTCCACGTACCCCACAACAAAATTGTATAGTTGAACGGAAAAATCGATCCCTACAGGATATGGCTAGGACCATGATGCTTGAACACAACACACCTAAAACCTTTTGGGCTGAAGCTGTAAACACTGCTTGTTATGTGCTTAATAGAGTAACTATTCACTCTCATTTGAAGAAAACTCCATATGAAATATTACACTCTAAGAAACCTAGAGTTGACTACTTTCATACTTTTGGCTCCACATGCTACATTTTAAATACCAAAGATGATAGAGACAAGTTTGATTCTAAATCACACAAGGCATTCTTCTTGGGATATTCCACTTCTAGCAAAGCCTTTAGAGTATATAACACTATCTCTAGAAAGGTTGAGGAATCCATTCATGTTTCTTTTCATGAAGAATCGAAGTCTGAAAATCTAGATATCATTGATCTCACTAATCAATTCGAAAATATAACCATTTCCAATGATAGTGAGAAAATTCCTATATCCGATCCCCAAGTTGAAACACAACCTACACCTAGGCTTATCAAGGATCATCCCCAAGAACTAATTATTGGAGATCCAAATGATAAAGTCAAAACTCGGTCTTCCTTCAAAGATGTTGCAAACATGGCTTTTGTTTCTATCATTGAACCTAAGAAGATATCCGAAGCTCTTAAGGATGATTACTGGATAATAGCCATGCAAGAGGAGTTAAATCAATTTACTAAAAATGATGTATGGGATTTAGTTCCTAAACCACAAGATAAAACTATCATAGGAACTAAATGGGTGTTTAGGAATAAGCTCAATGAGGCAGGAGAAGTCATAAGGAATAAAGCTCGGCTAGTAGCACAAGGATATAATCAACAAGAAGGAATAGATTTTGATGAGACATATGCACCCGTAGCCAGACTTGAAGCTATTAGGATGTTACTAGCTATTGCTGCCCATAAAAACATTAAGCTATATCAAATGGATGTCAAAAGTGCATTTCTAAATGGCATCATACACGAAGAAGTTTATGTTGCTCAACCACCTGGCTTTGAAATACCAGAAAAAGGTGACCATGTTTATAAACTTAAAAAGGCACTTTATGGTCTCAAACAAGCACCTAGGAATTGGTATGAACGACTCAAGACATATCTTTTTGATAATGGTTTTTCTATTGGAAATTCAGATTCTACTTTATTTTTCAAAACATATGCATCTGATTTCCTAGTTGTGCAAATATATGTTGATGACATTATTTTTGGAGCTTCTAATGATTCATTATGCACACAATTCAGTGACATTATGCAAAAAGAATTTGAAATGAGCCTTATGGGTGAACTAACATTCTTTCTTGGTTTTCAAATCAAGCAAACACCTGCAGGAATTTTCATAAGCCAAGAAAAATATACTAAAGAACTTTTAAAACGTTTTGGGATGGATCAATGCAAACATGCTACTACTCCTATGGCTACCTCTATCAAAATTGATAAGGATGAAAATGGGGAACCTATTGATGATTCCTTATATAGAGCCATGATTGGTAGTTTGCTATACTTAACTGCTTCTCGACCGGACATTATGTTTTCCGTTGGTCTTTGTGCTCGATTTCAATCCCAACCTATGCAATCTCATTTTCTAGCGGTTAAACGAATTCTTCGATATCTAGCTGGTACTACTTGTTTTGGTTTATGGTATCCAAATGGACAATCCTTGGATTTTAAAGCATATACTGATGCGGATTATGCTGGTTGTCGACTTGATCGCAAAAGTACTAGTGGTGGTTGTTTCTTATTAGGGAGAGCCTTAGTATCTTGGTTTAGCAAGAAACAAAATACGGTTGCCCTATCTACAACTGAAGTTGAATATATGGCAGCCGGGTCTTGTTGTGCTCAAGTGCTTTATATGCAACAGGTATTAAGCGATTATGGTTTCAATCTTCCCTCTACACCTATTTTTTGTGACAACACGAGCGCCATAAACTTAGCACACAATCCTATTTTACACAGCCGGGCAAAACACATTGAAATCCGTCATCACTTCTTAAGGGATCACATCTCAAAGAATCATGTTTCCCTTCATCATGTTGATACGGAAAATCAATTGGCTGATATTTTTACAAAACCGCTTCCACTAGATCAATTCAACAACATTAGGAAGCAACTGCTTATTACTCCTTTGGAAGATGTTTTCTTTGATATCTGTGGTTCTTAAAACGAATACGTTTACTTATTTTATTTTGGCTTTTCAATGGACATCTTTTTCATTAGATTTGACGGGATATCTAATTAAGGGGGAGTTTTTATTAAAAACGGTTATCTTTTTGAAATGACAAAGGGGGAGAGATATATAAAACTATAACTTAGTATTTATGAAAAACTCAATCAATGAGTTTCATAAATATACTCTTGGCTTTACATTGAAAGTTGATATATTCCCAAATGAACTGGATTTCATGTTCCATAATTCATTGGGAATAATAAGCACACATTTTATAAACAAGAGGAAAAGCTACATAAGGTAATCTAAAGGTATGAAACTCATATGTTTTATATTTCTTTATTTATATTTTGGAAATGTTTGTCATCTTCAAAAAGGGGGAGATTGTTGGCTAATTGGACATCTATAAATCCCTTTGTTTTGATTATGACAAACATTTCATTCTTATTAATCTAACGAGCTACTTGAGTGTGCAGGACTAAGATGGATGGCAAAGCAACTAGGGAAAATCCACAAGCTCAATTGTTTATATTTTCATGCAATGTAATCATTGTTGTAAAAACTTGTACAAATATATAATGTACAAGTACTTAGAATTGCATGTAAATCAAGCGTTAGATTTTCCCTAGCCAAACACCATAGTTAGACACGTCATCCCATTTAATTAGGATCACCTTTGCACACTCACACATATAATTAGTGCCTAAATTGAAACCTTGAAACAGGATCATTCTCGGTCGACAAACTCCTCGACCAAGACACTCTCGGTCGACAATATTCTCGACTGAGAAAGATCCAAAGTAGCCGTTAGACACAACAGACAAGTTAGTTGGCAGTTGAAGAAAGACGTTGCAAATCACTTGTTCCAGAGAGCCTGTCGGTCGACAAAAGTTCGACCGAGTAGGTGTCTCGGTCGACCATTTGTCGACCGAGATGGTCTCTGACAGCAACTGCAGAATAAATTAATTAGCCGTTGTTAAAGCAACAACTTTGTACCTAACGGCTAGTTAAGCACTTAGAAACCCCTAGAAGTTGTCTAGAACGTCCTTAAGCATACTTAGGCCATTCCTATAAATAGGACAATCCATAGGACACTAGAATTCACTTGTTACACTTGAGAATACACTTGAGCATACTTGAGCAATCTATTGCAAGCAATTTGAGCACTGTGATCATTAGTCTACATTCTCCTTAGCTCAATTTCGTGTCCTATAGGCTAGATTCTCCTATCCACAGCAATCACAAGTTCACACACTTGGCTAGGAGATCTATATGCTTGATCTAGGCATATCAAGCCTTGGGCTTAAAGGATAAGTTGTAATTTCCTTTTTCTTTCTTGTTCCTTTTTATCTTTTGTACTCTCCTTGCTACTCCTAGGGTTGGAGGCTGCGGATTGGAGAGGATTGACTTCTCAGGTGGAGAAGGGGACTTCAAGCTACTTCAAGAAGGCTATCTCAAGGGAAGCTACTTCAGAAGGCTGGTGCAACGGGAGTTGGTGCATCTACTTCAAGGGAAGGCTGCTTCAAGATTGGCGATTACTTCTAGGTGAAGGCTGCTTGAAGGGTTTAGGAAAAGAGATTGTATTTTATGTAAATTCCTTGCGAGGTAATAAAATAAATTTCTTTTCAAATCCTGGTTGGGTAAGCAACCGGGTAGTGGATTGACGGCTATAGTATTTGCTATAGTTGGAACCACTCTAAACCTTGTGTCTCCTTGTCCAATATTTTCATTGTGGTTGTTTGAGTTCAATAATTGTTAAATTATCTTTAAAACTCTATTCACCCCCCCCTCTAGTAGTTTTCAGAGCCTTGGTTCGAAGGGAAGAAAGAACCCCATGTTCTTCTACTTTCTTCTTCTTCCTCATTTTTGTCCCTAAACCCTAACCGAGGAGAGTGGCATGATCAGGGAACAAGGAGGAGCTATGAAGGGTTTGAGATGGAAGCATGTTGCCCCACGAAGCAGGGAGAAGCTTGGCCGACGTTGCTATACCCTAACCTGCACGCAGCAGTGGCTGCACGACTGCAAAAGAAGCCGCACATCGCTAGCTAGAGGAGCAGGCTAACGACATCTTCAGCTGTGATCAAGCGGCGCCCAGGTGCGCAAGCAGGCAGCGGAGCTAGGGGGACAGTTGACGTTGAGTTCCGAGCCTCGTGGTGGTGGAGGTGATTCGCGGACCTCTACAGATCGGCGGCCAGGGCATCACATCCAAGCTGCATGAGGAAGAAGAAGGCCGGAGGGGCTTTTGACCGTTATACCCCTCTGCGGGCTATAGGAGACATTACTTACGCAGGGTCAAAATCGTCAATTCATTATAAATGAAGATTGGGAGCGCACGAGGTACGTGCATGGGAGTTTGTTGCCTACGTGGCACCTCCCTATTGGTCACTTTATGTTTTATTTGCAAAAATCATAACTAATTCAAGGAAACTCGGATTGAGACGAATCTTATATGAAAATTGATCCTCAAACGAGGGAAATTCAATAAAATACGTTTAGAAGCTAATTCCTCTTAAAATTCAAAAAGTAGTGTAACTTATCAACTTTAATGAATTAAAGATTAAGAAACTCTACTTTGAGATGATTAATGTAATTAGTAGAGTTTAAGGGGTGATTAAAGTTGATATTAACATGTTAATTGTAAAAAGGTACATTAAGATCGAAAAGGATGAACTTTGCACGTAATTAGTCTAATTTAGAGTTTATGTGCATAAATATGCTTGAAAATTTAAAAGTACATAAAGTTATCATCTTTAATGATTTAATTAATGAAAAGCCTTTAGATTTGATGATAGATGGATTTAATGATGTTCATTGGATAATTCAAGCCAATATTAACTTGTTGTTGATAAAAGTGAAACCCTTGGCAGAACAAGAGAGATGTGAAGAAATGTATAGCTAGTCATCTTTATAGGGCTATAGTTAATGAGGCGTGGCTGGATGTTTTTCTGCTATCTAATGTGAAGTTGGGCGGGCACATCAATAGTGATCATGCTTGGCTTGTTGTGCAGCTTGCCCAAGAGGAGCGCAAAGGTAAACCGTTACAATTTTACAAAAGCTAGCTAGAGTGGTCTAGTTGTGTGGATACCATTAATGAAGTTTGGAATTGCAGGGTTGAAGGCAATCCCCTTTATGTTCTGATGGAGAAGATTACTAGAACTAAGGTGGCTTTGAAGAAATGATCTTTTGGACTGAGGGACTTGCAGATTTTGGTGCTGGAAGCTAAGGACTGTCGTGCTAAGGCTGTGGATATTCTTAGGCATAATCCAATGATGGAGGAAGCCATTAATGATGAGGCTATTAAGGCTGAAAATCTTTTTAAGCTTGAAAGAGTGGAGGAAAGTTGCTTTTGGCAAAGGAGTCGGTTGAAATGGATTAGAGATGGCGACAGAAATATGAAAATCTACCATGTTGCGGTCAAGAGAAATCAAATGAGGGATAATATACATATGTTGCTCAAGAAGGATGGCACTACTGTTAACTCCTTCTCAGAGGTGGGTGCTGAAGCAGTGGAGTTTTTCAATAGTCTTTATAACAAGCATGTGCTGCCACAGGTCCCAGATCATGTGCTCCCAACCAGAAGAGTCACCGACACTATGAATGTTATGCTTTATGGGCCTGCTACTGAAGAGGAGATTAACTCTGCTCTTTTTAGTATAGGCGCTTCTAAGGCCCCGGGGCCTGACGATTTTAATGCTAGGTTCTTTCAATCCATGTGGCTGCTGGTTAAAGAGGACATAGCTAGAGCGGTGAGATGGTTCCTTGTTGGGGGGAGGATGGTTAGAAGAGCCAATCACACTTTCATTCACCTCATTCCTAAGAAACCTATTGTCGAGAATATGAATGATTTGCGCCCCATTTCCTGCTGTTCGGTGGTGTATAAGATCATATCCAAGCTGCTGTCCGATAGACTCAAAAATGTGCTTCCCGAAATCATATCCCCTGGCCCGACTGTCTTCATTAAAGGGTGATGTATATCTGATAGTGCTCTTCTCGCGGCAGAGTTTCTTCTTGATTTTGGGGTGAAGAGTAGCTCCAGGAAAGCTTGTGTGAAGCTTGACCTGGCCAAGGCATATGATAATGTTAGGTGGGATTCCCTTTGGTCCTGCATGAGTGCTTTGGGTTTCTGTGATAGATGGATCAATATCATCAAGGAGTGTGTCACTACCACTTCTTTCTCGGTGTTGGTCAATGGCTGTCCTTTTGGTTTGTTCAATGCTTCTAATGGCCTAAGACAGGGTGACCCTTTATCACCTTTGCTCTTTACCCTGGTGATGGAAATCCTGACTTGTATAATTGGCAATGCCCAACAAGGAAAGTTGGTCTCTTCTTTTAGGCAGGGAGGTTGTCGGGTCCTTTCTCATATGATTTTCACAGTCGATGTCCTTTTCTTCCTTGCTGGGAATAGAAGAACTCTAACAAATCTCCGCATTCTCATGATGGAGTTTGGTGACTGCACTGGTTTGTATATGAGTACAATCAAATCAAAGGTGTATATGTCTAGATCCTTTGATAACATGAGAGGTCGTCTAAGAGATGTTGTGGGCATGCAGGAGGGAGTGCTTCCTACCAAGTACCTTCGTATACCTCTGTGTGGGGGTAAAGCGAGGGGTAGGGATTTCTAGGTATGTGTTGATACTCTTCATGATAAAACCGCCAAGTGGATGGGCATCAACCTTTTTTTGTCAGGAAGATTGGTTCTTGTTAGATTCGTTCTTGAGGGCATGATCAGATTTTGGTGTATGCAGGCCCAACATCCGTTGTTTATGTTGGAGAAGATGAGAAGTGTGATGACCTCTTTTATATGGGGGGTAGAGGTCACGCGGTTGCTTGGAGATCAGTGGTGAGGCATTTTGAGGAAGGTGGCTTGAATGTTTGCGACCCGACAGACATTGACTGAGATGCTGCTATTAAAAGGATTGATAATTTCTTGAGAAATGATTCCAGCTGGAGAAGTTGGATGCATGCTAGGTACGGGCATGATTTGCAGTTAGAAGGACAGAAAAATGTGTCCAGAACATGGAGGAAAATGTGCTCTCTTTGGCCAGAAGTGGCTGGCTATACACGCTTTCACCGGGAGGGTGGGAGCTGAAGGACACTCATATTGTGCCTTGGAAGGCGGCCAAGATGGAGGGGACTTGCGTTCCCTGGTTCCCCTTCTTGTGGAACCAGGGAAACATTCCTAAATGGAGTTGCTGTTCTTATAGGATGGTTTTGGGAAGGCTGCCGACGAGAGACCGTATGGCTAAGTGGGGTCTCAACACTGAGGGTAGATGTTTGTTGTGCAGATCTGACGATGAATCTCATTCCCATTTGTTATTTGAATGCTTGTATACCCATTATCTCTGGAGTAGACTTTGACTGAAGATGGGATGGGGTGGGTTTGCCCTGAATTACTTTGTGGAGGGTATCTCTGTGGCGCTGGACCGGACCAAAAAAATATCGGTCTGAGACCTTTTGTGGGGCTTTGCTTCTCATGTCTTTGTTTTTTGATTTGGAAGGAGCACAACAGTAGGCTTCATGGGAAAATGGACACTGATGTCCTGGTCTTATTTGATACGTTGGTTACCTACTTGAAGCTGGCTTTAAAAGCCTAACCGAAGATTGGTAGAGGGGTTAGTAGGGTGATCCTGGCCTGGTGGAATTTTGTAGTTTAACCCATTTGTACAGTATACGATGGCTTCCACCATCTATATGTTTTTTTGATGATATAGTAATATTTTACCTTCTAAAAAAAAATAGGATCTAAAAAGATGTTCTTTTTATATAATTGGCTTAATTTAGGGTTTCATGCATGAATATGCATTAATGATCTTGAAAACCCTAAATTAGGTGAATATGTATTTTAATTGTTTTATTTGTTCAAATCCATGAATAAATAGAGATATGATGATCCTAAGTCAATTTGGGTATAAAAGACTATTAAAATGTATATTTGAGCAATTAGGGTTTATATAAGTAGAAAAGAGTATTTTAGGGTTTGTTGACCTAAAAGGGATAAAGTTTGAGAAATTGATCTAAGAAACCCTAATGAATATTAATGAAACCTTAATTCGGATTAGAAATCCTAGAAAGTGAATCCAAGTCAATAAAGTAGATTCTTGATAAAGTGTGTAATAAATATAGTACATATTCTTTTTAGGAATTATGTGATTGTTGAATTGCTTGTTTGGATCGCTTTCTTGGTTGGAATTGCTTAATGCTTGTGAAATCATCAAGTCAGGTATGTGGTTATGCTTATGAATATCCCGAGTTAGTTTTCTAAGGGATTTTTGAGGTTTTTATCGGTTGCTTGAAATTAAATGTTGGATGCTTTTATTTCATGCAACTATAGAGTGACTATGACTATCACTATAAATGTATACATATAACTGGCTTAGATACAAGACCACCCATGTGGCTATGCAAAGGATAAAAAGGGTAACCTAGAGCAAGGTCTAGGCTATCATGAGTTAGAAATTGGGCTACACATGTGTAGTGCCATGAGACTCTCAGTATGCCATGAATTAAGGAGTGGGCTACCTACGGGTAGTGTCATGTGACTCAACCCTAGAAACTGATTCACCTGTTAGGTGGGATCATGAGGGGTATAATGGGGATATGATATACATGGATCGCGCAATTATATTTAAACTGTGAAATTGTTTGTTAAACTGTAATTGACTGCAACACATTGTTATAAATAATTGCACGTCTATTGTTTCCCCCACATACCAGCTTCGGCTGACCGACATTTTGTTTGTCGACATTTTAGGTACAACGCAAAAGGACAATTAGTAAATCATCATATTGTGAAATACATGAAGTAAAATACAAGGAGGATTAGTTAGAGTAGAATCCATGAGTGGATATAAGTTTAGAGATCAAAGTTTTCAAAAAGGTGTGCAAAAGTTTATTTTCTTACAACTTTCCAATTTAGTTTGTTAAAATTTAATAATTGTTCTTGGTTAATTGCCGAACCTTTGATCTGGAAATTATGTGTGTGGCTTCGACCTCTCGGTCTCCCTTGATTGGGGGTTACTGGAAGGTGGGGTCGTAACAACTAGTGTGCCAGCTGATTGACTGGAGTGTCAAGTTGAATGGTTGGACTACTTCTGATACTGGCTAATGGAACTATTCATTTGACCAGTTGGAGTATCCAACTAATGGACTGAACAATGCCTCAAGTAGATGGTCAAAATACTCATTTGATCAATCAAAATGTTTATTTGACTGGATGGATGCAAAATGACCAATTTGACTAGGTAAAACAATTAATGATATACGTAACGATGTGCATTAATCATCACATTAAATCCAATATTATTGCACCACTGACCACATGTCAACAATACAATGGATAGTTTGTTCAATCGACTGGTTACAGGTACCATCCGTCTAACCATGAGATCTGACCTTTTGTCTCCCCTAGGTTTTTAAAGTGTAGCTGATCCACTCCTATATAAGGAGGGGTGGCAAAGTCTCTCAACACTTTTCTCATCTCATAGTTATGATAATGTGAGAGTTTGAGCTGTCTTACCCAAGAAAGGGAATGACATCAAGAGGAAAGGAAGTCAATGCTAGCATGTTGATAAATAGAAGGATAACTTCTTCTCATCGGCCCTAGAAGTGCAAAGTGGAGTTCTTGATGGTCTGTGTTGACTACATATAGGCATGGAAGTGTTGTTTCCATGCTAGGAGGACACCATCAACTGTTTTTTGTTTGTTTCTTGAGAAGGAAGCTCATTCTCCTAGAAGGATGGTCACTAAAATTTCTCCATGACAAGTTATACCTTGCATACTCTTCTAATATATCTTTGTTGACACGATTGGCTGCTTAGTAAATATGGACAGTTTTTTTTCTTCCTACTATGTCTCGATATATTCCAACACACTAATGATGCATCCATCATCTTAATCTTACATGTAGACAATATCATGCTTATGGTTCAGATATGAAAGTAGTAAATAACACAAAATTATTTTTGTACAACGAGTTTTAGATGAAATATATGGGTGTCAGTGATGAATTTTAGGGCTTTAAGTCACCAGGTCTACTGAGTGCATTACAATATCTCGGTCTGATTCTATGGAGAAGACAGTGGACATGTTTGAATAAACATTATGTAATTTTATTGGGAATCTATATGATTCATCCAAGCCCTTGTTTAAGAATGATATTTCTACTCTTCTGTCTGAATTGCAATATTCTAAGATTATCAGAAGTCTAATGTATCTTATGAACTACACATGACCAGATATTGTGTTTTCCATGATAAAGTTGAGTACATACACCAATTGTCCCAACAAGACCCAATGGGAGGCTCTTGAGAGGGGGTTTAGGTATATCAAGGGAACTAGTACCCTTGTGATGCATTATGACAAGTATTCTTTTGTAGTCAAAGGATATAGTGTTGCAAGATGACATCCAGGAATTCAAGGAGTAATGGTGTCTCAAGATATGTATTCCTAATGGGAGGGGGTAATGTTGTATGGAGGTGAAAGAAACATACCATATTCTATCAGTACACATTTTAGGATAGGTTGTTTGCATTAGATGAAATTGGATTGGAACCTAAATGGATACATGGACTCATGTCTAGTTTTGATATGGTAAATTAGTTGCTTCCCACACTTTTTATTAACTATGATAGCACAAGTGCAAGGAGTGGGGTCTGAGAGGTGATCCAATCCTCACGAAATTGAGGAATAAAACCATTCATTTCCAAACATATCACAATGTATGAGTGAAAGGAGGTATATTATTTTTATTTCTCATATGGTATGTATCATAGAGAAATTTTTTATGAAGAATAAAAAAATAACTATTCTGATTATCACAAGATATTTTGCATACATTTTTCTTCACCATAAAGGTGGCATTACAAAGCTAAAGGGTAAATATAATTATAGAAAAGGCCAGTTGTATAGGGAAACCTAGCCATCCAAAGCTATCCACAAGTCCAATTCTTGTATATGATCTTCCTGTGTCGATGTCCTATAAAGAACCCACACCCTGGTGGTTTGGGGACAACACTCAAAAAATAGGAAACAAAGGGGTATGCGTCAGTATAAAGTGGATATTTGTGCACCATATAAGACATTTTGGTATTTTAAGATCTTTAAGTGCAAAAGAAGGTGTTCCCATAAGAGAGGGGCTGGTGGAATTTAGGAAAATTTTAGATAAGTGTTGATAGATAGAATGAGTTATTTTAAATATGAAAGAGTAAAATGAGAATTTAAGATTCTCTCCACTACTCATCCAACAATTTCATAAAATAATACAATTGTGTGCATTTGATATAATAGATCTCCCTATGTAGGGCCAAGATACCACTAGATATCTGGCCTAAAGTGGGTGGAAAAGACACACCCCTGATGGATATGATACACCCTAATTATTATGCATAAGTATCTAAAAGAAATAAATCGGTCTAAAAACCATACATGCATAATTGAGGGGAAGACAACAATGTTTAGTCAGTATCACATTCTATGAGATTTTTGGTACATTCAATAATGACATGGTAGTTGTTTTATAAACCCAAACCAACAAGAATGACATAATATCACAAGTTGAGTCAGAAGTTCAACAATTGCAATTCAGTGATTTCCAATGTGGTCTCAAAAAGGAACTCATACAACATACTACCTCAATAGTGAAATTTAGGTTCATAGTCATGTCAATGCCCAAATATAATAGGGGGCTACACATACCTGATCTGCATGACCAACCCTATCTCTAGGAGATTTTCCCAGACACCCTTCTCAGTCTAAAAGAATTTATATATACATTAGCCCATCATAATATTATTTAAAGTAATATCTTTATTTCAAAAGCTCTAATTTAATAGTGGTGTATCCATTTGGATCTAGTGACTTTTATTTGATACTGACATACCACAAGTATCCTTTCTGTCCACTTCTATGTTGGTTTTCAAATAGAGTATAATGATATGGTGTTCTTCCCCTTATTAGCTAATTGAAATGGAATCTATCTATCCTAATATTATGAAACAAATAATATTCATATTGCCACAATTAGAACCTAGGTATCACACAAAATATAAAGACATCCATACACGTACTTGCTATATCTACTTTTTCTTTGTTCATGTAGTTAGATATATCAATTCTTAATTCACATGTGACCAATTATAGGGCAGTGTGTTGACTCGGTTACTTCAATATTCTACCTATGATTAACATATTATGATTAGGATCTCATCTCCAACCTACTATATCAGGTTCACTAATTTCTGACATATTCCCCATATACTTAGTATGTATATATGAATATAAATATTTTTATCTAGCCCATTTCTTAACATAACATTATACAATTTGGAAACTACAAGAAACAATGATATATATATATATATCTGTGTGTGTGTGTGTGTGTGTGTGTGTGTGTGTGAATAGCAATATATATGATATAATTTGTTGTTCTTGAATGGATAATATTTTGTATTGATATATTTAGTTTGATTTGATAACATTCATATTGTAATTTGATATATTATTATTTAACATATCATCTTTAGACAAGTACATTGTATGTTCAGAAAGTACAATAAGTGATACGACTGGAACACATACTCTTCATGGTCTAATAAATTTGTATGTATGATGACATAATGCTTGATCTAGTATAGACAATGATGACAATGTATGACTTCTCAATTTACCTTATGTGTCATTATCCTCAAACCTATTTCCTCTATTATCTAAATCATTGAGAATACAAAAAAATATACCATGTGGACTTTGCTTCAAATTTTCAATTTGATTTACTGATCTAATTTTGTAATATTAAATGTTTATGTTACCTACTACCTTGTCATTCATATTATCTAAATAGGGAGTTTCTCAATTCCTCGCACTACCTAAACCTTGATGAAGGCTCAAATACTATCTTTAGGGTGGCTACATCTGTAGCAAGGTCCAGTGAATGTCCTTGAGGATGATCTTATTTTGTCTCAGATATCTAGATTGAACAAGAGGCATGGAATTGTCATCCTATTAACATTCAATATATTCCTTGAACTAGACCAGACTGGCGAGATGCATGTGAGCTCAATATCACATATTGACTTACATAAGTATGACCATGAATTTCTCAGTCTTGCTTATCAAGTAGCTAGGATATCAACTTTGGTAGGAGGAACAGATCCCATCTACATCACCCACAGTCAATCTCCATGTGTCGCAATGTACCCTAGAACCACCTGTATGGCACCCTTGTTCAATGTCACATTGAATGGGGTCAAAGTATATCGAATGGCATGTGATGAGTGTAGTGACTTCAGATCAAATAACCACCATTCCAGTGTTTCCTGTATCACTCTCAAGGTGGGTCTATCTGGTACATTGTTCTCTAACAAGTACCTATGTGTTTGACTTGATATCCAATATCATGACTAGTGAGACTTTGTCATCAGTCAACACACACTCTAGTCTTATGTATTATTCTTGTCTACTTTGTTTCCCAATAATACTCAAGTAGGGACATGACAATGATATATATATATATATACTCTTATCATACATCTGATCTCATTGTTAATCTCCTTAACCTAAAACCATATATTATTGAGTAATATCATTTTTAGACATCTGTCATGTTATATAATTATCTAATAATTGAACAAACACAATAGATAGGATTGTCTTTATTATTATCAAATCAAGTACATGATGCCACATCACAATCACCAAATGACTGTCTCTCTACGCAAATATATTCCTACTAGTAGATCGCATCAACAAGAATGTATTACGAATGACGGTGTGAGATACACCTTGTCTTGTAGAGAATCTAGCAACTATCATTGCATAAAGATATGTTTCCTTCTCAAGAAGCATATGAACTACGGTCGACGACGTCCTCCTAGTGTAGCAACCACAAATGACGGTTGATGGTGTCCTCATAGGACATCAACAAAAGATGCAATGTCTCTACGTAATCCATGAAAACCACTAGGAATTTGATGTCACACTTCATGAATCGGTGGGAAGGAGTTGTCCCTTCATTTGTCAATGTGCCAACATTGACTTTCTTCTCCCTTACTATCTCTCCCATTCACGGGTAGTATTTCTCAGGCCCTCACGTTACCAAAATTATGAGAAGAGAAGTATCTAGAGGCTTTTCCACCCCTCCTTCTGAAGGAGTGGATGTGCTAGGGTTTCCAACACCCTTGGGAGACAAAGGGTTAAGTAGCATGGTTGGATGGTGGTTGTGCATGACCATTCAATCGATTGGCTTTTGGTTAATCATGTAATAACACTCGTTTCATTGCAACAATTAATGTGTGTCGTTACAACTATCATTAATTGTTTGACCCATTCAAACTTGTCAATTCAATCTAGTCGGTCGATTGAACAATTCAATCTATTGACTTGCTACTCTTATCATCCATTGGTAATGTTCGTTCAGTCGGATGACTGAAAATTTCAACCAGTTGACTAGTTGGTTCTATTGGCCAGAGATAACATATTCCAGTCAATCATCTAGACACTCTAGTTGGTCAACTAACCACCAATATTATCCACTTTGATTACCTAAACACTTTAGAAACCAAATCGAATCTTGTCCATGATTAAACTCATCTTCCAAGTGTATCCTATGTGTGTGACCCTATAGGTACCAAATTATGTTAGTAGTGAATGTCCATAATCAGATTATGACATCACAAGCAATGAGTGGTATCTAGCAATACATCATTACTACCCAAGTAATTGGAAAGCTGGAGAACAACTTCAACCTACATTTGTGATCAATGTTACCTTGATTGCATAGTTTGTTTGTCTGGGATATCTAGATTGAAAATGATGCATGGAATCTTCATCCTCTTAACATTCAATCTATGCTCATTAAACTAGAGCAGATTGTTGAGATGCATGTGAGTTAATACCACATATTAACTCACATGATCATGGCCATTCTTTTCTTACTCTGACTTATCAAGTGGACATGATATCAAGTCCATTAGGAGGAAAAAAATCCCATCTACATCACTTCAATCTCCGTGTGTCACAACATACCCGAGCACCACCTTTATAGTAACCCATATTCAGGGTTAAGCTCAATGGTGTCAAAGTTCATCAAATGACATCTGATGAGTGTAGTGACTTCAGCTCTAAGAACAACAATTTCCACTATCACTGACTCCCATTTAGTGGTTCCAGTTATCACTCTTAAGGTGGGTCTATCTGGTACACTATTCTCTAACAAGAACCTATATGTTTTACTTGATATCTAATATCATGACTAATGGGACTCTACCATTAGTCAACACACACTCTAGTCTTATGTATTATTGTTTTCTATTTTGTTTCCACAATAATATATGACTACAGACATGACAAGAATGTATATATACTCTCATCATACATATGACCTCATTGTTTAGGTCCTTAACCTGAAAACATATATAATTTAGTAATATAATTCTTTAGACATCTATCATGTTAAATCATTATGTCATAATTGAACAAACATAGTAGACACAATTGAATTTATTATTATCAAACCAAGTACATGTTGAAGAAAAGGTCTGCCTCGTCGTAATGGACCAGTTTAGCCTTTCACTTAGCAAAAGGGAAACATCAAAGTGTAATCATATGTTAGAGTTTAAAGTTTGTTATCCATGCTTGAAATGGATGTAACTGAGGCATTCTAGGAAAAAAATTAATAAATGGGTTTAAGGTGAGAACTTGGGTTAAGCCTAGACATAGGTGTTTAACTCATCCTACACTTCATAGTAGCTGACTAACATCCCTTAAATTGAGAGATAGGAACCAATCAATAGATGAGTCAACCACTACATAAAGGAATTTCTACCTCCATAGAGATGGTAGGAGTAAATAGGGTCACTATAAAGTGAGTCTCAACCACAAAAATGATTTAGGGAGTGGATGTCACAAATTTAGTTGGAGATTAAAACCATGATTGGTATTCCATGAATTAACTATAGGATCACCACAATCCTATAAGGTTTACCTAATTTTTTAATCGAGGATAACTTGAAATAGTCATAATGGGGATGTGACAATTCTACCCACCTTATACAAAAAAATTCGTCCTCAAAATTTCATGATACTACCCACCTTTGGGTTTTACTTAGTATGTTCATGTGAATTCTCTAATATCATCTTACAGTCTCATTTAGCATACTTAAGATAGAACTTACTCATAGCTAACTTAATTTCACAAGAGCTTGGTTTAATTGACATGAATTCATAATAAGATGGATTTTTACTTGAGTTGATATAGTCACTCTCCTTATTGCTCCCACAATGCTCATAAGGCTGGTTAAGGATTACATAATGCTCCCACAGAGCTCATAAGACCAATTAAGGCTAACATAAGGCCAGTTAAGGCTCACTTAATGCTCCCACAGAGCTCATAAGGTCAATTAACGATCACATAAGGCTGGTTAATGCTCACATAATGCTCCCACAGAGCTCATAAGGCTAATTAAGGCTCACATAAGGCCGGTTAAGGCTCGCATAATGCTCACAAAGAGCTCATAAGGCCAATTAAGGGCCACATAAGGCTGATTAAGGCTCACATAATGTTCCCACACAGCTCATAAGGCCAATTAAGGCTCACATAACATGATGGAGAGGACAATAATCAACATAACATTATTTCTAATACTTAAAAATGATTTTCCTAATTTCATAATTCACAAGCATGGCAGTAGTACATGATGCCCAATTCGAACACATAATTATAAAATAGTAGAGAACAATGTTTAGTAGCATGTGCATGATTTTTTCCCTTTTCATATCCATGCCCAATTATCTACCCTTTGTATGCATGCTTGGTCTTATTAAATAACTAATTAGGTTTAGGTGACTATATGTCTCAAACTTTAATGCCAACTCTTACATTCTTTGTCTCCTTTGAATACATGCTGACTGGTCATATATTCAAAGGTGACATGTCTTATCACAATTATCTTACACCTCTCTAGTGCACATGTTTCATACCACATGCATTCAAAAGGGAGATACAATCATGATATTATGCACATAACATTCTCTCTACAAAATCCCATTATTCTGCATCCCATACAACAAGCATGTGGAAAGAAGAGAGAGTATGTTATGAACAATTCTAGAGTGAACACAAAAATTTAAAACATCTAGGCACATAACCCTAACCCTTATCTAACTTATGTCTTATTACTAGACCTCTACTTTGGTTTCCCATATCTTGAACTTAATCCTCTATACCTAGGGCTTAGAACATGTGAATCTTTAGCTCAGTGGCCATCTACTCGTTGCTCTGATACAATATTGTAATGCCCCTCCAAGAACATATATACGTCACTGGAATCAAACCCTATGTTGTCCATAACATGGGTCACTTGGCTTGGAGGAACATTACAAAATAAGATATATATTGCAAAAAAATAAATGAAACACCTTGCATCAAAAATTGAAATTAATTCATACATCTTTTATAGTTGAGTTCTTGATTTGAAACTAACTAAGACAAACATGTTTAAACATTTTTTTATACATGAAGATATCTATCACATTAGGATCTTCTTTTGTAGATGGCACCCCACCATGTATGTCTTTTGGAATCCTTGATTCTATTCCTTAAATTGACCTTCATATGTCTCTATCCTGGAAGTTACTCTGTACCTGCGGGCATCATGCCCCCAGCCATGCACGCAAGAAGAACCACATTAAAGTAAGCGACATTGAGTATTATTATAACAAAAAAATAACTTGGCAATAATGAAATCATGAAACTAATTGAATAGTAGATTTAGATTCACATAACTTAATCATGATGGTTTATTAAAGTATCCTCGATACTTATACACCAATGGTGCTCATAAGGCTCACAGGCTCAACATTAACATGACAAGGATAAAATAATACAACCCATTACATGATTCATCATTATCTTGGAATGATTACTTGAACTGATTCCACATGAAAATGACCTAAATTCTTGAAATAGCATTGAAGCATAATACTAAACTAATAACTTTAGGGGATCTTTCATGCAGTTAATATTTAATTTGATACACATAACTATGCATATAATTTATCTTGATCGTCATAACAATTATAAGGCGATGAAAACCAATACTAAATACTCAAACTGCAAGAACTTGTTTACCTAAGCTTGGAGAAGTCCTAGTTTGCTATCTTTGGGTTTATAAAACCCTAGTTGCATTCTTGGGGTTAAGAAACCCTAATTACCCTGTTACATCAATTAACATGCAATAATGAATAATCCTTAACTTGATTTCTAGGGTTTTATGGTTCCCTAATGAATAAGGAGGAAATAGAGTCTAATCAGGTTCTGAATCCTAGTATATCATCTAGATCATGAAAAATCAATCAAGTTTCATATATGACTTGCCCCCAGAGGACAAACCAATAAAAAGATATGAATTATTGAAGTCTGACCAGTCAGGAGAAAGATAAAAGCATTAACTGATTTCCTGGGACCGGATAATTCTAAAACATAAAGACTAATATGCCCATCACCCTATTTTTGGGTCATAGGCATGACAGAGGGTGATTTCGCTAAAATATCATCTTAAGCCAAAGCACGCCTACCGAATCTATAAAGAGGAAAACCCAAAAAGACCCTAGGCAAGTGTGACAATTTAAAACATGATGAGAGGGTAGGAAGGTCATCGTATAGACTGCCTTCTCCCTGACTAGCCATGGCATGAGGAGCCTCCTAGAGCAGCAAGCTCCTATCTGACTGTTGCCCTACTGGAGGCTTGGGTGCAGGGGAGGCATGTGATATCTTTGCCTTGATAGACCGAAGTAAGGGAAATCAGAACACGGTGATGAAGAGTGCCCAGAACCTCGACCAAGAACCAGCCATGTCCTAAGAACAGAGTTGAAGAACTTGATTCATGAAGATGAGGTATCGATGTGGGAACTCAAAATTGAAAGTTGAAATATGCTCATTTTTATGTTTTGAAGTCAGCCAAAACAAAACTAGGGAAGAACGTTGTGAGGTAGCCTGAAGACCACCATCATCTTCGACTACATTATCAGAGTTTGTTGACCCAGTGCTTGAGCACATCAAGCGATCAACCAAAAGTGCACAAAAGAAGACTAGGAGTCATGAAAACTCACTAGAAGCTTGATTTGAAAGGTGGTTGATAGAGGAGCGTGGGCAATCTCACCATCATAGCAAAGGAAGATCCTATTCATGGGGGCCATATTAGGACGATTCAACCAAAATTACATGTGGAGGACGTTTTCATAGTTAGTGGAGAATCTTCCTAAGTGTAAAAGAGATTGGAAAACCACTTGTGGTCATGCAAGGAAACCACTACAGAACTCGTGGAGGAAGATGAGGGTCGGAAAAGAGGCATTTTGTGGAGAGAAAGATTTAAGGTTTCATGTTAGGTATTTATATGTTTGGGACAATGTCAGGGATCCGTAGAAATCATTATCACGGTCTGATTTGGACTGAAGATGGAAGGAAACACAGAAACATCAGGGGAATCTTGGACTCGTAGAGTCCAGTGGTGGAAGATAACATCTGGGCAGTCTCGATCGAGTGCGCCTCACTTAAGCCTCATCTAATGGCCCAGAATTTATCCATGTACAAGACATATGCATGACATCTAAATTAAATAGGAAACCTAGTTGTAAAGGCCAAAAATACATAAAACTTTAGGTGAATATTCACACACCAACTGATAATGTAGGTGTGACCTTCAAATCAGCCCAACTATACAAAATTGTGGACATTGAATCAAAATATCACCATTACTTAGGTCCCCACAATATGGAAATTTCTAAAACTCATATGAGGGGTCAAATAAGATCAAAAAGCTTTCAAGATTTAACTATAGCCTCTCACTAACATGTAGAGCATTATTGTGGGATTAGATTCCCAAATTTTCTCAAACAAAAATTCCTAAGTAATTTAATTACGTTTAACCTTCCATAAATCCTAGCTAAATATTTGAATATCATAATCTTGTCAAATTTTGTCATTGAGCTTATATCATCATACAATTTAACATAACCTTCATTTCATCTCTTATTTTACCCTAAAAAGTATAAAATAACATATCTGACATTCTATTCTCATAAATGGTGAAATTATATACCAAATGACATTACATACCTAAGGAAAATGGGGATGTGACACGTATTGGGGGCTTCCATGAAAACAACACCGACAATTGAGACACAATTTCTCTAACAAACATTTTCCTCTCTAGTCGTGGTAACCATAAGAGCCCAGGGAAGTCCTATCCGACTAGGGATGGATAGCCAAGGGAGAGATCAACTAAGATCATTATTGTGGGAGATCAAGTTGGTGATTAGTATACCAACAGTAGGGACAACTCCTTCCTATTCATTCTAGAAGGACGATAGGAGTTCTAGGCAGTCTTTGCAGACTACAATAGAGGCGTGAGGTCATTGTCTTCCACTAGGAGGACAATGTCAACAATCAGTCCATGACAAGAGGAGATGTTGAAGAAGATGAGGTTCATGACCATTGTCTGTGGTGCAGACTAGGAGGCACAATAGTCAAACAAGTCCTAGTACAATCAGGATTCTAAAGTTGTGCATATACGATGATGAGGATTGTCATTGGACTTGCTCCAGGACTAGATATATCCTCGAAACCATCCTTTCCATATTATAGTTATTAACATGATCCGCTGGCTATGGGGAATATGGTACAAAACAAATCGTTTCTACTTCTTGATATATAGCCATATTTCCCTATAGATATGCCCTAATTATAGTTGAAGTTAGAGTGGCCAAGATTCATATAAAAATGATTTTCTTATTTTCTAATATTCAAAGAGTGCATACATCAAAATCATAAATAAAAATCAGATCTTGGCCATGAAAATCTTTCTTATGTGTTCCTCTCATTTTCTATTCAGATTCATATATAACATTATAGTATCATATGCTTTAAATATGGTATGAGTAATTTCTTGATTATCTATGGAGAGGGAGTATAATAACTCTATGTGAAAGAAATTAGTCATTTTATCGAGGATCCACTACTGACTAAGCCACAATTGTTCAACTAGGCTTCCTTCATTGAACTTAGTTGAGTGTGTGCAAGAGGGGAAGAAGGTGTGACGATATGAAATGATCCAAATCATGATATAAAGAAAGGCAAAAGAGATAGGTTTACCATTGATGGTCTTTGGATGAAGGTTCACTATTGTCTAAAGAGATTTGATGGTCATAGTTTTTTATCTTGAGTGAGTACACCTTGCGTGGAGGGCTTTGGCCACATGGACCATATACATCGACAATGGGTTAATGTTGACCCCAACAAGATTCATCTATCATGAGGTCTCTTCTCCCCTTACCCTAGCTCTCATGGACGGGGTTCATGGTGCATCAGTGCTTCACACCGACTCATGGAAAAACAATTGAAGCGGGCTCATGGAGACATGAAAATGTGACATATGAGTTTGCCTTGGTCTCATAAAATCAAAGTGGAGCTGGACTTTTGATTTGGCAATCAAGGAGAAATCACACATTGAGGGAGTTTTTGGTTGTGCAGCGAAGGAGGAAGAAATAAGGAAGAAGGAACATGGTGTTGAGGACCTCATAATAGTCAAAAAGGTTGATAATAAGTATTAGAAGAAGTTTCTAGATGGAAGGAACCCTTTATAGGTGGTTTTGAGGATCGATCTAGGGTTCGTAGAACCTTCTTTAGCAGAAGTGATAGAAAATGAGTGGAGTGTAAAACTACAAACAAAATGAGTAAAACAAAATTATTTTTTATGGAACGACTCAGAATAATAAGAAGGGATAATTAGTAGGGTTTCAACAATGTTATGAGGTAATGTGAGATATTTGTTGAGGAAGGAGGGTTTGGTTTCATCCCCCACAACCGCCTTCCTTATTTTATAAGGGGTAGAGATGATCAATCGACTGTTAGATCTGCATTGCATCGGTTAGTCATATATATATTAGCCACACACAAGACCCAACTTAGGCATCAACTGCATTAACTGTCATGATTGATGGATATATTAATCAACCAATATATTCAAAGGAGAACATTATACAATCTATTTTCTATCTTCTAAAATGTATAACTCCCAAATTGTAGCACCAAAGGAAATAAAAAACTAAAGATTTTTCTTTTCCAAATAACATATTTATCGAAATGGTTTCAAAGGCAATTTTTTAAATTATCAAAATAAAGTTCTAATGTGTCTTGTAACTAAATCCCATATGTAATAAAATGTGTATTTTCTTAAAAGTTTCTATAGTTCTCTAGGAAGGTATGTTTGTATTGAAAATTTTGGGTTTCCTTCCTATTTCCCTATTTTTGCTAAAAAAAAATGGTAATAAAAAATTATTGGGTGTCATTTTCTTATTTAAGGTAACTTATTTCCAATTCAAAAATTCTCTCAAATCCACCCATGACATCATATTGTGTTCACTATTTGGTTTAAGATTTAGTACAATTATGTTTTCGCAAAAGAATCAAATTATTTGACATTTTCATTATGAACCATAAATCCTTGAATTCTTATCCCAAGGTACTAAAAGTTGAACAGAATTAAATCAACTTTATTCATTTAAAAGATTATATTTAATAATATTTTCTATATACAACTTCTATGAAATGGTAGCAAATTCAAGATTTATGTGTCCTTCTCTCCTTATAAGATTTTTTTCCTCAAAATCTAAATCAAAATATTTTCAAGATGAATGGAGGATTATATTAGCATCAAAAGTGTTAAGTCCTTGATGATTCAAAACATGTGATGATTTTCCTACAATATTAGGAAATTTTTATCGAGCGACATATTATACTTCAAAAGGCTAGCTAACGTTAGGCCTTCAACGTATATCTTTCTTCATACTTAAAGGAGTGCATCTTTTGGGGCATCCAAATATTATATGATCATCATCCCTCTCAAGTCAGATTGTCCCTGTGAGTTATCTATGATAAGCCCCATAGGCTTCAATAATTGAAGGTTATATCTAACCTTGATAGTTACATGACTTCCTTTCTCTAAGTAAAAGTTTTTTCATAAAAAAATCTTAATACATTATGTAAGATAATATATTACTTAATATGTTGATCATTTCTAGGGACTTGTGTTTATCCGTCACCCATATACAAAGTTCATACAATCATCTATTTTTGCATCATGTCTTTCATAAGGAAACTAAGGTTCATATAATCATGAGGTCCTTACTCCTTCAGGAATATCATCTGACCTAGTGAAGAGTAACCTACATTAGGGCCTTACCAAGGAATCATTTATATCAAAATGAAATCTCTCATTCATTGATGTTTGAGACTTCTCTTTCTTTTAATTCTCCTCTATTAGGACTCAAAAAGAGAAAATGATATTCGTTCTAGACCTATTTCTCTGCTTCTTACTTGGGAGTCTGATGTTTTTAAATTGGAACTCACCTCACAACACATGTACATAGGGGCTAACACCCCAATTATGAAGGATTTATTTATCTAATATCAACTTTTATTTAGGTGCACATATATAACACACAATAATTAGAAGAATTTGAGTTTAAATTTTGCTCTGACACCCTTATATTTTGCATCATTGTACCCTCAGATGATCACATGTCACCTAGGTCTTGCTCATAGACAAGAACTATTTTGTATATATATCTATAAGATGTTGACTTAATAATTTGCATATGTTTCTCATATGATTAACTCATTCTCAATATATTCATCAAATAACAACATATTTGTATTAAACGTGGCAACCCATTCTCTTACACCTACACTAAGATGAAGTAAATACTTGATTGCAGTTCAAATACAAAGTCCCCCTTGTTTTGGATGTAGAGATGAAGAATCCACATATCATCTTCATGTTTTGTGATTAGGTTAATTCATTCTCAAATAGTGAAACCTTTATACATGAATATTTTCTAACTACAAGAAATTTTGACATGATGCTAATCCAGTAGAATTTATTTTCTAAGGGCCCTTGAGTTTGTCACGACTTCCATTAGGGATTCTATTTTCTTATGAGTTATTTATGGTTTAGATTAAGATCCAAATTCATACCTCTAGATTATACATTCAACACTTTTTCCTTACACAAACCACAATTATATCAGTCTTTCCATTCTTATAATATTTCTCATGTATCAGTGGCTATGATGTAGATACTTATTGATTGATTTCCTCCTAACCCTTAGGTCTCATGTACCTTTATAGCTTTGTTGCTTGACCCTTGGGTTGACATTGAGCTCTACCCTACGTAGGATTATTTTAAAAGTCACAAATATTATTTCTACTTATCATCATGTATGCTTTCAGAATAAGGGTCGCTAACATTGTCATGATTTTATGTCTCTTTGATTCATCTTGAAAAAGACTTCCCCTAAGATTAAGAGAATTGTTGCATTACGTATTTCATTCAAAAGTAACAAAAATATTCATCAAAATAGTCCATCAAATATTTAAATGTATATGTTCAAATAACTATTCAAAACATCAAAACAAAACATTTTTACATATATTTTATAAGGCGGTTGTAAGGAATTATATGGCTCATATAATCCATCCATATCATCATAATCTTGTCCACTAATGTTAGGTCCTTTTTGTATGCTTACTATTTCAAATATTATATCAAGAGACAAGGTAGTTTAACTCATTTGTACTGAAGAAGTCAAGCTCAGGGATTCTCTAATTCATAAATATTAGTAGGTTAGGCTCTTTAAGAAACATGTCCTACATTATTGAGTTTTGTAATATTTTTACTCCTTCAGTTATTTCCATTCACTTGGTGTGACCCATGATAATTCTGAACATCTATCCTTAAATGTGAGTATGAGACTCATGTATTTCCTTATAAATTAAATTACCACTTGTGATTCTCACACCATGTTACAACCTATATGTACCTTATGTACTTGAACGACCTCTCACTTGTATCTTGTGTATTTACATTGAGTAAGTAGTTGTACCTTACATATTTGCATGCATGCAAATATGATAGTGCATAAAATTGGCAACTAAGGCAGGATACCAAACTTACTTTTACTTTTCATAGTGCTAATGTTCTCATGTGGTCCACTTGATCTATATCGTCATATGGTAGTATGGCTTTGTCTATCTAGACTGGGATGATCCATCACATGTTTATATTTCACTATTGGTTCTACCATGTCCTATCCTAGCTTGACATCCATTATTTCTCTTGGCATCCTTTATATAGGCATTACCTAACTTAGCCACATCTCATTCCATCACTATTATAGATAGAAAGATCATTCCAAAACATCCATTTATACATCCTAGTAGGTAGTATTCCAACTCAAGGGAAGAAATGTCGACTTTCTTTTAGGGTAGATATCCTTACTAAGGGTTCTCTTTAAATCTTGGGTGGTTTCCATGATATATTCTCATTTTGAAGTTGAAATGAACTAGTTTTTCATATTACCCATTTCCACTAGGGTGGCATCCATAGTTCTAGAACTTTACCATTTCATATATTTCCTTTCATTTTTATGTTTCTATGGAGATTTCTCATGTCCTTGATCAGACCATGGATACTGTTGGACTCCTTAAAATTTCCCTTTCTTATGAAGCCATCAAAAAACCTTAATTGGCTCACCAAATTTTCTTTTGCAACCTAAAGTATGTGTGCTACTATATGCCATGTTATATGACTTATCACAACTATAAGGAAAAGCAACCAAAATATGTGTTAAGGGTTAGATAAATATGGTCTAAGTAATTCTACTTTCTTCTTTTAAGGCACAATAACATTTTCAGATGTCATGACTTATATACCTAGATTGTCATGTATTTATCCATGTGTCTAGGTTTATCAATTTTTCTCATGTTTCTTTCCCATGTGAGTATGGAATATATGTATGCATGCTAACACCCTCGATTTCACCATGGTAGGGTTAAGAAGGATATTCATGTCAACATATTTATTTTCTCACCAAAGCCTATGTACTCATTCATTATGTGTTGGTATGTATGTCCAGAGATCCAATAATCTGATGATTGTAATGGCATATTTTTTAAACCATTTCATTTATAATAAAGACAATCTTCCATGCATTTATTCTATTTTATTCAGTTATGAGATAATGATGTAACATAATAAATGTCTAAAGAATGATGATACTCAATGATGTATGTCTTTAGGTTAAGGACCTAAATAATGAGATCATATAGATGTTAAGAGTATATACACTATTGTTGTGTACCTAGTGGGATGTTATTGTGGAAGCATGATAGACAACAATAACACATAGGACTAGAGTATGTGTTGGTTGATGTCAAAATCTCACTAGTCATGATATGCAATATCAAACCAAACACATAGATACTTGTTAGAGAACTGTGTACCGGACAGACCCACCTTGAGACAGATGTATGGAAACCATTGACTAGTAGTCCAAATCATCTCTCATAGTTATGGTGTTATGGTTCTTAGACCTGAAATCATTACAATCATCACACGTAGTTCAATGTGTTTTAGCACCAACCAATGTGACCTTGAATGAGGGTTTCCATAAAGGGTTGCTCAGGTATGTTGTGACACATGGGATTGATTGTGAGTGATGTAGATGGGATTTGTCCCTCCTACAGGGGTTGGATATCCTAGCCACTTGATAAGCGAGACTGAAAAATGCAAGGCCATGCTCGTGTGAGTCAACATATGACATTGAGTTCACATATCTCAGACAGTCTGGTCTAGTTCAAGGAACATGGATTGAATGATGAAGAGGATGAAGATTCCATGCCATGAGCTCAATCTGCATATCAGAGACAAAGGAACTATAAAATCACTATAACACCAATCATAGATTGTAGGTTGAAGTTGTTCTCCAACTTTCCAATTACTTGGGTAGGAATGATGTATTGCTAGATACCACAAATTTGCTTGTGTTATAAATTGGTTATGGACATTCACTATCAATGTAACTTGGAACATGTATGGTCACACGCAAAGGATGCACTTGGAATAGGAGTTTATTCATGAATGATGATTAAACAATAATTACTAAAGTGTTAGATATTCAATTTAAACAACATTGAACATCTACATTCTGAAACAATCGGTTCAATAAGTGAACCGATCCACTCAGATGCATGAATCGATCAGCTCAAGTTGGGAACCAATAGTTTGGTTGATCAATGAAATTGTTTCAAGGCTTGATGTTGACGTCATGTTGTGCATTAATCAAATATAAATTGCCAATGTAATTGCAAATAGGGAAAATAGTGAAATTACCGATTCAAGTGTTGAAACGATCCTCTCATGCATGAACCGATTGGTTTGATATTTGCGGGTTCTAAAAATTTCATGAAGTTGTGTCTCTTCGACTCCTAGATTAACTGGATACAGTGACCCTAGCCCTCCTATAAATGAAGGGGTATTAGGGGGCTTCCTAGAGACACAACAATAAGATTTGAAAATTGTTGTCCTCTCTAGTTGTGGAAACCAAGAGATATTGAGCAATTTCTACTCATCAAAGGGAGGAACAACAAGAGAGATACAATTGGGAGAGAAATTTGATGCTAGAACATTGACTAGAAGGGACAAATCCTTCTGTCTATTCATATAGAATGATAGGAGTTCTCAGTGGTCCACATGGACTACAACATAGGCAAGGAGGTAGTTGCCACCCACTAGGAGGATGCAATCAACCACCATCCATGGTGATCAACCAGGAGGCTAGGGGTGAGCATCGGTCCAAAACCGGATCGGACCGGACCGGACCGAGGACCGAAAATCAATAATTTTTGGACCGTTGACCGGACCGTTTGGTGGTCGGACCGGACCGGGACCGGACCGTTTTGACCGCGGACCGGACCGGACCGGACCGTTTGGACCGCAATCAGCCTTTTTTAGATGTTTTACAACTTATTTAATTATACAAAGTTGATAATCTTAGTCACTTCTAACAATTATATAACTTTAGTATCAAACATTTATACTAGTAGTACTTATATATGTACTTTATTTGTAGTTATTATAGAATACACCTTCAAATATATATGGATTTTATATAAAAGTTAGTCTGCGGTCCGGACCAGACCGGACCGGTTTTGGACCGGACCGGACCGGACCGGACCGAAGACCGAATTTATCGAATTTATTGGACCGCGGACCGGACCGAACCGGACCGAATTGAGCGGTCCGGTCCGGTTTTGCGGTCTCGACCAAGATTTGCTCACCCCTACAGGAGGATGACGACGATAGCCATCCAGGTGCAACTCTAAGGGGTAGTACATTGCAGCAAGGGATAGTCATTGCACTTGCTCCAGGACCAGGTATATACCTTGTAACTTGTAACGAACCGAAACCTAGCCTCTTGACCGTGATCATATGTCTTGGAGGACAGTTAGCTTAGCTCTTTGGGCTTAGCCAAACAAGGATAAAGATATACACATTAGTAGCTTAATTGAAACCCTAGCATGAAGACATCTAAACAAATATGTCTTCATGCTTTCAGATATAATCTTTAGACAAATAAAGGATACATAGTATATATCACATGACGTAATGTTGATTAAGTGAAATAATGTGCATAATAGGACTAGGTGTCCATAATTGAGAATAATGATACATAATTCAAATAAATAAGAAATTAATAAACTTAATGATATAATGATAAGATAAATTCATTCTAGAACTTACTTTAACCATTTAGAATGAGGAATAGATAAAAAGATAAATAATAACTCTTTAAGCAAGATAATGTGATATTGAATTATTTAATATGAGAAATAGTGATAACTATGAATAATGGGATAAATTAATAAAAGGAGAACTAATTGGATAACTATAACTTGAGATTAGTTTTCTTTGGATATGTTTTGGCTTGGAGGACAAGTTTCACATATTTAGGTTAATAATAATCACATATATTTTATTTAGAAAAAGAAAAGCTAATTTTCCTTCAAAATATAAAATAAAATATTTAATGCCTCCAAAAGTGACAAGTAATCTTGGATTCGTAATATACACATTAAAAGTAGCCTTTGGATGAATTTTTATATAATTTGGATAATCTTTAATGTTCATGTGTAGATTAGGAGTGAGAAAGAGTAAATTATTAAATAATGAGAAAAATAATTCCAAACGATGAAATTAATGGCTAATTTGTGTTCTATATGTTTAAAGTTTCTTAAGGGTGAAGTTTCACTTTAATTGGTCGTTTCTAGATGTCTCCAAATCAAGAGGAAAGAGAAATTCTAGTTTACTTTAAAAAGAATTAAATAAAATACTTGGAGTCTCCAAAATTGAAAATCAAACCCAAAATCAGAATCTACAAGTCCTAATTAGTCTAGGGTTAAAATTTCATATCAATTGGATAATGTTTGAGCACCCAATTTTATTTGGAAAGAAACTTAATTAAAATTTAATTTAAAGCTTGGTATTTTTTGAATTTCCTTAAGTATCAATTGTGTTGAAATGTCATGATGGCTTGACTTTTTCTGAAATCTTTGTCATCCATTAGATTTTAAATGTATGGTTTGTAGCTCGTCATCTACCTTGCGCTCATTCCGTAAACCATTCACATATTACACATTGATTATGTTTTTGTGATTTCTCCATCTACACACCATCTTTCTTCGAGATCTCTTTCTCCATTGTCTTCGGGAGTGTTCCCTCTTTCCATCAAGCCCTCACAATAGCCCTGAGGATCACTATATAAGAATCCCCTAAATCATTGTTATCCTCTCACAATGCCATGATACTACACACCCCTAACCTTGGCATCATAAGTATTCATAACCATTCAAAATCCAAGCTATTGCCTCGCTAGAATTTCCTCCTCTTCAGAACCAAAAATGCATCAAAAGACACTAAGGGACATGTCTTCTTCCTCCTATGTCTTTTCATGGTGTTGCTTCTACCAGAAAATATACACCAATTAACATCGTCCTCACCATCTCCAAACATCCATGAAGCTTTTCATAAGTCAGTTTTCCCCTGGAATTTGAGGAGTAGGCCTCCCCAACTATAGGGCCTTCTCTTGTTGGATCCTTGATGTACGGATGACCCAACTCTGCTTCAAACTCAAAAGCACCTCCTAGGGGTTTGTTTTGATCGACTAAAGCTTTATCGGCCTTTATTTTTTCCCTGAGCTAGAGGTAATTGCATAACCCCATCTCAGTCTCATTTCTTTTGGTTTGAGAACCCGAAGCTACATGTTCTGATGTACTGTCATTATCTCCAGGGTTTTTGAGGTCTGGCTTCATGTGGACTTGGTGAAGTCAAGTCGGGTGTTGATGCTCTCTGGGAGGGGGTGATGCTTTGTTGGTTTTTACATCTACTACATGTCCCCGACCGACTATGGTGGAGGTTCTTTGGAGGATTGGGGGAGAAGAAGCCAGGCTTTGATTTGTCAGTGGTGCCATCATTTTTCCATTTGTTGTTTGTTTTTCCTTCAGGGGTAATTTGATATTTTCACACCCCTATTTTATCCTACTAAGTAAGCTCCAGCCTGACCAAGGTCTCAGGACACTTGGTCAGGTGTGGTTGGACAAACTCAGCTAGTTTGACCGCTACTTAGGTTTTCTTTGTTGGCAAGGATTTTTTCTATTTTCCCATGGTTAAATTTCGTAAAATCCATAACTAATTTTATGTTTATCCAAAAGTTACAAATAAATAGTCATTGGATTTAGAAAAAAAATTTCTCTATCAATTGGTATCAGTTTTATCTCCTAATTCCAAACTAATTGATATATGAATTTCAATGTGTTTTCCTAAATTGGTTGTAGTTTGTAAAATTTATAATTAATAATTTATATGTCAGAAAAATAAATTAAAATATGTTGAAATTAGAAAAATATAATATAAAATATGGAGTGGTTTTAATAACCTAATTCACTAATAGTAAAATGATGATTTTTAGGGATTATCACATTCATGCAACCCTAACCCTAATTCTACATATATGCATCATAGGTGCTTTGGAGATCTATGCTTCGGTCTAGGAATGACTTTAGACTTGTTTTGATTCTGGTATAAGGTACATTTGCATCTCATATTATTCTTTTTTAGCAATTAACCTATTTTTATCTTTCTCTTGTTCCTATGGACACTAGCCTACACATTATCTCTTATTATTTGAAAATTATGGTTCATGTAAACTACTTTATTTGTTACTGATCTTGTGATCATATTATCCTATTTGGATATTCTTTTGGACTCTTCCTTATACATTACTCATGGTGGAACATTATTTGGTGATATATTCTCTTTTTCCAACTTTCAAGGTGGATGTTGATTAGGATCACGTGATCCCACTTTATGTATTTGTTGGATGTTCTCATCTCTCTTATTCTCTTTTATACTCTTTATTCTTTTGATATGTGTGATGTGGTGACTGCTAGTATAATGTTATATGTTATTTTATGTGGATGTGAACATTCCCACATATGAATGCAGATGTTAAAAATTCATGCATATGAAAATATTTTGATTAGATGCATATTTCTTGCTCAGGGCAGATGTATAACATTCTTCCCCACTCCATATTTTAGAGAAGATGTATACAAGGCCCTGCTCACCCTACATTTTTGGTAGATATGTTATTTCCTATGTACATATTTATATTATCTAGTATTATCACATGTGAAACACATTGATTCCTTGTTCTTATAGTTTTCTCATATTTATATCTCTTATTGTGATTCATTTCTTTTATTCCCTCTTGGGTAGTACTTTACTTTTATTTGGGAAGCCATTAATTTTAACTTCCTTTTATTCCATATATTGCTCAATTTCCTTTTAGTATGCACATAACAACCTTTGCTGATGTCATCTATTTTTCTCCTCTTGCTGGGGCATGCTTCCAACCCTAGGTGAAGGACTTGGATGATATGGCATGAAGACTTGGACTTAGCTTAAGGATTTAAAGCTTGGAGACAACTTGATATGGTCTATATTTCCCTCTACTAGATCCTTATGTTGTAAGATCCATGTAAACCCTTTATGGGAGATTATGATGTACTTTTGTAAAAAAAAATTATAATTATGAAACTTCTATTCTGCTGCTTTACTTTGATCTTTTATATATCATTGTGTAAGATTTGAAAATTTTACTCATATTCCAGCATACCTTTTGAGTGTGTGTAAAATGGATGTTTTATTCTTCAGATTTTAGTAGGGAGTGGATCCCTTCTTACTCCCACCCCTTACACAACTCCCTTTCCCATATCATAGTTGTTGACACGATCTGTTGTATGAGGGGATATGCAATTAAAATTTTGTTTTCACTGTCATATCTAAAGGCATATTTCCCAACAGTATGTAGGTTGGCACATATTCACTTTATCATGCTTAAGTGTGTCATGGATCTTAAGGGCATCTGATAGGATCCCATCCTTGAAAGTTATTAGTCTAGAGTCTGATAAACTCAAGCATAATAGGCTCTTCCTTAGGAATTGAGGTTGTATACCTATACACATCACAATTATCTTCAGTCACAATAAAGGTTTGCACATACATATGTACCACCTTACACTTTCTCCTAGTTACCCATGATCATGGTTTTTTATCATGGTCTTGGGATGAACTACCTTCTCATTAGTTAAACCTTTTTCAATTTTTCCACCTAGAGAAAGGGTTTGCACATATCCAATATTACATTCCTTCATTGATTCAGTAGCCCAAGTTCAAGGTTTTTAGTCAAGGTCTAAGCATATGATTTCTTCTGATAAGATATTTTTCTTTCCTTTTTCCTACTCTAAAAATAAGTATATCTCATGTATACCTAGCATCTTAAAAGTTTGTAGGGCAATCCTTATAAGATAATCACATTATAGAAAACATGTTCAATTTATATAAGTCTTAAATTGGCATTTCATGATCTTTACGTTGTGGAGGATTCCTTAAACCGAATTCCCTTTGAAATCCTAACTTAGATGCGAAGAGAAGAAAATTCTAGGGTCTACAAGAGATATTTTAAGGATTGAAAAGAATAGATATGAGTAGGAGGTGAAGTTCAGATGAGAAAAACTAAAATGTATTTTATTTTACGTAATCCTTAACTTTTATCCAGGTAGAGTTTGTAGTGGGTTGGGAGTCCTCGTAAACCAAATAGTGGTTCATAGAAATATCTTATCATACCCAAATTGAGATACCAATCCTAGCACCACTACCTTCAGGACTTCCTTAACAATTCCCTTGAGGTTCTACAAAGGTCTAATATTGATTATTAAAAGTTATTCAAGAAATTTTGGCTATGATACCAATTGTAAACAACCATTTTCCTATTATTCCTATGAGTAAGGACTAAAGATGCAAGGGTAGTTAACCAATACTTCGAAAGCCATATTCATAAAATATCGAGAATATATAACCATTCCAGTTAAGATATATAACTCATTTTCAAAAATTTTGTGCTCTAAATGAGGGTAAATAATTGGGAAAATATAAAAAAATAAAGTATAAAATTTAACTCTTATAAATAGATTGAAAAAGAAGAAAACCACTATTCAATCCTCCATGGTTGCATTAATCTTAATTCTTTTCTTGAGTTTAATTAGCCTCAGTTTTGCATATGAATCTCAAGCTTGACCTAAAACATTGACAAAATGTAGCTTAGCATATTGCTATAATACATGGGTGCAACTAAAATATCACATGTAGCTGTAACAACGTATTTGAAAGTAACCTATAAAATAATTTCTACCAAGTAATGAACTTTACGTTTTCATAACAAATTCAAACCAAAATCTTGATATCTTATGTGTTGGACCAGAGTTCCCTCTAGTACATAACTCATTCTTATGTTCCAACAACAGAGGTTTCCTTATGTTCCAACCGTGGACACAAAATTATATCCCACTAACAAATTCTTGTTTTTGTTAACTTCCCAAGGGCATAGCGGCCATTATTCATCTTTTTTGAGAATTTTTTTGTAGAATTCAATGATTATCTTATTGATACACATATGTTTCTATATTTAAAAAAGAACATATAAGACAAGTATATTTCCAAAATGATCGTTCTTTAAAATCTAAAATCAAAGAAAAATTAAGTCAATTAATCATAAGTAATCCACGTACCTATATTGGGAAGAAAAAAATATATAAAATCAATTTATCCAAACAATACAAGCCCTAATATTAAATAGTCATTTAACATTTAAGTGTTATAAAATCTCCAAGATCCTCTTCTAGTATTTTGGCAACAATTCTACTGTTGAAATATATGATTGGATTGAGTTTATATCGAAACTATGATTCACAAGGGTCCAACCCCTAAATTTGGGTAAAAACTCTAACTTTGTTAATTTCCCTAAGTTACATAATTATTAAAATTAGTGTTATATTATCACCATCATTACTATAATATCATTGTAAATATCAAGATCTAAGGTTCGCAAAAGGTTTTAAGCCCCAACCGAATCAGGGTTTAGGTCAAGTTGCCAAGATTTCTTTATAAGCAATTTCTCATTTTTATAATAAAAAGGAGCATATTTTGAAATGACAAAAAGAAGAAATTAAATCTAGGGAATGAATGTATTTTAATGTGTTAGTCTCATTATTCTAATCAATTTGGTATATAACATTTCCATTTTTGAATCTAGGATCTATTTTTATGATCATTTGATAGAGAGGTAGTATATTACATTTTTTTGGAAAAACATCAGTCATTTGATCGTGGGTCAACCACTACCTAAGTTGTGGTCGTGTGGCTGGTCTTCACTCCCACCTCTTACCTAATTGCAATGGTGTGGTGATGGATTTTTGCAACGCCACTAAAAATCCTAGAGATGAATGAATCCCTAAGTTTAGCCTTGCTAGTACTATGGTAAGATCTCCACCCACGTATGCTAAGACACGCGGAAGTCTTATCGTAGTATAGTTAAGGGTCGAATCCTCGGGACAACGGTCTTGATGTAATCAAGATGGAAAACGTTTAGTCGTACTTAACTACTTAACAGTTGATATTTAGATCGAAAGTTTGATTTGGTTTTAAGCTAAGTGCGAGGAAAGTAAAGCAAGAAAGTAGAAATTAAGGTTGTAAACAATGATTAAAAACCACTAGGATGTTGCCGGGTTACACACCACTACACATGGATCATAAACATGCAACATAATAAAAAGACTTGCAAAGAGAAACTAATCAGCTAGTATCTTTGTAGATTTAGCTTCCTTTCGGATAACCAACTACGAGGAGTGTGGAGTATTGCAATGCCAGCCATCCCCTAACGAATGGTCACTTACTTTGCATTACTCCTTCATGCAGTGTGTTCCTCGACCTTACCAAAGTTGCACTTCCATACGTCAACTGATTCCATTTCATAGTATGAAAGTACAAAGATGGGAGTGAGTTTACTCCACTCGTGAAAGCACTCCTAGATACCGAAAAAGACATATGGTGACTACATATATCTAGAACCAACATTCAATCGATATTCAGATCTAAGGGTATAAACGTAGACAATTCATACCAAGAGACAATAAGTAACACAAATTGGTGATCAAGAAACAAGCATTCATTAAACGATTGATGTTGAGCCAAAAAGGAGAGTATCTCTATTGCAAACGATTGAATTACATTGCATGAAATGAAAACATGGGTAGCGGGGCTACTCCCCGCACCCTAGTGAAAAGGACTACTCGCTCATCTCAAGAGCAAAGGAGGAGGTGAGAAGAGAGAGAAACAATGACATCTCCACGGAGGAGGGAAGGTTGAACCCTTGGTGGAGAGAGCAACGATCTTCACACTTCGTGGTTTCTTGATGATGGATCTTCTCCTCCCACCTTCTTTGTTGATGAGAGAGAAGGTAGCTTGATGATGAGATGTGGACCTCAAACCGGCAGCCTTAGGGTGATGGATGGAATTGCTCTGGAACTGGAGGGGCAGCCTTTGGGCGTATGAGATCCACCCTTTTGGAGGACCCTTGGGGTCTTATTTATAGGCTTTGAGTGAAGTCCAAACGGTTTGGAGACCGTTTGGACCTCAAGACCATTTGGGGCCTCAAGACCGTTTGGACTGTGAGACCGTTTGGCTTCAAACGGTCTTGAGACCGTATGACTGTGAGACCGTTTGGCTTCAAACGGTCTTGAGACCGTATGAACTCCATGCGGTCTCGGGACCGTTTGGCTTCATGCGGTCTTGAGACCGTTTGAACTCCATGCGGTCTCGGGACCGGTTGGCTTCATGCGGTCTCGGGACCGGTTGGCTTCATGCGGTCTTGAGACCGTTTGACTCCATGCGGTCTCGGGACCGGTTGGCTTCATCCGGTCTTGAGACCGTTTGACTCCATGCGGTCTCGGGACCGGTTGACTTCATGCGGTCTTGGGACTGTTTGACTCCATGCGGTCTCGGGACCGGTTGGCTTCATGCGGTCTTGGGACCGTTTGACTCCATGCGGTCTCGGGACCATTTGGCTTCATGCGGTCTTGGGACCGTTTGAATCCACTCTGTCTTGAGGCTGGGTTATTCTTTTATGATTTTTTTGTGCTTTTTCTGCATATATAAAAGGAAAAAGTTAGTATGATGGTGTATTTACAAAAAGGGGTAAAATTAGGATAATGTATAGTTTAAACGTAAAAAAAGTATGGAAAACTAAAGAAAAAGACTAAGATAATCGACTAAAATTGGAGGTTATCACCCCCCTAACTTAGAGTCTAGCTTGTCCTCAAGTTAGATAGAGTTGAGACATGTAATGGTGAGGCGATTTTATTTAGGATTTCCATACTCTTGCTTCAATTCTTGACCAGAGTTCCCCTGGGGTCATATCAAGTCTTATTGCATGCCTTGATTCTTTCGGATTTCGAGAGTTGCTTGGATCTCAGGTTCTTCCCGTATCTCAGAGTTTGCATTGGGACCACCTTATTTTGTGCATGTTGTTGACTCTAATCAGCTTTATACCTCTCTGAAACACCTACTGGAAGCTAGAGAGGGTATGAGGGTTGGCTAAAGGCTTTGAAGTGTAGCTCCCCCTTCAAGTGGGGGAGGGGCTGTCTATGCTTTTTCGAATCTCACTACCGGGCACGACACATCTGCCTTTATGAGGGCAGCTAAATGTACCGGCCGGGCGAGTCCTTTATGAGCCTTTCATATACTTAGAAACTTTAGGGTTTCACTACCGGGCACGACACATCTGCCTTTGTGAGGGCAGCGGAATGTGCCGGTCGGGTGAGACCTTCGTCAGTTCTTCGTATAGATCCTTATGCGTGGCACAACTCTCATAATTTTATTCGTCTCTCTGGATTTTATTCAATAACTCACAGGCTTGGGTTTTGGGATTTTTGAGGATTTATTTTGGGCGGTCGAGCCTCTTTTATTTTGAAGAGAGGAAAGTTGTTCTTAAAGTTTTTCAACGTGCACTTATTTGGTTTGTGGTCCACTTGCAGAACTTTTTGATTTGGAAGTTGCCTGATTTCCCTCTCATCCTCGAGATCTTGGCTTATTTCTGGCTTGATTTTGACCTGTGGAGAGTCAGATGAAGAATTGAAGCAAAAATATGAAATCACTAGTGGGTGGAAATTGATAAATCGTCATTCGATGTCTAAGTGCTATTTACTTATAGGGACTAACATGATTCTAGAGTTAGTTGAGGTGACTATTTTTGAAGAAGAAATTAAGTAAAAAGGATTTTAAGAATAAGGAATTGTATGGAATGTGTTAGATAGAAAGAGGAGTGTAGAAATTGATACCTCGCCCTTGTCTAATGCACCCCCCCCCCCAACTTATCACGCACTCTGTCCGCAGAGTGGCAAAGTGATAGGGTGAGAAGTCATTAGGACAAGGGCCGCGGGTTAAGGTAAATCTTCATTTGCCCCCGGGGAACAAAAGTAGATTGGATGTGAACTGTCCTCGTAAAGCGTGGTAGTCCACATCAGTCATTTCCTCTACTGGTCTTTGAAGAACAATGATGGTGTACATCCAGTAGAGGACGTGGAAGCCGCAATCGTTCGATTGTCGTATTTGCTGGGGGCATTTGTGGCAGAAGGCGGGTGATGGAAATGTTCTTTGTCGTACGCCTTTGTATGCTGACTCAGAAAATCGATTAATTTCTCGGCGCACTCCTTTGCCACTACTTCTATTGGCGTCTTTGGCGTCACGACGTAGTGTCGCTGTCGAGCGTTGAACTGGCTGTCGGAACTGTTGTATATTGTGGTTGTTCCGTCTGGGAGGTTTGTTGCCAGGAGAATCCAATGCTCATGATACAGGATGGGTAACATGATGAACTTCGGCATTGTGTGTTGGAGATATGAGATCAGTGCGTCGGTTGTGCCGAAGTTCTTGAGCTTTAGGAGATCATCTTTCATATATGGAGACGCCATGTATGTGTTTGGGTTGGTTTGGCCAAGTAGAAACTGGTAGGTGGCCATGAGGCTGACAGAAAGGGATCCCTTATCCTGTAGAGTCTCTCGGAGTGAATCTGCCATTACGAGTATGTCTCGAGACATGAATACCAGGTCCTCTTGGTCTGCGGAGAGTCGCGCCATAATGATACGCAATTCAAGATCGTTCAGACCCTTACAAGCATCGCGATCAAAATCAGGAAATGTTGGGTTGATGGTATAAGCAGGATCGCTTTTGATTTTATCTTGCTCGGGCGACTTGGTCTGCTCTGACTCTTTCAAAACTTGTCGGAAAGGTCGCCGTTGTCGTCGCTGGACAGCTGAGAAAAGGTACCGAGGAACATCATTTGGTGACATAGTTGGGTCGTTGAAGAATCGTCTATCACAGATGAGTTCCATGGCATAGCGTCCTCGTAGGGAATGAAAATCTTCAGCTACCAGGTCGATGAATGGGATTTCCTGGTTTAGCGCTTGGATGTGTCGGATGGTGCAGAAAGCGCTGTCCCCAGATCCCTCGGTGGCTTGGACTGGAGGGTTTATGATTTTGAACCATGGTTGGCTCCAGTCTTGGCGAAGAGATGGGCGTGCAGCCCAGATTAATTTAAGCAGCCGGAAGGGTATACACCTGGCTTCTCCTGCTGCTTCTCTGACGAAATTTATTGTGCCGGCTGGTAGCTCGGTGCTACAGAAGTTGTATATTTTGGCATCCCGAGCCTCGGTATCCACGATCATAAAAAGCCAGTGGTCCGAGACTTGGAAGGGCAGTGTAAGATAACGTGCCCTTCTTGCCAAACCGACACGCAGCCGCTCAACCGATTTTTCACGTATGTCTTTGTATAAAAGGCCAAAAGACAAAGCGGGCGAAGCATTAAAAACTAGTTGTTGCCGCTTGTGACTTCTATATGTTTCTATACAATTGGCGAGGAGGACACGGAAGATCGCCATTGGCACCGTGGATCGAGGTCGTAGGATGCAACGGAAATCTTCGCGTGTCAACTTACGCCTGGTTTTGGTGTTATGATAGATTATGTCTTCCCCTGCTTTTGCATCGTCCACTATAGTGTTCAGTATAAAAATGTCCTGAGCATCTAAAGTACAGATGGCTGCCATATCTAGGTCGTGCATTTTGTGCGGCAGAGGAGGTGGCGGGGGAAGCTCTTGTGGTGGAGGAGAAGCAGGTTGTTCGAAGGCCTCTACATGGCCCTCTAGATTATCGTCCAAGTCAGAGGCTGAGTCAAGATCCTCGTCCGTGTCTAGACTTACTCGTTCTGCCTCGTCTTGGTAAGGGGGAGAAGGTGCAGAGAAGAGAGCAGAGGTTTTTGGCGGGCTGGCGCTGGTTCCTAATATGCATTGTTGTAACTCAGCGTAGGCCGCGTCCTTGGCAGCTTCCCCGATGGACCCCATAGCTGAATAGTCAAAGAATTGATCCCCATATGACATGTTGACATTGTCATTGTGTGGGGACTTGGGGTGATGGTCACTGTCTTGGTGACCTTTGTCGGACCCTTTTTGGGAGGGTCCTGCTGCATGCCAGGGGTCTTCTCCGTCATCATGCTTGTCGTCCGAAGATGTATCTTTGTTGGAGTCAGCAGATGAGTCGGATTTGTCGTCTTCTTCATCATTGTCATCTTTGTCATCCGCAGCTTCGTCTATTTGCTTTTTGTTGGAAGACTTTTTACACCGCCGATGAGTGGCTTGTAGCTCGTCGAAAGCCACTTGCAGATGCTCGTGTTTTTCGAGCAATGCATCGTGGGCTTCTTTGAGGTCTGTGAATCTGCCCTCGGCGGAGAGGAGACGTGCTGTTAGTTCTGTGACTTGGGCACGTAGCTGTTGGGTTTCATCGTTATTTGCCTCCTCTTGGAGATGATGTAGCTACGTAAGTGTTCCATCAATGGTAGCCAAGCGCGTGCTCATGGCCTCTTGATGTTGCTCAAGCTTGCGGAGATTCTCTGGCAGAGGTTGAGTCTGTTTGGAGATCTCATCGACTGTTTGTGTTGTAGCTTCTTGCTGACGCGTTGCTCCAAGGACCAGGTCCGGCAGGTTGTTGGTGTGGCTGTTAATGTGCTCAACTTGCTTAGCCACTTCGTCCTGTCATTATTGGATGCCTTGGAGGAAGGTAGGCAAGGCTCGGTGTTGTTCGTCAATCTTGGTTACCTGTCGTGATAAATCCTGTACACAAGAAAAAATAGAATTTAATATGTTAGAAGGATCGGTGAGGAGGTTTCGGACAGCGTCAAATTGACGGCCGAATTCCTCACCGATGTTAGTAAAAGGGACCCCAGGAGCGGGAGGGTGAGATGACTGGGGTCTGTGTGGGACGGTGTTAGTGTCTTGCGGAAGAGACATTGATGATGCCCCGAGCTGCGTAGTGACTGTGGATGTAGTCACCAGCAGTGTCGGGGTGGTGGCGGATGTGAAAAGTGGTGGTAGCGACAATGATGGGGTGGAAACTGCGGGAGTAAATGGAAGGGTGGTGAAGTCGGGCATAGGGATGGAGAAAGGGAAGTCCGACATAAAAATGGGTGAAGAAGTGGATGTGAATGGTTGCGTGGATGTGGGGAGGAAGGGAGTGGTAGATGTTGGAATGGTGGAAGGCGGAGTGGTGGTGGCAGTGGTTAGCTGCTCGTGGAGACTCTGGATAAAAGAGTCAATGGAGGATGTTGTTAAGATTTCTTCGTGGAACTGCTCGGCCTCCGGATTTGGCCGAGATGTTGGTGTCCCCGACAGCTGTTGGGCCTGCAACTGCCTTCTAGAAGGCCGTTTGACAGGCATTTTTGTAGGACGAGTTGTCGGGGCTGTGATACTCATCTCTGTTTGACCCGCGGTTGCTTTCTTTTCAAGTTTTTTAACCAAAGCTAGCAGATGAGTAAGCTCCTCGTCAGAGAAGAGGAGCTGTGTCATATCATAGTGTGCTAACTCCGGGAGTGGGAGGAGAGTCCTTGATGACTTGACCATAGGGCAGAATACATAGTGTAGTTTTCCATCCTTTTCCTTGATTATGAACGAGTTCTTCAGAGTTTGCTCGTTGGTGAGGATGTCGCCCTTTAGTTGCGTGCAACGGGGTAAAGGTTTGTCCATCTTAAGATATTTGATGATAGATGTGACATGACCCCCCATGCAAATCTCTTTCCCCAGGATGGAGATTGAGAATTTCTGGATCAGATGACGACCGATATTAACTGGCCATTCGTTAAGAATAGACCAGAGAACAAAATGATCGGAGGTTATAACGTTCCCCCCTTCTGTCCTGGGGAAGAGTGCGCCAGCGATGATTTTTTGGACAGTGCGCACAAAACCTGAGTGTATGTTTGACGCCTTGCACGTCTTTGCATCGTAAGTGGGGATCCCAGTTAAGGATTTCCAGAATGTATGTTTGTTGAATTCTGGATGATCGGTTCCCACTGTTTTAGCCTTTCGTAGCTGCTCCTGGTCGTCGATAAAGATGGTGTTCAGCATATTCTCTGTTATGACGACCTTGCTGCCAAAAATTTGGGTGACAAGCCTTCTGTCACCCCCGTCCCGAGACTTATCCGTGCTGTCAACGGGCTCCTTGGTCAGAAAGGAGAAGAATTCTGTGGTGGGTTCATAGTAGGATACTTCAGGTACTAGACACAACCTGGTGAGGTTGACTTTGTCTAGCACGTTGAAGATACGATCATATATCCCCATCTTGATTAGTATGTTGGAGCAGACATACTTGGTAGGTTTTAGGGTTTTATCGGTGGAGATAGTGGTTTGGATGAAGAGGTTCTCTGGTGGTGGTATTGTGGTGGTGATGGGAATGAAAGTGGTGGTAGTGCCGAAATAGTTGTAGGAATGGTGGTGGTGGGAATGGTGGTGATAGTGGTGGTAGTAGCAGTGATGGTAGTTGCAGGGATGGTGGTGGAAGGTTTGGCGAGAGGTTGGTCCATGGCAGAAACAGGTCGGACTTGTTTCCTTGCCCGCTTCTTAGAGGGCTTCCCAGATGCAGTCTCCGGGACCTTGCGCTTCCCTTTTTTCTCTTTGGCAGGTGACTCCTCTTCGGAGTTAGGATTGTACTCTGAATCTTCATCAGAAGAGGAGATGACAGTTTCCTCCTCAGGGGGCTCAGAGAAGATCCTCTCTAGGCGATCAAGTTTGCACAGGACTTCCATCGTCTTGACGTTTGAGGGTGCCTTCCCAGTCCTGTTGAAGTCTGTTCTTATCTTTGGAAACCTGGCTTGTTCTTCCAGCATTTCCTCTTTTGTCCAGATTTCAGGACCTTCGAACCTGATGGCTTTGTTTGGTGGTGATGCCATATCTGAAAAATAGGAATTTATGAGTTAGAGCGAAAAGTTTTAGAAACAAATTAGATTTTATTTGTAGTTTATGTCTTTTTGTATTTTTGTGAAAGGTTAATGGGTGTGGGAGACCAGACGGTTTCAAGACCAAACGGTTTCAAGATCGTTTGGTTCCAAACGGTTTGAGGACCGTTTGGTTCCAAACGGTTTGAGGATCGTTTGGTTCCAAATGGTTTGAGGATTGTTTGGTTCCAAACGGTTTTAAGACCGTTTGGTTCCAAACGGTTTGAGGACCGTTTGGTTCCAAACGGTTTCAAGACCGTTTGGTTCCAAACGGTTTGAGGAACGTTTGGTTCCAAACGGTTTCAAGACCGTTTGGTTCCAAATGGTTTGAGGACCGTTTGGTTCCAAACGGTTTCAAGACCGTTTGGTTCCAAACGGTTTCAAAACGGTTTGGTTCCAAACGGTTTGAGGACCGTTTGGAAAACGAAAAGCCGCAGGGTTGCCGACACAGGTGAAGATGAAGGTGAACCAGTCGCGGAGGCGGAGAGTGTGTCGGCGACGAAAACAGCGGTGAAACCAATGATGTGATGAAAATGGCAACGGTGAAGACAGCGATGATGACGGTGATGCAGATGATGGTGAAGAAATCGTCGAAGACGATAATGGTCTGAATCGAAGGCGGCGATAGTGGAACAGATGGTGAAAGTTCAGGAACGGCGACGAAGGTGGTAGGGAGGAGGGGCGGTGTGCGTTGTGGTCGCCGGACTACCTTACAGGTGGTTGGTGAACGGGAGTGTGATCGCGCGAGATCAAAGGAAGCAGAAGCAAAAGAACAGTTCTTCGCACAAGCGCTCCAGGGAGTTCGGAAGTTCGAAGGGATAAAGACGAAGGGGTAGGGTTTATATTTATAGGGAACGGTTAGCAACACTTCGTATTCCAAGCGGTTTCGATGTTGTCTGGCTCCAAACGGTTTCAGGACCGTTTGGTCCCAAACAGTTTGAGGGCCGTTTGGCTCTAAACGGTTTGGAGACCGTTTGGGGTCCAAATGGTTTCAAGACCGCTTGGTCCCAAACGGTTTGAGGACCGTTTGGCTCCAAACGGTTTGGAGACCGTTTGGGGTCCAAACGGTTTCAAGACCGCTTGGGAGGGCGAAGGCAGAAAGGTTTTTATATTTTTGTGTTTGTTTTTTATTTATGCATTTTTATGTTGTTTGTTTTTTATTATTATATTTTTTTATAGTTTTAGTTATGTAGATTTTTTTTTGTATTTTCATAAGATAAAACTAAGGAAAATAAAAGAGCAGAATCATAAAGGAAAAAGTAGAAATCTTGGGTTGCCTCCCAAGTAGCGCCTTGGTTTAACGTCGCTGGCTCAACAAAATTTTGCTCCAGCTATGCTGTTGTTATAGGATCATGGATCCCTATAGTTTGTCTTGATAATTTGTTTGCCGGAGTGTGGTATTTCTTTAATCTGTGACCATTAACGGTCCTTTCTCCTCCATTATCATCGAGAATAATGACAGCTCCTGTCGGGTATATATGTTTGATTGTGAAAGGCCCCGACCATTTAGTACGCAGTTTTCCTGGAAACATTTTTAGTCTGGAATTGAATAGGAGGACTTTGTCTCCGACGATTATATCCTTTCTTTTTATGTGGCCATCGTGCCACATCTTGGTTTGTTCTTTGTAGATTCTTGCATTGTGGTAGGCTATCATTCGTAATTCTTCTAGTTCTTGGAGTTGAAGCTATCTGAATTCACCAGCGCCTTTGAGATCGAAGTTTAGTTGCTTAATGGCCCACCAGGCCTTATGCTCTAATTCAACTGGCAAATGGCAAGACTTCCCATACACTAATCGAAACGGTGTTGTTCCGATTGGTGTTTTGAAAGCTGTGCGGTAGGCCCATAGAGCGTCAGATAGTTTGGTGGACCAATCGGTACGGTGTCGATTGACAGTTTTTTCCAGGATAGCTTTAATTTGCCTATTGGAGACTTCAACCTGTCCACATGTCTGTGGATGATATGGTGTAGAAACTTTATGGTTGACTCCATATTTCCTTAATAAGGCTTCAAAGCTTCGTTCCAAGAAATGTGATCCACCGTCAGATATTATTGTTCTTGGAACGCCGAATCTGGGGAATATTATCTCTTTAAACATCTTGATTACCGGTTTTGAATCACAAGAAATGGTTGGTAGAGCTTCTACCCATTTTGAAACGTAATCCACAGCAACCAAGATGTACATGAATCCGTAAGATGGGGGAAAAGGACCCATGTAATCTATTCCCCATACATCGAAGAGTTCGATTTCTTGCCATATATTCAATGGCATTTCATTTCTTTTGGTTATTCCACCGGATAGTTGGCACTTGTTGCATGATCGCACGTATTCATGTGCATCTTTTGCGATGGTTGGCCAGTAAAAACCAGATTGCAGGACTTTGAGGGCTGTCTTCTTAGAACTCATGTGGCCCCCAATGGGGCCTGAGTGACAGTGCTCTAGAACCGAGGTGATTTCCATCTCTGGAATGCATCGACGAAAAAGTCCATCTGTGCATAAGCGGAATAGATAGGGCTCGTCCCAGAAATACTTCTTAGCGTCATGAATGAACTTCTTTTTGTCGTGATAGGATGCAGACGGATGAATGATTCCTGTTGCCAAATAATTAACAATGTCGGCATACCAGGGGAATCCATTAGTGACTTTCATTAGTTGGTCGTCCGGGAGGGAGTCTCGGATAGGTACTTTGTCTTCATCCTCGACTTCAATACGGCTGAGATGATCCGCGACGACGTTTTCCACTCCGCTTTTGTCTTTGATTTCCAAATCGAATTCTTGAAGCATCAATACCCAGCGGATAAGTCTAGGTTTTGCATCTTGTTTTTGAATTAGATACCGTATAGCGGAGTGGTCATTGTAGACAATGACCTTAGCTCCAATCAGGTATGAGCGGAATTTCTCAAACGCGTAGATGACAGCTAAGAATTCCTTTTCTGTAGTGGTGTAATTTTTCTATGCTTCATCAAGCGTTTTGGATGCGTAGTATATAACATAGGGTTTCTTGTCGATTCTTTGCCCTAATACGGCCCCTATGGCATAATCGCTCGCGTCACACATGATTTCAAAAGGTTGTGACCAATCTGGAGCTCTTAGTATGGGTGCGGAAATCAAGGCATTTTTCAGAGTTGTGAAACTTTGCAAACATTCTTGGTTAAAGTTAAACTTCGTGCCCTTGGTCAGCAGTTGTGTCATGGGTTTTGCTATTTTAGAGAAGTCTTTAATAAATCTTCTGTAAAACCCAGCATGACCTAAGAAAGCACGTACCCCTTTTACGTCTTTTGGTGGCAACAATTTCGAGATAACGTCAACTTTTGCTTGATCCACCTCGATCCCTCTGTCGCTCACTCTGTGTCCGAGAACGATACCTTCAGTTACCATAAAATGGCATTTTTCCCAATTTAAGATGAGGTTTGTTTCCTCGCATCTTTGTAAAACTTGAACCAGGTTGAGCAGACAATTGTCGAAAGAGTCTCCATAAACTGAGAAATCGTACATGAATACCTCCATTATAGATTCTGTTAATCCTGCAAAGATAGCAGACATGCATCTTTGGAAAGTGGCTGGTGCATTACAAAGTCTGAATGGCATTCTTTTGAAAGCATATGTCCCAAAAGGACAGGTAAAAGTAGTTTTCTCTTGATCTTCCGGGTGTATAGGGATTTGGTAAAACCCGGAATAACCATCTAGGTAACATAAGAACTTCTGATGAGCCAAGCGCTCGAGAACCTCATCTAGGAAGGGTAAGGGGAAATGATCTTTCCTTGTTGCTTTATTGAGTTTTCTGTAATCTATGCACATTCTCCACCCAGTTACTGTCCTAGTAGGTACCTGTTCATTCTTATCATTAAGAACAACAGTAGTCCCCCCTTTTTTAGGGACCACCTGCACGGGGCTTACCCATTGTGAATCCGAGATTGGGTAGATGATACCTGCCTTCAGAAGTTTGAGAACCTCGATGCGAACTACCTCCTTGAGATTAGGGTTCAACTTTCGTTGATGTTCCCTCGATGGTTTGAATTCTTCCACCATAGGCAATCTGTGCATGCATAAAGCTGGATTTATACCAGTTAAGTCAGTCATTTTATATTCGATATCTTTCTTGTGTCTCTTTAGCTCATCAAGAAGTCTTCTTTCTTGGTCTTCTTCCAGAGTAGAGTTGATAATCATTGGATAAAGTTTCTCGCTGTCAAGGAAGCCATGTTTGAGTCCTTCGGGTAAGGCCTTCAATTCAGGGGCCTTAGGTGGCTCAGTTGCTTCTATAACGGTGACAGCCTTGAGTTCTTCAAAGGTGTCTATTGGGGCTTCTTCAACTTTTTCTAAATATTGAAGGCATTGTTGCACTAGTTCATTTGCCGAAAATTCTACTACCGGGTTTGTCAAGGCATTTTCCAACTCATCGGAGGGTTCAGACATTTCTAACTGGGACATTTGATATATAGCATCTAGGAGAAAAACTTCCTCTTGAATGCTTGGTCCTTTCATGCTGTTAAGGACTCTGAATTGGAAAGCTTCCTTCCCAAGTCTTAGTATAATCGTTCCCGCTTCTACATCGATGAGTGCTCGGGCGGTAGCTAGGAAAGGTCTTCTGAAGATTATCGGGTATCTTAGATCTTCTTGTATGTCCATAATAACGAAATCGCACGGGACATAAGAATTTGTTCCTATTCTGACGGGTATATCTTCAATAATTCCAAGGGGAGCAGTTATAGTAGAGTCAGCTAACTGAATTGTCATTGACGTAGGTAACAAATCAGTGAAGCCTAATCTTTTACACATAGAATAGGGCATAATGGATATACTTGCTCCTAGATCTGCTAATCCCTTTTTGCTAGAGCCATTTCCAATCGAACACTGAATACCGAAGGAACCTGGGTTCTTCTTTTTCTTTGGCATTTTGTTAAGAAGAATATCTGAAGTGGTCTGAGCTAGTTTCACTGTTTCATGCTTTTCTGTCATATATTTTCTCGACAGCAGGGTTTTCAGGTATTTGGCCCAAGCAGGTACTTCAGAAAGGGCATCTAGAAATGGGATATCGATATACAGTTTCTTCATAGCTTCTTTGAATTTCTGGAAGCTAGTATCCATTTTGGTTCCTTTTAGCCTGTCCGGGTAAGGAATTTTGAGCGGAGCTTCTGGCATGGGTCCCTTTTCGTTTTCCCTTTCAGTAGTTTTAGTGGATTTTTTCTTTTCATGAGTTGAGCTTTCTGTTGGTGAGAGAATAGCTACATCATCATCATCATGGATGATTCTAATGGTATCAGGAAGGACACGACCAGACCTTGTGGTGACAGCATTCAGTTGCTCAGGTCTATTTTGGTCATGCCTTGGGTTTGCCTCTGGTTGCCCAGCGAAGGTACCTGCTGGTGGTTTCAACTGAGCAGCAATCTGTGCTAATTGGGCCTCCACAGCCTTTTGTTGAGCTTGTTGATTCGCAAGCATGGTCTGCTGAGATTGCAGCATCTGCCTAATCGAAGATATTTCATCAGATGGTTGGGAAGGAGCACTCCTCTGTTGATATTGAGTGACTTGTTGCCCCTGGGGTTGCTGCGGAGGTGCTGTCAACTGCGGTTGTTGTGGCTGCTGCAACTGAGGTTGTTGCAGCTGTGGGTTCGGTCCTGGGTATTGATAGGAGGGATTCCTAGGATAATTGGATCGTTGGAACCCATTTCTATAATTCCCTTGATCTTGGGTGAAGTTATTCTGAAATCCTGGTGGTTGTTTGCTGAAAGATCCACCTTGTATCTGTTGTTGAGGATTGGCAGTTCCTGCAGGATTTCCATATTGGAAACCAGGATGATTTCTTGGTTTCTCTGGATTGTAATACACCTGGCCAGGTATTAAATGGATGGAGTTGACTTGCTCTGGAATTTGGTCCTCGGGATGCTCAACAATGGGCTCATATTGCGGCACGGGTGGTTGTAAATCCATCATGACATTGTACAACAGACCACACGATAATGTGGGATGATCAGATGCATGACATGCTTCACAAGTTCCAGTAGCTGCTTTTACTTGTTGAACTTGAGAGCTTTTCTTCTTGTCATATTCCCCGAAAGAAGTTTCGAGGGCTTGTTGCTTGCTAGCAATAGTCTTCAGGGCCTCTGCAATGGCCTTGAGTTCCATAGATTCTTCAGCTTTGTAGACTTTAAGAACTCCCTTGGGTTGGTTAGACGACCTTCCCCAATTGGATTGGTTCTCGGCCCCTAGCGTAACTATATTCCAAGCATCTTCATAGTTCTTTCTCATAAAATTTCCTCCAGATGAGGAATCTAGAAATTGCTTGATATCATCACTTAATCCTCTGTAGAATGTTTCTATTAGTTGATTTTGAGATATGCCATGGTGAGGACACTTTCTCAGGAGTTCCTTGAATCTTTCCCAAGCTTCCGCAAGTGTTTCTCCAGGTAGTTGGGCGAAGTGATTAATCTGTCCCCTAATCTCATAGGTTAGTGAAGGTGGAAAGAATTTCTCAAGAAACTTTTCTTCTAAAGGAGTCCAAGTGGTGATGATGGGGTGTCTATCTAAAGCATTGTACCAGCTCAGCGCTCTTCCAGATAAGGTGAAGTGGAAAAGGTGTAACATTATTGCTTCCAGGGCGATTCCTGCTTGAGGTACAAGTCGGCAGAGTGACTTGAATCTCTTAAGGTGATCCATGCAATCGTTTCCGGGTGCTCCAGAGAAAGAGATTCCTTGCATGATCTGGATCCATTGCGTCCGGATTTCAAAGTTTGGTATGTTAATAATCGGTGGTCGGACTGGGTGATCATCTTCATAATTCTTCGGGACTGCGTAGTCCCGAAGTTGCTTGTTTCTTAGCGCAAGTTGAGCAGCAGCATTCTCTGCTTGGATGCGGGCTTGTTCCTCAGCTCGAATCTCAGCTTGCACTTGAGCACGAGTGTCTGCAATAAGTTGTGCTCGTTGTGCTGCTATGGCGGCGTTAACTCTTTCTGCAACAAGGCATTGCTCTTCAGCCATCTGTCTGGCTCTTTGGCGGTTAAGTCTAATCCTTCGGTGGAAACTTCTTTCTACCTCAGAGTCGTACTCTGGTTCAGGGGAGAATCCGATGCTATGCGGGGTTTGCATACACGTTTTCTACCTGAGTAGAAAGAAAATCACACGTTAAGATAATGAACGGAAACAAGAAGTCAAGAAGATTTGGAGTAGTTATCAAAGAAAGGTGTAAAATCCTAATCAACCAAGAAGTTGTTAAGTGAAAACTAAAACGTTCTGTTGTCCCCGGCAACGGCGCCAATTTTTGATGGAGTTTTGCAACGCCACTAAAAATCCTAGAGATGAATGAATCCCTAAGTTTAGCCTTGCTAGTACTATGGTAAGATCTCCACATGTCTGTGGATGATATGGTGTAGAAACTTTATGGTTGACTCCATATTTCCTTAATAAGGCTTCAAAGCTTCGTTCCAAGAAATGTGATCCACCGTCAGATATTATTGTTCTTGGAACGCCGAATCTGGGGAATATTATCTCTTTAAACATCTTGATTACCGGTTTTGAATCACAAGAAATGGTTGGTAGAGCTTCTACCCATTTCGAAACGTAATCCACAGCAACCAAGATGTACATGAATCCGTAAGATGGAAGAAAAGGACCCATGTAATCTATTCCCCATACATCGAAGAGTTCGATTTCTTGCCATATATTCAATGGCATTTCATTTCTTTTGGTTATTCCACCGGATAGTTGGCACTTGTCGCATGATCGCACGTATTCATGTGCATCTTTTGTGATGGTTGGCCAGTAAAAACCAGATTGCAGGACTTTGAGGGCTGTCTTCTTAGAACTCATGTGGCCCCCAATAGGGCCTGAGTGACAGTGCTCTAGAACTGAGGTGATTTCCGTCTCTGGAATGCATCGATGAAAAAGTCTATCTGCGCATAAGCGGAATAGATAGGGCTCATCCCAGAAATACTTCTTAGCGTCATGAATGAACTTCTTTTTGTCGTGATAGGATGCAGACGGATGAATGATTCCTGTTGCCAAATAATTAACAATGTCGGCATACTAGGGGAATCCATTAGCGACTTTCATTAGTTGGTCGTCCGAGAGGGAGTCTCAGATAGGTACTTTGTCTTCATCCTCGACTTCAATACGGCTGAGATGATCCGCGACGACGTTTTCCACTCCGCTTTTGTCTTTGATTTCCAAATCAAATTCTTGAAGCATCAATACCCAGCGGATAAGTCTAGGTTTTGCATCTTGTTTTTGAATTAGATACCGTATAGCGGAGTGGTCAGTGTAGACAATGACCTTAGCTCCAATCAGGTATGAGCGGAATTTCTCAAACGCGTAGATGACAGCTAAGAATTCCTTTTCTGTAGTGGTGTAATTTTTCTGTGCTTCATCAAGCGTTTTTTATGAGTAGTATATAACATAGGGTTTCTTGTCGATTCTTTGCCCTAATACGGCCCCTATGGCATAATCGCTCGCGTCACACATGATTTCAAAAGGTTGTGACCAATCTGGAGCTCTTAGTATGGGTGCGGAAATCAAGCCATTTTCCAGAGTTGTGAAACTTTGCAAACATTCTTGGTTAAAGTTAAACTCCGTGCCCTTGGTCAGCAGTTGTGTCATGGGTTTTGCTATTTTAGAGAAGTCTTTAATAAATCTTCTGTAAAACACAACATGACCTAAGAAAGCACGTACCCCTTTTACGTCTTTTGGTGGCAACAATTTCGAGATAACGTCAAATTTTGCTTGATCCACTTCGATCCCTCTGTCGCTCACTCTGTGTCCGAGAACGATACCTTCAGTTACCATAAAATGGCATTTTTCCCAATTTAAGATGAGGTTTGTTTCCTCGCATCTTTGTAAAACTTGAACCAGGTTGAGCAGACAATTGTCGAAAGAGTCTCCATAAACTGAGAAATCGTCCATGAATACCTCCATTATAGATTCTGTTAATCCTGCAAAGATAGCAGACATGCATCTTTGGAAAGTGGCTGGTGCGTTACAAAGTCCGAATGGCATTCTTTTGAAAGCATATGTCCCAAAAGGACAGGTAAAGGTAGTTTTCTCTTGATCTTACGGGTGTATAGGGATTTGGTAAAACCCGGAATAACCATCTAGGTAACAGAAGAACTTCTGATGAGCCAAGCGCTCGAGAACCTCATCTAGGAAGGGTAAGGGGAAATGATCTTTCCTTGTTGCTTTATTGAGTTTTCTGTAATCTATGCACATTCTCCACCCAGTTACTGTCCTAGTAGGTACCAGTTCATTCTTATCATTAAGAACAACAGTAGTCCCCCCTTTTTTAGGGACCACCTGCACGGGGCTTACCCATTGTGAATCCGAGATTGGGTAGATGATACCTGCCTTCAGAAGTTTGAGAACCTCGATGCGAACTACCTCCTTGAGATTAGGGTTCAACTTTCTTTGATGTTCCCTCGATGGTTTGAATTCTTCCACCATAGGCAATCTGTGCATGCATAAAGCTGGATTTATACCAGTTAAGTCAGTCATTTTATATCCAATAGCTTTCTTGTGTCTCTTTAGCTCATCAAGAAGTCTGCTTTCTTGGTCTTCTTCCAGAGTAGAGCTGATAATCACTGGATAAAGTTTCTTGCTATCAAGGAAGACATGTTTGAGTCCTTCGGGTAAGTCCTTCAATTCAGGGGCCTTAGGTGGCTCAGTTGCTTCTCTAACGGTGACAGCCTTGAGTTCTTCAAAGGTGGCTATTGGGGCTTCTTCAGCTTTTTCTAAATATTGAAGGCATTGTTGCACTAGTTCATTTGTCGAAAATTCTACTACCGGGTTTGTAAAGGCATTTTCCAACTCATCGGAGGGTTCATACATTTCTAACTGGGACATTTGATATATAGCATCTAGGAGAAAAACTTCCTCTTGAATGCTTGGTCCTTTCATGCTGTTAAGGACTCTGAATTGGAAAGCTTCCTTCCCAAGTCTTAGTATAATCGTTCCCGCTTCTACATCGATGAGTGCTCGGGCGGTAGCTAGGAAAGGTCTTCCGAAGATTATCGGGTATCTTAGATCTTCTTGTATGTCCATAATAACAAAATCGCACGGGACATAAGAATTTGTTCCTATTCTGACGGGTATATCTTCAATAATTCCAAGGGGAGCAGTTATAGTAGAGTCAGCTAACTGAATTGTCATTGACGTAGGTAACAAATCAGTGAAGCCTAATCTTTTACACATAGAATAGGGCATAATGGATATACTTGCTCCTAGATCTGCTAATCCCTTTTTGCTAGAGCCATTTCCAATCGAACACTGAATACCGAAGGAACCTGGGTCCTTCTTTTTCTTTGGCATTTTGTTAAGCAAAATATCTGAAGTGGTCTGAGCTAGTTTCACTGTTTCATGCTTTTCTGTCATATATTTTCTCGACAGCAGGGTTTCCAGGTATTTGGCCCAAGCGGGTACTTCAGAAAGGGCATCTAGAAATGGGATATCAATATACAGTTTCTTCATAGCTTCTTTGAATTTCTGGAACCTAGTATCCATTTTGGTTCCTTTTAGCCTGTCCGGGTAAGGAATTTTGAGCGGAGCTTCTGGCGTGGGTCCCTTTTCGTTTTCCCTTTCAGTAGTTTTAGTGGATTTTTCCTTTTCATGAGTTGAGCTTTCTGTTGGTGAGAGAATAGCTACATCATCATCATCATGGATGATTCTAATGGTATCAGGAAGGACATGACCAGACCTTGTGGTGACAGCATTCAGTTGCTCAGGTCTATTTTGGTCATGCCTTGGGTTTGCCTCTGGTTGCCCAGCGAAGGTACCTGCTGGTGGTTTCAACTGAGCAGCAATCTGTGCTAATTGGGCCTCCACAGCCTTTTGTTGAGCTTGTTGATTCGCAAGCATGGTCTGCTGAGATTGCAGCATCTGCCTAATCAAAGATATTTCATCAGATGGTTGGGAAGGAGCACTCCTCTGTTGATATTGAGTGACTTGTTGCCCCTGGGGTTGCTGCGGAGGTGCTGTCAACTGCGGTTGTTGTGGCTGCTGCAACTGAGGTTGTTGCAGCTGTGGGTTCCGTCCTGGGTATTGATAGGAGGGATTCCTAGGATAATTGGATCGTTGGAACCCATTTCTATAATTCCCTTGATTTTGGGTGAAGTTATTCTGAAATCCTGGTGGTTGTTTGCTGAAAGATCCACCTTGTATCTGTTGTTGAGGATTGGCAGTTCCTGCAGGATTTCCATATTGGAAACCAGGATGATTTCTTGGTTTCTCTGGATTGTAATACACCTGGCTAGGTATTGAATGGATGGAGTTGACTTGCTCTGGAATTTGGTCCTCGGGATGCTCAACAATGGGCTCATATTGCGGCATGGGTGGTTGTAAATCCATCATGACATTGTACAACAGACCACACGATAATGTGGGATGATCAGAGCATGACATGCTTCACAAGTTCCAGTAGCTGCTTTTACTTGTTGAACTTGAGAGCTTTTCTTCTTGTCATATTCCCCGAAAGAAGTTTCGAGGGCTTGTTGCTTGCTAGCAATAGTCTTCAGGGCCTCTGCAATGGCCTTGAGTTCCATAGATTCTTCAGCTTTGTAGACTTTAAGAACTCCCTTGGGTTGGTTAGACGACCTTCCCCAATTGGATTGGTTCTCGGCCCCTAGCGTAACTATATTCCAAGCATCTTCATAGTTCTTTCTCATAAAATTTCCTCCAGATGAGGAATCTAGAAATTGCTTGATATCATCACTTAATCCTCTGTAGAATGTTTCTATTATTTGATTTTGAGATATGCCATGGTGAGGACACTTTCTCAGGAGTTCCTTGAATCTTTCCCAAGCTTCCGCAAGTGTTTCTCCAGGTAGTTGGGCGAAGTGATTAATCTGTCCCCTAATCTCATAGGTTAGTGAAGGTGGAAAGAATTTCTCAAGAAACTTTTCTTCTAAAGGAGTCCAAGTGGTGATGATGGGGTGTCTATCTAAAGCATTGTACCAGCTCAGCGCTCTTCCATATAAGGTGAAGTGGAAAAGGTGTAACATTATTGCTTCCAGGGCGATTCCTGCTTGAGGTACAAGTCGGCAGAGTGACTTGAATCTCTTAAGGTGATCCATGCAATCGTCTCCGGGTGCTCCAGAGAAAGTGATGCCTTGCATGATCTGGATCCATTGCGTTCGGATTTCAAAGTTTGGTATGTTAATAATCGGTGGTCGGACTGGGTGATCATCTTCATAATTCTTCGGGACTGCGTAGTCCCGAAGTTGCTTGTTTCTTAGCACAAGTTGAGCAGCAGCATTCTCTGCTTGGATGCGGGCTTGTTCCTCAGCTCGAATCTCAGCTTGCACTTGAGCACGAGTGTCTGCAATAAGTTGTGCTCGTTGTGCTGCTATGGCGGCGTTAACTCTTTCTGCAACAAGGCATTGCTCTTCAGCCATCTGTCTGGCTCTTTGGCGGTTAAGTCTAATCCTTCGGTGGAAACTTCTTTCTACCTCAGAGTCGTACTCTGGTTCAGGGGAGAATCCGATGCTATGCGGGGTTTGCATACACGTTTTCTACCTGAGTAGAAAGAAAATCACACGTTAAGATAATGAACGGAAACAAGAAGTCAAGAAGATTTGGAGTAGTTATCAAAGAAAGGTGTAAAATCCTAATCAACCAAGAAGTTGTTAAGTGAAAACTAAAACGTTCCGTTGTCCCCGGCAACGGCGCCAATTTTTGATGGAGTTTTGCAACGCCACTAAAAATCCTAGAGATGAATGAATCCCTAAGTTTAGCCTTGCTAGTACTATGGTAAGATCTCCACCCACGTATGCTAAGACACGCGGAAGTCTTATCGTAGTATAGTTAAGGGTCGAATCCTCGAGACAACGGTCTTGATGTAATCAAGATGGAAAACGTTTTAGTCGTACTTAACTACTTAACAGTTGATATTTAGATCAAAAGTTTGATTTGGTTTTAAGCTAAGTGCGAGGAAAGTAAAGCAAGAAAGTAGAAATTAAGGTTGTAAACAATGATTAAAAACCACTAGGATGTTGTCGGGTTTCACACCACTACACATGGATCATAAACATGCAACATAATAAAAAGACTTGCAAAGAGAAACTAATCAGCTAGTATCTTTTTAGATTTAGCTTCCTTTCGGATAACCAACTACGAGGAGTGTGGAGTATTGCAATGCCAGCCATCCCCTAACAAATGGTCACTTACTTTGCATTACTCCTTCATGAAGTGTGTTCCTCGACCTTACCAAAGTTTCACTTCCATACGTCAACTGATTCCATTTCATAGTATGAAAGTGCAACGATGGGAGTGAGTTTACTCCACTCGTGAAAGGACTCCTAGATACCAAAACAGACATATGGTGACTACATATATCTAGAACCAACATTCAATCGATATTCAGATCTAAGGGTATAAACGTAGACAATTCATACCAAGAGACAATAAGTAACACAAGTTGGTGATCAAGCAACAAGCATTCATTAAACGATTGATGTTGAGCCAAAAAGGAGAGTATCTCTATTGCAAACGATTGAATTACATTGCATGAAATGAAAACATGGGTAGCGGGGCTACTCCCCGCACCCTAGTGAAAAGGACTACTCGCTCATCTCAAGAGCAAAGGAGGAGGTGAGAAGAGAGAGAAAGAACGACATCTCCACGGAGGAGGGAAGGTTGAACCCTTGGTGGAGAGAGCAACGATCTTCACACTTCGTGGTTGCTTGATGATGGATCTTATCCTCCCACCTTCTTTGTTGATGAGAGAGAAGGTAGCTTGATGATGAGATGTGGACCTCAAACTGGCAGCCTTAGGGCGATGGATGGCATTGCTATGGAACTGGAGGGGCAACCTTTGGGCGTCTGAGATCCCCCCTTTTGGAGGACCCTTGGGGTCTTATTTATAGGCTTTGAGTGAAGTACAAACGGTTTGGAGACCGTTTGGACCTCAAGACCGTTTGGGGCCTCAAGACCGTTTGGACTGTGAGACCGTTTGGCTTCAAACGGTCTTGAGACCGTATGACTGTGAGACCGTTTGGCTTCAAACGGTCTTGAGACCGTATGAACTCCATGCGGTCTCGGGACCGTTTGGCTTCATGCGGTCTTGAGACCGTTTGAATCCATGCGGTCTCGGGACCGGTTGGCTTCATGCGGTCTCGGGACCGGTTGGCTTCATGCGGTCTTGAGACTGTTTGACTCCATGCGGTCTCGGGACCGGTTGGCTTCATGCGGTCTTGAGACCGTTTGACTCCATGCGGTCTCGGGACCGGTTGGCTTCATGCGGTCTTGGGACCGTTTGACTCCATGCGGTCTCGGGACCGGTTGGCTTCATGCGGTCTTGGGACCGTTTGACTACATGCGGTCTCGGGACCGTTTGGCTTCATGCGGTCTTGGGACCGTTTGAATCCACTCGGTCTTGAGGCTGGGTTATTCTTTTATGATTTTTTTGTGCTTTTTCTGCATATATAAAAGGAAAAAGTTAGTCTGATGGTGTATTTACAAAAAGGGGTAAAATTAGGATAATGTATAGTTTAAACATAAAAAAAAGTATGGAAAACTAAAGAAAAAGACTAAGATAATCGACTAAAATAGGAGGTTATCATGTGGCATGATCCCAACAATGAGAGAGAGCACATAGGGAGAGATGGGTTTTAGCATTTGTGGCAGTTGGATGGAGGTTCTCTATAGACTACGGAGATATGATGGTACTTCTTTTTGACACCACTAGGCGGACCCTGGAAGGAGTTTGTTTGGATGCATGGACCACAACCACCAGATCCTAGTCATCATTGACCCCAGCAAGATCTCGTAGTTTGGAGGTCTCTTCTCCACTAATGTTGGAGATGCGTGGCGCGACTGACACTTCTCATTGATGTCGGGGTGAATGATAGAAGGGGATCCAAAAATAAGTGAAAAGGTGTTATAGAACTTTTCCTTGGCCTCACAAACTCAAATGAGAGCTCTCCATCTATTGTGTCAGCTCAAGCAAAAAGGGGGTACAGAACATCATTGTAGAGGAGGAAAGAGGGATTATGGTTCTTGGCACCTCATGAATGTCAAACAAGGTGTATAACGAGGACTCAGAGACGTAACGGGTTAAAGAAGCCCTTTCTAGGTGATTTGGAGTCTATGTCTAGGGTTCCTAAAAAATCCTTTGTCAGAAGTGAGATCGAGAAAGTAGTGGAGTCTAAAACTCCCTCCATCACAAGTCAAACAGGCTCAGGATTGTGGAATTATGAGTCAAAACAATTAGAGGGGATGACTGGTAGGGTTTCTACGAGGCGAGGAGGTGATTGAAGAGAGAGATCGAGATAGGAGGGCCTGGTTTCATCCCCCTCCCACCACCTTCCTTATTCGATTGAAGGTAGATGTCAATCTACCGACTATTGAATTTTCATCTAAGCACTTCTGTTAGTCGCACATCAAATTGGTCAGCAACACTAAATGTCATGATTGATTGATATATAATCAACCAAGATCTTCAAAGGAAAACATTATACAACCTATTCTCCAACTTCTAAAATCTATAACTCTCAATGGTAGCCCCAAAGGTAAATTTTTTTCTAGGTTTCTTCTTTACCAAATATTATCCATATTGAACAAGTTTCATTTCAAGATGACAACTTTTTCATTTTCAAATGAAATTCTAATGTGGCATGTAATTGAAGTCCATAATAAATAAAAAAGTGTATTTTCTTCTAAATTTTGATAGGACTTTAGGAAGGTTTGTTACATTGAAATTTTAAAATTTCCTTCCTCTTACTCTTTTCTTACTATAATCAAGAGTTACAAAATTAAATAAACCCCTCGAAGCAAGTGTGTGTGTGGTGTTCATTCCCTCTCGTCCTTCTGAACAAGTGTTCATTTGCCTCCCCTTCACTCTAACACTACACATATAACAATACACCTACTATTTGGACATTCTTTTGGATTCTTCCTTATACATTACTCATGGTGGAACATTCTTTGGTGATATATTCTCTTTTGCCAGCTTTCAAGGTGAATGTTGATTAGGATCACGTGATCCCACTTTATGTATTTGTTGGATGTTCTCGTCTCTCTTATTCTCTTTTATACTCTTTATTCTTTTGATATGTGTGATGTGGTGACTGCTAGTATAATGTTATATGTTATTTTATGTGGATGTGAACATTCCCACATATGAATGCAGATGTTAAAAATTCCTGCATATGAAAATATTTTGATTAGATGCATATTTCTTGCTCAGGGCAGATGTATAAAATTCTTTCCCACTCCATATTTTAGAGAAGATGTATACAAGGCCCTGCTCACCCTACATTTTTGGTAGATATGTTATTTCCTATGTACATATTTATATTATCTAGTATTATCACATGTGAAACACATTGATTCCTTGTTCTTATAGTTTTCTCATATTTATATCTCTTATTGTGATTCATTTCTTTTATTCCCTCTTGGGTAGTACTTTACTTTTCTTTGGGAAGCCATTAATTTTAACTTCCTTTTATTCCATATATTGCTCAATTTCCTTTTAGTATGCACATAACAACCTTTGCTGATGTCATCTATTTTTCTCCTCTTGTTGGGGCATGCTTCCAACCCTAGGTGAAGGGCTTGGATGATATGGCATGAAGATTTGGACTTAGCTTAAGGATTTAAAGCTTGGAGACAACTTGATATGGTTTATATTTCCCTCTACTAGATCCTTAAGTTGTAAGATCCATGTAAACCCTTTATGGGAGATGATGATGTACTTTTGTAAAAAAAAATTATAATTATGAAACTTCTATTCTGCTTCTTTACTTTGATCTTTTGTATATCATCGTGTAAGATTTGAAAATTTTACTCATATTCCAGCATACCTTTTGAGTGTGTGTAAAATAGATGTTTTATTCTTCAGATTTTAGTAGGGAGTGGATCCCCTCTGACTCCCACTCCTTATACAACTCCCTTTCCCATATCATAGTTGTTGACACGATCTGTTGTATGAGGGGATATGCAATTAAATTTTTGTTTTCACTGCCATATCTAAAGGCATATTTCCCAATAGTATGTAGGTTGGCACATATTCACTTTATCATGCTTAGGTGTGTCATGGATCTTAAGGGCATCTGATAGGATCCCATCCTTGAAAGTTATTAGTCTAGAGTCTGATAAACTCAAGAATAATAGGCTCTTCCTTGGGAATTGAGGTTGTATACCTATACACATCACAATCATCTTCAGTCACAATAAAGGTTTGCACATACATATGTACCACCTTACACTTTCTCCTAGTTACCCATGATCATGGTTTTTTATCATGGTCTTGGGATGAACTACCTTCTCATTAGTTAAACCTTTTTCAATTTTTCCACCTAGAGAAAGGGTTTGCACATATCCAATATTACATTCCTTCATTGATTCAGTAGCCCAAGTTCAAGGTTTTTAGTCAAGGTCTAAGCATATGATTTCTTCTGATAAGATATTTTTCTTTCCTTTTTCCTACTCTAAAAATAAGTATATCTCATGTATACCTAGCATCTTAAAAGTTTGTAGGGCAATCCTTATAAGATAATCACATTATAGAAAACATGTTCAATTTATATAAGTCTTAAATTGGCATTTCATGCTCTTTACGTTGTGGAGGATTCCTTAAACCGAATTCCCTTTGAAATCCTAACTTAGATGCGAAGAGAAGAAAATTCTAGGGTCTACAAGAGATATTTTAAGGATTGAAAAGAATAGATATGAGTAGGAGGTGAAGTTCAGATGAGAAAAACTAAAATGTATTTTATTTTACGTAATCCTTAACTTTTATCCAGGTAGAGTTTGTAGCGGATTGGGAGTCCTCGTAAACCAACTAGTGGTTCATAGAAATATCTTATCATACCCAAATTGAGATACCAATCCTAGCACCACTACCTTCAGGACTTCCTTAATAATTCCCTTGAGGTTCTACAAAGGTCTAATATTGATTATTAAAAGTTATTCAAGAAATTTTGGCTATGATACCAATTGTAAACAACCATTTTCCTATTATTCCTATGAGTAAGGACTAAAGATGCAAGGGTAGTTAACCAATACTTCGAAAGCCATATTCATAAAATATCGAGAATATATAACCATGCCAGTTAAGATATATAACTCATTTTCAAAAATTTTGTGCTCTAAATGAGGGTAAATAATTGGGAAAATATAAAAAAAATAAAGTATAACATTTAACTCTTATAAATAGATTGAAAAAGAAGAAAACCACTATTCAATCCTCCATGGTTGCATTAATCTAAATTCTTTTCTTGAGTTTAATTAGCCTCAGTTTTGCATATGAATCTCAAGCTTGACCTAAAACATTGACAAAATGTAGCTTAGCATATTGCTATGATACATGGGTGCAACTAAAATATCACATGTAGCTGTAACAACATATTTGAAAGTAACCTATAAAATAATTTCTACCAAGTAATGAACTTTACGTTTTCATAACAAATTCAAACCAAAATCTAGATATCTTATGTGTTGGACCAGAGTTCCCTCTAGTACATAACTCATTCTTATGTTCCAACAACAGAGGTTTCCTTATGTTTCAACCGTGGACACAAAATTATATCCCACTAACAAATTCTTGTTTTTGTTAACTTCCCAAGGGCATAGCGGCCATTATTCATCTTTTTTGAGAATTTTTTTGTAGAATTCAATGATTATCTTATTGATACACATATGTTTCTATATTTAAAAAAGAACATAGAAGACAAGTATATTTCCAAAATGATCGTTCTTTAAAATCTAAAATCAAAGCAAAACTAAGTCAATTAATCATAAGTAATCCACGTACCTATATTGGGAAGAAAAAAATATATAAAATCAATTTATCCAAACAATACAAGCCCTAATATTAAATATTCATTTAACATTTAAGTGTTATAAAATCTCCAAGATCCTCTTCTAGTGTTTTGGCAACAATTGTACTGTTGAAATATATGATTGGATTGAGTTTATATCGAAACTATGATTCACAAGGGTCCAACCCCTAAATTTGGGTAAAAACTCTAACTTTGTTAATTTCCCTAAGTTACATAATTATTAAAATTAGTGTTATATTATCACCATCATTACTATAATATCATTGTAAATATCAAGATCTAAGGTTCGCAAAAGGTTTTAAGCCCCAACCGAATCAGGGTTTAGGTCAAGTTGCCAAGATTTCTTTATAAGCAATTTCTCATTTTTATAATAAAAAGGAGCATATTATGAAATTACAAAAAGAAGAAATTAAATCTAGGGAATGAATGTATTTTAATGTGTTAGTCTCATTATTCTAATCAATTTGGTATATAACATTTCCATTTTTGAATCTAGGATCTATTTTTTATGATCATTTGATAGAGAGGTAGTATATTACATTTTTTTGGAAAAACATCGGTCATTTGATCGTGGGTCAACCACTACCTAAGTTGTGGTCGTGTGGCTGGTCTTCACTCCCACCTCTTACCTAATTGCAATGGTGTGGCATGATCCCAACAATGAGAGAGAGCACATAGGGAGAGATGGGTTTTAGCATTTGTGGCAGTTGGATGGAGGTTCTCTATAGACTACGGAGATATGATGGTACTTCTTTTTGACACCACTAGGCGGACCCTGGAAGGATTTTGTTTGGATGCATGGACCACAACCACCAGATCCTAGTCATCGTTGACCCCAGCAAGATCTCGTAGTTTGGAGGTCTCTTCTCCACTAATGTTGGAGATGCGTGGCGCGACTGACACTTCTCATTGATGTCGGGGCGAATGATAGAAGGGGATCCAAAAAGAAGTGAAAAGGTGTTCTAGAACTTTTCCTTGGCCTCACAAACTCAAATGAGAGCTCTCCATCTATTGCGCCAGCTCAAGCAAAAAGGGGGTACAGAACATCATTGTAGAGGAGGCAAGAGGGATTATGGTTCTTGGCACCTCATGAATGTCAAACAAGGTGTATAACGAGGACCCAGAGACGTAACGGGTTAAAGAAGCCCTTTCTAGGTGATTTGGAGTCTATGTCTAGGGTTCCTAAAAAATCCTTTGTCAGAAGTGAGATCGAGAAAGTAGTGGAGTCTAAAACTCCCTCCACCACAAGTCAAATAGGCTCAAGATTGTGGAATTATGAGTCAAAACAATTAGAGGGGATGACTGGTGGGGTTTCTACGAGGCGAGGAGGTGATTGAAGAGAGAGATCGAGATAGGAGGGCCTGGTTTCATCCCCCTCCCACCACCTTCCTTATTCGATTGAAGGTAGATGTCAATCTACCGACTATTGAATTTTCATCTAAGCACTTCTGTTAGCCGCACATCAAATTGGTCAGCAACACTAAATGTCATGATTGATTGATATATAATCAACCAAGATCTTCAATGGAAAACATTATACAACCTATTCTCCAACTTCTAAAATCTATAACTCTCAACGGTAGCCCCAAAGGTAAATTTTTTTATAGGTTTCTTCTTTACCAAGTATTGTCCATATTGAACAAGTTTCATTTCAAGATGACAACTTTTTCATTGTCAAACGAAATTCTAATGTGGCTAATTGAAGTCCATAATAAATAAAAAAGTGTATTTTCTTCTAAATTTTGATAGGACTTTAGGAAGGTTTGTTACATTGAAATTTTAAAATTTCCTTCCTCTTACTCTTTACTTACTATAATCAAGAGTTACAAAATTAAATAAACCCGTCGAAGCAAGTGTGTGTGTGGTGTTCATTCCCTCTCGTCCTTCTGAACAAGTGTTCATTTGCCTCCCCTTCACTCTAACACTACACATATAACAATACACCTACTAGATATGATACTTTACTTGATCCATCGAGGGGATCCAATATAGGTTGCGGTCTTGAAGATTGTGAGAATAATGTGGTTAATTGTCTACATTTGAAAGCGTGGACTGTGCGAAATAAGTTACAGCTTCTTTGTTCATGACAATAGCCAATGTATTCTACTGCCTGAATCAGTATATTCACCATAATCTCTAGTTTACATATATGAGTGTCAATGAGTTCAACAACACAAATTTCAGTTCCTTTCTCTATCATGTCCGCATTTTTTACCGCTTCGTTTATGAAGCCCGTACTTGCGTAATTGGAATCCCGACAGCGTGGACAAAGCCGGCGCCGACTACTATGTATAGATATATATCCAATGCAGAATTCTTTGGATTTTTTTGAACACACGCTAGGCACGTGTCTTAATAAATTTTCTAACAGTCGACATCGTCAATGCAGGTTTGCAAAAGCATGAATCTCTTAGCCGACATGATATTACACTTACATTAACGGTTAAACCCACGGCCGCTACTACCTGGTCACTAAACGGAAGTTCTTGGCACATAAAATAATAGGGCGGCCGTAATTACGTAACTGGAATCTCGACAGCATGAAAAACTGGCGCAATTGCAGTTTACATAATGCAGAATAATTGGTATTTGTTTAAACTCTCGCTAGAAACGTGTCTAAACAAAGTATAATACCGTCGACATCGTCAGTGCAGGTTTACAGGATCATGGATTTCCTTTGCCGCCGTTCTAAAGACATGATACTAGACTCCACGGATCCTTGCACGGTTGCATGTGGCCTTGTCTATATCATTAAGCAGCAGCGTTTGGCAGATGAAAAATAGTATATATGCTCTGTGTGGAAACGGATTGAGGTCTCGAAATATAGACTGGGCTAGTATTGGTAGACTTTTAATAGAACTTGAATGGAAGCGGTGATTGAACCATTTCCGCTATCAAATATCAGTTTGTATCCAAACTTAAACAAAAAAAAAACAATTATTATCGTGAAATGTTAAAGTCTTTTTAGAGGGGCCAGCATAGGTCTCCATGAGTTTGACATGCATGTGTATATGCGTTGAACACTAAACACATTTCGTTTGCGAAGTGTGTACTTACATAATTGGAATCACGACAGCTTGGAGGAAGAGTGCCCGTGTAGTTTTACCCAATGCAGAATTCTTTGGATTTTTGTAAACCCTCGCTAAACTATGTTGCTACATCTACTATACTACAATTCTAAACGTGAGGACCGAGGACTCGTTTCCGTCCTCTCACGTGGAATACACGAGTTCCGCTTTCGCTGCATAGAAAACCCTATGATTTATAGCAACCTGGAAACCAGTCATGCCGCCGTATTTCGTCGTCCATTTCTTCTTCCCTATTAGACCGATCGACGCAATATTCCTATGTCCATTACCAATACAATAAGTGATGCCAAGCATCCAGAGATCCTGCACTTCCGAGAAAACAATTAGACAGCACAATTCTGAAGTTGTCATCCATGAGAGGGAAAACTACACCAGCAGATATCGTTTTATTCGCCGTTAATTGAGGTGAGAATCTTATGTTTATTATATTACCATAAACCAGATGTATTACTTTACCATAAACCATTTTTGGGCTAACAAAGGAAATCGGGATCGAGAGAATCCTCACAATTAAGGTTATCATATGATAATTGAAGATCATCTTGCCTATGTTTTTTTTCAAGATAATGTTTGTTGAGGTCCACTGAGACACCAGATATATCAGTGCTTTGTAAAAAAATAATATGGTTAACCAACTCCTTTTTGGACTGGAAGAACAATGCTCGATAAAAAATCAGCGCGGTTTGATTTCCAGTTCCTCCGGCACTGCGACAATGCTTGATAGCTCCACCCATCACACCCCTGATCCCAGATTCTGTATTATTAATTGTCACCGTAAATGCTTCATGTCAACCAGAATATAGCAGTCGCGCCCAACCAAACAGATACACACCAAATCAGTTGGTACCAGTTACTTAAAACCAAACGGATGTTGTTGCGTTCGAACTCATTGTCTTCCATTTCCTGTGTTGCAATTCTTACTGCTGGTTGGTTTTACATACAACCAAACGCAGGGGCGGAGCCAGGGGGCAAGCATGGGCCATGGCCCCCCCAAAAAAAATAAAATTTTAGTATATATATATATATATATGTCTATGATATGGTATAATAATATATATAATTACAATGTGTATACAACATCAAGTTTACAGTTTGTTCAGTGGCTAGTGGAGCTTCTCCCTTGGATGAGGTCGCGGGTTCGATACCCCATGCGCACATATGTGTTTTATTTTTCCAATAAATGTGCAAACGATGTGTTTATATTAAGGTTATAATACAAACTCATCAACATGTGAACGTAGTGAAGTGGATTCAGATGGTGTTTACTTTCAAAGGGTCTTTGGATCGATTCTTGGTGGGTAGTACTATTATTTTGGCCCCTCCACATATCAAGGTCTGGCTCCGCCCCTGACCAAACGTGCCCTTAGTCAGCCGATTCGAGTTATGTTTTACTAAGGGCACGTTTGATTAACAGGATGTGGCCGTAATGGATTGTATCTCATTCTCCAATAATGCAATAATTATGTTTGATTCAAGGGACTGGAGAAATTGAAGAAATCCTGCAGTTTCGGGTAAATAATAAAAGCTGGAGAAAGTTATCCATTTGAATCTGCATGGACGTGGTGTTCCCGCAACTTTAACGCTGCGAGCAGTAGAAAGAAAAGGTGCGGCCGCATAAAAGGTGCAGATGAACCAAAGCTAAAGTATGGTATTCCGGGAATTTTCCTAACTAGAGAAAATATGTATCGGGTGTTGTTAATATTTATTAACATCGTTCATGCAACAACGACATGTGCAAATTAATTAACAATTGTAAGCAGATCCAAATAAGAAATGAAGATCAAACAGAGCAGGAGAACACAAATAAAAGTCAGAATTCGCAAATCAGATTGTTCGTTGAGAAACGAACGTGATACTTAAAGAAATCAGTCCAGCGATCCTCGCAGATAGGCACCGTTCTTCCAGTCTCGATCCGACACGAACCTGTAACAGACATGTCTCGCTTGCGCTTGACATCGTCTAGTTACACTACCACAAGTGCAACACAGAGTTCACATTAACCTCCGCCTGACAGTCGCGTCTAGGTGATGGGAAGGAGAAAGAAGCCTCGCTTCGCGCAGGAGACGAACTCCACAAACGGCGCTGACAGTCGCGTCTAGTTACACCAGATATATCAATGCTTTGTAAAAAAATAATATGGTTAACCAACTCCTTTTTGGACTGGAAGAACGTTCATTCTTGTCAGGCTTTGCTGTAATCTTCATATTCACCGATTAAGCATGTCTGTCAATTCGTCCATACCTTATGCATATGTTCCACCACTATCTGGGATCGAAGTGCTGAGATCACGGCAATCATTTTAGGGCTAGTTTGGTTGGACCGAAAACCAATTCGTGCTGCTGCAACTGCACATATTTTTCAATTACATTCGTTTGGTACTGTGATGTTCCAGTTCCTGGTGCAAAAACAAACCACACCATGAGTTTCTTTTCTATTGAAAACTGGGAAAACCAACCGCAGAGAAAATCAGCGTGGTTTGATTTCCAGTTCCTCCGGCACTGCGACAATGCTTGATAGCTCCACCCATCACACCCCTGATCCCAGATTCTGTATTATTAATTGTCACCGTAAATGCTTCATGTCAACCAGAATATAGCAGCCGCGCCCAACCAAATAGATACACACCAAATCAGTTGGTACCAGTTATTTAAAACCAAACGGATGTTGTTGCGTTCGAACTCATTGTCTTCCATTTCTTGTGTTGTAATTCTTACTGCTGGTTGGTTTTACATACAACCAAACGTGCCCTTAGTCAGCCGATTCGAGTTATGTTTTACTAAGGGCACGTTTGATTAACAGGATGTGGCCGTAATGGATTGTATCTCATTCTCCAATAATGCAATAATTATGTTTGATTCAAGGGACTGGAGAAATTGAAGAAATCCTGTAGTTTCGGGTAAATAATAAAAGCTGGAGAAAGTTATCCATTTGAAACTACATGGACGTGGTGTTCCCGCAACTTTAACGCTGCGAGCAGTAGAAAGAAAAGGTGCGCCCGCATAAAAGGTGCAGATGAACCAAAGCTAAAGTATGGTATTCCGGGAATTTTCCTAACTAGAGAAAATATGTATCGGGTGTTGTTAATATTTATTAAAGTCGTTCATGCAACAACGACATGTGTAAATTAATTAACAATTGTAAGTAGATCCAAATAAGAAACGAAGATCAAACAGAGCAGGAGAACAGAAATAAAAGTCAAAATTCGCAAATCAGATTATTCGTTGAGAAACGAACGTGATACTTAAAGAAATCAGTGTCCAGCGATCCTCGCGGATAGGCACCGTTCTCCCAGTCTCGATCCGGCACGAACCTGTAACAGACACGTCTCGCTTGCGCTTGACGTCGTCTAGTTACACTACCACAAGTGCAACACAGAGTTCACAGGAACCTCCGCCTGACAGTCGCGTCTAGGTGATGGGAAGGAGAAAGAAGCCTCGCTTCGCGCAGGAGACGAACTCCACAAACGGCGCTGGAACGAAGGCTCTCGTTCTCTGGATTAGGACTCTTAAAATACACGTGAAAACGGCGGCTGAAGTTCATTTTTTGTGTGTTTAACCCTAATGACCAGGGAGTATTTATAGTCACACACATCCCTTATTCCTATTCCCAGCAAGACGCAAACACTCGGTCACTCTTGTACACATTACAGAATAAAAACTGCAAAGAGAAACACTTTCCAGTTAGGATTAGGAAATCCGAATAGGAAAGAACCAATTAATTACACAAGTAATTAATTACTTAGTTGTATCCTGGTGCAAAAAGAAGCCGGAAGACATTCACCACAAGCCACAAGTCACAAGCCACAAGCCTGAGCCCGTGGCCAGCCCGGCCAGGCAAGGCCAGGCGAGGCGAGGTGTGGCGTGGCACGCGCACGTGCATGCGTTGTGATGTGGTAACCCCACCCACCAAGGAGGTGAGCATACCTCCCTCCTAGGACCCCTTGGACACTAGTGCCCCATGTGATCCTACATATGAGAACCACAAAAGTTCTAAAAGTGAGCAATATGGGATAAAACTGTTGGGTTTTAGGAGAGGCAGAGAAGGTAGCAGAAATAAAAAAAAATTTCTCCTCAATCCCGAAACAAGGAAACACGTCAACGTCTATATAATAGGAAATGATGGTTTGTGGAATCATACCTTGTCCCGAGGCTTGCTCGACGACAATACCTCGCGCCTTGCGCGGTCTTCACCTCCTGTCTTGGACGATGTCTGTGCAGCTCCTGGTTGCACAAGGACTGACAGGATTGAAGGCTGTCCTCCTAATGGCATAAACCTCCCGCCTCTGAAGTAGTCCACACGGACCACCTGGAACTCCAATCTCCTTGTCCCACAAGGAATTGGAAGGAGTCACACCCTCTTGTTGACGTACTAGTCGCCAACACACTCTCCTGCCTCTAGTTGCAACTGCAGTTGTCTTTCCCTTGTTGCACCTCCCTTTGCGGGTAGCACTTGCTCGGGCTCTCTCTCGGTTACCAAAACCAGAGAGAACGACAACTTTGCATCGCAACTGGTTGCACTGAGTTGTACTTTGAGAAGCCCCCAATACCCTTATATATATAGGAGGGTCATGGGACAGGGTTCTCCATCCTGGGCAATGCGGGACTAAAAGCAGGAGTAGAAGGATTCGAGATTTTCCGCAAAAGCAACCAACTCGCAACCTGAACCAGTCGGTTGACACCTCAACCGATCGGTTGGGACTCCTCAACCGGTCGGTTCACAAGTGAACCGGTCAGTTGGTGGTCCTGGTTGGTTCCCGGTTGACTTTCCTTCTTTTGTTTCTAATTGGTATCGAATACCAATCCTTGTTCCAATCAAATTGGGCAAGTGAAACGTAAGGAAAATTCTCACCAATCCTACTTTCCCAAGTTGCTCGGTTGCACCAATTGAATCGGTCGTTTCAACACTTGAAGCAATCGGTTCACCCTGACCATGAGCCGATCGGTTCAACACTTGAGCCGACTGGTTCACCAAGCTCAGCCAATCGGTTCATCACATGAGCCGATCGGTTGGGAGTGTAGATTGTGCAGAATCAGTCAATTGCGATTTCAATCAATCTGATACTGCAATCAATGTGTCCAACACCTTGAACAATATGATATTGAGCTATCAATCAATTGAGTATTTAATTGAACTACTAAACTCCTTTAGTAATCAATCTAAACATTTCTTGTGGACAAAACTCCTCTTCCAGGTTAAATCCTATGTGTGTGACCCTGCAGGTCCATTTTACGTTGGCAGTGCAAAATCCATAACACTTATGACTTCACAAGCAAAGAGCGGTGCCTAGTCACACATCAGTGCTACCCAAGTGAAAGTAGAAAGTTGGAGAACAACTTTCAATCCTACAATCCGTGAATGGTGTTACAGTGAATGTATAATTCCTTTGTCACTGATATCCCGAATGAACTCGAGGCATGGAACAGTCATCCTATCAACGTTCATTCACTTTCTTGATCTCAGAGTAGATTGGAAGAGATATGTTATGCCATCAGTATCACATACTGACTCACACATGCGTGCACGCCTTTCTCAATCCTACTCATCAAGTGTCCATGGATATCAAACTCCCTCAGGAGGGACAAATCCCATATCTATCACTCACCCCTCAAAAGCCCCATGTGTCAAAGCCACCCAATCATCACCTTTATAACAACCCATGTTTTAGGACTGCGTTTGATGATGTCAAAGTGTGCCCAACGACATGTGTTGAGTGTAGTGATTTCAAGTCAAAGAATCACACTCACCACCATCACTGTGAGTACTGACTGTGACTACCATGTCATGGTTCCATTTGTCAAACTCACGATGGGTCTGTCCGGTACACTTGTTCTCTAACAAGTACCTATGTGTTTGGTTTGATATCTCTATATCATGACTAATGAGATTTTGTCATCAACCAACACCACAATCTAGTCTTGTGTGTCATTGTTGTCTATCTACCTTCCACATTGACATCTGACTAGGGACATAACAAGAATGTACAAACTCTTAACATCCGTATGATCTCATCGTTCAGGTCCTCAACCTGAAAGCATACGTCATTGAGTACTGTCATTCTCTAGACATTCAATCTGTTCTATCACTATCTCATATGACTGAACTAGAAAGAATTGGAAGCTTGCCTTTGATGTTTATCAAATCAATCTTAATGTATCCCACCAATCATCCCATAATTGGCTCTCAGGGCATACATACCAACAAAAACTTCTTTTCCATTTGCACTAGAGATAAAACTACTTTCTCACATGTACTTGCTGCACTACATTGGGCTTAACCCATCCTAAATGAATGGCTGCTATAGCAGCAGCCATATATCTAACAATCCCCCATAAAGTCCAATGTGTAGTGTGCTCTACCATTCAGTCCTCCATACTATACTTTCAGCAGATACCTTTCGGTTTGAATCTACCTGAGTTATCCAACTGTGACCCCCGTAGGAACTAGGTGAACAAAAGTCTTGAACCTGAACCTTGGGTACAAGAGTATAGGTTGGTAACAACATAATAAAGACATGGTAGTAAAGAAAATAATGCATTAAGGTCATGCATACAAAATTTTATATCGTGATTGATAACAGAGAACAACCCAATTCTCCTGTTGCAGCCTACACAGCATCAATCACTTAGTTTGAGTCTCCAAGGATGTACTGCTAACATCCTGTCCTAAGACTTGACACCATTCAAAGACTACTCTCTTACTAACTTGCAGTCATGACACTAACAGGTTTCCCAGGGAATAGACACACAGATGCAAGAAGCATCAAACAAGAATACAAAGTGTCATCCGATTTACCCAACAACTTGTTATTACCACATTGAACCCAATTTGTGGGATCTCCACTCTTTTGGGTTGGGTTGCTACTGCCTGAAAATCTATAGGGGTTTTAGTCCCATCCCCAACTTGGATTTTTCTACTAAAGCTAAGGTAAGACCTTTAGTGAAAGGATCAGCTGTATTATCTTTGGTACCGACGTAGTCCACAGCCACGACCCCATTAGACACTAACTCCCTTACAGATTTCAATCTAACTTGGATGTGTCTACGCTATTTTTTATTGTACTTGGAACTCTTTATCTTAGAAATAGTTGTAGTGCTGTCACAGTGAACTAAAATTGCAGGAAGTGACTTCATTACCATAGGTAAATTGGACATAAGTCCATGTAGCCATTTAGCTTCCAATCCAGTTTCATCTAAAGCATACAACTCTACCTCAAAAGTGGACCGAGACAATATGGTATGTTTCTTATACCTCCAGGAAACAGCTTCTCCTCCCAACAGGAATACATATCCTGAGACACCATTACTCCCAAAATTCACGACAATCTAGCTTGCATCACTATATCCTTCAACTACGGAAGGATGTTTACCATAATGCAGCCCAAGAGAACATGTTCCCTTAATATACCTCAGAACTCTGTCAAGAGCTTCCCAATGGGTCTTGTCGGGACAACTGGTGTATCTACTTAACTTGTTCACGGAAAACGCAATGTCTAGACATGTACAGTTCATAAGATACATCAAACTTCCGATAATCTGAGAGTATTGAGACACTGGAACCCCAGTCTCATTCTCGAATAAGGACTTGGATGAGTCATATGGAGTCTTAACAGGTTTACGTGATGTGTACTCAAACCTCTCCAGTGTCTTCTCAACATAGTGAGACTGAGAGAGAGTTATACCATCAGTAGACCTAATGATTTTAAGCCCTAAAATCACATCTGTGACACCTATATCCTTCATCTCAAACTTGCTATACAAGAATGACTTTGTCTCATTTACTACTTTCATATCGGAACCAAAAAGCAGGATATCATCGACGTATAAGTATAGCAAAATGAATCCATTATTGATAATTTTGTAGTAGAGACACTTATCAAATTCATTAGAAACAAAGCCAAATGATGATATGATAGAATCAAACTTCTCATGTCATTGCTTAGGGGTTTGTTTCAAGCCATATAATGACTTAACAAGTTTACACACTTTGGACTCATTCTCACGACCCACAAATCCCTCAGGTTGTTCCATATATATCTCTTCCTGATGATCACCGTGTAAGAACGCGGTCTTTACATCCATCTGATGGATATAGAGATTATAAATGGAAGTCAATGCTATAAGCACTCAGATTGTGGTCATACGGGAAACATGTGAATATGTATCAAAATAATCTATTCCTTCCCTTTGTGTGTAACCCTTAGCAACTAACCTAGCCTTATACTTATTGATTGTCCTGTCTGCATTAAGTTTCTTCTTAAAAATCCATTTGCAACCAACTCAGAACAACTAGGAGGCAAATCCACCAATTCCCAATTTTCATTTGAGAGAATTGATTGGATTTCATCATTAACAACTTCTTTCCAAAACATAGCTTCTGGAGATTCCATAGCTTGTTTGAAAGTAACAGGATCATCCTCAACATTGTAAGTGAGAAACTCACTTCCAAAGTCCTTTGATGTCCTAGGTCGTTTACTTCTCCTTGTTTCAACTATTTCTTCATAATCATCAGATTCAGAAATAGCTTATTCTAAGTCACCCCCCATATTTGTCATCCTTTCCACATGCTCGGAAATAGAACATGTGGTAAATGAATCTTCTTGAGATACTTCATTGGACACGCCCAATTTCATAGGAAATACATCCTCAAAGAATGTTGCATCATGTAATTCTACAATTGTATTGACCTCAATGTCAGAAATATCTGATTTTACAATCAGGAATCTATAAGCATAGTTTGCCTCTACATAACCCAAGAATATGGCATCAATCATTTTTTGTCCTAATTTCTTCCTTTTATGTTTAGGGACAAGTACCTTAGCAAGGCACCCCCAACTCGAAGATATTTAAGACTCAGTTTCCTTCCTCTCTACAACTCAAACAGTCTACTCTCTGAATGCTTATGGGGAACTCTATTCAGAATATGACAAGTTGTATTCAAAGCTTCCCCCCACATAAAGTTGGGTAATCCAGACATTTGGAGTAAGGTATTTACCATATCTATTAAGGTTCGATTTTTACGTTCAGCAATCCCATTTGATTTTGGTGAATAAGGAGCAGTGACCTCATAAACTATACCATGTAGTTGGCAAAATTCCAAAAACAAGTTCGAAGTATACTCTCCTCCACTATCAGACCTTAATCTCTTAAGTACTTTACTGGTTTGAGTTTTGGGCTTCTTTCTTATAAATTTTAAATTTATCCAATGCCTCATCTTTACTTCTAAGTAAAAAGACATAACAATATCTACTCGCGTCACCAATAAAAGTTATAAAATAACGTTTTTGATCCCTCATAGCAACACCATTAAATTCACAGATATCTGTATGCATTAAATCCAAAATTTCTAAATTCTTATTCACAGAATGAAAGGGCTTCCTAGGCAATTTAGCTTGTACACCGATTTCACATTTACTGTTGCTAATTGCAGATTTATGGATCAAATTTAGATTCATCATACACTTCATTGAGGCAACATTAACATATCCCAAACGTGAATGCCAAACATCAAATGAAACAAGATATGAGCAAGCAGAACTATAATCATTCAAATTTAAAATGGAATTTGAAATAGGTTCAACATGAATCTTAAATAAGTTCTCCACATCACATAAGTACCCCTTGCCAAAAAACAAAGAATCACGAAGGCGTGTAATAATAGCCTTATTACATTTGCAGTCTACTCTATAACCTTCCCTAATTAAAATGACGCCACTAAGGATATTACGTTGAATGGTTGGAACATGTCTGACCCTGTTAAGAGTCAAAATCTTCCCCGAAGGGAACTTCAAGTCCACCCGTCCTTCACCTTTGACTTCTGTAGAGCTGGAATCGCCCAAAGTAACGAACCGACCTCGAGAGGCTTGATAAGACACAAACAGGGATTTATCAGCACACATGTGTATATTAGCCCCAATGTCAATTATCCAATAAAGTGGTTTAAAAATAAAAAAGAATACAGGTTTAATAGACATGTACCCATCATTGAGGTTCAAGGATGTAGTCATCATATTGACCACAACCTCCTCAGTTACATATGTGGCAGATTTCTTTGCCTTCTTAGAAGGACAATCTTTGTTCCAGTGGATAACATGTCCACAAGTCCAACAAGGTTTGTTCTTCGGTTTCTTTTGGATCTTTGCCTTAGGTTTATGTGCATTCTTAGATTTCTTATCTTTGGTGTTTTTTACAGAAGTAAAATTAACAATTAGATTTGCATCAGTAGGCACCTTGACCGTTTTCTCCTTTATGTGTTCTTCTTGTATATTAATATCCATCGTTAGTTCTTCCATTGTGTGTGTCCCTTTGCGATGCTTCAGAGACATACCAAACGATTCCAATGACTAGGGAATTTTTTTATGATAGACATAACAACAAACTTCTCAGACAATACCATCTTGGCATCTGAGAGTTCATGAATTAATAGTTGTAGATCATGTGTTTGATCAGAAACTGACTTATCCTCAACCATCTGAAACTTAAGAAATTTAGACACGTAGTATTTTTCAACACCTTGATTTTCAGTACTAAAATTCTTAATCAACAATTCCCACAAAACCTTAGATGTAGTGACTGACGACTTTGAATAAGAATCATACAGTTTGTTATTTAAACCAAACAAAATCAAACCACGACATATTTTGTCACCCTTCTTCCAATTAGCAATTATATTTACATTATCAAGAATCGTTTCATCAGATTTAGGTTCAGTCTCTACTAAGTACTAATTAAAACCTGCAATATTCAGCCAAATTTCCATCTGACTTTGCCAATGTGCAAAGTTGGTACCAATAAATTTTTCAGACGTACTGTTGGTATCAATTTTATTTCCCGAACCACTCTGACCGGCCATTATTAATTAATGACAGAAAGATGATTTCTTTAAGACTGTTGTTAATATTTATTAATGCCATTCATGAAACAGCGACAGGTGCAAATTAATTAACAATTGCAAGCAGATCCAAATAAGAAACGAAGATCAAACAGAGCAGGAGAACTGAAATAAAAGTCATAATTCACAAACCAGATCGTTCGTTGAGAAACGAATGTGATACTTAAAGAAATCAGTGCCCGGCGATCCTCGCGGATAGGCACCGTTCTCCCAGTCTCAATCCGACACGAACCTGGAACGGACACGTCTCGCTTGCGTTTGACGTCGTCTAGTTACACTACCACTAGTGCAGCACAGCGTATGTAGGAATCTCCACCTGACAATCGCGTCTAGGTGACTGGAAGTAGAAAAAAGCCTCACTTCGCACAGGAGACGAACTCCACGAAACGACATTGGAACGAAGGCTCTCGCTCTCTGGATTAGGGCTTTCAAAACACACGTGAAAACGGTGGCCGAAGTTCGTTTGTTGTGTGTTTATCCCTAATGACCCGAGAGTATTTATAGCCACGTGCGTCCCTTATTCCTATTCCCAGCAAGACGCAAATACTCGGTCGCTCTTATACACATTACGGAATAAAAACCACAAAGAGAAACACTTTTCAGTTAGGATTAGGAAATCCAAATAGGAAAGAACCAATTAATTACACGAGTAAGTAATTACTTAGTTGTATCCTAGTGCAAAAAGAAGTCGGAAGACATTCTCAACAAGCCACAAGCCACAAGCCACAAGCCCGTGCCAAGTCAGGCAAGGCGTGGCGTGGTGCGCGTGCGCGTGCGTTGTGATGTGGTAACCTCACCCACCAAGGAGGTGAGCATACCTCTCTCCTAGGACTTCTTGGACACTAGTACATATGAGGACCACAAAAGTTCCAGTAGAATAATATGAGATAAAACTTCTTTGTCATTTACACTAGAGACAAAACTACTTTTCTCATATGTACTTGCTGCATTACATTAGGCTTAACCTATACTAAATGAATGGTTGCTATAGCAGCAACCATATATCTAACACCGGGACTATTCTAATGCTGCATTCCGTATCATCCAGCTGGACACAAACGTGCCCTAAATATATCTTTCACCACATATACACATCGATGCCCTATTCATAGATATGTCCATTGCGGCTTTCCTCTTGGATGGTTACTGCCATCATGAAGTCGACGTTGTGAAATTGGTACCAACTCTATAGACCACAGATAAGGCACGGCTCTCTATTTCAAAGCGTGCTTTCCTTTGATCTTTGTTGGTTAATTTGTTCAACATGTCTTCTTGGGTCATATTGAATTTTTTAAATTATTTTAATGCATGTTGTCTTCATAACAACTTCCTCCTCGTTTACCATTTTTTTCTATTTTTGCCACCGTTGCCTCCCACAGGACTTGTCATGGTTATTTAGGAAATTTTGACTATTTATTTTGTGGAGTCTAATCAACCACGTACTATATAAGGTCTCGCTTTTATGCCATCCTTAATTAGTTGGTTGGGCATAATTTTGGCCTAAATTCCTTTAGATTCGTGCACAATCCAACTGTAAGGGTATCCCCTAAAAAGTACATTCTACGATCATCAACCTTTTGTTCGCCATTCTTTCACAGCGTTTGACAACGCGCCGCGATTGGTGAGTTAAGGCTCTGGTGCGGTGAGATGGATCACCGTAAGATTTTTGTTCAGTGAGAAAAAACTACCATTGAACACTACTCAACACTAAATATAATACAAATTCAAAACGATGAGTGATGTTGTATTTGGTAACAGCGGTTACGAGCGATTGCAACCTGTCCGACCTTAACCCATCGCTGCTCGGGCAATCACATCGCTTTACGAAACGGAGCATTTATTGGAAATTTATGGTCTCACACTCGAGTACGGCTTTGTTGTTCCTTGTTTGAGGAGGAACAGACTACTCTGTTATTAATCAACTTGCACGTGTCCCTGCTCATGAATTTGTAAGGTGGGGATTATATTCGGATTACACATGGCATTTTCTTAAATAAGGTGCACCCTACTCCTTGTTTAATTAGGAACAACAAATCCTACAGGCTCACACTCTCGTACCCATAGCTGTTCTAGATTTGCTTACGAAATTATGGGTACGTTCGGCATAACGACTTGTGCGGCCGCGACTTTTCACCAGGGGATGTATCACCGCAAAGATTATACACGGTGAAAAAAATTAAGACTGCCCGCTGTCAGTGATCGCAACAATAATAAAAAAATATACATCAAAATCTGCGGTGACCGACTATCGGGTTTGACAACACGATTTCTCTGCGTTTTGGGCTGACCGCGAGTAATTAACGATGCCCAGTCACCAGCAAACACGTTACCAAACGCACCCTGTATTGTGGATTACTCCAACTCGTAGTTGGACCTGATCCAAAATATTCGTCTCCACACTTCTTTCATTCCACCTTGTCTAAGTTCTCAATAAGGGCCTGTTTGGTAGGGTGTAGTCGGATGACAAAGTGCGTGTTTAATGTACATTTTTACATTGCGAACTCACACAACTGCACCCTACTACACCCAACCAAACTAGCCCTAAGCCTCATTTGAGTTCTCATCTTCGTCCAATTCCATTTGATTTCTCTCTTTGGATAAAAAATAAACACCTCGTTAATGATTTCCTATTCCAACAACCTGCTATTACATGGCTTATCTTACATCATCATCACACCCTAAGTTTAAAATAAATCATTATTTTATATTATTTCCACATTGGTGATCACGGATCATATTGCCAAAAGAGTTTGGACATAAATTTAAGACTTGAATTTAACCTATCATCTTTCTTATAATAATTTACTTTGTATATATCTTCACAGGATCAGATTACATTGATTATTTTGATTGAAATGCAAGTCCTTGGTAAGAAATGTTGCTATTGATGTGCTTTGGTTTGTAAACTAAACTTCCAATGAATCCTTAACCTAATTAAAGGAGATTGCCCATGAGGTTGGAGCTCCATTTGTTAAGGTATCAAACTTATGCAATATTGATTGCCATTTATTTTTTAGTGCACCTACTTATTTCCTAAAATCAGAATCTGACTTGTTCTGTGCAAACAACTCTATATCTAACTTATCAACCAATATTAATTTTATGTAACATTGACGTTCCAAGAATATACTTAAAGAAATCTTACAAGTTCAAAATGTTAAACAAATTTCAATCGTTAATGTAAGAAGTATGATCAATGGTGAGGTGAGAGGAAGTTGTGCTCTTAATATTTAACATTATAACATTATATGTATTGACATGTGTGTCTATATATATATATATATATATATATGTGTGTGTGTGTGTGTGTGTGTGTGTGTATGTATGTGTGTGTAACTATATATACAAATTAATTGTTTGGGGTACAAATTTGTTCAATAAGTGATTGATCCTGACAAAAACGTGTTTACCGCTTATCTTTAATGCTCCAGAATGAGTGAAAATAGAGAATGAACAACATGAACAATGATTATGTTAATATTATAACATTAATAAGTGGAAATTTGTGATTTTAGCTTCACATTATAATGTAGATCAATAACTTCAGTCATGGAACATTGCTCGCAGATAGGCACCGTTCTCCCAGTCTCGATCCTCGCGATAGGCACCGTTCTCCCAGTCTCGATCCGACACGAACCTGTAACAGACACGTCTCGCTTGCGCTTGACATCGTCTAGTTACACTACCACAAGTGCAACACAGAGTTCACATGAACCTCCGCCTGACAGTCGCGTCTAGGTGATGGGAAGGAGAAAGAAGCCTCGCTTCGCACAGGAGACGAACTCCACAAACGGCGCTGGAACGAAGGCTCTCATTCTCTGGATTAGGACTCTCAAAATACACGTGAAAATGGCGGCTGAAGTTCATTTGTTGTGTGTTTAACCCTAATGACCAGGGAGTATTTATATTCACGCACATCCCTTATTCCTATTCCCAGCAAGACGCAAACACTCGGTCACTCTTGTACACATTACAGAATAAAAACCGTAAAGAGAAACACTTTCCAGTTAGGATTAGGAAATCCGAATAGGAAAGAACCAATTAATTACACAAGTAATTAATTACTTAGTTGTATCCTGGTGCAAAAAGAAGCCGGAAGACATTCACCACAAGCCACAAGCCACAAGCCACAAGCCTGAGCCCGTGCCCAGCCCGGCCAGGCAAGGCCAGGCGAGGCGAGGTGTGGTGTGGCACATGCACGTGCATGCGTTGTGATGTGGTAACCCCACCCACCAAGGAGGTGAGCATACCTCCCTCCTAGGACCCGTTGGACACTAGTGCCCCATGTAATCCTACATATGAGAACCACAAAAGTTCTAAAAGTGAGCAATATGGGATAAAACTGTTGGGTTTTAGGAGAGGCAGAGAAGGTAGCAGAAACAAAAAAAAATTTCTCCCCAATCCTGAAACAAGGAAATACGTCAACGTCTATATAATAGGCAAGGATGGTTTGTGGAATCATACCTTGTCCCGAGGCTTGCTCGGCGACAATACCTTGCGCCTTGCGCGGTCTTCACCTCCTTTCTTGGACGATGTCTGTGCTGCTCCTGGTTGCACCAGGACTGACAGGATTGAAGGTTGTCCTCCTAGCGGCAGAAACCTCCCGCCTCTGAAGTAGTCCACACGGACCACCTGGAACTCCAATCTCCTTGTCCCATAAGGAATTGGAAGGAGTCACACCCTCTTGTTGACGTACTAGTCGCCAACACACTCTCCTGCCTCTAGTTGCAACTGCAGTTGTCTTTCCCTTTCCGCACCTCCCTTTGCGGGTAGAACTTGCTTGGGCTCTCTCTCGGTTACCAAAACCAGAGAGAACGACAACTTTGCATAGCAACTAGTTGCACTGAGTTGTACTTTGAGAAGCCCCCAATATCCCTATATATAGGAGGGTCATGGGACAGGGTTCTCCATCCTGGGCAATGCGGGATTAAAAGCAGGAGTAGAAGGATTCGAGATTTTCCAAAAAAGCAACCAACTCGCAACCTGAACCGATCGGTTCACAAGTGAACCGGTCGGTTGGGGACCTGAACCGGTCGGTTGACACCTCAACCGATCGGTTGGGACTCCTCAACCGGTCGGTTCACAAGTGAACCGGTCGGTTGGTGGTCCTGGTCGGTTCCCGGTTGACTTTCTTTCTTTTGTTTCTAATTGGTATCGAATACCAATCCTTGTTCCAATCAAATTGGGCAAGTGAAACGTAAGGAAAATTCTCACCAATCCTACTTTCCCAAGTTGCTCGGTTGCACCAATTGAATCGGTCGTTTCAACACTTGAAGCAATCGGTTCACCCTGACCATGAGCTGATCGGTTCAACACTTGAGCCGACCGGTTCACCAAGCTCAGCTGATCGGTTCATCACATGAGCCGATCGGTTGGGAGTGCAAATTGTGCAGAATCAGTCAATTGCGATTTCAATCAATCTGATACTCCAATCAATGTGTCCAACACCTTGAACAATATGATATTGAGCTATCAATCAATTGAGTATTTAATTGAACTACTAAACTCCTTTAGTAATCAATCTAAACATTGCTTGTGGACAAAACTCCTCTTCCAGGTTAAATCCTATGTGTGTGACCCTGCAGGTCCATTTCACATTGGCAGTGCAAAATTCATAACACTTATGACTTCACAAGCAAAGAGCGGTGCCTAGTCACACATCAGTGCTACCCAAGTGAAAGTAGAAAGTTGGAGAACAACTTTCAATCCTACAATCCGTGAATGGTGTTACAATGAATGTATAATTCCTTTGTCACTGATATCCCGAATGAACTCGAGGCATGGAACAGTCATCCTATCAACGTTCATTCACTTTCTTGATCTCAGAGTAGATTGGAAGAGATATGTTATGACATCAGTATCACATAATGACTCACACATGCGTGCACGCCTTTCTCAATCCTACTCATCAAGTGTCCATGGATATCAAACTCCCTCAGGAGGGACAAATCCCATATCTATCACTCACCCCTCAAAAGCCCCATGTGTCAAAGCCACCCAATCATCACCTTTATAACAACCCATGTTTCAGGACTGCGTTTGATGATGTCAAAGTGTGCCCAACGACATGTGTTGAGTGTAGTGATTTCAGGTCAAAGAATCACACTCACCACCATCACTGTGAGTACTGACTGTGACTACCATGTCATGGTTCCATGTGTCAAACTCACGATGGGTCTGTCCGGTACACTTGTTCTCTAACAAGTACCTATGTGTTTGGTTTGATATCTCTATATCATGACTAATGAGATTTTGTCATCAACCAACACCACAATCTAGACTTGTGTGTCATTGTTGTCTATCTACCTTCCATAATGACATCCGACTAGGGACATAATAAGAATGTACAAACTCTTAGCATCCGTATGATCTCATCGTTCAGGTCCTCAACCTGAAAGCATACATCATTGAGTATTGTCATTCTCTAGACATTCAATCTATTCTATCACTATCTCATATGACTGAACTAGAAAGAATTGGAAGCTTGCCTTTGATGTTTATCAAATCAATCTTAATGTATCCCACCAATCATCCCATAATTGGCTCTCAGGGCATACATACCAACAAAAACTTCTTTGCCATTTGCACTAGAGATAAAACTACTTTTCTCACATGTACTTGCTGCACTACATTGGGCTTAACCCATCCTAAATGAACGGCTGCTATAGCAGCAGCCATATATCTAACAATCCCCCATAAAGTCCAATGTGTAGTGTGCTCTACCATTCAGTCCTCCATACTATACTTTCAGCAGATACCTTTCGATTTGAATTTACCTGAGTTATCCAACTGTGACCCCCGTAGGAACTAGGTGAACAAAAGTCTTGAACCTGAACCTTGGGTACAAGAGTATAGGTTGGTAACAACATAATAAAGACATGGTAGTAAAGAAAATAATGCATTAAGGTCATGCATACAAAATTTTATATCGTGATTGATAACAGAGAACAACCCAATTCTCCTGTTGCAGCCTACACAACATCAATCACTTAGTTGGAGTCTCCAAGGATGTACTGCTAACATCCTGTCCTAAGACTTGACACCATTCAGAGACTACTCTCTTACTAACTTGCAGTCATGACACTAACAGGTTTCCCAGGGAATAGACACACAGATGCAAGAAGCATCAAACAAGAATACAAAGTGTCATCCGATTTACCCGACAACTTGTTATTACCACATTGAACCCAATTTGTGGGATCTCCACTCTTTTGGGTTGGGTTGCTACTGCCTGACAATCTATAGGGGTTTCAGTCCCATCCCCAACTTGGATTTTTCTACTAAAGCTAAGGTAAGACCTTTAGTGAAAGGATCAGCTGTATTATCTTTGGTACCGACGTAGTCCACAGCCACGACCCCATTAGACACTAACTCCCTTACAGATTTCAATCTAACTTGGATGTGTCTACGCTATTTTTTATTGTACTTGGAACTCTTTATCTTAGCAATAGTTGTAGTGCTGTCACAGTGAACTAAAATTGCAGGAAGTGACTTCATTACCATAGGTAAATTGGACATAAGTCCATGTAGCCATTTAGCTTCCAATCCAGTTTCATCTAAAGCATACAACTCTACCTCAAAAGTGGACCGAGACAATATGGTATGTTTCTTATACCTCCAGGAAACAGCTTCTCCTCCCAACAGGAATACATATCCTGAGACACCATTACTCCCAAAATTCACGACAATCCAGCTTGCATCACTATATCCTTCGACTACAGAAGGATGTTTACCATAATGCAGCCCAAGAGAACATGTTCCCTTAATATACCTCAGAACTCTGTCAAGAGCTTCCCAATGGGTCTTGTCGGGACAACTGGTGTATCTACTTAACTTGTTCACGGCAAACGCAATGTCTAGACATGTACAGTTCATAAGATACATCAAACTTCCGATAATCTGATAGTATCGTAATTGAGACACTGGAACCCCAGTCTCATTCTCGAATAAGGACTTGGATGAGTCATATGGAGTCTTAACAGGTTTACGTGATGTGTACTCAAACCTCTCCAGTGTCTTCTCAACATAGTGAGACTGAGAGAGAGTTATACCATCAGTAGACCTAATGATTTTAAGCCCTAAAATCACATCAGTGACACCTATATCCTTCATCTCAAACTTGCTATACAAGAATGACTTTGTCTCATTTACTACTTTCATATCAGAACCAAAAAGCAGGATATCATCGACGTATAAGTATAGCAAAATGAATCCATTATTGATAATTTTGTAGTAGAGACACTTATCAAATTCATTAGAAACAAAGCCAAACGATGATATGATAGAATCAAACTTCTCATGTCATTGCTTAGGGGTTTGTTTCAAGCCATATAATGACTTAACAAGTTTACACACTTTGGACTCATTCTCACGACCCACAAATCCCTCAGGTTGTTCCATATATATCTCTTCCTGATGATCACCGTGTAAGAACGCGGTCTTTACATCCATCTGATGGATATAGAGATTATAAATGGAAGTCAATGCTATAAGCACTCAGATTGTGGTCATATGGGAAACATGTGAATATGTATCAAAATAATCTATTCCTTCCCTTTGTGTGTAACCCTTAGCAACTAACCTAGATTTATACTTATTGATTGTCCTGTCTGCATTAAGTTTCTTCTCAAAAATCCATTTGCAACCAACTCAGAACAACTAGGAGGCAAATCCACCAATTCCCAATTTCCATTTGAGAGAATTGATTGGATTTCATCATTAACAACTTCTTTCCAAAACATAGCTTTTGGAGATTCCATAGCTTGTTTGAAAGTAACAGGATCATCCTCAACATTGTAAGTAAGAAACTCACTTCCAAAGTCCTTTGATGTCCTAGGTCGTTTACTTCTCCTTATTTCAACTATTTCTTCATAATCATCAGATTCAGAAATAGCTTATTCTGAGTCACCCCCCACATTTGTCATCCTTTCCACATGCTCGGGAATAGAACATGTGGTAAATGAATCTTCTTGAGATACTTCATTGGACACACCCATTTTCATAGGAAATACATCCTCAAAGAATGTTGCATCATGTAATTCCACAATTGTATTGACCTCAATGTCAGAAATATCTGATTTTACAATCAGGAATCTATAAGCATAGTTTGCCTCTACATAACCCAAGAATATGGCATCAATCATTTTCGGTCCTAATTTCTTCCTTTTGTGTTTAGGGACAAGTACCTTAGCAAGGCACCCCCAACTCGAAGATATTTAAGACTCAGTTTCCTTCCTCTCTACAACTCAAACGGACTACTCTCTGAATGCTTATGGGGAACTCTATTCAGAATATGACAAGTTGTATTCAAAGCTGCCCCCCACATAAAGTTGGGTAATCCAGACATTTGGAGTAAGGTATTTACCATATCTATTAAGGTTCGATTTTTACGTTCAGCAATCCCATTTGATTGTGGTGAATAAGGAGCAGTGACCTCATAAACTATACCATGTAGTTCGCAAAATTCCAAAAACAAGTTCGAAGTATACTCTCCTCCACTATCAGACCTTAATCTCTTAAGTACTTTACTGGTTTGAGTTTTGGGCTTCTTTCTTATAAATTTTAAATTTATCCAATGCCTCATCTTTACTTCTAAGTAAAAAGACATAACAGTATCTACTCGCATCGCCAATAAAAGTTATAAAATAACATTTTTGATCCCTCATAGCAACACCATTAAATTCACAGATATATGTATGCACTAAATCTAAAATTTCTAAATTCCTATTCACAGAATGAAAGGGCTTCCGAGGCAATTTAGCTTGTACACAGATTTCACATTTATTGTTGCTAATTGCAGATTTATGGATCAAATTTAGATTCATCATACACTTCATTGAGCCAACATTAACATATCCCAAACGTGAATGCCAAACATCAAATGAAACAAGATATGAGCAAGCAGAACTATAATCATTCAAATTTAAAATGGAATTTGAAATAGGTTCAACATGAATCTTAAATAAGTTCTCCACATCACATAAGTACCCCTTGCCAAAAAACAAAGAATCACGAAGGTGTGTAATAATAGCCTTATTACATTTGCAGTCTACTCTATAACCTTCCCTAACTAAAATGACGCCACTAAGGATATTACGTCGAATGGTTGGAACATGTCTGACCCTGTTAAGAGTCAAAACCTTCCCCGAAGGGAACTTCAAGTCCACCCATCCTTCGCCTTTGACTTCTGCAGAGCTGGAATCGCCCAAAGTAACGAACCGACCTCGAGAGTCCTGATAAGACACAAACAGGGATTTATCAACACACACGTGTATATTAGCCCCAATGTCAATTATCCAATAAAGTGGTTTAAAAATAAAAAGGAATACAGGTTTAATAGACATGTACCTATCATTGAAGTTCAAGGATGTAGTCATCATATTGACCACAGCCTCCTCAGTTATATATGTGGTAGCTTTCTTTGCCTTCTTAGAAGGACAATCTTTGTTCCAGTGGATAATCTGTCCACAAGTCCAACAAGGTTTGTTCTTCGGTTTCTTTTGGATCTTTGCCTTAGGTTTATGTGCATTCTTAGATTTCTTATCTTTGGTGTTTTTCACAGAAGTAAAATTAACAATTGGATTTGCATCAGTAGGCACCTTGACCATTTTCTCCTTTATGTGTTCTTCTTGTATATTAATATCCATCGTTAGTTCTTTCATTGTGTGTGTCCCTTTGCGATGCTTCAGAGACATACCAAACGATTCCAATGACTAGGGAATTTTTTTATGATAGACATAACATCAAACTTCTCAGGCAATACCATCTTGGCATCTGAGAGTTCATGAATTAAGAGTTGTAGATCATGTGTTTGATCAGAAACTGACTTACCCTCAACCATCTGAAACTTAAGAAATTTAGACACGTAGTATTTTTCAACACCTTGATTTTCAGTACTAAAATTCTTAATCAAAAATTCCCACAAAACCTTAGATGTAGTGACTGACGGCTTTGAATAAGAATCATACAGTTTTTTATTTAAACCGAACAGAATCAAACCACGACATATTTTGTCACCCTTCTTCCAATTAGTAATTATATTTACATTATCAAGAATTGTTTCATCAGATTTAGGTTCAGTCTCTACTAAGTACTAATCAAAACCTACAATATTCAGCCAAATTTCCATCTGACTCTGCCAATGTGCAAAGTTGGTACCAATAAATTTTTCAGGCGTACTGTTGGTATCAATTTTATTTCCCGAACCACCCTGACCGGCCATTATTAATTAATGATAGAAAGATGATTTCTTTAAGACTGTTGTTAATATTTATTAATGCCGTTCATGCAACAGCGACAGGTGCAAATTAATTAACAATTGCAAGCAGATCCAAATAAGAAACGAAGATCAAACAGAGCAGGAGAACTGAAATAAAAGTCAGAATTCGCAAACCAGATCGTTCGTTGAGAAACGAATGTGATACTTAAAGAAATCAGTGTCCGGCGATCCTCGCGGATAGGCACCGTTCTCCCAGTCTCAATCTGACACGAACCTGGAACGGACACGTCTCGCTTGCGTTTGACGTCGTCTAGTTACACTACCACTAGTGCAACACAGCGTATGTAGGAATCTCCACCTGACAATCGCGTGTAGGTGACTGGAAGTAGAAAAAAGCCTCACTTCGCACAGGAGACGAACTCCACGAAACGACATTGGAACGAAGGCTCTCGCTCTCTGGATTAGGGCTCTCAAAACACACGTGAAAACGGTGGCTGAAGTTCGTTTGTTGTGTGTTTATCCCTAATGACCCGAGAGTATTTATAGCCACGTGCGTCCCTTATTCCTATTCCCAGCAAGACGCAAATACTCGGTCGCTCTTATACACATTACGGAATAAAAACCACAAAGAGAAACACTTTTCAGTTAGGATTAGAAAATCCAAATAGGAAAGAACCAATTAATTACACGAGTAATTAATTACTTAGTTGTATCCTAATGCAAAAAGAAGCCGGAAGACATTCTCAACAAGCCACAAGCCAAGTCAGGCAAGGCGTGGCGTGGTGCGCGTGCGCGTGCGTTGTGATGTGGTAACCCCACCCACCAAGGAGGTGAGCATACCTCTCTCCTATGACTCCTTGGACACTTGTACATATGATGACCACAAAAGTTTCATGAGAGTAATATGAGATAAAACTTCTTTGTCATTTGCACTAAAGACAAAACTACTTTTCTCACATGTACTTGCTGCATTAGATTGGGCTTAACCTATGCTAAATGAATGGTTGCTATAGCAGCAGCCATATATCTAACACCGGGACTATTCTAATGCTGCATTCCGTATCATCCAGCTGGACACAAACGTGCCCTAAATATATCTTTCACCACATATACACATCGATGCCCTATTCATAGATATGTCCATTGCGGCTTTCCTCTTGGATGGTTACTGCCATCATGAAGTCGACGTTGTGAAATTGGTACCAACTCTATAGACCACAGATAAGGCACGGCTCTCTATTTCAAAGCGTGCTTTTCTTTGATCTTTGTTGGTTAATTTGTTCAACATGTCTTCTTGGGTCATATTGAATTTTTTAAATTATTTTAATGCATGTTGTCTTCATAACAACTTCCTCCTCGTTTACCATTTTTTTCTATTTTTTCCACCGTTGCCTCCCACAGGACTTGTCATGGTTATTTAGGAAATTTTGACTATTTATTTTGTGGAGTCTAATCAACCACGTACTATATAAGGTCTCGCTTTTATGCCATCCTTAATTAGTTGGTTGGGCATAATTTTGGCCTAAATTCCTTTAGATTCGTGCATAATTTAGCCAAGGTTCTGGTGCGGTGAGATGGATCACCGTAAGATTTTTGTTCAGTGAGAAAAAACTACCATTGAACACTACTCAACACTAAAAATAATACAAATTCAAAACGATGAGTGATGTTGTATTTGGTAACAGCGGTTATGAGCGATTGCAACCTGTCCGACCTTAACCCATCGCTGCTCGGGCAATCACACCGTTTTACTAAACAGAGCATTTATTGGAAATTTATGGTCTCACACTCGAGTACGGCTTTGTTGTTCCTTGTTTGAGGAGGAATAGACTACTCTGTTATTAATCAACTTGCACGTGTCCCTGCTCATGAATTTGTAAGGTGGGGATTATATTCGGATTACACATGGCATTATCTTAAATAAGGTGCAGCCTACTCCTTGTTTAATTAGGAACAACAAATCCTACGAGCTCACACTCTCGTACCCATAGCTGTCGCTCTAGATTTGCTTACGAAATTATGGGTACGTTCGGCATAACGACTTGTGCGGCCGCGACTTTCCACCAGGGGATGTATCACCGCAAAGATTATACACGGTGAAAAAAATTAAGACTGCCCGCTGTCAGTGATCGCAACAATAATAAAAAAATATACATCAAAATCTGCGGTGACCGACTATCGGGTTTGACAACACGATTTCTCTGCGTTTTGGGCTGACCGCGAGTAATTAACGATGCCCAGTCACCAACAAACACGTTACCAAACGCACCCTGTATTGTGGATTACTCCAACTCGTAGTTGGACCTGATCCAAAATATTCGTCTCCACACTTCTTTCATTCCACCTTGTCTAAGTTCTCAATAAGCCTCATTTGAGTTCTCATCTTCGTCCAATTCCATTTGATTTCTCTCTTTGGATAAAAATAAACACCTCGTTAATGATTTCCTATTCCAACAACCTGCTATTACATGGCTTATCTTACATCATCATCACACCCTAAGTTTAAAATAAATCATTATTTTATATTATTTCCACATTGGTGATCACGGATCATATTGCCAAAAGAGTTTGGACATAAATTTAAGACTTGAATTTAACCTATCATCTTTGTTATAATAATTTACTTTGTATATATCTTCACAGGATCATATTACATTGATTATTTTGATTGAAATGCAAGTCCTTGGTAAGAAATGTTGCTATTGATGTGCTTTGGTTTGTAAACTAAACTTCCAATGAATCCTTAACCTAATTAAAGGAGATTGCCCATGAGGTTGGAGCTCCATTTGTTAAGGTATCAAACTTATGCAATATTGATTGCCATTTATTTTTTAGTGCACCTACTTATTTCCTAAAACCAGAATCTGACTTGTTCTGTGCAAACAACTCTATATCTAACTTATCAACCAATATTAATTTTATGTAACATTGACGTTCCAAGAATATACTTAAAGAAATCTTACAAGTTCAAAATTTTAAACAAATTTCAATCGTTAATGTAAGAAGTATGATCAATGGTGAGGTGAGAGGAAGTTGTGCTCTTAATATTTAACATTATATGTATTGACATGTGTGTGTCTATATATATATATATATATATATCTGTGTGTGTATGTATGTGTGTAACTATATATACAAATTAATTGTTTGGGGTACAAATTTGTTCAATAAGTGATTGATCCTGACAAAAACGTGTTTACCGCTTAACTTTAATGCTCCAGAATGAGTGAAAATAGAGAATGAACAACATGAACAATGATTATGTTAATATTATAACATTAATAAGTGGAAATTTGTGATTTTAGCTTCACATTATAATGTAGATCAATAACTTCAGTCATGGAACATTGCTTCAATTTCACTTTCATAATTACTAGATTAATATTGTGATAATGTTATTGAATTTTAAAATAAATAATACTAAGAATGATAAGAAACCTTGTGAGAGACTTTATACTCATCATTTACTGGAAAATCATGGTTGAATACATCATAACAGATAAAACATCGTCAAATTAATGCTTTTGATCACTATAAATCACAACATGTAGAATCTAAATAATCCTAAATGCTTACATCAATTATTGTTGTTTTATTATTGGTTTATTTAAATATTATGTTAATATTTATAATCTTTTATGAATTTGATATAAAAATGACATGATAAGTTGTAACTAAACATTTTCTTAATATGCTACTAATCATTAAAACAACATGAACACAATAATTTTCCCAAAATTTATTTTCATAATTAATTAGGTTCTAATCGACGTATAAATCATGCTTGTAACACTTCACTATTCATTACATATTAATTGTCAAATGTGTAATACTTCTAAACATATTTTTTTAAAGTAAACAATTTCATGTACTATTCATTTTATAAATTTTCATTAAATATGAATGGACAAGTTAGTATCATAAAAATGTGTGCACGAGCTGCATATATTAAATATACAAAACATTAGGTAAATGCTAATTTTCTGCAACAATAATCATTCTTGGTTTTATAATAAGGAAATTAACTGATTGAAAAAATATATATGTCACCCACACTATGATAGAGTATAATTTAAAAATTAACTATTTGAAACTTTGCATGTACCAAACTCTACATGCAAAGTATTTTTCATCATTTGTCCTAGTATGTTATCAAAGAACGATTTGTAATTATATTTCCCCTAAAAGTTGCATAACAATATGTGATCAATTTTGATGTTTGAATGCTAATTAACAGTTCCAATAACAATTATTAGTCATGTTCATTTTCCTCATACTAGGATCTACTTCGTATGTTTGAATGGAGAATGTATGCTTAATTTAGAAACATAATAAATGGCTCGTTACAAATTGTTTTTGGTTATCATATATGGACGTAATTGTTTATATTCAACTAAAACATAAATGAGACATTATGAAAACCATAAAAAACAATTAATAGTGTTTTTCAATAACTCTATTAATACGTATTTGCCTATAAATTGAATGGAAAAGTTGCACTAATTGGTTCAAAGAAATTTGAGGTTATAATTCTTGTGCATGGTTATTGATTATAATTACTTGGACCACTATCAGTTATTATCGTATCATTGTAACTGATAGATTGTTTTTCTTAATCGTGATTCACGATGGTATATAAATAATATTAAGTAACACTTTGCCTAGAGAAGTATGAGGAAACTGGATATTTCTTGAGCAATAATGAAGTGTCACTTCATGTAATGATATGTATAACATAATGCTTGTACAAGTAGATTGCGACACCCTTTGCCACACAAAGTGAGATTACTCAAAACCAAGTGTGGAATTAACACCAATAATCACATTACCACAAAATATGGTAAATTAAAACTGATTTCACAACCGTATCTCAGGATGACCATGTAATATATGAAGCCACAAACTGGAGGCACTTGCATTTGCTTTATACCAAAAAATGTTACATAACTTAGTTTACTGGCCAACTTGCCACTACCTGGTTACATATGATAACTTGATCATGTACATGAATCACATATGTACCATCATCGTATAGATCCAAAAACTTATACCAACACACAATATCTATAAAATACCCCCAAGGACATGAGTGTACAGAGACAACACATAGGACTCTATTACTAGACACTAGTTGCATGTCCATGATTCACAGCTACAACACCTCAGGATATTTTTCTCGGCAACACAAGCTCTATCCCAACATACACGTCCACCTAAAAGATGTGGAAACCTATGGGTAAAACAATATTTCATATTTGATCCTAAGCAAATATGTTACACAGCTGATTATGTATTTTGTTATGCCCTCAGGAGATGAGGTATACCACTCATACTCCAACTGACCATTGCTAAGTCGAAATCAATGTCATATAATATCTATGGAAGAGTCAGAATCCACAACCTCTCTACACCTCCCGGTCAGTAGGAGCAAAACATCACAATGACATAACATATGAGTCGTCGGTAAAAAAAGCCAAGCCTGCCTTGGTATATAGGCACAGTGCTAGTGAAACTAAGCTACGACTCAAGTTTGCACTCCTTCTAGAGTATGGCCCATGGCCAATCCTGTGAAAGCATATACTGAGTCACATCACTGAGTTATGACCCGTAGCCGCACTCTTGCTAGGGTATGGCCCGCAACCAATTACGTGAATGCATATACTGAACAGTATATGACTCGAAGATTTCCACTAAGGCAGAACTTGTTTCACCATCCAGTATTAATACTAACACTGGAATGGATCTATGGAACATGGCACCTATATGATTAGGGTTCTGCTTGATTAGTTAGCCAATCAGGTGACTTTTAGCATCATTCACGTTACAATATACAAATCCATAACAAACTCTACAAAGATAAGGAAATAATACAACTTCAGAAGATATAAAATGTATAAAGTATGAGATGGTCACATCATCTTTGGGCATCACTATCTCAGTACCTTAAATAAGACTAAGCATCATTATCACAGAACTAGGGAATCACAACCCCTCATTACACCATTTGAGGATAACACCTCAAAATAGGTATCAAGCCCTCACCAGGTCATAAGACCCATCACATCATTCCTATGTATCAACATCTCATCATGCCTCAACAAGTACAATAGTATGATTATCTCCACATATTTTATACATATCACCATAGCATACAGATAGCTATGACTTTCATTTCACCTAAAAGGTTAGGGTTTCATAAACAAGAGAGAGAAAACATCACAAATGTATATGTTTCATCATGATCTCATAATATACATAACCTATACCATAGCATGCACAAGCCATGACATGCATTCAACATACAGGGTTAACGGTATACAAATAGGAAAGAGAAAGTATAATCATGTATCACACATTGAAACAAGCTTAATAAATATAGTTTGGGACGACCGTCTTGCGAAAATAGGATCAACTAATACGAAAGCGAATTACTGAACTGGCAGCGAAATTATGAAAAATCACTGAAAATTAAAACTTTTTAAGAAAAGATCTTGAAACCATAAAACTTCTTTATAAGAAACAAGATAAACAGTTTAAATCATTGTAAAATCACCACTCGAGTGATTATTTACATTCAGATACAAAATCTCGAGGTTAAAAACCAAAATCTCAGACCTACTGACTCCTAGGACCTGAGAGTACATAGACGATATAAGACAATCTATCTACATGACTTGACAGTCAGTATCTCCACCTGAGATTCACTGTTGCCCCTGGTGTTGCTACTGCTGATACTGCTCACCTTCATATTGGTTTCTCCGTCCTCGACGTCCACCTAAAAAGTTGAAACCTACGGGAGTGAGACAATTTTAAATAATTGTCCCAGCGAGAGTTATAACTCTCCGCCAGAAGCTTTGTTATAGAAAAAGAAGAAATAAGATAAGCAATATAAGCTTCAAGACCTGTAATAGCAGATTTGATATTAAGTAAAGCAACATCATTAAGGAATATGCATACTAGATTCTTGAACAGGATATTAATATAAACAATGCAATATCAATCATTGTTTCTCGTAGTTCAACCCTAGTAGATATGCTACGCGGTTGATTATATTTTAAAAACATTATTATGCCCTGCGGAGATGAGGTATACCGCTCATACTCCAACCGATCACTACTAAGTCGCATCGGTATCATACCTACGTCATCAAAAGAGCCGGATTCTTATGACCTCATCTTCCTCAGTCAGTGTGAGGATCAACATGCAGGACATCTCGTGTCTCTACTACTATAGCTTACCAAGGTATTCTGGCACTTCGCTATTAGAGTCATAGTGGCATTTTGTACTCTCTTCGTCATCGAAAGATCTCTTGTTTATCTCTCATCGATGTGGTATTAAAGATTTCCTCGGGAGAATAGTGTTACATCACCCCGACATAAACACATAGTGAAGGGTTGATAGATTAAGATACATCTACATCAACTCCTATACTAGGACGTAAGGATATTCACGTCCATATTCCCCCACATACTCAAAAGTATGTGATCCATGAGTTCCCTTAGGAAAACCTGTTTCACCATCATTTAGCTTCTGACAATGATGGATCTATGATCAGGGCTCTACATGATATGATTATACTTGATTAGTTAGGTACATTTCAGCATTCTTTTAACATCAAGCATGTTCTCAAACATTAATTCAGCTTTGAAAGTAGAATACTAAATGTATCAAGCTTAACTCACATCAATTATCATATGGATATCAATTCTTAATAATTTCATTATAAGTCATCTAATCAGTATGACCTTGATGTTACTCATGGCTCTTACAGCCTATCAATCTCATATGATGCCACTTGAACTAGGCAACATAGTATGTCACTATTCATAAAGCTAATAACATGCTTTCAATGAATATGATATCATAACCTTTACCTTGCTATGATTACTTCTTGCTAACCACCTGGATGATTAGTATAATTGAGGATATGCATATATAACAATATCATCGCAATACCAAAACCTTTCAATTTCGTTTATAGTACACCACGGTTGTGCTTCCTTGCATGGTCGTGCAAAGGCAGGCTACCACGGTCATGCTCCTTAGCACGGGCGTGCTAAGAATCAGCATATCACCATTGATTTTTAGGGTTTTGGATTTATTTACTTCAACATAGGGTTATTGAACCTCTTAGCTTACAAGTCATAAAGATTCTTCATGCTACAACTTGTAATTAGGGTTTCACACTCAAAGGCATAACCCAGAATTACTCCATTCATCAAATCTCCCTAAATTAGAATTTACTATTCACATTACATGTTATTACCCTAGAATTAGGGTTTACTATTCACTTCATAGTGAATTGAGCCCATAGCATCATGATGTATGAAAATTATCATCATTGGTGCCCCCAAATTAGGTTAAGATTCATCCATTATCATAATTAGGTTTTCCATGATCTCACCTTGATGGATCATACCCTAATCATGTACATTCTTACATATTGAAGGTATGTTACTTGATTCTCATTCATATTAGGAGCCTTCTCTCTCCTCTTACTACTAGATGATGGTTACATCACTCTAGACTAATTTAAGTCAATTCAAATTGATTAACATAGGTCAAGTCATCACCACTATGGTCATTAGGGTTTGCTTGAACAAGGGGTGTGGTCTGCTTGAACCCTTCATGAGTGCATTGATAATGTTCATCATTAACCATAACATGGGTCAAGCTACTAATTACTTAACCCCTTAATGTCTTTAGGTATCATTAGGGTTTAGACTAAACAACCATTGAACCATCTAAGCCTTCAAAGCATTAAGCAATCTTAACCCTAAAAGTCCCCAAACGGTTTTACACTTCAACCTCGAAACGGTTTTGAAACCGTTTGGAAGGGTTGACCGTTTGGTCATGTTGACATTCAAGACCGCATGACACTCAAGACCGTTTGCCCTTAAATGGTCTTGAAACCATTTCATCATGTTGACCGTTTGGATATGGTTGACTTTGAAACCATTTGAACAAATCACCATTGAACCCGCATGGATCTAAACGATCTTGAGACCGTTTGCCCCTAAACGGTCTTGAGACCGTTTGCCCCTAAACGGTCTTGAGACCGTTTTCCCCTAAACAGTCTTGAGACCATTTGGTCCCAAATAGTCTTGAGACTGTCTGGATTCAAACAGTCTTGAGACCGTTTGGTCCAAACATCTCAAAACTGCATGGACCTAAAAGGTGCATCAACACTTGCAATCGATTAGGGTTTTCAAGGTTGAACCCCTCAATTGACCTCATATATGTTAACCACTTATCAATTGAGCCAATTTGGGTTATCCTTAACCAATTGGACACTCAATTGACCCTCAATTGATAGCCAATTAGGGTTGGAACCAATTGAATTAGGGTTTATTAGTCGATCAACGATCAACATCCATCAACATGATTCTAATTGAAGTTGAACCCATCATTTATCACCCAATTGGGCCATGACTTGGCCCAAACGGTCTTGGGGTCATTTGGACATCCTCCAAATGGTCTTGAGACCGTTTTCCCAAAGTCTCATCAAAATCTAAGTCCATTTGTTAAAGGTTGAACCCTAATCAAATCACAAATCAACACTTTTGATTATTTCAACAACCTATTGTGATTGGACCTTCAATTGATCAAATTATCTTAACCCTAGACCTACAAACGGTATTGGGTGATCACCATACGGTCTTGAGACCGTTTGGGTGATTCCCAAATGGTTTTGAAACCGTTTGGGCCACTCAACCCAAACTTCAACAAGATTGGTCCTTGAAATCAGCAATTGAACCTGATTAGGGTTTAGAGGATTGAAGTGCCTTCAACTTGTGATTTACTTGTAATTAGATTATGATTATTTGTAGATGATTAATTCATAATGTGTCCAGCAGACCTCTAAACGGTCAATGCTTGGTCAAACTTTCCAAACGGTCTTGGAGACCGTTTGAATCTAAACGGTCTTGCAAACCGTTTAGACCAAAGGTCCAAGGTCGTTTGGTAAAGTAGTATAAGGACTAACATTGGTATTAACGCCCATCATCTTCTACCTTGATACCAAGGTCTTTTCTTCACGGTTTTGCTTGCAAAAGTGCAAGGAAGAGTAGGGGAAAGGAAGAACTAGAAACTAACACATAGAAAAGAGATGCATAACAAAGCAAAAGGGTATAGAGTTATAAAACCCGCCTTAAGGTCATACCTAGAGCTCCAAGCTTCCAAGCTTCCAAGCCTTTAATGGCATCTTGAGCTCCACAGGTCGGCCAAGGTCATTTCTCCAAGAAATAGTTGGGAAAGATCGGCTAGAAAGAGGAACCAAGTAAGAAAGATCACATAAAACCAACCTTACACCATGAATTCCTTCATGAATCCGAGCAAGAAGATGACCCAAACTTACCTAGAACTTCTTAGTCGTTCTCCTCTGCTCCAGAGCTCTGCCTTAGTCAGTTTAAGCAAGGGGATAAGTGAGAAGGAAGGGGAAACATTTCCTTTGCTTGCAAAGGAAGAGTATATATATACTTTGGGTGAAACTTCAACATCAGGACATCTAGTTTCTTATTTTCACATCTAGGTCCCTCTCTTCTTTATGCAAGTCCCTTCTCCTTATTTCTAAGGTAAAACTCTTTCTAAAACCAAGGGCTAAAGGCAAAGAAGGCCAACTTATTACTAAGGTGTACATATAAAAGGGTTATTATACTTATAACTTGATTATTCAATTACAAGGGTTATCCTTTTTATATGATTAATCAAAGGAAGTGCCCTCTTCATCATTTTTACTTTAAATGATGTCAAGAGTCATAAAAGATATTCTAGAAGGTTTATTTTACAAGTTGCACCCCACATTTTGGGTAAATTGCACTTTACACCAAAACTAGGGTTTAGAGTACAAGGATTGCTCCATAAGCTGCATCTTGGTGCCCAAGCTTGGAGAATCCATCATACTTCATCATAATCATTCTTATGATGTCTCAAAACCAAAGGAACATCTTAACATGTGTAATTTGCAAGTTAACCCCTTTTAATTGGGTAATTTGCACATAGGTACATGTATTACAAAACAATATTACAACATTGTTTATAAAGGTCAGAAATGGAAATATATGTTCCTCAGGAGTTTTAGTTACATAACAAAAGATAATCACAAGTATCTAATTACATAATTAAGCAAAACACCTATGGTTAGTTCATAACCCAGGTCAGGGATGTTACAAATTATCCACCCCTTACAAGGATTTCGTCCCTGAAATCAACAAAACATATTAAGAGAAAAGAGCAGGGTATTTCCTTCTCATCTCTTCCTCTAGTTCCCATGTGACTTCTTCAACACCACGATGATTCCAGAGGACTTTCACAAGACTTATATCTTTCTTTTTCAGCTTTTTAATTATGTTATCAAGGATTGACACTGGTCCTTCCTCATAAGTTATATCATCATTCAATTCTACCTCCATAGGTCGTAGAACTGACTTGGTATCAGGGTGACATTTCCTCAGCATAGAAATGTGAAACATAGGGTGTAACTTTTGTAACTCTGGTGGTAACTCTAGTTTATAGGCTACTGTTCCAATACAATCAATGATTGGATAAGGCCCCATAAATCTAGGAGCTAACTTCCCTTTCCTTCCAAATCTTAGAACTCTCTTCCAGGGAGAGACTTTGAGATACACTCTGTCTCCAACCTGGAATTCTAAGGGTCTACGACATCTATCAGCATAAGATTTCTGCCTATCTTGTGCTATCTTAATATGTTGTTGTATCATTTTAATCTTCTCTGTGGTCTGCTGCACAAGATCGGGACCTAACAGTTGATATTCACCGGTTTCATACCAACATAGGGGTGATCTACAATGTCTACCATACAAAGCTTCATAAGGTGCCATGTCAATGCTATGTTGATAGCTATTGTTATAGGCAAATTCTATCAAGCTTAGGTGCAAATCCCAACTCCCTGTGAACTGAAGAACACATGCTCTCAACAAGTCTTCCAAGGTCTGTATAGTCCTTTCTGACTGTTCATCAGTCTGTGGATGAAAGGCTATACTAAACCTTAACTAGGTGCCTAAAGCTCTGTGTAGCTGCTCTAAAAAATGACTCGTAAACTGGGGGCCTATGTCTGAAACTATAGTGACTGGAACTCCGTGTAGTCGCACTATCTCCTGAACATACAACTATGCAAACCTCTCAGCAGAATAGGTTGTTTTGATAGGTAAGAAATGTGTTTTCTTTGTCAACCTATCAACTATTACCCAAATGGAATCATGCCCTTTGCTTGTCCTGGGTAGGCCAACTACAAAGTCCATGGTTACATGATCCCACTTCCACTGTGGTATGGGTAAAGGTTGCATTGTTCCTGTAGGCTTCTGGTGTTCAGCCTTAACTTGTTGACACACATGACACCTTAGAACAAACTCAGCAACATCCTTCTTCATCCCAGGCCACCAGTACATATCTTTTAGATTTCGATACATCTTGGTGCTCCCTGGATGCATAGCATACATCGAAGAATGAGCTTCTTCCAGGACTAACTTTCTCAAGTTATCCACATCCGGTACTATCATTCTCCCATGATAACAGGATACTTGATCATTTGAATCATGGAAACCATCTCGTTTCTCATCACCATACTCTGATCTGATCTGTTGAACTATAGCATCCACTTGGTGTGCCTCCTTGATCTGCTCTCTTAGGGTAGGTTTTATATGCATCTCAGCCAACAACCCGGCTAACAATGACACCTTCAACTGTACATTGTCGTGCCTTAAGGAGATAAGCATATCTCTCCTAGAGAATACTAAAGAGTTTAGTTGTGCCCTATCTAAGGCCGGTGTTGCTGATTTCCTACTCAAAGCATCTGCAACCACATTGGCCTTCCCTGGATGGTAATCAATTGTACAATCATAGTCCTTGATTAACTCCATCCAGCGACGTTGCCTCATGTTAAGTTCGTGCTGAGAGAAGATATACTTAAGGTTCTTATGATCAGTGAAAATCTGGAATGTCTCTCCGTAGAGGTAATGTCTCCAGATCTTCAAAGCATGAACCACGGCAGCTAGATCCAGATCGTGTGTCAGATAATTCTCCTCATGTTTCTTAAGCTGTCAAGAAGCAAAAGAAATCACTTATTTATCCTGCATCAACACACATCCGAGTCCATTCTTTGAGGCATCACAGAAAACCACGTATCCTTTACCTTGCTCAGGTAACACAAGTACATGTGCACTTGTCAACCTTTCCTTCAGCATCTGGAAAGATTGCTGACACTTGTCACTCCAGGAAAAAGGAACATCCTTCCAGGTCAACTTAGTCAAGGGTAAGTCTATGGAACTAAAGTTCTTAATGAACCTTCGGTAATAGCCAGCAAACCCTAAAAAACTACGGATCTCCGTCGGTGTCTTCGGTTGTTCCCATTGTAGAATAGATTCTACCTTTTTAGTGTCAACACGAATACCCGAGGCAGATATCACATGACCAAGGAAAGATACTTCCGGCAACCAAATCTCACACTTGCTAAACTTAGCGTATAGCTTGTGTTCTCTTAGCAAAGTTAGAGCATGATGAAGATCCTTTTCATGCTACTGAGCATCTCTACTATAGATCAGAATGTCATCTATAAAGACAACAACGCACTGATCGAGAAAAGGTCGAAAGATTCTATTCATGAGTTCCATAAATGCAGCTGGTGCATTAGTTAGTCTAAACGACATAACTGTGAACTCATAGTGACCATACCTTGTCCTAAAGGCAGACTTGGGTATGTCACTGTCCTTAATATGAAGTTGATGATATCCTGACCTTAAGTTTATCTTTGAGAAGATGGTTGCACCACACAACTGGTCAAAGAGGTCATCAATCCTCGGCAAAGGGTACTTATTGTTTATTGTTACTTTATTTAATTGTCTGTAGTCAATGCATAATCGCATTGATCCGTCTTTCTTTTTAACGAAAAGGACCGGAGCACCCCAGGGTGAAGTGCTCGGTTGGATGAAACCCTTCTCAAGCAACTCCTGCAGTTGTTTCTTGAGTTCTGCCATCTCGGCAGGCGCCATCCTATACAGTGGCTGTGCTATAGGTTGTGTATCTGGGATCAAATTGATTTCAAAATCAATTTCCCAAGGCGGTGGCACACCTGGAAGTTCTTCAGAAAATACATCTTCAAATTCCCTAACCATAGGAACTTCGACAGGGTTAGGACTCTCCATGGTAGTATCTACCACATGGGCCAAGAATGCATAACATCCTTGCCTCATCAGCTTCTCAGCAACCATAGCTGACACAAGACAGGTGGGTAGAATCTTTCTCTCTCCTTGAAAGATCCATGTGTCCCTTTCATCGGCAAACACAGCCTGCTTGGATTCATAATCCAAAACAACTCTATACTTTTCCAAGGTATCCATCCCAAGGATTATATCAAACCCTTGCATCTCAAGTGGTATAAGATCCACTTGAATGCGATGATCAGAAAAGAAAAGAATGCAGGGAGAGCATACCTCTTGCAACACAGCAGACCCTCTCAACGGAGTCTCAAGCAACAAGCTATCTGCCCTATGACTGACTGTCATATTGCAGTTACGAATCACTCTTCGAGTGATAAAGGAGTGTGTATCACCCGGGTCGATCAAAACAGATACAACACAGGATGTAGACATATCAGAATATAACAACTCCATCTGATCTGCCACAACCTGAGGGTTGATCACTGCATTAGGTGGGTTCATTGCATAGAACTTTGTTGTTTCCTGAGGTTGATTCGGTGCTGACGATCCAGCTTGGGATGCTTGTCCACATCCTCTAGCTGCTCCTTGAAACTTCCTCCTCTAGGATCCTTGTTGACTCTACCTATGTGGTTGTTTTACACTTGCTGGTCTAGCTCTACAGTCTTTCATTAGATGTCCCACCTTCCCACATATATTGTAAGGCCCTTGAACTTACTTAATGAGTTGAATGATCTTAATTACCATATTTGAATGCTTATAACCCTAATATAACCTTTTTATATGTTTTGAAATCATAAGACAAACTTAAGTTTAAAATTTGGTCCAATTTGGACACTGTTTGAGCAAGTTATGCATTTTTTTGTACATTTTGAACTTTTATGCAATTTACCCAATTAAGGGGTTTTCTTTGCAATTTGTCACATAAATTATGTTCCTTAGTTGTTATATTATTATTCTTGAGATTTTTGAGCCATGGGGCTCCTAGTTGAGCCATGGTTTGAAGGTGTTTTTATCAAGGGTATTTTAGGGTTTTTCCCTTCATGGATGAGCTACCATTAGTAGCTATCAACTAAGGAATTATGTGATTGTCTGGGAATTTCGCCAAAGGAAAGCCAAGAAGGTCTAGAGGGACGGTGGGAGAGCTTCTTGTGTGTGTGCTTATGTATTTTTTTATAATTTAAAGCCATGGGCACATGGATATATACTAGAATTGCAATTTTTTCTTTTTCTTAATATTAAAATGTCATATACTTATCCAAAATCCCCCAAACGAGCCATTTCCTCTCCATTATCTCTCTCCTTCTCCCAGCTTCGTACTCCCTCTGTTCATCTGAGATTTTTGCTGCCCAAGGAAGAAGAGGGTGGGGATCCTCTTGGAAACAAATTCTAGGGTTGAAATTGATTCTCTTTTTGGGTGTATGAAGCTTCCCCCTAGTGATATTGACCTAAAAGTGTAAGTGTTTCCTTATTTCCTCCGTTTAATTCTTTGTTCCTCTTCCTACTACATCTCTCCAGGTCGGAACCATGGTTTTCCATGGTGAAAGTTCCCCTAGAACTCAAAACTCCTTCCTTCTTGTTTCTTTTCTAGGGTTTTGCTTGTTTGTGAAGAGAATTGCATAGTTGGCCAAGTTCAGATCTGAATCCAAGGTTTCCTTGCCCTATTTGCTCGAGATTTTTGCTGTTGGATATCTGACCTACTCTATAGAGGCGAGTTATATAACATTCTTCACTTATATTGCTTATTAGAAGCTTGTTGGTTCATGATTATGCTTGAATGTGATGATCTAAGCATAGAGAAATCATGCTTGTTTAGAATTACGAATTTTATGGTGATTCTTATTTTATTCCAGTTCTATATGAACCTGTAAATATGTTTACATCCTTTATAATGTGTAACATGATCTGGTACAGGTTGATAGCAACAACCTATGGCGCTATGTACAAAACAAATGATGGTTCAAATTAGGGTTTTCAAGCTACTTCATTCCCTATCACATAAGTGATTGTCATACCATTCAACCACCAATAATTTTGCTATCTTGGAAACTGATGTTCGTGATCAAGAGTGTCCAATTTATGGTGACAACCTATGGTCACCACCTTAGTTCAGGTTTTGACTCACTTAGACATTTAATTATCATCCACTAAGTATTCTAATGATGTTATCAATCGATGATGATATTAGCTTATTATTTGATGATGTTAATTGAATGTATTACTGATCTAGCAACCAATGGTTACCTAATGATCACAAGTAATGATGTATCAGGTCATCACCATATATTATTAATTAGGAATGTAATTGTAGATTTGACTATACCTTGAACCAATGGTTCCTTGGTTCAATTGATCTAATGGTTAGACCTATACTTCAATTGGTAACCTTGAACAATGAACTTGATCCAATGAATAATATTGGATTCTTTAACATCCAATGGATTAGAATAAATCACATGTTATTATATGTGGGTCCTAGTGAAGATAACTCAATGGTTCAATACCATTAATCGGTAGTCTTACCTTTGCCATTATATAGTTATATTTGATAAATCAATGTAATGAGTGGATGTGTAACTCCCATGTGATCTAGCTTGTTATACTTAACCTTAATGTAATTATATGATGTTGATTGGTTATAATCAGACCTCTTGAATGATTAATGTGATAATGAATTACACTCTTCTTATGTTGAAACCCCAATGTAGTATTATTTGAATATCATAGTGCCTTGCCATGTTAAAATCTATGGACATACATGTGCTATTGATCTTTTGCGCCTTGTTTAAGGCATGGAATGATGATGATAACCTTACTATGAATAATTTGATGGTCTTAAAGACCTTTGGGAATGTTTGAATCCATGATTGAGGTGAAATCCTCTTCATGTTCCAATAAGGGTTAAAACCCTGGAACTTGTGATAAGATATTGGTATCTTGCAATAGTATGATGATAAGTGTGGTATGTTAATTTGCAATGAATGATAGATGTGGTAATGTGATTAAGATTTATATCTCAAATGTTTTACATCTTTTGAAGTTGTTATACATATACTCTTGTTAGAAAATAATTAGGGTTTGAATGTCCACTTGTATGATAAAGCCGTAATGCATTCAATTGGCAGTAATTAATCAAGTGTAACCTTAATCATGTAGAGCCATGTGTCGTAGAGCCATCTTCAGTGTCAGAATTTACTAGATGGTGAAATGAGTATTCCCAAGGGAAACTCAGAGCGCATACTGTTGAGTATGTGGGGGTGGCAAGTTGAGGATATATACTTGTCATCCACAATTGTAGGTTATGGAGGATGGCTATGGTCATGCCTCAGATATTTGATGTGATTGAGGACATCTGTGGTTGTACCTCGGATTAGAGGGTTTTGTATACCCTGTTTTCTAGTGTCGTAACTTGTACCGAGTACGGACTAGTTGTTATCAGTTGACTATATGTCACTGTTGGCAGTTTGATTGGTATGTCACTGCAGTTTACTCATACTGACCGAGGGGAAGAGATCTTAGGATACCGGCACTCCTAGATCTTATACGGAACTGAATAGCACTTCATAGTGGTCAGTTGGACTTTGAGTGGTACAACTCAAACTCCCCAGGGCATAATAATAAAAGATATAATACCAGCCATGTAGTATAATTGCTAGGGTTTAATACGTATTACATTGGTTGATTAACCCTTGTCTTGTCTTTATACTACATAGTTCTTACATGATGCATACTTATGACAATTGTACAATTCTACTTGATGTTACAACTTATTTGCTTAACTGCTTAGTATGCTTAAACTGTTCAATCTATTCATATTGTTTATTCAATATCCTAACTGCTCAATGTATTTACTGTTAATTAATGTTATAATCAATATATGTTGGAGAGAGTTATATCTCTCACTGGGACTGGGTCTCACCTGTGGGTCACCACATTTTTTTAGGTGGTCGCGGGCAACGAGGCCGAGGTCATGCTATGGAAGAGAACCAACCTGGTGATCCATAGATTCAGAAGGTTGGTTAGTTGTAGATGTTAGTCATAGAGGTTAGTGGTAGAGTCCTAGTGTCATCCCTATACTCTCGGGTCCTGGTATGGGATGTATTTTCTAGATGATATAATTGTATCGACACTAGATTTTGGTATTATGCCAATGTTTGTAAATATATGGCACATACATGTGAAATATCTTTTGTATGCAGGATGTGACTAAGGTCTTTGGACCCATATGCAAATGCGTGTTAAAGTATATGATAATGGAATGATGGACCTTTTATAAATGTTCTAGAGTTTACTTACATTGTTGGAATTGGTTTTAATTGTTTCACATTTTTTACTATGTGATTAATTAACAGTTGATCGTGTTTTGTGTTTTGAGTAATCTCGTTTAGCGTGATGAGGTGTCACAGTTAAGTTGGTATCAGAGCTCTAAGTTTACCGAGTCTACAGGGACATAGGACTTAGGTTTGAGTCTGTTCTTATGTATCCAACATATCTGATCATAGTGTATGCTTATGCAGATATGTCTAGAGGACATGAAGAACACATTGAGAGTAGCTATGTTGCACCGGGAGGAGGTGTAGGGAGGCAGGTACGTGATGAGAGAGTGCCAGAAGCTGGGCCAGAGCAGCCCGCAATGCCTCATCTAGACCCGACAATGATGGCCAATCCTGAGTTTCAGTCTATGTTTAGATAGATGATGGCCACAATTACACATATTGCTGACAGAGCGCCAGCACCTCAAGCTAGGGAAGTCGCCTCTAATGTGGAGTCCCAAGGTGTCGGGAAGACATTTGAATGTCTTAGACGTGTTGGGGCAATTGAATATGCAGGTACTTCTGATCCAGCAGACGCTGACATGTGGTTGACTGAGCTGGAAAAGACATTCAAAATCCTAAACATCACTGAAGAAGATAAAGTTAAGCATGCAGTATACTTGTTAAAGGGTAGTGCTGGCCACTGGTGGGCCATAGAAGAGGAGAAAAGGCCAGGAGTTGTGATTGGATGGGAAGAGTTTCAAAAGGAATTTGTTAGTCGATATTTTCTAGAGACCTACCTGGATGAGAAAATCTCTCAGTTCGAGAAGATTTGTCAGGGAGCTATGACTATCAATGAGTATGAATCAAAGTTTATGGAACTTCTGAGGTTCTGCACGCACATGACAACAACAGACAAGGAAAGGATCTGGAGATTTGAGAAGGGTCTGAGTACGGATTTGAGTACTACAGCATCAGCCTTGGAGAATAGGGAAAGGTTTTCCACCTTTGTGGAATTTGTCAGGAGGATTGAGAGGTCTTCCATAGAGAAGCATGAAGCTAATGCTAAGAAGCGACCTATGCAGTTCCAAGGGCAATCATCTGGAGGCTTTAAGAAGCCAAGGTTTTTCCCACCGCTATCACAACCAAGGTCAACCTTCACTGAACCAAGATCACATGCACCATCACAGTGGACCCCGAGTCAGGGTAGAGGTCATAATTTTCCACCGACTGGAGCCCGCAGTACCTCATCAGTTTCAGTGACAGGTCCGTTTAGGCCATATCAGGGCATCAAAACATGTTACAAGTGTGGGAAAGTGGGGCATACAAGACCTTATTGCCCTATGAAAGATGAGGAGGTGACTCAGCAGCCAAGGAAAAGTCAACAAGGTCCACAACAACGACAGTTTAGTAGTGGCAGTGGAAGAGGACGTGGTCAGGCATCCCATGAAGGATCCTCTGGACAAGCAAGTAGAGGACATGGACGACAGTAGGCGACAGCAAGGTTCTATGCCATGACCCAGCCATAAGCAGTGGTCAATCCTCGAGTTGTGACAGGTCAGATGGAGTTATTTCATTCTGATATGTCTGCTTCTTGTTTCGTATCTATGTTACTAGACCAGGGTGCAACACACTCTTTTATCACCAGAGCGGTGATAGATAGTTGTTATCTACCTGTCAGTCTTAGATCTGATAGCATGCGACTGGAGAATCCTTTGGTTGATCTGCTGAATTGCGGGAAGTGTGCCTTTCTTGTGTTCTTTCTTTTTCTAGACACAACATTCAAGTGGATCTTCTGCCACTTGACATGCATGGTTTTGATGTAATCCTAGGAATGGATACCTTGGAAAAATACAAGGTAGTCTTGGACTGTAGTACTAAGGTGGCGACATTCCATGATGGAGATGTACAGTGGATTTTTCAGGGTGATGGGAAGAATCTTCCTACATGTTTGATGTCAGCCATGACAGCTGAACGATTGATGAGACAAGGATGTGAGGCTTTCTTAGCTCATGTTGTGGATACCAAGGTGGTAGGTCCTAGTATCTGTAACATCCCGGACCTGGGTTATGCTTTAACCCTAGGTGTTTTGATTAAGAAAGATGATTATATGCTTAATCTCATCTTGTGAAAAGTAATTAAGGCTCAAAAGGAACCTATGTTTCAATTTTTGGTCATGTTTGAATAATGTTGAAGCAATGTTTACTTATTTTGGACTAAAGTGCAAATTACCCAAGTCGAGGGGTTAACTTGCAAATGTTGCATGATAAGATGTTCCTCTGATGTTAAGACATCATAATAATGAATTTGATGTAGTGGTATGGTTTCCACAAGCTTGGGCACCAAGATTAAGCTTGTAAAGCAATGTTGTGCATTAAAACCTAGTTTTGGTGAAAAGTGCAATTTATCCAAAATCTAGGGTTCAATATGCAAATTACCACTTCAATAAAGTCCTTAATGTTTCTTGGAATCATGTAGAGCAAAGAAAATGAGAGTTACTTCTCATTTGAATTAAGATGGAGGAGAGAGAATCTTGATATTAAAATAATCAAGATTTAATCCTAATTGAAACCCTAATTCAATTTAGGGCAAAAATGAATAAAAATAATTGAAGGGATTTCAACCAAAATGTTTTGGGTTGATTTTGAATAAGGATGGACGTTCCTTTGCTAAGATAAGGAACGAAAATATCTTAAGTAGGTGAAATTCCACTCACCTTATTATAAAGAAAAGTAATTTCCACTCACATATGGGATATTAATATAATAAGCATTAAGGTGCTTAATTTGCTTTTCTTTAAATTGAGGATAATGAAGGAGAATTAAAGGCAAAGGGATATGCCTCGTATCCATGGAGTTGAGGGGGAAGATGCGGCCATAATTTTTGGATTAATTGGATTTTTATAAGGCATATTCTCTCTCATCAATTTCTTTATAAAAGTGCCATTTCCAAGCCCAAACCAAGGCCTTTTTCGGATTTTCTTCTTCCCCTTGCTTGCAAAACCGACCAAGGAGCTAGGGAGGATCTGGGAGCACGTCCCCAACCTGTAGGTAAGCCCTTGACCTTCGTTCTCCTTGATTTCATGGTGGAAATCGAAAATAAATTATGGATTCCTTCTTATTTCGATCTCCTCTTCAACCCTAGCCAACTTTTGCAATCAAAAGCTTGAGGACGAGCCTAGGGGTAGTTGCTATAGCTTCATCCACCATTAATGGCGTGATCTTGGAGCTTTGGAGCTCAATTGGAGGCAGGTTTTATAACTTAAACCCTCAAACATTGCTATTGCATCAATCTTCTATGCTTTGTTGATTGATTTCTTCAATTTTATACACTTTTGTTTCTTTGCTGCAAATTCCATCAAGAACGGTTGCTGTTCTTGGGTGCACGAAGGAAGATGATGATGACATCATCATAAGCAAGCACCTCACCAAATATCTTGGGAGCAAACGATCTCAAAAGTTGGGACCAAACAGTTTCACCAAAACCGTTTGGTGACCAAACGGGTTGCAAACCGTTTGGTGGCAAACGGGTTCAAACCCGTTTGAAGGAGTTGACCAAGCGTTGACCGTTTGGGAATCTCGTTCCTAATTATGTAGGATAATGACCCTCCAAATTTGATGGGTTATAAAGTAATCATAGGTTGAAGGCCAATCAATTAGACAAATCGAATTGGATTAAGTGCTGATTTTCAACCTGATTAACTTGACCTGCTTGGGCAAACGGGTTCAAGACCGTTTGAGATGGTTGACCAAGCGTTGACCATTTGGGATTCCTGTTCATAATGATGTTGGTTAATGACCCTACAAATTTTATGGGTTAACTACAAAGGAATCATAGGTTGAAGGCTAATCAGTTAGGAAAACCTAATTGGATTAAGTGCTGATTTTCAACCTGATTAGCTTGACCTTCTTGGGAAAATGGGTTCAAGACCGTTTGAGTGAGTTGACAAAGCATTGACCGTTTGGGATTACTGTTCATAATTATGTTGGTTAATGACTCTCCAAATTTTAGGGGTTAAATCCCCAGGAATCGTGAGATTGAAGTCTATTCAATTAGGCAAACCCTAATTGAAAACAGTGCTGAAATTCCTAGCCTAGCTCCATGTGGTTCGACCTTGACTACAACTGATCCCATATACTTGTGGGTGATTGATGAGTCAAGACATTTAATTATTTTAAAATTCACTTGCTTAAGGAAATCAACATTTGTTTTTAAAAAGATTGTTTGATTTTGAAAGAGTGTTTAATATTTGAAAAGATCATTTGATTTTGAAAAGATTACTAATGTTTGAAAAAGATTGCTCAGTCTGTGATTGTTAATCTTTGAAAAGTTTGTTTGGCTCTAGAATGTTAATCTTTGAAAAATATTGTTTGATTTTGAAAGGATTGTTATTCTTGAAAAATATTGTTTGATTTAGAAAGAATGGTCAATCTTTGAAAAATATTATTTGATTTAGATTTTTCATCATTAAAAAGATTGTTCGGTTTGTGATTGTTATTATTTGAAAAGATTTTTTGATTTGAGATTGCTAATCTTATAAAATATTGCTTGGTTTGTGGATTTTAATCTTCTGAAGATTGCTTGATCTAAGATTTTTACTCTTTGAAAAGATTGCTCTATTTGTGTTTGTTATTTTTTTTTTAAGATGGTTCAAGATTTGCACATGAAAAGGGTTAGCAACAATCTCAAACATTTTAGAATCCAAAATGGGATATCTGAACATGTAATAAATGACCCCCACCTTTTAGCCCATGAAATAGGTCAATATTATGTCCTTGCTCAAACATGAAATGTATAAGAGAGGTGGGTCCTTATCTTCTCTATGGGTAGATAGCATTCAGTAAGGGGTAACCTGGGTTTAGTGGATAAGGGTATTGTTCCCAATACACCCTTTGGCTATGAAAACTATAATCAATCATGAATTCTAGGAGGTTGGGACACTTTTCACGGCCTTTAGGTGTCCGCCTTAATGTTGTGTTGATACCTTTGCTGACATCTCACATCATTTCATGGGATCCAATGTGAAGTTTCTACCGTTCCATGACATGTAGGTTTGTACTGCAAGTGATGGATTCTAGCATTTTAGGACCCAAGCCCATAAACTATGAAAATTACTTATATGCAGATTTAGAAATGATAGCAATATGTCTCAAGAAAAAATCAAATATAATTTTTACCTACGCATGTTATTCATCATTTTTTCTTAACAAAACAAAAAGGAAAGAGTGAGGTAAGTGATTGTAAAACCTAAAAGGGAAGCGTGGATGAAATCCTAAATCAATAAAAAATAAACAAGGCAGAACTACCAGAAGCACTCCTAAAGTAGAGAGGGAGAGTAGGTTTAGGGGTTCACCTCAAGTCTTCGATCTAGGGTTGGAGGATCAGAGAGATGGCCACCCTACTACCGAGAAAAATTTAGGAAAAACTAAAAAATATCAAATTAAAATTGAAGAAAAATATTGAACTGTTTAAAGATACTCAATCTTCATAATGTTATATTCAGATTTTGAAAAAGATTATATTGGCAGTCCCTCTAGAGTGGAGCTGCCAGTCTGTCACACCCTGCCCAAAAAATAGAGGAGGAGATATACAGGGAAAACCCCCTCCTTTGGGTAGTGAAACTATGTTTGGTGATCACATAGAAAAGAAACTTTGGGTGTTTGGATTTGCCACCACATATTATATGGAATACAATGAAAAACAAGATAAATCATTGAACCCATGGTGTAAATATGAGTTGTCGTCTGAATTAGATAGTCAAAAAACATGAATGAAAACTAAATCTTATGAATGGATCTAATGATCTTGTTCAAATGAGGAAGAATTAGCACCCCATTCCACCCAGTAAATTGGTAGCAAGTCATTTTTGCACTGTGAGAAAAGATCGATTTAGGAGAATCAAAATAGAATATAAAATAAAAAGAAACAATTTTAATTGGTGGGTGGGATTTTAGGGATATATATGTTTGTGTCGTTCCCATCATTACCCTAAAGGTCCTTATTATTATGTGTATTGGGGTTCTCGTCACCTCAGGACCTCCCACGGTGGAGATCCCTCATGGGTGAATAGGACTTATGCATTGGATTAGAGGTGATTATAAGATATAGGCTAATAAGATCTGATTTTTTAGACAAGTAAAATAGTAGTAGAATAAAGCATTTATCATATTTGAATAGATCATATGTAGAATTTATAGCAGTTTAGGTGCAATAGTTAATGTAATTATTATTATATAGATGTTAATAGGGAAGGAGGTCTTAGAGGAGTGATCCCCCAATCACAAGAAAAAAAAAAGAAAAGAGAGTGGTACTTCTATCCACTAGCTTCAGGAGGTTCAAAAGGGGCCTAAAATATGGATGATATGGGGGTATTTATAGGTGGATATTAGGGTTTGGGGTTCCGGTCATAACCATTTAGAATAGGCGGTGGATCACCATGATATTTCATGAAGGATGGGCATGTGGATTGAGGAAATCCACCAGTGGCACGTGGAGGATGGCTCAAATCTATTGGGTGTCATGGTTGGTTGAAAATTGATTTCTCAACTTTTTAGTAATTTTAAGAACTCAATTTTCTGGTAATTTTAAGAATATTCTGAAGAAAATCAAAGAAAATTGTGAAGAAAGATAATTTGGGAATATCTCATGGATTTATCTATAAAATAAATTGAATATCCTTTAAAAAGGAATATTTTCATTTCATATAATTCAACTGGGAATCTTATGAAAAAGAGCTTGTAAAAAGTAAAAGTGAAAGGCAAAATATAGTTTCATTCTACAAAAGAGGTTTCTTTACAAAAAGCCCCAAACTGGGTAAAACTGAGTGAGAATTGGTGAATCAAAAATATGTGGAAGATATAAGAAAATAATAAAAGTATAAATAAGTGGGATGTGGAATGGTTTCCTTCATTAGCCATAGAATTTGTATTAACTAGGAATTGTACTGAGTGAGAAAAAATGGCATGTCAACACAAACCATCATTTATATCAGTGGTAGAATATCTTCTTATTTAGTACTCCCCATCGTCATTAGAGGTGATCAAGCCTTCAAGAGAGAAACTATGCTTACTCACCTCAAAATCATGTTTTGTGTGCACAGTCTCAAGGCACCTCAGAAGGGTGGGAACCTTCACATGCTAAGGAAATTCATTGTGGGTTTTGCATCAACAAAAGGACTCTAAGTCCATGACAAGGTTACACACACTTTATTATTCAACAATAATTGATATCACATACTTTTCTATAAAATAAATTTCTAGGAAATTGATATTTAGTAATTCCAAAGGCTAACCTATCATGCTTTATTATATTTTCTTCAAATATAGACATAATTCATAATATGTTTTTGTATTTTCATAATGAAAGGTAACCTATAGTTTTGTCATCAGATGAAGACTAATTATGTGAATGAGCACATCTTAGTGTGTCATATTTGTTAATAAATCCTTAAATATATGCCCCATCAATATGTGATCCATGGCTTCCCCCTTTCTAGTTTTGGTGGATTTGAAAGCCACAAAATTGGCAATTTGAAGTCGGAAGTATGTGAAACAAGAAAACAATGAAAATCATAAAATTGCTCCAAAGAAACAAGTAGATAAGACATGATAGGTCAATCAATGATCTAGTTAAAGCACCAAGTTATGAGTGGGAAAGGTATTCCCCCCCCCCATGATTCCCATACTTGATATATTGATCCTAGAAAGGTTTAAATGATTCTTTTTCTAATGTTAGGATAGATGATATAATGTAAGTAAGATACATACATGCATGTTAGTTGGATAAAAAATAAGTTTATCATTTCAATAATAACAACATATAATCTATCTTCTGGTGATCATACACCACACTCTGTTAGGACCAGAAAAGGGGAGGTGGGAAAGCATCTACATTAGGCCTGGACACATGTTGTAGGAGATGAAGGAGGTTTGTTTCTGTTCTCTTTTTACCAAAATGTATAGCTTTAGTCATCGTGAATTTTAAAGGTTTTCTAAGGTTGAAGATGAAATCCTTAATGATCAGAGTTTTATATGGCTCCCTCTTGGTGTATAGGTGTTAATCTTATAGCATCTTCAAATGACTACTAGGGGAGCTTTGATATATATTGAGGTTTCATTAAGGTTAGGGTTGTGTGAAATCTTGCTTCCCTATAATTAATAAAAAAAGCCTACAAAGTGTGTACCTTAGGGGTGGGCCATATTCTATAGGCTTTTGGCGCAACCACTTAACAGACCTCGTCCAGCTACCCCTTGGGAAAGGGAAATTGGGTTTTTCACCACATCCCACTTTTTGAATCCCCATAAAGTTTCAAAATGTGCATAGTTGACCATTTTGTAGTGTAGTATAACTGTTCAAAGTGTGGCGTTCACTTGCTATGTGCCCCACCTAACCTAAGTGTATAAGAAATCTCAAGCGGGCTAAGATGGAAAATAAATCTAAATGTGGTAAGTGGATTACTATGAGTGTATGTATGGGTGCACTCATCTAGTCATGAGTGTTCAAAAGTGTGAGGTAGGTGGACTATTTTGGTGATCTAAATTGATTTATGAGAATGTCATGGTGATCTTGGGTTGGGGTCTAAGTAGGGGTATAAACAGTGTAGTTACGGTGAGGGTCTAGTCATACCCATATCCAATTTAATTTAGTGGGTCTAGGTCCGGTTCTAGATGCACATAATAAAAATCTAGACATGCATCATACATGTACCTATTATAGCTGCGGGTAGGCAGTGAGGGTATGCGAGTGAATGATTCTATATATAAAAAACCATGATGTTTATGTAAAAAATTAGGACGATGTTCTATATATTTCAATATAATGAGAAATAGATATACATGGTATATTAGCATGCAATAATTGTATTAAATAATATAACACTTTGCACATTGAAAATTACTTGAATTAATTGTTTACATATTTGTAGTCGTGATGAGTACACAGGTTTACAGGGACTAGGTCCAAGCATACTCATCAATGACCCGCTTATAAGAGAGTCTACAGGTCACAGATCCATGGGTATGTGGGTACAAAAATGAGACATGAGAGGGATTTTGAAAAGGCCCAGATTTTGGATCCACGGGTCTACTCATACTTACCCATTTACAACCCTAGGTCTAAGTGACAATGTCCAAACAAAGTAGTATGTGACATGACATTATTTGATTAGTTGCCTTTTCCAGTCAGTAGCCTTCTCATTACATGCATTTATTGTATAGATTGTATGATTGTGATATATAATCATGAGAAAGATCTGGATCATTTTTCAATCAATTCACTTGAGGATTATCTATAGTTGTGATTGTTGTATGGAGAGTTGATCATGGGTTTCATGAAAGCCTATTGGTATGTTAGTATATTGGTTATTTTATTACAATCTCCTAGTCATGTCCGGACATCCCTACGAATGTGACTCTTAGACTTGAGATGTTCACATTTCTTTCTCCGTCACTCCAATGTGACCTCTAGAGCTTGCAGACTACATTCCATCAATTACATTTAAAACCGTAGTTTATCATTGAATTTGTTCTACTTTTCAATTTCATTTGCATATCTTCATTTGATTAATCTGCATATATTGATATTTCTCATGATTTGATGTTTTTTATGGCTAAATCAGTTGTACCAAAAGTGGAGTGTCAACACCCTTACAAGTGAAAGTATGCATGTGCATACATCTAGGAGCATTTGCATATAAAAACTATTTTGAACAAAGTTACATAATAACATGTTGGGTATATATTTTGTTTATTAATTGTATCTTTTGAAAGTGCAATTAATCACCTTTCTCGGGTGTCCATTTACAAGTTTTTAGACTAAGCATGCTTGACCATCGTATTCAACTCATAGCTTGGAAATCATATGCGAGGACAGAATCTGGTCATTGATAAGCTTTGGAGGTCTGTTTTTTTTTTTCTTAAACGAAATTTGGTACTTGGTTTAGGGTATATCTAGTTATACTCATTAAAAAAAATCACATTTTTCTTCCTAGTGTAAACATCCAAAATATATGTTATACTTTTAGATAACCAAATACTACACCAAAATTTTAAAAAAAAAGTTCGTAATGTTTACTATAACGAGAATAAAAATAGAACTGAATTAGCTTAATATCCTAACTTCACACATATAATATAATCACGGTAGCAATTGATTTTAAACTCTACATGCTAACCTATTACGCCGTCATTCATAATGTGTTATGTTAATTTTTGTGTCTCAACCTACAATATAGAGTGACAAATTTCTCACTAGTGGAAATTGGGTCAGATCCAATGGGTCAACCCGTTAAGTCTGAAGCAGAACGAACAGCAGCAACCGTGCTTTCTACTTGAACCGTTGATTCCGAGTCGTACTCTCTAGCTCCGTTAAAGGCTCTACCAACTACAACGGGTATACCATACTCAACGACAAGTGCGGTCCAATCTGAGGTGCCCGTATATTAATAAACAATACATCTGAGGTGCCCATATATTAATAAACAATACATCAAACAGGTCAACCTTGACGGCAGCAACCATTCATTCTGATACCTGAATACCAATATTAAATTCTGAAGCACCTGCACAGGAAGTCATTCGCAGTCCACAGAGCCAGATACAACAAAGGTGAGCCAATTAGAATCCTAATACTATCGATACACCATGGGAAGGATATCCCCATGCCACTTGGACAGATCACAAACACATATATATCAACCACTATATTGTATTGCAATAATTTCAAATCATACAACAATTCCAATATACAGACACCAGAATATTCTGTCATACATATAAATGTGTGGACTACACATTTTTCCAACTAAAGTTTCTTATAAAATGACATAACATTGACTTTGAACTATGCTACAATTCACATGATCGGCTGTAATAATGTTTGTCTGGACTTTGCTTCTTATGGCCATGCAAAGCACCATGATCAGCTTCATCAACGTTTCCAAAGCAAGCTAGGATGTCACCTTTGAACGAGCCTAAACATCTTCATGGTTGTCTGCAATAGAGTTTCTTTCCTTGAAGCAAAAAAGTCAAATAATCATGATATTGCACATCAAAAAGTAGGAGATACAATGTGAAAATATACTTAACGGCATATACAGCAACGACCAGCTCACTTTGTAAAAATTTGGCCAGGCTACAATAGCAAGATACCTTCCTACTACCTGAAACAAGACTCACCATGTGGCTTTACATGTAAAGACATTTTTCCAAGCATTACCTAACTTAAAAATTGTTCAAATATGATTAGCTTATAAAAATATCTACAGCTAATGATACATATACATGATATACAGAACATATATAGTAATCTTTAGACCTGAAAACAGGTTAATTAGCTAATGATACATAAACATGATATACGGAACATGTATAGTAATCTTCAGACTGAAAAAAGGTTTTGTTTATAATAGTAGAAGAAAAAATTCCAACTACCACGAGGCTTTTTGGTCAGAGAACAAGATTAATACAAAAGTAATTAATTTGTATGAGGCTAAAAAATCTGAATAATAGATCGTTGCTTTCAGTTCTAAAGTTGTTGCAGAAAGGGGATGTGGTGTCAACCCTTTAGGTTCCAAAAGAGCCTAAATCGTTGCATATAAATTCATATAAATCAAAGTCATTCAAGTTCATTTCGTGCCTCAATTAAGTTATATTTCCCTAGCACATTTGCTCCTAAAAAAATAAATTTTTAAGGGTGGAAGTAGTAGAGTTTGTCAGAGGCTCTCATGAGCAATTAGTGTGCTACTGTCTTGTCATACGGCGCTAGTAATGATTTTATCACATGATTTATGTGAAATCAATAATATATGGGAGCCAAAAGTCCTCCAGCCATAAACATGTGCAATACTAAATGCAGAGTATATGAAACTAATATGTACCACAAATCAAGAAAGATTGTCTTTAAGAATGGCACACACTTTAAGCCTAGAATTTTAAGTTTTCTCTAGTACCCAACAATTACTACTAGATATGAAGATGTTGTCGATCAGTAATTGTACTATCATATTAAACGATGCCAATGAAAAGAATCGCTTGGTAATCTCATGATATACCTGAGCTTCACATGCATGTATGATGCTTTTAACCCTTGCATGTAAGTGCACTCCACTCTATGTTAGCACCAGAACCCTGTAGGCAGCAATATGTAATATTAAAAGTTAAACAATAAATAAGATAATTAATACATTATGTTATGATTAGTTTTAGGGATTGAAACCGAACTAGAGTCGGCGACTGAAAAATCAACAGCAGTAACGACGTCGTTTCATCTCATATGGATGGAGTCTTGTGGTCTCCTTGTATTTGGACCCTGAAGTTCAGGTTCATGACAAACGATGTTGGTTTGAGTGTTAAGGGAATGTGATAATCAAGATGGTGATGGAGCCAGAAGGTCATATAGGGACGCCACCTAATCCATCTGTCGTGCTCACAACATTATTAATAAGAAAGAGCGAGAAGATACAAGAGGAGTTAAGGAACATTGAGAAGCAGGTACATGACTTGAAGACTAGCTATTTACAGGATGTGAATCAATGCGGCAATTCTCTTAAAGGGTTTGAAGGTTTTCTCTCGTCATCCAAGAACAAAACCAACCTAAAGCGCTCGAGGAAGTTTCAGACTGAAGATAGGCTTTTCTCTCTTTCTTTTGTTACCTCACCCATTGTTGAGGAGAATGATGTTGGACGAGATGGAGGGGCAAATTACGGGCCTGGGAAGCCTAAAGGTGCAGGTGCTCCTATTAATGGAGAAGGAAAACCAAATAAGAGAGGAAGGCCAGCAGTAAGAGATACCCAAAGAATCCGTCCATCAAATAACATGGACAGTGACGAAAATGATGATTAGATCGAAGGCACCAAGACTACCCCCAGAGAGAATCCACAAGAAGGGGAAACTAGCCCAACAATTGGCTAACAAACCTCTTCAACCAAGAAATCAATTGACTTCAACCTACTTGGCAAGGATATGGAACCCTCAAACACCACTGGAGGTGAAGACGAGGTTGGGCTGCTTGCAGCCATCACCTAAACCCCCATAATCCCTTATTCAAATGAATATAGTTTGTTGGGATATGCAAGGAACTTGCTCCGCCGACAAAGTTCGATATACGAAAGAACTTAAACAATTTATTACTGACAATATCATCAATAAAATTGGTTTTCTTTCATGACATAAGTGGAGAACATGGTCTTCTCCTGTGGTATATGGCTCATGTGGGACAATGGGAGGTGCAACATTGAGGCCCTCAAGCACCGCCAATTCATTCATTGTTGGCCAGCCGTTCACCTTCCAACGATAGGCTGTTTGAGATGTTAAACAGGGCCATTGCTAACCAAGAATGGTTGTTTGGCCACCCCCAACACCCGAGTGGTGGTGCTCCCATGAGTCACCTTGTGCCACAACCCTCTTTCCATCTCTCTTGGTGGTGCTAAAACCCCCTAAGAAACACCCTTCTGCACAAAGGCCAATTGAAGCCTGAACAAGGACTTTGCTTCTTGCTTGATGTCCAGTTGGGATCCCCATGCATCCTTCTCTATTGCTCTATGTGTCTTTAAAGCTGCAACCCAACGACCCAATGGAACTGTGAATATTCCTGTGAAAGACACAAAGACAATGCGACCACACTACACTAGTTAAATTGTATTCAATCCCACCTCAGATTCGTCAACTCCATCGAGGAGCCTATGCGAATCATACTAGAAAAAGCAACATTGCGGTCGATCCCTACCTACATGATGCAAACAATATTGATCTCGTAGACCCTCTGTGAAGGACATTAATCGCCACATCAAGAAGTTCATCTGGATGGCACACATGAGCAGAAGATGTCTATAGTCTCATGGAAGAACTTGTCCAACAAAGATCATAATGGGTTGGGTCTCAACGATGCAAGAGACCCAAACATAGCTTTGATGCTAAAGAATGTCTAGACTTTTATAAACGACCATGATAAGATTTGGGTGTATCATGAAAGGAAAATGTCTCAACTGGGGGCAGCACATCCACAATGCCCTACTACCCAACTTGAATGTTTATCAATAACAACTAAGACAGAGTCCAGGATACCTAACCAGAGTCATCTGCAATGGACATGAGACCAAAGAATGGACCCTGTAATGGCTAATAGTGAATAGCCTCTCAATGATGGACTCTGACTTTCCATTCCCTTGGATATTGAGGACATGAAGGTCGATTCAATGTGGTTAGATTTTGGTGATTAGGGTCAGAACTTTATTCAATCCTACCTTCCACATATAGCTAGCCAGTACCATGGCTATCAAACTCGAACTGAACCGGCCGGTTCAACCGGTTGAACCGGGAACCGGCCACCCTACTAGGTTGGTTCTCTCTAAAAGCCGAATATGGCCAAAACCCGCTTTTGAACCGGCGAACCGACTGGTCGAATCGGTGAACCGGTCCGATTCCAGCCTGACTGGTCGATTCCTTCACCTGTCGATTAAGTGGCCGCGTGAGTGGCACGTGCATCTCAAACCCAGGCAGGGGAGATAAAACCCTGACTCCCTAGTTCAACCCCCCGCACCCCTGCTCGCGATATCCTGACTTCCCCTCGCAGAAGCTGAAGCCCTAAGCAGCAAGCGCACCATAGCCGCCGCCACAGTTGCCGGAAGCTTGCCGCAAGCCTGCTAGCCTCGTCGGCAGCGAGTCACAGACCGGCGGGGGTGTGTTGCTGACCGGCGGGAAGCCAACCACAGCCCCACTTGCCGCCATCGCTGGAGCTGCTCGTCTCCGCCTTCCTTGCTGCACGCCGTCGGAAGCACGCCAGGTAACTTCCGCATCCCTCTCTCTCTCTTCATCTTCCTCTTCTTCGTCCACTCTTCTTCAGTCCACTCTTCTTCAATTCTTCCACCTCCGAGCAGGTAGGCAGTTGCTCGCCCCCTTCCTTTTTCTTGTTGTTATCTAGCAGCTTGCTAGTAATTTTGAAATTCCCTCTTCTCTATTCTCAATTCCTCTTCCTCATCCTCCATTCTCACTTCCTCTTCTTCATCCTCCTCATTTTTCATGTTCCCTGACTTTCCCCTTCAAGTTTCTATTGTACGAAATTTCTCTTAACTCCTATGTCAATGGACGTCCTCCTACTATCATCCTTCTCTGAAATTGATGGCATTTTGATGCACAATCATATTGATCCCTTATTTGTACGTTATTACAGAACTGAATTGTATTGGGTCGGTGTGCTTTTGCTCTTGGGCTGAGTTGACTTGTTGTGCATGTGCATTTGTGTTGCTGATTGCGTGTATTCTTCTTCAACCTTCAAGTGAGGTATAATCTCACTCTCCCAATGTGTATAAATTTAACTGTTGTTGACTAGTGTGCATTTTGCTTTATTTTTAGTGTTTTGCTATTGTCTTTATGATTAGTTTATCACTTTATTGCTGTATGAATTCAAGTAATTAGTAATGTGATTGTCTCTATTGTATTATCAACATTTGTGGTTCCTTGTTGTCTTTGTGTGGTTTTGTTAATCTTGGTTGGTTTTATATTATTTTTGTGAGGTTGTAATTGTGAAATAATATTAGCGTTTTAATTATTAGATATGTCTTCTCCACTTGAAGAGACAAGTGCACCATCTGTGCGAGGAAAGATGAATCATGCTTGGAAGTATGTCTCAGAAAGAACAGATCCTGATGGGAAGAGATATTGGGTATGTCTTCTCTGCACGAGCAGATTCAAAGGTGGTGGTATTCATAGGTTAAAATTTCAAAGAGAGTTCAGAAAGAGGACGGTGTTGCAGATTAATGAGAATAAGACTCAACTCTATCTCTCAAAAAATTGTCATCATATGGAAGCTAGACTACAAGAAGCCATGGGTGTGGAGTTGGGCAAGTTCTCGACTAAATACTTGGGCTTTCCACTCTCCGGGGGCAATCTACAAGTCAAAGACTTTGCTGAATGTATTGATAGATTGGACGAGATGATAGCGAGACGGCCTACATAAAAGACATCCATGGCGGGCCGAGCTACCCTTATTAGAGCAGCTATAGAGGGCCTCCTTATCTTTTGGGTGCAACAGGGCGAGATACCGGGTGATGTGCTTGATAGGTTGGAGATGAAAATCTCAAACTTTATTTGGGTGAGTGAGTACCATCCCAGGCGCTATACAAGGCTGGCCTTGCCTAAAGACGAAGGGGGTTTGCACCTGAAAAATCCAAGAGACATTGCTAGATGGGGGACTCTAAAGAGAATTATCTTGTATCAATCAGGTGGCTCAGTATGGGGAAAATGGATGAGAGATAGATACCCACAAGGATTGGATTTCCAGCCACAGACTAGGGAAGGCATTTCACGCACCATTCATATGATACCTGCGTTATAGATCTTAACCTCTGCTCAATAATTCTCTCCCAAAGCTTCATCGTGTGACTATCCTAGGTCCAATGAGAAATACATAAAAATTTATGAGAATCGTTGGACAAATATGCTTTTGCATCCATTGCATAAAGCAGGTATATGATTCTCTGATTCTCTCAATGACTCAATTATATTCTAACTTCTAAGTTATTGGTCTAATTCATACTTGTCTACAATAAAATGTCATTCTAATTTTCTTATTTATATTTGTGACAGCTTGCTATTTGAATTTGAGGTTTCAATACTCACGAACACTAGGCTTGAATGCGACTCTAATGAATGCAGTGAGAGAAGTCACTAACAGGTTCATTACCTCTCTAGAAGAGTGATTGCTAGTACTGGAAGAGGTATATAACTATATGACTTATTGACTTAGTTACATTCTTTATTTCTCATTATTCTTTCCTTTGATTTCATCATCTTAATATTATATATATTATTTTTGCTGTTGCGCCAGTTTCGTGAAAGCATTCGATGCTTTGGCCATCCAAATGCGGTTGTTGACCGTGATGCAGGTGATCCTTGTGAGTGGTGGGTTTGGAATGGAACAGGTGCCACTCATTTAAGAAAAGTGGCTATTCGCATCCTTTCTCAAACAACATCTACAGTGGGTTGTGAAAGAAACTGGAGCACTTTCAATCTGATACACTCCAAGAGAAGGAACAGACTTGGTGCAAACAGGTTGAGGGATCTTGTATACGTTCATTACAACATGTGGTTGAGGGCTAGAGCAATACGTAATGCCAACTACAAGGAAGTGGATTTTGTTGTATAGTCTGTTTTTGACAAATTAGGGCTCATTTAGGTCAATGTAGAACAAACTAGGGGAAGAGTTTTTTTGGTGACCAAGAGAACCCACCCCGGGAAAGCCCGACGTGGTAAACTCTTGAGGCATGAGAGGGTCTGGTCTAGTCACCTCTATCCTATGCCAAATCAGTGTGGGTTGTCATTCACAGAGTGCCTTCGGTGTGGTTTGCATCCGGGTCCTTCATTGGGACTTACCGAGCTCTTACCACCCGGGCTACTCTAGTTGAACAAACCAAGAAAAGTTACATCTGATTAGGTCATGTTATGCAAAAATAGGTCTAACTTAATACAAAATTGGGCATATTTAGGTTAGGTCCAATTTATATCATGTTACGTCAAATTAAGGCCGAATAGATCTAACTTAGGTAATGACAAGTGTAATTTAGGTGAAGTTATGATTTGTTAAGCTTAGGGATAACCAATACATATCACTTTATTGCTGTATGATTTTAGCCCAACCGGCCGATTCTCTTACTTTACTAGTTTTAGTACTTTTGGTGCTAGTTTTTGCTAATCAATATTGAATACAATATAAATGTTGGTATATAAATGTCCGCAAATAGAATAATATTTGTTATTTGGTCTATTTATCAAGTTATTGTGAGCAGTTGTGCTATTATTCATGTTTCATAATTTTTTAGGGATTTTTTTCCATGAGTATCAAAGGTATTTATTTATTTTTAAACTATTAGTGGCATCATGCTGACATCACTGGTTGAACCAGTCAGACCACTGGTTGAACCAGTGAACCGTGAACCAGAGCCCTCACCGATTCGCTGACCGGTTCGAGTCTGACAACCCTGGCCGCAGTCTATCTTCCTACCATCTGGTAGCAACTTTTGAGAGGAATAGTTGTGTTTTGTTCACATTAACCGTTTGCATTGTTTGTCCACCAGAATCATACGGTACTTGTCTGATGTGGGTGACAACTCTCTCCTTTACTATGTTGCCATAGAAATTTTCCTCTACTCTTTTCAGTTTTACAAGCATTCTTTTCAGCTCTATATCCCTCTAGATTAGTGTTTCAATCAATGATTTGCTTCATGTGCAACTAATGAGCAATACACAGACAAATTGACGATTCCCCTATGCTAGCACCAAGAAAACAATGGTTTGAGAAGATGTGATAATTTATGTGCAAGGGGAAAATCACTATACAGTTCCTGACCTCTCCCAAACGTGACATTGGCGAGTTGTATCACACCAAATTGTAACAAAGTAAAGATATCAATTGCATCTAATGTTATATTGCAATGGATAATGCATGTAAATCTTTCATCAAAACTAAACCTACAAGGGGATTCAAGAATTGCATGCCATTCCATTACTATTCAGACAAGGGTAGAAGTTGCATTGGGGTTTGGAAAAGATGGTGGAATAGGCAGTGTTGTTGGCAGAGGTGTAGGACGTGTGGTGGCTTGGGGTGGATTTGGTGAAGGTTTTGGGGGTGATGTAGGACATGAGAGTCAAAGCTCATTTAAGATAATAGAATGCAAGATTAAGCTTTTCTTTATCCAACAAGAACCACTAGAGCTAAGGAAAAAACAAATATGTTACATTTAGTCAAGGGAAGAAGAGAAGACATAAGATGTAAAAATAACCACTTTGTTAAATCAACCCTCGAGCAAGTTTCCCCTTACTATTATACCCAGATGGAGTAGCAAACAACATTATTGATAAAATAACCCAAACATTCTTCAATACTTACCTAGAAACTAACTACAATATATACGTCACAATACACTTTCACTTATTTCGAAATAGCTAAATGAATGGGGATCAAGAAAACTGAGAAAAGCTAGATGAAACTTGTAAAAGACCATATTTTTTAAGATATAGAATAAATGGATTTTTCCCTTATTCAAGGGAAGTTATGCATCTTTTTTTAAATAACTAAGGAAGCATTGAATTCATTAGTATTAAATCCAAGACTAAAGATGCAGTCAAACATGTATAATATCACTAAAACCTAGCACCCATATACATCCAAACGTCATATAAAACTGTAGTTCCATCCGTGTACACCATATCAATCAACTACGAGATAAATTTCAATGGAAACAATAGAGAATTGGAGAAAGAGAAGTTGTTAGGGTTGTTAATGGATCTGAGTATACCCACATACCCACAAATCCAAACCCTTTAAAACCTATCATAGATCTTTTTGTACCCACATATTGTAGACCCAAATTGATGTGGTTCCACTAACTGATACACCTATACAAGTAGATATCGACACGTATACCCATATTACTATTTTAATAATTAAAATAATACATATATTCTAGATATAGATATATCCCTATTGAATCCAACGTCTTGAAGTCCTTCCTATGATCTACTGGCAAGTAATTATAACCAAGACCTAAAACTAATAAGCGTGAAGCATTTCATAGACAAGTCACATCTCATCTACTCCAATGTGTAATTGGTGCACCCAATCGGCTAGATTTACTAATGATTTTAATTGAATAATGAAGAACGACAATATTCTTTTGCATGTCTCCCATTAGAATCTAATCAAACAATTTCTTTGTGTTAGATATCATGTCAAATACAAATGTTGAAAGGCACAGGCAGTACTAGTTTTACATATAATGTGACATCTAACAATGAAATGAGTGCAAAACTAAATACCCTTAAACCTGTACCGTATACCTGCATTGTATGTGGGTCTCGATATAATGTGAGGTCTGATTTTAAGTAATGCAGGTCTGGACCCATACCCATACCTACTAAAACAATGGGTACGGTTTTTGGTATGGTCAAATCCACGCAATACCTGCACCATTTATAGTCATAGAAGGCACTATATAGAATCATGCTAGATATACCACCAAAATGTGTGTCATTATGGAGATTTAAGACCACATTGAATGATAATAGAACGAAGGTCAAACTTGCTCGCAAAGGTACTTAGAGTCTATTGATTTGAGATAAAGTTTATTGAACAACAAAACATTCATCACAAGAACGATATATAAGAATCACTTGCAAATTAAGAAGTCGGGTCAAAATATATTGGTTTGGCGTAAGAAAAGCTTTCTTCTAACCCATTTCTTAGAAACTGACATGTCCGCTCCTAAAAATGAATTTCACATGACTGGTTTGGAAATTGGTTTCCCATATGGCCGTGTAAACATGAGCTTGAAGTAAAGAGTAGTGAGTAGTAGAACGACACCAAATGAGGAACAAAATTGAATCAAAATACCACACAAAGTAGCCAGATTTGCTATTGAATTTGAACTAATAAGACAAATATATCTCTCTTTCTCTATATTTTTTGTGCAAATGATAGTCATCGAGCCATCGAATACATGGCGATGTCATCATATTATAAGATAATACGAAACTAATGCTTAAAAGCTTTTTTCTTTTTCATATTATATTCAACTCGTCATTTTTCCCTAGTGTCACGATTCAATGATTTCTCAACAACATTTTTTTAATATTTTGAGATTTTCAATGACAGACAAACAACGATGAAAATCTTGTTTAGGATAAGCTGGCATCAATGAGACCTGAAGGTTTATTGCTAAGTACAAAAATTATTGCTGTAAATGGCAATGTGCAAGTTAAATTGGTCAGAGCAAAATTTCACTATACTTGTAGGTAGTTGACTAGCCAAAAGGGCAAGCAATGCCTAAACAAACTTCAGAGAAATTTTGGGCGGTGCTTGGGATTGGAAACAACAATCTCACAATCATGAAGAGAGGCCTTCGAGCAAATCTAGTTTCCCATAAATTTGTCAATTTTCTCATGGATTTGTCATAGAAGTTGAGCTTTCTATCTATACGAAGTCGATGGAAGGCTTCAGAACTCAGGATCCAGATTTCTACAAAGTGTGTCCCCTATTTTTAAAGGGGATCTTTCATGTAAGTGGGTTATAACTAGAAGAAGAAGAGAAAGACAGGGGAGCAGGAAAAATATCCAGAGTAGGTCAGGGAAAACAGGGCGGAAGGAAAGACAAGCAGAGTAGAGCTAGAAAGCGGAAGGCAGAAGATAAGGGGGGAGGCGTATAGAGGAATGGAATAAAAAATTTACCACTGCTCTATTGTTCCACTATCCATTTCGCATGCGAGCCACATCATCGTTCCCCTTGTGTCATTTCTCAGCGTGGTTCACCTCGCATCCGCGCCTCGTCACTGTCGCTGTGCGTGCATTCCTCGCCGTCGTTCAGCTCGCGTGCACGCCTCAGATTTTCAGAACTATTGTCAGCAGGATCCATATGCGATCAATGGCTGGTATGATCGGTCGGAGTCTTGCCCCGCGCGTTCCGCCAAAACCAGTTCGCAGCTGAAGGAGAAGACAGGGTTAGGGCCGGCTGGATTTTTCTTTTTCCTTGTGACTAGCGGGTCCCTTGCGGATCTATTTCATTTAATATGCGGCAAAGCAGACTCAACCCGTTTAGCCGTGCGGTTTGCTGGGTCGTTGAATTTGTTAATATTGCACCCGTCCAAAGTGGCCCCTTTTCCAGTAGTGTCTGAGGCACTTGAGTCGTACAAAAGGCAAATCATATGGAGGAGCACAATTTAGCATGCAGGATTTGTGAAGAAACCCCTAAAATTGAACCTCTCACGGAGCACCTGCAATAACAGACTTCCGGGTAGAGTCACGTAATAACTTATTGGGTCTGCGGTTTGTTTTATTCACCATGTTTGTTTTTCAATCTGCAACTCATTACCTCTGTCATGTGTGGTTGTTCATCGATTTTTAGATTTAGTTTGCTTGACAATCGTATTCAATTCTTGGTCCGCTTGAATCCCAACGGAACGAGTTGCATCTTCTGGTTCTTCACTTGCGGGTGTAAAGATTAAGATTCTGCTGTCGGGGTTGAAGATGAAGTAAAACAACTCAGACAGCAAGCAAGAAACAACTTTATGTTTTACGCAAGGAGCAAGAAAATACCTAGCAACAGTGGCAAGCACGCTAAGCCCCTGCAAGCTAAGCCAAGCCCAGCCACAGTTGCCTCTCCCGGTGTCATGGTCCTGGAGTTAGTGACCTGGCCATGTGAGCTATGGAGTTCCGACGCAAAGCAATGCAATTTCGTTAAGGCGGAGACAGCGCCTAGATTCAAGCGGTCGAACAATAATAAAACCGAGAGTGGTTGTACCAGAAATCCTTTTGAATTTGAGAATCCAGTCTTCAAACTTGACCACCCACCGTAGCTCCACGAACGGTCAGCTCTTGCCTTGAAGCTCTGGAGGGCACAACACTAGCTGGCACCGTCTCGCCACCCGCACGAGGGGGTTGCATCTGCAAAAATAGTTGATGTGGGCGAGTTGTTCATGATTGTGTTCGTGTATATATCTAATCTATGTTCTGAACCTCTGCTATCTACCTCAATTAGTTTGGATGATCCTTGGGATACTCTCTAGTCCCAGCTAATCTTTCTGCAGGCAGCGCGTTTATGTATGACTGAAGGAGGCTGAACCCAACAGAGTCAGACAGGGAGAGCATGAAGAGCAGAGCATGCAGCTGGCGGGCGGCCTGTTCCCCAACAGTTTTCTTATTACAGGGTTCAGTTGGTGCCTGGCAGTGGCACCACAGAGATCATTTCCAGGGAGTCCAGCTGCCACCCACCGGATCAACACATGCGTGAGGATAGCATCTCCTATCATCGTAACAAGATCCAAGAAAATCTATTCGTTCTTCCCAAACTTGGACGCCTCCAGTCGTGGTCACGAGTGTGGATTCCATTCAGCTATAAACATAGAAATAATACTACACAGTTCAAACACCCCATTTGGGATGAATTTTGAATTTTAATTTACTAAACAACAAAAATAAGAAGGAAACAACTTTGCTTTCTCCTTATTTTTGTTATTCAGGATAGAGTTCAAAATTCGTTCAAATGGAGTCTTCTTTTTAGTTTGCATAGCAGATCTCTAAACATAGGTAGTCTTTCAGCTCGAGTAATGATATACGGATCCGATTTTAAAACCTTAACTATACCCGTATTTCACTATATCCAACGAATAAAGATAAGGTGTCATGTTGCGCATGAAAGAGAATAAGAATAAAAAAGCGGGAGAAAGAGAAAAATCTAGAAAAAAAGAAAAAAATAAGAGAGAGGAACATATTTTGTTTATAACTTTCAACTAAAATAATTTTTTCGAAGAAATAAAGACCATTGAAATTCTTATAAAAAATACAATCCAACAAGACCAATGTTGGCGTATTTTGGACAAATTAATACATAACATAAAAATGACTAATGTATATCGGGGTAGTACTCATTTTCTAAATAATACAAGAATTCAAAAATAAGTATTGTCTTGTTCTTATACACTACTAATTTTGGTGTAGTACTCATGTTGATACCATTACATTTTAAAACAAGTATTGAATGATATTTAAAATATACCTGGTAGTACTCATTTAGATCTTCATATTTTAATATAAGTATTGTAACCATAAGACAAAGCACAATTTAAATTTTAAAAAAATAATGATATAAAAAAATGTGTAATATACTAAAAATGATATAATACTCATTTTTAAGTTGACATGTTACTCTAAAATGAGTACTATCCTCCAATGTGGTATTGATTTTAATATAAAAATATTTTAATAAGATTATATACATTTTAAAATATATATTTATACAAAAATATGTATTGTATATATGTTTAATATATTTTTTGCAACTATATATACATATATACATAACCATATTTATTTTCTTATTTTTATATTATTTTTTTCGAATACATATCAATGTCAGTCGTGTTGGATTGCATTTTTTTGTAAACAATTCAATTCAATGGTTTTTATTTCATTAAAAAATTTATTGCTTTTTGAAAATTATAAGCAAAACAAATATTTTCTCTTGTACTTTCCTTTCACTTCTTCTCTCTCCTGTCTTTATTGGTTACTAGAGGACCACTGAAAACAACATATTCTCATTGACTCCCGTTATTTAGGAGTGAGAACAGGGTACAAAACTGGGTTCAAGTGGGATTATGCTCATCATTTTTCTTTCAATTCGGTACTACAGAAGTCGGAAGGGATAACATCCAACTATAAATGTGTCTCGAGAATAAAAATAACAATGGCCGCGGTAGTTTACAGTACCGAAATTATTGTTAAATTTAAGAAAAATGTCCAGAGCATGTCTTCTCCACCAACATTCATACCCCATCGTCGAGATGACACAAAATAACAAAAGAGAGACGATCGGACACATGTTGTTCCGATGTTCGGTGGCGGTCGAGGCATGGCGGGGAGAGGAGAGGAACATACAGAACGCTATAGCGGAGATGGCACTCAAACCGGTGACAGAGGCATTCCAGTCCATACTCGAAAATGCCTTCAACTTACCCACGGAAAGAGTAGTGGCGACCATCATGGGCTATGGGCATGTTTGGTTATTAGGATTTGTCTGGATTCCTGTAAGACTTTTATAATACAGGAAATACATTTTCTGGGATTTTAGGAATACGATAAACTATTGTTTTATGTTTAGTTTGTTGGCAATCTGCTGCTGGATAAATGTATCAAATAAGTTATATGATCTGCACGCTGATTTTGATATTCATGTTAGCGGAGGAGAGAGAATGACAAATGGGAGCTGACGTGATCACGGAGCAAAAAGCATCGAACAGGTAGGAATTGATGGAAGAAGAGGCCGGACCGTGAGCGAACCGAGAGGAGACTGTTACCGCTGGACGACGGCGTCCAGCAGTTTTGAAATGGAAAAGGAACTCCCGCAGGTAGTGCATGCCGAAAAATCCTGTATTCTTCGTGTTTCCCTTCTCCGACGAACCAAACGTAAGATTTAAGATGCTGGGTTCAAAACTCCAGTCCAATCCAGCCAGATCCTGCTAAACAAACATCCCCTATATGGACCCGGCGGAATAATATAAAGTTGGATGTTGATTATGTTTATGTAATTTTTTATTCGTTATATATATGTATAAATTTGTATTTTATTAGTATGAATTTTATAATGACACCATACAAAAAAATCACTATTAGCATCTTTATATACTTTTGTTAGCACAGTGTGACACAAATTTTAGGAGACAAGTCTGTTGGTGTGGCTGTATAGTTGCATGCATGTAGTTGTTGCAACAAAGTAACATTACCGCCCACTTACCCATCATCAACCACCACCCAACCACTTATCTTTATTCTCCCGCAAACAACATAACAACTCATTTCAAATTCAATTTTTTTTCATTTCCTCCCAAATTGTCAACGTTTAAATGTCTCAACCACCGGTCACATTTTTATATACATTTAACGACTAAGAAAATTGTATTTAAATATGTTTAAGTAGGGATGTTAAATTTTGTATGAACCCATGAATTCGATCCCGTCTGACCCGAAAAAAATTAGTTTTGGTTTCGGGTTGGTTCTGGGTTGGTTTTGAATTTGGATATCAATGTCCGAATTGAAACTGGGTTGGTTATGGATAGTGATTTTTTCAACTCGGATTGAATTTGGATTGACAAATTTAGAGAAAATAAGTTCTTGTCATGTACAAATTACTATAAGAATGCATAATTAACAAAAGTATATGACCCAGATTCAGTTCTAGATTTTGGGTCGAGTTTCGGACATACACTTAGTAAAAAATTTGATGCTGGGTTGGTTCTGGGTTGAGATATAATGTATCAACCCATGTGTTGTCCAGCCAGAAATTGATCCAAAATTGCTTTTTGACACCCTGTGTTTAAGGCAGTACCTAAATCTATCAACAATCAGACCTAAAATAAACTAGCACAATGCTTGGTTTCTTCACATTTGCTGTAAATTTTTAAAAAAAATAATGTACACTACACTACCCAAAAAAATCATCAATGCTACCTAATACAAATCGAGACAATGCTACAGTGAGAAGAGTGTAATTTTATCAGAAAATTTTATACAATATACGGTAGCCATTTATTATTATTATACTTTTATATTATTTATGCATAACTTAAGTGTTGCCATATGCCTCATACTTGCTCACATTCTTCTACATGAAACAAGATAGAAACTCATTTGTGAATGTCATCATATCAAAATTCATTCAACATAAGTCTAATATTTGTATATTAAAATACCAAACATGGGGGTGACTAATATTTGAAAACGAATAAAACAGTGGGTATGGTCGTGACGTGGGCCTGATGGTGTGGGCGTGACCATTCTTGTGGATGTGTGTCCACTCCTGCTCCTCCAATGAATACGACGATGGTTTAGCATGGAAAAATAGGATGCGGCCTACGTGTAAAAATGGGGGTGGAGACCAAGAGTTGGCATGGCATGACGACAACTATGCGCGGCCTAGGTGTAAAAAAGGGGGTGGAGACCAAGAGCTGGTGTGGCATGACGACTACTATGTCAAGATAGAGGCCTACACACGGCTCTTGGCCTGGGCGTGAAGATGGCGATGGCGCTCGGGGTATCAAGTGGGTTGTAGTTTGGTGGGGATGATGTTCTAGTCACTACAGATGTGGATTCTTAGTTGTGGCAACCATGGGGTCCCTTCTTCGGTGACAACGGCTATGTTACGACGGTCTGGTCACTATATAGGGGTGGCGTGACGGTGAGGTGGTCATCACAGAGGGGTAACCTGATAGTGGGCTGGTCGTGACAGAGGGGTGGCATGACGGTGGACTGGTTGTGTGGCCACCTGGGGGTTAGGGATTGGGGTGGGAGAGAACCACAGGAGAGAGGGAGAGAAAGCAGAGTGTTTTTATAGTCATGTGATATATTTGTTCGTCTTCTTTCATTGTGCTTATTTTTTTATATCACAGTGCAAGTACGTCTCCTCAGTTCCATGAAATGGTTGTATTTAATATTTTTTATATTTTCCAAGATTGAGGTGTCAATATTGGTGGGAATAGTGTGTCCTGTATGAGTACTCTTGAATCTAATGGCGGGCAAGAAGCATAAGATAGGTGATGAGGTCAAGTTGTAAAGGAATCCAATTTGCAACATCTTAGAGATTTCAAATGAATAAAAAACTAGAACAAAGTATAGCTCGAACATCAGTATGCGTCTTAATTCCCAAAAAAATAGTAAAATAGGAGGAAAAAGAAGAAAATGTGAATCTTATTTTTACAGGCCAAAAAGGATGTGTAAGGATCTTCAAAGGTATGGAAACCTAATTCTTATACTCTAGATCTTGAGGTTTTAGGAACATTGGGTTTGGTATTTGGAGCTTTTGCAGAGGTAAGGAACCTAATTCTTATAGGTATGGAGCCCAAAAATGGCAAGGGTCACTGGTTTAGGGCTAGTTTGGCTGAATGTAGTCATTGTGTGAGTTTCTAATGTAAAATTACACATCAAACATGCATCTTGTCATCTTATTTCACCCTACCAAATAGGTACCAGGAGTCTGGGGTTGGTTGTGATGATTGACGTCGAAAGACCTCTTGATGTTTGGGGTCTTTGGATGTGGATACTCACAAGGAACGTGAGGTGAAGGAGATATACATGGGGGAGGGAGAAAGAGAGAGAGAGGGAGAAGAAGATGATGAAGAAACAAAATATTGTGGAGCCCCAAAGAGAGTCAAAAGGAAGCAAGGAGGAAGACTGGGAAGTCGTGGTTTTGGCCAGATGGCCCAGTCTGACCTAAAATTGGGATTAGATACTCAAATTAAATTTAGTTGATTAAATCTAATCTCAATAGGTTTTAGGGAAATCATTCAAGTATTATCTTCTCTATTTACATTTAAACATTTTCCAATCAATATAAATTCAGTCTCTCTTTTAAATTCCGAATCATCTCCCATAGGTGGTGTGGACAGGTTATTTTTCCTTGACAAATTTGAGGTTCTATTTAGATTTATCTGGAGTTCTATTAGAGATAAATGGCATGTGCACCTGTACTTTATCTATATTTGGAAGTTTGGATGTCCTAGAAGGTTTCAAACACATTCCTATAAAGTTGGCCACAACAAGTTTCTTGCAACTGATTATATCAAAAGATTGAGCATTTCTTCTACATTGATTTGTTTTCTATGTATGTTTGATTATGAGTATGCGACACTAGTTATGTTTTCTTGAAAATTTTCTTCTGAGATTTGGAGGATGGTTGTTTTTTTATTTGGTATTACTATTCCAACCTATTATTTGGATTGGACAAAGTATATTAAAAGAGCTTCTCATCTGTGTGTGTAAGCAATTATGTACTATCTTTGGAGATAAAGAAATTTATGAGTTAATGAGAATAATGGTTTCCTTATGAAGGTTTTGTGGGAGAAGACCGGAGGATCATTCTTAAACTGATATAGGATGATTTTTCTCCTCGATGAAGCTCTAATTTGATTAAGCTTCTCTTTCCTAGGGATAGGATTTTCTTATGTATAGATAGGTTCTTTACACTTTGTTTTGTTATTTTATACGTTGATCAGCTAATGATTTGATGACATTGATTTGTAAATCCCTTTTTATTTCAATACAAACAAGTAAGTGTTTCACAAAAGAATATGAAATTAAGTCTCCTTGCTAGATCCCTCTGAAGAAAATGTTTCCTTGCTAAACCAAAAGTATAAAATTTTACCTTTCGGATATTTAATAGTGTATTCTAGAAGTTACAATTAAGCTAGGTTTCCAGTTGTTATCGTTATATTTATTATCCTATATTACCATTACCTCAATATGTATCATGTAGACTCATATTGACAATAGCTTATCATGATAGGGGCTCTATTAAATTCGATTGCTTAAAATCAAAATTCACTTGATTATGTTATTAAGTCCATTTTAACCAAATATTAACTTAGGTAAGTGTAACTTTAGTTATCCCTATTTATATAAATCATCAAATTATTTGTTCTTTATTAAACTTTAACATATATCAACCCACACTAATTACTTATGCATGTTCATTCACATACAAGACTACTAGATCCACTTAAGTTGTAGCATGCATATTAACGAATAAAGTGACATGTATTATATTCTTTTTGTACACAACATAAATTTTAGATCACATGAGGCTATAATCTCAATAGGTGTATATTAAGTGGTGTTAAGATATTTTATAAGTTATCAATATGTTGGTTACTATATCAATTTTTGACCTATAAGGGTCAATCAACTATAACTTAGGGTCGAGGTCAAAACCACGAACATACACCTAATACAATTCATCAAATATTATAAGTTTCAGTTTTGGTTCTCAAAATTCATATTGATCTTCATTGCATAGTTTACATATCTAAGGCAACTTCAAGTCATATATAAAAGAAGTTAGGGTTTGTACCTAAGTTACTCGTTGTATGTCCATTATAGGCTCACTAGGACAAAGGGTTTATCATTTTACATCTTTCACCCAATCTGGTCGATTCACAAAAATTCAACATATTGATGTCTAATTTATGGAATTAGGGTTTTGAGGGTTGTGGTGGATGTTGTTATATATTATAATGTTCATCTTGGAAGAATTATTGGGACATTCAACACTTTAAAATAGACAAATGATCAATTCAAGTAAGTTGGTCATCCAAAAACTCATAGATATTGTCCAAAAAGTCAACATGTATCCCATTTGTTTTCCATGATTAATTCCTCAACTAGTCCTAAAAAAACTTCTCTAGTGTTTGATGAATGACACTCTTCAAGGGTAAGTTGGAGTTTTTGGTATCAGATACTATTCCCAATACACCATGCAATCTTAGAAGCTAGATCGTTGGTTCTAGGAAAATGGGGTGCTAACAAGGCATTTATATGTCCATCATTCTACTATGAATATACCCTTACTAACACCCAAACGCTCCTTCTTAAGATTTGACATGAGTGTTGGCAACCAATCTGTTGATGCATGGTATTATTGGGTGTGTAAAGTGATCGTTACTTTATTTTACATTCTCAGGTAAACTCATATATAATACAAGTATATACATGAAAGAATAATTGAGAAGGTTCCTGAGGTAATGCACTTGTCAATACCCATTTTTTTCTAATACACACATTGACAGTAATATTTTTATACAAGAAAGTATGCATGATACCAGGCCTATTCGTTTGTTATTAAGGAAGGATGGAAATAAATATCTCCTCTTCTTGTTATGATTAACCATTAAAGATAAGAGATAACTCATGATGTTTTTAATTGGAGAGTGGCAGAGATGAGAGAAGAAAAATGAATTAGGAGTCATTGTTTAGATATGATTCCATTTTCTCCTCCTTTCTTCATCCTTTCTTTTCTTTCCTTTTCCTTTTATTTGTTTGTTATTTTTTTGTTTTGAAAATCAAAAAGGGTATAGAAAGCAAGGAGGCAATATTAAAAAAGGAAACCTCAAGTTGGAGCAAAAGGTAAAATCAGAATAAAATGGCAAGCAACTTAGATCAACAAAAGTAGTTGTTGAGTCGCTAATATATTTTTCTCATGAAAGTATCCAGACAGATCTGAAAGCATTTTTGGTTAGCATAAAACTCAATGAAAGTAAAAATATTGAAAGATGAAAAAAATATTTGCCACTTTATTTTAAGATAATAAGAGAGGTATCATTTAAATAAGTGAAACCAAAAAATGGTCCAAACCGACTCCACCAAAGGAGGGATAAGCAAGGAAAGTGTAGTGGCATTCTTATTACTACTGAAAAGGTGTTACCCAACCCCACATTTTCTTATAAAAAATGAGCATTGCTAGTGCTTAATCGGTATTGCCTGAGGCTTGGGGTTAGAGGAGCAAATTATAGAAAAGAAAGCATTTTGTTTACAATTAGAACTCAAACGGTGGGGATTTTTCTATCACATTTCTACAACTTTCTTGTTTATATTAGATCACAATCATATTATAATGCTATAGATAGCATCCAACTATGATATTTACTTTAAGTGGGTTTTACACATGATAGTTGAAAAAACATTGTTAACTAATTTGGGATTGAAATCAAGATGACATGCAAGTCATTAACTTAATTAGATTCTTACACAATGAAATTTGATTTTTAGTTAAGATATATTTCAAGGTTGAGTTCTAGAATGAATTTAGCAAATAGAAAGATGATGCGCTTATCTAAAAGAAAGATGTTTCCTAGTAGAAAATAACTTCTAAAGCAACAATTAGAACAATCATGAGAAGAGTTATTATTATTAAACAATTATAATTGCTTAAAGTTACAACATATATGAACAATTCCAAAGTATCAAATATGAATAAGCAGACAATTTTCTACTAGATCAGAGACCATTTTTTTCCCTCCTCACATATTATGTACCTTCCATCTTGTTGGAAATGTAGTTCCAGAAGAAGGATCTCTTAGACAGGGAAGGGTGGTAGAAGTTTAAAGTGGGATGTAGTTATTCTCTTCTACTTCACGAGGGTAGAAAGGGGCCATTGTGATGTGTGTATGGCGGGGCATATATAATTTTCTAGGGTTCAAGTAATGCAAGAGAACTATAGAATTTTAGGAAAGTGGTTCCCTCTCATTTTTTGTGGCATTGAAAAATGTGCCAATCTCACCGAGTCAATTAGCAAAAAAATTAGGATTCCCACATTGTGTAGAATCACCCTATACTTCCATGCATTAGGTTGGGTGGATGAGTCTAATTTGTCATGTGAGTGTTCAAGGTAGTTTTTTGTCACATCAGTTGAAAGTTTCATGTTTTGTTGGAGTTTGGAGTGGGAAATTATTGGAATCCTATTTTTTAGTACAAAATTTGATCTTGGTAGCTTGTTTTTCATTTAGAAAAGAGAGATGTAGAAGATAAAGGATATGAGGAAAATAAATTTGCGAGACAAATCCTCTCCTCTCCCTATTTCTTTCTTTGAAATAAAGGCAATGATTTTTTTGGAAACAAAAATCTCATTAATCTTCGAAAGAATTTATAGTTACAGATTAAATTAGAATTTAATGTTTTAGTTAAGGAAGGTATATTTGGGAAATTATTAGTAAGAATATTATATAAATCCTACATAAAGTCCATACTATGCACAAGTTAACGATATAACTTCTCTTCACATGTGAACCCACGATTGGAGAAAGAAAATATATCGATAATATGGACAGATAAACATGAACAAGTACATAATAATGGAGAGAAAAAACTAACAAGTGTTGGGAGGCTCACTTTATCTCAATCATTGACAAAGGACCCAAAATATTGTCAACACCTCTTATACCAGAAATCCCAAATGATATACCAAAATACAAATTCAACGTGATATCCTAATTCCAAACTATGTTTGAAACACACAAAAACTCCCATGGTTAATTTATGCCCAAAAAATCATATGTTCAAATTCTACACACTTTCGAGTTAATGCATGCAAATCTAGAGGCTTTCATGTTGAATTCGTCAAAATTTCATATGCATTGGGTATTTTGTGGGTGAATGTATCTAAACAACTGGATGTTACTACTATAGGAGTTGATCCATTTAAAAATTTCAACAAATCCACCTTGATAGAGAGATAATTTGAGGATTGAACACCAAATTGGTGTTACTATGAGTATTAATCGATCCAAATGGTAGGTTTTTCGATTTGCTTTATTTACCTTATGTTTCAAATATGTGATGAAAATGTGTCTCATGGATTTGTCTCTCGACTTCCAAATTTAATTTGCTTGACAATCATATTCTTGGTTCCTTTCAATTCCAATAGAACGAGTCGTGTTGTCTGGCTCTTGGCATGCAGGTATCAATATTCTACTCTATTGTTGTTAGTATCAAGAAAACTATTGTGTGCCTCAAAGATTTATGTTGATCTGATTGTAGATCTAGTCCAAAATTATATGGATCTTTCCTAACTCATATTGTACGGTCTAAATTTTGGATCTGAATAGGAATATGATTACGATTCTACATGTACAAGTATATATGTCCTGGTTAGGATTTTAGTATCATCACATAATGTAGATGGAAGCCATGGTACTCAAGGTGTACTTGTTGGGTTTTGTGGAGAAAACATGCATGGAGGAAGCAACAAAAAAAATTTCACGCAACCCGAAACAGGATCCCATCGACAATAGCTTATTTAGAAAGAGTATTTACAGGATATACATTATCACGGATCAAGTCCGGCGATGTCTCACTACATGATGGTGTGCAACGTTGCTGGCCTGCATGGAGGGAACTTCTCTCCCATTCTTTGAGTGTGTCATAGGAAGATCTGACAGTGCTCCTTTCTTGCGGTGATGTACGCCGCTCGTATCGTGTATGGATAGTCATTTCCATCTTCTGAATGCAGGCGTCTCAGCATCTGCGTCTCTACTTCATCCACGCAGATGGACTGGAACTCCACGTCGCACTTCCTAAGTCGACGGGAAGGAGTCGTCTCTGTGCGGTGATGTGCTACATTGTGGTACTCTCCTTTCTCTCCTGAGGATGGTGACGGCTAGGGTTTACATACATGAGCGTAAACTGAAAAGCCTCTCTCAATATCGTATATAGATATCGACCGCCAAGCCCCCCTTTAAATAGGAAATGAAAGGAAGTAGGGTATCCTAAATCCATCAAAAAATAGAAATATTGTGTTAATTAAAACACTCGTGGATTAATTAGAATATTTTGGAATTAATTAATTAACCAAATAATTGTATTAATTGATTAATGATATCTGACTCCATGCAATCGTGTGGGATGGCTCTATGGGCATATATACCAACAGGCTCCCACTTGCACTTAGAGTCAGTCACTCCAATTAATTGGATCAAACATTCTAATATTATTCTAATGGATTACATAAACATTTTAGTAATCAATGTGACTCAGAGCAATTCCAATCAAATCCACAATTATACTCCTATCCAACACATCCTATGTGGGTGACCCAATAGGCTCCAAATTACGTTGGCAATGATATCCATAATCATATTATGATTTCACAAGCAATGATTGGTATCTAGCAAGACTTCAATTGCCACTCAAGTAATTGGATAAGTTGGAGAACAACTTAACCTATCATTCATGATTGGTGTTACAGTGATTGTATAGTTCCTTTGTCATTGATATCCGGATTGAACTCGAGTCATGGAAATGGTATCCTTTTCAACATTCAATCCATGTTCCTTGAGCTAGAGCAGACTGTCTGAGATATATGTAAGCTCAATATAACATATTGACTCACATCAGCATGTCCATGCGTTTCTCAGTCTCACTTATCAAGTGGCCAGAATATCAAACTCCCGTAGGAAGGACAAATTCCATCTACATCACTCACAGTCATCCCCATGTGTCATAGTGCACACAAGCACCATCTTTATGGCAATCCTTATTCAGGACCATGGTGGATGATGTCAAAGTACACCGAACGACATGTGATAAGTGTAGTGACTTCAGGTCTAAGAACCACAATCACCACCATCATTATGAGATGTGACTCTAACTACCAATCATAGTATCCATGTGTCACTCTCAAGGTGGGTCTGTCTGATACACTATTCTCCAACAAGTATCTATGTATTTTATTTGATATCTTCATATCATGGATAATGAGATTCTTCCATCAATCAACATACATTCTAATCTTATGTGTTATTGATGTCTATGGATATTTCCACAATAACAACCGATTAGTGACAAAATAAGAATGCATACTCTTAGCATACATATGATCTCACTATTCAGGTCATCAACCCGAAGACATATGTCATTGATTATATTATTCTGTAGACATCTATAAGTTTTGTGGTCATCTCACAATATAAAACACAAACATATAGACCGGAAACTTTCCTTTATTGATATGATCAATGTATTATTACAAATCATTTATATAGTATCCCAATACAATTATCAAATGATAGTCTCTATGGGCATACATACCAACAGATTCCCACTTGCACTTATATAGAATCATTCATGAATCCCAATCCAAGTGATCGAACATGTTCATCATGTTTCTTCTGTGAAAGTGCTTTTGTGAGCGGGTTAGCCACATTGCTTTCTGTAGGTACTCTGTAAATCTTCATAGCTCCTCACTGTACAATCTCTCGTATGAGATGGAACCGCCGTAGAATATGTTTGGAACGTTAGTGCGATCTTGGTTCTTTAGCCTGTGTAATTGCTCTGTTGTTATCACAAAACAACTCAGTTGCATCACTAGCGCTGGGAACCACTCCAAGTTTAGAAATGAACTTCTTGATCCACACAGATTCCTTTGCAGCATTAGATGCGACAATATATTTGGCCTATGTTATAGAATCTGCAACTGTTTCTTGTTTGGAACTCTTCCAGCTCACAACTCCATTTTTTAGGCAAAACACAAATCCTGATTGCAATCTATAGTCATCTTTGTCAGTTTGGAAGCTAGCATCAGTGTAAACCTTTACCACGAGCTCTTCCTCACCACTGTATACAAAGAATTGATCCTTAGTCCTTCTCAAGTACTTTAGGATGTTCTTTATGGATGTCCAGTGACATTCACCTGGATCTGACTGATATTGGCTCATCATGCTCAAAGCATACGACACATCAGGATGAGTACATAACATCACGTACATGATAGATCCAATTATTGATGGATAAGGAATCTTACTCATGTGTACCCGTTCATCACATGAACTAGGACATTGGACTTTAGAGAGTGTAACCCCATGGGACATGGGCAAGTTACCTCTCTTAGAACCTTCCATGCTAAACCTCTTTAGCACCTTGTCAATGTATGTGCTCTGGCTTAGGTCTAGAAGCCTTCTAGATCTATCTCTATAGATCTTGATTCCTAGTATATCAGATGCTTCTCCTAAATCCTTCATAGAGAAGGTCTGCCCCAGCTAACCTTTTACTGTCTGAAGAGTAGGGATGTCATTTCCCATCAACAGTATGACATCCACATACAATATGAGAAATATGACTGTGCTCCCACTAACCTTTTTGTAAACACAAGGTTCATCTTCATTTTGACTAAAGCCAAACTTTTTGACTACTTTGTCAAAACATAGATTCCAGCTCCGAGATTCTTGCTTCAATCCATAGATTTATCTTTGTAGCTTACAGACTTTATTGGCTTCCTTTGGATCGATAAAACCCTCAGGTTGTGTCATGTACACATCCTCCAGTAAATTCCTGTTAAGGAATGTTGTTTTAGCATCCATCTACCAAATCTCATAGTCATGATAAGTTGCAATGGCAAGCATGAACTTGATGGATTTAATCATGGCTACTGGTGAGAAGGTCACGTCATAATCAATGCCTTGAATTTGACGAAATCCTTTCACAACCAATCTACCTTTATAGGTTTGAACATTTCCATCCACGTCGGTCTTCTTCTTGAAGACTCACTTGCATCCTATGGGTTTTACCCCTTTGGGTTGATCCACCAAGGTCCATACCTTGTTGGTGTACATGGATTCCATCTCAGATCTCATGGCTTTGATCCATTTCTCACATTTTAGTCCCTTAGTATCTTCTAGATAGGAAGTTGTCTCATCTTCTATGCCCAATTTGTCATTGTCTTGAGTCACGAGAAATCTAAATCTCTCAGGCTCAAGTCATGTCCTACTAGACCTATGAGGTTCCTATGTTATATTTAGAACTTGAAATTCTACAACAGTTTGTGAGTCTTCATGTTCCTTATGTACGTCCTTGAGTTCTCTGCTTTCTTGTTGATGCTCTACATTCCTCCCACTAATTCCTTTGGAAATAAATTCCCGTTCAAGAAATAGTGTAGTCCTAGAAACAAACACTTTGTTGTCAGTTGGTGTGTAGAAGTAGTATCCCCGAGTTTCCTTGGGGTATCCAACAAAATAGCATTTTTCAGATTTGGGTCCAAGCTTTTCAGGAAATTGTTTCCTAACATAAGCTTCACGTCCCCAAATCTTTAACATAGACAAATTGGGACGATTCTCATTCCATATCTCATATGGTGTCTTTTGAACCGATTTGGAAGGTACACGGTTAAGTGTAAATGATGCGATTTCAAGAGTATATCCCCAGAACAATATTAGAAGTTCAGCTGAACTCGTCATTGATCGTACCATGTCTAATAATGTACGGTTCCTTCTTTCTGACACACCAGTATGTTGTGGTGTACCAGGTGGAGTCCATTGTGATACAATACCACAGTCCCTTAGAAGGTCCTCAAACTCTTGACTTAAGTATTCGCCACCTCGATCTGAACATAGTGCTTTAATACTCTTACCAAGTTGCTTCTCTACTTCATTCATGAAAGTCTTGAATATTTCAAGAGTTTCTGACTTATGTTTCATAAGATATATGCATAGCCATACCTACTGAGATCATCAATGAAGGTAATGAAGTATTGACAGCCTCCTCTAGTATTTGATCTAAAAGGTTGATAACCTCCCATTTTGTGATGTTATCTTAATAGTTTTCCACATTTTTCCATACTCTTTCTCAGATAAATTAGATAGAACCCTTAACTTTCCTCCTTCATTGCAAACATACATTTAGATTAACTTTTCTCTTTTATTCTTACAGAAAAACAAAAAAAATCATCAAAAAAGCCCCAAACGGTCTTGGAGACAGTATGAAGACCAAATGATCCTAGGACCGCATGGAGTCACGCGGTCCCGAGAGCGCATGGAGCCACACGATCTCGATACCGCATGGAGCCACACGGTCCTGAGACCGCATGAAGCCAACTAGTCCCAAGACCGCATGAAGCCAACCAGTCTCGAGACCGCATGAAGCCAACCGGTCCCAAGACCACATGGAGTCACGCAGTCCCGAGACCGCATGAAGACAACTGGTCCCAAGACCGCATGAAGCCAACCGGTCCCGAGACCGCATGGAGTCACATGGTTCCGAGATTGCATGAAGCCAACCGGTCCCGAGACCGCATGGAGTCACACTGTCTCGATACCGCATGAAGCCAACCGGTCCCGAGACCGCATGGAGTCACACGGTCCCGAGACCACATGAAGTCAAACGGTCTCAGAGCCCAAATGGTCTTCACGACCGTTTGGACCCAAAACTGCCCAAACCATTTGGACTTCACTTAAAGCCTATAAATAAGACCCAAGGGGTCCTGACAAAATCATCAAGTCTCAGACGCCCAAAGGATGCCTCTACTGCTCCAGAGCCGTTTCATTCTTCATCCTCTGCCCTGAGGCTTCCAGTCTGAGATCCACATTCTGTCCAGAAGCTGCTTTCTCTCTCATCGCCCAAGAAGGTGGGAAGAGGAGACTTCATCATCGAGCAACCTGTAAAGAGCGAAGATCGTCTTTCTCTCTCTCCAAGGGGTTGACCTTCCTCTCTCCTCTGTAGGGATGATGTACTCTCTCTCTCTTCTTGCCTCCTTCTTTGTCCTTGCTATGAGAGAGTAGTCTTATTCACTAGGGTGCGGGGAGTAGCCCCTCTACCCATATTTTCATTTCATGCAATGTAATCCATAGTTTGCAATAGAGATATACTTTCTTTTCGGTTCAACATCAATCGTTTAATGAATGCTCATTGCTTGATCACCAACTTGTGTTATCTTTTATCTTTTAGTATGGATTGTCTACGTTTGTACTATTAGATTCGAATCTCGATTGAATGTTGGTTCTTGATGCATGTATCCACCATGCATATGTTTCGGTATCTAGGAGTGTTTTTCAGAAGTTGGAGTAAACTCCCTTCCATCGTTGTACTTTTATACTATGAAATGAAATCAGTTGACGTATGAAAGTACAACCTTGATAAGTCGAGAAAACACACTTTGCGAAGGGAATGATGTAAAGTAAGTGACCATTCATTCGGGGACGGCTGGCATTGCAACATTCCCACACTTCTCATAGTTAGTTCTCTGAAAGGAAACTAAATCTACAAAGATACTAACTATTTAGACTTGTTGGTTGTTTACACTAATGAGTTTCAATCATTAAGAATGATCTTTTACTCAACTAGTTATATCCCACAAGTATACGAGAGTAGTTGTAGTCGAGGTCGAACACAAGGTGTGTTGGTTAGTTAGGCGCAAGAGTTAAGATTTTCAATAATCTAGATCGTTGTACACAAGATGATTGGATTAGAACAACTAAATTATACATTTAAAACAAAACAGTAAATTATCACTTAAGAAAGGTTAAGATTCAGATTTGGAAGGATCTTAGACTTGGGATTTCACTATCACATCATATCTTATATTAAAATACAAATTTAAACATGTTAATTAACTTGTAAAAGAGGTTTGTTGTCATCACTCACCTCTCGGTGAAGTGATGATGATTTTAACTCCATACATCACTCTCGTGTATGTATTTCATTTCAAATCACAAACCTTGCTCCTAAACATAATCCCAGCCACTCTCGTGGTCAAGAACAAGTTGCCAAAAGAGTAACTCCATACTCTCAAACACATCTTATCATATTATGAAAGAAAGTATAAAACATGCAAGTATGATGGCCAATCACACAAACAAGCATTTCAGATCCGAAACAACTCTTGGAACATGCAAGAAACTAACATTTAGTAGGAAATTCATATATTCATGCAAGCTATGACATGGGAGTTACTCTCTCATGCCTAAGAAAAAGAATCTACTCATCCATAATGATGTACAACAGAAAATGTGCAGAAATTTCAGAGTTTAACATGGTTTAGAGAAGTAAAAGCTAAGAAATCCCAAGGTGTAACCAAAGGAACGTAGAATTCCGACTTGAGGATGAAATCCCACTTCTACAGCTACTCCAAACCGGACAAACTTCCCTCCCGAGAAGCTTTGTGGAGTGAAGAAGCTCTGTTGCACCTTGGAGAAGAAGCTTGGAGAAGAAGAGAGGAAGAATGGGGTTTCTTTGGCAAGAAACCACCTCCTTTCCCCTCAAAATCGCCCTCCTATGCTCTAGGCTTGATCTAGGATGAGAGAACTTCCACAAATGACTGGGCATAACTGCCCATTAAGTTCCCACTTCATTTTAAACAAAAACCCATATTTTTCAAAATGCTGAAACTGCCAGGTGCACGCCGTGCACTTAAAGTACACGCCGTGCAACTTTCCAGAAACTTTCAATTTGCTCTAGAATGCACTGTGCACGGCGTGCACTGAAGAAATACACGCCGTGCAACTATCCAGGAACCTTTAGCTTCTAGGTGCACGACGTGTGCTGAAGAAATGCACGTCGTGCAACTTTCCAGAAACTTTCAACTCCCAGGTCCACGCCGTGTAACTTTCTAGAAACTTTAGTCTGCTTGACGCTCCCAGGTGCACGACGTGCACTTTCAGTGCATAGGTTCGATTTACATGTTGTAAAAAGTGGTATTTGCGTAGTTTCGAACCCTAAAACATGTAGATACTTGAAGAGTGATCCAATAAGAGATAATATGATATATTCCTCATCATTTCATTGCAAAATATAGTACCTACAATCCAAACCATGAGACAAGTAAGAATAGCTAAAAATATAGAATCTAGCATGAATGAGAGTGATAATTGATTCAAAACAACATGAATATGCAACCAAACATGATCCAAAAGATGATATGATTTGTGCACATCAAATCCCCCTAAGCTTAAACCATTGCTTGTCCTCAAGCAAAAAGAGCATAGAAACATAAATGAAGAATTATCAAGTTCATGAATAGATCAAATGAAATGAAAGATGTGTGTAAGACCAAACCAACCATGATCAACATGTTTATGCTCATAGCCATCAATTCAACTTAAACATCCAAGAAAGAGATTTTTAGTTCAGCAGGGGTGGTCACAATTAAATGAATCAATCAATTAAACAACACTAAGTAGAATTTGGATGACCAAGCCAAACAATTAGTGGATGTGCAACTCAAACTCTCAACTATTAATGATACAAATGATGAAATCTTAGTTAAAATTGACAATTTTAGTTGTACTCTCCTTCTTTCCCAAAATTGATATGACAATGTATTATGGGTTCCGACACTCGGCTGCTAATGTAGGCTTATGCACACGTGGAATGTCGGTTGGGGTATTTTACCCTCTTTTAAGACATACCACCTAACCATCGTGGCCAGATCGGACTTACACTAGGCTAGCATGATATGTGGGCAGTTTAGCCATCTTTTATGGGGTATAAAGATGAGATAAGCCAAAAGAAATTTTAAAATTTTCCAAAACATAGGAGAGTCAACTAAATTGCAACATCATCTTGATTTCATTCATTTGTTTTGAAATTTTTTCATTGAAAGAGTGGTTGAAAATGCACTAAGAGCTTGACAAGGGCATCCCGTATTCCAAATGATGTTGTGAAGTTGATTTACTCACAAAAATTGAAACCATTACATGTTTTAAGCAATCAAGGATGTGAAAGATGAATGTTCAGGCTAGAAGCATAAACCAAAGTTAAGCACATGTTGATGGCCAAAAGGTTTCATTTGATTAATGCATGCCTTTTACAATTTCTCCAAATGATATTTCTCATCAAAAGAGGACAATCTGTTAAGCATAGGAGTTCTATCCACATATAAAAGATAAACCTCATATCATACTAGATTTGCCACCAGAAGAGAAAAATTGAAAACAAAAGACTGAAATGTGAACACAAAATAAAAGCAAATGACAAGAAGCAAATAACATGAAAGGGAAAAGCTAAAAGAACTTGGTTACAATCCGGTTGCTCCCCCCTAAGCTTGAAAGCTGCAGTGTCCTCACAGCATAAATCAAACTAAAAAGGTTGCAACCAGGTACCTCATCATGGTGGAAACATCAAAGTCCATGGAGGACCGATGCTCTGATTTGCAGCTGGAAATTGTTGTGCTAAAGATTTATGCCTCCTTGCATATATGTCCTTGATTTGGGGCAAGCAAAATCACCTATGAGCTGCAGCAAGAATAGTCTTTTGTATGCCAGTACTATTTGTCTTTTTATTCTCCTTTGAAGCATCATCAAAATATGAGCTGGGAAGAGTGTTCTCATTATAAAGTAATGTGTCATCTAGAATGTGAGGAGGAAGTACATGTGGCTTGCTTGAAGAATCAACATGTAGAGCATGTGTTGTATCTTTCTCCCCTTTAGTTGAAACTTCGTAATCGTCATGGGTATCAACATCATCATACTTTGAAGGATATACCTCTATAAAAACTCCATTCTTCAATGTCACCGGCCTGAAATATGTAGGATTCATCTCTGGTGGACTAGGCAAGAAAGGTGGAAATGCTTCTTTGCTAAAAAGAGTTTGCTGGGTAATTTGTTTCTCCAAGATGTGTGCATGAGTGCTAATATCGTCCACCTTAGAAGAGAGTTGGAAAATGGCACCCTTCATTGATTGTCTTTGTTGATGGAACTCCTCATTTTGCTGCATTTGAGTTGAAATAAATGTTGCAAGCATGGACTCTAATCTAGAAGTTACTTGTGGTTGTTGTGGCTGAATGAAATTTGGGTTTGCATTGATGTAGAAGTCTGGTGGAGTGTAGCCCATTGGAGAATAAATAGAAGAAGCATAACATGTAGAAGATGAGTGTCCAAGCAACCCACATGAATCACAAATAATATTGGCTGCTTGAAATGGCTGTGTGCTTAGCTTATCAAACCTTTGTGATAAAGTGTCTATCTTTGCTGCAATTATGTCTATAGCACCAACCATGTGATCTTCCCTTTGCTTTCTGGAAGTATTATGTGAAAAGGATGGGTGGTAGCTTGTAGCCGGACTCCATTGGAAATGATTTGCTGTCATATCTTCAATAATAGCATAGGCTTCTCTATAAGATTTGTTCATTAGAGCTCCATTTGCAGCTGCATCAATAGACATCCTTGTATTGTAGCACAAACCATTATAGAAAGATTTCTATAGAAGCCAATTGCTTAGACCATGATGTGGACAAATATGTTGAAGATCTTTGAACCTCTCCCATGTATCATACAAGGTCTCTCCATCCCTTTGAGAATAATTGATGAGTTGACTCCTTAGCTGCAAAGTTTTGCTAGGTGGAAAATATATTGCCAAAAAGACCTTTAGAAGCTCCTTCCAAGTGTTGATTGACTTCTTTGGCAAATTATAGAGCCATGCCTTGGCTCTATCTTTAAGAGAGAATGGAAAAAGAATTAGGCGTATCCCATCAGTAGGAACACCATATATCTTTATGGTGCTTAGCAACTGCAGAAATTCAGCAATGTGGAGGTTTGGATCCTCCATTGGTGTCCCTCCAAATGCATTCAGTTGTAGCAATTGTATGATGGATGGGCTGGTAGAAAACTCCTCTGCCTCAAATTCTGAAATATTAATAGGCCCACTCATGTGCATTGCAGTTGTACCAAAGTAGTCCTTAAGAGGAAGATCATCCTCCTTGACTAGTTCTTCATGTGAATCCAGAGGATTAGGTAGATGTGGCATAGATGGTGGTGTTGTATGTTGTATGGATGTTGGTGGTGTATATGAGGGTGTGGAAAAATGTGATATGGGTGTTGGTGGTATATATGATGGCGGTGAATTAGGTGTGGATGTAGGTGGCATGGATGAATTAGGTGTGATTGATGGTGGTGTGGATGAAGGATGTGTGGATGAGGGTGGGGCATAAGATGGTGACATGAATGATGGTTGTGTGGGTTGTCATTCATCCATACATGTTTGGGTTTCACTCCTTGCTCCATGAGGGCTGCAAACGATGTGTTCATTTTTTGAATTTAGCGATATGCAGGGTTCAAGGATCTTTTTATGAACACCCCATATGCTCCTGCAAATAAACAAGGTGAGTAAGATACAAAAACAAACATGGAAGGTACAACAAATTATGATGATCATGATGAATTATGATTTATGGATATGATGGTGGATAGGAAGGTTGTGATCTAGTCTCATTTACTTATCAACAACTCTTACTCTAACAGGAATACTGATGCTCCCTGGCAACTGTGCCAAAAAACTTGTTGGTTGTTTACACTAATGAGTTTCAATCATTAAGAATGATCTTTTACTCAACTAGCTATATCCCACAAGTATACGAGAGTAGTTGTAGTCGAGGTCGAACATAAGGAGCGTTGGTTAGTTAGGCGCAAGAGTTATGATTTTCAATAATCTAGATCGTTGTACACAAGATGATTGGATTAGAGCAACTAAATTATAGATTGAAAACAAAATAGTAAATTATCACTTAAAAAAGGTTAAGATTCAGATTTGGAAGGATCTTAGACTTAGGATTTCACTATTACATCATATCTTATATTAAAATACGAATTTAAACATGTTAATTAACTTGCAAAGGAGGTTTGTAGTCATCACTCACCTCCCGGTGAATTGATGATGATTTTAACTCCATACATCACTCTTGTGTATGTATTTCATTTCAAATCACAAACCTTGCTCCTCAACATAATCCCAGCCACTCTCGTGGTCAAGAACAAGTTGCCAAAAGAGTAACTCCATACTCTCAAACACATCTTCTCATATTATGAAAGAAAGTATAAAATATGCAAGTATGATGGCCAATCACACAAACAAGCATTTCAGATCTGAAACAACTCTTGGAACATGCAAGAAACTAACATTTAGTAGGAAATTCATATATTCATATAAGCTATGACATGGGAGTTACTCTCCCATGCCTAAGAAAAAGAGTCTACTCGTCCATAATAATGTACAACAGAAAATGTGCAGAAATTTCAGAGTTTAAAATGGTTTAGAGAAGGAAAAGCTAAGCAATCCCAAGGTGTAACCAAAGGAACGTAGAATTCTGACTTGAGGACGAAATCCCACTTCTACAGCTGCTCTAAACCAGACAAACTTCCCTCCCGAGAAGCTTTGTGGAGTGAAGAAGCTCGGCTGCACCTTGGAGAAGAAGCTTGGAGAAGAAGAGAGGAAGAATGGGGTTTCTTTGGCAAGAAACCACCTTCTTTCCCCTCAAAATCACCCTCCTATGCTCTAGGCTTGCTCTAGGATAAGAGAACTTCCACAAATGACCAGCATAACTGCCCATTAAGTTCCCACTTCATTTTAAACAAAAACTCATATTTTTCAAAATGTTGAAACTGCCAGGTGCACGTCGTGCATTTAAAGTGCACGCCGTGCAACTTTCCAGAAACTTTCAATTTGCTCCAGAATGCATTGTGAATGGCGTGCACTAAATAAATGCACGCCGTGCAACTTTCTATGAACCTTTAGCTCCTAGGTGCACGACGTGTGCTAAAGAAATGCACGCCGTGCAACTTTCCAGAAACTTTCAGCTCCCAAGTGCACGCCGTGCAACTTTCCAGAAACTTTGGTCTGCTTGATGCTCCCAGGTGCACGGCGTACACTTTTGGTGCACGGTGTACATTTTTGGTGCACGGCGTGCACCTGGCTGTTCTGGGTTGTTGTGTATTCTGCTCATAACTTTCAGTGCGTAGGTCCGATTTACATGCTGTAAAAAGTGGTATTTGCATAGTTTTGAACCCCAAAACATGTAGATACTTGAGGAGTGATCCAATAAGAGATAATATGATATATTCATCATCATTTCATTGCAAAATATAGTACCTACAATCCAAACCATGAGACAAGTAAGAATAGCTAAAAATATAGAATTTAGCATGAATGAGAGTGATAATTGAGTCAAAACAACATGAATATGCAACCAAACATGATTCAAAAGATGATATGATTTGTGTACATTAAGACTCCTATTGCAAGTTATGTTTTTATGTTGCATGTTTTGATCCATTCGTAATGGTAGTGAAAGCCGATCACATCCTAGTGGTTTCTTATCATTGTTTACAATCTTAAAATTACTTCCTTGCTTTGTCTTCACTTGCACTTAGTTTAAAACAACCAAATCAAATCTTCGATCTAAGTACCAACTATTAAGGAGTTAAGTGAGATTCTAATGTTTTCCATCTTTTTACTCCCAACAAGACCGTTGTCATGTGGATTCGACCCTTAACTATACTATGATAAGACTTCCACATATCCTAGCATACGTGGGTGGAGTTCTCAATCTAGTATAAGCAAGGCTAAACCTAAAGACTCACTATCTTTAGGATTTTTAGTGGTACACGCAATTCCATGTGAGTGGAAGCTCCATCAAAAATTGGCGTTGTTGTCGGGGACAACGGAACATTTTAATTTCATTTACCATCTTGTTAATTGGTTAGGGTTTTACACTTTTCTTTAAACATCACTCCATATCTTCTCGAATTCATCATATCTCCTGCATCATCTAAAAGGTGTGTTTCTTCCTCTACTCAGGTAGAAGATTTGTATGCGACCATCGCATAATCTTGGATTCTCCCTTGATCCAGAGTATGACTCTGAGGTAGAGAGAAGCTTCCACCACCGCATTAGACTTAACCACCAAAAAGCCAGGAAAATGGCTGAAGATCAACGCCAAGTTGCGTTAGTAATAGAAAGGGTCAATGGCGCCATAGCCGCTCAGAGAGCACAACTCATTGTTGACACTCGTGCTCAGATCCAAGTGGAGATCCGAGCTGAAGAACAGGCCCGCATCCGAGCTGAAAACGAAGCAGCTAACCAAGCTGCCCAGTTAGAGCTAAGAAACAAGCAATTGAGGGATTATGTCGTCCCCAAGAATTATGAAGATAATCATCCAGTCCGGCCACCAATCATCAACATACCCAATTTAGAAATCCGGACACAATGGATTCAAATCATGCAGGGCATCTCATTCTCTAGTGGTTCTGGAGATGACTGCATGGATCACTTGAAGAGGTTCAAGGCACTTTGCCAACTTGTCCCACAAGCCGGAGTTGCCTTTGATGCAATAATGCTACATCTTTTCCACTTCACTCTATCTGGAAGGGCTTTGAGTTGGTACTACTCACTTGATAGGGAGCCAATCATCACCACCTGGGCTCCCTTAGAAGAAAAGTTCCTGGAAAAGTTTTTCCCTCCTTCATTAACCTACGAAATTAGGGGATAGATCAACCATTTCACCCAACTTCCTGGAGAATCACTCGTAGAAGCATGGGAAAGATTCAAGGAGCTTCTAAGGAAGTGCCCTCATCACGGTATCTCCCAAAATCAATTAATAGAAACATTCTATAGGGGGGTGAGTGATGATATCAAGAAATTTCTGGATTCCTCATATGGAGGAAATTTTATGAGGAAGAACTACGAGGATGCTTGGAAAATCATTACACTTGGAGTTGAGAACCAATCCAATTGGGGATGATCATCCGGTAAGGGAGTCCTCAAAGTTTATAAGGCCGAGGAATCAATGGAAATGAAGGCTATTGCTGAAGCTTTAAAGACTATAGCTCACAAATAGCAGGCACTTGAAAGTTCATTTGGAGAATATGATAAGAAGAAACACCCCCAAGTCCAACAAGTTAAAGCTGCTACAAGAACTTGTGAAGCCTGTCATGCATCTGATCACCCTACACTGTCATGTGGCTTACTTTACAATTTTATGATGGATATGCAACCACCACAACAGCAGTACGAACCAATCATCGAACACCCCGAAGATCAGAATTACACTATTACAGAAACAGCATTCAGTGTCGCTTTTCTGGGCGTCGGTTATTTAACAAAATTGATGCCTATAATATTCAACGTCGGATATTTAGGAACCCCGACGTCTATATTCAAAGACCATCCAGACATGGGTACCGCTTTGTAGTCAGTTTCGGCTGGGTAAAACAAACCGACGCCTAAAATCGTCCACGAAATCCAATTTTCGAGCGAAAATTGTTTTTGCCCCAACGTATCACATACATCGTCGGTTTTTTAACTACTAACCGACGCCGATATAAGATAGAAATTTGCACGAAAAGTTCCCATTTAGGCGCCGGTTATCCTTTGATAACCGACGCTGATAATCATTCCCGCCAAATAATTTAGGGCAAAGATTGTCTAATTGGACGTCGGTTTTTTAATATCAATCGGTGCTTAAAGGTAAAAGGCATCATTTTTCTAGATAACCGACGTTGTTGACAAACCTAATAGACCTATATCACCCGGCTCTTCCCCTTCCTTCTATTTCATCGCGATAGTTTGCTGTGATCGCCGCTCACCTAAAATTGCCCGACGATCGCCCGACGACCCCCGCTGCTGCTCGCCGCCGCTGCTGCTGGTGCGGCTTTTCTCGCCGCCGCCTCTTTCTCTTGTTGCTGCCACTGCTACTCGCCGGTCTGCTCTTCTCTTCTCCTGGTGCCACTACTGCTCGCCACTCTGGTCTTCGCCTGCTCACCGCCACTGTTGTCGTCGGTCGCCTCCGCTTTTCTCCATGCTAGCTCTAGGTAGCCCTAGCCTCTTTGCTTCCTTTTCCGTAGCTCCTTACCAACAGCAAGCATGGTCATGGTTGTGTTGGCCTACCACGGCCATGTTGGACAAGCACGGCCGTGGATGTGTTGGCCTACCACAACCGTGCTTCGTATCCTAGGATTTACATAAAGCATTACATACAGATTTGTTCATATCCTTACCAATAGCAAGCACGGTCGTGGTTGTGTTGGCCTACCATGGCCGTGTTGTCCAGCACGGCCGTGGTAGGCCAACACAGCCATGACTGTGCTTGCTGTTGGTAAGGATATGAACAAATCTTTATGTAATGCTTTATGTAAATCCTAGGATATGAACAAATCTTTTGCTTGCATATATTTGTGTTTCTAATCCTAATATTTGACCTAATTCAATAAATTTTGATGCATGTTGAAATAAGATTTAAACTTGTCCATTCTAGAATCCTAATTTGATTTGATTAAACCCTAACATTGATGAAACCCTAACATCAATAGTGATGAAACCCTAACAGAACATGTCTTTGGCATTGGTTGTTTATGCCCTTTTGTATATAATGTGTTTGTTAGCCTAGAAACCCGTCCAAGATTTACTCATTAGGAGTAAATCTTGGATAGTCCCCAGTTTGGGACTATTCTTGAACACCTAATCTCACTTAGGATGTAAGTGTATAATGTGTATTGGGTTTTTGACAAAATTTCGGTAGCATTTCCCCATTTATTCTCTAAGTACATATGTACTTAGAGAACAACGGGGAAATGCTGTCGAAATTTTCTTAAAAACCCGATACACATTATACACTTACTAGTGAGATTAGGTGTTCAAGGATGGGATAGGTGGTACACATGTATTATATATCAGAATGACATTTATTATATATCAGAATGACATCACATTTATTATAATTGATAAAAGATCACAATTTTAGAGGCATGCATGTTTATATTTTTTATTGAAGCTAAATGTCTTCTTTTTTAATATCAATATCATTTTTAGATTTGATGTTTCATTATCTTCTAGTTAATACAAATGCTAAATGTTTGCCTTTTTAATGACATTTTCAGATGGCTGACCATGACGAGCATGATGTCCATGATGAGCATGAAGTCCATGATGAGAATGTTGTCCATGATGAACATGTCAAGGATACCAATGTAAGTTCTAAAAACATATCATGTATTTCTATAAAATTCATTATCTTCTATTTATGTCATATATCCCATATTTCTATATTGGGCTAATTCTGTGTGTTTATTTTTGTCAAATTTTAGGTTGATGATGCACATGTACCCACTGAAGCACTGGAGGAACTTGATGTGCATCACCAAACACTTAACAAGAAAAGGGGCATCACTCTGTTGAAGAAGTTAATAGCACTAAGTGGCAGTGGATCCAGATTGGTTATGGAGTTTGATAATGGAGGAAATGCAATTGGAGTGAACCGCAATAATTTTGTAAACTATCTTGGGGTTGTCACTCGAAGCCATTGTGGTGTTAAGTATGATAATTGGCATAAAGTTCCTCAGGCGAAGAAAGACTTGATATGGAAGGATTTATGTGTGAGTTATTATTATTTGCAATTCTATTTTGTAGACTACAAATTCTATTATTTGCAATTCTATTTTTGGATACTAGTTAATAACAATTCTATTTTACCAAATTTGTTTGCATTGGATGAGAAGCTGCATCGTAAAAGCATGATGCAACGCGCTCGAAAGATTGCTAAGGAACTATAGGACAAATCTCAATAGATAGTACATAAAAGATGGTGATAAGAAGAAGAAGTCAGCCATTGAACAGTGGAACTTCTTGGACAAAGAAGATTGGGACACGTTTGTTGCTTCAAGAAAATCTGAAGAATTCAAGGTATTAGGCGTCACTCCCAATTTAATTAATATACATTGTATTCACCTATTCAATATTAACATTTAGTGCTACTAACCAAATCATTAATGTGCATACTAACTAGGCCCTCCGTGAGGCGCAAAAAGCAAGGCGTGCACTGAATGTGCATGACCACACTATGGGTCCAAAGGGCTATGCAAGTGTTCGCCAAAGACTACAGGCGAAGTCTGTTGCTACTCAAGAGTCCTCTACTACATTGTGCCACACCCATGCCTCGCCATGATGTCTGGATAGCTGGGAGACAAAAAAAGAAGGGTGAAATAAAGAAGCTCGTTACTGTTGAGGCGACTGCGAAAATGGTAAAATACAACTCTTAGAGCAATCGTTTGAATATTGATTATTTGTGGTATTAACTTACCAATTTATATTGATGGTGATTAGCGGGAGCTGCACGAGCAGAGGAAACAAGGAACGTTCATCTCTCAGGGCACAAGGGATGAATTGACAGTAGCTTTGGGTAACCCAGAGCATCCTCGACGTGTTAGGGGTGCAGGCGCTGATGTGGGCATCAAAGCATTCTTTGGGCCATCCCAGTGCAAACCCAGAGTGGGACTTTCACAAGAAGAGGTAACCTATTCTTTTTTTAGAATATTACTGCAAAAGGGATTTTAATAATAAGAAGCTAATGTTTCTTTTATCCATGTATAGGAGAATAAGAGAGTCGAGGATATAGTTGCTAAGAAGGTCAATGATATAGTTTTTTTTTTTTGAGGAAAGGTCAATGATATAGTTGCTGAGAAAGTCAAGGAAGAAATGGTGCGGTGGCAGGCATCTCAGGCTTCCAATCAGCCTATGGAGACCCACTCTTCTCCTGATGCATAGACTGAGAGTAATCTTGTAGACCCACCGCCTAACACGTCTGCTATAAGTATTGTTTATGACATTGTAGCTAGTCTTTTCAAGATGATATGTTTTCAAGATGATATATATATATGTATAATATTCTTTACGTAAATTTGTAGGCGTTGAAGTCATGCCGCTTAAGAATAAAGACTATGTTGTTGTAGAGGCGCAGGCTTACCCGTCCCTTCCTGGGGAAACATTTCATGGGACTCCAATGCCACATGGCTACATTCGTGTGAGCCTGATACGTGTATTACCCGATTGGAGGGATGCTACATTACCATATGCCCACCCGGATATTGATACACTTGTTGAGGCAAAAGGTTGGGTGATATTGTGGCCCAAAGCAGATGTCGTCTACACTACTGAAATTGTAAGATAAATTTACATTACTTTAGATTGTTAATGTATATATATGAGGTCAACTGATCTAAAATTATATATACAGGTTAAAAAGAAGACACCTAGAGCACCTAGGCCTCCACCTCCACTTCCTGCATTACCAACTTGGGTTCCAACTGACCTAAAATACCCGTTAGGTCCTTCTTGTAGGGGAATGGCATGTTGGCCACGGGCACATAATATACATTGACCTATAATTTTTTCTTTAGAAGCGAATTATGCAGGTCAATCATACGAAAGCTCTTTATTTATACAAGATATTATTGAGTTGTTTATATATGATTGGCTGAATACATCAATGATAGAGACATGGATAAGGTGAGATCTTGTTTATACATCCATATACCTTGTGTAAGATCTGGTGATCTGGTTTCTTATATATTAATGCATACGTAATACATGTTTTGCAGCTACTTAGTCGAAAATCAATGCAAACAATTTGCATTTGATCATGTGGGATTTTTTATTCCATCATTGATTAGTATGGTATCTAAAGACCCTGATAGTGTTCAACAATACTATATAGATGCTTTTACAATTTTTGGTCAGCAAAAGAAGACGATAATAATAGCTCCATTCAATGTCAAGTAAGTTTACTTTACTTATAATTTGGACTTAAGAAAATTACATTTTTATTGTGGATTTTGAGTTATTAATTTTTAACTTTTTTACCTCTAGCGGTAGGCACTGGGAGTTACTAGTTATTCTCCCTGAGATGTTCACTATTTATTATCTAGATCGCGCGGGGAGTACATTGAATACTAAAATTGGACACGTAATGAGATTGCCATTATTATGGTGAGAAATATTTCATTTTTATATCCGTTAACATTTGTTAGTACATTACTATTTAATTTACTGTGTTACATTAACAAGGGGTTTAGATGCATTCAAAAATGTTGGAGGAAAGGTCTCAAGGAAAAAGAACCAGCCAATAATTTGGGAGAATGTAAAAGTAAGTTCCCGACTCCAATGTATATATTATTTATGTGAACTGTGCTTAGTTGTATTTTTTTATATTTTGTATGTTTCAATTTATAGTGCGCTACACAAGACAACGGTTGGGCATGCGCATACTATGTGATGTGATTTATGCAGATGATTATCCAATATGCCGAATTGGACATCGATACCATACATGAGGTATTATATATAGTCTCATTAGTTAGTATGAAATATATCAATCTTATTTTTATATTATTACTTATATATATACATCATTCTCTTTGCAGGTGTTTAAAACTGACCACACTATAGGTAAACGCTTAAAAGATGTACATGCTCCATATACGATGGAAGTATTAAATGAAGTAAGAGAAGAATGGGCAAGAGCCATACAAACAGTGGCGATTGTAAGATATAATTGGGATGCTGATAGCGATGTTGAATGATATTTTGTAAATGAATATTTCTGAATGTTTATACATGTCTGAATGTTTCTACATGTATTTGAATGTTTCTACATGTGTGAATGTGACAATTGAATTGATGTCTGAATGTATCTACTTGTGTGAAAAGTATATTTGTTGATATTACAGGTTTGTGGCCTGTTTGTTGGCTGATATCAATGGATGTCGTAAACCTGCAGTTCAGAAAATTGAATTGTAGGTTCTCATCCTGCTGACCAGCCACAGCAGGCCTGCAAACTGATAAGAAAAAAAAACATATGCGTCGGTTATTTATAGAACATCGTCATCAAAGGCTTACAGCGTCGGTTATTGGATAAAATAGGGGCCTAATATGACAAACAACTCGACCGTGCAGGAAAGGACGGCCGTGGCGGAAAAAGCGTCGGGTATTAGTACAAAACCAACGCCTATAGTACTAAACACGGTCGTGCTTACCGTTTGGGAATATGGCGTCGGGTTTTTAGTTGCAAACTGATGCGGAAAGTGTCCTAGATGGCGCCCATTTTGTGGCGCGAACCCTTTTGGCGCCGGTTATAAAACCGACGCCGAAGAGTTCGACCTTTAGCGGTGCCCACATAGGTGTCGCTTGAGAACCGTCGCTAAAAGGGCTTAAACAACCGATGCCAAAGACATGTTCTGTAGTAGTGATATGCCCGAACAAGTCAATTCCATTCATTCCATACCGGGACAAGCTTACTATAATCCAAATCAATCAAGAAACCACCCCGGTTTTCAATATGGGAATCATGTGGGGACTGCTAACTCGCAACATCAAACACAAGGCGGATCCTCCAATAGGTTGCCACCTGGATTTCAAAGTAACTTTAACCAAAATGAAGGGAACCTCAGAAATAATTTCCCAAGATCCAACTACCCTAGAAATCCTTTCGCCTACTATCAATATACCCATCCTCCTCTACACCCAAAACTACACCCTCAGCTGCAGCAACCGCAGCAACCTCAGTTAACACCACCTCCGCAACAAGGACAACAACTCACTCAGAAAAATGCCCCTTCCCAGCCAACAGATGAGATGACTATGATCAGGCAGATGTTACAGTCACAACAAACCATGCTTGCCAATCAGCAAGCTCAGTAGAAGGCCATGGAGGCTCAACTAGCACAAATTGCTGCCCAACTGAAGCCACCAGAAGGTACTTTCGCTGGTCAACCAGAGTCAAACCCTAGACACGATCAAAATAGACCAGAGCAATTGAATGTCGTCACTACAAGATCTGGTCGTGTCTTTCATGAAACTATGAGAATCTCTCATGATGATGATGATACACCTGTCTTTACTCCGAATGCAAGCCCAAATCTAGGAATTGAGAAATTTGTAGAGACCGCAAAAGGCAAAGAAAAGGAACAAGCTCCTAAAGAGCCAGAAGTTCCACAATATAAACCTAGGATACCATATCCAGGAAGATTGAGAGAGACTAAAATGGACACTAGGTTCCAAAAATTCAAGGAGGCGATGAAGAAACTTTATATCGATATCTCGCTCCTCGATGCTCTCTCTGAAGTACCAGCTTGGGTTAAATATCTAAAAACTTTACTATCAAGGAAATACATTACTAAAGAACAAGAGACAGTCAAACTGGCTCAGACCACCTCCAATATCATTCTTAATAAGATGCCCAAGAAAAAGAAGGACCCTGGTTCTTTCGGTATTCAATGTTGTATTAGAAATGCTTTGAGCAAAAAGGGATTAGCCGACCTAGGGGCTAGCATATCTATTATGCCATACTCTATGTGTAAAAGATTGGGCTTTACTGATTTACTACTCACAAAGATGACAATTCAGTTAGCTGATTCCACTATCACTGCACCTCTAGGAATTATTGAAGACATTCCAGTCAGGATAGGCAAGGATTCTTATGTCCCATGTGATTTTGTCATTATGGACATCAAGGAAGATCTCATATACCCAATAATATTTGGCAGACCCTTCCTTGCCACGGCTAGGGCACTCATTGATGTTGAAGCTAGCACGATCATTCTGAGACTGGGGAAAGAAGCCATTCAGTTCTGGGTCCTCAACAGCATGAAAGGTCCCAACATTCAGGAGGAAGTTTTTCACTTAGATGCAATACATCAAATGTCACAATTGGAAATATTTGAACCATCTGATGAGTTAGAAAATGTCCTAATAAATCCAGAAGTCAAATTCTCATCCAACGAATTAGTTCAACAGTCCTTGCAACGCTTAGAGAAAGCTGAAGAAGCACCAACAGCCACTTTTGAGGAGCTCAAATCTGTCACTATTTTAGAAACAACAGAAGCACCTAAGGCTCCCGAAATGAAAATCCTACCAACGGGACTTAAGCACGTCTTCTTGGATGAAGAAAAACTATGTCCAGTAATCATCAGTTCCACTCTAATGAAAGACCAGGAAGAAAGGCTTCTTGTTGAGTTGAAGAAACATAAGAAAGCCATTGGGTACAAAATAACTAACCTGACAGGAGTAAACCCAGCCTTATGCATGCATAGACTGCCCATGGTAGAAGAATTTAAGCCTTCAAGAGAACACCAGAGAAAGTTGAACCTCAATCTTAAAGAGGTGGTTCACCTTGAGGTCCTCAAACTGCTGAAAGCTGGTATTATCTACCCAGTCTCAGATTCCCAATGGGTCAGCCCTGTCCAAGTGGTCCCCAAAAAGGGGAGAACCACTGTCGTGTTAAATGATAAAAATGAGCTAGTGCCCACGAGGACTATCACAGGGTGGAGAATGTGTATCGACTACAGGAAACTAAACAAAGCAACACAAAAAGATCACTACCCTCTACCCTTTCTTGACGAAGTCCTCGAACGCCTAGCCCATCAAAAGTTTTTCTGTTATCTCGATGGTTATTCTGAATTCTATCAAATCCCTATACATCTGAAAGACCAAGAAAAAACAACTTTTACTTGTCCCATCGGGACATACGCTTTTAGGAGAATGCCATTCGGGCTGTGCAATGCGCCTGCCACCTTCCAAAGGTGCATGTCTGCTATTTTTGCAGGGCTATCCGAGTCCATAATGGAAATATTCATGGATGATTTTTCAGTTTACGGAGATTCCTTTGACAACTGTCTACTCAACCTTGGACAAGTCTTACAAAGATGTAAGGAAACGAACCTCATCTTAAATTGGGAAAAATGCCATTTTATGGTAACTGAAGGTGTCGTCCTCGGACATAGAGTGAGTGACAAAGGGATTGAGGTAGACAAAGGAAAAATTGATGTTATCTCGAAACTCTCGCCGCCAAAAGACATAAAAGGAGTACTAGCATTCTTGGGTCATGTTGGGTTTTATCGAAGATTCATTAAAGATTTCTCAAAAGTAGAAAAACCCATGACCCAATTATTGACCAAAGACGCCGAGTTCAACTTTGACCAAGAATGTCTACATAGATTCATAACTTTAAAGAACGCTCTAGTCTCTGCGCCTATCCTAAGAGCACCCGAATGGTCGCAACCATTCGAAATAATGTGTGATGCCAGCGACTATGCTATAGGGGCAGTGTTAGGATAGAGAATTGACAAAAAGCCTTACGTAATATACTATGCGTCCAAGACTCTTGATGAAGAGCAAAAGAACTACACCACTACAGAAAAGGAGTTCTTAGCTGTCATCTATGCGTTTGAGAAATTCCTCTCCTACCTGATTGGATCAAAGCTCATTGTCTACACTGACCACTCCGCCATATGATATCTAATTCAGAAACAAGACACAAAACCCAGACTTATCCGGTGGGTGTTAATGCTTTAGGAATTTGATTTAGAAATAAAAGACAAAAGTGGAGTGGAAAACGTCGTCGTTGATCATCTCATCCGCATTGAAGTCGAGGATGATGATAAAGTACCTATCCGAGACTCCCTCCCAGACGACCAACTAATGAAAATTACCACCGGATTCCCCTGGTATGTCGACATAGTGAATTATCGGGCTACAGGAATCATCCATCCTTCCGCCTCTCATCACGACAAAAAGAAACTCCTCCATGACGTTAAGCAATACTACTGGGACGAACCTTATCTCTTTTGCCTATGCGCAGACGGACTTTTCCGTCGCTACCTATCTGAAGAAGAGATTACTCTTGTCTTAGAATATTGTCATTCCGGCCCCACTGGGGGACACATGAGTTCGAAAAAGACAGATATGAAAGTTCCACAATCAGGTTTCTTTTGGCCAACGATAACAAGAGATTCCCGTGATTTTGTAAAATCATGCAATAAATGTCAACTTTCTGGTGGTATAACAAAAAGGAATGAAATGCCCCTCACTATGTGGCAAGAGATCGAACTTTTCGATGTGTGGGGGATAGAATACATGTATCCCTTTCCCTCTTCATATGGATTTTCCTACATACTGGTTGCAGTGGATTATGTCTCGAAATGGGTAGAAGCTATACCCACTGTTTCTAGCGATTCCAAACCAGTCATTAAGATATTTAAAGATATCATTTTTGCCATATTTGGAGTCCCCTGAACTGTCATATCTGACGGAGGGACCCATTTTCTGGATCGAAGCTTTGAAGCCCTCTTAAAGAAATATGGAGTCAACCATAAAGTTTCCACGCCTTACCATCCACAAACTAGCGGTCAGGTTGAAGTTTCGAATAGACAACTGAAGGCAATCTTAGAAAAAAAACATCAATTGACACCGTACTGACTGGTCCACCAAGCTTCCTGATGCCCTTTGGGCTTACCGAACAACTTATAAAACACCAATTGGAACAACCCCATTCCATTTGGTATACGGGAAATCATGTCATCTTCCAGTAGAACTGGAAGATAAGGCTTGGTGGGCCATTAAACAACTAAACTTTGATTTTAAAAGCACTGGAGAAAATAGACAACTACAGTTGCAGGAACTAGAGGAGCTCAGAATGACCGCATACCAAAGTGTCAGGATTTACAAAGAACAAACCAAGATGTGGCATGATGGCCATCTAAAAAGAAAAGACATCGCCATGGGAGACAAAGTCCTTCTTTTCAACTCCAGACTCAAAATGTTCCCCGAGAAACTTCATACAAAGTGGTATGGGCCTTTTACTATCAAGCACATATACCTGACTCGAGCCATCATAATTTTTGACGACAATGAAGGAGAAAGGACCGTCAATGGCCATAGATTGAAAAAATACTATACTCCAACAGACAAAATTCCGAAACAGACTATTGAGATCAGAGACCCCACATTATCACCATAACAAAATCAAAACTTCGTCGAGCCAGCGACGTAAAACCTAGGCGCTACTTGGGAGGCAACGCAAGATCTGTTTCTCACTATTTATCTTTTATTTTTATTTCCTTTGTTTAATTTAGGTTTATCATCTTTAATATGAAAATATAAAAATTCACATAAACAACCAAAACAAACATAAAAATATAAAAATCAAAAACATAAACCATCTCAAATGGTCTAGAAACCATTTAGTCCAAACGGTCCTGAAACCGTTTGGAGCCAAACGGTCTCGAAACCGTTTGACCTCGGGAATTTGTAAGGTCAACCCCTGAATCTTATAAATTTAACCCTACCCCCTCTCCTTCTTCTTTCTTTCGACTCTCAAGCTCTCTAAACCCTCACAAATGTTGTTTCATCTCCCCTGTTCCTACTCCTACATAGCTCGCTATGCTGGTTCACTCTACCACCATCACTCCCGCTTTCGCATGTCTTCACGACGTTCACACCTCCGTTACCGCCGCTCTTCGCATCACTGTCGTCATCATCACCCGTAATAGCAAGGTAGACCAGCGCACCACCATCATTGACACTTCCGTCTTTGCACCACCTCCGTTTTTACCATCGCCGACGTCTACGTCGCCGATGCGGCCCCTTTCTCTATTGCCTCCGTCATATCTATTGCCGCCAATATCGCTTCTCCTCTGTCTGCTGCACCTCCGTCGTTCCACCTTCCAAACGGTCTTGAAACTGTTTGGAGCCAAACTGTCTTGAAACCGTTTGGAGCCAAACGGTTTTGAAACCATTTAGTCTTCCAAACCACTTGATTTCCGCTAAAACATTAACACTTACATAACTTTAAACTTCTCTTTAATACACTTGATATCTTTGCAAACTCAAACCATCTTGACACATGATTTTATGCAAAAAAATTCAGATATGGACGGAACCGCCGAAGACCCGCACTAGACAACGGAGCAACTCATGGAGGACCGTGCCATGCTCCAGAAAATCATAGACACTCACCAAAAGACTAGACAGATCCCACCAAAGGTCAACTTGATAGCAATCATGTGTGAAATTGACCGCATCAACAGATGTCTAGCCGAGGAGCCCGAAGAAGAAGTGGAAGAAATCTCTTCCAGTGATGAAGGCTCCTCTTACGAGCCAAACTCCGAGGATGAATCCCCAACCGAAAGATCCAAGGGGAAACGAAAGGTCTAGGAAATTGCGACCGAACAACCCTCAAAAAAGCGGGCAAGAAAACAGGTACATCCCGCCACTACTAGGGAGAAAACCCTAGCAGGCTATATCCCATCAACCGTTACCACCACCCCTAGTACCACACTTGCAACCCCCACTACCCCTATCTTCTTAGTCATCACCACCACTGCACCACCACCAGAAAACCTTTTCATCCACACCATCCCATCCATCGACAAAACTTTAAAACCAACAAAGTATGTTTTTCAAGCGTACTAATGAAGATGGGGATATATGACCGAATCCTCACCCTGCTCGATAACACAAATCTCTCAAGATTGTGCTTTTTCCCCGAGATTTCATACGTCGAGCCCACAACATAATTCTTTACACATCTCACCAAAGAAGCGGTGGACATTATGGACAGAGAAAGGGACGGAGGTGATCGCAGGCTGGTCACCAGACTTTTTGCTCACAAAGTTTTCATAACAGAAAATCTATTGAATGAAATCTTCATAGACAACCAGGAGCAGCTAAAAAAGGCCAAAGTTGTTAGTACGGAGAGCTGCCAGTTCAATAGAGACAACTTTTGGAAATCCCTAACAGGGATCCCTAATTATGAGGCGAAGACCTGCAAGGCCTCCAATATTCATTCCGGGTTAGTGCGCACGCTTCACAAAATCCTCACCAGTGCGCTCTTCCCAGAATAGAGGGCGGGAATGTTATCACCACTGATCTTTTTGTTCTGTGGTCCGTCCTACATGGGAAGTCGGTCAACATTGAACGACACATGATACAAAAGTTCTCAACATACGCCCTAGGGAAAGAAATTTGCATGGGAGGACACATAACTTCCATTCTTAATACCTCAAGATGGAAAGATTACTCCCTCGGTGCACACAGATCAAGGGCGGCATCCTTACCAACAAGAAAACTTTGAAGAACTCTTACATTATCAAAGAAAAGGATGTGAAATTACACTACATTTTCTGCCCTACCGTAAGATCCTCCAAAACTCTGCTACCGCTTCCGGAGCTCACGGATTACGACAGGGAAAAACTACTCTTTACTGATGAAGATCTTACCAAACTCTTAGCTTCAGTCAAAGTACAAGAGAAGACGACCAAAGCAGGCCAGACAGAGCTTAGTATTACCGCCCCGGAAGCTAGGGTAACAAAAATACCAGTAAAATGACCATCTAAGGCACGTTTACAACCACCACAGCTGTCTGGGATGCCGACATCAAAGCTTAATTCGGAGATAGAACGACCTCATCCGGAGGAACTTCTCAATACCTCATCATTAGACTCATTCATCATGAGCCTACATGATGAGCTCACCACCTCCACCACCCCCACCACATTACCATCCATTACTATCCCACCATCTACCACCCTCCCACCTTTCTCCACAACAATCCCAACAATAATTACTCCACCCACATCTTCCACTTCACCCTCTTTCTCCGCTCCAACACCCGGCTTCACCTACTCCGCTCCCACCTCCACCCTTTTCTCCTCAACATTTTCACTCCCACAATTCTCACCCGGACAATCACCATTTTTTTCATCCACCACCACCCCGACACCGCTGGTGACTCCATCTACGGTCACCACGCAGTTCGCGGGACCATCAACAGTGTCTCTATCACAAGGCACTACCACCTTTCCACCCCGACCCCAGCCACACCACCCTTCCACATCTGGGGTCCATTTCACAAACGTCGGTGAGAAATTCGGACGTCAATTCGATGCTATTTGAAACCTCCTCACCGACCCTTCTAACATATTACAATCTATTTTTTCTTGTGTGCAGGGTCTAACTACACAGGTCGCCAAGATTGACGTGCAAAACCTCACCTTGCCAGGCATCATCTCAAGCATCCACCAACAACAGAAAGTAGCGGCCATGAAAATCGATCACATCGACGACCGCCTGCAACAACTGCCACAGTTGATGCTTGAAGTGAAAAGCCAACAAGGCGATCTGGTCAAGCACATCGACAGCATTTTTGCGCAAACTCAACCATTGCCAGAAACTCTACGCGAGCTTAAGCAGCAACAAACTGCCTTAAGCACGCGCTTGGATGACATCAGCACCTCCATCACACATCTTAATAACTGCCAAGATCAGTCATCCAACAACGAGATCAAACAACTAAGAACTCAAGTGATAGACCTCTCTGCACGACTCCTCTCCACCGAGGCTTGCTATTCAGATCTCAAAGAAACCCACGACGTACTGCTTGAAACTCATGAGCATGTGTAAGTGGCTTTCGAAGAGCTACAATTACTCCACCGGCAGTGCAAGAAGCCTCCACCAAAGAAGACAACTGATAAGGCGGCAGACGAAGAAGATGATGAAGAAGAAAATGAAGATGAGGATTCTGACTCCTTGGCTGACTTCAACAATAGCACCTCCTCAGATGATAAATCTGATGACCCAGACAATGTTGGGGAGGGCCCCAGCCGAGGAACTGTACCAAAACAACAGCAAGATCACCACAAAGGTGATAAAGATCTCAAATCCCCTACTCACAATGACAATGTTAATATGTCATATGGGGATCAATTTCTTGATTATTCTACAATGGGATCTCTGGGGGAAACTGCCAAAGAAGCAGTGTTCGCTGAGTTCCAATAATGTTTATTCGGAACTAGCACGAGTCAACAACAAGCAACACCAGCTCCAATTTTCTCCACACAAGAACATTTGATGCCTTTCCCCCAGAACAGGAAAAATTAGAAAAAATCAGTTTAGATACAGATGAAGATCTCAACTCTGCTTCTGATTCAAATAAAGACGAATATCTGCAGCACTACATAGACGATTTGGAGCAGACTTCTTCCCACCTTCCGCACAAGCTTCCCCCCCGCCACCTCTACCTCACAAGATGCACGATCTAGATATGGCGGCCATCTCTACTCTATATGCTCAAGATATCTTCATCTTAAACATTATCGTAGATGATGCCAAAGAAGGGGGTGATGTTATTTACCAAAATACAAAGACTCAACACAAGCTGACATGTAAAGACTTCTGCACCATCCTTCGACCACAATCAGCGATGAAGATGGCAATCTTCTGTGTCCTCCTTGCCAATTCTATCGAAACTTACAGAAGCTCTAAGTGGCAGCAACCAGTTCTTAACGCTTCACCTGCTCTGGCCATGAGTCTTATATATAAAAAATTACAAAGCAAATCGATCGAATGGTTGCAGAGGGGTTTTCCAGAAAGGCACACTATATAACTGTGCCCTTTCAAGTTTCTAGTCACTGGCTGCTTATGATCGTCGACACCGCGGCTCGAGACGCCAAGGTGTACAATTTATGTGCCAGTGAACTAAAGGCTGGAATAATTAATTTTGCTGGTATTGAAGCCGGGGAGGTCAGATGCATCCCTTTCCGGGTTCTGAAATTGATTTGGGTTGCATGCCCATCCCTCTGAGATGGTTGGAACCAACCCTGGTTCCAAATCATCAACCCACAAGTCCAAACACAAGAAGGATCTAGGGATTGTGCCTTTTACACTACGCCACATTCAGGCACTCAACCAACAAATCCCTTTCACTGATCTAGCCACAGAGGATTTTCATTCTCTACGAGGACGTTACGCCATGGAGCTAATATGTGATAGAAGGTTCTTCAAGGACCCAACTATGGCACCTAACGAAGTTCCTCATTACCTTTACTCAGCCATCCAACGTCCTAAAAATAGCCATTCCGGCAAACAATAAAGGAGTTGGAGAAAGAACATCCCGCCAGGGCCCCTACGAAGAAACAATGGGACCCTTACTCTTTGGATTTGGTGGATGATACAGGGGACACCGAGTTGCTAACCGGGGTTACCATCAACAGACTACCTTCACAAAAAGTCCCCCTTTCTGCCATCGCACCAACGTTCCCTAGTTTTGACCTCAGTGCCTACAAAACTCTCTCTGACAATGAACTTCGGCTCATCATGTCAAGGCTTTACGCCGAAAAGGATGACCTTGTTTTTATATCCGGATATATTCTGGTCATGGCAGATGCGCTACGTGAAACTTTACAGATCAAAGGGTCTCTATCCGTGAGTTTGATGGCCGCCTATCAATACCTTCTCGGACAGAATCACCCTACGATCTATATGGCATCAACATATATGAAGGATGATCTCCTAAAGCTAAAGAACTTCGGAACAACTGAGGCGCTCATTTCTTTCCTCAAGCATACGACCTCAAAGTTTATCATGCTTCCCTTCCTTCATTCAGAGCACTAGATGTTGCTGGCAACAAATCTTCATGACAGAACAACAATCATATACAACAGTTTCGACAGCCAGTACAATCTAGATCAGCAACAGTATACTACAACACCAAGAACACCCACAGATGAGATGGAGAAGGAGTGTGCTGACCAACTACATGACCTTCTCAGCAAGCACACACGGGCATACGGTAAAGAACACTTTCATCACCCAACCTTCAGCCACAAATGTCCCCAGCAACTTCGTGAGTCAAACGACTGTGGTTTCCATGTCCTCTACTGGATGCACACCATCATGGCCCTTGGAAGACTAGTAGAGGACATGACAGACATGGATTACCACGCGTTATGTGGAAAGTTCGCTGCTAATCTTCTTCACACACATGGCGCTAATAAAGGACTAACAGAAGCATGATGCCCTTTTCCTTGTACTTCTCAACCTATCACTTTGACACTCTGAGGACAGAGTGAGTGATAAGTTAGGGAGGGGAGTACACTAGACAAGGGTGAGGTATCATTTTTAAAATCCTTCCTTCTCTACCTTCTTTTTCAATTTTTTACAAAAAAATAGCTTTCTTTGCACTTTTAGATTTTGTTTTATGAAATTCCCTGTTAAAATAAACCATGCACATAAGAATAACATCCCTATTGGAAAAAATCATCCCCAGCTAACTTTAGAATCCAGTTAGTCCTCAAGGCAATAACAAGAACAACATATAGACACGTAATGGTGAATTAATAAATTATCTTCACACTACATTTTCATGCTTTTACTTCAATTCAACATTTGACTCTCCATAGGTAACATCAGGGCCGAAACAAGACAAACAATCTCAAGGACGGGAGGGATATCAGGTGACATCCAAATCAAGAAGCCTCACAAGTGTACCACTAAGTAGAAACCAAATAAGTGCATGTCGAGAAACTCTAAGAACAACTTTCTTCTCTTCAAATAAAAGAGGCTTGGCTGCCCAATCAAAACCCCTATAAAAAATCTCAAATCCTAAGCATGTGAGTTTACAAATAGAAGCCAGAGTGTTGAATGAAAATATGAGAGTTGTGCCATGCATAAGGATCTATATGAAGAGCCAATAAAGGTCTCGCCCGGCCGGTACATTCAGCTGCCCTCACAAAGGCAAATGTGTCGTGCCAGATAGTGAAACCCTAAGGTATCCAAATATATGAAAGGCTGATAAAGGACTCACCCGACCGGTACATTTAGCTGCCCTCACAAAGGAAGATGTATCGTGCCCAGTAGTGAGATCCTAAACACATAGACAAACCCTCCCCCACTTTAAGGGGGAGTTACACAACAAGCCTTTAAGCCAACCCTCATACCCACTCTAGCTTCTGACAAGATTTTCAGAGAAGTATAAAACTGATTAGAGTCAACGACATGCACAGAATAAAAAGGTGGTCCCAATGTAGGCTATGAGATATGGAAGAAACCTGAGATCCAAGCAACTCCCAACACCTGAAAGAGTTAAGGCATGCAAAAGCTCCGATCAACCTTAGGAGATCTCTGGTTTAGATTTGAAGCAAGAGTATGGAAATCTTAACAAAATAAAATCACCTCGCCATTACATGCCTCAGCTCTATCTAGCTTGAGGACAAGCTAGACTCTATGTTAGGGGGGGTGATAACCTCCCATTTTGTGATGTTATCTTAATAGTTTTCCGCAGTTTTCCATACTCTTTCTCAGATAAATTAGATAGAACCCTTAACTTTCCTCCTTCATTGCAAACATACCTTTAGATTAACTTTTCTCTTTTATTCTTACAGAAAAACACAAAAAAATCATCACAAAAGCCCCAAACGGTCTTGGAGACCGTATGAAGACCAAACGATCCTAGGACCGCATGGAGTCACGCGGTCCCGAGACTGCATGGAGCCACACGGTCCCGAGACCGCATGAAGAAAACCGGTCCTGAGACCGCATGAAGCCAACCGGTCCAGAGACCGCATGAAGCCAACCGGTCTCGAGACCGCATGGAGTCATGCGGACCCGAGACCGCATGAAGCCAACTGGTCCCGAGACCGCATGGAGCCAACCGGTCCCGAGACCGCATGGAGTCACATGGTCCCGAGATTGCATGAAGCCATCCGGTCCTGAGACCGCATGGAGTCACATGGTCCCGAGACTGCATGAAGCCAACTGGTCCCGAGACCGCATGGAGTCACACGGTCCCGAGACCGCATGAAGTCAAATGGTCTCAGAGCCCAAACGGTCTCAGAGCCCAAACAGTCTTCACGACCGTTTGGACCCAAAACTGCCCAAACCGTTTGGACCCAAAACTACCCAAACTGTTTAGACTTCACTTAAAGCCTATAAATAAGACCCAAGGGGTCCTGACAAAATCATCAAGTCTCAGACGCCCAAAGCCTACCTCTGCTACTCCAGAGCCATTTCATCCTTCATCCTCTGCCCCAAGGCTCCCAGTTTGAGATCCACATTCCATCCATAAGTTGCTTTCTCTCTCATCGCCCAAGAAGGTGGGAAGAGGAGACTTCATCATCGAGCAACCTACGAAGTGCGAAGATCATCTCTCTCTCTCCAAGGGGTTGACCTTCTTCTCTCCTCTGTGGGGATGACGGTCTCTCTCTCTCTCTTCTCGCCTCCTTCTTTGTCCTTGCTATGAGCTAGTAGTCTTATTCATTGGGGTGCGGGGAGTAGCCCCGCTACCCATGTTTTCATTTCATGCAATATAATCCATAGTTTGCAATAGAGATATACTTTCTTTTCGGTTCAACATCAATCGTTTAATGAATGTTTGTTGATTGATCACCAACTTGTGTTATCTTTTATCTTTTAGTATGGATTGTCTATGTTTTTACTATTAGATTCGAATCTCGATTGAATGTTGGTTCTTGATGCATGTATCCACCATGCATCTGTTTCGGTATCTAGGAGTGTTTTTTAAAAGGTGGAGTAAACTCACTTCCATCGTTGTACTTTCATACTATGAAATGGAATCAGTTGACGTATGAAAGTACAACCTTGATAAGTTGAGAAAACACACTTTGCGAAAGGAATGATGTAAAGTAAGTGACCATTCATTCATGGATGGTTGGCATTGCAACATTCCCACACTTCTCGTAGTTAGTTCTCCGAAAGGAAACTAAATCTACAAAGATACTAACTGTTTAGACTCTTATTGCAGGTTATGTTTTTATGTTGTATGTTTTGATCCATGCGTAATGGTGGTGAAAGCCGATCACATCCTAGTGGTTTCTTATCATTGTTTACAATCTTAAAATTACTTCCTTGCTTTGTCTTCACTTGCACTTAGTTTAAAACAACCAAATCAAATCTTTGATCTAAATACCAGCTATTAAGGAGTTAAGTGAGATTCTAACGTTTTCCATCTTGTTGCTCCCAACAAGACCGTTGTCCTGTAGATTCGACCCTTAACTATAGTATGATAAGACTTCCACGTATCCTAGCATACGTGGGTGGAGTTCTCAATCTAGTATAAGCAAGGCTAAACCTAAAGACTCACTATCTTTAGGATTTTTAGTGGTACATGCAATTCCACATGAGTGGAAGCTCCATCAAAGGTCCACATACATCAATATGTATGAGCCCTAGTAGATCACTACTCTCTCGATGTGTCCAGTGAAAGGAGTCTTGGTCATCTTGCCTAATAAGCAAGCCTCACATGTCTCTAATGATTCAAAATTAAAAGAGTCTAGATAACCATCCTTATGGAGTCTAGATATGTGTTTCTCATTTATATGCCCAAGACGACAATGTCGTAAGTATATTTTGTTTGAGTTGTCAAGTTTTAGCCTTTTGGTATTTACGTTGTATATTCTAGTCTCAAGCTCTAACAAGTAGATACCATAAGACATAGGGGCATTTCCATAAAAGATCTCATCTTTAGAAATAGAAATCATTCCATTCTTAATGTGAAATTCAAATCCACTCTTATCGATACAAGATACAGAAATAATATTTCTATTAATGGCAGGTACATAATAGCAATTCTCTAATTCTATTACAAGGCCCATAGGCAAAGATAAACTAATAACTCCAACTACGGTGGCAGTAACTCTTGCTCTATTAGCGACCCAAAGCTCGACTTGACCCTTTCGTAAAGGCTTACTTCTTATCAGATACTTCATATTTGAACATATGTGAGATCCACATCCGGTATCCAGTACCCATGATGAAGAAGTATTTCAGTTTATCTCAATAACGTATATACCTATAGTGGAGATCTCTATCCCCTTCTTCTTCTTCCTCAGTTCTTCCAGGTAGAGAGGACAGTTTCTTTTCCAATGTCCAGCCTAGTGACAATGGTGACAACTACCTTCTTTGGAGATCCCACTTTTAGCTTTGAGCATGGATGACTTTGGCTTTTTCCCGGCTTTAGAACCTTTCTTAGCCTTGCCTTTTCCTTTTGATTTTCCTTTTGTCTTGTTGATCATCATCACAGACTTGGTCTTGTCTTTTTTCATTTGTGCTTCAGCTGTCCTCAACATGCCCAACAATTCTGACAACGGCTTGTCAAGATTGTTCATGTTATAGTTCATGACAAAATGACTATATAATTCAGGAAACGATTGCAAAATCACATCAGTGGCCAACTCTTAACCTAGGAGAAATCCCATCTTGGATAGGCTTTCCACGTACCAATCAAAGTGAGTATATGGATGCCAACTGAGTCTCCCTCTTTCATCTTGCTTCTGAAAGGCCTTGGAGACATCATATCTCTCATGTCTTTCTTGATGCTGATACATTTCTTGAGATATGTTACCATCTCCATGACATTCGTATTCTCATGCTGCTCTTGTAACCCATAGTTCATTGAGCACAACATTAGATGATTGACATCCACGCCATCATCAAGGTGCTTCTTATAAGCATCCTTTTCAGCCTTGGGTGCATTTGAGGTAGGTTCCGCTGGCTCTGGTGTTTCAAGGACATAGAGCTTACGCTCATACGTGAGAACAATTCTCAGTGTCCTAAACCAGTTTTGAAAGTTGGTTCTGGTAAGTTTGTCCTTCTCAAGGACCGATCACAATGAGAAAGTGTGAGTGTTGTTTTCCATTTGATTGCTATAAAAGAAAGAGTTTGCATTTAGTCTTAAACATTTTGACTTGTAAATATTTGATAAACGAGATTAATTAGGCCTTTAATTAATTATGCTCCCACTATTTTATTCAAATTGATAGCCCTCGTTATCAACTCGGAAGATTGCAGTGTACAACCTTCTAGTGAGTCAAGATCCAAAATAATTGGATCAATGCCCAGCCAACGTCGGCGTCAAAGACCAAATACTAAGGTAGGCAACTTTTTCCAATTGCACCATATGCAACTCTTGGATACATGAACATGCACAACTCCTTGTCATGATACATTTGTGTGCCTCTGGTTACTTGATCCTATCAAGGTTCCCTAGTTAAGTCCAACCCATAAACCAACACAATGAGTGTGCACCCTGCGGAGGCAGACCCACACACCCACCATCACACTTCCATGAGATAGACAGTGTACCATGCGGAGGCCTTCCCACACATAGTCGATCAAGCTTTTCATGTGTGTTTCTTTATGGAAGGAAACTAAAACTTACTATAATTAATTAAGGGGTTTTATACACATATACATATCCAAACATCACATAATTATAGTATGTATCATATACTACTATATCCACAACCACAAACGATAGACATGCAATCACAAACACAAATACATTGGTTATGGCCATAATATTGTAATCCTTTGGAGCAAAAAAGGATTATGGTCCACCTAAGGTCTTATGCATCTCATGCAACAACACCTGTGAATCAACCTGTAAGGATCAGAATTACAACGAACAACTTCATGGATGCTTTGTGAGGTTGGAACTCCAAGTTGCTTCTTGGAATTGTATCTTCATGTTGATTCTCCATGGATGCTCCGTGAGGTTGGAACTTCAAGTTTCTTCTTAGAATTGGATCTTCATGGTGCTTCTCCATAGACGCTCCTTGGATTTGGATCTTCAAGTTGCCTCCTTACATCAAGTTTACAAAGATTAAAACTAATCCTATCTCTATTACATCATATGGGTACGAATATAAAGGGAAATAATTAATTACACTTTGAAATAAGAGATGAGGCTCGCATGCAAGCCAAATACTTTATATAAAGGATCCACATACAACCATTATACATCCATAGCATTCAAAACAAACATATCCACAAGATTGACATCCACATTCATTCACAACATTCACAAAAGGGGATTCTAGGACATAACTGTGCATGCATTCATCACATAAAATAGATTTTTAAGGCAACATGCATGATATCATAGGTATATATATATATATATATATATATGTATATATATATATATGTATGTATCGGAATGTGGTAAATTTTATTCCGAAATCCCCAAAAACCAAAAAGAATTTGGGTCAAAGTACATAGTAGCCCCTTCACGCTACTATACATAGAAAAAAGATATTGAGCTATACATTGAATCTATAAGCTAGAGATTTACAGATTTTCTTCACAATGTATTCTATATTGCAATTCTTGGACTTATGCTTCCTGTTGTTTCTTTCCCTCCAGATGTGGTAGTATGATGCTGACACGGCTGTAAGGGTTTTCTTCTTCTGCAGGTTGAGGCTCGGACCAAGTGTTGTGATCATCTCCTTTGTTGAGAGCAGCTGCACATGGTTGAGAATTATCTTGTCACAGACTTGTTTCCAAAGAGCTGTTGTGAAGGAACAGTATTGGAAGAGATGGTCGTGTCTTTGAGTCTCTTCATTACATAGGAGGCAAGTGCTCTGGGTGCCCGGATACCATTTCTCGACCTTGTCCAGGGTGGGAAGAGTACCATATGCTGCTCGAAACAGACATAAACTCCATTTAGGAATTTCATAGTCGTTCCATATGTACTTGGTGAAGTTGAGAGGTGCTGAAGTGTTGTTGTTCTCTAGCTCAGCTAGATCCCAGGGATCAACGTTCTTGTCAAGCTGCCAGCTACCGGAGATGAATCTGAAGGCATGTTTGACCTGCTTCCAAACGACTGTCATCCTGTTAATAACACGGGAGTAGCCTTCTATGGTCATGGGATCGAAGTCCAGACCTTTAGGGTAGCGAAGTCTCATCCAACGAGCCCAAGTAGAGTCTCCTTGATGAAAGTTAATGATGCGCCTAATGGTTCCCCAGTTGGCGATCGCCGCCGGAGTTTTCAGACCTAAACCTCCTTTATCTTTGTGAAGAGCAATCCTAGAGTACTTCATAGCGTGGGTGCCTCCAGCCCAGATGAAGTTAGACATGGTCATCTCCATTCGGTCGAGAACAGCAGGTGAAATTTTGCCTTGTTGAACCCAATATATGAGCAGGCCTTCCAGGGCGGACTTAGTTAAGGTAACCCGTCCCGCCATGGAGGTTTTGTTGATCGGCCATCTGCTGATCATATTCTCCAGCTTATCAGTGCAATCTGTGAAGTCCTTCACCTGTATTTTACCTCCGGTTAAAGGAAAACCAAGGTATTTGGTAGGGAGAGAGCTGATTTCCATCCGCAGAGCATCTTCGATATCTTGCCTTATGCCATCACAGTTGGAGGAGATGAACACTTGGGTTTTACTTTCGTTGATATGGAGGCCTGTTTGAGTGCCAAACTTTAGAAGAAGAGCTTTAAGATTGACAAGATTCTTCGGTTTAGCTTCCAAGAAGACTAAGACATCGTCTGCGAAAATGAGGTGGCTCATGGCATTGGTTCCTTTCACTGTATAGGTCGAGAAATCTTTGTTGAGTCCCGCCTTCTTCATGAGTTGAGAGAAATACTCCATTAGAATGGTGAACAAGAGAGGGGACAAAGGGTCACCCTGTCTAAGACCGTTTGAGGCTTTAAATATGCCATTTGGGGTGCCGTTAACAAGGACTGAGTAACTAACAGTAGTGACACATTGCTGGATAAGAGAAATCCATTTGGTAGAGAATCCCATGTCCTTCATGATTTGCCATAGCTTGTCCCACCGGACACTGTCAAAAGCTTTTGAAACATCAAGCTTCATACATATTTTCTTGTGTCCTCGTTTGACATTGAAGTCTAACATGAATTCCCCCGCCAGGAGGGCGCAATCCGAGATACTCCTACCTGTGATGAATGCTCCTTGAGCATCTGAAATGAGGAAGGGAAGTACCAATTTAAGCCGTTCAACTAAAATTTTGGCGAGGACCTTGTAGTGGACGTTGCAGCAGGCAATTGGTCTGAAATCTGCAAGAGTGGTTGTAGTTTTCTTCTTAGGGATGAGAGTTAAGAAAGCATGATTTCTTTGTCTTAACATATTGCCTCCTTTCATAATCCAATTGATGCTTTTAAACAGATCGGATTTGATAATATGCCAGGCTTCTCTATAGAAGTAGGCGTTGAATCCGTCGGGCCCAGGGGACTTATTCGTCCCAATGTTCCAGATTGCTTCTTTCAGCTCGTCTAGATTGACTTCCCTGCCGAGGATATTGTTATGAGAGTTAGTTAATTTGTACCTCCAATCGAGATCTTCATTGTAGGCGATGGTGTCTAGTTGGTGTTGTTTATTGAAGAGAGCTTCATAGAATTTGTTGGTTTGGATTTCCAAGTCTTCTTGGCCGTTCACGACGCTACCATCTTCATTGATGAGTTCTGCAATCGTATTTTGAGCTTCTCTCTTCTGAATAGCATTATGATAGAGCTTGGTATTGCGATCGCCATCTGCGATCCAGGCAGATCTTCTGCGCTGCCAAGCATAGATTTCCTCCGCCTTCTTCAGGTCGTCAAGTTGAGACTTCAGTTTTAGCTCAGCTTCAATGAGACGGGTATTGAGAGGGTCCTTAAGAAGGCTAGTTTTGATAGTTCTGAGCTCCGACTTGCAATCAGCTAATAACACAGGGATATTGACTTGTTCTTTGGACCACTTCTTCAGTAATTGTTTCGCTTTCATAAGTTTTTTGGTGAAAACGAACATGGGATTACCTTCAATTCTTTCACTCCAGGCTTTATTGATAATGTCCTCGTATCCTTCCCAGGAAGACCAGAAGTTTTTGAATCTAAACGGTCTGGATTTCTTTTTCTTCTCCTGAATTTGCATGATCAAGGGAGCATGATCACTTATATCCGTCCCCTCGACTTTGATATGAGCATTGGGAAGGGTGTGGAGCCATTGATTGTTGACTAAGGCTCTGTCTAATTTACTAGCGATCCTTTTATCAGGTTTTCCTTCGTTGTTCCAGGTGAAGATGACATCACCACTCATGGGAAGATCACATAGATCAGCAATGTTGATAGTATGGTTGAAGGATTTTATAGCAGAATCATGTGCAAGACGTCCCCCTTTCTTTTCTTCTTGCAGTCTTACATTGTTGAAATCTCCCATCAATAGCCAGGGTTCATTAATAGACTTCGAGAGGAGTTCAATATCCCTCCAAAGGTCCTTGCGCTGGTTATGGAGATTGAATGCATAGACAGCCGTAAACCAGACCTGGAGACCTCCTTTATTCTTACAGATAACGGTGATCATTTGTTCAGTTTTCTTGTAGACATCGATGTTCCAAACATTAGGGTTCCAACCCAAACAGATTCTTCCGAGCTCAACTTCATCTAGATTAGAAATGTTGAGCCATCCTTTAGGAAAAATGGAACTGACGCAATTGGAATTGCATCTTTTTATTTTGGTTTCTATTATTGCAGAGATGGACACATCACTCGCTGAGATCCAATCCCTCACCTCCTTCCTTTTCGAAGGTTTATTGATTCCTTTTACATTCCAAACGAGTACTGACATAAAAAACTAAGTTTTGGAGTTCCTTGTTCGCCTTCCAGGCACCTTCTCCTTTCCTTTTCCTTTTTCACGAGTTGTGGTTGGAGGGACTTCTTTCACAGTCGACAGTAGATCCTCTTCTTCCTTATCAGAATCCAGAGTCTCGAACTGGTTTGATGTGGATGTGGTCTCCTCCTTTCTGACCACCTCTCCTTCTTCTCTCTCAGGGGATTTCTCAGATGGTTGTTTTTCTGCCGCCTTTGGCTTCCATGTCTTCTTTGCCAGTTGAAACCCATCGTCGTGTAGGTCTGAAATAGGCTCCTTAGGTTTCATGGGACAATCATCCTCACCATGTCCGAAAACACAGCAAGAAGAGCACTTTGCAGGAGTATGTTCATAATGAATATTGAAGGGTTGTTCCCCTTTGCCGGGGACATTTAACCAGACAGTATCTAGTTGATCCTCCTCCGCCAACAGATCAACTAGCACACGAGCTTCATCTGTGCCGGGTCCTTCCATTGATCTAGTTTCAATATGAAGGACCGTTCCCACGCCCGCCGCCACAGAGCCTGCGGCTTTTTTGGTCCAAGATTTCCCATTAGAAGGAATTCTGATCCATGCAGGAATCGAGGATAGTTGTTCTTTGACGAGAAGATCTCCATACTTGTATTCTTTCGCGATCACCAGTTGATAATCAAACCAACGTGGTCCTCCTAGAAGGCATGCTTTCTTATCCGTCTCATTGGAGAAACGGATGATGAAGAAACCATTAGGTTTCGACACCAGATCGAACTCACCCTTTGGGCGCCAAGTCCTTCTAATCCATGCAGCCAGATGTGGATAAAAGGGTCTCTTTCCCATGACGTAGATGGCAACAGAGAACTCCCATATATCCTTCATACGATTGTATTCTTCTTCTTCCGGCGTGACTACGACTCTGCCATCGATCTTTGAGGCTTTTGGGAAGTTCAGATCTGAACTCTCCTTCTCTTGGGCTGTTGTTCGCGTCACCACATGAGTCCAGAGGCGCTTGGGTGCGCCGCCTTTCTCATTCTCCTTCGCCGCCGGAGCAGTTCCTGGATCCTTGGGTTGGGGTGGTGGTTTGGAGGGGGTAGGGTTTGATGCGGTGGGGGGGTGGAGAGACTCCGGCAAGGGGAGCTCATTGCCGCCGGTCCTTCTCTGGGTCACCCTGGCAATCGCCAGAGAAACCCTAGAAGACGGAGGGGGCGGGATGTTGTGTATGTATGTATTGTATGTATGTGTATATATATGTATGTATGTATGTATGTATATAAATATTAAAATTGCAATCCTTTTAATGCGGGACATTCCCCAAATAAATTTTTGACTCTCACGCAGACTATGTGGGGTACACAGGGGCAGCACCCCTATGTGGGGATCCCACTGCCCAGTCAACGGGCGGGGGTCGAGGGGAGGCCGCCCCTCGCGGGGTCTCAAGAGAGGTCTACAAAATTTTACTTCTGTGCACTTAGGAAAATTAATATTTTCCATAGTTGACCCTATCCGAAACGTCAAAAATAGATGCATGTGGTTATCAGTTTTAATTTGCATTGTATGCAACATAGAAAATAGTATGCATTGATTTGATCATATCAAAACAAATCCAAATATGCCATAGATCGAAGTTGCTCTGATACCACTGTTGGGTTTTGTGGAGAAAATATGTGTGGAGGAAGCAACAAAAAAAATTCCACACAACCTGAAACAGGATCTCGTCGACAACAGCGTATTTAGAAAGAGTATTTACGGGATATACCTTATCGCAGAGCAAGTCCGGCGATGTCTTTCTGCACGATGGTGTGCAACATTACTGGCCTACACAAACAGAACTTCTCTCTCATTTGCTGAGTGCATCACAGGAAGATTTGACAGCGCTCCTTTTATGCGATGATGTACGCTGCTCATAGCACGTATGGATAGTCATTGACGTCTTCCAAATGCAGGAATCTCACCGTCTGTGTCTCTACTTCGTCTACGTAGATGGACTGGAACTCCACGTCACGCTTCCTAAGCTGGCGGAAAGGAGTCATCACTATGCGGTGACGTGCTAGCGTCGTGATGCTCTCCTTTCTCTCCTGAGGACGATGACAGCTAGGGTTTATGTACATGATCATAAACTAAAAAGCCTCTCTCAATATCTTATATAGATATCGTCCACCAAGCCCCCTTTAAATAAGAAATGAAAAGAAGTAGGGTTTCCTAAACTCATCAGAAAACAGAAACACTGTGTTAATTAAAATGCTTGTGGATTAATTAGAATATTTTGGAATTAATTAATTAACCAAAATGATCGTATTAATTGATTAATTAATATATGTCTCCATGCAATCGTGTGGGGTGGCTCTATGGGCATATATACCAACAATATTTTGCCTCTTTTGAGAGCGCTCCTCCTTATAATCTCTTCTCTAAATGTAGTGGGAATTCTTGCCCCCTCCCATAGAGTAGGTCATCTCAACTAAACCACGTTAATGATGCATTATGTGGTTGTATGATCATTCTCTTTATTCTCATCTTGTTACTCTGTCAAACTTGTCGCATTCTCTCATTCAAATCCTAACAAATTAGTATCAAAGCTTGTGTTTAAGGTTTGAACGATGATGAGTCTATACAGGATTGAGAAGTTTGATTGTAAAATCAATTTTGAAATGTGGTAGACCACTATGTGCGGTGTGCTTGTTCAACAAGGAGTCGTTGCGGCTCTGTAAGGGATCGAGAATATGTCAGCCCCTATGATGGATGAAGAAAAGAAAGAGATGGACCAGAAGGCTCTTACCGTCATCCAATTATTCTTGGACTACAATGGTTTGGCTGAAGTTGTCAAAGAAACTAATGTTGTAGGGATTTGGAAGAAACTCAAAGATCTCTATATGACAAATTCTCTCCAAACCAAACTCTATCATAAGAAATGTCTCTACTTACAATGGATGGTGGAAGGTATTTATGTTCATGATCACATTGACGGGTTTACTTCTATTATTATGGATCTAGAAAACATAGATATTAAACTCAAAGATGAAGATAAATCCCTAATTTTGTTATATTGTTTTCCCCCCTCATACAAGCAATTTCGTAAAATTATTCAGTATGGGAAATCTTAAATCAAGGTGGAGGATGATATATCCCCGTCGTTGTCAAAGACTATGGTTGATAAAGACCTAATTGCTTATTCTTCTAGCAGGATTCAAACAGAGGCTCTTATAGTGAGGGGTTAAACAAAGGAAAATGGAAACAACAAGAAGAAGACACACAAATTAAGTTTAAATCCAAGAAGATATGTAAATATTATAAGAATATTGGGCACATTAATGATGAATGCTACAAGTTACAGTACAAGAAGAAGAGGGAGAATGGAAAATAAGAACAAATTTCATATGCTAATGTAGCATGAGAAGATTTAGATTATGTTCTATAACATCATCATCTTCTTCCTCATCTGTCAATTTTCAAAATTCTTGGATTTTGGACTCTGTTGTTCGCATCACATGTTTCTACATAGAGATTGGTTTTCTTCTTATGAACACTTTGATGGAGGTGTAGTAAACATGGAAAAAGCTATCACCAACAAGACTACTAGCATTGGGTCAATCTGCATAAAGATGTCTGATGGTGTTATCTGAACTGTTTCAAATGTTCATCGTGTTCAAGGCCTTTAGAAAAATATCATCTCAATTAGCCTATTTGAAGCCAACAGTTTGTACAGGGCCAAAGTTGGAATCTTGTCCATTACCAAAGGAGATAATGTTCTGATAAAGGGAGTATGTATTCCTAGAAACTTTTACAAATTAATATGTGAAACTGTGACTGATGTAGTTGTTGTTGTTTCCTCCTCAACCACTTCATATTTGGTTGCCACCAAATGGTGGCATATGAGATTGGGACACATGAGCTAAAAAGGTTTGGATTTATTATGCAGGAGAGGACTTCTAGGTGATGTCAGTACTGGAAAGTTAGACTTCTGTGAGCATTGTGTTATGGGAAAGCACAAAAGAGTCAGTGTCTCTACTGCAAATATTACTACAAAAGGTAATTTTGATTATGTTCATTCAGACATCTGGGGTCCTTCTCAAGTCTTGACCAAGGGAAGTGCTAGATACATGCTTACTTTCATTAACGATTTCTCTAGGAAAGTTTAGGTGTATTTTCTAAAGCATAAGTCGGATGCTTTAGATTAGTTTAAGAAGTGGAATATGCTAGTTGAAAAGCAAACAGGAAGGTGTGTCAAAACATTGAGGACCGATAATAGCACGGAATTTTATTTTTCTAAATTCAATGAATTCTGTAAATCTGAAGGCATTACAAGACATCGCACAGTTAGACATACACTTGAGCAGAACAATGCTTCATAACACATGCACAAAACTCTTTTAGAGTGTGCATGTTGCATGCTTATTAGTGCAAGTCTTACCAAAGACTTTTGGGCAGAAGCCATCTCTACTGCGGCTTATTTTATAAATAGTTCTCCATCTACTCCACTTAGTTGCAAAACTCCAGAAGAGGTTTGTTCTGGTCATCCTGCAAAATATTAAAATTTACATATTTTTTGTTGTCCTGCGTACGCCTATTCAAATGAAGGAAAGCTCGATCCTAGAGCAAAGAAGTGCATTTTTCTAGGTTATGCTATTGATGGTGTGAAGGGATACAAATTCTGGTGCACTGTGTCAAACTCATCAAAGTTCTTGATTGAAAGAAATGTCACATTTGATGAGTCTACCATATTTTCTACAAAACAAGATGGTGTTACTTCTCCTGTTATATTTTCTACATACATTATACAGTTAAATCCTAAGTGAGATTAAATATCCAAAAATAGTCCCAGACCGGGAACTATCCAAAATTTACTCCTAATGAGTAAATTTTGAGCGGGCTTCTAAGTTGATACATAAATGTATTATTGTCATATTTATATATTAAGTTAAACATCATGCATCGATGATCTCATCTATTAACTGTAAAGTTTCAATCTGAGACTACACAATCTCTACCCTCATATTTTTGGAATGTATACAATGATTACATATGTGATTGATAACAAAATGTAGATATGAAAGAATACATATTTTTATTATTGGTTGATTTGAATCAAAATGAAGCCTAATAGCACATTGGGAGAGTGAGAATATTATACCTCACTTGAAGGATGAAGAAGAAATATATGAAAGTCAACAACAAGTCAACAATACCTGCAACAACACAAATGCATGATTCGATTCTGTAATAATGTATTAATCAAGGTTCAATATACATCAATTTTAGAGGAGCAAGAAGAATTAACCAATGCAAGATTGACAAATCTTAAAGTTTCAGCAACTCATCCACCACGTTCGTGCTACCCAGCACAGTCGTGCCATCAACACAGTCGTACTTCCTAGTACGGTTGTGCTACCTAACAAATATTGGAGTGAATCAAAGAGAAGGAACTTGCGAACTGACATGGGCTCAAAATTTCCTTGTTGGTCTCGCCTAAAAATCAAGGGAGTCGTTATTAGGTCAGAAGGAAGCTCAAGCAACAACACGGCAGCTTGGTAGCAGCAGCACGGACGCTAAGTCAAGCTCGAGCAACAACACGACGGCTCGGTAGCAGCAGCACAGCCGTCGGAAGGGACACGACGTTGGGGATGGCTCGTCGGGGGCGGCTTGGTAGCAGTAGCATGGCTCGATAGTATAAACATGGCTCGGTAGCAGTAGCATAGCATCAGGGATGGCTCATCGGAAGGGACACAGCATCGGGGATGGCTCGTCGAAAGGGACACAGTAGCAGTAGCACGGTGTCGGGCAGCACAGTGTCGAGGGTGTCTTTGGTCTCCAACGTTTTGCTCCTGGTCGAATAAATTCAATTGAAAACACACAGCGTTTTGCTCCTAATATCAGCCCGACCTATAGCGTCAGTTATTTGACAAAACCGAATCTAAAAATGCAACATATAGTGTCGGTTAATAGAGAAAATTGACACTACAGGTGAAGTGGTGCCTGCATTTTTTAGGACCTCATGTAAGGTCGAGTAACCTAAAAAACTGACCCTATAGAGTGGTGCTACAAGGTCAGTTATTTTCAGAAAACTGACCCAATAGGTCCAAAGCGGTGCTCGTATTTTTTGTTGACCCTATAGAGTCGGTTATTTGGAAAAACTGGCCCTATAGATCAAGGCGCAAAGCCACAATCATGTGAATTTTTGCCACGGGAAACCTAATGGGTCGGTTTTTATGATAAAACGGATACAATAGTGTATTAGGTCGGTTATTCTAGTAAAAATGATGCTAAGGGCAGTGACGTTATTGGCCAAACATATAGTAGTGCAGGTGGAGCTTGAAGTCAGTGCACACATCCTGACACCTCCTGTTGAAGTATAGGAAAATACATATGATAATGAAGATGACACTCCTGAAGAATAGACATATAGCATTGTCGCTGGGAGACCAAGAACACATATGAAACCACCTGCAAGGCATTTAGATTACATTGTCATGTATGCCTGGTCTACTATAGTAGAGACAAATAATTCTGGTGAACCATATACCTATGTTGAAGTTGTGTCTAATCCATATTATGCCATGCAGATTGCAGCTATGAAGGAAGAGATGGAGTCTCTTCAAAGGAACAACATTTGGGTGCTTATAAATCCTCATGCTGGAAAGAAGATTGTTGGATGTAAATGGATATTCAAAAGGAAGGAAGTTGATCCTAAAGATACTACTACAAGGTACAAAGCACAGTTAGTTGCAAAAGACTAGAGTCAGGTGGAAGGTATAGATTAAAATAATATTTTCTCTCCTATTGTCAAACACACCTCCATCATATTTCTATTGGAATTACTTACTAGATATGATTTAGAGTGTGAGCAACTTGATGTAAAGACTGCATTCCTCCAAGGTGATTTAGAGGAACATATCAACATGTAGTAACGTGAAGGTTAATGTTTCTACTACAAAGAAGGAACATGCCTGCTTATTGAAGAAGTCTCTTTATGGATTGAATCAATCCCCACGTCAGTGTTATAGTAGATTTGATTCTTTCATGGTGAAGCATGGTTATTCTAGGAGAAGATATGACATTTGTGTCTACTTGAAGAAACTTCATGATGATTCTCTTATTTACCTCTTGTTCTATGTTGATGACATGTTGATTGCAGCAAGAGATATTTCTGATATCTACAGTCTCAAATAGTTACTTAGTAGAGAATTTGAAATGAATGACTTGGGAGCAGAAAAGAAAATTTTAAGGATGAAAGTTATTAGAAGCCGTAAAGTTAGAAGGCTATTTCTCAGTTGGGAGAAGTATGTGAAGAAAGTTATATAACAGTTTTCTATGTCTTATGCATCTCATGTTTCTATCGTTTTAGACGACCAGTTCAAGAAGTTCTCATATGTTGAGTTGCCACAATCTGAAGAGGATGAAAGTGATATGTCTTATGTTCCCTATTCTAGTGCAGTTGGTAACATCATGTATGCTATGATTTTCACTCGCCTAGATATTGCTCAAGTAGTTAGCCTGGTGAGAAAATACATGTCCAATCCAAGAAAGCTACATTGACAAGAAGTTAAGTACATTCTTAGGTACCTTAAGGGCACATCTTCAATATGTCTTGGATTTGACAAAAGCATAGAGATGTTTGTTGGTTATGTTGATTTTGACTTTGCAAATGACCATGTTAAAATATGTTCTCTTACATCATATCTATTTAGTCTTGGTGGTTGTGTCATAAGTTGGAAAGCTATGTTACAACCCACTATTGCATTTGTGTATTGCTGAAGTTGTAGATGGCATTGACATAGGCCATAAAAGAAGCTATTTGGCTTAGAGGACTGTGTGATGAATTTTGTACTTTAGAAGATAATGGTCATCTAATGTGACAGTAAAAGTATAGTTTACCTCAAAAAAGACTATATGTTTCATGAAAGAACAAACCACATCAACATCAAGTATCACTTCATTAGAGAGGTGATAGCGCAGGCTAAGATTTTGGTGAAGAAGATTGCAAGTAAAGAAAATCATGCTCATATGATTATGACAAATCCATTGCCAGTTTCCAAGTTCAAACATTGTCTGGACTTGGTTAGTCTACACAGCCTACAATGACTGCCTTAGGGGCCAGAGGAGGAGAGAGTTCTATTGTTAATCTTTCCATAAAGCTACATACTTCAAGTCAAGGTGGAGATTGTTATGTACCTCAAAGATTTATTTTGATCGGATTGTAGACCTGGTCCAAAATTAAATGGATCTTTGCCGTCCCGTGTGATATGATCTAAATTTTGGATCAAAATAGGAATCAGATTACAGTTCTACATGAATAAGTATGCATGTATAAGTATATGCGTCTTGGTTAGGGTTTTAGTATCATCATGTTTTCTATTTACGTAGACAGTAGCCACCGTGTGTACTCTACTCTCTTTTAAGAGTGTTCCTCCATGTAATCGCTTCTTCGAATATAGTAGGAATCTTTGCTCTCTTCTGTGGAGTAGGTCTCCCGACCGAACCACGTTGTGTGATCATTCTCTTTATTCTAGTCTTATTACTTCTTCGAACTCAAGCCCCTGCGAAAGAAGCCACTGACAGCTGCCTCTCTAGGAGCCATGGGCATGTAGGTAGTCCACATTTCCATGTGAGTGATAAAGTTCCGTCGCTAAGTGCTACAGTTTTGTAATGGCAGAGACGGTGCCTGGATTGAAGTGGTTGAACAATTTTAATTCCGAGAGTGGTTGAACCAAAAATCCTTAAATTCGAGAATTCGGTTTTGAAACTTGACCACCCACCATAGCTCCACGAACAATTGAAGCTCCAGAGGGAACAACACTAGCTGGAACCTAGTTGTGACGACCCGATTACCAATCAAGCGATCACCAATAATAATCACAGAATATCCAAAAAACAACAGATTTAACGAAAATCATTAAGAATTAAAACCATTTTGCACATAGATCCTCTTCATAAAATTCTTACAAAAAGAACCAAAACTTTATATGCATGTGGTTCCTATCGTACATACATTGTACCGTCTCATCTCGAGGATTACAAGTACCTTTTGCTTTACTTTAACATGTACAATAGCAACATAAAATCACAAGGTAAACAACCAAAATCTCAAGTTGTTTGTAAAAAACACTAAGAACTATCTCCCAAGGACCTAAAAGTACAGAGACAACACATAGGACTTCTATCTATAAGACATGACAGACAGTACATCAACCTGAGTTATCACTCTATCTCGGCTGTCATTCTCCTTCTATAGAAAGGTCTCTATCTTCTTGTACACATCCACCTAAAAATTTTGGATCGCATGGGGTGAGACAATTGTCCCAGCGAGAGATATAATTGTCCGCCAACCATATTATTATCAAGATTCAGCAGTACAAAAACTAAGCAGAGGTTCTTTTGTATAAATGAGTAGGATTAATCACTATTATATGCAAAATAGAGTAGTCATTCTTCTTAAAATAATGCATCTATCTATGGTAGAGCAATAAATCATCTATTCACTATTCAAGGGAATATGAAGAAATATGAATAATATATATTCAACTAAGATGTATAAAAGGAGTGTACATCAACGAATATCTTTCCGTATTTCATCCTTAAGAAAATACACTACAGGGCTGATTACATATTACAATCACACTTATGCCCTAAGGAGATGAAATATAACTTTCATACTCCAACCGACCACTAGTAAGTTGAAATCGGTACCATACAAGGTCAATGGCAGAGCCGGCTGTCTTGACCTCACCTGTCTCGGTCAATACGAGACCACTTAGGATTCAGCGGGACATCTTGTGTCACCTGCTGGCAGGACATCTTGTGTCATCTGCTTTTATCATGTTAGGGTATAGTGGGATCTTCACTATAGAGTTACTGATGTAGCATGTACTCTCTTCGGGAGAAGTCCACTTAGCTTTCTCGGATTTATAATATAGGGATAAGGAAGATCAACATCAATTCCTTTCCTGGTGGGGATATTTTATAATTCAATCCTGACACCACTTAGAAATGAAGAAGGATTTACACATCAATTTCTTATTTGGTCGGGATATTCACATCATCTCGGGATAAATAAGGAAGGTGTGACACTGATTCTTCATTGGGATGTTTGAATATACTTGTTCCTTCACCCCCGCATATTCAAAAATATGCGCTTCCGAGTTAAACTCATTTCACCATCAGCAATTTCTGACATTGAATGGATCTATGGTCAGGGCACTACATGATAAGATTTATCTTGATTAATTAGGTACCTTACAATATTCATTTAGCATCAACCAAGTTTCAAACATAAATTAGAACATATGTTATTAAAGAAGGGTAGTACTTTTAAGAACTTTGGAAAATGTTTGAAGGTATATCACTCGGGATCTCAGTCCCTTATCACATCACTGGGAATTCTCACCCCTTCATATCTTCATCATCATGATTACTAGATTTGGGTATTTAAACCCTTAGATCACCACATAGCATTGTTACCTCTATAACAGGTAACTATTACCTCTAGGTCCTCTGACCAAGGTTGTAACATACCGAATTTTGGAATTTTGTCTTTTGACCCTATTTCCCATATTTTCCCTTCATTTCTATCCTTATTGGCCTTTCTATTTAATTAGTATAATTTATAATGGTTTAGTGAACATTTATTCACTAATTGTACCAATATAAGGGTTTATGCATAAATACCTCAGTAAAAGCTTAATTACCATTATTAAGTGCTCTAAACAATAATCTAACTTCTTGATATGATTTGAAAACATAACATGATCCTAAATTTCAAATTTGGTTCGATTTGGATGCTGTTTGTGCAAGTTATGCAATTTTAGGTACATTTTGGACTTTTATGCAATTTGCCCAATTGGGAGGTTTTCTTTGCAAATTATCAACTGCATTTTAATCCTTAGATATTCCCTTACCATTAATGATATTTGAAACCATTGGAGAACCTAGTTTCACCTTGGTTTGATGGTATTTCTTTCCAAGGGGATTATAGGGATTACCCTCTTTATAAAATTGCTTATCCTTAAAAGCTATCGACCAATGAGATTATTTCTTTCTTGAAAAACTATGGGGATGGCCTAGAAGGATCTATGGGCTCTTAGAACCAACTTTTGATATGAATGAAGCCTCTATGAGTTGTCTTCTTGCATGGCCATCAATCCCTAGGCTAAAAACACATGGAAAGTCCCTTAAGACACCTCATGCTTCACCTCTCTCTTTATATAGCCATGTATACCCCTTCCCAATTCACAATTCAAAAACTATTTCTCTCCTTTTATTTCCTCTAGATTAGATAATAGTTCCTTATGTATTTGGCCATGAAGTTGCTCTCCCAAGGTAATAGAGGGAGCCTACCTTGGTGAAGAAGGCTCCTAGGGCTTCCAAATTGCTCTATTATGGTTTCTAAAGCTCCTCCTTGGTGAATTCGACCAAAACTAGTAAGTTGCCTCCCTTCCTTTCCTATTTTCATACTTTTAGTCTTCCTTACACCCTATTACAGGTCGTAACCATGGAATTCCATGGTGAAACCCCACCTTGAACCCTAAAACACCTCATCTCTATGCTCTTTTGCTAGGGTTTATCACCTCTAAGTTGAGAAGGTGATCTTTGTCCAAGACAGGAGCTAGACTTGGAGCAAACAGACCTTCTAAGCTCGGATCCTTGCTGTTTGGACCTTCTTATCTTCCCTAGAGGTGAGTTTCATAACCTACTTCTCATATATTGCTTGCTACATGCTTAAAATTCATGCATCTATGTTTAACATCGATGATTCCCATCTCTATTTACCATGTTCATCTAGGGTTTTGGTTTCTTACCGGTTTACCTTCTCTAGAAGATCTAATTTGTATAATTATTAATCTAAAACCATGATATTAGGTCGAATGGTGTTTTCCCTCCCTCCCTCTCTCTCTTTGCTTATCTCATTTGGTTTGATGATGTGTCGGTTTCTGATTGGCCGAATTTCAATAATTCATAACTTTTGATTCCTTTGTCCAAAAACTAAAGTAAAATACATACTAAACTCAGAAAAACATTTTATTTTCAATAATAATATTTCCAAGTATTGGCTTTGAGTTTGGTAGATGGTGGTTTTCTAGAAAATGATTTAATCACTTAAAAATCACCAAAAATACACTCTAATCATCGCAACTCCAAAATATGCAAAATTATATGTTTTCTTAATCAGAAGAACCTAATTATGTCTATGGTGATGTTTTCATAGTCTAAATATAGGTTTTTCTATAAAAAGTAAAAATATGGGTTTTCTCTACCTTAATGCATATATATATATATATATATATATATATATATATATATATATATATATATATATCATTCTAATACATGTATACGAATTGAAAATAGGAAAAATTGATCATGGACTCAATCAAGTGATGAAAGTGGGTAATATAAATCATAATGAAAGGTATGTGCTATGTATGTGTAATCCTTCTTTATGTATGTGCTATGTATGTGCAATCCCTCTTTATGTATGTGCATTTACACCTTAAGTTGGGAATAATTGTTCCTTAACCTATCTTTCTATAATGAGGCTTTCTTAAACCCTATTTCATATACTCTTGAATCTTTTGCTATACTTGCCTTATAAATCAATTTTGGAGCATTATTCTTGGGTCTTGGTACCCCAATGACATGCTTATTGATTCATATAATTATTCTTGCTATGACTACTTTTTCTAACATGTGGATTTATGTTCTATTTAATTTAAAGTAGTGGTACTTATGTACAACCACCCACAGAGGGCATGTAAATAATTGCCCTGGGGAATGTCTTATTCTCCCCATAATATTGTAGGTGACTGGGAATGTCTTATTCTCCCCTCACCTAAGGTTATAGGTCTGGTAGGTGCCTCAACCCTACTTAGTTAGGTAGACATAACTATCTTACATGCAAATCCTTTTTATTATATTGGTTAATGGCAAGCTTCTTTGATATATAGCCTCATACTCTTGTTATCTTCATCATATGATGAACCCTAGCATGTTTTTATTTGTTTTACTTATCTTGACTAGTTTTGTGACACATACTTTTCTTCCCTTTCCCTTTTTGTTGGGTGCCTTCCCAACCACCCAGGTGTTGAGAAAGGTGATGGATAAGACAAGGAAGATCTTAGCTTTTGGCTTGGACTCAGTTTATGGAGATGTTACTGGGAGACAAGATTGTAGTAGTCTTGACTTCCCTCTATCTAGATCATGATTGTGTGTCTTGATGTAAACCCTCATGGGAGAATTTGTTGTATTTTTGTAAACTTTTTATGAAAGTGAATATAGTCAGTTATTTTTTTTATTCTGCTGCTTTTTAATGGTCTTTTGTATACCAATGTTTAATAAGTTTGGATAATTTATGCCCATTCCATCATACCTCTGAGTGTGTTTGGAATGGATGTCAATTCTTCAAAAAAATTTAGTGAGGAGGTGATCTCGCCTCTTTACAACATGGTATCAGAGCCCATGGTAATCAGAATCTGGCTATTCGGTTTTGTCTCCCTAATTAGAATCCATGCCTTACATAGTCCATTTTGGTGACATGGTTTCCCTAGAGTTGATCTATAGATGATGAAAGATTGATTTAGGACCATATATTTCCACATTAGTATCATGATGAATAAAACCCTAAAATAATCATAACTAAAATATGCATAACTTAATGTTGTTTAGGTTTGCCTTTAGGCAACTATTAGGGCATGAAGTTGAAGCAAAGGTGTCTAGAATGGATCAGGTTTTCAGGGGCTGGCAATATTTTCCTCCGCACCACTAGCTTGGTTTACGAGGACTCCCGTGCCCATATGATACCGGCCTGGCCTAAGCTGAAATAGATTGTCCAAAATAGTTTGCTTTTAGGCAATAGTGACCTTAGACATCTATGTTGTATATCTTTGGGAACCCTAAGTTTTAGGTGTATGATGACTTGTTTGAGGATGGATACCAAGATAGTCTCCTTATGTCCCTTGGGTTCACATGCTTGGATAGTTTATCCCTAGAACCTAGACTTTGAAGTTTGGGGTTAAGTGAGCTATCATAGTGCACAGTGGAAGTGTGATGCATCTTGTACATGGTTTAGTTAGACTCATCCTTTAACCCCTAGTGTATGTTGGCTTGATAGGTCAAACTTTTTAAGGGGTGGAGTATAGTTAGTTTGATGATGTTGGGTGGTTAGATTTCAAGGACAAAATCCTTTTTAGGGGGATGGAGCCCTATGACATCTTGAAATCTATCTACACTATCTTTAGAAACCCTAACCCCATACTTAGGAGGTTGTTGTGCTTGAAACCTTAGTGGGGTCCAAACAAGTTATAGTTATAGCCTAACGTGCTTGTTTATATATTAATGAACATATAATGATCATCTGAAGAATAATTTATATGTTCAAACCCTAATGAATATCTAATGCACATAATATGAGTAACTCACATATTAATCCTAATGGATATGCATGGTGTTTCCCATGTCATAAACCAATAAACCCTAATGAAATGACAAGTAAGATAATTGTAACCTAATCTTGGACTTAATACATGCTAAGTAAAATATAGTGATCATATTAACCTAAACCCTAAGTTGTAATCATCTAACCTTAACATATACATCCTTAATGTCTTTCATGATACATTAATGACATTAGGTTCCATAATCAGTTAACATACTTTGATACACATAAATTACATATATAATCATCTAATCACATATTAATCAAGTCGTCAATATGAAATGCATGGTATGTTACCTTGTTATCTAATACACACACGATTAGTCACTTAATGTGAATCAATGCGTAATATGTCTCACCTTGATCATTAAAATACATGGAATGTCTTCAATATGAATATGAAATGATTCAATTCACATAAATGTCCAAATCAATAATATAAACAAATATGAGAAAATGATTAATGATGACATTAATGTGAGAAATAAAGATAATGTGGTAATGCGATAATGTTTAATATAAATATATGTAATCGATGTGACATAATTTGGGTTGAATGAAGACTTAAAGACAAATTGAATATTTCATGCAAAATAATTCGTTATAACTTAATGTGGTGATAGTATAAGGATAATGAAGTTGAAGTTCAAAATATTAAGGATAATGATCAAGTATATTGAGGGAATTGAGTAACCCATAATTTTGCAAAAATGCTTAGTAAGATAAAAGAGAAATATATATATGCGTTGTTTTATGGATAATAATGAAATATAACTCTTTTGGAAACAAAGTAAATATGACATGAAACAATTAAAAGAATAATAATGATAATGTGATATCATAATAAATATAATCTTAATGAGCCAAAAATGTAAATAATGTTAAATCTCCTAAAAAGAATATCTAAATAATGGAACCTAGGTGATCCTTGAGAACCTAACCTATGTCAAGATTCTTGTGGAGTATATTTTGATGAATTTTTTGGTGGAAGTTAAGGTTGGAGAAATAACATGATGTTTTGTGATGAGATGTTGCACACTCACCCTTCCCTTCTTGCTTGTGATTTCGGGGACGAAATCCTCTTTAAGGGGTGGAGTGTTGTAACATACCGAATTTTGGAATTTTGTCTTTTGACCCTATTTCCCATATTTTCCTTTCATTTTTATCCTTATTGGCCTCTCTATTTAATTAGTAGAACTAATAATGGTTTAGTGAACATTTATTCACTAATTGTACCAATATAAGGGTTTATGCATAAATACCTCAGTGAAAGCTTAATTACCATAATTAAGTGCTCTAAACAATAATATAACTTCTTGATATGATTTGAAAACATAAAATGATCCTAAGTTTCAAATTTGGTTCGATTTGGATGTTGTTTGTGCAAGTTATGCAATTTTAGGTACATTCTGGACTTTTATGCAATTTACCCAATTGGGAGGTTTTCTTTGCAAATTATCAACTGAATTTTAATCCTTAGATATCCCCTTACCATTAACGAGATTTGAAACCATTGTAGAACCTAGTTTCACCTTGGTTTGATGGTATTTCTTTCCAAGGGCATTATAGGTATTACCCTCTTTATAAAGATGCTTATCCTTAAAAGCTATCAACCAATGAGGTTATTTCTTTCTTGAAAAATGGTGGGGATGGCCTAGAAGGATCTATGGGCTCTTAAAACCGACTTTTGATATGCATGAAGCCTCTATGAGTTGTCCTCTTGCATGGCCATCAATCCCTAGGCTAAAGACACATGGAAAGTCCCTTAAGACACCTCATGCTTCACCTCTCTCTTTATATAGCCTTGTATACCCCTTCCCAATTCACAATTCAAAAACTCTTACTCTCCTTTTCTTTCCTCTAGCTTAGATAATAGTTCCTTCTGTATTTGGCCACAAAGTTGTTGTACCAAGGTAATAGAGGGAACCTACCTTGGTGAAGAAGGCTCCTAGGGCTTCCAAATTGCTCTATTAGGGTTTCTAAAGCTCCTCCTTGGTGAATTCGACCAAAACTAGTAAGTTGTCTCCCTTCCTTCCCTATTTTCATACTTTTAGTCTTCCTTACACCCTATTACAGGTCGTAACCATGGAATTCCATGGTGAAACCCCACCTAGAACCCTAAAACACTTCATCTATATGCTCTTTTGCTAGGGTTTATCACCTCTAAGTTGAGAAGGTGATCTTTGTCCAAAAAAGGAGCTAGGATTGGAGCAACCAGACCTACTAAGCTCGGATCCTTTCTGTTTGGACCCATATTTAAAATGTTGATTCTAATGTCGTTTCAGTTGGTCTAGAAACAGAAATTTACCGAAATTTCGATATTTTACGCTTTTTTGACACAAGATTTCGATGCAAATTTTGACATTTTCGATGACCAAATAAAGGAATTTAGTCATAATTTTTTACCATGACAATCTATATACATAAATACACCTAATTATACAATAATATCATATGTTGGTATAGGGTAGGGGCTCCTACATTTTTTAGTGAAAATACACAAAACTGTTTCGATCAGGATTTCGATGATGCAATGTATACATACATATATTCTTATGTAATAACATGTTAGATCTTATATTTTGGATTGAATTGACTCAGGGGGGTCTCCACATTTATTTAGGATTTTTAAGATTTTTTTAAAATATTATAATGCAATAAAAAAATCAAAATTTTGGCTATTTGGACCGGTCCATTTCGATGTCGGGTAGTGGTCGAAAACGAAATTTCGATCGAAATTTCGCAATTTTGATCGAAATTTTAAACCATGGTTTGGACCTTCTTATCTTCCCTAGAGGTGAGTTTCATAACCCACTTCTCATATATTGCTTGCTACATGCTTAAAATTCATGCATCTATGTTTAAAATTGATGATTTCCATCTCTATTTACCATGTTCATCTAGGGTTTTGGTTTCTTACTGGTTTACCTTCTCTAGAAGATCTAATTTGTATAACTATTAATCTAAAACCATGATATTAGGTCGAATGGTGTTTTCCCTCCCTCCCTCTCTCTCTTTGCTTATCTCATTAGGTTTGATGATGTGTCGGTTTCTGATTGGCCAAATTTCAATAATTCATAACTTTTGATTCCTTTGTCCAAAAACTAAAGTAAAATACGTCCTAAACTCAGAAAAACATTTATTTTCAATAATAATATTTCCAAGTATTGGTTTTGAGTTTTTTTTATGGCGGTTTTCTATAAAATGATTTAATCACTTAAAAATCACCAAAAATATACTCTAATCATCGCAACTCCAAAATATGCAAAATTATATGTTTTCTTAATCAGAAGAACCTAACTAAGTCTATGGTGATGTTTTCATAGTCTAAATCGAGGTTTTGCTATAAAAAGTAAAAATATGGGTTTTCTCTACCTTAATGCATATATATATCATTCTAATACATGTATATGAATTGAAAATAGGAAAATTGATCATGGACTCAATCAAGTGATGAAAGTGGGTAATATGAATCATAATGACAGGTATGTGCTATGTATGTGTAATCCTTCTTTATGTATGTGCTATGTATGCGCAATCCCTCTTTATGTATGTGCTTTACACCTTAAGTTGGGAATAATTGTTCCTTAACCTATATTTCTATAATGAGGCTTTCTTAAACCATATTTCATATACTCTTGAATCTTTTACTATACTTGCCTCATAAATCAGTTTTGAAGCATTATTCTTGGGTCTTGGTACCCCAATTCCATGCTTATTGATTCATATAATTATTCTTGCTATGACTACTTTTTTCTAGCATGTGGATTTATGTTCTATTTAATTTAACGTGGCAGTACTTATGTACAACTACCCACAGAGGGCATGTAAATAATCGCGTTGGGGAATTTCTTATTCTCCCCATAATATTTTAGGTGATTGGGAATGTCTTATTATCCACTCACCTAAGGTTATAGGTCTGGTGGGTGCCTCAACCCTACTTAGTTAGGTAGACATAACTATCTTACATGCAAATCCTTTTTATTATATTTGTTAATGGCAAGCTTCTTTGATATATAGCCTCATACTCTTGTTATCTTCATCATATGATGAACCCTAGCATGTTTTTATTTGCTTTACTTATCTTGATATCCTAGACTAGTTTTGTGACACATACTTTTCTTCCCTTTCTCTTTTTGCTGGGTGCCTTCCCAACCACCCAGGTGTTGAGCAAGGTGATGGATAAGACAAGGAAGATCTTAGCTTTTGGCTTGGACTCGATTGATGGAGATGTTACTTGGAGACAAGATTGTAGTAGTCTAGACTTCCCTCTATCTAGATCATGATTGTGTGTCTTGATGTAAACCCTCATGGGAGAATTTGATGTATTTTTGTAAACCTTTTATGAAAGTGAATATAGTCAGCTTTTTTTATTCTGCTACTTTCTAATGGTCTTTTGTATACCAATGTTTAATAAGTTTGGATAATTTATGCCCATTCCATCATACCTCTGAGTGTGTTTGGAATGGATGTCAATTCTTCAAAAAAAATTAGTGAGGAGGTGATCTCGCCTCTTTACAAAGGTATTCATCTTACTTGTTGTTCAAGTATTTCATATAACTCACATAGTTCATTAACATCTTGTCACCTCTTACTAGGAAACAACTTATCTTTTAAGACATCAGATTGTATAATCATTATACTTGTTATACAAGTATTTCACACATCTTACAAAACTTATTTAAATCTATTGATAAATCATAGCTCATATCTTACTATGCTCATCATTTCATGATTCATGTGTAGTATGCACTGTATAATGAAAGACTCTTATTAACATATAACATTGTTATTCAGTTCAAGCAAAATGCACCCTTCCCATGATTAGGGTTAGGATTATCTACATCATTACTCTGTAATATAAAAAAGTACATTCTACCCATTATTAGTGTTATGTTTTCCCTTTATTAACAAATGAGGATGTAAGATCAAAATGTCTAGAATCAAACCTTAATTCATACTCCATCCATCATAGGAGTGTCAATACATACTTATAAACATGTTTATCACCCATATTAAAGTCTTTCTCTCTCATCCGTATTAGGATATTGATTATGTCTTACATAATTCACCTCTTAAGGTCTATTAGCTTAACATTATTAAATTAAAGTAAACTCATTTTGTCTCAATATTAATCACACAGCATATATAACTTAGACAAGTTTAATAATTACAAGCATGTCTACCATATCGGGTAGCATGATGGATAATATTATGCTATCATGTTTGACGGTGCATATATCATTATGACAAGTATCATTATTAGTCATGTGGTCCATCCACATCATCATATCGGGTTTAGGGCATATCCCTTAACACCATATCATGTAGTCGTGTTGAGTTAAGTGTCACTTTAACTTTTCTCACCTTAAGTCAACCTCATATCATGTATAGGTTAGACTATTATCCTTGTATCGGGTATAGGGTGTATTGGGTTCTCATATCATGTACAAGAGTACACCATATCGGGCATCAAGTGTCAAGGGTGTATTATATCGAGCATCAAGTGTGGGCTCTGATCTCCAAACCATGACATAAACACGATTAAAACTTAGCGGAAGCGAATCGATAATCAGCGGAAGACAAAAATCACGGAAAATTAAAACTTTTCGAGACAAGAGCTTGGATCCATAAAAGCTTCTTTCATAAAGAGAGATAAACGGTTTACATCTCAGGATAATTACTTCTCGAGTAATTATATACATCAAGATACAAAATCTCAAGATCACTATACAAAAGACTCCAAGACCTGAGAGTACAGAGGACACATAGGACTGACTCTAACTACACCACATGGCAGGACAAATCTCCACCTGAGATTACTGCTGCCCCTGGTGCTGCTGCTGCTGAGACTGGTCACCTGTAGGCTGGTTCCTTCGTCTCGGACGTCCACCTAAAAAGTTGAAGTCTATGGGGTGAGACAATTATACATAATTGTCCCAGCGAGAGTTATAACTCTTCGCCAGAAGCTTTATTATAACATCAAAGAATATTTTAAGCAGTAAAGCCTTCAAAGTATTCTATAACAGTTGCATGTATAACAAGATCTCTATAATTTAGGAGATATGGAGAATATAAACATTATTACAATGTAACATCAATCAACTAACTTGGAGTTATCTCTAACAAGTTATACTACCTGGTTGATTATGTTTCACAAACAACATTATGCCCTGTGGAGATGAGGCTTACCACTCATACTCCAACTGATCGCTGAGAAGTCACATCAGTATCATACATAAGTCATTAAGAGAGTCGGATTCTCATGACCTTAACCTTCCTCTGTCAGTAAGAGGATCACTTGTAGGACATCTCGTGTCTCTACTACTATAGCTCACCAGGGTAAACTGGTCCTTCGCTATTCTAGAGTCACAGTGACGTTCTGTACTCTCTTCGTCATCAGGAGGTTTCATGTTTACCTACCACTGATACGGATATCTGTGCTTTCTTCGTCATCAGGACGTTTCATGTTTACCTACCATTGATACGATATGGAAATATAGTGAAGGATGGATGGATTACACATCTACATCACTTTCCTACACTAGGATGTAAGGTTCTACACATCCATGTACCCCACATACTCAAAAGTATGTGCTCCAGGAGTTCCCTGAGGAAAACCTGTTTCACCATCACTTAATCTCTGACAATGATGGATCAATGATCAGGGCTCTACATTATACTTGATTAGTTAGGTACATTCAGTATTATTTAACAGCATACATTGTTCTTCAAACAATAACAGTAGCATAGCAGCTATAAAAGAAGAATACTAAATGTAACAGGCCTAACTCATATCAATCATCATTTCTCATTATCCTCATCACAAGTCATCTCGAAGGCATGACATTGATGGTATTCATGGCTCTCATAGACCATTATTAGCATAGGATGCCACTGGCAAGGCATCAGATTACTTTAATTATTCATAAGGCTAACAACATGCCTTTAATGAATATAACATCAACATCCATACCTGGATATGATTACCTTCATATCAGAACCTGCATGGTTAATACATCTGATAAAGGTAATACAACAATAAGGAATGTACTTCCTACTCTTGTCATAAGAGTTAAATCTTTAATTCAAATCAAATAGAGTTTAATACTCAAAATCATGCCATTTCCCTTGAATTAGGGTTTACTATTCACATTACATGTCATTACCCTTGAATTAGGGTTTACTATTCACATTACATGTCATTACCCTTGAATTAGGGTTTACTATTCACATCAAGGTGAATTAAACTCATAACATCATCATGTATGAGTAACATCTTCATTGATGCTCTTGGATTAGTTAAAGGTTCATCATTTATCATAATTAGGGTTTCTATGATCTCACACAGGTGGATCATACCCTAATTATGCTCATTCTTGTGCATTGGAGATGCTTTAATTGAATTTTCACCTAAAAAGGTTACTTTCTCTCTCTAGAAGTACTTTCTCTCTCTAGAAGTACTTTCTCTCTCATCATAAGATTAGGTGATGTCAACATCACTCTAGATCAGGTTGGATTGAGTCATCATAGGCTAACATAGCCCAAAACATCACTATCATGTGATTAGGGTTCGATTTGATCAAGGTATTACTCAATTTACCCTTTAGGGGTATTTTGGTAATTCACCCCATTGATCATTATCATGGTCAAAACCTTAGTCAATTAATCACTTAATATCCTAGGTTACCATTAGGGTTTGATTAGGGCAACATTGGACCATTTATATCATCAATTGATTGAATGAAGTCAACCTTGAATCACATTGATTGATTTCAATTATCAACCTTCAATCGAATTGAGATCGTTTGAAAGTGTTGACCGTTTGCCCACTTTGACTTTCCAAGACCGTGAGCCCTCTTCTATCTTCAAGACCGCGAGCCCCCTTAGGCTTCAAGACCGCGAGCCTCTTCAAGTGGTTCAAGACCGTGAAGCCCTCTCATTGGTTCAAGTTAATGTTGAGACCGCGAAGATCAAATTGATGTTGAGACCGCGAAGAGACGTTGACCGTTTGCCCATCTTGACCTCAGGACCGCGAGGCCCTTCGCGGTCTTGAGACCGTGAGCCTCCTCTCGGTCTTGAGACCATGAGCCCCCTCACGGTCTTGAGACCGCGAGCCCTCTCACGGTCTTGAGACCGCGAGGCTCTCAAGGTCTCAACCGTTTGGTCCATCAACAAAATCAATAAAGCAATCGATGATGTCAAACGATGTTGAAGCCCTCAAAAGGTCAAAGCTCTGATGACCACCTATGGATTGGGTCAACTAAGGTTATGCTTGACCACTTGGTCATTCAATTGACCCTCAATGGTTAACCAATTAGGATTGAAATCGATTCAATTAGGGTCTATCAATGTTCACCCATCAGTACTCAACAATGTGCATCAACACAAGGTTGAACCCTTCAATTGAGCTCCAATTGGGCCCAAACTTGGCCCAAACGGTCTTGAGGTCATGTGGGTGGACCCCACATGGTCTTGAGACCGTTTTCCCAGGATTTCATCAAAATCTAAGGTGATTTGATAGGGGTTGAACCATGATTGAGCCATAAAATAGAATTTTGATTAAATTGATAACTTATTTGCAATTGGGTCCTCAATTGGTCAAATTACTCAACCCTAGACCTTCAAACGGTCTTGGGTGATTGTCCTCTCGGTCTTGAGACCGTTTGGATGAGTTCCAAACGGTCTTGAGACCGTTTGCCCATCCAATTTTGGATTCTAGTGGAAATTTGTCAAGGTTGAACAAATTGAGTTGATGATTATATCAATATTTAATTGCAATGTAACTTGGTGTAATTGTACCTTCAATTGGTCAACTATCCTTGACCCCAGACCTCCAAACGGTCTTGGTTGATTGCCCTCGCGGTCTTGAGACCGTTTGGTGACCCCCAAACGGTCTTGAGACCGTTTAGGTCAATCAACCCTAAAAACCCTAATTGGGTCACCATAATTTCAGTACTGATTTTACCTAGGGTTAGCCCTAGTATTCACCCTTCAACTCTTATCCCGTTTGGAATTAGACCATCAAACTTGGTGAGTTGTTAATTAACATAATTTTGAACAGTAATTTCATATGGTCAACGCTTAGTAAACGACCTTACACGGTCTTGGGACCGTTAGCCCAAAAAGGCAATTTCAGACCGTTTGAAAATCAGTAATAAATTCATTTAAAGTTGTCATTTAAAAAGGTCATATCTCCCGATTAATTTGGAGTTAGCCTCCCAAATTTTTAGGGTAATTATCCTATATAATTAGGAACACATTTCTTATACGGTCCACGCTCGGTCAACGGGGCCAAACGGTCTTGGAGACCGTTTTCCCTGTCGCGGTCTCGAGACCGTTTTCTCACTTCGCGGTCTTGAGCCCGAGAGAGCAAGCTGTTGTGACCGTTTAAGAAAGTGAAAAGCGGTGGGTTTTTCTTGGAAATCACGCCTTCATCTCCTAGATCAAGAACAGTACAGATATCCCACGGGTTTGCTTGCAAAATAGCAAAGAACAGCAAGATACATGAAGAACTATCATCTAACCGCATATAAAAGATGTGTGTAGTAAAGCATGGGTTTAGAGTTATAAAACCCGCCTAAAGCTTGCTTCTTGAGCTCCAAGCTTTCAAGCTCCAAGCTCTAATGGCGTCATTGAGTTCTTTCAGGTTGGCCAAGGTGAAAACTCCAAGGAAGGTCAAGGAAAGATGGCTAGAAAGATAGGATTTCGAGAGTTAGCCATGAAGCTGACCTTGAATTCGAGTTCTAACCATGGAATTAGGCAAGAAGAGGGGTTTAAACCTACCTTGCACCCCTTGGTCGTCCTCCTTAGCTCCAAGGCAGTCCTTGGTCATCTTTGGTGAAATGAAACAGTAAGGGAACGAAGGGTAAGTTCCCTTGCAACTAAGGGAAGGAGAGCTTATATACATGGGGTAGGATTTTCAACATTAGTTCATAAGTTGTCCATAATTCCAAATAGGTCCCTCCTTCTTTACTTGATCGTCCCTTCCTCTTTATTCTAAGGACAAACCTTCTCTTAAGGTTTTAGGAAAAGAAGGTAAAGGAGAGCAAGCTAATAATGAGGTACATACATAAAGAAATATTGCACATATACCCTGATTATTCAATCACAAGGCATATCTCATAACTTGATAATTTAATTGAGGTGACTCCCTCATCATTTCTTCTCTTAATGATGGCAAGAGTCTAAAAAGATACTTTAGATGACATATTTTTACAAATTGCATCCCTTAATTTGGGTAAATTGCATTTTACCCCAAATTAGGGTTTCAAGCCCCGGGATTGCTTCCACAGCTACAACTTGGTGCCCAAGCTTGGGAAATCCCTCAAACTTTGCCAAAAAGATTCTCATGATGTCTCAACATCAGAGGAACATATTATCTTGTGCAATTTGCAAGATAACCCTTTCAATTGGGTAAATTACACATAGGTCCCTGTAAATCAAAACAATGCTACAACTTTAAATAAAAAGGAGCAAATACTGAAATACATGTTTCTGGGAAACTTAATTACATGCTCAGAGTTAATCACAAGGATTTAATTACATATTTAGGCAAAACACCTAGGGTTAACTCATAACCCAGGTCAGGGATGTTACAAATTATCCACCCCTTACAAGGATTTCGTCCCCGAAATCGATAAAACATACTACGAGAAAAGGGCAGGATACTGCCTTCTCATCTCATCCTCTAACTCCCAAGTGGCTTCTTCAATACCATGATGGTTCCAGAGGACTTTCACAAGACTTATATCTTTCTTATTTAACTTTTTAATTCGTTTATCAAGGATTGACACTGGTCCCTCCTCATAGGATATGTCATCATTCAATTCTACCTCCATAGGTTGTAGAACTGACTCGGTGTCTGGGTGGCATTTCTTCAACATAGAAATGTGAATCACAGGATGTAACCTCTGTAATTCTGGGGGAAGCTCTAGTTTATATGCTACCTTTCCAATCCGTTCAATGATTGGATAAGGCCCCATATATCTAGGAGCTAACTTCCCCTTTCTTCCAAAACGAAGGACCCCTTTCCAAGGTGAGACCTTGAGATACACTCTGTCTCCAACCTGGAACTCTAAGGGTCTACGACGTTTGTCAGCATAAGATTTCTGCCTATCCTGAGCAGTCTTAATCTTATGTTGTATTACTTTAATCTTTTCTGTGGTCTGCTGCACAAGGTCAGGACCTAACAACTGGTGTTCACCAGTCTCAAACCAACACAGAGGTGATCTACAACGTCTACCATACAAGGCTTCATAAGGTGCCATATCAATACTATGTTGATAGCTATTGTTATAGGCAAACTCTATCAAGCTTAGGTGTAGATCCCAACTTCCGGTGAACTGGAGAACACATGCTCGCAACAGGTCTTCTAAGGTTTGTATGGTCCTTTCCGACTGTCCATCAGTCTGTGGATGAAAGGTCGTACTAAACCTTAGCTGGGTGCCTAAGGCTCTGTGCAACTGTTCCCAAAAATGACTTGTAAACTGAGGACCTCTGTCAGAGACTATTGTGACAGGAACTCCGTGCAAACGCACTATTTCTTTAACATACAACTCTGATAACCTTTCAGCAGAATAGGTTGTTTTGACAGGTAAGAAATGTGCTGTCTTAGTCAACCTATCAACAATTACCCAAATGGAATTATGTCCTTTGCTTGTCCTGGGTAGGCCAACAACAAAGTCCATGGTCACATGGTCCCACTTCCACTGCGGTATGGGTAAAGGTTGCATTGTCCCTACAGGCTTCTGGTGTTCAGCTTTAACTTGCTGACACACATGACACCTCAGAACAAACTCTGCAACGTCCCTTTTCATCCCAGGCCACCAATACAGATCTTTCAAATTCCGATACATCTTGGTGCTCCCTGGATGCATAGCATACATGGAAGAATGGGCTTCTTCCAGGACTAACTTCCTCAAGTTGTCTACATCCGGCACTATCATTCTTCCATTATAAAAAGCTACTTGATCTTCAGAGTCATGAAAACCATCTTGCTTCTCATTTCCATACTCAGATCTAATCTGCTGAACTGCAGCATCACCTAGTTGTGCTTCTTTAATCTGCTCTCTTAGGGTAGGTTTAATATGCATCTTAGCTAACAAACCGGCTAACAATGACACCTTCAACTGTACATTGTCTTGCCTTAAAGAGATAAGCATATCTCTCCTAGAGCATACTAAAGAGTTTAGTTGTGTTCTATTCATGGTTAATGTTGCTGATTTCCTACTCAAGGCATCTGCAACAACATTGGCCTTGCCTGGATGGTAATCAATTGTACAGTCATAGTCCTTGATTAACTCCATCCAGCGACGTTGCCTCATGTTGAGCTCATGCTGAGAGAAGATATACTTAAGGTTTTTGTGGTCTGTGAAAATCTGGAATGTCTCTCCATAGAGATAATGCCTCCAGATCTTCAAAGCATGAACCACAGCAGCTAACTCCAGATCGTGTGTTGGATAATTCCCCTCGTGTTTCTTAATCTGTCGGGAAGCAAAAGAAATCACTTGTTTATCCTGCATCAACACACATCCAAGTCCATTCTTGGAAGCATCACAGAAGACTATATATCCTTTTCCTTGTTCAGGTAGCACTAGCACAGGTGCACTTGTCAATCTCTCCTTCAGCAACTGGAAGGACTGTTGACACTTATTACTCCAAGAAAAAGGAACATCTTTCCGGGTTAACTTGGTCAAAGGTAAAGCTATAGAACTAAAGTTCTTAATGAACCTTCGATAATAGCCGGCTAACCCCAAGAAACTTCGAATCTCCGTTGGTGTCTTCGGTTGTTCCCATTGTAGAACATATTCTACCTTCGTAGGGTCAACACGAATTCCCGAGGCGGATATCACATGTCCAAGAAAAGATACCTCCGGCAGACAGAACTCACACTTGCTAAACTTAGCATACAGCTTATGTTCTCTTAGCAAGGTCAAAGCTTGGCGAAGATGCTGCTCATGCTGCTGGGCATCCTTACTATAAATCAGTATGTCATCTATGAAGACGACAACACACTGATCAAGGAAAGGTCGAAAAACTCTATTCATGAGTTCCATGAATGCAGCTGGTGCATTGGTTAGTCCAAACGACATAACCGTGAACTCATAGTGACCATATCTTGTCCTAAAGGCAGACTTGGATATGTCACTATCCTTAATACGGAGTTGATGATATCCATACCTCAAGTCTATTTTTGAAAAGACGGTTGCACCACGCAACTGGTCAAAGAAATCATCAATCCTCGGCAGAGGGTACTTATTTTTTATTGTTACTTTATTGAGTTGTCTATAGTCGATGCACAACCGCATTGACCCATCTTTCTTTTTAACAAACAAAACCGGAGCACCCCATGGTGAAGTACTTGGTCGGATAAAACCTCTCTCAAGTAACTCTTGAAGCTGTTTCTTGAGTTCTGCCATCTCGGCAGGCGCCATCCTATACGGAGTTTGTGCTATGGGTTTCGTGTCTGGGATCAGATTAATTTCAAAATCAATCTCCCGAGGTGGTGGTATACCAGGAAGTTCTTCAGGAAACACATCTTCGAATTCCCTGACTATAGGAACTTCGACAGGATTAGAACTTTCCTTGGTAACATCTACCACATGGGCCAAGAATGCATAACATCCTTGCCTCAACAGCTTATCAGCAACCATAGCTGATATAAGACAGGTAGGTAGAATCTTTCTTTCACCTTGAAAGATCCATGTGCTGCTTTCATCAGAAAACACAGCCAACTTGGACTCACAATCCAAGACAACTCTATACCTTTCTAAGGTATCCATCCCGAGGATTATATCAAATCCCTGCATATCAAGTGGTATAAGATCCACTTGAATGTGATGGTCAGAAAAGAAAAGGATGCAGGGAGAACATACCTCCTGCAACACGGCAGACCCACTCAACGGAGTCTCTAACAACAAACTATCTGTTCTATGACCAACAGTCATATTGCAGTTACGAATCACTTCACGAGTGATGAAAGAGTGCGTAGCACCCGGATCAATCAGAACAGATACATCACAGGATATAGAAATATCAGAATATAAAAGTTTCATCTGACCTGCCACTACCCGTGGATTGACCACTGCCTCAGGTGGGTTCATAGCATAGAACCTCGCAGTCGCCTGGTGTTGAGGTGGTGCTAATGATCCAGCTTGAGACGCTTGTCCACGTCCTCGAGCTGCTCCTTGATGTTGTCTATTCTGAGATCCCTGTTGATTCTATCTCAGAGGTTGTTGTGTCACACTGACAGGCCTAGAACGGCAATCCTTCATCAAGTGTCCCACCTTACCACAGTTGTAGCAACTCTTCTCCTGTTGCTGTGGTCTGGGTGGTCCAGTAACTGACACTGATGTAGAACTGTGCATCCCTTGAAGCGGTTGACTCCGCCCTCTACCTCTGCTTGGTGTCCATTGAGTTTGAAAACTCGATCTGGGTGGTGGAGGGTTAGGTGCAGAGAATCTAGGTTTCTTGGAATCCCTAGATGAAGAACCCTGGAACGGTGGATATCTTTTATGGGTTTGTCTTTTCTCAACCACAAATCTCTCTATCCTTCGGATTGACTCAACGAAGGTAGAGAATCTCTCTCTGTTTTCTAAGGCAGACACAGGGGTTGACATATCAGAATTCAAACCCTTCTCGAATCTTCTGATTCTTTCCTCATCCGTAGCAGCCATGTGCGGACAGAACCGCAATAACTCCATGAACTTAGCTTCATACTCACTAATGTTCATCATACCCTGCCTTAGTTTCTCAAACTGAGAGATCTTCTCATCTAGGAAGGTCTTTGGAAAATATCTATTGATAAATTCCCGACGAAACTCTTCCCATGAGAACTCTACTCCATGTCTCTTCTGCTCTTCCATGTTCCACCAGTGACCAGCACTGCCTTTGAGAAGATAGACAGCATGTCTAACCTTCTCAGCTTCCGGAATCATAAGAATCCTGAAAGCCTTCTCCAACTCTGTCAACCATAAGTCAGCATCTGCAGGGTCGGCAGTTCCGAAGTACTCGGTAGCTCCGACACGACGAAGTCGTTCGAATGTCTTACCGATACCTTGTGCTTCAGGCTGGACAGGTGCCCTAGGTGTAGGAATGGGCATCCTATCGGTTATATGTGTCATGGCAGTCATGAACTGCCCGAACATCGTCTGTACAGCTGGATCACTCATCTCAGCTGGGTCGAACTGGGGTGGCTCTCTTGGCGACTCAGGTGCAGGTTGTTCTATTCTCGGAACTCTTGCACCGCCTCGAGGTGCACTAGCACTACTCTCTGCCACGTGCTCATCACGATGTTCTGACATTCTTATGTATCTTCTTCTCCTGAGGAGCAGAAGATTCTATTAGATGAGGAAGGAGTACTAAAGGTAGACTTGACATCCTAAGTCCTATGCCTCTGTAGACTCAACTGAACCTGGAGCTATGATACCACTAATTGTGGGCTCTGATCTCCAAACCATGACATAAACACGATTAAAACTTAGCGGAAGCGAATCGATAATCAGCGGAAGACAAAAATCACGGAAAATTAAAACTTTTCGAGACAAGACATTGGATCCATAAAAGCTTCTTTCATAAAGAGAGATAAACGGTTTACATCTTAGGATAATTACTTCTCGAGTAATTATATACATCAAGATACAAAATCTCAAGATCACTATACAAAAGACTCCAAGACCTAAGAGTACAGAGGACACATAGGACTGACTCTAACTACACCACATGGCAGGACAAATCTCCACCTGAGATTACTGCTGCCCCTGGTGCTGCTGCTGCTGAGACTGGTCACCTGTAGGCTGGTTCCTTCGTCTCCGACGTCCACCTAAAAAGTTAAAGTCTATGGGGTGAGACAATTATACATAATTGTCCCAGCGAGAGTTATAACTCTTCGCCAGAAGCTTTATTATAACATCAAAGAATATTTTAAGCAGTAAAGCCTTCAAAGTATTCTATAACAGTTGCATGTATAACAAGATCTCTATAATTTAGGAGATATAGAGAATAAAAACATTATTACAATGTAACATCAATCAACTAACTTGGAGTTATCTCTAACAAGTTATACTACCTGGTTGATTATGTTTTACAAACAACATTATGCCCTGTGGAGATGAGGCTTACCACTCATACTCCAACTGATCGCTGAGAAGTCACATCAGTATCATACATAAGTCATTAAGAGAGCCGGATTCTCATGACCTTCACCTTCCTCTGTCAGTAAGAGGATCACTTGTAGGACATCTCGTGTCTCTACTACTATAGCTCACCAGGGTAAACTGGTCCTTCGCTATTCTAGAGTCACAGTGACGTTCTGTACTCTCTTCGTCATCAGGAGGTTTCATGTTTACCTACCACTGATACGGATATCTGTGCTTTCTTCGTCATCAGGAGGTTTCATGTTTACCTACCATTGATACGATATGGAAATATAGTGAAGGATGGATGGATTACACATCTACATCACTTTCCTACACTAGGATGTAAGGTTCTACACATCCATGTACCCCACATACTCAAAAGTATGTGCTCCAGGAGTTCCCTGAGGAAAACCTGTTTCACCATCACTTAATCTCTGACAATGATGGATCAATGATCAGGGCTCTACATTATACTTGATTAGTTAGGTACATTCAGTATTCTTTAACAGCATACATTGTTCTTCAAACAATAACAGTAGCATAGCAGCTATAAAAGAAGAATACTAAATGTAACAGGCCTAACTCATATCAATCATCATTTCTCATTATCCTCATCACAAGTCATCTCTAAGGCATGACATTGATGGTATTCATGGCTCTCATAGACCATTATTAGCATAGGATGCCACTGGCAAGGCATCAGATTACTTTACTTATTCATAAGGCTAACAACATGCCTTTAATGAATATAACATCAACATCCATACCTGGATATGATTACCTTCATATCAGAACCTGCATGGTTAATACATCTGATAAAGGTAATACAACAATAAGGAATGTACTTCCTACTCTTGTCATAAGAGTTAAATCTTTAATTCAAATCAAATAGAGTTTAATACTCAAAAGCATGCCATTTCCCTTGAATTAGGGTTTACTATTCACATTACATGTCATTACCCTTGAATTAGGGTTTACAATTCACATTACATGTCATTACCCTTGAATTAGGGTTTACTATTCACATCAAGGTGAATTAAACTCATAACATCATCATGTATGAGTAACATCTTCATTGATGCTCTTGGATTAGTTAAAGGTTCATCATTTATCATAATTAGGGTTTCTATGATCTCACACAGGTGGATCATACCCTAATTATGCTCATTCCTGTGCATTGGAGATGCTTTAATTGAATTTTCACCTAAAAAGGTTACTTTCTCTCTCTAGAAGTACTTTCTCTCTCTAGAAGTACTTTCTCTCTCATCATAATATTAGGTGATGTCAACATCACTCTAGATCAGGTTGGATTGAGTCATCATAGGCTAACATAGCCCAAAACATCACTATCATGTGATTAGGGTTCGATTTGATCAAGGTATTACTCAATTTACCCTTTAGGGGTATTTTGGTAATTCACCCCATTGATCATTATCATGGTCAAAACCTTAGTCAATTAATCACTTAATATCCTAGGTTACCATTAGGGTTTGATTAGGGCAACATTGGACCATTTATATCATCAATTGATTGAATGAAGTCAACCTTGAATCACATTGATTGATTTCAATTATCAACCTTCAATCGAATTGAGATCGTTTGAAAGTGTTGACCGTTTGCCCACTTTGACTTTCCAAGACCGTGAGCCCTCTTCTATCTTCAAGACCGCGAGCCCCCTTAGGCTTCAAGACCGCGAGCCTCTTCAAGTGGTTCAAGACCGCGAAGCCCTCTCATTGGTTCAAGTTGATGTTGAGACCGCGAAGATCAAATTGATGTTAAGACCGCGAAGAGACGTTGACCGTTTTCCCATCTTGACCTCAGGACCGTGTGGCCCTTCACGGTCTTGAGACCGTGAGCCTCCTCTCGGTCTTGAGACCATGAGCCCCCTCACGGTCTTGAGACCGCGAGCCCTCTCACGGTCTTGAGACCGCGAGGCTCTCAAGGTCTCAACCGTTTGGTCCATCAACAAAATCAATAAAGCAATCGATGATGTCAAACGATGTTGAAGCCCTCAAAAGGTCAACTATCTGATGACCACCTATGGATTGGGTCAACTAAGGTTATGCTTTACGACTTGGTCATTCAATTGACCCTAAATGGTTGACCAATTAGGATTGAAATCGATTCAATTAGGGTCTATCAATGTTCACCCATCAGTACTCAACAATGTGCATCAACACAAGGTTGAACCCTTCAATTGAGCTCCAATTGGGCCCAAACTTGGCCCAAACGGTCTTGAGGTCATGTGGGTGGACCCCACATGGTCTTGAGACCGTTTGCCCAGGATTTTATCAAAATATAAGGTGATTTGATAGGGGTTGAACCATGATTGAGCCATAAAACAGAATTTTGATTAAATTGATAACTTATTTGCAATTGGGTCCTCAATTGGTCAAATTACTCAACCCTAGACCTTCAAACGGTCTTGGGTGATTGTCCTCTCGGTATTGGGACCGTTTGGATGAGTTCCAAACAGTCTTGAGACCGTTTGCCCATCCAATTTTGGATTCTAGTGGAAATTTGTCAAGGTTGAACAAATTGAGTTGATGATTATATCAATATTTAATTGCAATGTAATTTGGTGTAATTGTACCTTCAATTAGTCAACTATCCTTGACCCCAGACCTCCAAACGGTCTTGGTTGATTGCCCTCGCGGTCTTGAGACCGTTTGGTGACCCCCAAACGGTCTTGAGACCGTTTAGGTCAATCAACCCTAAAAACCCTAATTGGGTCACCATAATTTCAGTACTGATTTTACCTAGGGTTAGCCCTAGTATTCACCCTTCAACTCTTAGCCCGTTTGGAATTAGACCATAAAACTTGGTGAGTTGTTAATTAACATAATTTTGAACAGTAATTTCATATGGTCAACTCTTAGTCAACGACCTTACACGGTCTTGGGACCGTTTGCCCAAAAAGGCAATTTCAGACCGTTTGAAAATCAGTAATAAATTCATTTAAAGTTGTCACTTAAAAAGGTCATATCTCCCGATTCATTTGGATTTAGCCTCCCAAATTTTGAGGTTAATTATCCTATATAATTAGGAACAGATTTCTTATACGGTCCACGCTCGGTCAACGGGGCCAAACGGTCTTGGAGACCGTTTTCCCTGTCGCGGTCTCGAGACCGTTTGCTCACCTCGCGGTCTTGAGCCCGAGAGAGCAAGCTGTTGGGACCGTTTAAGAAAGTGAAAAGCGGTGGGTTTTTCTTGGAAATCACGCCATCATCTCCTAGCTCAAGAACAGTACAGATATCCCACGGGTTTGCTTGCAAAATAGCAAAGAACAGCAAGATACATGAAGGACTATCATCTAACCGCATATAAAAGATGTGTGTAGTAAAGCATGGGTTTAGAGTTATAAAACCCGCCTAAAGCTTGCTTCTTGAGCTCCAAGCTTTCAAGATCCAAGCTCTAATGGCGTCATTGAGTTCTTTCAGGTTGGCCAAGGTGAAAACTCCAAGGAAGGTCAAGGAAAGATGGCTAGAAAGATAGGATTTCGAGAGTTAGCCATGAAGCTGACCTTGAATTCGAGTTCTAACCATGGAATTAGGCAAGAAGAGGGGTTTAAACCTACCTTGCACCCCTTGGTCGTCCTCCTTAGCTCCAATTAAGTCCTTGGTCGTCTTTGGTGAAATGAAACAGTAAGGGAACGAAGGGTAAGTTCCCTTGCAACTAAGGGAAGGAGAGCTTATATACATGGGGTAGGATTTTCAACATTAGTTCATAAGTTGTCCATAATTCCAAATAGGTCCCTCCTTCTTTACTTGATCGTCCCTTCCTCTTTATTCTAAGGACAAACCTTATCTTAAGGTTTTAGGAAAAGAAGGTAAAGGAGAGCAAGCTAATAATGAGGTACATACATAAAGAAATATTGCACATATACCCTGATTATTCAATCACAAGGCATATCTCATAACTTGATAATTTAATTGAGGTGACTCCCTCATCATTTCTTCTCTTAATGATGGCAAGAGTCTAAAAAGATACTTTAGATGACATATTTTTACAAATTGCATCCCTTAATTTGGGTAAATTGCATTTTACCCCAAATTAGGGTTTCAAGCCCCGGGATTGCTTCCACGGCTGCAACTTGGTGCCCAAGCTTGGGAAATCCCTCAAACTTTGCCAAAAAGATTCTCATGATGTCTCAACATCAGAGGAACATCTTATCTTGTGCAATTTGCAAGATAACCTTTTCAATTGGGTAAATTGCACATAGGTCCCTGTAAATCAAAACAATGCTACAACTTTAAATAAAAAGGAGCAAATACTGAAATACATGTTTCTGGGAAACTTAATTACATGCTCAGAGTTAATCACAAGGATTTAATTACATATTTAGGCAAAACACCTAGGGTTAACTCATAACCCAGGTCAGGGATGTTACATCAAGTGCTAAGAGTGTACCATATCGGGCATAACATGAGTTGCCTTATCAAGTATTGTTTAAGTATATACAAATAATCACCATATCGGTTCTCATCTTGAGTTACCATATTGGATTTCATCTTGGTTGTCATATCGGTTTACCTATCCTAGGTATCATATCGGGTTACATCTTGGAACATCATATCGGGTACCCACATTAAGTGGTATCATGCTACCATATCGTGTTCCTATATTGACTACCATATCATGTTCTTATGATAGATAAGAATGTTGAACTCTATTTCTTTTCTTGACAAGTATGGATACTAAACTGATTTTCAACCCAACACAAAGTAATGGGGTATATCAGGTTTCAAGGGAGTAAGTTTCAAGGCATATCGGGTTCCCATGTTTTCATCTAGGGTTTGCCCATATCGTGCAAAGGTATTGCTTTACCTTTGTATCGTGTATAAGGAGATAGTAGGTAACTCCCATATCATTCACAAAACATGTCTCTCATCTAGTATAAAGTATCACTCACCACCATATTGGGTCACTTTTCATCTTGGATTTTATATCAAATTTCTCATCACCATCTAGGGTTTTTGACTCATATTGTGCATAGGTTATAGACCTCACATGATATCATGCATAAGATGAGTATGTGGCCCTATATCGTGCTCAAGGGGGTGTACAAGCACTTACTCATATTGCCCATGAAATATACACTTGTTACTATTTCATACTTGTGATGGATTTACATCAACATATCAGATTGCTCATCCTCTAGGGTTTACTATATCGGTTAAAGTGTATCGTTGGTTCCATATCGTTCATAGGATATTACTCTTACCTTGTATCAAGTATAAAATTTGGATAGGTATCTTCCATATCATTCATAAGACTTGTTTTATAAAATATGACCTCCCTTTATATCGGGTAAGGCACTATATTGGATTCCATATCGGGTTTTAAGAGTCTTCAACCCATATTGGGTTCTTCAATGATGATGTCACCATCATCAACCTCAAGGTCTTTATCTAATTATCCCAAAACCATGGATAACAGTCCTAACTATTTATTGGAACTCATAGATATATCAATTGATCAAAGGAAATCTAATTTTTTGAAAGAAATCAACAAGTTGAGCAATATTGAAGAAAAGATAATAATATAGATGGGTTCAAGTTATATAACCCGCCTTATGAACAAATTCCAACCTTCAAGCTTCAACTCCTCATGTTCTAAGGTTGAATATGAACCTCTCCAAGATCCACTACTCGAACTCTCAGCTTTTGCATGATATCTCCAATTCCAAATGGCCGATATCACCTTCTATGACCTATTTGGCCGATATCTCTTTTCCTTGGCCGATATCAAGCTCTTATCACTCAGCTCTCCTCATTATGCACGATATAAGAGGGTATGCATGATACAAGAGAGAATGTTACTAACAAGATTCGAAAATTTTACTAACAAGTGAAGGGCAAGGTATTTATACTAGAGGTTTGTGGAAAAGAGTGTAAGAGGTGTCATTATCTTAGGCTACTAAGTGCCACCTAGCCATGCATAGTTGAAACATATGTTTGCATGCATACCATTATTTATCTTGCCATGCAAAAATAAAAACTCAAGAATAATATAGAGGATAAGGGTTGGCTCTTGAGTTAGCTTCTAAGGCAAGTCTTCTTCCACTCACTATATTATTATATTCAATTCCATCTTTTCTATTACAAGTTGTAAATCGATGTTTATCACTTCTTTGAAGTGTCTTGCCCATCATGGGCAAATCCAAAACTCTACAAACTGATAGGAGACTCCCTTTATGGCCCCTTGGCCGATAGGAACTCCCACCCTAAGTCTACAACTCAATATAGCTCAAGTAAGGGCTTCTCCTTCATTTCTTTCTTGATCTTTTCATCACTAAGAGTAACATCCCTCAAAGGTGGTTCATATGATGCCCCTTTATTTATCTCTCCTCTAAATGATACCTAAAGGGATTAGGGACACACTAGAGGTCGTAATTTTGCATATCAACCCTATATTTTGGATAAATTACAATTTGTATAAAAATTGATACAAAAGACACTAGCATTGTTCAAACAAGATTAATACTTGAAATTTAGGCTTTCCACAAGCCACCACTTAGAATCATTCTCTTTATCTTATAATATTAAAATACTTAGGACACATTCGGCTTGTAACATTTTGCAATGTATCCCTTCATCTTGGGAAATTGCACTTTTCACTTAGATTGTCATAAGGATGCACACATAGTTTGCAAATAAGCTATAACTTGGAAATAAACTTTACAAAGAGTCTTAATTACTTTTAAAAGGATTATAACAAGTTTATAATTATCTTTCTTTAGCAAAACTTCTAGGGGTAAGTCATAACCCAGGTCAGGGGTGTTACAATTATAAATCCCTAACAAGGATTTCATCCCTGAAATCTCGGATGAAGGAAGACAATCGTTATTCATGCATTATATTATCAAGTTTCCACATAGCATCTCATTGTCATAGAACTTGGACCAGTACCAAGTTCTTCCACTCAGAGTTATCATATAATCCTTCATATAGGATGCATACTCAACTGTCTTTCCATTGTGGATTAAAGTATCAATTGTCTATCAGGTAACACTTTCTAAGTTAAAGCAATACTTATTCATACTTCAAATGATTTAAGTATCAATCCTCGTTGATTTATCACTTTCTCTACTTACATATTCTTATGTAATAAGATTCTTAAATCCTTAGGAGTCTTCCATATTCCTTACTTAGTTTAGCATTCCTCCTCTAAGGAAGAATTTAAAGTTTTATTCTATCATTCATTCAGGACTACAAGTCCTATCATACTTTTGTTGTGCTATTCTAATCTACTGATACAATACTTACTTCCTTATTAATTATTTAGTTGTTTTATTCTTTTATCATAAAAAGAGGCTACTTATCATAAATAACTTATCTCAAAGGTATTTCTAGATGTCATGTATGAACTGCCTCAACAGATCTAGATAGGGATATTCTAAAGAATTATTTTTAGCCTGATCATCTTTTTCCCAAAATGATCCTATAATTGTTCCTTCAATTTTGATACGTCCTTAGTGATGTTATGTTTATGCAGAGCATAAACCCCTAACATATGATATCCATACTATAATTATCTCAAAGATGGCCCTTCTAAGTAACCGAATATGATTCACCTTATCAGGAGTCATGTTCTTATTTTCTCACACCACTAAAAGTTCTGGGATACTAGGATTCCTTACCTGAGTATCCATTATATGTACCAAAATCACATCACATCTTCATCATATCCCTTTCTCTTATTATTATACTTACCAAAAACATATAAACGGATCTTTCCTTCATTTTGGAACATTAGTTATCATATATAACTTTATCTTGGAACCAAAATCCAAGACTAACTAATACTTTTCTAGGTATCCGTTAAAAGAAAACTTCTAACTTATGCACATCAAGTGTCATAAGATTTACTTAATTTTCATGTTCCTATAAGAAAAGAACATATGGAAACACATTCCTCTCATTACGCTATTGTCACCCAGGGTTGGGTATCAAAGAGAAGAGATTATCTTCCCCTCAAATTATAACATAAGCCTTCATCTGTTCAAGAGTTATATATGATAAAGTTATCATATATAACTTTATCTTGGAACCAAAATCCAAAACTAACTAATACTTTTCTAGGTATCCATTAAAAGAACACTTCTAACTTATGCACATCAAGTGTCATAAGACTTACTTAATTTTCATGTTCCTATAAGAAAAGAACATATGGAAACACATTCCTCTCATTACGCTATTGTCACCCAGGGTTGGGTATCAAAGAGAAGAGATTATCTTCCCCTCAAATTATAACATAAGCCTTCATCTGTTCAAGAGTCATTTACTCTTGTTTCATCTTAGGTTCCTTGCCATCAGCATAGGAATTATAAGGATGATTATATATCATTACTCATTCCCTTGTTATTTCCTAACATGTTCATGAACATTTTCTGATTTTATCATGTTTCTCATTTTCATATTTATAGAAAAGATCTTTACTATTCACACAGTCTTTATCGAACAGGTATCATCTCCGTTGTCCCTTTTCTCTTACCATGAGGATTATATTTTTTACTTCCTCATACACACAAATTGATCTGAGATCATTTTAGATTCTATTTCATTACACTTAGGATGTCATAAAAATATCCATGCAATATTCCTAGTTTTATTATGCTCACTAGATTGTCTCAAAATGACTACTTGATCAGAGTAATCAGAAAGATAACAATCTAAGAGTTTCATACTTACCTTGTCTTCAATAATTGAATATCTGTCCAGGAGGGTATACAAGTACTGAGATTAGGTAGTATGCACCTTGGTTAATATCATATATCTTACTTTTTATATTTATCCAAATTATAGGACTTAGCATCCCTAGATTTTCTCCAGGCATCACATTTCTACTTCATCCTCTTACACACAGATAAAAGAAATTATAAAGCATTTTAAAGATTACTGAGCAGAATGTAAGTTCTCATCTTCCTTATGTTCATAAAGATTAAGTAAAGGAAGTTCAATAATAGCTACCTTCTCATACTTAATAGATAAAATCATAAAATGGCATATCATAATAACACAATTTTATATGACATGTTTTAGTTTGTGGATTGATTATTGTCTCAGGATGATTCATTGCATTGAATCTCATTGTTGCCTAATTCTAATGTCATGCTCTATCATTTAATGTAGATAGATCTGCTCGGGACACCTGTCCACGTCCTCGCCTGCCAATGCTAAGCCATTGCCTTTGAGAGTCTTGTTAACTCTTCCTCATTGATTGGATCATTTTCCTCCTTCTTCTTGGACAAGAGGGTCTAACATGCCCAATCTGTCCACAACCAAAACATGCCCTAGGCGCATCCCCTGGTCTTTTTGGCCTTGTTACCAATGTAGGGGTTACCTCAAAATTCCTAACTGGTGGAACATTAGGTACCTTGCCCCTTCTTGGTAGCCACTGCCCTGGTGCATTGGACGTTTGTTACATTGGTAGCACCAAAAACTACCCTTTTTGAAACTACTAGGCATCTGTTCCTAAATTTGGGCACATCTTTTCTGAATTCCTTCCTCATTGTCCTTGTATGGACAGTCCTTTATAAAATGCCATGGTTGCCTACACCTGTATCAAACTTTGTTTCCGTGTCGTAACTGAATTCCTTTGACATTTTCCACTGCTTGCAACTATGTGGATCAGAAATCCTGCTAGAGCCCAAAATTTCATCATTGGGGACTGGTAATCTAGGTTGTATTGCTTGTATCTAATCCTCAATACACCTTAATGTCATCATAACTAGTCCAGTGAATGTATTAGAGGCAAGGTTCTCTATCATAGTTGGATCATCTTGAGGATTCTTAAACAGTCATTCTTCTCTCTCCTGATCCCTTGCACCTTCTCCTAGTGCAACAGCATTGCTTTCAGCAATGTGTTCCTTGTGTTCTTCAGACATCTTTAAGCCTTACTCTATCTTCTGCATAAGTAGAAGTCACTATTAGACATACTGAAGGACACTAGAACAGACTCAATACCTTAATCATATGTCTCTGTAGACTCAACAAACCTTAGGCTATGATACCAAAACTTTGTGACGACTCGATTACCAATCAAGCCATCACTAGTAATAATTGCAGAATATCCAAAAAAACAACATATTTAACAAAAATCATTAAGAATTAAAACCATTTCACACATAGATCCTCTTCATAAAAATTCTTACAAAAAGAACCAAAACGTTATATACATGTGGTTCCTATCGTACATACATTGTACCGTCTCATCTCGAGGATTACAAGTACTTGTTGCTTTACTTTAACATGTATAATAGCAACATAAAATCTCAAGGTAAACAACCAAAATCTCAAGTCATTTGTAAAAACCACTAAGAACTATCTCCCAAGGACCTAAGAGTACAGAGATGACACATAGGACTTCTATCTATAAGACATGACAGATAGTACGTCAACCTGAGCTATCACTTTGTCTCAGTTATCGTTGTCCTTCTGTAGAAAGTTCTCTATCTTCTTGTACACGTCCACCTAAAAATTGTAGACCCCACAGGGTGAGACAATTGTCCCAGTGACAGATATAACTTTCCGCCGACCATATTATTATCAAGATTAAGCAGTATAAAAATTGAGCAGAGGTTCTTTTGTATAAATGAGCAGGATTAATCACTATTATATGCATAATAGAGTAGTCATTCTTCTTAAAATAATGCATCTATCTATGATAGAGAAATAAATCATCTATTCACTATTCAAGGGAATATGAAGAAATATGAATAATATCTATTCAACTAAGATGTATAAAAGGAGTGTACATCAACCAATATCTTTCCGTATTTAATCCTTAAGCAAATACACTACACGGATGATTACATATTACAATCACACTTATGCCCTGAGGAGATGAAATATACCTTTCATACTCCAACAAACCACTAGTAAGTCAAAATTGGTACCATACAAGGTCAGTGGCAGAGCCGGCTGTCAAGACCTCACCTGTCTCGGTCAATACGAGACCACTTGGGATTCAGTAGGACATCTTGTGTCATATGTTTTTAGCATGTCGGGGTATAGCTACATATTCGCTATAGAGTTACTATCGTAGCATGTACTCTCTTTGGGAGAAGTCCACTTAGCTTTCCCAGATTTATAATATAAGTATAAGGAAGATCAACATCAATTCATTTCCTGGTTGGGAGATTTTATATTTCAATCCCGACACCACTTAGAAATGAAGAAGGATTTACACATCAATTTCTTATTTGGTCGGGAGATTCACATCATCCCGGGATAAATAAGGAAGGTGTGACACTATTTCTTCATTGGGACGTTTGGATATACTTTGTCCTTCACCCCGACATTTTCAAAAATATGCGCTTCTGAGTTAAACTCGTTTCACCATCAGCAATTTCTGACACTGAATGGATCTATGGTTAGGGCACTACATGATAAGATTTATCTTGATTAATTAGGTACCTTACAATATTCTTTTAACATCAACCAAGTTTCAAACATAAATTACAACAGATTTTATTAAAGAAGGGTAGTACTTTTAAGATCTTTGGAAAATTTTTGAAGGTATATCACTTGGGATCTCAGTCCCTTATCACATCACTGGGAATTCTCATCGCTTCATATCACCATCATCATAATTATTGGATTTGGATATTCAAACCCTTAGATCACCACATAGCATTGTTACCTCTATAACAGGTAACTATTACCTCTAGGTCCTCTGACTAAGGTATTCATCTTACTTGTTGTTCAAGTATTTCACATAGCTCACATAGTTCATTAAACATCTTGTCACCTCTTAATAGGCAAAAACTTATCTTTTAAGACATCAGATTGTATAATCATTATACTTGTTATACAAGTATTTCACACATCTTACAAAACTTATTTAAATCTATTGATATAGCACATCATAGCTCATATCTTACTATGCTCATCATTTCATGATTCATGTGTAGTGTGCACTTTATAATGAAAGACCCTTATTAACATATAACATCGTTATTCAATTTAAGCATAATGCACCCTTCCCATTATTAGGGTTAGGATTATCTACATCATTACTCTGTAATAAAAAAAAGTACATTCTTCCCATTATTAGGGTTAGGTTTTCCCTTTATTAACAAATGAGGATGTAAGATCAAAATGTTAAGAATCAAACCTTAATTCATACTCCATCCATCGTAGGAGTATCAATACATACTTATAAACATGTTTATCACCCATATTAAAGTCTTTCTCTCTCATCCTTATTAGGATATTGATTGTGTCTTACTTAATTCACTTCTTAATTAAGGTCTATTAGCTTAACATTATTAAATTAAATTAAACTCATTTTGTCTCAATATTAATCACACAACATATATCTCTTAGACAAGTTTAATAAATACAAGCATGTCTACCATATCGGGTAGCATGATGGATAAAATTATACTATCATGTTTGACGGTGCATATATCATTATGACAAGTATCATTATTAGTCATGTGGTGCATCCACATCATCATATCGGGTTTAGGGCATATCCCTTAACACCATATCATGTAGTCATGTTGAGTTAAGTATCACTTTAACTTTTGTCATCTTAAGTCAACCTCATATCATGTATAGGTTAGACTATTATCCTCATATCGGGTATAGGGTGTATTGGGTTCTCATATCATGTACAAGAGTACACCATATCGGGCATCAAGTGTCAAGGGTGTATCATATCGGGCATCAAGTGTCAAGAGTGTACCATATCGGGCATAGCATTAGTTGCATCATCAAGTATTGTTTAAGTATATACAAATAATCACCATATCGGTTTTCATCTTGAGTTACCATATTGGATTTCATCTTTGTTGTCATATCGGTTTACCCATCCTAGGTATCATATCGGGTTACATCTTTGAACATCATATCGGGTACCCACATTAAGTGGTATCATGCTGCCATATCACGTTCCTATATTGATTACCATATTGTGTTCTTATGATAAATAAGAATGTTGAACTCTAGTTCTTTTCCTGACAAGTATGGATACTAAACTGATTTTCAACCCAACACAAAGTAAGGGGGTATATTAGGTTTCAAAGGAGTATAAGTTTCAAGGCATATCGGGTTCCCATGTTTTCATCTAGGGTTTTCCCATATCGTGCAAAGGTATTGCTTTACCTTTGTATCGTGTATAAGGAGGTAGTAGGTAACTCCCATATCATTCATAAAACATGTCTCTCATCAAGTATAAAGTATCAATCACCACCATATCGGGTCACTTTTCATCTTGGATTTTATATCAAATTTATCATCACCATCTAGGGTTTTTGACTCATATTGTGCATAGGTTATAGACCTAACATGATATCATGCATAAGATGAGTATGTGGCCCTATATCGTGCTCAAGGAGGTGTACAAGCACTTACTTATATCGCCCATGAAATATACACTTCTTACTATTTCATACTTGTGATGGATTTACATCAACATATCATATTGCTCATCCTCTAGGGTTTACTATATCGGTTAAAGTGTATGCTTGGTTCCCTATCGTGCATAGGATATTACACTTACCTTGTATCAAGTATAAAATATGGATAGGTATCTTCCATATCATTCATAGGACCTATTTAATAAAATATGACCTCCCTTCATATCGGGTAAGGCACTATATCGGATTCCATATCGGGTTTTGAGAGTCTTCAACCCATATCGGGTTGTTTAATGATGATGTCATCATCATCAACCTCAAGGTCTTTATCTAATTATCCCAAAACCATGGATAACAGTCCTAACTACTTATTGGAACTCATAGATATATCAATTGATCAAAGGAAATCCGATTTTTGAAAGAAATCAACAAGTAGAACAATATTGAAGAAAAGATAATAGTATAGATGGGTTCAAGTTATATAATCCACCTTATGAACAAATTCCAAGGTTAAAGCTTCAACTCCTCACATTCTAAGGTTGAAGATGAACCTCTCCAAGATCCACTACTCAAACTCTCAGCTTTTGCACGATATCTCCAATTCGAAATGGCCGATATCACCTTCTATGGCCTATTTGGCTGATATATCTTTTCCTTGGCCGATATCAAGCTCTTATCACTCACCTCTCCTCACTATGTATGATATAAGAGGGTATGCATGATACAAGAGGGAAGGTTACTAACAAGATTTGAAAATTTTACTAACAAGTGAAGGGCAAGGTATTTATACTAGAGGTTTATGGAAAAGAGTGTAAGAGGTGTCATTATCTTAGGCTATTAAGTGCCACCTAGCCATGCATAGTTGACACATATATTTACATGCATCCCATTATTTATCTTGTCATGCAAAAATAAAAACCCAAGAATAATATAGAGGATAAGGGTCAACTCTTGAGTTAGATTCTAAGGCAAGTCTTCTTCCACTCACTATATTATTATATCCAATTCCATCTTTTCTATTACAAGTTGTAAATCGATGCTTATCACTTCTTTGAAGTGTCTTGCCCGTCATGGGCAAAGCCAAAACTCTATAAAATGATAGGAGACTCCCTTTATGGCCCCTTGGCCGATAGGAACTCCCACCCTAAGTCTACAACTCGATATAGCTCAAGTAAGGGCTTCTCCTTCATTTCTTTCTTGGTCTTTTCATCACTAAGAGTACCATCCCTCAAAGGTGGTTCCATTATGATGCCCCTTTCTTTCTCTCTCCTCTAAATGGTACCTAAAGGGAGTAGGGACACACTAGAGGTGGTAATTTTGCATATCAACCCTATATTTTAGATAAATTACAATTTGTATAAAAATTGATACAAAAGACACTAGCATTGTTCAAACAAGCTTAATACTTGAAATTTAGGCTTTCTACAAGCTACCACTTAGCATCATTCTCCTTCTCTTATAATATTAAAATACTTACACACATTCAACATGTAACATTTTGTAATGTAGCCCTTCATCTTGGGAAAATTGCACTTTTCACTTAGATTGTCATAAGGATGCACACCTAGTTTGCAAATAAGTTATAACTTGGAAATAAACTTTACAAAGAGTCTTAATTACTTTTCAAAGGATTAGAACAAGTTTATAATTATCTTTCTTAAGCAAAACTTTTAGGGTTAAGTCATAACCCAGGTCAGGGGTGTTACACTAGTGTTGTTAATTTTGAATTGCGTCGTTACGTGCAACAGCGACAGGTGTAATTAAGTTAACAGTTTAGGCCAATCCAGATAAGAAAATATAGAATAAATCAATACAGGAGAACAAAAGTAAATAAGATCAGGAACCAAACTAGATCGTTCGTTGAAAAATGAATCAGCGCTTTGCAACCCTTCTGGATAGGTGTCGTTCTCCCAGTCGACCCGGTACGAACCTGAAGAAGAGACATCTCACTCGTGTTGATGATGAACATTGCAGACGAACCAGCGCACCACCAGTACAGCTCAGCAACTGCAGAAACCACCGCCTGACAGGTTGCGTCTCGGAAGGAAAGGATAGATGAACGTGCTAGTCCATGAGAAAATCTCCACGTAGCACCACAGAAGCGATGACAGCAGAGAGACTCCGACTTTAGGGTTTGCAAACACGCACTCGAATGGTTGACGACTATCTGTTCGAAAGATGTGAATGGATACATATGTATATACCCTTACACGTGATGTGACCACTCAGTTGCTTTTGCACACATTGCGGATAATTCCGCAAAAGAGACATTTTTCACTAAGGATTAATAAATTCGTGTTGGTATGTATGCCCTGAGAGCCAATCATGGGATGATTGGTGGGATACATTAAGATTGATTTGATAAATAGCAAAGGCAAGCTTCCAATTCTCTTTGGTTCAGTCATGAGATAGTGATAGAACATATTGAATGTCTACAGAATGACAGTACTCAATGACGTATGCCTTCAGGTTCAGGACCTGAACGATGAGATCATACAGATGCTAAGAGTTTGTACATTCTTGTTATGTCCCTAGTCGGATGTCATTGTGGAAGGTAGATAGACAGCAATGAGACACAAGACTAGATTGTGGTGTTGGTTGATGACAGAATCTCATTAGTCATGATATAGAGATATCAAACCAAACACATAGGTACTTGTTAGAGAACAAGTGTACCGAACAGACCCACCGTGAGTTTGACACATGGAACCATAACATGGTAGTCACAGTCAGTACTCACAGTGATGGTGGTGAGTGTGATTCTTAGACCTAGAATCACTGCACTCAACACATGTCGTTGGGCACACTTTGACATCATCAAACACAGTACTGAAACATAGGTTGTTATAAAGGTGATGATTGGGTGGCTTTGACACATGGGGCTTTTGAGGGGTGAGTGATAGATATGGGATTTGTCCCTCCTGATGGAATTTGATATCCATGGCCACTTGATGAGTAGGATTGAGAAAGGCGTGCACGCATGTGTGAGTCAGTATGTGATACTGATGTCATAACATATCTCTTCCAATCTACTCTGAGATTAAGAAAGTGAATGAAGGTTGACAGGATGACTGTTCCATGCCTCGAGTTCATTCGTGATATCAGTGACAAAGGAATTATACATTCACTGTAACACCATTCACGGATTGTAGGATTGAAAATTGTTCTCCAACTTTCTATTTCACTTGGGGAGCACTGATGTGTGACTAGGCACCGCTCTTTGCTTGTGAAGTCATAAGTGTTATGGACTTTCACTGCCAACGTGAAAAGGACATGCAGGGTCACACACATAGGATTTAACCTGGAAGAGGAGTTTATCCACAAACAATGTTTAGATTGATTACTAAAGGAGTTTAGTAGTTTAATTAAACACTCAATTAATTGATAGCTCAAAATCATAGTGTTCAAGTTGTTAGACACATTGATTGGAGTATCGGATTGATTGAAATCGCAATTGACTAATTCTGCACAATCTGCACTCCCAACTGATTGGCTCATGTGATGAACCGATCGGCTGAGCTTGGTGAACCGGTCGGCTCAAGTGTTGAGTCGATCGGCTCATGGTCAGGGTGAAACGATTACTTCAAATGTTGAAACGATCGATTCAACTGGTGCAACTGAGCAAGTTGGGAAAGTAGGATTGGTGAGAATTTTCCTTGCGTTTCACTTGCCCAATTTGATTGGAACAAGGATTGGTATTCGATACCAATTAGAAACAAAAGGAGAAAAGTCATTCAGGAACTGATCAGGACCACGAACCGACCGGTTCATGAGTCCCAACCGATCGGTTGAGGTGTCAACCGACCGGTTCAGGTCCCCAACCGACCGTTTCAGTTGTGAAACGATCGGTTCAGGTTGCGAGTTGGTTGTTTTGTAGAAAATCTCAAACCCTTCTACTCCTGCTTTTAGTCCCGCATTGCCCGGGATGGAGAACCCTGTCCCATGACCCTCCTATATATAGGGGTATTGGGGGCTTCTCAGAGTACAACTCAGTGCAACCAGTTGCTCTGCAAAGTTGTCGTTCTCTCTAGTTTTGGTAATCGAGAGAGCCCGAGCAAGTGCTACCCGATAAGGGAGGCACAGCAAGGGAAAGACAACTGCAGAAAGCGACTGGTGGTAGGAGAGTGTGTCAGTGACTAGTACACTGACAGGAGGGTGTGACTCCTTCCAATTCCTTGTGGGACAAGGAGATTGGAGTTTCAGGTGGTCCGTGTAGACTACTTCAGAGGCGGGAGGTTTCTGCCGCTCAGAGAACTGTTGTCAATCCCGACAGTCCGGTGAGACCAGGAGTCGTCAGTCCCGGTGCGATCAGGAGCTGCACAGACACCGTCCAAGACCAGAGGTGAAGACCGCGCAAGCCGCGAGGTTTTGTCGCCGAGCAAGCTTCGGGACAAGGTATGATTCCACAAACCATCATTTCCTATTGTATAGACGTTGACGCGTTTCCTTATTCTGGGTTTGGGGAAGAGAAAAATTTTTGTTTCCGCTGCCTTCTCTGCTTCCCCTAAAACCCAACAATCCGAATAGGAAAGAAATAATTAATTAAACGAATAATTAATTACGTAGTTGTATCCTAGTGTAAAAAAAAAGATAGAAAATATTCTCTACAATCCACAAGCCACAAACTCACATGCGTGCATGCGTATGTGTTGTGTTCACCATACCCAACAAGGAGATGAGTATATCCTCGTTATAGGACCTTTGGAGACTAGTGTTTTATGTGATCCTACCTATGAGGACTACAAAAGTTCTAGAAGTGAGCAATATGAGATAAAACTTATTTACCATTTACCTCTCTCACATATATTATTAGTTGCACCGGATTGGGCTTAACTGTACCAGCCATATCTCTAACACCTAGAGAGGAATCTCACCACCCGCACGAGGGGGTTAGATCTGCAGAAAGAGTTGATGTCGGCGCTGTTCATGCGCGTGTTTACGTATACATAGTCGCTGTTTTGATCCTCTGTTATCTAGTTCAACAAGTTTGAATAATAATCATTGAGATACATAGCAGTATCAGCTAATCTCTCTGCAGGTATAGCGTAATTCTTTATGACTGAAGACTGAACACCCAACAGAATCAGACAGGGAGGGCGTGCAGAGCAGAGCAACTGGTAAGCTTGTTCCCCAGAGTTTTATATTTCATGGCTGGCATATCAGTGATCGTTTCCAGGGAGCCCAGCTGCCTCCCACCGGATTAACACATGCATAAGATGGAATCTCGGACGAAAGCCCCTTCCAGAACTCAGCCGCTTCGTTGCTTCCTACCGTATCGACACATTCGTATAATAAGGAGCGACCTGAAATGTGTCCCTCCTACACAGGTTCCCCTCGCCTCTCATACCTCTCTTGTTTCAGCAGACACAGCAAGAACAGCATCTCATATCATTGTTACAAGATCCGAGAAATCTATCCCTTCTGTCCATTTCTGCTGAGTTCCAACAGGAACAGAGATACATCCAATCGGGTCCGTGGATTCCATTAAACTCTAGTGAGGGAGCAGCAGTGATAATGGCGCTGGTGTCGCAGGACAGTGATGGGTTGGCTGCAACATTGGAGGAGGGAACATGCAGTCCCGATTTAAAATCAAGGATGTCAACGAGTGAAAGGTCTCTCCCGACTACTCGATTGGATCGTGTTTCCCATCCCCTGGACATTACTGAGCAATGTATGCGGCATGGAATGGGGTCAGCGGAACAAGAACGTTTTTTCTTAAGCCCAGCTTCTTAAACAACAGCAACAACAATGAATAGTACGCCGAGATGGAGCTTCGGGAAGACGGGAATCATTGCTTTAGAATGAAATGGTGGTTATAATTGAAGAACACCGAATAGTAAAATCTGATCATGTCACAATCACCAAAATTATTGGTGTATATTTGTACCTGTTTGATTTGTGTAATACTGATCAGCGATGGCCACCGGTTTAAAGTGGAAATTGCTTATTTTGCGTAATGTAGATTCCTAATATATTGTTTCATTAGATTGTTTGCTGAGTAACTAATCTGTGAACAAAGATGGTTTTACATGAATCAAGCATTTCAATACGATAAAATACAATAAAAATACATGTCGTTATCGGACAACCAAGACAACAGATCCAAGCAGGGCCGGAGCCCGAGTTGGATCTTTGGGGGCCATGTCAACACTATTGTTGAGTTCAGAAATGTAGCAGGGAATAAAATTAGTTCTCGTGCATGGGTTTGCTAGACTGTATATATTGAATAAGTTGAAAAAATGTCCTTATTGATGATAAAAAAATTATAAAATACATACTATCTAGTATACATTAAACATGAGAAGTTGTAAAATAATACATTAAAAAATGGGTTGAAATTTTGAAATATAATTAATATTTTCAAAAAAATGTTTATAGGAATAATTGGCTACCTTGTTTGACACTTGAGGGATTTAGTATTCATGTAGAAATGTATGATTGTAGCTTACATATATGTGTTGTTGTATATTTTATTGATGCTTAAGCTAATGTGGCATCTTAACAACCTAGGATCAAACACCTCCTTATTTTAAAAAAAATCCAAACAGATAACTAATAGTCTCTTTGAGTTTAATGAAGAAATCAGAGAGAGTTTAATTATTGACAAAAAAAATCATGCATTTTTATATCAAAGATTTAAATGAGATTCTTGAACTATGAACTACAATTGAGTATGTATAGCTAAATAGAGTATGTAAAGTTGGAAGTTGTTAATATGTCTTATTTATATTCAGTTTTATTACATTTTATAATTTCTATATATTGTTGGACTTGTATGTAATTTCTCTGGGTTCTCTTATTAATCAAAAGGAGAGGCACACTGCTCCTCTTACATGCTGCATTGCGACACTCTATCTTTCTTGTTCACATGGTACCAGAGCAACAAGATCCAAGGGAAGCGTAGTCGGCCCTAACCCTAACCAATAGGGCAAGCCACCACCGCACTGAACAGTAGTTGATGCCGCCAAGAAGTAGTAGCAGTCGCCGGTAGCAACAACACCGCCATCGCCGGGTAGCAGCAGGCACCGCCACCGGTAGTAACAGGTCGTCGGGAAGCAGCCACACCATCGGAAGCCCACTATCGACAGCCCACCGCCGTCGAAGGCCCATCACTGCCGGCCAAGCAGTCATCAAGAAGCTTTCCGTCGGGCTGATTTTCGTCGGGTGAGGGGTCAAACATGGTTGCTTCTTGACCAAAAGGCGCAGACTCCTTCAACCTCTCCAACGGCCTTCTAAAAGTACAAATCAAGCAGCTTGTGTCTATTTAGAGAATTCCTAATCACATATCCTCCATGTGTGATTAAGAAATACTCGCTTGGAGGTTGTTGATGTGTCACAAACGTGTCATCTCATCTATATTTGGGTGGCGTGTATCTCTTTGTCACTCCCTTCCACAATGTGTTGTGTATCTTTCTATCACTCAGTTTCTCTATTGATGTGTACCATCCCGTCATTCTATTTTTCATTTAAATCATGGAGGACACCAAGGAATCAACCATCTACAATGAGATGTCACCTATTCCCTCCATCAAGATGAATGGGAAGAATTATCTCTTATGGATGAATGTTGTCCATACAATGTTGGAATCCTGAGACAAGGCCAAACATGTTGATTTTAATCCTCCTGCTTCTACTGACAAAGGTTTTTCTAAATGGAAGCGCCATAATCGTTTGGTGAAGATATGGATGTAGGGGAGCATGGAACCTGGAATTGTTGCTAGGTACATGTTCTACCCTACTACCAAAGAGATATGGGATGCAGTAAAGAATCATTACTCACAAGAAAAGAATGTTCTTGGTTAATTTATGATATATGACCGTCTATTTGTAGAATGACAAGGAGAAAAGCTATTGGAAGAATACTTTGGAGTGATCCAAGCTATTGCTTAAGAATTGAGCTTCTATCATCCCGTGACTATCACAGAATAATTCAAAGATAGAGATGACTTGATTACAGTAAAATTCGTATCTGGCTTGAGTTCTTCATGCAATTCAGCTCGTAGTGTTATCCTAGCTCCTGACTAACTTCTTAACTTGGAAGAAGCTTACTCAAGGATTTTACATTCAAATTTTAAATAGGTTAATCCTATAGTTGTCCCGTCTCATGAAGATTCTCATGCATCTGTAGTCGTTGTAGTTATAGGAGGTTGTATAGGTATGGGCTGAGGACGTGGCACACGTCCTAAGTGCACCTTCTGTGACAAATATGGACATACACTTGAAAAATATTGGAAGAAGCATGGCAGACCTAATGCACCACCTGTGAGGGCAGAAAACTAACTGGCGCTACTGAGTCTTCTGAGCCTCCTACTTTGAGTTCTAGATCTTCTAGCATCACACTTACCAAGGAGGAATATGATAGATTTATTCTGGCTACCCATCATCTGAGTTTGGGATCATCTTCTTCTTCGGCAAACATGGCATTTACTACTAGTAATCAGACTACCTATTTACTGGCTTATGGTTCAACTTCTTCATGCTTATGGTTCAACTTCTTCATGGGTGATTGATTCTGGAGCATCACAACATATGAGTGGTATGAGGAGACTTCTTCATTTCATTGACTCACATATTCCTCACCAATTTGTGACAATGGCAGATGGTTCATTGAGGAGAGTGTTTTCCAATGAATTTGTTTCTCTGACTCCTAAAATTGATCTTAAATATGTACATTATGTGCTTGCATTTCCATTTAATCTTCTTTATGTTGCAAAATTGATTGATACTATGAAATGTACGGTGACATTTGGACCTTCTTATTTTGTATTATAGAATCTCAAGAGTATGAGGACAATTGGTGGAGGACCTAAGAAAGGTGATTTCTACCTCTTCCATGGTGAAAGTCTACCTCACCAAGTTTCTACTCCTGCTCCAGCTATCCTTTTGAGTGGTTCTCCCTTACTATGGCACTAGAGATATGGACATCCTTCGTTGGAAAGCTTGAGAATAGAACCTGAGTTATCCCAAGTGTCTTCATTAGAGTGACAGTCATGTCAATTGTAGAAATATCATAGAATGTCTTATCCCTGTCATGTCAATAAACAGGATTCCTGTCCCTTTGAGTTAGTCCACAGTGATGTTTGGGGTCCTGTAAAATATAACAGCTATAATGGCATTCGCTATTTTATTTTCTTTGTGGATGATTTTGCTCACATGACATGGATTTATTTGTTGAAGAGTCGAGAGACTGTGTTATCTATTGTCAAGCATTTTCATAAAGAAATAAAAGTCCAATTTGATTACAATATTAAAATTCTTCAATCTGATAATGTCTTGGAATATGTTCAAGGTGTTATGGCTGATTTTGTAGCTCTGTTGGGATGATACATCATATGGCCTGTCCTCACACCCCTCAATAAAATGGGGTATTTGAGAGGAAAAATCGTCACCTTCTTGATATTGTTAGGACAATTAAGTTTCAATACAATGTTCCTAAGAGATTCTGGCCAGATGTTTTACTTATTGCATGTTTCCTTATTAACAGACAGCCCTCTTCTATGCTTCAAGGATGTACTCCATTCTCTATCTTACGTCCCAAGGATCATCCCTTTCTTGTTCCCCTTAGAGTGTTTGGTTGTATTTCCTTTGTCTATAATTTTGATCCTAAGGCTGATAAATTATCCCCTAGGTCGATTAGGACTCTTTTTCTTGGGTACTCCAGTACTAGAAAAGGGTACAAGTGTTATTGTCCCAGTCTTCATCGTATGTTTGTGTCTAGGGATGTAATTTTTCATGAATTCACTCCACATTTCTCTAGTATTCCCAATAAGGGGAGCAATTATGTGAGAGTGAGAGAGGGTAACCATCAGACATCAGTGAGAGAGTACCACCACCACATCAGAGTGTGAGAGTTCCACCTATCATTCCTAACTATAATGTATTTAGGAAGAGCAGCCAGCAGGTGGTACCTTGATTCAACAATATTCACATGTTTCCAGCAGACGAGGCAGATAGAATCCAGAGGAGGTGGTGGCTCCAGTCTTTGAGCCCTCCCCATCTCCCTCTACTCAAGACACTCCTGAAGAATTGTGTGACCTTGATGTTCCCATTATTTTCCGCAAAGGTACTCGTTCATGTACTGTTCGACATCCTATTCCAAGTGTGTGTTGTTTGTCAAAATTATCTAAGCAGACCCATTCATTCTCTCTTGGGATTGATTTTGTGGTCATTCCAAGAAATCATCTTGATGCTATGAAGGATATTGGTTGGAAACAGGCGATGCATATGAAAATTTCTTCTCTTCTACAAAATAACACATGGAAACTTATTGACTTACCTCCAGATAAAAACGTTACGGGTTGTAGATGGGTATTCACAATTAAACATAATACATATGGTTCAGTTGAGAGGTTGAAGGCTAGACTGGTGGCAAAAGGTCACACTCAGACATATGGGGTTGATTTTTTTGAAACCTTTTCACCTATGGCTCGTCTGAATTCAGTGTGGATTCTTATTTCTCTAGAAACTACTTTTAACTGGCCTCTATTTCAGCTTGATGTCAAGAATGCCTTTCTTCATAGTGATCTACAGGAAGAGGTGTACATGTAGCAACCCTCGTTCAAATTAGGAAATCAACACCATTGTAATAATACATTTTTCACGCCGAGTTAGTGGTTGTGACATCTTCTTTATAGTACCATTCAAAGCTAAAACTATATACACACATATGTATGATGTATTTTCCTTTTTTTCAGAGGGGTGTGGTACATGTTGGCCCCCATTTTGACTTTGTCAACAGACAAACTATGAGAATCAAGCATAATTGTGTTACCTTATTGAAATGTTTTGTAAATAATAATGTTCTTGCATCATTAAAATTTACACCCAATTACATGATGTGACGTTGTTTTTATAATATAAGATAATTCATGACTTTGATATTCGACAAAGCCTCAATTGCTTGGCCTAATGTAGGAAAAAGTGCAATACCCTAGCCCAAAGCTACGTAGAAGATTTTAGGTATTAATTCATAACCTTATTTGCTTACCATGAGTAAGAACAATTAAAATTAATACATAATAGGAGGGGAAATTTGATATTTGACACTTATTTTGCAAATGTAAGCAGAGATCGTATACTTTTGAAGTATATGTTTAGATGTAGCAGGTGGCAAGATGTTTAGGATCATAAAAGCACGAATTTACCTAAAGCCATAAATTGTACAACTTGAATTCCTTAACTAGTTGATGAGTAGGGGGATCTATCGTGTAAGTATAAAAATAATAAAACGTGAGTCAACTCCTACTAAGGTATAATCGTTTAAGTCGGGATGTGGCAGTTTTGAAGATGGTAAAGCGCAGGTAGGTAGGTCTCTGTTGACTGTAGTAGCCTGTGGACGCATCCCACGTACGATGCCAGCATGTTCTGGCCTGGGTGACGCGTCTTTTATACCTGTAATAGTCGAGGGACCACCGCTGATATCATAATCTCGCCAATCGCTATTCTTCTCCCAACCAACACTCCTGTCATCTCGGCGGAAACCAGAGCAGACTAGGGACCGCTAGCTCTCACCCACCCTTCTCTCCCCCATGAACGTCCAAAGCTCCAGTTGGCATCCTGCTGTCACGATCCACATGTGCAGGTGTCACTTCGTCGCACTCCAGATCATCATCCGTCCTCCTCCTATCCCATGAATCATCCTCTTTAGGCCCACGAACGCAGGAAGCTTCACCACCACCAGTTGAAGCCGTCCTCCTCCCTCCTCTTCGTCGTCGTCGTCTGCTCATTATTAATGCATTCTACAATAATTTATACTGAGCACAGTTCTGTGTCTGTGTTGTACCTCAAGATTCCGGGTGAAGGATTAGTTAATGTGCACAGCAAACGGATGAGCGCCACGCCATTGATTCGGCGCGCCGTTGCTCTCCTGTCTCGCCTTGCTATATAAGAGACCGACCCGTCTTGATGCTGCTCCTCACCACCACCACTGAGAATCTTTCGGCTTCGGAAAACGCGGACAAACAAAGAGATCCAGCTATCACCTGTAGCTCTGCTTATCACCCACATCCCGCCGCACCTAAATTTGCCTACGCCAGTCCGGCGAACTGTTGTCCACATCCCCGCTACATTTGAGAAATATCTTGAAGTTCCCGATTCCACTACAATGCATCGATTCCTGCTCATCCTGGCACTCTCCGCCTCTCTCCTCTCTTCTCTAGCCACAGCCAGACCACTCGCGGAACTATCTCGTACAACCACAACGGAAATCAGCACCCCTGCCGCACCCTCATCGTCATCACCCCTGCCGCCGGCTCCAGAGCACACCGACTCCGGATCCACGACCCCGGAGGCCAACCCACCAACTCACGCCGCCGCTGCTGCCTCCGTACACGCCTCCGAGGACGAGCCCGCCGGCGCCGAAGCACCGGAAGCTGCGTCGCAGGGCAGGCACAAGAAGCACCGGTCGGAAGACAAGTCCATCGCAGGCGGGGAGGTGATCCTCGGCGGGCTCGTCACCGCAATCTTCGCCGCGGTCTTCTGCTACATCAGAGTCACTAGGAAGAAGAGCCCCGAAGACGAGCCCATCGAGCCGATCAAGTCCTGAAAGCCGGCCCCTTGCTTCCGGCCGGGCATGCAGTAGCTCGATCCCTTCGATCACTTTCTCCCTCCTCTTTGTAAAAATGCATGCTTTTGCTGTTGAATACAAGAGATAGCCTTGAAACCGATCAAATCCATTGTTAAGAAACTTAAACTAGGTCCTAGAAACCAACACGCGCGATTCTAATGGCAAACAAGTGGTTCTAGAACCAATATGCGGTTCAATCACCATGCTCACAACTCGTTAAGCGCAGGCAACTATCATCGTTGTTGTTGTGGATCGTATTACACAATGGATATAGGAGCATCGTTTTAGATCGAGAAAGACGAAACGGTTCAGAGATCAAGCACAAGAAGACACCGCACGCCGTTTCATGGCAGTTCCATGAAATCTATCAACCTGGAAACAGTGTATCGCTTCCGTGTAAACTCGAAGTCCTCGTGTGAAAATTACTTGCATACGCATGTTAGTTGAATTGATGAAGAGTATGCGGCAACATGCATGATCTACACCAAAGCACAAAAAGGAGCATTATCATTGTCCAACTCGTGAGATTGTTTTCAACTCCCAACTGTAATGTGGTAGTTGCCTTAAAAGAGTTAACTTGCTTGGCACTACTACATATCTAGAACCAACCAGATTATCCAATTCATATGGAAAACTATAATCTATAATATGCACACTATAAAATCTAGACATTCAGAAAGAAGAAAAAAAATGTGTATTACGTGTTTTTGAAAATGGATGCCACGGCTGTATACATTACAAATCTAATTAGATTCTGACAGTAACAGTACATAAAAATGCCACCCGGATCAAAAAGCTCATGGCCACAAATGACACACTGATTTGATAAATTGTTTATATGGATGCAACTTACAAAAAAATTGCTTTTCTTCAATGTTATGGACACTTTTCATGTTAGATTGTGAAAACAACATAATTTAAGAAAGCGTTAACACGTAAAAAATGAAAATGGTATCACTATTCAAAACAGATAATACGTCGATAAAACTGTAAACCAGGAAAAGGCCATAAAAACATCATACACCTTAGTAAGACTTGTTGTTATATTCCAAAATGGGATTAGGAAGCATGCATGACTTGTCATCTGTTGATGGAATCTGCATTTTAAAAGTCAACAAAAACTACATTAATGAAAAGAGGATTCAGTGAAGTAATTAATTTTCTATTCAAAATTGTAGCAAGAAAATGAGTCATAGCATGAACATAAGAATAAATAAAATTAAAAGAGGATTCCAAAAATGATTTGGTCCTTCTTGCCATGTCAACTCATATAGATGATTTTGGAATGGAAAATGTTATGCAGCCCAATCTCAAATCAGAATCGGGACCCCAATTGGCTGCTAGCATTATTGGCCCAGTTGTTGGCTGGCGCACTGCCCAAGGACTATAGCGTGCTACCCAAAACACGACGTGACTGTTGTTGGTTGAACAAAAGGACAGACACCTGACTATATATATATATATATATATATAGAGAGAGAGAGAGAGAGAGAGAGAGAGGGGACTGGAGAGAGAAGGAGTTGCTGCAAGGAAAAAGAAAAATCAGGAGAGATATGTTAATTTTATTAATAACTTTCAAACCATTTTGTTTTTTTTAACGAAATAAAAATTATTAGATTCTTGATGAAAAATACATTCTAATAAGACTAATGTCGACATTTTTTTGAAAAAAGTAACACAATCTAAAATAAGAGAGATGAGGGAAGTAGTATCATTAACTTATTTCTTTAGATGGCTGAAAAGAGAGAGACAGAGTGAGAATGAGAGCTGGTGAGAGAAAGGGTTGCGGAAAGAAGAGAGAAAAATCAGGAAATATATGTTTATTTTGCTAATAATTTTTAAACTGTTATGTATTTTTAAACGAAATACATAAAACTACTTAGTAACAAAAAAATTGACTACAGATAACAAAAAACTTACTAAGATTAACAAAAAAATCTAGGAATAACAAAAAGTTTCTTTAGAGATAACAACTAATTAAAAAAAAGCATACTACTTGGACAACTAAAAAATTGACTGGAGATAACAAAAAAATTGTTAGGGATGAAAAAAATTGACTAGAGATAACAAAAAAAATCTAGTGATAACAAGAAAGTTTACTAGGGATAACAAAAAAAAATTCAAGAGATAACAGCTAATTTTTAAAAAAATACACTACTTGGATAACAAAAAAATTGACTATAGATAAAAATTGCTAGGAATAACAGAAAAATTTGCTAGGGATAACAAAAAATTCCTTAAAGATAACAACCAATTTTAAAAAAAGTTATACTACTTCGATAACAAAAAATTTGACTACAGATAACAACAAAATTGTTAGGAATAACAAAAAAGTTTGCTACAAATAAAAAAATTTCTCTAGAGATAGTAACTATTTTTTAAAAAATTATACTACTTAGATAATAAAAAATTTGACTAGAGATGACAAAAATTTTCTAGGGATAATAAGAAAATTTATTAACGGTAACAAAAAGTTTGACTAAAGATATTAAAAATTTCTAAGAAAAAAAATCTTTAGAGATAATAATTAATTAAAAAAATTATACTACTTGGACAACAAAAAAATTAGGGATAACAAAAAAATTGACTAGAGATAACAAAAAATCTAGTGCTAACAAGAAAATTTGCTAAGGATAACAAAAAGATTTTCTAGAGATAAAAACTAATTTTAAAAATAATATACTACTTGAATAACAAGAAATTTGCTAGGAATAATATAAAAATTTGCTAGGGATAATAAAAAAATCTTTAGAGATAGCAACCAATTTATAAAAAATTCTACTACTTCGATAACAAACCTGACTACAGACAACAAAAAAACTGCTAGGAGTAACAAAAAAGTTTTCTATGGATTAAAAAATTCTCTAAAGATAATAACTATTTTTAAAAAAATTATACTTCTTGGATAACAAAAAAATTGACTATTGATAACAAAAAAATTGCAAAGGATAACAAGAAAAATTGTTAGAGTTAACAATAAGTTTGACTAGAGATAACAAAATAATTGCTAGGAATAACAAAAAGTTTCTTTAGAAATAACAACTAATTAAAAAATTATACTACTTGGACAACAAAAAAATTGACTAGAGATAACAAAAAATTTGTTAGGGATAACAAAAAAAATCTAGAGATAACAGCTAATTTTAAAAATGATGTACTACTTGGATAACAAAAAAATTGACTAGAGATAACAAGAAAATTTGCTAGGAATAATAGAAAATTTTGTTAGGGATAACAAAAACATTCTTTAGAGATAACAACCAATTTTAAAAAAATTATACTACTTCGATAACAAAAAAAATTGACTACGAATAACAAACAAAAATTGCTAGGAATAACAACAAATTTTTCTATGGATAAAAAAATTTCTCTAGAGGTAATAACTAATTGTTTAAAAAAATTATACTACTTGGATAACAAAAAGTTTGACTAGAGATAACAAAAAAATTGCTAGGGATAACAAGAAAAGTTGTTAGAGATAACAAAAACTTTGCCTAGAGATAACAAAAATATTACTAGGAATAACAAAAAGCTTCTTTAGAAATAACAAGTAATTAAAAAAAATTATACTACTTGGACAACAACAAAATTATCTAAATATAATAAAAAAATTGTTAGGGATAACAACAAAATTGACTAGAGATAACAAAAAAATTCTAGTGATACCAAGAAAATTTGCTAGGGATGACAAAAAAATTTATATAGATAATAGCTAATTTTAAAAATAATATACTACTTCGATAACAAAAAATTTGACTAGAGATAACAAAAAATTTGCTAGGAATAATAGAAAATTTTACTAGGAATAACAAAAAAAATTCTATGGAGAGAACAATCAATTTTAAAAAAAAATTATACTAATTCGATAACAAAAAATTGACTAGAGATAATAAAAAACTTTATAGGAATAATAATAAATTTTTCTATGGATAAACAAAATTCTCTAGAGCTAATAAATATTTATTTAAAAATTATACTACTTGGATAAAAAAAATTGACTACAGATAACAAAAAAATTGCTAGGGATAACAAGAAAAATTGTTAGAGATAATAAAAACTTTGACTAGACATAACAAAAAAATTGCTAGGAATAACAAAAAGTTTCTTTATAGATAACAACTTATTAAAAAAATTATACTACTTGAATAACAAAAAAATTATCTACATATAATAAAAAATTTGTTAGGGATAACAACAAAATTGACTAGAGATAACAAAAAAAATAGTGATAACAAGAAAATTTCTAGGGATAATAACTAATTTTAATAAAAATATACTACTTGGATAACAAAAAATTTGACTAGAGATAACAAGAAATTTGCTAGGGATAACAAAAAAATTCTTTAGAGATAACAACCAATTTTAAAAAAATTATACTACTTTTATAACAAAAAAATTGACTATAGATAACAAAAAAATAATAGGAATAAAAAAAAAGTTTGTTATGGATAAAAAATTCTCTAGAGATAATAACTAATTTTTTTTTAATTATACTACTTAGATTAAAAAAAGTTTGAATTGAGATAACAAAAAGTTTGACTAGAGATAACAAAAGGTTTGACTAGAGATAACCAAAAATTTGCTAGGGATATCAAGAAAATTTGTTAGATATAATAAAAAATTCTCTAGAGATAAGAACTAATTTTTAAAAAATATACTACTTAGATAACAAACATTTTGATCAGTGAACATAAAAAAATTGCTAAGGATAATAAGAAAATTTGATAGGTTTCATAAAAACAATGTCACAACTTCCCTCCTATTATTTGTATTTTATCTTTCTTAAATATATATATATATTAGAGATAACAACAAACTAGTACATAATCAAAAAAAAAATTAATCAGTTCGAACAAGACCACTGTCATATTTTTTCTAATTAAATTTGTTCTTATCTCTAATGTAATTTGTTTCTTTTGTAAGAGAAAAAATTCAACGAATATGTGGGAAGTAGTACCAGTAATTTTTAAATTTTAGTTTTTATTACTAGTACAAGTTTTTGTACTTTTAGATCTAATTTATTGTTATCTCTAATCTTGTTTATTATTATTAATATTTTATTTTTCAAATTGTATATTATAATTGGGCTTGTTGTATCTTACTTTTTATAAAAATATAATACTTTTTATTTCGTTGAAAAATATGATACTATTGTAAAAATAACTGCTTATTTTTCTCTCCTACCGCAACTCCCTCTTTCCTACTCTTATTTTACTTACACATGTCCCAATTAAAGTAGGTTGCAATCTGCACTGCTATAATAATGCAGACTGTTGTAGCAGCGCACACTGTTGTGGCTGCAGAACTGTTGTAGCACCAGAATTGTTGTAGCGTTGTATTGGAGACTGGTGCGCTACAAGTTAAAACTGGTCTCGATTCTGGTTTAGTTTCAGTGCTATATAGAAAAGCTCTTTTGGAATTGACTCAAGGTTATAAAGTTGCCATATCAATGTGATTAGTCATTCTAAGAAATAAGAGACAAAGGGAGACTCCGAATGTTGATATGATGTGTTATTTATATGTGTGAGGTTCCAAATTTTGATTAATTCAAAGTAATTGCTCTCGGAAAGAAACTTACAAACAAATCAAAGTTTTCTAAATGGAATATGTATCCTTACTTTGGACGATCATTTAATGTGTTGGCAACAGCAAACTAAAATTTAGATCAATACATTTTAAAATTGTACTTTGAATCAAAATTTCCTTGCAGAAGGATGGTTTCTCAATCAAAGTCCAACAATACATGTCGGGGGTGTAATAACCATATTTTGTGATTAAATCATACCTAAGTTATTAGAAAATCATTTTGTTTTGAAACTAAGAATTAAAAGTGTGTGCACCACATTTTATACATGGTCAACCATTTGAACTAGAAATTAAATATAGTAATCCAAACTAGGATCCTTGCTCAAACATTATTCATTAAATTCCCTTTGATTAGAAAGTGATCTTGTGACATTGGCAATAGTTTGTTGGACATCACCAAATTGGACCTTAAATGATATTTCGGGTCCAACATACTCCAGTTTCAACCTGATGTATTAATATGGACAAAAAAATGTATGATTTTTGTAGCTTGAAGGTGGAAAAATACAATGATGAAAGATCTAGAGGGGGTGAATAGAGATTTGTAATAATTTTGACCAAATAAAATTATTTTACTTAAAGTGCAGCAGAAATAAAGCAAAAGAGGCAACCACAAGAGACATACAAATTTAGAGTGATTTCGTCAAATGATGTCAGTCCGCAATCTAGTTGTTTCCAATCAGGATTTCTAAACCTTGAATTGTATTTCTTTTATATACCAATACACAATACACAAAATTTACTGTTGTCTTTTGTGGTCAAGACGAACTCTCCTTTTCAGCTCAAGGACAACTATCACCTTCTTTGACAAACCACTAAAAGGTCACCATCTTCATCTCTTCTTTGACAGACATGGAAGAACATTGAACCACCTCTTCTTTGATGGACCTGGAAGAACATTGATCCACACCTTCGTTGGAGGACTTGGAAGAGCATCAATCCACACCTCTTCTTTAACGGTCAACGGAAGAGTAACAAGTTGAGAAGACTCCTTCCCGTAGGATCCTAGACAGTCTTCACTCTAAGAACTAGTTCAAGAATAATACAACAATACAGAAATAGATTGGAGAAGGAAAGAAATAAAATAACCTCACAAGATATATAATAAAGTATTATTTGACAAGTGATGATGATCCACTCCGCATTTGATTTAGGCAAGGTTATATTTGGTGGGGATGATACTAAAATTGAGCTAAGTCTTAGGCGAGAAAGATGGCAACTTAAAGTGTAGTAGCTAAGCACTATGAGTAGATCGCAAGTAGTAGTAAGCTCAAGTATATGTCAAATGTTATTATAAAGTAATGTGATATCTAGGTGTCCTAAGATCACTCCTATTTATAGAAAATGATTACAAATGACTAGACAACTTTATGAGTGATTAGAGTGTTGTAGGACAAGAATTAGCTGTTAGGATTTTTCAATGTAGTTGTGGTGGCTAATTTGATCATTAATCAATTATAGTTCCATAATTTTCTCGGTCAATAATTATTTTGACCAGGAACTGTCTCAATCGAGAATGATTTTGATCGAGCAGTACTCTTAGCTCAAGTTTCTCGAATGGCCATGCGTCGGTCTATCTTTTTGGTCCAACATAGCACAACGGCTCTTTGTCGGTCGAACTTTTCTTCGACCGATATTCTCGGTTGATATTTTCTTTGATCGACAATGACACACTAAAGGTAAGCAAATAGATCTTCCAGTTGTCTGGTCCTCGACCGGGAGGGATTTCAGTCGAAAAAATATTCGACCGAGAGTGTCTCGATTGACAAGTTCTTCAACCGAAAAAATCTCTATGAAGATTATGTAAATTTTAGAAAATCATATCTAATAATATTTTCAATGAAACCAAACAATCCTAAAGGCTTCATATCAGTGTGGGATAGGTTTTTGAGTATGTTTCAGGAGATATCACTTGTCCTTACATCATATGTATCGATTTGTACAAAAATATACTTATATAATAATATACATGGTACAACTAGTTCGGCAAGAATCCAAACATATATAGCAATTGGATCTTGATTTAGTTCCTTGATCACCTAAAATATTTGATACACATGTTAGTGATATCATTTGGGAAATATTTACATCATCGACATATGAGTGTGACATATCCAAAAAGCTAACAATCTCTTCCTTTTTGATGTTGAAAAATATTTCTATAAGATAAATTGAAAGTAGTCAATTTAGAACTTCATACCTTGAAACGTATCCCATGAATTTTATTCGTTTTTAAATTACTTTGATGATAGGAAGTTTCTCTCACGGGTTCCCCCCACCCTTGTCATCTCTAAAAGATAGAAAGTTACAAATATGACTCCCCCTTAGTGAGATACTCCTCCTAAGTATGATGCTCAATTTGGAGAGAGAAAACTTATACCCAAAGTCGATTGAAAAAGAATACCAACTGGTGGGGAGAGACAAAAATATAGGTAGACATTAATCACATTACGACATGTCAAAAAGCCATACATGATTAAAGAATAATTTTAAAATATTTTCCTATTATCAATGCAAGGAATATTAAGTCCTTCATGATAAGAAGACCCAAATTAGCACAAATTGTTAAAATGAAATTAGAAACTAATGGTAAGGAATGTTAAGTCCACGGTGATACAGAGGTGCCATGAAAACATAATTTTCTAAAGAATATCTCAATATCAATCTAAGAAATGATATTGAGATTTGTGATAAAAATCAAATGATAAAAATAGAAATGATTTATCAATCATTTTCAAAGGATGTTAAGCCTAGAAATGATTAGAGATCCCTTTAAGAATAAAAAGAGATCAATAAAATAATATCTAGACCAAATATAAGAGATGTTAAGCCCATATTGGTATAGAGAAGCTATTAAGCATCATAATAACAGCTCCAAAAGAATCTGTAAATCAAATGTTAAATGATGTTAACCCTTTATGGATATGGAGAATCAATTAAGAGCTGAAAAGATATGCAAGTTATATTAAAAAGATTTTGAGCTCCCCCTTAACCTCATACCAAGTGAAATGAGCTCAAAAACAAAAGGATGTCATTTAAGAACCTAAATTTCATGATGAAGCATTCATATCAATGTAGAAACTAAGAGATCTAAATAAATTTTATTACTGATAAGATCTTGATTGAATTGTTGCTCGGTCTAAGTATTTGTCAACTGAAATGCTTGCAGATTGCATGCAGAAAATTAAAAGTACAATATGCATGAATGTGATAGCACATATTATTTATCTCCATAAAAAGTGCTTTGCAAATAACACTCATGATCTTTTTACTTCTTAGAGATAGGTTTTGAGCACCCAAGCCATGAGAATGCATGATATTTGAATTTTACATAAGCATGCCATGTTTCATCTCTATAAAGTTCCATTTAACTTATCAAAAATAGGGTTTTTTTCTCTATTATCATGTTTAGAATAAGTCCATGAAAACCATCTTGATTAAGAGAAAGTAAAATTTTCTATTATTTGAAAATTCAACCAAAGATAAGTTCAACTTTTTACTTCCGTTAATAAAAGATTTGTTAGTAGTAGAGATCAAGCATTATATAGAAATATCTTCAAGCATAGAAATTTTATCACCAAAATCAAAATTTTATTGAAGAATAATGTTATGATTGACATGAGCACAAAAAGAGGTAAAATATTAATATAAGGCATATTTTCTTTTTCATATAAAGACTTAATTTTAAAAGAGCTCAGTTAGTTCTAAACTCAACGAACTAGACAATTTGTCCTTTTTCATCTTATATTTCAACAAGTTCTATAAGATCAAAGTAGAAAGATATAGGAATGTGTGGAACGTATATTTTCCAAATCAAAAGGGGGAAATTGAGACATTTAGCAATGATTTGAAATTTTTAAAATAAGTTTCTGATAGTCTGTCAGACGAACTACTTTTTGACCGCGAGGTTCCTCGGTCGAAGTCTTTTTTCGGTTGAGAATAGTTCTGGAGAATTAGAATTCTATTTGACAATTTATGCAAGATATTCAAATGAATCTTTATTTAAGTAGAATATATGCAAATGAATATTTGTTAAAATAAATGATATGCACATGCAAATCAAATTAAGTTGAGATAAGACATAAATATATTGATCCAGATTAAGAATATGTCAAATCTCAACAAGTTAATGGTTCCAAGTTGAAACCCAAACTACATGAAAGAATAATGTCCCAGATATTTCATTTCTCTTTTCATCACTTTGAGTTTATATTTTATTTTTAGATGCATATTTAGTTTTATTCTATCTTTTTATCAAAATAAATATGTAAAAAATTGGCTTTAACTACCAATTCTAAGATAGCTGAATTAAAAACTTATTATTAATAATTTGATCAAATTGTTTTTCGAGTGATTTCCTCTTCGATCGAGCTCTTTTTTGACTGAGAGGTTGTCTATCACAAAAATTATTCATTTTCTACCATTTTAAATCAAATGAATAAAACAAGGTGCTCATAATTTATGTCATTTACTTCCATATAAAAGAAATTAACAATAGTAAATAATGTTTCAACTTTATTTGGAGTATTTTTAACAAGTTCCATAAGATTATTTTTGAATAAAGTTGAGAGAGATACATCATCATCACTAATCGTTACCTTTAGCTTCATCTTCATCATGTGCATGTGCTTCTTCTCCTTCATTATTGCCTTCTTTCTTATTCTTCTTTAGTTGAGGGCTTTGGGATTGTTAATGACCTTTCTCTCCATATTGGTGGCATCTAATAGAAAAAGATTTAATATTTTTGTTATAAGGAAAAAATACATATTTCTTACCTTTAGCACAAACATTTTCTTTACTACTAGAAGAGGAAGACTTTTCTTTCAATGCAACTGTTTTCTCTACATGTCTTGCTTCTTTTTCTTGCTTCTCTTCTTCAAGTTGTACTTTAGGAATTTCCCAGTCAATAAGTTGCTCCATCTTCATCTTAGAAACATGTTCTTCTTCACTTATGTTCTTTCCTAAGGCATTCAAATTATTTATTATAGAAGAAAATCTAGCATATATTTCAGAAATGATTTAAGTTTCTTGCATATGAAATTATTTAAATTTTCACTATAACACATTAATTTCAATATTTTTGACTAGTAAAGTATCTTCATGTGTAACTGAGAGTGTTCTCTAGTATTTCATATGTTGTTTCACAAGAGGACATCTTATCAAATTCTTCAAGAGATAATGTGAATATAAAATACTTACAGCTTTGGCATTGGGTGTAGCTTTTCATACCGTTGGCTCGTCTCATTCTTCAAACTTTATTGTAGGAGATTCATATGGGTGGATGATCATATTCCAAAGATTAACGTCAATGTCGTGAATGTTGACTTGCATATCCCGCTTCTAATGATCATAGTTGGATCCAATGAATATAGGCTCAAATGTGTTCCTTCCAAGTTAAGGTTGCTAAGCACACCATCCCCTATTCTTTTAGACATGTCAGGGCTCCTTAAAGACCTGCTATGATACCAAGTAAAAGATCTAAAGGTGGGGTGAACAGAGATTTATAATAATTTTAACCAAATAAAGTCACTTTGCTTAAAGTGCAATGTAAATATAAAGTAAAAGAGGCAATCACAATAGATACAGAGATTTAGAGTGGTTCCACAAAATGACATTAGTCTACTACCTTGTTGTTTCCAATCAAGATTTCTAAATCTTATATTTTATTCCTTTTATATATTGATACATAATACATAAAATTTATCGGTGTCTTTTAAGTGTCAAGAAAAATCATAGTTTTTATCTCAAGAAGAATTACCATCTTCTTTGACAGGCCATCGGAAAGTCACCCTCTTCACCTCTTCTTTAATAGACATTGAAGATCAATGAACCACCTCTTCTTTGATGGACTTGGAAGAGCACCGATCCACCTCTTCTTTGACGAACTTAGATGAGCACCGATCCACACTTCTTTTTTAACAGCCAATAGAAGAGTGACAAGTTGAGAAGACTCCTTATTTTCATAGGATCCTAGATAGTCTTCACTCCAAGAAGTAGTCTAAGAGTAGTAAAACAATGAAAAAATAGATTGGAGAAGGAAAGAAACAAAATAACCTCACAAGATATATAATAAAGTGCTACTAGACAAGTGATGATGATCCACTCTACAATTATTTAGGTAATGTTATATTTGGTGGAGAGGATACTAAAATTGATCTAAGTCTTAGGCTAGAAAGATGGTAACTTGAAGTGTAGTAGATAAGCACTATGAGTAGATTGCAAGTAGTAGTAAGCTCAAGTGTATGTCAAATGCTATTGCATGGTAATGTATAAAGTTGATGTTTATGTGTCCTAAGATCACTCCTATTTATAAGAAATGATTACAAGCGGTTAAGGCAACTATGGGAAGTGTCTAGAGTGTTGTAGGGTGAGAATTAGCTGTTAGGATTGAGTCAATGTAGTTGCAATGACTAATTTGATCGTTAATAAACTTTGATTCCAGAACTTTCTCAGTTGACAATTATTTTGATCGAGAACTGTCTCGATCAAGAAGGATTTTAACTGAGCAGTTCTTTTGGCTCGAGTTGCTCTAATGGATATGTGTCGATCTATCCTCTTGGTCCAACATAGAACAACAGCTCTTTGTCGGTCAAACTTTTCTTCAACCGACATTCTCGGTCGAGATTTTCTTCGATCGAGGATGACTCAGGATTAAAGGTAAGTAAACACATCTTATGTTTTTCTGAGTCCTCGACCGGGGGGTTCCGATCAAAAAAATATTCGACTGAGAGTGTCTCCATTGACAAATTCTTTGACCAAGAAAAATCCCTATTAAGGTTATGTAAATTTTGAAAAATCATATTTAATGATTTGTTTAATGAAACCTAACAACCTTAAATCCTTCATATGAGTGTGGGATAGGATTTTGGGTAGGTTCAAAAGATCATCACTTGTCCTTACATCATATCTATCACGTTGTATGAAAACACACTTGTACAATAATATTCATGGTACTACAAGGTTCCAAGCATCCAAACATATATAAATTTACAGAGTCTTTGTAATTGGATATTGACTTAGTTCCTTAATCAACTAAAATGCTTGATACACATGTTAGTCACATAATTTGGGAAATATTTGCATCATTGACATGTGAGTGTGGAATATCTAAAAGCCATCAAATGATATGTAAACAAGTAAATATTGATAAAAAAAAGTGTAGACATGTAAAATCAGGATATCCTAGATCCAAATCATAAAAATTAGAGACACATATTACTATAAATAGTGTGTTTTATAAAATGACATGGTATATACACATCTCATATGATAGAAGGACATAAATCATACCTAAAACTATCAATAAATTATTATTTTTTTGAAACCTTGAATTGGAAATTGGTGTACCACATTTTATTCATGGTCTTGAGTAGTGATTGGTTGATTTGAACTAGAATTTGGTCATATTAATCAAAAATAGGATTTTTTAGCTATTCATCAAATTCCTTTTGGTTACAATATAAACTTGTGACATCGCCAATTACGTCACCAAATTTGACCTTAGTTATATTTGGGGTCCAAACACTCCAGTTTGGATTTGTTTATTAGTACGCACAAGAAATGTGTCTTTTATATTTTTGTAACGTGAAGGTGGAAAAAAAATCAATGGCATGTAAAAAAGTAATTATTGATAGAAAATGAAAAAAATGTTCATACACATAAAATCAAGGCATAGTGGATCCAAATAATAAAAAAGGGAAACAAACATTATTGTAAATAGCTCATTCTATAAAAGGGCATGATATATATAGTCAAAGGATGTCTCACATACAGAAGGATAATGGAATAATGAATCAAAAATGTTATGTTTTGTTTGTCATTCCATTAATGCCTAATACATGCTATTTGTGTTCCTAACACATAGTAAATGTGTCACTCATCTGATCAAGACTTTATGAAATGAGTGTTGCTTAAAAAATATCCTAGTACATAAAAATCAAGATAGAGATCTAGGATGCATGCTTTTCAAATGTTGAAACACAAAAAGAGTGTATGAGGTACAAGCATCTATTTAACTTTGGATGGAGAATGTTCACATTCTAAAATGCATAGGGCCTATAAGTTGTAAACATCTATGGCATGAATTTACTTAATACTTAGTAAATGGTTGAGTTTGTCCTCATCCACTACATGAACAATCCAAGCAAGTCAGCGACTTGATTTTCTATACAATAAAAATGCATGAAAGGCCAGTGATAGAAAGTATATTTGCCACATAGCCAAGTCATATGGTCATTTTTGTAAATCCTAAGCCAAAGTTTCATATGGATTGTGGATCATAATCTAGATAAACTAGTTGTAGATCATTATAAGCAATATAAAACTAGTTGTAAATCATTTAAAAGTGTAGAAAGAGAGGAGGGATTTGTTGAGAGTCATGATATAGTGAGAGTGTGACAACCCTCTGAAAAATGTACAAGTAAAGGTTTGATTACAAAATTCAACCATATGGAAGGGAAGCACTTCCTCTACTTCTTATGTATCAATATAGTTAAGTGTAATTTTCTTATGCATTTGTGTAAGGTAAAATTTTCATTTATTGAAACTTAATATGAAAATTGTGAAATATATAAGCCTAGTGCATATGAATTTTGTAAGTACAAATGCAATGGTAACCTTTTTAGTTCACAGAAATTGATAGTGGAAAATAATTTGGGTCACCCTATGTGTGAGTTCATGTGTGCATGTGTTCTTATTGGTATGTGTGTATGTGAGTGTGCATGAGTCTGAGAGAGAATGTGTGTATAAAGAGAGAGATTAAAAGAGTGTATTGGCTAGTACGTATAACTTCTATGTGTTGACCAGTGATATGAATTGAATCCAACCATATGGGTTGAATCGATATGGTATAGATTATATTTGTTTGAAAACAAATAGTCATACCACATACGTATTGTGAGATATAGCTACATATCCTCTGGAAAATTCTACAATTTTTGCAACTTTTCATTAATTACAAAATATACATCTTCTTTCACTAGATGATGCATGGATATTAGATTGAGGTAATTTTACATACATGTGTAATCTAAAGGGTATACATCAAATTCATAAGGTTAAATTACTCTTATAGAATTTTGCAATGGGGTCGAATAAATATGAGCACATATAAACTAAATGTACTTAGGTACAGCATGTGTGTATGCATGCATAATGTTTCTTTTTAAGACTACTATACTGTGTTCCCATACCATGCAATTTATTTAAGAAATAAAATATTTATAGTCATATACATTATATTCTCCTAATTCACTTCCATGTATTTGATATATCATGTATTCAGGTAGTGACACACAAATCAAAGCTAGAATTGATTCTTCACCAAAGATTAAAACCAAAATTTTAGTGGGATATTGATTTTTTATGTTTAGGATTATAGAAGCCCAAAGCAAGATTAAGTTATAGTAGGTATGATTGTCTCATATGCACAAATTAAATATGATTTTGAACCCCTTTATATTTGAGATGCTTCCTAGATAATCCATTATAAAGAGCCTTCACTTACTCAAAATGAGATCATTCATTGTGGTTTGTTGTGAAAAGTCAAAGATGAAATAGCTAATCAAACACTTCAAAATGACAAACCCAACATACGCATATCATAAATGGAGTTACAACTTAAATGCTCCTACACACTTACCAAGTCACCACCTCCCCACATTTATAGACTTTTGTCAAAACTTCTTGTTAAAAGTAGTGATACCCATAGCCTCTTCTATAGCCCAGTTTGGTACCCGGACCTAGAGAGGGGAGGAAATGTTCCAAATGTTGAAAATGTAGAAAACAAGGAAAGTATGTTTGTTGTATCATACATAGCACATGTAATTGGAGAGAGAGAGAGAAAAAAAAGGAGAACTAAAAAGAAGAGATAAAGATGGAAAAAGAGCAAGGGAAACTAATTATAGTTTTTTTATTATCTCCTTTTAATAAGAGAAAGATAATTGATGTGTACTATCTTATATTATGTGTACTACTTATTTATAAATATCGTCGTCTATCTAATTTTGTATTTTACATCTATTTAGGAATATTTTTTATAAATTTATTTGTAAAGTGGTCAGTTTATGCGTACTATTTTTATAAGAATAATATTTATTTATGATTACTATGATACACATTATGTGTAATGTATTGTCTATTTATGCATACTAGTTTATTATGAATATTATTGTTAGTAGAAATTATTATAATGAGAATTAGGGTTACAAAGAGTCATATATATAGTCTTGTCTCAAGGTATGAAGTACCGCAGACATAAAATAATATAAGCTTGACTAATTTTGATGGGCATGAGGAGAGTAAGCCCAATTAGCTAATACAAAGGAAAATAAATAGCAGAAAATATTAACACTTCCCTTCAAGTTGGAGAGTAGACATTGTGCATTCCCAACTTGCCACGCATATAGGAGAAGGATGAATGTAGAAGAGGCTTGGTGAAGATATCATCTATATGTTCTCTATTCTTTATGTATGGTGTAATGATATTCTTGACACGAATCATGTCTCTCACGAAGTGGCAGTCAACCTCAATGTGCTTGGTACATTCATGAAAAACTAGAATATTAGATATATGAATAGCTTCTTCATTATCTCACTTGAGAGTTTCTTGATAAGAGAGAGGAAAGCCTAATTCTTGAAGAATAGACAATGAACTCAAGGGATAGTGCATTTCTCACTCTTGAGTTTGTGCACCACTTCATTTAAGATTTTTATTCAAACATTATGACTCATTGTATTTACATATCATGTATCATTATCCTTAGTCATCTCCTCAAGGATTCTAGGGTTACAGGTACCTTTAGAGTGATTCCTCTTGACCTCATGGGCCTTATGCACTTATGGACTGCCTCTCATATTTACCCCTTGAGCCTCATGAACTCATGAAGGTGGTCAATCTCCTGACCCCATGGGCCTCAAGCAAACATGGATGGACATTAGTCGGTTGACCTTGTGGTTGTAGAAGGGGAGGACGACGTTCTGCTATGGGGAAATGCCCTTATGGGTGATTTTTCCATCAGGACGGCAAAGAAGCTATTGACTAACGACGAAAATGAGGCCCGACCTAGATCTTGGTTGTGGCATGAGGAGACGCCCCAGTAGGTAAACGTTGTGTTGTGTAAAGCACTTCGACGGGCATTGCCTACTAATGATAACATCAGATGATGTCAAATCCCTATTGTGTCTAGATGTGAGTGTTGCCCGGTGCCAGAGCAGGAGAGCCTTGACCATCTCCTGGTTTCTTGGGAGATTGGGATGGCGCTTTGGGGGTAAAGTGGCTAGTCTGGTTGATCTCCTACACACGGTCTGGAGGAACAAGGATATCAAATAGGTGACCTGCTCCTTCTGGCATGAAGCTGATGATGAATCATTCCAAGGATGGTGTAGAGGCATCCTCCCATTGTTGATCCCATGGACCTTGTGGAGATGGAGATGTCATGCTAGATATGACAGGAAACATATTTTGGTGGACAAAGCGTGGAAAGATATTATTGATGCCTTGGGGAAGATAAGTGGCAAACAGAGCTTCAATTTCAATAGGGACGAGTTAAGGTGGCAAGAACAACTAGATATGGTGGTGCAGAAGCCAAAGAGAAGGTCGAGACAATTGACCTTGTTCAGATGGACCCCCCCCCCCCGGACCTACAAAACTTGAAGGTCAACCTAGCATATGGTTGGGCAAACATACCTGAAGGAGGTCGAGTGGGATGGATGACATGCCTAGTCTAAAATCACTCAGCACGAATGTTGGTGGCTTGTCGTTTGATATTTAATTCTAATTCAAATTACAAACATGGCCTCAAATCAATGGTGGTGATACTGAAGATCCTAAAAGACATGAACATATGGGTCACATACCTGGAGACAGATAATACTTGACTCTTGAATATGTTGTGGGGATTGCAGAAATCCCCTGGAGAATAGAGGTGATCCACGAGGTCATTTGATAGGATATCTTAGAAATGATGATGATAGTTCATTTTATTCCCTATGAAGGAAATGTTGTAGTGATATCCCTAGGCAAAGTAGGAGACTTGCGAGGGGGGTTATGGATCTCCCATGAACCCTGCAACATCCCAAGTAAGGTCCGGTGGCTGATGGTGTTAGAGTGAAACAAAGTACCATACATAATTAACTGATGGCAGAACAGCGATGAGGCAAGAGACTGATACTTTTCCTTTTTGTTTCTAACTATACTTGGGGTTTTTTTGTATCTATAGGTCGATGGTGGGCCGGTGAGCCTTCAGGGAAGTGTGTACAGCCCCTTCAACTGACTGTTGGGAGCTAGGGGACGATGACTTCATTTGTAGCCTTTTTTTATTGAAGCCCACATGGGAGTGTGGGGTGAATGATAGCTACTCCCAATATTAATCAAAAAGAAACATGGATGGCCATCCCCTGTCCCTATGGTATTATGCACTTAGGGCATGATCATCTCTTAACCTCATAAGTCTTATATACCTTTAATCCTCCCTACTTGACCTTAGGATTAACCTAGGCCTCTACCCTACCTAGGGTTTATTAAGATATAACAACTTTAATAATTTTTGGGACATTATTTTCTTATATAATTCTTTAACTAGGATTTACTCTGTCTCTTGGGGTACACATTTTTCACTTTATGTCCCTATATTGGGCTCATACAATCTTTCTTGTCTAGGTCTTGGTTCCATGTCGGTCTTCCCTTTTGGGGCTTGACCTCTTTGTGACCTTTTGACATGACTAAATTGTATGTGTACAAAATGTAAGTGTACGCATCAAAGTAAATAGGCCTTAAGAGGCCCGGATATCAAACTCGGGGAAACATTATTCAAGAAACTACTACTGACTGCTTTCCAATAGATAGGCCAAAGCAAACTTTGATTTGAGAGTTATTAGACTAATTGTAAGAACTAAATCTAAATTACTGGTTTGAGATCACAATGAGAAGAAATTCCCTAGGACTATAGTTTCACCATGATAGACACTACAATTTTACCCTGAGATTTATATATGGTCCTCCTAATCCTAGGTAAAGAGACTTGTAGATAGAGTTACCCGCTCTCACAGAGTAATCCAATACCTATCCTAATATCAATCACACTCTCATAGAAATTGTGTTATTAGATAGGTTCCTTAATGATCTACTTTGGGTTATTGCCTTCACACTCATATGCTCTCTCTCGAAATGCAGTATAAAATATGTGTTACTGTGGATTTCCAATCCTTAACCCTCCTCTCGAATCTATCAAGAATCTAAATTATCACTATGGTGCGCAACATAGATAAGTGAATACGATTTCATAGAAACTTGCCCAAAAATAAAGAAAAAATAATATACTATTGCAAAATATCCATATACAGTTTACAACCGGGTTACTTCCGGATCCTAGAGAATAAAGGGATTAGCTCCTCATGATTTCCATGAAAAAAAAACATTCTAGGAAGAAGAAAAAACATGGAGAACATAGAAAAACTGATGAACCCCCTGGAGAAACATGACTAGGATACTCCACATCGATGAATAGAATCGCAAGTTGCGAATTTTGCCCACCGAACGTGCCCAGAACCTCCCAAACATACAGTTCTCCTCCTCTCGTACCTTCTCCATCATGTAATAGGATAGAATATGATAGATAGGTCTGTTCGCACTTCACCTAAGTCATAAAAGTGACTTAGGGCGAGTTAAAATCTCAACCATTGGATTAAATGTCGTCTTTAGATCTTCCTGATCCTGACATGTCGGTACTACTGACTGGGTGTTGGTACTAGCGACTCCTCTAATTGTGCGGCCACCTGTCAAGTTGTCAGTACTACCAACATGGTTGTCGATAGTACCAAGTTGCTTTGATAATTATTGATCAAAACGTTGTGATGTTGTCAGTAGTATTGACTTTTGAGTCGGTACTACTGATTCCTCTTGATTTCGTTCTGTCTCAACCTAAGCATGTGTCGGTACCCACTGACTTTTTCTTGAAAATTCCTGAAATTCATAAAATCTGAATATAAGCTCTTAAAATATAATAAATCATTCGGAAACATTAAACTTCAACTTCTCTATAGAAACCAAAAATTTCCATAAAAGTTGTCCACCCTTATATCAATGAGCACTATCAAGAGAGCAGTTAACATCATAATCAATGAGGCATTCGTTTGGTGCATTATGTGATTCCCTATTCAACATTGCTCTTTTCCTAACTACCAACTACTTGGAACTCGTTCTCCTTATAAAAATGAATGAGGAAAATAATCATTTAAGTGGCCTACCGATAAGAGCAATGGATGGTATGAAATAGGTGGTCGCGGAGATTCACAAGTAACATCTAAATTATTTATGCAAAAATAAAACATGATGAACCTATATGTTGAAGAGAATGAAAAATGCATGAATCATAATGTTTAATGTTATTGAATGGAATGATGCATGTATTGAAAATGTCATCAAATGAATGAGAATGAAATAAAGAAAGACTACATCATGTGAATGTTTCCATCTCTTGTGAAGAGTTTAGGGCATCCTTTCTCCCTCTTTACTTCAAAACATGAATTTTTTTTCTTTTTTTCTTTCATTGGCCCATTATTTTAGCATGGTGAAATGTTATGCTTGGGCTTCACTAACATGTCATTAATTTTTTTCACTTTTTTAAGAGTATGGATGTGTCTACCTGCACCCAAATTTTGAAGGAAAACAATATCCACATGATATAGAAATGAATGATAAGAAATTAATGTAATGTACATGTGATTGTTATGCAACTAAAATGATATGCACGAAAAATTGCTTATGCATATTTGTTCATTTTCATTTTTCTACTAATGAAATCAAAGAAAATTTACTATAATAATATCTATTTATGCCATGCAAATACAGACAAGAGGAAATAATTCGGTCTTACTTGATCGTCTTAAAGTGGTGGGTCAAAATGAATGAAAAAATGGATGGAATCACATAACTAAGAGACAATGTCTTTCATGATATTATGATATGTGCCTCTCTAATGACCTATGAATAGGGTAACCTTAGGGTTTCTTTCTTAAATTTTCATTTAAGATCACATTAATCATTTGATCAATTTAGGCTCAAACCCCATTTTAATCAACATTTCATGAATAATTAAGATGTCCATTCATATTAAATGTTCTTAAGCTGACTAGTCTATACGCTTCCTGTAAGTGGTGCTATTCAAAAAATTTGCAACTAAGCCAAAAAAATTGTTCATTTTAATTTCCATTGCAAGAGCACAAAAACACATGAAAATGATAGAAATCATGCATTAACCTCCACTGTTACACTAGACAGATGTGGATCCTAAAAAATCTAAAAATAAACTAAGAAACAAAATAAAGATAAAGTTGTTTCAATACCCCCCTAAGCTTGAACTTGATTATGACCTCATTGTCAAAATTCAAACATAGAAGTGGAACGGGGTATCAATTTCTTTGAAGGGTGGTGGTCGTGGATGATGGGTGGCTCTTTGAATCAAGTTGTGCTAGCATATATCCCTCTTGTTGGTGCCACTAATTTGTATCTTTTTGGCATCAAGATATGACATTCTCTCTCCTTTTTTTAGCATTGAAAATTAGTGCCCACCCACATGTGTGTCGGTGGTAGTGACAACTATTTTCTTATAGCTCTTGTCACTTTTGCTAAAAAAGTTTGTAGTACCCACTTTAGACTCAGCAGTACCAACTTCGGTGTCGATAGTACCGACTTTTTGTAGAATTTTAACTGATAAGGATTTGGTAGTACTGACTTGGGTGTCGGTAGTACCGACTTTGACCCTGTCTGTACACCAAACAAGAGAATCAAGATACCTTTTTACATCAAATAAAATCTAACATGAAAAATATGAAATGTAACGAACAAAAAGACCTAAACAAATAGCAAGTAACAAAAATAAAATTAGGGTGCCTCCCATAAGTGCCCTTGTTTAATGTCCTAGGCTCGACATGAATGATCCTCCTCAGCTCGAGTTGTCATGGGATGGTGATGAAGATTCATCTAACAAACTGAACTCCACTCATCATCATCCATCCCGAGTGTCAAATATCATCTCCCAATGGCAGTGATCATGTCAGTCGTAGCTTGTAACAGCCTACCTAGCAGCATCTCAGATCCTTACATTTCCTTCATATCTATCACCACAATGTCAACCAGATATATGAAATTGTCTGACTTTAACCAACATGTCCTCGCATATCATGTATGGCCTCACAATAGAACCATCTGCCAACTCGATTGCCATGGTTGTTCTTGTTGGTTCTTTCAATCCTAACTTCTAGAAGGTAGTAAGAGGAATAAGATTAATGCTCGCTCCTGAATCACATAATGCTTGATTGAAATGTTTGCCACCTATAGAACATGGGATGTAGAAACATCCCGGATCCTTCCTCTTCCTTGGCAGCTTCCCCTTGATCAGGGCACTCATCAACCTGTATAATATCTGTGTCTTTATTCCTCCACTTTTTGTTGATGAAATCTTTCAAAAATATCCCATAAGTAGGGATTTGCTCTATCACCTCCACTAATGGCAAATGATGTGGAGCTTCCAGAATATGTCTAGGAACTTTTTGAACTATGTTTCCTTTTTTCCTCGGCTTCAAACTATCTGGGGATGACACATCAAACTTATTTTCTCACTTATGTGGGGGACATATGGCACTTTATGAACTTCCTCCCCTAAGCTTGCTTTAGCACCACCACCTGGAGTAGAAATTGGCTTATCTATCATGGGTGGAATGATCGGTGGCTGCTCTTTTTGGGGTGTAGGTGCTTCTTTATTAACTGTGATTGTCCCATGGTGGAGTAGAACCTTCACCTACTCTTGTTGACATTATAGTGGTGGAACCCTGCAATTCGTTGTCTTCTAGCATGTTGTATCCTCCCGATAGTCCGTATAGACTACATGGAAATGGAGCTTTTGGCACGTGCACCCAATCATGCTCTGGAGCGTGATGCTTGGGTGACTCCTCTATATTATGTTCTGGCTTCTCAACAATAGAGATAAACTTTGCTTGGTGATGTTGATGAGTTGCAGTTACATTGCCAAGCACTCCTAGCTGAACATGGTTTTTTAAAGAAGCCACTTGTGTTGTCAGCTAAGAAATTTGATATTCAATACTATGGATTTGTGCACTTTGGTTATGCATCTCCCTCTGTATCTGGCCAATAATCACCTCATTTTGATTGACCATCTTGCCTAGCATGTTTCAATTTTATCTATCTTGTTGGGGGCTCGGTCCTGTTGATATTGTTGATTCATGTACATACAATCCTCCTCTTCACCATGTGGGGATGGGTTTGCATCCTTCTGACCTAGTTTCATGGCTATGAGGTCAAGCTTCTCAATCAATGACATGATGAGTTTAGATTCACCGACACTTTTAATGGATGATAAGCGCTCTCTTTCTTCACCCCACGACCGGCTCTTAGCCATGTTCTTTAGGATCTCATGACACTTGGACGACTTATTGTTGAGGAAGAAGCATGTGCCTACACTGCCTAGAGTGGTCCTTTCCCCCTGCTGCATCTCATAATAGAAGATATTTTCTTGCCCATAGAGATCAATCCCATATGAGGGACCTTCCTCAGCAAATTTTGGAACCTCTCCCAAGCTTCATAATATGATTCCTCTTCTTGTTGCTTGAAGTTGATTATCTTTTTGGTCAACTCGTTCATCTTCTAAAGAGGAAAATAATGCTCAAAGAAAGTGTCAATCATTTGTTCCCAAGTTTCTGTTGACTCAGACTTTAGGTTAAGGAACCAAGAGCTAGCACCATCTGCCAGTGATGATGGAAAAAGATTTAAGTAGATCACAGTCACGGGCACTTGATCTATCTTCACCATGTCGCATCTTTCAATGAAATTGCTGATATGCGTCGTTGGGTCTTCAGTACTGTAGCCATGGAAGGCATGTTTCTTGACTAACGCTACCAACCCAGGATCGATCTTGTCACTGCCAAAATTTATTGCTTATTGATTTATTAGCCCAAGTTGAGTTGTTGACGATGACAATTTGATCTTCTCCTAGATGGTATGTTCTTCTTCTGTGTCACCCATACCTTTCGGTTGTGGATTTATTGTGGGTCCTTAATCACTGGTTCGTGTTTGAACCATGCACTAGTATCTAAAATTTGTGAATTCAATTTGAGAATGAGATACTAGTGATTGAATCAACAGATATTTGCAATTCAGCTTTGGAAAGAATAAAAAGAAAAATAAAGAGGATAGCCTATAGTGGTCGATTACATCACTTGTAGCACTTGAATATGTCATTTCCCCAGCAACGGCGTTAAAAACTTGACACGACTAAATTGTATGTGTACAACGCAAGTGTGCACGTCAAAGTAATATAGGACTCAAGAGGCTCAGATATATAACTCATGGTAACATTGTTTAAGAAATTACTAATGACTACTTTTGATCAGTTAGGCCAAAGAAAACCTTGATTTGAGAGTTATTAGACTAATTGCAAGAAACTAAATCTAATTTAGTAGTTTGAGATCACAATGAGAAGAAATTACCTAGGATAACAGACACTAAAATTTTAATATTAATATATGTTCCTCCTAATCTTGGGCAAAGAGACATGTAGATAGAGTTACCCGCTCTCACAGAGTAATCCACTACCTATCCTAATACTAATCACACTCTTGTAATAATTGTGTTATTCACTGTTACATTTTCGGCCTATAACGTCGCTTCTGAAAGCATCACTTATATTAGGAAAACTGACCTAATAAGCTAAAATCGAAGCAACAAGTCATTAGGAAAAAATCTGGATACCAGTTGAGGTACAAGGTCGGTTATTTAAAGATAATCGACGCTAAAAAAGACCCGCGAAATCATAATTTCATGGAACACAAAAACATAGTATCGACTTTATTAGAAAATCGACCCAACATGTTTCCCGTGGAGAAAATTGGCTTCATTTTTCCTTCGCGCATCGATCTATAGGGTCGGTTTTTACAAAATAACCGACCTACAAGTTGTCAAGAAAATTCGGGTACTGCTTATAGCTGTTGGGTCGGTTTTTTAAGTAACTGACCTTGAAGGACACCTCTAGGGTCGGTTTTGTGTAGCAACCGTCCTTAGAAGTAGAGCCTTTTGGGTCAGTTTTTCTATTGAACCGTCCTTAGAGCTTGGCATGTCTGAGTTGGGTGGGCGCAGACCTCTTGGGTCAGTTTTCCATAATAACTGAATTTAGAAGTAGAGCCTTTTGGGTCATTTTTCTACATAACCGTCCTTAGAGCATGGCATCTCTAAGTTGGGTGGGCGCAGACCTCTTGGGTCGGTTTTGCAGGATAACCGACCTTAGAGCCCTGGCCTTTAGGGTCGGTTTTTAGTATAATCGTCCTTAGAGTCTTGTCTTCTTGGGTCAGATTTTTGAGAAAACCGTCCTTAGAGGTGTTTGTTCGGGCACTACTTCCCTGTTGGGTCAGTTTTTTGCTAATAACCAACTCTACAGGTCAGGTATTAATATTAAGAGCACAACGAACACTTTGGTCGGGTGACATTCCTTCTCGCTGTCGAGACCTACTGCTTCGCTCTCTCCCATGTCGCCAAAGCTCCTTGCCAAGACCTCGTTGCCGCGACGCTAAAGCCTTTGCTAAGACCTCATTGCCGCGGTGCCAAAGATCTTGCTGCCATCATCGTGTTTGAAGAAGGGTAGTGGTGTCCAAAGAAGGGTCGTCACCTCTACCACACTTCCACAAAGGTCATCGCCTCTTCCACGAAGGTCATCACCATTTCCAAGTAAGGTCGCTGCCTCGAAGCCGCTCTCACTGTCGTCGTCATGTCCAAAGAGTCCCGCTGTCGAGCTCGTTCTCCAGTCATGGTGTCCGAGGAGCCCCTGCTGCCGCACCCCCACCTCCATGTTGTGTCCGCCGCCTCGAAGATCGCAAAGGTAATGCCTTTATTTTACCCTAAAATTGTTATGTGGTCGCCACCGCCACGGGGACGAGAGCTACTGAAATCAATTCCACTTTTGGTTTGTCCATATCCTACAGTCATCTTCTTGCTTGCAGTAGTTTCGACGTCATTTGGCGGTCATCCTCTTGCTCTTTTTCCTGCGCGGCTTCCACTGCTAACGGTCTACTCTCATTTTCATTTCAGTGGCTCGGGTTAGTTACATTTATTTTTCTATTTTATGTGACTTGTAACCCAACCAGTAATAAAAATATGTTTTCATATCTACATTTTATTATCAGTCACCTGTAATCGTTGTATAAATTCTAAAAATTAATATGAGATTATACATGTGTACTCCTAGATTGACACTTTAGGGTTTATAAATGAGATCATCAATACATGATGTTTAATTTAATATATAAATATGAAAATAATACATTTATATATTAACTTAGAAACTCATTCAAAATTTACTCATTAGGAGTAAACTTTGGATAGTCCCCGGTTTGGGACTGTTTTTGGATATTTAATCTCACTTAGGATGTAACTGTATAATGTATGTTTAGTTTTGAAGAAAATTTCAGTAGGATTTCCTCATTTGTTCTCTGGGTACAAATGTGAGTGGTTATGTGCTATTTACATCGATGTACTTAGAGAACTTAGGGGAAATGTTGCTAAAAAAATTATTCAAAACTAAACATACATTATACAGTTACTAGTGAGATTAAATATTCAAAAATGGGATAGGTGGTACACTTTTGTATAGAAGTAATTAACTTCCTATCAATAAAAACTTACAGCTTATACTTGTTGGATCAGTGGGCTCTAGAGGGGGGTGAATAGAGCTTGTAACTCGACCGATCGAGTGCCTGTTGGGAATTTTAGGAAATTGAATTTGGATGGTTAAACCGTGGATTTTTGTGTCCCAAACATTTTTCTCATATTAGTTACATTACAAAACATGTATACAAGTGATTACAAAAATTGTTCTAGGTCATTTGAGGCTATCTCTAAAATTGGGCATTTGCATGTCATTTTGCATGAACTTGATGAGTTTGATTCATGTAGAATTTGATTATTTTCTTATACCTAACATCTGAAATCAATCTCAAATAGATATGTTAGATACATATGAATGGAATGGTTGAGTCATTATCAAAATATGGGCAATGTGCGACACTTAGGTCAATAATACTATCAATATTAAATGTTTATATAGTTTTATAATTAATTTTAATGTGATCTAGAAAATAGATCAAAGTTGGATGTCGATCAAGAACCGTTGCAGTCCAAAGTTTGCCAAAGGTCTTGATGAATTTATCTGATTTTTCGAGGAACATAGGAAACTACCTACAGATAGGTTCTATTGTCCATGTAGAAATTGTGGTAACAATTTGAAAGTTGATATTGTTGAGGAAATTAAGAATCATGTCATATGCAATGGGATCATACAAGGTTATAATGAATGGTATTGGCATGGAGACAAACTTAATTATGGATCAAAAAATGTCGATAATAATAGTTGTGGCATAGAAGATATAGATAATGATGATAATGTCAATGATGAACCGATTCAAGATGACCCGATTCAGGATGATATGGTTGATGAGATGCTACGTAGTTTTCGGGACAATGTCATTGATCCACCTTCTTTATTTGCAAACATTGTCCATGATGCTGAAAAACCATTATATAAGGGTTGTACTAAGTTCATGAGGTTGAGTGTTGTGATGCGATTATATAGTCTTAAAGCTCAAAACCGGAGGAGCGATAAGAGTTTCACTTCACTGTTGTCTTTGTTAAAGGAAATTCTTACTAAAGGCAACGAGCTTCCAATTTTAACATATCAAGAAAAGAAAATATTGTTCCCAATGGGAATGGGGGCTAAGAAGATTCATGCATGTCCAAATGATTGTGTGTTATTTCAGAAGGACTATAGTGATTTGATAAATTGTCCAAAATGTGGTGCGTCAAGGTACAAGACCACAAATTCAGCTAAGGCTTAAAATGGCTCTCCTGCCAAGGTGATGTGGTATCTACCAGTAATACCACGATTTTAACACTTATTTGCTAATATAGAAGATGCGCAAAATTTGTCTTGGCATGGGGAGTTAAAGGCCAATGATGATGGTGTCCTATGACATGCATCTGATTCACCACAATAGAAGAAAATTGATTTATTATACCCTCAATTTGGTAAAGAAATAAGGAACTTAAGACTTGGACTCTATGCAAATGCAATGAATCCCTATGGTACATTAAGCAGCCAACATAGCACGTGGCATGTTATGATTTTTATATGCAGTCTTCCTCCTTGGTTGTGTATGAAAAATAAGTATGTCATGTTGTCAATATTGATATCAGGGCCCAAGCAACCTGGAAATGATATTGATGTTTACCTTCAACCTCTAATTGATGACCTAATGAAACTATGGGTCGAAGGTGTTATAACATATGATGCTTCATGTGAAGAGATCTTTACTTTGCGTGTTATGTTATTTTGCACGATTAATGACTTTCCAGCTTATGGAAATTTGTCTGGATATAGCATAAAAGGATACAAAGCATGTCCTGTTTGTGAGGAAAATATGATTCGATTTGACTAAAACATGGTGGTAAAATCATATATCTTGGTCATCGGAGATTTCTCCCATCAGTGCATCCTTATCGAAGGCAACGCAAAACCTTTAATGGGTCAACTGAGGAACGAAGTGCTCCTAAACCTATATCAAGAAATGGTTTATATCATAGGGTGAAACATATTGTTAATGAATTTGGAAAGAGTTCAAGTAGTCGTACTCTAGCATGTGACAAATCTCTATACAAGAAGAGGTCAATATTATGGGATCTTCCTTATTGGAGATTTTTGGCAATTAGACACTGCATTCATGTCATGCATGTTGAGAAAAATGTTTGTGATAGCATCATTGGTACACTATTGAACATACCAGGAAAGACTAAAGACGAAATCAAATCTAGAAAAGATTTAGAATTAATGGGTATAATAAAAGAATTATCAGTGGAGATCAGGGGTTGCCGCACAAATTTACCACCAGCTTGTTACACTTTGTAAAAGCAGAAGAAAAAGACTTTATGTGAGTGCTTGTATAATATTAAGGTTCCACATAGATACTCTTCTAATATACGTAGATTGGTATCAATGAAGGATCTGAAGTTGATATGTCTCAAATCTCATGATTGTCACACCTTAATGCAACAAATTTTACATGTGGCTATTCGATCTATATTGCCGAAGTATGTAAGGTTTGCACTCACGAGACTCTGTTTCTTCTTCAATGAAATATGCAACAAAGTGATACATCCCGATACTCTCGATAAATTATAAAAAGATGTAATTGTTACCATGTGTCACCTTGAAATGAAATTTCCTCCTTCATTTTTTGATATTGTGGTTCATCTTGTAGTACATATTACAAGGGAGGTGAAGATGTTGGGTCCAATTTTTTTACACTAGATGTATCCCTTTGAATGCTACATGAGTGTTTTTAAAGGTGATGTTCGGAATCATTATCGTCCTGAAGGGAGTATTTGGCTAGGGAGGTGATGGGCTTTTGCAATGATTTTTTGAATTCCAATGAAACTTCTAGCAATATAAAGAATTCCCATCACACTGAATCTTATTGTGGCAAAGGAACTCTGGGAGCACGAGTGAAAGGAATTAGTCATGAGTTGTGGGAACAAGCACATTTGTATATTTTACACAACATCGATGAAGTTAGTAGGTACATCATATAACACAATGATCTTATCAAGAGAAATCATCTACGATCCAGTTCAATGTGGCTTGCAAGAGAGCATAATTGAACATTTATTAGGTGGTTTGAAGTGAAAGTCTTTAATCAACTATCTGAATCACCGAATAATGTTGTTGAGAACATAAAATGGCTCGCCTTTAAGCCAAAAATGGATGTCATATCATATGAAGGTTACGGCATAAACGGATTTTCATACTACACAAAATGTCAAGATGAAAGTAGTGTGGTCCAAAATAGTGGGGTCATTGTTAAAGCTTGTTTGTTGTATTTTTCTAGTGATAAAGATAAAAGATTACGCAAAGCTGAGATGTCGTATTACGGCGTCATTGAGGACATATGGGAATTGGACTATACAAATTTCAGAGTTCCTATCTTTAGATGTAATTAGGTTGATAACAACAAAAGAGTTGTAGTAGATGAGTTGAGTTTTACATTGGTGAATTTTGAAAATATTGGAGAGAAAGATGAGCCATTCATCATGGCAGACCAAGCAAAACAAGTATTCTATATTGATGACCCGGCAAATAAAAATTGGTCTGTCGTTCTTCATGGAAAAAGACAGTTTACTGTGGATTCTATAAATGAAGAAGAACACTACGGAAAGTATGATGATTCCAGCCCATTCTCAGTTGATTTGCCAAGTGTAAATGTTGAAGTTAACACCGATGAATACTATAAACGTCAAGACCATGTTGAAGGAATTTAACTTGACTAACAACTCAACCAATACTAGAGGCATGTATTCATTAAATTATACATTTTATTATCATTCAAGCACATAATCTTTTAAATATACATCATATATTACCACTTGTTCTTTTATTATCACTTATGTTTCTTTTATCATGTATACTTGCAGGTTGTTCTAAAATGGCAAGTGAAGATTAACATTCTGAGCATGAGTACCATGAGGATGGTAGTGGTGATGCTAAGAAGTGTAGATGTCCCACATTGATGCGTAAGCTACAGGAGCTCAGGGCCAAAGGGAAGAAATTGCCAATCCAGTTTGATGGAGCAGGAGCACTTATTGGGGAACATGCTAGTGCTTTTAAGCATTACGTAGGGGCTACTGCGCGCAGTAAGGTGGCAATAGATATAGAAAATTGGCATGATGTTTTTGTTGCCTTGAAAGATCTCCTATGGAAAGATATAGATCTGAGTTGAATTTTGATACTATATTATCATGTTTTTTTATTGATTCTAATTTTTTGCTTGGAAAGACACATCCTTTTTGAAATAACATTATTGCTTCATTTGTATGTATAGGGCATTTTTCATCTAAATAAAAAAGATCACAATAAAAGAGTGCTAAAGCGTTGTGGTGTACGATGGAGGGCTTTCAAGACCTATCTCAAAAGGGATTATATAGATAATCCAAAGCAAAAGAAGAAAGCAACCGATCAATACCCGTTTATAGATCCTGAGGTGTGGGAAAGATTTGTTGCATCTAGGAAATCGGAAGAGTTTCAGATAATAAAGATTGTGATGTATTGTAATATTTTTATACAATTAATATATATATATATATATATATGTTTGCCAAAGGTAAATTGCAATACCTCGTTTTAAATGATCAAGCTATTCATGAGGCCCAAAAGGAAAGACGGGCCAAAAATGTGCATAACCACCACTTGGGGCCCCTTAGTTATGCCTTCGCCTGTGAACAACTGGAGAAGCAACTCTCTTCTGGAGAAGAGTCTACTACAACTCCAGTTGAGAGTCCACCCCATTACAAAATTTGGATTGATGCTAGAAAAAATAAAGCATGTGTAATTACCAACCCTGCAACTAAGGAGGTGGCACAAAAGATGGTAAGTTCATCACAACTAAGTAATTCAAGAGTAACTCACACAAACTTTGATTTATTTATATCTATTTGATTGTGATTTAATATTTTTATTAACTATAAATATATTGATCTCCATGAGCAAAGAAAGGAAGGAAAGTTCATACCAGTTGGCCGCATGGATGAACTATCAGTTGCTCTTGGTACGAAGGAGCATCCTGGCTGTGTTAGGGTATTAGGAGCTGGCATAGGATTCAAGTCTTATTTTGGCCCTTCACAATCTAGAAGAGGTTGTACAGTTATACATGACGAGGTTGAAGCATTAGTAGCACAGAAAGTGCAACAACTAATGTTTTCATTTCAGCCTACTCAACCTTATCAACCTCCTCAAACTGTGCGTCTCTTAGATGATGAGGTACAAGCCCATGCTCTAGTTGTAGAAGGTCGTGGGAGCACTCCCAATGACCCACCACAACAATCTACAGTAAGTTTGTTCTATATGTTGTGTTATTGGTATGATATATATAATATAGTAGGTATCTGATTTACCGCTTCGTATATAACTTATATTATTTCAATTCTAGGTTGGTATGAACTGTAAACTTGTAGTGGAGGTTCTAGAGTATAATGTTGTGCCAGTGGGTAAGGTATACAACCTCGGTGGTACATTGCATTGCCAACCAATTTCTGATGACATTTGTCATGTGTCCATCCATCTTGTGTATGACGGAATGGGGGACAAACCACTACCCATATATAATCCTAAATATAGTACAGTTGAAGAAGCAGAGGGTGCTATGGTGGGTTAGCCTAAACACTTGGTTATCAATGAAAAGGTATATATCTGAAATCTACCATGTTTTTATATTGGACTACATATATGAACTCATGTAATATAAGTATGTAATTTAATTAACAGGTTTGTAAACCAAAAAGTAAAAAAATTTACTAGTCGTCCTCCTATACCCAAGCCATCTTTCATTCCCAAAGCTACATTTGACTAATTGGGAAGCAAATGTAAATGTTTGTGTCGATACTTAGCCAACCAAAGCTCGGGATCACATATGTTGGTCAATTTAACAGAAGATGCAGCTGGGAGGGACTTTGAGAATTTAATTTTTCTTGATGATATTAAATATTTGTTCTGGTATGATTGTCTAAATACTTCGGTATTATAAGTATGGATAAGATAAGGATTCATCAATATAGAAAACTCTGATATACATTTTTAGCTTATTTTTAACATATGAAATGATTACAAATGTTGTACAGTCATTTATATACCGAGACGACAAACTTTGATATAAGGAATGTTGGATTCTTAGTTCCTTCAACCACTAGTCAAGTGGAGACATACATTGAGGATGTGAATGAGTACTTCTATACTACATTCAAATATTTTGCTAGTGTGGGAAAGGAAATTATCCTAATTCCTTTTAACGTCAAGTAAGTATTACTATTCAATATAATTCTAATATTGACTAAATTTATAATTCTAATATTTGTTTTCAATATACATTTTACTCAGATCTAGAGATTGGGAACTAGTGGTGGTTGTCCTAAAACTGATGACTTTCTATTATCTTGACCCAATGGGAATAACAACAAGGAGTCACAAACTGAAATTGCCAACTATGGAGTAAGCATAAATTAAGTTTCTACCACATCAATTGTTATGCTTCAACATGATATTTCTACTTAGAATTTCTATTTTGACAACTATCATAATCAATTAATTGATAGGGGTATAAAGGCTTTTCGTGAAGGTGGAGGAATAATACCCACCAAATTAAAAACATTGACTTTGAAAAATATCAAGGCAACTACTTTGACGGCTTAGTCTTATATATGTACAACTCTTATAGTAATGTATATGTCAACTCTTATATGTCAACCCTTATAGTCTTATCTCAACTCTATTTATAGTAGTTTACTAACATTAAGTATAATTCTTTATTTGTAGTGTCATATACAAAATAATGATTGGGCTTGTGGCTACTATGTAATGAAATATATGCAAGCTATTGTCAAAGGAGCATCAAATGACATTCAGACTATAGATCAGGTAATAAAGAATAACATCATTAATTTACAAGTGAGATGTACTCATTTTATAAAATATTAGCATGTGCATTTTCTGTTGCAGATCTTTACAACTCAGCCTTACACACTTGATGAGTTAAATGAATTCTGAGAAGAGTGGTCAGAGGCTTTTCTTTATGAAGTGACTATAGCATTGGATTGAATGCATAGCTTCAGTTTTGTATGTAGTTTTGAAACTCTATCAAATTTACTTTTGTATCTGACATAAATTTTAATATCATCTTAGACTTGCAATCTATCATTGTTATAGTATGTGCTATGTGTATGAATGTTAGTGTGTGCTATGTCTCAACTAAATGAATCTATCTTAGACTTGCATGAATGTTAGTATGTGCTATGTGTATGAGTATGTCTCAACTGAATATGTGAATTATTGTTGTTATGAATGTGTGATTTGGAGATTGAATTACATCAATTCAAAAAGGATTGGACATAAAAGCTAGCAAATGGCTTTGGAATACATTTTCTGGCTTACATCATTGCATTTGCAAGACTATTTCTATTGTAGGTTTTGAACTGTGTAAAGTAGATTTTTGTTCTGCAAGTTTCTATTCTGAAGATTTCTGTTCTGCAAAATTTTTCTTTAAAAAAATGTGACTTCTAGGGTCATTTTTTTTTAAATAACCAACCTAGTAGCTTCAACGCAAACTTATCAGGTACTCACTTCCTTGTGGGTCAGTTTTCTTTAAATAACCGACCTTAGAGATCTCTAGGGTTGGTTTTCAAATATAACCGACCTAAGAGCTTCGTAAATTAAATCTCCAGGTACCCTTTTGGGTCAGTTTTCTTCACATAACCGACCTTAGAGATGTCGGGATCAACAGCTCATTTTTTGTAGACCTCTAGGGTCAATTTTTGTACCTCTCTTGGGTCAGTTTTTGTACCTCTCCAGGGTTGGTTTTCAAATATAACTGACCTAAGAGCTTCACAAATTCTCTCCAAGTACCCTTTTGACCCTTTTGGGTCAGTTTTCTTCATATAACCGACCTTAGACATCTCTAGGGTCAGTTTTCAAATATAACTGATCTAAGAGCTTCACAAATTAAATATCCAGGTACCCTTTTGGGTCGGTTTTCTTTATATAGCCGACCTTAGAGATCTCAAGGGTCGGTTTTTTTACATAACCGACCTTAGAGATGTCGGGATCAGCAGCTCATTTTTTGTAGACCTCTAGGGTCGATTTTTGTACCTCTCTAGGGTCAGTTTTTGTACCTCTCTAGCATTGGTTTTTGTACCTCTCTTGGGTTGGTTTTTGTACCTCTCTAAGGTCAGTTTTCTTTGATTTAAAAACCGACCCTATAGAGCAAATTCTCTAGCGACGGCCACTTAGGCGTCGGTTAAAAAGTGACGCTAGAGGCTTAAAAAAACGACGCTACAGACCATTCCTGTACTAGTGATTAGATAGGTGCTTTAATGAACTACTCTGGGTTATTCCCTTCGCGCTCATTTGCTTTCTCTCAAAATGTGGTATAAAACATCTGTTACTATAGATTTCCAATCCTTAACCCTCCTCTCGAAGCTATCAATGATCTAAATTATCACATATGGTGTGCAACATATATAATTAAATACAATTTCATAACAACATGTCCAAAAATAAGAAGAAAATAATATACTAATGCAAAAGATCCATATACAGTTTACCACCAGGCTACTCTCAGGTCCTAGAGAATACAAGGATTCGCCCCTCATGGTTTCCATGGATAAAAATATGCTAGGAAGAAGGAAAAATGTGGAGAACATAGAAAAACCCGTGAACCCCCTAGAGAAACATGACTATGATGATCCACGTCAACAAAAAGGTCACAAAGAGGTCAAGCCCCAGATAGGGAAGGCCGACATGGTATAAAGCCCCAAATAGGGAAGGTTGCCCAAGTCCACTGTGTAAACAAATATGTCCAAGCCCCAAGAGAGGAAGGTGGTGCACTTTTATTTGTCATTTTCACAGGCTATTTTATATTGATTTTTATGCATTATTTGTTAATTTTCATATTAATTGTGCATGATTCATTCGCATTAGCCTATGATACTTATTTGCATCAAATAAATATAATTTTAATATTTCTGAATGAATTATTACATTTTAAGAGCTTATGTTTGAATTTTATGAACTTTTACAGAAACTACACAACTCGATACTACTGAGTTTGGATTCGATTGTACCGACACATGTTCAGGTTGAGATAGAAAGAAATCAAGAAGACTTGGTAGTACTGACTCAAAAGTCAATACTACCGACAACATCACAATGTTTTGATTAAGAATTATCGAATCAACTCGATACTATCGACAACCATATGGGTAGTACCAACAACTTGACAGGTGGACGCGCAATTAGAGGAGTCGGTAGTACCGACACCCTGTTAGTAGTACCAACATGTCTAGATCAGGAAGATCTAAAGATGATGTTTAATCCGACAGTTGAGATTTTTAACACGCCCTAAGTCACTTTTATGACTTAGGGGAAGTGTGGCCAGACCTATCTATCACATTCTATTCCATTACACAATGACGAAGGCATATGAGGAGGAGAACTGCACATTTGAGAGGTTCCAGGCACGTTCAATGGGTAGGATTCACAACTTGCGGAAAAATGAACTGAGGGTTTCACATTTGCATTTTATGTAACCATTAGTTGCCTATGTTTCTTAAAAACCCTCCACATGAATCATGAATACCTTGCTCCACAAACATGCATGCGTAGGAGATTGTGTCACTTGAACTCATTCCTTTTACCCTAGTTAGGGTTCATATGGGAAGGGTTAGTATTTTACCCACACTACTCCCATTTCCCAAGATTAAGGTTTATGGTTCAGGTTAGGGACTACCCTTGCACCTTAGGGTTTTATGATTCCCTTGACCCACAAAGGGTTTTCCTAAACCAACCCTAGCCCCATCTATGGCTTACCTTTGCAAGGAAAACCCATAAAATTATTTTTTCTTTACGTTACCATTATTTCCACATTACATGTACATTAATTGGCAAAGGATGCCTTAATTCTACTTCTCAAAAACACTAATCTTGATATGAGGAGGGAAGTAATTTTTAGGGTTTATTAAGAAAAGGGATGAGAAATGGATGAAATTAGAGATGAGAACCATTACTTCAGGAAAACCCTAGGTTCTGACCAGGCAGGTATCACATTAGATAAGGGGGTCCTCGTATATGAACTCAATGGTGTAGAGGAAAATACTATCAGTCCCGAAAACCATTGATTCTTTCTAGATAGCATTACTGTTACAACCCCAATCTTTGGGTTCCTTTGGTGAGAAATGTGTTTTCTCATATTAAAGATATTGAAATAGATAAAGATATAATATGGATTTCATTTACAATAGCCTTGATGATTGTGTGGTGGGCTTTATTGGATATTGGGCCCAATAACGAGGAAATTCAATTAGAAAATGAATAGTTGGGTTTTTGAGAAAAGAAAGGTGTGGAAACCTCTAGAAGGCAAGAGAATATAATCCAAGGATGGATTTCATGCCTCTTGAGTTCCTTGGATTCCAAGGAGTCCAAAATTGCATAAAGAATACAATATGAAAAGAAAAGATCAAATGAGTATTTCCTTGTTAATAAAGAAATTGAAAACATTGATGAAATGTGGAAAATAAGTGAAAAGAGATATAATTGAGTTATCCTTGGTGAAATTTCATATCCCAAGGATTCCTAATATTAAAAGGAATACCAATGAGGAAAATAAAAGAGAAATAAAGAGAAATCCTCAAAAAAGGGATATTTTAATAAGAAATCAACATAATAATGAGAAATAATGCATATAGATGCATCTAGAAGGATAATAAGTATCCTTATGAAATATTTCGAAATAATAAGTTTCTTGGGATCCAAGGAGTCCCAATACAGAGTAAAGAAAGAGAAAATTTCAATAAAGCAAAATAAGAGGATAATGTAATGCATAATGAAGGAATTTTATGGTATTATTAAAAGGGAGATATTTTTCTACAAAAGGAAAATAGAATTTCGTGCCATGGGTTAAAAGTCAAGCAAAAAAGAGAGTAGGTGAGAGGAATTTCGAATTCTTAATATCTAAAGAACAAAGTATAATTAAAGAGGTAAGTAGGAGAGAGAATCTTGCTTCTCATTGAAGGAATAGGAGTCCTAATGGGAGTGGGACTTGTTTACTCTTGTATGAACGTCCTTGGGCGCGGATACCTTCCCCTATATATAGAGGTAGAGCCTTGGCCAAGTCCAGGAGAATCCCAAGCACTTTTCTCTCCTCTTCTTCCATGATTTCGTCCATAAACCCTAACCAAGACGATAGTTCCATCCCTGGATCAACGCAGGGTTGTGGAATCATATGGTTGGAGGCAGGATGCTTCAACAACAACCCTAGACTGGTAGCCTACCATCTCGACAGCCTTAACTTCACACAGCTTCCACCGAAAGACTGCAAGACTAGATGTTGTTGCAGCAGCAGTCGTGCACTTCTCCCGCTTGGGAGAGGCCACTTTGGCAGCCAAATAAGGGAGCCCCAAGGGCGGCGGTGTGCGGCGGAGCTAGAGAAAGGGCTGGCGGCAACCCTCGTGCCTCAGGGAAGGAGGTGTGACCCCGTAAAATGTTGCGTTCAGCAGCAGCAACGGAGTCCAGAGGTAGAAGAAGACCTACGGTCGGTTGGACCATTTTACCCCTCAGGGGTATGAAGCGCCGACCATTTAAGTAAGGGGCAGAAGTGTCTTTTAATTATATTTCCAAACTAGGTGGGTTACATTGCATGAAGGGGTCGACGTGTCAGCCTCTGATTGGCTCAAGCAAGTGAACTTTTACAAAAATCATATCTATTTAACCGTAGCTCGGATGGATGCATATTATACATGATTTTTGCTCAGAAAAACGAGAGGAATCTAATTAAAATATATTTAGAGGCTAATTCCTCTTGCAATTGGAAAAGTAATGGAAGTTATTAACTTTAATGAATTAATGGTTAAGAAACCCTATTTTGATATAATTAATGTGATCAATAGGGTTTAATTGATGATTAAAGTTGATATTAGCCTATTAATGATGGAAAGGAACATTAGGAACAAAAAGGATGAACTTTGCATATAATTAGTTAATTTAGAGTTTCATGCGCATGTATATGTTTTAATGGGCCTTGAAACCCTAATATTAGTAAATGTGACTCATAATGGTTTTAATTATTCAAAATCATGAATAGTGTTGAGATATGATAATTCCAAGCTATTTCAAGCATTAAAGTTCCTAATTGTGGTTAAATACTCTTAATGTGGAAATTAGGGTTTCCTAGTGGATTAAAGGTAGAATTAATGATAAATAACATTCATATGTGAATTATATCATAATGAACTATGAATTGATGATAAACGAGCATAATGACTTTGTCATAGATTAAAAAGGATAAAATTGATAGCTTTGATGCAAAAGAGGCTTAATGGACTTAATTGATGTTTAATTGTGCCTTAATATGAAGTTAGGGTTACATGTTGCTAAAAGGTAACCTTAATATCTTTCTTGAAGAATAGATGAGATAAATAGGGTTTGAGAGTAATTATATTAAATTAGGGTTTAAAATAGTAAAAGGTTAAGGAAAACCCTAATTGCAATGGAAACCCTAAAAGTAGACTAGAAACCCTAGGAAGCGAGCTAGATTTAATAGATCTTGATGACATGAGTAATAAAAGGAAATTGTATAATTATTTTAGGATCTTGATATGTGTGCTTGCTTGCTTGGATTTCTTTCTTGCATGGATTATTCTGTCCCAAAATCACCCTGACAGGTATGTGGTTACTCTTATGAATATCTCGAGTAAGTTTTCTGAGGTTTTCTGAAGTTTTCATCGATGACTTGAATTAATTGTTGGATGAATTAAATTCATGCAAGCTATAATGTGGATATGACTATCACATAAGATATCTGCCTACTAGCTCAGATCTTGGTCCCCTCTGTGGCTTAATAGTTGACCTAGTACATGGCTACCAATGGGGTAGGTCCATCAGGTCATTGGATGACTTAGTACATGGCTACCAATGGGGTAGGTCCATCAAGTCACATTGAGTTAGATATTGGGCTACCTTCGGGTAGTGCCATGCCACTCTATTACCCTAAGTATTGTCTACCTGTAAGGTAAGACCATGGGGGTAAGAATCTACCTAAAAGAGAGGTAGCATACAAGTCCACTGCAGGGATAGCACAGAGTTAGGGGATAGGTAAGGATTGAGTAGTGTGGCTTAAAGCATAATCTTGGTTGTTAAATGATTAATTGAATGATTATGTTGTAATTATAATTGCACGATTTTTGTTTCCCCCACATACCAGCTTCTTGCTAACTAACGTTTTGTTTGTCGGCAGTTTAGGTACAAATGAAAAGAACGAACAGTAAAGTGGCATATGTGGAATTAAATGAGAAATAACGTGCACAGGAGGATTAGTTAGATTAGTATTTTCATGGATAGAAGTTTAGAAATCCCAGTATTTAAAAGGTAAGTAAAGTTTTATTTTATACCAGTTTTCAATTTAGTTGGTAAAGTTTATTAATTGTTATTTATTATTTGTCGAACCTTTGATCCGGGTTATTGGTTAACGGCTCTGACCTTTTGGTCTCCCTTAATTGGGGGTTATCGGGAGGCGGGGTCATTACAATTGGTATCAGAGCATAGGTTCCTCACTTAATCCTTAATAATTATTAAATTTTACAAATTCTGTAGAACCCAAGGGAGTTATTAGAGGAGTATCTGAAAGAGGGAGGTGTCTAGAAAAGGATCACGACCGGGGGCTGGAAATATTTTCCCCAGTACTGCTAGTCGGAATATGAGGACTCTCGGATCTGTGTGACTGTCTGGCTAAAGTCTTCGGGTATGATTCGAAATAAGATACCTTTAGGACTCTCTCATCTTGTTCATCCCTTCTCAACTCTAATTTTGTTAAGGACCTTAAGGATTAGGGTTTCCTCTCTTCTCCTCACCCTCTTGAGGTATGGGTAAGGTTGATAAGGATTAAGGAATCCTCCACCAAATTAATAAAAAGTATGTAAACAAGATGTCATGGACGTAAGCTTAATAGAGTTAGCGTAAAGGAATAGATACATGCTTAGGTCGTTGTCTTTGCCCTCAGGAGAGACCTGAGGATAGACCTCCTTGGCAGGAGGATAAGTAGAGAGAGTTAGTCTTGGAAGTAGAGATCTCCATTAAAAGTAGAGACCTACCACATCCTTTGAGAATGAGGTTAACCCTAACCCTAAGTGAAGGTTAGAGAGAGAGATGACATGAAGCATTAGATGTCATGGTAGACCAGGTGTTTGGATAGACATGCCATGGATGCCATATGAGCCATGAGAAGTTGATGACCGAGTACCTTTGGCAACCCAAACCGGGGAAGGGTCGTGCATGTTTGAGTGAAAGATAGCTCCTCCATGGATGAGGTTAGAGAAGAACCTATAGAAACCTTATGGGTTGTTGCGAGTAGGATATAGCTTGCACCCTGAGTACGTCAGTGGTACGACAGTAGGTTGAAACCCTGGCCAGGATAGCTTATGAGATAAGCATAAAGAGCTATGGATAACCTTGAGCAAACATAAGTTGAACATAGGCTTCACTCAGGTGGGGGCATGCTTATGAGCTTGATCCTTCCTGAAGAAAGGACCTCTTATAGAGAGGTTGGTTGTAGGGTTAGCTCTAGAGAGATAGCAGGACCCTGGCAAGAAGGTTAGAAGCCTAAAACCCCAAATATGAGGAACAGTGGGGAGTCAAGGATGATGTGACCTAAATGGATGATAGTGGTTTCCTCATGCATGATCCCTGGAGGCTGATGATATCTCAATTGCCTTTAGAGGAACCAAACCCTAGAGAGAGGATGATGCTTCTAGTACTTATGTGCCTATGGTATAAGTGGTTACCTGTTGAAATGAGACATAGAGTGCCTTAGACCCTGAGGAGGTTTAAGTAACCAGTTGTGAGGCTTTATACCTAGTTGGTTGTCCTTGAGGAGGACTCAACTCTGAGGTGATGCTTATATAAAAGGATCATGGAAGTACATGACATACCTTGGATATGCTTGATTTGTGGTTAAGAGATTGAGCATGTAGCTGGACACCCAAAGGTGAACCTAGGGTTCCTAGACCTAAGAGGGGAAGTAGTGTACATGATGCTCATGATGAGAATTGAGTCTCTATAGTTTCAAGCATGGTACTCCTCATGTGTAGAGGAAAAAGAAACCCCTGAAGTTAAAGGTATGTTTGATGAACCCCTCACAACTAATTTGGTCTAATGTTGAGGATGAGAACCAGTGTGACCTAGCATGGTTTTGTAGGTGTCTGTTTGTGCTTTAGTAGCTGGCTAGGGCTAAGCATGATCATGTGGAGGCAGACCCTAAACATAAGGATGCTTGTGACCTTTGCTATCAAGGTGTAGTTTCCTCCCATCCTGGGAGAGGGACCCTTTTATAGGGGGTATACTAGTTTTGTTGGTTTTGAGGTAACCTAAAGAGGTCTCATAGGATCTTGAGGAACTAAGTGAAAAGTACATGGCATGAGAATGAACCTGTAGACCCATAGATAACCATCTCGAAGTGCATGTGGGTGTGATACCATGGAGGTAACCAGTATGGGGCCTGACCAAGGTAGGCAGGTTGCCATGACCCCTGTGAAGGGATGAAAGACAACCCATGAAGGCAGAGAGAGATGATGAAGGCTTGGACAAGGTTCTATGTTAGACATGTACTATAATGGAATCATAAGTCTATCCTAGGGTCAGATAGGGATAAGACCGATGGAAGTAGGAATTTCCTAATTCCCTAAGTTGCACATGACCATAGGGTCGGGAGGTAACAGCTATCATTGTCTAAAGGCCATGGGTTAGGAGATTGATCACCTTCATGAACTCATGGGACCTAAAGGGCAGATGAGTAGGGCACTTTTTGGATGCATAAGGGAAGAGGGATGACCCCAAAAAGTGTCGGCACCCTATAGACCTAGAGGAGATGACCAAGGATTGTGCTTGGACCAAGTATGTTCGAGACCAGTTTTCCATGGAAGTAATTTTGATATCATGATGGTTGTGAGGTAGAGACATAAGTTGCACGTTTCAACTTAGTTTTGAAGGTGTACTGGCAAGGTGGGATGTACTATCTCTACTCTTGGAATAGGAAGAACTCTGTATTTGGACAGACGCCAAATGCTTATTTCCTCTTGTTATGGGAGGGAGAGATGGGACAGTACGCATGCCATACACCAAGAATAAAAGATGATGCGAGTTGGAACGTTGCTACGAGGAATGAGGACAGAGATGATAACATACCCTGGTGAAGTGAATGACACCTGGATGGTTCACAAACACTAAGAGAGTTAAGCTAGTCATCCTATAAGGATGGTTTTAGTAGAAGCTTTGTGGAATTTGCAAGTTATACAAGGTTGAGTTTGATCACCATGTGGATGAGCTCAGAGTTTCTTGATGAAGATAAACTTAGAGTTTGAGATGAGATGATAAGTATAATACATGGAGGATGAGAGGCGGTAATGAATGATCTGGTTGAGATATAGCAGCCTAGTTTAGCTAGAGGCTAGAAGAGGTAGAGGTTGCTAGGCTAACCCTAAGATCGAGAAGGAAGATATGTTTGGCTAACACTCAGATATAACAAGACCTATTGAATAAGTTAGTGGTTGTTTGGTTAGCCATCCTAGGCCTTGATGCAATAAAAGGGTGGTCATAGAGCCTCAGATACACCTCTTTGGATAAGAAGGTGATAAAACCCTGATGAGAGTGATTTAGGGTTTCTGAGGAATCAATTTTGAGGAATCATGACATGCAGGAGATCATGATACATCTTGGTACTACAAAGATAGTAAGTGAAAGTAGTACTTTGGATGCTTAAGATGAAGTTGCATGGGGTATGTCACCATGTAAATCAGGAGGTGAAGGACGAACACCAGTAACCCAGTGTGTTGATATAAAGAATAAAGTGTCCCCGAGAGGGAAAGGGAATTCATCACTATGGATGTTGAAGTCTTCCCTAGACCAAGGAAGGTCAAGATGCAATATGGGTTATGGTAGATCGCCTTACCTAGATGACATGAGAAAGAAAGAGTACTGTCAAGGGACAGATCGAGTTGAACTACATATGAGAGAGATGGTTCAACTACACCATGATGCGAGTTCAAAAGTTCATGAGTATGACTTAAAGGTTCACTTCCATAAGGTGGAAGTAGGTACATGAAGAACTCGATGATAGTACAGTTTATCACCCCTAACTAATGGTTAGTATGATCCAGACTAACGGGTCTGAGGAGAGCACGTGTGTTCATTCAGGGTGATAGCTAGAGATAGTTCTTGTCCTTTTAAAGATGTGATGATAACCACCACAGCCAGTATCGGGTTTTAAAGAAGCTCTATAAGGGAGGTTGTGTCTATCACCACTTCAGTAAGGTGATGTTGGTGAAAGGACCACGTGATGGTTAGAAAAGGACCACAGTGTGTGTAGATGAAGTCACTTTGATCGTGCAAAGGCTGAAAGGAGCCTAGAGACGACGGGAGTCATGAACGGATGCAAAGTAGACTGACATGCAGTTCACTGTGGGAGAATATGTGACATGAAAATCTGACCCCTCTAAGTTATAGCTAAGAGAGCTGAGTCCCCGATACATGGGTCCATTTGAAATGGATTGGTGGCGAAGGATATGGTTAACCTTACCCCTTAGGATAAAGAAATGTGTGATGAGTTCTAAGTGTCCAATTTAGAGCACTATGTGAGGTACCCAGACCATGTGCTAAACAATGAACCTAGTGAGCCCCAAGGGAGGCTGAAATGGCCTGAGTTACCTGTGCAGTTTATAGATGCCAGGATGAAAGAACTCAGAGAAAAGAATATGTGATGATAAAGGTTCTTTGGAAGTGCCATGGGTAAGGTAAAGCCACATAGGGGCCGATGTTGGACATGGAAAAGTCTTATCCTGAATTGTTTGTTTGCTTGATTGAATTTTGAGGACAAAATTCATATAAGAGGGGAAGGATGTTACAACCTCAATCTTTGGATTCCTTTGGTGAGAAATGTGTTTTCTCATATTAAAGATATTGGAATAGATAAAGATATAATATGGATTTCATTTACAGTATCCTTGATGATTGTGTTGTGGGCTTTATTGGTCATTGGGCCCAATAACGAGGAAATTCAATTACTAAATGAATAATTGAGTTTTTGAGAAAAGAAAGGTGTGGAAACCTCTAGAAGGCAAGAGAATATAATCCAAGGATGGATTTCGTGCCTCTTGAGTTCCTTGTATTCCAAGGAGTCCAAAATTGCATAAAGAATACAATAAGAAAAGAAAAGATCAAATGAGTATTTCCTTGTTATTAAAGAAATTGAAAACATTGATGAAATGTGGAAAATAAGTGAAAAGATGTATAATTGAGTTATCCTTGGTGGAATTTCGTATCCCAAGGATTCCTAATGTTAAAAAGAATACCAATGAGGAAAATAAAAGAGAAATAAAGAGAAATCCTCAAAAAAGGGATATTTTAATAAGAAATCAACATAATAATGAGAAATAATGCATATATGTGCATCTAGAAGGATAATAAGTATCCTTATGAATTATTTCGAAATAATAAGTTTCTTGGGATCCAAGGAGTCCTAATAAAGAGGAAAGGAAGAGAAAATTTCAATAAAGCAAAATAAGAGGATAATGTAATGCATAATGAAGGAATTTCATGGTATTATTAAAAGGGAGATATTTTTCTACAAAAGGAAAATAGAATTTCATGCCATGGGTTAAAATTCAAGCAATAAAGAGAGTAGGTGAGAGGAATTTCGAATTCCTAATATCTAAAGAACAAAGTATAATTAAAGAGGTATGTAGGAGAGAGAATCTTGCTTCTCGTTGAAGGAATAGGAGTCCTAATGGGAGTGGGACTTGTTTGCTCTTGTATGAATGTCCTTGGGCACGGATACCCTCCCCTATATATAGGGGTAGAGCCTTGGCCAAGTCCAGGAGAATCCCAAGCACTTTTCTCTCCTCTTCTTCCATGATTTCATCCATAAACCCTAACCAAGACGATAGTTCCATCCCTGGATCAACGCAGGGTTGTGGAATCGTATGGTTGGAGGTGGGATGCTTCAACAATAACCCTAGACTGATAGCCTACCATCTCGACGGCCTTAACTTCACACAGCTTCCACCGAAAGATTGCAAGACCAGATGATGTTGCAGCAGCAGTCGTGCTCTTCTCCCACTTGGGAGAGGCCACTTTGGCAGCCAAATAAGGGAGCCCCAAGGGCGGCGGTGTGCGGCGGAGCTAGAGGAAGGGCCGGCGGCAACCCTCGTGCCTCGGGGAAGGAGGTGTGACCCCGCAAAGTGTTGCGTTCAGCAGCAGCCGCGGAGTCTGGAGGTAGAAGAAGACCTACGGTCGGTTGGACCGTTTTACCCCTCAGGGGTATGAAGCGTTGACCAGTAAGGGACATAAGTGTCTTTTAATTATATTTCCAAACCATACGGGTTACATTGCATGAAGGGGCCGACGTGTCTGCCTCTGATTGGCTCAAGTAAGTGAACTTTTACAAAAATCATATCTATTTAACCGTAGCTCGGATGGATGCGCATTATACATTACTTTTGCTTAGAAAAATGAGAGGAATCTAATAAAAATACATTTAGAGGCTAATTCCTCTTGCAATTCGAAAAGTAATGGAAGTTATTAACTTTAATGAATTAATGGTTAAGAAACCCTATTTTGATATAATTAATGTGATTAATAGGGTTTAATTGATGATTAAAGTTGATATTAGCTTGTTAATGATGAAAAGGAAAATTAGGAACAAAAAGGATGAACTTTTCATATAATTAGTTAATTTAGAGTTTCATGCGCATGTATATGTTTTAATGGGCCTTGAAACCCTAATATTAGTAAATGTGACTCATAATTGTTTTAATTATTCAAAATCATGAATAGTGTTGAGATATGATAATTCCAAGCTATTTCGAGCATTAAAGTTCCTAATTGTGATTAAATACCCTTAATGTGGAAATTAGGGTTTCCTAGTGGATAAAAGGTAGAATTAATGATAAATAACATTCATATGTGAATTATATCATAATGAACTACGAATTGATGATAAACAAGCATAATGACTTTGTCATAGATTAAAAAGGATAAAAATGATAGCTTTGATGCAAAAGAGGATTAATGGACTTAATCGATGTTTAATTGTGCCTTAATATGAAGTTAGGGTTACATGTTGCTAAAAGGTAACCTTAATATCTTTCTTGAAGAATAGACGAGATAAATAGGGTTTGAGAGTAATTATATTAAATTAGGGTTTAAAATAGTAAAAGGTTAAGAAAAACCCTAATTGCAATGGAAACTCTAAAAGTGGACTAGAAACCCTAGGAAGTGAGCTAGATTTAATAGATCTTGATGACATGAGTAATAAAAGGAAATTGTATAATTATTTCAGGATCTTGATATGTGTGCTTGCTTGCTTGGATTTCTTTCTTGAATGGATTATTTTGTTCCAAAATCACCCTAACAGGTATGTGGTTACGCTTATGAATATCTCGAGTTAGTTTTCTGAGGTTTTCCGAAGGTTTCATCGATGACTTGAATTAACTGTTGGACGAATTAAATTCATGCAAGCTATAATGTGGATATGACTATCACATAAGATATGTGCCTACTAGCTCAGATCATGGTCCCCTCTGTGGCTTAATAGTTGACCTAGTACATGGCTACCGATGGGGTAGGTCCATCAGGTCATTAGATGACTTAGTACATGGCTACCAATGGGGTAGGTCCATCAAGTCACATTGAGTTAGATATTGGGCTACCTTCGGGTAGTGCCATGCGACTCTATTACCATAAGTATTGGCTACCTGTAAGGTAGGACCATGGGGGTAAGAATCTACCTAAAAGAGAGGTAGCATACAAGTCCACTGTAGGGATAGCACAGAGTTAGGGGATAGGTAAGGATTGAGTAGTGTGGCTTAAAGTGTAATATTAGTTGTTAAATGATTAATTGAATGATTATGTTGTTATTATAATTGCACGATTTTTGTTTCCCCCACATACCAGCTTCTTGCTGACCGACGTTTTGTTTGTCGGCATTTTAGGTACAAATGAAAAGAACAAACAGTAAAGTGGCATATGTGGAATTAAATGAGAAATAACGTGCACAGGAGGATTAGTTATATTAGTATTTTCATAGATAGAAGTTTAGAAATGCCAGTATTTAAAAGGTAAGTAAAGTTTTATTTTATACCAGTTTTCAGTTTAGTTGGTAAAGTTTATTAATTGTTATTGATTATTTGTCAAACTTTTGATCCGGGTTATTGGTTAACGGCTCTGACATTTCGATCTCCCTTAATTGGGGGTTACCGGGATGCGGTGTCATTACAATTACCGTCAGGTCATGCCTTAATAATTCTCCTTTTATTTCTAAAGGTTACTTCAAATTATCAACTATTAAATACTATTCGACAAATTCGGGGCTCTGATACCAAATGTAACGATCTCAATTTTTAGTATTCCCCAATTAAGGAAGGACCATAAAGTTGAGAGACATTACCTAAATTCCCCAGGATCTAGATTTAAAGAAAAATATCAAATAATTTCTATTATTTCACAAATATTGTTTATAATATGTATACTAATGTTCTTCTAAGGAGTTACATGAATTTCCAACATGAGAAACTAATACATGTGAGAAGAAGCATCTAACTAGTCCTCATTTACTTAGGTTTAGTTTCTTCGGTAGATTTCATATGATTCGTCATGTCTTGATATCTTCATACATTTCAGTTACCTAAATTGCTCACAAACAAAATGTGTATCAGTATATTTCTATATTGTGTATGTGGGGTGTAGACAAAATTAAGTGTACAAGTAATATAAAAACATATAATCAACCCATTACTTGCAAACTAAGAACCAACATTTTCAATACAGATTCTAACCCATACTTAATATGCTATCTTGGGTGTAAACATTGTCCCCTCCAGGGCTCATGTCCATCACCCTATGATACATTTCATCCTAGGGTTCAGAATATATGATATCTTACTTTACGTGATACACATAGTGGCATTATAAGTGAATGGAATGTAAATAAACATTTAATAGTTTATTTCATTAATCCTCAAGAAAAGCTCGACAAACATCGGCAGCCGCTAGTACGAGTATTCATAATCGTAACCATGTTCCTCAATGTAGAACCATGTAGAGCATGCAATTATACTCAAGTACTTTAAGCATATCATCCAATAAAGTAAGCAAAGATGGATCCGAGCAATCAATATTTAATATGTGTGTATGTATATCCCAAAGCGTCATCATCATATTATTCAGATTAAACCCTATTCGGATCCTAATCTAAGGTTTAGGATTGTCTTAGGTTTGGATAAGGAACAAGGGTACAAACCCTAATTCCAACGCTTTACGATTCATTAGGGTTTTTACCCATATTAGACATTAGATGAAATCCTAATTATATCTATCAATACTGCTTTATGACCATTTAGATCAGATTATGTTCATTAATATCATGGAAGGTTATGATCTTTGGTTTCAAAACCCTAATTACACATGCAGATAATTATTATCATTAGAAACCCTAATTAGCCATCATCATTATTATCATCACCTTAGATTCCCATTATGTTCAACAGTATCATATTATAACAGAACTGGGAGTATTTATGTTTCAACATGTTGATATACAAATCTAGGGTTTTCATATATTAATTACTTATTAATCATGTATTATCCCTACTTTTGGAACATGGTGCATAATCAAGTTCCAAAACAATTTATTTAAATTCTACTCATACTCCTAATCATTTTCATATAGAATTTCAATATCATCCAATCCACCAATAAATAGCTACATTAATTGCAAGATAAGCTAATGTGAGCCAATCGCAACTTGACATATCCACAAAAACCATTTTCTTATTATCGCTTGAGCAAGCATGGGTTTATGGGAAAAAGAAACATGTTCCCCTTGCCTTAAGGCACACCCCCAAGGACTCTTTGGTAATTTGACCCAAAGTCATCCTCCTCGTGAAGAGCACTCGACGCTTGCCCAAGCACGTCAGCCATTGGGTCGAGTGTCTAGGTCTGGGGTTTTGAAGGCCCAAAGAAGGTCAGGGTACCTCCGCTAGTCCATGGTCGACTTGGTTACCTACTGGTTGTGGTCAGCAGTGGCCGAAGATGGATCAGAAAAGGTCCTATATTGCTAGGTAATGCACCGGGTTTATGACAAAAAAATGAAGGTCAAGGACCTTACCTAGATATCTCGTGTATGAACATGAAGGTAGAGCAACCTCGCCGGAGTCTTTAGTCTTCATCCTGCTCTTTGAGATTGACCAAGGAACCCTGCTAAATTCTTCCTTGTTGTGAGGATGGATGGGTCAGAGATCAATGCTCCTAGTTTCTTTCAGGGTGTCAGACCTATAGCGCAGGCTCAAGGAATGCACGTAATGGCTCTTTCTCATAAGAACCTTATATAGGTTATGGTTATAGAAGAGAGAGATCGTAGGGTCCACTCGAAGGTGAAACCTTATCCTCGTAAGAACCATGTTTCTAGTTTCTCTTTATTTTCCATTTTAGGTAGAACAACAAAATAAAAGAGTAAATATATATTTCTCACGTTAATTCCTTTTCATACCATTTATTTGGAAAACTTTATTCACACTATTATCTAACACTAGGAAAAGGAGAACTCCTTAATTATTTCCTTATTTATTCAAAACTTTATTTTAAGGCAAATATATGTAACCTAGGCCAAAACATATCCTAGAATCTTCAAAATTATCCCATAAAATCATCTTGAGTGCATTTCATGAGCACGAACATACTTATTTCCTTGTTTTGTATATCAGAGACTCACTTGTAAATCTTGATTATGGAAACTTAAGTAATTTGTATCTCTCTCTCATATTTACTCTCATTGATCCCAAAATTTGGATATATTCCTCATAATACCATAACCTCATATTGAGCCAAGTTTGGTAACAAAGGGACATCTCTAGATATTTTTTTCTCTCTCTTCAAACAAAGGAGAAACATTTAATTATTACAAGTAGGTCCCTCATCTTTCATGCCTTTCTATAGGCTTCTAGGAGCATCCTTTTGCTATGAAACTTGGATGAAAACTCATTAATACATTTCTCAACTTATATCTAATTTTTGGGTTTTATTGGGATAATTCTCATAGGCATAATTTTCCCTTTATGTATTTCCTTAAAACTATTGCTCACATCATATGGGAAGTCCTTTTTTCTCAAATTTTAAAATTCTCTTTCATCATCATCATCATCATCATCGTCGTCTAAGCCTCAGTCCCAACTATGTTGGGGTCGGCTACATGGATCCTTTGTTTCCATTCATCTCTATCATGGGCAGCTCTATCATGGGCATAAACATTAGACCGGTTTAAAGGATTGAACCTGACGTGAATCAAACATGCAACCTTCTGATCTGGAGTCAGACACGCTACCATTGCGCCACAGATCCTTCCATGTCATAGAAAGAGTGACAAAGTTTTTATGGTTGGTTGTCAACCTATCACCAACCCTCCTCCTTTACTCGGGCTTTGGACTGGCTATATTTGAACAAAATGTACAAAAACATAGGTGGAGTTTTTACAATTCTCTTTGTCTTACTATTATCTTCAAGTATTCCAAAATTCAAATCAAACTATTCCTATTTGATGCCTCCAAAACTTGTGTTGCCAATCATGGTTAGGTAATTACTCCAATAATTATCTAAGTTACACATTATCTTAGAAACTCTTGGAAACTTGCATATTATCTCATAATTTGATTATACAACAAACCATAAGGCCATTATCCTTGCTTTATGCATGAATTCTTCTTATTTCTTAATTTTTTTTCCACAAGGACCTATTTGCAAAGTAAACAGTCTCATGGGCCTCACTTAGGCCATGGGTTGAACCCATGCCACAAAGTGGATAGCTTTATTATTATACTATCAATTACAATCAAGAAATTTTCTTATCAGATCCAGTCTTATCGAATTCAAATTTACCAAATTTGAGGATTTTACATTGGCTCTCTCTTTAGTTTGATCCTCAGAAGAGACGGGTTGAATATACTCAAGTTGTTGAGATAAGCTTATAGTAGAATCAAAGTATTCATAAAGGGTCCTATCACCTTGATTTTCACCAAGCAGTTTATCTCAAAATTTATAAATCCTCAAAGAATTCTTTTCATGTGTGTAGTGGTGAAGGATTGCATCCCTAATTTCTTCATCGTTTTGTAAAGTATGTACTTGGAGGCAATAGAGGGTTCCATGTTGTCCCTTAGCCAGAATTTGACTTGGTTATTTCTCTATTTCAATTCAGGGTTATTTTCAACTGGTTTTCAATGAAATTTCCCTATTTCAATTCAGTGTTATTTTCAACTGGTTTTCAATGAAATTCACCTTGTCTCTGGTTTCAGGATGACTTGGATAGAATTCATCTAGAATAGATAATTTTCTCTACATAGATTGATTATGGAGATAGGAGCATTGTCATTATAGACAATGGACTGAGGTGAATCTTTTCCATCAATCATGTCTTCAAACATGATGAAAATTCCACACTGGTAGGACGTTGGTGAAGAAAGATATCAATATAACACATCACTAAACAATGATGGAGAAGGATGTCACAATAACACACTAGTTAGAATAAAGGTGAATATGAGCAATACTAATAAGATGCACAGTGAGAGGAGAAACCAGATGCACAGTGAGAGGAGAAATCTGAAAAGAAGCACGCATTGAAGCATTGTCACATGAATGATGCACTGTCATAGGAAGGAGGTCAAGGAGTCACAGGTGCAACTCTAAAGGAGATGGTGGCCTGCGACTCCCCCGTTGAAGATTAGGAAAATCGGGATAGGGAACCCCCAAACGAGACAGTAGGATGAGGTTCATGTTCCATGGTTGCCAGTTGCACGCCCAGTGGTCGGTTGCAGCGGTGGGCGTGACAGTGGGCTGACGTGGAAAAGAGAAGAAAGAAGAAAAGGGGGAAAAAGCTCTTTTTGAAAACTAGATGACTTCTCTTGATATCATGTTAAGAGAAATTCTTATTAAGAGAATTAGGATTACTTAGGGTCATATATATAACCTTGTAGTAAAGTATGATGTATAGGAGACATAACATAACATGAAAATGCTAATGGACCAGAGGAGAATAAGCCCAATTAGTGAATACAAGGGAAACTAAATAACAAAAAATACCACCAACAATTATCACATATATTATGTGTTATTATGTTATTTACTATGAATATTATGTTTCTCCTCTCCCTCTTCTTTTTCTCACCCTCCCTCCACTATTCACTCCAACAATTTCCATTATGTCCACTAGTCGCTCCACTTTCTCTCTCTTATTAATTACCTTCCCCTTTAACTAACCCACTACACGCATGTATTCCCAAAAAAACTCAGCACCTGATCTCTTTCGGTGTTGGACAGCAGCCCGGAAGCCGGGCATTGTTTGCGGATGTATACTAGGCAATGGCCATCATTTCCCTTTTGTTCACTTTACTCAAACCGCATCCCAAAAGGGATGTCATTATAGATTAAACCTTCTTCGGCGTGCATATCTAGATCTTGAACGAAAACTTCATTTATGGACACAAAGGGGAAAATAACATGCTCGTTGATAAATGTTCTCGACCTCTTCTCCATCAGTTTCTCTAATATAAAGGGGGTGAACTGGAGTGGCAAATTGAACATACTAAAAGCAGATTCAACTCTAATGCCAAAAGGAAATTTCAAATATATGGATTGACGCATTCTAAAGAGAGAGCAGAACTTGTGAAAGTGAGAATCCACTTACTTTTATAGTAAAGGCCTATATAATGTGAGTTTTATTACGGATATAACTGACAAGGAGTAGGGCAAGTGGTTTTAACGCAGATTTAATCTCAGGAAGTCACCTTGCGGAGTTAAATGTCCAACTCTTATCTAGACTAACAGTTGCTGTCGTGATGTTACTCCCTACCCGTCCTCTTTTTCCTTTATCATAGCCATTGGGTTGGCTAACTCAATAGTATATCATTCTCATAATATACTACGTTATATCATCCTATTTAAGGATGCATGTATCATGAACGGGAGATGATATCTAGATGTATCAGCTCTGGAGGCCACCACCGCGTCATGGTGGCATTGTCTGCCCCTATCACTTATCCCTCTCAAACATGAGACACCTATGTGGTCAAAGATGAGGCCCACGACATCCTTTACTTTGATGGTTCCCGATTTGGTTGTTGAAGTGTCATTTTGCTTTGGCTAGCATGCGATAACATCAATTGGATCCATAACAGCCACCAGGTCAGTATGAAATCTCCACAATCAATTCTGAGGATTACCAATCATTAATAATGCACCTGCCTACCATGTGCAACCAGTGGGTGGTTCCTGTCAAGAATTCTATTGAAAGCTATGGAGAACGACTGTTTTTGACCTATTTGCAACTTGCTTTGAATATTTGAGCTTCAAGATTATTTCAGCCAACTGGAATTGATTCTTCTATCATTGTCAGTCGTGTGCTTCAATCATACAAGTGAGCCGCACGAGCACCAGCTGAATGCTTGTACTGTGCAAGCATAATTGGTTTTTTCAGTAAATTTATTGTCTAGTCTGCTTTAACTCATTTCCAAACATAACGGAAACCCAAACATTAGTGATAGGATGCCCACTTGCTTCTATTCCTGATACAAAGACATATTACAGGAAAGCATGCTTTCAGTTACTGCAATTTATACCGCATAGATACAGAAGAGTGGATGCCTGATGCAAACACAGACTTATGATACAACAAACAGCTCATCTAAAGTTGTATAGAATACAACTTGGGCAAAATCTCTTTCCTGGTGCTGGAAATTGAAAGCTAATTAGCTAAAAGAATTGCTCCCAGATAAATTAAATCATGTAGCATGTAGAAGTCTGTAGGTGTACACCAAGGTAGTCCCAAGTCTTAATCCAAGCACGCCAGCCACAGTGGGGGCACGATCATAACTGGTCTGATCTGACTTCCATATTATCAACAAATATAGAGATACGGATCCTGCCTGAAGAAGCAGCTCTTCAAAGTTCAGAAAAGTGCTGGAATCAGCTAGCTCTATCCCCATCTTTTTTGTGATAATGAAATAAGCTGTGGATGAGAAGAGAAACGGGAGACTAATTAGTTTCCTGTGTTGCACAAAGGTATGGAAGCCGTAATGATATTGGGGGAGGCAATTATAACTCACCTGGCGTGCGACCTGTGCAACCCGGCGGCTGTCACTGGATGATTGTCTACCTGCCATAGAGGATCTTGGAGGTTCGAGGTCAAAATCTTCATTTAAAGACGGTTTCTTCTTTAATGGGTTACTTTTTTCTGCATCAGTCGTTTCAGCAGTAACATCATTTGAGGATCCCCTGATTCGTTTTCTCCTGAAAGTGTATTTCAGAAACCTATCACCAGGACCATGAGATGTACCAACCTCTACAGATTTACATTCGTCCCTTCTCTTGTCATCAAAATTTACCAAAGGAAGCTCCTGTTTATCAACATCGCATGCGGAGTCCAATCCATTAGATTTAGAATTTGGAGGGGTTGGTTTCCCTTCGGATGAGCTATGGTCATTAGAATTGCTAAAATTTTCTCCGCTGGGAATGGCATCAAGATAACCATCTTGGATAATGGTAACCGAGGGTCTGGCTGATACATCCTTCAGCTCCTCATTTTCTATACTCATCGTCCCATGGCCGTCAGTGTCAACAACAGGGGCCAATGGTTTCTCCCGCAGGGGGAGCTGCAAACCATTTTCACATCCCACGACTGAGCCCTCGAGTGATGCTAGACAAGCAAACTCTTGAATCTTTTGAGAAGCACTATCAGGATCAGGTGGAATTTTACATGTATCAAACTTGACATGGCCTTTTAATGACGTGAGCAATCTTGCTTTTCTCTTTGCTCGCCTTCCTGTTGAAAGCCGTTGGAGTTTAACCTCACCCTTTAAACAATTGCCATTTGTCAAAACGATTGCATTAGAACTATTTGACTTAACAGCTTCCACATTATCAAGTTCAGTTTTACTAGAGTTCACGGAACAAGGTTTTCGGGTCACTGACTGATGGCATAAATAAGCACACTTTTTATTGGAAAATGATTCACAAGCATAACTCGGAGAACAGAGTAGAGTCTTGGATATTTGTGTGATCTTGCCCTCGTCAACTAACCCTTCAAATTTGGTGCATTCACTTGGACAATCTTCTTTTTTCATTGTTTGCACTGGCTTATCTTTCAAGATCACCATTTCCTTCTTCACTCTTTCTAAATTGGTTTCCAGAGATTTTATTGTCTGTTTTGCTTCCTCAAGCTGGGTTTCCAGTTCTTGAATCCTCCTTGCCTGATCCAACGATATCCTCTCTTTTTCATTGATCTACCCATGCAAAGAGATAATACACATAGTTTAATTATATGGAATTCTTTCAGAAAACTAGGAATGTTTCAAGCATTTGATGCTTATCAGAAAGCCTGCAATACACTGAAAAAATAACAGGTTTTTTGTCTACTTAATAGGCATACGAGAATCAGGCTCAACAACAAAATTCTGACTTTACAAAAATAACATATAATAGTATAATGCAGATTTTTCATGAATCGTTTTTTTATGGCAAATTATCCTGATTTCGAATCAAGTATAATTTCACATATTCTTCCAGTAGAAATTGTGATTTAGCATGTTATTCGCATAGTGTTCCTGTATTAGTCAACCAATCTTTCAATTGAAGCAGATATTATATGATAGAAGGTTGGTACACTTCTTAATCAACTCTCCCTAGCGGATCTTTGTATATTTAGATTTTCACGTCATCTTCTGCTTGTTAGGCGATTGAGAATACGATACATAAATGCATCTCTTAATTATCTTTATTTAGACTAAACCACCCCTTTTTCAAAATAGTTTACTGCGACCTAATTGAACTTTACCATTTTTCCCAAAGCTTTTAGAATAATTACGACTTCAAATGAGGACCAGATACCATATTTGTGATTATGGCATCACGTAAGATGGCATCAAGATTCCCATTAGATCTCTTAACTAGCCTGGAGAAGAGAGAAGCATGCACTTAGCAACTTGACTTCAAGGAGCACAAACTCAATTGCAAGATATCCCTTTTCTTGCCAAAATCCAAAAGCATCCGAGTGAGAAGAGTCAGAAGACATAAATAACAGAATTGCATATCTTTCTATAGATCAAACCCCTTTTTCCAGATAGTTTACTGCAACTTTTTGAACTTTCACCATTTTTTCCAAATTTTTAGAATACTTACAATTTCAAATGAGCCCCAAATACCATATTTGTGACTATGGAATCAAGATTCCTTTAGATCTCTTAACAAACCTGGAGAAGAAAGAAGCATAAACTTAATAACAAGACTACACGCAACATAATCTCAATTGTCTTTTCTTGCCAAAATCCAAAACCGTCAGCTTGAGGAGACATAACCAGAAGACACAAATATGTCCCCCAAGCTTCTGCATCTATTCCAGACATGATGGACACGCTATCCCTAAGGGTAGGCTAGGACACGTCTGAAAAATAATGGATGGAATAATCTCTAACCCAATTGTGGCTTACTCGGATGATATGAAACGAATAAAAAGAATATAGGATAAGGTGGGAAGTGAGGAAAATCAAGTATAGATGAGGGAAAAAAACACAAAAAAGGATGGAGTAATGAATGCAAATATCAAATATTTGATATTTGGCTTATTCAACCACGTTCATCCCAGTATACGGGGCTGCACTGAGTATTCTTATTTAGATCTATAACCAGCCCAGACTGATTAGCTGCCCTATTGTTAGCAGGTTCCTTTGCCGTGTATACCCCAAATAAGATCTAATGAGTTTGCAGTTGTTTCCTTCCTTTTAAAATGTGCTTGGATCCATTTGTTTGTCTCTCCTTTCACATGCAATACAACTTACAAGTGTAAACGGTAAACCAAATTTCATTTGTTCAGATGGATTCCAATAGATAAGTTAATTGAATAAGACTTCAGTATGGCTTAGTTGGCGTTTTAATCTTAGAATTGGCATATTTCGTTAAACTTTATAGTGTTGCTTGTTTGGTATTTTTCAATTTGTTAAAAAATTGGCAAATTTATTTTGTAGTTACAATTTTATACTTGTGCTGAGCTGCAGCTTTAAATCTTTCATGTGCTCTAAAAGTCTAGCTATGATTTCATATTTCTAACCATTTTTTAGGTATTTGTGTGTATTTTAATACACCATATAATCAACTCAAAGATACAACAAAAATCAGTATTCCTGAATAGAGTATGTCCTATACGTGTTTTAACTGGATGGACACTAAGTACTGATTTCAAAACTTATCAACAACACTCTCCTTTAGCTTCTGCTTGGCTACAATCTAATCACTTGTCGTCCTTATATCTCCCTTAAAACTTGCAGTATGAATAGATTATCTATTTATAGGTATATATATATGCACCATTTAGCAACACGATTGATCCCGCCGCTGCTCACTGCTTCAAATTGACACAGTGACTTTAAACTCTCGTGGCCGCTGATGTTGCGTTGACAGTCTGGCTTTGTATGGAGTCGTGCAACGGTGAAGGTCACCGGTGTTAGGAAAGCCCGCGTTGATTATCTTTTAAGGCCTGCCCACGTTCACAGGCCCTTGTCATCCACTATCAGACGCTTTGCCGAACGAAGCTATAGTCTGTGGGCATAACCAAGGATTGAAGCCTGTCATATATGTCCTCTATTTTGTGGAATGAGGGGCAACGGTGTCCAGTATCTTCTAGGTCATCAAAATGGACTTCTCTTAAAGGAGCTGGGCCATACTAATAAAAAGTTAGACGTAGGGAAACAAGTGTAAAACTAAATGACAAGATCTACAAGTTTGAATATCTCGACTCCAGCTCAAATAATTACATGAGGTGAAAATCTACTACTTTAAACTATACTTGCTGATATTTTACAAAAATGTACAGACATATTTGAACTCCATCAAAATTTGATACACTAAACCATGCATGCTTCTATATTTAAAAGTCAAGTTTGTGTATAACTCCTGTCTAGTATAGTCACAAGTTGGGAAGTGGGGTCCGTTGGAAACTAAATTTGAGCTTATGTGGATGTGAGGTATCATGCTTTGAACTTTTACAAAACACTGTATCCTAAACCCCATCTAGACCACCAAATTTCTGTGTTAAGTGAGGAGTATATTTCCAAACAGGCTCGCATGTTCTAGATACTCCATCATTATTGATCAGCATTGTCCTTTTTCAGTGACATGGAAACACTTATTTTGCATATAACAAGTGTGCCCACTTTTATCTTAAGCTGGAACGGGTTTTAATCTTAACCATAGTTCTAGACATCATCGACATCTGACGATTAATCCTCAATGTTGTCCATGTAAGCCGGTGTAGATGTCCAAATCATGTAAATTTCCATGTGACACCTTTGTCCAAGGTTTAAAAGTGTGCGCTGTATGTTGAGGCATTTTTGTCTCAGCGAGGCTGAGGCGTGAGTCCTAAAAAAGTTTTGAGGTGTTTATATAAATACATATGAATATATATAAATGCATAAGCATTTATATAAACTAACTAAACAAACTTTTAGTTTTAGAACACATTGAGCCAAATCAATTAATTGACCACAAACTAGACGTGGCCCAGTACACACGTGAACCTTAAAGGAAAATATAAAACCAAAAGGAGCGGCCCAAACTATGCTGCATGCGGGCAATGTTTTGTACCCTAACTCTTTCTCCCCCCGTAACACCCTCTTGTCCCCCCCCCTTCTGCTCCCTCACATCCTACTGATATCTCCCTCCCTCCACGCATCTACCGATCAATTGCCCGAAGCGGAAGCCAAAACTAGTGTTGGAGATGGTGAGATGAGAAGCAGCTTTGGCAACCGCCGCCACACCAAAGAGAAGTAGCGGCGGCCACTGCTACTCCATTAAAAAGAATCAGCAATTGTTGTTGCAGCAAGCAGGAGCAGAATCTGCAGCTATTGCTGTTTGTGTTTGTAACAACTGTTGTTGGGGCTATGAAGAGCTGCAACAACCATCCACGCCGCAACAGCAGGCAGGTCAATAGTCACCACCTAAATCCAGGTAATCCCACAGCTCCCCCCCCTCTTTGACGCCTCCCCCCTTCTCCTTTGAGGCTTAAGCCTCTTAAATGCCTCGACGCCATGCACCTTTTTTGCCGCTTCTCATAAATGAGGAGCTCGCTTTGGGGAGCCAGGATGAGGCGCAAGCCTCAGGACGAACTGAGGGTCGCCTCACCTCGAGGGGTACGCCTCTATTTATACTATGACCTTGTCACACACTTGTCGAACCATGTCAAAAACTTCAACCTAAATGTTGACAATAATGACCAGATCCGCAGCAAAAGCTCAACTTGTCAAAGGCGCTTGCGGTTGTCATGATGATGCTTGTAGTTGTTGGACAGCAATGTCGACAAGCCTATAGCTTCTAATGCTCATGCAGTGGAGACTTGGAGAAGGTTTGAGGAACTGTCCTTGAGCTTGAGCTAGCAGGCTTTCGTTATTGTAGTTATTGAGCTAAAAGGCAGTAGATCTACCTATCCTTTACTGTATCTACTTCAGGATTTACAAAATTTGGTGTAACTATAGCACCATTTCACCTCTCCTGTCTAACCCTTCAAGCAATGTATTCAATAACTGCACATTTAGACCCTTAGTATAGAATTGCAGACATGGATTGGGTTCTAGTCAACATTATTTCCTACACCAAATTCCCTCACAATATCACTATTCTAACTTCATTTGTGTTTTCATCATGCAACTTCCTCAAATCCTTGAAGTTTTCACAAACTTCCACATCCACAAATGTCAAGTCGACAAAAAGTCAACATCCTGCACCATAGTCCTCCAACCCCTAAGAGGGGGGAGGGGTCGCAGAGAGGGAGGGAGAGGGAGAGGGCAATGTAATGCAGCAGGGTAGACATACCTACGTAAACACAGGTATATATCTTTCTTTGTTTGTGATAATATAAGTTCAATTATGCTAATGCTCTCTGTACTAATTTTGAGCTCATTTCATACTGTGCACTAATGTAATCAATAAAATTTGGTTTAGGGGCGGGACTTCACAAAAATGCATGATCATTTGAATCGGTCAGAATTGTTGAAGTGAGCTCAAAATCAGTATGTAGAATGTCTACAGGACAAGGAATGAGGTTTCGGCAAAATTGGTGAAATTTCGCCCAAAAATTTCGATTTCGATGAGATTTGGTACCGAAACGTGTGACGGTGTCGATTTCGATGAGTTTCGCCAAATTTCAATGATTTCGATGAATTTCGCCAAATTTCGATGAATTTCGCCAAATTTCGATAATTGCAATTGTTAAAGTGTCTATATTAGTCTATTAGTTAAATAGGCTAATTAGTTTAGTGGGCCTTTATATTCCGACCCGTCTAGTTTAGATTACTTGGGTCCTAAGTAATAGGGCGTCTCTCATCCTTCTATATAAAGGAGAGGCCATCAGTCTTTGTAATCTATTCATATTCAATCAATATCTTATATTTTAACATGGTATCAGAGTCGTCGCTCCTGAGGGAACCCTAATCTGTCGCCCCGCTTCCCTCTCTCTCCAAGCCGCCGTCTTCTCCCTTCAAGCCGCCGCCGCTCCTTTCTCCAAGAGGACAACCGGGCGAGCGCCCGCCTGCAGGCGGCCGCAGTCGCCATCACCATGGCTTGGCCGGCTGCCCGCTAAGCATATCACGGCCTCCATGGTCATCTATTCTTTATTCTTTCATTCTTTCCATACTACACCTCCGCTGCCTATCATAGCAGTCGTCCTCCATCATCATCAGCAACAGTCGCCGCCGTAGGCATCCGCCGCGGTAATCTTCTTTCCAGCATCATCCGAAACCAGCAGCAGCACCAGCCGGCACCGCCGCCGCAGCCAACAGGAGCAGCACCGCCCCTAGCAGCCGCCATCTCCAACAAACGACCATCATACAAGCCGCCATCCCAAAGGAACAGCCGCCGACCATCCATGAAACAACCTGCATTCCCGACGTCGATACTATCGATAGGAGGTCGATAGTATCGACTTTATCACAGCGACAGAAGAGCGTCTGTCGATACCATCGACAGTCCTGTCGATGGTATTGACAGCAATGGTATCGACAGTTGATCAGTGGCGATGTGAAAAGGATACATCTATCCCAAATCTTGATCGCATTTTTTTTCTATCGGCGCTCCATCTCATGAAGTCTTCAAATCAGCCTTCATCGCCGCTTTGGAGAGGGGTCCGCCTTGGCTCCTCATGCATCCTCTTGGCATGCAATATCTTCGGAGTCACGCAGGAGACCCTTTGTCATCTCCTATGTTGCGACAAAGTGCTTCATCATCCGAGCGTCATATCCAGCCATCATCCGCAAGTTGTTGCTCCTCCACTTCATCATCCTCTCGACGATCTTCATCCGCAAGTTGTTGATGCGTTGTGCGTCATCATGCTACTGCTGCCATCTACAGTAGGCGATCACCCATCAACCGCTACCAAACAACCATGTTTACTACCCCCATATGCATTATCCCTGTCTCTATTCGGATCCTTAATCGGTCCTATGTTTTGCTAATCGGATCCTATTTTGGCCCTAATCGGATTTTTTGGGTCGGGACTAGATCCATTTATTTTCCTACCCGGATCTCATGTTGACCCATTTAGTATACTCTCTTTGGTTATCGGTTTCATTCTCCACACATTACCCATCTCCATTTCACATATTCCTCTCTTTTTCCACCATTTTCTTTCCCACCCACCCATATTATGTGAGCATCCCTTTTCCACATTACGGGGGGTCATATATCCAGTTCTCCACACCAAACACTCACTCTTGTCGTATTTGGTGTGCGGGGAGGGGGGGATAGAGAGGAGAGAAAGAGATGAGAAGAGAGAGCGAGCATGAGAGCATATGAGAGAATGTATGAGAGAGAGAGTATGAGATGAGATGATGATATATGTATTCAGATTATATATATTCCAAGCTATCGTCATGGAGCTTCACATCGCTCAGCACACCGGTTCTCTACTTGAGCCAGCAGTGAAGATCCAACGTCGACACCATATCCGTTGTTGATGATGTATTCCTTCAGCTGCATTCACATGAGACAGATGGGTGCTTCTTCAGAAGCTCAGAGTTTTATCTTCACCGAGCTGCTTCATCACGTCTTCTCCGAGCCGCATCTGCTGTATCGACATCGCCTGTAGCTGATCCTCTTGGGACTTTCCTTGATGGATGATATCTACTTTCCTGTCAAGCCCACATGGTTCCTGCATCGTATCAAGCAGCAGATCGTCCGTCCGCATTCGTGTCGCATTAAGCACGTATTCCAGTGGCGAGTTGTTGTAGTATCAGGACCATTCGTCGACACTATATCCGTGTTCGTGCCGCATTAAGCACGTATTCCAGTGGCGCATTCTTCAGCTTACAGAGTATCTTCAGATGTCTTCATTTCAGATGCACTTTAAGGAAGACCTTCTTCAAAGCTCAAGTATCTTCAGCCTGTAAAGTCATCATCACTAATTGATTAAGGGGGAGTAACATATTTTGTATGAGAGTGATATTTATCTTCATCTTTCATTTATCATTTCTTTTTATCGAGTCAGGTAACTCTCCAAGCTTGGACATGTGTTTCACCCATGCTCCAGCTTGAGGGGGAGTGTTAAAGTGTCTATATTAGTCTATTAGTTAAATAGGCTAATTAGTTTAGTGGGCCTTTATATTCCGGTCCGTCTAGTTTAGATTACTTGGGTCCTAAGTAATAGTGTGTCTCTCATCCTTCTATATAAAGGAGAGGTCGTCAGTCTTTGTAATCTATTCCTATTCAAAGTGTCTATATTAGTCTATTAGTTAAATAGGCTAATTAGTTTAGTGGGCCTTTATATTCCAGTCCGTCTAGTTTAGATTACTTGGGTCCTAAGTAATAGTGTGTCTCTCATCCTTCTATATAAAGGAGAGGCCGTCAGTCTTTGTAATCTATTCCTATTCAATCAATCTTTTATATTTTAACAGCAATCCTTGTTATTGTTGTTTTTTTGAAGAGGAGCAAAGGGGGGTTGGAGTTATTTCACCATTTAGTACTCATACATAGTATATACTTATAGTATATCATAATTGCATTGTATTTCCCTAATATTTGCTATTCAAATTATTAAATACATATGAATGCATGTTTTTTTAGTTTCTGCAATGTGGACGACATGTATCCTAGTGGTGGTTTATTAAACAATGAGGGTGCTAGGAAGCCAACCACACCAACAAATAATGATTTAGCTTGGAAACATTGCACTAGTGTTCTTGGGGCCAATGAAATGATTGACTATTGAGTCAATATCACAACAAACTATCAACCTAAGTAAGATGTGTGGGGATGCCCTACATATCCAATATTTGATATTATAACACCAATAAGTACATGCATGTATATAGCTCATACTTGCAAAATTGCATAACTTAATTCCTACATTTTCTCATCGAAACCGTTCATCGAAATCCTCAAGAAACAGTACAGTTCCCTTACCTCCCACATGAAGGACCACCCCCCAGCCTACCCCATATAAAATTTTGTTGCATAAAATGATGCATTTAGGTGTAGAGATCACGCCGCTAAAATTTCTTAAATTAATTCGTTCATTTTGGCGTCGAAACGAGCACGGTTGCATCTATCGAAATTTTCGTCGAAGTTTCAAAAAATTCAGTTTCCATGTTGTCGAAACGACCTCTAAATCGGATACCTCGTTCCTTGCTACAGGATAGAGATGATATCTATGAATTGGAATTTGAAAATATAAACCACAAACATTAAAATAAAACACAGACTTCTGCTACAGATATCTCTACCTAGTATTACAAGTTTATAACCTACATATATATGTACAGCCTGTAAGGATGTAGTGCAGTGGTTATTGGGCCATGGCACTAACTAGCTCTCAATTTCATTTCTTACTGTGGTTGGATTATATCAAAACTGCAAAGCCTTTGTAGATGTATTAGTGTGTGGCTACATATTATTTTAGGGATAGCTTCTAATTCCGTGACCGGGTATGTAGCCAAAATCTTGATTCATAAGTGATGCAGGACAACACACATTCAGCCCATGTTCAGACCCACCAGTCTCCAGGGAAGCACAATTAGTTTATTAAAGTATTTTAATAGGGTTTAGGATTTTTTTGAAAGATTTCCAATTTTTGGAAAGTCATTATTATTTGGCAATAATCCTAGGTCATTAGGGTTTTAAATCCAATTCTTTACAAATAGTTAGATGAGGCTAGTTCCAGCGGTTGATTTGATTGTAGAATTTGATTTGCCATTATTTCCATAGCCTCCCTTCTTCCTCGTGGTGAGTTCCACATCACACGTTGTATGGATTTTCCAATTTGGGTTCTTTTAAATTTTTAGGAACTTAAGTATTTGTTTAGAGGATTAGCATTTTTTATTGAAATTGAGAGTTACTTTATTTTGTTTTATTAAAGCAGATAAGTGAAATAAATGAGTTTCCTTTAAGTGATATTTCCCGATGCTTAAGGTAGAGCTAATGATTGAATATGTCAGATTGGGATTTACAGCGAAATCCGTCCCTCTTCTTCCCATAATGCTCCAAGATCAGTGCAAAATAACGCATTTGAGGTCGCGATGAGGAAATGGCTATTTGGTCTGCCAATATCAAAAGGGCATTAAACAAAAGATAGATCAAATCAATCCACACAGTTAGAAGACCTATTATATATTTGACATCAAGCTTGAGTCCTCAAATTTCTATGTTGATAATTAACCTGAGGATTTTTCTCAGAGGATTTATTTTATAAGGACAGCACCAACTAGTTCTTGGTAATAAGATAGATAACTGTTGTTTGATATTGTCAACCTGAGGTGGATCTCTTGCTAGTTGTTGGTACAACTAACCGGAAAATCTGCTTTGATTTATTAGAATGAAGCCTGATAGTTCTCTCATGAGGTACTTCATTCGCTGATATTAGTTATAAATAATGATTCTACTTTCGACAAGCTGTCTCATAGCATCACATATGGTGTCACTACAGCATAATCTTTCATACATTTTATAAATTTAGTGAGACATGTTGGTTTTCAAAAGGAACTGGATGATAGATGTAGAATCGCTTATTCCTCTATGTAATTAACTCATAACAGAGAATGTTCAGATTCATAGTTCAAAAAGGGGTTAAATGATAAGTGTCAGAATATAAAAATAATTTATTAGCTATTTATTTTGGTACGGAAACAAGAGTGGAGGAGATGCATTATCATATTCGCTACTAAGCACCAGAACCCTGTTTACAAATAGGTTGATGGGACTTACAAGGAATATACACTGACTACAATTGACTATCAACATTACAGATATTACATTAATTTTCTGCATGTGAGCTATGACCTTTGACCATGACCTGTATCCATAATTTATATCCAAAAAAAATCCTAAAAAGGAAACAGACGATACTAATTGAAAGAGTTATATCATAACTGACATTATTTTTAAAACTCCCATTAAGCTTTAACATGGAAGAATCTCAAGCTCGGCTTAAATATATATGCAAAGAAGAAACAGCCCATACAAAAGTAGTCACTGCTTTTGAACCATGAAGGCATGAACATCAGAAATCGAGTCCCTTTGAACAAATAAATTCAAACATAGACAGCTGATAGACGATTGGAAGCAGCAGTAGTAGCAACAAATCTAGACTATTTGTACTAGTATGAGCTGCAGTAACAAACAGAAGGAATCATCGTCCCAGTCAGTAGCATCACTCTAGACCAAAAAGTGATTGCAGGCAGGAAAGCAAACATCAGGAGTGTCAATGCACAGTAGACAGGATTTAATTAATGTTGGCACCTAGGAAAGAAAAGATTGACGGTGTTTGAACATACGCAGTAGTGGTGCATAGACATGCAACCTCCGTGCATTGCATGGCACAAAAACAGACGAGTCAATGCAATCTGATGAAGCAAATCTGCTTGTGTGTGCAAGCAAAGTCAAATCTCAAAAAGAGTTGCACAAGTAGAATAGGAGAAGCTGACTCTGGATTCAAAATGGGATGCCTTTAGATCCATGAAGGAATAATAATCAAAGAGAGAACATCCGTATAGAAAAACTGCCTCAATTTTTTTTAAAGGCTTCTTGACACCCCAGCGCCTCCCCAAAACAAATATGGGCCAGTCGTAGGATGACTGATTGTAAACTGTATCATGATATTCATTAATGTTTTGTTACTACAATCTTTATAAATATGTCAGACAAAAATGGAGAAACAGATATAAGAAAATAAGTACTCTATTCATTAAACAAACCTTAGTTCAAAAAGAAAGAGACAGGTAATAACCTAAACTTGGACTCAGTTACTAATTGGCCACTAACCCAAACTTAGAACACAGCACACACTAATATGCCTAATTAACTAAACCTATCCTCCAACACTTCCCCAAACTGGAGCATGGGAGAATCCTAAGTTAAGCTTGGACAGAAAGACTCAAACAAGAAAGGAAATAACAGAAAAATGAGGCCCATACAAGAATAGTCATTTCCAACAAATCTCTCACAAGTACTTTCCCAAGAAATAATGCAAAAGCAAGTAAATAATCAGGCTCATACACGAGATAAAGTATACAACTGGAGCAGTAACAGACAGTGGGCAGACAACAGCAAGAACAATATTCCTCATCTCGGTCGCTGGCATCACCAGAGTGCAGTGTGTCAGACGGAATCAGAGTGTTGGCACTCAGGTAGTTATACAATCAACATGTATATGTGGCCCGGGCATGAGTAGGTGCTGATCTAATCAGATGAACTGCCATAGGCATGCAATATGTTCAGTTTTCATAGTTCCTGCTGCACTAAAAACAAAGGAAAAATTCCTCGACCAAAGACAAAATGATGTATCCTTTTATCTCTCATCTCTCACTCCATCTTTCGCCTTCTCAACTCCTCCGCATATCCCCCTCACACCAGCTAATTACATAACAAAGGGAGTAGTTGGAGGGAAGCAAGAAAAAAATTGAAAGATAACAAGGTAAGTAGGGTCGATTAATTGCAAGTGCTAGAATTTTCTTTTTTTGAACCAGAAGCGAGCTATAGACGTGAACCCTTTATAGTAGAGATGGGAAGGATAGGTTTAACTAAGGACAAGTAAGGTGACACTGAGAGAGACCTATAAGAGGAACATGTTGTAGCAATAGCTAATTGCTCGGGCAGCAACCAGACAACCCTTGCTCAAAACTCAAAAGCCTTCTACTATTTGTATATACAAGTGGGAAGCACGAAGGTCACCCTCTGACTCAATGTTTCATCACTAGAACTCCAGTGCATCATCACTTGTAGTCGTCATTTCCATCTAAGCTAGCATTCTTTAGTGAGAAACAACATTGTCAAAAACAAATCCATTCCCATTGCCTTTTCCATGTTCACCTGAAAGAGGTTGCCGCCAACCAGGTGCAACCTATGGACAGGAGAGACAGATGACCGCCGAAGTTGGGAAAGAAGAGCAGTGATACTGACAGGACCAGCACCCCAGAGGCAAGGGAGTTGGCAGATTAGATCTAGAGATGACACCCTCTCTGGAGCTTTGTGAAGATATGGTCACACCTGCAATAGTTGTTGCAAAGGCAACGACAAGCCTGGTACAGAGTCGATTTCCCAATCAACTTTTCATGGGACACTTGGAGTTTGTCATCAAGAATTGGATGAGATGTGGAGATATAGTAAACATGTGATTAATGCATGATTCCTAAGAGTTCATTGGTGGGTTCAATGTATTAAAAAGCAGTCTAAGCAGCCACTTAAGCGTAAGCTAGATGTCGAAGGCGTAAAAAATAGATTTCCCAGACATGTTGTGTAAGCCAAATGACACGTCGTGTCAGACGATTATGTTGTAGAGACGGGAATTGGTGTTGTCAAAGGGAAAGATTACCCTGGGAAGACGCGTCGGGGGAAGATAACCCTGGGAAGGCGCAACAAGGAGTGACAGGAATTAGACCATCAGTTATGTCAATAGGTGATATGCATCTGACCCATCAGCAGCCCCTAGAAGCCTGGGTATTCATCCACGTACGAGGAATATGTGGACAGGAAGAGAAATAGGGAGGACGTCGTTTCTCCTCCTCTCTATGGAATAAAATGAGCAGTTCTCCTCCTCTCCTTCAAGCAGTCACCATGCTCTAGCGGAGATGGAGGTGACAGAGAGGTCAGCAGTGGATGATGAGGATTGAAGTTGGCGGCGGCTAGCGTGGAGAGTTGGGGGAGAGAGAGAGGGAAGCAAGGTCGGCACCTAGGGTTTACTTCCTAGGGCATGCTCTGATACCATGTGAGAATGTGTGGTATTCAACTCAACCAATTACTGATGAGTGAAGGGACCACACACCTTATTAGCCCAAGGACAACCCGAGAGCTTAGCGGTGTGGGACTATTCTAACGGTATCATTAAAAAGCAAATTTAATAATAAATCGTATGAGCGGTAAGAAAAAATCACTACCTCCTTTTTCTATTGACTGCATACAATGCAATTATTTTCCTACAATTTCTATGTTTTCCACAAAGCTCCATCCAAGTACCCCTATATTATAATATTTCCCATAAATTCGCTCCTACTTACCCTTCAGATTTCTATGTTTACAATTGAATCCCCCTTTATAATTCTACATTTCCAATAAATTTCCTGCCATATTTATTTTCTTTAATTTTTTTCTCTATGTTGTCTAATCTGTCTATATTTTATTTTACTTTCCGAATTTTCATACTTAAGTTTTCCTTCCAACTTCCTATTTTTTCATCTTTCTAATAAATTTACTGCCAAGTCGTCACTTCCCCTTGTCTCCACTTCGATTTGTAGGGAGAGAAGTGGTAAAAAATATAGAGAAATCTGTTCCCTTCTTCCCCTCCTTTACCTTCCCTTCCCCTCCCCATCACTTTGTCTAACCAAACAGGTCGAACATGTTCCTTTTTCCTCCCTTCCCCATCATTTCCCCCCTTCCAAATTGGTCATAAATGAGGTCAAATTTAGTCTAATTTGGCCAATTAAGTCTGATTTAGGAAAATCTCCAAAACTTAGGTCTGGTTGGGCAAAATTAGGCCTAGTTGGTATATGTGGGGAAAATAGGAATGAGTGGAACATGCTAGCCATATTAGGCCTGCTCTAGCCAATTAGGTTTATATTAGATCATGTTGGGTGTGATTTGGGTCTAAGGAAGCTTAGTGAGAACCAATACATATAACCTTTATACATACATACATACATACATACATACATATATATATATAGAGAGAGAGAGAGTAGTCTAGTGTGAACCCTATGATGGTGAGAGAATGAGAACCTCTTCAATAACTCTTCATGGTGACATGTTTTCTAATATTTATGATCCAACCATATGGTTTGAAAGTGTATCATTGCACTTGTGCACAAAAACCCGGACCAAAAAAAAATAATAATAATGCCATATTGAGTCCAAACTAACCTTTATATAAAAAATATGTAAATCAAATAGATAATCAAGCAAATGAAATCTTATTGTAACATTTTTCTTGTGTAAAGGTTAAGGAATTATTCTATATTCATCCATACGGTTGGATTCAGGAAAACCACACCAACCTTGTAGTTATTCCAGAGCCTCCCATGCTCCCATGGTAGACATGGCTCTCATACAGTCATGCCCCTCTATCTACTTATCTACCTATCTATATATACGCACACATCTATATATATATCTGAAAATTTAATAAATATATAAAAAATCAAGAGAAAATAGAACGCCAAGAATGTACGGTGCCCCTCGGATGAGGAACGCTGCCTCGCAAGTATGCCAAAGCCATTAACTTTTACTTGTTTGGACGGGATATTCCTCATTTATAACAAACTATCAGTGTTGTTTTATTTATTACAATAAAATATTTCATGTTAGTGTGAGATTGCTTATTAATCTTTGCATTTGAAATCTTGATGAGTGGTAATAGCATAAATACTAAAAGGACTAAGCTAAGTAAATTCTATTCCAACTTATCTTTAACATTGTTGTGTGGTACATATAATAGAAGGTCTTGTTTGAAAGCGATAGAACTGGAATTTGGACTGATTTAATTTTGGATCGGAAAAAAAGTTGAATCTCGTTTATTAGGCAAGATGACTAGAGCCCATTTGACCAAGGACAAGTGATTTGTTGGACCTTACGCATAGAGATTGGGGGGGGGGGGGGTGCTTTAAGCGTGTAAGGTAGAAGAGGGTTTTCAATATTTCATTACAATTTCTTGACGATTAAATTAGACATATATGGCTTTCTTCTTATAAAATACAAATCTGAAATCTTAATTTGTTAGAATTCAAGAATTAAGTACAAGACCAACTTGGTAAGAGGGTTGAAAAAGACTTATAATGCTTTGCTTATGGATCAACATGAACCTACAACCTACCGAGAGTTTAGAATGAGGCCAGACTCTAAGAAATGGCTTTAAGACATGACATTTATTTGGAGCCTATGCAAATCAGGTTAGGACATTGGTTGACTAAGCTAAAACCCAAAGGGTGCAACTGGGTATCAAGAAGAAAACAACATAGATGATGAAAAGCATACCATGAAAGGGCAATCAGTATTGAAATGTTTCAAGGAAGTTCGTGGTAATGAGTATGACGACATTATTTAATTACTTTTTTAGCTTAAAATTCATCACGGTCTTGCTTCCGGTATTTTGGATCCATAATTTTGAGACCTAGCAAATGGATGTCAAAACTACCTTCACTAGGGGGAAAGCTTATGGGAAATGTATAAATGATAAACCTCAGGGTTTTAAATCAATAGGAATGGTTTGCAAATTACAACGACCATTTTATGGATTGAAGCAAGATTCTCAAGGTTGGGAGCTTTAAATTCAGTGATGCAATCATAGAGTTTGGTTTCATCAAGAACATTATCAACTGTCGCTCTTCAAGAAGGTTCATGGGAGGATTGTTATCTTCCTAATCTTGCATGTAGACTACACATAGCAACTAGCATTCTCACAATGGCTCGTCACTCGTGAACATTTAGTTATGGAATTGCTTCTTATTGGACCTTACCTGAGTGAACCTGGCTATGTACTAGGCATTAAGATATAGTATATAATCAAGGAAATTATGGTCAAAGACTAAGTGCATAAATTGATAAAGTTGTTAGGAGGCTTATCATATAAAATTGCAAGAAAGGACTAGTTAGAATATTAGCCTGTTTAGTTAATAGGTTAATTGGTCTATTATGTACATGGGCCTATTGCCCATGGTCCATTATGGTTTAGTCGCTTCCTTTGTGCTTCCTTGTAATTGCCTCCTCTCCTATATATAGGACAAGGGTGTACATATCAATACAATAACAATAACAATAACAACAAATATACTTGTTCACAGGACTCATGCCCATGACACATGGGCTAAGTCTCTCAAAAGAATCAGTGTCCTCCGAGACGAATGAGAGACAATGCATGAGTGAGATCCATATACATTAGCAATTGAATCTACAATGTATGTCATATTATGTAAGCGCCCTAGATTATGTATAACTTGAGCATGATAAGTAACTATTAAATCCATCCTAGTGAAAACCATTAGCGTCAAGAACATCCTCAAGAGATGACCAAAAAAGCACATCTCAAGCATGGTATCACATGTCGTCAACATGGGGCAAAATTTCACCGATTTTGTCGATGTCGACAGTTGGCGATGTCGAATCCACGTAAACATCCTCATTCCACAATATCCTCAACATTTTTTCGAAGTTGTCAACATCTCTCCATATGTCGATGAAGTCGGCCCAGGTCCATTCAAAAATTCCACAATGTCCTCGACATCAGTCAAAGTTGGCGACATTCTTCTGGTGTTTTGTGGAGTTTGCTATGTGAGGGGGAAGAAATGTTGGAGCTTGAGGTAGATGATTTTAATGTTATATTGTATTATATTAAGCTAATATTGATAGATCTACCCCATCCCTGCTAGATTTACACCATTTTTGTGTAGTTTGTTTATTGCCACAAACTTTACATTTGGAAGAACTATTTAGTTTGGAGAAAACGTGTATTTTTCTAAATATGTAAACCTATATGGATGGCTATATGTAAACACATATTGTGCTAATTAGCTAGATTTGATGAAACATGTCAATTTTCATCACAAAATGACTATTTTTTAGCTTAATTTTTGTCGAAGTTGTGTCGAACTTTAGTTGTAAAAATCCTTGAAGTCTCCTCGATGTTTCCACAAACTTCCACTTCCACACCTGTCGAAGTCGACTTGAAGTCGAAGTCTTGTTCCATGATCTCAAGTACTTAAAAGGAACTAAACTATATTCTTAATATATGGATGAGAGAGGAGGTCTGTATAATGGATAAAACAAATATTCGCTTCTAAATAGACAAGGACGAAAAAAAACATGCTACATCTTTTTTTTTTGCCTCAATAGTGATGCAAACCAAGAGAATTTAAAGCAAGCGAAGGTAGCCGATCTATGGTCGAGACTGAGCATATCATTGCCTCTGATGCAGCTAAGGAGATAGTTTACTTCAGGACGGTTTTTTGCTGAACTTACAATTATACCTAGTAGTATATTATGATTGCGCTCTGCAATGACAACAACGAATTCATGGCACGAGCTGAGGAAACTACATGGCATGCATTGCATTGAAACATTTACTTGTTATGTTTCAATTTTTTTATTTCTTTCATACTAGCATGATGTAAAATTATAAATAAGCATATAGAGTATCATAAAATATCCCTAGAGTAGTACTAGTATGCAATATTCTTAAAATGTCCTTAGTCAAACATTATAGTAAACCGAAAAAACAATGATGTGTCAGGCTTAGTAAGTATAGCGGTTACTAATTAGTAACACTAGTCATAGATATGAGATTTTAAGTCAATGCATGGATACATGTAAAAGAACTGCATATTGAACCAAACAACCATGAGAATGGTAGATGGATTGGTATATGAGCGGCATACGCAACTCTCTTTATAGCAACAGTACAGGCGATCCTTAGACTTAAGATCCCTAAAGATCCCGACATGAGGAGAGTCAGGAGTCAAATATTTCTGATGTTGTCAAATAAAACCTGTAAGGGTGAATCATACAGACAGTAACTAGGTATGCCATGAAAAAGGCAGTAGATATTGGATGATCAATATAGGATGCATCTATACCAGGGCTTGGTTTTTGGCTTTGATGATATACATGTAAGGATGTACGGTTTTTGATGAGTTTAGTCTAGGAGGCGGGATAAATTGAACCTCCATCTTGGTTAAAAATTATATATACATAGGCAGCATTTGCATGGAAAGATTAGTATGAGACCAACAGGATATCAAATTCTTTTGTTTGTTTGAGATTTCATCCAACACGATAGTATGAGACCATGATATGTTAAACAAACAACAAAACTCAATCTAAACATATAGGCTGCATTTGCATGGAAAGATTAGTATGGCCAACTCGAATATATCCATGAATATACTGCTTAGACACTACAAAATGTGGAATTGAGTTATAATCATAGCCATGGCAATGTCCATAACTTTGCAGGATTCGAACACCCGTCTCAATGACAAACTCAAATTACTTTCTAATTGCCGATAACACTTCTCAAACAATTCAGTTTTGTGCATCCAACAAAATTAAATGTATTTGTTATTCTCAAATCCTATTTCTGTTTGAAGGGTAGACCTGGTCACTCATTGTACCCAAGTTTCCACCTATTTAAAGTTTCTTCACTTAGATCAGCATGTGTCATTTTCTAACTACCTAAGACATCAATATGTATACTTTTCTATCTGATAATTATCCATGTTCCCTTATAGCTTAATATAACATGCAGGACAGATTACTCGCCAGTTTTTAGAGTCCTATTTCAAAAATACAGAGATTGAACTTGTGGTGAATCAAAAGCAGAAAAGGCAACTCTATTACAGTGGCAGGCAACTCTATCAAAAGCAGAAATCCAGACATAGATTGGACATTTAATAACAGGAAATGAAGAGAAAAAAATCAGAATAGCCTTATATTTCTTAATATTTCTCCAACTGCCTTACCATTATTTATAGTTTGTCCGTCATCCTACATCATCATAACTAAGTTTTTCAATTAGGTATATGATATATTGATACTAAGTGACAGTGATACCATTCAATAAAATAGAAGCCTTCAGTAGTATTTTTCTTGGGGACATTCAGTTGTAGTTTTAATGTGCAACAGAAAATTTCAATTAAGGGCCTGTTTGGTAAGGTGTAGTCGGATGACATAGTGTATGTTTGATGTACATTTTTATATTGTGAACTCACACAACTGCACCCTGTTACACCCAACCAAACTAGCCCTAAATACAAAAAACCATCATCACTGTCCAAACCAAGGATGTCAGCTATCATAATATAACTATAATATTATTTGGAATTAAACATCATCATCATAATCATTTAAGCCTCAATCCCAACTATGTTGGGGTCGGCTACATGGATCCTTCGTTTCCATTCAGCTCTATCATGGGCCATATTCTGGTTAAGATGTAGAGATTCAAAATCTCTCTTTATACGCTCATCCCATGTTAATTTAGGCCTTCCTTTTCTTCTATTTATTGTGCTTGACTCAATAGCATTGTTTCGTATCGACGCATTAGTCGGTATGCGTTGCACATGTCCGTACCATCTGAGTCGACCCTCGCACAACTTGTCCTCAATGCTCGCCATCCCCACTTTATTCCTGATATAGTCCTTTCTCAGGCGATCTTTTCTTGTCTTCCCACACATCCATCTCAGAATAAGCATTTCAGCCACGTTCATCTTGTTGAGACCCTGTTTCTTTACCGCCCAACATTCACTCCTGTAGAGCATGGCTGGCCGTATAGCTGTTCTATAAAACTTACTTTTAAACCTAAGAGGGATCTTCCGATCACATAAAACTCCAGTTGCACTCCTCCATTTCAACCATCCTACAGTGATCTTGTGACAAACGTCATTTTGAACATTCACATCTATTTGAATAATAGAACCCAAGTAACGGAATTTATCACATTTTGGTATATCTACTCCGTCCAACTTGGCTCCATCATTCACATTGCCAAATTGGCTGAAATTGCAACGCATATACTCAGTTTTGCTCTTGCTAATCATCAACCCATTTGATTCCAATGCATTTCTCCAACGTTCAACTTTATCATTCAATCCATCTTTAGTTTCGTCAAACAAAACAATATCATCAGCAAATAACATACACCAAGGAATATCATCCTGAACATTCTTTATCAAATCATTCATAACAAGAACGAACAGATACGGGCTAAGTGTGGATCCTTGGTGTACCCCAACTGTGATAGGAAAAGTTGGTGCCTCTCCTCCAGGAGTCTTCACACTTGCAGTAGAGCTATCATACATGTCTTTGATCAAGTCAATGTATTGGATTGGCACACCCTTTTTCTTCAAAACCATCCACAACACTTCTCTAGGTACTCGATCATAAGCCTTTTCCAAATCAATAAACACCATATGAAGATTTCTTTTGCTTTCTCAATACTTCTCCATAAGCCTCCTAATCAGAAAAATAGCATATGTTGTTGATCTTCCAGGCATGAAACCAAATTGGTTGTTTGATATCTGCGTTATAGATCTGAGCCTCTGCTCAATAATCCTCTCCCAAAGCTTCATTGTGTGACTCATCAACTTGATACCTTTATAGTTTGTGCAGCTCTGAACATCACCTTTATTCTTGTAGATGGGGACTATAGTACTATTTCTCCACTCATCCGGCATCTTCTTGGTCTTCATGATCTTGTTAAGGAACTTTGTTTACCACATAACTCCTTCATCCCCCATACTCTTCCATACATCAATGGGAATACCGTATGGTCCGCATGCCTTTCTCATTTTCATCTTTTTCAAAGCATTCTTGACCTCAAAAGGTGAAACTCGTCGTGTGTAAATGATATCTCTTGTATTCATGTCACACGAGTCTCTAACATTATTTGCAGTATCTCCATTGAAAAGCTTATGGAAGTAATTTCTCCATTGGTTCTTGATATCATTGTCCTTCACCAACACTCTGCCATCTTCATTCTTAATGCATTTCACTTGACTCAAGTCTCTTCCTTTCCTTTCTCTTATACGAGCCATTTTATATATATCTTTTTTCCCCTCTTGTGTCCAGCTTCTTATAAATATCATCAAAGTATCCAGATCTTGCCTCCTGAACAGCCTTTTTAGTTTCTTTCTTTGCTTGCTTGTATCTTTGGAACATTGCATCATCTCGAGATTTGGACAACCTCCTATAGAACTCCCTTTTTAGTTTAATAGCCTTTTGTACTTCATCATTCCACCACCAAGTCTCTTTCTGTGGAGGCCCACAACCTTTGGACTCCCCTAAAACCTCTTTGGAAATTTTTCTTATGCAGGAGCTCATGTTATGCCACATAGTATTAACATCAGACTCCAATTTCCAAGTTCCATCCTTGAGGGGTTTATCATGAAAAGTCAACTTCTTTTCTCCTTTAAGATTCCACCACTTGATCCTAGTATCTTGATTTCTATTATGCTTGCCTTTATTGATCTTCATGTTAATGTCCAAAACCACCAACCTATGTTGGATCGTGAGTTCTTCGTCAGGAATCACTTTACAATCTTTGCATATATTACGATCCACCCACCTCGTAAGGAGGTAATCAATTTGGCTACAATTTTTCCCACTTTTGAAAGTAATCTTATGAGATTCTCTTTTCTTGAAATGGGTGTTTGCCAAAATCATATCATACGCAACTGCAAAATCTAATATCCTCTCTCCTTCTGCGTTTTTGCTGCCATAACCAATACCACCATGAACTCTCTCATATCCAGCATTGCTACTCCCCACATGGCCATTTAAATCACTCCCAATAATAATCTTCTCCTCTGTCGGGATTCCCTGCATCAATTCATCCATGTCATCCCAAAAATCCTTCTTAGCATCCTCGCTAAGGCCAACTTGGGAGGCATAAGCGCTACTAATGTTAACAAAATTTCCCCCAAGAACAACCTTGATAGCTATGATTCTATCACCCATCCTTGTGATCTTGACAACATCATCCTTCAACATCTTATCAACAATAATACATACGCCATTTCTATGTTTAACAATACATGCATACCAGATTTTATATCCTACGTCTCCAATCTCTCTACATCGTTCCCCTATCCACTTTGTTTCCTGCAAACAAGCTATATTGACTTTTCTTCTCATCATGGTATCCACTATCTCCAAAGAATTCCATGTCAAAGAGTCAATATTCCAAGATCCAACTCTAATCCTTTTTTGTTGAACTTGCTTCTTTACCTGCCTTCGTCGAAAATGTTGTCCTTGCACTTTTTTCACTACATCCGGACAATGATGCGGCGGGACTAGCTTCTTTACCCACACCCGTCCAAGATGTGGAAACCCTTACACATTTTTCACTACATCCGGGCGATGATGCAGCGGGACTAGCTTCTTTACCCACACTCGTCCAAGATGTGGAAACCCTTGTTTGTCCTTCAACACAACCGGGCACCGTTGTGTCGAAACCCCTTGCATATTTATCACTGCACCCGGGTGCCGATGCAGCGCGTCGCTGGAAACAAACATATACAAAAATATTTTCAAAAATACATATCCATATACATGACCGGCAACAAAAATGCAACATCTTATAGCAGGCACCAAATCACGACGGACGTGCAAAAGTTCTAATATTTAATTGCCAAAGATGAGAGAAGGCAATCAGATGGTAAACCTACTCATGGGACAAACCCGTCAAATGCTGACTTAGATACATAGTAAGTCGACGACGATGACGATGACAATGACAATGATGATGATTGATATAAAATGATGACATTTGGAAATAATTCCTAATATCGAGATACTATGTAAAATTTCAGAAAATGTTCGGTTACATATTGCCAAACGGCCCAAAAGCATTGACAGAGGGGAAAATCACGAATTATTCAACAACTGGCCTAAATTTACTTAAAAAGAGTGTAAGTACAAGGCAGGAAATATTTGGGGGAACAAAAGATAAAGCATCCAAAAAGCCCACCCGGGCACCCCCAAAAGGATCCACACCCAGGCCCTGCCAAGCCCTTCAACGCTTCGAATTTCCTAACCCCAAAATCAACACTGAGAAAGTCCTGCTACTGTTCTCGAGTCTAAACTACAGATCAGTAAATCATCCATCCTGATATTTAGAGCCACGTGGAAAAAAATTAGGCCTTATGCACTTAGTTTCAGAAGCAATGAAAAGTATGATACTCATGCATCCGTAAAATAGAGCCCAGCAACCCAAGAAACCTACTCTTCACTGCAAAGTTATATCTTCCTTCTGGGAGCAAAGATATCACTTTTTCAAAAGATTGTGACAGTGTGAGAAGCATAATATCATCTTATGAAGGCTCAATATAATATATTGTAATAATGAAGTTGAAACAAGCGGTTATAATGAAGCATTCAGTACTCCATCAAGGCAGTGAATCGAAACACAAGTTAGACGTCAAGAGGACAATTAGTATACGAATGAGAGAGAAATATCCGTCAAAATAATTGATGGAGATAGATATCAAAATATTTCCCGGCTTGCAGAGAACCTAATGGGTAGCTAGTCATTGTAACCTAGGAACAGAGAGCATGCTTAGGCAAGTAGAGGCGATGAATACTTCACATGGCTAAATATACGATGAAAAGAACTCCAACATCATCTAGTTGATTGTCCAATAGTAAACGCTCAGAGATCAAGTATCAACAATGAATTACAGCATCTGGAAAGAGACAGTTCACCATAGGGTTGTAATAGTAAATCTGGCATCATGCGATGATATGAGAGCACAAAATCTTTAAAGACTTTACGAAAATGCATCTACAACACTCAAATAAAACCAAAGGAATTATAATCAATGGATGAATCATGAATCAAAGCTTCTATTTTGTTTAGAACAACCCATCTTTTCATCATAGAGGCCACAGGAACTGCATCCTTAACTTCAAGTTTCAGCTAAATACTGCCCAATTTTGGACAGGGGTCACAGTAAGTTTCTTAATATGTGATTCAAGTATATTGCATAGACAGAATTATATTAGTCATTCAAAATCGCTTTGATATAGTATAGTAAATTATATAGTATGCAATCTGAAATCTATAGGCCGTGCAAAACGTATTAGTATTGCATAAAACTCACCTACTTGGGAAAAATACCATTACACCCCAAAAAGGCCTTTCTATCAATAGTCTTTCTCTTCCATCAATAAATTGAGGTAAAAATTCTAGACAATCAGGATTATTTAGACATATAAAGCTCAGAGTGTTGTCTTTGTCAATTAAAATTTTGCAGGTAGAAATACTGGTGATGATTTGACAATCACCATCCTTACCTTAACCCCCACCCGGCCAAAAGAATCATGGTCAAACACATTCCCTTGATTTCTAATGTTTTATTCATTTAGACTCACATGCAAGTTGGACATGGTAATAAAAAAATGTAACCTTGTTGTAGATCCTCAGATTGTATCATTATTCTTCTATTATTGTGGATTTATATTAGAACCGTGTGTCACTTAGCACCTGAAGTCTTTAGGAAAATACCGTTAAGAGGAGTGCATTGTCATTGGGTTGGGCAACAATCGAGCCTGAAGGTCGCCCCTCGCCCTTGTAGAAATGACCAGTTCGTATGGGACTACTAGCAACTATATAAATGATTGCAACAGGACAATACCAAGGTAAATGCCACAGCGTTCCTAAGCAGATATCCACTTCATGTTTTTTGTTTCAATTTTTTTAGATCCATGCAAGTGTAGGATTAACTGTATTTTGATCAAAATTGTGGCCGAAGCATAGAAATTTCCGTTTTGTGATCTTATTCACCTACTCATACTATTGAGCTGTATCTTCATCTTACCCCTGGAATTTGTTAAACTTGGGTATTGGAAATATTAGATTGATGTGAAGGACCATATGCTGTATCACTTGTGGTACATCACACTTTCAATTGGTAAAGCAGCAGTGCAAAATTCATAAAATGTTACTACTAGCTCAAGATTTCAAAGACAAACCGAATATAGACGTATCTATTGCTGTCATTCCGATTGTTTCAAAAAAGATCCTTTACTCAGAAGCATGTGAAAAATCGAGGAAAGGGCGGTCTTATTAGAGCCAAAATGATTCGTGGTTGACGATTGCATAGTCAAAAGTAGACCCCAAATAATTACCCTGGTATCCATGATGCACTTAACACGCAGAAGGGTTTGTAGGGCGTCGTCTTTGCAAGCGGCGAGTTCCTGTTGGAATCGAGCCGCCTTCTTTTCTGATGCAAGGACGCGCGCTGCTGTTTCCTTCGTCACGTTAAGTATGACATCGGCGAATGCCTTCTTCAGAGCGTCCGTCCTCTGCAGAAAAAGATTGTCACTAGCCACCCTCTGAAACCGTTTCAAAAGCGCTAAACTTGGACGAACTGGTCCCAATTTGAAAGGTGGAAAGGGGTAAACGGGCAACATCTTGCGGTCACAACATACATTTCTTCATTTTGGTAAAGTTGGGCTTAAAGATAAAAAGGGATACCTGGTTGGCGACGTCCATGTGCGGCGGATGCTTCAAAGAAGGGGGCTTGCAGCGCGCGGGATGACTACTCGGCCTTGGCGGGAATCGCGACTGCCGACGGCAACCTCCACGATACAGAGGAGGCAAGAAGAAAGACTGAACAGGAAGTATCTTTCGAATCGTCACGGACGAATGGAGGAAGTGGCGTGAGGATGCTTGTTTGCTGTGAGGGGGTTTCGAAGTGGAGGGTAGGAGTTTAGGAGGAAGGAGGCGGAGGTCGTTGGTTACGGCCGTTTGTTCGCTAACACCAAGCTGAGGGTGCGGCGGTCAGGAGTAAGATGACATGTCTGCCCTTGGACGTGAGGGAAATAACGAACACCGCGGTCCCCACGCCAAAGCCGCCAAGAGGGGCAAACGGCAGATGTAGCATACTTTTAACAGAAAAACGTTTGATTTCTTCTCCTAAAACTCCCCGTATCTGAAAATTCAAAAATGTCCCCTCATATTTGAATACCCCTACTACTAAACACATCCTTTTCTAATCGGCCAATCTATTTTTTTTATAAATCGAACGTCGTGTATTATAATTAAGCCAATGAATAAACATACATTTAGTAACCAGAAAAAGGGTCACACAATGAAGCACCGGCAGTGCCCAAAAGAAAGTATGTAGAGGAGTGTTTCCACATTAACAACTCGCGATAAAACATTTTGAGGTCGGCAGTGGGTGAGGGCAGTGGTGTAGTGAGGATTTATTACTTGGGGGTATAGTTTGCAATACATATAATTTGTGCTAATATATATAATTTTATAGGGACACAGAGAGGATTTAAGGTGTGTTTTTTACAAAATCTAATGAATACTACAATATGTTTCAAGATTAGAGGTAAGACACAGCCCCCCCCCTTTATGTGGCTACGCCACTGGATGGGGGGTCTAAATCTTCTGTGTTCATCTCTTGTGCTTGTCTATATGTCTACAACATTTAATTTCTTGAATTGTGGAACCTACAATGTAGTATATGGTTCAGATCCGATGGGCACATTATCTCAGACACAAAAGATGTGAGGAGTATGGACAACATTTAAGGGATCAAAGTCCTTAAAAAAATAGTCAAGATGTGTCAAAAATATAGTTCATTTCCTAAAACTCCATCTATTCTATATATTCAAAAAAGGTCCTCTCCGCTTTAAATACCCCTACTACTAAATCCATCGTTTTCTAATCATCCAATTTGATACCCTAGCAATTTTCTTATAAACCAGGCATCACGTACATATAATATTAAGCCAACGAATAAGAATGCATACATTGGCAAGCATATAAGTATGATGAAACATTGGCGATGTCCCCAAAGGAAGTACGTGAATGTGGGAACTAGTGGAGGAGTTATAGCATATGCGCGGGGTCACAACCTCCTCAAGAAATCAAAATGGTGAACCAATGTATAGATGTAAACATATACATAGTCCACAATTATTTTATAAATATGAAATCATATGTTTTGTTGTCAAAGGTGATCTGCAAGCCCAATTTCTAGAAGAATCATATTCTACACACTAGTTGTTGGTTTGATTATGTACTCCAACATTGTAAAAATAATAGTCAAATTGGCATGTTTAAATAGTCTAAGATTTTCACAATTTGAAATTGAAACCATACGCATATAATAGCATTAAAAGCAATTCATTCTTTTTTAAATATTAAGAAGTGCAATTTATTATTTATACAATTACTTAGCTACCCATTATCAACAATATGTAATTATGTAATTGACAATATATTCAAAAAAATCGTTTGATTCAAATAAAAGACCATAAAAAATCACAAATACAAAAATACATAGTAGTACATTTATGTTATATTCTTTATCATATTTTTCTAAAATTCAAGAAGGTCATAAGAATATGAATATTCAATATTTCTCTAATCGTGTTTAAGTCTTTGTAAGAAAAAAAAATCATCATTCATATTTGTGGATAACATAGAGGAGTCTATCACTTTAGACAATAAACCTCATACAACCTTCTCAGGTTCCTAAAGACCATAACAAAAGTTCGTCCTATGTATATATATTTTTATCTACACAATCTAAAAAGTATAAATAAAAATGCAAAGTACATTATAAGAATGTACATAGATAGTGTGAGTGCCATTGTTTGTAGTATAATGATCATTAACGAGATGTTGAACTTTCAGCTCCTAATGATGTCATTTTCTTTTACTTCTATCCGATATTCAATATTTATAAATATATTTTTGTAAAGAGTGGGTTTCGATAAGGGATCCACTGACATGGTACAATACATGAACCATGTAATAATAAAGCAGTGAAAACAAAATTATTATAAAGTTACAAAATATTCCTTGTATAATTGTTCCTCACCATATAAGGTGGCTTGACAAAATAAAAGGTATACACTAAGAACATGTAAGGCCGGTTGCAAAGGGCAACCTAGCTATCTCAAGCTAGCCTCAATGTCCAAGACCTTGTATATCATCTTTCTACATCCTTGTCTTCTAGTTTACCAACACCTGGGTGGAAGGAACATCACCCAAAACATATAAAATAAAGTAAAGGTGAGCAAAAGTTGAGTATGTACATATAAAAAATAGTTTGGGCATTATATTGGGTTAAAAATGTCAAAAGAGATGTTTCCACAAGAAGGGGCTATTTGTAATTAGGTAAGTTTAGAAGAATTATATCAAGAGAAATGAGGCATATCAAAATCCAAATTACAAGCATGAAAATAAAAGTGTCTTTCTATAAAAGTAATCAACAATTCTAATATAAAATGATAATTTTTGCATGCATAACAATGTAGACTAAATATACCTAAAATAGGGACATAACACTGTAGGATTGGTCTAAAAAGAAACATGGACATAACACTCCCGGCGGAATACGTCCGTCCTATATAAGTATGGTTGTACATAAGTACCACTATTCTATACATTGTAGTCAAACATGAATCATGTATAAATAGAGTGGCAAGACTAGCATTTTAGTCAATTCTTCATAAAAGGCAATCACAGAGGGAGGGGTCTAAAGATGGAATTTATATGAATGTAAATCAAGAAATAAGAATGTCCAACAATTGGATTTCAAGTAAAAGCGATAGTTCAAGAGATGCCTCATTAAGGAATTTAGGTTTAAGTACAACAATGCCCAAAATAAAAATAGAGGGTATACATATCTGATCTTTATGACTAATGGTTAACTCTATAGATATACTTGGTTCACAAGTTCATGTTTCCATCATAGGAACACATTACGTATGTTAGTCAAACCAAGTGAACATGTGTATACATCTCTAGTATAGCTATACATATTGTTCTCACCCTAGTTCTAGTCACCTAAAGGCATATTAGGGAGTTTAATCTTATTAAGTGAACGCATAATCATTAAATATCTAATTTTGTTCTAATATCCATCATTGGTCACATAGGTCTAAGTATGTACGAATTACATGTATGTGTGGGTAACAATATGCATTCCTCCGATCTAGGTCTTGTATTGTCTCTCATTATCATTTTATTTTATTTTAAAAAAGAAAACTTTAGATAGATCTACTTCCAGGCACATAAGTATGTAGAACCGTCGTTAAGTATATATGCATATCTAGGATTTCTAATCCATGAAAAGAATAGCTTTAATATTTAGAATGTGAAAAAATGATACTTATTGAGTTCCCAATTTTACTAATTTGATTTACTAATAGGTTTAAGATAGTAGATCAATTAGACTAGATTATCATTCTTGTTGTGATTTATAAGAACTATTAGTTTTGATATGCATTAATCAGGATATATATTATTGTAAATCAATAGATCATATTGTAAATCACTAGGTCAATATGTTACATATTTCATATGATTATGGTATATAGCCTTAACCATATAGATCATCCTAAACGTCATGTAAACTACTGCCCAGTGTATTAGTACTAAGTATTCTATCATGCAAGATTAACCAAGAGTTATTGCCCTATAGTTGACAAGTATGGATTCCCTTACCTATGATCATTCTTTGATCCTGATTCCATAATCAATGACGGTTTCATCCATTACTAGGACCTCCTAGATTTACGAAGGAGATGTTTTCCATTATTTAGTTGCTTGAGGCGATTCCATAGATCCTCGTGGCCACTACACTAACCATGTATTGGGGTAAAATCTCCAATCATCATTCTTGGTAAGGTGAGACTCATACCCTTCCAGCTTCCTTAGGTTATATCTGATATGAACCCAAAAGCAACTCAACAGTAGGTGTCATGGTTTCCACTTCATTTAGGTTGCAAGGTGAAAGGAGAGAGGAGGAGTGGTTGTCAAGGATACAGGGACAGAGCGGGCAACATCTACGGTACCCAGAAATCTTACGACAACATCCACACAAAGTAGTAGAGGTGGGGTTCTTTTCTTCAGGTCATTCAAGATGTTGTCATACTAGCGGCAAGGGGTTGGAAGGAAGATATGGTATCAAATGTGCATCTAGATTTCCTGTCAACAATTTGCAATTACAGGTCTGGTTCTCATGTTGTTGTCACAAGGGTGGGGAAGAAGCATAAGATCAAGTAGCGACTACACACAGAGTGGTCGTGGTTTTCGAGTCAGGAGTAGATGGGAGGTTGGGTAGAGATTGAGGACGTGGGTGGTTTTATGGCTTTTAGGTGGTGATGAAGCTTCAACCCATGACAGATCATTGCCTATTGAGATGTGAGGGTGGTGTCCTGCCAACAAGGAGGGGTAGGGAGATGAGGGTGAAGAGTTACTACAATTTTGCATCAGAGGCTGGGTGACAGGAGGAGAAGAACAATAAGAGGAACAAGAGGAGGAGGCAGCACTATAGTGGGGCTATTGGGGTCGAAGGAGATGTTTGTGGTACTGGATGGTGATGAAACAAGAAAAAATTGTAGGAAAATACGACATCAGATAGGCAGAAGAAACAAAAGAATTACTGACATATTTCCCATTAACCAATGGATTGCGCCAATAATTATGTAATGGAAAGGATGGTTTCACGAAGATATATCTGGTCCTGAAGCAAGTCCAATGACAATACTCATTGATGTAGATATGCACTCTATCTTGGACAGTATCTATGTAGCTCCTAGTTGCACTGAGACTCATCTAACTACTCCTCTATGGACAATAGACTCAAACATCATCGTCTGCAGTAGCTCCTCCCATCACAGACTGTTGGCTGACATCATCCTCCTTAGCAATGGGGAAAGGTCATCTCGCCTCTAGAGAAGTCCACATGGACTACCTAGAACTCATGTCGTCCTACTAGAACGGATAGGAAGGAGTTGTCTCTCCCATTGGTATATTAGTCACCAACCTGCTCTCCTACAATAATGATTCTTAGTTGTTTCACTCTGGTAACTATCCCTCCCAAGTCAGGTAGGACTTTCTTGGGCTATCTTGATTACCACAACTACAGAGGACAACAATTATCAGAGCAACTAATTCTCAATTGTCTGCATTGTGTTCTGGGAAGCCCTCAGTACCCCTTTATTTATAATAGAGGCTAGGGCCAGGGTTCCTAGTCTGTGTGGGAGTAGAAAGGACCAGAAGATCTCAAATATTCACAACAATTCTGGAAACTTCACAAGTTGAGATAGCCAAAATGGTTGTCTGGCACAATCCATATGACCGTCTGGTAGTTTCCCAGATCTGTGCATATGTCGATAATTCAATTCTAATTAGTACACGTCATGATGTCAGCATCAATTCTAGATTGAACTGCACCCCCAACTGATCATATGGTGCATGTGAGATGATCGTCTCACATCACCTGAGAATGTCATCTCACATAAGTGAGACAAGCGTCTCACAACCCGGTTCAGGATGAATTCCAACCAATACACAATTAAATCAGCCAAACACTCCAAACAACTAACTCAACACTTGAACCGATCATTTGGCAGTCCAGTCAGCTGATTTTTTGTGTAAATTGAGTACATAAACACTTTAGTAATCAATTCAATCATCTTTCAAGATCAAACTCCTCTTCTAGATGAGTTCCTATGTGTGTGACCCTATAGGTCCCATACTATGTTGGCAGTGAATGTCCATAATAACTTATGACATCACAAGCAATGAACGGTGCCTAACCACACATCATCGCTACCCAAATAAATAGAAAGTTGGAGAACAAATTCAACCTTCAATTTGTGTATGGTGTTATAGTGTTTGTATAAATCTTTTGTCACTGATATCCAGATTGAACTAGAGGCATGGAACAGTCATCCTCATTATTATTCAATCGTGTTTCTTGAACCAGAGCAGACTATCTGAGATATATGTAAGCTCAATATCACATATTGACTCACATATGTGTGGCCACACTTTTCTCAATGTCGCTAATCAAGAGGCCTTATATAGCATACTCCCATAGGAGGTACAAATCCCATCTCTATCACTCACAATCATTCCACATGTGTCACAGTCACCCAATCATCACCTTTATAACAACTCGTGTTTCAAGATTACATTTGATGATGTCAAAGTGTACCGAACGACATGTTATGAGTGCATGGATTTTAGGTCTAAGAACCACAAACACCACCATCACAATAAGACATGATTTTGACTTACCTAATTAAGGTTTCCATGTATCACTCTTATAGTGGGTCTGTCTGATACACTATTCTCTAACATGTATCTACGTGCTTGGTTTGATATCAACATATCATGACTAATGAGATTCTGTCATCAACCAACTCACACTCTGATCTTAGGTGTTATTGCTATATATTTACCTTCCACAATAACAACTGATTAGAAACATAATAAGAATGCATATACTCTTAACATATGTATGATCTCATTGTTTAGGTACTCAATTTAAAGACATACGCCATTGAGTATATCATTATCTAGACATTTATTATGTTATTTCATTATCTCACAATTGAACAAATAAAATTCTATATTATTGATCAATCATTACAATCATCACATGATTGGCTCTTTGGGCATACATACCAACAGACTCCCACTTGTACTTAGAGCCAATCACCCATGAATCTTATTCTGAGTGACCTAACATGATCATCATGCTTCTGCTGTGAAAGTGCCTTTGTTAAGGGGTCACCACATTATTCTCAGTTGGTACTTTGTAAATTTTTACATCTCCTCATTGTACGATATCTCGTATGAGATTTTATCGCCTTTGTATATGCTTTGAGCAAGGATGTTATTTGGATTTCTTAGCTTGTGTAATAGCTCCATTGTTGTCACAATATAGCTCAATTGCATTACGGATGCTTGGAATAACCCCAAGTTCAGAAATGAACTTCTTAATTCATTCATCCTCCTTTGCTGCATTGAATGCAACAATATACTCGGCCTCTGTTGTAGAATCGACAACTGTCTTTTATTTTGGAACTCTTATAGCTTACAACTCCATTGTTTAAGGAAAATGCAAACCTAGATTATGATTTGTAATCATCTTTGTCAGTCTAGAAGCTTGCATCAGTGTAACCTATTACCACCAACTCTTCCTCTCTAGTATAGACTAAGAACTGATCCTTAGTCCTTATCAAGTACTTGAGGATGTTCATCACGAATGTCCAGTGAGCATCACCTGGATCTAACTGATATTTGCTTGTCATGCTCAAAGCATACAAGACATCTGGACCAGTATACAATATTGTGTACATGATTGATCCAATTGTTGAGGCATATGAAATCAAACTCATGTGTTCCCTTTCTTCACAAGAACTGGGACATTGACTCTTAGAGATAGTCACTCCATACAACGCAAGCACGTTTCCTCTCTTTGAGTTCTCCATGCTGAACCGCTTCAGCACTTTGTCAATGTATGTGCTCTAAGTTAGTCCAAGAAGCCTTCTTGATCTATCTCTATAGATCTTTATCCCCAAGATGCAGGATGCTTATCCCAAGTCTTTTATAGAGAATGTATATCCAATCCATGTCTTCACATTTTGTAAAGTAGGGATGTCATTACCCATCAATAGTATGTCATCTATATATAATATGAGGAACACAATCATGCTCCCACTAACCTTCTTATACACTCAAGGTTCATCTTCATTTTTAACAAAGCCAAACTCTTTGACTGTCTATCAAAATGAATATTCCAGGTCCGAGATGCTTGCTTCAATCTGTGGATTGACCTTTATAGCTTACATACTTTATTTGGAAATTTTTGATTTATAAAACCCTTAGGTTGTGTCATATACACGTCCTCAACAAGATTCCCATTAAGAAATGCATTTTTAATATCCATTTGCCAAATCTCACTGTCGTGATAAGATGCAACAGTAAGCATGATCCTAATGGACTTAACCATGGCCACTGGAGAAAAGGTTTCGTCACAGTCAACACCTTGGACTTGTCTGAAATCCTTTACAACCAATATGTCATTATAGGTTTGTACTTTACCATCCATTTGGGCCTTCTTTATGAAGACCCACTTGCACCCTATGGGTTATACCCCTTCAAGTGGATCCCCCAAGGCCCATACCTAGTTGGAATATATGGATTGCATCTTAGACCTCATGGCCTCAAGCCATTTCTCAAACACTGGTCCCTCAATAGCATCTTGACACGTAATTGGCTCATCATCTATGACCAATTCACTACCTTCTTGAGTCATAAGATATCCATATCTCTCAGGTTCAAGGTGTGTCCTATTAGATCTACGAGGTTCCTGTGTTAATTGAGGAATTTGAGATTCCATGACAACTTGTGAGTCTCTTTGCTCCTCACGTATCTCCTCAGGTTCAATATTTTCTTGTTGGTCTTGAACCTCTTTGAGTTCTACTTTCATCCCATTTATTCCTTTAGAAATAAATTCCTTTTCAAGAAATATAACATTTTTGGCAACAACTATTTTGTTTTCAGTTGGGTTGTATAAGTAGTATTCCCTTATTTCTTTGAGATATCCAATAAAATAACATATATTAGACTTAGGGCCAAGCTTTTAAGGAAACATTTTCCTAACATAAGCTTCACATCCCCAAATCTTCATAAAAGACACATCTATATGTTTCCCATGCTATATATCATATGGTTTCTTTTGAACCGTCTTAGATGGTACTCAGTTTAGTGTAAACGTGACTCTTTCAAGAGCATACCCCCAGAAGGAAGTTGGAAGATAAAAAAAACTCATTATTGATCGCAGCATATCCACCACTGTGTGATTCCTTCTTTCTGACACACCATTATTGAAACGACTGCCACCAAACTGACAACCAAATCGTTACTAAATATGCAGAATGATCACAAATAACGGATTAACAAAAATCACAAAAAAATTAAAACCATTTGTAAGGAGATCCTCTTCCAGGAAACTCTTAGTGAAAGATCCAAAATTCATACATGTCATGATTTACATTGTACAACATTATTTCATCTCATCTTGAGGACAACATATAACAGTTGCTCTATCAACACATATACTGAAGCAACATCAAACCTTGAGGCATACAAGCCAAAATCATCAGATCGTTCATGAAACCATTACAAACTGACTCCAAGGACCTCAGAGTACAGAGATGACACATAGGACTTCTATCTACAAGACCTGACAAACAATACACACAACCTGAGTTGTTACGGTTGCCCCAGATGATGTTCCTCTTCTAACGAAAGGTCTCCACCACTTCGTGCATATCCACCTAAAAATTGTGGATCCCATGGGGTGAGACAATTGTCCCAACAAGGGATATAACTCTCCACCGACCATATTATTATCAAATATAAGCATTATAAAACTGAGCAGAGGTTCTTTTATATTAACATGCAGGATTAATCACTTGTATGAACATAACAAAGTAATCTCTTTACTTAAGGAAAATGATGCATCTACCTATGGTAGAGTAATAACCATCTATCTAGTTTATAAGAAATATAAAGAAACATAAATAACATCTATCAACTAAGACGTATAATTGAATTGCGCATCAAACAATGTTTTTTGTATTCGGTCTTTAAGCAAATGCGCTACACTACTGATCATATTTTACAATCACACTTATGCCCAGAGGAGATTAAGTATATCTCGTTCATCTCCAACCAACCACAAACTTCGCACAAGTCGGTACCATACAAGGTCAATGGAAGAGCCGACTGCCAAGACCTCACCTGTCTCGGTCAGTACGAGACTACTGGTAGTGAAATCTCGTGTCAATATACAAAAAGAGTGTGCCAGGGTACTAGGCATCTTCTCTTAGAGGTACAGTGTCAACTACACTCTCTTAGGGGAACATCTACTAACAACCATCCCCAGTTATGAAATTACTGAGTCATGGCATATAGCCATACTCTGGGCCATGGGCCAGTTCACCATGCTCAATTGATACATTTATTTCAAGTTTTTAAGGAGATCGGCTCACATCTGGCCGTTTGTACTTACGCCCCCACATATTCAAAAATATGCACTCCGGGTTATGCCGCGGGAAACCCGTTTCACCATTCAACAAATTCTGACACTGATGGATCTATGGTCAGGGCAACGTTTTATGGTTTCTAGTGATATATTAAGTGTATTACAACATTCTTTTAGCATCAAATAAGTTATAAGCATCAATCATAAACAAATGCTATAACGAAAGGTGTAATACATCTATCAAGTACTTTTCTAATCTTTAAAACACATTTGGATATATGACACTTGGGATCTCAGTCCCTTATCACGTTATTGGGAATTCTCACCCCTTCACATCATCATCATCATGATTACTGGATCTAGGTATTCAAACCCTTAGATCACCACATAACATTGTTACCTCTGTAACATGTAACTATTACCTCTAGGTCCTCAAACCAAGATATTCATTTCACTTGTTGTACAAGTATCCCACATAGCTCACATGTTTTAATTAAGCACCTTGTCACCTCTCACTAGGCAACAACTATTCACAGGGCTCACAAGGCCATTAAACATCTTGTCACCTCTCACTAGGAAACAACTATCCACATGGCTCACATGGCCATTAAACATCTTGTCACCTCTCGTTAGGCAACAACTATTCACATGGCTCACAAGGCCATTGAAAAACTACTAGAGGGGGGTGAATAGAGTTTTATAGATATTTTAACAATAATTAACTCAAACAACCAACCACAAAAATATTGGACAAGGAGACAAGGGTTTAGAGTGGTTCCTACCTTAGCAAATACTAAGGTAGTCAGTCCACTACCCGGTTGCTTACCCAACCGGGATTTGGAAAGAATTTAATTTTATTACCTCGCAAGGACTTTACATAAAATTACAATTCTCTCCCTAAACCCTTCAAGCAGCCTTCACCTAGAAGTAATCGCCCAACCTTGAAGCAGCCTTCACCTAGAAGTAATTGCACCACCTTGAAGCACCCTTCCTCCTGAAGTAGCTTCCCGTTGCAATAGCCTTCTTGAAGTAGCTTCCCGTGCGATAGCCTTCTTGAAGTAGCTTGAAGTCAACCTTCTCCTCCGAGAAGAACCTTCTCCAATCCGCAGCCTCCAACCCTAGGAGTAGCAAGGAGAATACAAAGAATAAAAAGGAACAAGAAAGAAGAAAGGAAATTACAACTTATCCTTTTTAGCACAAGGCTTGATTTGCCTATATCAAGCGTGTAGATCTCCTAACCAATGTGTATGACAATGTGATTGTAGTGGATAGGAGATACTAGCCTATAGGACACGAAATGGGAGCAATGGAAATGAATAGCCAATGTAGGAATTGCTCTATTGCTCACAGCAGATTGCCAAATGTAATTTCTTGCTCAAATGTAGCACAAGTGTATCTTGGGTATGTTTTGGTGTCCTAAGGCATGTCCTATTTATAGGAATGGCCTATGGATGCTTAAGGACGTTCTAGACAACTTCTAGGAGCTTCTAAGTGCTTAACTAGCCGTTAGGTACAAAGTTGTTGCTTTAACAACGGCTAATTAATTAATTCTGCAGTTGCTGTCAGAGACAATCTCGGTCGAGGAATGGTCGACCGAGACACCTACTCGGTCGAAGTTTTGTCGACCGACAGGCTCTCTGGATCAACGTTCATTTGCAACTGCCAACTACCTTGTCAGTTGAGTCTAACGGCTACTTGGGTCATTCTCGGTCGAGAAGTGTGTCGACCGAGAGTGTCTCGGTCGAGGAGTTTGGTCGACCGAGATTGACCCTGTTTCAATCTTTCAATTTAGGCACTAAGTATATGTATGAGTGTGCATATGTGATCCTATCTAAAAGAGATGACCTATCTAAGTGTGTGATTGGCTAGGGAAGATCTAACGCTTGATTTACATGGAATCTAAGTACTTGTACATTATATATTTGTACAAGTTTACAATTGATTACATTGTATAACTTTTACAATCATTCAAGCGTATAGTTTCCTTAGAGCTTTGTCATCCACTTAATTCCTGCAACACTCAAGTAGCACGTTAGATCAACAAGAATGAAATGTTTGTCATCATCGAAACAAAGGGATTTATCATAATGTCCAATTTATCCAACAGCCATTAAACATATTGTCACCTCTCACTAGGCAACAACTATCTCTAGGTCATAAGACCTATATAAACATTATACTTATTATACAAGTATTTAACATGTCTCACAAGGCTTATTCAATAAGAGAAATACAACCTTCCCCTTTCTTAGGGTTAGGGTTTCCCTTTATAGTCGAATAGGGTTTCAAGTTCATATTATTAATCCAAACCCTAAGGAGCATACATTGATATCATAAGTATTCAATTATACTTATTTATTCTCATCATTTATCATTAAATGATTATCAACACAAAGTATGAGTTTCTCTTCTCATCCTCATTAGGATATTGATTACATCATACTTTATTAACTTGGATTAACCCCTTTCTCAAAGTATGTTAGCCTACACTTATCAAAGTGCATTAAACTCATTACATCTTAGTGTAACAATTGACATGTTACTCATCCAAGTATATTGGATTTAAGGTGCATCAAGGTGTATCAACCTTAAGGTGTTGGATGTGATATTTATCATTCCTTGATGTATCACTTCCCTCATCACTTTTAACTTACTTAAGTTCATCAACTTATCTTTACTACAACAAAAATGCCCATTAGTGGCCTTTTAGCAATGCCACAAAAGAAAGTTAAATGCCACTAAAAATATTTAGTGGCATTTGTTGACACTTAAAAAATGTCTCTAGTACCAATGCCACTAGAAAGATAGTGGAGTAAGTTGTAAATGCCACTAAATGTTTGTCTTTAGTGGCTTCCAATAAATACCAAATAAAGGCCAGTAAAACATCATTTGGCATTTATAAAAAAGCCATTATCCATCAATTGGCTTTTATACAAATACCACTATCTTGTGTTATGTTGTTGTGTGAAACGGTTCTTATTGAGTGTAATGGCGTATAAAAAAAGCCACTAATGACATAATAGTTATGTATTACTATATTTTCATGGTTTTTAGTAATTAAATTTTCAGTTCATTATCAAGTTTTCTAATTGAATGCCAATTACGGCCGAACTTAGATTTCTAGAAGTATGAATATTTTTTATTTATAATCAAATGACAATTACATAGGGAGGACATTTTACCTTGCCCCTTAGATTGAATACAATACCAATGATATACTTTCATACAACATTTTTCTATTCAATACAATAACTTCTACATCATTTGATATGTCTCTTCCTTGATATAACTATCTACTTTTCAACATGCCGACCTCAGAGCTCCTTCAAAAAATAGCTTTATGTTCTGGTAGAATCCCTGAACCACCTCCCATAACCACTGGATAACATGTGATGCATTGTTGTAGTCGGAGTATTCTATATTCTGAAGTAATCAGTAACCATGATAGAATTGGAACTGAAGTTTCTGGAAGATTATGTGTTGTTTCAACTGTTAAAAACCTACATCACTTGAAAATGTCTCAAACTCGTGTTAGGTGCACCTGAATTTTAGCATGTATGCAATAAAATGAGTAATAGGAAAAGTTGGTGTTTATTGTCTGGATTTAGCATGTATGCAATAAAATGAGTAATCTTAATAAGTAGTTGTACCTGAAGACTAGCATGAATAGTAGATTCAAGACCATTATGGAAACAATAATAGATAGAAACTTGCATGAGTTCTGATTGAAGGAACTTGTCTTCAACCATACTTACATCCTATAAGACATCTTCCACATCTTCAAATGTCTCTTTCCAGTAGTTTCTCCTCAACCACCCAGCCTCCACCTACAAGCTAGCTTATCGGTTTAGGCACCATGTTACCTTCTTCCCAGCCAATTGTGCCTCAAGGGTTGTCGTCTACTTTGCATAGTTCAGTACATGTACAAGGAGCACTTGCTAATGCAAATTATAAAAAAAATTACCTGGATTAATACCATAGTTGCTTCAACAGCCCATTCAGCAAGAACCTTCTCAGATGGCGCTTTAGCAACAGGGACAAGCATTACAATCATGCTTGCAACCTTCTCAACCATCAAATTCCCAGCTTCAACAACAATTACAGCTAAACAAGTCATTGAGCTTGAGTCAACAACAGTTCCAACTATTACAACCGGTGAAATTCCGGTGACCTGTAATTAGACGAACTGAAAAAGATTAGTTCTGGAGATAAAATAGTAAAAAAAGACACTTTTGCAATTTTTTTTAGTCACAATTGGTAATCATATTAGATGGAAGATATATCCATTATCATCCTACAAACATATCACCTGGAACTTAATGCTTGAATAAGCATACACCCAAATAAACCCCACTTTTCTTCAATATTATCTTGCCATGCCCTTTCTTACAAGTTCCTGAACTGTAAGGAAAGTTTGTAGCTACTGAGAACTTCTTTTATACTTCAAAAGTTAAATTATGCACTGGCTCTATTTTTATCTAATAGTACATATAAAAAAGAAATAATATTGGTTTATTATAAGCATTTTAAGATAGAAATAATATTATCTATTATAAATCATAATGGAATGCAGCTCTTACCTCAAGGTTTCTAATCATTTATTATCCAAAATCATCGCTAGGACAAATATATATCATAGTGAAACATAAAAATTAGTATAGACAACTGTAAATGAGTGATGCAAAATAAAAGATAATCAAAAAATTATAGAGGAAAGAACCTACTCATATAAGAAAAATACTACAATTGAGAATGTATTTGCAGCCCATCTAACTATAGCACAGGATGAATCAGGATCCAAGTATATTAATATACATTCTTCAATTAAAAATGTGGGCAAGCTAATGACAATATCGTAAACACTAAAAATTACTCAAGAGAACCATATGATGAGAACTCAAAAAGATCAACAACACAAACAAATTTAGGACATAGTAAAGTGCATCAATAGCCTTATATGAACAACTATAGAATATAATAAGTGCAAGATGTCATGCAGGAAAACAATGTAATGAATTAAGACTGCCTAATAGTATAACGTGAAAGATGGATTGTACTAACAACTAATAATAAAAAGATCAGGATACATGAGGAATTCCATTCAATAGGTAAAGTAGGGGTATTGTGGGTAGTGCATTGGTAAAGTTGCTAGGTTCTATGAGTAGCACAGTTGTGGTGGATCACCACGGCCGTGGTGGGTAGGGGTGAGCACAGTTGTATTGGAATGGAATGGTCATGCTGAGAAATGGGGAAAATCACAGGAACTTGGTGGATTTTACACTTGGATGGCGACGGTCGTGGTGATACTGTGATAGCACGGCCATGCTGGTCAGCACGGTTATACCGTTGTATATCAAAAATTAATATAGTGATATTATTAGTGCACATCATAGTTACAATTTAGAAAGATTGTAGTTGGGAGTTCAATAATCTGTGCTAGCCACCAGGATTCCAGACTTCTTCATGCACCTGTGAAGGTGATGATCTCAATCTCAGAATCATAGATTATATAACTTCATTACCTTCTTGAGCATCATCGTGGTGGCTATCTGATTTCATACATGGAAGAATTGTCTACTTGAGTCAATGAAAAGAATTGTTTACATATTACCCCACAAAATATTAATAAAGGTATGGCATACCTGCACGAATGGCAAGAGAGGCTCTTAAATCCACTTAAACCTATCAAAGATATCAAAAAGAAGATATTTTTTGAAACAAACATTAGTACATTTGTACCGGAAAGAATGTAGTACAAATTAAATCATCATTGATGCAAAATAGAGCATGCACAATTCAGATTATATACAAAGGAAGCCTTGTCACCCCTAATGGTGCAAGCTGCGTAGATATATGGACCTCCCACAAAATCTAGCATATGCAAAAACACATGTGATTGTCCAACTATCATAAAAAAAATGCAATTCTTACCAAACAGACAACCATACACTTCAGGAGAAATTATGAACATTGCAAGGATATAAATAAAATCATAAAGGACACTCTAATGAATCTAAAGATGCATTTGTTCTTTAGCTCAAAATAGACAACCAAACAAATATGAGATGTTTCAAAAATAAAAATATGTATGAACAATACAACTATCAACGATAGTAATTGTTCTAGACTAGGGAAACCATTATATGATACTTGGATTTGAAATAGACCACCAAGACCACAGCAGAATCCAGACATCATCTTGATTTAAAGGATGCAACATCCATAAAAAACATTTGTCATCAGTGAGTGCAGCTATAAATTCATGCACAAAATTACCTAGATGATAGTGAGCTATAGAGGATGTTGATTGGAGTCAAGTATTGTACTAACAAGTCTTGTTTTCAATTTCAATTAGTTGGAAAGGATGACTAGCTCATGCTTATCTAAATGGTTATACAAGCATGCAAAAAATCAATTATAGTGTGGGACTAAAAACTACACATGTATTATGTATGCAATGTATAACTATTCCCCACAAGATAGAGTGTACAATTAAAAAAGCATTCCCCATAGTTCATGAATGAGACCATGTAGCTCATGATGTCTGTTGTTAGCATAGAATGCCCTTTAATAAACTTTCACAAATCTTTCATCTAGTACATGTTACTTAGTCGATATATTTTAGACACTTCCTTTAATTATCATAGTTTACTTTGTTGTGTAGGTTTATTTTTTACTTCCACTTTGCATGTAATTTAAAATGGAACTGCTAAAGAGAACTAGGATAATATCAATCAATGACACATAACTTAGCTAAATAATTTTGTATTATGCATGGAGTCACAAAATCAGAGTGTGATAAATAGCATATGCTACTCTCATGTAAAATTTAAATGTAGTTGTACTCATACGTTCTTGTCTGCTTCAATATAAGAGTAAGACCATATATGACAAAAAAATGGAACTTTGTTTTATATTTCATATTTCCCTACATATAGTATATATATACAAGTATGTCTCGTTTTCTATATTTTTCTTGAAAATAAGCAAGCTAGCCTACACATAACATTTACCCATTTGTAGCCACTATATACATGAACAATAGAATACTTGTAAGAAAGTAAGTCTGCTTTTGCAACTATGATAAATAATTCTAAAGTATATACAAAATAAAGGAGATGTATGATATTTAAGCTTTAAGGTTTCAGTGATTTAGCCCCTAGCGTTGGCCGGCCAACAATGTTGCTTGAATGGGTCCCATTCCTTATCATTTGGGGTGGGATCCCCGGGTTTACCCTACCAGGGAGGGTTAGAAAGTGAACATCTCTAAGAAGGGGTTCCCAGTTAACAAATAAATGTGCATTGTTAGATTTAGATGTTGACATAAACTCATGGTAACAACAATCATGCATACAATAGTGCTTTAACGATGAGATGACATTTAAGAAAATATAATTGGATACTAGATAGATTGAAGTTGTTTATTAACTCACACTAGATGAATGGAACATATGAACTCGATCATAATTTCTCTACTAGAAAATTGGTCACGGGTCCTACTTGATCTATTTGTTTTGAGTTGAGACAAATAAACAAAAACTTGTCCCTAGTATGCTAAGTTCTAATATTAACAATCTGAACATGTTCTTAGTGGGCAAAAATCTAGATCCAATTTATTAATAGGTACAAATTGTAAAATGTATTTTTATCTGAGCCAATAAAAATATTGGTCATGCAAAACTACAATTTTGACAAAAGTAGATTATATGGTCATACTTTGAGGAATCTATATCATGTCAAATTAACCAATAAAAAATCCGGGACTAGGTGGTTCAACTTAACAGTCTAGTTGTTGCTTTTTTGGTTGGCCATAGTGACCGTAATTTGGATCTGGTGAAATGGAACCGACACTAAGAAAAGTCGGCAAGCTTTTCTGATACAACAAAACCATGACATAACACTTTAATAGTTGTACAAGAACCATGGAATAAGTGATCCCTTTGATTATATTGGGATTAGTGTGAGCAATTAGGGGGAGGTATCTTTAGTTGCAACCTACTAAGGTGGACTTCACATGTTGGCTAACTGTCCTCTAATCAAGTAATGGATCCCTAGGATGGGGTCACTGTTGGATCCTAGATGGATGATTAGATGCTCTAGAGGGGGGGGTGAATAGAGCTGAAAGCACTTAAACAAAACTCATTAAACCTTCAAGATATATGACAAGATAAGGTTGCTAAATTGGTAATTTGAGTGCAACTAAAACATTCATAACAAGGGAGAGAGAGATTGAACATGCACCAATAGACAAGCTATTTAGAGTGGTTTCATACTTCAAACTAGAAATGTGTCAGTCCACTTGCCTAGAGAGGTCAACCTCTAGGACTTCCAAACTATTGCACTCTTATATTCATTCATAAGACATACAATGCATGACCAAACAAAGGACTTACCTATCCAATACAAAGAGTCTTCAACCTAACCAAGGACTTACCCATTTTGCAAGAGTCTTCGGCCTTCTCCAAGGACTTACCCACTCTTGCACAAGTCTTCAGCCTTGCAGGAATTACCCACTCTTCTTGGATCTTCCGCCTTTGACTTCACCTTCACTCAGAGAAGCTTCCACCAAGGTCTTACCCACTTGAGCTTGAGTCTTGTGCCTTCTCCAAGGACTTACCCACTCTAGCTCCAAGTCTTCATCCTCGATCTTCACCAAGGGACTCCTTCCCTTGTTCTTCTTCACCTCTCTTAGACAAGAGAGAAAACCTTCATCTTCATGATTGAAAAGATAGAAAGGAGGTGGTGGAAGTGAGAGCCTCACAAGATATACATATAGGACTAGCTCTCTTACAGATTTCCTACTCACTCTAATGGATGTAGCAAGTGATTAAGCTTAGAGAGAGAGAGGAGGTTGTAGGATCACTCAACTATAGAATAGGAACCTTCATAGTGAATGCTCAACCTTGGAATGAAGCCCAAGGGGTCCTATTTATAGCTGGGGATGCCTCTTAGCCTTTGGGAACACTTGTGAACGAAAACTAGCCATTTTGTGGCTTGCAACGGATCTATTTTCACTTGTTGCAACTCCACAACGGCTAGTAGCACTTTTCTGCACTTTTCCGTACAGTGCAATCGGTCGAGTTTCTATAAGTGTAACTCGACCGATAGAGTAAAAGACAAAGCCGATATTCAGACCATCGGTCGAGTTTGTCCTGAGGAAACTCGACCGACCAATGAAAATCGATTTGGTCAATTACTCCATCAGTCGAGTTCTGTGTAAACACAACTCGACCGATGCAATCTCCAGAAAATTGATCAAGGATGATCGGTCGAGTTTTCAGGCTGGGAAACTCGACCGACAGAGTGCCTGTAATCAATTTTCAAAGTTGCATCTAAAGTGCTCTAATATTCGATCTAAGTGCTCCTGATATTTTTCTAAGCTTAATTACAAGTCATACAATCATTACAAGTGATTTACAACATGATTCTAATGGATTTACATCATATTACAAAAATGTGCACTTGTATGACTTTGACTTGTCTTTTCTCCAATTTGATATGCGCAAGTTAGGGCATTTGGAGTGTGTCTATACCTAATATGAAATCACTCAAGTAGAGACATTAGACACCAATATGTGGAATGGTTAGTCATCATCAAAACACGGGTTTAGTTAATTTAGACGTGAGTCAACATTGACCTAATTGACCTTGAGTCAACAATCTCCCCCTTTTTGAAAATGACAAACCATTCCATAAATGTATTGAAAGCTTTTAAGTAAAATCATACCTTTGGATAAACCTAGGGTTTTCAATGGAATTGAGTTCATATGCTCCCTCTCAATTGATGTGCATAGAGTTTTCATACTCCCCCTCAATTGATGCTATTTCTCCTGCATAGTTTGCTTTCATAACATTTATAGAATACTATGTCTTCTACTCATATATGTTCTACACATATATGTCTTCTCCCATTTACCTTCTCCCTTTTACATGAACATACTTCTCATCTTCATGTAAGACGTGCCTTCTTCCTCTTTTAAAAGAAGACATACCTTTCTCCCCTTTGTCATTTCAAAAAGTGGGGTTATGAAGAAATAAGAAGCGTCACTTGTTAAAGAGAAAAGAGATAACACAAATATATATAAGGAGAGTAGAAGATGCACGGATAGGGGCTTGTCCAAGAATAGAAAGAAAAGCAAGTTAAAACATATACTTGAACAACCCAAAATGCAAGATGAAGTGCTGTAGAAAAACAATAAAACATAATTTTGACCCTCAAGATGACGGAATTTGACCAAAAACCATCAGAGCTCATTGCAAAGTAATGAGTCTTTCTCATAAGGTTGTTTCTGCATGAAAAACACTAGTCTTGCACCAAAAACTAAAACTGGAGCAAAATCTGCATAAAATCCAAAAATACTCCAATTTCTACATACAATGTAGATCTATGTACCCTACATCACAATGTTATGCAAGCAACTTAAGATAGTAGATATGCAAATCAAGGAACAAGCTTGAGCATGTATAAGCATAGCATATAGATGAGCAAAGATGCCAATTATAAATAGGGTTAGAACTACATGTATATGAACTACTAGTAGATGATATCACAAGTTAGGACTACTAGTAGGATCTAGATCATAGCAAGAGATACCAAAAGATACACAAGATAAAGCAAGCTATGATTAGATGAAGAGATATATCCAAACAAAGAGATATGCAATTTTAGAAGCATGAAAGGATATAACTCACAGGATATGCATCCTTACCATAAGATGATTTCCCCTAAGAACCTCAAGGTTGTATCAAAACAAGATATACACCTAGATAGATGTAGCAAGTTAGAGCAAAACGGAAGCAATTTAAGACACAACCAAGAGATCCAAAGAGATCATCATCAAAACCTGCAAAACAACTCAAAGCAAGTAATTGCAAGATAAAGATATACCAATTTAGAGCAATCAGAGAGATAGAGTTGTATGCAAGATAGGCAATTTAGAACATGGCAATATGCATATATAAAGATACCAAAAGAGAGTGCCAAAGAATAAGGCTATTGGTTGAGAAAATTTAGTTGAGAGGGAAATTCTCATTCAATAAGCCAACTGTGTATTCTGTGCACATTGTTATCGGTCGAGTTCTGTGCATTGACAACTCGACCGATGACAACTGCTGGCAACACTCTTAGTGCCAATCGGTCGAGTTTCAAATAGGACAAACTCGACCGACAGAGCAGTTGTCAAAAGGCACATATATTTCATAAAAACATATGTAAAGGCATGCTAAAAATACAAACCATATCCAAACATGTCTAAGCAAGTTAGTAATGCACTATAGAAGCATTAGAAATAGTTTTTGAGTAAGGGTGTGAAGAGAATCACAAAATACCACTTTTGACTCAAAAACCATATATATAGTGCTCACTAACTTGACAAAAATAAGTTAGAAATGGTTATAAGCAAGAAAACCTTTACCTTTGTTCTTACCATTTCTTTTCCACTTGTTGTCACCCTCTACACATCTCACCTTTCTTCTTTCATGTAGATTGAGAAGTCAATTTGCAATTCCATAGCTCAAGTCAATCCATTTGCAAGTACCTACAAGAAGAAAGATGAAATGGTCCCCAATCATATTTTTGGGCCCGTAGGGGTTAGTTTAGCAACCCAAGTCATATTGCTCTTGGGTGCTTTCCTAAAAGGACAACAAGTAGAATAATAACCAATGTCATTGCAATAATTACAAGTGCCCGTAGCCTTGGAACTGGAGGATTCTTCATTAAAAGGTCCTTTGTCTTTGTTGTTCACTACGAAAAATATGGTCTTTAACTACAAAAAAAAACTGTAGCAAAACCCCCAAAATTTGTAGCTAAAAGCTTTGACTACATTTATCCTTACATTTATAATATATAGCTAATACCCGTGTAGCTAATTGTTTAGGCTACATTTTTAAAGTTGTAGTTAGTTATTCCTCTCGCTACAAATTCATATGTAATCCTAATTGTAGGTAAAAATGTCCTTACACATAAACATGTAGTTTCAATTGTAGCCAAATGTATGACTACAATTCAATTTGTACCTATGATATGTAGCGAGAGATGGCATTGGTTACAATTTGTATTTGTAGTTCATGTATAGCAAAAATTAGCACTTGCTACACATGTAATTATAGCTAGTGTGTAGTGAAAGACACCATGTACTATACATACATATGTAGTGAGAGACATTATGTATCCAGTCAGTCGCTTGCCAATATAGAGTGGTTTTCAATAAGAAAACAAACGAATGTTATTCAAGATCAAGTTGTGCTTACAATGTCACCAATGATACTTTTATTTATATTCGAACAATGAGTACACATGGGGAGGACATTAACCTGGCCCCTGTTTTACATTATGCATGGAAAAAAGACACATGTATACAATATCTTCTTCTGACTACATCTATCCACTGCAGAGTACAAAGCACAATATAAAGAGGGCTCATCTCCCTTAGTTCCTCCACCTAATTCACAATGAGTTCAACAACCCTATGAATCTCATCTTTAGTGGTGAATCTTCCAATCCCAAACATGATAGAGGTATGTGACATGTCCTCATCAACTCCCAGAACTCTCAACACATAAGACTGAGCATAAGAGTTGTAGCCTTTCCTGTTGGCAATGTCTTGTAGAGGTTCATGTATGGTTAGTTTTGGTTGGCAAATCCCCTGGATCAGAACATATTGGCATTTCTTCTCATACGTTATGTACTTTTGTATGTTGTGGATCTCAAGCATCATCAAGTTGATGGTAGCATCCACTTTTATGCGAACCACCATGGATATCTGCAGTTTGGAACCTATATGGAAATATACTTATTTGACAAATAGTTGTCTGTGCCTTCTTTTTGATTTAGCCTGCATTTCTAGAACAATCTCTCCATTTAAGACGTCATCTATCAATTTCTTAAATATGGATCTCTCAATATCCACGATTAAGCCAGAAATTTCCTTAGCATGCCCAGTCCACCCATTAGATTGGCATGCAATATCCTGAAACAAAACTTCAATTTTCTCTTACATTGAACTTAAAGTCACATCTTTAAATTTTTATTTGTAAAAATCTAACTGAAAGCAACATCTTTTACTTGTAGACAAAACGGTATACAAAATATAATAGATGCAACTACAAGCTGAGATACCTCTCCAGAAGCAATGATGTATGCTTTCCGTCATTAATCCTACAACAACAATATTGGCACAAACATTACAAATGTGGGAATGATAATATCTACATATGTCATCAATCTACTATCTCACTGCTTACCTTTAAAGATGGATGGAATTGATGTTCCAAAGTATACGGTTCGTCTTGGTAAATTCCAAATCCATTCTCTTGGCACATCTATGGGGCATAAGCTAGAAGAGTGGTATGCAAATACCTACACTCGAGGGCAGTATTCTATTAAGAGATAGCAAGAGAATAAGAGTATATGCACTCAAGTGGAAGAAAAATATTTAATTGCTGGACTGGCATTAGCAAACTCCTGACATACCATGGAGAATCCACCAAGGTCCAATGGTTGTAATGCTACCTACCTCATTGACCTGAAAGTATGTCCCATTAAAGGGAAAGCTTCCTCTCATTTCCGTTCTGCAAGGTATCTGAAATCAATATTTCCGAATCAGTTCTCTGCATGATACAGTCCCCTGTCTAGCAGCCTTAATTATTTGTTTAATATTGAAGTACGACATTAAATGAAATATACCAACAGTGTTCCTCTGACTTTCTGAGCTCTTGCTTCACGTACACTACTACAGGCAAAACACGATGTGTTGTCACAAAGCCTACTGGGATCTCCAAAATTACAAGATGTTTCAGGTGATTCCGTTGATTGAGCGGTTTCTCCTGTTACATTTGTTGGTCATTTATTAGTCATCGAGACTCATCAACTGCAATTTCAGTGTCGACATCAAGGCTAGTTTACCTGGAGTCCATATAGCAAGCAGATAGGGGCATGGGTCATCTGGCTCTCTTTTGTCCAGCTGCAAAATCATCATTATATAAGTTAATTGAGCAATATGCAGAGGATTAAATGTTAACAATATGCATAAATGTCATAATAAGTAATTTCACTAGTAATATGCTCACCCCTTTCAATAAAGGATGAGAGTCTGGAAGCTCATAGCTGCAATCTTGTAAGCAGTAAAGTTAGATTTGATGGTAACTAATGGCTATATAAATGTAACACAGGAAACAAAGTTATGCATACACTTGGTGTTCAGTGCGCAACCGGTTGATATGTTTTAGCTTTGGCTGAGGAATAGAAGCAGCTTGTGATGTTAGAGCAACCAAAGCTTTTGACATGTCTCCATCTTGAAGTTCCATGCTACTCTCTTGAATAATAGTCTGCAAATTCTGAGCAAACCTTTCGATATTCAATTTAATGGTTGGAATCTCATCTGGATCCTCATAGAATGCATCTTCGATATCTCTTTCCAAAACTTCTAAACATTCAGGTTCTGGTGACGCCGGCTCTTCAATGATAGGCTCACATTGTTTAGGGGCGGTCACCTTTGAGTTTGATACATTCTCATGTAATGCTAGGGACTTTAAGCCAGTTGTTGGATCAGAATCATGCTTTGCAAGAATATTCCCCTCAAGTTGAGGTAATGGCATAAGGTTAGTAGTTGGCTTTGAGATCTTTTCACTCATCGTTGGATTTGCTGAGCTTGCAAGACCTTTTTCTTTTGGACCTGGTAGTGCCAGCCTTGCATGAATTGTTTCCAGAAATATAGTATTGTATCATTGAAAGGCATTTTGCTGCATATGAGCAGAGGGCCAGCTGATGTGTTTAACAGTGCCACAGATGAGGAGCTGCTTAACATATCAATTCCACCTGCATATCATACATACATCCAGGAACTATGATTAGAATACATGAGTGTCAAATAATCCCATACTTCGTTTCAAGTCTCAAACTGATTGTCGTTGATAAGAATTATGGATAAGAGATTACCATTATGTTGTCCCCACTGTGAATGAGACATCTATAGAAGCAGGAGGACCACCAATAAAATGCTTATATTTTCCCTGTCATTTGAAGATCTTCCATGTTCAACTCCACTATGCAAAATTCTTCTCTTTCAACTTGCAGTTTGTGCTATTCTAGTTCTAGACATTAACCAATCCCATTCTAGTTTAGAGGTCTTGATGACTCAAAAAGCTCAATATTGTTGTAGAATAACTTTGCAAATATGTGGCAAATGCATGGAAAAAGCATCCAATCAGTTATCATCGGTCTAGGTTTGTAAAAGAAAGAAATATTCTTATCAAACAAGTCTGCTAGTATATGGAAAACACAATGAAAAGAACATGCAATTAGCTATCATTGGCTCTGGGTTTGACCCCTCGATTATGAGAGGATTAGGGTCAGAGAAGTATGTGAGTTTGCTGGCCAAATTCTCATTGCAGTAGACTTTGACTTATCACTAGATGGCTGGGTGCAAAGTAGAAAACTTTCATAGTTTAGAAAAGAGATGATATGTGGGAGATACATGAGGTTGCATTGAAAGAAATCACCCAATGATGATTATCATAGCAAGAAACCACTTTAAGAAAGACGTCTTCATGCTTCTTGGAATTTTAAGTTGAAGCCAAAGTCTTTGAGGAGTGGTTTGAAGCTCCCTCTCAACCTAACACAGAAGGGTGTCATTGTCTTTGGGATCTATATCTAGATGTACCAGGTACGATAGTAGTAGCAGAGTCCTCATAAGTAATGGACATCTAGTCATCCCAAGGATGAGTTAGCATGCTTTTTACAGCCTTTTGTTTAATTGTTCCTATCTCAAACTTTTCAATGGCTGACCAGGAGTTTGACCCCATTCTCTATTAGAGACTGAACAAATGAGAAAATAGTCAGTGACGTCTTCGCCCTGGGAAAGCTTAAATGCCAACAACTTCTGTAGATGTGTGAAACTTTGCTGGTGTCCTTATTGGAGTAACTGGAGACAATTGCAAAGCCTTTGCAACAGGCATATCTCTTGACAATTATGTGCCATCTTTGTATTTTACCTTGGTATGTTCATGGTTACCTACTTGGCTTATGTGGAGCTATTGTTGTTGTGGATTTTGCTCAGGCACTGTAGTCAACCTGGTATCCAAGGGTTGACTGCTTAGTAGGTTTCTGGACCTAATTAGGCATTCCTCTGTGCTGCATGGTCAGCTTCTGGGCCCTTGGGGAAACTGCCCAGCTCTTGAGCCAGCCCACTGGCCTGTTTGTGTAATAACCATCTATCCTTGACTTCACCAGCATGGCAGGGAGCCGACCCCTATTCACCCAATGTCTGTAGACAGATGAAGATGAAACTGCACCCTTGCTGCACCATTTCAGTTGCTTAGCAGTTTTGCCGACAAGATCTAAACCTCAAACCAACTCTATTGGTCCCCCTCCCTCTCTCCTTTGTCCTCTCTTTTTGTCTTGAAGGAAGGAATGATATGTGACTCCCTGTAGGTTGTTGAGGGAGGGACCCCACTAATGCCAGGCCTTCTAGCGGCGTCGTGTCCTCCAGGGAAGGAAGGTGCTTTCAAGTTTCAAAGATTGCACCCTCCTCTCTAATATGTAAATAATACCTCTACTACTCTTTCCCCTTAGTTTATTACTAAAGTTCATGGCGCATTAGAGTTAAAAGGTATTGATAAGTCAATTCAATTTGAAATCCTTAGTATGTATTTTGTGTTATAATCTTGATATTTGATACTTGTTAGTCTGTGTTTTTTTTCTTAAATCCATTTAATTGCAACATTTGCAACGTATAGTTTAGGGCATTATATGTCTGTGTGAGAATATGTATATAGATGTATATATATTGGTCAAAATATATGCATATATATTATTTTAAAAAGGTACAAGTTTGGGTTTATAAGGCGCTCAACAAGGCAAAAGTTATGGTGTGGGTATCATATTGCTTGATGGGAGACTCAGATTCAGAATATCATGAGAAGATGAGATTAAAGTCACCTCAATTACATCTCTAAATATTATCTAAGATTGTGTTATGTATTGATTACAATCCACATAGCCAACAACATTGAGATCATCATATCATTAATTTATGTGAATCTAGTATTTTTCTCATTTAAGTAAACTTATCACCCATTTGTTTTTTTTTACATATATCCTCTGCTCATATGCATGTAGAAACTCAAATATGCATCAACATGAATCCCACACCCTTGAGTAACATGAAAATAATGAACATAAATGTAATGTCCAGAAAAACTCTGCGATGAAGAAACCTAATAGATAAAATATCTAAAAATGTTACTGAGTAGAATCTATTCAGAATTTACCAATAAAATTGATGAGAAATAATACCTAACTATTGTAGTATTATATAATTGTATAACTATTGTAGTTAGATTGGTTTGTAAACCGGTCAGGCTAGTTGTGTTCACTAGGTTTTTGCCCTGGTTGTGCCTATTGTTTATTTGTCTCAACTTTGTTGCTCTAGGTATTCCTATAGGCAAGTGTTAGTTTCTCTCAATAATAGCATTTCAAATATGGGGTACTTTCTAAATCAATCTTTATACCATAAAAGGGGTACTTTCTAAATCAATCTTTATATCTGAATGCCAATCGTAGGTCATTTCTTGTCAAATTTAACAAACTCAAGTTCTGAACTCATATGGGCTACTTAAAACCAACTAGTCGGTCTTATAGAAACATACTGACCTCCTGTTCAGACTCAGGATATTCGTCATCATCATCAGAGTCATCATCCATTATTGAAGATTGCTTGCTAATATCATTTGTGTGATTCACTGATGAAATTGGTTGCAGGGACACATCTTGAGTTCTTTGATCCTTCTTAGAAGATGTAGAATTTCTTTGCATTTTCAAACTCAATGTTGTCCTCGAAACTTTCTGAGTGTCATCTCTCTGTGAATACCATTCACACAATCCTGTCAGAGGAATACTCTGATGTATGAATTGTTTCCAAAAATATAGTACTGTATCATTGAAAGGCATTTTGCTGCATATGAGCAGAGGGTCAGCTGATGTGTTTAACAGTGCCACGGATGAGGAGCTGCTTAACATATATATTGAAGTTTAGAAAGCATATTAATTTTAGAATAGTTCATTATAGACATTCGACCATCCAAATTGTCATAATTTTAGTCAACCAGCTTTTTAAATTTACAATTTCAATTTTTATCTCTATAAGTTATAGAACAAAAATGTACCTGCAACGCTGTTCAACATCTGAAGTATACAGTGCTGCTGATATGACCAAAAATAACCAAGCCCCCATCCCTTCAAATCTATTTGCATAAGATGTTGTACTCGTTCCCGATGTCTTCCATTCCTTGGTTTAAGAGGAGATATAGTAAACCCACCACCTAAACAATAGCAGAACACAAACAAAAAATCATTTGAATTGAAAATCCATAACAACAAGCTAAAAATAAATGCAGAGGAAAGAAAATATACTCTCAATATGAGCTCTCACAAATCCAGGTTGTGTACCACATTCCACATGTTCCCTTGACCTAAACAGAACAACTGTTGAAACGACATCACAATGTGTTAGTGAAGCAATAGGAAAGAGCAAAAACAACAGACATCTCAATACTAACCATAACTTCCATCATCATTGCTACGCCAGTAGCGCACATAGCAAAGATCTCAAGGCCAAACAAACCTAAGTATAATGTGTTACGAAGTTTGGCTAATGATGCAGGATGAAATACCGAAGTATTATCAATAAACCACACAATAATATGCTATTGATTATCATGTACCAACTTCTTAGCTAAGACCTAACTATTGCATGCATCTAGGTAATAACACACTACAATGCTGAAAGGTGGCTCTTCATATACAATGCTTTATTAGATTGGTGAATAAACCCACTGATCTAGTACAGACACCACGTTTATGCACTTATGAATGTAGAGGTAACGATCGGATAGTCATTAGGCTTTTTGTTTGACTTTTCATTTTGCTTTTATTTGGGCTTTTGTAAAGCCATATAATTTGACTTAGAAAGTACTTTCTAAGTCAATCTTTATATAACTAAAATTTTTATGCTTCAATTGCCAAATATAACAGAAGGTTATAATCATGTATCAAGGAAATTGTAGCGAAAGCCCCAAAATTATGGTCTTTAACTAAAAAAAAAAATTGTATAAGCTCAATAAGAGACAAACATAAGAAACAACTCTAAGAAACTCAGCTGCAACACCTGTCAATAAATAAGGACAGAGCATAGCCTTGTCTTCAATAAAGGAGGGTCACTTCTAGTCTTCGTGGAATCGTTGAGAACAGAAGTATAAGATGCATCAGTTCATAATAGATATAAAAAGGCAGAATAAAAAAAGAGAGATCAAGGACCACCTCAACCATTTGTGATACATATGCTTTGGATGCTAAGAGAGTCCTAATCTTCATTGTTTAGAATTGGGACTTGAACTGAACTCTGTATTGAATTAAACAATAGTAAAACCAAACCTAAGAAATCAGTAAGCCACTTAATTAGTACCTAAATATTGAATGAATATGCAAGTATTCAATCCTCATACTTGATCTATGAAATATAACAACCATGAAGTACCTTCCATTTTGAAGCTTGTGGAAGTCAATTTTCTCCTAAATTCATTTTTGTGATACCATTGTTTGATTTAACAAAATAAGTGGTTCTCCATTCCAAGCACCATTTTCTCCACTCACCAGTGTGTATATCTATACACTTTGCAAGATCAAAGCCTAGACAAAAAGAAAAAGGACATAAGGCTCTGCCAGAAATGACCCATGCGTGAAAGCAAATCCATGAAGGCTTCAACTGTAGGCAGAAAGAGAGCCACACAACAACTCAATAATAAGATAAATCTTTTCTATAGCTCGAACACAAATAGGACTCTATAGCACATGCTGACTTTGTAACTAAAAAGAAACAAAGGTTGACCTTGCAACTAAAACTTGAGTATACAACAGTTGACTAGATTTGGCACACCACTAGGTTTCAGCCCACATCTGTGAACACAGTCTACTGAGAAATAGGGCTGGAGGATTCCAAATAGCCCCTATAAGGAACCAGCATAGCCTTGCCTCTAGAAGAGGGACAAGTATTGAAGGTTATAATCATGTAGCAGGTTGTATCCAAACTCTGAACCATAGACGTTTTAGCAGAATTTTTTTTAAAAGATGCTGGTGACAACAAGCTATACCATATATATTATCATTTTAACACAATAGTAGGATATAGAGATGAGTTCAGTGATAATAACCCTCCAGAACAAATCAAAATCTCCCTTCTGAGCTTACATTGGGACATCAAGGGCCTAATGCAATGTGGCCTTAGAGAAAAACTTGGATTACTATATAATAAAAGCAATCATTCCCAAGAATTCAGATGAGGCAATAGATAGCCATTGTCAGCACAAGAAGCCTCCTACAAAAATATAGAGCAGAAATCAAAGAGTAGATTGAATGAAGTGAGAAAATTACAACAACGAAGCTATCATAATGTAATGACAAATGCCTTTGCAAGAAGCTATGAAGTCTGAAGCTTGGTCACTATGTTGAGGGTGTTGTCGATCAAGAGAATCTGCATATAATAGTTCAACAATGAATAATCAACAATAGCACTAGATTTCAGGTTGTTCCATACAATAGTTCAGTGATTAATGTACAATACTTCAGCTATACAATAATCTAAAAATTGCAGGCTGTTCCATACAATGTTTCAGTGATTAATAATCACCAATAGCACTAGAACTGTGCTCTGAAATTGGATTTACCTTCACAGAGTCCTATATTTTTTCTACAGCCTACCTAACATTTTATCTAATATCAAAATGTTGCCCAGACTTATAGTTCCATTGAGCTGTGTAAAGATATTTTAAAGTGCCATATATTCATGGTTGGAATGTGGCAGGTTACCAGTAATCTTTGATTGTTATGTTAAAATACATATAAAATATTGTGATTTTGAACCCCTGAATCCAAACAGGTCCTAAATTCACCATGACCAGTCTTTTTAGCACATAGAAATATATTAAGAAAGATCACCATCTAGTAGCATAGATTTCGTGAATGCCTACATATGCATATTTTTGCCCCCTAATCTGAGACAGGATTTGTGCAGCCAATTTCGATCTTGCCTCAAATTAGGGGCAATAGTATGCATATGTAGGCATACACCTGCACTATGCCCAAAAGAAATTCTAGCACTATGCCCAAAAGAAATTCTTACAATTGTAGGATCATTATGTGGCGTTGGAGGGGGGGCTTGTCTTTCCACCTACAGTGATTGGTGGTGCAAGTAACACAACATTCTTCGTTGGTTTAGAGGTTGGTCCTGATAAAATAATAGAAAGCATACTAGTTTTTTCTGGAAGGCTTGTTCTTAACATTTATGTGGATGGTCTCGCCTTAATAAAACCAAAGTTACAACAAAAATCATTCAATTAGCTACTAAGCTGCAAAGAATACATTATACAGGTAAGAAAAGGAAGAGAATGAACTTAATAATTCTATAAACAAAATGGTTGCTTGGTAGTGATGAAAATAGGTGACACATCTCTGTGTTTATCAATAAAAATTCAACCTGACAAGCTCCAATACATAAACATACGACATTGTGAAAAGAAAATCATAGTATGCCGAAAAGGAAATGGTTAATAAAGACTAATACATTAGGTTCATAGGTGATAAATGGATTAAAAAATATATATGAGTAGCATAGATGAGAAAGCATGCATATCCACAGATACATAAGTGGATTATAGTACTATCATGATTGTAAAATTTGAGAACCAGCCTAATGAAATGAAGGAGCTATTTTCAACTGTTGTGGAAACACGTACAATTCGCCTATGAAGTGTACATATTATGTATTATGTTGTAAGAGAGTGATCTTTAGCCATTTAAGCCTATGTATAGATCACTACTGTGTTAGTGCTATCACATATAGAGATGTGGATAGTGGTCATCCTATGCCAGCTTTTCTTACCAATAGAACCAATTTCCCTTTAAAGGATGGATCCTTCTTGACTTGCCATATTCAGATCAATATCCATGTCAAATACATTTGTCTGGCCTCTCCAACAGTCACAACTTAACTATCATACACTCTAACAGTTAGAGGTTCCGTTAAAATCAACTTGCTACAAGGGAAAGCACTACTAATAGAAGACAAATTGTCTTCATTTAGAAGATGATCCACATGGGATCCATAAAAGATTATGAAAGCCCATCATCTTTAATGAAAATTGATACGTTCCTTATTAGTATGGATAGTGCATACCATTTCCCATAAGTCTGTATTATCTAAGAGCCAAATCCTAAATGTTACACTAATTGTAATAATTAAGAAAATTATATACATGTATGCTTACAAGCATTTCAAAATAAGTCTGAATCTAGGAGGAAGGCGATCCCTATACCATTTCAATCTGAAGACTACAATTGTGAGGGTCTTAAGAGAGAACTACTCTAAAAGACTACTGCACATTAGCTTTTGGATGATGTATAATATGTTAGTTAGTGAGAAATGGACTCAAACCCGACAACTGAAAATGTTTAACCATGGAAGATGTAACAATGCCAACCCATTTGACAAAAAAATGAACATTGAACTGTGATGTTAAACAAAAAAATGAAGAAAAGATGAATAAAATATAGCTACTGCATTGCAGAAAGTCAATTCCATAAAAGAGAAACCAAGGGATGCTTCACACTCGCTCTATCCCAAACAAGAAGAACTTACGATTTAGTACATATACTAAATATGCATAAAAGTCCTACTACCACATAATACAGTAATTTAATAAGAAGCAAAACAAATTCCTTTGGCGTGGGAACTGGGAAAAGGACATCAAATGGTGGTATATCTTTGGAGTCCCCTTTCATAGATAGTGCCTTCATTATGTACTTCAAATGTTTGGGATTCTATATGGAGGTGTATCCTATTATTCAGGAACAATTCAAGCAATTACACCTTAGTTAAGGTGCATCTATATTAAATGAAACTGAACATATATGGGCATTCATATTTAAAATGCATTTCTATACTCTAAATAAACAATTATATCATGCCTTTCTAGAACAGAGTTTATTGAAAAAGATATATGATGGACCTACAAATATAGTGGTCAAATGAAACTATGAATGCCAAAATCAAACAGTATAAGGAAGCCAAGATTTGTATACTTCTTTGCTAGCTGTTCTGGTGTGTGGACTGAAAAAAACATGCTATTGTGGCCCTCCGCTGAGAATGAAAATGAACAAATCATGGGCATATGGGAGAAGGTTGATATTATCAAAGTCAGTGATGTAGAACTCAAATTCCTCACTAGAAATGCCAATGTGGAAGATGAGGTTGCCATGTGACTCTAGCAACTACAAACACGATCTCAGGATCTCTTAATCTAAAGGTTGTGATTGTAGAAGAACGAAAGCATAATTCTGAACAAACTGAACTTTTGCTTGCTAAAAGAAGAGATTAATATCCAAGTATGGGATCTCTGTAGAAGAGTTGATAAGTGTTCATACTAGTAGATGATATTAATTATCATAGTTGTTAGCATGTTAAGACTAACAGATTGGATTACTGCAAGATATTAAAACATGATAGAAAATAGTTGGCATACCTGATATTTTTGTTGTACCTGGCGACCTTGGCCGATTCACCAGCAAGCTTCTCGAAGATTTCGTTGTTGAAGGAGTTCATGATGTCCATGGCCCTACTGGAGATACCAATGTCAGGTTCATCTGCTTCAGAACCTTGAAAATGTAGATCTTGTAAGTCTCGATGCTTTTGGCCTTGCTTTTCTTCTTGGATGCCTTGTCATCTTCCTTAGTAGGGCGCTTCTAATCCCTGGGCTTCTTCTCTGTTGGGGCCTTCTCAGCCTTCTTCTCCTCAGGCTTTTCGGCGATGGGCTTATTCTCCGCTGGATTCTTCTTGGCCTTTGGTGCCATCAGTAGCGGGGGTATTGAGGAGGTGTATGAAAGGAATAGGGCAGAGGAATCAGAGGTGTAGAGAACTATTTGTGAATTTAGAGATTGAGATGGAATCGATCATTGATCAACAGAGAAGGCTTGGTATGATTAGGAAGAGAAGAAGGTGATGTGAAGAGAGGGATATCGGATCGGGGTTCCAGGGGAGGAGAAGAGAGTGCGAGAGAGAGCTTGCAATTGGTAGGGGTGGAACAATCGAGGTGGGCGGGGTGTCGCGCGTGAAACTGCGCTAATAGGTGGGGGAGTAGTGTGCTGAAAATTTTAAATTTTCAATGTTTTGGTTATTAGAGAGAGGTTGGCGGAAGATGAGTTGAAAAAGATATTATTTGTAGTCATTTGAATATGTAGCTAGTTTTGTAGTAATTACAATTAACTATAATTGTTTTACTTACATTTTTATAATTTGTATGGAAAAATAGTTTTTAACTACAAGTACAACATATGTAGTTAGAGAAATTATTTTACTTACATTTTTATAATTTGTATGGATCTATTTTCACTTGTTGCAACTCCACAATGGCTAGTAGCACTTTTCTGCACTTTTCCGTACAGTGCAATCGGTCGAGTTTCTATAAGTGTAACTCGACCGATAGAGTAAAAGACAAAGCCGATATTCAGACCATCGGTCGAGTTTGTCCTGAGGAAACTTGACCGACCAATGAAAATCGATTTGGTCAATTACTCCATCGGTCGAGTTCTGTGTAAACACAACTCGACCGATGCAATCTCCAGAAAATTGATCAAGGATGATCGGTCGAGTTTTCAGGCTGGGAAACTCGACCGACAGAGTGCCTGTAATCAATTTTCAAAGTTGCATCTAAAGTGCTCTAATATTCGATCTAAGTGCTCCTGATATTTTTCTAAGATTAATTACAAGTCATACAATCATTACAAGTGATTTACAACATGATTCTAATGGATTTACATCATATTACAAAAATGTGCACTTGTATGACTTTGACTTGTCTTTTCTCTAATTTGATATGCGCAAGTTAGGGCATTTGGAGTGTGTCTATACCTAATCTGAAATCACTCAAGTAGAGACATTAGACACCAATATGTGGAATGGTTAGTCATCATCAAAACACGGGTTTAGTCAATTTAGACGTGAGTCAACATTGACCTAATTGACCTTGAGTCAACAATCTCCCCCTTTTTGAAGATGACAAACCATTCCATAAATGTATTGAAAGCTTTTAAGTAAAATCATACCTTTGGAGAAACCTAGAGTTTTCAATGGAATTGAGTTCATACGCTCCCTCTCAATTGATGTGCATGGAGTTTTCATACTCCCCCTCAATTGATGCTATTTCTCCTGCATGGTTTGCTTTCATAACATTTATAGAATACTATGTCTTCTACTCATATATGTTCTACACAAATATGTCTTCTCCCATTTACCTTCTCCCTTTTACATGAACATACTTCTCATCTTCATGTAAGACATGCCTTCTTCCTCTTTTAAAAGAAGACATACCTTTCTCCCCCTTTGTCATTTCAAACAGTGGGGTTATGAAGAAATAAGAAGCGTCACTTGTTAAAGAGAAAAGAGATAACACAAATATATATAAGGAGAGTAGAAGATGCACAGATAGGGGCTTGTCCAAGAATAGAAAGAAAAGCAAGTTAAAACATATACTTGAACAACCCAAAATGCAAGATGAAGTGCTACAGAAAAACAATAAAACATAATTTTGACCCTCAAGATGACGGAATTTGACCAAAAACCATCAGAGCTCATTGCAAAGTAATGAGTCTTTCTCATAAGGTTGTTTCTGCATGAAAAACACTAGTCTTGCACCAAAAACTAAAACTGGAGCAAAATCTGCATAAAATCCAAAAATACTCCAATTTCTACATACAATGTAGATCTATGTACCCTACTGATAACACCAAATTTTATGACATTTTTTCCCTTTATTCTGTTATCAAAACTACCCTTTTCTGCTATTTTCCTCTATTTTATTAGCATTTTCACAATAATTGGCCAAGCAACGCTCTTATTCCAGTTTTTCCTATCTTTTACAGGGTTTTCCTCGTTTTTGCGCAATAAGGCCGATTCCGGCCCACAATAAGTCTAAGCCCGTCTCGACCTTCCTGGCGCCCGATACAACCCTGCCCGACAGGGGCTGGGCGACACAAGAATCATCGGCGGAGAAGGGCGCCTTGCGAAAGGGACGTACCGGCCGACACACCTTCTACCCGACAGGGAGCCGAAGCCGCCCGACGACCCAGCTCGTCGAGCGACACGACCACCCACCGGCAGGCGTGCCGCCAGCCACGTGACCGATAGCCAGCACCTCGCGCTGAAGGCATACCTGTATCGGCCGTCCACATCCATCGACCTGCGTATAAGGGGGCTACGTGGCGTTTCCAGCACCATAACTCCTTCAACCGCTGGTATAAATAGCAGCTACAGGAAGCCGAAAAGACAAGTCGAAAACGTCAGAGGTTGGATAGGTCGGGACGGCTAGCCAGTTCACCGTTCGGACAGTTGGGGACTTGAGCGATCTACGAAAGAAGTGCGAGAGCAACCGTATCGTGCCCCAATGCTCGTACCGGGCGACACTAGGTGAGCTCTTCCTCATCCCGAGAGGGAGGGGATCGGTTCACCTAGGACTGTACCGGACGACACTGAGGGCCGATATCGGCCGACGTAGACACACGACACGAGTGCCTGACAGCAATGCCCGACAGTAGTATATGTAATCCTTGGCCGACACGATACCGAAACCGATACGCTCTCCCCATCAGTCGTGCCGCCTGAGAGGGCGTGCCGCCCGACATGAGCGTATCGGCCAGGGTCTTCGAATGATATAGTCGTCCGTCAGTCGTGCCGCCTGAGAGGGTGTGCCGCCCGACACAGATGTACCGGGATAGGTTCCTGGACGGTATCGGGCTGGGAGTAGTAGTAGTCTGTCGCCCTTCTACATCAAGAAGGCGACATCTATCTTTAATTCTGTTATTTAAATTCTTAGCTTATGCATTGTATTAGACCCTTATTGCTGATAGAAATAGAAATGCTAAATTGCTCTTTGTTTAATGCTTAGTGCCTTATGATTGGGTAACTACTGTGTTGGATATCTGAACTCTAGCTTGCATGTTTTGGATCGCGTTTCGCTTAGCTACCGAATCGTCTTTCCTGTCGCAACTACTTCGAGAGTTGGGTTGTGGCTCTAGTGTTCGGTCCGATTCTGGAGTACGAGAGTGCGCGGAACGAAGTTGTTTTAGTATCATTCCACTCTAACTTGAGTCCAGCGACCTCGAGAGGGGTGTTGAAGCTTGGTTAGAGGCACCCGCTCTGAGAGGAGGGGTGCAGGGTATTACTGCTACCGCTTATCTTTCTAAAAGTCTTATCCCTTGCATTACGCCTTAAACTGCAGGTTACCTTTCTATTTTCTGTTGCATGAAAATTCCTAAAAATTGCTAAATGACAAAATCTTAATCTTTCTCGTAACTCCAGTTGGAGATAGTTTTCTTTGATTTAATAGTGACATCTGGTTGTTCCCTTCGGGGAACTTCATTATCTCTTTATATCCACCGGAGTGTAGAGTGTCGATTCAGAGTCGTCAACACAACCCACCTTGTCCCTGTGTTCGACCCCGTATGACTACTTCGACCCCGTAAACAAAGTTGCGGGGGCCTAGAAGGATTCGGGTTATAAATGCGAAGGCTCGACTACCTCAAATACGCCTCCAATTTCAGGACGCGCGATTTAGGCCGGTCAACTTTCTGGCACCGTTGCCGGGGACAAGGCAATTGGCACTGTTGACGAATCTGAATCCACTAACTACACTCCCGTGCCTCAAGCTTAGAAATAGGCTTGACAACACTTCTCTTTCTTTTTCTTTTTCTTTTACTTTAAGCATCATTCTTTACCCCAATTATAATTTTCTAAACATGACTTTTATGCGGATTTCAGGTACTCTGATCTACTAAACACCGATACTGTCAACCATGCCTCCTCGCGTAGAGCCATCTTCAGGAAACGAAGGCCCGGGAGGGAGGCCAGCTTCGCCTCCACCGGAAGACAACGACCGGTATAGTGATCATGAGCGGCAAGAAGATCTAGGATCACCAGGGCATGAGGAAGAGCATCATCAGCATAGACGTCGTCGGAGACACAGGAGGAATCATGATAACCGGGAGCGACGCCGAGACGCCAGCAATAGTGACGACTCGGAGGAAGAAGAGAAAACTCTGAGAGAATTGGCTTCTACCAAGGCCAATAGATCGAGGTGCCCCGTTATCATACCAAGGTTCAATGCTACAAACTTTGAGCTCAAGCCATCTGTGATCTCCATGATTCAAAATAAAAGCTTTAGGGGGAGTTCTAAGAGCGACAACCCTTACCATCACCTTGATGCTTTCAAAAATATCTGCGACACCATAAAGATGCGAGGGGTTCCCCAAGAGGTCATTTACTGCAAGGGTTTCATCTTCTCTTTGGAGGATAAGGCTCTATCATGGTACCTTGGGCTACCCCACCTAGCGTTGAATGGATGGGGAGAACTGGCTGACGCATTTGTAAACAAGTTCTACCCCACGGAGAAGACGATGAGAAACAAGTTAAAAATCACGTCTTTCACGCAAAAGCCAAATGAAAACCTCCACGACGCCTGGGAACGATATCTGGAATATCAGAGGGACTGCCCTCACCACAACTTCAAGAAGGGTTTCCTGGTCTCCACCTTCTACAATGGGCTCACTCCCGATGAAAGGGTATCGCTGAATGCGGCAGCAGGAAGTGATTTCTTAGGGAAGAAGCCAAGCAAGTCCGAAAAGATCATTAGGAACATGGCTGAGTTGAAGGCCGATGTTGACTATGATAGATCTGATAGAGGGCAGGCTAAGAAGGCAGGGGAAGGAATCTTTCTTGAGTCTAAGGCTCTGGAAAACATAACTTCTCAGATTCAAAGGATAGCAACAGATGTGAAACAACTGAAGGATAATGGAGGAAAGGGGAAGAAGCAAGTTGAGAGAGTCATGAAATGTGTTACCTGTGGTGAAGGAGGACATGAGGTAGACAACTGCGTCTACACCAAACCCGGCACCGACAGTGACTCCGACTCGAAAGAAGAAAGGATCGAGAATGTATCCTACATGGGCTTCAAAAGACCAGACCACCCTGGATTTAGTTATGGCAACAAAGACGCGGCCGAGAACTCACATCAGCTAAACACCCTGGCCAGGCCCGTGCAACCTTTTGAAAAGAGAGTGGGATCAGGCCAATACACCAAGAACAGCCAGTTCCAGCCAGCAAAAGGTAATTTCCAAGCACCAGGAAAGTACCAAGGCCCGCCCCGTGAACAGGAGAAAGGGGTGAACCAATCCGAAGTGATCGGCCAGTTGTTCGATTTTGTCAAGAAACAGGACACTGTTAATCACCAGTTAGCGCAAAGTGCGCTGTCCAACTCGGGGGTTTTGAGCTCGTTGCAGGTCCAGTTGGCAGATATGAAGACACATCAGTGCCAAATCGACCAGCAGCTAGCGCAGCTCGCCGAAATTATGAAGAATCCTGTAGGGAAGATCCCGTCTAACACCGAACCAGCTAAAAGATAGATCAAGATGAAGAAGCTGAAAGATGTCTAGCTGTAGACAGGAAATGCAGCGCTCCTCGGGAGGCAGCCCGTGTTTTATTTTCCTAGAATAGGATGTTATTTACTTTCTTGCAAGGCAGACATTACAAACATTATGGACTGTAATAAGGCCCGAGTCAGTGCATGCGCACATGTGCTGACTCTTTTTGTTTTAAGGGCCACCGCTTTAGTTTTGTCAGGATGGGTAATACCATCTGAGGCCGGGTTTAGCCTTAGGCCAATGATGTTTTACCCGCCTGTCGCCTCTTGCTCTAAGTGGGTTTTTCTTCGGAGTTTTGTCCCGAAAAATCTTGTATCGGTCGGGCGAAGTCTGGTCTAGAAAATCTTTTTCCCAGACCAGATCGGGCGGCACACCAACCGACATACAGATTGCGCCCGTCCCGGGAGGAAATGTTTTTACCGCAACATTCGGCCGCTATAAATAAGGCAAAAACTTTACCGTGTCGCGCTCCCGGACTTAACCTTTTTCAGTTACCATATCGCGCAGTACTTTTCTTGCCCTCCGCTCCCGTATCGCGCAGAGGCCTCTTTCGATCCCGTGACGCGCAACACTTTAAGGAAAACAAAGGTATCGCGCGACAACCGTATCGCCCGAGCATACCCGATACAGACCTTTATCGCGTACGATGTATCGGGCAAGGATTTTATGTTGATTTTTCTTGTCGCCCGGTACTGTTATCGCGTGACACGCTTCTCTCGCACCTGCCCGATACATCTGTGTCGGGCAGTGACCGTATCGTCCGTTTATTCTTGTACCGGGCAGCGCTCTTTCAAGACCCTGCCAGGCACTCAGTTCCTTTTGGTCGTATCGCCCGACACGGTTGTATCGGGCAAGCTTTACCTGATCTTGTCTCAAGTCCCGACACAGTCGTGCCGGGGTGCCTTTCCCCTTATTTAATTTTTCTGTTGATAACAAAATAGCATTTATTTGATTAATGATAGGGATGGCACGCACAAAGATAACCGTTAGACTAGTTGGCGAGCAAGGCAGGAGAGTCGTCACCGAACCAGAGGCAGAGGTGGCCACTATCGGGCAGAAGCGCTCGAACCCTGAAGCAGCTGGACCCTCAACGTATGGAAAGAGGGTGAGGACAGAAGAAGCGGGCACTCCAGCTGCATCACCTGCTCCAACAACAGACCCTTGGAACACACGCCATGAAGGTTCGTGCAAAGAGATGAAGAGCACGGACGTCGGTATGCTGAGCTAGGAGCCAAGCTCTACAGGCCTAGCAGGTTCGGCCACCAGTCATCCTTCATGCAGTTGGGCATCTTCGGGAGACTGGAGGACGTACTTGTTGTAGCCGGTCTGAGGCAAATCTGCTTCAGCCTATCCGCCTCCTACACCGAGCTCACAAGAGAGTTCATGGCGTCTCTTCACCGAGTAAAGAATACACCTGCAGAAGCCAGAATGTATGGCGGAGCAGACAAACTCCAGGGGCGGCTTTACAATGCAGAGCACGTCATTTCGGAGAAGCTGCTCAACCAGATTTTCTCCTCCAGCGAAGAGGAGAGAAGGAGGCTAGATAACGGTGCAAGGATCACCGAAGAAGACGGATTCAACCCCGTAGATATCTGGGAAAAGCTAACCGGGGAGTCATCTTTCAAACCCGGAAGCAAGGTGGCGGCAGTGCACTCGTGCTTCTGGAGGATAATACACAAGCTGGTGGCGTGCCTCCTCTTCAGCAAGAACGAGTCCAGCAACATTTACTCTGAGGAACTCCACGTCATGTGGCACATGATGGAGGGCCGAACTATCAACCTGGGGCGCTTCTTGCTGAACAGGCTGCACCCAATAAAGGATGCCACCAAGGAATATTGCATGGGTGGCATCGTGAACCTAATCGCGGTAGGGTTAGGATACCCGCGTGAGCCGCGCAGCCTCTCAAGAACGAGAGGGGATGAGTTGATCAACCTCAAGTACCTCATGAGGCCGGGTATAATAAAGAAGGAGGGGTGGAGTTACTTCTACAAGTTCGCACGGACAAAGATCCTTCTTCCGCTTCCTCGTTGCGCCGCCTACGACGCAGAATAGCTAGTCTTCACCATAGCCGAGATCGAGGCTGTGGCAGCGGGCGCAAGCTGCGCTCCGCCCCCAAGAAGCCAAGAGCGGGGGATCATCAGGGGGGCTATCCCGCAGGGTACTCGGCATGACGTATTTTCAACAGCTCCTGCCGGGCAGCCCACTACCTCGGAGCCACGAACGACAGCCACGACAACAAGGCCGGCGGTGGTGAGAGAAGAACCGGCGATCGTGGAGGTCGTCGAGACAAGGACTGGAACTGCAGCGAGAGAGACGGCTGCAGTCCCCGTAGTTTCTACTGCGCCCCTAAGGGCAACTGATGAATTACAACCGGATGTCAGCGATGAGGTATTCGCCGATATCCTGCAAATGGAGATCGAAAGAGCACATGTGACACCGACACCACCGCCAAAGTCACATGTTGCAGTTGTTGAGGAGATCGTCGACAGAGTCGATATGGGGCAACATCCGTCCCCCACAACACGGTCTCCTCCGATACAACAAGAGGGTGGGGCAGCACCGACACCTCTCCCAGAAGCATCAGCCGCGCAAACAATAGAAGTAGGTTCCGCCTCGTCAGGCAGACCTTCGCGCGGGAGGAGCATTTCGAGATCAAGGGGGAGACAAGCGGAAAACCCTCCTTTGCTCGGAATGATGCTAGGACAAGAACTCGATTTCTTGCGGGAGGTAACGGAAAACAATTCTACTACATTTCTTTCCCTAACCCGCAAGTTTTCGATTTTCGAACAGAGGCTGGATAGGCAGGAACGAGAGCTGCTGACTTTAGCCAGCCTACCTGGCCGGCTAGAGGCAGTGAATGCCATGCTTCAACAAGTTCTGCTGCGCCTTAGCGAGATCGAGGGAAGGCTGAACAGGGAGGACGACCATCCACGCCCAAGGCAGCCGACAAGATCGCCGTCGCCTCCTGGTCCGGGCTCTCAATCCTCGTCGTCAAGAGCGTCGTCAGGATCGTCCTCATCCACCTCCTCCTCCGGCAGATCGTCATCAGCAACCGGAGGAATTTCTTCACAAGGGCAGGGTTATGAAGCTCCTTCCAGACGAGAAAGCCCTTTTGAGCTGAATGAGGCCGCTCCCTCAGCCCCCTTTGACGAAGCTGAGAATAACAACGAAGATATCAGCGTCGGGGAAGGCTCTTCTAACGAATCCGAGGGAGAAGGGGGGGACATCCACACCGCAAATGAAAGACACCTCCCCAGAGGAAGGAGTTCAAGGGCCGACATCACTGATTTCTCCGCACCGACAGAGATACCGTCTTTCGAAATGGCTGACTTTGACAGAAGGGTCATAGGATATCTAACGATCAGAGACCAGAAACTGCTCAACATGGTCCTAAGATCGCAAGCTGACGAGGAAGAGGTACTCTGGAGCGACAGTTATTTCTCGGTACAGCGGGGAACTCTGAGAAACATCTTCCGCGCCAAGGCCGTCGTAGGGAAGAGTTTGTTCAGAGTGCTACAAGGGGCCATTATAGAAAACGCCGACAACAAGAACCAACATACAGTTTACGCTGCCACCCCATCCCTAGCAAGAAGACTAATGATGGGGTTGTACAATTCTACGCAGGTAAAAAGTATGTTGGATTACATTGAAGTGCACAATCCAAAACTGGTGCTGGCCCCTTACAAACACAGAAACAACTGGTTTCTGTGCATTGCCGACCTCCGAAATCATCATGTCCAACTGCATTGTTGCTGCAGTAAAGAGGTCCCGCACACAGGAAGTACGTTCTTACTCCCAAAGGACGTAAAGCTAAGACTGCTGCCGCTACGTCTCCACCGGGTCATCAAGTACGGAGTCCAGCGCCACAGCGGCGTCTGGAATTTCTACTCACTAAAGGACTTCCCAGTCTAAGAGGATGAGGGAAGTGGAAATAGCGCATTCGTAATCCTCAGAGCCATGGAGATGATACATATCTTCGGATACTTCAAGCAACTCCAGAATATTAACTTCTACAATCTCAGAAGCAAATATGCATTGCTGCTGATAAAGGATAAGCGCTACTTCCGAGATGCGGGGATACCAGAGGAGCTGCTAGATAGTGAACGAGAAGAAGAGTCATCTCAGCACAGCAACCCTCCTGAAAAAGAAGCGGAAGCAGAGACGAACGTCTGTGGGGCAGGCAAACAAATAAACATCTTGCGGCAAGTTTTTGGACACGACGAACATGCCTCGCCCCAGAACCTGGAGGAGTCAATCCACAACTTCGACCGTTTCTCATGCGCTACCCTCACGCAAGAATAGGTCAACGAAATCCACATGAAGTTGGATGACTCCAACCCTGAAGACATAGCTTACTCGGCAGGCGATGTCATAGTCCCGATTGACGACTTAAGGGACATGGTAAAAGAGGGAGGGTGTCTGGCGTTATCTGTGGCGGTCGCCTACATCCAGATACTGCGAAACAAGTCTGAACACACATACATAGCAGATCCAATTCTGTTCAACGACATTTGCTTAGCCGATGAACAAGGGGCAAAGGAAGCCTTCCTAGCAGAATTGGAATGCAGAGTCTCGGATACCATTCTCCTTCCAATTCTGCACGACAACCACTGGACGCTCTTAACGGTGTACACCCAACAACGAGCAGGGATTTTCTACAACAGCTCGGACAGCAATAAAGACCATCCAGTGCCTTGTACATCGACAGTGCTGACATCTCTTGAACGATTAGTACGAAAGTACTATATCGATATAGCAACGCTGATACAACAATTCCTGGGAATGCAAGCAAGAGGCTGGCATGAACTCCAGTTCTGCCACCGCAGCCCGCAACAAATTCAACTATCCAACGACTGCGGCGTCTTCGTCCTGGAATGGATAGCAAACGAGGCAACGCCTGATCAGCTCCTCCACATCGACTATCACAACAAAAGAGGAGAATATGTGTGGGAGCTCTTAGCTAGCCCAGGCGCGCTGATCATCTAACCCTCACTGATTAACATTTCCTTACCTCATCTACTTCACAACTCTGGGACAGAGTGTGGAGTAAGTTTGGGGGGGGTACCATGTACCAGTGAGGGAGGTACAAAAATCCACTGATCTCTCTGACTTAAATTCCTTATTCTTTTGTTCTTTATTTTAAATTCTTTATTCTTTTGTTCTTTATCCTTTTGTTCTTTCCTATATCATGTGTACATATATATGTTTATACCAAAATTTTTGAAAATCTTGAAAATTTTGTTTATTTTGTCCCCTATGCATATGTACAAAGTTGCTGTAATAATAATAAAAACCTATTGTGACTTCTTGCAAAGTTTACTTTCTATATATTTAACGAGTTACAAGTTTTGTCATATCTTTCTGATAATGTTGTCTCAAACAAACAAAAGATTGTGCCTTGCCATCCAAAAAAAAAATTTCAAAAAATAATAATCTCGCAAACAGCTAAGAGACGAGTATGGAGAAGGAAAAAGCTGCCCAAACAGCAGATATCTATTTTGTTTTCCCTCACCAGCAAAAATCCCAAAAAGAGAAAGAAGCCTTATGAGCGTGAATAAAAGTATGAGAGTTGTGCCCAATAAAAGAAAAGAAAAAAAATATATATATACACCCTTGTTTTCCAAAAGTACCCGTCTTTAGGCATGGTAGATCCGGGGCAGTGGTACGTAGGATGTGAAATCACTGCTCTAAAGCCAACTGGCTTGGACTGCAGGGACAGTTGGGGACTTGAGGACTTGAGCGATCTACGAAAGAAGTGCGAGAGCAACCGTATCGTGCCCCAGTGCTCGTACCGGGCGACACTAGGTGAGCTCTTCCTCATCCCGAGAGGGAGGGGATCGGTTCACCTAGGATTGTACCGGACGACACTGAGGGCCGATATCGGCCGACGTAGACACACGACACGAGTGCCTGACAGCAATGCCCGACAGTAGTATATGTAATCCTTGGCCGACACGATACCGAAACCGATACGCTCTCCCCGTCAGTCGTGCCGCCTGAGAGGGCGTGCCGCCCGACATGAGCGTATCGGCCAGGGTCTTCGAACGATATAGTCGTCCGTCAGTCGTGCCGCCTGAGAGAGTGTGCCGCCCGACACGGCTGTACCGGGATAGGTTCCTGGACGGTATCGGGCTGGGAGTAGTAGTAGTCTGTCGCCCTTCTACATCAAGAAGGCGACATCTATCTTTAATTCTGTTATTTAAATTCTTAGCTTATGCATTGTATTAGACCCTTATTGCTGATAGAAATAGAAATGCTAAATTGCTCTTTGTTTAATGCTTAGTGCCTTATGATTGGGTAACTATTGTGTTGGATATCTGAACTCTAGCTTGCATGTTTTGGATCGCGTTTCGCTTAGCTACCGAATCGTCTTTCCCGTCGCAACTACTTCGAGAGTTGGGTTGTGGCTCTAGTGTTCGGTCCGATTCTGGAGTACGAGAGTGCCCGGAACGGAGTTATTTTAGTATCATCCCACTCTAACTTGAGTCCACCGACCTCGAGAGGGGTGTTGAAGCTTGGTTAGAGGCACCCACTCTGAGAGGAGGGGTGCAGGGTGTTACTGCTACCACTTATCTTTCTAAAAGTCTTATCCCTTGCATTACGCCTTAAACTGCAGGTTACCTTTCTATTTTCTGTTGCATGAAAATTCCTAAAAATTGCTAAATGACAAAATCTTAATCTTTCTCGTAACTCCAGTTGGAGATAGTTTTCTTTGATTTAATAGTGACATCTGGTTGTTCCCTTCGGGGAACTTCATTATCTCTTTATATCCACCAGAGTGTAGAGTGTCGATTCAGAGTCGTCAACACAACCCACCTTGTCCCTATGTTCGACCCCGTATGACTACTTCGACCCCGTAAACAAAGTTGCGGGGGCCTAGAAGGATTCGGGTTATAAATGCGAAGGCTCGACTACCTCAAATACGCCTCCAATTTCAGGACGCGCGATTTAGGCCGGTCACCTACATCACAATGTTATGCAAGCAACTTAAGATAGTAGATATGCAAATCAAGGAACAAACTTGAGCATGTATAAGCATAGCATATAGATGAGCAAAGATGCCAATTATAAATAGGTTTAGAACTACATGTATATGAACTACTAGTAGATGATATCACAAGTTAGGACTACTAGTAGGATCTAGATCATAGCAAGAGATACCAAAAGATACACAAGATAAAGCAAGCTATGATTAGATGAAGAGATATATCCAAACAAAGAGATATGCAATTTTAGAAGCATGAAAGGATATAACTCACAGGATATGCATCCTTACCATAAGATGATTTCCCCTAAGAACCTCAAGGTTGTATCAAAACAAGATATACACCTAGATAGATGTAGCAAGTTAGAGTACAACGGAAGCAATTTAAGACACAACCAAGAGATCCAAAGAGATCATCATCAAAACCTGCAAAACAACTCAAAGCAAGTAATTGCAAGATATAGATATACCAATTTAGAGCAATTAGAGAGATAGAGTTGTATGCAAGATAGGAAATTTAGAACATGGCAATATGAATATATAAAGATACCAAAAGAGAGTGCCAAAGAATAAGGCTATTGGTTGAGAAAATCTAGTTGAGAGGGAAATTCTCATTCAATAAGCCAACTGTGTATTCTGTGCACATTGTTATAGGTCGAGTTCTGTGCATTGACAACTCGACCGATGACAACTGCTGGAAACACTCTTGGTGCCAATCGGTCGAGTTTCAAATAGGACAAACTCGACCGACAGAGCAGATGTCAAAAGGCACATATATTTCATAAAAACATATGTAAAGGCATGCTAAAAATACAAACCATATCCAAACATGTCTAAGCAAGTTAGTAATGCATTATAGAAGCATTAGAAATAGTTTTTGAGTAAGGGTGTGAAGAGAATCACAAAATACCACTTTTGACTCAAAAACCATATGTATAGTGCTCACTAACTTGACAAAAACAAGTTAGAAATGGTTATAAGCAAGAAAACCTTTACCTTTGTTCTTACCATTTCTTTTCCACTTGTTGTCACCCTCTACACATCTCATCTTTCTTCTTTCATGTAGATTGAGAAGTCAATTTGCAATTCCATAGCTCAAGTCAATCCATTTGCAAGTACCTACAAGAAGAAAGATGAAATGGTCCCCAATCATATTTTTGGGCCCGGAGGGGTTAGTTTAGCAACCCAAGTCATATTGCTCTTGGGTGCTTTCCTAAAAGGACAACAAGTAGAATAATAACCAATTTCATTGCAATAATTACAAGTGCCCGTAGCCTTGGAACTGGAGGATTCTTCATTGAAAAATGAAGGTCCTTTGTCTTTGTTGTTCCTTTGGCTACAGTCAAGTCCAATGCCACCTCTACCCATTTGTTTGGTAGTATGGTCTAGGATTTGATTAAGATTGTTTTTATCACCAAAGAATCTTTGCAAAGAAGATATCAAACTATGATTGTCATGCATAAGAGAAGTAAAGGTAAAACACAATAGATTCATATCATCTCTAGCATGCACAAGATAGATTTCTAAGCAAACATCTTTAGTCATATAAGAATCTTTATCACAAGATAGAGCATCAAAACGTTCTCTCTATAAGAAAAGATAGTATGAGGGTCAAGAGCAATTGCATTACTATGCAAGGAAGCAAGTTCATATACAAGACAAGTAATCTTTGAAGGATAAACTTTATCTACACATTCTATTCCTTGCAAAGTAAGCTCTTAACTCTCATAAGCACATTTAAGAGCATAAGAAACAATAGAGAGAGAAAAAATAGTAGTAGCAAGCTCTATAAATGAATTAGTCATAGAAGGTTGAGATTCTAAAAATTTAATCTTATCAAGCAAGCTAGAATTTGCAAATTTAGAAGCATTTAGTTGACTAAGATAATAATTGGTTAGAATCTCAACACTTGGATTTACCTCATTTAAATCTTTAATTGAGCTTGTCAAGAGGGTGCAATGGCATCTTCCATCTTCAATTTCACTAGATCTTCCACTAGTGCTTTCGTTTGTTGATGGAGCCTTTATGATCCCTTTTTCTCTCTTTGAAGGTTGCCCATCTTCATAATCACCCATATTCTCCTACTTGTGGAAGTATGCTTGGAGAAGACCCACTCTGATACCAATTGTTGGATCCTAGATGGGTGATTAGATGCTCTAGAGGGGGGGGTGAATAGAGCTGAAAACACTTAGACAAAACTCATTAAACCTTCAAGATATATGACAAGATAAGGTTGCTAAATAGGTAATTTGAGTGCAACTAAAACATTCATAGCAAGGGAGAGAGAGATTGAACATGCACCAATAGACAAGCTATTTAGAGTGGTTCCACACTTCAAACTAGAAGTGTGTCAGTCCACTTGCCTAGAGAGGTCAACCTCTAGGACTTCCAAACTATTGCACTCTTATATTCATTCATAAGACATACAATGCATGACCAAACAAAGGACTTACCTGTCCAATACAAAGAGTCTTCAACCTTACCAAGGACTTACCCACTTTGCAAGAGTCTTCGGCATTCTCCAAGGACTTACCCACTCTTTCACAAGTCTTTAACCTTGCATAAATTACCTACTCTTCTTGGATCTTCCGCCTTTGACTTCACCTTCACTTGGAGAAGCTTCCACCAAGGTCTTACCCACTTGAGCTTGAGTCTTCTGCCTTCTCCAAGGACTTACCCACTCTAGCTCCAAGTCTTCAGCCTCGATCTTCACCAAGGGACTCCTTCCCTTGTTCTTCTTCACCTCTCTTGGACAAGAGAGAGAACCTTCATCTTCATGATTGAAAAGATAGAAAGGAGGTGGTGGAAGTGAGAGCCTCACAAGATATACATATAGGACTAGCTCTCTTACAGATTTCCTACTCACTCTAATGGATGTAGCAAGTGATTAAGCTTAGAGAGAGAGAGGAGGCTGTAGGATCACTCAACTATAGAATAGGAACCTTCATAGTGAATGCTCAACCTTGGAATGAAGCCCAAGGGGTTCTATTTATAGCTGGGGATGCCTCTTAGCCTTTGGGAACACTTGTGAATGAAAACTAGCCGTTTTATGGCTTGCAACGGATCTATTTTCACTTGTTGCAACTCCACAACGGCTAGTATCACTTTTCTGCACTTTTTCGTACAGTGCAATCGGTCGAGTTTCTGTAAGTGTAACTCGACCGATAGAGTAAAAGACAAAGCCGATATTCAGACCATCGGTCGAGTTTGTCCTGAGGAAACTCGACCGACCAATGAAAATCGATTTGGTCAATTACTCCATCGGCCGAGTTCTGTGTAAACACAACTCGACCGATGCAATCTCCAGAAAATTGATCAAGGATGATTGGTCGAGTTTTCAGACTGGGAAACTCGACCGACAGAGTGTCTGTAATCAATTTTCAAAGTTGCATCTAAAGTGCTCTAATATTCGATCTAAGTGCTCATGATATTTTTCTAAGCTTAGTTACAAGTCATATAATCATTACAAGTGAGTTACAACATGATTCTAATGGATTTACATCATATTACAAAAATGTGCACTTGTATGACTTTGACGTGTCTTTTCTCCAATTTGATATGCACAAGTTAGGGCATTTGGAGTGTGTCTATACCTAATCTAAAATCACTCAAGTAGAGACATTATACACCAATATGTGGAATGGTTAGTCATCATCAAAACACGGGTTTAGTCAATTTAGACGTGAGTCAACATTGACCTAATTGACCTTGAGTCAACAGTCACCACAGTGGACTCTCCTCAGGAGTTGTTCCCGACTACCCAAAAATTTTTGGAAAGAAGGAATGAACTATACGTATCTGGTTAGGAAGACCTCTAACATGAAAAGAAAGAACAAACAATATATATGTGTTTATGAAAAGAAGGAAATACCATCATTAAAGCCACTAATATGAATAGGATATTGCATTTTTTATATCGTCTTCCTACATTACGCAAACTATCTTGCTGACAATATCATTATCATCATCATAAATAGTTCGTGCATGTTTGAGTATTTGTGAAAAGTGATGTTGATGTGTGATGATGAATTGATGATCAACGACTAGTCATATTAACGTATTTAACCTCATTATTTTAGTTTATTGACCTGTAATGGGAGTAAAAATCTATTCTCCTAAGACAACTTCAAATTAGACCGCTGGACACTTCTCCTTAAGGCTGCATTTGTTATGTGTTGAATCATGGGCAAGGAAACGATGGTGAAACAAAAAATATTATTTGTTTGCCCTGATGATAGAGAACCATGGTGAATCCATGATGAAATTTGGTATTTTTTGTCCCCATAGAAAAGTATGATGAATCAAGGTGGAAGAAGTTTGTTTCAAGACTCCACTACTTATTTAGATATATATGCAGAAAAACCCTCTAATAAATATGAGTTTTACTTGTGTAAGGCATTTTTATTAAGAATTTTTCCTTCTCTGTGCCTATAACCGCGTAACAAACAACATACTTTAAATTATTCCCCATCCCCATCCCTATCACCATGCACATGTTACCAAGCAACAACACAACCTAACATGTCAAGAAGAACACCATAAATAGGATAGACAAATAAAAGTTAGTATTGTAAATCACAATAGACAAATCCACATATCATACATGTGGCTAATTGATAAACTTGTTCTAAAGGTGTTGGATTTATTGTGTTGGTGTATGTCTTAAAAGGGGATGAAAGTAGTGACAGACTTGAACTTGGCAGTAGGTAGCAATCCAATCATTGTATAGGCTGGTAGTTGCCGATCTTCTCCATCCTTGCTCCAATCAACGACCTTGTTTCGAGCTGTGTGTGCTTGCTACAACAAGAGACATAGAGCAATCAATGGCGTCAAATTGCAGATACAAATGAAGCCACCCCGATATGAATTCTTGCTAATCCCTCTGTCTTGTGTCTTATTGTCGCCCCCTACATATGCACTACCCACCAATATAAAGTGGTTGTTACTTGTTGCTTTGTAGGAAGGGATATCAAAGTAATGCGTGAGTGGGAACCAGTTCCATACACTATGCGTGTTGGTGGAAACCACTATTGGCTTCCTCACCATAGGGGTATATCACTACTCACATAAGCACTGATAGCTTTCTTCTCCTTTGGGGTGGTCACGTCCGCACAGAATTTCAAGAGGTCGAAGTTGGTCATCAACTTTGGCTGACTCCAAGTCCAACACCGGTTGCCTCTATGTAGGACATGGGTAGTTGTTGGACCCCAGAGCATTGCTCCAAATTCCACATGCCAATCATAAAGGGGGGAGGACATAGGGAGAAGGGGAGATTCCTTTACCTCCGCTTGGTGATCCATTTTCCTGGATGATAAGGGGTGAGCCGGCCACACGAACGTGAGAAGGCGACAACCGTGTCTGGGCAATGCACAATATTCTAAGGCACGACCCAAAAGGGATATCTAGAGGCAACGTAGGATGGAAAGAAAAAGATAAAGTAGATATTAGATTTGTTGGCGAAGAAAGTGAAAAATTAAATATTAAAATATTCTTCAAAAAATGTCAATATTACAATTTTAAAATGCCGCTAGTATTAGATTATTTCTGTAAACTTTTTATTAGGGTAATTACAAGCACTTGAATAAAAAATGCCTCTATTGGTGATCGTACAATGGCATTTTTAATAAATGTCTATAAAATAAATGCCACTATTGTGCATTTTGGCTGTAGTGCTTGTATTAGGGTATTTCCCATCCTAATACTTTATATACTAACTCATTACATTTATCCCGTAGTGTATTGGACATAAGCCACACATTTGAATTATCCAACTATCATCATGTGATATGGACTCATCTCGGGTTAAGGCATTGTTGATATAGGGTTGACCATTATCAACCACTTTAGGTGTTTCACCTATCAAGGTATTAGCCACACCATTACTTTGTGTTACATTCATCACTCCTAAGAGTGTTTTACCCTCACCTTTACAAGGTGTATCAGGTTGAATCATACATGTCAAGTTGAACACATGTATTAGGTTAGGTGTATATTGGGCTAGACATCATCATATCCCTCATACCCTTACCCATCAAGGTATCAACCTTACCAATCATATGGTGTATCACCTTCACCACACATGAGTGTATCATCCTCACCTCTTTTGCATATATTAGCCACACCATACTTTAGAGTATTGGCCATCACATGTTCTAGGGTATTAGTGACCTTACCACTTTTATCATCTAGTGTATTGGGTTACCCACCATCTTGTTTTAGAGATGTGTTCTCAACACCATACTGTCCAAGAGGTGTATGCTTAACCCAATATCAGTTTAGAGGTGTATGCTTGCTACCCATATCACTTTAGAGGTATATGTGTGCTTACCATATCGGGCAAGAGGTGTATGCTTGCTTACCATATCACTTTAGAGGTGTATGTGTGCTTATCATATCACCTTAGAGGTGTATGTGTGCTTACCATATCGGGCAACATGTGTATGCTTGCTTACCATATCACTTTAGAGGTGTATGTGTGCTTACCATATCACCTTAGAGGTGTATGTGTGCTTCACGCCATATCGAGAAAAGAGGTGTGTGTGTGCTTCACACCATATCGGGAAAAGAGGTGTGTGTGTGCTACACACCATATCATATAAAGTGGTGTGTGTGTGCTTCACACCATATCGGGCAAAGAGGTGTGTGCGCGCTTCACACCATATCAGGAAAAGAGGTGTATGCTTGACCTCATACCATGAAAAAGTTGTATGCTACATCACCATATTGGCCAAGGAAGTATAAACTCATATCCATAACGTTTTAGTGGTGTAGGTGCATCACCATATCGGGTTAGAGGTCCTTGCTTATGTGCTTGAACCCGATATCACTTTATAAGGTGATACCATCATCTTCAAGCTCTATACCTTCATTATACTTGTTCTAGTACAAGGATAACAGGTCTAAGAAACTACTAGAACTCATAGATATATCAAGTATTCAATAAAATTTCGGAATTTGAAAGTAGATCATCAATATAGCAAGAAATATGGTGAATAATAACATGTTTGGGTTCAAGTTATATAACCTGCCTTAAGAACAACTTCAAAGCTCTAAGATCCAAAGCTCCACGTTTCTAAGGTTGAAGATGACTTATCAAAAGTCCAAGGCTTGTTCACAACTCCTTCATATACAATGAATCACCATAGTTAAGAACTTGGTGAAGAAGAAAACAAAGGAAGATCATAACCCTTCATCCATGCTTCAATCCAAGGTTGAAGATGATCATGGACTTACCTTAGGGGTTAAGATTTGAGATCCTTGCTCCTTAGCACCTTGCATGATACACCACTACTCATGCATGATATGCCCTCACTTGTGGCAGATATCCCCTTCAATTGTGGCCAATATCACTTCATTTGGCCGATATCAACATGCTATGGCCGATATCACTTGCTATGGCCGATATCAACATGCTACAGCCGATATCACTTGCTATGGCTGATACCCAAGGCCCTATGCACGATAACACATCACCTATGAATGATAATAAGTCTCTATGCACTATATCTAAGAGCAAGGAAGTGGTAGGATTCGAAAATTTTCACTAAGGGGTGAAAGGAAGGGTATATATACTTGAAGTTCATGGGAGAGAGTGTTAGAGGTGTCATCACCTTACTACTAGTAGGTGCCACATGGCCATGCATGGTTTGAAACATGTACTTGCATGCATTCCATATTTATCTTTCCATGCAAAATAAAAACTTGAGGATAATTCAAGGGATAAGGGTCACCTCCCTTTGGTTATCTTCTAGGACAAGCCACTTCCACTCACATTATTATATTCACAAATCAATGCAACCTTTCCCAAGGAAAGTTGCAAGCCGATATCCATTGTTTTATTGAGGTGATTAGATCGTTTTTGCAAAGTCCAAGAATTAACAACACGATATGAGGGTCTCCTATTTGTATCCTTGGCCGATAGGGGCTCCCATTTAACACTACAACTTGATATACTCAATACAAGCTCAAATTAGGGTTTCCATTCAACCCATTTCTTGGTCTTTTCATCACCAAGAATACTACCACTCATGAATGATTCAAACATGGTGTCTCATTCATTCTATATCCTATAAATGATACATATAGGAATTAGTAACAATCTAGAGGTGTTAATTTGCATATCAACCCTACATTTTGGGTAAATTACAATTTGTACCAAAATTGGTGCACAAGGTACTAGCATTATTCAAAGAAGTTCAAACTTGGTATTTAGGCTTTCCACAAGCCACCACTTAGCATAATTCTCTCTCTTATGATGCTAAAACACTTAATGCATGTTCAACATGTGACATTTTGCAATATAACCCCTCATCTTGGGTAAATTGCACTTTGGTCCAAAACAAAGGAACATTGCTCAAACATTATTCAAACATGACCAAACTTGAAACATAAGTGTGTCATATGATAACAAAACACCTTAGAGGATTATATTAAAGTTCTAAGAAACTTACTTAGCCAAAACAAATAGGGTTAAATCATAACCCAGATCAGGGTCATTACAAGTTATAAACCCCTAATAAGGATTTCATCCCTGAAATCCCAGATGAAGGAAGACAATTGTCATTCATACATCATATAATAAAGTCTCCACATAACATCTTGATGTCATGGAGATGCCATAGAACTTTGACCAGCACAAGGTCCTTTCATTCAAGATCATCATAAGATCTGTCACACATGACATATACTCAATTGTCCTTTCCATTACTGACTGTAGAGTCAACTCTATGTCAGGTAACACTTTCTAAGTCAGAGAAGTACTATTCATACTTTGAATAATTCAGGTGTCAAACCTTATTGATTTGTCACCCTCTCAACCTACATCTTTTATGTGATAAGATTCTTGACCTTGGGAGTCTTCCATATTCCTCAGTTTAGCATTTCAAATCCACGGAAAGACCAGAGTTACATTCTGTCACCCACTTAGGACTGCAAGTCTTATCATACATCTTCTATGCCACTCTAATATGCTGACACAACACTAAATTTTTTTATTATTTGTACCAACTATCTTTCTAGTTGTACATTCTCTTATCATAAGGAGAGGCCAGTTATCAAAGAAGAACTTATCTCAGAGGTATCTCTAGATGTTATGTATAAGCTGCCTCAGTAGATCTAGATAGGGTTATACTAAGGAATTATTTTTAGCTTGATAAGCTTTTCCCATAATGATTCTACAATTGTTCCTTTAATTAGTACATCCTTATCGATGTCATGTTTATGAAGAGCATAAACTCCTAACATATGATGTCCATACTATAGGTACATAACTAGACTGATATCAAAGTAGGCTCTTCTAAGTAGCCAGATATTAATTATCTAATCAGGAATCATATTCTCACTTTCCCATACCACCTGACACATCTTAGATACCAAAATTCCTTACCTTGGTATCCATCACCTGTGTCGAAAACACATCACATGTTTATCATACCCATCTCTTTGTTGTTAATACCAAAGTCAAACATACAAAAGGATCTTTCTTTCATCTTGGGACATTACTTATTACACATATTTTTACCTTGGAACCAAAGTCCAAGACAAACAAATACTTTTCCAAGTATCCATCAATAGAATACTTCTATCTCATGCACATCAGGGGTCATAAGACTCACTTGATTGCCATGTCCCTAAAAGGAAAGAACACAAGGAAACATATTCCTTTTATTACCCCATCATTACCCAGGGTTGTTCATTAAAGAGGATACATTATCATCTCCTAAGATTATTGCATAAGCTTTCAACTGTTCATGAGTCATTTACTCTTGTTTAATCATAGGTTCCTTGTCATCCGTATAGGAATTATAAGGATGATTACATGTCATCATTCCTTTCTTTGTTATTGTCTAACATGTGCATTAACATCTTATGATTTTATCCTCATTTCCACATTATATAAGAGATCTTTACTATTCACACAGTCTTTATCGAACATGGATCATCTCCCTTGTTCTCTTTCTCTTATCATGAGGATTATAATTTTACTTCCTGATACACACAGATTGATCTGAGATCATCTCAGATTCCATTTTATTGTACTTAGGATGTGATAAAAATATTCATGCCATATTTCCAATTTTGTTATGCTCACTAGATTGTCTCAAAATGAGTACTTGATCAAAGTAATCAGAAAGATAACAATCTAAGAGTTCCATACCTACCTTATCTTCAATAATTGAATACCTGGCCAGGGTATACAAGTACTGATATTAGGTGGTATACACTTTTTTTACTATCATGTTCCTTACTTTAATATCATCAAAAACATAGGACTTAGTATCCCTGGATTTTCTCCAGGCATCACTTCTACACCTCAATCCTCTTTCACACAGATAAAAGAAATTGTAAAGCATTTAAAAGAATACTGAGCAGAATATAAATTCTAGTCCTCATCATTTCTTCCCTATGTTCCCATAGGGCAATCAATAGGGAAGTCAATAACAGAAATCCTTCTTATGATTATCAGATAAATTTAAGAGAAGGCATATAAAAATGAAAAATCTCTATCTGATTGTTACCCCTCACGGTCATCTACCGCTTCAGGTTGACTCAACACATAGAGTCTAGTTGATTCATGTTATTTCCTTTGCCCTTTTTACATTATTGGGTTGTAACTTTCGTAAGCCTTGTTGAGTCTACCTCGGTTGTTGGGTCATTTCCTCCCTTCTTTTTGAACAAAAGAGTTTAATATGCTCAACATGTCCATATCTATAACATGTCTTATTCTCGCACCGTGGTCTTATCGGTCTTATTACTGATGTAGAAGCAAAGTCGGAAATTCTTATAGATGGAAAGTTAGGACCTTTGCCTTTACTTAGTGACTACTACCCCGGTTCACTAGGCATTTATTGCATTGGTGGCACCAAGAACTTTGCCTTTTCTAAAACAACTAGGTAAATGTCACTAGAATTGTAGTGATATTTCCTTAATTCTCAACTTATTGCCCCTCCTTGGGCACTGCCATCACATATGTACTATTTGTCTATACTTATGGAAGAGTCTATTTTCTCACCATATGTTAATCTTTCCCACATTTCCACTATTTCAACACGACTATGTCATTCAGGACCCCTTTAAAACCCAAAGTTTTTTCATTAAGGACTGGTAACCTAGGTTGTAATGCTAGTATTCAGTCTACTATATGCATCATTGTTGTCCTAACCTACCCAACAAGAGCATAAAAATAGGATTATCTATCCTGATTGGGTTAAGATGGGAATTCTCAGGCACTCATTCTTCTCTTGCCTGATCCCTTGCATCCTCTCCCGGTGCATCAACATAGCTCTTAGCAACTTGTTCCTCTTATTCTCCAGTCATTTTTAAACTTCACCCTTTCTTCTGCATAAGCAGAAGTCACTATAGGGTATACTGGAGGACACTAGAACAGACTCAACACCTTAGTCATATGTCTCTGTAGACTCAACGAACCTTAATCTCTAATACCAAACTTGAAATGACCACCACCAAATCGACAGCCAAATCGTTACTAAATATGCGTAATGATCATAAACAACAGACTAACAAAAATCACAAAAAAATTAAAACCATTTGCAAGGAGATCCTCTTCCAGGAAACTCTTACTGAAAGATCCAAAACTCATACATGTCATGATTTACATTGTACAACATTATTTCATCTCATCTCAAGGACAACATATAACAGTTGTCAACACATAGACTGAAGCAACATAAAATCTCGAGGTATACAAGCCAAAATCAACAGATCGTTCATGAAACCATTATGAACTGACTTCAAGGACCTGAGAGTACAGAGATGACACATATGACTTCTATCTACAAGACCTGACAGACAATACACTCAACCTGAACTGTTACTGCTACCCTAGCTGATGTTCCTCTTCTGTCGAAAGGTCTCCACCACTTCATGCACGTCCACTTAAAAATTGTGGATCCCACGGGGTGAGACAATTGTCCCAGCGCGAGATATAACTCTCCGCCGACCATATTATTATCACAGATAAGCATTATAAAACTGAGCAGAGGTTCTTTTATATTAACAGGTAGGATTAATCACTTGTATGAACAGAACAAAGTAATCTCTTTACTTAAGGAAAATGATGCATCTACCCATGGTAGAGTAATAACCATCTATCTATTTTATAAGAAATGTAAAGACACATAAATAACATCTATCAACTAAGATGTATAACTGAGTTGTGCATCAAACAATATTTTCTGTATTTGATCCTTAAGCAAATATTCTACACAGTTGATCATATTTTACAATCACACTTAGGCCATGAGGAGATGAGGTATACCACGTTCATCTCCAACCGACCACAAACTTCTCAAAAGTCAATACCATACAAGGTCAATGGAAGAGCCGATTGCTAAGACCTCACCTGTCTCAATCAGTACGAGACTACTGGTAGTGACATCTCGTATCAATATGCAAAAAGAGTGTGCCAGGGTACTAGGCATCTTTTCTCAAAGCTACAACGTCAACTGCACTCTCTTAGGGGAACATCTACTAATAACTGTCCCCAGTTATGAAATTACTGAGTCATGGCATATAGCCATACTCTGAACCACGGGCCAGTTCACCGTACTCGATTGAGACATTTATTTTGAGTTCGTAAGGGGATTGGCTCACATCTGGCCGTCCGTACTTACACCCCCACATATTAAAAAATATGCACTCTGAGTTATGCCGCGGAAAACCCGTTTCACCATTCAGCAAATCCTGACGCTAATGGATCTATGGTCAGGGCAACATTTTATGGTTTCTAGTGATATAGTAAGTGTATTACATCATTCTTTTAGCATCAAACAAATTATAAGCATCAATCATAAACAAATTATATAAAGAAAGGTGTAATACATCTATCAAGTACTTTTCTAATTTTTAAAACACATTTGGATATATGACGCTTGGGATCTCAGTCCCTTATCACGTTACTAGGAATTCTCATCCCTTCACATCATCGTCATCATGATTACTGGATCAGGGTATTCAAACCCTTAGATCACCACATAGCATTGCTACCTCTGTAACATGTAACTATTACCTCTAGGTCCTCAGACCAAGTTATTCATTTCACTTGTTGTACAAGCATCCCACATAGCTCACATCTTTTAATTAAGCATCTTATCACCTCTCACTAGACAAAAACTATTCACATGGATCACAAGGCCATTAAACATCTTGTCACCTTTCACTAGGCAACAACTATTCACATGGCTCATAAGGCCATTAAACATCTTGTCACCTCTCACTAGGCAACAACTATTCACATGGCTCACAAGGCCATTAAACATCTTGTCACCTCTCACTAGGAAAAAACTATCTCCAGGTCATAAGACCTATATAAACATTATACTTGTTATACAAGTATTTAACATGTCTCACAAGGCTTATTCAATAAGAGAAATACAACCTTCCCCATTCTTAGGGTTAGGGTTTCCCTTTATAGCTGAATAGGGTTTCAAGTTCATATTATTAATCCAGACCCTAATTCATTGCTCCACACATCTAGGAGCATACATTGATATCATAAGTATTCAATTTTACTTATTTATTCTCATCATTTATCATTAAATGATTATCAACACAAACTATGAGTTTCTCTTCTCATCCTCATGAGGATATTGATTACATCATACTTTATTAACTTGTCTTAACCCCTTTCTCAAAGTATGTTAGCCTACACTTATCAAAGTGCATTAAATGCATTACATCTTAATGTAACAATTGACATGTTACTCATCCAAGTATATTGGATTTAAGGTTCATCAAGGTGTATCAACCTTGAGGTGTTGGATGTGATATTTATCATTCCTTGACGTATCACTTCCCTCATCACTATTAACTTACTTAAGTTCATCAACTTATCTTGTATTAGGATATTTCCCATCCTTATACTTTATATACTAACTCATCACATTTATCCCATAATGTATTGGCCACAAGTCACACATTTGAATTATCCAACTATCATCATGTGATATGGACTCATCTCGGGTTAAGGCATTGTTGATTTAGGGTTTACCATTATCAACCACTTTAGGTGTTTCACCTATCAAGGTATTAGCCACACCATTACTTGGTGTAAACACTCATCACTCCTAAGAGTGTTTTACCCTCACCTTTACAAAGTGTATCGGGTTGAATCATGCATGTCAAGTTGAATACATGTATTGGGTTAGGTGTATATTGGGCTAGACATCATCATATCCCTCATACCCTTACCCATCAAGGTATCAACCTTACCAATCATATGGTGTATCACCTTCACCATACATGAGTGTAACATCCTCACCTCTCTTGCAAATATTGGCCACACCATACTTTAGCGTATTGGCCATCACATGTTCTAGGGTGTTAGCCACCTTACCACTTTTTTCATCTAGTGTATTGGGTTACCCACCATATTGTTTTAGAGATGTGTGCTCAACACCATATCGTCCAAGAGGTGTATTCTTAACCCAATATCAGTTTAGAGATGTATGCTTGCTACCCATATCACTTTAGATGTGTATGTGTGCTTACCATATCGGGAAAGAGGTGTATGCTTTCTTACCATATCACTTTGTAGGTGTTTGTGTGCTTACCATATCAGCTTAGAGATGTATGTGTGCTTACCATATCGGGAAAGAGGTGTATGCTTGCTTACCATATCACTTTAGAGGTGTATGTGTGATTACCATATCCCTTAGAGGTGTATGTGTGCTTCACACCATATCAGGCAAAGAGGTGTGTGTGTGCTTCACACCATATCGGGCAAAGAGGTGTGTGTGTGCTTCACACCATATCGGGCAAAGAGGTGTGTGTGCTTCACACCATATCGGGCAAAGATGTGTATGCTTGACCTCATATCGTGAAAAAGGTATATACTACATCACCATATCGTCCAATGAAGTATAAACTCATATCCATAACGTTTTGGTGGTGTAGGTGCATCACCATATCGGTTTAGAGGTGCTTGCTTATGTGCTTGAACCCGATGTCACTTTGTAAGGTGATACCATCATCTTCAAGCTCTAGACCTTCATTATACTTATTCTAGTACAAGGATAATAGGTCTAAGCAACTTATAGAACTCATATATATATCAAGTATTCAAGAAAATTTCGGAATTTGAAAGTAGATCATCAATATAGCAAGAAAGATGGTGAATAATAACATGTTTGGGTTCAAGTTATATAACCCGCCTTAAGAATAACTTCAAAGCTCCAAGCTCCAAAGCTCCACGTTCCTAAGGTTCAAGATGACTTATAAAAAGTCCAAGTCTTGTTCACAACTCCATATACAAGGATTCATCATAGTTAAGAACTTGGTGAAGAAGAAAAGAAAGGAAGATCATAACCCTAGATCCATGCTTCAATCCAAGGTTGAAGATGATCATGGACTTACCTTAGGGTTAATATTTGAGATCCTTATTTCTCATTAGCACATTTCACGATACCCCACTACTCATGCATGATATTACCTCACTTGTGGCTGATATCCCCTTCACTTGTAGCCAATATCACTTCATTTGGCCGATATCAACTTGCTATGGCCGATATCAACATGTTATGGCTGATATCACTTGCTATGGCTGATACCCAAGGCCCTATACACGATACCACATCACCTATGCACGATAACAAGGCTCTATGCACAATATCTAAGAGCAAGGAGGAGGTAGGATTCGAAAAATTTCATTAAGGGGTGAAAGGGAGGGTATATATACTTGAGGTTCATGGGAGAGAGTGTAAGAGGTGTCATCACCTTACTACTAGTAGGTGCCACATGGCCATGCATGGTTTGACACATGTACCTGCATGCATTCCATATTTATCTTTCCATGCAAAATAAAAACTTGAGGATAATGCAAGGGATAAGAGTCTCCCCCCTTTGGTTATCTTCTAGGACAAGCCACTACCACTCTCATTATCATATTCACAAATCAATGCAACCTTTCCCAAGGAAAGTTGCAAGTCGATATCCATTGCTTTATTGAGGTTCTTAGCTCGTTTTTGCAAATTACAAGAGTTAAGAACACGATATGGGGGTCTCCTCTTTGGCTCCTTGGTCGATAGGGACTCCCATTTAACACTACAACTCGATATACTCAATACAAGCTCAAATTAGGGTTTCCATTCAACCCCTTTCTTGGTCTTTTTATCACCAAGTATACTACCACTCATAAATGATTCAAACATGGTGTATCATTCATTCTCTGTCCTCTAAATGATACAAATAGGAAATAGGAACACTCTAGAGGTGGTAATTTGTATATCTACCCTACATTTTGGGTAAATTACAATTTGTATCAAAATTGGTGCACAAGTACTATCATTATTCAAACATGTTCAAACTTGGTATTTAGGCTTTCTAAAATCCACCACTTAGCATCATTCTCTCTCTTATGATGCTAAAACACTTAAGGAATGTTCAACATGTCACATTTTTCAATATAACCCCTCATCTTGGGTAAACTGTACTTTGGTCCAAAACAAAAGAACATTGCTCAAACATTATTCAAACAAGACCAAACTTGAAGCATAACTGTGCCACATGATAACAAACCACCTTATAGGATTATATTAAAGTTTTAAGCAACTTACTTAGCCAAAACAAATAGGGCTAACTCATAACCTAGGTATGGGGTCATTGCAATTATGTTGTGGTGTTCCAAGTTGAGTCCATTGTGATACGGTACCACGAGCTCTCAAAAAGTCATCAAACTCTTGGCTTAGGTATTCTCCACCTTGATTAGATCAAAGTGCATTAATACTTTTGTCAATCTGGTTCTGTACTTCATTCATAAACTCTCTAAACTTTTCAAGAGTTTCTAACTTATGCTTCATTAAGTAAACATAACCATACCTATTGAAATCATTAGTGAAGGTAATGAAGTATTGATAATCACCTTTGGAATTTGTTCTAAAAGGTCCACATACATCAATATGTATGAGTCCTAATAGATTACTAGCTCTCTCACTACTACCATTGAATGGAGTCTTGGTCATCTTGCTCAACAAATGAGATTCACATCTCTCTATTTATTCAAAATCAAAAGAGTCAAGATAACCATCTTTATGGAGTATATATGTGTGTTTCTCATTTATGTGCCCCAGACGAAAATTCCAAAGGTATGTTTGGTTTGAGTCATTGAGTTTTTGTCTTTTGGTATTTATGTTATATATGCTTGTCTTTAGATCTATCAAGTATAGACCATAAGACAGGGGCGCTGCCATAAAAGATCCCATCTTTACTAATAGAACATCTTCCAATCTTTATAAGAAATTTGAATCTATTCTTGTCTAAACAATATATAGATATGATGTTCTTATTAATGGCAGGTACATAATATCAATTCTCTAACTCTATTACAAGCCCACTTGGTAGAGTTAACTCATAGGTTCCAACTACGCTAGCCGCAACTCTTGCACCATTTGCAACTCATAGTTTTACCTCACCTTTCTCTAAAGGTCTACTTCTTTTCAGATCCTTCACATTTGAGGAAATGTGTGATCCACATCCAGTATCTAGTACCCATGATGAGGAAGTAGTAAAGTTAACCTCAATAGCATATATACTATAAGTAGATATCTCAATACCTTGCTTCATCTTCTTAGGTCCCCTTATCCTTCTCCTTATTTTGAGTGCTAGAGACTTGGAATTTAGCTTAGCCATAGAACGTTTCTTGGCCTTGCTTTTGTCCTTGGACTCAACTCTATTGATCATCATCACAGAGTTGTCCATCTTCATTTGTGCTTTGACATTTATCAAAATGTTAAGAAACTCTGCTAGCGGTCTAGCCATGTTACTCAAGTGATAACACTCGATAAATTGGCTATATGATTTAGGCAATAATTGCAAAATCATATCTGTGGGCAAGTCTTGACCTAAAGGAAATCCTAGTCATTCAAGATGCTTCATATGCCCAATCATATTGAGCACATGAGGTCCTACTAGATCTCCCTATATCAATTTGCACTCAAATAACACCTTAAATACATTATACTTTTCATGCTTACCATGTTTTTTATGCAACTCATAGTTCATACAACCCAATATAAGGTTCTTGATGTTCACAACATCATTGGCATGCTTCAAAGAAGCATCCATGTCACTGTTAGGCAAATTTGGAGTGGATACTAGCACTGGTGTTTCAGGAACATGCGTAACACTTCTCAATGTCCTATACAAGTTATGGAAATAAATCTCATTTAATTCATATGATTATGATGATTGAATGTTCTCCATTTGATTATATAAGAGAAAATTTACATTTGTCAAAAACCATTTTGATTAGATTTTATTTGATTTGAAAATTCAATTTTAATTAGGTCTTTAATTAACTATCACTCCCACTATTTTATTCAAATTAATAGCCCTCAATATCAATTTGAAATATTGCAACATATAATATTCTAGTGGGCCAAGATCCTAATTTCATCAAAATCATAAGCTAGCTAAGGCTGTCACCCACAACTTGATTCTATCAGGTAGGCAACTGCAACTCATAACCCAGGTCATGGGTCATTACAATTATGTTGTGGTGTTCCAAGTCGAGTCCATTGTGATATAGTACCATGAGCTCTTAGAAAGTCATCAAACTCTTGGCTTAAGTATTCTCCACCACGATCAGATTAAAGTGCCTTAATACTTTTGTCAATCTGGTTATGTACTTCATTCATAAACTCTCTAAACTTTTCAAGAGTTTCTAACTTATGTTTCATTAAGTAAACATAACCATACCTATTGAAATCATCAATGAAGGTAATGAAGTATTGATAACCACCTCTGGAGTTTGTTCTAAAAGGTCCACATACATCAATATGTATGAGTCCTAATAGATCACTAGCTCTCTCACTACTACCATTGAATGGAGTCTTGGTCATCTTACTCAACAAATGAGATTCACATCTCTCTATTTATTCAAAATCAAAAGAGTCAAGATAACCATCTTTATGGAGTATAGATATGTGTTTCTCATTTATGTGCCCCAGACGAAAATTCCAACGGTATGTTTGGTTTGAGTCATTGAGTTTTGTCTTTTGGTATTTATGTTATATATGCTTGTCTCTAGATCTATCAAGTATAGACCATAAGACAGGGGTGCTGCCATAAAAGATCCCATCTTTACTAATAGAACATCTTCCAATCTTTATAAGAAATTTGAATCTATTTTTGTCCAAACAAGATATAGATATGGTGTTCTTATTAATGGCAGGTACATAATATCAATTCTCTAACTCTATTACAAGCCCACTTGGTAGAGTTAACTCATAGGTTCCAACTACGCTAGCCGCAACTCTTGCACCATTTGCAACTCATAGTTCTACCTCACCTTTCTCTAAAGGTCTACTTCTTTTTAGATCCTTCACATTTGAGGAAATGTGTGATCCACATACGGTATCTAGTACCCATGATGAGGAAGTAGTAAAGTTAACCTCAATAGCATATATACTATAAGTAGATATCTCAATACCTTGCTTCATCTTCCTAGGTTCCCTTATCCTTCTCCTTATTTTGAGTGTTAGAGACTTGGAATTTATCTTAGCCATGGAACGTTTCTTGGACTTGCTTTTGTCCTTGGACTCAACTCTACTGATCATCATCACAAATTTGTCCATCTTCATTTGTGCTTTGACATTTATCAAAATGTTAAGCAACTCTGCTAGCGGTCTAGCCATGGTACTCATGTGATAACACTCGATAAATTGGCTATATGATTTAGGCAAAAATTGCAAAATCATATATGTGGGCAAGTCTTGACCTAAAGGAAATCCTAGTCATTCAAGATGCTTCATATGCCCAATCATATTGAGCACATGAGGTCCTACTAGATCTCCCTCTATCAATTTGCACTGAAATAACACCTTAAATACATTATACTTTTCATGCTTACCATGTTTTTTATGCAACTCATAGTTCATACAACCCAACATAAGGTTCTTGATGTTCACAACATCATTGGCATGCTTCAAAGAAGCATCCATGTCACTGTTAGGAAAATTTGGAGTGGATACTAGCACTGGTGTTTCAGGAACATGCATAACACTTCTCAATGTCCTATACAAGTTATGGAAATAAATCTCATTTAATTCATCTGATTATGATGATTGAATGTTTTCCATTTGATTATATAAGAGAAAATTTACATTTGTCAAAAACCATTTTGATTAGATTTGATTTGATTTGAAAAGTCAATTTTAATTAGGTCTTTAATTAACTATCACTCCCACTATTTTATTCAAATTAATAGCCCTCAATATCAATTTGAAATATTGCAACATACAATATTCTAGTGGGCCAAGATCCTAATTTCATCAAAATCATGAGCTAGCTGGGGCTGTCACCCACAACTTGATTCTATCAGGTAGGCAACTGCAACTCATAACCCAGGTCAGGGGTCATTACAATTATGTTGTGGTGTTCCAAGTCGAGTCCATTGTGATATAGTACCACGAGCTCTCAGAAAGTCATCTAACTCTTGGCTTAGGTATTCTCCACCTCGATCAGATCAAAGTGCCTTAATACTTTTGTCAATCTGGTTCTGTACTTCATTCATAAACTCTCTAAACTTTTCAAGAGTTTCTAACTCATGTTTCATTAAGTAAACATAACCATACCTATTGAAATCATCAGTGAAGGTAATGAAGTATTGATAACCATCTCTGGAATTTGTTCTAAAAGGTCCACATACATCAATATGTATGAGTCCTAATAGATCACTAGCTCTCTCACTACTGCCATTGAATGGAGTCTTGGTCATCTTTCTTAACAAATGAGATTCACATCTCTCTATTTATTCAAAATCAAAAGAGTCAAGATAACCATCTTTATGGAGTATAGATATGCGTTTCTCATTTATGTGCCCTAGATGAAAATTCCAATGGTATGTTTGGTTTGAGTCATTGAGTTTTTGTCTTTTGGTATTTATGTTATATATGCTTGTCTCTAGATCTATCAAGTATAGACCATAAGACAGGGGCACTGCCATAAAAGATCCCATCTTTACTAATAGAACATCTTCCAATCTTTATAAGAAATTTGAATCTATTCTTGTCCAAACAAGATATAGATATGATGTTCTTATTAATGGCAGGTACATAATATCAATTCTCTAACTCTATTACAAGCCCACTTGGTAGACTTAACTCATAGGTTACAACTACGCTGGCCGCAACTCTTGCACCATTTGCAACTCATAGTTCTACCTCACCTTTCTCTAAAGGTCTACTTCTTTTTAGATCCTTCACATTTGAGGAAATGTGTGATCCACATCCGGTATCTAGTACCCATGATGTGGAAGTAGTAAAGTTAACCTCAATAGCATATATACTAGAAGTAGAGATCTCAATACCTTGCTTCATCTTCCTAGGTTCCCTTATTGTTCTCCTTATTTTGAGTGCTAGAGACTTGGAATTTAGCTTAGCCATGGAACGTTTCTTGGCCTTGGTTTTGTCCTTGGAATCAACTCTACTGATCATCATCACAGATTTGTCCATCTTCATTTGTGCTTTGACATTTATCAAAATGTTCAGCAACTCTGCCATCAGTCTAGCCATGTTACTTAAGTGATAACACTCGATAAATTGGCTATATGACTTAGGCAATAATTGCAAAATCATATCTGTGGGCAAGTCTTGACCTAAAAGAAATTCTAGTCATTCAAGATGCTTCATATGCCCAATCATATTAAGCACATGAGGTCCTACTATATCTCCCTCTATCAATTTGCACTCAAATAACACCTTAAGTACATTATACTTTTCATGCTTACCATGTTTTTTATGCAACTCATAGTTCATACAACCCATCATAAGGTTCTTGATGTTCACAACATCATTGGCATGCTTCAAAGAAGCATCCATGTCACTATTAGGCAAATTTGGAGTGGATACTAGCACTGGTGTTTCAAGAACATGCGTAACACTTCTCAATGTCCTATACAAGTTATGGAAATAAATCTCATTTAATTTGTCCGATTATGATGATTGAATGTTCTTCATTTTATTATATAACAAAAAATTTACATTTGTCAAAAACCATTTTGATTAGATTTGATTTGATTTGAAAAGTCAATTTTAATTAGGTCTTTAATTAACTATCACTCCCATTATTTTATTCAAATTGATAGCCCTCAATATCAATTCAAAATATTGCAACATACAATATTCTAGTGGGCCAAGATCCTAATTTCATCAAAATCATGAGCTAGCTAGGGTTGTCACCCACAACTTGATTGTATCAGGTAGGCAACTGCAACTCATAACCCATGTCAGGGGTCATTACAATTATGTTGTGGTGTTCCAATTCGAGTCCATTGTGATATAGTACCACTAGCTCTCAGAAATTCATCAAACTCTTAGCTTAAGTATTCTCCACCTCGATCAGATCAAAGTGCCTTAATACTTTTATCAATCTGGTTCTGTACTTCATTCATAAACTCTCAAAACTTTTCAAGAGTTTCTAACTTATGTTTCATTAAGTAAACATAACCATACCTATTGAAATCATCAGTGAAGGTAATGAAGTATTGATAACCACCTCTGGAATTTGTTCTAAAAGGTCTGCATACATCAATATGTATGAGTCCGAATAGATCACTAGCTCTCTCACTGCTACCATTGAATGGAGTCTTAGTCATCTTGCTCAACAAATGAGATTCACATCTCTCTATTTATTCAAAATAAAAAGAGTCAAGATAACCATCTTTATGGAGTATAGATATGCGTTTCTCATTTATGTGCCCCAGACGAAAATTCCAAAGGTATGTTTGGTTTGAGTCATTGAGTTTTTGTCTTTTGGTATTTATGTTATATATGCTTGTCTCTAGATCTATAAAGTATAGACCATAAGACAGGGGCACTTCCATAAAAGATCCCATCTTTACTAATAGAACATCTTCCCATCTTTAAGAAATTTGAATCTATTCTTGTCCAAACAAGATACATATATGATGTTCTTATTAATGGCAGGTACATAATATCAATTCTCTAACTCTATTACAAGCCCACTTGGTAGAGTTAACTCATTAGTTCCAACTATGCTATCCGCAACTCTTGCACCATTTGCAACTCATAGTTCTACCTTACCTTTATCTAAAGGTCTACTTCTTTTCAGATCCTTCACATTTGAGGAAATGTGTGATCCACATCCGGTATCTAGTACCCATGATGAGGAAGTAGTAAAGTTAACCTCAATAGCATATATACTAGAAGTAGATATCTCAATACCTTGCTTCATCTTCCTAGGTTCCCTTATCCTTCTCCTTATTTTGAGTGCTAGTGACTCAGAATTTAGCTTAGCCATGGAACGCTTCTTGGCCTTGCTTTTGTCCTTGCACTCAACTCTACTGATCATCATCACATATTTGTCCATCTTCATTTGTGCTTTAACATTTATCAAAATGTTAAGAAACTCTGCCAGCAGTCTAGCCATGTTACTCAAGTGGTAACACTCGATAAATTGGCTATATGATTTAGGCAATAATTGCAAAATCATATCTGTGGGCAAGTCTTGACCTAAAGGAAATCCTATTCATTCAAGATGCTTCATATGCCCAATCATATTGAGCACATGAGGTCCTACTAGATCTCCCTCTATCAATTTGCACTCAAATAACACCTTAAATACATTATACTTTTCATGCTTACCATGTTTTTTATGCAACTCATAGTTCATACAACCCAACATAAGGTTCTTGATGTTCACAACATCATTGGCATGCTTCAAAGAGGCATCCATGTCACTGTTAGGCAAATTTGGAGTGGATACTAGCACTGGTGTTTCAGGAACATGCATAACACTTCTCAATGTCCTATACAAGTTATGGAAATAAATCTCATTTAATTCATCCGATTATGATGATTGAATGTTCTCCATTTGATTATATAAGAGAAAATTTACATTTGTCAAAAACCATTTTGATTAGAGTAGATTTGATTGGAAAAGTCGATTTTAATTAGGTCTTTAATTAACTATCACTCCCACTATTTTATTCAAATTGATAGCCCTCAATATCAATTTGAAATATTGCAGCATACAATATTCTAGTGGGCCAAGATCCTAATTTCATCAAAATCATGAGCTAGCTAGGGCTGTCACCCACAACTTGATTCTATGAGGTAGGCAACTGCAACTCTTGGATAGATGAAATGTGTAACTCCTTGCCATAATCATCTGCATGCTTCTAGGTACTTAATCCAATTAAGGTCACCTAGTTAAGCTTGATCCATAAGCCAACACAATAGACTATGCACACTACTAGGGCAGACCCACATATCTACCATCACACTTCTACGAGATAGATGATGCAACATGCTAGGGCGTGCCCCCACTTAGTCGATCAAGCTTTTCATGTGTGTTGCTTATGAAAAACATGTAAGACTTAATATTTTAATTGAGGGAGTTTGTATAAATACATATACATTAACCAATTGCAGTCTTCTTCAAGGGATCTACATCACATCCTTTATAAGGTTAGATTATAGAGTAGAGAGGTTCAACCATCATAAATGAAGATGGAAACATATACGATACATGTACTCAACTACACAATTCTTTTAGCCATATATATGTATATATATATATATATATATATATATATATATAGAGAGAGAGAGAGAGAGAGAGAGAGAGAGAGTCAGGCTAGAATACACTCAAGTAGTTTTTCATGATGTAATATCTTTTTCAAAAATCTAATCCATTCATCTTCTTAAAAATCTTATGAAAAACTCATATACAAAATTTGAGCACATTTGGACATTTATAGGTCATGTTATAAAGTCCGCAAAAAATTATGCATTTTAAATTAGTTTCGTGGTCAATTTTATTGCCCTCGGATGAGTGACTTACACTAATCCAAATGGGCTCAAAATTTGTATGTAGCCTAATTATAGTATGACAATGAAGACCAATGGTTTACATTTTGCAAAAAAGTAGTCTTGATATGCAAACACACTTGAGTGTATCTGTGTAATATGTACACTCGAGTGTATTCTAGCCTGACTCTCTCTATCTATCTCTCTCTCTCTCTCTCTCTCTATATATATATATATATATATATAGCTAAAAGAATTATGTACCTAATTACATGCATCTTAGATGTACCCATCTTCATTTATGATGATTGTAAAATGATATTCAACAATCTAACTTTATGGATGTGATGCATGCCCCTAGATAAGACATATCAAAAATCACCACAATCTGATATCTATACATCTTCCTTTGAAAGAATATGTGTATTTAATAATTAATGATAAGTTGAAAAAACTACAAAAACTATTAGATAATATATTTTTGTATCTCATGATCTATATGAGATATGGTAATGACTTTTTAAACACATCTAATCTATATAGTGTTGAAACAATCTATGTGGTTGGATTTTGTGAGTATACTCCACATGTGCCATTTTAATGGTCGGTACACACTTCCCAACCTCTCTCTCTCTATATATATGTGTGTGTGTGTACACGCATGTGTGTGTGTGTGGACACACACACAAACACACAATTCTTTTAGCCATATATATACACACAAATTCTTTTGCCATATATATATATATATACATATATATATATATATATATATATATATATATATATAAACATAGGTATATATATTTTTGTGTTTATATATATATGGGTACATTCATATATTCAATCCACACATATAGAGAAAATATTGGACATAATCTTCTTATCTTATTTTTTTCACAAATAAAACAATTATTCGATCCACGAATATGTATGCCTTTCTATAAATTTATCATGTAGGATTTTGATTTCATTTGTATTTTTCAACCAATCATGGAAGCCCACACATTTATGTACATGCACGAGAGTACATATGTAACCTAACATAAGTGTACTTAACTCGTAACCAACAATGATCTAGTAAGGAGCATGGGTGGGCATGTGCCCAACCCGCTGCTGCCTATAATAAGTATTTTATAAATATTATTAAAGTTGTAATTAGTGCCCACTCATCTTTTGGCAAGACAAAAATTGAAATATTATTAAAGTTGTATCTAGATTCTAGTTAGTTATTCCATGCGTAAGGATAGAAATTAAATGTCTTCCAATGACAATTTGTATTTCTATAGGGTGCGGGACACAACCACAAGCTTAATGAGTGGCTGCCACCAGTTTATTTCCTGGTTCACATAATATCAAAGAATGCAGTTAGAAGGTAAACATAGCCACATATAAATTTATTTATTCCCATGTTCATATTGTCATTCAACAATAACAAAGACAATAACATATGATGGTTCCTAGTTGGTTATTCACTTATTCTCTTGACGTTGCAGCATAGAAAATAGTCTCACAACTAACAAATGGCGGACCTTTTAGTTATTCTCCTACCCGCACAGAAGTAGAGGTTGTGTTCCATGATAGATGATTGTTAATATATTCTCCAATCCATGCATGTACAAAGACGACATGAATTTGTGGACGAGAAGACCAGATGTGGTTTGCCTATTCTCATATCGACTCAATGCAACAATTGTACAGATAATTCAGCGTGAAGGTTAGTCTATTCTACACTTCTCAATTTTCATACCAGATACAACTAACTATCTCCTCCTCTTACTCCTTGTTTTGTTGCATATAGATTTATACATTATTTTTATAAATCATCATTAAGGAATGTCTACCCACCCTTGCAATAGTAAACCCTTTATTTTTTATTGATTTCCTTTTATGTTTTATATATAGAAAAAATGTTGACCATAAATTTTCTTACCAAAAAAATCTTAATATTTTGGCCTTTATAAATGAATATAATATACTGTGTGTTTCCTACCCGGATAGAAACCATATCGTCGCCACTGCTCATAACTGGTGAGAAAGAGGTAAGATATAACTAAAGACATAAGCATATGATAAGAAGATGATCATCATGGAGCATAATATTCCACTCCATGGGAGGACATATCTCCATAGGCTTCAAACTTGATTTCCCCAACTGGAGGAGTCCTCCTCTATAATGTAGAGGAATTGTAACTAGAGGAATACAAGTTTCTATGCAATAGACTCTTTATATACGCTTTCATCAATGATGTTTTGTGAGAGATATGTGTTATCAAAATATGTACATTTTTAGCTAACAAATTTTCTAGAATAAACAAACTATTAGAGAACTAGCATTGATCCTGAATTTTTGATCATTACAAGCCTCGCTGATTAATACAGGGATAATCAAACTATTAGTTGTTGTTGGAATCATCGATTTCACATAAGAAGATTTTTTTATATTTGGTAAAAGGACAATCAAAGAACAATATGTTTTGTATTCTAATCATGTTTACAACAGAATAACAAATGCAAGGAATGCATAATTTACTTTTATTGCAAATGGGTCCTATAAAATGTTCATTATTATTAATCAACCATAGCATAATAGGAACTTTTGAAGGACATGTAATTATTCAAAAATATTTCCCATATAGAGAATTCTACCCAAGGTATATGAAGAATTTATATGCTTTGTTCACTTTATGACTCCTCACAAGACCAAGATATGTGAGGCTTATTGTAAGGTCTATTAAGACAGAAAAAGTTCTTAAATAAGCAATACCAAAATTTTTTGATGACCTTTTGAGAAAGGTGTCTTTGTTGGAGCTTAGAAGCTTGTAAGCTTGGTCAAGGGACATGTTGATGAGTGATGTGCCTTCACAAGAGCGTGTACTCTGTCAATAATAAAAAGTTCAAATTACAAATAGGAGGCCCATAATAGGATGGGTTGATATTAGCATTGTTAAAAGTCAGCTCTATAGGACGGCAATACAATTCAAATAAAATATTGTCCCAATTAAGCATGCAATTCAAATGAGAAATTTATTGGTTTGATTAAAACCTGATTAATTAAGGCTTTAGGAAATATCTCTTAAATGATCAATTTAAAGAAATGGATATGGTGTATTCAATCACGTGATGAACATTCACACGTAACATACTTAATAAACTTTTCTCCACTTCCCACTCTAAATTATGATTAAATGATCTCACCTATTAACTGCCTAGGTGATTGTATTACTATCTCTAGAAAATAATCTAATACAATATGATGAGTTCTCTTAGATATTTGGAAGAGATAATCACACATCCTTCATTGAATTATATCCATAGAGAAATTTTTTAAATACATGTGGAGGAGTGGCACAAAGTATCCTATTTTTATCTAGACATTCAAGGAATTATCTATCACTAGTGTCAAATTCTATGTATGTAGTTTACATGTAACTTATGCAATTGAGATGGAAATGCAAGCTACAACTTCCTTTTTTTTCCTTTTTATGCAAATGCAAACATACATTCCTTTCCACTTATGCAACACTAGGAGGTGGAAAATTGAGTTGTATCATGAATTTGATGATGGTGGGAGGTTGTATTAGTGTGGTTGAAGATCACTTTGACTAAGATACATCATCCTACTCAACCATGATAAGACTCTTTGATTATTGATCGTTAATTATGTAAGCTTTAAACCTATCCCTAAGAAACTCCATGATAGCTAGCATTGATATTTGACCACGAACCTAACTCAACTCTAGGTTAACAGTGTATAATACATTCAATATAAACTAAGAGATAATTGGCATATAAGAGATTATTGTCTTTATGCATGATCATGATGACTAGATTCAACTAAAAGTTTTTCCCTTCATTTTTTTTCTTCATATTATATGAAAAAAGTAGAACAAGATTATTGACTCAAACTAAATTAAATCAAAGATATAAATGAAATATGCTAGATCAATTGAAAAAAGATGGGGTGTGTTCTAGCTTCCCCCAAGCTTGTTGTTGACATTGTCTTTAGAATCAAACAAACATAAGAAAGGACTAAATGATTGTTGAAAGGACTAAATGATTGTCCTCAATCATCACTTGTGGAACTTGGGCCATAGTGGTTTAGATTTTAGTGAGGTTAATTTTTGCACCTGGCATTATCCAGGGTTTGATATCTCGAACACAATAGTTGATGTATCAAATTCTATGAAACCTACAACACTCACAATTAGTTAAAAGCTTAGAATCATGTCTCGAGACTTATCTTGGGAGATTTAAATGCCATGAGAAAAGGAATTTAAAATATTGGTAAAGTTTCCTCCTATTATAGGTGTATGGAAGATAACACTTGCATCCTCAATAAAGGCTTGTATGAGCTTGATCTAAAGGTCGCATTTGTACTTGGACAACCATCAAGATGGAGTCAATTTTATTACTTCCAAGATATACATGGTTTTCTATCACTTCGATTTTCTTAATATTGTTTGTGAATTCCCTAGTGATCTTATCTCTGATATTTACATTACCATATAATCTTTTAGTTAAGATTGAAATCCTCTATTTCTAAATGCTTGTTTTAAATTACTAACTCTTGTACTCTTTGTGATTATTTGTTGAGCTTAGAATGATGATTTCTTGAGCTTAGTTAAGTAAGCTTGGGATATGGAAGTTGAAGATTTTGCTATGTATAGAGTTTATATGAAACTCTAAAATCATGGAATAGTGCTTAAGAGATGGAATCAAGATATTATTTAAAAATATAATGAGAAATCTTAAGCCTTAAGGAAACTTGTTCATAAATTTCAGGCCAATGTTGATTATTTTTTTATATGAATCCCAAAATTATATCTAATTCTTTTAGTAAAGAAGATAAAATAGCATATATTCATGAAGAAGATATCTTGAAGCAAAATGCTAGGGTTAAATGGTTAAAGGAGGAAGACTCAATTACAATATTTTTATATCTTATTAGAAAACCAGTAGGCAAATAAATCAAATCAATTCTCTTGCAAATGATGGTATGATTAATTAGTAATATTCTTGATATTCAAAACTATTTGACTAAATTATAAATTATTTTATTCAACAATAAAAGAGGGGAAATGTCACATTGAAAGGTAATTGGAATGGACCTGCTTTGACTAATGATTAGAGGAAAAACATTATTGCTCCTATCTCTCAATCTAAAATTAATGATGTCATTGATAGCTTGAATGTGGATACAATCTCTAACCCTAGTGGCTTTAACATTGTGTCCCTTAGGAAAACTTGGTATAATACTAGTGAGGGTGTGAGTATGGTTGTTAAGTATTTCTTTAGAAATGGGAAAATTGTATATTGTTAAATTCTAGTTGTATTAAAAACTAGATACAATTGCTTTGCATAACTTAAAAAATAGCTCAAAGATTTTGGTAGACATGATGTAAAATTATTATTCTAGATACTATTAGCACAAATCAATGTGTATTTATAAAAATCGAAGTATCAGAGCTTCCTTTCTCCCTTTCAATGAAATTCTCTATGATAAATCATTTATATTTCAAGGATTAAAAAGTGCCTCAAAATTTACATCTCAAAAGAATATTATTTACTCAACTGAAGTTATCTGTATTCAACCATGTTTGAAATGGGTTCTCCATTACTTGGATAGGTTAGTTTAAAGACATTTACAACTACATTTCTTGTCAAGTTCTTTTTAGCTAGGAATTATTGCTAGATTTAGGCCTTCAACCAAAATTTTCCAAGGGGAACCAATTCACCCTTATTTCTTTGTTATTGTAAAGTAGGGGTTTTCTGAACTTATTCAAGAAGGCTATGAAATATGAGGAGACTAGCCCCATTAAAACCATTAAATAACTATCTCTTTCTCATATCATTTTTCAATTTATTTAATGATTTTTGCTGAAGATAATGCCTTAAATTCTAGCAATTTGGAAGAATATCTTTGAGGATTTCGGTAGTTTCTCTACTTTTAAGTTAAATTCTATTAAGAGATTGATTATCTTTAGTGAAGTATCTAAAAAAAATTATATAATAGTATATTGGGTTTGAATGAATGCGCTTTGCCTTCTAAATACTTGGGAATTCCTTTATTTATAGGACAACTTACCAAATTTGTATGTGCTCCTTTAATTGACAGAGCCAAGAGTATAATGGAACCATGAAAGCTGAGAATCCTATCCATGGCTGCTAGAAATGATCTCATACAATCTACTCTCACCTCTATGCATATGTATTGAATTTCTCCTTTTTACCTAGCTTGGTTATTGAGGAGATTGAGAAAATCCATAAAGATTTTCTTTGGGGGTGATTGATGATAAAACAAATATTCATTTAGTTAAATGGAGCAAAGTCACTATTGAAACATTAAAAGGGACTAGGAACTAGCAAAATAAAAGATGTTTGAAGAGATTTTTTTTTGCCCAAGTACATGGAATGTTGTGAGAAATAAAAAAGATTCTATGGGTGAAGTGGATTTGATAAATATGCCTAATCCAGACTTCATTTTGTATAGTTGACCCTACATACAACATGTCTTGTCTACATCTAAAATTATTGAAGCAAAAAGTATTTTTGAGATATTAAACTAATCATCATATTGGTGATGGATAAATTATAAGATTGTGGCATGATCCATAGATACAAAATAAAGAAATTCAATATGATATTATTGGGAAAGAAGCCATATTCAAATTAGGTTTCGAATTGATTGTTTGACAAACAATGTTATCAATAATGGGAAATGGAGTATATGTCCTAATCATATGAACTTGTTGATCTCATCTCTTATTTATGAGTAACATGAACCCTATGGTCTCTCTGATTTTATTATGTACAAGGGAGAAAGTAATGTAATTAAAAAAAACAGAAGCACTAAGAAGCGAAAGACCTTAGAGTCCCTTTTTATTGGATTTGGAAGATAAAAAAACCCAACATGTGTTTGATAATTTAATTGTGGAAAACAAGTATGAGAAAAATGCATATTTTATATTATGCTCGGATAAGAGGGATTTAAATAGCATGTATGTGCTTATTATACAAAAGAGGATATGAAAGCACCGACCATATTCTATTCAGATGCTCCTTTGATTTTTATTTGTGGGATTTGGCAAGAATCAAAGTTGATCTAAATGTTGCTAGTAGAAGTTGGGATGATATGATTAACCTCACCGGTAATCATATATTTATTTATATGCCTATCTATTACGATTCTTGTGGGAAATAAACGTGTGACTTCATGAAATGAATCTTATGGTGAGAAAATCATATGGAATAATACTAAATGTGATTTTATAGGTTTAATATGTGGTCATTATTTTCCTAATGTTTGAGGTTACACCTTGAATTTTATTTGTTACTTCCTTGTTCACCTCTTAATTTGTTCTCTATTGAGTATTAGTTGATCCTTGATTGTAGATTCTATGTATCTTTCTCTTGGTTTTGGAGAATTCAATTTTGAGAATAAGTCTATTATGTGGCAATATATGTTCTTTTTTAGTCTTGGGCATGTTGAACATACTAAAAGATTGTCTCTTTCTCTTCACTATAGTTGAACACACAAAGGATAACTTTATATTTTATGATTGTCTTGTGAGGTAAAGTGCTTGACTAGTGGATTGATTTGCATCTTTTCTTGTATGTAGATATTCTCATCTTGTATTTTTGGCTATTATTTTTAGCATCTTGTTTTTCAATACCCTCTATGTACACTTTGGATCTATAAAGTTTTCTTTTATCTTTTTCTTTGTATATATTTTCATTATAAATACTCCAAAATATAAAAATAAAAAAGATAAACAACAACAATTTTGATTGACCCCAAAAATGCATCGATACTTATTCTAAAGAATTAATGATTCTAAAAATAAAAATAATATCGAGGCATATTACTGATGAAGAAAGCAACGAAATAAAAGGTGGATACCTCCTACAAGCACCTTTGTACTAATCTAGGCTCAACAAAATGAGGTTTAATCCAGATCAACTCTGAATTCTGGTGAGTTCTCTAGTATTGGATTACATCATAATGGAGGCATCCCGAATTCTACAATCCAATGTGCATCATATTCTAGGCATGTAGGTTCCTTTTTTCCATATTCCATACTGTTATGCCTTGGTGATATCATCTTTGAGGTTCATCAGACAAGCCTCCAATGTCACAACCCCATCCATCGCTTGTACATGTGGTGATGTAGAATTCACACTAGGTCTCTACTTAACATTTTAAACAATAATTTCTCAAGAAAAAAAGGATTCTTCACACACTCTATCTGCCACTGCATAAACCCCCATAATGCCTTTGATAGACTTGGCTTGCTCACACACTTTGAATTCTACATCATCATCTTCTATTCCCAGAGTCAGGCTTCCTCTCTAGATATCCATCATAACATCTACAGTTGATTGGAATGGATGAACCAATACTAGTTGCAACACATTATCCTCTTAAATCTCCATAACTAAGAAACTTGTAGAGAATGAGAATCTGCCCACTTTCACTATAACACTTCATAGATACCAAGTGATTGTACCCTTAATATATATGCAAGATGGACCATCATATCAATTCTTCTTGGATTCTTCAAACCAACTCCTAAATATAGAGAAGGGCATAAGGTTTATGCTCCGTGTAGAATCACATAGTACATCTCCAAAAAATAGATTTCCACTGGAGCACGAAACTTTGAAGTAGAATGGATCATTGAGTTTGTATGGAAGTTTCAAATAAATTAGTGTAAAAACCTCCTCATACACCACAATTACTATGTTGTTACTGACTAGCCTTTTCTTACTCAATATATCCTTCATGAACTACCCATATACATGTATATGTTTTATTGCTTCCCTAGATGCATATTGATATGTATCTCAAAGAATATCTCTAGACATTTCTAAAATCATTGATTGACCTTCCCATTCTTAAAGATATTTTGAAATAGAACATATTACACAATCGTGTGTTGGTGTGGAGAAACATATGTATAATTGGGTGCATTATCCTTCCCAAGCCTGCAGTACGTACAAGCTTCTCATGCTCCTTCTTTATTTTTTGTTGCTATTGTATAGTTCTCTTGTCCTCATCTAATGAACTAGGAAAAGGTGTCTTGGTCGTTTGAAATCATTATCTTATGGTACATTTTAAGCATAAATGTTCCTTTTACTCCTAAAATTCATTGCCTTTGCATGTTGGTGATTTTATTTGTCTATGCTCACTGTAAATCCCTACCTTTTTATCTTCTTAAGTTCTACAATGTTAGAAGCCAACTATGAAATTTGCCTCTCTAATATATAAATATTCAACCCTTGATTCTGCAACTCCCTGCATGATTTGTTGAAGTATTGGTCCTTTTGTTCATGTATTTTCCATTTATATTCTCCAGCTTCTCAATACAACTAGGATTACTACCTTGAGAGTTTCCTTGATTGTGATGTTGTTGAAGCGATAGTTGATGTTGTTAATACTATATATTATGATCTTATTGAAAATTATTTGGATCCTTTTAAGAGAAATTAGAATGGTTTTGCCACATATAGGGTCATTCATATGATACTATTGACCAATATGCATTGCTTCTTCTTCCATGGTCTATCTTGGGGATGAATCTCGTTGTTTATGAGTATTGGAATGTGACTCATTACAATAATGAAAAACTAAAACCATAGTAGTTAGTGTATAGAGACTTTAATTATTTTGTCAATGTGCTCAGTTAAGACTTCAAATATCTATGTTCATTTAATTTGAGGACACTCTTTGTTATGATCCTACTTTAATGTTATCCTCTCTAAGTTTGGTTCACTACTATCTTCATTAGAATCTCTTGACATCGCCCTTCATATTTATTCTGGAAGAAACCACATCCATGTTGCCAATCATGGACCTCCTAAACATATGGAGCCCATGTTAAATGGTAATGCCTTTTTTGAACATATCGATCCAATGATGTGGGTAGTTCCTTAACATCTCGATGAATTGTTAAAAAGTCTCATAGTAGGAATTTTACCCACTTCCTTTGTTGTCTTCGAAGACAGAAAGTAGAATTCCATAATTTTATCAACTATCTTCTCCCATGACTCTTTGGAATCAGGTGCTAAGCTTTTTCATTGAGTGTTCACTTTAACCACCAAAGATACTAGAACAACTTACATAAACTACTATAGATGGTATTACGACAGTCTTGTTGATATCACATGATTTTATAAAAGGATATATACGTTGCACCGAGTCCTCATGAAGATTCTAGTGGAAGGCCTATGACTCGACAAGCACCTCCATGCTTGAACCAATCTTAAATTTGCCTCGTCAACTTCATGTTGTCGTATGGGTATCTGATGTGAAGTAGCTAAGTAGGCCATGACCTTATCCCATAATGTCATATTTTTATCGACATTGGGATCCACATCATCCATCTCTATTGATTATTATTTATCTTGTTGTGGTATAATTGATATGAGAAATGTAGAATTTGAACTTCTATCTTGAAAAAGAATGCACTCTAGACTAGATAAATAGTGTGAATCCTACATCATCAAAATTTGATGTTTGTACCATGCACTAGTACATGAAAAAAAAAACAAGGTTTGAGAATCAAGATATATAAATTTATGTAGGATTATTTAAACTAAAATGACCTAGAGTTATCAATTATACCGTACCATTCATTATGTATATATGTAAACCCTAGAATAGAAATTGTTATACGGGTCCCGAGTTATTGGTTATTTTAACTAGTTCCAATGCAATAACACGAAAAACTATATATGTTTTTACAATGCATTTGAATACAAGTGTAGAGTCACGTGATAGAGTGCCAAAGAGACCCTATTTATCACTCTAATGAGTAACCGAGCCTAGGGCTGTAAATGGATAGGATATGCTGAGGTTATGGTCATATCCATAACCATAACTATTTAGTTAAGTGGGTATGGGTATGGGAATATACCAACTTTTTCAAAAGCTATACCCGCATCATACCCATATCCGCATAACCACAGGGTATATGGACGGATAAGTGGGTATGCGGTTATGGATATACTTGATATAATAACACACTACAAACTTAGGATACAACAAACTAACACATTAATTGGGTGATATTGGTATTATTATGGTGCCAAATGCATTCCTTTTTGTACTAGTTTAGTACCTGGTGAATAAATAATGTGTCAGCTTAAAATAGACAACCAAGACTAGCATGTTGATACATCTAAATAAAGATACAAAAATGAAATGATAATTGTTGTCTTTGTTGATGAATATTACATAGTTTGACTATACTATTAAAAGAAATTATACACTCACGTTGAACTTAAAAATTACATTGACTTTCCTTCATATTGTGAGAAAAAATGAAGCCAACAGTGTATAACATATCTCTAAATCAGTTATGGAGAAATATCATTCAAGACAGTGAGAAAAGAGAAGAATGAGAGAATGAATTTTTGTCCTTCCTTTGATGAAATGTGCATGTGTGGTTATGAAGATGTTTGAGGTTCAATAGTTTTGCTTATTTTACTATTGTAAGGTACTTATATTTACTAGATCTGAGTACTACAATATGGACCATTACATCCTAATATAAATATCTACTAATCTAAGGTACTTATATTTGTCATATATACTGCTACAATATACAACATTACATTTTGATATAATTTATTTATACCAAAAATATAATAAATGGGTATACAAGGTATGGGTAGACACATAACCATAACCGTACCCAGTGAGTGGCATATTGTGGGTATAAGGGTAATCAGTTATATGGTTATAAAAATTTATACCCACAATGGATATAGAGGGTATGGATTTCAGGGTAAGCATGTATAACCATGTCCATTTACAGCCCTAACCGGGCCATTAAAAATTGCTCCACTAATATTGACAGTTGTGTTGTTAAAAGGGTTTAGTTTAAAAATAATTAATACAACAATTAGGCCTAAGTGAACTATTAAACTGGATTGAATATAGGGGATAGGAATATTTAGAATTCCAGCTTCACCACTACAATCCACATTTCTCAATTTATTAAATTGATACATATTTCTTTTTTAGTAAGTGTTGTACAATATATTATATCCTTGTGGATTATAGAATCATACTTAGAAATTAAAACCCCTACTCCCATGATATGTAAACACAACCAAACCTTTTACAGACATGCCTATAACAAAAGAATCTTCACAAGCATATTGCCACTTCTGTGATCTTACTTGTAAACATGAAGGAATCCCAGAAAAATATGTGCCCTTCAACAAAGAACCCCATGAACACATCATATACGATGGCCAATAATATCCAACAAAGGTAATATATACTTCCACTCATGAAATTTAAAGCAAAAAATAATCTATAAATAAAAACTCGTATGTAATGATAGTTTTGTGTCGTGCTGCTTTTGGATTTGGAGAAAGAGGATATGTAACATACTGAGATTTGGTTATCTAACTTTAGAAACCCTAATTCTTGTAATAGGATTATAGTGTGCTTGGATCATTAGAATTGACCAAACAAGGTTAGAGTTATACCTTAACATGCTTGTTTACATCCTAATGGAAATGTAATGGTAATATGATGAGTAATTCACACGTTTGAACCATAATATCAGTAACTCACATGTTAATCCCAATTGTGGATACATATGATCCTAACCATGTAATGGACCATTAGACCCTGATGTTATGGTGAATGAGACATATGTAACCTAACTGTGGTATTTAAACATGTTGAGGGTGTTTATCAGGTTGTATAGTGATTAGGATAACCTAAACCCTAAGTTGAAATCATCTTACCCTAACATGTACATCCTTGGTGACACTCATAATATATTAGTGACAATAGGGTGCCACAATCATATATGATATGTTAATATACATAGATTGGACCTAATCATATAATCATGAATTAATATGTAAATGATTTCATGAAGTAAGTAATTTGTGTCAGCTTGTTCACCTATATATATCTAATGACTCGAATATAGATAATAAGTAATTGGATTCACATAAATATGCATGAATGGCTAATGTGTGTTAAATGTGCATAATAAGAAACAGGATGTGAATAAATATGAGTAATTGATTAATTTAGACAATAATGTGACAAATTTATATAATGTGACACTATTTGGATGTTTAATATCAATGGAGATGATTAATATGCCATAAGTTAAGTTGAATGTGACATTAATGGATTGAATGAGAAATTGGATAAAATAACCTATTTCATGTAAGATAATCAAATATAACTTTGTATGGTGATAATGTGAGGGTAATGAAGTCTATATCTGGAATAGGGAGGATAACGGTAATATATATCAATAGATAATGGAATAATTGACTTAAATACTAATCATACTAAAACTCATACAAGATACTTTCAAAACCTAAATCTAAGTGCATAATCAGATTCTTTAAGTCCTAATTAGTCTAGGTGCAATGTTTTAGTAGGAATGGATAATGGGAGCTATACTAAATTGGCTAGAGAAGATAAGTTTATTTTTAAACCCTCTTATGAACTAGACTATGATTTGATTTTATTGAAATTCCAATCTATTTGTCACACTTTGACTTTTTGGTAATGTTTGTTGAATTGATGTGTCAAGCTTCTACCTATGTCAGGTAGGACTCTACGTCTGTGTATCATCACCATCCTCACCCGGTGCCCAGTGCTTATAGGACTCTATAGTCCTCTGTTCTCCTCTCCCTCACTTTCTCTCTTTACTATTATCCTCGACCTAGGATTATCTTTCCTTCACTTTCCTTGAGAACGACCAACCTGATAGATCCCTAATTTGACTAGGGTTGTTCCCCCAAAGTCTGAGTCAATAAAGGGGGCTCTTGTCCCCTATTTCCTTTTACAACCAGACTCCTAGGTATCCCCATAGTTCATGGACTATAAATAGACCTATTCAAAAATCCTCTAAACAACCTCCCCCAACATGATCTACTACCTCGCTTGCCGTCATTCTGCCTTGTTCATCCCAACTCCAACCCCCACTCACCTTCCTTTCAGGCAGTAAACTATCTGAAGATATTTGGCTATTGGCGACCTCCTACGAGATTTGCAAGGGCATCTATAACGACCCCGCCTCCCGGTAACCCCCAATCAAGGGAGACCAAGAGGTCAGAGCCGTTATCCCAATTAACAGGATCAAAGGTTCGACAAATAATCAATAATAATTATTAAATTCTACCATGACTATACTGAAAGCTGGTGAAAAATAAAACTTTGCATACCTTTTAAAAACTTTGGATATCTACTTCTATCCACAGCTTGAATCTATTCTATCTAATCCTCCTCACACTTTATTTCTTATTTTCACAATGTGTCACTTTACTGTTTGTTCTTTTTAGGGTTGTACCTAAAACGCCGACAAACAAAATGTCGGTCAACATAAATGAATATGTCGGTATGTGGGGACAACCAAAATTTCACAAATATGGCTAACAATCTAAATATCACAATCAAATTAATTAACAAGAAAATTTATGCTTTCAATGTGACATTCTCCACCGCTTTTGCCCTAACCCTGGAATACCCTCTTTAGGGTTTCTCTTTTGCCATTGACTTGAGGCCACCTTCTCAATCCCAAGCTTGGTACATGGGGTCACCTCTCATGGTGCCCATTAGTCATGCAACAAAGACCACCTTCTCAATCCCAAACTTGGTGTCTGGGGTCACCACTCATGGTACCCATGGGTCTTCCCTCCTGGGCTTGACCTTTTTGCATCATCCATTAGGGTGGCATGTAGGTGCGAAAATACACACTTATATCATAATTGTGATAATCATAGGGACTTTATGATTTGCAAGTATGAACATCCAAACGGATAGGTTGCATTCAATGCGATTAATCATCCTAAAACCTTCAAGAAACTAATGCGATTAACCATAATCAACCACATACATGTTCAGCTGATTTGAGATAGAAATAAACCATGCAAGTAAGAAATCCAAGCAAGCAAGCACATACAACAAGATCCTGAAATAATCATACAATTTCCCTTTATTACTCATGTTATCAATATCTATCCAATCTAACTTGCTCCTTAGGGTTTCTACTGCTTTTTAGGGTTTCACTTGCAATTAGGGTTTTGCCATCACTTTTATTGTTACAAACCCTAATTAAGCAAAACTACTTATAAACCCTAATTGTCATGTCCTATCTCTCCTAACAGGCTTAGGATCAACAATTATCCACATATTTCCATGTATTTCAATTAGACATAATCATCTCTTCTTTTACCCTAAATTATGGTTTCTAGAAGCATTATCATACATACTTGGTTTGAAACCCTAAAGTGTCTAATTACTCATCTAGATCAAATTCAAGTCTATCATTATCACTCAACATGTTACTATTACTCAATTTAACCAATTAAGCATCATAAACTCAACACTTTTCATCAACTTAATGTACTTTTGCAATTAGGAATGGAATCAGGTTTTAATATTATTTTTATTGGATTCCTTACGTTCTCCTGATCAATTTTCATATATAACTTTCTATCATCGGAGCTATTAATAAATAATTAGGATTTTGCAAATATATTACCTTTAGGGCCAATAATCCAGCGCCATGTGTCCCTTTTCTCTTCTTTTATTTTGATTCTTTTCCTTCTCTCACAGATCCTGCCTTGGATCTGACTACTTGATAACCCGGTTTCCCCCTCCCCACATCATCTCCCTCGTGCGGATGGGGATCCTGCCTCCCATATTTACTCTGTAAAATAGAGGAACGAAGGCGACCTTTCTTCCTCCTCGGCCCGTCAACCGCAGATGCCAAACCATGCCAACCGCGTCGCTCCTTCTCCGCCCGGCTCCGCTGATAGGGACAGACTTGCCCTGCGCTCACCCAAGCCTCTGGTGGTTGTCTTTAACTACGCGTAGCCTAGCGAGGCAGCACCAGCCGTGTTCAAACACAGGGTTGACTCCGAGTATCTGGCTTCCCTAGTCGCCGGTGGAGGCCGCCACACCTCCTCTGAGCCTCTCTGAACTCAAAGGTGCCCTCAGCTTCACCAGACGTGGCTCAAGTTGACGGGATGGAGAAGCCCTTCTCTGGCGAGAAGCAACTCCAGGTCAGAGGTGAAAGTTGAGATTCTTCTCGCAATTTATCGTGTAACTCAACTCATTTCTTCCACACGAACTCGAAGGCAAGCTTGGAGTCTTTTCTTAAGGTTTGTATCCCCCTATATATATAGGGTGGGCCGACGAGGAGATCCCAATCAGATTTGGGCGTTTTGCTTGGAGTCCATGAAACTTACCAAAACCTAGGTCTCCTAGGTTCAGATTCTTCTCTTGAATATACTGGACTAATTTCCTTAACGATTCGTCCATTATCTTGGAAGATATTTGTTTTGGAAAGTCTACAACCCAAGCCTCCTATTTCCTTTCTTCGCACAAGGTAGTGGATGATGTCCCCATCTTCTAATTCTGATCCTACGACCCGCATTGCGCGTGACATGCGCCTGGGATGGGCCCAAAGTTTCCTATTCCAAATACGAATGTGAAATTTAAATCAATTATCCACTCACTTTAGGAAAACTTACATAAATTGTATCTCTCTCGTTGTTTATTCTTTTTCATCCAAATTTTAGAGGAAACTCTATCTTGTCATTATCTACTTGTGTATTAAATTTGACACCCAAATTCAAAAGGAAAAGGGTATTTTCTTTATAAGCAAGTTATCTCATAATAAGGCATATTTTTGCATATTTTCTCTATCTTAATCTTTTATTTTCTTTCCTTTTTTCCTATTTCCTTCATTAGAAATCACATATAAATGAAATTTATCCAATTGTGGCCATTAATGCCACTTTCTAGAGATTTATATGTATTTTTATAAATACTTTTCTTAATATTCATTATCTTGTATCTTTCTCCATTAAGATATTTCTTTTCAAGGATTTCTCTTCCTTTCTTCTCTTTTATATCTGTTAATGGATTAATCTAATAATAGAAATTACGAAATTCCTATTAAAAGGGATGTTTGCAAAGAAATCCATCTTTTGAATCAAAGCATACAACCTTTTCAATTAAGTCCATATTCACAAAATCTTTACAATTCAATAATGAAAACATATGCAAAATTGAGGTTGTGACATCCTTCCCCTCTTATAGAAATTTTGTCCTCAAAATTCCCTCAACCATACAAACAAACTGGAGAAGACTTCCTCATGTCCATCATGGCTCCCATGTGGTTTTACCCTCTTCATGGTGCCTCCCAAGAACCTTCATCATCTCATATTCTTGCATATGAGTTCTTTCTCACCTTGGTACCTTGTACCCTCATAGGTTACTTAGGACATTTCAACTTCTCTCAAAGCTAACTGGGTTCATGGCTTAGCACATGGTTTGGGTACCTCACATAGTGCTCTAGATCGGACTCGTGGAACACATCACGTTATCCTAAGGGGTAAGACTGAACATAACCATCTCCACCAATCTATCTCAAAGGACCCATATATCAGGGATTCAGCTTTCTCAACTGTAGCTTAGAGGGGTTAGATTTTCACATCACATATTCTCCCACAGTGAACTGCATGTCAGTCTGCTTTGCATTATCTCATGACTCATGTCTCCCCTGGGCTTCCTCAGCCATCGCATGATCAAAGTGACTTCATCTGCACACACTATGGTCCTTTTCTGACCTTTGCGAGGTCCCTTCACCAACATTATCTTAATGAAGTGGTGACCGACACAACCTCCCTTACAGAGATTCTTTACATCCCGATACTGGATATGGTGGTTATCATCTCATCTCTCATAGGGTGAGAACCGCCCTCCATGTATCACCCTAAATGAGCACACATGCTCTTATTAGAATCTCTTGTCTGGATCATACTAACCATTAGTTAGGGGTGATAAGCTATACTCACATTGAGTTATTCATGTATCTACTTCCACCTTATGGAAGTGAATATTTAGGTCATGTTCGAGAACTTTTGAACTTGCATCGTGGTGCAGTTGAACCATCTCTCTTACTCATAGTTCAGCTGGATCTATCTCCTGACAGTATTCTCTCTTTCTCTTAGATTATGTCATCTATGTAAGGTGATCTACCATAACTCTTATTACATCTTGACCTTCCTTGGTCCAGTGGAGACTTACCACGACATCCATAGTGATGAACTCCCATTCCCTCTCAGGGACTCTTTATCCTCTATATCAACTCACTGGGTTACCGGTGTTCGTCCTTCACCTCCTGGCATGCATGGCGACAAGCCACATGCAACTTCATCTTAGGTATCCAAAGTATTACTGAATCTTACCATCTTAGTAGTACCATGGTGTATGGTGAACTTAAAATCATGATCTCCTATATGTCATGATTCCTCAAGATTAATTCCTCAGAAACCCTAAACCACTCTAGTTGGGGTTTCATCACCTTCTTTTCCAGAGAAGTGCATCTGAGGTTCCACAACCACCCTTTTATTGCATCAAGGCCTAGGGTGGCTAACCAAACAACCACTAACTTGATCAACATATCTCATTACATCTGAGTGTTAGCCAAACATATCCCCTTTTTCAAACTGAGGCTAACCTAACAACCTCTTCTAGCCTCTAGCTAAACTAGGAAGCTGCATATCAACCAGAGCATCCGTTATCACCTCACATCCTTATGTGTAAGGTAATGTTGAAGACATACACCTCCATGTATTCCACTTATTATCTCATCTCAACTCTAAGTCTATCTTCATCAAGATAACTCTGAGCTCATCCTCTTAGTTTTCAAACTCAACCTTGTATAGCTCGCAAATTCCACATAGCTCATGATAAAAACATCCTCACAAGATGACTACCTTAGTACTCTTAGTATTTGTACAACATCTACACATCTTACACTCCACAAGGGTACGTTATTATCTCCATCCTCATGCATCATAGCAATGTTTCCACTCACATTATCTTTATCCTTGGTGTATGGCATGCATACTGTTCTATCTCTCACTCCCATAACAAGAGGAAATAAGAATTTGGCTACAGTCCAAACACAGAGTTCTTCCCATTCCAAGAGTAGAAATGGTACATCCCACATTTCTAGTACACCTACAAATCTAAACTGAAACGTGCCTCACATGCATCTACATCATGAACATCTCAATATCCAGGTTCCTTCCATGAAAATTTGGTCTCGAACCCAATTGGGTCATCATACAATCCTTAATCATCTCCTCTAGGTCTGTAGGGTGCTGACACTTTTGGGGTCATTCATCTTCCCTTATGCATCAGAGAGTGCCCTCTTCATTTTCCCTTTAGGTCCCATGAGTTCATGAAGGTGATCAATCTCCTAACCCATGGCCCTCAGACAATGATAGTTGTTACCTCCCGACCCTATGGTCACGTGCAACTAGGGAATTAGGCAACTCCTACTGCCATCGGTCTTATCCTCACCTGATCCTAGGGTAGACTTAGGATTCTAACATAGTACATATCCAACTTGAAACCTTACCCAAGTCTCCATCATTTCTCTCAGCATTCGTGGTATGGCTTACGTCCTTTCATAGGGGTCATGGTGACCTATCTACCTCAGTCAAGCCCCATATCGGTTACCTCCATGGTAACACATCCACATGCACTAAGAGATGATCATCTATGGGTCTATAGGTTCACTCTTATACTATGTACTCTCCACTTATCTTCTCTAGATTCTATGAGACCTCTTAGGGTTTCCTCAAACCCAACAAAAGCTGATATACACCCTACAAAAGGGTCCCTCTCCCAGGATGGGATGAAATTATCTCTTGATAGCAACAAAAGTCACAAACGTCCTAGGGTTTACATATAGGGTTTGAATGAGCATGCTTAGTCCTATCAAGCTACTAAGGCATGTAGCTCACAAGTAGACCACCTTATAAACCATGCTAGGTCTCCATGGTAGGTCCTACTTGTTTCTATTCATTCACATTGGACCAACATCATACCTGCCCATGTCACCAACTTATAGGCGAGGGGTTCATCAAACATACACCTTAACCAAGTGGTTTACTTTTCCTCCAAACATGAGGGGTGCCATGCTCAAATCTATGGAAACTCAAATCTCGTCATGACCATTACACCCATCACTACTACTTCCCCTCTTAGGTCTAGGAACCCTAGGTTAACCTTTCTGATGTCCAACTGCATGCTTAACCCTGTAACCACGTGCCAAGCATGTACAAGGTACGTCATGCACTTCCTATTATCATTCCACTTGAATAACACCTCAGAGTGGAGTCCTCCTCAAGGATAACCAACTAGGTATAAGGCCTCACAACTTGTTACGAAACCTTTTCAGGGTCTAAGGAACTCTTCTTCCTAACCCTAGAAGGTAAACACCTATACCATAGGCACATAGGTACCAGCGGCCTCATCCTCCCCCTAGGGTTTGGTTCCTTTAAAGGCAACCAAGATACCATAAGCCTCCAGGGTGTGTGCATGAGGCAACCACAACCATCCTCTTAGGTCGCGTCATCCTCAACTTCTCAGGGTTTCTCCTAACCCAGAGTCTAAACTTCCAACCTTCTAGCTTGGGTCCTGCTCTCTCTCTCTAGAGCTTAACCCTACAACAACCTTACTACTGGAGTTCCTCTCTCTAAGGTGGATCAGGCTCACAAGCATACACCTACATGAGGGAAACCTATGTTCACCCAAGATTATCCAAAACTCTTCATGCTTATCTAATAAGCTATCCAACATACTCTCCTGGCCAGGGTTTTAGCCTACTATCAGCCATACTTATGTACTTTGGGTGCAAATAAGCTCATAGGGTTTCTATATGGTCATCACTACCCTCATCAATGAAGGAGTTATCCTTCACCCTAACATGCACGACCCTTCCCAGGGTTGGGTCGCCAAAGGTACGAGGTTATCCAACCTCTCATGGCTCAGACTATCATAGGTATGGTCGACCATGACATCTATTCATCATGTCATCCCTCTCTAACCACCACTTAGGGTTAGGGTTAGCATCATCCTCCGAGGATGTGTCAGGTCTCTACCTTTAATGGAGATCTCTGCCTCCAAAACCAACTCTCTACTCATCCTCCTGACCAGAGGGTCTAACCTCAGGTCTCTCATGACAACACATGTCATACGACCTAAGCATGCAACTATTCTTTAGTTTACGCTTAAACTATTAAGCTTATGTCCATGACATCTTATTTACATGCTTTTTATTAATTTTGGTGGAGGATTCCTTAACCTTATCATGCATACCCTATCCTTAAGAGGGTGAGAAAGAGAGAGAAAACCCTAAACTTTATAATCCTAATAGAATTAGGGTTGAGAAGGGATGAAAATAGATGAGAGAGTCCTAAAGGTATCTTATTTCGAGTCAGATCCTAAGACATTGGTCAGACAATCACACAAATCTGGGAGTCCTCGTATTCCGACTAGCGGTGCAGAGGAAAATATTGCCAGCCCCCGAACGTGATCCTTTTCTAGACACCTTTGTCTTTCAGAAAATCCTCTAATAACTCCCTTGGGTTCTACAAAGTTGGTAAAATTTAATAATTATTAAGGATCAAATGAGGAACCAATGCTATGATACCAAATGTAACGACCCAACCTCCCAGTAACCCCCAATTAAGGGAGACCAAGAGGTCAGAGCCGTTATCCCATTAACATGATCAAAGGTTCGAGAAATAATCAGTAATAATTATTAAATTCCTCCATGACTATACTGAAAGCTGGTGAAAAATAAAACTTTGCATACCTTATAAAAACTTTGGATATCTACTTCTATCCACAGCTTGAATCTATTCTATCTAATCCTCCTCACACTTTATTTCTAATTTTCATAATGTGCCACTTTACTATTTGTTCTTTTCAGGGTTGTACCTAAAACACCGATAAACAAAACATCGATCAGCATAAATGAATATGCCAGTATGTGGGGACCACCAAAATTTCACAAATATGGCTAACAATCTAAAAATCACAATCAAATTAATTAACAAGCCAATTTACGCTTTCAATGTGACATTCTCCACCGCTTTTGCTCTAACCCTAGAATACCCTCTTTAGGGTTTCTCTTTTGCCATTGACTTAAGGCCACCTTCTCAATCCTGAGCTTGGTGTCTGGGGTCACCTCTCATGGTGCCCATTAGTCATGCAATAAAGACCACCTTCTCAATCCCAAGCTTGGTCTCTGGGGTTACCACTCATGGTACCCATGGGTCTTCCCTCCTGGGCTTGACCTTTTTGAATCATCCATCAGGGTGGCATATAGGTGCGAGAATACACACTTATATCATAATTGTGATAGTTAGAGGGACTTTATGATTTGCAAATATGAACATCCAAACTGATAGGTTGCATTCAATGCGATTAATCATCCAGAAAACCTTCGGGAAACTAATCTGATTAACCATACTTAACCACATACCTGTTTAGCTAATTTGAGATAGAAATATTCCATGCAAGTAAGAAATCCAAGCAAGCAAGCACATACAACAAGATTATGAAATAATCATAAAATTTCCTTTTATTACTCATGTTATCAATATCTATCCAGTCTAACTTGCTCCTTGGGGTTTCTACTTCTTTTTAGGGTTTCACTTGCAATTAGGGTTTTACCATCACTTTTATTGTTACAAATCCTAATTAATAAAAACTACTTATAAACCCTAATTATCATGTCCTATCTCTCCTAACAGGCTTAGGATCAACAATTATCCACATATTTCCATGTATTTCAATTAGACATAATCATCTCTTCTTTTACCCTAAATTAGGGTTTCTAGATGCATTATCATACATACTTGGTTTGAAACCCTAAAGCGTGCAATTACTCATCTAGATCAGATTCAAGTATGTCATTATCACTCAACATGTTACTATTACTCAATTTAACCAATTAGGCATCATAGACTCAACACTTTTCATCAACTTAATGTACTTTTGCAATTAGGAATTGAATCAGGCTTTAATATTATTTTTATTGGATTCCTTGCATTATCCTGATCAATTTTCATATATAACTTTCTATCATAGGAGCTACTAATAAATAATTAGAATTTTGCAAAGATATTACCTTTAGGGCCAATAATCCAACACCACGTTGTCCCTTTTCTCTTCTTTTATTTTGATTCTTTTCCTTCTCTCACAGATCCTGCCTTGGATCTGACCATTTGATAACCTGATTTCCCGTTCCCCATGTCGTCTCCCTCGTTCGGATGGGGATCCCGCCTCCCCTGTTTACTCTATAAAACAGAGGAACAGAGGTGACCTTTCTTCCTCCTCGGCCCGTCAACTACAGATGTCAGACCATGCCAACCGCGTCGCTCCTTCTCCGCCCAGCTCCACTGACAGGGACAAACTTACCCCGCGCTCGCCCAAGCCTCTGGTGGTTGTCTTCAATCACGTGTAGCCTAGCAAGGCAGCACCGACTGTGGTCAACCTCAGGGTTGACTCTGAGTATCTGGCTTCCCCAATCGCCGGTGGAGGCCGCCACACCTCCTCTGAGCCTCTCCGAACTCAAAGATGCCCTCAGCTTTGCCAGATGTGGCTCAAGTTGACAGGAAGGAGAAGCCCTTCTCCAGTGAGAAGCAGCTCCAGGTCGGGTGAAAGTCGAGATTCTTCTCGCAATTTACCACGTAACTCAACTCGTTTCTTCCACGTGAACTTGAAGGCAAGCTTGGAGTCTTTTCTTAAGGTGTGTAGCCCCCTATATATATAGGGAAGGCTGATGAGGAGATCCCAATTGGATTTGGGCATTTTTCTTGGCGTCCATGAAACTTACCAAAACCTAGGTCTCCTAGGTTCGTATTCTTCTCCTGAATCTACTAGACTAATTTCCTTAACGATTCATCCATTATCTTACAAGATATTTGTTTTGGAATGTCTACAACCCAAGCCTCCTATTTCTTTTATTGGCACAAGGTAGGGGATGATGTCCCCATCTTCTGATTCTGATCCTACGACCTTTGTTGGGAACCATGTTATTGTATTTTTTATGTAATTTTTCCATATAATTTGTCCAATTTCTATTCTAAGTGCATACCAACCTTCGTTGATAACCTTCCAACTTGTATTCTCTTATAGGGGGTGTTCCCAACCCCTTAGGTAGAGAAGGTCATGCCATAGGTGACCCTGAGTTGCATCCTAATTAAGAGTAGTTGTTCTTTTTGGAGATAGATTGGAGTATCCAGGTTTACCTTCTATTGATCCTATGCTTTGATTAATTTCTTTTATGTACACCCTCCATGATGGAGAACAATTTTAAACATGAGAATTATAATACTTAGATATTTACTTCCGCTACTACACTTTTGGTATTTGATTTATTACATACTTGAATTATAGTTATAATCCTTTGTAAAAAAATTACTTGTGATAATCAACAATTGATGGTTTTTGATTGTTCACATCAAGTAAGTTGAGTGTCTCCCCTCTTGGATCCCACTCCTTACAAGTGTGGTATCAAAGCCAGAACAGTTAGTTATCTTACTATTTCAATCTTTATCTCCCTTAGGTTTTATCTATCCTGTAGTTTCCTTATACCTTGTGCCCTTGCCTTGTGCAGGCAGAACAATATGGCTAGAGACAACTCAACTATCAATAAACTAGCTGGAGTTGAGACACCCCAGGACCCAAAGTATAGGATGTTGGGTATTGATGCTTCTTTTACCCTTCCAACATTTCAAGCCTCCCCTACAGTTGAGAGTCAACCCCTAATAGTGTCATCTGCATCGACCCCAGCTTCAACTAGACCAATTTTGGTTTTTCCCCTAGTTAGGAGTTGGATTATCTTGAGGACTTCTTTCCTTAGTACTGATGAGAATTCTATTTCACAACCAAAGGAGTGTCCACTCACATATTTCTTGAAGTTGCATCCCATGCTATTCTATGGTGAGGATGAAGTACACATGGTGGAATCTGTTGATGACTAGATTTTTGCTATTCAACAAACTTTTGAAGGCATGGCTTGCCCTGAGCATCAGAAGGTTCATTTTTCTATGTACATGCTAAGCAGATCAGCTAATCATTAGTGGAATAGTATGGCCAAGACTTGTGACATTGCTTCCATGGCATGGGATCAGTTCCTAACCCTTTTTAGAGAGAAGTATACATCATGTACATTGCTAAATAAGAAGGAGTATGAGTTCTACAATCTACATCAAGACTTCATGACTGTGGTGGGGTATGTGTATAAGTTCATCTGACTGGAGCATGACCGGCCTAAATCACATGTCTAAATGGATCGTATCTAGAGTAGTCAGACTCTGAAGTCTATAACTCAACACTCAAGCCCCCACAACTATTATACGAGATCTATCATAGTAGATCGGGGTCGAACCATAGGGACAAGTAATGTAAGTGCTAAGAACATAGAAACCTTAGATCAGATACACCAAACGAAAGGATTATGTTAAGATGGGGTTCCCAATGGAATAATATTACTCCAAAACAAACAAAACAAGCAATGAAAAAAATAAAGAAACAAAATAAGAGAATAAAAAGTAAACAAGCATGTGGTAACAAAATACAGATGGGAACTTGGATTGGGTTTCATCTACTAAGATTTCTCACCAACATGCAATACTCACACCCCTTTGTATACCCTTGGCAAGATCACAATAAATCATCATATATGTCTATTCCATCCTCTCTTGAGCTTGGGATAGATCTAGATCATAAGGGTGTCTCTCTCTTTAGATGGCAAATAAATAATAAAAAATAAAACCATATGATCATTAGCTTTAGCATTCCAACATTCTCATTCATTCATGCAACTTCATAACATTTAGATAGAGTTAGCACTACTCTTTTGAGGTGCTAACGATCAAACATCACAAGATGGTAGCTAATTGTGCAAGTGAAGACTTAAGAATAAGAGTATGGATATAATCTGGAGCCGAAAAGCATATATATTCAAATGGATGTAAGTATATACATGCTGGGAGAGACTTACTGGAAACTCCCAACACAAGTTGTGAGTTTAGCCACTCATATTAGTGAGTAGCATTGTAGATTTACAAAAGTGAAAATACATCAAGATAGATGAAGATTATGGATGAACAATGTGAGGTGGGATGGTATATCTAAAGAAGGAGGGAGGAGATGCACCAATAGTACTCCTTCAGATCTGGATCTGGTGTTGGTGTAGAGGATGGCAACTCCTTCTCTTAAAGAATAGGATGGTGATCTTCTCTCTCTTCAGAATCTTCATATTCAAAGGTAGAAGATCGATGGATGTAGATGAGGGTGACTCTAGAATGTGACAGCACTTTGTCATCTCTTGACGATGTGACCCCTTGGAATGGACGAGATGGGGTCTATTTATAGGCGTCAGCCACATACTTAAGGGATTGATGCAACTATACATCAGACATGTGTCATTCGCAACAAGCAATTAAATCCATCGATCACAATTCACAAGTTATAGCGACTGCAAGGGTTGATGCATGTGTAGAGACCATAAAAGGAATTGACCTCTACTGTTTCATTGGTCGCAAGGGTGTAGTGGATTCTATCGCTACACCAGTTGTAGCAACAAACGAGGCTCTTGACATCATCAATCGTTGGGTCCAGCTATTTGCAAGAGTGGCTGCATTGTTGGATAAATTGGATATTATGATAAATCCCTTTGTTTCGATGATGACAAACATTTCATTCTTATTAATCTAACGAGCTACTTAAGTGTGCAGGAACAAGGTGATGACAAAGTTCTAGGGAATCCATACACTTGAATGATTGTAAATGTCATGCAATGTAATCATTTGTAAACTTGTACAAATATATAATGTACAAGTACTTAGACTTCATGTAAATCAAGCGTTAGATCTCTCTAGCTAAACACCACACTTAGTTAGGTCATCTCCTTCTAATAGGATCACATAATGCACACTCATGCACACACTTAGTATCTAAATTGAAAGATTGAAAACAGAGTCAATCTCGGTCGACCACACTCCTCGACCGAGACACTCTCGGTCGACAAACTTCTCGACCGAGATTGACCAAAAGTAGCCGTTAGACACAGCAGTTGACAGTTGCAAATAAACGTTAATCCAGAGAGCCTGTCGGTCGACAAATCCTCGACCGACTGGGCATCTCGGTCGACAAGTCCTCGACCGAGATGGTCTCTGACAGCAACTGCAGAATTAATTAACTAGCCGTTGCTAATGCGCCTAACTTATTCCTAACGGCTAGTTAAGCACTAGGAACCCCCTAGAAGTTGTCTAGAACGTCCTTAAGCATACTTAGGCCATTCCTATAAATAGGACAAACCATATGACACTAGAACTTACTTGTTACACTTGAGAATACACTTGAGCATACTTAAGCAAATCTTTTGCAAGCAATTTGAGCACTGTGATCATTGGACTACATTCTTCTTAGCTCAATCTCGTGTCCTATAGGCTAGATTCTCCTATCCACAGAAATCACAAGTTCACATACTTGGCTAGGAGATCTTACGCTTGATCTAGGCATATCAAGCCTTGGGCTTAAAGGATAAGTTGTAATTTCTGTTTTCCTTTCTTGTTCCTGTTTATCTTTTGTACTCTCCTTACTACTCCTAGGATTGGAGGCTGCGGATTGGAGAGGGTTGACTTCTCAGGTGGAGAAGGGGACTTCAAGCTACTTCAAGAAGGCTATCGCAAGGGAAGCTACTTCAGAAGGCTGGTGCAACGGGAGTTGGTGCATCTACTTCAAGGGAAGGCTGCTTCAAGGTTGGCGATTACTTCTAGGTGAAGGCTGCTTGAAGGGTTTAGGAAAAGAGATTGTATTTTATGTAAATTCCTTGAAGAGGTAATAAAATAAATTTCTTTTCAAATCCCGGTTGGGTAAGCAACCGGGTAGTGGACTGACGGCTATAGTATTTGCTATAGTTGGAACCACTCTAAACCTTGTGTCTCCTTGTCCAATACTTTCTTTGTGGATTGTTTAAGTGCAATAATTGTTAAATTTTCTATAAAACTCTATTCACCCCCCCTCTAGTAGTTTTCAATTGGTATCAGAGCAGGCTTCAAGGAGCCCTAACAAGGTCTTGAATAAGATAAAGGGAGGAGGTGACTACAACCACAAGAAAAGGAGCATGGACCAAAGTTCGACAAGTTGCAATTGGTGCTTAGGAACAAAGCACTCTACGTCTAGATGTCCATGGAGGTCAAAGAAAGAAGATACACATAAAGAATGTTTCGTTGCTACAATAAGTGAGGAAGAAGAAGAAGAGGTAAGCTTGCTTGATTTACCCAAGGAAGAGTTAGTTGCTATTATTGAAGAAACACATAATAAATATGTTGAATGCAAAAAGAAGTTAAAGAAATCTGGTAAAGAAAATGATGATCTAAATGCTAGACTTCTTGCTATTACATCCGAAAATGACGATTTATATGCTAAATTGAATACTCTTGGTTTTGAAAAAGATAGCATTATGTCTGATAATCGTACCTTAAAATCATCTCTAAGTAACAGTGAAGTGAAGATCTTTACTCTAGAAACAAACTATGATCTTCTATGTCAAGAAAAAGCTGAATTGCTTACAAAATTAAATGATATTAAAAAACAACCTATATTGTGCACCCATGTAGATTATGACAATATAGTGAAAGAAAGAAATATGTTATCATCCAATCTAGATCAAGCAAAATTATATATCAAGAAAAGAATGGATGAGATCGTTAAGTTGCAACAAGAAGTTAGTAAGTTAAGCAACAATGGAATCCTTGATAGAATATTAGAAAATTCCTATCATCAAATAGGGAGAAGAGGACTAGGTTATAAGCCTAATGAGAAATCCCATCAACAACCTAGAAGGACACAAGCGAGTCAATCTGCTTATATACCTAGAGGCACAAAAATGTATATACCCAAGAATAACCTAGATCAAAACCATAGAAAAAGGCTTGAGGTTGATTCAATTTGTTGTCATTATTGCTCACGCCTTGGACATTATTCTTTTTCATGCCCATACAAGAAAAAGAATGTCGAGATGGTATGGGTTCCAAAACCCCCAAATTAAATAGGTTCGACTAAGTTGAGATATGACCAAAGACCTTAACTTGTATATCCTTATGTCTATCTCAACTTAACATTTAGGGATAACAAAATCAAAAATTAAAAGATTTAATAGCACCTTGATACACATATGTTTATCTCAAACTGATCTTTGAAATAATTGAATAAGATACAGCCTATATTGCACTTGAAATATATTTCTGAAACAGTTTCCAGAAACTTGATCGGTCGAGAGGTTGTCGACCGAATAATCCTCGGTCGAGCAACTGTCGACCGAGCATATCACTGTTCTCAGACTGCTGTAAATCTTTACATTGTATGTGAAAATTATTCTTCAAAGATTATATGAAATAAATATTAACTGATCATGCTTACATTCCTATTTAATCATGCTTTTATTGCACATTTCTTTTTCAGAAATACTTGCAATGAATAAAATGTTTCAAATAAATTTTTGTGTGCTTTTATATTAAGCATCACTTATTTTAGTCTATCCAAAGTAAATCTTAAATTCATGAATGGATATTATTCTTGAATATGCTTCATCATATTTGATGTCCTTATTAAGCTCTCATAATTAGTACACTTTAATGAGCCTCAAATTGATATGTGCAAGCTATCTGCAGAACTCATACTTCGCATATGAATGTTCATACTGGAAACCTGCAGAATATGCCTCTTGGTTAAAATAAAATTTGACCAAGGGGCGCCATGGTCGTAATCAAGGGCGACCTAAAATAAACTTTGATAAAAATTGTTTATTTGAACATTATTTTATTGAACTTAATCTTAGCATATTTTTAAATCAAAACGTCAAATCATTTGTGGTAATTAGAAGCCTTAAATATTATTACTCCCTTGGAATATACATATACATATGCTCTACAAAAATGTTCTATGATTTGCATTAAAATTCAGTCAAAAATTGAACTCAGTAAGTCTGTCGGTCGACGACTTCGTCGACCGAGAACCACTCGGTCAGCCCATCTCACTCGACCGACAAATTCTAAATAGATTCAGTATCGGACAAACGGTCGGTCGACGAGTGCTCGACCGAGACAATATCGGTCGACAAGCGCTCGACCGAGAAATAGCCGTTGGATATGACCGTTGCGACCCGACCGTTATGACCGTTTTCTTTACCGTTGGAAGACCAAGTGGCGCGTCTGCAACTCGACCGTTGCGGACGCTCGGTCGACGAGTCGTCGACCGACCGGGTCGCTGGAATTCTATAAATAAGTGCAAAAACGAGCCACTTACTCACACTTGCATTTCCTTGCTTCCATAGTCCATCTCTAGTGCAATTTCGTGCAATCCTTTAGCATTCTTACCCTCAAATCTTCCTTGCTTCTTCTCCAAACACAATGGCCTCATCATCAGCTGTCCGTGGGAAGAAGAAAGTTGCTGGAAGAAAAAGAAGAGAAGATCGGGAAGCCACTCCGCCACTGACGATCATCAATGACATCGCCTTCATCGACGGAGATGCTGGAGATAGATACTTTCGGCTTTCCTCTAAAGCTCCTCTTCCCCGACGCCCGGTCGAAGTGATGGACTTCATCAACATAGTCGACCTGGAGCATCTCTTTGGAGTACAAAAGCTGAAGGACTTCATCAATCCATCCTTTCCTTCCTATTCCATTAAGGTAGTCAACGAATTCTATGCCAATCTTCTATCCCACACCGAAAATGACACCACATTCTTCTACACCATGGTCAATGGGCATAGTTTTAAATTTTCCGAAGGGGATATTCTTGACATGCTTGAAATTGATATAGATGAATATCAAGATTTCCTTGACCTTACCACCGGCAATCCAATAAATTTATTTTCCCATGATGACCACACCACTAGCCTTAGTGATATAAAAAGAGCCATATTTCAAGCCAATACCACTTGTCATGAAGATAGGGGAACCTATTATGCAATAAACCTAAAACCGGCATGTAGAATAGTAAACCTCATTGTTTCCACCAACATACATCCACGAGCCAATAAATCCGAGGTTCCTATTTTCCGTATGTGTCTAATTTATGCTATCATAAAAGAAATTCCCATCAACTTCATTCGCATAGTACTTAAAAATATGCTTGAGTTTTCTGGCAATCCACCATATGCCGATTTTGTATGCCAGATTACTCAACATTGTCTTAAGTTAAACATTGAAGATATGGGATACATATGGGAGCGTAGACCACCAAAGATAAGTAAGAACACCGTAGAGAAGATGGGGATTGATTTTGGCCATAAAAGGGCAAGAGTAGAAGGAGAGTCATCACATCAGGATATACCACCCCCTCCTCCTACTAACCTTTCCATTGATCCCATCCAAAATACCCTTACTTATATTGCTGGCTCCCAATACCATCTTAGTAGACAATTAAACTACAATCACCATGCCATGACATACTTAAATCAAAGAATGCAAAACCTTTCTCCTGGCCAAACCGATGAATATCCGCATTCTTTAAACCCTGGCATGCTCAACCCTTTAACCCCTCATACAACTACTATCAACCTCCACCTTCACCATCTATGGATCTTGCACACACTCAATTTTCTTCCATACAATTGCAAGACATAGCTGCTCACTTCCGATTTGACCGAGTTCCCACTTTTCTGGAAGCATATGCGTTGACTACAACTGGTGCTTTGGATTGGCAAACTCTGGTCCAATACTATGGAGCCGAGCCATTCCTTGGGAAAGATCCGGACATCGATGTAATTCTTAAATCTTTCCTGTGAAGTGTTGGAGTTGTACTAGCTGTAATGAAAATGATTAGTCAAATTCTATATGATTGTAATCTTCTTCATGCTATTGAATGAAATTTGCCATTTTTATTTGATTCACATGGTTATGTGTTTGGCATATGAGACATCTTCAAAATATGGATCATAAGTTCATTATTGTAGAGCATAACAAATAAGGGAATAATAATTAAAACAGGCAACTATTACAATTGAAATTCAATTTCCAAATAACAAAACAGTTCTCCAGAAACATTCTTGGTCGAGCAACTAGTCGACCGAGAACATTGTCGGTCGAGCAATTGTCGACCGACTGGGTTTCTGTTTTTCCAGATTGACATAAATTGCATTCATCTTTGTTAAATCTTGGAACATTTTTTTGCTCAGTATTCAAACTTTCATTTGAGATATCTATCTAAGGGGGAGCAAAGCATAAGAAAAAGGGGGAGATCATCAAACCTTTGACCATTTGATTGAAGAAGCTTACAAAAATATTGTAATCACCATGTGTAGCTGAAAATTTTCAAGAAATTTATGAATTTATTGAAAATGGTATCTTGTATTTAAAGGAATTCTCTACCCAAACATAGGGCTTTTGAATGGAGACATTTTTATGTACTCTAAGCTTAGAGGATTCTCATTTAATCTAGGGCTTCACATCCTTTGATACATACGAAATCAATATACATTCATCATATGCTTAAGGGAATCTCATATCATTTCAAGGCTTAACATCCTTTGCGAATGATTGAGAAACAAATTGTGGATAAATTAGATAAACATCCATGTTCCTAATAGGATATCTAATTAAGGGGGAGCATTATATTAAGGGGGAGAAGAAAAATAAAACATTCAACTTGGATATCTTTTTGAAATGACAAAGGGGGAGAAAGAATATAAAAGTATATATAAAGGAGTTTCATCACATCTTGGCCAGCACTCACTTGAAAAACATAAATGGCTACAAAAGGTAAATTTTCAGGTATGAAACTCACATGCTTTATATTTCCTTATTTCATATTTAGGAAATGTTTGTCATCTTCAAAAAGGGGGAGATTGTTGGATAAATTGGATATTATGATAAATCCCTTTGTTTCGATGATGACAAACATTTCATTCTTATTAATCTAACGAGCTACTTAAGTGTGCAGGAACAAGGTGATGACAAAGTTCTAGGGAATCCATACGCTTGAATGATTGTAAATGTCATGCAATGTAATCATTTGTAAACTTGTACAAATATATAATGTACAAGTACTTAGACTTCATGTAAATCAAGCGTTAGATCTCTCTAGCTAAACACCACACTTAGTTAGGTCATCTCCTTCTAATAGGATCACATAATGCACACTCATGCACACACTTAGTATCTAAATTGAAAGATTGAAAACAGAGTCAATCTCGGTCGACCACACTCCTCGACCGAGACACTCTCGGTCGACAAACTTCTCGACCGAGATTGACCAAAAGTAGCCGTTAGACACAGCAGTTGACAGTTGCAAATAAACGTTAATCCAGAGAGCCTGTCGGTCGACAAATCCTCGACCGACTGGGCATCTCGGTCGACAAGTCCTCGACCGAGATGGTCTCTGACAACAACTGCAGAATTAATTAACTAGCCATGGCTAATGCGCCTAACTTATTCCTAACGGCTAGTTAAGCACTAGGAACCCCCTAGAAGTTGTCTAGAACGTCCTTAAGCATACTTAGGCCATTCCTATAAATAGGACAAGCCATAGGACACTAGAACTTACTTGTTACACTTGAGAATACACTTGAGCATACTTAAGCAAATCTTTTGCAAGCAATTTGAGCACTGTGATCATTGGACTACATTCTTCTTAGCTCAATCTTGTGTCCTATAGGCTAGATTCTCCTATCCACAGCAATCACAAGTTCACATACTTGGCTAGGAGATCTTACGCTTGATCTAGGCATATCAAGCCTTGGGCTTAAAGGATAAGTTGTAATTTCTGTTTTCCTTTCTTGTTCCTGTTTATCTTTTGTACTCTCCTTGCTACTCCTAGGATTGGAGGCTGCGGATTGGAGAGGGTTGACTTCTCAGGTGGAGAAGGGGACTTCAAGCTACTTCAAGAAGGCTATCGCAAGGGAAGCTACTTCAGAAGGCTGGTGCAACGGGAGTTGGTGCATCTACTTCAAGGGAAGGCTGCTTCAAGGTTGGCGATTACTTCTAGGTGAAGGCTGCTTGAAGGGTTTAGGAAAAGAGATTGTATTTTATGTAAATTCCTTGAAGAGGTAATAAAATTAATTTCTTTTCAAATCCCGGTTGGGTAAGCAACCGGGTAGTGGACTGACGGCTATAGTATTTGCTATAGTTGGAACCACTCTAAACCTTGTGTCTCCTTGTCCAATACTTTCTTTGTGGATTGTTTAAGTGCAATAATTGTTAAATTTTCTATAAAACTCTATTCACCCCCCTCTAGTAGTTTTCATGCATTTGTAGCAATCACAATATTGAACCGACGTTGTCTTCAAATGTAGCGATCGTTGAGGACTCTGCATAAAGCAAAGGAGTTATGAGTTTAGGTAGCTATACCAGATCTTGTCAAAAAATCCGAGATTGACTATGTAAATCATAAAAAATGTAATCATGGAGATAAAATAGACATACAAATGTCTACAAAATAGGATTTTATTAGAGTGTTATGATAAAGTATTGACTGACAAAAGATGATCCAGTATGTTTCTAAATGGTTTGGGCTATAGTACTGGAAGAAGATTGGTTCCTCAACTACCATGGACCTTCTCATAGATATTAGACAAGGCTCTAGACATTGAAGCTTGCCCAGATTTTTCAAGATAATAAGAGGAAGTGCTCAGGTGAAGAACAAACGAGGGACAAGTGTGCCAAGTGTCATGGATATCATCCTCCTAGGAAGTGTCCCTCTGCATCAGATTTCTAGGTTACATGCCACCATTGTGGAGATCTTGGTCATATCAGGTCTCGATGCCGTCGAGGTTATGAAGAGGTACATGAGGAGTTCCATGTTAGATTTATCACCTCCATTTATGGTGAAGAATTCCATGATGATATCGATAAAGGTAAACTTATGTTTCAAGTTAACCTACCTTTGTAGCTATGTTTTTTTTCCTTTGTTCCATGTTGCTTGGTTTTGATGAATGTTGAGGATGTTACATGAATTACATATGGGCTCACCCTCTCACCTCCAATTTTGATTGACTAATTAGGTCAGACCTTTTAAGGGGTGGAGGGGTAGTACCCTAAAAATATGGATATGCTGATTTCGGGGACAAAATCCTTTTTAAGGGGTGGAGTCTTCTAACATACTAAGATTTATCTATCTTGACTTTAGAAACCTAATTCCTAGAATAGGATGATAATCCATTTGGATCATTATAATTGACCAATCAAGGTTAGAGTTATACCCTGATATGCTTGTTTATATACTAATGGACATATAATGGTAATATGATGAGTAATTCACACGTTTGATCCATAATGAATATTTTGTGCACATAATGTTATTAACTCACATGTTAACCCTAATTGTGGATACATATGATCCTGACCATGTAATGGACCATTAAACCCTGATGTTATGGTGAGTGAGACATATGGAACCTAACCTTGGTCTTTGTACATGTTGAGGGTGTGTATCGGGTTGTATAGTGATTACATTGACCTAAAGCCTAAGTTGTAATCTTCTAATCCTAACATGGACATCCTCAGTGACATTCATGATACAATAGTGATAATAGGTGCATAATCATATATGACATGTTAATATACCTGGGTTGGACCTAATCATCTAATCATGACTTAATGTGTAAATGATTTCATGAAGTAAGTAATTTGTGACACCTTGTTCACCTATATACATCTAATGACTCGAATATAGATAATAAGTAATTGGATTCACATAAATATACATGAATGGCTAATGTGGGTTAAATGTGCATAATCAGTGACAAGAAGTGATTAAATATGAGTAATTGATTCCTTTGGATGATAATGTGACTATTTTATATAATGTGATACTAATTGGATGCTTAATATCAATGGAGATGATTAATGTTCCATAATTTAAGTTGAATGTGACATTAATGGACTTAATGACAAATTGGATAAAATAACCAATTTTATGCAAGATATTGTAATAGAACCCCGTATGGTGATAATGTGAGGATAATGAAGTTTAAATCCGAAATAGGGAGGATAATGGTAATAAATATATCAATAGATAATTGGATTAAATCCTAATTATACTAAAACTCATATAAGATAATTTCAAAACCCAAATCTAAGTGCATAATCAGTTTCTTTGAGTCCTAATTAATCTAGGTGCAAAGTTTTAATCTAAATGGATAATGGGAGCCATAGTAAATTGATTAGAGAAGATAATGTTTAATTTTGAATCCTCTAATGAACGAAACTATGTTTTGATTTTATTGAAATTCTGATTTATCGATGACACTTTGATTTTCCAGTAATGTTTGTTGAATCACTGATTCTTGTGCCTGCGTTGGGTAGAACTCCAGGTCCACGTATCATCACCATACTCACTCAATGCTTAGTGCTTCTGGGACTCTATAGTCCTGTGTTCTCCTCTCCCTCTCTTACTCTCTATGCTATTCTCCTCAAATTGAGATTATCTTTACTCCACGTTCCTCATAGACGAATGACCCAATAGATCCCTAATTTGACCAAGGTTGTTTCCCTAGAGTCCTAGTCGACAAAGGGGGCTATCATTCCTTGTTTCCATTTGCAATAGGACTCCTAGGTATCCCCATAGTTCATGGCCTATAAATACACCTATCCAAAAACCACCGTAGAGCCTCCCCCAACATGATTTGCTATCTTGCCTTCCATCATTCTGCCTGGTTTATCCCAATACTGATCCCCTCGCCTTCTTTGGAGTCGGTCAACTACTTGAAGGTGCATGGATGTCGACAACCTCACATAGGATTTGCAAGGACATCATTGGGTCTCTTAATCATTTAAGCATGTTATTGCATTGCTAGTTTGTTGAGTTTTGTACTCCTGGTCATTTTTCCCTTTTCCCAATTGTTATTTCTAGCGTGAAATTTGTAGTGGGTCATCTTTGTTTGGTTGATAGTTTTACCCCTATGTTTCCATCGTGTTTTGAGGGGTCCTCTATAGTTTTGTGTATTCTAATCTTGATATTTTGGGTTTGCGTATGTTTTCCCTTATGTTTCATGGAGATAGGTGGCGACGTGCACACCATCCATTGCACGACCTATCCGTAGGGTCTCTGTGTTTGAAGGAGTATGAGGAGCTCCTGGATGGGGGTAGGTTTTCAGTTTATCCCAAGGTGTTCAGATTTGATTCATCACAGTAGAGAAGATGGAGCCTGATGTTTCTTTTCTTAAGAAACAAATGAAGAAGACGATGGCCATGATTTGATGGTCTTGCCCTTTTGTTGGTTTTATGTTGTCACGATGTTCCATAGTTACTTATGTCATTTACCTCAATGCTGATATCATCTCGCAGATCGATTTAAGTGCATATTTATGAGTATACCCTATCATGTGGCTAAAGTTTTAGTGTGTGATGTAGGGACTATTTGGTCTTTGGGATCATATTTTCATTTTAAATCTCAATAAATCATTATAACTTGTAAAATTGATTGTAATTCATATGAAAGATAGAAAAATAAACTAAGACCTATTTTGGAATCACAAAAATAATATCTTTTTGTGATCTTTGTAACCAATTTATAATGTATAAAATATGTAATCTTTATGGATTTTCTTAATTATCCTTAACTTTGTAAAATATATCTAATTATCCAGAAGTCAGAATTCAATGAATAAATATGTTTTGAAATAAAAAATATAATCAATCTGATTATGTAATTTTTATAAACTATAGCAATATCGATAAAAGGGTCATTTTAGGGTTTCATTTAGAGGAGTATAAACCCTAATTCATCTGAATTTAAATAGGTTGCTTCAAACCTTGGTTTGGATCTTGGGTTTGACCATGAATTTGGATACATGTTCTTGAGCTGTGTTGCTTCTCCTTATGAGTTATATTCGACAATAGTTTATATTCTCTCTCTCTCTCTCTCTCTCTCTCTCTCTTTATCAGGCTTGATCGTTGCATATCATTTTGTATTACACTCAGTTGTATATATTTGACCCCACTGGGTCCAATCTATGAATTTTATCTGATGCCCTATTTAATATGTAAATTGAATCCCTTTTATTTTAATTGCTCATACTTATTCAATTTCAAACCTTTATTGTATCAATTTCATCTTATTGTTCCATTTCATAATGGAAACCTTAAATTGATTGCTTGCACTGAACTTATCTCGTCTCTCTATTATATGTATGTTTGATTGTTGAGGCTATTATTATCTATTAGTGGCGGTATATTATGAGTTCTGACCCCATTATACAACTTTCCCAATATTTGGGCTTTTGGTGCTCTCACCTTAGTCATGGGTGCTCTCATCTGATATATATACCATTATTTAGGATTATGGGTGTTCTCACCTCCTTCGTAGGCATGAGATGTGGAAGTGTCTCGACCCTGCTTTTAGATGGTAATAGTCTAATATATAATCTGCATGCATCATTCTTATTTTTTATTTGTTGTTCTCTATTTGAGACTTAAAGGCAAGAATCATATTATTATACTTTTTGTTTCTTCATATAAGCTCTTTGTCTTACTATATGGATAACTCTTTTGATATCCACTTGGATGATCCTGCCTCTCTTTTATTGAAAATCGTGTTGTTTTACTTTTCATGTACTTTTTTCTGTACAATTTGTTTAATATCTATTATAAGCCCAAACCAACCTTTCTTGATAATCTTCCACATTGGGGGTCTTCCCAATGCCTTAGGTAGAGAAGGATCTGCCATAGGTGACCCTAAGTTGCAGCCTCATCGAGAGTAGTTGTTCCTTTTGGAGATAGATTGGAGTATTCAGGTTGACCCTCTACTAACGCTATGCTTAGATTAGTTTCTAGTATGTGCACTGTGCATGGCGAAGAACAATATTAAAAATGAGAATTGTAATAGTTAGATATTTGCTTCCAATGCTACACTTTTGGTATTTAATACATTAAATACTTGAATTATAGTTATCATCTTTTGCAAAAAAAACTACTTATGATAATTGGAATTGGATGTTTTTCTATTATTTACATCAAGTAAGTTGAGTAACTTGCCTCTAAGGTCCCACTTCTTACATGATTTCTTCCTCATGAATTCATTTTGCACCATACAATCATTACATAAGAGAATAAATTATAATGAAATGCTAAAAAAGAGAGAAGATATATATCATAAACACACAAAAAATGATGTGAGCATCTCTGATCTACATTTTCTTATCTAACCTACCCCAAGTTGTTATTTTAGGGAAATAGGGTGACAGAATAGGCAGTGGAAACACAAATTTTTTATTTCCATATTTTCCATAAACCAACTAATTGCGTCAACAACTATATAATGGAAAGGCTGGTTTCGAGGATGTACCTAGTCCTGTAGTAAGTCGAGCGATGTACTACTCATCTTTGTAGATGTGAAACTATCTTTTAGTTGCTCTGGGACTCATTCGTAGGTCCTCCACAGACAATAAACCTTAACATTGTTGTCAGTAGCAACTCCTCTCGCCATGGATTTCTAGTTGATATTGTTCTCTTTAACAATGGCCAAAGGCCGCCTCGCCTCTAGAGAAGTCCACGTGGACCACCAGAACTCCACATTGTGCTATCAGAGCCAATGGGAAGGAGTTGTTCCCTCCTATCAACGTACTAGTCGCCGACATGCTCTCCCACAACTGATCTCAGTTGTTCTCTCCCTTATTATCTCTCCCTTTAATGGGTAGGACTTGCTTGGGCTCTCTATTGGTTACCAAAACTAGAAAGGAAAACAATTGTCAGAGCAACTGATTCTACATTGTGTGTCTTGGGAAGCCCCCAATACCCCTCTATTTATAGTAGAGACCATAGTTTGGGTTCCCAATCAGTGTGGGAGTAGAAAGGTCTGGAATCATGAGTTTTCTAAAACATGCTAACTGTGAAACAATCATTTTTTCATAGCGAAACGGTCGTCTTGTGAGTGAAATGGTTGTCTCACTTAGTGAAATGGTTGTTTCATGCAGTTTCCTATTTGCAATAGAATTTGCAATTCATTTCCAATTAATGTCCAACATTAATTTTTGTACCAATCAAACTGAACAAATGAAATGATTCAACTATTCTCATGATTCGAGAAAACCACCAGAAGCTTTGGTTGGCTTGACTGAGGCGATTGGTTTACTAGGTGAACCGGTCATCTCACAAACCTAAGCCGACTGCTTGGTGTCATGAGTCATGCAGAAATCAGCCAATTCAATTTCCAATCAACCTGACACTCCAATAAATAAGTTCAACACTTGAACTTGATGATTTTGAGTTCAATCAATTGATCTATTATTTAATTGAATACCTAAATACCTTTAGTAATTAATCTAAACATCATTCATGAATAAACTCCTTTAATCTAAGTGTATCCTATGTGTGTGACCCTATATGCCTGATGTGTGCATTTCATATATACTTCTTGCGCACATTCATACACAAATCCAGTTCATGTTGCCTTCCATTTAGTCTCTAAACATATTTAACTTGCCATCTTTTAGTTATTTTACTTGTTACATGATGTTGATCACATGCACACTTTGAAAATGATAAATTGAATATAGTCCAACCCAAATCCAACCCCAACTGGACCTCCCTGTTGATTCACAGACAATTCAAAATTCATCTTGGAGAAACAACATCAAACACCTCATGTCTTTATTAAAACAGGACGTGTCACACTCTAGAAAAGGTGTACTCCTTCCAATAAAAAGTACATGCCATGTCGAATTTAACACATGGGTGTGTAATTCTCAGAAGACTTGACTGCAATATAATGAAATGATGTGTCCTCATCAAGACACGATGTGTCTTCATGTTCAAATGTCAAAGTTTGAGTTGCTGCCTACGCACACGGCCGTGTTTAATAGCACACAACATGTGATATCTTCCCAGAATCAACTCCAATAGAAGCTAAATGTCGCGTCTTTACCCAAACACACCATGTACTTACCGTGAGGTTGTAGTTCAACAGTCGGTTACACGATGACACACGATGTGTCTTCACAAAGACATATCGTGTCTTTGTTAGTTTCTACAGATTTTTGTAGAAATTGCCCCTCATTTTACAATTGAATGTAGCCACTTGGGGTGGTTATCACTTGTCAATTGAGACATTTTGCATCCAGGAGAAGTTGTAGAGCAAGAGGAGGGTGATCTTGGGGTGGAATAAGAGATTTTTTGAGGAAGAACCTCCATTCTTCACCATTTCTTCTTCATAAGGCACAAAAGAGATTTTCTAATCACTCAAGCTTCTTGGGAGGGAGGATTGTTTGAGTTGAAGTCGATCCAACGGTGGAATTTTATCTTCTAGTTGGAGCTCTACTTCCCCTTGACTTCACCTTTGGTTCCTTTAGCTTTTCCTTCTCTTTAACTATCAAAATTTTGAAAATTCTGCTATGTATCTGTGTGTCTCCATCATGTGCGAGAAGAAATTTCTTCTTGGGAAAGGGAGAGTAACTCCCATGACATTGCTAATGTGAACTCAACATTTATATTGAATGCTAGTTAATTTGCTTCTCCGTGAATACCTACGGTGTTTATTAGCTTGTATACTTGGCTGGCCACCTTCTATACATGTATGCTTTCTTGTGCTTTGAGAGAACATATGAGGAAGTAGGGAGTAGAATTTATGGCAATACACTCTTGACCATTGGAGTGGCTGGGGGGTATTGAGGGTTCAAGATTGTGTTTGAATTTAAGCATAGAAATGGGAGTGTTATGCGAAGATGAAAACCATCTCCTGTCACCAGGAAGCGTATGATGATGACAACCTCCTTGCAAGTTAATGGAATATCTTAATTTCATAGTTTCATATGATATGATGGTATGGCAATGAAATCTAATGTCCAAGACTCTCTAAAATTCTGAATTCAACCTTTTATTTAAGGTCTTTTGTTGTTTACTCATCTTTTATATTTTTGCAATCAAACTCAACATTTGTATTTCGACTTAGATTGATGAAAGTTAACAATTCTGAGCCTAGATAACCTAGCTCCTTGTATTCGACAATCAACTACAACAGACCCCACACACTTGTGGGTGATTAACAAGCTGAGATTTTCTTTTGAAAACTCTAACAAGTTTTTGGCATCGTCATTGGGGAGCTATGGTAATTTTAGTTAGAGTAAAAGATTTAATAAGTACTTAAGACTAAGTCATCATTTCTATAACCCATATCACGGTACATCTTTGCTTTTGTGATTCTCACTCAATTTTTGTTTTTCAAGTTGCATGCGTCGCTCTAAGAGGGGTCTACACACGTCAATCTTCCTAGACCCAGAAATAGAGCGAACCTTCAGTATCCGTAGGAGAGTAAGGATGAGTGATAACTCTTCAAGTTGGAGGGATCACAACCTTCATCATTGAACTCTTCGCCTTGACCACCGTCCTCACCCGATCACTGTCAAACATCATACATGGAGGACAACCACCCTCTTAAAGACTTTGTTGTGCCGACTTCCATCATCATTTATGGAACCATCGATCAACCTACCATTTAAGCCAATAATTTCTCAATCAGCCTTGCAATCATATAGGTGATCTAAATAACCACTTTGGAGGAACTCTTATGGAAGATCCAAATCTTCACAAAGTGGAATTTCTACAGTATATGAACACCTTCAAAATTAATGGTGTTCCAGTTTAAGGAGTGTGCCTACTCTTGTTTCCTTTCACCTTACAAGATTGAGGCAAGGCTCAACTCTCTTCATTGCTCAAGCATTCCATTAAGAGTTGGGATGAGCTACTAAATACTTTTCTTACTAAGTATTTCCCTCCTATCAAGACAACCCAGTTGAGGAACCAAATCACCAACTTCAAGCAATAAGAAGGTGAGATACTTTATGAAATATATATATATTTTTTAAAATGGAGGTATGTATTCATCCTACCATCCTTGTAGGCAAATAAACTCTTAATACAATTATCTCAATATCCAGGTTATCTATACTCTCATGCTACTGGACCTCTGTCCAAGTGAAGTATATGTATGGAGTCCATCTCCTCTCAAGATTGGCCATTCTCCTGATCTTCATTGGTAGTATAGATGGTTCTATTGTGACAAATGCCGACTCAGAATAGCTTCCCCAAATACCAAGTTCTTGAGGGACTGAGTTAACTGCTTTGAGAACTAGTTGACTCATGATTGCTTCGTCTTACATGACTTTTCTTATCTCCCTGGTAATTTTAGTATCCTTCTAAGGGACCACATGGTTTTCCCAGAGCATTTGATATGTATAGGGATCATCTACTTCTATGATAAAAATATTAAGGTTCTTATCGTCAGCTGTCTTCAATGCTAATATGGTGCCTCTAATGTATGCAGAGGTGTATTCTGCTGAGTTTAACCAGTAGCAGAAAGCTAATATGATGTAGCAGTGCTTATTGCGTATGATCCCAGCAACCCATCTCCTATCATTGCCAAATGGGTCCTTCGATTTGTAGACTATAAGATTCAACTTGAGATTGGTAATGTCTGGGGGAGTCCATCTTGTGATTTTGATTGGTCGTATCCTCATATTTAGATGTACTAGACCTTCTCTATATAGATGTGTGTAGAACCCAAGACTTCCAATTTTCTTGAAATGCTTTGTCTTACTGCCACCGTTGATTTGAGATATTATGTCATTCCATAGGTTGTCTTTGTCAAGATTCTGGTTGCTAAATCTGAGGGCGCATTGTGCTTTCCAAATTGACCAACACACCAGAGAAATTAGTTATATGGTGAGCCATCTGTGGAAGTCACCTTGATGTTGAGATGCTCCTAACTCAAGTAAATTGACAACAGAGGCAGAGGGAACACTGTGCTTTCCAAACTGACCAACATACTAGAGAAATTAGTTCTATGGTGATCCATCTATGGAAGTCACCTTGATGTTGAGATGCTCCTAACTCAAGTAAATCAACAATAGAGGCAGGCTTGAAGTCTGGGTTCTTCATGAAGTTGGCTGCAGCAAACTAGAGGGTTGATGTTGTAACACTATGGAGAAAAAGGTGTGCTAGCATTTCTAAAGATTGGATGTGACAACATGAGCATTGGGATACCATTGGTATCTTGCATTTGGTTATGTTGTCATATGTGGGCAATGCGTTGTGCCCCATCTTCCACACTACCACTCTGGCTCACGGGGTGAAGCTGTTCCATATCCAGCCCATGTGAGAGGAGTTGGCTATATCATTAGATTGAGTAATTATGGTTTTGGCTGATTTAATTAAGAATAAGCCATGCTGGTCAGGAGTCCAGATTAGTATGTGTGGATGCTGTGAAATTGTTTCCTGAGACCTTGCGATCAATTGAGCCCCCCCTTCATCTATAACTTGACCAATGGAAAGCCAATCCCATTTGAAAAGGTTGTCCCAAAAATCTCAAACTCTGAAGTCTCTATTATCACTGTAGTGAATGTCATAATCTTTGAGAGGCCTCTCACACCACCTACTACCCCAGAAGGATATCTCCCCTTGTCCAACTATCCATCTACATAAAGGCATGAATTTAGGAAAGTTGTGCCAAATTTTCTTCCAAAAAGGTGAAGAGTTGTATCCCATCTTGAGGTATGGTGGATAATAGACACTATGATTTAGAAAGTCTGAGGTGTATTTCGTCTTACAAAACTTGGCCCAGGGAGGTGAACATGTGGAAATTTTCCAACATGCTTTATGTATGTAGGCTACTTCTATGGTCTTGAGTGAGGTAAAACTAAGACCTCCTTTCTGAACTGAGCACGTGAGGCGGTTCCAGGCTACCCAAGCACGTCTTTTGTTGTTAGAATGATCCTCCCAGAGAAACTTGGACATCATGGCTTCGAGGCACTTAATGATTCCTACAGGAATCCCAGTGGATGTGACTGAGTATATAGATGTTGAAGTTAGAGCATGTTCTATAAGGGTCCTCCTGCCCACAAATGATAAGAGCCTGGCTTTCCATGAAGCCATCTTTGCCTTCATCTTCTCCAACAACCCATTGTAATAGACTAATCTTGTGGACCCAAAATAGATAGGGACGCTTAGGTATTGAATGACTCGCTTTGAAGCATGTATGCCTAGGGTTTTGATGATGGGAGCAGCCGAATGTGGATCTGTTGAGCCAATAAGGCAGTGGATTTTGAATTATTTACCTACCGCCCGGTGGAAGTTTCGTATAGTGACATTGCATCTGCTATGGATTGCATGGATCTGGGAGACACGTTAAAGAATAAGATGAGGTCGTCTGTGTACAAAAGGATTGGCGGGGCTGATCATCTTCCCCTCGTGATGTAGAGGGCAGCCTCTCCATTGTCAATGATATTATTTAGATATCTACACAATGATTCTTGGAAAAGGATGAATAACAGTGGAGATATTGGATTCCCTTGCTTTAATCCTCATTTGATGGGGAAGAAGCATGTGGTGTGGTCACCCACTGAGGTACTAACTTGGGTATTGCTGAAGAAACTAAGGCATAACTGAATGACCGACTGGGACATGCCAAATCTACTCAGAACTAATCGAAGGATTGACCACTCAACTCTATCATATGCGCGGGACATGCCATATTTAACCACCACATTTGGGAATTCCCCTCCTCTATTCAGATCATGTACTAGTTCCTTTGTTAGTCAAATGTGATGTGTAATGTCTCTTCCCCTCACATAGGCTCCTCTCTCTTCAGACAGCATACGTTGTATGATGTATGATAGTCAGTTACTGATGATTCTGGCCATGATTCTTAATGAGACACTCTCAACTGCAATTGGCCTAAAATCTGAGTGTATGTCCCGAGGCTCGTTGTTCTTAGGAATTAGAACTATTCTGTAAGTAGTAAGGCTCCTATGACACGACTTTCCTTGAAAGAACATTTGTACTAATTGCATGAAGTCTGGATGAATAATGTCCCAGACTTCCCGATAGAAACCCAACGTCAGGTCATCTGGTCCAGGTGCGACGTTGGCATCCATCTATTTGATGGTTATGAGAACCTCTTCTTTGTACGGGATGGAATCGATAGTGGTGTTGTCATCCATAGAAAGCACCTGAGGGATTTGTGCCATCAGAGAGTCGTTCAATTGATAGTCTTGAGTCGATGAATAGAACTCTTCAAATTGTGCCACGACGACCGTGCAATCTGTTCCGGGTCAGATATGTGGTTGCCATCAGGGAGTGTTATCTGATGAATTGTCCTTCTCTGTTTCTTGATTTTTACCACTATGTGGTAGAAGGCAGTGTTTCTATCCCCTCCAATAAGCCACTAGATTCTAGACTTCTCTCTCCATATGGATTCTTCTTGTGCTTGCATTTTGTCAAGTTCCGCCTCAACATGTTTGAGTGTGTCTTCATTAGCCTGGATAGGATTGTCATCGAATGCAATTTTAGTGGTATATATCACATATTCTAAGTCTTTGATCTGCTACTTTATGTTGTCAAATACCTCTCTACTCCATGCTTTGATATGGCGACATAAGTTTTTGGATTTAACAAAGAACATGAATGATGGATCTCCGTGAGTCTCAGCTTCCCAAGATATTTGGATCTTTTGGATGCAATCAGGGTGATGAAGCCATGCTTTGTGAAATGAAAAGGGAGGGTTGTTTTTCTTTATTTGGGAAATGTTGCAAGATATGGTTAGGATTGGACAATGACCTGAGACACAAAATCTTGTAAGGTGTCTGAATGTGCTGGACAGTGTCACCGCAATCCAAGCTTGATTAACCAGGGCACGGTCCAACCTTTCTCAGTTAGTGGGAGTTCGATGTTGCTTTTCAGCCCATGTAAAGTGATTTCCTTCAAATGTAATTTCATGTAGGTTGGTGTCGATGATGAAGCTATTGAAATCCGCCATCGGTTGGAACTCTGGCAATGCACCACCTCTCTTCTTGTAACGACCCTGACCTGGCTTATGAGGCAACTCTATTTGTTTTGGCTAAAAAAGTTGCTTAGAACTTTAATATAATCCTCTAATGTGTTTTGTTATCATGTGACACACTTATGTTTCAAGTTTGATCCTAATTGAATGTTGCTTGAGCAATTTTCCTTTGTTTTGGACCAAAGTGCAATTTACCCAAGTTGAGGGGTTATATTGCAATATGTCACATGTTGAACGTGCCTTATATGTTTTAGCATCATAATAGAGAAAATGATGCTAAGTGGTGGCTTGTGGAAAGCCTAAATTCCAAGTTTGAACTTGTTTGAACAATGCTGGTGCATTGTGCACCAATTTTGGTACAAATTGTAATTTACCCAAAAAGTGGGGTTAATATGAAAATCAACACCTCTAGAGTGTCCCTAATCCCTCCTAGTATCATTTAGAGGAGAGAGAATTAATGCGACACAATGTTTGAATCACTTATGAGTGATGGTAATCTTGGTGATGAACTGACCAAGAAAAGGGTTGAATTTGAAAGCTTAACTTGAGTTGTATCAAGTTGAAAAGCTTATATATGAGTGCCTATCGGCCATGGAGCCCAAGGAGGTGTCCCATATCGTTTTGTGGACTCTTTGAAAAGTTCATATCGTGCAAAGAACCTCAAGGAGGTGAGGTGTGTCGGGTTACAACTTCCTTAGCAAAGTTGTGATGAGTTGTGCATAAAGTGATGAATTAATTAATATATCTTATTCAAAAGGATATGTAATGGCCGAATCTTTATCTCAAGATGATCCTCAATCGTTTTGCAAGACAAAATAAATGTTTATGCATGCATGTACACGTGTCACCCATGCATGACACGTGGCACCTACTAGCTCAAAATGTTGACACCTCATTTTTGCCTTCCTTCATGAACAACAAGTATATATACCCCTAGTTTCACCCCTTGGTGTAATTTTGCGACCCTTACCACCCTCCTACCCTGATGTATCGTGCATAGAGATCCCATATCGTGAAGGGATTCTGTGGTATCGTGCATAGGCCTTGGGATATCGCCCATGGCAAGAGCATATCGCCCAAGTAGGTGATATTGGCCATATAGGGTGATATCGGCCATAGAGTGAAGTTTTGACTCCAAGTGAGTGTCATATCGTGCAATTGAGTGCCATATCGTGCAAGAGGGGTGGAATATCGTTCAAGGACACTAGTGTATCGTGCAAAGGTGTTAAGGAGCAAGAAGGAGCTCATAATTAACCCTAAGTTGAGGATAAGATCATCTTCAACCTTGGATCGAAGCATGAATTTAGGGTTTTGATCTTCCTTTCTTTTTTGTTTACCAATTGCTTATCCATGGTGATTATTTGCATATAGAGGAGTTTTGAAGTCCATCTTAAACCTTAGGAACGTGGATCTTTGGAGCTTGGAGCTTTGAATTTGTTCATAAGGCGGGTTATATAACTTGAACTCAACCATGTTATTATTCTTCACCTAAATTGCTATAACTAGTGAAATACTTTTAATTCCAAAATTTCCTGAAATAGTTGATGAGATTATGAGTTCTAGTAGTTTTCTAGACCTGTTGACATGAACTATAACAGTTATAACTAAGGTCTAGAGCTTGAAGATGGTGGTATCACTTTATAAAAGTGATATCGGGTGCAAGCACACAAGAAAGTACCTTTAACCCGATATGATGTTGCACCTACTTCACTTGAACGATATGGATATGAATGAATACATTGTTGCATGATATGGGGGTGTAGTATACACCTCTTGCATGATAGGGAGTCTAGTATAGACTCCATGCATGATAAAAGGTTAAATGAATACTTATAAGTGGACATGAAACCCTAAATTTGGTAACCCGATATGTAAAAAGAATAGCAAATGCTATTGCACGATATGGTAACTCGATACACAACCCTAGTTGATGACTAGCCTGACATGGTGATGGTTTAATACCTCATGCACGATATGGGTAACACATATAAACACCTCTAGCCCGATATGAATGGTGTGTATATACTTTTAGCCCAATATGGTGGTGCCTATACACCTACAACCCGATATGGTGAACATATACACACCTCTAACCCAAGACACCTTGTAAAGGTGAGGGCAAGACACTCTTAGGAGTAATGAGTGTAACACCAAGTAATGGTATGACTTATACCTTGATAGGTGAAACACCTAAAGTGGTTGATAATGGTTAATCCTATATCAACAATGTCTCAACATGAGACGAGTCCATATCAATTGATGATGGTTGGACAATTCAAATGTGTGACTTATGACCAATACATTACAGAATAAATGTGATGGGCTAGTGCATAAAGTATCAGGATGGGAAATACCCTAATACAAGATAAGTTGATGAACTTAATTAAGTTAAAAGTGATGAGGGAAGTGATACACCAAGGCATGATAAAGATCACATCCAACACTTTAAAGTTGTTACACCTTGATGCACCTTAAATCCAATATACTTGGATGAGTAACACATGATGTGTGTCATGTCAATTGTTACATTGAGATGGAATGCACTTTGATAAGTGTAGGCTATCATACCTTGAGAAAGGGTTAAGCCAAGTTAATAAAGTATGATATAATCATACCCTGATAAGGATGAGAGAGGAACTCATACCTTGTGTTGATGATTCATTTAATGATAAATGATGAGAATAAATAAGTATGATTGAATACTTATGATATTAATGTATGCTCCTAGATGTTTGGAGCAATGAATTAGGGTTTGGATTGATAATATGAACTTGAAATCCTATTCGGCTATAAAGGGAAACCCTAACCCTAATAGTTGTTGCCTAGTGAGAGGTGACAAGATGTTTAATGGGCCTTGTGAGCCATGTGGATAGTTGTTGCCTAGTGAGAGGTGACAAGATGTTTAATGGGCCTTGTGAGCCATGTGGATAATTGTTGCCTAATGAGAGGTGACAAGATGTTTATAAAAGTATCATGTAAGGAATGGTAATGTGCAAAATAAACTAAGGAAAATGGAAACCAGTAACTTCATAATAATAATAAATGGTTATAATAATAATGAAATCTTGATCGTACATGCTTTATGCATATAGTCAAATAAGGGATATAGTGTTTTGAATATGCTTAAAGGAGATAAGAGGAACACTTGTAGTACATAAAGAATGTGAATTGATATGATGGCTTACCCCAGGGTATAATGCCTCAGAAAAGGATGTGATAACCAATGATGAATTTAAGGGATTGATATCCCATAATGAATCTGTAATCAGGAGTGGTTAGAGTCCACTGCCTGGCGGTGTAATCAGGTTTGGTTACGGACCAATACCTGGCAGAGACGTGAAGCTTGTAATCAGGAGTGGTTAGAGTCCACTGCCTGGCAGAGGCGTGAAGCCTGTAATCAGGAGTGGTTAAAGTCCACTGCCCGGCAAAGGCGTGAAGCCTGTAATCAGGAGTGGTTAGAGTCCACTGCCTGGCAGAGGCGTAAAGCCTGTAATCAGGATTGGTTGCAGACCAATACCTGGCAGAGGCATAAAGCCTATAATCACTGGATTGGTAGAGTCCAATACCAGGCTGTTCATAGGATTGGTAATAACCCCAATACCTGGCAGAGGCGTAAAGCCTGTAATCAGGATTGGTTGCGGACCAATACCTGGCAGAGGTGTAAAGCCTATAATCACTGGATTGGTAGAGTCCAATACCAGGCTGTTCACAGGATTGGTAATAACCCCAATACCTGGAAGAGGCATAAAGCCTATAATCAGGATTGGTTGCAGACCAATACCTGGTAGAGGCGTAAAGACTATAATCACTAGATTGGTAGAATCCAATTCCAGGCTGTTCACAGGATTGGTAATAACCCCAATACCTGGCAGAGGCGTAAAGCCTGTAATCAGGATTGGTTGTGGACCAATACCTGGCAGAGGCATAAAGCCTATAATCACTGGATTGGTAGAGTCCAATACCAGGCTGTTCACAGGGTTGGGAATATCCAACACCTAGCTATTATCAAAGGATTGGCATAGTCCAATGCCCAGAATGTTTGCAAAGGATTGGCATAGTCCAATGCCTAGAATGGTTGCATATGATTGGCATAGTCCAATGTTTGGACATGATATGATGATGTATACTCACATGACTAGTACAATTCAATATTTGGTTAGCAGATTGGCTGAGGCCAACATATAGAAATGAGAATGATTCATGGATGACATACCATGATAATGAGCATCACAGGATAAGCTTGAGATAGTATGATGGGTAAATGATATACATGTTCTTCATATTCCTTATAAAGTAAATAGATGATTTACTGCTCTATCATAGATAGTGGCAATGCTTTAAAAGATGAGAATGTTCTAAACTGCTTATCCTCTGCTCAGTTTAATACTAATTAACTGTGATAATAACATTGTTGGCGGAGAGTTATATCTCTCGCTGGGGCAATTTTTAATTGTCTCACCCCCGTGGGATCCAACATTTTTAGGTGGACGTGCACGAGGAGGTGAAGACCTTTCTGCAGAAAAAGAACAACAACAACAGGGACAACAGTGACAACTCAGGTTGAGTGTACTGTCTGTCATGTCTTGTAGATAGAAGTCCTATGTGTCGTCTCTGTACTCTCAGGTCCTTGGAGTTGGTTCGTTATGGTTTCATGAACGATCTGAGGTTTTGTCTTGGAAGCCTTGAGGTTTTTATGTTGCTTCATTATATGTTTTGACAAAGCGACTGTGATATGATATCCTCGAGAAGAGATGGTACAGTGTATGTACAATGTGAACAATGATGTATATAAAGTTTTGGTTCCGCCTTAAAGAGTTTTCCTAGAAATGGATCTCTTTGCAAAATGGTTTTAATTTTTAGTGATTTTTGTTAATCCGTTGTTTATGTTTATTATGCTTAATTAGTAACAATTTGTTTTTCAGTTTGGCGACTGTTGTTACACTTCTCTTCAAGTTTGCGAATGGCATTGAAATCACCTGCGATGTGCCAAGGTTTGTCTCCCACATCATTAGATATCTCGAGAAGTGCGTCTCAAAGTTCCTTCTTATCTACGTTAGAGCAGCTAGCATAGATTGTCATGATGAATGATGTGCCTCCCGACATCGTGGATAACTGAACCATGATGTGTTGTTTGTGCATCTTGACGACTATTGGATGTAGTGTAGTGTCCATATAAATCCAAATCTTGCCTCGAGCTTCTTCATTTTCCATAGACCAATCGAGTTTGACTACATCCAAGAGATCTATGGCTCGCTCGGCATGGAGAAAGGGCTCAAAAAGGGCAAAAATGGAAGGTTTGTGTTTAGAGCAAAGTCTGCTCAGGACATTGTGAGTGGGATTATTGGCAGCTCCTCGGATGTTCCAGAAGAGTTGATTGATGTGTATCATAATGGCGGTAATATATCATCGTCAAGCCTTTGAATAACTTTGTTAGTAGCTCTCCCTCATTCTACCTCCCGATGCTCTAGAATTGTCTGGGATGTCACCTTTTGAGAAACAATCTGTATCGCCTCTTCTACTTCTGATAATGATTGATCTAGGTATGCCTGGGGTGGCATAGTCTACTCAAGTTTGCACACTACCTAGATGCATCTTTCTTGCTGAAGTATTTATTGATCTCGTGCGGTGAGGTAGGGGATGTCACTATCCATGTCGATAAAGTCATTCAGAAATCTATGTAGTAGAATCATACATGTGCCTTCATTATCAATCACGATGAGACTTGGGCCTGACTATGAGATGATGTAGTCTTCATCTTCCTCTCTAAGTGGGAATGTGGTGGCATGGGAACTGTGCGAGGAGGAGCGGAAAATTATTGCAACATTATTTTCTGTCTCAGATACATGCAAGGCTTCTGAGGGAATATCGAGATCAAGTCTGACTTCAGTCAATTAGAAGGTGTTGCTGTCGATACGACCCTTAGCCACGATGTTGAGCCTGATATTGATTCTATAAAGCTGGTTGGTAAGGGAAATGAATTGTGGAATGTATTTGTTGAAGGCTTCTACTAAGACGAGGATTCCAGATGCTTCGTCTTGACTCTGCTACCAATTAGAGACCCAGATGAAGTTGCCAAATGCGTGGATGATCTCCCCCAAGGATTTGACATCCTAACAACTTGGGAGAGATTTAAGGATCTGCAACACCTTTGTCGTCATCATAGTTTGACCAACTAGTTGCTACTTCAAACTTTCTATAACAATATTTTCTACAACACCCATATGTCCAATGATGTTGTTGCAAATGGAGCCCTAATGAACAAGTCCTATAGTAAAGAATACACCATTATTGAAGATATGGCACTCAACCCAAACCAATGGAGTTCTGAAAGGACCAACCAACCCATGTCTTCCACCAGCTCAAGTGAGAAATCTAGTGGGAAGCACACTATAGACGTAGTAGATCTCATTGCAGCCAAACTTGATGCCTTGACTTAGAAGTTTGAAAAGATGACCACTCACTCTATTCAAGAAGTTGAGCAAGTGTGTGAGTCGTGTGGAGCACCTTGCCACAACACTTCTTATTGCTTTGAACCATATATGAATGCCACTGAGACACCAGAGTAGGTCAATACTATAGGCAACTTCAACAATAGACAAGCCTACAATCCTTTTTCAGAGGCCTACAATCCAGGATGGAGGGACCATACAAACATTTCTTAAAGGAACAATAAATCTCAAAACCATCAGCAACAAAGTCAAGATCAAGGTCAACAACCTATGAGCAATTGCCAACTAATGAATGCCAACTGCCAACAACTACCTGGATATAACAAAAATAGTAAGAACATCAACCAACTTCAACAAATGACTCAACCACCACAAAAGTCCAACTTGGAGAGTATCCTTGAGACTTTTGTGATTACACAAATCCAACAGAATGATGAGTTCTGGACACATGGCAATTTCTTGAAGGATGCCATCACACAACTATCCTCTAAACTTGATAGGATTGTCACCCATACCAAGATGTTGGAGATCTAGATAGCTCAACAAGATTTAGCCAACCAAGGAGCACCTTCAGGTTCTTTGCCCAGTCAACCAGTTATGAATCCCAAGGAGACTTGCAAATCTATGAATCTACAGAGTGGGATAGTCATAGGAGGGTCTACATCGCCTTCCAAGAGGAAATATGAAGAAGTTGTTGAAACCACTATTGAGGAGACTGTTGAAAATCAAAGAAAGAAATCTTCTTGAAATTTGTATCAAGGTGATTCTTGTTGCAAGTCTAATGCTCCTTTCCCTCACATGTTTGCAAATACCAAAGATGATGTTAATTTCAACAAGTTTATGGATATTTGGAACAAGCTTTATGTGAATCTACCTCTAGTTGAAGTCATAACTGAAATGCCCTCTTATGCTAAGTTCTTCAAAGACATCTTAACAAAGAAAAGGAGACCTGGTCAAGCTGAATCTGTTATGTTATATGAAAGGCTAAGCTCTATCATCTAGAATCACATGCCTGAAAAAGTAGATGATCAAGGTGTTGACCTAGAGGTTATACATTGTCCATATTTTGATAATGAATTAACCATTCCATTAATATGTATCTAATATGTGTATTCAAGATTGATTTTAGTTTTTACGTACATGAAAAGGATCAAAATTTGAAATCCCTAATTTGCTCAAGTTCAAGCCAAAAGCTATACACATGTGTAATTTGGGAAATCCATGTAAATTACCTTATAATATTTTTGTAATCACTTGTATTGATGTATTAACTTGTAACTAAGATGAGAAAATTGATTGGGACACTTAACACCAAGTTTTAATCAATTTTGACACACTTTACAAAATTAATCACAGAATGTTGATCGGTCGAGTTGGAATCTCGACTAATCTACTAGGATCAATTCTCTGAAGAGTGCATCGGTTGAGTTGTGTTTTCACAGAACTCGACCGATCGAGTAACCGACCAATTTGATTTTCATTGGTCGATCGAGTTTTCCCAGGACAAACTCGGCCGATGATTTGAATATCAACTTTTTCTTTTAGTCGATTGATCAAGTTACCTTTATTGAAACTCGACCAATTGCACTGTACGAAATTTGTAGAAAAAGTGATTGTGACTGTTGGTGAGTTATTTGATCGAAAATAGAGTCGTTGCTTTGAGAAAAAATGGCTACATTTCAGCCCTAAGTGTCCCACAACTCAAAGGGGCACCCTCAACTATAAATAGGACCTCTTGGAGTTCATTCCAAGGTTGCTCATTCACTACATGCTTGGTCCTAGCTTAGTTGAGAGTATTCCAACCCTTTGAGCCCCTTTCTCTCTCTACCTTGAAGTCAAATTTGTGAGTATGAGTGAGACAAGTTCCCTTGTAAGAGAGCTACTCCCTGTATTTATGTAAAGCTCTCCACCTCCATATTCCTACCCCCTTTCCTATTGAAGGAAAGGCTGAAGTTCTTCTCCGAGTGAAGGAGAAGCAGTTGTTGTTCTTCAAGTTTGAAGAAAGCAAGGTGTTCCGGATCTCCAAGTAAAGGAGATAGGAAAGGCGGATGCTCAAGAAGGATAGGTAATTCTTTGAAGGCCAAAGCCTTAAAGAAGGAGTGGGTAAGTCCATGTTGATGGTTGAAGACTCTATGGTTCAAGTAGGTAAGCTCCTTCTATAGGTTGAAGATCCTTGCTTGAGGTACTAAGTCCTTGGATGATTGTGGTTTTATCTTGTAATCTTATGATAGAATATAAGAGTACCAAGATTGCAAATCCTAGAGATTAACCACCTCTAGGTAGTGGACTGACATTGATCCTAGTTAGGACATGGAACCACTCTAAACCACTTTGACCAAGTGTATGTTCTTCCTTGTCTCTCACCCTTGCTATGCTTGCTAGTTAAGACCTCAAATTGGCTACTTGTTTAAGTTTCAACACTTAATATAATTTGGTGGTCTAATCTATTTTGTGAGAATTATGAAGATCTATTCACCCCCTCTAGAGCCCTTGATCCAGCAAGTGGTATTAGAGCAGGTCTTCCCCAAGATACATCTACAAGTAGGAGAAGATGGGTGATTTGGCACTTGGATCTCTCAACTTGGAGGGCTCCATGCGACCTTCAGTCTTCGACGGCACCAACTTCCTCTATTAGAAGAGAAGAATGTAGTTCTATCTCTAAGGAGTAAGCTATGAGATGTGGAAGGTGGTGCATCTAAAGTATGAAGATCCAAAGGGGGAAATCTCCACATGGACAAATGCCCAAATGAAGCATGCTCGGCTTAATGCCAAAGCCATGAGCATCATCTATGCAACCCTCACACCATCTGAGTTCAACCAGATCTCCTCTTGGGACACCACACATGAAATATAGAACAAGCTATGTGTCACCTATGAAGGAATAGAGCAAGTGAAGGAATCTAAGATCTACATGCTTGGTGGTCTACTTGAGAACTTCAAGATTGGCAAGAATGAAAGGGTGGCAGATATGTACACAAGGCTCAATGTGATCATAAATGGATTGGCAGCCCTTGGTAGTGTGATGGACAAAGGCACTATCAACTCCAAGATCTTAAGATTTCTTCCAAAGAGATGGGAGCCCAAAGTTACATCCATTGAAGAAGTGTATAAGCCTAGTGAATTGTTAACCAAGGTGCTAGTTGGAAACCTTCAAGCTCACGAGCCAAGGCTAGATAAGCAAGAAGAAGAAGAAAAGAGAGAAGAGAAGGAGTCCAAGAAGATCAAGGACACATCATTCAAATCTCAAATTGAAGAGATGGTTCAACAGCAACAACTTGCTCTCAAGTCCCCTACTCCTTCCTCAAGTGAAGATGAAGGCCCAAATGAGTATGAAGAAAATTACTCCAAGGACAAACACTTCAAGGGAAATCCTTCTTCATCAACTCCTAGATGCTATGAATGTGGCCAAAAGGGCCATTACAAGAGTGACTTCCCCAAGGCCAAAAAAAGCCATCACAAGAGCAACCATAAGAAAGACAACGAGTACAAGAGAGAAAGCAAATACAAGATAAAAGAGAAGAAAGAAAGAAGAAGCAAAGATGCAACTCATGCGGCTTGGGAGGAGTCTTCCTCAAGCTCTTCAAGCTTTGAAGATGGATAATGAAACCTTTCTCTCATGGCCTATACAAGTGAAGATGTAGGTGAGGTTAAAAGAAGGTGGATTGTTGATAGTGGCTGCTCAAAACATATGATAGGTGAAATCAGCCATTTCAACAAATTCATGAAAAAGAAAGGAGGATCAGTGACCTTGGGGGACAACAAAAACGGTAAGGTTATAGGTTAGGGTGATGTAGGCAATGAGATTTGTATCAAAAATGTTTTGTTTGTTGATGGTCTACATCACAATTTGATAAGTGTAAGCCAACTTTGTGATAATGGATATCTTGTTCTTTTTACATCTTTAGAATGTTTGCTTCTAGATTCCTTATCTTACAATATCATATATAAGGGAACTAGAAATGACAATCTTTATGTTATTGTGCTTGATGCTCTAAAGCATGTATTTGATAGATTCTTGGTTGTGGATAAAAATGGTATTTATCTTTGGCATCGCCGGTTGGGTCATGTGAATATGCATCAAATGAAGAAATTGAGAAAAAAGGAATTGGTTTGGGGACTTCCCAAATTAGATTTTGAAAAGGATGAGGAATTCCAACCTTTTACACAAGGCAAGCAAACTAAGTCCTCCTTCAAATCCAAAGGAGTCCTTAGTACCAAAAGAGATCTTGAGCTTCTTCATATTGATATATTCTGTAACATCCCTGATCTAGGTTATGCCTTAACCCTAGAGGTTTTGCTTAAGTAAGTCATTGATATTCTTGTATTTATCTTTTGAAAAGTAATTAAGGCTCAAGAGGAACTTATGTTTCAATTTTAGTCCTTTTTGAATAATGTTTTACTTATTTTGGCTAAAGTGAAAATTACCCAAGTTGAGGGGTTAACTTGCAAATATTACATGATAAAATATTCCTCAAGTGTTGAAGCATCATAAGAATGAACATGATGTAGAGGTACGACTTGTGGTAGCCTGAGCACCAAGAAAGAGCTTATTAAGCAATGCTTGTGCATTAAAACCTAGTTTTGGTGTAATGTGCAATTTACCCAAAACCTAGGGTTCAATATGCAAAATAACACTTTTAGAGAGTCCCTAATGTTTCTTGATATCAATTAGAGACAAGAAAATCAGAGGGGCATCTCATTTGAATCTCTTTGGAGGAGAGAGAATCTTGATATTAAAATAATCAAGATTTAAGCATAATTGAAACCCTAATTCAATTTAATGCAAAAATAAATATATTAATGGAAGTGCCCTTCAACCAAAAATGTGATGGTCGAATTTGTATAAGTGTGGACGTCCTTGTACATTACAATTGCACCGAAATATCTAAAGTGAGTGGAGAGCCCACTCACATTAGTTAAGAAAAAGTAATATCCACTAATTTTTGGATATTATTATTATATTGATTAAGGTGCTTAATTTGTTTTCTTTTAATTCATGGATAAAGAAGAGGAATTTGAAGGGAAGTATGATTGCTTCGTATGCAAGGAAGTGAGGGGGATAAGTGGCACCAATTTAGGGAATTGAAAGATTTTTTTTATAACACTTTCTCTCTCTTGAAATTCCCTTACATATATCCCATTTTTCACCCACATGAAAGGCTTTTTCGACTCCTCTTTCTTTACTTGCTTTAGACAAACACAAGGGAGCTTAGGAGAAATAGGAGGACGTGCCCCAACTTGTAGGTGAGCTCCTTAATCATCTTCAACCTTGAATTCATGGTGGAAAATCGAATTTCAACACTCATTCTCTTCTTTTCTTCATTCAATGCTCAACCTTGATCATCCTTTGCATCCAAAGACTTGAGAACGGACCTTGGACAGTTGAGTAAGCTTCATTCACCATTGAGGATGTGAAGCTTGAAGCTTGGATTCAACTTTGAAAGCAGGTTATATAACTTGAACCCTTAAATGTTATTATTGATATCATTTCTTCATCACATGTTGATTCCTTTTTCATTCCCGAACTTTCCTTTGATTAATTGATGAAATCACCACAAAGATCACAGCCAAATTCGAAGGTTTGTAGCTTGAAGATGATGATGTCATATTAGCACACACCTCAATAAAGATCATGAGCAAATGGTTTTGAGCTTTGATGACCAAACAGTTTTGAGACCGTTTGGGGTCAAGTGCTGATGTGGATGATTGAAAATCCAATGGTTCAAATTGATCTAAATATAATGGGTTCGAGAATGGATGATCCATTGATTACAAACCTTAATCGGATTTATGGGTTGAAACCCTAAATTGATTGAGTCAATTTCTATGTTGAATGGCTCAAACGATCTCAAGATCGTTTGAGGGAAAACGGTCTCAAGACCGTTTGAGACCAAATGGTCTCAAGACCGTTTGGAGGTGAAAAGGAGTCATGGATGGATGGAGATCCAAGGTATACAATTTGATGTATTGTTAATGGTCCAATTGATGAATGATACAATAAAGCAAACCCTAAAATCAATTGATTGATTGAAGGAAACCCTAGATGACCCTTTCGATTTCAAGGTGGTTTGGACCAAATGATCTTGAGACCATTTGGGATCAAACAGTCTTCAGACCGTTTGGAGAGAAAATGGTCTCAAACCATTTGATGTTCAATTGGTTTCAATAATGAGTTGCTCATGTGGTTTCAAACTGTTTGGAGTTAATTAATTTTTAATTCAAACGGTCTCAAACTGTTTATAGATTTTGAGATCAAGACCGTTTGATGGTCTAACGGTCTTAAGACCGATTGAATATGTAGACCAAGACCATTTGGAGGTTAATAACTTCAAGACCGTTTGAGGGTCTAGTATTTCAAGACCGTTTTGAAGGTCTAATTGATTCAACCATGTAAGTACAATTAACCCCATGGTTGTTGATGATGTATATCAAAGATAATTACAATGGTTGTACCTTTAAGGTACTTAAGTGATAAGTACCTTTTGAGTGGTTAACTTTTGATGCTTATGAAAGAAGAAACTCAATACATTATGATAATCATAGATGTATGTACTTGAATGAAGGGTTGACCTAATCTAACCAAGCTTGAAGTAATCAACATCCTAGAGAGGATGAGAGAGAGAGAGGAATTTATACATGTATGATAATCATGTAGTGGTTAAGCCTTATTATTTTCAACATGAATATAATATGTAATTAGGGTATGATCCTTGATAAAGAGATCGTGAAACCCTAATTGAGAAGGTTGATGAGCCCTAACCCTAATTTAGGGAAATGCTAGGTGAAACCCTAATCTAAGGAAATGGTGTAACCCTAATTTAGGGTGATGATATGAGAAATCCCAATACAGGGTAATATAATGAAAAACCCTAATTCAAGAGGATGCTTCATGAAACCCTATTTTTGGGTAAAGTAACATGAAACCCTAATTTGGGGAAAAGTTATAAGGAACCTAAATTCGAGACAATGATGTGTGAAACCCTAATCATGGGTGATGAAATGTGAAACCCTAATCTAGGGTAATGCCATGTGAAACCCAAATGTAGTGTTGTGATGTGAAATCCTAATCTAGGGTAATGTTATGTGTAACCCTAATGCAATAATGTGATGTGATATCCTAATCTAGGATAATGTTATGTGTAACCCTAATGCAATGATGTGATGCAAAACTCTAATCTAGGGTGATTTTATGTGAAACCCTAATCTAGGGTGATGCCATAGGGTGATGTTATGTAAAACCCTAATTGATAAAGAAAGGAAACTTTATTCCTAATAATGGAATAGTGAATAATATATTGGTAAGAGAAACACCTAAAGTGGTTGATAATGGATAACCTTATATCAATAATGGTTGAATAAATCAAATGAGTGACTTATGACCAATTCATTATATGATAAATGTGATGAACTGGTGCATAAAGTATTAGGATGGGAAATACCCTAATACAAGATAAGTTGATGAACTTAAGTAAGATAAAAGTGATGAGGAAAGTGATACATCAAGACATGATGGATATCATATTCATCACCTCAAGATTGATATACCTTAATGTACCTTAAATCCAATATACTTGGATGAATAACACATGAAATGTGTCAAGTCAATTGTCACATTGAGATGTAATACACTTTGATAAGTGTGGGCTAAAATACTTTAAGAAAAAGGTTAAGCCAAGACAATAAAGTATGGTGTAATCATATTTTGGTAAAGATGAGAGAGAGACTCATATCTCGTGTTGATAATTCATGAGAATAAATAAGTATGACTGAATACTTATGATATTAATGTATGCTCCTAGATGTGTGGAGCAATGAATTAGGGTTTGGATTGATAATATGAACTTGAAACCCTATTCGGCTATAAAGGGAAACCCTAACCCTAATAGTTGTTGCCTAGTAAAAGGTGACAATATGTTTAATGGGCCTTGTGAGCCAGGTGAATAGTTGTTGCCTAGTGAAAGGTGATAAGATGTTTAATGGGCCTTGTGAGCCATGTGAATAGTGATCACCTAGTGCAAGGTGACAAGATGTTTAATGGGCCTTGTGAGCTATGTGAATAGTTGTTTCCTAGTAAGAGGTAATAAGATGTTTATAAAAGTTTCATGTAAGCAATGATAATAATAAACTAGGAAATGGAAACTTAGTAACATAATAATAATAACAAATGGATGCAATAATAATAATGAAATCTTAATCATGCATGCATTATGCTTATAGCCAAATAAGGGCTATAGTGTTTTAAATAAGCTTAAAGGAGATAAGAGGAATACTTGAATTACATAAAGGATGTGAATAAGTATGACAGCTTGGCCAAGGTTTAATACCTAGAAAAGGTGATATGGTATTCAGTGATGATGCACAGGATTGGCATAGTCCAATGCCTGGAATAGATGCACATGATTGACATGGTTCAATACCTGGAATAATATCACAAGATTGGTAATATCCCAATACCTGGAATAATATCACAAGATTGGTCATAACCCAATACCTGGAATAATTACACATGATTGGTAATAACCCAATACCTGGAATAATATCACAAGATTGGTCATAACCGAATACCTGGAATAATATAATAGGATTGGTCATAACCCAATACCTGGAATAATTGCATAGGATTGGTAATAACCCAATGCCTGGAATAATTGCATAGGATTGGTAATAACCCAATACCTGGAATAATATCCCAGGATTGGTAATAATCCAATGCCTGGAATGGTAGCACATGATTGGTAATAATCCAATGCCTGGAATGGTTGCATAGAATTGGCATAGTCCAATGCCTAGATAGAATATGATGATGTATACTCACATGACTGGAACAATTCAATATCTGGATAACAAATTGGCTAAGGTCAACAGACAGAAATTAGAATGATTCATGGATGACATACTATGATAATGAGTATCTCAGGATAAGATTGAGATGTTGATATAGTAAGATGGATAAGTGATATACATGTTTTTCATATTCCTTATAAAGTGAATAAATGAATTACTGCTCTATCATAGATATTTGCAATGCTTTAATAAATGAGAATGTTCTAAACTACTTATCCTCTTATCAATTTTATCCTATCAAACTTCAATAATAATGTTTCTGACGGAGAGTTATATCTCTCGCTGGGGCAATTTCAATTGTCTCACCCCTGTGGGATCTAATGTTTTTAGGTGGACGAGGACGAGGAGGTAAGAACCATTCTACAAGGGAAGGACATCATCATCAAGGATAGTAGTAACATCTCAGGTGGAGATACTGACTATCATGTCTTATAGATAGGAGTCCTATGTGTCGTCTCTGTACTCTCCGGTCCTTGGAGTCAGTACTTAGTGTTTTCATAATCGATCTGAGATTTTGGCTTGAATGCCTCGAGGTTGTGTGTTGCTCATGTGTAGATTTAAGAGAGCAATTGATGTATGTAATCCTCGAGAAGAGATGATACATGGTATGTACTTGTGGACCATAATGTGCATGTAATACTTTGGTTCTTGTTGTTAAGAGTTTCCTAGAATTGGATCTCTTTGAAAAAGGTTTTATTTTTTAGTGATTTTCAGTAATTTGTTGCTAATGATTGCTTCCTCTTATTTAATGATGTTTTGTTCGAACGGTGTGCCACAATTAGTGGTATCAGAGCTTAAGGTTTTCTGAGTCTACAGAGACATAGGATTAAGGTGTGGAGTTTGTTCTAGTGTCCTCCAGTATATCTTATAGTGACTTCTGCTTATGCAGAAGAAGGGAGATAGCTTAAAGATGTCTGGAGAACATGAGGATCATGTCGCTGAAAGCAATGTTGTTGCACCAGTAGGAGGTGCAAGGGATCAGGAAAGAGAGGGATCAGTGCCTGAGTATCCCCATTTTAACGAAGCCATGAAATAAAACCCAACCATTTATACTCTATTTAGGGAATTCATGACCACAATGAGGCATATGGCAGACCGGATGCCCGCACTAGCACCTAGGGCACCAACTCCCAATGAGGGACATGGGTCTGGTAAGACTTTTGAATGACTACGTCATGTAGGAGCTATAGAATATGATGGGACAACTAACCCAACATATGTTGATCTATGGCTCACTGAGTTAGAAAAGGCTTTTAAGATCCTTAGTATTCTAGATGTTGACAAAGTCAAACATGTTGTATACCTTTTGAAGGGTAGTGCTGGCCATTGGTGGGCCATATAAGAAGTAAAAAGGAATGATGAAGAGGTTGGTTGGGAGGAATTTCGTCAAGAATTCGTCAATAAGTATTTTCCAAGAACATACTTAGACGAAAAGATCTCACAGTTGAGAAGGTTCGATAGGGAACCATGTCAATAAATGAATATGAGGCTAGGTTTATGGAACTTTTATGATTTTGTCCTCAAATGGCTCCTACTGAGCAGGAGAAGATTCAACATTTTGAGAAAGGACTGAATGCTGAGGTGTCTATCTCGGCAGCTGCATTAGAAAGTAGAGAGAGATTTGCCACATTTGTGGAGTCAGTTCGGAGTATAGAAAGGTATGTGACAAAGAAACATGAGGCAAACCTCAAAAGGAGATCTACACAGTCACATGAATAGTGGATTGGTGGTACTTAACAATCAAAGTTTTTGGTAACATCAGTTCAACCACAATATAGTACACCAATGCAGTGGTCATCAAGTGAGGGCCGAACTTGCCATAAATGTGGATAGATAGGACATTTTAGGCAGCAATGTCCAAGAAGAAATAACATGGTGACCCAACAGTCAAGGCATAATCTGCAAAACCCACAAGGACCCCAGGTTAGTGAAGCAGAAGGCCGAGGACAAAGACAAGTGTCACAGTTTGGTCCATCTACCTCTGGTAGTAGAGGATAAAGGCAATAGAAGATGACAACTGACTCCATGTATTGGGTCAGATAAGACACTAGATAACCCGTAAAGGTAACATGTCAGATAAAACTTTCATTCTGAATTATGTTTCCTTTTTCCTCTCTCTACCTACTGATTATAAGAAAGGTAGTTATTGTTGAGCTTCCTTTAATTAGTCCTATGAGGACATAAGGAAGAGATAAAAAGGATGAGAACCTATATTGAAAATAATATTCCTTATATGTTTTGAAATTTCTCTTTTTATGTAGAAGAAATGTAAAAGAAACACCCAGAGAAAATCTAAGATATTAAATAGTAAATTTAAAGAGATGTTAAAAGTATGAAACATAATAAGAAACAAATGCATACTACCTAATTTTAGTTCTTGAATACCCTGGCCAGATATTCATCTATTGAAGGTAAGGTAAGTATGACACTCTTAGATTGCTATCTTTCTGATTACTCTGATCAAGTAGTCATTTTGAGACAATCTAAAGAGCATAATGAAGTCAGAGATGGGGCATGGATAATTCTACCACATCCTAATTGATATGGAGAGATCTGAGTTAATCATAGATCAACTTAAAAACAAAAAGAGGATGTTTAGTATAATGTATACCCTGGTCCTTAGACCTAGAGGTAACAATGTTCAATGATGAACTAAGGGTTGGAATACCCAGATCTGGTAATCATAATGATGCTAATACTGAGAGGTGGTGATATGTAATCATCTCTATAAATTCTATGATGAATACAAGGAACTTAAGAGGAAATAAGATTGAATGACACATGAACAATTGAAAGTTCATGCAATAATCAGAGGAGATGATAATCTCTTCTCTTTGATAAACAACCCTGAGTAACGATGGGGTGATAAAAAGAATATGTTCTTTTGTGTTCTTTCCCTTCAGGGACATGGCAATCAAGTGGGTCTTATGACACTTGATGTATATAAGTTAAAAATGTTCAATTGCTGGATACTTAGAAAAGTATCAGTTTGTCTTGGACTTTGGTTCCAAGATAAAGATATGTGTAACGAGTATTGTCATAGGATGAAAGAAAGATGATTTATGTTGGTTACATGGAATGGACAATTGTGAAATCAGTCTAGTTATATAAAATACTTTGGACATCATATGTTAGGGGTTTATGCTCTACATAAACATAACATCAATAAGGATGTACTAATTGAAAGAACAATTATAGAATCATTATGGGAAAATCTTATTAAAGCTAAAAATGTATGGTAAGACTTGTAGTTGCAAGTGGGTGAAAAATCAGTGAGGTTTGACACCTGAGTTAAATAAGGTAGTGTTACCTGACACAGAGTTGACTCTACAGTCAATAATGAAAAGGACAGTGGAGTATGTGTCTTGTGTGATAGATTCTATAATAACTCAATATGGAAGGACTTTGTGATGATCAAAGTTCTATGGCATCTATATGACATTAAGATGTTAGTTGGAGGCTTGATGATATGATGAATAAATAATATATGTTCTCCTTTACCTGGGATTTCGGGGACGAAATCCTTGTTAGGGGTTTATAATTGTAACATCCCTGATCTGGGTTATGCCTTAACCCTAGAGGTTTTGCTTGAGTAAGTCATTGATATTCTTTTTTTTTTATCTTTTGAAAAGTAATTAAGGCTCAAGAGGAACTTATGTTTCAATTTTAGTCCTTTTTGAATAATGTTGAAACAATGTTTTACTTATTTTGGACTAAAGTGCAAATTACCCAAGTTGAGGGGTTAACTTGCAAATATTACATGATAAATATTCCTCAAGTGTTTAAGCATCATAAGAATGAAAATTATGTAGAGGTATGGCTTGTGGTAGCCTGAGCACCAAGAAAGAGCTTATTAAGCAATGCTTGTGCATTAAAACCTAGTTTTGGTGTAATGTGCAATTTACCCAAAACCTAGGGTTCAATATGCAAAATACCACTTCTAGAGAGTCCCTAATGTTTCTTGATATCAATTAGAGACAATAAAATTATAGGAGAGTCTCATTTGAATCTCTTTGGAGGAGAGAGAATCTTGATATTAAAATAATCAAGATTTAAGCATAATTGAAACCCTAATTCAATTTAATGCAAAAATAAATATATTAATACAAGTGACCTTCAAACAAAAATGTGATGGTCGAATTTGTATAAGTATGGACGTCCTTTTACCTTGCAATGGAACCGAAATATCTAAAGTGAGTGGAGAGCCCACTCACATTAGTTAAAGAAAAAGTAATATCCACTAATTTTTGGATATTATTATTATATTGATTAAGGTGCTTAATTTGTTTTCTTTTAATTCATGAATAAAGAAGAGGAATTTGAAGGGAAGGATGATGTCTTCGTATGCAAGGAAGTGAGGAGGATAAGTGGCACCAATTTAGGGAACTGAAAGATTTTTTTATAACACTTTCTCTCTCTTGAAATTCCCTTACATATATCCAATTTTTCACCCACATGAAAGGCTTTTTCGACTCCTCTTTCTTTCCTTGCTTTGAAAGAACACAAGGGAGCTTAGGAGCAACAGGAGGACGTGCCCCAACCTGTAGGTGAGCTCCTTAATCATCTTCAACCTTGAATTCATGGTGGAAAATTGAATTTCAACACTCATTCTCTTCTTTTCTTCATTCAATGCTCAACCTTGATCATCCTTTGCATCCAAAGACTTGAGAACGGACCTTGGACAGTTGAGAAAGCTTCATTCACCATTTATGATGTGAAGCTTGAAGCTTGGATTCAACTTTGAAGGCGGGTTATATAACTTGAACCCTTAAATGTTATTATTGATATCATTTCTTCATCACATGTTGATTCCTTTTTCATTCCTGAACTTTCCTTTGATTAATTGATGAAATCACCACAAAGATCACAGAAAAATTCGAAGGTTTGTAGCTTGAAGATGATGATGTCATCTTAGCAAACACCTCAATAAAGATCATGAGCAAACAGTTTTGAGTTTTGATGACCAAATGGTCTCAAGACCGTTTGAGGGCAAACAGTCTCAAGACCGTTTGGAGGTAAAAAGGAGTCATGGATGGATGGAGATCCAAGGGCTACAATTTGATGTATTATTAATGGTCCAATTGATGAATGATAGAATAAAGCAAATCCTAAAATCAATTGATTGATTGAAGGAAACCCTAGATGACCCTTTCGGTTTCAAGGTGGTTTGGACCAAACGGTCTTGAGACCGTTTGGGATTTTGGAGAGCAAACGATATCACACCGTTTGATGTTCAATCAGTTTCAATAATGAGTTGCTCATGCGGTTTCAAATTGTTTGGAGTTAATTAATTTTTAATTCAAACAGTCTCAAACCGTTTAGAGATTTTGAGATCAAGACCATTTGATGGTCTAACAGTCTTAAGACCGATTGAAGATGTAGACCAAGACCGTTTGGAGGTTAATAACTTCAAGACCGTTTGAGGGTCTAGTATCTCAAGACCGTTTTGAAGGTCTAATTGATTCAACCATGTAAGTACAATTAACCCCATGATTATTGATGATGTATATCAAAGATACTTACAATGGTCGTACCTTTAAGGTACTTAAGTGATAAGTACCTTTTGAGTGGTTAACATTTGATGCTTATGAAAGAAGTAACTCAATACATTATGATAATCATATATGTATGTACTTGAATGAAGGGTTGACCTAATCTAACCAAGCTTGAAGTAATCAACATCCTATAGAGGATGAGAGAGAGAGGAATTCATACATGTATGATAATCATGTAGTGGTTAAGCCTCAATATTTTCAACATGAATATAATATGTAATTAGGGTATGATCCTTGATAAATAGATCATGAAACCCTAATTGAGAAGGTTGATGAGCCCTAACCCTAATTTAGGGAAATGCACTACAAGAAAATTGGCTATTTGTGAAGGATGATTCCTTCACAAATGTCCATTAATTCCTTCAATAAAAAATTCTGTTGAAGGCCATTCCTTCACAAAAAGTCCTACTCTAAAAACCTCTTCACAAATACTTTGATGAGAGACTCTAGCCTTCACAAATACTATTTTGAAGGACTATTTGACCTTCACAAAAAACTTCCCAGGCCTCCCAAATACATTTTTGAAGGCTAATTTCACAATTTTCAATGAGGTTCTAGGGCCTTCACAAATACATTTATTGAAGGATTATTTGACCTTCACAAAAACAATTCCCAGGCTTCCCAAATACATTTGTGAAGGCTAATTTCACAACTTTCAATGAGGTTCTAGGGCCTTCATAAATATACTTATTTTATCATGAATTACAATTGTGATCTATGTTTTCCTATTTGTCAATGAGGTTTTAACTTTCTTATTTTTCATTAAGTAATATTTTTGTGGCTTCTATCAGGCACAAAGAATATTTTAATAAACTAATTTAGTTAATAAGACACAACAACCAAAACAAATCACTCTTTTGAAACATTCCTTTTTATTTCACATAGAAAAATTGTTCATTACATAGGGGAGGACATCGGCCTTTTCCCCTTAATCGATACAAATTTCAATGTAAGTATATATCGACATTTTGACTTTATCACTCATTTAGCCAATGACCAACTTTGATAATGTTGAGAGGAAGCTTGGACATCAGACCTTGTCCAGCATAGAGTTCATGCTCCACTACTATTGAGTAGAAAAGGTTTTCAATATATCTTGAGGTGTTAAATCTTTCTCTTTATTAAGGCTGGCTTCAGCTGTGGTATCTTTTGGTAGAACACGAACATCTCTGCCCCTCCCTCTCCCTCTGCCACTGGCTCTAGCTGGTGTTGTCTTAACTGCAGATAATTTGTTGCTTTGAGGTAGTTGAGAATAACTTTTTCGGTTCTGTAACAAATATTATTAGAAACATGTCAACCAATGGAAGATTATCAATAGCAATTCAATAGGCTGAACAAACTATGAAGAGCTGCAAAGAACATCACAGCACCACTATAGCTCAAAGCAATAAAAGAAACTGACCTTTATTATCATCTATCTCCATTATTGATTCATCATGTATAGGGTCCTCGAGACATTTTGAAGCATCATTCACCGGCAACATCTATTACAGGGGAAGAATGAGATTACCATTATGCTTATGAGCAATGAGATATGAGTGTTGTGAGTGAAGTCTGAAAACAATAAGACTGACCGAGATGTTCCTTTTGTTGGTAAACTGACTTCTGCTGTCTGGTAATCCAACAAAATCAGCAATCCTAGAAGAATCCTGGGAGGAATGCTATCTGGCTTATAGTTGATTCTAAATAACTGTTACTGGAGAGAGTAATTCTTGAATGCAACTTTGTGGTTGCTGCTCACCCTGCTAATGTTTCAGGATGGAATCATGTGTGGCTCTTAGCATTTTATAATGAGCCATTATCTCGTGAGGCTCTTACCATCTACAACAACATATGATAGGATTAGAACTTAGGTGCTTGTCATTTATTCTAGTGTCACCAGACATGGAACCCAAAATGAACTTATAAATAACCATGTCGACTATAACATGGTAAGTTTATGGCCAAGATTTCTATATAACCAGTGTGGAAAATTAACTATAGAGAATGTGTCACAAAACAAAAAAGGTAGGATCATGTTTTGCAGATTTGATCTCTTATGCGTACAACATCATTATTCCATCTTAATCTTGTATTTTAAAATAGATACTTTGTTTAAAGTGGAAGTTGAGTTGTAGTATTGCAATGGATATTTGATTTTATCAGGTGGACTAGCTAAAACATATATGATCCGCTTGGTTGTGGATGAAATGGTTGATAAGTGAGGTAACAGTTTAAACTCATGGAAGAGGAACCGTGGCAAGTGAGGTTACAGTTATAAAATTGACATGGTTGTCTTAGCATACTTTCCCACATACATGAAATGCATACAACTTTAAGTCAATTTCTACAGTAAGAGTTCACTCAAAGAATTTCATAGTGTGAAAGAAAGTACAACAGTGGCGGATGTTCACAAGTAATATAGGAGTGGCTGAAAGGAAAATAAAATATTATGGCACAATATCATATAAGGAATGCGTACTTAAACGTGTGTTCTTAAATTAATTTTGATTACGCCCTTTGTACTTGAAAAGATCAGTAAGTTATTCACTTTCCTTGTTTGAAAATGAATACTAAAAGCTAACTGCACCCAAATTGGGAGTAATGGTTATTTTCCTAGAGAAGCTCGAAGGATGTAGTACTCATCATGCTCTTCCATTGTATGTAGATCATGTCTCAGTAATTTCACTAATTACGTGGATTGAATTTAGTTGGTGGATGTCTCAGTAATCCTCACAAATGACACTGAGGTGGTTTCCTAATTAGATTAACATACAAGTGATGCAAACAATATGTACCTCTATGATCAAGACTTTGGGGTCTATTTCTCGAGCCCTTAATGCTTGATTCCTACCTATTGTAAATTTTCCAAGCCAGCTGCCAAGATTTTTCAACAACGAGCACTCCTCTGAACTTGATTTAATCAAATCAGACCTCAATAGTACCAACAATATACATATTTCATTGAGCTGCAATTATAGAAGCAGAAATCTGCTTAGGGTAAGATTGGTACCTTGCAGTTCTCATATGTAGATTTGACAATCTCTTTGTTTAAAGATCTAGACTTAACTTTATCCAAAAACTTTAAGTACAAATCATGAAAATTGGGTTCAATACTAGCCCTGTCACAAATATTAGTCAAAAAGTAATGAGAATATAACTAGAAGCATGTCAAGCATTACTATGGGAGACATCTCACCTTTTCATTACCATATACTGTGCAAACCAAGGGTAATACTGCTCTTGTAGAATATCAATGAACTCCTTGGATTTTGCCTCCAGATTTGTGGCCGAAATATTATTAATCATAAAAAATATCTTGTCCTGAATTTCGGCAGGAGGTGCATGTTTTTTGTAAATCATAAATATTAATTTGACAGGCCTGATCATATATGATCACCTCTTTATATTGCAGGAGCTCAAACCAGTATCATAATTTACAAGCCATAATCTGAATAAGCATTTTTTAACGAGTGAACACTTGTGACTAGCAACAAAATTACACAACATTGGCGCAGCTATGTTTTATCCAAACTAAGACAGCAAGTGTCTTCCATCAATGCTCAGAATGAGTGTTCTACCATTCTTGCAATTAAATTCTGTTTTGAAATTTGGAGAAAAATAGCACATATTATAATCCTGTTTGTGTACAGCAAAATGAGACAACCCAATTATCTAGGGTGTAACCACTATTTGGCTACATGTTACAAATTTGCAGGTAACTCAAGAACCTGATGTGTAAACTAAAAATTACATAACAAAGAGTAACATTTGATAGAACATCAATTTTGGTATTGCATTTTTCATTCACCTTCTAAATACATTGCAATATATTGATCATTTGTATTACGATAATATAACCACCATCAAAAAGGTAAGAGGCTAAGATACCAGGGAGCATGGACACCGATTAGCTATAGACAGTTAGACACAGACACAGGACGAAGGTGCTTTCCAAAAATATAGGAGACGGACGTGGCGTCAGTCATGGCAGAAAAATCTACCTATACATGTATATAACTTTTATGTATAAACAGAAAAAGAATAAGCACATTAAACGGTCATGCTATATTCAATTTCATTTGTGCAATCAAGCTCACCTTGCAGACATCATGCAATCAAGCCATCAAAGACAAACTATCAAATAAACCCACATGGCACATTACAATCGCATTAATAGTCAAACTAATAGACAAATCATTCACAAACAACAATATGAGTTAAACACCACAAAAATGAACTCACGGTAACATTTTGTATATGGACAGTAAAATTTTAGCAGTGGTAGGACACTTTAGCCAGGCAAGCGCTTAAGCATATGCTTTTTGAAAAAAGCAGTTTTTTAAGTATCTAACTTTCTATATTTATATTTTTACATAAATTAATATAAAATGACATTGTGGAACATTTATACATAATTAAACCCATCTAATATCGTAAAATACAACATAAATCAAAGTACCTCATTAGCCTTAGGTCTCACGATATCACTTAGACTCTATAAAAAATGGCAAACTACATCAGGAGATACTGCCAGCTTCTAAGAGAGAGAAAATTCAGCATAACTTTTACAACCCATCATCTGCATTAATGTATAGCAATATAATATTAGTGCATTCAAGAGAGAGAGGAATCAAAAGATATGAACATTGTTTTTACCTATACTTTTCTTATATGTTAGAGTGAAACAAGTGTAGAAGGTTAATAGAAAAATCAAGTTCGATGTTATAAGATATAACATCACCTAATGTAAGAAAGTTCCAGTTATAGTTATTGTTGTTATCATGTCTGTAATGCCATTTGGGTAAATACTATGTTCGATGTTCACTTGTTATGGGAATTTGTCTATGATGGGTTTAAAATCTACACTATGATCTTTACATTGCAGATCTGCACAGTTCATTGTATCTAGTTATTGTTGTTATCATGTAAAATGGCTAGAAAAGAATTACCCAGTCACAACTAGAAATGAAATGAAGTCACAGACAAATTAGAAAATAGAGACCAGGACCTCTCAGAGTTGCTAAATAAAACAAGAAAAAGATAGAGCAGACAGATAGATTACTGAAAGTTGATAGAATCTTACTTTGAACTACGAGCAAGAAATCAAAATATAGCTTTGCAGCAACAGTGCAAACTACTGGTGCTAGTTTCATAATATTGTGCTTTAACATTAAAAGGGTAAGAGGTGTGTAAAAATGTGTGTATACAAGATACAAGCAATATATTATGGCACTCCATAATGAAAAATGAACTGAACTGACAGGGTGGACAAAGCAGCATGAGAGTTAACTACATACATCTACAGATATTTCAGGATGTGTGTTCATGAATAAATCCCCATTCCTATCAAGGAGACGTCTAGGCCTCACTGTCTTGCACCTAGGGTCCTTTGGGGATCCTTGGAAACACTTGACAATTATTGATGTCCTTTTCAAAGTTCAACACTAAACTTAAATATTGGTGTCCACATTCACTAAAATTTAGTTTGGGGATCCTTTGTGTATCACAGACTAATACACTTGATGTCTATTCTATAGTTTGCTTTGATTTGCACCTAAAATCCAGTTTCTATGTTAGGGATACATTATCCTCATAAAAACTTTCATTGCAATGTAAAGATCATAGTGAAGATTTTAAACCCATCATAGACAAATTCCCATAACAAGAGAACATCGAACATAGTATTTACCCAAATGGCATTACAGACTTGGTAAAGAGATCCGCAGCTTGAACAACCCCTTTACTCTGCACTTGACGAGGAACCATTGTTTGCATCTTGGTTTTCAAGGACACAAGATTACCTACCACATATACACAGTATCCGGAGACTGACTGCTGATCAATGAAGAAACTCACCCTATCAACATCAGAGAAACCATGAACTTTGAGAAGAAGTCATTAGAATATAAATTATTATCAACCAGAATATAAAAAGAGTAATTTCACATATCAAGAGCAACATATGACTAAAATGTAAGGGAATTGGGATTAACTGATGCTTTCTTGTTCATGTGAATAATTTTATTATCATGTGATCGTCTATTGTCGTCTTCATTATTACTGGATTTCATCATGTCAAGCTTCTCTACTCCAGGAAAACTTTGGAAGTAATGAGAAGATTGATTTTTATCTATCTCTATTCTCACTCTATCATCTGATTGCACATTATGGGATTTTGGTCCAACTTTGCTGAGCAACATCTATGACATAATGATTATGAGTCATGAATCACGGCATAGGTGCATTACACAATCAAAAAATGCACCAGAACTTACAGTCACTGAATCAACAGATACAGCTCCAAGACGGTCCATACTGAACCCAATTTTAAGCTTGGCAAGTACATTTATAGTAAAATTGATTGGGCCAACCTGTGAAAAGAAAATGAAAACTTAATTACAACATCAGCTATATAGATATATAGAATTGTTTTAACATTATTTGAAAGTGGAAAAACTTACTCTGTACGTGCTCAAAGTAATTGTAGCTGGATTAGCAGTTGCACAATAGTAAAAGAAAACGTATTGAACTAGGAGGTTGTATATGTACGTGCTCAAAGTAATTGTAGCTGGATTAGCAGTTGCACAATAGTAAAAGAAAATGTATTGAACTAGGAGGTTGTATAGGCAGCCAGGTGCTCCCATAGGGACCAATTCCATATGGCATCTACTACACACACAAGTCTTATCTTCTATATCATGTCATGATATCAGTAGCAATTACATGGAAAGAACAACTAGAAAACAAATTTAAAATGTGGATCTCATGGAATCCATGGAAGCTTCACATGTTGATAAACGTCAATTAAAATGTCAATAAAATACCAAATAATATGAAAAACTAAGAACGAACTATGTGAGAAGAAAAGTTTAGTATATGATAAAGAAGAAGAATACAAAGAATGAGATGAATGAGTATTCTGATAGATTGACAATGGTTAACTACAAGGTGGAACATATGATTTAATTCCCTATGGATCTCAAACACATTTTCTAAATACTATCTATATCCATGGAATTGTGAGGCTTCATAACAATTCTTCAAGCATTATGAACGTCTTCCGTTGCAGTATCCCTTGCATGATTTTCTCCACTTGTACCACCATGAGTCAGAAACGCACCAGTATGAGTTGAAGTTGGAAAATATTGATGCTGACAAAGAATTTAAATTTTCAATTTAAGATGATCATAAATAACCACACATTTGATAATACATTTATATAAATACATGTGATCCACTTGTACCACCGTGAGCGGGAAACACACCAATAGGATGACCATTTGGGAAATATTGTTGCTTAAAAAGAATTTAATTTTTCAATAAAGTTGAACATGAATAGGAAAATATAAGTAATATACATATTTTATATTTATACCTGGGATCCACTCACACCACCTTGAGCGGGAAACAAAACAGTCGGAGGCCCATTTTGAAAAAAATGTGGCTTCAAAAAAAATTGATAACATGAGAAGGAGTTTATTTCAGATAAGTCGTTATAAAAAATGTATGTAATGTCATACATGTGATTGAAATGTAAGCCCTGGCCCATTGATACTATTTGAGGTAGCTTGAGTAGAAAACACACCAGGAGAAGCCTCATTTGAAAACATTTGAGCCTTTAAAGCAAGATTCTCATTTTCAACTTCTGTTATTTATAAAAATTTAAAATTCTTTAAATTTGTGAATGTGTACCTGTGCTCCAAAATTTGACGATGTTGTACCAACAGAAGATTGAAATACTCCAGAAGGGGGTAGATTTGGAAACACACTCGTCGGGCCAAACTGTGTACTTCTAGCTGATTCTGCCTATTGAAAATATAGAAGAGAATAAAACAAATTTTATTTATGTTGTAATATTATATCAATAAGTTTAATCTGATACTCAATTGTTTCCATCAAACAACCTGATTTTGTTGCACCCATGTTATAAATTTGGACCAAGATTTTTGCATATTTTTCATTTCTTGGGTAACCTCTTTTAATTTATCCTACAATGAAATATACTTTTAGAAGACAATAATGACAATATCATATGATACTTACAAATTTGTTAAATAACTTACATCTTTTGCAATACTTTCTCGCAATAACATTTCATACCGAATTTTGGCAGCTTTCCCAGTATTCCCTTCCGCAGCATGTCCGAGTCCAATACCACGAACCCTATTCTTTTTTACGGGGTTGACTACACGCAAGAAGGCACGACATGTCACCTCATCGATTTGTGTTGGATCAGTTACTTGACCATTTGTAACTTCATTTTCAACAATATTAGTTATCTCATCCTGCCATTATTTGAACAAAGTCAATGTACAAACTAGACAAGTTTTATTTGAAAATTTAATATATTATTGATTAAAATATTGAATAAATTACCACCAATGGGTTGTTCTCATAAACTTTCTTCAAAAATTCTTATTGAGTTGGCTCCCCTTCCGCAGTTTTCTTTCATAAATCAAATAATAGGATTATTACTACTAGCTAAACAATTTCTTATTTAGAGCTCATTGGAAATAAATACAAAGTGAAAGGTGATACCATTTCCTCCCTATAACAACTCCATGGTTTGGATCCTGTAGTATGATGCATTTGTTTTTTTGACCTGTTAACCTTATTTGTGGCAGCAATTTTCTATACAAAAAAAATTTACTTACTAAACACTATACATGAAACATATATGATTATATATTAATTTGATATTACCTCAGACTTCTCAGAAGACCATTGTTTAACAAGATTGTCAAACTGACGAATATCTAATGATGCATTCTGCTCAACCTTTTTCCTCATCAAATCTGGATTATCCTTATACTTTAGATAGTAATCTTTCTTAACCAGTGACTTCCAACTTTGTAAAGCTTTGTGAATGTGAGCATCTACATAGTTCCATGCATTTGGATGATCTCCCAAATCAAAGAATTTCTGGAAAATATTTGGAGATGTTAAAAAACAATAAAAAGTCTTAAAATATACACTAAGTCTAGACTAAAAGAAATTTTGTAATTACTTAAGTACCTCAATGCATGATTTTCTATCTTCAAATGCTAGTTGTGGTTGCTCTCTCCATTGTAGATCTAAACTCCATATTTGTGGTTTTCTAGCTAATATGCCACAGTAACTGTTCAACTTTATACTGTTCTTTCCAACTGCATTACCTGTTGCATTCCATTCCACCTTGTGTCGCTTCTCTCCTGGTTTTGGAATTAGATTAACCTCACTTGCAGGGCCCCTTCCATATCTATGATGTTCATGTTCATCCTCAAGTTCCTCATGCTCATCTCCTACTTCAGTTGAAGGAGAGGCGACTGTAGGTGAAGTAGTAGTGGGTTGTGGCGGGGTTGTAGAAGCTCTCATAGTTGACCTTGTGTTCCTCATCCTACATAAGATGAAAACATAACAATTGTAGCAATGCATAAGAGGTTAGTCCAGCAGTTTATGGAATAAATGTACAACATTGTAAGCACATAATAATCCACAAAATAAAAAGGGACAAATGACAATGCAATATCTTTGCACCAATACATAATAATCCACAAAGAAAAATATTACATCAACACAAAATATTCCTCATCCTACATAAGATAAAAAAGGGACAAAAGACAAGGCAATATCCTTGCACCAAAACATAATAATCCACAAAGAAAAATATTGCAAGCACGATCATTCATTAAGGTTTGCAACAACTAATCAAAACAACTTTATTCCTCGGGCTCCCTAGCAACAAATGATCCATGCATATCATTCCTTGACCAGGAGATATCATCACTTGTGTGGTTGTTACCACTATGAACTTGTGTCCCACTCATATAATCCTCAATGATAGGTACTTCAGAATAATTTCGAGGTGGAAGTTTCAAAACAGTGAACCAATTATCATCATCAGGATCTTTTACATAAAAGCATTGCATTGCTTGTGATGCAAGAGTGAATGGCTCATACTCCTTGAGAAATTGAGCTGTATGAAACCATATTTGTCAATGCGCAAACCGTTAGAAGAACTTTCATCAAACCAAGCACACCGAAACAATGGTATTTTTATGTCTAGACCATAACATAGCTAAATGACCTCCTCCAATTGTCCATAATATGTAATTGTAGCCGTAATAGGATTTTTATCCCTCCCACTTGCATAACTAGATGTATCTGCCACCAAGTAGACCCCACTATTTTGTGTAGTAGAAGTACTTTCAACATGTTTTGAGCGGAATCGGTATCCATTTACTGAATAGCCTTCATATGACATTCCATCTATAGAAGGACCCTGCGATATCCATCTCAACTCCTCACTAACATACTTTGGATGATCAATTCGCATACGTATTACCTAATTTATCAACATAAAAATAAGAAGGGATTAAATACTCTTTCAAAATAAAATTTTGATTAATTTTATAAATTACTTACATGCTCTCTCAACCACCTAGCAAACTGTGTTGCATGTTTTTTTTCTAAAGCACGTAGTGTGATATTTGGTTCAGCCTCTTGAAGCTTTATCATGTGTTCCTGGTTATTGGAAAAATTCAAAAGTTGTGGTTAGTCTATATTAGAAATAATTTAACATTGAAAAAAAATTTGATTACCTTCTGTAATCATCGAACATGTCAGTATTAAATAGTACATTTCGATGGGCTTGTTCTAAAGTTTGCACATCAAAGTGTTTCGATACTCCCACTCTAATAGGAGAGTCATCAACATTACGAGGAGTACAAGTGAATTTTGTGTCAAAATCAGGTAGATATCTAGCACAAAATGTGAAACATTCTTCTGCCAAATAGCCTCTAGCAATAGAACCGGTAGGCTGAGCTTTATTTCTGACATAATTCTTGAGTTTCTTCAAGTACCTCTCAATGGGGTACATCCACCTATACCGTACAGAACCGGCAACTCTTGCTTCATAAGCTAAATGGATAGGCAAATGCATCATAATGGTAAAGAATGTTGGAGGAAATACTCTCTCTAACTAGCATAGTGTGACAGCAATGTCTTCTTCAAGCTTCTTAAATTCTTCTACATCAATAGCATCTGAGCAAAGTTTATTGAAAAATAAACATAGGCTTGCAATAGGTTTATAAACATCTAGGCCTATGCAGTTCCGCAAGGCAATAGGAAGAAGTTGTTGCATTAAAACATGACAATCATGGCTCTTCGATGCCAATAGTTTTTTCTCTCTCATGTTGACACACCTAGATATGTTAGAAGAATATCCATCAGGAACCTTCAATGTTTGTAAAACAGATAGAAACTTCTCTTTCTCCATACTACTCATTGTGAAAGATGCTGGAGGTAAGTAATAATGGCTCCCTGAATCGACTGGCCACAAATACCTTCGGATACCCCATTGTTTTAGATCTTGACGAGCTTGTAAGTTGTCCTTACTTTTCTTCGAGTCGCCCAACAAAGTGTTCAATATGTTCTCACAGACATTTTTTTCTATGTGCATTACATCCAAATTATGTCTAAGCAACAAATATTTCCAATACGGGAGTCGAAAAAAAATGCTTATTTTATTCCATCCAGGCGGCAATGGCTGATGTCCATTTGTAGAGATTTTACATTTATTAGTTTTTCCAAATGTGATGTTTGTGCAACCCTGAAATTTTTGTAGTATATCATCACCTGACCAGCGCCTAGGCGGTTGACGGAAATCTTGTTCTCCATTGAAACTTTTTTTATCACGCCTATAAATATGATTGCTTTTCAAGAAACGTCGATGGAAACCATAACATTGTTTCTTGCCAAATTGAAGCCACTTGGATAAGGTGTCTACATTACAAGATGGGCAACCTAAATCCTTTTTCCCTTTGGTGCTCCAACCAGAAAGGTCACCATAAGCCAGAAAATCATTTATGGTCCATAAGATCATTGCCCGCATAGTGAAGTTTTTCTTGCTATAAGCATCATATACTTTAACTCCCTGCCCCCAAAGCTTTTGAAGCTCATCAATTAATGGCTCTAAGTAAACATCAATATCATTCCCAACCATATGAGGACCTGGGATCAGCAAAGACATCATTATGTATGGCTCCTTTAGAAGAAGCCAAGGCAGGAGATTAAGAGGGGTTAATAGTACATGCCATGTGCTATTTGAAGCACTCATAAGTCCAAACGGATTGAATCCGTCTATAGCTAGAGCAAGTCTGACATTTCGTGGCTCAGCAGCAAAGTCTGGAAATTCTCTATCTATTGAGATCCATTCTTCCGTGTCAGAGGGATGATGAATACGGCCATCATTTCCTTTTTCTTTAAATGGCCACATCATATCTTTTGCAACGGAAGGGCACATGTAAAGTCTCTCCAGACGAGGGATAATAGGAAAGTGATACATCACCTTTTTAGCTACCTTCTTGCCTTTTGTTCTATATGTCTTTTCATTCCATCTAGACTCACCACAAGTATCACACGTGTCTTTCTTTGATGAACCTTTACGAAAGAGCATGCAGTCATTTCGACAGACATCAATTTTAACTTTTTTGAGGCCAAGGTCTTTTACAACTTTATTTGCTTCATAATAAGTCTCAGGAAACAGACTACCTTCTTTTGGAAAGGCTGAGATTATAAACTTCAGCAACTTTGTAAAAGAATTATTTGACCATCCAGACTCCTCCTTCAGATATAACAGAGGCACCAGAAAGGACAACTTGGAGTGAGTTTTACAACCTTCATACAGTGGTTGATCAACTTCTTTGAGAAGCTTGAAAAAGCGTTGGGCGTTAAGATTTGCAGGCTCCTCCTCGAGTTCAAACTCACTGACATGACTTGTATCGCCCATTCCGAATATATCTCCTAACATTTGATGCATACTTCCAGATGCAGGCCTAGTAGATGTTGCAATTATTGTATTCCTCCCAATCATCTCCCCATGATATGTCCAGACATCATAGCTGCGGACAAATCCTTTTTGTAAAACATGTAAGAATACGTCATCCTCTGATTTAATGTATCTATTCGAGCATGTTTTACAAGGGCAAATTAAATATCCCGGGTCTGGGTGTCATTTGATGGGTACGTGCAAATTCAATGAACTTTTGTAAACCAGACTTGAATACTTCACTTTGCATCCTATTAACAATATATATCCAATTTCTATCCTGTAAGAAATCCATCTGCATACAAATACACAAGAAGTTAACGGTCACATTACAACTAAAAACCAAAACTAAACAAGAGAAAAATAAAAGATAAAAGTTTAGATTGTAGTATCATTGATTCATAGATTGTGTATAAAAGTAAAGTTTAGGGAGCTCAAACAATTGAGTGACTCATGGAAAAATGTTTTCAAAAGCCAACAGAAACCAGTCTGAGTCAAGTGTGTTTCAACTGCCCCAGAATAATTTCATACATGTGGATCTAGGAAGCACGGACACTTCCCGGAGGCTGCCGTGTCTGTGTCCCACGCGTGTCCAACATGGACACACCTTGGACATGCCTGGACACGTGGCGGACACACCTCTGACATGTCCACTTTTTTAAAAAAATATTGAAGTGTTGGACACGACTTGGACACTCCATGGACACATCCAACACACACCATCCCTACCCACTTAAGCTTAAGCATACGAAAAAAAACCCAAACCTTGCCCAAATCCCTACCTCATGTTCTACACTGCTCTTGCCCTACCAATATTAGTTAGTTAAGCTTCAGTAGCTGCAAAAATATTCGTTTGCCTCCTCTTTTTCCTACTCCATGTCTTCTTCTCATCTCCCTTCTCTTATTTCATGTTGGTTTTTCATGTGTCTCCTTCTGCTTATCTTACCACTCCTCCCCTACTTTTCTTCTTGCTTTTCGAGATAAAGGTAGCAGAATATTGCCCTCCCTACGTCTACTCTTTTTCTTGCTTCTCTACATCTACATCTTCCCTCCTCTTCTCTTAACCATCCATCTTAAGTAGCTCTCCATGTATTCCATCTTAACTAGTTTGATCTCATCTAATCTTCAACTCAACACCTTATATGTATCAATGGGATAAATTCACCTTAAGCATAGAGAGATTATTTTAGGCCATCTAAATCTATGGATCAGTCTATTATGTACTAGATAATAAATTTTTTTATAAAGAGGCACAATAACTCCAAGATAGGTTCAGAGATAAGCTTGCTCATGAAGACAATTCAACTCTTGCCTGGCGACTATTCCATCTTGGAAAAGAAGACAATTCAACTCTTATCCGGGCACATTATTGTATATTATGTAGCTTTTATAACATAGAATCCTAAGATAGGTTCAGAGATAAGCTTGCTCATGAAATATTTCTTCACAAGGATATGGACACATGAACCATGTAATTAGTCTGTTAAGCTTTGTGAGAAGGAGAGATACCTATGTAAAGTTTTTTTTTATAAAATTTCCACAAGGATACATGATTCGGAAACATAACATCTCAGAGGGATTTTGATGTTCCCATTATATTCATAACCACATAAAATTAGACCTATAGAATGAGTCGTGCCTCAAACCACTGAATTAGTTTTGAAGCAGCACGAGGCAGCAACAGGAGAACCAACAAGACTGACAAATCTTCAGATTATGCAGAAAACTTCATAGCAGAGTCTCGGGATTTTGGGTCTGCTGATGTATCCACAAGATTATGCAGTTGATACACCTATCTTTTGCAGTCCTTGGCTAAAACTTATCGTTTCTGCCAGTATCTGTATTTGTGAATCTACTTAGTTTAGTGAGCTGAAAATTCTTCAAAACAAAATTAACAGTAACACTTATTAATAACCTAACACATATAAGTATATAACAATTCTCGAAAAAATACTGTAGGTGTGTATAGTTTCCTTTTTTTTTGAAGTAACTGTAGGTGTGTTTACAAGCGCAAGGAGAAGTCTATATAGAGTATTTGATATGGAGGGGCCAATATTTCTCCAAGATTCACCAATGGTTTTCTCAAACACGACTCACAAACTTCCAGAGACTGGAATTTTGTGTGCTTCAGGCTCTAGATACCAAATTCTCTATAGAAGATTACCAGAAATTGATTTAGAAATTTGGGCATTGGATCAGTGCTCAGAAAAGATCAAACACCGCGGCATATTCAACTAGTGTAGGCTAAAACTCCTTTATCACTAGAAGATGAAGAAAAAATAGCAATTTACCAGACTAATAGAAAAATCTTTTAATGGTAAATTTATATGGTATAGTGCATTGAACTTTGTTCTCTCATAGAAAATTAAGATAAACACTTATTAAGAACCTGACACATGACAATAATTCTCAAATAAGATCAGTAGACGTGCAAAAATTATCCATAGACATGACATATGCTATTGTGAACTTCTGAATCGCAGTATCAAAGAGTATATAGTTTCTTGGGCCAAAAAGGATGTCAAAAGAGGCATGATAACTTTGTAGAGTTTTATTAAAGGAGAGGCTTATACATTTCTTATATGAATGGACCAATATTTCATAAAGATTTCCCAATGATTTTCTCTAAACAACTCCACAAATTTCCGTTGACTCAAACTGTGTGCTTCAAGCTCTAGATACCAATATCTTTACAGAAGATTACCACAAAAAGCTTTAGAAATTTGAATATTGCTGAGAAAATATCAAACACATTGCCAAAAATAGTAAACCTATCTCCTCTTATCAACAGAGGTAAGGTAAAACAACAAAATTATCATACTTATAGAAGAATGTCCTCCCAGTTCTCCACAATGAGACCAGGAAGTTTTTCTTCTCTTCTCTTGTGTGTGTGTTGTTGGTGGGATGGGGGGGTGGGGTGCGCAAACATATTTATCAAGTCAAGAGCAACCAAAAACTAGTCGCAGACATGATTTGTACCTTGAAGAATCCTCCTAGCTAAAATCTGCATGAAAAATAAACAACAGTAAGTTGCAGAATCAGAATGGAGATCCAGATTGTCATTCAACATTATTATTCTTGCATACAATATCACCATCTGAGATCCTTAATATCTACCATGAGATATCATCCGGTTTGTTAGATATTAATAATCGAATAGTACACAACAATGAAATGACCTAAAACAGGTTGTGTATATACACACAGCGATACTTGGATGGGTACTATAATTTGCTACCGGGTTCTATAACTTGCTATCTTGGTTTGAACTACACCGTATGAATAAGACATGCTGTAATATAGGAACGGTTACGAAGAATTCTTCCATAAGTTACTGCAATTATGATAATTGTCCTCGATAGTCAAACCTATTGCCAGTGTTACAAAAATTGTGTACATTAAATACAAAGTAGATGCAAAAACAAGGAACTGGACCATATTCATTATCTATATCACATTTCCATGCTTCGACCACCCTTTTCTGAAATACAAGCCATTGATCTTGATGAGCTTCATTAGAACAACATGTATGCAAAATTTTGAGCACATGTGGAGCTTTCAGATCGTGCATCTAGTACTACAAAATGCTTTTTGAACTTTACCTTTGTGGTACTTGGATGAACGGCCTAAGGCAACGACATGGGGCCCAATTTTGTTTTAGGTACTCTGGTGATGATCCACGTGACCAATAATTGAATTCTAATAAAATATTGATTGTTCAATATTGTATGGATTGAGGTTTATGGCATCATCAACAGATTAGAGTTTTTCTCATCCCACTACACACACACGACAAGGAATGCATACAGGCTGATTTAGTTATTGAGCTACACAATATCTATTTTAGTACGCTACACAATATCTATTTTAGTACTAACTAAGCTTATTACTGCAATTTAATGTTGCTGGTGGAATGAATATTAAACTATTAGTTAAATTTGATCATATCTTATGCACAAATTATAGTAGACACCTAATGATTTCTACAAATACCACAACAGACCGCTGATTTGCAAGTACACAGTTTCTGTGTATGGATGATGATATCCAAGTAGTGTGGTTGACATAATCAAGTGTATAGCACTTTCGTAACCATAATCACAAACAATAACTAGACGAGGAGAACGTGCTATCTACTTCTCTACTCTTTCGTATTGGGAGAAGGAACCAATGGAACCCCATATTCACTTAGCCATTAATGAGTGATTTAGGAGAAACATCTGAGGTCAACTATGACCAAAAAACCCAAAAATTTGCGAAGACAAAAATGGAGGTGGGTTACAGCAATATGAACAATAAATGAATCAAGGGAACTAGATAATCACATATTAATGAAGAGAAATAGACGGTGAAGGTCTGGGCGATCAAACAGACCGTGGCCGGTAGCCAATGCAGGGTGATCAAATAAAACTGGAGGATGACAAATCACGAACCACGTTGGCAAGACATCAGGTTGCTCCTCATACCAGCGACGACTCTCCTTTCTGCGTCGGGCAAAGCTGCAAGGTGGTTTATCATTCTGCAATTTAGGAGAAGGGAGACGAGAGCTCTGGACAATGCAGGACAATGAAAGGAGAAGAGTGGAGGAAGACGGATAAAAAACGAGGTTTCCAAGAGATCTTATCACTACTCCGGCTGCCGGCAGTGCTCCATTGCGTGTTGGGAAGGCTTTCTCCGCAGCGATCGGTCAAATAGGGAGGCGGCGAGAGGAGAGGGAATGGTTAGAGTCCTGTGTATCCTAATTATCATCTCTGATTACTAATTAGTAGGGTGGGAAATTGTGGTGGGAAACCCTGGGTGAAGGAAAAATCACAGTTAACTAGGATCTAAAGCCTTCACTAATAAATTTGTTTTTAAGTTTCTCGGTTGAAGGCAAGTTACTTATTAGTGTAGGCTGGGCCTTAACAAACAACTGCTTTTTTTGAGGGCTATTACTCCTTCACAAATATCCTACACGAAAAACCCATATTTTTGTAGTGATGCTAGGTGAAACCCTAATCTAGGGAAATGGTGTAACCCTAATTTAGGATGATGATATGAGAAATCCCAATACAGGGTAATATAATGAAAAACCCTAATTCAAGAGGACGATTCATGAAACCCTAATTTCGGTTAAAGTAACATGAAACCCTAATTTGGGGAGAAGTTATAAGGAACCTAAATTCGAGACAATGATGTGTGAAACCCTAATCATGGGTGATGACATGTGAAACCCTAATCTAGGGTAATGCCATGTGAAACCCTAATGTAGTGATGTGATGTGAAATCCTAATCTAGGGTAATGGTATGTGTAACCCTAATGCAATAATGTGATGTGATACCCTAATCTAAGGTAATGTTATGTGTAACCCTAATGCAATGATGTGATGTGAAACTCTAATCTAGGGTGATGTTATGTGAAACCCTAATCTAGGGTGATGTCATAGGGTGATGTTATGCAAAATCCTAATTGATAAAGAAAGGAAACCCTATTCCTAATAATGGAATAGTGAATACTATATTGGTAAGAGAAACACCTAAAGTGGTTGATAATGGATAACCTTATATCAATAATGGTTGAATAAATCAAATGAGTGACTTATGACCAATACATTATATGATAAATGCGATGAACTGGTGCATAAAGTATTAGGATGGGAAATACCCTAATACAAGATAAGTTGATGAACTTAAGTAAGATAAAAGTGATGAGGAAAGTGATACATCAAGACATGATGGATATCATATTCATCACCTCAAGGTTGATATACCTTAATGTACCTTAAATCCAATATACTTGGATGAATAACACATGAAATGTGTCAAGTCAATTGTCACATTGAGATGTAATACACTTTGACAAGTGTGGGATAACATACTTTAAAAAAAAGGTTAAGCCAAGACAATAAAGTATGGTGTAATCATATTCTGGTAAAGATGAGAGAGAGACTCATATATCATGTTGATAATTCATGTGAATAAATAAGTATGATTGAATACTTATGATATTAATGTATGTTCCTAGATGTGTGGCGCAATGAATTAGGGTTTGGATTGATAATATGAACTTGAAACCCTATTCGGCTATAAAGGGAAACCCTAACCCTAATAGTTGTTGCCTAGTAAAAGGTGACAAGATGTTTAATGGGCCTTGTGAGCCATGTGAGTAGTTGTTGCCTAGTGAAAGGTGACAAGATGTTTAATGGGCCTTGTGAGCCATGTGAATAGTGATTACCTAGTGAAAGGTGACAAAATGTTTAATTGGCCTTGTGAGCTATGTGAATAGTTGTTGCCTAGTAAGAGGTAACAAGATGTTTATAAAAGTTTCATGTAAGCAATGATAATAATAAACTAGGAAATGGAAACTTAGTAACATAATAATAATAATAATAACAAATGGATGCAATAATAATAATGAAATCTTAATCATGTTGCTTTATGCTTATAGACAAATAAGGGCTATAGTGTTTTGAATAAGCTTAAAGGAGATAAGAGGAATACTTGAATTACATAAAGGATGTGAATAAGTATGACGACTTGGCCAAGGTTTAATACCTAGAAAAGGTGATATGGTATTCAGTGATGATGCACAGGATTGGCATAGTCCAATGCTTGGAATAGATGCATAGGATTGACATGGTTCAATACCTGGAATAATATCACAGGATTGGTAATATCCCAATACCTGGAATAATATCACATGATTGGTCATAACCCAATACTTGGAATAATTGCACAGGATTGGTAATAACCCAATACCTGGAATAATATCACATGATTGGTCATAACCCAATACCTGGAATAATTGCATAGGATTGGTAATAACCCAATACCTAGAATAATATCATAGGATTGGTCATAACACAATACCTGGAATAATTGCAAAGAATTGGTAATAACCCAATGCCTGGAATAATTGCATAGTATTGGTAATAAACCAATACCTAGAATAATATCACAAGATTGGTAATAATCCAATGCCTGGAATGGTTGCACATGATTGGTAATAATCCAATGCCTGGAATGGTTGCATAGAATTGGCATAGTCAAATGCCTGGACAGAATATGATGATGTATACTCACATGACTGGAACAATTCAACATCTGGCTAACAGATTGGCTAAGGTCAACCGACAGAAATTAGAATGATTCATGGATGACTTACTATGATAATGAGTATCTCAGGATAAGCTTGAGATGTTGATATAGTAAGATGGATAAGTGATATATATGTTTTTCATATTCCTTATAAAGCTAATAAATGAAGTATTGCTCTATCATAGATAGTTGAAATGCTTTAAGATATGAGAATGTTCTAAACTACTTATCCTCTGTTCAGTTTTATCCTATCAAACTGTAATAATAATGTTTCTAGCAGAGAGTTATATCTCTCACTGGGGTAGTTTCAATTGTCTCACCCCCATGGGATCCAATGTTTTTAGGTGGACGAGGACGAGGAGGTAAGAACCATACTATAGGGGAAGGACAACAACATCAAGGATAGTAGTAACATCTCAGGTGGAGATACTGACTGTCATGTCTTATAGATAAGAGTCCTATGTGTCGTCTCTGTACTCTCAGGTCCTTGGAGTCAGTACTTAGTGTTTTCATAATCAATATGATATTTTGGCTTGAATGCCTCGAGGTTGTGTATTGCTCATGTGTAGATTCAAGAGAGCAATTTATGTATGTAATCCTCGAGAAGAGATGGTACATGGTATGTACTTGTGGACCAGAATGTGCATGTAATACTTTGGTTCTTGTTGTTAAGAGTTTCCTGGAATTGGATCTCTTTGAAAAAGGTTTTAATTTTTAGTGATTTTTAGTAATCTGTTGCTAATGATCGCTTCCGCTTAGTTAATGATGTTTTGTTCGAACGGTGTGCCACATATTCAGACCTATGAGAACTCAAACGCTTCATGGTTCCAAGTATTGTCTTGTGATTGTCGATGATTTCTCTTGTTATACTTGGAACTTCTTTCTTGTTTCAAAAAGTGATACTTTAGATGTTTTCTTGAGCTTTTGTAAACAAATTGAAAATGAATCTTCTTGCCAAATTGTTTCTATCCACAATATTCAGGAAGTGTTTGAAAATTATATTTTTAAGTGTTTTTTGTGAAAAATCTGGTTACTCGCACAATTTCTCTTCACCTCGTACACCTCAACAAAATGGGGTAGTAGAGAGAAAGAATATGTCACTACAGGAGATGGCTAGGACCATGCTTCTAGAGTATGACACTCCAAATAAGTTTTGGGTTGAAGTTGTTAGCACCTCTTACTTTGTGCAAAAATGAGTTTTTACACATCCTTCTTTGAAGAAAACCCCCTATGAGTTATGGCGTGGTATAAAGTCATCCATTGATTTCTTTCACATTTTCATATGTCTTTGTTTTGTTTTAAACATCAAGGATTCTCTCGAAAAGTTTGATCCTAAATTGTACAAGACTTTCTTCCTAGGCTATAGCACTACACGCAGGGCTTATAGTGTAACATCCCTGATCTGGGTTATAAGTTAACCCTAGGTATTTTGCTTAAATCATGTAATTAAGATGCTTGTGATTAACTTCTGGCATGTAATTAAGTTCCTGAGGAACATACCGTTTCATTTCTGTCCTTTTAAAACAATGTTGTAGTATTGTTTTGTTATGCAGGGACCTATGTGCAAATTACCCAATTAGAGGGATTAACTTGCAAATTTCACATGTTAAAGATGTTCCTTTGATTTTGAGACATCATGAGATTGAATATGATGAAGTATGATGCATTCTCCAAGCTTGGGCACCAAGAGGCAGCTTGTGGAGTAATCTTTGTGCTTATAGCCCTGATTTTGGTGTAAAGTGCAATTTACCCAAAATATGGGGTGCAACTTGTAAAATATACCTTCTAATATATCTTTTATAACTCTTGACATAATTTAGAGTAGAAATGATGAAAGGGGCGCTTCAATTAAATAATCAGATAAGAAGGATGACCTTTGTAGTAAAATCACCTAGTATGAGTAAGGAGACCCTTCATATATGTGCACCTTAGTTCTTATGTTGGCTTTCTTTACTCATAGATCTTGAGTTTATGATGGGCTTTGCTTAGTAAGGATAGATTGGACGTTTCTTATAAGGAAGGAAGGACTTAGATGTAAAAAGAAGGAAGTTAGATGTCCTTACGATGAAAATGACCCTAAGATATATAAGCTTGTTTCCTTTACAACCAAAGGCAACGTTTCCTTTCTTCTATCACTTATCATCTTTGCTAAATCGACCAAGGCAGATATATGTAGCTCAGGTAGACGACCAAATTGTTCTAAGGTAAGAAGAGACCATCTTCTAGCTCGGATTTATGGAGGAATTCCTTGTATAAGGTTGGTTTTATGGTTAACTTACTTAGGTTTCTTGTTCTAGCCGACTTTCCCCAACCTTTCCTTGGAGAATCATCTTTGGCCAACCTGTGGATCTCAAGATGCCATTAAAGGCTTGAAGCTTGGAAGCTTGGAGCTCTAGGAACAACGTTTGAGGCGGGTTTTATAACTCTAAACCTCCTGCTTTATTATGCATATCTATGTTCTTGCAAATTAGTACTTAGTTCTTCTTCTTCCCCATTTTTTCTTGCACTTTTGCAAGCAATCCGTGAAGTAACCGACCTGAACAGAGGTGGAAGAATATGGGTGTTATTCCCTAGGCTACTTTACCAAACGACCTTGGACCATTTGATCTAAACGGTTTGCAAACTGTTTGAAATCAAACGGTCTCAAACTGTTTGATCTCATGCGGTCTTATAAGACCGTTTAGAATCAAACGGTCTCAAGACCGTTTGGTAGGGTTTACCAAGTGAAGACCATTTAGAGGTCTGTTGTACACATGTTGAATTAAACATCTACAAAGAATTGTAACCTAATTACAAACCAATCACAAGTTGAAGGCACTTCAACCCTCTAAACCCTAATCGGGTTGAATTGTTGATTTCAAGGATAGATTTTGGTGAACTTTGGGTTGAAGGGCCCAAACGGTCTCAAGACCATTTGGGGGTTCACTCAAACGGTCTCAAGACCGTTTGGTGACAACCCAAGACCATTTGGAGGTCTAGGGTTAAGGTAATTTGATCAATTGAGGATCCAATCACAATAGGTTGATGAATTGATGAAAAGTGCTGATTTGTAAACTAATTAGGGTTCAACCCTTACCAAACTAACTTAGATTTTGGTGAATCTTTGGGAAAACGGTCTCAAGACCATTTGGAGGGTGTCTCAACGGTCTCAAGACCGTTTGGACCAAGTTTGGGCCCAATTGAGTGCCAATTGATGGGTTCAACTTCAATTTGATTCACATTGATGAATGTTGATGATTGAGTGATTACAAACCCTAATTGAATCAGTTTCAACCCTAATTGGTTAGCAATTGAGGGTCAATTGAGTGTCCTAATGGTTGAGGATAACCCTAATTTGATCAATTGATAAGTTTTTAATAGGGATGTGGCCAATTGAGGGCTTCAACATGGAAAACCATAATCAATTACAGCCTTTGGATCACCTTTGAGGTTCATGCGGTTTTGACCCCATTTGGACCAAACGGTCTCAAGACCATTTGGGCTCAAACGATCTCAAGGTCATTTGGATCCAATCGATCTCAAGGTCATTTCATTTCAAACGGTTTCAAAGTCAACACATCCAAATGGTCAACACATCCATGCGGTCTTGGTGACCATGCGGTCTTGGTGACCATACGGTCTTGGGGTCAAAGTATCCAAATGGTCAACACCCCCAAACGGTTTCAAAACCGTTTGGAGGTTGAGGTGTGAAACTATTTGGGGACTTTTAGGGCTAAGATTGCTTAATCACTTGAAGGCTTATTTGGTCCAATGGTTGTCTAATCCAAACCCTAATGGTACGCTAAGACATTAAGGGGCTAAGTGAGTAATAGATTGAACTATGATGAGATCAATGGTGTACATTACCAATGTGCCCTTGAAGGGTTCAAATGGATGATACCTTGTTTTAATCAAAACCCTAATGACATGATAGTGGTGACTTAGCTTGTGTTAATCAAAGAGGACTTGACCTAACCTAATCTAGAGTGATGTATTCACCATCTAGTAGTGAGAGGAGAGAGAAGGCTCCTAATATGAATAAGAATCAAGTAACATGTCTTCAATATGTAAGAATGTACATGATTAGGGTATGATCCATCAAGGTGAGATCATGAAAACCCTAATTATGATGATAGATGAATCTTAACCTATTTAGAGAGCATCAATGATGATAATCTCATACATGATGATGCTATGAGCTCAATATACTATGAAGTTAATAGTAAACCCTAATTCTAGGGTAATAACATGTAATGTGAATAGTAAACCCTAATTTAGGGTGATGTTATAAATGGAGTAACTCTAGGTTATGCCTATGAGTGTGAAACCCTAATTACAAGTTGTAGCATGAAGAGTCTTTATACCTTGTAAGCTAAGAGGTTCAACAACCCCATGTTAAAGAGAATGAATCCAAACCCTAAAAATTAGTGGTGATATACTAATTCTTAGCACGCCCGTGCTAAGGAGCACGGGCGTGGTAGCCTTCCTTTGCACGACCGTGCAAGGAAGCACGGCCGTGGTGTTCTATAAAACAAATTGAAAGGCTTTGGTATTGTGATGATATTATTATACATGCATATTCTCATTTATACTAATCATGCAGGTGGTTAGCAAGAAGTAATCATAGCCAGGTAAAGGTTACGACATTATATTCATTGAAAGCATGTTACTAGCTTTATGAATAGAGATGACTATGTTGCCTAGATACAAGTGGCATCATATAAGATTGATAGGCCTTAAGGGCCATGAATAACATCAAGGTCATGTTATTAGATGACTTGATGCTGACATGTTACTTGATAGCAAGTGTTATGATGATATAAGGGTGTGAGCACCCATGTTCTTGAATCATAGTGATAAGATGATTAAGAATTGATATCCATCTGATAACTGATATGAGTTAAACTTGTTACATTTAGTATTCTTCTGTTATAGCCATGTTTAGTACTTGAATGCTTGGAAACATGTATGATGCTAAAAGAATACTGAAATGTACCTAATTAATCGAGTATAACCATACCATGTAGAGCCCTGATCATAGATCCATCATTGTCAGTAGTTAAATGATGGTGAAATAGGTTTTCCTAAGGGAACTCCTGGATCACATACTTTTGAGTATGTGGGGGAAAATGGATGCAAATATCCTTACGTCCTAGTGTAGGAATTGATGTAGATGTACCTTAATCTATCAATCCTTCACTATATTTTTATGTCCGGATGATGTATCACTAATCACCCGAGGAAAATCTTTAATGCCGTATCGATGAGAGATAAACAAGAAATCTTTCGATGACGAAGAGAGTACAGAATGCCATTGTGACTCTAATAGCGAAGTACCAGAGTACCCTGGTAAGCTAATATAGTAGAGACACAAGATGTCCTGCATGTTGATCGTCATGCTGAATGAGGAAGATGAGGTCATAAGAATCTGGCTCTTTTGATGACCTAATATGATACCGATGCGACTTACTAGTGATCGGTTGGAGTATGAGCGGTATACCTCATCTCCGCAGGGCATAATAATGTTTGTAAAACATAATCAACCGCGTAGCATATCTGCTTAGGTTGAACTATGAGGAACATTGATTGATGTTACATTGCTTGCATTTAAATATCCTTTTCAAGTATTAGTATACATGTTCTTCATATTCCTTAATGAAGTTGAGTTACTTATTATCAAACCTGCTGTGAGTAATTTAAGTTACCCTGCTCATAATATTCCTTTGATTGCTTTAACAAAGCTTCTGGCGGAGAGTTATAACTCTCACTGGGACAATTATTTAAAATTGTCTCACCCCGTAGATTTCTACTTTTAGGTGGACGTCGAGGTCGAAGGAACCAATCTGTAGGTGAACAGTATCAGCAGTAGCAACACCAGGGCAGCAGTGAACCTCAGGTGGAAACAATGTGCCGTCAAGTCCTGTAGTTAGATAGTGTTATGTCGTCTCTGTACACTCAGGTCCTTGGAGTTTGTTGATCTGAGAATTTTGAAGTCTTGAGATTTTTGTATCTTGTTGTATATAATCACTCAAGAGGTGATTTAACAGAGATGTAAACTGTTCACCTTTTATGAAAAGGAGTTTCATGTTTTCGAGATCTCGTTTTCGAAAGGTTTTAATTTTTCACAATTTTTCGTATTCTGCTACTAATCGAATCACTTCCGCTATGTTTATCTTGTGTTTTGGAGATCAGAGCCCACATATAGACTTTCAATATTGAACTGTATAAAATTGAAGAAACTATTAATGTTAAGTTTATTGAAACTAACCCTGTTGTTGGCAAGAATATTGTTAATAATGATGTTATAGATGATCTAATTCTAATCTTTAAAGACCTCAACATCGACAACAAAGGTAAGCAGGTGGGTGAAGTTGAATATGAAGAGAAGAAGGATCATACTCCTCTCTTTGCAAAGAATAATCCCAAAGAGCTAATCATTAACAACCCATTTGAGAGAGTGAAGACACGAGCTTCCTACAACAAAGAACAAGAAGACAATGCCTTCATCTCATAGTTGGAGCCAAAGAACATCAAGGAAGCTCTTGGAGATGATGATTGGATCCTAGCCATGCAGGAGGAACTAGAGCAATTCGAGAAGAATCGAGTGTGGACCCTAGTGCCAAGAACAAGTAATAGAAAAATCATTGGCACCAAGTGGGTCTATTGCAACAAGCTTGATGTGAAAGGAAAGGTGGTAAGGAACAAAGCACGGTTAGTGGCACAAGGTTACAATTAGTAGGAAGGTATTGATTTTGATGGAACTTATGCTCTTGTTGCTAGACTTGAATCTATTAGAATTCTACTTGCCTTTGCTAGTTACAAAAATTTCTTTCTATATTAAATGGATGTTAAAAGTGCATTTTAAATGGTACAATCGAGGAGGAAGTATTTTTTACTCAACCTCTGGGCTTTGAAAATGACAAGCTACCTATCCATGTTTACTTTCTACAAAAAGCTCTCTATGGACTCAAACAAGCACTTCGAGCTTGGTACGAGAAATTAAAGAACTTTTTATTAGACAATGGATCTATTACCGGCAAGGTCGATTCTACCTTATTTCTAATACAAACTTCTAGCAATTTTCTTATCATTCAAATTTATATTGATGATATCATTTTTGGCGGAATTGATCTTGATCTTTGCAAGGAGTTTAGTTCTCTTATGCAGAGTGAGTTTGAGATGAGCATGATGGGTGTGTTGACTTTCTTCATCGACTTCCAAATCAAGAAAACTTGATAGAGATGAAGAAGGTGAGAAGGTAGATGAGAAGCTCTATAGAGGTATGATTGAAAGTTTACTTTATTTAACTGCCTCTAGATCTGATATTATGTTTAGTGTTGGCTTGTGTGCTCGCTTTCAATCAAGTCCTAGTAAATCACATCTTATTGTTGTTAAGAGGATTTTGAGGTACTTAGCCAAAACTCAAAACTTTGGATTGTGGTACCCTAAGTCAAGGGACTTTACTCTTGTAGTCTATAGTGATGTGGATTACGGGGGGTGTTTGGTTGATAGAAAGTGCACAAATGGCACTTTATTCCTTCTAGGACCATGCTTGATGTCTTGGTTTTCCAAGAAACAGAGCACCGTGACATTATCAACTACAGAGGCTGAATATATTGCAGCTGAGAGTTGTTGTGCTCAGGTCCTATGGATGAAGAAAATGCTCCAAGAATTTAACATACATTTTGATGCTTCTCCTATCTATTGTGATAATACTAGTGCAATCAATCTTTCTTATAATCCTATATTGCATAGTAGATCTAAACATATAAAGGTTTGCCATCACTTTCTTTGTGATCACATTGCCAAGAAGGATATTTATAGCATGCATGTGGACACGAAAAATCAGTTGGCAGACATTTTCACTAAACCTCTAGCTAGAGAGCAATTTAATTTTATTATATCAAAACTACTTATAATTGCCTCTGATGATAATGACATGTTGTCTAGCTAGTTGCTTTCATCCTATATGTCTTGCTCATGCTTATAACACCTTACTTGCCTAAAATTGCTAAAATATGCTTAATTTGCTTGTTGACATGCTTAGTTTCACTTGTTTTTGGGCTTTTCTCAAATTTCTTAGTTTTTTTCGCTAAATAGTATCCAATGATGAGTGATATGTGCCTAAGTATGTTCAATATACATAATAGACTCAAAAAATGAATTTAATTAGCATTCGTATGGCTAGAAATTGAGTTTGATGGTTTTAGGTCAGGTTGACCATCGGTCGAGTTTCCCCCAAGACAAACTCGACCGATCAGTGGCCGAGAGCTATTCTAAAATGGACCTATCGGTTGAGTTTCCCTCTCTCAGAACTCGACCTATTAGCGGGCTGAAGACAACTTAAGTTTAGTTCGACCGACTATTCTCCCTCTCAACTAGAGAATAGCCGACCAATTCCTCTTCTTCTAGCCCTAAGATCTCTACCCAAGCCCTAACCTTCCCTATCCTAGCCCTTTCCCGACCTAGATAGGTTGACCTAGACCTCCCCAATTGCTCCCTGTTGGTGTTTGGATGGTTTTTGAGGTTTGTTTGGTGTGTTTGATCATTTTTCCTCCTCCTTTTCACCTTCATGGCTTCCCATAGGAGAAAATGACCCACCCCTAGCAATGCTCCATCCTCTTCTTCATTAAATCATTTGATTCCCTTTGACAATACCTCTTTTATCTCAATAGAGGTTGTTAATAGGTATAAGGACCTTCTTCCTAGGAGTCCTTTCCCTTTTTGGGCCTTGTTTGAGCCTAGTCCTAGGCGTCAAGCAGTTATAGACCAAGTTTCTAGGTTGCTTGCCATTCACCACCTCTCAGCCCTGGTTGTCGAGCGTGATTGATTTTTCAATTCGATGACTAGCATGAAAGTAGTTCACAAGTTCTATGCTAACTTGCATTGGAACTACAACTCCCTTGTACCCCCATCAAATACTCAAGTAATCATAACTTCAATGATCACCGGTAAGCGTTTCCAAATCTCTAAGGATATTTTAAATGTCTTCTTTTCTGGAGATGAGGAAAATGATACATGGTGCAAGGATTATGGCGAGTACTTCGATCTTTTGGATCCTAAAGGTTTCTACAAGTAGAATGAACTTACTCTCCCTGACATTCATCACTACTTAAAGAAATCAGATGTTCCATATAAGAAGAAGAGCACCCTACCCTCCTCCTCCCTCAATCTCAAGAAGTACATCTTGGCTTTAGTGACAACTACAACATCCATCTGAAGAAAAACCAAACGGATATTGCAAAAAACACTACGGTCATCATGTACTACATCCTTGAGAACATCAGTGTCAAGTGGTCTTGATACATTCTGCACCACATGACTTGCTTTGACACCGGTAAGAACACACGAGGCACCCATCCCCCGTATCCTGCCCTGATTTTTGGTTTGTTTCAATTTTCTATTGAGAAATCACTCTTTTCTAACTTTCATTACAAGTTAGCCAGGAAGGGTGTATGTATCAGTGAAACCACAATTGAGAAGTTTGTCCCGATTTTTGCCTCTACCACACCTGGTGCTTCTCCCTCAGCCTCTACCTCTACAAACCCTACCTCCTCTGCCTAAGCTCCACCTCTTTAGCCTCCTCCTCGACCTAGTTGTGCTTTGTTTTATGTATACAATGAAACCCTTATGGGCTATATGATGCACCAACAAGCATACAACCAATAGGTCCAGGATCACCTGCATCAGCAGCTCTGTTCTATTATGTATACCATGAACATATCTTGTGCACACCCCTACCCCACCTACCAACCTTTCCCAGGTAGTGATTATGCTTCATATGCATACAATCATTACTATCCTATCCTCGAGTCTTCCACTGCTGCTGCTCCTCCACCCTTTGTTGCTGGTAGTTCTGCTCCCACCTACCTCTTGTTGCCTGCTGCCCCTGGACACCCTACTTGCCTCTCTTGGAGACTCTACTCCATCCTTTCCTCATGCCAATGAGCTCTATGCTCTTGGTATGACTTAGGATGAGCAGAATGCTCGTTGGCCCGATTGTGGTTTTGGTCCTCCTACAGATGAGGAGATGCCTGACTAGGCTGATGATGCTGAGGTTGCTAACAATGACGATGGTGATGGCGAGGACGCTTCTGATGATTGTGATGGTTCTGGTGCTAATTCTGGTGACAAAGGCACTACAACTGCACTTTCAGATGGAGATGAGGACCACGAGCTTGGAGCCGATCATGATGACGCTATGGATATAGATAGTCAAGATGTCTAGCGTGTTTCTTAGTTTTTAGTCTAGAATGTTGATCATATATATCTTTCTAGGCTATTTTGTATAAGAAACATTTGGGCACATTATCTGAGCTGTACTATTTTTATATTCTATTTTTCATCACTTCTTGCTTATAGTTGCTTCTATGAGAACATGCTTCTAAGTTGTAATATATGTTATGTGCTCTCTATCTCTTTCATATGATATATCTTATGAGTTGGTTCCATATTTTGCCATATTTTGATTATGACTGATATTATCTGTCTCTTTTGTCTCTGATTGACATATGATATGTGATTGCTTGTATGAATATCTGGTTGATTATGTTTGGAGAAGATCTGGATATCTACTCTTCTATCCCCCTGCTTTTTGATAATGTCAAAAGGGGGAGAGAAATTTCAATGTCTTAAAACTCAATCATATTGTTATTTCTTTGTCATACTACTATTTATTTCTTATGAGATCCTTTTCTTATTAACCACCAGATACCTTGGCGTTCCTCTTTCAGGAGGGAGAGGGTTCTCTAGAGATTACAACTTATGCCTTGACAAGATCAGGGGCAAAATTGATAGTTGGGCTGGCCTTTAGATTTCTTTAGCGGGCCGACTCGTGCTAATCAAGTCAGTCATTCAGAGTATGGTGCAGTTCTGGTGCGATCTGTGCACCCTTCCTACTCTGACGTTGTTGAGCATCAGACGCCTGATGTCTTTTTTCTTATGGGGTGGCAAGGGTCATGGTGTTGCATGGTATACCATTTCCAAACCACTCCAGCTCGGAGGTCTAGGGATACAAGACATGGGTGAGACCCAAATACAGTCCAATCTCAAAAGGGTTGATTGGTTCCTTAGGTAGCCCCTGGGTATTTGGGCTTCCTGGATGAGAGAGAGATACAATGGGACTCTGGGGGTCCAATGCTACCACTAATTTGTACGATTCCCACATGTGGAAACATATGAACACGGGATGGGATGAGGTTAGACTTTTGTACAATTGTATAGTGATGGGATCTGGAACCTTGTGGATCCCCATTTGCATCCTTGGAAGATGAGGGTAGGCAACCTTGTCCCTTGGCATTCACTTCTTTTGGGTAGGTGCTTCACTCCCAAGTAGAGTACCCTAACCTACAGAGCGATGTTAGGGAAACTACCTACAAGAGACAGAATGGCTCGTTGGGGGCTGGATATGGAGACCCTGTGCCCGCTTTGCAGAGAGGTTGAGGAGTCCCATGCCCACCTTTTCTTTGATTGTAAAGTTTCCTGCTACATGTGGGAACGGTTATGCCTCAAGAACGATTGGGGCCACTCCCTGCCTATCCATCTTCAGGAGGCAGTGACTTGGACCATGGTGAAGACGGCTTCCCGATCTGGTGGTATTTGCCTGACGGGGCTTTGCCACAAGGTTTGGCAGGAGAGGAACAACATAATTCATGGGGGACCTACCATGGATTACTTACACCTTTTTGATAGTTTATAGAAGGAGATTGCTAGGCTTGTTACAGCCCAACCTTCTATACATGCTAACCTAACCCCACAGATTAGGCTTTACTGGGATTTTATAGTGTAACCCTTGTGTACATGGTTGGGTTATGCTTGTAGCTCCTTTCTATTGGAGCTCACACTTTTCCTTTTCTTTTCTGGAGTAATATATTACCGATTTCCAAAAAAAAATAACTATTTTATCATGTGACCTGCAAAGGACCTTATAATACATGTATGCTATAATTGATTTGTGTAAAAAGTCTGACTATGCAGGTTAGAGGAAGCATAGATCGAGGAGGAGCAATTCACATTGTTCAAATCTTGAATCCCCCTAATTCACAAGGAAAAGGTATAATTTCTATATCCTTTTCAATATGTTTGAGGAATGGTTTGTCATTGTCAAAAAGGGGGAGAATGTTGACCTAGAGGTTATACATTGTCCATATTTTGATAATGACTTAGCCATTCCATTCATATGTATCTAATATGTGTATTCAAGATTGATTTCAGGTGTTAGGTACATGAAAAGGATCAAAATTCGAAAGCCCTGATTTGGTCAAGTTCAAGCCAAAAGCTATACAAGTGTGTAATTTGGGAAATCCATGTGAATGACCTTAGAATATTCTTATAATCACTTGTATTGACGCATTGACTTGTAACTAAGATGGGAAAATTGATTGGGACACTTAACACCAAGTTTTAATCACTTTTAATGCACTTTAGAAAATTGATCACATGTTGTTGATCGGTCAAGTTGGAATCTCGACCGATCCACTAGGATCAATTGTTTGAAGAGTGCATCGATCGAGTTGTGTTTTCATAGAACTCGGCCGATCAAGTAACTAACCAATTCAATTTTCATTGGTCGATCAAGTTTCCCCAAGACAAACTCGACCGATGGTTTGAATATCAACTTTGTCTTTTAGTCGATCGGTCGAGTTACCTTTATCGAAACTCGACTGATTGCATTGTAAATAATTTGCAGAAAAAGTGATTGTGACCGTTGGTGAGTTATTTGATCAAAAATAGTTGTTGCTTTAAGCAAAAAGGCTATATTTTGGCCCTAAGTGTCCCACAACTCAAAGGGGCACCCTCAGCTATAAATAGGACCTCTTGGAGTTCATTACAAGGTTTCTCATTCACTACATGCTTGGTCCTAGCTTAGTTGAGAGTGTTCCAACCCTTTCAACCCCTTTCTCTCTCTCTACCTTCAAGTCAAATTTGTGAGTATGAGTGAGATAGGTTCCCTTGTAAGAGAGTTACTCCCTATATTGATGTAAATCTCTCCACCTCCATCTTCCTACCCCCTTTCCTATTGAAGAAAAGGTTGAAGATCTTCTCCGAGTGAAGGAGAAGGAGTTGCTATTCTTTAATGTTGAAGAAAGCAATGTGTTCCAGATCTCCAAATGAAGGAGATAGGCAAGGCAGACGCTCAAGAAGGATAGGTAATTCCTTGAAGGCCAATGACTTGAAGGAGTGGGTAAGTCCATGTTGATGGCTGAAGACTCCATGGTTCAAGTGGGTAAGCTCCTTCTATAGGTTGAAGTTCCTTGCTTGAAGTACTAAGCCATTGGATGATTGTGGTTTTGTCTTGTGATCTTATAATGGAATATAAGAGTACCAAGATTGAAAATCCTAGATATGAACCACCTCTAGGTAGTGAACTGACATTGCTCCTAGTTAGGATGTGGAACCACTCTAAACCACTTTGTCTAAGTGTATGTTCTTCCTTGTCTCTCACCCTTGCTATGCTTGCTAGTTAAGATCTCAAATTGGCTGCTTGTTTAAGGAACTGCACTTAATATAATTTGGCAGTCTAATCCATTTTGTGAGAATTTTGAATCTCTATTCACCCCCCTCTATATCCCTTGATCCAACACAAGGTGATTTCACTCTCCCTTGTAAGATTGGAGACTCTACTTTTGATAAAGGCCTTGTTGATCTTGGAGCTAGCATTAGGTTGATTCCTATTTCTTTGTAGGAAAAGCTGGATTTGGGAGACTTGAAACCAACGACAATGATGATTCAACTGTTTGGTCTCTCAATTAAACATCCTAAAGGAGTGATTGAAGATGTCCCCATACAGATAGGGAAGTTTTTCATTCCATGTGACTTTGTGGTCTTGGACATGCATGAGGACCCAGCCAACCTGGTCCTCTTTGGAAGACCTTTCCTACGCATTGTAGGTTGTCTTGTTGACATTAGAGAAGGAAAACTCATCATTTGAGTTGGAGATGAAGAACTTGTATTCTCCATCTATGATTCCATGAAGGCACCAAGATCTAAGGAGTACCTTTTTCTGATAGACACTATTGATACACTGCTTGAGGAAGAAAAGAATTCTATCGAGACTATTATTGATGACCTTCAAGAAGAAGATACAAAACCCACTTTCAATGAGGAAATTTCTTAAACCTTAAAGATTCCACCAAATAAGGAAGAATCAAAGGAGAACGAGGAAAGTAACACCGCTTCTCCAAATAAATAGGTAGAATTAAAATTCCTCTCACCGGTGTTGAGGTACACTTTCTTAGGCCCAAACTCCACCTCTCTAGTTATTACAAATGTTGAATTGAATGAAGAGCAAGAAGAAAAACTATTTAAATGAACTTAGAAGATATAAAGATGTGATAGGGTACTCAATTGATGATGCCAAAGGAATTAACCCATCTACATATGTGCATAGAATTGCTTTGGAAGAAAATGCCAAAACTTGCATAGACCCTCCAAGAAGACTAAACCAAAATATGATGGAAGTTGTAAAAAAAGAAATTTTCAAACTTAAAGATGTCAGAATTATACATCCAATAAGTGACATTCCTTCAGTGAACCCTATACATGTTGTGATGAACCACTATAATTAAAGGGGAAAATGATTAATTAATACAATAAGAATCATTATTGGATGGCGAATGTGCATTGATTATAGGAATTTGAATAAATACACAAGAAAGGATAATTTCCCCTTAACTTTTATTGACTTGATGTTAGAAAGGCTTGCCCACCACTCTTACTTTTGCTATCTTGATGGGTATACTGGGTTCTTTCAGATTCCCATCTACCCAGTCGATCAAGAAAAGACCACTTTTACATGCACCTATGGAACTTATGCTTATAGGCAGATTCCCTTTGGGATTTGTAATGCTCCCGCCGCATTTCAAAGGTGTATGATGGCTATGTTCTCTGGTTACATTGAAAAGATTATAGAAATATTCATGGATGACGTTAGTGTTTATGATAATTCTTTTGATGATTGTTTATTGAATCTAATTAAGTTTTACAGAGATGCCAACAAGTCAACCTCATGCTTAATTGGGAGAAGTGCCACTTTATGGTGAAGATAGGGGTTCTAATAGGCCATGCTATTTCAAGCATGGGAGTTAAAGTGGATAAAGATAAAGTGGAGATATTGAAAAGATTTCAGCCCCTACCAATGTGAAAGAAATTCACAACTTCTTGGGACATGCAAGTTTCTACAGAATATTCATAAAATACTTTTCATAGATTGCAAAGCCTTTATGCTCCTTGATAGCCTACGATGTTGAATTCATGTTTGATTATGACTACCAAATAGCTTTTTGAAGATTAAAAAATTCTCTAGTTTCAACTCCCATCATCCAGCCACCTGACTGGAGTGCTCCCTTTGAAGTAATGTGTGATGCAAGCAAATACACCATAGGAGCAGTTTTGGGACAGAGAAAAAACAAAAAACTCCATGCCATACACTATGCAAGCAAGATTCTAGATGACACACAAATCAACTACACCATCACTGAGAAGGAGATGTTGCACAAATCAACTATACCACTACTGAGAAGGAGATGTTGACCATAGTATATGCCTTTGACAAGTTCAATGGGTTCTAAGGTCATTGTGTACACGGACCATGCTGCAATTAGGAACCTTATGAGCAAGAAGGATGCCAAACCTTGCCTCATCCACTGGATAATACTATTACATGAGTTTGAATTGGAAATCAAAGACAAGAAAGGGATAGAGAACAATGTAGCTGATCACCTCTCACGTCTATCAACAAGTACTGAAGATAAGGTTCCAATTGATGACAATTTGCCTATTGAGAAACTGTATGTGGTGAACTCTCTTACTATGCCATGGTTTGTTGATTTTATAAATTACCTAGCCACTAGACGCCTTCCTCCTGATTTCACATACCAACAGAAGAAGAAGTTCCTTCATGATGTCAAGTTCTAATATTGGGATGATCCCCTATTGTTCAAGAAACGTGTAGATGGGCTTATTAGGAGATGCCTTCCCGATGAGGATATTGCAAGTGTGATTTCAAATTGTCATTCCTCCCCCTATGGTGGACACTTTGGAGCAGATAACATTGCAACCAAGATTCATCAAGTAGGTTTCTATTGGATGAGTTTATTCTGTGATGCGCACATGTTTGTCAAAGCTTGTGACAAGTGTCAATGAGTTGGAGGGATTTCAAAGAAGGATGAAATGTTGTTGAATTCAATCCTAGACATAGAAGTCTTCAATGTGTGAGGCATAGACTATATGGGCCCTTTTCCATCCTCATGCAGGTACAAGTTCATCCTAGTAGCATGTGACATGCATCCACATGGGTGGAGGTGGTCCCCACTCAATCACCAGATGCCAAGTGTGTAATTAAGCTGTTCCAGAAGACTATTTTCTCAGGTTTGGAGTTCCAAGAGCAATAATATCTAATGGTGGCAGCCACTTCCATGAAAGAAACTTCAACAATTCGCTTAGCAAGTATGGAGTGAAGCGTAAGGTGTCCACACCTTATCATCCTAAAAAATAAAACCAGGTGGAGATCTCTAATAGGCAACTAAAAGCTATACTAGAAAAGACTGTCTCTAGTTCAAGAAAGGATTGGGCATTGAATCTAGATAATGCACTGTGGGCGTACATGATGACTTTCAAGACTCCAATTGGGTCAAATGCATTCAAACTAGTATATAGAAAACCCTATCACTTACCTATAGAGTTGGAGCATAGGGCACTATGGGCTATTAAATTCCTCAACTATGACCTGAAGAAGATAAGGAAGAAAAGATTGCTACAACTCCAGGAACTTGAGGAACTCAAAATGGATGCTTATGAGAATGTAAATATCTATAAAGAAAAGACAAAGAGGTGGCATGACAAGAGAATTAGAGTAAAAAAATTCAAAGAAGGAGACCAAGTTCTACTGTTCAATTCCAAACTTAAGTTCTTTGTAGGGAAATTGAGATCCAAGTGGTCTGGACCATTCTTAGTCCTAAAAGTCTATCCATACGGGACAATGGAGTTGTAATGGAAGTAATCAACATTCAAGGTTAATGGACAAAGATGTAAGTTTTAGATTGCAAGGGAGGAGATTGACAAGGGAGCCTCTTGCTCCCTCCAAGACACATGATCAAGGAGATGAAGAGTCTCACTATGAACTTTTAAAAGGAGGAACTCGTGGGAGTTTACCCCACATTAGGATAGATTTCATTAATTAGTTTCAATCAAGTGCATTTTTTAATTCCAAAAATAAACCTATCACGGATGAATGTAATAATGTAGACACTCATAGTACATATCATTGTCTCTACAGGTGTTGAAAGAAGACAATTTCTACAAAAATTCAGGAAGAAACAACATATCTTTATTTACACATGTCATGTCAGCTCTCATAGATGGGTGACTATACAGAAAACTCATATGCACACAACATGTTCAATTTTTGACACGGCGTGCACAGTTATAGAAAACATCTTCTAGAATAAAACATGCAATGTTTTTAATCAGACACAACATGTCCTCTAGATGATGCAAACACAATATGCTTTCCAAAACAACACATAGCTTGTCTTTATTTGTACACATTGTGTCGTTATTAGGTTGACAGTGCTATATTTTCAACTGGAATGTTACACAACGTGTTTTATTTCTAATATGACATGTCACAATGCTCATTCAAATGGCTTTATATTTCTAAAAAAATGCATGTCATGTCTTTCTTTATACACGACGTGTCGTTATTAGTTTGACAACTTCTATCTCAGCTTTTGGAAACTTACACGACGTGTTTAAATTCAAACACACCGTGTTCTCTTTAGTCAAATAAAGTTTTAAAAGTAGTAGGCAACTTGTACATAGGTACATGATGTGTCTATCAAAATACATGCCATGTCTCAAGTCAAGAAGTCATGTTTAAAACCCTATTCTGCATTCGCTTCTCTCACTTTCACCCTAAATCAGTCATGTCTTCAGTCATGTGAAATCCCTTACAGATGCGTGTGACGATTCCGACACTGATTGACAGCCAAGGTGCTCCATCACCTCCGAGCGATGATCTCAATCCCCGAAGTGGTTCAGAAGCTCCACCATTCTGCCATTTATCAGCCCAAGTGAGCTCACCTTCACTTCCACTCCAAGCTTCTTCTCTGCTTCCATGAGCAAAGAAACTCTACCACCTTCTACGATGTTGGGATCTACTTCTTCACCGACTCCAAAGAACACACTGTGAGAAACCCCAATCATGTCGTGTAAGGATCACCATCATCCCCAACCTCCAGATGACACCAAGCTCTAGGTACATGCCATATCCTTCAAAAGACAGGTCGTGTTCTTCACCCAGTCTGTAGCTCTTCCCGTCTAAATACACTCCATGTATATATTTTGAAGTGCCATGTTCAAGGTCATCTGAGCCACTTGTCAAGAATCAATGGCACCGGTGAAGCAAACGTCAAACCAAAGCCACAGAGCAAGCTCATCATCAACCACTTCCTACGTCTTCATGACCCAATTTAGGGTCACTGTAGAGGAAGACCCCACATATAAGTTCCTCATCTCTTGTAGGGTCCTCCCTACACATTTCGATTGTGATAAAATAATGGGAACCCTAGGATTCAAAGAATATGTCAAAGAGCATCTGAAGGAAGTTGGCCTCCAGTGCATGTGTTGCTCGGTAACCAATACTCATCCCCACCTTTTCTATGAATTTCTTACTACTCTTAAGGTTGAGGAGGACCTGAGGAATAGGCTGGAACCATATGCTTTTATCTGCTTCCATCTATTGGGCCATAGCTACAGAATCACCTTCAAGAATTGTGTGAGCCTTAGAGTACCACTATGAGGGTGTTCTAGGCTACCCTCCAACTTTTGATAGTGATGTCTTCTAGAATGAGATCACTGATGAGGAGAGACACGATTGCTATCCATAACCCAATTTTTAGCTATTCCCACCTCCTTCTCAGCACTAGGGTCTTTGCCAAGAAGAAACTCAAGGAGTCTACGGGAAGAAGGATCTATTTTTTCTATGGGGTATGGTTTATGATTATCAGATCAATGCATGTTACTTCATTCTCACCAGGTTCTTGGACATTAAGAATATTAAGAAGAGATAATATGGGGACATCATGTGTGGGGGATTGATCACTCTCCTTGCCATAAAGCTTGTGGTAGACCTGACCGGTCTGGAGGCTGCACCCAGGAAATACCTTGGTGAATATATAATATTTGAATTCTACAAGTTTGATTACTAGGGACCACAATGATGATGCCAAGTTTAGATAATATTTTAATAACAATCAATACATTAACATGCCTGACTTAGTGAACATCATCTTAACAAATAAAGACAATTGGAAAGTCGACCTTAATGGTCAAGATGATGATGATGATGCAGATGCCCCTGATGACCATGCTTCTCCAAATGCACCTCCTTCTCAGAAGCACACTGCACCGCCACCATCAACAAGAACTCAGACTGAATACTTTTGGGCTATGCCTGATGTTAGGAATATTTATGGCTATGTTCAACAGTGGTTTGTCCATCTGGATGGCTGCCTTGATCTGATGGGTAAGCAGTACTTTGTGATGCATGACATGGTCCAGTGTATGGATCTGATGCCCCAACCTTTCCAGCAGCCAGAGTCTACTCCACAACCAATATCAATTGAAATTCCTGACGATGACAATTTGGTCAACCATTTTTCCCTACTGGTCATGGGGGCATTGGCCCTTCTTGCCGATATCTTCCATGGTAGTAACCGGTTGCTTCTTCCTTAGGTTTGATTGACACAGTGATGAAACTACAAATTTCAAGCTATAATGATGAAACTACAAATTTCAAGCTTAAGGGGGGTGTAACCAGTCAGTAATGTAATTGTAGTTGTTTAGTTGTTTTCAGTATCTTTTCCCTAGTTCTTGTCTTTAGTTTCTATTTTTAGTTTATGCTTTCTTCATGGCAAGTTTACTATGATGCGAGGCCTATCCTATGTAATGAATTGTTTTTCTTCCTAGTTTGAACTATCTTGTTCTCCAATATAAGAATCATCATTTGAAGAAATTGAAAGAACATGCATGAATCAAATGAAAATTTATAGCCATCAACATGTGCTTCATTTTGGATTTATGTCTGTATCCTAAATTTTCATCTTTTTCAACCCAGACTGCATAATACATGTAATTGGTAATGAATTTTGTGAATATGTCAACTTTGCAACACTACTTAGAACATGGGATAGTTTTTCCAAACCTTTAGTGATTTTAATACCACCCCTTTTTAGTGATTTTTTTTAATTCAAATGCATGGAATCCCGTTAATGTTGCAATTTAGTTAACTCTCTTCGTTAAGGGAAAAATAAGTGAAACATGTGACCAATATAAACTCTCTTTTGGTTCACTTCACCCTAATTACCCCATAAAAGATGGCTAATACTGCCCACATGTCATACTAACCTGGTGTAAGTCCGATTTGGCCATGACGGTTAGGTGATTATCCTAAAAGAGGGTAAAATACCCCAAATGGCATTCCTTATGTGCATAAGACTACATTAGCAGCAGAGTGCCGGAACCCCTAATCTAAAACCATACCTTTTAAGAAAATAAGGAGAGAGAGAGAAAATTGCTAACATTAGCTAAGATTCCATCTTTTGAATCCATAATAGCTGAAAGTTTTGTTGCAAAATCACTTATTTTTTGGCTTGGTCATCCAAGTTCCATTTTGTGTTGCCTAGTTGACTATTTCATTTAATGCATTACTACCCTTGCTAAACTTAATTTTCCTTCTTGGATGTCTGAGTTGAAATCAAGGCTATGAACATGAACCTAATTATTATGGTTGTTTGGCCTCATTTACATTTTCCATTTCATTTGATTTATGGATGATCTTGGAAATTCCTTCATTTGTGTTTCTATGCTCTATCTGCTTGAGGACAATCAATAGTACAAGCTTAGGGAAATTTGATGTGCGCATTTCATATATAAATCTTGTACACATTTGCACACAAATTTAGTTCATTTTGCCTTCCATTTAGCCTCTAATCATATTTCACTTGCCATCTTTTAGTTTACTTGTTACATGATGTTGATCACATGTACACTTTGAAAATGACAAATTGAAGATAGTCCAACCCAAATCTGACCCTAGTTGGACCTCCGTATTCATTCACAACCAATTCAGAACTCATTTTTATTAAGATACGACATGTCACCCTCCAGAAAAGGCATACTCCTTCCAATGGAAAGTACACGCCGTGTGGCATGTAACACATGGGTGTGTAAGTCTCTAGAATACCTGACTGCCAGACAATGACATGGCGTGTCCTCATCAAGACACGGTGTGTCTTTACATTCAAATTCCAAAGTTCGAGTTTCTGCCAACACACAAGAGGTGTGTTTAATAGCATACAACATGTTCTATCTCCCCAGAATTGACTCCAGTATCAGATACACATAGTGCCTTCACCCAAGCATGTCGTGTACTTATCGTGAGGATGTAGTTCAGCAATCGGTTACATGATGGCACACAACATGTCTTCACAAAGACATGACGTGTCTTTATCAGTTTCTGTAGATTTTTGAAGAAACCGCCCCTCATTTTAGAAATGAATGCAACCACTTGGGGTGGTTATCACTCGTCATTTGAGATATTTTTTGTCCAAGAGAAGTTGCAGAGCAAGAGGAGGGTGATCTTGGGGTGGAAGAAGATATTTCTTGAGGAAGAACCTCCATTATTCACCATTTCTTCTCCATAAGTTGCATTAGAGCTTTTCTTCTCACTCAAGCTTCTCGGGAGGGAGGATTGTCTGAGTTGAAGCATCTACAAGGGTAGAATCTTGTCTTCTAGCTGGATTTCTAGTTCCCCTTGACTTCACCTTTGGTTCCTTTTGTTTTTTCTTCTCTTTAACTATGTAAAGCTCTGAAAATTGTGCTATGTGTCTGTGTGTCTCCATCATGTGTGAGTAGAACTTTCTTCTTGGGCAAGAGAGAGTAACTCCCATGCCATTTCTCATGTGAACACAGAATTTATATTGAATGCTAGGTAATTTTCTTCTCCATGGATGCCTACGGTGTTTATTACCTTGTATGCTTGGCTGACCACCTTCTATTCATGTTGTATGCTTTCTTGTGCTTCGGGAGAACGTATGAGGAAGTAGGGAGTAGGATTTATGGAAATAGACTCTTGAGCACCGGAGTAGCTGGGGGGGTATTGAGGGTTCAAGGTTGTGTTCGAATTTAAGCATAGACATGGGAGTGTTATGCGAAGATGATAACCATCTCATCTCATCAGGAGGCGCATGATGATGATAACCTCCTTGCAAGTTAATGTCACATCTTAATTTTATAGTTGCATATGATATGATGGTATGGTATTGGAAACTAATGTCCAAGAATCTCTAAAATTTTGAATTCAAACTTTAATTTAATCTCTTTTATTGTTTACTCATCTTTTAGATTTTTGCAATCAAACTCAACCTTTTTAACTCGACTTAGATTGATGAAAGTTAACAATTTTGTGCCTAGATAACCTAGATCCTTATGTTCGACACTCGAGTGCAACTGAACCCATACACTTGTGGGTGATTAACGAGTTGAGACTCTGTTTTAAAAACTCCAACAAGGCCCAAAATTACATTGGCAGTGAATGTCCGTAACTAATTATGACATCACAAGAAAAAAGTGGTGCCTAGTCACACATCATTGCTACCCAACTAATTTGTAAAGTTGGAGAACAACTTCAACCTACAATTCATGATTAGTGTTACAATGATCTTAAAGTTCCTTTATCTATGATATCTGGATTGAACTCAAGGCATGGAATTGTCATCCTCTCAACATTCCATCCATGTTCCTTGAACTAGAGTAGACTGTCTGAGATGCATATGAGTTCACATGTCACATATTGAACCACATCAGTACAACTTTACATTTCTCAGTCTCGTTTATCAAGAGGCCTTGGATATCAAACTCCTGTAGGAGGGACAAATCCCATTTACATCACTCACACTCAGTCCCCATGTGTCACAACTATGCAATCATCACCTTTTTGGCAATCCTTATTCATAGTTACATTTGATGATGTCAAAGTATATCAAACGACATGTTATGAATGTAATGACTTCAGATCTAAGAACCACAATTACCACTATCACTATGAGAGTTGATTCTGACTACCATTCCATGGTCTCCATGTATCACTCTCATGGTGGATCTGTCTGATACATTGTTCTCTAACATGTATCTGTGTGAGTGACTTGATATCACATATCATGACTAATAAGACTCTGCCATTAGTCAACACACACTCTAGTCTTATGTATTATTGTCGTCTATTTTGCTTCCACAGTAATATCTAAGTAGGGACATAACAAGAATGTATGTACTCTTAGCTTCCATAGTAATATCTAAGTAGGGACATAACAAGAATGTATGTACTCTCAGATTCTGTATGATCTCATTGTTCAAGTCATGTACTTGAAGACATACATCATTGAGTATGTATGTGTCATTATCTCATGACTGAGACAAATATAATAGACATAATTGCCTTTATTATTATAAAATCAGGTATCCAATGCCACACTCCAATCATCATATGATTGGCTCTCTGGGCATACATACCGACATACTCCCACTTTCACTTAGAGCCAATCACTCACAAATTTTATTCTAAGTGATATTAACATGTATATCATTTCTCTATTGCACAAACGCTTTTACAGTGGGTTTAGTAACATTTTCTTAAAGTTGGTATTGTGCAATCTTTCACATCTCTTTATTGTATGACATCTCATATGAGATGGAAGTGCTATAGTATGCTATCTGAGAATAGTCACAATATTTCAACTGTGTCATCAATGGTTTGAACCTTACACAATTTCACCCATATGAACTTCTTGTTCCATACACTATCCTCTGCTGTTCTCAAAACACAGAGATACTCAGCTTCTTTTGTAGATTTGAAAAACTATCATTAGCTCAGAACCCTTTCTAGCTTACAATTATTGTTGATTGAATGTCAAACATAAATTTAGATTGCAATCATTAATTCTTCATTTCAGAAGTTTGCATCAGTGTAACCTTTTACACCCAACTCTTCATTATTACTGTAACCATGGAACTTATCCTTTTAGTGCTTCACAAGCACCAAAGGATGTTCTTTATGATAGTTCCATGACTCTCATTGGCATCTCACATATACCCTCTCATCATGTCCAATACATACAAGATTTCTAGGTAGGTATATATATGTCCTCTCATCATGTCCAATACATATGAGATGACTTGATATGATCTCATCATGTCCAATACATATGAGATGACTTGATATGATCTCATCATGTCCAATACATATGAGGTAACAAGATAAATACATAATATTGCATTCAAGATAGATCCAATTGGGAATGCATATGATATCTATTCCACATGTTCCTATTCTTCACAAGAACTGGGACACTAGGCTTCTGAGAGACTAACTCCATGGAACATGGAGAAGTTTTCTCAGATTGAGTCATGCATGTTGAATCCTTTCAGCATATTACCAATGTATGTGTTATTATTTAGGTCAAGATGCTTTTTGTATCTATCTCTATAGATCTCAATCCCTATCACATAATATGTCTTGCCTAAACCCTTCATATAGAAGGTGTTTCTAGCTAGGTATTTATAGGATAAGGATGTTATTCCCCATCATAATATGGAATATAAATATGCTCCCACTAAATCTCTCATAATCACATATTTCATCTTCATTCTAACTCAAGTCAAACTTTTTGACTATCTTGTCAAATTGAAGATTCCAACTCTGAGATGCTTGCTTCAATCTATAGATTGTCCTTTGTAGCTTATAGACTTTATTTGAAATATTGGTTTTTAAAACCTTTAGGTTGTGTCGCGTACACATCCTTATAATTATTCCAGTTAAGGAATGTAATTTTAACATCCATATGCTAAATCTCATAGTCATACTAAGCTGTAACAACAAGCATGATCCATATGGATTTAACCATGGTAACTAGTGAAAGACTTCATCATGGTCAACACCTTAAACTAGTTTGAAAATCTATGCAACCAATTTATCTTTCCATGTCATTCTTCTTAGAAAGACCCAAATGCACCCTATGGGCTTTACCCCTTTAGGTGGATCCAGCAAGGTCATACCTTGTTGGTGTATACGGAGTCCATGTTGGATCTCATTGCCTCAAGCCATGCTTCAGATTTCGGTCCTTCAATAGCCTCTAGGTAGATAGTTGAATCATCATATACAATCAACTTACAACTTTCTTGATTTATAATATATCATCATCTTTCAAACTCAAGGCGTGTTGTACTAGAATTATGAGTTTTGTGTGTTACATAAGGAACTTGAGATTCCACAACAACTTGTAATTCTCCTTGTTTCTACTGTACCTCTTTAGGTTCTACATTTTCTTATTTATCTCGAACATTTTGAGTTCTACTTTTACTCCCAATGATTCCTTTGGAACCAAGTTCCTCTTCAAGAATGCATCCATCCTAGCAACAAACACCTATGTTGTTGGATTGGGATAAAAGGTAGTATTTAACAAATAACATTTATTTGATTTTGGATAAAGCCCTTTTCAAGGAAATATTTTCTTATATAATCTTCTAATCTTAATCACTGTAAAATACATATCAGGGCAATTCGCATGCCATATCTCATATGGTGTCTTTTGAACTATTTTAGACGGTACATTGTTTTAGTGTTAAGCATGTGCCCAAAAGAATTTGGAAGATTAGCTATATTTTATTGATAATCTCACCATGAATTAACAAGGTGTGATTTCTTCTTTCTGACGCACTACCATTGTGTTTCAGGTGGAGTTCATCATGATACATTATCATGATCTCCCAGAAGGTTCTCAAATTCTTGGTTTAAAATATCTCAACATTGATCACATCAAAGTATCTTAATCCTTATACCAAGTTAGTTTCATACTTCATTTACGATCTCCTTGAATACTTCAAGAGATCAAACTTGTATTTCATTAAATACAAATTTCCTTATCTACTAATAACATCAATAAATATAATGAGGTACTAGTAACTACCTTAAGTATTTACTTTAAAAGGTCTATATACAAAAATATATATGAGCCTTAATAGAATAGTCACTCTCTCACTACATCTAGTGAAGATGATTTTGTCATATTGCACAACAAATAAGATATGCATGTCTCTATTGGTTCAATAACCAAAAGAGTCTTGATAACCATCATATGGATTCTAGAAATGCATCTCTCATTATGTGCTCTAGATGATAACGCTATAGGTTTTCAATGTTTGAATCATCAAGTCATTCAATATATGTGTCATACACATATTTGTATTTAGGACTATCATATATGGTTTATGAGACACAGGGCATTGCCATAAAAGATTGTATCTTTTAAAATGAAACATAATGTTCTTATCACACAAGGAATATGATATTTTCATCAATGGCAGGTACATAATAGCAATTCACTAATTCTATTATGCGCCCATGAATGATAGCTTCCAACTATAGAGGCAACAACCCTTACTCCATACAGTTCTAGCTTACTTCTTCTCAGATCCTAAAGTAGAGATATCTCTCTCCATATTCTTCCTGAGATCCTCTATAAAGAGGATAGTTCTTTCTAATGTCCAGATAGGTGACAATGGTGATACTTTCTTTCCTTAATTCATTAAGTGAAAAGTATAGATTCCTTTTCCACTAACCCTTCTCCATAAATTGAGTGCAAAAGACTTAGACTTCAACTTAGCCTCAAAACTTTTCTTTGCATTGACTTTGCCCTAGGACTCACTTCCACTGATCACCATCATGGATTTGTCCTTCTTCTTCCTTGATTTGGTGTCAACATGTTGAACATTTGGTAAACTAATGATATGATTCATTCAACATTTTATAGAATCATATCCATGGTTAACTCTTGACCTAAGAGAAATCCGTGTCACTCCACATACCCAATATTGAGCACATGGGGCTCCACTCGATCTCCATCTATCAGTTTGCACTCAAATATCGATTTGGAAACATTATACCTTTCTTGATTTACATGATTCTTAAGATGTGTTACCATCTCGAGAATGTCCATGCTTTCATGTTGTTCATGCAACTCATAGTTCTTACAAAAAAGCATAAGGTACTCAATGTCTATGGCATCATTGGCATGCTTCCAATAAGCATCCATTTAGCATTTAGGCACATGATTGTAAACACTTCTCAAAGTCCTAAATCATGTGTGGAAGATTATCCAGTTTAATCCTTCTTATGGACTGATCGCAATAAAAATGTGTTTGTGTTTGACATTAGGTGTTAAAAAGAAATATTAAAACTTTTCAAAACATTTTTAATTTGTTAGATTTGATAAGTTAATGATATTAATTAGGACTTTAATTAATTATCGCTCCCACTATTTTGTTCAAATTGATAACCCTTATGTATTAATTTGGAAAACTACAATATACAATCTTCTAGTGGGCCAAGATCCAAAATAATTCAACTATTATCCGGCCAATGCTAGCACCCATAGTCAATCATTAAGGTAGGCAACTTTTTCCAATTGCATCATACACAATTCTTGTATAGATGATATGTGCAACTCTTTGCCATAATCATCTACATACCTCTGGGCTTAGATGATCTAAGTATCACCAGTTAAGCCTGACCCAATAGCCAGCATGATAGATATGCACCATGTGAAGGCAGAACCTACATATATACCATCACACTTGCACGAGAGAGATGACACACCATGTGAGGTCGTAACCTATGCTTGGTCAATCAATATTTTCATGTGTGTTGCTAATGGAAAACATCTTAGACTTAATATTTTATTTGAGGGTATTTGTATTTATAAATACATATACTTTATCCAATCACCACATATACAATATGTATCATATACATGCTATATACCACAACAAAAACACACAATAATAAAAAAGTGATGGTTATGGCCAGCCTAATGTAATTCCTTGGAGCCATAAGGAGTTACCACAACCTAGGGTCTACATCACATGCACAAACCTATTGTTGATTAAGATCTGTGCTTGCCAATCTGGGTTATATGGTTCAACCATTAAACTAACTAGCTTGCCTCATGGCCAATCATTTGGTTGTCTCACCAATCATCTAGTTCTTCTATCCACCATCTGTTGACTCCTCCATCCAATTAGTTGGGTCCACCAGCTGATCAGTTTGGCTCGCCTTTCTGGTCCTCATTGATCCTCCAGCTGGTTGACTTATTTCCAAGACAATCAGTTGGCATCATCAGAACATCTTTCTTCTGTGTCATAATACGAAAGTCAACTATCCTACTATTACATGATTATAGAGAAACCTCGAGTTACATTCGAGGGGAGAAAGGGTAGGAAAGAATTAACTTTACATTTGGAAGATAAGATAGAGGCTCGATATGCATATTGAGATAAAATAAGATTAACCAACCACACAATCATGCATAGATAATAGGGGTTATTGGCCAGAACCATGCTACACATCCACCATCATAACTCACTTTTAGGGCAATACGTGTAAATTGCACACACACACACACACACACACACACACACATATATATATATATATATATATATATATATATATATTAGTTTGAGATTATCATGGTATTTTATTAGACAAGAAATCATTCGCATCGCATGCAATAATAAAATGATAAAACCAAAATCTGATCATATCGATTATCCTAAAATATAGTAGATTGACGTGGCTCTAATATCACTATTGGGAAATAGGGTGGCATAATAGGTAGAGGAAACAAAAAAATATTGCCATATTCCTCATAAACTAGCATATCGCGTCAACAACTATATAATAGAAAGGATGGTTTTGAGGATATACCTAGTCCTGGAGCAAGTCTAATGACAAATTCCTCATTGTTATAGATGCACAACTATCTTCTAGTTGTACTAGGACTCATCTACAGCTCCTCCACAGACAACAAGCATGAACGTTGTCATCAGCAGTAACTCATGTCACCACAGACTGCCGGCTGACGTTGTCCTCCTTAGTGACAGGAAAAGGTCACCTTGCCTCCATAGAAGTCCACGTGGATCACCGGGACCTCCACATTGTGCTACCAGAGCCAACGGGAAGGAGTTGTCCCCTCTTGTCAACGTACTAGTCGCTGACATGCTCTCCCACAAATGATCTCAGTTGTTCTCTCCCTTACTATCCCTCCCTTTAAACGGTAGGACATTCTTGGGCTCTCTATTAGTTACAACAACCAGAGAGGACAATAATTTTCAAAGCAACTGATTCTCAATCGTGTGTCTTAGGAATCCCCCATTACCCCTCTATTTATAGTAGAGGCCAGGGTCACGGCTCCCAATCGGTGTGAGAGTAGAAGGGTTTGGAATCATGAATTCTCTAAAACCTGCAAACAACAAAATGGTCATTTCGCATAGAGAAATGGTCATCTCACATAGCAAAATGGTTGTTTTACAGAATTTGTTGTTTGGAATTGAATTCATAATTAATTTCCAAATTTAATCCTTGTACCAATCAAATTGAACAAGTGAAACAATTCAACTATTCTCATGATTTGAGAAAATCACCAATAGCTTTGGTTGGCTTGACCGAGCTGATCGATTCACTAGGTGTACTAGTCATCTCACCAACCTGAGCCGATCCATTGGTGTTCTGAGTCATGCAGAAATCAATTAATTCAATTTTCAATCAACCTGACACTCCAATCAATCAATCAATTCAACTCTTTAACTTGATGGTTTTGAGTATGATCAGTTGATCTATTATTTAATTGAATACCTAAACACCTTTAGTAATCAATCTAAACATCATTCATGAATAAACTCCTTTAATCCAACTGCATCCTATGTGTGTGACCCTATAGGTCCAGAATTACGTTGGCAGTGAATGTACATAACTAATTATTACATCACAAGCAAAGTGTGGTGCCTAGTCACACATCATTTCTACCCAATTAATTCAAAAAGTTGGTGAACAACTTCAAACTATAATCCAAGATTAGTGTAACATTGATCATATAGTTCCTTTGTCTTTGATATCCGAACTCGAGGCATGGAATTGTCATCCTCTCAATGTTCAATCCATGTTCCTTGAACTAGAATAGACTATCTACGATGCATATGAGTTTACATATCACATATTGAACCATATCAGTACGCTTGTACATTTCTTAATCTCACTTATCAGGAGAACTTGGATATCAAACTCCTTTAGGAGGGATAAATCCTATCTACATCACTCACACTCAGTCCCCATGTGTGAGTGACCTTTATGGCAATCCTTATTCAGGGTTACATTTGATGATGTCAAAGTATATTGAACGACATGTGATGAATATATTAATTTTAGGTCTAAGAACCACAATCACCACTATCACTATGAGAGCTGATTCTGACTACCATTCCATGGTCTCCATGTATCACTCTCATGGTGGGTCTATCCGATACACTGTTCCTAACATGTATTCATGTGAGTGACTTGATATCACATATCATGACTATTGAGACTCTGTCATCAGTCAACATACACTCTAGTCTTATGTATTACTATTGTCTATTTTGCTTCCACAATAATATCTGATTAGGGACATAACAAGAATGTATATACTTTTAGCATCCATATGATCTCATTGTTCAAGTCATATACTTGAAGGCATACATCATCGAGGAACATTGTTCTTTAGACATCTAGTATGTATGTGTCATGATCTCATGATTGAGACAAACATAATCGATGTAATTACCTATATTATTATCAAATCACGTATCCAATGCCATACTCTAATCATCATATGATTAGCTCTTTGGGAATACATACCAATAGTTATGTGGGTGCCTAGATGGTCTTCTATCTTCCTATCCTTTGCTCCCAACTACCGTGAGATGTCTTTATATGATATGATTCTTCTAGTAAGATGATTGTTGGTATGTATGCCCATATATCCAATCATATGATGATTGTAATGGTATAACTTGTAAACTATTAATAATAAAGCAATCTTCCTATTTATTCAGTTATTCAGTTGTGAGATAATAATATAACATAATAAATGCCTAAAGAATGATATTACTCAATGACATGTGTCTTTGAGTTGAGGACATGAATGATGATGATCATACATATGTCAAGAGTATATGCATTCTTGTTATGTCCCTAGTGAGATGTTATTATGGAAGGATAATAGACAACAATAACACTTAAGACTAGAATGTGTGTTGGTTGATGACATAATATCATTAGTGATGATATGTGATATCAAACCAAGCACATAGATACTTGTTAGATAAAAATGTATCAGACAGACCTACCTTGAGAGTGACACATGGAATCAAGAGTGGTAGTCAGAGTCATCTCTCATAGTGATGGTGGTGATTGTAATTCTTAGACCTAAAATCGCTACGATCATCACGTGTCATTTGGTGTTCTTTGATATCATCCACCATTATAATCCACCGTGATCCTATATAAGGGTTACCATAAAGTTGGTTCCCGATGCACTTTTTTGTGACACATGGGAATGATTGTGAGTGATGTAGATGGGATTTGTCTCTCCTACAAGAGTTTAATCATGTCCACTTGATAAGTGAGCTTGAGAAATGCATGGCCATGCTGATGTGAGTCAATATATGATATTGAGCTTACATGTATCTCAGATAGTCTGCTCTAGTTCAAGGAACATGGATTGAATGTTGAAGAGGATGATGATTCCAAGCCTCGAGTTTAATCTAGATATAAGAAATAAAGGAACTATATAATCACTGTAATACCAATCATAGATGATAGGTTAAGTTGTTCTCCAACTTCTCCAGTTACTTGGGTAGCAATGAAGTCTTGATAGATATCAACCATTTCTTGTGAAATCATAATATGATTATGAATATCACTGCCAACATAATGCAGAGCCTACCGGGTCACACACATAGGATGTGATTGGAATAGGAGTACAATTATGGATGTTATTGGAATGGTCTGAATCAAATTGATTACTAAAACATTTAGGTAATCTACTATAATATTGCAATATTATCTGAGTTAGTTGATTAAAGTGTTTAATCCAATTAATTATAATTCAATTGTTAAGTCGGATGGCTGATCTAGAGAAATTAACTAGAAATGGATAATGTAATTTTGTTGATCAATTAATGTGATTAATTGGTTGATTAAGTGATTCTAGAATATTCTTTAAATTGTCCACAAGCGGCTCATTTTAACAAACCCTCAACCTTTTGTTTTCGCAAGGATTTTGGGAAACCCCATTTCCTTTCTCTACTATTTATAGGGACATGACAGCCGACTTTAAAGATAGGATAACGCTTGGACGCCTAAGGTTACTCTCTTGTACATGAATCCTAGTTGTCGTCATCCTAAGCGAGAGAGAAGGAGAGAAACTGAAGCTATAACATCGTCAAGTAGAAGGCTCCTCCTTCCCGTTAGCTTACCAAGCACGATGTGGAGTTCCAGTCCATCTGCATGGATGAAGTAGATGTTGGTATGTATGCCCTGAGAGCCAATCATGGGATGATTGGTGGGATACATTAAGATTGATTTGATAAACATCAAAGGCAAGCTTCCAATTCTTTCTGGTTCATTCATATGAGATAATGATAGAACAGATTGAATGTCTAGAGAATGACAGTACTCAATGACGTATGCTTTCAGGTTGAGGACCTAAATGATGAGATCATACGAATGCTAAGAGTTTGTACATTCTTATTATGTCCCCAGTCAGATGTCATTGCGTAAGGTAGATAGACAAAAATGACACACAAGACTAGATTGTGGTGTTGGTTGATGATAGAATCTCATTAGTCGGGATATGGAGATATCAAACCAAACACATAGGTACTTGTTAGAGAACAAGTGTACCGAACAGACCCACCGTGAGTTTGACACATGGAACCATGACATGGTAGTCACAATCTATTCTCACAGTGATGGTGGTGAGTGTGATTCTTTGACCTGAAATTACTACACTCAACACATGTCGTTGGGTACACTTTGACATCATCAAACGCAGTCATGAAACATGGGTTGTTATAAAGGTGATGATTGGGTGGCTTTGACACATGGGGCTTTTGAGGGGTGAGTGATAGATATGAGATTTGTCCCTCTTGAGGGAGTTTGATATTCATGGCCACTTGATGAGTAGGATTGAGATATGCATGCGCACGCATGTGTGAATCAACATGTGACATTGATGTCATACATATCTCCTCCAATCTACTCTGAGATCAACAAAATGAATGAATGTTGACATGATGACTATTCCATGCCTTGAGTTCATTCGAGATATCAGTGACAAAGGAATTATACATTCACTGTAACACCATTCATGGATTGTAGGATTGAAATTTATTCTCCAACTTTCCTTTTCACTTGGGTAGCATTGATGTGTGACTAGGCATCGCTCTTTTCTTGTGAAGTCATAAGTGTTATGGACTTTCATTGCCAATGTGAAATGGGCCTGCAGGGCCACACACATAGGATTTAACCTCGAAGAGGAGTTTATCCACAAATGATGTTTAGATTGATTGCTAAAGGAGTTTAGTAGTTCAATTAAAAACTTAATCAATTGATAGCTCAGTATCATAGTGTTCAAGGTGTTGGACCGATTGATTAGAGTATCAGATTGATTGAAACTGCAATTGACTAATTTTGCACAATCTGCACTCCTAACCGATCGGCTCATATGATGAACCGACCGGCTCAGGCTGGTGAACCGATCGACTCATATGATGAATCAATCGGCTCAGGAAGGGTTGAACCGATCGGCTCAACTGGTCCAAACGAGCGAGTTGGGAAATTCAGGTTGGCAAGAATTTTCTCTTCATTTCACTTGTCCAATTTGATTGGAACAAGGATTGGTATTTGGATCAATTCGAAACAAAAGAGGAAAAGTCAATCGAGAACTGACTAGGGAAATTAACCGACCGGTTCAGGTGCCCCAACTGACCAGTTTAGGTGTGAACCGATCAGCTCAGGTCCCCAAATGATCGGTTCATGCTTGAAACAATCGGTTCAGCTGGCGCAGTTGGTTGTTTTGTGGAAATTTTGGACCCTTCTACTCCTGTGTTAGTCCCGCATTGCCCGGGGTAGAGAATCTTGTCCCATGACCCTCCTATATATAGGGGTATTAGGGGATTCTCAAGTATAACTCAGAACACCAGTTGCTCTGTAAAGTTGTTGTTCTCTCTGGTTGTGGTAACCGAGAGAGCCCGAGCAAGTGCTACCCGATAAGGGAGGCACAACAAGGAAAAGACAACTACATAAAAGTGACTGGTGGCAGGAGAGTGTGTCGGTGACTAGTACATCGACAGGTGGGTATGACTCCTTCTGGTGCCTTGTGTGACAAGGCGATCAGAGTTCCAGGTGGTTCATGTAGACTACTACAGAGGTGGGAGACTTATGTCGCTCAGAGGACAGCTATAAATCCCAACAGTCCCGGTGAGACCAGGAGCTGCACAAACACTATCTAAAACCAGAGGTGAAGGCCGTGCAAGCCGTGAGGTAACATCGCCGAGCAAGCCTCGGGACAAGGTATGTCTCTACAAACCATCCTTCCTACTATATAGACGTTGACGCAATTCCTTTATAATGGGTTCGGGAGAAGAAAATTTTTGTTTCCGCTGCCTTCTCTGTCTCCCCTAAAACCCAACAGTGGTATCAGAGCCACCTCAACTGCCCTATACTTTAGGATTATTTATGTGATCAATTTTGGTTTGTCACCTTTATTTATTGCATATGATGCGAATAAAATTGGCTTTATGCATGTCTAATCCTAAATCCACAAATCCCAATATACATATATGATATGTAATATGAATGCACTCAATACACGTTGCCCATAAATGAGTTTTGTGGTGGATGTATAGTGTGGTTATGTCCAATAAACCCTATGTCTGTATATGGTTGTATGTGGTTGCTTGCATCTCAGTCTGCGCACTGATTCCTTACCTCCTTTTCTTGATGTAACTCAAGATAACTCAAGATTTCTTTCCTACCTTTTCTCCCCCTAAATGTAACTCTGGGTTTCTTAATTCAAATGTAAATAGGATAGAACTTTTATTTCTTGTTATGTCAAAGAACGGCAGACAACCTGATGACAACTGAGACGATCAGTTCAAGGCGTGAACTGATCGGTTGGAGTTCTAGATGACCAATTCGCAGAGCGATATGAGCGGGTGGTGGCCATGAGGAGATGCACGACGACCAGACGAACCGATTGGTTGGAGGAGCCAATCGATCAGCTGGTGGCACCCAACTGACCGGCCTGATGGTGAGCCGATCAATCATAGAGATGAGTTGATCAAACCCAGTAAAGGCAAAGCACATAGTTCATCTTGTACATGTTGCATGTGATGTAGACATAGATGACCGTGATTCCTCTTGGCTCGAGGAATAACATTAGGATGTGTCATAATCATCGCTTTTATCATTTTGCATGTTTTCTGTGGGATATAGCATGTATATGATACATACTATATATTGTGGTGATTGGATATGTATATGTACCTATAAAAACCAAATACCTCATTAAATATTAAAGTTTTAGATGCCTTCCAAATGCGACACGCGTGAAAATCTTGATCGGCCAAGTGTGGGCACGCCCTAGCGTGGTGCACTATCTATCTCATGGAAGCGTGAAGAATGAATATATGGGTCTGCCCTAGTAGGGTGCATATTCATCGTGTTAGCTTTGGGTCAGACTTAACAAGGTGACCTTGATAGGATCTAGAGGCATGGAGGAGATCATTGCAAGGAGTTGCATATGACATCTTTCAAGAGTTGCATATGATGCAATTGGCAAGAGTTTCCTACCTGGAAGATCTAATTTGTGGGTGACAGCCCTAGCTAGTCCATGATTTAGAGGATTTCAGGATCTTTCCCACTAGAAGATTGTACGCTACAATCTTACGAATTGATGGTGAGGGCTATCAATTTGAACAAAAATAGTGGGAGCGATAATTAATTAAAGTCCTAATTATATCATAAAACCTTTTCAAATCAATCAAGTCAAAAAGGAGTTCTTGGACTAAATTGCATATATTTCCTTTTGTACAATAAATGGTTAATCAACAATAATCATTTTATTTGTGATCGGTCCTTAATATGGACAAATTAAATGGGAATAATTCCACGACTAATTAGGACATTGAGAAGTGTTCTCAATTGAAGAGCAAAAGCTCTAAGTCCTAGTTATACCAGAACCAGATAAACTCGATCCCACCACACCAATGGCTTAAAGGATGCTTATGGAAGCATACCGAAGATGCCTTTGGTGTGGAGTGCTCAATGTTGTGTTATCTGAACTATGAGTTGTAGAGACAACATGAGACATATGATGTCTCCAAGACACTATCCTAGTATGTCATGACAGAAGAAGATCCAGTAGGTATTCATACACTCAATGTGATTGGGTATGACTAGACTAGGATTTCCTCTGAGCCAATAGTTGGCTACTGGTATGATACTGCAAATGTTGTGAGAATCATACAGTTCATGATGAACTACACCATGAACAACTTTGACAAGTGTTGATAGAGTTGTCGGACATGTTGAGGATAGTAGAGGCAAAGATGAAGACAGACAAACCCTAATCTTTAATGTGATCGATGAAGGGTAATTCTCAAAGGCAAGGACAAGGGAAAAGCAAAGAAGCATTCTGATGCTAGCCAGCAATCCAAGCCGTATTTAGCCTCGAGGCACAGATGAAGAAGGACAAGCCTAAGTATGTGATGCTAATCAACAGAAAGAAAGGTAGGTCCAAGGGAAAGGGCAAGGACAAAGCTAAGAAAGGTTCTGATGCTAGCCAGTAGCCCAAGTCGTCTTCAGCCTCAAGGCACATGGGAGGGTGAACAAGGGAATTGCCCTATGTATCTGGAAGAACAAAAGAAGAAGAAGGAGAGGATGGATATCTCCACCTAAGGTATCATGAAATGAACCGCTTCTGAGGTATATGATACCAAGATGGGGATCTGATATATATGATAAATTGACAAAGAAGTGACGGCCTTTACGAAAGGACCAAGAAAGGAGTACCCATCATTGGAGCAAGTGTTGCTTCCATAGATAGGAGTACCTTTCAGTTTATTTCAGCCTAAAGGGCATGAAATAGAGTTGAGAACTACTGTTTCAATTTGCCAATATAAACACTTTATTGTTGCATCTTGTTGAGACAAGGATGGCTATCAATATAGTTGATATTTCAATTTCAAAGATATGATCTTTGTGGCAATGCCTTGTTTATCTTGTGTTACTTGGTATGCATAAGATAAAATGATACCCAAAAGTCATTGATAACTCAAACAATCATATTAACATAAATCATGAGAAATTCATTTCTAGTTTCCATATGATGGATAAATCTAGACTCTTTTGGTTAGAAAACCAGTAAGAGACATGAATCTCTTGGACATGATTAATCAAACTTCACTAAGGTAGTAGAAGAATGATTATCCTATTAGGTATAATACATGTGATGTATTTACATACCTATTAGAGTTAATGCTAGTACTTCAAATAGTATTTAGAGAAATACCAATATGAATATCTTGAAGTATTCAAGAATATCATAGATGAAGTACGAATTTGGTAAAGTGTTAATTCTTTATGAGATCAATGAATGAAATACTTGGACTAAATGTTTGAGAACCTTGTGAGTGATTATGATAGTGTATCATAGTAACTCATGATTAAGGCATGGTGATGTATAAATCAAAAGGATTCATACTCTAAGGAGTTAGAGGATGATTATCAAATAACTAATTTCTTCTTAAATAAAGAATACCCCACACTAATAAAGGACATTAAGAATCACAAGGAGTTGTGAGTTCTTATATCCTTGACAGATACACCTCGATTATCTATGTGATGAGTTGGTCATGTGATGAATCAACTATCTAGATGAATATGAGGAACCAGATTTTGAGTTATGGTTTATGACCATTACATCCTAAATGACTTCCATGTGAACCATAAGGTATGACCTTGATGGTGGCATCCATTGGGATGAAATCCATAAGTGTGAATAAGTCTTAATCGTTAAGACACATGGATAACATTTTGAGAAGGATGATGCTTGTTTATTGCAACTTAATGACTAAGATATTTGGCATATGGATACTAAAACAGCATTCCTATGAGGAATAAAAACAAGGATGTGTATGTGACACAACCTATAAGGTTTATGAATCCATTAATGCAAATGAAGTCTATAAGTTACAATGGACTAATCAATGTGATTGATTGAGTACAAGCAACTTAGAACTATGATCTTTACTTTGATAATATAGTCAAAGGGTTTGACTGATATGTCAAAGATAAAGAAGGGATCTGTGATTTAGTGGGAGCATATTCACATTCCACATGTTGATGTGAAATGGAAATGTTCTAGAATGGAAATACAAAGTGGAAATTGTCTTTAAGGAAGATAGAGACATTTCCTATGTGATAGGAATAGAGATCTATAGAGATAGTTTTCGAAAACCTCTTGACCTGAAAAGAGAAAGCATACATTGGCAATCTATACTGAAAGGTTCAATGTGCATAGATTCAGTGGGAGAAAACTTGTCCATGTTACATGGAGTTAGTATCCCAAGGCCAAGTGTACAATTCTTATGAAGAATGGGAATACTTAGAATAGATATGGATCTATCATGTATGTAATCATCCCATTATCTTGCATGTATGGACATGGCAAGAATAAAAGGCATTCATCTTGTATGTAGGACATGAAAATATGATATGATCATTCTGATAACTCGTATGTGGGATATGACGATTGGATGTTTGTCTAGTTCCAGTAAGGGTTACTGGAATACCATAAGAACTTGATAAGTACTTGAGAAGTAATAGTTCTATGGAAATAAGGAAGGGTTCACTGTAAAGAGTTACATTGATGCGAACTTCCGAAAAGGACAGAAAATTAATCGCAAAATATATATGGGATATATAAAAGTGAATGTTTGTTGATAAATGGAAACGTTCCAATAAAGTCGTTTAAAAGGAAAAGTTGAGTATCTGTGTGTTAGAGAACATTAGTGGATACTATATGGATCTGGGAGTTCATAGAGATGAACTTATAGATATTCTGATCATTGATGACAAATAAGGAGTGCTTGGTCATGCAATGTGGCCAAAGGTTAGCAAAGGAATACTAGATCGCATATTACGACAACTCCATCTCATATGTGTGACGTACAGTGAAGAGATGAGAGACATGCAGTTAATACTGACACTGGCAAGGTGTTTCCATAACTCACTGCGTAAGCACTAAAGCATAGTAACATGTGGGACATGTTTGAAGATCACTATGAATATGATTCAAGGGTGATTGGCTTGCAGTGCAAGTGAGAGTCTGTTGGTATGTATGCCCTGAGAGCCAATCATGGGATGATTCGTGGGATACATTAATATTGATTTGATAAACATCAAAGGCAAGCTTCCAATTCTTTGTAGTTCAGTCATATGACATAATAATAGAACAGATTGAATGTCTAGAGAATGATAATACTCAATGATGTATGCTTTCAGGTTGAGGACCTGAATGATGAGATCATACGAATGCTAAGAGTTTGTACATTCTTATTGTGTCCTTAGTCGGATGTCATTGTGGAAGGTAGATAGACAACAATGACACACAAGACTAGATTATGGTGTTGGTTGATGAAAGAATCTCGTTAGTCATGATATGGAGATATCAAACCAAACACATAGGTACTTGTTAGAGAACAAGTGTACCGGACAGACCCACCGTGAGTTTGACACATGGAACCATGACATGGTAGTCACAATCAATTCTCACAGTGATGGTGGTGAGTGTGATTCTTTGACTTAAAATCACTACACTCAACATATGTCATTGGGTACACTTTGACATCATCAAACATAGTCCTGAAACATGGGTTGCTATAAAGGTGATGATTGGGTGGCTTTGACACATGTGGCTTTTGAGGGGTGAGTGATAGATATGGGATTTGTCCCTCCTGAGAGAGTTTGATATCCATGGACACTTGATGAGTATGATTGAGATAGGCGTGTGCACGCATGTGTGAATCAGTATGTGATATTGATGTCATACATATCTCCTCCAATCTACTCTGAGATCAAGAAAATGAATGAACATTGACAGGATGACTATTCCATGCCTTGAGTTCATTCGGGATATCAGTGACAAAGGAATTATACAATCACTATAACACCATTCACGGATTGTAGGATTGAAAGTTGTTCTCCAACTTTCCTTTTCACTTGGGTAGCATTGATGTGTGACTAGGCACCACTCTTTGCTTGTGAAGTCATAAGTGTTATGGACTTTCACTGCCAACGTGAAATGGGCATGCAGTGTCACACACATAGGATTTAACCGGGAAGAGGAGTTTATCCACAAACAATGTTTAGATTGATTGCTAAAGGAGTTTAGTAGTTCAATTAAACACTTAATCAATTGATAGCTCAGTATCATAGTGTTCAAGGTGTTGGACCGATTGATTAGAGTATCGAATTGATTGAAATTGCAATTGACTGATTTTGCACAGTCTGCACTCCCAACCGATCGGCTCAGGTTGGTGAACCGATCAGCTAATGTGATGAACTGATCGACTCAGGAAGGGTTGAACCGATCGGCTCAACTGGTCCAAATGAGTGAGTTGGGAAAGTTAGGTTGGCAAGAAATTTCTCTTCGTTTCACTGTCTAATTTGATTGGAACAAGGATTGGTATTTGGATCAATTCGAAACAAAAGAGGAAAAGTCAATCGGGAACTGACCAGGGCAATGAACTGACCGGTTCAGAAGTGAACTGACCAATTCAGGTGCCCCAACTGACCGGTTCAGGTGTGAATCGATTGGCTCAGGTCCCCAACCGATCAGTTCATGCTTAAAACGATCAGTTCAGCTGGCATAGTTGGTTGTTTTGTGGAAATTCCAGACCCTTCTACTCCTGCTTTAGTCCCGCAATGCCTGGGGTAGAGAACCCTGTCCCATGACCCTCCTATATATATAGGAGTATTGGGGGCTTCTCAAGTATAACTCAGAACACCAGTTGCTCTGCAAAGTTATCGTTCTCTCTGGTTGTGGTAACCGAGAGAGCCCGAGCAAGTGCTACCCGATAAGGGAGGCACAGTAAGGGAAAGACAACTGCATAAAAGTGACTGGTGGCAGGAGAGTGTGTCAGTGACTAGTATGCTGATAGGAGGGTACGACTCCTTCCAGTGCCTTGTGTGATAAGGCGATCAGAATTCCAGGTGGTTCGTGTGGACTACTACAGAGGTGGGATACTTCTACCGCTCAGAGGACAACTATCAATACCGACAGTCCCAGTGAGACCAGGAGCTGCACAGACACTGTCTAAGACCAGAGCTGAAGACCGTGCAAGCCGTGAGGTAACGTCGCCGAGCAAGCCTCACGACAAGGTATGTCTATACAAACCATCCCTCCTACTGTATAGACATTGACGCGATTCTTTTATAATGGGTTCGGGAGAAGAAATTTTTTATTTCCACTGCCTTCTCTGTCTCCCCTAAAACCCAACAGTAGAGGCGCAGACATTGAGTTGTTTGCATTCGTTGGACGGACGGCGATCGTCTGTGCACGCTAGGAGCGACACACATCACCGAGCAAAGGGATGTCACTAGACTTGCTCTAGGATGAGGTATATCTATGCACCCTCTTTCTGAATAAGTTGTTGTCAACGAAATCCTATGGTAGGGTATATGTGGAGAAATTTTTTATTTCTTCCATTGAGCCTATCGCCTCCACAAAACCCAACAGTGGTATCAGAGCCACATTGATCTATGACGTATTTGGATTTAATTTGATATGATCATAATTTTTGCATATCATTTTATGTGATTGCATGTGATGTGAACTTAAAGTGTCAATATGCATATCTATAATGAACCTGCCTCCCAGTAACCCCCAATTAAGGAAGACCAAGAGGTCAGAGCCATTATCCCAATTAACAGGATCAAAGGTTCGACAAATAATCAATAATAATTATAAAATTCTACCAAACTATACTGAAAGCGGGTATAAAATAAAACTTTGCATACCTTTTCAAAAACTTGGATATCTACTTCTATCCCCAGTTGGAGTCTATTCTAACTCATCCTCCTTCCACTTTTAATTCTTACTTTCACAATATGTCATTTTACTGTTTGTCCTTTTCAACTTTGTACCTAAAACGCCGACAACAAAATGTCGGTCAGCATATAGGAATATGTCAGTATGTGGGGACAACCAAAATTTCACAAATATGGATAAAAGTCTAAATATCACAATCAAGTTAATTAACAAGCCAATGTACGCTTTCAATGTTACATTCTCCACCACTTTTTCCCTAACCCTCCTTAGGGTTTCTGTTTTGCCAATGACTTAAGGTCACCTTCTTAATCTCGAGCTTGGTGCCTGGGGTCACCTCTCATGGTGCCCATTAGTCATTCAATAAAGACCACCTTATCAATCCTGAGCTTGGTGTCTGGGGTCACCACTCAGGGTGCCCATGGGTCTTCCCTCATGGGCTTGACCTTTTGGCATCATCCATCAGGATGGCATGTAGTTGCGAGAATACACACTTCTATTATTGTTGTGATAATCATAACGACTTTATGATTTGCAAGTATGAATATCCAAACTGATAAGTTGTATTCAATGTGATGAATCATCTGGGAAACTCTTCAGGAAACTAATGCAATTAACCATAATTAACCACATACCTGTCAGGCTGATTCAAGACACAATTAATGCAATCAATGCAAGAAATCGAATTGGCAATCAAGCACACAAAGAGATCCGAAAATATGCATTCAATTTCCTATTATTGATCATGCCATCAAGATCTATTAAACCTAGCTCGTTTCCTAGGGTTCCTAGTCCACTTTTAGGGTTTCCATTGCAATTAGGGTTTCACTTCATTTATACTATTTAAAACCCTAATTTTATGCAATTACTCACAAACCCTAATTATCTCATCTATTCTTCACAAAAGATATTAAGGTTACCTTTTAACCACATATAACCTTAGTTTCATATTAAAGGCACAATTAGTAATCAATTAAGTCCATTATGCCTCTTTTACATTAAAACTACCATTTTTATCCTTTTAAGTCATGCCATGATCATTAGGCCCAATTATCATCTTTGGTTCCTTTCAAATTAACAACTTATCTTTCATGAACTCTATTTATCACTAATTCCACCTTTATCCATTAGAAAACCGTAATTACCATATTAAGGGTATTTAACCACAATTAGGAACCTTTATATTCAAAATAGCTTAGAACCATCATATCTCAACTTTATTCATGAATTTGAATAATTAAAGCCATTAAGAGTCACAATTACTAACTTTAGGGTTTCAAGGCCCATTACAGCTCATTTATGAACATGAAACTCTAAATTAAACTAATTACGTGCAAAGTTCATCCTTTTTTGTTCTTAATGTACCTTTTTATAATTAACAGGTTAATATCAACATTAATCATCCATAAACCCCTTCTAAAAACATCAATCATCTCAAATTAGGGTTTCTTAATCATTAAAACATTAAAGTTGTTAACTTCCAATACTTTTCGCATTGTAAGAGGAATTAGCTTTTAAAACTATTTTTAATGAATTCCTCTCATTTTTCTGAGAAACTTTCATATTTTATACACATTCTTCCGAGCTACCAATAAAAAGATATGATTTTTGCAAAATTAACTTTCTTGGACCACGTCGCCAAACCCATGCAACGTAGCACAGTCGATTGAAAACATAATCAAATGATCGGATTACCCCCGCGTAAGTGGTTGGCGCTTCAGCCCACAGAGGGGAATTTCTGTCCAACGCACACTTGGTCGTCTTCCAGCTCCCGTGACCTAGCGTTGCCCCCTGCAACAGCTTGGGGGAGGGTTTCCTCCCTCCATCCTTGGCTCCTCAGCACCCGCGAAGATCCCACTGCCTCTGCCACCCCCCGTCGCACCTGTGGAGGTCTCAAAACATGGTCGAGGTGGTGTGGACTGGGTTCGATAGTTTGCTACTCGGGGTCGTCCTATGTAGCTGAGTTGCAGCTGCTGCGCCTGCATTAGGGAACGACCACGATGGCGAAGCTACTTCCTGATATCATGAAGCATCAGGCTTCCCTCACAACTCCCTCTTGCGGCCTCGTGGCTTCATGATCTCACTGCTTCTTTTTAGTTAAGGTTTTTGGGTGGGTGCATGGTTGGAGATGAGTGGGAGACAAGGCAACTCAAGGCTATTGGGTTCGTCCCTTATATAGGGATAGATAGCAACACCCTAGGGTGCTTGCCCACGAAGAAACAAGGCCCCTTCTAAAAAAGGAAACCTACTTTCCTTAAACAAGTATAAGATTTCTCTTTTTAAATAATTCCTTTATTATCTATGATCCTTGGATATTAAGGAATTCAAAAATTATTTCTTTTATCTTCTTGTTCTTGGATTTTAATTCATTAGACACGAAAATTATATTTTCCTTTAGTAGAAAATACCTCCTTTTTAATAATACCACAATATTCATTCATTATACATCATATTGTCCTCTTATTTTGTATTATTTAGCATTTTCTCTTTGTTTTTCTCCATTGGCTCCTTAGACTCCAAGAAACTCTAATATTTTGAAATCCTTTTTAGTGGGTACTCATTATCCTTCTAGATGCATCTATATCCATTATTTCTCATTATCTTACTTATTTCTCTATTAAAATATCTCTTTTTGAGGATTTCTCTTTATCTCTCTTTTTATTTTCCTTATTGGAATTCCTTTTAACATTAGTAACCTTATGGATACGAAAATCCACCAAATATAACTCAATTATACCTCTTTCCACTTATTTCCCACATTTTATCATTGTTTTCAATTTCTTTCTTAATAAAGAAATACTTAATTGATCTTTTCTTTTCTTGTTGCATTATTTTTGCAACTTTGGACTCGTTGTAACCCAAGGAATCCAAGAGGCACGAAATCCACCTTTAGATAGCATTCTTTTGTCTTCTAGAGGTTTCTACATCTTTCTTTTCTCCATCTCTTATTAATAATGGAGTTTCTTTTGTCTTTTCCTTGTTATTGGGCCCAATAGCCAATAAAGCCCACAAAACAACCAACAAGGCTATTGTAAATGGAATCCATTTATTCAAAACAAATTATATTATTATTTTTTCAAATATCTTTAATATGAGAAATTACATTTCTCAACAAAAGAACCCAAAAATTGGGGTTGTAACATCCTTCCCCTCTTATAGAAATTTTGCCCTCAAAATTCTACCAGGCATACAAACAAATAGGATAAGCCTTTCTTATGTCCATCATGGCTTCCATGTAGCCTCACCCTTTCCATGGTGCTTCCCAAGAACCTTCATCATCTCATATTCTTCCATATGAGTTCTTACTTACCTTGGTATATCGTACCCTCATAGTGACTCAGGACATTTCAGCCCCTCATCAAGCTGAATAGGTTCAGGGCTCAACACATGGCTTGGGTACCTCACATAGTTCCCTAGATCAGACTCTTGGAACAGATTACATATCATGTTATCCTGAGGGGTAAGGCTAAACACAACCATCTCCACCAATCCATCTCAAATGGACCATGCAATCGGGACTCAACTCTTTCTTAGCTATAACTTAGAGGGGTCAGATTTTCACATCACATACTCTCCCACAGTGAACTGCATGTCAGTCTACTTTGCATCAGCTCATGACTCATGTCTCCCCTGGGCTCTCCCTCAGCCATTGCATGATCAAAGCGACTTCATCTGCACACATTGTGGTTCTTTTTTTACCTTCGTGAGGCCCCTTCACCATCATCATCTCAATGAAGTGGTGACCGACACAACCTCCCTTGCATAGCTTCTTTACATCTCGATACTGGCTATGGTGGTTATCAATACATCTTACAGAGGACAAGAATTGTCTCTATGTATCACCTTGAATGAGCACACATTCTCTCATCAGACCCTCTAGTCTGGATTGTCCTATTAGTTAGGGGTGATAAACTATACTAACATCGAGTTCTTCATGTATCTACTTCCACTACATGGAAGCGAATCTTTAGGTTATACTCAAGAACCTTTGAACTCGCATCATGGTGTAGTTGAACCATCTCTCTCTTATATGTAGTTCAACTGGATCTGTCCCTTGACAATATTCTTTCTTTCTCAGGTCATCTAGGTAAGGCGATCTACCATAGACCATATTGCATCTTGACCTTCCTTTGTCTAGGGGAGACTTACCACAACATCCATAGTGATCAACTCCCAATCCCCCTCGGGGACTCTTCATCCTCTATACCTACTCAGTGGGTTACTGGTGTTCGTCCTTCACCTCCTGACATGCATGGCGACAAGCCACATGCAACTTCATCTTAGGTATCCCAAGTACTACCACAACTTACTATCTTAGTAGTACCACAGTGTATGATGAACTTAAGATCATGATCTCCTGTATGTCATAATTCCTCAATATTGATTCCTCATAAACCCTAAACCACTCTAGTCATCACCGTCTTTTTCAAAGAAGTGCATCTAAGGTTCTACAACCATCCCTTTTATTGCATCAAGGCCTAGGCTGGCTAACCAAACAACTACTAACTTGTTCAACAGATCTCGTTACATCCGAGTGTTAGCCCAAACATACCTCCTTTTTCAAACTTAGGGTTAACCTAACAACCTCTTCTAGCCTCTAGCTAACTAGGTAGCTACATCTCAACCAGGACATCCATTATCACCTCACATCCTTCTGTGTTGAAAACATACACCTCCATGTATTTCACTTATCATCTCATCTCGAACTCTAAGTTTGCCTTCATCAAGAACACCCTGAGCTCATCCTCTTGGTTATCAAACTCAACTTTGTATAACTTGCAAATTCCACATAACTCATGATAAAACATCCTCACAAGATGACTACCTTAGTTCTCTTGATGTTTGTAAACCATCTACATATCATTTACTCCACAAGGGTATGTTATCATCTCTATCCTCATACCTCATAGCAACATTCCAACTCACATCATCTTTATCCTTGGTGTATGGCATGCGTACTATCCTATCTCTCACTCCCATGACAAGCGGAAATAAGCATTTGGCGGCCGTCCAAACACAAAGTTCTTCCTATTCCAAAAGTAGAGATGGTACATCCCACATTGCCAGTACACCTTCAAAACTAAGTTGAAACGTGAAACTTATGTCTCTACATCACAAACATCTCGATATCAAAGTTACTTCCATGGAAAACTGGTCTCAAACCTACTTGGGTCACCACACAATCCTTGGTCATCTCCTCTAGGTCTATAGGGTGCCGGCACTTTTGGGGTCATCCCTCTTCCCTTATGCATCCAGAGAGTGTCGTCCTCATCTGCCCTTTGGGTCCCATGAGTTCATGAAGGTGATCAATCTCCTAACCCATGGCCCTCAGACAATGATAGATGTTACCTCCCAACCCTATGGTCATGTGCAACTAGGGAATTAGGCAACTCCTACTTCCATCGGTCTTATCCCTACCTGACCCTAGGATAGACTTAGGATAGTACATGTCTAACTCAGAACCTTATCCAAGTTTCCATCATCTCTCTCTGCATTCCTGGGCTATCTTTCATCCTTACACAGGGGTCATGGCGACCTGTCTACCTTGGTCAGGCCCCATACCGGTTACCTCCATGGTAACACATCCATGTGCACTTAGAGATGGTTATCTATGGGTCTACAGGTTCATTCTCTTACTATGTACTTTTCACTTAGCTTCTCAAGATCCTATTGAGACCTCTTTAGGTTACCTCAAAACCAACAAAACCAGTATACACCCTACACAAGGGTCCCTCTCCCAGGATGGGAGGAAACTACACCTTGATAACAAAGGTCACAAATGTCCTTATGTCTAGGGTTTACATCATGATTAACCCTAGCAAGCTATTAAGGTACAAGCAGACCACCTACTAAACCATGCTAGGTCATACTTGTTCTCATTCCTCAACATTGGATCAAGATCATACCTTCTCATGTCACCAACTTAGTTGTGAGGGGTTCACCAAACATACCTTAAACTTAAGGGGTTTCCCTTTCCTCTAAACATGAGGAGTACCATGCTCGAATCTATAAAAACTCAAATCTCATCATGAGAATCAGGTACACCACTTCCCCTAGGTTCACTTTTCTGATGTCCAACTGTCTGCTCAACTTTTTAACCACTAGACAAGCATGTACAGGGTATGACATGCACTTCCCATTATCATATCACTTGAACAACACTTTAGAGTGGAGTCCTCCTCAAGCAGAACCAACAAGGTATAAGGCCTCACAACCTGTTATTAAACCTCTTCAAGGTCTAAGGAACTCTTCTTCCCATCTCAGAAGGTAAACACATATACCATAGGCACATAGGTACCATAAGCCTCATCTTCTCTCTAGGGTTTGGTTCCTATAAAGACAACCAAGATACCATCAGTGTTACAACCCCAGTTTTGGGTTCATTTGATGAGAAATGTAATCTCTCATATTGGAGATATTTGGACAAATAATGATGTTATTTCATTTATAATAGCCTTGATGATTTTGTTGTGGGCTTTATAGGCTATTGGGCCCAATAACAAGGAAATTCAATTAATTAATGAATAATTGAGAATTTGAGAAAAGAAAGATGTGGAAACCTCTAGAAGGCAAAAGAATGTAATCCAAAGATGGATTTTAACCTGTTTTGATGATGTAATTGCAAGGTTTAGGGTTTTAAACCTAATATGTTAATTAATATGCTTAGAAACCCTAAATTAGGGAAAAAGAAAAGAAAAGTACTTATAATCCAAAATTAGGGTTTCCTGTTAATAAAAGATGAAATTAGAACCTTTTGTGAAAGAAAGATGAAATAATTAGGGGTTGCAAGTGATTTGGTAAAATTAGAGTTTAAAGTAATAAAAATGAGGTGGAACCCTAATTATGCTCAAAACCCTAAAAAGGACAAATAACCCTAAGAAACAACTAGGATTAATAAATCATGATGACATGATTAATGATAGAAGAATTGGATGCCTTTTCAGGATCAACCTGTGTGTACTTGATTGATTTCTTGATTGGTTGAGTTATTTCTGCATTCAAGTCTGCTTAACAGGTATGTGGTTACGCTTATGAATATCTCGAGTTAGTTTCCAAAGTTTTCATCGATGTCATGAATTAATTGTTGGATGAATTTAATTCATGCAAGCTATAATGTGGATATGACTATCACATAAGATATGTGCCTACTAGATCAGATCCTTGTCCCCTCTGTGACTTAATAGTTGACCTAGTACATGGCTACCTATAGGGTAGGTCCATCAGGTCATTGGATGACTTAGTACATGGCTACCAATGGGGTAGGACCATCAAGTCACTTTGAGTTAGATATTAGGATACCTGTGGGTAGTGCCATGTGACTCTATTACCCTATGTATTGGCTACCTGTAAGGTAGGAACATGGGGATAAGAATCTACCTAAAAGAGAGGTGGCATACAAGTCCACTGCAGGGACAACACAAAGTTGGGGGATAGGTAAGGATTGAGTAGTATGGCTTAAAATGTAATATTGGTTGTTAAATGATTAATTGAATGATTATGTTGTTAACATAGTTGCACATTATTTGTTTCCCCCACATACCAGCTTCTTGCTGACCGACATTTTGTTTGTCGGCATTTTAGGTACAAATGAAAAGAACAAACAGTAAAGTGGCATATGTGAAATTAAATGAGAACTAACATGCACAGGAGGATTAGTTAGATTAGTATCTTCATGGATAGAAGTTTAGAAACCCCAGTGTTTAAAAGGTATGCAAAGTTTTATTTTATACCAATTTTTAGTTTAGTTGGTAAAATTTATTAATTGTTATTGATTATTTGTCGAACCTTTGATCCGGGTTATTGATTAATGACTCTGACCTTTCGGTCTCCCTTAATTGAGGGTTATCGGGAGGCGGGGTTGTTACAATTGGTATCAGAGCATAGGTTCCTCACTTAATCTTTAATAATTAGTGAATTTTACAAACTTCATAGAACCCAAGGGAGTTATTAGAGGATTGTCTGAAGGACTGAGGTGTCTAGAAAAGGATCACGTCGGGGGTTGGCAATATTTTCCTCCGCACCACTAGTCAGAATACGAGGACTCCCAGATTGTATGATTGTTTGGCTGATATCTTAGGATATGACTTGAAATAAGATACCTTTATAACTCTCTCATCTTGTTCATCCCTTCTCAACTCAAATTCTATTAAGGGCCTTAAGGATTAGAGTTTTCTCTCTTCTCCTCACCCTCTTGAGGTATGGGTAAGGATAATAAGGTCTAAGGAATCCTCCTCCAAATTAATGAAAAGCGTGTAAATAATATGTCATGGACATAAGCTTAATAGATTAAGTGCAAACTAAAGAATAGATACATGCTTAGGTCGTATGAAATGAGTTGTCATTGCCCTCAGGAGAGACCTGAGGATAGACCTCCTTGGTAGGAGGATGAGTACAGAGAGTTAGTCTTGGAGGTAGAGACCTCCATTAAAAGTAGAGACCTAGCACATCCTTTGAGGATGATGTTAACCCTAACCCTAAGTGAAGGTTAGAGAGAGAGATGACATGATGAGTTAGATGTCATGGTAGACCAGGTGATTGGATAGACATTCCTTGGATGCCATATGAGCCATGAGAAGTTGATTACCAAGTACCTTTGGCAACCCAACTCTAGAAAGGGTCGTGCATGTTAGAGTGAAGGATAGCTCCTTCAATGATGAGGTTAGTGAAGAACCTATAGAAACCTTATGGGTTGCAAGTAGGATATAGTTCGCACCCAGAGTACTTCAGTAGTATGAGCAGTAAGTTAAAATCGAGGCCAGAAGGACAGGATGGATGGCTTATGAGATAAGCTTAAGGGGCTATGGACAATCATGAGCAAACATAAGCTTGAGTATAGGCTTCACCCACGTAGAGGTATACCTGTGAGATTGATCCTTCATGGAGAGAGGACCTCTAGTAGTATGGTTGGATGTGGAGTTATATCTAAAGAGAGAAAGTAGGACCCCAACAAGAAGATTGGAAGCCTAAAACCCCAAGATATGAGGAACAATGGGAGTTGAGGATGATGCGATCTAAGTGGACGGTAGTGGTTGCCTTATGCTTGACCCATGGAGGCTGATGATATCTTGGTTTCCTTTAGAGGAACCAAACCCTAGAGAGAGGATGATGCTTCTGGTACCTATGTGCCTATGCTATAAGTGGTTACTTGCTGAGATGAGACAAAGAGTGTCTTAGACCCTGAGGAAGTTTAAGTAACTAGTTGTGAGGCTTTATACCTAGATGGTTGTCTTTGAGGAGGACTTAACTCTGAGGTGTTGCTTATATAAAAGGATCATGGAAGTACATGACATACCTTGGACATGCTTGATTTGTGGTTAAGAGATTGAGCATGAAGTTGGACACCCAAAGGTGAACCTAGGGTTCCTAGGCCTAAGAGGGGAAGCAGTGTATCTGATGCTCATGATGAGATTTAAGTCTCTATAGTTTCGAGCATGGTACTCCTCAGGTGTAGAGGTAAAGGAAATCCCTTAACTTAAGGGTATGTTTGATGAACCACTCACAACTAAATTGATCTAATGTTGAGGATGAGAACAAGTGTGACCTAGCATGGTTTGGTCTGCTTATGCCTGAGTAGCTTGCTGGGGTTAAGCATGCTCATGTGGATGTAAACCATGGACATAAGGGTGTTTGTGACCTTTGTTATTAAGGTGTAGATTCCTCCCATACTGGGAGAGGGACCCTTTTGTAGGGTGTATACCAGTTTTTTTAGTTTTAAGGTAACCTAAAGAGGTCTCATATGATCTTGAGAAGCTAAGTGAAGAGTACATGGTAAGAGAATGAACTTGTAGACCCATAGTTAACCATCTCTTAGTGCATATGGATGTGTTACCATGGAGGTAACCGATATGGGGGCCTGACCAAGGTAGGCAGGTCGCCATGATCCCCATGAAAGGATGAAAGACAGCCCAAGAATGCAGGGAGAGATGATGAAAGGCTTGGGTGAGGTTCTATGTTGGACATGTACTATAATAGAATGCTAAGTCTATCCCAGGGTCAGGTAGGGAGAAGACCGATGGAAGTAGGATTTGCCTAATTCCCTAATTGCACATGACCATAGGGTCGGGAGGGAAGAACTATCATTGTCTGAGGGCCATGGGTTAGGAGATTGATCACCTTCATGAACTCATGGGACCCAAAGGGCAGATGAGTAGGGCACTCTCTGGATGCATAAGGGAAGAGGGATGACCCTAAAAGTGCCGGCACCCTATAGACCTAGAGGAGATGAACAAGGATTGTGTGTGGACTCAAGTAGGTTCGAGATCAGTTTTCCATGGAAGTGATTTTGATATCATGATGTTTGTGATGTAGAGACATATGTGGCACATTGCAACTTAGATTTGAAGGTGTACTGGCAAGGTGGGATGTACCATCTCTACTCTTGGAATAGGAAGAACTCTGTATTTGGACTGTAGCCAAATGCTTATTTCCTCTTGTTATGGGAGTGAGACATAGGATAGTACGCATGTCATACACTAAGAATAGAGATGATGTGAGTTGGAACGTTGCTACAAGGTATGAGGACAAAGATGATAACATACCCTTGTGGAGTGAATGATACATGGAGGTGTATGTCATCAACATTACCTAATACCTACGGATGTGAAGTGATAATGGATGCTCTTGTTGAGATATAGATGCCTAGTTTGGCTAGAGACTAGAAGACGTTGTTAGGCAAACCCTACGTGTGAGAAAGAAGATATGTTGGCTAACACTCGGATATAACGAAGTCTGTTGAACAAGTAAATGGTTGTGTGGTTATCTAGCCTAGTCCTTGATGTAATGGAGGGATGGTTGTAGAACCTCAGATGCACTTCTTTGGATAGGAAGGTAATAAAACCTTGATGAGAGTGGTTTAGGGTTTCTGAGGAATCGATCTTGAGGAATCGTGACATACAGGAGATCATGATTTTAAGAGCACCATACACCGTGGTACTACCAAGATAGTAAGTGATAGTAGCACTTTGGATGCTTAATATGAAGTTGCATGTGGCATTTGGCCATGCAAGCCGGGGGTGAAGGACAAACACCAGTAACCCATTGCTTTGACATAGAGGATCAAGAGTCCTCGAGAGGGAGTGGGAGTTCAACACTATGGAAGTTGTGGTAAGTCTCCCCTTGACCAAGGAAGGTCAAGATGCAATATGGGTCCTGGTAGATCGCCTTACCTAGATAACACAAGAAAGAAAGAATGTTGTTAAAGGACGGATTCTGTTGAACTACACAAGAGAGAGAGATGGTTCAACTACACCATTATGCGAGTTCAAAATTTCTTGAGTATGACCTAAAGGTTCACTTCCATAAGGTGGAAGTAGGAACATGAAGAACTCCATGTTAGTACAGTTTATCACCCCTTACTAATGGTTAGTATGATCCAGACTAGAGGGTCTGAGGAGAGCATGTGTGCTCATTCAGGGTGATACATAGAGACAGTTCTTGTCCTTTGTAAGATGTGATGATAACCACCATAGACTATATCGGGATGAAAGAAGTTCTAGAAGGAGGTTGTGTTGGTCACCACTTCATTAAGATGATGTTGGTGAAGGAGGCCTCGTGAAGGTCAGAAAAGAACCACAATGTGTGCAGATGAAGTCGCTTTGATTGTACAATGGCTGAGAGAGAGAGCCCAGTGGTGACATGAGTCGCGAGCTGATGCAAAGTAGACTGACATGCAGTTCACTGTGGGAGAATATGTGATGTGAAAATATGACCCCTCTAATCTACAACTGAGAAAGTTGAGTCCCCGATATATGGGTCCATTTGAGATGGATTGGTGGAGATGGTTGTGTTTAGCCTTGCCCCTCAGGATAACATGATGTGTAATGTGTTCCATGAGTCCGATCTAGAGCACTAGGTGAGGTACCCAAGCCATGTGCTGAGCCCTGAACCTATTCAGCTTTTGAGAGGCTGAAATGTCCTGAGTCACCTATGAGGGTATGATATACCAAGGTAAGAAAGAACTCAGATGGAAGAATATGAGATGATGAAGGTTCTTGGGAAGCACCATGGAAAGGGTGAAGCCACATGGCATCCCTGATGGATGTATGAAAGGCTTATCATGAACTGTTTGTTTGCTGATGGAATTTTGAGGACAAAATTCTTATAATAGGGGAAGGATGTTACAACCCCAGTTTTGGGTTCATTTGATGAGAAATGTAATCTCTCATATTGGAGATATTTGGACAAATACTGATGTAATTTCATTTACAATAGCCTTGATGATTGTGTTGTGGGCTTTATTGGCTATTGGACCCAATAACAAGGAAATTCAATTAATTAATGAATAATTAAGAATTTGAAAAAAGAAAGATGTGGAAACCTCTAGAAGGCAAAAGAATGTAATCCAAAGATGGATTTTAACCTGTTTTGATGATGGAATTGCAAGGTTTAGGGTTTTAAACCTAATATGTTAATTAATATGCTTAGAAACCCTAAATTAGGGAAAAAGAAAAGAAAAGTACTTATAATCTGAAATTAGGGTTTCCTGTTACTAAAAGATGAAATTAGAACCTTTTGTGAAAGAAAGATGAAATAATTATGGTTGCAAGTGATTTGGTAAAATTAGGGTTTTGAAGTAATAAAAATGAGGCGGAACCCTAATTATGCTCAAAACCCTAAAAAGGACAAATATCATGATGACATGATTAATGATAGAATAATTGGATGCCTTTTTAGGATCAACCTGTGTATACTTGCTTGATTTCTTGATTGGTTGAGTTATTTATGCATCCAAGTCTGCTTAATAGGTATGTGGTTACGCTTATGAATATCTCAAGTTAGTTTCCGAGGTTTTTCAAAGTTTTCATCGATGTCATGAATTAATTGTTGGATGAATTTAATTCATGCAAGCTATAATGTGGATATGACTATCACATAAGATACGTGCCTACTAGCTCAGATCTTGGTCCCCTCTATGGCTTAATAGTTGACCTAGTACATGGCTACCTATGGGGTAGGTCCATCAGGTCATTGGATGACTTAGTACATGGCTACCAATGGGGTAGGACCATCAAGTCACTTTGAGTTAGATATTGGGCTACATGTGGGTAGTGCCATGCGACTCTATTACCCTATGTATTGGCTACCTATAAGGTAGGACCATGGGGGTAAGAATCTACCTAACAGAGAGGTAGCATACAAGTCCACTGTAGGGATAACAAAGAGTTGGGGGATAGGTAAGGATTGAGTAGTATGGATTAAAATGTAATCTTGGTTGTTAAATGATTAATTGAATGATTATGTTGTTAACATAGTTGAACATTATTTGTTTCCCCCACATGCCAGCTTCTTGCTGACTGACATTTTGTTTGTCGGCGTTTTAGGTAAAAATGAAAAGAACAAATAGTAAAGTGTCCTATGTGGAATTAAATGAGAACTAACATGCACAGGAGGATTAGTTAGATTAGTATCTTCATGGATATAAGTTTAGAAACCCCAATGTTTAAAAGGTATGCAAAGTTTTATTTTATACCAGTTTTCACTTTAGTTGGTAAATTTTATTAATTGTTATTGATTATTTGTCGAACCTTTGATTCGGGTTATTGATTAATGGCTCTGACCTTTCAGTCTCCCTTAATTGGGGGTTACCGAGAGGCGGGGTCATTACAATCAGCCTCCAGGGATCAAGCATGAGGCAATCACTGTCATCCACTTAGGTCGCATCATCCTCAACTCCCCACTATTTCTCATATCTAGGAGTCTAAGCTTCCAACCTTCTTGCTTGGGTCCTACTCTCTCTCTCTAGAGCTAACTCCACAACCAACCTAACTACTAGAGGTCCTCCCTCCAAGAAGGTGGATCAAGCTCACAAGCATACCCCTACATGGGTGAAGCCTATACTCAACTCATGTTCACTCAAGATTACCCATAGCCCTTTATACTAATCTCATAAGCTATCCAACATACTTTTCTAGCCAGGGTTTCAACCTACTGCCCGCACTACTGACGTAATCTGGGTGCATGTTATGCCCTACTCACCGGTCCATAGGGTTTCTAGAGGTTCTTCACTAACCTCATCATTGAAAGAGTTATCCTTCACTCTAACATGCACGACCCTTTCCAGGGTTGAGTCACCAAAGGTACTAGGTCATCCATCCTCACATGGCTCATATCATCATGGATATCTAAACTAAAAGCATGTCCACATGGTCTACCATAACATCTAGCTCATTGTGTCATCTCTCTCTCTAGCCTTCACTTAGGGTTAGGGTTAGCATCATCCTCAGAGGAAGCACCAGGTCTCTACTCATAATGGAGGTCTCTACCTCCAAGACTAACTCTCTCTACTCATCCTCCTATTAAGAAGGTCTAGCCTCATATCTCTCCTGAGGGCATGACAACATATGTCATACGACCTAAGTATGCAACTATTCTTTAGTTTACACTTAAACTATTAAGCTTATGTCGATGACATCTTATTTACATGCTTTTCATTAATTTGGTAGAGGATTCCTTAAACCTTTTTTAGGAAGGATGGAGGATCCTATGATTGGGACCCCCCGTCATAAATTAATTAAGCTACATCAGTCGTAGCAATGTTTACAAGACATGCAAGAAAAAACCGAGAAAAGGAAAAACTAGCTACTTGTCCCCTTTGTGCCATAGTGGCAACTTCGTGGGCAAGCTTGTTACATTTATGACTAACATAGGAAATACTGCAAAAAAAACTGACTTTTTAAAATAGTGATGTCCTTGGCTAGAAAACCCACATAATCTCTTCTCATGGTGAGATCACTACAGGCTTGGACAACTTCAAGGGCATCCAATTCCATTTCCACCTGTCCCACACCATAGCTACTCGCCCATTGGAGTGCTGCTCTCAATGCAAAATATTCTACCATTGCTATACCCATTCCATTGCTGACCTTCTCGCCTGCCACACCCATCAAGGTGCCCTCGCTGTCTCGCATCACCATTATAATGGTTTTCACCCCATCTTCCCCACATGTAGCGTCCACATTAACCTTTACCCTTCCCGATGCTGCCTTGATCCATTTTGGTGTTGCATCCTCTCCCGGTTGTGCACTGCTATTCCTCCTCATATGCTTCTCACTCCTTGTATATTTAATCATTGTCAGTGCTGCTTGAAATAAGAAGTTGCTATGTACCTCACCATCTTAGAAGACCCTCTTGTTACGCCTTCTCCAGATAGCCCACATGGCTGCAACGATCACCTCTTTGTCCTCTCTTTCCAAAGCTTCCCCCGTGGTGATTTTATATTTTTATCTTTGTAATCATCCACACACTTTTGGGTCCCCCGTTCCAAGAGATCCCATATCTCAGTTGCGTTTGGACAGCAGAAGAGCATGTATGGAATGGACTCCTTTTCCGACATACAGAGATGACATGTACCATCATCGGTGCAGTGCCGGTCAAACAGCCTTCCTTTGGTTGCTAATCCTCCAGTGCATACCCTCCAAAGGAAATGTGTAGCCTTGGTTATCCACCCCCCTCGCCATATGTGTTGCCATAACTTTTATCCTTGCTGCGCTGAGTGTCTTCGGGCTTCCTCCTTGCCAAGCATACCGAGCTAGTACGCAGAACAGACTGTGAAGGTCCCTTTATTTTCCGGCCACCAATACCATGCATCGCTTTGTTCCCCTATGCTAAGGGGGATAGCACATATTTTCTCTACATATCTCGTCGAGAAGCACTCCTCTAGCCGAATAGTATCCCACTTTTGTTTGCCCAGTATCATAAGATCTTGTACTTTCCTGTAGAGTGTGTCTTCCAAAGGCTTGAAGTGCGCAAGAGTGTCCATCTCCCCAGGAAGCCATGTATCCTCCCAAATGTCCACATCTTTCCCATTTCCTATTCTCCATTCAATTCCTTCCTTTAGAAAAGACTTCTCCCCCCATAGACTCCTCCATGTGTAGCTGGGATTGTAGCTTCCCAAATAGAAGTTCTCGGAAAGTATTTGGCCTTCAACACTTTATGCATAAGGGAATGCATATTGACCCCTAACCTCCATAGCTGCTTGGCTAGGAGGGCTTGGTTGAAGATATGGAAATTCCAAAAACCAAGACCTCCCAACCTTTTTGGTTTGCACATATTCTCCCAGCTCATCCAAGCTAGCTTCCTCTCATTTCCTTTTTCTCCCCACCAGAACCTTGCTATTATTCTTTGAATCTCGTCAAAAGTGCCCTCCGAGATTTGAAAAATACTCATCACATATGTTGGAATAGCATGTGCCACTTCCCTTATGAGGACCTCCTTTTCGGGTTTGGACAGTAGTTTCTTGGACCAACCTTGTAGCTTTTTCCATATCCTTTCTTTTCTGAAACTGAAAACCTGCTCCTTCGATCTACCAATGGTCGTTGGAAGGCATAGGTATTTTGCATTCCGGTCCACCTCCTTAACTTGCAGCACCCCCTTTAGTTCTTCCTTCTTTGTGGTCATCGTCCCTTTGTTGAAAACTACCTCTGTCTTGGATAGGTTGATCTGTTGCCCGGATGCCTGTTCGTACTGGATGATAATTTCAGCTATATTCAAGCATTCAGACGAGGTTGCTCTAGTAAAAAGGATGTTGTCATCTACAAAGAAAAGGTGAGATATGCGTGGTGCCCCTCTACACAGGGTAATTTTGTGTATCAGGTTGTCATGTGCAGCGGTACTTAATAAGGTGGAGAAAGCTTTTGCACATATAATAAAAAGGTAGGGGGAAAGAGGGTCACCCTGGAGAAGTCCCTGTGCAGGCTATGTTTTCCTGGTTCAGTCCCCATTGACGGCAAACATGTGTTGGATAGATGTTACGCAGTCTTGAATCTTTTCCCTCCACTTCAACCCGAAGCCCATCCTCTCCATAATGTGGTTTAGGAAGCTCCATTCAATTCTGTCATAAGCTTTGGACATGCCCAACTTCAGAGCTATACTGCCTTTCTTTTTTCCTTTATCCCTTTTCATAGCATGGAAGAGCTCATATGCGATAAGAGCATTATCAGTTATCATTCTCCCCGGTATAAAAGCACTCTAATTCTCTGATATGATACTGTTCATAAGAGGTTTTAATCTATTTGTCATCACCTTAGAAGCCAGCTTATAAAGAACGTTGCACAAACTAATAGGATGGAAGTCCCCTACCATTGTGGGCTTCTCAGTTTTTGGGATCAACACCACTAGAGTATCGTTTATCTCCTCTATGTTGCGCTCCCCTTTCCACCAACCCTTTATATAGTTTGACACGTCTTGACCCGCGATGCTCCAGTAATTTTGGTAAAACATCGCCTTCATACCATCCGGCCCCGGTGCTTTGTTCAGGTGCATTTGATTAAGTGTTGTTTGGATTTCATCATCAGTAATATCTCTTTCAAGATTTGTATTCTTCTCGTCATTTATCATCTTCTTGATGCCCCTAGAAGCTTGTTCAAAACCCGTGGGGTTGTTGGTTTGAAATAGTTGGGAGAAATATTTGGAAATGATGGTTGCACTGTGATCATCATCTTTTCTAAGAACACCCTGCTCATCTTCAAGACTTGTAATCCAATTTCTCCTCTTTCTATTAGATGCCTTTTGGTGAAAGTAAGTCATATTACGGCCCCCTCCTTTAACTCTTTTACATGTGCCCTTGCTGTCCAGTATTCCTCATATTTTAGGAGCCAATATTGTAGATCTTTTGATATATCCTCGGCCCTTTGAAGTGTGTTATGATCTGGGGGGCGGGATTGTACTCTTTTCAGTTCATCTTCAAGTTCATTGATCTTCTTTTTCCTGTTCCCAAACTTATTTGCAGCCCACATATTAAGATGATCTTTGCAAGAATTCATCTTTGCCTTCATGTCACTGTTGTTTGTAGATGTCCACGCCTCTTTGATAATAGTTTTACATTCCTCCTCTCAAGCCCACATAGGATCAAATGCAAAGTAATGTCTTCTCCTTCTTCTATTTTTGTCCCTCTTTTCCGCCATCAAGATAATAGGACCATGATCTGATTCATATATAGGCAAATGGATGATCTTGTAGTGGTTGAAGAGGTCACACCAACTAATCTCAGGTAGATACCTGTCAAGACGTTCATGTACTAGAGTCCTCTCAGAAAGCCCCCTTCTCCATGTAAAAATATTTCCTTCAAAACCAACATCCACCAGGCCGCAATCATCAATGGTATCCTGGAAACTTTGCATGAACTTTTCCTCCCGTGGTGGGCCCCCACTTTTTTCACTATGTGAGACGATCTCATTAAAGTCACCAAAGAAAAGCACCGGTTCTTCAGTCTCAGATTTTAATCTTCTCATCAAGTCCTAGGTTTTTGATTTGCTATGCTGGTCCGTCCATCCATAAATCCCAATGGCCCGCCACGTGATACATGTAACTCTGTCTCTGACAAGATTGGAAACATGTCTATTTGAGTAGTTGAGCACTTCATCTTCTGTGTCTTTCCACCAGAAACCTATGCCCCCTGCCCGGCCAACACTAGAGATGCATAGACCATCTTTGTAGCCACAGCTTTTTTGGATTCCTTCGAGATTCTTTCCTGCAATAATAGTTTCCATAACGAAAACTATGTTTGGGTGCTCTCTACAAAACTAGGATCGGAAAGCTGTACACATGTCAGGGTCACCCAAACCCTGACAATTCCAGCTGAAGATTTTCATTGTCCTTCATAGGATTGGACACCTCCAATCTCCGCTACTTGGGTCTCATAGACCCCGGTTAATTTGGGACCACATCGATTGATTTGTTTTTCCTTCTTCTCGCCAGTACCCGCATGAGAGAAATCATCAAGCTCCATATCACACCATTCTGAGTTCATGTCCCTCTTCCCAATCACTCTTTTCGACACCACCACATCCTCTGGAATGCCGAGACGGGCACCTCTGCTCATCTTGTACACCCAAGGATGATGCTTCTTCTTTGCTTTATTTGAATTGGCACCCTATTTTGACTTTATCCCTACTGCCTTCCTTCTTTGAGCTCTTGTAATTGCACATTCTTCACCCCATGGTTTGGATGCATTATGTCTCTCTGGCTCCCTTTGCTGTGTAGGCTTCATTCCCGTCAGATTTACATCTTCATAGTGTTGGTGCCCACCCTTGTCGAGAGTCACCTCCTCCTCTCCCATAATAGGTGCTTGCTCGTCGATTTTGTCATGCACATGGATAGAATGGATTTCCTCTTCAACCCCATTTCTTCCTTGGTGTAGTTCCCTGATTTCATATGGATCTTCGGCTCTGTGTCGTACAACATCCTCCCCCATTGTTTCTGACCTTCCTTCCCCCGACGCCTGCCCTCCTCCGCTCACGCCCTGCAACTCCCGTCCCCTTACTGCCACTATCACCTCTTGCACATTCACAGCCCCCAAAACCTCCCCAACATGGTGCTCGTATGGACTCTACAACATTTCATCCCTATCGCCATGACTTCACCATTCAACAACACTCCCATCGACATGATGTTGATGTTGCGTCTCTCTTCCTGCTATGTCTTCCCCCCCTTCCACCAACGTCTTTCTGCCTCCCCTCCCACCCTGCATCGCTTGCCCCACCTCTACAAAGTCCCCTACCATCTCTTTCATGGTGCACGGCGTATCCACGGTGTAACGTTTATGTGGGTGTTGTGGCTTCCCGTCCCTGCCATCGTGGCTATGATCCTCCGTCCACCTACATCCACAATGACCTCGATGCAGTGTCATTCCCTCCATCAAAGGGGACTCCCCGTCTCCCCACTCCTGCCCACTCTCCATCTCTCCCCACAGGTCATGACCCCCGCATGTGCTTTCCATCGCTACACGACCCTTCTCATGTTCCCCCACTCCTTACCCCTTGTCGCGTCGGTGTTGCATCAATGAGTGTGCTGCGATTCTCCGTTGTCTCCTTCACAACATTTCCATTCACACCGCCCGTTGTCGTCATTGTTTTGTCACCCGCCCCACACATCCTCTGATCCGCTACACCCAGAACTTCCCTACTGTGTTGATATCATGTGTGGCTCATTCTTGAAAGTGAGTTTCTGCTTCGACTTTGCATTGGTCCCGACGCTTCCTTACTCCGGACATCGTTGCCTCCACGGGGACGCCCGCACCCAATTTACCCAACGCTGTGCATGATCAGGTTCCTCTGTGGCCACTTGACAGTCATTGTCGATGTTCCCTAACTTGCCGCACAAGAAACAAAAGTTGGACAAGTGTTCATACTTCACCTCTATCTCCGCTACAGATCCCCCTTTCACCATGATCTTCAACACCCATTTCAAGGGTTTTGTAACGTCAAGTAGAACCCTAACGCGGATGGACGCCTCCCATCCCGATCCGTAAGTGTCAACACAGATCACATGTCCCACCCTTCCAGCTATGTCTATGATCATGGTGTCCCCCCTATATCCTAGAGGGAGGCCATACATCCATATCCAAAAAGGACTTTTATTGATAGTAACCTGTCCTGGTTGCTCCTTCTTCCATACCTCTTTGAACAACAACAGTCATTAATCAAAGTGCCACGACGCCCCTTCAATGACCCGTTGCCAATCCCGCCAGTGAGTGAATTTGATGATAAACACCTCCCATTCTAGCTGCTTGAAATCCGCTCTCTCCCTCAGACTCCATGCTTGAGACAAAGTCCTCTCCATCTCTATGAAATTATATGTTCGTTCCATTAGAAGTTTCCCCACCAAAGCTAGCTCTATATGATCATCCTCGTCACCGCTACCCACTGGTTGAACATCAATGGGATCATCCTCCTCCATCAGTCGAAGACATGCATACCTATCTGCTAACTCTGTTGCCATCCTGGGATAAGACCAGAAGAAAGCCACACACTTGAACCTACAAGAGATAAAACCCTAGAAGGGTGGAAAGATGTCCACTACACAGAACCCTAATCGCCAGAGAGACGGGACGAGGGGTCGGGTCTAGAAATTTCTAGGATTCCTTAAACCTTATCAACTTTACCCATACCTCAAGAGGGTGAGGAAGAGAGAAAAAAACCCTAAATATTATAATCCTTAACAACATTTGAGTTGATAAGGGATGAACAAGATGAGAGAATCCTAAAGGTATCTTATTTCGAGTCAGATCCTAAGACATTGGCCAGGCAGTCACACAAATCTAGGAGTCTTCATATTCTGGTTAGCGGTGCGGAGGAAAATATTGCCAGCCCCCAGACGTGATCCTTTTCTAGACACATATGTCTTTCAAAAAATCCTCTAATAACTCCCTCAGTTCTATGGAATTTGTAAATTTTAATAATTATTAAAGATTAAATGAGGAACCCATGCTCTGATACTAAATGTAACAACCCTGCCTCCCAGTAACCCCCAATTAAGGGAGACCAAGAGGTCAGAGTTGTTATCCCAATTATGAGGATCAAAGGTTTGACAAATAATCAATAATAATTATAAAATTCTACCAAACTATACTGAAAGTGGGTATAAAATAAAACTTTGCATACCTTTTCAAAAACTTGGATATCTACTTCTATCCCCAGTTGGAGTCTATTCTAACTAATCCTCCTTGCACTTTTAATTCTTACTTTCACAATATGTCATTTTACTATTTGTCCTTTTCAACTTTGTACCTAAAACGCTGACAACAAAACGTCGGTCAGCATATAAGAATATGTCGGTATGTGGAGACAACCAAAATTTCACACATATGGATAACAATCTAAATATCACAATCAAGTTAATTAACAAGCCAATTTACGCTTTCAATGTGACATTCTCTACCGCTTTTGCCCTAACCCTGGCATACCCTCCTTAGGGTTTCTATTTTGCCAATGACTTAAGGCCACCTTCTCAATCCCGAGCTTGGTGCCTGGGTCACCTCTCATGGTGCCCATTAGTCATTCAATAAAGACCACCTTCTCAATCCCGAGCTTGGTGTCTGGGGTCACCATTCAGGGTGCCCATGGGTCTTCCTTCCTGGGCTTGACCTTTTGGCATCATCCATCAGGGTGGCATGTAGGTGCGAGAATACACACTTCTATTATTGTTGTGATAATCATAGTGACTTTATGATTTGCAAGTATGAACATCCAAACTTATAAGTTGCATTCAATGCGATGAGTCATCCGAGAAACTCTTTGGGAAACTAATGTGATTAACCATAATTAACCACATACATGTCAGGCTGATTCGAGACAGAATTAATCCAATCAATGCAAGAAATCCAATAGGCAAGCAAGCACACAAAGAGATCCTAAAATATGCATTCAATTTCCTATTATTGATCATGCCATCAAGATCTATTAAACCTAGCTCGCTTCCTCGGGTTTCTAGTCCACTTTTAGGATTTCCGTTGCAATTAGGGTTTCACTTCATTTATACTATTTTAAACCCTAATTTTATGCAATTACTCACAAACCCTAATTATTTCATCTATTCTTCACGAAAGATATTAAGGTTACCTTTTAACCACATATAACCTTAATTTCCGATTAAAGGCACAATTAGCCATCAATTAAGTCCATTATGCCTCTTTTACATTAAAACTACCATTTTTATCCTTTTAAGTCATGCCCCGATCATTAGGCCCAATTATCATCTTTGGTTCCTTTCAAATTAACAACTTATCTTTCATAAACTCTATTTATCACTAATTCCACCTTTATCCATGAGAAAACCCTAATTACCATATTAAGGGTATTTATCCACAGTTAGGAACCTTTATACTCAAAATAGCTTAGAACCATCATATCTCAGCTTTATTCATGAATTTGAATAAGTAAAGCCATTAAGAGTCACAATTACTAACTTTAGGGTTTCAAAGCTCATTAAAGCTCATTTATGTACATGAAATTCTAAATTAAATTAATTACGTGCAAAGTTCATCCTTTTTATTCTTAATGTACCTTTTTATAATTAACAGATTAATATCAACTTTAATCATCCATAAACCCCTTCTAAAAACTTTAATCATCTCAAATTAGGGTTTCTTAATCATTAAAGCATAAAATTTGATAACTTCCTCTACTTTTCGAATTGTAAGAGGAATTAGCTTCTAAAACTATTTTTAATGAATTCCTCTCGTTTTTTTGAGCAATTTTCATATGTTATATGCATTCATCCGAGCTACCAATAAAAAGATACAATTTTTGCAAAATTAACTTACTTGGACCAATGACAGGCCGCCACGTCGCCAAACCCATGCAACGTAGCACGGTCGATTAAAAACATAATCAAATGACTGGATTACCCCCGCGTAAGTGGTTGGCGCTTCAGCCCGTGGAGGGGCATTTCCATCCAACGCACACTTGGTCATCTTCCAGCTCCCGCAACCTAGTGTTGCCGCCTACAGCGGCTCGGGGGAGGGTTTCCTCCCTCCATCCTTGGCTCCTCGGCACCCACGAAGATCCCACTGCCTCCGCCACCCTCCACCGCACCTACGAAGGTCTCAAAACATGGTTAAGGTGGCGTGGACTGGATTCGACAGTTTTCCACTCATGGCGGTCCTATGCAGCTGTTGCGCCTGCACTAGGGCACGACCACGATGGCGAAGCTGCTTCCTAGTATCATGAAGCATCAGGCTTCCCTCACAACTCCCTCTTGCCGCCTCATGGCTTCATGATCTTGCTGCTTCTTTTTAGTTAGGGTTTTTGGGTGGGTGCATGGTTGGAGATGAGTGGGAGACAAGGCTATTGGGTTCGTCCCTTATATAGGTAAAAATAGCAACGCCCTAGGGTGCTTGCTCATGAAGAAACAAGGCCTCTTCTCAAAAAGGAAACCTACTTTAAATAATTCCTTAATTATCTATGATCCTTGGCTATTAAGGAATTTGAAAATTATTTCTTTTATCTTCTTGTTCTTGGCTTTTAATTCATTGGATACAAAAATTATATTTTCTTTTAGTAGAAAATATCTCCTTTTTAATAATACCACAATATCCATTCATTATGCATCACATTGTCCTCTTATTTTGTGTTATTTGGTATTTTATCTTTCTTTTTCTCCATTGGGGCTCATTGTACCCCAAGAAAGTCTAATATTTTGAAATCCTTTTTTTGTGGATACTCATTATCCCTCTAGATGCATCTATATCCATTATTTCTCATTATCTTACTTATTTCTCTATTAAAATATCTCTTTTTGAGGATTTCTCTTTATCTCTCTTATATTTTACTTATTGGAATTCATTTTAACATTAGGAACCTTATGGATACGAAAATCCACCAAAGATAACTCAATTATACCTCTTTCCACTTATTTCCCACATTTTATCATTGTTTTCAATTTCTTTCTTAATAAAGAAATGCTTAATTGATCTTTTCTTTTCTTGTTGCATTATTTTTCCAACTTTGAACTCCTTGAAACCTAAGGAATCCAAGAGGCATGAAATCCACCTTTGGATATCAATTTTTTTCCTTCTAGAGGTTTCTACATCTTTCTTTTCTCCATCCCTTATTAATAATGGAGTTTCTTTTGTCTTTTCCTTGTTATTGGGCCCAATAGCCAATAAAGCCCACAAAACAACCAACAAGGGTATTGTAAACGAAATCCATTTATTTAAAACAAATTATATCATTATTTTTTCAAATATCTTTAATAGGAGAAATTACATTTCTCATCAAAAGAACCCAAAAATTGGGGTTGTAACAATATCTCAATCTAATTACACATACGATGCAGACCTACTCTTTTAACCTAAGGGACGGGGTCAAATATGAAAATTATGATTTTTCTTAGTGCATGAATGTAAAATTTTGTGTGGACCCTCCCCCTGATTGGGCAGTGGGAGTCCTACACAGGGGCACTGCCCCTGTGTACCCCGCCTTATCTATGTGAGAGTCAAGGATTGTTTAATTGAGAATGTCCCACTCTAAAAGGACTACAATCTTAATGTATATATGTATATAGATATACCTATAAAGTTACACATGTCGCCATTGAAAATATTTTGTGTGGTGATTGCATACATGGTTATGGCCTAGAACCCTTTCTATGAATGTTGTGCTTGGTTGTATATCTTGTGCTTATAGTTGTGCATGGATCTTTTATATAAGTATTCATCTTGCATGTCGAGCCTCATCTATTATCTCCCAGTGTAATTAATTTTATTCCCTCTAAACTCCCCCCTAAATGTAAAAATGTAATAGAGATAGAAATAGATTTAGTTTTGGAAGACTTGTTGTGAAGAGGAAACTTGAAGATCCAACTCTGAGGAGTGTCCACGGAGAGGCAAACTGAAGGTCCAACACCAAGGGGCGTCCATGAAGTTGTTCATCTTGAAGTTGATCAAATGCATGTTCATATGATATCCACAGATTGTTGTTGCATGAAATGCGAAAGACTGTAGGTGGATAGTAATCCTTTGTGGCTCCAAAGGATTATTGTAGTATGGCCATAACCAATGCTTTTATGTTTGTGGAATGGATATAGTATGTATATGATACATATTATAAGTATATGGTGTTTAGATATGTATGGATATATATATATAAAATCTCTCAATTAAATATTAAGTCTTAGATTCTTTCCATAAGAAACAAACATGAAAAGCTTGATCGACTAAGCGTAGGTTACACCAAAGTGTGGTGCTATGTCCATCTTGTGGAAGTGTGATGGTAGATATGTAGATATGCCAAAGCAAGATGAATATTCTATGGTGTTGGCTTTTGGGTCTGGCTTAACTAGGTGATCTTAATGAGATTAAGTATCTATAAGCATAGAGATGGAATATGGCAAAGAGTTGTGCATACCATCTATCCAAGAATTTCATATGATGCAATTGGCAAATGTTGCCTACCTAAATAATCATGTTGTGGGTGATCAACAAAAGCTAACTCATGATGTGATGAAATATGGATCTTGGCCCACTAGAAGATTGTATGATGCAATCTTCCAATTTGATAAGGAGGGTTATCAATTTTAACAAAATAATGGGAGAGATAATTAATTAAATGACTAATTAAATATTGTTAAGTATTATTTTAATAAAACCAAATGTAAAATATTTTGTCAAAATTGTAAATTTGCTCTTGTAGAATCAAATGGCGACAAACAACACATTTTCCTTGTGATCAGTCCTTGAGAAGGACAAGTTGAATGGGAATAATTTCCATGACTAGTTTAAGATATTGGGAATTATTCTGACACATGAGCACAAACTCTATGTCCTAGAAACACCAGAACTAGATGAACCTTCTCCCAGTGCACCTAAGGACGACATGGATGCTTACAAAAAGCACTTTAAAGATGTCATGGATGTCAAGTGTATGATGTTTTGCTCAATGAACTATGAACTACAGAGACAACATGAAAACATGGATGTGATTGAGATGATAACACATCTTTAGAACATGTACCAAGATCAAGCAAGACAAGAGAGATATGATGTCTCCAATGCATTGTTCAAGTACAACATGGCAAAAGGAGATCTAGTAGGTCCCCATGTACTCAAGCTTATTAGGTATGTGGAGAACCTTTCTAGATTGGGATTTTCTTTGGGTCAAGAGTTGTCTGCATATGTGATTCTATAGTCACTTCTAGAATCATATATCCAGTTTGTCATGAACTACAACATGAATAATTTTGACAAACTGTTGTCGAAATTGCTTGGCATGTTGAGGACTACTGAAGTGCAAATGAAGAAAGACAAACCCAACTCTGTGATGATGATCCGATGAAAAGGGAAGTCGAAGGGAAAAGGAAAAGATAAGAAGATTTATAAAGCTAGCCTAAAACCCAAATCTTCTGCACTCAAAGCAAAGGGGGGGTGAATAAGGGAGGCAATTATCACCACTATCACCAGCCTAGACATTGGAAGAGAAATTGCCTCTCTACCTGGAGGAACCGAGGAAGAAGAAGGAGGTGATATAGATCTCCACTTTAGGTATATACGTTATTGAGATAAATTTGTCTACTTATTCATCTTGGGTATTAGATACCAAATACAAAAGGGCAAGGATGAACTACAAATTGCAAATGGAGCATGAGTTGCTGCCACTGTAGTTGGAACCTATAATTTATCTCTGCCCACGGGGCTTGTAATAGACTTAAAGTACTTCTATTTTGTACTTGCTATAAATGGAATCATTATTTCTTTATCTTGTATTAAAAAAGATGGATATGAATTTCACATCAAGAATGGTCAATGTTCTATTTCAAAATATGAGATCTTTTATGGCAGTGCCCCGATGTCCCATGGTCTTTATTTGTTAGATATTGAGACCAATGTTTATAATGTAAATACCAAAAGGTTTTTTCTAATGGAAAATTGTATTTGATTGTCTAAAATAAATATTGATTCGGATCCCAAAAATATGGCACAAATAGTGTTACGACCCCACCTTTCAGTAACCCCCAATTAAGGGAGACCGAGAGGTCGAAGCCGCACCCATAATTTCCAGATCAAAGGTTCAGAAATTAACCAAGAACAATTATTAAATTTTAACAGACTAAACTAGAAAGATGTAAGAAAAATAACCTTTAACGTAACTTTTGAAAACTTGGATCTCTAATCTTCTATCCACATATGAATTTTACTCTAACGAATCCTCCTTGTATTTTAATTCATGTATTTCAGAATATGATGATTTATTGTTTGTCCTTTTGGCTTTGTACCTAAAATGTCGACAAACAAAACATCGGTCAGCCGAAGCTGGTATGTGGGGGAAACAATAATCGTGCAACTATGATAACAATATATTGTAACCAATTACCATTTAACAAACAATTTTACATTTTAAATATAACTGCGTGATCCATGCATCCCCTATCCTCTGCTCTGTCCCTGTAGTGGATCCGGATGCTACTTTCCTTATAGTAGATCCCCATTAAACCCCTCATAGTCCCACCTATAGGTGAACTAGTTCCTAGGGTTGAGTCATATGGAACTACCCGTAATTAGCCCACTCCTTAACTCATGGCATGCTAAAGGGTCTCATGGCACTACACTTGGTAGCCCAATTTCTAACCCACGATAACCTAGACCTTACTCTAGGTTACCCCTTTTTAGCCTTTACAAGCCACATAGGTGGATTCAGATCTAAGCCAGTTATATATATATATATATATATATATATATATATATATATATATATATATATATATATATATATATATTCATGGCGATAATCATAGTCACTTTATAGTTGCATGAAATAAAAGGCATCCAACAGTTATTTTCAAGCAACCGGTAAACACGTTCGGAAATCGCTGTGAAACTAAATCGATTATTCATAAGCGTAACCACATACATGTTCAGTAGATTTCTCAAGCTAATATCAATTCCAACCAAGAAAGCAATCCAAGCAAGTAATTCAACCACATAATCAAGAATCTTGAAAAACACATGTACTCTATTTACGACACACTTTATCAAGATTCTTTCTATTCAACTTGAAATCGCTTCCTAAGGTTTCTGTATCCATTTTAGGGTTTCATTTTGCATTTAGGGTTTCACTTCATTTATTATTTAAACCCTATTTCTAATCAATTACTTACAAATCCTAATTTCATATTAAAGGCACACTTAAACATTAATTAAGCCCATTATGCCTCTTTTATGTTAAAACTACCATTATCCTTTTAATCCATGGCAAGATCATTATATGCCTCTATCATCAATTCAAAGTTCATTAGGGTCTAATTAACATATGAACTCATTTTGCCATCAATTCTACCTTTTATTCATGAGAAACCCCTAATTACTACTTTTAGGGTATTTATCTAGAATTAAGGACTTTTGTACTCTAAATAGATTAGAACCATCATATCTCAACTTTGTAGATGAATTTGACCAATTAAAATCATTAAGGATCATAATTACCACAGTTAGGGTTCAAGGTTCATTAAATCATATGGAACCCTAAATTAATCAAATTATGCATGAATATCATCCTTTTAGATCTAATATGCCCTTTTTATTAACAATAGGTTAATATATGTTTTAAACACTCACATTACCCCTTTCTAATTCATTAATCATCAAAGGTTAGGGGTTTTCATTGATTAAACTATTAAAGATAGCATCTTGATATACTTTTTGAATAGAAAGCGAAATTAGGTTCAACAAAAATTTCTTTGTGTTCCTCTCATTCTAAGGATCAATTTTCATATATTACTTGTCCAAATCGGAGTTACCAATATTTAATTATGAATTTAGCAAGATTTCACTTACTTGGGCCAATGGGAGGCTGTCACGTAGGCGTCTTCCATGCAACGTTGCTCCTTGCTTTGAAAACATTTCGAAATTACTTCTTTACCCTCGGTTAAGTGATTTTTTTCTACAGCCCATGGAGGGCAAAATTGTCCAATGTGACTCTTCTTTCTTCAACCTCGAGCAGCACGAGGGTTGCTGCCCTAGCCGCCGAGCTGCAGCAAGCGTGGGCGCGCCCCTTCCTCTCCAGCATCTGGTGTCCACCGGGGACACCTCACATGCCTCCATCGTGCTCCTGCACGTGCGGGGCACTTCATATTTGCGGCCAAAATGGCCCTTCCGAGTTTCCCAAGTTTTCGGACTTGCAGCTGATCATGGACCTGCTGCAGGCGTCGCGTCGGGGCTGGGGGTAGTTGGACTCCTCTCCCAATAGCGTGGGAGCGTCATGCCTCCCTCACATGCATGTTCATGGTTCTTCCTCGTTCCAAGGATCACACCACTCTCCTAACATAGAGTTTTGAATGTAGGGAAGCAAGAAGAAGATGAGGAAGAGAGTGGGAGACGTAGGATCTCTCTGAAACTCGACCCTAGGCTCTACCCCTTTTATAGGGGAGGGTATCCACGCCCTAGACTGCTTGCCCACTAAGCAACCAAGTCCTTTTCCAACTTGGAAACTTATTTTCCTTTTATAAAAGCAACCTCCTCTCTCTTCATCATCTCTTTGATATTCCTTTTTCTTTAATTATTAGGATTTCAAAAAAATTACTTCCTTTATCTTCCTGCCATTTAAAGTATTGACACGATATCATGTTTTCTTTTAATAGAAAATACAACCTTTTGAAAAACAACACAAAATTCATTAATAATGTATCACATTATCCTTTTATTTTGCAATTTTAGTATTTTCTATATCTTTCTTCTTTATTGGGACTCCTTGGATCCCAAGACACTCCATTATTTCGAAATTCCTTTTTCAAGGATACTTATTATCCTTCTAGATGCATCTATATGCATTATTTCACATTATCTTGTTTATTTCTCATTAAAATATCTCTTTTTGAGGATTCTCCTTATTTCTTTTTTATTTTCCTCATTGGTATTGCTTTTAATATTAGGAATCCTTGGGATACGAAATTCCACCAAGAATAACTCAATCATACCTCTTTTCACTTATTTTCCACATTTTACCATTGTTTTCAATTTCTTTCTTAATAATGAAATACTTAATTAATCTTTTCTTTTCTTATTGCCTTTTCTTTTCAACTTTGCACTCCTTGGAATCGAAGGAACCCAAGAGGCACGAAATCCCTCTTTGGATTTGCCTTCTAGAGGTTTCAATCTCATTCTTTTCTCAAAAATTCAATTATTCATTTACTAATTTAATAATTGAATTTCCTTTCTTCATTTCCTTGTTATTGGGCCCAATAGCCAATAAAGCCCACATCGCAATCATCAAGGCTATTATAAATGAACTCCATTTATTCAAAACAAATTATATAATTATTTGTTCAATTATCTTTAATATGAGAAATTACATTTCTCACCAATTGAACCCAAAAATTGGGGTTGTAACATCCTTCCCCTCTTATAGGAATTTTGTCCTCAAAATTCTTATCAAGAAAATAAACAATTTAGGATAAGACTTTTCCATGTCCATCATTGGCCCCTATGTGGCTTTACCATACTCATGGCGCTACCAAATAACCTTTATCATCACATATTCTTTTCTCTGAGTTCTTTCATCCTGACGTCTATAAACTACACAGGTGACTCAGGCCATTTCAGCCTCCCTTGGGGCTCACTAGGTTCATTTCTCAGCACATGGTTGGGGTACCTCACATAGTGCTCTAAATTGGACACCTGGAACTCATCACACATTTCTTTATCCTGAGGGGTAATATCAAACTTAACCTTCCCCACCAAACCATGGAAAAAGAACCCATGCATTGGGGACTCAGCTCTCTTAGCTATAACTTAGAGGGGTCGGATTTTCATGTCACATATTCTCTCATTGTGAACTGCAGGTCAGTCTACTTTGCATCCGCTCATGACTCCCGTCGTCTGTAGGCTCCTTTGATCCATTGCACGATCAGAGAGACTTCATCTACACACACTATGGTCCTTTTCTAACCATCATGTGGTCCTTTCACCAACTTCACCTTACTGAATTGGTGACCGACACAACCTCCCTTACAAAGCTTCTTTAAAACCCGATATTAGCTATGGTGGTTATCATCACGTCTTACAAAGGACAAGAATTGTCTCTATGTATCACCCTGAATGAGCGCACATGCTCTCATCAGATCCTCTAGTCTGGATCATACTAACCATTAGTTAAGGGTGATAATCTAGACTAACATCGAGTTCTTCATGTACCTACTCCCACCTTTTGGAAGGGAACCTTTAGGTCAAACTCAAGAACCTTTGAACTCGCATCATGGTGTAGTTGAACCATCTCTCTCATGGGTAGTTCAACTAGATTTGTCCTTGACAGAACTCTTCCTTTCTCATGTCATCTAGCTATGGCGATCCACCATAACCCATAGTGCATCTCGACCTTCCTTGGTCCAGGGGAGACTTACCACATCCATAGTGATGAACTCCCTTTCTCTTTTGGGGACTCTCTCTTTATCCATCATGTCAATGTACTGGGTTACTGGTGTTTGTCCTTCACCTCTTGTTATGCATGGCAACGTACCACATGCAACTTCATCTTAGGCATCCGAAGTACTATTGTCACTTATTACCTTGGTAGTACCATGGTATATGGTGACCTTCAATCATGATTTCATGTATGTCATGATTCCTTAAGATCGATTCCTCAGAAACCCTAAACCACTCTAGTCGGGGCTTCATCACCTTCCTTTCCAAAGAAGTGCATTTAAGGTCCTACAACCGCCCTTTCACTGCATCAAGGCCTAGGCTGGCTAACCAAACAATCATTAACTTGTTCAACAGATCTCATTACATATGAGTATTAGTCAAACATATCTCTTTTCCAAACTTAGGGTTAGCCTAACAACCTCTTCTAGCCTCTAGCCAAACTAGTCAGATATATCTCAACCAGAGCATCCATTACCACTTCACATCCTTAGGTATTAGGTAACATTGAAGACATACACTTCCATGTATTTCACTTATCATCTCAGACTCGAACTCTAAGTCTATCTTTATTGAGAACACCTTGAGATCATCTTCTTGGTGATCAAACTCAACCTTGTATGACTCATATCTCATGATAAAATCATCCTCATAAGGTGACTACCTCATTCCTCTTAGTGTTTATAAACCATCCATGTATCATTCACTCCACAAGGGTTTGTTATCATCTCTGTCCTCATACCTCATAGCTATGTTCCAACTTACATCATCTTTTATCCTTGGTGTATGGCATGTGTACTGTCTTATCTCTCACTCCCATAATAAGAGGAAATAAGCATTTGGCTGCAGTCCAAATACAGAGTTCTTCCTGTTCCAAGAGTAGAGATGGTACATCCCACCTTACCAGTACACCTTTAAATCTAAGTTGAAACGTGTCGTATAAGCCTCTATATTACAATCATATTGATATCAAAGTTACCTCCATGGAAAACTAGTTTTGAACCTACTTGGGTCACCACACAATCCTTGGTCATTTCCTCTAAGTCTATAGGGTGCCGACACTTTTAGGGTCATCCCTCTTCCCTTATGCATCCATAGAGTGCCCTACTCATATGCCCTTTGGGACCCATGAGTCAATGAAGGTAATCAATCTCCTAACCCATGGCCCTCAGACAATGATAGTTGTTACCTCCCGACCCTATGGTCATGTGCAACTAGGGAGTTAGGCAACTCCTACTTCCATCGGTCTTATCCCTACCTGACCCTAGGATAGACTCTAGGATTCCATTATAGTACGTACATGTCCAACTTAGAACCTTACGCAAGCCTTCATCATCTCTTTTTGCATTCCTGGTCTAACTTTCATCCTTTCATAAGGGTCATGGAGACCTACCTACTTTGGCCAGGCCCCATATCGATTACCCTCATGATAACACATCCATATGAACTTAGAGATGGATATTTATGGGTCTACATGTTCATTCTCATACCATGTACCTTTCACTTAGCTTCTCAAGATTCTATGAGACCTCTTTAGGTTAACTTGAACCAATAAAACTGATATACACCCTACCAAAGGGTCCCTCTCCCAGAATGGGAGGAAAACTTCACCTTGATAACAAAGGTGACAAACGTCCTTATGTCTAGGGTTTACATCCATGCTTGACCCTAGCAAGCCATGAAAGACACAAGTAGACCACCTACTAAACCATGTTAGGCCATACTTGTTCTCATCCTGCATTTTGGATCAAGATCGTACCTTCCCATGTCATCACTTAGCTATGAGGGGTTCATCAAATATACCTTTAATCTTAAGGGGTTTCCCTTTTCCTCTACACATGAGGAGTACCATGCTCGAAACTATAGCAACTTCATTCTCATCATGAGCATTAGGTACACCACTTCCCCTCTTAGGCCTAGGAACCCTAGGTTCACTTTTTGATGACCAACTACATGCTCAATATATTAACCATGAATCAGACATGTATAAGGCATGACACACACTTTCTGTCATCCTTCTATTCGAGCAACACTTTAGAGTCGAGTCCTCCTTAAGGACAACCAACAAGGCATAAGGCCCCACTAAACCTCTCCAGGGTATACAAAACTTCTTCTTCCTTTCTCAGAAGGTAAACACTTATACCATAGGCACATAGGTGTCGGAAGCCTCATCCTCCCTCTCAGGTTTGGTTCCTCTAAAGGCAGCTAAGATATCATCAGCCTCCATGGATCGAGCATGAGGCAACCCCTATCATCCACTTAGGCCGCATCATCCTCAACTCCCCATTGTTCCTCATATCTCAGAGTCTAGTCTTCTAACCTTCTTGCATGGGTCCAACTCTCTCCCTAGAGCTAACCCTACAAACAACCTTACTATGAGAGGTTCTCTCTCCAAGAGGGATCAAGCTCACAAGCATACTCCTACCTGGTGAAGCCTATTACGTTTGCTCAAGGTCATCCATAGCTCTTTATGCTTATCTCATAAGCTATCCTTCATACTCTCCTGACTAGGGTTTCAACCTATTGCCCGCACTACTAACGTACCATGGGTGCCTACTATGCCATGCTCATATAAGCTCATGGGGTTTCCATGGGTTCTTCTCTAACCTCATCAATGAAGGAGCTATCCTTCACTCTCCACTGCTTGGCCCTTCCCAGGGTTGGGTCGCCAAAGGTACTCAGTCATCCAACCTCTCATGGCTCATACGTCATCCAAGGCATGCCCATCCAACCACCTGGTCTACCATGACATCTAACTCATCATGTTGTCTCTCTCTAGCCTTCACTTAGGGTTAGGGTTAACATCATCCTCATAGGATGTTCCAGGTCTCTACTTGTAATGGAGATCTCTATCTCCAAGACTAATTCTCTTTATTTATCCTCCTGACAAGAAGGTCTAGCCTCATGTCTCTTCTGAGGGCATGACAACTTATGTCATATGACCTAAGCATGTATCTATCCTTTAGTTTACGCTTTATCTATTCACTAGTAAAAATTGGGCCATTATTCACGAGTGAGTCCTGTCACAAACCCCTCTCTATAGGCCCTCAAAACTAGGGACGGTTGTGAGTCTGACCCTCACAAATGGTCCATGAAGAGAACTCATGTGACAAATACCAGTGGCCCTCACGAATACAATTGTCACAGACCAACTGACCCTCAAGAATGTTATATTGAGGGACTATTTAGCCTTAATAAATACATTTTTGAGGGATTATTTAGCCTTCATAAATACATTTTTAAGGGCATGTTTAGTTCTCATAAATATATTTTTGAGGGACTTGATGGTCCTGGAGAATATATTTTTGAAGGGCTAATGCCTTCATAAATATTATTTTTGAGGGGCTATGTGGTCGTCATCAATGCAATTGTGATGGCCAATCTGGATATCATTTTTGAGACTAAAGACCTTCATTAATATATTTTTGAGGGATTACTGTAAATGATTTGGTTATCGATTTATTGAATGATTTGTTGAATGTTAATTAATTTTAAATGAAAACTTTATATATATAACCTCAAGCTATATTTTTATAAGAGTCACATGACATCATAAGAAGTTTCAACACCAAAATGACACATAAAAATGTTAAATCACCTCAAACCAATTTCTATTAATGAAGCAAAATATTATCCATAAATTGCATGCTCAACATAGATATAAATAACGAATACATATGGTTCTAAAATTTGAGATTGATGACAATCAACATATCATGCTAGAAACTCTTAAGATATGTAATGTCTCCATATTCCTTCAAATGGTGTGGTTCTCTTCATCAATGCCAGGCCTCATACGGTTGGGTACTTGAGTATTCTTCTCCTAAAAATGGTAAATCATTATATTAATAGAATTTAAAGTTTATACATAAATCATAGTACAACAAACAACTTACCCTTATATTTTGGTATTGTTCTACTCCAAAGTGCATTGTCGGTCGAAATCCATCATTAAAAGCAATTCTGCCCTATCAATATAAATACAAAAATGAATCAGAGTGAGTGCAAAGTAGAGATAAATGTAAGTGAACCAACATAGCAGCAACATGCACCCGTAAACTAAAATTATAGTTGAACTCAGTAAATAGTACATAATTAAAAAAAACTCAGTGGCTTAGTTAAATAGTACATGCCTATATCTCTATTGAGTGCACTTAGGGCACGTTTGGTTTTAAGGATTCAATGGGATTTTTCAGATTCCTGCATTTCGTTACTACCGTATTAACAAAGTACTCGGATATAAAAGTTCATGAACAACTGAAATTTACGTTTGGCAGGTTGCACATGAGATAAACATGAAGTAAATTAGACCAGAACTGAAAAGGCAGTGCGGTGGTCTAGCAAGAAACAGATCAAACCAAAAAGTAAAAAAGCAACGCAAGGTCTGTGCAACAGAAAAAGGTGACATCCTATTTCAACGAGACAAAATTAGCTGGACGACGGCGTCTGGCCAATTTGAGATGGAAGCAGCTATCCAACTTCCATTGTATATCAAAGAAATGCATGATTAATTGCATTTTGCATGTTGAGTAAATCAAACATAATATTTGTGTTGTTGGATCTAGAAATGCAATCCAATACAGCCATATCCATTAAACCAAATGAGCCATTAGTTGCTTTCATCAGTGAGAGCATCTACACATACAAAAAGAGGACGATCCTCACATGATTAACCACATGATTGCGAGGTATGCATGCTTGCAAATATTTGTCCAGAGACAATCAGTGGAGGAGCCACACAGAGGCACAGGAGGGCATGTGCCCTATCTGTGCAATCCAATATGATCTGATGTTATATTGTAGGTGGTCAATATACATCCATCAATGAAGGGAACGATTAGCTGTGCCCTACCAGTTCCGTTGCTACGTATTTTAAGAAACCACCCCGACCTCATTTTCTTCAGCAGAAATGTGGCCAATTCTAGTTTTGATTCGCCACTGCCGCTGCATCATTAATATGTAGATATAATATTCAATTGATATGTCTCACTTCTGTATCTCACATTGTTTAAACTCCAAGAGTTCTTTAATCCGTTGTGCAAATTTGGCAGTGGTAGCCTATGATTATAGAATTGTTTCCATGATTTAGAATCATTAACGGAAAGATAATTAAGAAATAATGAATGGAATTTTACTAATTAGCTGATCACAGAATTTGCATTTGCCCAAATCTTACAGCAAATTCTTCTACATAATATCATAACAACTTCTACAGCTTGTTAAATTTCGATTATTTACTTTTATGACTCATAAAAGTATTATGTTCTAGCGTTGTTAATCGAGCGTGAATTTGATCTATGTATGTATATACTTTTAGCACATAGATGATGGCATGATAAAGATACCTCAACTTTATATCTTTTGGTGTTCGTATCTATGCATTCTCAGTTACATATAACATTCAGTATATCGAACTGTGCTGGAATATTTTTTATGCAACAGAGTACTAGTAATTGAATCTTTATCAATGGTGCCCTCCCTTGCAATAAACTTTGGCTTCTCCATTGGAGACAATAGATGATGTTTATGCTCTCATCCCGTCTTTAAAGATTAATAGGCAGACCAATGAAGAGGCACTGAAGGAGGCTCTGAAAGAATTGGAAAAGCTCAAAAAGTGTAATAAATAGGGTGCTTAATAATTAGAGTGACTTCTTGTTGTACAGTGACAAACGTAATATCAGTGGTTTTTGCTACGGTCGAACCTTTTGTGCCTAGTACTGACCTTGAAATGTAGGCTCATGTCACATGGGACTAAATATATGTATATGGTGACTGACGTGGGACTAAATTAATGTAACAGTGACTAACCTATGAACCTCTGGTGACTCTATTTTAAATTCTAAATAGGATGCAGTTTGTAACTGCAGAACAATGTAGCTCCTACGGATGTATGTTATATCACTGCTTCTGCAATTGAGCTTTGCTGGCCGTAATTTGCTCAACGAGACTAGAAGTACTCATCTGACAATACAAGTATATTGTTGAACAAAAAAAACAAGCAGAACAACTAAAGAGTGAAGATGCTACTAGAAATATGAAGGTTCAAATACCAACATAATGGAGAGCATTCCAGGCCACAAGTTTAGCCACATCAGATGAGCTCGCCAAAGGGGAAGAGTCCACAATAGATAGGTACAAAGGAACAAGCAAAGCAGACGTCCAAGGAGGAATTAATCACAAAGCTGGGAAAGTTGGAGGAAAGGATAGTGTGCCCACTGGAGTGCCAAATATGTTGATGGAAGCTCGAAAACTTATTTTTGATTTACCCAATAATGCAAAACTACTAATGGATTGTGAAGCAGTAGTTGTTTTGGAAGAAATCTAGGATTTTCTTCCATCACTTTTAAAAGACCCCTTGATGAAAATTTCTCCCGCCTTCAACAAAGAATTGCAAGTTTCCCAAAATGGTGAATGCTATACCAATCCTGACTCTGTGAAGGAAGTGCTGAAAAAGCTTCAACTAAAAGGGGTATCTGATTGTGAGGTATGCATGATTGCAAATATTTGTCCAGAGACAATAGATGAGGTTTATGCTCTCATCCTGTCTTTAAAGGTTAATAGGTAGACCAATGAAGAGGAACTGAAGGAGGATCTGAAAGAATTGGAAAAGCTCAAAAGTGTAATAAATAGGGTGCTTAGTAATTAGAGTGACTTCTTGTTGTACAGCGACAAACCTAATATCAGTGGTTTTTGCTGCGGTCGAACCTTTTGTACCTAGTACTGACCTTGAAATGCAGGCTCATGTCACATGGGACTAAATTTATGTATATGGTGACTGACGTGGGACTAAATTAATGTAACAGTGACTGGCCTATGAACCTCTGGTGACTCTGTTTTAAATTCTAAATAGGATGCAGTTTGTAACTGCAAAACAATGTAGCTCCTATGGTTGTATGTTATATCACTGCTTCTGCAATTGAGCTTTGTTGGCTGTAATTTGCTCAACGAGACTGGAAGTACTCATGTGACAATACAAGTATACTGTTGAACCAAAAAAAACAAGAAAGCAGAACAACTAAAGAGTGAAGATGCTACTAGAAATATGCGGATTTTACACTAATAAGCAATCTCATTAATGCAGATTTTACACTAAGGTTCTGACTGATTTGATATAATTTGGTTGAATTTAATCGTGGGAAGTCAAAGTTCAATACATGCTTTTAAATTATTGAATTCACAGAAGTCCAGCTCCTATTTCTATTATGCCATTGCCTCCTCTAAAAGTACCCAAAAAGAAATTATGCCATGTTCCCTTCAACAGGAATGCTACTTATATGGTGTATTTTCTGTATCCTAATTATCTAAATAAAGTATCCATCTAAGTTGTCACTAGAACCACTAAGTTTTACAAATGCATGGCCTCATCTTGGTTTACACGTTCTTCTTGTACCATATAGCACAACATCATAATTGTTTCCTATGTTGTCTTGGTCTTACTCTGTCGTTAAACAACTCTAAAAGCATCCATTAGGCTCTCATTGCTATTATATTGTCTTGGGGACAGCCCGAAGTAACTAAGTGTTAATCAAGCACCTGAATCAAAAGATAGAACTAGAACATAAAACTAGTATTGAACACATGAGAGGAAATATAATATTGAATACCTCATTTAAACGTTGAGTTCTTGGTGTGAAAGACACTGATGATGATGTGCTTTGTGTGCTCTGCATTTGAGAATGACTTTTTCGATTATTACCAGAAGTAGGGAACAAACTTTCAACTGCAACCTTTAATAAAGTATACATGTTAATATTCTTATGTGTATGAATATTGAAAATAATTTATAGCTGTTATGAGGTACATGTGGCTGAAAGATTAGTGGGTGTCCATTGCTAGCACTTTGCATGGGAGCCATGAATCCAAAAGAACTACTTTGAACCCCTTGTGTGGAAAACCTGCCTACTCCATTCTCCCTTAAATTTTCTTGTATGGAAAGCCTGCCTACTCCAGTCTCCCGTGAATTGCTTTGTCTAGAAAGTCTACCTAAGTCATCCCCGCTTGAAATATTTTTCCTGGGAAATATGCCTACATCTGCACCACCACGTGTATTTTCTTGTATGTGAAAAGAACCCACACCTGACCTATTTGAGCCACTTTGCATGTGTAAGACACTTGCAGTTGTCTGATTGGGGTATTCAGCTACACAATCAACATTAATATCGCCATCCTATAACAAATAGATCAACAATGTCAAAAAAAATTATATATTACATTGACATAGACAACTGAATCTAAGTTACCTGTGATTGATTATACCAAGTCATTATTTGGGAGACGGAGTTCTTCAATCCATTTACTATTTCTTCAAGTTCCTTAAGTTTATCCTGAAATAGAAAACAAATTACAAACATCCATCTAATAGACTAGTTGTAACTAATAGTTCAAGTTTAGTTTTAATCCAACATACATCCTTTGCATTGCTTTTCTCAAGAAGCATTTCATATCTTATACGGGTAGGTTTTCCCCTATGTCCTGTCTCTTTGTGCCCAATTCCAACACCTCAGATCCTAGCCTTTTTGGAAGGATTTAAAACTTGCAAATAAGCTTCACGTGTTAGATTATCAACACTTCTAGGATCTATTTCTTCTTGGTTTGCTACTTGGTTTTCCACAATATCAGAGATTTCAAGATGTAATTAGAAAGCATCATAAAAGGAAAGCTTAAATTGAGATATCTGAGCATATGTAGATTTGTAGACATGATAGGAAAGAAAATATCCATTTTCTAACCACTTGTGGGCTTTTGTCGTACATGTTTTCCAAAAATTTGTTAAGAGGCACAACGGGTTTGTTACGACCCCACCTCCCGATAACCCCCATTTAAGGGAGACCGAGAGGTCGAAGCCGCACCCATGACTTCCGGATCAAAGGTTCGGAAATTAACCAAGAATAATTATCAAATTTTAACATACTAAACTGAAAAGTTGTAAGAAAATAAACTTTGCATACCTTTTTAAATTTTGGATTTCTAACTTCTATCCACTTAATGATTCTACGCTAACTAATCCTCCTTGTATTTTTTTTTTCTTCATGTATTTCACAATGTGACAATTTACTGTTTGTCCTTTTGGCTTGTACCTAAAACGCCGACAAACAAAACGTCGGTTAGCCGAAGCTGGTATGTGGGGGAAACAATAATCATTCAGTTATCTATAACAATGTATCACATTCAATTATCATTTAACAAACAAGTTTACGTTTTAAGTATAACTACACGATCCATGTGTACCCTATCCCCTGCGCTATCCCTGCAGTGGACCTAGATACCACCTCCCATGTGGTAGATTCCCATTTTACCCCTCATGACTTCACCTAATAGGTGAATCAATTTCTAGGACTGAGTCACATGGCACTACCCGTAGGTAGCCCACTCCTTAACTCATGGTATGCTAAGAGTCTCATGGCACTACTCATGTGTAGCCCAGTTTCTAACTCATGATACCCTAGACCTTGCTCTAGGTGATCCTTAGCCTTTGCATAGCCACAGGGGTGGACTCAGATCTAGCTAGTTATACATGTATACTCATAGTGATAGCCATAGTCACTTTATAGTTGCATGAATCAAAACATCCAACAGTTATTTCATGCATTGAGGGAAACGTCGATACAAACCTCGGAAAACTAATCGGTATAGTCATAAGCGTAACCACATACCTGTTTTGATGAGTCATGCAGATTATTCAACATATACTTCATGCATATACAATCAAGCTAATTGACAGATCCAAGAAAATCAAGCATTCATCATTTATAATCTGCATGTATATAAAACTTAAACTGTCACCTTCACATTATTAATCACATTAAACCCTACTCGATCCTAGTCTAGGGTTTAGGTTTTCTTAGCATCGAATTTATCATTAGGGATATGTTCCTAAACCCTAATCCATATATTTATTGATTTAATGGCTCAATAACCCTAATTCACATTGGGTGTAGCCATGATCATCAAATCTATTTCATCCTAACATTATGATCACTTACATTAAATTAAGTCTAACAAATTAACAAGTTAGGGTCCTTAAACCTTATTATTCGTATACATTGATTAGAAAGTCTAATTATCGTCATTAATATCTTAATCATGTAAATTTACCATTATATTCCACATCATCGGTTTAAACCTCAAGGAAGCACATTTAACACGATCAACAATGTATTAATAAGAACTAGGGTTTCTATGAACTAATCACCCTACATTCATAGACCAACTATACTTTTTGAGCAGGAATCATATTTAGGCATTAGGGGTATTTTATTTGGATTCTACTCATTCTCCGAATCAATTTGATATGTATTTTTGCTATATTTTGATAACCGTAGCATTTACTAGAATTATTGTAAGATTACCTTTATTGGGCCAACCATGCGCTGCCACATCAGCGAATACATGCTTCAATTCCCTTTTCCTTGTTGATGGCCGGTCTAGTTTTGAACCACCAGTTCATTACTTGAGTTGAGCGTTAGTCTGGTTCAGGGCTGAACCATTGCCCTTCTCTCTCACGCGATCTTCCTTCTCAAGCGTGCAGACTGTACTACCGCCGATCGGATCAACCAAAATGCTACGGCCTGCCGCCCAGAAGCCAAGACGCTGTCTTGAAGGGTTGCTTCTAGACGTGAGTCGCAGACATAGGCACTCTCAGCCACCATGCTCCCATCGTCTATCTTGCTGCTTCAGCAGATCAGGAAGACACCTCCGCCGTGGGCGGATCACATGTGACTCCTAGCATCCTCACCGCCACCTAGGGTCCTTGCCGCCCGACACTAGCGTCCAGGGAAACTGAGTTCTCGCCCATCTGGGCTTCCACACATCCTCATGCCTCCCTTATGCGGCGCCAACATCGGAGACCTGATCGGAGGAACGCAGAGAGGCTTCTTCCCTTCGCCGATGCACGCTGCTCGTTGTCATCCTCCTCACGCTACACCGCCACTCGCTCTGGCCACAACACCACCATCTGCCACCATCTCTCACAAGCACATGCACTGCCACTGACAACCATGCCTCGACACAAAGCAGTAAGTGGACGTGGTTGCCGCAGACAACAACTCCAGGACTTCGTCGCTGGACATCTTGCGCTGTCCCGACGCCTTCAGTGGCTTGATCGTCCACGCTGCTTCCTGGACGTCATCCCTCGGCTGCCGCCACGGTCCCTTCTTCCTCTCTCGTCGTCTTCCCGCGGACAACATCAGCTGGGTGCATCATGTGAGATTGAGGAAAAGATCCCTAGCCTCTATATATATATCTATATATATATATATATATATATATATATATATATATATATATATATCCTAGGAGAAACCCTACGTGATGGGAGGGAGAGACCTGATGGTCCAGAAGAGGAAACCTTCCTTGCATATTCTCGAAAGAAAACCAACGTGAGTTACAATTACCCAAGATGGAAAGGTATTTCCATACGTGATTGCCAAAGAATAAAAAGGCAAAGACTTAAATTATATCTCTCCTCCCTTTTCTTAGGATAAAAGGTATTGACCCAAAGGTCTCAAGAAGGAACATCCATATCGTAATTCTTTAATATATTCCTTAAGCCAATTATCATCATTCTTTGGTAGGTTATTATAATCTTTCTCAAGTCATATTCATCTAAGTGAGATTCCCTTTATATATCGAACTTATTCCATTAGTCATCTCATAAAACAATTATATTATGGAATGTCTTTTAATTCTAAATTCTAGAATTATCTTTCTTACTATTATTTTCAAATATACGAAGGTTAAGTCGAGATAATGTTATTTAGTGTGTCAAACATTCTGTTTCCAAGAATGACTAGATAATTATCCTTTTAATTATCTCACACATCATATACCTCTATCATAACCAAAGTCATTGTTGTGTATTTATGCCTCAATTCCTTTATCTTTTTCCATTATTTGGACTCTTCCTCTTTTCTTATCTTTTATATCTAATACTAGGAATCACAAAATTCCTATCCAAAGGGATATTTGAAAAAAAAGAATCCATTCTTTAAAGAAAATCATACAACCTTTTCAATCAAGTCCATATTCATGAAATTATTATATTTCAATTATAAAAACATATGCAAAATTGAGGTTGTAACATCCTTCCCCTCTTATAGGAATTTTGTCCTCAAAATTCTATCAAGCAAACAAACAATTCAGGATAAGACTTTTCCATGTCCATCATTGGCCCCTATGTGGCGTTACCGTACTCATGGCGCATCCAAAGAATCTTTATCATCACATATTCTTTTCTCTGAGTCCTTTCATCCCGGCGTCTATAAACTGCACAGGTGACTCAGGCCATGTCAGCCTCCCTTGGGGCTCACTAGGTTCGTTTCTCAGTGCATGGTCGGGGTACCTCGCATAGTGCTCTAAATTGGACACATGGAAAACATCTCCCATTACTTTATCCTGAGGGGTAGGGTCAAACCTAACCTTCTCCACCCATCCATCTCTAATGAACCCATGTATCGGGGACTCAGCTCTCTTAGTTATAACTTAGAGGGGTCGGATTTTCATGTCACATTTTCTCCCACAGTAACTTGTATGTCAGTCTACTTTGCATCTGCTCATGACTCTCATCGTCTCTAGGCTCCTTTCAGCCCTTGCACGATCAAAGTGACTTCATCTACACGCACTAGGGTCCCTTTTCTAACCATCATGTGGTTCTTTCACCAACATCACCTTACTGAAGTGGTGACCGACACAACCTCCCTTACAGAGCTTCATATAAAACCCGATACTGGCTATGGTGTTCATTGTCACATCTTTCATAGGACAAGAACTGTCTCTAGATATCACCATGAATGAGCACACATGCCCTCATCAGACCCTTTAGTCTGGATCATACTAACCATAGTTAGGGGTGATAATCTATACTAACATTGAGTTCTTCATGTACCTACTTCCACTTTATGGAAGTGAACCTTTAGGTCAAACTCAAGAACCTTTGAACTTGCTTCATGGTGTAGTGGAACCATATCTCTCACGGTAGTTCAATTAGATCTGTCCCTTGACAGAACTCTTCCTTTCTCATTATCTAGGTAAGGTGACCTACCATAACCCGTATTGTATCTTGACCTTCCTCGGTCCAGGGAAGACCTATCACAACATCCATAGTGTTGAGCTCTCATTCCTTATCAGGGATTCTTTTATCCTCCATATCGATACACTGGGTTATTGGGGTTCGTCCTTTACCTCCTGGCTTGCATGGCCATAAACCACATGCAACCTCATCTTAAGCATCTAACGTTCTATTGCCATTTTCCATGGTGTATCATGATTTCCTGTGTGTCATGATTCTTTCAAGATCAAATCCTCTGAAACCCTAAGCCACTCTAGTCGGGGTTTCGTCACCTTCTCTTCCAAAGAAGTGCATCTGAGGTTCTACCACCGTCCTTTCATTGCCTCTAAGACTAGACTGGCTAACCAAACAACCATAACTTTTCAATGTATCTTGTTACATCTAAGTGTTATCCAAACACCTCTCCTTTTCAAACTTAAGGTTAGCCAATCAACCCTTTCTAGCTTCTGGTCAAACAAGTCAGATGTATCTCAACCAGAGCATCCATTACCACTTCACATCCTTAGGTGTTAGGTAACATTACACTTCCATGCATTTCACTTATCATGTCACCTCAAACTATATGTTTATCTTCATAAGAACACTCTCTAATTCCACCATCATGGTGATCAAACTCAACCTGGTATAACTTGTAAGTTCCACATAGCTCATGATAAAAACATCCTCATAATGGGACTACCTCATTCCTCTTAGTGTTTACAAATCATCCATGTATCATTCACTTTACCAGGGTAGATATCTTCTCTATCCCCATTTCTCATGGCAACATTCCAACCTACATCATCTCTTATCCTTGGTGTATGACATGCATAATGTCCTATCTCTCACCCCCATAACAAGAGGAAATAAGCATTTGGCTACAGTCCAAATACAAAGTTCTTCCTGTTCCAAGAGTAGAGATGGTACATCCCACCTTGCCAGTACACCTTTAAATCTAAGTTGCAACGTGCCACCTATGTCTCTACATCACAGACATCATGATATCAAACTAGTCTTGAACCCACTGAGGCTTATATCCTTGGTCATCTCCTCTAGGTCTATAGGGTACCGACTCTTTTGGGGTCATCCCTCTTCCCTCATGCATCAAGGGAGTGCCCTACTCATCTGCCCTTTGGGTCCCATGAGTTCATGAAGGTGATCAATCTCCTAACCCATGGCCCTCAGACAATGATAGTTGTTACCTCCTGACCCTATGGTCATGTGCAACTAAGGAATTAGGCAACTCCTACTTTTATCGGTCTTATCCCTACCTGACCCTAGGATAGACTTAGGATTCTACATTATAATACATGTTCACTTAGAACCTTGCCCAAGTTTTCATCATCTCTCATTCTGTATTTATGGGTTGGCTTTCATTCTTTCATACGGATCATGGAAACATGCCTACCTTGGTCAAGCTCCATACCAGTTACTTCCATGGTAACACATTCATATGCAATTAGAGATGGATATCTATGGGTCTACAGGTTCATTCTCATACCATGTACCTTTCACTTAGCTTTTCAAGATCCTATGAGGCTTCTTTAGGTTACCTTAAACCAACAAAACTGATGTACACCCTTCCAAAGGGGTCCCTCTCCCAGGATGGGAGGAAAACTATCTCTTGACAATAAGGTCACAAAAGCTCTTAGGTCTAGGATTTACATCCACACGAGCCTACTTAACCCTAGCAAGCTATTAAGGCACAAGCAGATCACCTACTATACTATGCTAGGTCATCTGGGTTCTCATTCTTCAACATTAGATCAAGGTCATACCTTTCTTTATCATCAACCTAACTGTGAGGGGTTCATCAAACATACCTTAAACTTAAGGGGCTTCCCTTTTCTTCTACACATGAGGAGTACCATGCTCTCTTCTATAGGAACTCAACTCTCATCATGAGCATCAGGTATACCACTTCTCCTCTTAGGTCAAGGACCCTAGGTTCACTTGTAGGTGTCCAACCGCATGCTCTATCTCTTAACTATGAACCAAGCATGCAAAAGGCATGACATGCACTCCTTGTCATCCTTCAACCTGAGCAACACTTAGAGTTGGGTCCTCCTTAAGAACAACCAACAAGGTACAAGGCCTCAAAACCTATTCACTAAACTTTTCTAAGTCTGAGGAACTCTTCTTCCTAACTCAGAAGGTAAACACCTATACTGTAGGCACATAGGCACCAGATGCTTCATCTTCATTCTCTAGGGTTGGTCCCTCTAAAGGCAACCAAGTTATCATCAACTTTCAGGGATCGATCATGAGGCAACCACTATCATCCATTGTTCAGGGTTTTAGGCTTCCAACCTTCTTGCTGGGTTCCCTTCCCTCTCTCTAGAGCTAACCCCACATCCAACCTCCCCATTAGAGGTCCTTTCTTCATGAAGGATCATCCTCAAAAGCATACTCTATGTGGTTGAAGCCTAGGTTCGAACTTATGTTTGTTCAATATCATCCCTAACCCTTTGTGCTCCCTCATGAATCCTTATCCCGGGTTTCATCCTACTGCCAGCATTATGACGTGCCCTAGGTGCCAGCTATGCCCTACTTGCACAAGCCCATAGGGTTTCTAAGGTCATTCACTAACATCATCATCTAAAGAGCTATCCTTTACCCTAACATACACGACCCTTCCCAGGGTTGGGTTGCCAAAGGTGTTAGGTCACCCATGGATCATATGGCATCCCAAAGGGATGTCCTTTCAAACACCTGGTCCAACTCATCTCTCTCTAACCTTCACTTAGGGTTAGGGTTAGCATCATCCTCAGAGGATGTGCCAGGTCTCTACTTGCAATGGAGATCTCTATCTCCAAGACTAACTCATCCTCCTGACAAGAAGGTCTAGCCTCATGTCTCTTCTGAGAACATGACAACTTATGTCATACGACCTAAGCATGTATCTATTCTTTAATTTGCGCTTAATCTATTAATCTTATGTCCATGACATCTTATTTACATGCTTTTCATTAATTTGGTGGAGGATTCCCTAAACCTTATTAACCTTACCCATACCTCAAGAGGGTGAGGAGAAGAAAGAAAACCCTAATCCTTTAGGTTCTTATCAGAATTTTGTGATGAGAAGGGATGAATAAGATGAGAAGTCCTAAAGGTATCTTATTTCGATTCATACCCTAAGACTTTGGCCAGGCAGTCACACGGGTCCGGGAGTCCTCGTATTCCGACTAGCGGTGCGGAGGAAAATCTTGCCAACCCCCGGTCGTGATCCCTTTCTAGACACATCCGTATTTTGGATAATCCTCTAATAACTCCCTTGGGTTCTATGGAGTTTGTAAAATTTAATAATTATTAATGGTTAATTGAGGAACCCAAGCTCTGATACCAAATGTTACGACCCCACCTCCCGATAACCCCTATTTAAGGGAGACCGAGAGGTCGAAGCCGCACCCATGACTTCTGGATCAAAGGTTCAGCAATTAACCAAGAATAATTATCAAATTTTAACATACTAAACTGAAAAGATGTAAGAAAATAAACTTTGCATACCTTTTTAAATTTTGGATTTCTAACTTCTATCCACCTAATGATTCTACGCTAACTAATCCTCCTTGTATTTTTTTTCTTCATGTATTTCACAATGTGACGATTTACTGTTTGTCCTTTTGGCTTGTACCTAAAACGCCGACAAACAAAACGTCGGTCAGCCCAAGCTGGTATGTGGGGGAAACAATAATCATTCAGTTATCTATAACAATGTATCGCATTCAATTATCATTTAACAAACAAGTTTACGTTTTAAGTATAACTACACGATCCATGTGTACCCTATCCCCTGCGCTGTCCCTGCAGTGGACCTGGATACCACCTCCCATGTGGTAGATTCCCATTTTACCCCTCATGACTTCACCTAATAGGTGAATCAATTTCTAGGGCTGAGTCACATGGCACTACCCGTAGGTAGCCCACTCCTTAACTCATGGTATGCTAAGAGTCTCATGGAACTACTCATGTGTAGCCCAGTTTCTAACTCATGATACCCTAGACCTTGCTCTAGGTGATCCTTAGCCTTTGCATAGCCACAGGGGTGGACTCAGATCTAGCTAGTTATACATGTATACTCATAGTGATAGCCATAGTCACTTTATAGTTGCATGAATTAAAACATCCAACAGTTATTTCATGCATTTAGGGAAACGTCGATACAAACCTCGGAAAACTAATTGGTATAGTCATAAGCGTAACCACATACCTGTTTTGATGAGTCATGCAGATTATTCAACATATACTTCATGCATATACAATCAAGCTAATCGATAGATCCAAGCAAATCAAGCATTCATCATTTATAATCTGCATGTATATAAAACTTAAACTGTCACCTTCACATTATGAATCACATTAAACCCTACTCGATCCTAGTCTAGGGTTTAGGTTTTCTTAGCATCGAATTTATCATTAGGGATATGTTCCTAAACCCTAATCCATATATTTATTGATTTAATGGCTCAATAACCCTAATTTGCATTGGGTGTAGCCATGATCATCAAATCTATTTCATCCTAACATTATGATCACTTACATTAAATTAAGTCTAACAAATTAACAAGTTAGGGTCCTTAAACCTTATTATTCGTATACATTGATTAGAAAGTCTAATTATCGTCATTAAGATCTTAATCATGTAAATTTACCATTATATTCCACATCATCGGTTTAAATCTCAAGGAAGCACATTTAACACGATCAACAATGTATTAATAAGAACTAGGGTTTCTATGTATTAATCACCCTACATTCATAGACCAACTATACTTTTTGAGCAGGAATCATATTTAGGCATTAGGGGTATTTTATTTGGATTCTATTCATTCTCCGAATCAATTTGATATGTATTTTTGCTATATTTCGATAACCGTAGCATTTACTAGAATTATTGTAAGATTACCTTTATTGGGCCAACCATGCGCTGCCACATCAGCGAATACATGCTTCAATTCCCTTTTCCTTGTTGATGGACAGTCTGGTTTTGAACCACCGGTTCATTACTTGAGTTGAGCATTAGTCTGGTTCAGGGTTGAACCATTGCCCTTCTCTCTCACGCGATCTTCCTTCTCACGCGCGCGGATTGTACTGCCACCGATCGGATCAACCAAAACGCTATGGCCTGCCGCCCAGAAGCCAAGACGCTGTCTTGCAGAGTTGCTTCTAGACGTGAGTCGCGGACATAGGCACTCTCACCCACCATGCTCCCATCGCCTATCTTGCTGCTTCAGTAGGTCAGGAAGACACCTTCGCCGTGGGCGGATCGCAGGTGACTCCTAGCATCCTCACCGCCGCCTAACTCCACTCTTGCTGCCCGACACTAGCGTCCAGGGAAACTGAGTTCTCACCCATCTGGGCTTCCACACATCCTCATGCCGCCCTTATGCGGCGCCAACATCGGAGACCTGATCGGAGGAACGCACAGAGGCTTCTTCCCTTCGCCGACGCACACTTCTCGTTGTCATCCTCCTCACGCTACACCGCCACTCGCTCTGGCCACAGCGCCACCATCTGCCACCATCTCCCACAAGCACATGCACTGCCACTGACAACCATGCCTCGACGCAAAGCAGTAAGTGGACGTGGTTGCCGCAGACAACAACTCCAGGACTTCGTCGTTGGACATCTTGCGCTGTCCCGACGCCTTCAGTGGCTTGATCGTCCACGCCACTTCCTGGATGTCGTCCCTCGGCCGCCGCCACGGTCCCTTCTTCCTCTCTCGTCGTCTTCCCGCGGACAACATCGGCTGGGTGCATCGTGTGAGATTGAGGAAAAGATCCCTAGCCTCTCTCTCTCTCTCTCTATATATATATATATATATCCTAGGAGAAACCCTACGTGATGGGAGGGAGAGACCCGATGGTCCAGAAGAGGAAACCTTCCTCGCATATTCTCGAAAGAAAACCAACGTGAGTTACAATTACCCAATATGGAAAGGTATTTCCATATGTGATTGCCAAAGAATAAAAAGGCAAAGACTTAAATTATATCTCTCCTCCCTTTTCTTAGGATAAAAGGTATTGACCCAAAGGTCTCAAGAAGGAACATCCATATCGTAATTCTTTAATATATTCCTTAAGCCAATTATCATCATTCTTTGGTAGGTTATTATAATCTTTCTCAAGTCATATTCATCTAAGTGAGATTCCCTTTATATATCGAACTTATTCCATTAGTCATCTCATAAAACAATTATATTATGGAATGTCTTTTAATTCTAACTTCTAGAATTATCTTTCTTACTATTATTTTCAAACATACGAAGGTTAAGTCGAGATAATGTTATTTAGTGTGTCAAACATTCTGTTTCCAAGAATGACTAGATAATTATCCTTTTAATTATCTCACACATCATATACCTCTATCATAACCAAAGTCATTGTTGTGTATTTATGTCTGAATTCCTTTTATCTTTTTCCATTATTTGGACTCTCCCTCTTTTCTTCTCTTTTATATCTAATACTAGGAATCAAAAAATTCCTATCCAAAGGGATATTTGAAAAAAAAGAATCCATTCTTTAAAGCAAATCATACAACCTTTTCAATCAAGTCCATATTCATGAAATTATTATATTTCAATTATAAAAACATATGCAAAATTGAGGTTGTAACAGGGTTGATCTTCACTGACCTACACATGATAGATAACATAAACATTGTCCATGTTATATGTTCAACTCCTACTAAGAAAGACAAGTGTCCATTATTAATACCATTTCTGCCCGATAGCAACTCCATGGCTTTGATCCTGTAGTATGATCCATCACTTTTTTTCCTTTGTTTGACTTGTTGATCTCAGAAATTTTTTAAACCATTAGAAACATATAATTAGAAAAAGTAGATAGGAATGCATGCAAGTTATATGAAACCATTGTACCTTAGACTTCTTGGTTCCCCATTCTTTAACAAGATTTTTAAACTGGTCCATATCTATGGAAGCATTTTTCTCAACTTTCTTCATCATCAATTTTGGTTCAGTCTTGTACTTTTCATAGTAATCTTTCTTTACACGTGCCCTCCACACTGATATCCCTTTGCTAATGTGTTCATCAATGTGATTCCATGCATTAGGGTGACTGCCTAAATCGAAGTATTTCTAAAAACATAGAAAATATTACTTTAGATATAACAATCATACAATTTGTTGGTCTTTTTATGAAAAATATTACCTCAATAAATGATTTTCTATCTGCAAAAGCTTGTTGTGGTTGTTCGTTCCACTTCAAGTCTAGATGCCATATGTGTGGTTTCCTTGCTAGCATATGACAATAACGATTCAATTTGGCACCATTCTCCCCAATAGCATTTCCTTCATAATCCCATTGGACCTTGTGACGTGGCTCCCCATGCTTAGGAAGTAGGCTTTGCTCACTTGTAGGTCCACGTCCATACTTCCTATTCTCCTGTTCATCCTCAACATTTTCTTCAACTGTTACATCATTTTCAATATTGTTGGACAGTAGAGTAGGTTCATTCTCACAATTTTCTACAATTGTGGAGGGAGAGACAGCAGAAGGTTGACCGGGTGTGATGTTACAACTAGATCTAGTGAATCTTCTTCCTGCCATCCTTTAACTGACAAGAAAAAAAATTAGATTATTAGTGCAGAAATGTTAGTAACAAACATAATAGCTGCATTTGAAAAACAAATAAATTGTGGAGAATATGAGACACCAACATATGAATATTCAGCATTTGAAAAACAAATAAATTATAGAGTACCTTGGTTTCATATCCCAAAAAAGAATAATGATGAGTTATAATGATGTCCTATTTGCTGGTATATGAAACAAGACTAAATAAATTGCAAAGAATATGCCATATAGTAACAGATTGCCAAAAAAATGCAATAGAACATATTCCCCAAATAAATTATCATGGACTTGCAAACAAAATAATTTGATGAAAACAGACATATTAATGAACTAAACATTAGCCACGTCATGCTTTTTTTAGTTCTATCAACAAAAGATCCCTCGGTATCACTCCTCGTCCAAGACACGTCATTAATTACACCACCATCAATAGCTTCAAATTGTAAACCAGTCAAACAATTCTCAATAAGAGGTACTTCAGAATAATCTTTAGGAGGATGCTTTAGCACTGTACACCAATCATCAGCATTAGGATCCTTCACATAAAAGCATTGCAATGCTTGAGAAGCCAGGATAAAGGGTTCCTCTTTTCTTTTTATCCTTGAAGTGTTGATTTGTGTGAACCCATATTCATCAATTCGTAACTCGTTAGAAGTGCTTTCATCATACCAAGAACATCTGAACAATGGAACTTTGATTCCTGGACCATAAGTTAGATCAATAACCTCCTCTAAGTAGCCGTAGTACGTGATTTGAGCATTTATAGGATTTTTATCTCTACCACTTGAATAACTTGAAGTGTCAGCACACAAGTGCACTCCACTATTTTGTGTAGTACATGTACTTTCAATGTGCTTTGAACGGAAACGATATCCATTGACCAAAAAGCCTTCATAAGACATTCCCTCAGTACAAGGGCCTTGGGATAACCATCTCAACTCCTCGCTAATACTGTTCGGCCTAATCTCTCGCATTTGCATTACCTTCATAAAAAAGTAAAACATTAATGTAATTTACACTAACTTGAACATTAAGAGTGACAACAATATTTATGTTTGAGACTTACATGCTCTTTCAACCACTTAGAAAACTCTTTTGCATGTTTTGTTTCTATAGTCTATGGGGCAATGTTGGGTTCCATATCTTGAAGAATAAACATGTGTTCACTTCTTTATACGAAGTGTCTAAATTACTGTACAACAAATATAACATATCTTAGCAAGAATTATATGACATAAATCTTACCTTTTGTAAACATCCAATTCCTCTTTATTGAAAAGAACATAACGATGGGCTTGTTCCAAAGTGTGGATGTCAAAATTCCTTGACATTCCAACTCTAATTGGAGATCCATCAACATTATGAGGAGTGCAGTTGAGTTTTGTCTCAAAATTAGGCAAGTACCTAGCACAAAATGTCAAACTTTCTTCAGCTAAATAGCCACTAGCAATAGAACCAACCGGTTTAGCTTTGTTTCTGACATACTTCTTCTATTTATTCAAGTATCTCTCTATTAGGTACATCCACCTAGTTCGTACAGATCCAGCAAGCCTGGCTTCATAAGCTAAATGAATGGGCAAATGCATCATGATGGTGAAGAAAGAAGGAGGGAAGATTCTCTCCAACTGGCAAAGAGTGACAGCAATTTCTTGTTCCAATTCTTTGAATTCATCCACATCAATAACGTTAGAGCAAATCTTGTTGAAAAATGAGCACAAATTAGCAATAGGCTTGTACACATCTAAGCTTATACAATGTCTCAAGGCAACAGGTAGAAATTGATGCATAAGAACATGGCAATCATGACTTTTTAGCCCAATACGTTTTCTATCAAATTTGCTAACACACCTAGATATGTTAGAAGAATAGCCATCAGGAACTTTCAGCTTTTCTAACACAGATAGGAACTTATCTTTATGCGCATTAGTCGTAGTGTAAGATGATGGAGGCAAGTAATATCGGTCACCTACATCTACCGGCCATAAATATCTTCGAATGTGCATTTTCTTCATATCTTGACGAGCTTGTAAGTTGTTTTTACTTTTCTTAGAATTGCCCAGTAATGTGTTTAAAATGTTCTCACACACATTCTTTTCTATGTGCATCACGTCCAGATTGTGTCTAACAGATAAATACTTCCAATAAGGTATCTAAAAAAAGATGCTTATCTTATTCCAACCTGGAGGTAAAGGTGGAATTTGATCTCCATGCCTCTTGCGCTTATTTGTTTTACCAAATGTGATATTTTCATATCCATCAAATTGCTTCAATATATCTTCTCCAGATAGTGTCTTAGGTGGAAGGAGAAAATCTTTTTCGCCATCAAAATTTTTCCTGTCACGTCTATATGGATGATTCATTGGAAGAAAACATCGATGGAAACCATAGCATTACTTTTTCCCAAACTTCAACCATTTCGATATAGTCTCCACATTACAACAAGGACATCCCAAATCTTTCTTACCTTTAGTGCTCCAACCAAATAAGTCACCATATGCTGGAAAATCGTTAATGGTCCATAAAACTGTTGCCCGCATAGTGAAATTCCTTTTTCTATATGCATCATAAACTTTGACTCCAAGCTCCCAAAGTTGTTGTAGCTCATCAATTAATGGCTCCAGGTATACATCAAGGTCATTGCCAACCATATGTGGTCCTGGGATTAATAGGGACATCATCATAAATTGCTCTTTCATAAGAAGCCAGGGCAGAAGATTGAGAGGTGTCACCAACATAGGCCAGATGCTATGTGATGCACTCATATTATCGAATGCATTAAAACCATTGATTGCTAATGCCAATCTAATATTGCATGGTTCAGCAGCAAAGTCTGGATACCTAGCATCAATAGACAACCATTCTTGTGTGTCTGAAGGATAATGAACACGACCATCCTTGCCTTTTGCTTCAGATGGCCAAATCATATCTTTAGCAACAGATGAAAACATATACAACCTCTGTAATCGAGGAATCAAAGGGAAGTGATGCATGACCTTAGCAGCTACCCTCTTTCCCTTTTTTGTATTTCTTTTCATTCCATCTTGAAGCACCACAAGTATCACAATTTTCTTTTGAAGCTGCATCTTTGCGAAAAAGCATGCAATTATTTGTACATACATTTATAATAGAATGATCAAGTCGTAAATCCTTCACGATTGCATTTTCTTCATATTACGTCTCCGGGAATAGACAATTTTCTTCTGGAAATCCTAAAATAATCAACTGTAACAAATTTGTGAAAGAATCATTGGACCATCCAAATTCCTCCTTCAGATATAGCAAGGCAACTAAATAGGAAAGCTTAGAATGACTTGTACAACCTCTATAGAGTGGTTGATCAGCCTCTTTTAGTAGCTTGTAAAATCTTTGTGCATCTACATTTGCAGGTTCCTCTATAGCTTCAGTAGAATGGTCATTTGTTGTGTCACCCATACCAAACAAATCTCCCAGCATCTGATGCATATTTTCGGTGTGAGGCACGTTTGATTCCAAAACAGGATTGCTCCTACCAATCACCTCCCCGCAAAACGTCCAAACATCATAGCTATGCACAAATCCTTTTTTAATACATGTGAGAATACATCCTCCTCTGTTTTAAGGTATTTGTTCAAACATACCTTACAGGGACATATTAATTTCCCCTGTCTAGTTGGTCTCTGATGGATAAGAGCAAACTCAATGAACTTTCGTAACCTTACCTTGAATACATCACTTCGCACTCTATTCCCAATATACATCTAACTCTGATCTATTAGAAAATGCATCTATATGAGGGAAAACATAAAATAAGTTAAGCACACATTATTAGAAGAAAATATATATATATACGCAAATCAAATACTTGTCAAAACTGAAGCAATGTCGGACATGATTGTGGAACTGATAGTGAAGCCACATTAGAGAGCCAATAATAATAGAAAAAAACTATTGGTTTTTGGTCGGGTGAAGGAATAAGAGACTTGGTTCTACAATGATGACCAAGAGGAAAGTATTTTACATGCAAGTTTGAAGAGTACCCATTAATACCATTAGAACATAATGTACTTGTGGCTAATATCACAAATGTCACATATGAGATCGTGGAAGATCGAGAGTCATGATCATGGAAGATCGGGAGTCAATACATTTTTATTTTCTATTGGGAAGGTTCTATTGTGTGATGGGATGGGATGAGCTATATGACTTTACTCAACTTATGTATATTTGTTTGTCTAGTTGAGAAGTTGCTGAGATTAATGCTAGATACAACTGATTATTAGTATTATGTCTCTATAAATCCAAATTGGATTATATAATGATAGTGAATCCTCATGGTGTACAATAATCTTAACATATAGAACTGTGAGAGTCATTTGTATGCATGATCTCCTTTGTCCAATTTTAGTTGAAAATGTGAATTTTTTTCATTATAGAAATTAGCAACCATGATCAGTAATCTACTTTATTTGCACCCATTAAAATTTCGTGAAGCACATACACCATGATCAATATATCTTCTTTCTTCTACACCTTTAAAGAAACAAGTTGAATATTTACTGAATTTTATGAATCTCAAGTAATTTAGTCCATGAACATGTAACTCTTCCTCTAGTATTCTGTTTATCTCTCTTTGAGGCCAGGTTATAGAACCATGGCCTTTTGGTTCTTGTTATTTTAGTATGAGTTTTGAAACCAATGAAGACTTAAGCTTAAAGGGGTGGTGTTATGAAGTTTTTTCAGTTGTTATAGAGCTTATAGAGTTACCTGATGAGTTGGGTGGTGGTTGTGAAGGTTCAAGTGATATGATTCAACACATTGCAGGTGGTGAACTCATATCTCTATTCTTTCAACTTCTCAATTGTTCTGCAATAATATATAGTGTAATTGGTCTGAGCAATGGTTACCCAATTTCAGGAGACTTATTGACATAATAAAATAGGTAAAGACCAACTTATTCGACATGAAAGTCTCTATCCTAGTCAACCTAGATGGTGACTGGAAACATGCATTTTCTTCAGGAATACTTGCTTTCAGACTGCACTGCATTGATCATGAATCAATCCCCCAGACACAGAATCTCCTTCAGATACTTGGGCATGGACTAACGAGGTCAGTGGGATATATTTTGTCAAATTGGCCTTCACAAAGCCATATCCAACCTACCAAAAGGCCCATCAAAAACCAGTTGTTACCTTGACATACCCAACAAGATCAGTGTATTTTTGTGGCTAGTCAGAAATGAACCGATCAAGAATAATAAAAGAAGAAAAAATAGGCACTTCACAGACAACAATCTATGTCCTTAATGTAACCACGAAGAATAAACTACTCTACACACACTCAAGGATTAAGCTTTTGCAAGATCTACTTGGGAACAGTGTGACTTGTTCAGAAACTAGTACTATCTTCAAGGAAGCTCGACTACTGAATGGCTTGGCATAAACATCAATAGAGACAATAATCACTTCATTTAATTTGAATTTTGTCATTGTTTCATATGGAAGGTGAGGAAGTATAAAGTATTTGAAGGAAAGGATCTCAATACGGATCGACAGGTGCAACATCTATCAAACAACATCATGCTAAATAACCATGCTTTTAGGAATATCATGGATGGTGACCCTTCAGTCACAAATGTTAGCTCTCAAACACCAGAAAACCTACGTGACTAGGTCATATATGAAGACACTATCCTCATGTGAGTGCATGCAGCTTTCAAGGGTAGTGAGGTAGCCATTGCTACTACATTAAACAAAGGGGATTCACATGGTTGGGAGGCACAACAAAATGCATCAAGACCTCTACTGTCACTGAAGCTGAACTCTGAGCAATAGAACTTGCACTGAATATGATAAAAAAAATTAACTATATGAAAGTGGTGATTGGATTATATAATGATAGTGAATCCTCGTGTGAACTCATATCTCTGTTCTTTCAACTTCTCAATTGTTCTGCAATAATATATAGTGTAATTAGTAACCACTATGCATTATGCAACTCATATATTAACTCATATGTCACTGTGTGGTTGCTCACCTGAAGGTTTGATATCCCTCTATCGATCTTATTTGATTCATACCGTATGGTCTTAGAATCACAAATATTGTAGCCCCATTGGTGAGATGTTAGGTGGGTGATATGTTTCTCAAGATTGCATGGTATATAGGGAGAAAAATAACTGAAGCCAAGTGAATCATGATACATAAACAAAATTCTCAGAAACATAACATAAAGAATAGAGAAAATAGCAGTAAGGTATGTTCAAAATATGAATGGACTGGTTGTATGTTGGCATGGGAGCTTCCTTCAGAGCTTTACTCATGGTTGGATGGGCATGGTATCTCCTTGATATGTCCTAACTACAGGCACCATATTGTAAAGAAAGCATGGCCTCATGGATGATCTCACCTATGTTAAGTGACATCATGTGAATGACCGGTATATAATGTGTCTCTTTCTCAACTAGGATCTTGACCATACCCTCAGCATCATCAATGGCCTTGGCATGACTGATGGCCATAAATGGGAATTCATCAAATTGATGGTGAGTATAAGAATCCCCTGGTGTTGTGTCATAGTCAACATGTCCATGCTTTGCAGAAATGGACTCAGTCACATATAACTCCATCTTGTAGGTTCTATGTGAACTTGGGAATATTTTTGAAATTTAAAGAAAACTTTTAGAGTGGAGCATCTCATGCTAGGCTTATTTTTCAGAGTGGAGCATGTGCCCACATAAATCACTATAAAAACAATATATACAACTTACCGTAATTACTCTTTCCAGCACTGAATATCCTAACATAACCTGGCAGTACCCACTAATTCTATATGTGGCACCAAATTTGCATTGGTATTTTTTTTCCTAATGTTCTGTTCAATTAATGCATTGGTGTTTTTGCCCTGTGTCTCCTGTACCCTGTAGGACCCTCCTCATCAGACTAATGCAGTAATGGAATTTACTTTTGGTTTTCTGATATGGATTTAATCCTGTGAACCTATTTTTTTATATCTACTGAAAGGAAATTAGTTTAAGTGGTAGCTAAAGAATTGAATGTGTAATTTTTAGTTTTTTGTATTTCTACATCCTATGTTCCTTCTTTCCCAATCTGTTAACTTACTTATGTCCTAATGATTTATTTTAGGAACTTTCAGGGATCAAATCATCAGTCAGCCTTATTTTGGATCAACTAAGAGTAGTATGTTCTGTTCGATACTGCTTACTTGATGTATACCCTGCAATAATCCACAATATGCATTGATAGGAATTTGATGAGTTGAGGGGCACTCTTCAACAACAACAAGAGGATATGAAAAATAGTTTGAGGAGCTTTGGTCAAATAGGTTCCACTACAGTTCAAAGTATTGAGAAACCAAATTTCAGGTCAAGCTTTTAGGAAAGGGGCAAATTGAAACCAAAGGGGTTTAAATCACTCCTAGATGAACCAAATGAAGGAAAAATCCATAAAATCATAGCCACAAAGCACACTTATCTCCTAATTTTATTAAGGAAGTTATGCTTTGAATGTAGGTTCGTTCTATGGTAAATATAGAGCATAATGCTAGTGTAGAAACTCACATTAAATTAGACCCTGTGATTTAGGATGTGGCTTGAGGTGGGTTTTGGAGGAGGTGAAACCTCATATTCTAATCATCCCTAAAGAACCTAGTAAAACACATATCCAAACAAATTAGCTAAACCTCAATTGAATTAGATTTTTGTAACAAATTATACATTTCTGTCCCTTGATTTTTGCTTCAATACTAGCAAGATATTCATGCATCTCGATAAGGAGCTCAGGAGAAAACCCTAGAACTTATATAAACCTTTAAAGCACACCAATTATATGCAGTAGAATATCCATTTGTACTGGCTATTTTTTGGCATCTGGAGAAACTAAATAATAGGTTCAGTTTCAGTACTTATATTAGGTAACCCAAAAAGCCAAACCAAACCAGTTCTCTTTTAGTACAATTCCATTCATTATTTCTTAATTATCTTTCTGTTAATGATTCTAAATCATGGAAACAATTCTATAATCATAGGCTACCACTGCCAAATTTGCACAATGGATTGAAGAACTCTTGGAGTTTAAACAATGCGAGATACAGAAGTGAGACATCTCAATTAAATATTGCATCTACATAGTAATGATGCAGCAGTGGCGAATCAAAACTAGAATTGGCCACATTTCTGCTGAAGAAAATGAAGCTGGGATGGTTTCTTAAAATACGTATCAACGGAACTGGTAGGGCACAGTTAATCGTTCCCTTCATTGACGGATGGATATTGGCCACCTACACTATAACATCATATAATATTGGATTGCACAAATAGGGCATGTGCCCTCCTGTGCCTCTATGTGGCTCCACCACTGCCAACAGGGATCGTAGAAAGCCACATTCATCGGTAGGCACGATAACAACACAGGGTTCAATGTTGAATAGAAAAAGTGTAGAAAGCCAGTGACCTTCAGTGCAACGAATAGGCGAAGCAGTTGTCCTCTTCTCCGCGACTAGTTCAATGTCAGGCAGATGATTGTCCTCTTCCTTCCCACACTTCAGTGGATGCTGCTATGCCACAATGGAGGGCAGACTAAGGCTGAGAGGCTTCCGCCCAGAGGAGCCACCATTGTCTACTCACACTCTACACGGGATGGGGGGAGTCTATCACAATATAGTTGGCGGCGGCCGTAGTGGTGATGGGGCCACTTGTTGGTGACTAGGGCGAGGAAGGGGACACAATTATGGTGGCCAGAGCGAGGAAGGGGACGCGATCAGCTAGGTAGAGGAATGGAACAGCCACGACCCTCTCCAAAATGCGATGAAACAGGGACAAACTGGCAGGACGCTGATTAGCCTTAATCCCAATTAGCGCGATAAAGCATAAAAATTGGGTTAGGTTAGAGGGAAATGGTGGAATTGTTCCCTCAATAGTAATTGTGACGGGTTAAAATTTTGTTATCTTATTTTTGAGGGAGCATCATTCATAAAAAATGGATTGGTACTTTATAAACACGATTGAGGGACCTTATCCATGCATTGAGGAAGGGTCCCTCAAAAATAGTCCCTTTTTGTCACACAATTTTGATCCTTCACAAAAGTCCCTAAAAAATAGACAAATTTTTTGTAGTGATTAAGCTTATGTCCATGACATCTTATTTACATGCTTTCCATTAATTTGGTGGAGGATTCCTTAAACCTTATCAACCTTACCCATACCTCAAGAGGGTGAGGAGAAGAGAGAAAACCCTAATCCTTAAGGTCCTTAACAAAATTTGAGTTGAGAAGGGATGAACAAGATGAGAGAGTCCTAAAGGTATGTTATTTCGAATCATACCCTATGACTTTGGCCAAGCAGTCACACAGATCCGGGAGTCCTCGTATTCTGACTAGCGGTGCGGAGGAAAATATTGCCAGCCCCTGGTTGTGATCCTTTTCTAGACACCTCCGTCTTTTAGATAATCCTCTAATAACTCCCTTGGGTTCTATGGAGTTTGTAAAATTTAATAATTATTAATCGTTAAGTGAGGAACCTGCGCTCTGATACCAAATGTTACGACCCCACCAAGGGAGTTATTAGAGGATTATCCAAAAGACGGAGGTGTCTAGAAAAGGATCACGACCGGGGGTTGGCAATATTTTCCTCTACACCGCTAGTCGGAATACGAGGACTCCCGGATCTGTGTGACTGTCTGGCCAAAGTCATAGGGTATGATTCGAAATAACATACCTTTAGGACTCGCTCATCTTGTTCATCCCTTCTCAACTCAAATTCTATTAAGGATCTTAAGGATTAGGGTTTTCTCTCTTCTACTCACCCTCTTGAGGTATGGGTAAGGTTGATAAGGTTTAAGGAATCCTCCACCAAATTAATGGAAAGCATGTAAATAAGATGTCATGGACATAAGCTTAATCACTACAAAAAATTAGTCTATTTTTTAGAGACTTTTGTGAAGGATCAAAATTGTGTGACAAAAAGGGATTATTCCCAATTAAGGGAGACTGAGAGGTCGAAGTCGCACCCATAATATCCAGATCAAAGGTTCAGTAATTAACCAAGAACAATTATTAAATTTTAACAGACCAAACTGGAAAGCTGTAAGAAAAATAAACTTTTACATACCTTTTGAAAACTTGGATCTCTAATCTTCTATCCACATATGAATTATACTATAACTAATCCTCCTTGTATTTTAATTCATGTATTTCACAATATGACAATTTACTATTTGTCCTTTTGGCTTTGTACCTAAAACGCCGACAAACAAAACGTCGGTCAGTCGAAGCTGGTATGTGGGGGAAACAATAATCGTGCAACTATGATAACAATGTATTGCAGCCAATTACCATTTAACAAACAATTTTACATTTTAAATATAACTGTGCGATCCATGCATCCCCTATCCTCTATGATGTCCCTGCAGTGGATCTGGATGCTACTTTCCTTATAGTAGATCCCCATTAAACCCCTCATGGTCCCACCTATAGGTGAACCAATTCCTAGGGTTGAGTCACATGGCACTACCCGTAAGTAGCCCACTCCTTAACTCATGGCATGCTAAAGGGTCTCATGGCACTACACTTGGTAGCCCAATTTCTAACCCACGATAACCTAGACCTTACTCTAGGTTACCCCTTTTTAGCCTTTACAAGCCACAGAGGTGGATTCGGATCTAAGCCAGTTTTATATATATATATATATATATATATATATATATATATATTCATGGTGATAATCATAGTCACTTTATAGTTACATGAAATAAAAGGCATCCAACAGTTATTTTCAATCAACCGGTAAACACGTCCAGAATTCACCGTGAAATTAAAGCAATTATTCATAAGCGTAACCACATACCTATTCAGTAGATTTCTCAAGCTAATATCAATTCCAACCAAGAAAGCAATCCAAGCAAGTAATTCAACCACATAATCAAGAATCTTGAAAAACACATGTACTCTATTTACTACACATTTTATCAAGATTCTTTCTATTCAACTTGAAGTCGCTTCCTAAGGTTTTTGTATCCATTTTAGGGTTTCATTTTGCATTTAGGGTTTCACTTCGTTTATTATTTAAACCCTATTTCTAATCAATTACTTACAAACCCTAATTTCAGATTAAAGGCACACTTAAACATTAATTAAGACCATTATGCCTCTTTTATGTTAAAACTACCATTATCCTTTTAATCCATGGCAAGATCATTATATGCCTTTATCATCAATTCAAAGTTCATTAGGGTCTAATTAATATATGAACTCGTTTTTCCATCAATTCTACTTTTTATTCATTAGAAAACCCTAATTACTACTTTTAGGGTATTTATCTATAATTAAAGACTTTTGTACTCTAAATAGATTAGAACCATCATATCTCAGCTTTGCACATGAATTTGACCAATTAAAATCATTAAGGATCATAATTACCACAGTTAGGGTTCAAGGTTCATTAAATCATATGGAACCCTAAATTTATCAAATTACGCATGAAGATCATCCTTTTAGATCTAATATGCCCTTTTTATTAACAACATGTTAATATCTATTTTAAACACTCACATAACCCCTTTCTAATTCATTAATCATCAAAGGTTAGGGTTTTTCATTGATTAAACTATTAAAGATAGCATCTTGATATACTTTTTGAATATAAAGCAAAATTAGGCTTCAACAAACATTTCTTTGTGTTCCTCTCGTTCTGAGGATCAATTTTCATATATTACTTGTCCTAATTGGAGTTACCAATATTTAATTACGAATTTAGTAAGATTTCACTTACTTGGGCCAATGGGGGCTGCCACGTAGGCGTCTTCCATGCATGCTCCTTGCTTTGAAAACATTTCAAAATTACTTCTTTACCCTCGGTTAAGTGATTTTCTTCTACAGCCCGCGGAGGGCAAAATTGTCCAACGCGACTCTCCTTTCTTCAATCTCGGGCAGCACGAGCGTTGCTGTCCTAGCCGCAGAGCTGCAGTAAGCGTGGGTGCACCCCTTCCTCTCCAGCATCCGGCGTCCACCGGGGACACCTCCCCTACCTCTGTCATGCTCCTGCGCGTGCGGGGCACCTCATATTTGCGGCCAAAATGGCTCGTCTGAGTTGCACAAGCTTCCAGACTTGCGGCTGATTGTGGACCTGCTGCAAATGTCGCGCCGGGGCCGGGGGTAGTTGGACTCATCTCCCATCAGCGTGGGAGCATCATGCCTCCCTCACATGCCAATTCTTGGTTCTTCCTCATTCTAAGGATCACACCACTCTCCTAACCTAGAGTTTTGAACGTAGGGAAGCAAGAAGAAGACGAGGAAGAGAGTGGGAGATGTGGAATCTCTCTAAAACTCGACCCTGGGCTCTACCCCTTTTATAGGGGAGGGTATCCATGCCCCAGACTGCTTGCCCACAAAGCAACCAAGTCCTTTTCCAACTTGGAAACTTATTTTCCTTTTATAAAAGCAACCTCCTCTCTCTTCATCATCTCTTTGATATTCCTTTTTCTTTAATTATTAAGATTTCAAAAATAATTACTTCCTTTATCTTCCTTGTACTTGCCTTTTAAAGTATTGACACGATATCATGTTTTCTTTAAATAGAAAATACCACCTTTTGAAAAACAACACAAAATTCATTAATAATGTATCACACTATCATTTTATTTTGCAATTTTGGTATTTTATCTATCTTTCTTCTTTATTGGGACTCCTTGGATCCCAAGACACTCCATTATTTCGAAATTCCTTTTTCAAGGATACTTATTATCCTTCTACATGCATCTATATGCATTATTTCACATTATCTTGTTTATTTCTCATTAAAATATCTCTTTTTGAGGATTTCTCCTTATTTATCTTTTATTTTCCTCACTGGTATTCCTTTTAATATTAGGAATCCTTGGGATACAAAATTCCACCAAGAATAACTCTTTTCACTTGTTTTCCACATTTTACCATTGTTTTCAATTTCTTTCTTAATAAGGAAATACTTAATTAATCTTTTCTTTTCTTATTGCCTTTTCTTTGCAACTTTGGACTCCTTGGAACCCAAGGAACCCAAGAGGCACGAAATCCCTCTTTGGATTTGCCTTCTAGAGGTTTCCATCTCATTCTTTTCTCAAAAATTCAATTATTCATTTACTAATTTAATAATTGAATTTCCTTTCTTCATTTCCTTGTTATTGGGCCCAATAGCCAATAAAGCCCACAACGCAATCATCAAGGCTATTGTAAATGAAATCCATTTATTCAAAACAAATTATATCATTATTTGTTCAATTATCTTTAATATGAGAAATTACATTTCTCACCAATTGAACCCAAAAATTGGGGTTGTAACAAATAGCATAAAGTTACTTACTAATAAGAGTCATCCTGGTACATTCCTTAACTATAAAACAAACAAGAAAACATAAACTCTTCGACAAATCAGAGATATATCCACTCTTCCGTGACATCTGTCCAACTTCCTCCTCAAAAGCCTAGCTTGGTGCGGTGCCACTACCTACACTTCACGTTATACCTTATCGTGTTGTCGGTCCTCATCTGTATCCAATAAAGTATGGGCCAATTCTACTGGGCCTTCTTTGACAATTTCTTCTTGATCAGGAACGACTTATGTAAATGCATCTCTCTAGATTTGCGACAGTACTGGACAGTGGTGGCAACAACAACAACTAATATCAAACCCTAACCCCATATTGTTGGCATTGATGTCTAGGGCACATCAATGAGAAACACATCGTTGGTATTGTCATCTAGGGCACATCAATAAGAAACACATATCTAGACTCCATAATGATGTTATCTAGACTCTTTTGATTTTGAATCAATAGAGAAATGTGAGTCTTGTTTTTTGGGAAAGATGACCAAAACTCCCTTCACTGGAAACAATGAGAGGGCTAGTGATCCATTAGGACTCATGGATACTGATGTATGTGGCCCTTTTAGAACAAATACTAGAGGTGGTTATCAATACTTCATTACCTTTACTGATGACTTTAGTAGGTATGGTTATGTTTACTTGTTATAACATAAGTCAGAAACTCTTAAAAAGTTCAAGGATTCCATGAATCAAGTACAGACTCAACTTGGTAAAAGTATTAAGAAACTTGGATCTGATAAATATGAGGAATACTTAAGCCAAGGGTATGAGGACCTTTTGTGATCCGGTGGTATCATATCACAATGGACTCCACCAAGAATGCCACAACACAATGATGTATCGGAAAGAAGGACTCACACATTGTTAGATATGGTGTGATCAATGATGAGTTTTGTTGAACTTTGAATTTTTTTCTCGGGATATGCTCTAGAAACCACAATGTTTACACTTAACTATGTACCTTCTAAATCAACAAAAGACACCATATGAGATATGGAATGGGAAGCGTCCCAAAATGTTTTTTATGAGTATTTAAGGATGTGAAGCTTATGTTAAGAAAATGTTTCCTAAAAAGTTTGCCCCTAGATTAGATTGTTGGTATGTATGCCCATAGAGCAAGTCATATGATGATTGTAATGGGATACTTTGTAAATGATTTGAATAATAATAAAGGAAAATTTCGATCTATATGTTTTAACAGTTTTTGAGATGATAGTGTAACATGATAGATGTCTAAAGAATTATTTTACTCAATGAAGTATGCTTTTGGGTTGAGGACCTGAACGATGAGATCATACATATGCTAAGAGTATACATTCTTGTTTATTCCCTAGTCGGTTGTTATTGTGGAAATAACCATAGACATCAATAACACTAAAGACTAGATTGTGTGTTGGTTGATGGTAGAATCTTATTAGTCATGATATAGTGATATCAAACCAAGCACATAGGTACTTGTTAGAGAACAAGTATACCGGATAGACCCACCGTGAGAGTGACACATGGAACCATGATTTGGTAGTCACAGTCAGCTCTCACAGTGATGGTGGTGAATGTGATTCTTTGACCTGAAATCACTACACTCAACACATGTCATTGGGTACACTTTTACATCATCAAACGTAGTCCTAAAACATGGGTTGTTATAAAGGTGATGATTGGGTAGCTTTGACACATGGGGCTTTTGAGAGGGGAGTGATAGATATGAGATCTGTCCCTCCTAAAGAAGTTTGATGTCCATGGCTACTTGATGAGTAGGATTGAGAAAGGCATGCGCATGCATGTGTGAATCAATATGTGATATTGACGTCACACACATCTCACCCAGTCTGCTCTGAGATCAAGGACATGGATGAACGTTGAAAGGATGATTGTACCATGCCTTGAGTTCATTCAGGACATTAGTGACAAAGGAATTATACATTCACTATAACACCATTCACGGATTGTAGGGTTGAAAGTTGTTCTCCAACTTTCTATTTCACTTGGGTAGCACTGATGTGTGACTAGGCACCGCTCTTTGCTTGTGAAGTCATAAGTGTTATGGACTTTCATCGCCAACATGAAACGGACCTACAGGGTCACACACATAGGATTTAACCTGGAAGAGGAGTTTATCCACAAATGATGTTTAGATTGATTACTAAAGGAGTTTAGTAGTTCAATTAAACACTCAGTTGATTGATAGCTCAAAATCATAGTGTTCTAGGTGTTGGACCAATTGATTAGAGTATCAGATTGATTGAAACTGCAATTGATTGATTTTTCACAGTCTGCACTTCCAACCGATCGGCTCATGTGATGAACTGATCAGCTCAGGTTGGTGAACCGATCGGCTCAACTGGTGAGATGATCTGCTCATGCATCAATGAGACGATCGACTCAATTGTTGAGCCATTCAATTCATGTGAAAAACCAAGATCGTTTGGAAAGTCAGAAGACTATTTTGCAAATACAATTTGTTTCACTTGTACAAATTTGATTTGGATAAGGATTAATTTTTGATTAATCAGAAACAAATATGAAAGTCAATTTGAGTTGGATCAGGACCACGAACCGATCGACTCAGGCCCGAACCAATCGGCTTAGGTCCTAAACGATCAGCTCAGTGCCTAAAACGATCGTTTCAGGGTGTGAACCGATCGGTTCAGCTGACGCAGATTGGTTGTTTTATGGAAAATCTTGAACCCTTCTACTCCTGCTTTAATCCTGCATTACCCGAGGTAGAGAACCCTATCCCATGACCCTCCTATATATAGGGGTATTGGGGGCTTCTCAAAGCACAACTCAGAACACCAGTTGCTCTACAAAGTTGTCATTCTCTCTGGTTTTGGTAACTGAGAGAGTCTGAGCAAGTGCTACCCGATAAGGGAGGCACAACAAGGGAAAGACAACTACAGAAAAGCAACAGGTTGTAGGAGAGTGTGTTGGTGACTAGTATGCCGACAAGAGGGTGCAACTCCTTCTGATTCCTTGTGGGACAAGGAGATTGGAGTTCTAGTCAGTCCGTGAATGACTACAGAGGCGGGAGACTTCTACCGCTCGGAGGATAGCTGTCAATCCCGACAGTCCCGGTGAGACCAAGAGTTGCACAGACACCGTCCAAGACTGGAGGCGAAGACCACGCAAGTCGTGAGGTAACGTCTCTGAGCAATCCTCGGGACTAGGTACACCTATACAAATCATCCTTCCTATTGTATAGACGTTGACGTGATTCCTTTATTTTGGGTTTGGGAGAAGAATTTTTTTTTGTTTCCGCTGCCTTCTCTGTCTCCCCATAACCCAACAGTGGTATCAGAGCCAAGTCAACTGCTCTATGCTTTAGGATTATCGATGTGATCAATTTTGGTTTGTCTCCTTTATTGCATACGATGTGAATAAAAATGGCTTTATGTATGTCCAATCCACAAATCCCTATATACATATATGATATGTAATATGAATGCACTCGATACGCGTCGCCCTTTAACGAGTTTTGTGGTGGATGTACAACATGGTTATGGCCAATAAACCCTATGTATGTGTGCTTGGTTGAATGTGGTTGCTTGCATCTCGGTCTGCGTACTGATTCCCTATCTCATATTCCTGATGTAACTCGAGATAACTCGAGATTTTTTTCCTACCTATGGTCCCCCCGAATGTAACTCAGGATTTCCTTTTTCCAAATGTAAAATAGGATCGATTTTTTTATTTCCTATTATGTCAAAGAACGGCAGATATTTTGACAATCACTTCGAGGAGCGAGACGAGCAGGTGGTGGCCTGAGGAGATGCACGATGACCAGTGAACCGATCGGCTGGAGGCGCCAGTCGATCAGCTGGTGGCATCCAAGCGACCAGCTTGATGGCGATCCGATCAATCATGGAGATGAGTTGATCAAACCCAGAATGGCGAAGCACAATGTTCATCTTGTACATGTTGCATGTGATGTGGACCTAGATGACTGTGATTCCTTTTTGCTCGAGGAATCACATTAGGATGACCGTAATCATTGCTTTTATCATTTCACATGTTTTCTGTGGGATATAGCATGTATATGATACTTACTATATTTTGGTGATTGGATATGTATATGTACCTATAAAAACCAAATCCCTCATCTAAATATTAAGTCTTTTACGCCTTCCATTAGCGACACACATGAAAAACCTGATCGACCAAGCGTAGGTTACGCCAAAGCATGGTGCACCGTCTATCTCGCAGAAGTGTGAAGGGTAAACATGTAGGTTCTTCCAAAGCAGGGCGCATGTTTACCGTGTCGGCTTTTGGGTTAGACTTAACTGATGGTTCTTAGAGTGTCTAAGCCCAGAGGCACGGAATGTTTATGGCAAGGTGTTGCACATGTTCATTCATTGAGAGTTGCATATGATGCAATTGGCATGATGGCCTACCTAAATAGTCAAGTTGTGGGCGATCAGCCAAAGTTGACTCATGACTTGATGAAATACAGATCTTGTCCCACTAGAAGATTGTACGCTGCAATCTTCTGAATTGTTGGTGAGGGCTGTCAATTTGAATCAAAATAGTGGGAGCGGTAATTAATTAAAGGTCTAATTAACTACTGTCAAATTTTATTCAAATCAAATCAAAAGGAGTTTTGAAAAATACAATTTTCTCTTGTAGAATGGAAAAAGAATCATCTTTTAAAATGGGCAAATTAATTGAGAATAAATTCCATAACTGGTTGGGGATTGTGAGAAGTGTTCTGCACAATCCAGAAATACCGGTAGCCTTTGAGTCCACTCTATGTGCGCTTAAGAAGAAGGATAGTTCATTAATAGAGATCAATGGAACAAAGTCTAAGGACAAAGGTGAGGGAGAGAAGGGTTCTCTCGTCAAACCAATGTCAGAATCTTCTGTGCTCAAAACACGGAGAGGATGGAAGGAATGATGGAAGAAGAAGTGAGAGATAGAGATATCTACTTCTGCTGTATACATGATAGATATTAACTTTACTACTTCCTTGTCATGGGTACTTGATACCTGATGTGGATCTCACATTTTTTTCAAATGTGAAGAATCTTAAGAGAAGTAGGCCTTTGGGGAAAGGCGAGGTTGAACTACGTGTTGCCAATAGGGCAAGAGTTGCCGCCAGTGCCGTAGGAACCTATGAGTTAACTCTACCTAGTGGGCTAATAATAGAGTTGAAGAACTGCTATTATGTACCTGCCATAAATAGGAATATCATTTTCGTCTCTTGTCTGGACAAGGGTGGTTTTGAATTTCTTATTAAGAATGGAAAGTGTTCCATTTCAAAAGATGGGATCTTTTATGGTAGTGCCCCAATGTCTTATGGTCTATACTTGATAGATCTAGAAACAAGCATATACAATGTAAACACCAAAAGGCAAAAACTCAACAACTCAAACAAAACGTATCTTTGGCATTGTCATCTAGGGCACATAAATGAGAAGCACATTTCTAGACTCCATAAATATGGTTATCTAGACTCTTTTGATTATGAATCAATAGAGACATGTGAATCTTATTTGTTGGGCAAGATGACCAAGACTCTCTTTCCAGGTAAAGGTGAGAGAGCTAGTAATCTATTAGGACTCATACATATTGATGTATGTGGGCCTTTTAGAACTAATACCAGAGGTAGGTATCAGTACTCCATTACCTTCATTGATGACTTCAGTAGGTATGGCTATGTGTACCTGATGAAACAAAAGTCAGAAACCCTTGAAAGGTTCAAGGATTTCATGAATGAAGTACAGAACCAACTTGGTAAAAGTATTAAAACACTTTGATCCGATCGAGGTGGAGAATACTTAAGCTAAGAGTTTGAGGACCTTCTGCGAACCTGTGGTATTGTATCATAATGGACTCTTCCTGGAACACCACAACATAATAGTGTGTATGAAAGAAGGAATCATACTTTACTAGATATGGTGCAATCAATGATGAGTTTTTCTGATCTTCCGATTTCCTTCTGGGGTTATGCTCTTAAAACCGCCGTGTTTACACTTAACCGAGTACCATCTAAATCAGTTCAAAAGACACCATATGAGATATGGACTGGGAAGCATCCCATTATGTCTTTTATGAGGATTTGGGGATGTGATGCATATGTCAAAAAAATGTTTCCTGACAAGCTAGACCCTAGATCTGATCAATGTTATTTTGTTGGACAACCTAAGGAGACCAAGGGATATTACTTATACCACCCAATTGACAACAAAGTGTTTGTTGCTAGGGATGTTGTATTCCTAGAAAAAGAATTTATTTCTAAAGGAAGCAGTGAGAGGAAAATAGAGCTTGAAGATGTTCAAGCCCAACAAGAAAACATTGAACCAGTAGATGTATAAGAGGAACATAGAGATTCACAAGGTGTTGTGGAATCTCAGTCTCCTTAAGTAACATAAGGACCTCGTAGATCTAGTAGGACGCGCCTTGAACCTGAGAGGTTTGGATACCTTGTGACTCGGGAAGGCGGTGAGTTGATCATAGATGATGATCCAACTACCTATCTAGAGGCTATAAAGGGACCAGATTCTGAGAAATGGCTTGAGGCCATGAAATCTGAGATGGAATCCATGTACTCCAACAAAGTATGGAATTTGGTGGAACCACCTGAAGGGGTAAAACCCATAGGGTACAAGTGGGTCTTCAAGAAGAAGACCGACATGGATGGCAATGTGAAAACTTATAAAGGCAGATTGGTTGCAAAGGGTTTCCGACAAGTTCAAGGTGTTGACTATGACGAAACCTTTTCTCCAGTTGCCATGATTAAGTCCATCAAGATTATGCTTGCTATTGCGGCTTACTATGACTATGAGATTTGGCAAATGGATGTTAAAACTGCATTCCTTAATGGGAATATAAATGAAGATGTGTACATGACACAACCTGAAGGTTTTATAGATCCAAAGAATGTCAATAAGTCTGTAAGCTGCAAAGGTCAATCTATGGATTGAAACAAGCATCTCAGAGTTGGAATTTTCAATTTGATGAGGAAGTCAAAGTGTTTGTCTTTATTCAAAATGAAGACGAACCTTGTGTATACAAGAAGGTTAGTGGGAGCACGACCACATTCCTCATATTGTATGTGGATGACATACTATTGATGGGGAATGATGTTTCAGCCTTAGAGAAGGTAAAGACTTGGCTTGGGAATACTTTCTCAATGAAGGACTTAGGAGAAGCATCCTACATTCTAGGTATTAAGATCTATAGAGATAGATCTGAAAGGTTTCTCGGACTAAGTCAAAGCACGTACATTGACAAAGTGCTGAAGCAGTTCAGCATGGAGAACTCAAAGAGAGGCAACGTCCCCATGCTACATGGAGTCACCATCTCTAGAGCTCAGTGTCCCCAATCTTGTGAAGATAGGGAGCGTATGAATGGGATCCCATATGCATCAGCCATCAGATCCATCATGTACGCTATGTTGTATACATGCCCAAATGTCTCATATGCCCTCAACATGTTGAGCAGGTACCAGTCAGATCCTGGGGATGCTCACTGGACAGCCGTAAAGAACATCCTCAAGTACTTGCAAAGGACTAAGGATCAGTTTCTTGTATACTGCGGTGAGGAAGAACTGGTAATAAAGGGTTACACCGATGCAAGCTTCCAAACTGACAAAGATGATTACAGATCACAATCAGGATTTATATTTTACTGAAACAATGGAGCTGTGAGCTGGAAGAATTCCAAGCAATAAACAATTGCTAATTCTACTACAGAGGCTAAGTATATTGCTGCTTCAAATGCAGCAAAGGAAGCTGTGTGGATCAGGAAGTTCATCTTTGAACTTGGTGTAGTTCCCAGTAGTTGTAATGCAATTGAGCTTCATTGTGATAATAATGGAGCTATTGCTCAACCTAAGGAGCCCAGATCACATCAGCGGTCCAAGCACATACTGCGACGCTTCCATCTCATACGAGAGATCGTACAACAAGGATATGTGAAGATTTGCAAAGTACCAACTGAAGACAACATAGTTGATCCATTGACTAAGGCCCTTTCTCAGCAGAAGCATGATGGTCATGCTAGGTCACAAGGACTGAGGTTCCTAGGTGACTAGCTCTAAGTGCAAGTGGGAGTCTGTTGGTATGTATGCCCATAGAGCAAGTCATATGATGATTGTAATGGGATACTTTGTAAATGATTTGAATAATAATAAAGGTAATTTCTGATCTATATGTTTTAACTATTTCTGAGATGATAGTGTAACATGATAGATGTCTAAAGAATTTTTTTACTAAATGATGTATGCTTTTGGGTTGAGGACCTGAACGATGAGATCATACGGATGCTAAGAGTATACATTCTTGTTTATACCCTAGTCAGTTGTTATTGTGGAAATAACCATAGACATCAATAACACTAAAGACTAGATTGTGTGTTGTTGATGACATAATCTCATTAGTCATGATATAGTGATATCAAACCAAGAACATAGGTACTTGTTAGAGAACAAGTATACCGGACAGACCCACCGTGAGAGTGACACATGGAACCATGATTTGGTAGTCACAGTGAGCTCTCACAGTGATGGTGGTGAATGTGATTCTTCGACTTGAAATCACTACACTCAACACATGTCGTTGGGTACACTTTGACATCATCAAACGCAGTCCTGAAACATGGGTTGTTATAAAGGTGATGATTGGGTGGCTTCGACACATGGGTCTTTTGAGGGGTGAGTGATAGATATGGGATTTGTCCCTCGATGTCCATGGCAACTTGAAGAGTAGGATTGAGAAAGGCATGTACATGCATGTATGAATCAATATGTGATATTAATGTCACACACATCTCACCCAGTCTGCTCTGAGATCAAGGAAATGAATGAACGTTGAAAGGATGACTGTACCATGCCTTGAGTTCATTCAGGACATTAGTGACAAAGGAATTATACATTCGTTGTAACACCATTCACGGATTGTAGGATTGAAAGTTTTTCTCCAACTTTCTATTTCATTTGGGTAGCACTGATGTGTGACTAGGCACCACTCTTTACTTGTGAATTCATAAGTGTTATGGACTTTCACTGCCAACGTGAAACGGACCTGCAGGGTCACACACATAGGATTTAACCTGGAAGAGGAGTTTATCCACAAATGATGTTTAGATTGATTACTAAAAGAGTTTAGTAGTTCAATTAAACACACAGTTGATTGATAGCTCAAAATCATAGTGTTCAAGGTGTTGGACCAATTGATTAGAGTATCCGATTGATTGAAACTATAATTGATTGATTTTGCACAGTCTGCACTTCCAACCAATCGGCTCATGTCATGAACCGATCGACTCATGTCATGAATCGATCGACTCAACTGGTGAGACGATCGGCTCATGCATCAATGAGACAATCGACTCAATTGTTGAACTGGTCGATTCATGTGACAAACCGAGATCGTTTGGAAAGTCAGAAGACTATTTTGCAAATACAATTTGTTTCACTTGTACAAATTCGATTTGGACAATGATTAATGTTTGATTAATTGGAAACAAATATGAAAGTCAATTTGAGTTGGATCAGGACCACAAACCGATCGGTTCAGGCACGAACCGATCAGCTCAGAGCACCAGACGATCAACTCAGGTCCTAAATGATCGGCTTAGTGCCCGAAATGATCATTTTAGGATGTGAACCGATCGGTTTAGCTGACACAGATTGGTTGTTTTGTGGAAAATCTTGATCCTTTCTACTCCTACTTTAATCCCACATTGCCCGGGGTAGAGAACTTTGTCCCATGACCCTCCTATATATAGGGGTATTGGGGATTCTCAAAGCACAACTCAGAACACCAGTTACTCTGCAAAGTTGTCGTTCTCTCTGGTTTTGGTAACTGAGAGAGCCCGAGCAAGTGCTACCCGATAAGGGAGGCACAACAAGGGAAAGACAACTACAGAAAAGTAACTGGTTGCAGGAGAGTGTGTCAGTGACTAGTACGCCGATAAGAGGGTGTGGCTCCTTCTGATTCCTTGTGGGACAAGGAGATCGAAGTTTTAGGTAGTCCGTGTGGACGTCTGTAGAGGCGGGAGACTTCTGCCACTCGGAGGACAACTATCAATCCTGATAGTCTCAGTGAGACCAGGAGCTACACAGACACCGTCCAAGACTGGAGACGAAGACCGTGCAAGCCCCGAGGTAACATCGTCGAGCAAGCCTCGGGACCAGGTACACCTCTATAAATTATCCATCATATTGTATAGATGTTGACACGATTCCTTTATTATGGGTTTGGGAGAAGAATTTTTTTTGTTTCCGCTGCCTTCTCTGTCTCCCCATAACCCAACATAGATAAGTGTTATTTTTTTGGTTATCCCAGGGAAACCAAGGGGTACTACTTATACAGCCCAACTGATAACAAAGTGTCTGTTTCCAGGGATGTTGCATTCCTAGAAAAGGAATTCATTTCTAAAGGAATCTGTGGGAGGAAAGTAGAATTCAAAGAGGTTTAAGACCAATAAGAAAGCATTGAACCTGTAGAGGTATAAAAGTGTCATAGAGAGTCACAAGCCGTTGTGGAATCTCAAATTCCTCTTGTGACACATGAACCTCATAGATCTAGTAGGACACTCCTTGAGCCAATAGATTTGGTTATCTGTTGACTCAAGAAGACAATGAGTCGATCATTGATGATGAGCTAACTACCTACCTAGAAGTTTTTAAGAGTCTAGAGTCTGAGAAATGGCTTGAGTCATGAGATCTGAGATGGAATCCACGTACACCAATAAAGTATGGACCTTGGTGGATGCACCTAAAGGGGTGAAACCCCTAGTGTGCAAGTGGGTCTTCAAGAAGAAGACTGACATGGATGGTAATGTACAGACTTACAAAGGTCAATTGGTTGGAAAGGGTTTCAAACAAATTCAAGGTGTTGACTATGATGAAACCTTTTCTCTAGTTTCCATGGTTAAGTCCATTTGGATCATGCTTTCCATTGTAGCTTATCATGATTATGAGATTTGGAAGATGGATGTTAAAACCACATACATTAATGGGAATCTTCTTGAGGATGTGTATATGACATTTGCTAAAGGTTTTCTTAATCCTAAGGGTGCAAATAAACTCTATAAGCTACAAAGCTCAATCTACAGATTGCAACAAGCATCTCAGAGCTGGAATCTTTGATTTGATGAAACAATCAAAGAGTTTGTCTTTTATTAAAATGAAGATGAAACTTGTGTGTACAAGAAAGTTAGTGGGAGCATGATTGTATTCCTCATATTGTACATGGATGACATACTATTGATGGGGAATGACATCCCTACTTTATAGATGGTAAATGCCTGGCTAGGAAATACATTCTCTATGAAAGATACATTCTAGGAATCAAGATCTATAGAGATAGATCTAGAAGGCTTCTTGCACTAAGTCAGAGCACATACATTGACAAAGTGTTGAAGAGGTTCAACATGGAGAATTTGAAGAGAGGAAACCTTCCCATTCTCATGGTGTTACCATATCTAGAGCTCAATGTCCCAATTCTTGTGAAGAAAGGGAGCACATGAATAAGATTTGATTTTGCTTTTGGAATTAGATATATCATGTACACAATGCTATGTACTCGATCAGATGTCTCGTATACTTTGAGCATGAAGAGCAGATATAGTCAATCCCGATGAAGGTCAGAAGACTACAGTGAACAACTGTGGGGTCTGATCTCCAAACCATGACATAAACACGATTAAAACTTAGCAGAAGCAAATCGGTAATCAGCGGAAGACAAAAATCACGGGAAATTAAAACTTTTCGAGCTAAGAACTTGTATTCCATAAAAACTCCTTTCATAAAGAGAGGTAACTGTTTACATCTCAGGATAATTACTTCTTGAGTAATTATATACATCAAGATACAAAATCTCAAGATCACATAACACAAGACTCCAAGACCTGAGAGTACAGAGGACACATAGGACTGACTCTAACTACACCACATGGCAGGACAAATCTCCACCTGAGATTACTGCTGCCCCTGGTGCTGCTGCTGCGACTGGTCACCTGTAGGCTGGTTCCTTCGTCTCTGACGTCTACCTAAAAAGGTTGAAGCCTACGGGGTGAGACAATTATACATAATTGTCCCAACGAGAGTTATAACTCTTCGCCAGAAGCTTTATTATAACATCAAAGAATATCTTAAACAGTAAAGCCTTCAAAACATTCTATAACAGTTGCAGGTATAACAAGATCTCTACAATTTAGGAGATATGGAGAATATCAACATTATTGCAATGTAACATCAACCAACAAACTTGGAGTCATCTCTAACAAGTTATACTACATGGTTGATTATGTTTTACAAACAACATTATGCCCTGTGGAGATGAGGCTTACCACTCATACTCCAACTGATCGCTGAGAAGCCGCATCAGTATCATACATAGGTCATTAAGAGAGCCGGATTCTCATGACCTTCACCTTCCTCAGTCAGTAAGAGGATCACTTGTAGGACATCTCGTGTCTCTACTACTATAGCTCACCAGGGTAAACTGGTCCTTCGCTATTCTAGAGTCACAGTGGCGTTCTGTACTCTCTTCGTCATTAGGAGGTTTCATATTTACCTACCACTGATACGGATATCTGTGCTTTCTTCGTCATCAGGAGGTTTCATGTTTACCTACCACTGATACGGTATGGAACTTATAGTGAAGGATGGATGGATTCCACATCTACATCACTTTCCTACACTAGGATGTAAGGTTCTACACATCCATGTACCCCACATACTCAAAAGTATGTGCTCCAGGAGTTCCCTAAGGAAAACCTGTTTCACCATCACTTAATTTCTGACAATGATGGATCTATGATCAGGGCTCTACATTATACTTGATTAGTTAGGTACATTCAGTATTCTTTAACAGCATACATTGTTCTTCAAACAATAACAGTAGCATAGCAGCTATAAAAGAAGAATACTAAATGTAACAGGCCTAACTCATATCAATCATCATTTCTCATTATCCTCATCACAAGTCATCTCTAAGGCATGACTTTGATGGTATTCATGGCTCTCATAGCCCAGTATCAGCATAGGATGCCACTGGCAAGGCATCAGATTACTTTACTTATTCATAAGGCTAACAACATGCCTTCAATGAATATAACATCAACATCCATACCTGGATATGATTACCTTCATATCAGAACCTGCATGGTTAATACATCTGATAAAAGTAATACAACAATAAGGAATGTACTTCCTACTCTTGTCATAAGAGTTAAATCTTTAATTCAAATCAAATAGAGTTTATTGCTCAAAAGCATGCCATTACCCTTGAATTAGGGTTTACTATTCACATTACATGTCATCACCCTTGAATTAGGGTTTACTATTCACATCAAGGTGAATTAAACTCATAACATCATCATGTATGAGTAACATCTTCATTGATGCTCTTGGATTAGTTAAAGGTTCATCATTTATCATAATTAGGGTTTCTATGATCTCACACAGGTGGGTCATACCCTAATTATGTTCATTCCTGTGCATTGGAGATGCTTTAGTTGAGTTTCTACTTAAAAAGGGTACTTTCTCTCTCTAGAAGTACTTTCTCTCTCTAGAAGTACTTTCTCTCTCATCATAATGTTAGGTGATGTCAACATCACTCTAAAACATGTTGGATTGAGTCATCATAGGCTAACATAGCCAACAACATCACCATTATGTGATTAGAGTTACTTTCTCTCTCTAGGGTACTCTCTCTTTCATCATACTCATGGTTGATGATAACATTAGACTAGATCAAGTTGGATAGAGTCATTATGACTAAAAACATCATTCTCATGTAATTAGAGTTTGAATTGAGCAAGGTATAACTCAATTGACCCTTCAGGGGTATATTGGTAATTCACCCCATTGATCATCATTATGGTCAAAACCTTAGTCAAATAACCCCTTAATATCCTAGGTTATCATTAGGGTTTGATTAGGGCAACATTGAACCATTTATATCATCATTTGATTTAATGAAGTCAACCTTGAATCACATTGATTGATTTCAATCATTAATCATCAATTGAATTGAGATCGGTTGAAAGTGTTGACCGTTTGCCCACTTTGACTTTCCAAGACCGCGAGCCTCCTTCTAACTTCAAGACCGCGAGCCCCCTTAGGCTTCAAGACCGAGAGCCTCTTCAAGGGGTTCAAGACCGCGAAGCCTTCCATTGGTTCAAGTTAATGTTGAGACCGCGAAGACCAATTTGAGTTGAGACCGCGAGGGTCATGAAGACCGTTTGCCCTTCTTTGACCTCAGGACCGCGAGGCCCTTCGCGGTCTTGAGATTGCGAGCCTCCTCTCGGTCTTGAGACTGTGAGCCCCCTCACGGTCTTGAGACCACGAGCCCTCTCACGGTCTTGAGACCGCGAGCCCTCTCACGGTCTTGAGACCGCGAGGCTCTCATGGTCTCAGCTGCTTGGTCCTTCAACAAGGCTCAAAGATGCAACCGATAATGTCAACCCATGTTGAAGCCCTCAAATGGTCAAAGCTATGTTGACCACTTATGGATTTAGTCAATTAAGATTATGCTTGATCACTTGGTCATTCATTTGACCCATAATGGTTAAAATCGATTCAATTAGGGTCTATCAATGTTCACCCATCAACACTCGACAGTGTGCATCAACACAAGGTTGAACCCTTCAATTGAGCTCCAATTGGGCCCAAACGTGGCCCAAACGGTCTTGAGGTCATGTGGGTGGACCCCACATGGTCTTAAGACCGTTTGCCCAAGATTTCATCAGAGTCTAAGGTGATTTGATAGGAGTTGAACCATGATTGAACCACAAAACAGAATTTTGATTAAATTAATAACTTATTTGCAATTGGGTCCTCAATTGGTCAAATTACTCAACCCTAGACCTTCAAACGGTTCTTGGGTGATTGTCCTCTCGGTCTTGAGACCGTTTGGATGAGTTCCAAATGGTCTTGAGACCGTTTGCCCATCAAATTTTGGATTCTAGTGCAGATTCATCAAGGTCTGACCCCTTGAGTTGATGATCATGTCAATATTTAATTGCAATGTAATTTGGTGTAATTATACCTTCAATTGGTCAACAAATCTTGACCCCAGACCTCCAAATGGTCTTGGTTGATTGCCCTCGCGGTCTTGAGACCGCGAGCCTCCTCTCGGTCTTGAGACCGTTTGCCCAAAAAGGCAATTTCAGACCGTTTGAAAATCAGTAATTAATTCATTTAAAGTTGTGACTTAAAAAGGTCATATCTCCCGATTCCTTTGGAGTTAGTCTCCCAAATGTTGAGGGTAATTAGCCTATATAATTAGGAACAGATTTCTTATACGGTCCACGCTCGGTCAATGGGGCCAAACGGTCTTGAGACCGTTTGCCCTGTCGCGGTCTCGAGACCGTTTGCTCACCTCGCGGTCTTGAGTCCGAGAGAGCAAACTGTTAGGACCGTTTAAGGAAAAGAAAAGCGGTGGGTTTTTCTTGGAAATCATGCCTTCATCTTCTAGCTCAAGAACAGTATAGATATCCCACGGGTTTGCTTGCAAAATAGCAGGGAAAAGTAGGGAAATACTAAGAGCTATCATTAAAACGCATATAAAGATGCACATAGTAAAGCATAGGTTTAGAGTTATAAAACCCGCCTAAAGCTTGCTTCTTGAGCTCCAAGCTTTCAAGCTCCAAGCTCTAATGGCGTCCTTGAGTTCCCACAGGTTGGCCAAGGTGAAAACTCCAAGGAAGGATGAAGAGAGATGGCTAGAAAGATAGGGTTTCGAGAATTAGCCATGAAGCTGACCTTGAATTCGAATTCTAACCATGGAATTAGGCAAGAAGAGGGGTTTAAACCTACCTTGCACCCCTTGGTCGTCCTCCTTAGCTCCAAGGCAGTCCTTGGTCGTCTTTGGTGAAATGAAACAGTAAGGGAACGAAGGGTGAGTTCCCTTGCAACTAAGGGAAGGAGAGCTTATATACATGGGGTAGGATTTTCAACATTAGTTCATAAGTTTCCCTTAATTCCAACTAAGTCCTTCCTTTATTACTTTCTCGTCCCTTCCTCTTTATTCTAAGGACAAATCTTATCTTAAGTTATAGAAAAGAAGGCAAGGAAGAACAATCTAATAATAAAGTTCATACTTAAAGGGATATTGCACATATACCCTGATTATTCAATCACAAAGCCTATTTCTTAACTTGATAACTCAATTGAGGTGAATTCCTCATCATTTCTTCTCTAAATGATGGAAAAAGTCTAAAAAGATACATTAGATGACATATTTCACAATTTGTATCCCTTAATTTGGGTAAATTGCATTTTACCCCAATTTAAGGTTTCAAGCACTGGGATTGCTTCCACAGCTGCACTTTGGTGCCCTAGCTTGGGAAATCCCTCAAACTTTGCCAAAGAGATTCTCATGATGTCTCAACATCAGAGGAACATCTCATCATGTGCAAAATTGCAAACTAACCCTTTTTAACTGGGTAAATTGCACATAGGTCCCTGTATATCAAAACAATGCTACAACTTTAAATAAAAAGGAGCAAATACTGAAATATACGTTTCTGAGAAACTTAATTACATGCTCAGAGTTAATCACAAAGATTTAATTACATATTTAGGCAAAACACCTAGGGTTGACTCATAACCCAGGTCAGGGATGTTACAAGAACATCCTTAAGTACTTGAGAATAACTAAGGATCAATTCCTTATCACGGCGGAGAGGAAGAGTTAGTGGTAAAGGGTTACACCGATGCAAGCTTCCAAAATGACAAAGATGATTATCAACCACAATATAGATTTGTATTTTGCCTCAACAATGGAGCTGTGAGCTGGAAGAGTTTCAACCAAGAGATAGTTGCAGATTCTACAATGGAGGTCGAGTATATTGTTGCATCCAATACAACAAAGGAAGCTATTTGGATCAAGAAGTTCATCTCAGAATTTGGGGTGGTTCCAAGCATCAACGAGGTGATCGAGCTATATTGTGACAACAATGGAGCTATTGCGTAAGCCAAGAAACCTAGATCACATCAGCGCTCCAAGCATATACAAAGGTTATTCAATTTCATATGAGAAATTGTATAGTGAGGAGATGTGAAGATTTGCAGAATACCAACTGAGAGCAATGTGGTTGACCCCTTGACAAAAACACTTTCATAGTAGAAGCATGAAGGTCATGTTAGATCACTTGGGATTACGTTCATGGGTGATTGGCTCTAAGTGCTAGTGAGAGTTACAAACATATGATGATTGTAATGGCATAAATTTTTAATGATTTGATTAATAATAAAGGCAATCTTCCAATTTATTTTGTTATTCAGTTATGAGATAATGATGTAACATAATAAATGTCTAAAGAATGATATTACTCAATGACGTATGTCTTCGAGTTGAGGACCTGAATGATGAGATCATATAGATGTCAAGAGTATATGCATTCTTGTTATTTCCCTAGTCAGATGTTATTGTGAAAGGATAATAGACAACAATGACACTCAAGACTAGAATCTGCATTGGTTGATGACAGAATCTCATTAGTCATGATATGTTATATCAAACCAAACACAAAGATACTTGTTAGAGAATAGTGTATCAGACAGACCCACATTGAGAGTGACACATGGAACCATGAGTCACAGTCAGAGTCATCTCTCACAGTAATGGTGGTGATTGTAGTTCTTAGACCTAAAATCCCTACACTCATCACATGTCGTTCGGTGTGCTTTGACATCATCCACCGTGATCCTAAGTAAGGGTTACCATAAAGGTGGTGCTCGGGTGTACTGTGACACATGGATATGACTGTGAGTGATGTAGATGGGATTTGTCCCTCCTACAGGAGTTTGATATCCTAGATACTTGATAAGTGAGATTGAGAAATGGTTAAGATATTGAGCTTACATGTATCTCAGATAGTCTACTCTAGTTCAAGGAGCATGGATTGAATGTTGAAGAGGATGACAATTCTATGCCCAGAGTTGAATCCAGATATCAGATACAAATGAACTATACAATTGATGTAACATTAGTCACATATGTTAGGTTAAGTTGTTTTCCAACTTCTCCAATTGCTTGGGTAGCAATGAAGTCATGCTAGATAGCAATCATTGCTTGTGAAATCAATGATTATAAATATCACTACCAACATAATGTGGACCCTACTGGGTCACACACATACGATGTGATTGGTATAAAAGTATAGTTGTGGACATGATTGGAAATGTTCCCAATCAAATTGATTAATAAAACATTTATGTAATCTACTATAATATTGGAATATAATATGAGCTAGTTGGTTAAAGTGTTCAAGCCAATTAATTAGATTCCATTGTTAAGCAGGTTGGCTAATCCAGAGCGATTAACTAGAAATAAATAATGGAAATTATTTAATCAATTAATGTGATTAATTTCTTAATTAAGTAATCCCAGAATATTCTTTTAATTGTCCACGAGTGGCTCTTTTTAAAGAACCAACAACCTTTTGTTTTCCCAGGGATTTGGGGAAACCCTACTTCCTTTCTTTTCCATTTATAGGGGTATGATGACCGACTTTAAAGATAGGCTAATTCTTAGATGCCTTAGATTACACTCTTGTATGTGAACCCTAACCGTCATTGTACTCAAGCAAGAGAGAAAGAGAGCAACTGATGCTAGCACATCATCAAGAAGAAGGATACTCCTTCCTGCCATCTTACGAAGCACAACATGGAGTTTCAGTTCATCCGCATGAATGAAGTAGAGATGCATACGTTGAGTTGCCTACATTTAGAGGATGGGCGATGATTGTCTATGAACGCTAGGAGCGATGCACATCACTGGGTGAAGGGATGTTGCCGGACTTGCTCTGGGATGAGGTATATCCCTGCACCCTCTTTCCGAATATTTTGTTGTTGATAAAATCCTCTGGCAGGGTATATGTGGAGAAAATTTGTATTGCTTCTGTTATGCATGTTGCCTCCATAAAATCCAACAACGACACCATTAGGTCTTAATAATGTGTCTTTTTGCAATTCAACCACAAATGTTGGATCTTTATTAGTCAATTTTATAGATATGGTTTTGTGAGATTGATGGGTGTTGTTGGGTGCAATTGACCATATTTACTCGGGATAATTACTACTATGTTATCTATTTTTGTATTATCAATAGATAACACAGTAGTAATTATCTCGAGTAAATATGGTCAACTTCCTCCATCATTAATTCTAAAGATGAAATTGATGCATTTGCAATTATTACTATGTTGATTAACATTTTCTCAAAAGGATATACAATAATACTCTAATTTCCAATGAAATACACTAATAGTAGGCGGAGAATTGAGGTATAAGCATGTGCATCATGTCCTCAATATAGAGACATCAAGAACATTGATGTGAGGGTTTAACAAGGAGATGCAAACTAGGAGGATTAAGGAAGGGCGTCAACTAGATGTGAGGATGAAGACAGTGGGAGAGGGGCATGGAGGAAGTGACTCAATATTATTCCTCTGTCTTATTCCTTGTGTTAGGGAGGGATGAACACAAGGCACATTATAACCATATTTCCCTCTTATCCTCTCCAACTTGAGGCATGAGGCCAGGGGCAAAAGAGGAATACCCATCATATCATCTACCATCTTTCATCAATTTACCTTTATTCCAAACACAAATGTTTCCCAAATGGTGTCAATTATTCCTCCAAACTTTATCCATTGCTTTGCCCCTAAGTAACATAGTTTTGTGCCGAGTTCGATGGTAAAAAGGCAAGCATGAATTTCTAAATGAGATCAAATCAAGGTCATGTAATTTAGTTGACTCCTCTTACAACATTCAAACTACTGCAAATTTAATCTTAGATATGGTCCCACTTCCATTATCTGATTTTGGTTAAATCTTGAGCCAGATTTGGATCCTTAATAATGCACAAATAACCCAATCTAAGTCGAAATACAATTGAGGTACAATTAGATTGTTCTAGGGTTCCAAAGTGGGTGTACCGCTCAATTGAAAGTCCTACCATATCAAACCTTTAATTATTCAAATTAGTATCATACATTCTACCAATTAGGGGGTAGGAGTCAAAGAGGATCCCTAGATCCAATTTACAATTTTGTGTGCTTCACTCGAAACCCTGGTTGTTACACAAACATCAAGATGTGCAACAAGAAGGTAAACCAAGGGTATTTTCTACAACGATATGAACCTAACTGACTCAAAATATCCTTCAATGAAACCACCTAACCATCTTTGTTCGGTTTGTTTCATATACACACTTCTAATAGAAAATTGCATATTTTATATAACTTTTTGAGCTACTTGAAGAGGCAGTTGGACTAACATTAAGAATTGCCATCTAATGTCTAACTTGTACTGGTCTAAGGAACTATTTTCATTAGACTTATATTTATTGTATAATAAATGTGCTTTATATTTTATGCCAAACCTTACATTTTGATTGATTATTTTAGTTTGTGTATTGTTTGTCTTCAACATTGTTTAACTTCACTTATCTATACGTATTCCAAACAATATGTAGGGCTATCAATAGGAGGGCATTACCCGTTTACCCTTTATCCATACCCTATAGGGTAAGGGTAAGGGTAAAGGTTTTATTACCCGTTCCCTATTTCTAGTGGTTAAGCTGATAAGCCAAATACCTTCCGTATTACTATGTACTAGGAATACAAGGATGCCAAACTAGAAATACAAAAATAGAATGATACTGCCTTGAGAAGGGAAAGTCAACACCGTGTGTACTGCGTTAGGGTGCTCAAATGTCACTCTTTATTAATACTAGCAACACACACGTGCATATGCACAATGCCTACTGAATATGTTTATTTTAAATATTTAAAAATAAAACTTCCCAAAAGGATAATGGTAATCGTACTCCATTGAGCATGTTTATCTTACATTAAACATTTAAAAAATAAATCTTTCCAAAAAGATAATAATAATCCTAGTAACTGAATGATAATCATTTTGTTCTTTTATCATGAAAAGAAAATAAAAAATTAAATAAATATAAAAAAGTTGAAAAAATTTGTGAGAAGAAAGAGAATCAAGAAGAGCGCAACATGAACTCGCTCTTTTTTTATAGTAGTATAGATTAGAAAATGATGTGGTTTAGCACTAGGAGAGACTGAGTATAGAGGTATGAAAAAAGAAAGAAGTTGGGGCGGATACGGGAAAACTTCAACCGATCACCTTGAGAATATTTGGCTCGATGCGAGAAAAAAATAGTACCACCGACGACGCAATTAATAACCGGTGGTGTTTTGCACACTTGGCGCAGACTGGACACTAGTGTCTAGTTGTTTGCCATTTAGAGATAAGATTTTTTCTCTTAATATATTAGTCTACTGTTAATCATGTGCATCTGCGTTTATTTACGACATAAAATAAAACAAAATAAGGAAATTGGAAAACTAGCTGACTATTTAGTTTTTTTCCTTGATATATCAAATACTCATCGTATATTATGATTAGGCCTGGAAGACTTGCGCCACCTTTACCCCCTAATGCCAGCACCGATGACACCTCAAGTGGACACAATGGGCGAAACATTAGAAAATGATATTTGTTTTCCTAGATTAAGACAACCATTTTCTGTGTGACGCCTGTTATCAATCTAATGTATTGACTTTTCATATTATTTACTTAAGGGCTAGTTTGGTTGGGTGTAGTAGGGTGCAGTTGTGTGAGTTCGCAATGTAAAAATGTACATTAAACACGCATTTTGTCATCCGGCTACACCCTACCAAACAGGCCCTAAATGCAATTTAAAAAGACAATTGTTTTGAGATGCAATATATAGTGAACATGGGCGTTACATGTGATCGCCATAGACCAGCCGTGTGGAGTAGATACTTTCGCACTATGTACTTTATGGGAGAGACCAATTCCATTGTACGACATGTGCACGGCCGGTCAATTATGATGTTGCAATCAATCAATACACATGCAAGATTCAATTATACGTTACTGTTTTTATTCTTCTTAATAGGAATTTCCCAGATGCTTACACTTTAGATGGGGTTCTTATGTTGAACTGACTAAAAAATCAAAGCAAAGCAATACATGATTATTAACTGAAAAATACAATCATTAATATCAACACATAATACAATCATTTATTGTTTTTATTCTTCTTAATATGAATTTCCAAGATGCTCACACTTTAGATGGGGTTCTCATCTTGAACTGACTAAAAAATCATTGCAAAGCAAGATATGATTATTAATTGAACGATACAATCATTAATATAAACACATATAAAACTCATGTCAAACGCGCAGACAATATAAAGAAAAGGGTTACATTTACAAATTGCGTGAGACCGCATACGAAAACCTGCTCGAATTGGTAGACCAATTGGAGGATTTGTATCATATATTATAATCATCTCCATAGTGGGTACAAACTGGTTTATTTTTGTTCATGTATCGTGTATCAATATATTTGCTCGATATATCTAGAGACACATTCTTTATTGTGATGGTGCATAGGTAGTTCATAAAACAATGCAAAAATCAGTCCGTGTTGTTTTATCATTAATTACGTTTCAAGCGTTTGGTTACTCCGATATTATTCAAAATTTAAAATTTATTTTCATATACACAGATTGTATCCACTACATGGGTGACAGTTAATTAAATGTATGTAGTTAATCAAATCAACCATATAAATTGGTCTAGTCTAATTACAAACTTTATGGTCAGACAGGTTATCCAAACATAACTTGATGAAAACATCACTAGTGTTATTAACCCTACTTTCCAGCCCAGTCCTCCACTCATTTAAAGTGATATGGGCTATGTTTCCAAGCAGCTAATAAGCCACTAAATGCAGTCTCAGTTTCATCCAAACTAGGCCAGTCCAATCGAAAACAGGGCCTTAATGGAGGGAGATGGCATCCGTAGTGCTATCGCATCTCAATCCTACCCAGCTGAGAGCCGCTTCAGTCGACTCCACGGCCGGAGCTGGGAAACCCACGCGGCCACACTCCCTCGCCTAGAACAATAAGGTGCGGAGGTTGTCACGTTCCTCGCAAAACAGCAATGGCGTTTTCTGGCGATTACCAGCTCGCAAAACCCCAACTCTTCAGTATTTCCCTATCACCGTGGACGAGCCTCCGAAGAACACAGACGTTCTCTACTCCTCTCTTCCCGGCTTCCTCCATTCCTCCAAAACCCAAAACCCTGTATCTAAAACCTCCGCCACGCGCCTCCATTTCTTCCTCAAGCCCTAACAGCCAGCCGCGCCGCTTTCTCCGAGTCGACGACCCGGACACAACCTGCCCGAACCCCACGGTAACCCGCGCCGGGAGGAGCAAGAAGACACCCGGCGGGCGGTCTCCGGGCCGCATCGAGGGGAGCGGTGAGATGCGGCGGCAAGCTAAGCAGGCCGCCCGTAAGCGTGGGCGGAGGGTAGCGGAGAACCTCTTCTACAAGCGGAACAACCAGGGAAACCAGGCGGACCAGTTCACGGAGGAGGAGCTCCAAATGATCGGGCTTGGGTACGACCGGCAGGTGCGGTTCATGTCCCAGGACGACCCCAACCTCCGCCATCCCTACGACTGGTACAAGTATGGCCAGTACGGCCCTTACTCGTGGCGAGGCATCGTGGTCGGCCCGCCCATCCGCGGCCGGTTCTCCGACGAGCGCGTCAGTCTTATTGGAGAAGTCAGGGACCAGGAGGAGTGGGAGAAGATCGAGCAGTTCGACCTGGCAAACGAATTCGGTGGCAGGGTGGAGAAGCTGGAAGCCGGGGGTGTTGGTGTGAGATACTTCTGGGTGTTTGTTCGGCATCCAAAGTGGAAGGTCTTCGAGCTGCCATGGCAGCAGTGGACGCTCGTCGCTGAGGTGGCCGTCGAGGCCGCACCGAAGCAGAGGTTGGACAAGTGGTCGCTCATGGCGCGGCTAGGGAACAAGGCGCGGTCGCTCATCACGCAGTGCGCGGCGTGGCAACGACCGGATATCATATATGTCAAGCGTCCCGTTTACCAGTGCCGGTTTGAGTTGCAACACGATTTCTTTCGGCTGCTTGGGCCTCTGCTTGATCCGGAGACGGAGGATCAGTGGCTGGTTGAGCTCAAGGATGAGGAGGGGAGGGTGGTGGACGTGTGCACTTACTTCGCCGGGCTTTGTAGATTAGTGAAGGTTAATCAGAAGTCGTTTGTGGATGATGTTGTGGATGCCTATGAGAGGCTGAGTGAGGGGGATAAATCTAGATGCTTGGAATTCCTACTGAGCAACCACCCAATGGAGCTACTTCATCCTTACACCAAGGAGTGGAAAGCTAAGCTTGAGGAGATGGAGCTTGGATGTGATGCACCTGACGAGAGTGAGGATGAGGCTGATGGCAATCAAGTGATGGATTGGGTTGAGATTGATGAGGATGAGCAAAGTGGCGGTGATGATGAATATATTGACGTAGGTGATGAAGATGAAGAGGGAGTGGAAGGAGAGGAATATGGGCATAATGAACGGCTGGGAGTAAAGGATGAGGTCTCTGACCCAGAAGAGAGCATCGAGTACTGGAATAAACAATGGAATGCGGCTCTCAAGGACTCCAAGGCTATGGAAGATTTGGTCACCAGAAAAGTTGAGGCGGCAGTAGAGGATGAGAAACGCAAGAAAGAGATGATGAATGAGCAGAGGAACAAGGAAATGGAAATGATGCAGAGGATGGCTGAGGACGATGCCAATGTTATTGAGACAATGATCAAGGAAGAGATGCAAACTGAAGATAAGGATGAGACAGACGCGGAGGAGACAAAGCCAATGGGAGAAGCTTGGGAAGCTGTAGGTTACTATCCTGGAACCAAGAAGAAGGTCAAGAAGAGCAGGATACCTCCGGAATTGTTCCTGAGAGCAGCAGTAAGGCCATTCACCTACAGAAATCTTGTGAAGGAGATTGTTCTAATGAGACATGCAATCATAGACCAAGACAACAAGCCACTGGTTTAGATTGCATACCGAGTGTTTGATGAGGCCTGCCTATTTCCCAGCAAAGAGTAGGCCTTGCCCGAAATTTTTCTTAGGGTGCCAAGAAACTCCCATTTGTAAATCTGCAATTGCAACTCCAATGTAGCACCCCCACGATTGTATACTGCCACCCTATATTGCTGGCAACTGGCTAATTATGACTACTGTCACAAATGAAGTTTGTAGTAGAAGAATAATACAGGAAAAGACACGAGCTTGCAATGTGACGGGGAATGTAGTTAAATTATTCTTTCTTCAATAGATTCCTCCTGTGTAGATTATTGAAAATATTCAAGTGTACGCAGTTTACCAGTATGCCCCTTACATTCCAGTCTAAAACTATCAGAAAGCATAATATCCATTACTATTTTTTTTTCCCACTGCCTTAGGCAGAGCCCGCATCCTTTTTCCAGCCAAAGCCCGGATAACTGACGGGTGATAAATCCAGCGCTCCACAGCGTGGTTCGAACCCGGCTCCCCCCGGAGGGGGACACCGTGCCTTACCAGCTGCGCTAACGCTGACCGGGTTAATATCCATTACTATTGAAGACTCGGTAAGTATACAAGCAATCTACATCTGGCCTTGTAAACACTCCGTCTGAGATGAAACACAACTTAGGACATTATTGTTTTTGCAATGTTAAGTTTGCATTCAATCAGCTCCAGCAATTTTTGGCTTCTCACCAGCTTATTGATTCCCTAAATAAGAAGTGTGGTCAGTAAGATGTACCCTATAAAAGCTAGAAAACATACTAAAAGGTTTCTCGCCTGGGAGGCATTTAAGTTTACCTTGTGAGATTCGGAACCAACTGGTTTAGTACTAGCACCCTGCTTCCACAAATTGAGAAGATTTAGGGCACTCCATTTCTTCTGCTCTTGGGAAACATTACTGTCCGCTGCAGAAACAGCCTCCTCTAGGCGTCTCTGTGTGGACTTAAACCGTTGCAATCTAGAAAATGATTCCTCTCCTCCGTTGACCTGCCAATTAAAGCATTATTACATAAAGTGGGATTACAAGAATATTGAGTCCTTTGAGTGCCAGTCATGCCAACTTGGCAAACAAACCCGCTCCAACTTTCTTGCTAAGCATTCCATTAATAGTTTGAAACCACTTAATATTGTACACTCCGATGTGTGGGGTCCCTAAATGTGGTTTTTAATACTTTATCTGCTTTATTGATGAATTCTTAGAAGCTCGTGGTTGTATCTTTTAAAAGATAGATATGTTGTCTTGTCTATCGTGAAATGCTTCTTTACTAAAATTAAAACTCAATTTTCTAAAACCATAAAAAATTCCACACTTACAACACACATGAATACGTCGAACATGATCTAAACCGCTTCTGCTTTGATATGGGAACTTTGCATCAAACTTCTTGCCCTTATGCCCCTCAACAAAATGCCATTGCAGGAACAAAACACATGCATTTATTTGATATTGTACATACTATTATGTGTCATTCCCATGTTCCTAAATGTATTTGGCTTGATGCCTTGTCAGCCACCCATTTTTTAATTAAATGCATGTTCTCTTTTGTGCTCCAATAAGATTCTATTTCAAAATTTTATCTAGATGCATCCTTTTTCCCTACCGCTCACTTGTTTTGTGAAAAAACCTAAAACCTGGGTGTGACAAATTGCCCACACTCCACAAAGTACATCTTTCTTGGATATTAACAAAATAATATAACATTAACAAAAAAGTCATGGTATCACTAATAATATATATAATGTTGATATAATCTGAAATATTGTATATATCTCAATAAAATAATGACTAGAAAATTTTTCTTGAGTATATACATAGACACACATATACATATGTAAAGTTGGTCAAGTTTGATGTGGTGAGTTAACTGGTTTCCCAGACTATGACCAAACCAATTAAGGATGATCTGAACACTTTGCAAACCGAACTTGACCATAATACCCATCTAGACTAGACTTAACCAGGCGGTTTGGTCAAGTTTGGTTTGGTCTGATGGTAAAGTTTGGTTTCCTGTCCTGCCCTATATTATCCTGTACTTCTCCATCATAAGGAGAAATACCATGTATTTTTTGTATCATCTCAATTTAACCCATTATTTACACAACTAAATAACATGTAGTGGCATAGAAGGGTAAATATGCAACATGGTTCAAAATTTCGCTTGAAATCTCAAAATTCAATTTTGACAGGAATCAAGCATAGAAAATCCAAGCAGTATTTAAAAAAAGGTATGCGTTATGCGTTTGGAGATCTTACGTAAGATTATATGTGATACGCATGAGTAAATCTAGTTTTGGATATTTTTATTTTTTGATTAATATGTCTATATAAGTATATATAGTAATGTGTTTACATATATAATTTTATACATCTGCATATCTAATTTGTACAGTTACAAGAATAATAACTGCAATCATGCAAATATGTGATTATCACAACTTAAATCAATATAATCATGCAACTATCATCTAAATCTAAACAGACAGAGTAATGTCAATGTAAAAAAAAGAAATGGATATATGTCCATCTAAAATTCGGGGATTAATCAGCCTTCTATGCGGTTGTGCAGCCTTGTATGTGGCCCTGGTCCGATTTGGGGAATATTTGCAGTATGCGGTTCGGCTTGTGGTCCGAACCTTGCACGGATCAATTTTTGAAACACTGATCCCATATAACAATAAGTAAATTTTTGAAATTTCAACAATTTAGTGAAAATTAAGTTCTATAAAACAGCTATATGGCCAACCATGCTCTACGGGAGTGAATGTTGGGCGGTGAAGAAACAATGTCTCAACAAGATTAACGTGGCTGAAATGCGTATGCTGAGATGGATGTGTGGGAAGACAAGAATATTAGGAATAAAGTGGGGGTGGCAAGCATTGAGGACAAGTTATGCGAGGGCCGACTCAGATGTTATGGACATGTGCAACACAGACCGACTAATGCGCCTACACAAAGCAATGCTATTGAGTCAAGCACAATATATAGAAGAAGAGGAAGGCCTAAATTAACACGGGAGGAGCTTATAAAGAGAGATTTTGAATCTCTACATCTCAACCAGAATATGGCCCATGATAGAGCTGAATCGAAACGAAGGATCCATGTAGCCGATCCCAACATAGTTGGGACTGAGGCTTAGATGATGATGATGATGATGAACAATTTAGTGAAATAGCCCAGTTTGGGCATGCATTTTGCAAATCACACCGGAAATGGATTTACAATTTTGAGAAACAACTGCCCAAATCTTGTTGCACTTAGATGGTTACTTCTATGGTGATTTATTTGCATCCTCTTGCTCGTAAAGGTTTTTTCTTTGGATTTAAGGTAAGTTTACTCTCTCCTCCCCATCTACATGTATCTCATCACTGCTAACCCCTTTTATCTAGATATAAATGATTACTCTGAAACCACAAGTTGCAAGTGATAGACTACAACTGAAACTTGTAGATTTATGAAGTTATGCTAAAAATGACATATATCTACAATTATTTAATAAATTTAACTTGATATATATCTCATTTATCAAGATAATGGACAAATATATAATATTTTCAAAATGTTTTTTTTTGCTTTTTTTAACATTATGTTCCTATATGTTATGGAACACATAGAAAATGTTGATGTCATAATTAAATTATATTATATAAGTTTATTTTAGTAAAAATAATTTAAAATATGTAATACTTTGAATATTAAATTGTTAATATACAATTTTAGACCTTAAAATGGAATTTTTTGAAAATTTAAAGTCGTTGTTCATGGTGCTAAGCCATATGCATCAACTTTTAACTACTGGTGGGAACAACATATCGTTAAATATATTCAATATAGTTAACTAGTTATCAATACATTTTAGTAAACTGCACCTATTTTATGAATAATTGTTAGTATTTTCTCTCTTTGATGATCTATAGCATAAGCTATCAAGTATTAATTGAAATTGATTATTGACGTGTTGATTGTTGTTGCTTGATTTTAAATTTTCAGCAATGGCATCTCCAGGTAATAGTGATGGTGAAGTTTCTCGAGTTGGTAGTGGGAAGGGTGCTCTATAAACTAAGTTTCATTAGATTTTACTTGCCTTCATTATGGTATTGAAATTGTAATTGAAATTTCCATCGAGACATATATATTTTCACTCACACATGTAGGAGCCCCCATCAAATGCCAACATGTAATATTATTGCAGAATTAGGTGCATTTATGTATATAGATCATCTTGGTAAAATTTTGTGACTGAATTTCTTTATATGGTTGCCAAAATCTCGTGTCGTCAGCAATGCTAATGTCAAAGTCTCTGTTGAAATCTTTGTAGATTTCTAATTTTGAGTCATCAGAATTGAAGTTGAAATCAAAATTTTAAACCATGATACATAATGAACAAATGAAATACAACAGAAAGCATATATCTCTACTTAGGTTATATCAACTAACTAGAGAGACTGAAAAGATGAAGTAGCACTAAATGTAGTTAGATGCAGGGTTGTCCATGTACTCTTGCTTTCGCATAGTGGGTTTATACTATGGTGATTGTACCATGAACTTGTAATCTGTAAATAGTAAATGAGCGGTTTCATGATCGAAGATGTTTATATGATTTATGTTTCTTATTAGAATTGTGAAAATTAATGTGATATTACGTTTCTCGTATCTAATATATTTGTGAATGTTTGGCTCATATAACTTCGGAAAAGAAAAATTTTCCTGCATTTTCCATCGCCGTTTCCTTATCACTGCTCCAAATCATGGTTTGGGTGAGGTTTGGTTTGGGGTTTGAGTTAAGAGACACCGATTTTGTTGCTTTAGTGTTAACCCAGAGGGTGGTCTCTACTTGATAAACATTAGTATGCCTGGCGTGAAGCCTACTTGCAAAACAGTCTATCCACCTAGTACTTACGGAATGTCAGGTTCTGCAAACATGACATCGTTGTGGTTACCAGTGGATAGGCTGCAATGGAGTTGCCCAAGAAACCTACAAGTCAGTGGTAGCCTTCCTTGTAGAAAGATAGGATTCCCGTATATATGCTTCCACGATAAGGTATAATTTCTTATCCCTAATATTGGGATAAAAGCATCGATGGATCCTATTCCAGTGATTCTTGGGAAATTTAAATTTCCACTGCATTCGTGCTCCTGAAAACCCAATAGTCCAATGCTGAGGTAGAACTTAGGGCTATGAGACACTACTAGCAAACTTCAGTGCATTATATCTCTCCTTGTTGAGTTTGTGTGTTCCTATTATTTTGCCATCCTTTTGTGTTATGATAATAGGGATCCAACCTTTAGCTAGCAATCCTATTGTCCATGGAAGGATGAAACAAGAACTGGACTGTTATTTTCTGAATGTTGTTGTGATAGGTAATATCTTTACACCGTTCCTGAGGTTTCTGGATTAAGTAGCTGGCATCTTCACTAATCCCCTCAACTGGAAGCATATTCAAGAGCTTTGTAGCAAGCTGGACGTGCTAGACACCTATACTCCAGCTTGAGAGGGAGTGTTGATAATTAGATTCCCTCTTTCTATTATTTTGTCCTATGTATTATATTATGGCTTTTCTTATTAGTTATTACCAACCCTCTTTATATAAAGGGTTCTGTACTTCATTCTGGATTTAAATGTATGGAATTTTATAACTCAGTTTTTACTAATAGACTGTCAACACTATTTCACTTTAGTTGGCATTATTTTACCTCCTTGATAAAGTACCCCACCAGATTTATGAGCCAGATGATAACTGCTAGTACATAGTTGTGGATTTGGATTTAGAACATGCCTCACGCACAAATATGATTGCCTGTTCCACTTCTAGAATTACTATATGTTCAGTGATTGGTTACAAAATTATAGAACCATACTAGGAGTGTCAGACCCTTAGCATACATGTTGCATGTTTAAGCGTTTTCTTTCTTGAGTTTCCCATAAAAACAATTCCGAATACTATGAGATGACTGTAAATGGCACTAAAACTATATAGCTTACCATGGCCATCAGACATGTATAACTGCACTGCATTAACTCAGTAACATTATGTTGCAGAATGACGTGGCATCAGTTAGCTGGTATCCGCTAACTCAATATAAGACACTGACTTCTAGCACTGGGAGATCCCCACTTGGTGACGGGAAAAAAAGGATAGCAGAGAAATTACACTCAGTAATATCTGAAATTGGGAATGTTTTAGGCTTACTGAGGATTCTTATTGCTGGTGCTTCATGTTATTCCTGCAATGCAGCTTGGTATGTGGTTGATAAAATTCAGCCTTATGCATATCTCTTCTGTGAATCCATTTTTTTTAAGTTCCTCGATAGTAGTAACGCTAATAGTTGTGTACCCTTGTTTGTCAATTACAGGTTATCATGTAAAGCTTTGGAAGATGGTACCCTGCAAATATCTAAGATCAATGATCCTGGTCAGCAGGCTCCAGCAATGCTTGTTGATGCGGAAACAAAAGAGAAAATGAAGCATATCCGTAGCTGCTACAACTTCCATTCTCTAACGATGTTATTCTCTGAGGTAATGTGTTTTTGTTGACTGTGTTGTGTTGCATGGCAGGTGTGTAGGCTGATGAACTGAAATAATCATGGAGATGAGCAAGAGGTTGTTTACTACAATGAATCAATGAAAAAGGATTAGAGTTAGTGTCTAATGTTAATCGATGAAGACTACACAACTCTAATCTAGTAAACTTTACTGTCTGATGTGATATAATCCAGGCTCTGTCTAATTATGACTAGTCACTGATCAAAATAAACTAAGCAATAGACCTCCATTTATAAAAATTGAGAGATAAACGAGCTTAAACAGGCCAATAAAACGCCTAGGCGGCCTAGCAAATTGAGTACATCTAATATGGGACTATAATCTGCAAGGTTTTACAAAAGACACTAGATAAGGAAACAAAAGATATAAACAACAAAACCTAACTAATGATCTGTTGGGGAGCAATGTTGAAAGAGAAAAAGAAATCGTAATGGTTTTCATCATTCAGGTCTATATGATTCCAGTACCATATCAACAACAAAAATTCATATGTGAAATGAACCCTACTGCCCATGTACATTTTTTTTTGTTTTGTTGGGGGGGGGGGTAACTATTGAATGACTGCTTTATATCGTATGCGAACATAATGAAATACGATAATACTACAAATGAACACCACAAATAATCTTGGTGGCCAAATGTGGCTGCCTCATGAATATTCTCTATTGAGAGTTATCAACAAACATCTACAATTGGGTCTAGTTTGATGCCTTTGAAAAAATCTGCCACTGCTGGTGATTTCCTCACATATACGTAGCTAAGCTTTGCAGGAGAAAAAAAAGGAACTTTTATGGGGATAATTAAAGTGTAGTGTGGTACTTCGTGTGTTATTAACTTTGACAGCCGTAGGAGATGACTCAAATCACAGAGCAGGTGTCGGTTAACATGAGCTAAAGAGGAACATGAGGAAGAAGACAGACTTGACTAGGAGAGGAATCGGAAGTAATTTATAAAAGTATCTTTTGCATTGGCTAACTCCAATCAGCAACAACATCAAAGCAACAAAACACCTTTTTGGTTTAGTAGCTAAGGAAACAACTCTCAGTAACTATGACTAAGCTTATCCAAGTCTCTACATGATTAATAAACAAAGCAAAAACTTTTGGTGTTAGAGAAAAATCTGGTTTTGCTAATTGTTGATGTATTGATATTACTTTTTTTATTTTCTCTTATTGTTATTGACACTTATGCCATTCTTTTTAGAGTTGTCATGCTTCCCTTTTTCTTCTAAATAGTAATGTTTCTCCATAAATTAATACAATTCTTATGCTTTACTTGGTATTAACTAGGATCTTTGTGGGTGTCCCACTCCATTTCTGTGTCTTTCTCTCTCACCGACAACTGAACAGGGTTCAACTGGCCTTCCCGTGTGCCTCCCTACAACAGGAGGGGCTGTTCTTTATGATTCATCCATAGAGAGGGATGACATCCTCTCAACTCCATCAAGAGGGTTCGGCTCCCTTGTGACAACACCCATAGGCTCACACTGAGGTCAGCCTTCCTCATAGTGGTATAGGGGATGGTCATCCTTTGTTCTTGACCCTAGAGGGGGCATAGACGCTTTAATTCATATTCGGTCCGTTGGCGCCTGCTCAGACCTAGAGGGGCCAATGGTGTTTGCTGTAGGCCCTAGATCTGGCTACTGTGGCATACACAAAGGGGGCCACCGGCCACTGCTGATATTGTAAGGTGGCCTCCTGTACTGTCTCCTAACTGTTGGTGTCTGAGGAGTTCTCCCGAGTACTATCTCCTTCTGATTAATTGATAGGTATTTTACATAACGTTATTAGCCATTTTCAGAGACTAAGGAGGAGTCCATGGTTCTTACCTATAAAAGTGTCTATACACCCCAACATGTGTACGGACTCCCTACTTGTGTGTTTATCTTCTTCACATCTTTGGATATTCACTTCATCTAACTTGTCTTTGGTATCTTTTGAACTTCTTCATTGGCAAAGATGGTAATGCATACAATCGTTTAGTTTCTACTGATCTCAAAACACTTAGTTTCAGAACATTTCTAATAGTTTCGATGTTGATATGCTCGATTATTACTTTCATGTGTTTATCAATCAACATGATATGAAAATTTCCTAGTACTATATTGAATTTTGTAATTGGACACAGAGAATTAGTAAATTGTAACTTCAAACTAGTAGGAACTAGTACATACCACATATAGCATTTAAATATGAAAACCACCGACATATTAAGTATATAGGTACAAAGAAAACTAAAACCATCCGTGAATCTTGACAAATCTGCATATATATAAACTTTGGGCTTTGAGTCTAAAATTATAAAATCACCGATGCATCGAATAAAGGTAGCACAAATCAAAATCACTGGTGAATGCTAACAAATCTCCAATGGGTATGCACATTATGTTTTGTCTTTTAATGAATTGTAATTATATAGAGTTGATCACAGAGTGAATGATGATCAATTACAACAAATACAAATAAAAAGAATCTAATGAGCATGCATTTAACCACCTTGAAGACTCAAAATCGGAGACTTCACACAAGCTTAATTATCAAGAACCATGGTCTATGAAATAATTGTGTCTCAATGCACATGACACACCTGGGTCATTTTGAGGCGAAAGGCTTGTTTAGGATACCAGGCTAAATTCTCGAGGTGGCACATACTAAAGACTTTCATCAAGGCAGAAGCCTGATACACCTCGAGGTGAGATTATAAAACCATGGTAGTGAGTACACCTTTGTACTCTATGGATGAACTACCAATACATTCTGACCTATTATGTTTTAGACGATACAGAAATTCTATTGCACAACTCTACACAAATGCTTAATGCTTCATCAGATAACATATCTGAAGTGTCTTCTATTTAATTGAATAACAAAACTGACTTGTAGCAAGATCTTTCAATAGCAGTTTCACTTCTCTGATAAACTAGCAGGAAGCACGTGCTAAGCACGTGAGTCTAGTGTAATACAATTTAATCAATTTAATATGTGACTACTAAATATGGAGGTCTAAAATAATTAATTAAACTCAATTTTTAGACTGGTCCAATGTAGTTTACGACTGTATTGTATTGTACTGACATCAACACTAATTCTGCACAGGAACAAAAAGTACACACCACATACAAAAAGAATTGCTTAGCACCAACGAGCTGGTGACAACTATTATATTATCGAAATACAAAGTATACAGTAAACGTGAAGTAAGTTGTTTAACAAATCTGATAATGTTGAAAGAGAAACAAAAGTGTAGCATACTCGGGGTTCACATGGGAGTAGCAAATATGAACTCGTAGACAAACATACTGGTATGATAAGTTACCATGCTAACTCCTGTAACCTTCTAAGAGACTCAATTAACTGCCAACCAACTCCCTCCAACCAACAACGTGTCAATACCAGAATGATATGTGTTTTCCTTTTGGGACGTGGCCATTAATATAAAGTATTACTAATAATAATTTACACAAAATTTATTAAAAGAAAATAACTTAATTAACGATTTTCCAATTCCCTCCAACCTATAATATGTAATAATAAAATTAGCTCTGCCCTAAAAAAAGTAGACATGTTAAGGTTGGACTGATAAGTTCACAAATAGTACTTGAATCACACACACGTATTGCTGAAGCATGCAGACAGAGTTCACATAAGTGTCTTGAAATATACAAATGTGTAGCTACAATATTACCTTACAACATATCCATTGTCTTTATGTGATTTTTTCTCTCCTTCATGGTGTATGCCTATTGGTTGAAGAGGGAAATACAAATAAATAGAAAAGAAAGAAATCGAGTATAGCCTAGCAAGCAGGTCATGTTTTACACATTCAAATAAGTCTAATATACAATCTAGATCGACGGGGTTCACGACCAATACTGCACATATATCTTACTAAACTTACGTGTACTCTACTTTTTGGACATGTGGTAGTCGACCGTTTATTAATAATTAACACTTGAAATAATTTATAAATATGTTAAGAGATAATATTTTATTAACTGTTGACTGACTGCCGACAATTTATAGCATGTGATTACTGAAATTGTCTCTGTTCTAATATATATATATATATATATATATATATATATATATATATATATATATATATATATATATATATATATATAGTACTCACAATTACATATAACTCGTTAAAAGCGAACAAACCAATTAACTCTCACCTGACTCCCTTCAACCTGTAGTATTATTTATTAAAATATATGTCCTCTCTTTCTTGGTCATGTGGTTGTTGAGGACTAATATATAATTAAGACTAAAAAAATTACGTACATCCCACTAAAAATAACTTGATTAACTGTCATTTGACTCCCTCTAACACATGGTGCAAAATTTCGATCGAAATTGCGAAATTTTGACCGAAATTTCTGATTTTTTTTTCAACCGGACATCGAAACGCTGGTACGCAGGGATACGTCCGTCATTTCGCGAAATATTTCGCACTGCGGTCGAAATTTCGCAAAAGCGGCGGGGTTTCAGTGCAAAAAGCCCAGTTTGGGCCTTCAAATCGCAAAATGGCTGCAAAATGCAATCACTGTTTCGCGAAACAGTGTTCCGTGGACTGCTGTTGCTGGGGTTTGGCAATTTTGGCAATTTTCTTGGGATTTTTTGCTCCCGGAGGCTTCTCTACTTGATTCTAAGGTATGTAATCCCTCTTCCTAGCCCATCTATTCCTCCTTCTAACTCTACTCTCGTTTAGACATAGCTTAATAAGAACTCCGAAAATCCTAAATTTCTAAGTGAGATTTCTCTTTAAAAACTCAAGATCTTGAAGAGAAACTTGTACATCTAAGAAACAATAGTGTGAAATACATCAACTACACTTATTTTGAAAATCTAATCAATATATTTCGTATTTATACACAAAATGGCTAAAAAAAGCTTTTTTTTTTTTAATGAAATTTCTTATATATTTTTTATTTTTCGCTTGTGTAACCCTAAATATATTACACTAGTAGACTTATACCATAAATGCTAACTAATTTCAGTGTTACAAGTTCAATTTGTATATTTATACCAATTTAAATATTAATTTCAGACCTTAAATTAAACAAATATCATCAAGACATGGATCCCACCCTAACCTCTAAACATATAAATTTATCATATAATCTAGTGTATCTATGTCTAGACATTGTGTATGCAAAAATTCATAGTTTAATTCCTTCATTTTGTCATCGAATTTGCCATTGCAATTCTGTCAAAATTATTCAACTTCCTTCACTTACAAATGTGAGAGATCCCCCCCCCCCCCAAATATCCAATACGAAATATTATTGCATATTTGAGTAGATCTTGCCGTTTAGATCATCCTGGTAAATTTTCATGATTTAATTCGCTTATTTGGTAGTCAAAATCGTTAGGGTCGTAAATATTGAAATTTTGTGCGAAATTTTGAAAAATTTCTGTTTCTGGGCCACCAGACACGACATCAAAATCGGACATTTAATTCTATGCTCCAACATGTACGTGTAATTATCAAAATTACACACACTAATAAATGTATATAATTAGTATACAAAATAATTTACATACAACCTTTTAAAATAAAATGACATATTTAATTTTTAGGTGCCTCTTCTAACTTGTAGCGTCATAAGTAGAAAGTACTCATATCTCTTTTTGGACATGTGTCGGTTGATTGCCATAAATACGTTCTTATGCCCCCACTAAAGCGTGTGACTTGTTGCTACTACTCTATAAATATAAGAGGAAGCGTCCATCGTGTGCTTTCTGATCCATGACCTTATTATCAACCAGTCCTAGCAAATAACATATTCATTATGTGTTCCATCCAAAAAGGAACCGTCACTGTACAATCATCCATCGAAGCCCCTCGTCGACAAACAGAAACAGATCTTCATAAGAATAAATAATATCGAAAGAACGAATTAAAACGACGGCGTCTTTACAAAATAATAAAATAACATTAATGTCCATCCTCAAATAACCGGAAAGGAAAAACTGTATTTACAAATCAATAGATATAATAATGACCAAAAAGATAAAGAGGGAGTGCCTAGCAGTTCGGAAGCAGACTGGACACTCTTATTTATAGGGTAGTAAGACAATGGTGCTAATATCTGATAGCTTTTTCTGCTTGTTGGTAGAGTTTACAATATGGTTAGGTTTCTAACCGAAAAGTTTTATGTTTGGATGACAGAGAATTGATCTGGTCGTTTTCAAAAATTTCTTTCTTATGATTCCTGCTCTTCTTATAAATCTGGTTGATTCAAAGATGCAATTCAAAACACTAATTAAGGATCGAGAATCAACAAATGATTTCATTGCTGATGATGGATTTCTGATGGGCCTTGCTTTTATCTTGAAGGAATGGGCTCTCACCTTTTTATGCTATATCACTCCATGATATTTGATCCCCTCCTAAACTGTTCCCTAATAAGTTTTATCTTTCATTTCCTTGTTTCGAATAACAAGCAGTAATAGTAAGAGAACTTGGTGCTGGGTGGACTGTGAGGGTAAATGTTGTTTGTTGCTGTTGGCCTTAGATTGTAATATCTCCTTCAAGCATTGAGCAAGTAGATCCATAAGTAATTATAATCTCTTTTATATTTGTGTGTATTTGATTTCTTTTTTGTCCCATTCTTAACAATAATTTTGATAATTTATGATTATGGATCCTTTTTTGTTGTGTATGTACTAAATTCAAATTGCTTGGAAGATATATCATTTTGAAGAAAGGACATAGATTGGTAAAGACACGAAATCTGTGTAGATAAACATCGGATCCTCAATCTAAGCCAGTTAAAGCTTTACACGACATAGCTTACATTATATATCATCTCAATCTGAAATCTTATGCCATAGAAGAAACTCTAGAGCTGTAGTTATTGCTTTTTGTTTCCTCAATGGCTAGAAGTGGCTTCTTCTCATATAATAGATTACACGATTAGTAGATAGTGTATTCATCCTTATTATATAGACTATGCATAAATGAATAAATACGAAACCTAAATCACATCTAGCCTGTGTAAAACCTCTCATGCCTTCTGTAGATATCTACAACATGCTGCTTGCTACCTTAGACATTTGTTGAGAACATGTTAATGTGGAATATGGAGGATGTAATTGTTCTTAAAATGTTTTGTTTCTTAGCCATGTCTATGCAACTGGACATGCTTGGTGCTATCATGTCGGAAACATCAGCATATTATTCAAACGACATACCTGATGATGTGGTTGTAGTACTTTTCTTGGGGGTGATTTTAACTTCATATTATGTCACAAACTGAAAGTGTGTAAAGTTTTGCTCGTTTTAGTTTTCTTGTTATACTACAAACGAATACTTTATAATTCCAGGCTAAGTGTATTGTGTACAATACCTGAATAGTCTGTCTAAGGTGGAATTGCAAGTATTCAGAACATCCCAACCCCTCCATCTGAATGTGAGCAATGTTGATAGTCAAAGTTGGCAATAATGTTCAATGAGAAAGATAAGGAAAAGATGTGTTCTGCCGCAATAGCCTGCCAGCTGAAAGGTGAATCAGGTATCTTCCTTAAAGGAAGCCCGCTGCAGAAGATAGCACTCATTTGAGAGCAAAACTGCAGCTTGATAAACCCTTATATTTAGTTGGCTGTTGGGCAAACAGCCTCAACATTTTCCTAAGAGTATTAAATAATAAATAACATAGTTATCGGTGGATGTAGAAATGATTGAAATGATGCTATCCAACACAGCAAAGCATTTTATATAGCTTGCCAGTCCCTGTACAACACAAACTACCATTACAATTTTCTGTTCAAAAAATCATAATCAGTTATTGTTGTTCCTAAGGCCAAAATTACATATGTAACCTGAAATGCAAATTTAAATGGACACTGCAATGGCAATTTATAACACATACATATATGCACTTAAAAGCAGAATAAGTTTGATAGGATTGTCTTAGAAGTCACCTTTCAGCAATGTATCAATGAGATTCAGATAATGACTGAATACAAAACTCAAATTAGTCCTTATATAATGGCACAAGATAACATTAACATTACTTCTAAAACAGTAAATGAACAGCTAGTACAGATGCTTCCAGGCTGAACTACAGTTGTTGAATAAGCCCAGATTGTTGCTAGGAACAAAACTTCCTCCAACTAACGCCTTGGTAAAGTTACCAGAAATTTGGTAGACTTTTACAAAGGAGCTTTGATCTTCGTGCTCAAACTAGTATGAACAAAATGACAGTCTGGTTCAGTATTCTATACTCAATCAAGAAAATGAGATTGCTAACACTGCCAATAAAGGTTGCTCCTTGTTTTCAGATGCATATGGTGGATGCACATTGCGTCACAATGCTATCAAACAAATCTAGGGGCAGATGCACATGGTGGATGCTGGTCCAAACTCCTCAGTAGGTTATAAAATATTCGGTGAGGTAGGATTCAAAGGAAAAATTATATAATTGTAATGTAATGAATAATGATAGTATGTTTAGCATCAAAATGTATCAATGAGTTAAGACCAAGCTCAGGTCTTGATAAAAGCAAATGACACAACCTAAGAATTCTGGTACAAGGATCAATGATAGGGAAAGGAGGATTGATAGTTGATCCAGGAGGCGTATAAGTTCTCTAAGGCATCAAGAGGTTTGCATTATAGTATATGCCTTTCTTAATATGACAAATTAATTTTATCCTTTTTTGTTCCCTTTGAGTTGACCATGCATGTTGCCCTACTATGTCGGTTGTGCTTGCCTGCATCTGATGCAGAAATCTGCTTGGTGTATTCTTTTTTGTCAAATTCATAGATCATATTTGGTGTTGGGAAGCTCCTGTTTATTGACAAATTTATAGTTTAGCTGGTTTATGAACTTGTAGTCATGGAACAGGACATCGACTTCGAGTCGACTTAGACAGTTGTAGAAGTGGAAGTTTGGGAAACACCGAGGAAACTTAAAAAGATTTTTTACAATTAAACTTCAACGCGTCTTTGACAAAAAAAAGCTAAAAATAGTTATTTCATGATGAAAATTGTTATATTTCATCAAATCTAGCTTAACAAAAAAAATATATGTTTATATATAGCTATCCATACAGGTCAATATATGTAGAAAAACACAGTCATACGCAATTGTACAAGACGTCTTCGGGTCAACTTTGACAAGCATGGAAGCAAGGAATGAAGTATATGATTTCAATGCCATTTTGACAACATGGAATCATCATCATCATCATCTAAGCCTCAATCCCAACTATGTTGGGGTCGGCTACATGGATCCTTTGTTTCCATTCAGCTCTATCAAGGGCCATATTCTGGTTGAGATGTAGAGATTCAAAATCTCTCTTTATAAGCTCATCCCATGTTAATTTAGGTCTTCCTCTTCTATTAATTGTGCTTGACTCAATAGCTTTGCTTCATATAGTCGCATTAGTCGGTATGCATTGCACATGTCCATACCATTTGAGTCGGCCCTCGCGTAACTTGTCCTCAATGCTTGCCACCCCCACTTTATTCTTGATATAATCATTTCTTAAACGATCTTTTCTTGTCTTCCCACACATCCTCTCAACATACACATTTCAGCCACATTCATCTTGTTGAGACCTTGTTTCTTCACCGCCCAACATTCACTCCCATAGAGCATGTCTGGTCATATAGTTGTTCTATAGAACTTACTTTTTAACCTAAGAGGGATCTTTCGATCCATAAAACTCCAGTTGCACTCCTCCATTTCAACCATCCTGCAGTGATCTTGTAGAAAACGTCATTTTGGACATCCCCACCTATTTGAATAATAGAACCCAAGTAACAAAATTTATCACATTTTGGTATATCTACTCCGTCCAACTTGGCTCCATGATTCACACTGCGGGATTGGCTGAAATTGTCATTCGTTTGGGATGACAAATGTCAACGAGCTTTTCAGACGTTGAAAGAGAAGCTGACAAGTGCACCAATTTTGCTTTTACCTGAGCAAGGAAAAGGATACATCATCTTCTGTGATGCATCTAAGAATGGTTTGAGATATGTGTTGATGCAAGACAAGCAAGTGATTTCTTTTAGGGATGGCAATTATTTTACATTTACCCCAACCCGCTCTGACCCACCCTGGTCTAGTCCACTAATTGGTACATCCATACTGAATGGAGGGTGGTTCAGTTAGTTTTACAATCTAACCATGGTATAGTCGGGTGACCGAGACCCTACCACCCCTGAGTCCCCCACACTTGCTTCCGCACAATCCTCAATCTCCACATGAGAAGAACTGGAGAAACCCTACCCGGGTGATTCGTCATACCTCCATGGCTCCACCCCGACCAGATCTGGAGCTTCTCATCTCAAATCAAGTGGCAGAAGGTCGCTCTACACCGCTGGCCAACTTCTCGCCATCGTGGAACTCAGATATGAAGGTGAACGAGATGGAGATCTAGGGTTGCAACCGAAAGTGACGACTCCAGTCCGTCTTCACCACCGCTTGTAAGGACCCTGACCTTTATTTTGAGCTTACCCTGTTTGCTTTGCCTAAACCTTGTGTTTAGATGCTTGCTAATCACCTCAAATGGTGATTAGGGTTTGTTTGTACTTTGTTGAGAGTTGGAGGTGCAACTTGCAAATAACCTAAGTTTTAGGGTTGAGTGCAAGTTTGACACCTTGAGAGATGTTTCTCTCTCTCCTTGCATCCTCTAGGGTTGAGAGGATGAGTTTGGCTCGTTGTTTGAGTAGCTTTGGACATGTGGTGATGGGCGAGATAGTAGGTGGTTTTGCCCCATGGACAAGTGTCCCTAGGTTGGGCGACACCTTGCCTTAGTCTCCCCTTCACCCTCTTCTATATATGTCTCTCCTTTCTCTTGCTTAAGATCCCTTTAGTTCCTTAGTTGCCTTCCTTTTTCCTTGGTGGACGATGCCTCTCCTTGGTAGAGCTTGGTGGCCGATCTCCTTGGTGGAGTCTTCTTCTTCCTCTAGTGGTGGTTGAATCCTAGAGTGTGTCTTGCTTCTCTTCTTGTGGTGAGCATCTCCCCCTCTTTCCTTGGCACCTTCTTCTCCTTCTTGCTTGTTCTTCATCCATGGTTGTTATAAGCTTTGTTTTTCTTCTTGTGGTGGCCGAAGGTGGTGCTTGGAGCTTGGAAGCTTGGTGCTAGGAGCTTGGAGCTTGCTTAAGGCGGGTTACATAACTCCTAATCCTAGCATACTACTTCTTTTTCATGTTGCATGTTTATATGTCATCTTGATCGACCATGCATCTTGTTAGATATGTTTCTTGCCCTAGTATGTACCCTTTTATCTTGTTATATATATAGTGGTCATGTTGTTGATGTGTTCTTAGACCTTGTGGCCGAACCTCGAGTTTAGCGTTCCTTGGGCAAAACCCCTTTCTCTCCCATTTGGTTTTGAGAAGTGAGTTCGATCTCTAGTGGTGTAGGAAAAACCCCTCTCTCTTGGTTATTGAGAGGTGAGTCTATGCTCTAGTTGCTTGGGCAATACCCTTCTCTCACCATGGATTTGAGAGGTGAGCTTTGGTTGGATGTTGACCTAGTGAAGGTTGGAGTCTTGACCGATAAGGGGATGATCCACCTTGTTGCCCGATATGTGATGGAGGTTGTGCAAAACCCCTCTCTCTTGGTTGTTGAGAGGTGAGCCAACTCTCTTGATCTATTAGGGTTTGATGATGGTGATCTTGAGGTTGATGATGACTAAACCGATATGGTCCTTATGCCTTGCACGATACCCCTTTGATGAGTTGCCTGATACCCCTCTCCTAGGGTTGAGTCTTGGGCGATATGCTAAGAAGCGTTCTTTGTCCCTTTTGCCTGATATGAACTCCTGCCTTAGTTGGTGCTTGTGGGCGTTATGCCTTTGGCTGACATGATGCGTGGTAGACATCTATGTTTTGTGCCTTGGGCGATATGGGTTGGTTTTGGTGTTTCCCGATATGGTGCTTGGGTGGTGGAACCCTAGTTAGGTGCCCTAGTGTTGACCGATATGTGGTGCTTTCCTTGTGGGGGCGATAGGTTACCTTGGGCGCCATGATGTCGTTTGTTAGTTGTGTGCTTATTGGGCGATACAATGGTGACCTTGGGCGTCATAGCCTTGGACGATATACTTGTGGACGACATGACCTTGCTGGTTTCCTGACATAAAGCCCTAACCCATTATGGACGATGGGGGTGATGACCGATATGTGACGCCCATATGTTGCCCGATATCATCTTGCACCTGGTTGCCCGATATCCATGGGTGCACGACACAACTCTTGGCTCCTGGTTGCACGATACCCTTTGTGCATGGGCGCATGTTATGCTGGTGACCGATATGGGTGGCTTAGTGCCTCTAGGTTTTGATGCCCTAGCCGATAGAGCTTTGGTGAGGGATATGATCCTGCCCGATACCCCTTTGGGTGAGGGATGCGCTGCCCGCCACACCTATAGTGAGGGTAGGCGGTATCTTTGGTAAGGGTTGCACCTAGCTCGAAAATCTTAGTTTTGGTGAGTCGTTATCTTGTAACCTCACCTCTGTTGATGATGCGTTATGAATGATAGGTTGTAACCAATGATATGTTTGATACCTAAAGTTAGTGCTAAGTGAGATGATTAGATACATGATTATGTTCATAAGATATAGGGCATAGTGAATGCTCGTGGTTTGATTACAATAATGTAATTTGTTTACAAGACACAACTTTGTGCTTCATGTAGTTATAATCATGGATGTTGATCCAATCATGTACCTGCAACCCTAATAGCATGATAATCATAAAGATCTATGTTTTGTGATTCAGTTATCTCTCTCAATATGCATACTAACCATGCAGGTGAATCAAGTGAATCCATAGCCAGGTAACAGCTATGAGGTATATGTGTTTTGAATATCATTGAATGATGATAATCCTTGTTGATGAGATAACATGTATCACCCGTATGATGTGAAAGGTCTATTGACCTGATAAAGGCTCAGTGCCTAGTTGAGATGTTATCCTGTGATGTTGAGATAAGGGATTTCTATCCCATGATGGTGAAGTATGCCTTGAGAGGCATTGGCATTCTGTGATGAGGGATTGAGATCCCATTGTAATAATGCAACTCAATGCTGTTTATGTTTTACAACTTGGTTGTCTCAACAATCCACTTAAAATATACTAATTAATTATAGTGGAACATATCATGTAGTTTGCCCTGGTCATAGATCCATCATCGTCAGTAGTTGGTGATGGTGAAATATGTTCTCCTGCGGGTTAACCTGGAAGCGTATATTGTTGAATATGTGTAGTTGATCCTAGCCAAAAATAGGAGGATTAGAGTGCAACTTCAGTTGTAGACTCGAGAGCGTAGTTTCAGGCCTGTAGCTCAATATGAAAGAGTATGGTGAACAGACCCATGACTCAGGATGTGTGATAAGAGCATGGTGAACAAGCCCATGGCTCAATGATTATGGAGCACGGTGAACATGCCCGTGACTCAGATCACTAGCGTCGATACCTGTACCAAGGTGGGCTAGGCAGAGGGTAGCCTGACCCTGTGTGGCTGCGGTCACCTAAGCATGAGACTGCGGTCTTGCTTGTTAAGCACTCGTGCAGTGACCACGAGGTGGTAAGGTCGTGGAGTCCGACTCTTCCATTGACCTTGTATGTCACCGGCTTTGGGTTTCACAGCCGATGGTTGGATTTGAGCGGTATGACTCACTTCCTCAGGGCATGATAATACGTAATCCAGCCGAATAGTATATACTGCTTAGGGAAAAATACGGAACATTGATTGAAGCCTTGCTTGTATAGTTGATCTAGTTATACCTTGCAGTTATTTGTACGATCCTTATATTTTGTGATAAGTTCTTATAAAGCTTATCTTGTCAATCATGTTTCATAAAGAATATCTGGTCATATGCCTCCTGGATACCCTGGTAAGATTGTTAATAAAATAAGTTCTGCTCAGGATGATGCTTTTATGATATGCTGATATCAGTTATCTACTTTACCTACTTCTTCTGAAGTTTTATAGTTTTGGCGGGAAGTTATGTTTCTTGCTGGGACTTTGTGTCTCACCTCGTTGGTTTACAACCTTTTTAGGTGATCATTCTAGACGTAGTGGTGGTCGTGAGGTTGCGACCGAGCAGCAAGAAGAGCAGTAGGAGGTAAGAGATGGATATGCTGCTATTTTGGTTATTTTGTAGTAGAGTCCTAGAGTCATCCCTGTACTCTCAGGTCCTCAGAGGTGTTTTGACGATGTTTTACGATGTATAGTTGATGTAGCTTTGTATATTCTGCTACTGGCCTGATGTGGCCCGTTATGTATGTATAAACAGATGATAAACTCTGGTGCTGACATGACAGCTGGTTCCTATAGGTTGTTGACAAATATCAAGGCTTGTAAATATTTATATAACATCTTTTCCTTGCAGGATAAGAATCTGGATGTAATAGTTCTCTTTTATCTGCTTCCCGCAATCGGTTTTAATTAACCCATGTTTTCGGTAATATGTGATTTATGGTGGTTTCACGCTTTTTCACGTGTCATCTCGTTGTTTGTGTGATGGCGGGATGTCACATTAGAAGTTTTGGTATCAGAGCTCTAGGTTCGCCGAGTCTACATGGATCTAGGACTAGGGTTGTGTCTGTTCTTGTGAGTATTCCAGATTTTCTTACAATAACCTTCTGCCCTCAGCGGAAGATAAAGCTTAAAGATGTCTGGAAACTATGAAGAACATGTTGCCGAGAGCAGTGATGCTGCATCTGTTGATGGAGCACGAGTGTAGGCACATGAAGATCGGGTGCCTGAGGTCCCCCAACTTTACCCAGTCATTCTTGAAAATCTTGCCTATCAGCAGCTTATGGGGTAGTTAATGGCTACGATGAATCTCATAGTGGAAAGGTTGCCAGTGCCACTACCAAGAGCACATGCTCCCCATGGTGAAACATTGAGTATTGGGAAGACCTTTGAGTGGCTTCGCCGAGTCGGAGCTTCGGGTTATGCTGGAACGGATGATCCAACATATGCAGATCTGTGGCTGACAGGTCTTGAGAAGGCCTTCCAGATCCTTGACATCCCCAAAGTAGACAAAGTCAAGCACGTTGTCTACCTTCTGAAAGGTAGTGCTGGCCACTGGTGGGCCATCAAGGAGGAGAAGCGACCCGATGAGGTGATCTGTTGGGATGTTTTCCGATGGGAGTTTGTCAGCCGATACTTCCCGAAGACATATCTGGACGAGAAGATCAACCAGTTTGAGCGTCTGCGCCAAGGATCGATGAGCATCACCGAGTATGAAGCTAAGTTTATGGACCTGCTGAGGTTTTGTCCTCACATGGCGACGACAGATGATGAGAGAAGCATACAGTTTGAGAAAAGTTTGAGTGCTGAGTTGACAACACCTGCTGCTGCTTTGGAGAATCGGGAGCGGTTTGCCATGTTTGTGGACTCTGTTCGAAGGATAGAACAGTCTTTCAAGGAGAAGAGAAAGTCCATGACCAAGAAAAGGCCTGCTCAGTTCCCGAGACAGAGGTTTGATGGCTTCAAGAAGCCAAGGTTTTCAGCACCTTCTGTGATACAATGGTCTAGTGCGCCGTCACAGTGGTCCCCGAGTAAAGGAAGAAGGATAGGTCGATGCAGTTGTGCATAGATTACCGACAGTTGAACATAGTTACGATCAAGAACAAGTACCCTTTTCTAAGGATAGATGATCTGTTTGATCAGTTGTGTGGTGCTACAATATTCTCAAAGATTGATTTACGGTCTGGATATCATCAGTTGAGGATTAAGGATGAGAACATACCCAAGTCAGCTTTTAGGACGAGGTATGGTCACTTTGAGTTTGTGGTTATGCTGTTTGGGCTAACCAATGCGCCCGCTTCTTTCATGGATCTGATGAACAAAGTGTTCCGTCCGTTTATAGATCAGTTTGTTGTGGTTTTTATAGATGTCATCTTGATCTATAGTCGGGACAGTCAAGAGCATGCACAACATCTTCGACGCGCGTTGACTCTTCTTCGCCAACACCAGTTGTATGCCAAGTTCAATAAGTGTGAGTTCTGGTTGGAAGAAGTGACTTTCTTGGGTCATGTAATATCTGCAGAAGGAGTCAGAGTGGACCCCAAGATGGTGGAGTCAGTTGCAGACTGGGAGCAACCAAAGACGCTGACAGAAGTTCGAAGTTTTCTGGGTTTAGCAAAATACTATCGAAAGTTTATAAAAACTTCAGTATGATCACGTTGTCGTTGACAAAATTGACCAGGAAGGATGTACCTTTTGTTTGGGATGATCGTTGTCAGCAAGCTTTCTAAAGTTTGAAGGAGAAGTTGACTAGTGCTCCAGTGTTGGTGCTGCCAGAGCTTGGGAAAGGCTATGTTGTTTTCCGAGCTTGGTGCTGCCAGAGCTTGGGAAAGGCTATGCTGTCAGAGTGGACCCCAAAAAGGTGGAGTCAGTTGCAGACTGGGAGCAACCAAAGACGCCGACGGAAGTTTGAAGTTTTCTGGGTTTAGTAAAATAATATCGAAAGTTTATAAGAAACTTCAGTATGATCACATTGCCGTTGACAAAATTGACCAGGAAGGATGTACCTTTTGTTTGGGATGATCGCTGTTAGCAAACTTTCTAAAGTTTGAAGGAGAAGCTAACTAGTGCTCCAGTGTTGGTGCTGCCAGAGCTTGGTTATTTTGTAGTAGAGTCCTAGAGTCATTCCTGTACTCTCAGGTCCTCAGAGGTATTTTGACGATATTTTACGATGTATAACTGATGTAGCTTTGTATATTCTGCTGCTGGCCTGATGTGGCCCGTTATGTATGTATAAACAGGTGATGAACTCTGGTGCTGACATGAGAGCTGGTTCCTATAGGCTGTGGATAAATATCAAGGCTTGTAAATATTTATATAACATCTTTTCCTTGCAGGATAAGAATCTGGATGTAATAGTTCTCTTTTATTTGCTTTCCACAATCAGTTTTAATTAACCCATGTTTTTGGTAATATGTGATTTATGGTGGTTCCTCACGTTTTCACATGGCATCTAGTTGTCTATGTGATGACGGGATGTCACACTGCGTCTTTACCGTCATATCGTCGCCACGTCCTCACCTCACATTAGGTAGGAGATCAACTTCTCGTCATCATCTCTTCTACAAGTATACCGCAATCCCCCCTACTTCACTCCTCTCTAGCTTAGCCAGCCAACGACAGATCCCCTTACCCTCTAGTTGAAGGTACCATAGTCATATGATTGTTTAGGGCATGCATCTCCACCACCACACCACCAGGGTTGGAGGCTTGGCCCCATACAGAATGGTCGTGGCCCCTGGCGGCGATAAGGAATGGGGAAGGGGCCTCGCTATAGGAGAAATAGATGAGGGAAGTGATGTCAGATGAATGGATGTAGCCGGAGGGGACTAGGTTAGTAAGTTGAAGTCATGGTCGGCTGCAGCGGTTGGAGGCCAAGTCCATGAGAAGTAGGAGCATAACTAAGCATACAAGCACAACATACAATCACAATGCATACACCAAATAGAGACGAGAGAAACAAACAATCTAAGTCATAATCAAAATATGGTAAAACATGACGCCAACTCTTGAGATATAGTAAATTAAAGAGTAAGTGTACAAATGATTAAGATTACAATCCAGAAAGCAAGTTCTCAAAAAACAACTACAAACCAAACCGATGGAATCTAGATGATAAAATAGTATAGATCAAAACATGTGCCCAAATGTTTGTAATAAAAAATAGCCAAGAAAGGTAGATATGATCAACATCTAGACTAAAAACTAGAAAAACTAAACATCTAGGTCATCTATGTCTACATCATCCACAACATCATCAACATCATAGGCATCAGGCTCATATAGTCATCTCTGTCTGAAGGTACATCAACATCACCTTCATTACCAGAGTCACCAACAAAGCCATCAGAGTCGTCATTAGAAGCAATACCATCATCCTCATCAGTCTCCTCATCAGTAGCCTCCTCATCAGCCTAGTCCAACATCTCTTCATTAGCAGAGGAACCAAAATCATGATCGGGCCAACGTGCATTCTGCTCATCCCAAGATATACCAAGAGCATGGAACTCATTAGAATGTGGGAAGGAAGAAGCAGAAGTATCGAGGCTAGCAAGCAGAGTGGCCAAGGGGGCAACTGTCAGAGGCAGCACACTGTGGGGAGATTCGCCAGCAACAAGGGGTGTAACAGCAGAAGGTACATGTGGAGGGGTAGGGTAAAAGTGATCATATACATAGGATGCATAGTGACCTCATGGGTAGGGCTAGTAGGCAGGGCATGGGTGTGCACATGATAGGTTCATGTTGGAAATGATGGAACAAAGGTCATGATGTACGTGCTCCTAAACCTTAAGGTTGTATGCCTGTTGATGCATCATGTAGCCCATAAGGGTTTCATTAGATACATGGAACGAGGCACAGGCAGGTCAGGTAGGCTGAGGTGGTGGAGATGCTCGGGCAGAGGTAGAGGTAGAGGCACCATGTGGGGTGGAGGATAGGGTGGGCACACACTTCTGAAGAGTGGTCTCATTGATGCAAACTCCTTTCTAGGTATGTTTGTAGTGAAGGTCATGTAAAAGATATTTTCCAGTTGCAAGCTGGAATAGACCACAGATCAAGGCTGGGTAGGGTGGCTGGGTGCCACGGGTGTTCTTTCCTGAGTCAAAGTAGGTCATATGATGGAGAACATATCTCGTCCACTTGGCTTCGATGTTCTTCAAGAGACAATACATGATTACCGTAGTATTTTCTGCAATCTCAGTCTGATTCTTCTTTGGGTGAATATTGCTATTAACGACTAGGGAAATGATGCGTCTCTTGAGGCCCAAGGCAGAAGAGGGAAGAGTGCACTTCTTCCTATATGGAAATTGAGGCTTCTTTAAGAACTTATGAATATCAGGGAGAGTAAGACCATATTGCTTGTAGAAGGCCTCAGGCTCAACTAGGTCAAAGTACTCTGGATAGTCCTTACGCCAGGAGTTAGTCACTTTGGTACCTGAAAAGAAGATGTTCAGGGTATTCTCAGAGACTTGAAATTTCTTCCCGACTATCATAGATGTCGGGCCACTCTTTTGATCAGCATAAATACCAATCATTAGAGATAATCCCAAAACCTAAACCCAGATTATGAATAAAACAATGAATTCTCGACAAAGGCGATCAAACAATATACGAAAAATACATATACATTTTTCCTTTTTCTTTCTTCACAAATTCATAAATCAATGTCGCATCATGGACATCACATCCAAATATCACAAATCATATTCAACTCCATCAAAACTAAAATCAAATCTGGTTCTCATATGCGGTTCAATTTACATTAGATACATGTACATTGATGAACAAACATAGTCTACAACCCATCCCGGGAAAGAGAGAGTACATGGACATTCTATTCTATCTAGATTATGCTATTTATATCTTCTTTTTCATGACCTCTCCACCGGATAGCATTATACCTAAAAACATTTGAAACAACCTTATGAGACTCATATAGAGCCCCAATGAGTGGATACCTCCCACTCAAGCTAGGTACATGCATCAACATCAGATTAAGTATAATAAACTTAACAGAAACATGCAGGTATTGAAAAGTCTAGCAGATAGTTCTATCATAAGTCAAATCTATCTTGCAATGGTAATTTAATTCAAAAATAAGGTAATAACTTAAACCAATTATAACTTTGAAACATCTTTAGAGTGTGTCTATGAACAAATCAGTAGACACTTCTTAGTTAAAATTAAGAACACTACTGCATGAGAAATAAGTCATGTTCTAAGCATTTTGAATCAATACATAATAATAACATTAACTTTGTGACACTCCACAAGCTGGACCAGGAACACATCCTGAAGCTGAAGTACACATAATACACAACTACCAAATAATACTATCAAATAGCAAGCAATCCAACTCATATTCAGGATGGCTATGAATACCATCATTTATAACTTGTCATCATGACATCATAATATGAAATAGAAAATGTCCATATCAACATGATTACTTTCCTCAACAAGAAGCATAATCAACAATAACAAATCATCAAGTAATAGTTTAAGGAATGTAATAATCATTCAAATCATGTTCTACACGACTTATCATCTTTTATTCATTTGCCTGAAAACTACTTGGCTTGTACCTCACCAAGTAGAAGTCGCCACACCTGATTCTCATGTCAACGACTCACCGTCACTATCTTAGGGTTTAGCCGACCACCCTAAGATATCAACAACAGACTCTGGCCACCTCAAGGTTGCCTAAAGAGGCTCACGTCCTCATCTCAGGTACACGAGATAGGAACTAGCAAAACAGTATATCACATATCACAACATTTCACATATTTTCATATTTTACATATTTCATTTCAACAGAGTCTATTCCATCTGGACGTAGACTTTCACAACAAGGATTTAGGGCTAGAACCACTCTAGGTGACTCACTCCTAAATCCTGGTGGTCTAACCTTTAAGGTGTCAATCCACACTCCAGAAATCCTTCTCATAATTCATCGATTACTACAAGGAGATCCGTTTTTTTTTCTCAGTGTGGTCCTTGGGGGAAACTCACGGTGTTTAGGGCACCTAACTAGATGTTCCATCATTTCACTTGTTATTAATCTCTTTTACTCATCTTAAAAGAATTCAAAACATCATATATCATATTTGTGTATTCTCACATAACTAGAGTAACATGAAACGGATTAAGATTATCAATAAGGACAATGACCAAAGCAAGAAGCACAATAAATTTGTATATTGCAGCACATATGATTATTTCTATCTTCTACATCATCTTATAGAAATCATCAACACTGGGCCTACAGCCCGAGACATAATTTTGTTGTCCATCATTTACCACCATCAAGGTTTTATCATCATCAGTGGGCTTTCGGTCCTAGACATAATCTCATTATGCAACATTTACCCTTATCAGGGTTTCTCAATGTAAGGAGTGCACATTAAATTCAATTTCAACATAAATCTTATTAGTCCATTGTATATCACAATTTTGAACAAATATTAGCAGAGACAGTAGAACTAGCAATAGTAAAAGCATATAGATATCATGTATCATTCATCATACTCAGAATAGATTTATCATACAACATATGCTTGTTCCATCTAATCTCAATAGATGTCAATAAATTTCATGCATATACATGCATAACAGACTTAGTTCTCTTCTTCTTTTATTTCACATTCTTCATATGGGGTTACTAATCAACACATGTTGATTATCATTTGAATTCCATCAAAACAGTTCATTCTCATAGTACAAGTATTCTATTAAACAATCACAATACAAGTACACATTCTTGTAAATCAATTCAAATGCTTGAACCTCATCTTTTAATTGAATTAAACTACAATTATGTACATTCCTTAATCCCTCATTTGAGATTGTTATTCATTAGCACCATCTAGCTCAACATTTTAGGGTTAGAGTTTGTTTCTTAAATTTGTCTACTATTTCTCATCTTTTTCCTTCAATTCATATTCATCAATCTCAACTTCTCTCATGTCATGTTCATTAAATTACTAGAACCAATCATTTTTAACTCACTTGATATATACTACTTCTCTTTTCATTGATATCCATCAAAGTCTAGTTTTAGTATATTTCATTCAATTTGGCTTAAGCCACATGTAATTAAAACAAATGATTAAAGACTTCATCATAATAACTTCATTAATTTCATCTTTAACTTGCCATCACCATCAATACATTTTCTCTTCATATCATTTCTTATATTTAGATAAGTGTACCATGCCATTGACTTCTAATGTCATTCCCATAATCAACAATGATAATTCTTTATCATACTAAAACAAATGCATTAGACTTAGATGATATTAGTAAGACTCGTCATATTCAATTGTAGTATTAATACTTTCAACTTCAGCATTTGATCACATTTACAACATCATATATAAGTTCTAGCTTTATCACTCATAATCATATTAATAATAAACTTTTAGGTTTTTAAGAAGTCATTCCTTAGTTCAACATATCATAAGAATCATATCATTTAGTAATCCAATCATGATTCATGGGTTCATTAGGGTTATTAACAAACATGGAAACCCTAGTTTCCATTTTTACATCTTTCATTCATCAATCATATGTATACATTGATTAATTGACTCATTTGATTCACTTCCTTAGCACAAATCCTAATCATGATATGTGATCATTCAATTCCATTAACATTCGATAATACGCTTATATAATACAATCTAGTACAATTCAAATATGATTTTATACATGTTAATGTAATTCCAAGCATATCGGCCATTGGGCTGATTTTTTAGGCAAAATTCACATGAAGTAGCATAGTCATCTACCCATAAGAAAACCCATGGATCCTCAGTCAATATATTAGGAACTAGTCAAGTTCCAATCAATGAGAAATAATCAAAATCAGTAGAATTGAATCCCCCAATATCTTTCCCAAATCAAATCCAATCACATACATATACAAACAAGGTTTTTGATTATTTTATACGGATAGAATTAGGCTTTCAACATGAATACAAAACTTAGGAGGGATAAAAACACTCACCTCAGGTGCCAAACACCTTAAATTCGTAGGTCAACCTCTGATGGAAACCCAATCAAACTCTCGCAAATGAATCTAATTCTTTCTCCTCTCAACTCAAAAACCCTAGAAATGGAGATTCGAAGAGAAAGAGTGAGAAAAGGGAGAGATTTGATGTGATTTTGAATCAAATCATAGGAGGGATGGAATCTTGACATGTGAGATAAGATTCACCATGAAATGCTATGCAATGAAGCTAAACTTACTTGATTTCATCATATCTTGGATAGAGAAACTCTAGGTCAACATCTCCACCACTTTCTCTTCTCAAAACCCTATCTCTCCTCTCTCTCAAGAATTTTGTTTATTTGACAGGAATGACGAGTTGTAAGAGCTCCTTGTGTGTTAGGTTAGTCATATAGATGAATTGAGGTGCTTAGAACAATTGCAAACAAGCCCCTCAATGTATTTTTATTTTTCTCAGACTGGTTGGTCGGTTGAGTTATAAACTTGACCGAAACTACACTTTTCAAAACTCAAACCTCATCCAAATATTATTAAACTTTAGCCAATGTCTGAAATTGATCTTATAAGAAATAGTAATTTTTTAGATCATTTCGAGTTACCAATAAATAATTAAAAATCAAATACTATAGTGCCATATTGTAATCAACAGCATGGTCGGTCGAGTTTGTCCTTTACAATACTCGACCGACACCCCTCTCTATAGAGATCAAAAGTCATACAAAAATTATGAAAATTTATTAGTATGTCTATAATGGAGTTTATCAACTAATGTTAAAATTTGAGATCAATTCGATAGACCAATAAAAAATAAAATTCAATTACCATACCGCTATATCAATATGAAAATATGATCGATCGAGTTTGAAACTCGACCGACAAACAGTTCAAAAAATTCTTCAAAAAATCTGATATTTTTCAAAAGTGTTAGCATTTGAGATATACAAATCCTATCCAAATTTTAATTAAATCAGAGTTACACACAAAATACTAAAAATCATTTAGTGAGACATTATACTTATCAAATTTTGTATTCACATGTCATCAAAACCCTAATTTGGGACGATTAGAGTTTCCAAATCTTAACCCTAATTATGTGAATCAAAGTATGATTAAACCTTCTCATCATATTTAAAACATCTAATCTTAACTACCATCATTAATAAAGCTTTAAACAATGATTAACTTAGTTAAGCATACAATCATCTAAGTAAACCCTAATTAGATGACTAATTTGAAAACAGATCATTACAATAGATATAAGGACTACTTGAGTATTAGGCGGGGGTATGAGGGTGTCATAATTCCAACTCAAATCTACATAGAAGTTTTGAATCACTTTGGTGCTTGTGATGGAATTGTTATAGAACGCGCGTTCCCAAGGCTGAGAGATGATTGTCGTAAAGCAACTTCGCTACTTGATCTATGACCTCTTATCTTTGTGATCTAGGATCAAATAGGGCACAAAAAGGGAAAGGGTTCCTAGGAAGGAGCTTCGTATACCTATTTAGAGACTCGTTTGAGACGAATAAAGTGTCATGAAAATGAATCAAGTGTGAGTTGGACAAAGATGAAGGTGCATTAGCTGGAGCGGCCCTCTTCCTCCTATTAGATGCCATGGAGATGAAAAAGAGAGGAAGGATAAAGCAAAATTTAAGGAACCACCACCAAAACTTGTTTATAGACCTAGGTTTGTAAGGGGGGAGGTCAAGGGAGGTCAATCTAGGTTGAACTAGGGCTAGGGAGAGGAAGGTTGGGGCTAGGATTGAGAGTTTGGGGGAGATGGAGGTTGGATATGTTGATTTTTCTCTAGTTGAGAGGGAGAATAGTCAGTCGAGCCTACCTTAAATTTACTCTAGCCCTACCATTGGCCGGGTTCTGTAACTCAGAAACTCAATCGATAGGCTCTTTTAAAAAAGCTCTCGGCCTCTGATCGGTCGAGTTGGCAACTCGATCGATGGTCAACCTGACCTACATTTAGAAATCCTAATTTTTAGCCATTAGAGTTCTAATTGAATTTATTTTTCAAGTCCATTATGTATTTTAAACATACTCAGGCACATATCATTCATCATTGGGTACTATTTTGTGGTAAAATAAATGTTTGCAAAAAAAACCCCAAAAATAATGGTAAAATAAGGCAAAAAGAACATGAAAAATTGAATTTAAGCATATTAGCAAGCAATATTGATCAAAACATAGGCAAAGCATATAAGATAGATGATAACTAGCTAGAAGGCATATCAGATTCATTCAAAGTAGTTATGAGCAATTTGGATCTAATAAAGTTAATTGCTATTTAGCTAAATGTTTAGTGAAAATGTCCACCAGCTGATTTTTCATGTCCACATGCATGATATAGATATCCTTCTGAGCAATGTGATCATAGAGAAAATGATGGTGAACCACTATATGCTTAGATCTAATATGCAAGATAGGATTATATGACAAGTTAATTACAATAATATTATCACAATAGATAGGAGAAACATCAAAATGAATGTTAAAGTCTTGGAGCGTTTGCTTCATCCATAAGACATGAGCACAACAACCCCCAGCTAGTATGTTTTCAGCCTCAACGGTTGATAATGCCACTATGCTCTTTTTCTTGGAGAACTAAGACACCAAGCATGGTCCTAGGAGAAAGTAAGTGTCACTTGTGCACTTTCTATCAATCAAGCACCCTGCATAATCTGCATCACTATAAGTAGTAAGAATAAAGTCCCTTGACTTGAGATACCATATTCCAAAATTTTGGGTTTTGTCTAAGTACCTTAAAATCCTCTTAACATCTATAAGATGTGATTTCTTAGGGTTTGATTGAAAGTGAGCACACAAGCCAACACTAAACATTATATCAGGTCTAGGGCCAGTTAAGTAAAGTAAACTTCCAATCATACCTCTATAGAGCTTCTCATCTACCTTCTCACATTCTTCTTCTTTGTCAAGTTTGGCAGTGTTTGACATGAGTGTGTCCATCAGCTTGGTGTTCTCCATCCTAAAGTGCTTGAGTAACTCACTTGTGTACTTGCTTTGGTTGATGAAGTTCTCATCTTTTGTTTGCTTGATTTGAAAGCCAAGGAAGAACGTGAGCTCACCCATCATACTCATCTCGAATTCACTCTGCATAAGATCACTAAATTATTTACAAAGATCAAGGTTAGTTCCACCAAAAAAGATATCATCAATATATATTTGATTGATAAGAAAATTATTAGAAGTGTGCTTTAGAAATAAGGTAGAATTCACTTTTCCCATGATATACCCATGATCTAACAAAAAGTTCTTTAATTTCTCATACCAAGCTCTAGGTGCTTGTTTGAGTCCATAGAGAGCTTTTGCAATAAATAAATATGGTTAGGTAAATTATCATGTTCAAAGCATGTGGGTTGTGCAACATACACTTCCTCCTCAATTGTACCATTCAAAAATGCACTTTTAACATCTATTTGATAAAGAAGAAAGTTTTTATAACTAGCCAAGGCAAGTAACATATGAATGAACTCAAGTCTAGCTATAAGTGCATATGTTTCATCAAAATCTATACCTTCCTATTAATTGTAGCCTTGAGCCACAAACCTTGCTTTATTCCTTAACACTTTGCCACTTTCATCAAGCTTGTTGTGGTAGACCTACTTAGTGCCAATGATCTTTCTATCACTTGGTCTTGACACTAGGGTTCATACTTTATTCTTTTCAAATTGCTCCAACTCTTCTTGCATAGCTAGGATGCACTTATCATCCCCAAGAGCTTCCTTCACATTCTTTGGCTCGAGTTCTGAGATGAAGGCTATGTTGGCTTGTTCTTTGTTGAATGCGGCCCGCGTATTCACTCTTTCAAATGTATCACCTAAAATCAACTCTTTTGGATAGTTCTTTGCAAATCAGGGGGTTGGATCCTTCTTCTCTTCATATTTCTCTTATTCTTGAGTGACCACCTCTTTTCCCTTTTGGGTGATGTTGAGATCTTTTAGAATAAGAATTACTTCACTTGCAACATCATCATTTGGAACACTATCTTTGGGAATAGAGGGGTTAGTCTCAATAAACTTAACATTTATGGATTCTTCTATTTTAGCAAGATCAACATTAAATACTCTATAAGACTTGCTAGTAGTGCTATAGCCAACAAAGAAAGCCTTGTAAGATTTCAGATCAAACTTGTCAAAAGAATCTTTTATATTCAAAACAAAACAAGGACACACGAAAATATGAAAATACTCGATAGAAGACTTCCTACCATGCCATAGCTCATAGGGGGTTTTCTTCAAAGAAAGATGTGTAAAAACCCAATTTTGTACAAAACACGAGGGACTAACAACTTCAGCCCAAAACGTCTTTGGAGTATCATACTCTAGAAGCATGGTCCTAGCCATCTCCTATAAATACCTATTCTTCCTCTCTACAACCCCATTTTGTTGAGGTGTTCAAGGAGAAGAAAAATTATGTGCATAACCAGATTCTTGACAAAATCATTTGAAAATATCATTTTCAAATTCGTCCCCATGATCACTACGGATGGAAACGATGCAGTAAGAGGTTTCATTCTCAACTCATTTACAAAAGCTCGAGAAAACATCAAGCGTATCACTCTTGGAAATGAGAAAGAAGGTCCAAGTATATGTAGAGAAATCATCGACAATAACAAGATAATACTTAGAACCACGAAGCAATTGAGTTCTCATTAGTCCAAATAGACCAATGTGAAGAATTTCAAGAGCTCTCTTGTTACGAAGGACTCCTTTGGATTTTAAGGAGGACTTGGTTTTCTTTCCTTGGGTACAACATTGGTATTCCTCATCCTTTTCAAAATCCAATTTGGAAAGTCCCTTGACCAAGTCCTTTTTGCTCAACTTCTTCAATTGATGCATATTTACATGACCAAGCTGACGATGCCAAAGAGAAATATCATTTGAATTGACCACTAGGAATCTACCAACAACATGCTTAACAGAGTCAAGAACAATAACATAAAGATTACCATTTCTAGTTCCCTTATATATAACTTGGTAGGTGAGGGAATCTAGAATCAAGCATTCAAAGGAAGTAAATAATACATGGTAACCATTATCACACAATTGATTAACATTAATCAAATTGTGATGTAGGCCATCCACAAAAAGAACATTCTTGATACACAAGAATTAACCTACATCACCCTCATCTTTGACTTTACCTTTCTTGTTGTCCCCAAAGGTGACCAAACCTCCTTTCTTTTTAGTGAAATTGTTGAAGTGGCTTATATCACCTGTCATATACTTAGTGCAACTACTATCAAAAATCCGTCTTCCTTTTTCCTACAAGAAAGGAGAGTGTCGGTTCCCAACTCAAACTTTGGGATCTGGAGTTAGCTTGGTGACCGATTTCGTTTTTGGGTTGGTCCCCTTAGGCTTATAGGGACAATAAATAGAGTAATGATCATCACACTTGCAATAAGAACAAACTATAAGATTCTTAGTGCTGGAAGACTCTCCAATAAAGAAAGAAGTCTCCTTGCTCTTTTTCTTACCTTTGACTTTGTTCTTGCCCTTTGGTGTTCCCCTACAAGTCTCAAACAACTAGTACCACTTTATTTGGTAGAAAGGTCAATGATTTCATTTAGGGAGTTTTTTCCTTTGAGAAATTTCTATAGAGATGTCCTTAGTCTATGCTTATCATCATTAAGAGATATGATAGTAGAAGATAAACTAGCAATATCATCTCTAGCACGAACAAGGTTAGCCTCAAGACAGAGGGCTTTAGTCAAATAAGAATCTTTCTCAAGAGAAATAGAAGTAATATCATTACTAGGCAAGATAGGTTTAGAAGATAAATCATTAACTTGACCAATCAATCTAGCATTTTCAGATTTATGCACTTGAATTTCCTTAAGATAAACATCTCTTCCATCCTTGTGAGCATCAACAAGAAGCTTAAACTCAACATTTTTAGTTTTAAGAGTTTCAAGCTCCTTTAGGCACTTTTGGTTATTTTCCTTAAGAGTTTCGATGTTATTAAGATAGATACTATTCTCTACCTCAACTCCATTTTATTGGATCACAAGATCAAGATATTGGCCTTGTAAGTTATTAATGCTCTCAAGATGAGTTTTCTCATTAAGCTCAAGAATTTCAAGTTTAGCATACAAATCATCAATAATTTTTTCTAACCGTTTTCTTTTAAATTTACATTTAACAAAAGAAGAATGGGTAGAAATAAGCATGTCAATAATAGCTTCCTTAGATAACTCATGCAAGCTTACCTCACTTACCTCACCAATTTCTTCACTAGTAGAGGCCATGAGTACAAGGTGACACTCTCAATCTTCTTCGAAGCTTGAGCTACTTGAGGATGAAGCTTTCCAAGCTGCATGAGATGCATTCTTATATCTTTTTTCCTTCTTCTTCTTCCTCTTGTACTTGCTCTCCTTCTTGTACTCTTCCTCCTCCTTTGAGCTGCCCTTGTGATGTGACTTTCTTTGCTTGGGACATTCACTCTTGTAGTGTCCCTTTTGTCTACACTTGTAGCATCTAGGAGTAGAGGAGCAAGCTTTCTTTCCCTTGAAGTGTTTGCCCTTGATGTAGTTGGCTTCATGCTCACTTGGGCCATCATCTTCACTAGAGGAGGAAGGAGAAGTCCAACATGTAAGTTGTTGTTGAAGGATGACCACCTCCACTTTTACTTTGAAAGCACTATCTTTGATCTTCTTGGCTTTCTCCTCTTCTTGCTTTGCTTCTTCTTCTTACTTGTCAAGCCTTGGCTCATGGGCTTGGAGGTTGCTAATGAGCTCTTCGGTTGGGATGTCACCAAGACTCCTCACTTCTTCAATAGAGGTCACCTTTGACTCCCATCTCTTTGGTAGAGTCCTCAAGATCTTGGAGTTGATAACAACTCTACCCAAAGTGTTCCCCAAAGCAGGCAGCCCATTGATGATGACATTGAGTCTTGAGTACATATCTGTAATCCCTTCTTTCTTGCCCATCTTGAAGTTGTCTAGAAGGTTGTTCAATGTGTAGATCTTAGACTCCTTGACTTGCTTTGTGTCCTCATATGTGATGCACAATTTGTCTCAAATCTCATAGGCAGTGTCCCAAGATGAGATCCGGTTGAAATCCATTGGGGTAAGGGCTGCATAAAGGATACTTATGGATTTGGCATTAAGTTGGACTTCTTTGAGTGCAGCTTCACTCCATGTTGCAATAGCTCTGGTTGGCTCCTTGTATGGCGTGACATCACCTTCCACATGTCAAAGTTCATACTTTGAATGTAGAATTGCATGCAACTCTTCCAATAGAGGAAGTTGGTGCCATCAAAGATCGGAGGACGCATGGAGAAGCACCCCTCTAGGTTGAGAGAACCAAGTAGGTTGTCACCCATCTTCTTATCTCGTGGGAGATTGTTGGAAAAGATCCTTGGCTCTGATACCACTTGTTGGATCTTGGGCTCAATAGGTGGGGGGGTGAATGGAGCTTTAAAAATTCTCACAGATAGATTAGACCTTCAAATTATATCGATCAAAACCAATAGCTTAAGTGCAATATGAAGTCCTAACTAACAAGTATATAAAGGATGAGAGAAAATAGAACAAGCACTTGACAAGGTCGTTTAGAGTAGTTTCACTCTCCAAACTAGGAGAGAGTCAGCCCACTACCTAGAGAGGTCAGCCTCTAGGACTTTACAAGTGATTTCCTCTATATATTCACAAAAAAGAGTTACAACACAAGACCACCAAAGGACCTACCTATCCAATATAAAGAGTCTTCCACCTTACCAAGGACTTACTCACTTTGCAAGAGTCTTCCGCCTTCTTTCAAGGACTTACCTACTCTTTTACAAGTCTTCAACCTTCAAAGGACTACCCACTCTTCTTGGATCTTCAACCTTTGCCTTTTCCTTCACCTAGAGAAGATCTTCAACTCTTATTCAACCTTGAAGAAAAAAACAAGAACTCCACCTTCACTCAGAGTAGCTTGCTTCATGGAGGAAAGGGGTAGGGAAGATGGAAAGGAATGAGAGCTTTACAAGTACAAGGAAGTAGCTCTCTTACAACTGGCCTATCTCACTCATAATTACACAATGAAATATAAACTAGAGAGAGAAAGGGGCTCAAAGAGTTACAATACACTCAACTATAGCAAGAACTTGGAATAGTATGAATGAGAAAATTTGGAATGGACTCCAAGAGGTCCTATTTATAGCTAGGGGTGTTCCTTTGAGTGTGGGATCACTTAAGGTCAAAATATAGCCGTTTTGTAAGTTGCAACAGATCTATTCTCGCTCAAAACAACTCACCAACGATTATAATCACTTTTTCTACGTTTTCCATCCAGTAGATTCGGTCGAGTTTCAATAAAGGTAACTCGACCGATCCACTAAATGACAAAGTCAATTTTCAAACTATTGGTCAAGTTTGTTCTGGGAAACTCGACTGATGATCCAAAATCAATTTTGCTTAGTGAGTCGGTCGATCGAGTTCTGTGAGTGTGGAACTTGATTGATGGCTTCAGAAAATCCATCACTGGATCGCTCGAGTTTCCAACTCGATCGATAAACAACCTGTGATAAATTTTCTAAATTGACATTTGAATGACTAGACCTTGAAATTAAGTGTTCCTGATTTGTTCTCATCTTAGTTACAAGTCATATCATCAATACAAGTGATTGCAAAAATCATCTAAGGTCATTTGGAGTGATTTCCCAAAACGCACACTTGCATTGCTTTTGATTTGAGCTTGAACAAGCTAAGTTTCGTATAATTTGATCCTTTTCATGTACCTAAATTCTAAAATCAATCTTGAACAAACATATTAGATACCTAGGAATGGAATGGTTAAGTCATTATCAAAATATGAGTTATGTATAACTCTCAAGTCAGCACGCACAACATTAAAAGGGGAGGGTAAGGTATGGACATTATCCATACCCCTTTACCCTTTTATCCCCATTCATTTAACAAAGATATACAACTATATAGACTTCTAGTTCAATTTCCACCCTATTTTTTCCACTAAGAAAGCATGTGGATTGTAGCTTGCTTCCCACCCTCACTCACACTCAAATTCTTATAGTATATTATTATGAAATGTTGAACCAAGTCATAAGGCCACAAAATAATGGAAAAAGGATGACCGCACCACCTTAAAATAAGTTATTGTAGACCAATGTCTAAACATATTACACAAGTATTACATTATCCTGCTTATGTTCACATTTAAGAAAATGCAAGTCAACAAAGATGTGACTTAATCTTTGTCACCCTACACACCACCTTAAAATAAGTTAACCTTTAATATAATTCGTTTTATATCAAAATTATCCATTTATCCTTTATCCTCCCCGTTTACCCTGTGGGCAAAGGTAAGGGGAGGGCAATGTGATTACTAAGACGGGTAATTACCCTTACCCTTACCTGCTACCCTCTAGAGGGTACGGGTAAGAGTAGAGTCTTGCCCTCCCCATACCATCTCCGTTGACAACCTTAGCAATATGGGTGTATAGATTTACCCACATGTGCATGAGTTAAGATTTTCTTACAAATTATATTTGGTAAAAATGCTTTATGTAAATTGGCATAGATATTAAGTAGTTAGGTTATTAATTGAAAATAATTTGACGTGTAAAATTACTAAGCTTCAAGTTATATCAATAGCTAAAGCCTAAAGGGGTCCATTGACGACTTAATGGCATCTACAACCTCATTGTCTCAAGAGAAATATTGAAAAATGGAAAATCAAAGATAAAAGGGAGATAAATAATAAATCGTGAAGAAAGAGGAACACGAGAGACACCTCATAACCAAGTGGTCGAAAATAATGAAAGGAAAATTAGTCTTTCTGCTTGCCCCTAATTCAATATTAATCAATCAATCATCCATCAAGATTATTTACAACACACACCATACATATTTGTGTATCTTGACGCAATGGAACATAATCATAGATACAAATGTCCGGGTCTCGCTCAACAAACCCTAGCATTGGCTATTTTCTTTTAAAAAAATGATGGAAGATTGGTTTAATATGTAACTAGATACCAAGCTCCCATAACTTAAAAAAAAAAAAGATACCAAGCTCCCAAAATTCTTTCCCGCTTCGAAACAGATCAACAATACGGCAATTATAAAATACCGCACTGCCTAACGGTGAGGACGCACCGAACAGTCACCGAATCCCAGTATCCGGGCCGCATCCTTCCACCGTCTTCCTCCTCCAAAGAAATGTCATCTCCGTCTTGTTCTTGCTCTCACTGGTGGCACGCCCCGTTCTACATTGCCGCAACGGTGGCGCTCCTCGTGGCCTCTTTCTCCACCCCACCCTCCGCCCCTTCCCACCGCGAGAATCACCTCCCGGACCTCACGCTCAGCGCCACTTCCAACCTGGCCGGATCCGTGTTCTCCCAGAGCGCGGCCCTCGCCCTCCACCGCTCCGGTTTTCACCTCGCCGCCACCGTCTTGCAAGTCTCACCGGAGTCCTTCCTTCCCATACGGAACCGCACCACCATCTTCGCCCTTCCAGACGTCTCCGTATCGGCGCTTTCCTACCTCCGTCGACAGCAGGCGCGCGATGTCCTCCGTTACCACGCCATCCCAGGCTTCCTCCCGTTCGACGACCTTGTACGCTTCGCGACGACCCCAAAGTGCATCGCCACGACGCTCGGCGGTAGCCGGCTCCTGCTGGAATCAGTTGGGTCTGGCTCCAAGGTGGCCGTGTTGGTCAACAGGGTGCGTATCACCAAACCGGACATCTTCTTGAACGGGTCGCACGCCGTCCATGGCATCGAGGCGGCGCTCTGCGAGGTTTCCTCTGGCGGGGACATCAAGATCGCCTACAGGAGATGCGACGGTACCGGCACAGTGGACAACAACTTCGCGGCGGTGATTCCTTGGGATAGGCTGATCCGGGCTCTCAGCTCCCGCGGGTTTACATCTTTCGCCGTAGGGCTCAACTCCGTGCTCACGCCGGTGGCGCGGGATTTCTTGAGGCGGCGCGTGGGCAATCGCACGGACGCCGGAGGTATCACCGTGTTTGCTCCGATTGATGCGGGGTTCGACTATGTGGCGTCTCCGCGGGCGTTTCTCGAGAGGGCCATAAGGTCGCATCTGGTGGTTGGGAGGACCACCTACAAGCAGCTGGCGGCGATGCGCCTTGGAGAAGGGATGCAGACGATGGAAGAAGGAGGCGGCGGAACAGTCCGGGTAACGTCATTGGCCGTCCCTGGGCTACTGGCCGTCAACGGCGTGGAGATCACCGATCCTGACGCTTACATTGGGGGATCGTTCGTGGTGCACGGGGTGCGCAGGGCGCTGCAGTCCATCTAGTTCTCTACGTAACTCTGGCTCTTCTGGCTAGCTCCTTACGCCCCTGCTCCGACCAGAGAACCCGACGGTCGAGAAATTCGTCTGATGATACCGCCTTTGAAATGCTTTCTCTTCTTTCAAAGAATTTGAGCAAACAATCCAGTATCTCACTGAGTTTCATTTTTCAGAGGCTATGCATATTATATGTACATTGAGAGTCTGAGACCACCAATGTCTATTCATGTTCTTTCCATATATTAGATTCGGATTTTTTGGGCGCTCGGGTACATTTTGGGGTCGTGACGAAGTTGGATCATACATCATTTCCTAATGATACATGTCTACACTTGCTGAATGAATGGAGAGATCACTCTAGTGGCTAATGTTTTTTTAGCAGGATTTACATACTTACACGAGCCAGTTAACGGTATGAACCGGTTCTTGGAAAAAGTAAGATCACTTAGGCTCTAATTATGGTTTGATATAAATCATAAATTACATAGAACTTTTTTCAGAACTAGAGTTCTATTTTGAAACTAAAGTTTCATTCATTTTGATGTGATTGGTTGTACGTGTGAATGCAAATTTTTTTAATTATTTTATAGTGTTATAGTTCTTTGTAGAGATGATCAAGATGAAAAGGAAAAAAACATATTTACAGATAACTATAACATTTTTTCAGCAACAATAATTTCAACAAGTGGTCATGGTGTGGTTCTTAAAATAATGTCATTTTGCAGCCTGATTATAATTTTAGTAAAAGTAGTGTGGTTGCAAATCACATCAAAATATTTTTAGTTCACTTCATGTGTACAAAGCTTTATAAACAATATATATTTCACTAAAAATATTAATGTTGGTTCATTACTTGGTATAGTATCTAATATTATTTTTAATACATTCTTCATAAAATAATATTGAACAATATATCTTTCATTTAAATTACTCATATCAATTATTTTAGTGGTGTGGTGCAATTATCTTTTAATTGTATGGATATACTTTAAATTTTAGGAACCACTATGGTGCATAATATTTTACTATACAATAGTTATGGTGTATACTATACTATGGATATAATTTTTACTATAATCTATATCCACACCGCTACCAATAGTCATAAATATATTTTTATCATTCATAAAGAAATATGAAAATAATAATGTAAGAAGAGTTGTTAGTTGATCTAGACTACAAATTCTACTATTTTTAGAGAGAAATCACAAATTTATATTGTTTGTGTCTACAACTCTCAGCAAGCCACCAAAACTCAAATTGTCCACTTGCGTAAATTCAATCTTGACAATTTTCATGAAAATTTGAGTCGATAAGTATTCCAAATCAATTACGTACACAACAGTCCTTAATAGACAAGCACCATGCTTGTTTTCTAAATATTTTTTTCCTAATAATAATGATTTGTGTGAATCAATGACTCGACTTCTATATCTATAATCTTTATGTATATAACATACTACTACTTGAGAACTAATCTTAAGATAAATGGTTGGTCTATCCATATCGACAATATGCAATCTCTTGTCTAGGGATATCACCATTAAAAACTATATAGTTAAGCATTCTTGGTCCATGGTAGTATTAGGATGGATGATATGTCGGAAAGTTGTTCACAAAATCAACAATGGTTTATGAGGCTAGTCATCATTTATAAAACTAAGCTAAAGCTTTGACCAGTGGATCTAGGCACTACAATATTCTAAATATATATTTTGTAACACAAATCTTAGCCACATAAATAGAACCATTTCTAGAAAAATCATATATTTTTTAAACCTTCAAACGCAAAGTAGTATCATAATAATATATGAAATGCAAATAAGTTCTTATTGTAAGACAAGAAAATCAAGATATACCCATTATATACCTTCTATAAATTATTTGCGCATGGCCTGCTTTGGGGACATAACAAAATCAATACATTACTAAGATAGTAGTTTGAATTCATATGTTCATTCTTCTCTCCACCTTTTGGTTAAAATCAAAAGCACCACTTGTTGACCCACATGATACAAAATACATACAAATATAAAAAAAGTACCTATATCTATAAAGAAAATCAAGGTGTTCATTTTTAAACTGAACATTACGATATTAGACAATATATTTTCTTAATTAGATTCTAATTATTAAAGAAATTTTTATGTAGGAAAATATATTATTTTATTAAATATTTTTAAGAAGAGTTTTTTTTGTTGATACATTAGTATTTAACTCCATTGTAATAATAAACTCTTTACTAGTTTTAAATAGACCTAGAAATGAATATTCACCCCTAATTAAATTTAATTCTTTTTAGATCACAAACCCCCAAATGAATAATTTATTTATGTTATAAGTTGTTGGTTATGCCATACATCCATTTTTGATTCCATTTTGTCTCCATTTACCCCCTCAAAAAATTACTATATACATGATTGTTATAATAAAGTCCAATTAATTTGACCAGTAACCTATGGTTTTCATTTATTTTGGCATCACGAGAGACAAGAGGAGTAGTGCATTCTACAAACTATTCACCCTTTACACTATTTGTTACTTTCTTTACCCCGTACTTATTTTCATCTCCTTTCCTTTGCCTTTTCGAGCCAATATTCCCCTTCATTTATATTTCTTCCCCATTCACCATCTTCACCCTTCAAAACCCTAGAGCCATTTTCTTTGCCCCTTCTTCACTCCACATTCACCTTATGTGTGGCCACCTCAAACCACGAGTCTACAACAACCAACATGGTGGTTCCCCCTTGAAGAACCACGATTCCATCTCCTATGTAGATATTTAGTCCCACCACACTCATATCTACCCTCGCTAACCTATGGCTCCTACCTCTCCTTCTATTGTGACACCCCTATCTACTTGACTACGAAGAATCCACCATCCAACAAACCAAAAACTAGTGGTCACAACAAAGGGTGTTCATCAATCATCATTTGCTTAGTCTTTCTAGAGTAGTAGGACATGGTATTCATTTTTTTATAGTTTCTTGCTCTATTTAAGAGTTTACTTTAATAAAGTCTACATCATTATTTTGTATTAATTTTTAGTGTTATATTGGGAATTAGTTTTTTTGAAATGAAATTATGAGTCTGCCAATTCTTATGGCTCATTACATGGAGTGATGATGTGCAAAATGTCCACAGAAAACACACAACAAATGAAATGACCTAGAAATGCAGTGGTAGATACAATTACAAGCATGATTTTCAATGTAAATTAGTTCTCAATTTTGCATGCCAACAATTGGAACATGACCCAAGGATTATCCCATGACAAATGTATTGGTTATTTTCAGCATTTGGTGGTAGACAAGAAAATCCCCACACTTCAAATAGATTGTGGAGGTATAAAACCAGGAAGTAATATGAATATCCAATTTTAACAACATTCTTGAAAAATAATGAGGGGTAGGGTTGATCTCCAATGATCTCAAGGCATCTCCTAAGTACCCTAAATCATCGCCAACCCCAAGTATTTACCATGTAAATACAAAAATTTACAAAAAAATGGTTATAATCCATATATTCTGGAAGTTAGGGAGTCAAGTTTTACATACTTGGCTTGTGTAGATTAAAAATTGAGGACATCTACCAAAAGTTTTTTTCTTGATAGTATAAGTAGAATCAATTCAAATTTAGGTTTTCTAACACATTCAAGTTTATATCTAGATAGGTTAGGTATTGCAAACAAGGGAAATCCCATCACCACCATAGTAGATAGGAAGTTATTATGCTAGAACCAAGTAAACTCCTCCATTTAGAAAACTCAATTTATCCCATGTTTGTATGGCCAGAACTTTCTCAAAAGGGAGGAATTTCAATATGTAGAAAACAATATAAGGGGTAATAACATAATAAGTTTGTGTTTCATGTTGTTTCTTATCATGAGAAGCTTGGTACCTACGGTGTTCCACCGTCTTGGAAAAATGACACTCTCAAGTGAGGATACTAGGTAATGGTAAGCATTGTGTTTCACTATGCATGGTAGGAATAATGATTCCTAAAGCATGTATCAGACAGTAAAAGATGGATATATGATATATTGATAAGAGGAATCCACCTCCTTTATATACAAGGAGGAAGCGTACAAACTTTAGACTAAATCCTAATGAGACAAGACACACCTGGGTCCATATACAAATAGACTCAATTAACTTAATTAACTAAACTAACCAGACTCTCTAATACTCCCCTACTAGAAGAAGCTTGGGAGAATCCTAAGTCTGTGTGCAAATAGATAGACAAACTAAAAAGAAATAAATAAAATAAAAATATAAACCAGACCCTTATAAGAATTTCTCCCCCTCAAGATTATAATAAAAACACTCATCACTCAAATTCTCTCCCTCAAATAGAGAATCCAAAGCAGGTATTCTAGTAGAAGCATGTCTCATGTGAAGATGTAGGTGCAAGTTGTAAATAGGTAGCAGAAGCTTCTTGATCAAAAGGATGTGGCATCTAGAGGAGTAGTAAATTGTAGCAAGAAGGCGTCAGAGTTTTCATCAATGTAAGGCCCCTAACTTATCTTAGTGCTAGTTTGTGTTGACTTTCCTTAATGAGATACTTAAACCTTAATCTAATCACGTGATCCACCTTAATAATATGTGACAAGCTTATGTTTTAAGTTTGGTCCTGTTTGATTGATGTTTGAGCTATATTTGCTAGATATGTGCTTATTTTAGACCAAGTTGCAATTTACCCATGTTGGGGGGGGGGGTTTATATTGTAATTTGTCACATGTAAAGAGTGCTTCATGTGCCTTAGCATCATTACAAAGAAGATGATACTATTGGGTGCCTTGTTGGGCCATGGATGATGAGGTGGCATCATGTATATCGTTCTAGGGTTGCATGGCTATGCACGAGTTGCATGGATGATGGTGCCGACCATGTGTGTTTGTTGAGTACAACGACAAGTGTAGAAACCTTGATGTGGTGTTTTAAGAAGTTCTTTGAATGGTACACCATTTATTGATTAGTTTTCTTCCACCTAGTGTTTTAGCCTTTGGTTTGGTTGCGAGGGTTTTTCCATGTTGATGTGTTGTGATTGCAACACTCTTGGTTTTCTTTTGTTGCAGTCGATACAAGGGTTTTGGGTTGTGTTGAAACCTATACATATGTTGTTTTTTTTATCATGATGTGTTTGAGGAGCAATGGTCACTACACCACTTTGTTTTTAACATTTCTCTTGCATGTGTGCATGCATGGCTGATCCTTTGTGGGACAAGTGTCCTTTTGATGCCCTTACATATTGACACCTTATATCTTTACCTCCCTCCTACCCCATGTGTATATAAGATCTCTCCTCTAGATGAAAGCAGATACTTTTAGCTCTCTCCTCTTCCTCCTTCTTGCTTGAGCTGACTTTGGAGCTTGGTGGAGCATGAGAAAGTTGATCTTGGTGCTTTGGTGGCCGATCATCCTTGCATGTGGTGATCTTGAGCTTGTTCATATTCTTTGTGGTGATCCATGGTGATCTTCCTTATTGGTAAGTGGCTCTATCACCATGATCTCATTTCTTTTGAACCCTACCTTCCTTATTCCTCTCTTGGCCACGATACTATGGCTCAACCATGATGGTTATCATGAAGATCTTCTCTTCACAAAGGTCGGAGACTATGGTTTAACCATGGTGGTACCTATGTGAGGAGAATCTATCTTCTTTTGCTCAACCTAGGGTTTGAGTTTCTCTTTGTTGATCTCTCCTTTAACCTTGGTGTTTTCTTCTCTTCTTGAGGTGACGTTGTGGCCATGGTGTTGATCCAAGTTGGAGTTCTTCTTCTCCTTTGGATCTTGTGGCTTTCGAGTTTGATCTCTTCATAAGGCAGGTTATATAACTTTCCCCTCTTCTATTATTGGACCATATTTCTTGCTTTCATGTTGTTGTTCTAATCTCTAAAATGTGAATTAATATGCTCAATGATATCTTCATGATCTAGGATTTATGATTTGATGCACTCTTACATGGATTACTCTTTCTCATAAACCCTAATTTCATGCACCCAATTTTTGAGTGATGGAGGAGTTGTTATTTCTTACATGCAATATGATCCTTGGTTTTATCACCATGATTAAGCATTGTTGGAGGTTTTGATTTTAGACCCCATGAGCTTAACACATGGTTTCCCTCCTATTTATCATGATTTTACATTTGTTCTTTGGTGACGTTGGTTTTAGGGTTTTGATGTCCATCCTTGTATGGAGTTTCATCCTTGATGACACTTGGTTTCTTGACGATTCATCATCTTTTTTAAATGTGGTTCAACCTTGTTTTGAGGATGGTTATGTGCTATTTGTGTAGATTGACCTAGATGGTCGCTACACTAACTCTGATGCTTTAGGTCACTACACTTGGCTTTCTTACGATCATAACATGAGCTTTAGTTTATGATGGTTAATGTACTTATGGTGATGTGTAGCAGGTTCTAGATGGACAACCCTAATCACCTCTGGTTGCTAAACATGTGCCATGCTGGTCGCAACACATGATATGCTTTGGTTGGTCGCTATTGTTGACCTAGAGGTTATACATTGTCCATATTTTGATAATGACTTAACCAATCCATTCATATGTATCTAATATGTGTATTTGAGATTGATTTTAGGTATTAGGTACATGAAAAGGATCAAAATTCACAAGCCCTAGCTTGTCAAAGTTCAAGCCAAAATCTATATAAGTGTGCTAATTAGGAAATCCATGTAATTGGCCTTAGAAGAATTTTGTAATCACTTGTATTGATGATATGGCTTGTAACTAAGATGAGAAAATTGATTGGGACACTTTGCACCAAGTTTTAATAATGTTTGATGCACTTTAGAAAATTGATCATAGGTTGTTGATCGGTCAAGTTGGAATCTCAACCGATCCACCGGATCCATTTTCTAGAGAGTGCATCAATCGAGTTATGTTTTCACAGAACTTGACTGATTGAGTAACTAAACAATTCAATTTTCATTGGTCGATCGAGTTTCCCTAGGACAAACTCGACCGATGGTTTGAATATCGACTTTGTATTTTAGTCGATTGGTCGAGTTACCTTTATTGAAACTCGACCGATTGTACTATTTGAAAATTGTAGAAAAAATGATTATGACCATTGGTGAGTTATTTGATCGAAAATAGAGTCATTGCCTTGAGGAAAAATGACTATATTTTGGTCCTAAGTGTCCCCCAACTCAAAGGGGCACCCTCAACTATAAATATGACCTTTTGGATTTTATTCCAAGGTTGCTCATTCACTATATGCTTGGTCCTAGCTTAGTTGAGAGTGTTCCAACCCTTTGAGCCCCTTTCTCTCTCTAGTTTCAAATCAAATTTGTGAGTATGAGTGAGATAGGTTCCCTTGTATGAGAGATACTCCCTGTATTGATGTAAAGTTCTCCACATTCATCTTCCTACCCCCTTTCCCTATTGAAGAAAAGGCTGAAGATCTTCTCCAAGTGAAGAAGAAAGAGTTGTTGTTCTTCAAGGTTGAAGAAAGCATAGTGATCCAGATCTCCGAGTGAAGGAGATAGGAAAGGCGGATGCTCAAGAAGGATAGGTAATCCATGGAAGGCCAAAGACTTGAAGGTGGAGTGGGTAAGTCCTTGATTGAAGGCTGAAGACTCCTTGCTCAAGTGGGTAAGCTCCTTCAGTAGGTTGAAGATCCTTGCTTGAGGTACTAAGCCCTTAGATGAATGTGGTTTTGTCTTGTAATCTTATGATGGAATATATGAGTACCAAGATTGTAAATCCTAGAAATTAACCACCTCTAGGTAGTGGATTGACATTGCTCTTAGTTAGGATGTGGAACCACTCTACACCACTTTGTCCAAGTGTATGCTATCCTTGTCTCTCATCCTTTCTATGCTTGCTAGTTAAGATTCCAAATTGGTTGTATGTTTTAGTTTCTACACTTCATATAATTTGGTGGTCTAATCCTTCTTGTGAGATTTGTGAAGCTCTATTCATGCCCCCTATAGAGCCCTTGATCCAACAAGTGGTATCAGAGCGGGTCTTCTCGAAGCTACTTCTACAAGTAGGAGAAGATGGACTAATCTAGAACTTAGATCTCTCCACTTGGAGGGAAGCTTCTCCATGTAACCTCCGATCTTCGACGACACTAATTTTCTATATTGGAAGAGAAGAATGCAGCTCTATCTCCAAGAAGTAAGCTATGAGATGTGGAAGGTGGTGCATCTAAAGTATGAAGATCCAAAGGGGGAAATATCTACATGGACGAAAGCCCAAATGAAGCAAGCTCAGCTCAATGCCAAAGTCATGAACATCATCTATGCAGCCCTCACACCATCTGAGTTCAACTGAATCTCCTCACAGGACACCACACATGAAATTTGGAACAAGCTATGTGCCACGTATGAAGGAACGGAGTAAGTGAAGGAACTCAAGATCTACATGCTTGGTGGTCTACTTGAGAACTTCAAGATGGGTAAGAATGAAAGAGTTACAGACATGTGCACAAGGCTTAATGTGATCATCAATAGATTGGAAGCCCTTGGTAGTGTGTTGGACAAAGGCACAATCAACTCCAAGATCTTGAGATCTCTTCTAAAGAGATGGGAGCCCAAGGTGACATCCATTGAAGAGGTGTACAAGCTTAGTGAATTGTCAACCGAGGAGCTAGTTGGCAACCTTCAAGCTCATGAGCCAAGGCTTGATAAGAAAGAAGAAGAAGAAAAGAGAGAAGAGAAGGAGTCCAAGAAGATCTAGGACACATCCTTAAAAGATCAAAATAAAGAGATGGTTTGACAGTAACAACTTGCATTCAAATCCCCTACTCCTTCTTCAAGTGAAGATGAAGGCCCAAGTGAGCATGAAGCAAACTACTCCAAGGGTAAACACTTCAAAGGGAAGTCTTCTTCATCTACTCTAAGGTGTTATGAATGTGGACAAAAAGGCCATTACAAGAGTGACCGCCCCAAGGCCAGCCCTAAGGCCAAGAAGAGCCACCATAGCAACAACCACAGGAAGGACAAGGAGTACACGAAAAAAAGCAAATACAAGAGAAAGGAGAAGAAAGAAAGAAGAAGCAAAGATGTAGCTCATACAGCTTGGGAGGAGTCTTCCTCAAGCTCTTCTAGCTCTGAAGATGGAGAATGCCACCTTGCTCTCATGGCCTTCACAAGTGATGATGTAGGTGAGGTAAGTGAGGTAAGTGAATTCAACTTGCATGAGTTATCTAAAGAATCTCTTATTGATATGGTTAATGCTAGCCGATTATCTTATACTAAATGCAAATCTAAAAAGAAAAGGCTAGGAAATATTATAGATGATCTTTATTCTAAAATTGAAATTCTTGATCAAATGAAATGTTGCATCTTAATAGTATTGATTCCTTGCAAGGGAAAGTTCTTGATCTTGAGCTCCAATACAATGGAGTTGAAGTTGAGAATGGTGTCTACCTTAAGAACATTGCTACTCTCAAGGAAGAAAACAAAAAATGCCTAGATGAGATTGATGTTCTTAAAATTGAAAATGTAGAACTTAAGCTCATTGATGATGCTAGGAGAAATGAAGTTTATGCTTATCAAAGAGAAATCCTTTTGTTTAAATATGAAAATGCTAAGTTGCTTGCTCAAGTTAATGATCTATCTTCTAGACCTATCTTGCCAAGTAATGAGGTAGCTATCACTACTCTAGAATGTGATTCTTTTCATACTAAAGCCCTCTGTTTAGAGGACGACCTGTTGCATGCTAGAGATGATCTTGCTGGCCTATATTCTACTGTCATTAGTCTTAGTGATGGTAAGGAAAAGTTGAGATCTTTCTTGCAAAAGTTATTTACGGGAAAGAAATCCCTTAATGTTGTTCTAGAACACTCTACCAAACAAACTGGTACTAGTAGTTTAAGATATGATGGGACTTCTCCTAAAGGTAAGAACAAGAACAAAAGTAAGGGTAAGAAGAAGAGTGTGGAACCTCCTTTCTTCCATGGAGAGTCTTCTGACTCTAAGAACCCAATGGTATGTGTTTATTGCAAATGTGATGATCATTACTCTACTTATTGTCCTTACAAGCCAAAGGGGACCAACCCAAAGATGAAATGGGTCCCCAAGCTAACCCCAAATCCCAAAGTTTGAGTTGGGCATCGACATCCTTCTTTCTTGCAGTTCAAAAGAAGGTGGATTGTTGATAGTGGCCGCTCAAAGCATATGACAGGTGAAATCAGCCATTTCAAAAAATTCATGAAAAAGAAAGGTGGATCGGTGACCTTCGGGGACAACAAAAAGGGTAAGGTAATAGATGAGGGTGATGTAGGCAACAATCTATGTATTAAAAATATTTTTCTTGTTGATGGTCTACATCACAACTTGATAAGTGTAAGCCAACTTTGTTATATTGGATATCTTGTTCTCTTTACATCTTTAGAATATTTGCTTCTAGATTCCCTCACTTATAATGTTATATATAAGAGAATTAGAAATGGTAATCTTCATGTTATTGTGCTTGATGCTCTTAAGCCCGTACTTGATAGATGCTTGGTTGTGGATAAAAATGATATATCTCTTTGGCATTGTCAGTTGGGTCATGTGAATATGCATTAAATGAAGAAATTGAGGAAAAATGATTTGGTTAAGGGACTTCTCAAATTGGATTTTAAAAAGGATGAGAAATGCCAACCTTGTACACAGGGAAAGCAAACCAAGTCCTCCTTCAAATCCAAAGGAGTCCTTAGCACCAAAAGAGCTCTTGAGCTTCTTCATATTGATCTATTTGGATCTATGAGAACTCAAATGCTTCATGGTTCTAAGTATTGTCTTGTGATTGTCAATAATTTCTCTCGCTATACTTGGACATTCTTTCTCGTTTGGAAAAGTGATACTCTAGATATTTTCTCGAGCTTTTGTAAATGAGTTGAAAATGAAGCTTCTTGCCAGATTGTTTCAATCCATAGTGACCATGAGGGAGAGTTTGAAAATGATCTTTTTGAGTGTTTTTGTGAAAACTTAGTTACTCACAGAATTTCTCTTCTCCTCGTACACCTCAACAAAATGGGGTAGTTGTAACGACCCCGCCTCCCGGTAACCCCCAATTAAGGGAGACCAAAAGGTCGGTGCCGTTATCCAATTAACAAGATCAAAGGTTCGACAAATAATCCATAACAATTAATAAACTTTACCAACTAAACTCAAAACTGGTATAAAATAAAACTTTGTTTACCTTTTTAAAAAATGGGATCTCTAAACTTCTATCCATGAAGATGCTACTCTAACTAATCCTCCTGTGCACGTTAATTCTCATTTAATTCCACATATGCCACTTTACTGTTTGTTCTTTTCATTTGTACCTAAAACACCGACAAACAAAATGTCAGTCAGTATATCGAAATATATTGGTATGTGGGGACAACCAAAAGTTTGCACATATGGATACCAATTTAAATATCACAATCAAATTATTTAACAAGCCAATTTACACTTTTCAGTATGACATTCTCCACCGCTTTTGCCCTAACCATGGCATACCCACCTTAGGGTGCCCTTTGCCAATGACTTAAGGCCACCTTCTCAATCCCGAGCTTGGTGCCTAGGGGTCACCACTCATGGTGCCCACTAGGCATGCAATATCATAGGCCACCTTCTTGGTGCCTGGGGTCACCACTCAAGGTGTCCATTGGTCTACCCATCTGGGCCTGACCTTTGGCATCATTCATCAGGGTGGCATGTAGGTGCGAGAATCCATACTTCTATTATTAATGTGATAATCATAGTGACTGTATAATTTGCAAATATGAACATCCAAACTGATAATTTGCAGTCAATGCGATCAATCATCCAGCAACCATGTGGGAAACTAAAGCGATTATTCATAAGCGTAACCACATACCTGTCAGGCAGACTCAGATGCAGGAATATTTCAAACAAGCAAGTAATCCAGAATCAAGCAAGTACACAATTCAATCCTGAAATATTCATTCAATATTTTCTATCATTGATCATGTCACACAAAACTAATAGACCTACTCGTGCCTTAGGGTTACTAGCCTTTTTAGGGTTTTGACTATAATTAGGGTTTCACTTCCTTTTTATTACTTTTATCTTACTTTTATCAAATATCCATCAAACCCTAATTATCTTGTCTTATTTTCCATTAAGGTCCTTAAGATTAGGTTTGGACCACGAAAACCCCAATTAATCATCTATTCATCACAAAATATGTTAAGGTTATCCTTTAACAATATTTAATCTTATTTTCAGACTAATAACACCATTATCTATCAGTTAAGTCCATCAAGCCTATTTTCATTAAAGCTACTATTTTAATCCTTTTAATCCATGGCAAACTCACTATTACCATTTATCACCAATTCATAGCCCATTATGATCTAATTTGCATATGAATTCGTTTTGTCATAATTGTACCCTTTTATTCCTGAGAAAACTCTAATTACTACCTTGATTCAATCGAAAACCCTAATTTCTATATTAAGGTCCATTATCCACAAATTAAGGATTTTAATGCTTGAAATAGCTTAGATTCAGCATATTCCACTTTAATCATGAATTTAGTCAATTAAAGCCATTAAGAGTCGATTTTACCAATATTAGGGTTTCAAGGCCCATTAAAGTATTATTCATGCATATTAAACTCGCAATTAAACTAATTACATGCAAATTCATCCTTTTCCAATCTTAATGATCCTTTTTATCATTAACTGGCTAATATTAACTTTATATACTCATTTAACCCTTTCTAACTCATTAATCATCAAAGGTTTTCCTCTCGATTTTCTAAGCAAGTTTCATGTATAACATGTCTTTATTCGACCTACCATTTATTTACTATAAATTAAACAAATTTTACTTACCCTGGACAATAGGAGGTTGCCACGTAGGCCCTTGCATGCAACGTTGGCTGATCTGCTTTAAAACATTTCAAAATCCCGTTTTTGCCCTTGACTTATCCATCCGGCCCAGCACAGCGCGGAGGGCATATTGGTCCAATGTCTCCCTCCTTTCTTCAACCTCGCGACTTGCCTTTGCTGTCGCCCTAGCGGCCACTTGCGCCGCCTCTCCTGGCCTCTCTTTACTCCCTCGACCTCCGGCGATGCTCCCGCTAGCTCCGCCAAGCCCTCGCGCACCCAGGGCACTAAAGAACCGTGACCAAGATGATCGGTTGCTCGTCCATTATGCCCAGCACCTGCAGCCATCACTGCTGCTTGGCAGCGGTTGTTGTGCATGCTTCGGGGCGCGGCCTTGATGGCTAAGCCTTTCTCTAACCTCGGGGCACGTCTAGACTCCCTCTTAGTCCCGCTTGGTCTCCTTGTTGTGCCAGGATCATCTTGCCTTACCCTGCTAGGGTTTTGAACGAAAAAGGATGTAGAGGAAGAAGAAGAAAGAAGAGAGGGGTCGTGGGATCTCTTCCTGGACTCGAAAGGGCTTCCCCTTTATATAGGGGAGGTCATTCACGCCCGAAGATGTTGCTCCAAGAGAAACCGAGTCCCAATGATTAAAGGAAACCTTTTCCTTCAAGGAGAAACATATTCTCTCTCTCCTTTTCTTCCTTTGGATATTTCCTATTACTTGGTTATATTGGAATACGAAAATTCCTTCCCTTATTCTCTTTAGTCTTTTCTTTTAATTCATGGATCACGAAATTATATTCTCCTCAAATAGGAAATACTCCTTTTTATCAAAATTACATAATTGATGGATCATGTATTCCCATTATCTCTTTATTTTATAATTATGGTATTTTCTCTTTCTTCTCCTTTATTGGGGTTCCTTGGATCCCAAGGAACTCAAAGATCTCGAAATTCCTCATTAAGGATACTCATTATCCTTCTAGATGCATCTAAATGCATTATACTCATTATCTTGTTTTATTTCTTATTAAAATATTTCCTTTTGTGTATTTCTCTTTATTTCTCTCTTATTTTCCTCATTGGTATCCCTTTTATCATAAGCAATCCTTGGGATACGAAATTCCACCAAGGATCACTTAATTATACCTCTTTTTACTTATTTTCCACATTTCATCAATATTTTCAATTTCTTTCTTAATAAAGAAATACTTAATTGATCTCTTCTTTTCTTATTACTCTCTTTATGCAACTTTAGACTCCTTGGTACCCAAGGAACCCAAGAGGCACGAAATCCCTCCTTGGATTTGCCTTCTAGAGGTTTCCACTCCTTTCTTTTCTCAAAACTCAGTTATTCATTACTTAATTGAATTTCCTTGTTATTGGGCCCAATAGCCAATAAAGCCCACAAATCAAACAACAAGGCTATTTTAAACAAAATCCATATTTTCACAACAAATTATATTATTTGTCCAAATATCTTTAATATGAGAAATTATATTTCTCACCAAAGGAACCCAAAATTTGGGGTTGTAACATCCTTCCCCTCTTAAGAGAATTTTGCCCTCAAAATTCCATCAAGCAAGCAAACAAACAAACAGAATAAGTCTTCTTATGTCCATCAGGGCTCCCATGTGGATTCACCCTTTCCATGGTGTTTCCCAAGAACCTTCATTATCTCATTTTCTTCCATCTGAGTTCCTTGGTATATCGTACCCTCATAGGTGACTCAGGACTTTTCAACCTTTCAAAAGCTGAATAGGTTCAAGGCTCAGCACCTAGCTTGGGTACCTCACATAGTGCTCTAGATTGGACTCATGCAACACTTCATTTTATCCTGAGGGGTAAGGTTAAACACAACCATCTCCACCAATCCATCTCAAATGGACCCATATATCGGGGACTCAGCTTTCTCAGTTGTAGCTTAGAGGGGTCGGATTTTCACATCACATATTCTCCCACAGTGAACTACATGTCAGTCTGCTTTGCATCAGCTTGTGACTCATGTCACCACTGGGCTCTCTCTCTCTCAGCCATTGCATGATCAAAGCGACTTCATCTGCACACACTGTGGTTCTTTTCTGACCTTTGTGAGGCCTCCTTTACCAACATCATCTTAATGAAGTGGTGACCGACACAACCTCTCTATAAGACTTCTTGCATCCCGATAAAGGCTATGGTGGTTAACATCACATCTTAAGAATTGTCTCTATGTATCACCTTGAATGAGCACACATGCCCTCATCAGACCCTCTAGTCTGGATCATACTGTCCATTAGTATGGGGTGATAAACTGTTCTATCATCGAGTTCTTCATGTATCCACTCCCTCCTCATGGAAGTGAACCTTGGTCATACCCAAGAACTTTTGAACTTGCATCATGGTGTAGTTGAACAATCTGTTTTCATATGTAGTTCAACCAGATCTGTCCCTTGACATAACTCTTCCTTTCTCATGTCATCTAGGTAAGGTGACCTACCATAACCCATATTGTATCTTGACCTTCTTGGTCTAGGAGAGACTCACAACATCCATAGTGAAGAACTCCCATTCCCTCTCGGGAAATCTTTATACTTTATATCCATGCACTGGGTTAATGGTGTTCGTCCTTCACCTCCTGGCTTGCATGGCCACATGCTACATGCAACTTTGTTTTAAGCATCCAGAATGCTACCATCACTTACTATCTTTGTAGTACCAAGGTATATCATGTCCTCCTGTATCGTTATGATTCTTCAAGCTTGATACCTCAGAACCCTAAACCACTTTCAAAAGGGTTTTATTACCTTCCTATCCAAAGAAGTGTATCTGAGGTTCTATCACCATCCTTTCACTGCATCAAGGACAAAACTGGCTACCCAAACAACCATTAACTTGTTCAACATATCTTATTATATCTGTGTGTTAGCCAAAGCACATCTTCTTTCCAAACTTAGGGTTAGCCAAACAACCTCAACTTCTTCTATCTTCCAGCTAACTAGGCAACTATATCTCAACCAGAGCATTCATTACCACCTCTCATCCTTAAGGGTTAGGCAACATACACCTCCATGTATTATACTTATCATCTCATCTCAAACTCTATGTTTGTCTTCATCAAGAAACTCTTTACAAATTCCGCATAGCTCAAGATAAAACATCCTCACAAGATGATTTCCTTAATACTCTTAGTGGTTGTAAACCATCCATGTATCATTCACTCCACAAAGGTATGTTATCATTTCTATGCTTATCCCTTGTAGCAACGTTCCAACTTACATCATCTTTATCCTTGGTTTAAGGCGTGCGTACTGTCCTATCTCTCACTACCATAACAAGAAGAAATAAGCATTTGGTTGCAGTCCAAATACAGAGTTCTTCTTGTTCCAAGAGTAGAGATGGTACAGCCCACCTTGCCCGTACACTTTCAAATCCAAGTTGAAACATGCAGCTTATGTCTCTATATCACAAACATCATGATATCCACACTACTTCCAGGAAAACCGGTCTTGGACTTTCTTGGTCCAAGCATAATCCTAGGTCATCTCCTCTAGGTCTATAGGGTGCCGATACTTTTGGGGTCATCCCTCTTCCCTTATGCATCCAGAGAGTGCCCTACTCATATGCCCTTTGGGTCCCATGAGTTCATGAAGGTGATCAATCTCCTAACCCATGGCCCTCAGACAATGATAGCTGTTACCTCCCGACCCTATGGTCATGTGCAACTAGGGAATTAGGCAACTCCTTCTTCCATCGGTCTTATCCCTACCTGACCCTTGGATAGACTTAGGATTCTAACATAGTACATGTTCAACTTAGAACCTTACCCAATCCTTCATCATCACTATGGGTCTATAGGTTCAATCTCATGCCATGTACTTTTCACTTAGCTTTCTCAGGATCCTATAAAACCTCTTTAGGTTATCTTAACTCAAAAAAAACTGGTATACACCCAACTAAAGGGTCCCTCTCCCAGGACGGGAGGAAACTAAAACCCTTGACAACAAGGTCACAAGCATCCTTAGGGTTTACATCCATATGAGCATGCCTAACCTAGCAGCTACTATGGCACGAGTAAACCACCTATTAAACCATGCTAGGTCATACTTGTTCTCTTTCCTCAACATTAGATCAACTTAGTTGGGAAGGGTTCATCAAACATACCCTTAACTTAAGGGGTTTCTTTTACCTTTACACATGAGGAGTACCAGGCTCGAAACTATAGAGACTCAAATCTCATCAGGAGCATTGGGTACACTGCTTCCCCTCTTTGGCCAGGAACCCTAGGTTCACTTTTGGATATCAAACTACATGCTCAACCTCTTAACCACGATTCATGCATGCCCAAGGTATCCCATGTACTCCCATGGTCCTTTTATATGAACAACACCTCAGAGTTGAGTCCTCCTCAAGGACAACCAACTAGGTATAAAGCCCCACAACTGGTTACTTGAACTTCCTTAGGGTCTAAGGCACTCTTTGTCTCATCTCAGCAGGTAAACTCCTACACCATAGGCACATAGGTTCCATAAGCATCATTTTTTCTCTCTAAGGTTTGGTTCCTCTAAAGGAAACCAAGATATCATCAGCCTTCATAGGGCAACCACTATCATCCACTTAGGTCGCATCATCCTCTACTATCCACTGTTCCTAAGTCTCAGAACCTAAGCTTCCAACTTTCCTGTTGGGTTCTTGCTTCCTCTCTCCGCATCCAGCCCTACTACTAGAGGTCCCCTCTCCATGAAGGCTCATGCTCACAAGCATACCCCTATGTGGGTGAAGCCTATGCTCAACTCATGTTTGGCTCGAGATTATCCATATGCTTATCTCATAAGCCATCCATCATATCCTTCTGGCCTTAGTTTAAACCTACTGTTCACATTACTGATGTACTCAGGGTGCAAGCTATATCCTACTTGAAACAACCCATAAGGTTTATATAGGTTCATCTCTAACCTTATCCAGGAAGGAGCTATCCTTTGATCAAACATGCACGATCCTTCTCAGGGTTGGGGTGCCAAAGGTGTTAGGCCATCTAACCTCTCATGGATCATATGACAAACCATAGGCATGTCCATCCAAACACCCAGTCTACCATGACATCTAATCTCATCATGTCTCACTCTCTAACCTTCCCTTAGGGTTAGGGTTAACATCATCCTCAAAGGATGTGCGAGGTCTATACCTTCAATGGAGGTTTCTACCTCCAAGACTAACTCTCTTTACTCATCCTCCTGACAAGGAGGTCTATCCTTAGGTCTCTCCTGAGGGCTATGACAGCTCATGTCATACGACCTAAGAATGTATCTATCTTTTAGTTTGCGCTCAATCTATTAAGCTTATGTCCATGACATCTTATTTACATGCTTTTTATTAATTTGGTGGAGGATTCCTTAATCCTTATCAACCTTACCCAGACCTCAAGAGGATGAGGAGAAGAGAGGGAAACCCTAATCCTTAAGGTCCTTAATAGAATTTGAGTTTGAGAAGGGATGAACAATATGAGAGAGTCCTAAAAGGTATCTTATTTCGAGTCATACCCTAAGACATCGGCCAGGCAGTCACACAATCCGGGAGTCCTCATATTTCGACTAGCGGTGCGGAGGAAAATCTTGCCAGCCCCCGGAAGTGATCCTTTTCTAGACACCTCAGTCTTTCGGATAATCCTCTAATAACTCCCTTGGTTTCTACAGAATTTGTAAAATTTAATAATTATTAAAGATTACTTGAGGAACCTATGCTCTGATACCAATTGTAATGACCCCGCCTCCCGGTAACCCCCAATTAAGGGAGACCAAAAGGTCGGTGCCGTTATCCAATTAACAGGATCAAAGGTTCAAAAAATAATCCATAACAATTAATAAACTTTACCAACTAAACTCAAAACTGGTATAAATTAAAACTTTGTTTACCTTTTTAAAAGATGGGATCTCTAAACTTCTATCCATGAAGATGCTACTCTAACTAATCCTCCTGTGCACGTTAATTCTCATTTAATTCCACATATGCCACTTTACTGTTTGTTCTTTTCATTTGTACCTAAAACACCGACAAACAAAACGTCGGTCAGTATATCGAAATATACTAGTATGTGGGGACAACCAAAAGTTTGCACATATGGATACCAATTTAAATATCACAATCAAATTATTTAACAAGCCAATTTACACTTTTCAGTATGACATTCTCCACCGCTTTTGCCCTAACCCTGGCATACCCACCTTAGGGTGCCCTTTGCCAATGACTTAAGGCCACCTTCTCAATCCCGAGCTTCGTGCCTGGGGGTCACCACTCATGGTGCCCACTAGTCATGCAATATCATAGGCCACCTTCTTGGTGCCTGGGGTCACCACTCAAGGTGTCCATTGGTCTACCCATCTGGGCCTGACCTTTGGCATCATTCATCAGGGTGGCATGTAGGTGCGAGAATCCATACTTCTATTATTAATGTGATAATCATAGTGACTGTATAATTTGCAAATATGAACATCCAAACTGATAATTTGCAGTCAATGCGATCAATCATCCAGCAACCATGCGGGAAACTAAAGCGATTATTCATAAGCGTAACCACATACCTGTCAGGCAGACTCAGATGCAGGATCATTTCAAACAAGCAAGTAATCCAGAATCAAGAAAGTACACAATTCAATCCTGAAATATTCATTCAATATTTTCTATCATTGATCATGTCACACAAAACTAATAGACCTACTCGTGCCTTAGGGTTACTAGCCTTTTTAGGGTTTTGACTATAATTAGGGTTTCACTTCCTTTTTATTACTTTTATCTTACTTTTATCAAATATCCATCAAACCCTAATTATCTTGTCTTATTTTCCATGAAGGTCCTTAAGATTAGGTTTGGACCACGAAAACCCCAATTAATCATCTATTCATCACAAAAGATGTTAAGGTTATCCTTTAACAATATTTAATCTTATTTTCAGACTAATAACACCATTATCTATCAGTTAAGTCCATCAAGCCTCTTTTCATTAAAGCTACTATTTTAATCCTTTTAATCCATGGCAAACTCACTATTACCATTTATCACCAATTCATAGCCCATTATGATCTAATTCGCATATGAATTCATTTTGTCATAATTTTACCCTTTTATTCCTGAGACAACTCTAATTACTACCTTGATTCAATCGAAAACCCTAATTTCTATATTAAGGTCCATTATCCACAAATTAAGGATTTTAATGCTTGAAATAGCTTAAATTCAGCATATTCCACTTTAATCATGAATTTAGTCAATTAAAGCCATTAAGAGTCGATTTTACCAATATTAGGGTTTCAAGGCCCATTAAAGTATTATTCATGCATATTAAACTCACAATTAAACTAATTACATGCAAATTCATCCTTTTCCAATCTTAATGATCCCTTTTATCATTAACCGGCTAATATTAACTTTATATACTCATTTAACCCTTTCTAACTCATTAATCATCAAAGGTTAGGGGTTTTCAATGATTAAACTATTATAGATAGTATCTCTATATACTTTTCGAATTGCATAGGGAATCAGGCTCCAATTATATTTTATTTAGGTTCCTCTCGATTTTCTGAGCAAGTTTCATGTATAACATGTCTTTATTCGACCTACCATTTATTTACTATGAATTAAACAAATTTTACTTACCCTGGCCAATAGGAGGTTGCCACGTAGGCCCTTGCATGCAACGTTGGCTGATTTGCTTTAAAACATTTCGAAATCCCGTTTTTGCCCTTGACTTATCCATCCGACCCAGCACAGCGCGGAGGGCATATTGGTCCAATGTCTCCCTCCTTTCTTCAACCTCGCGACTTGCCTTTGTTGTCGCCCTAGCGGCCACTTGCGCCGCCTCTCCTGGCCTCTCTTTACTCCCTCGACCTCCGGCGATGCTCCCGCTAGCTCCGCCAAGCCCTCGTGCACCCAGGGAACTAAAGAACCGCGACCAAGATGATCGGTTGCTCGTCCATTATGCCCAACACCTGCAGCCGTCACTGCTGCTTGGCAGTGGTTGTTGTGCATGCTTCGGGGCGCGACCTTGATGGCTAAGCCTTGCTCTAACCTCGGGGCACGTCCAGACTCCCTCTTAGTCCCGCTTGGTCTCCTTGTCGTGCCAGGATCATCTTGCCTTACCCTGCTAGGGTTTTGAACGAAAAAGGATGTAGAGGAAGAAGAAGAAAGAAGAGAGGGGTTGTGGGATCTCTTCCTAGACTCGAAAGGGCTTCCCCTTTATATAGGGGAGGTCATTCACGCCCTAAGACGTTGCTCCAAGAGAAACCGAGTCCCAATGATTAAAGGAAACCTTTTCCTTCAAGGAGAAACATATTCTCTCTCTCCTTTTCTTCCTTTGGATATTTCCTATTACTTGGTTATATTGGAATACGAAAATTCCTTCCCTTATTCTCTTTAGTCTTTTCTTTTAATTCATGGATCACGAAATTATATTCTCCTCAAATGGAAATACTCCTTTTTATCAAAATTACATAATTGATGGATCATGTATTCCCATTATCTCTTTATTTTATAATTATGGTATTTTCTCTTTCTTCTCCTTTATTGGGGTTCCTTGGATCCCAAGGAACTCAAAGATCTCGAAATTCCTCATTAAGGATACTCATTATCCTTCTAGATGCATCTAAATGCATTATACTCATTATCTTGTTTTATTTCTTATTAAAATATTTCCTTTTGTGGATTTCTCTTTATTTCTCTCTTATTTTCCTCATTGGTATCCCTTTTATCATAAGCAATCCTTGGGATACGAAATTCCACCAAGGATCACTTAATTATACCTCTTTTTACTTATTTTCCACATTTCATCAATATTTTCAATTTCTTTCTTAATAAAGAAATACTTAATTGATCTCTTCTTTTCTTATTACTCTCTTTATGCAACTTTGGACTCCTTGGTACCCAAGGAACCCAAGAGGCACGAAATCCCTCCTTGGATTTGCCTTCTAGAGGTTTCCACTCCTTTCTTTTCTCAAAACTCAGTTATTCATTACTTAATTGAATTTCCTTGTTATTGGGCCCAATAGCCAATAAAGCCCACAAATCAAACAACAAGGCTATTTTAAACAAAATCCATATTTTCACAACAAATTATATTATTTTTCCAAATATCTTTAATATGAGAAATTATATTTCTCACCAAAGGAACCCAAAATTTGGGGTTGTAACAGTAGTAGACAGAAAGAATAGGTCTCTACATGAGTTGTCTAGGACCATGCTTCTAGAGTATGACACTCCAAAGAAGTTTTGGGCTGAAGCCATTAGCACCTCATGCTTTGTGCAAAACTGAGTTTTCACACATCCTTCTTTGAAGAAAACCCCCTATGAGTTATGTCGTGGTAGAAAGCCATCCATTGATTTCTTTCACATTTTTGGATGTCCTTGTTTTGTTTTAAACACAAAGGATTCTCTTGACAAGTTTGATCCTAAATTGTACAAGGCTTTCTTCCTAGGCTATAGCACTACAAGCAAGGCTTATAGAGTTTTCAATATTGAATTTTCTAAAATTGAAGAATCTATTAATGTCAAGTTTATGGAACCTAAACCTGCCATTGAAAAGAATATTGTTGATAATGATGTTGCAGATGACTTAATTCCAATTTTGAAGGACCTCAACATTAACAACAAAGGTAAGAAGGTGGTTGAAGCTGAACATGAAGAGAAGAAGGATCCCACTCCTCGCTTTGCAAAGAATCATCCTAAAGAGATAATCATTGGCAACCCATTTGAGAGAGTGAAGGCACGAGTTGCCTACAACAAAGAATAAGAAGACAATGCCTTCATCTTATAGCTGGAGCCAAAGAACATCAAGGAAGCTCTTGGAGATGATGAGTGGATCCTAGCCATACAGGAGGAACTAGAGCAGTTCGAGAAGAATCGAGTGTGGACTCTAGTGCCAAGACCAAGTGACAGAAAAATCATTGTTACTAAGTGGGTCTACCGCAACAAGATTGATGAGAATGGTAAGATGGTAAGGAACAAAGCAAGGTTAGTAGCACAAGGCTACAATCAGCAGGAAGGTATTGATTTTGATGTAACTTATGCTCCTGTTGCTAGACTTAAATCTATTAGAATGCTACTTGCCTTTGCTAGTTATAAAAATTTCTTACTGTATCAAATGGATGTTAAAAGTGTGTTTTTGAATGGTACAATCGAGGAGGAAGTATTTATTGCTCAACCTCCGGGCTTTGAAAATGACAAGCTACCTAATCATTTTACTTGCTACAAAAATCTCTCTATGGACTCAAACAAGCACCTCGAGCTTGGTATGAGAAATTTAAAAACTTTTTGTTAGAAAATAGCTATGTCATGGGCAAAGTTGATTCTACTCTATTCCTAAAACACACTTCTAGCAGTTTTCTTATCATTCAGATTTATGTTGATGATATTAAATTTGGCGGGACTAATCTTGATCTTTGCAAGGAGTTTAGCTCTCTTATGCAGAGTGAATTTGAGATGAGCATGATGGGTGAGCTTACTTTCCTCCTCATCTTCTAAATCAAACAAACCAAAGATGGAAACTTCATCAACTAAGACAAGTACACCAATAAACTACTCAAATGCTTTGGAATGAAGAACATGAAGCTGATGGACACACCCATGTCCAACACCACCAAACTTGCTAGGGACGAAGAAGGTGAGAAGGTAGTTGAGAAGATGTATAGAGGTATGATTGGAAGTTTACTTTATTTAACTGCCTCTAGAACTGATATTATGTTTAGTGGTGGCTTGTGTGCTTGCTTTCAATCAAGCCCTAGGAAATCACATCTTATTGCTGTTAAGAGGATTTTGAGGTACTTAGATAAAACTCAAAACTTTGGTCTATGGTACCCTAAGTCAAGGGACTTTACTCTTGTAGCATTTAGTGATGTGGATTACGCGAGCTGTTTGGTTGATAGAAAGTGCACAAGTGGAACTTGCTTCCTTCTAGGACCATGCTTGGTGTCTTAGTTTTCCAAGAAACAGAGCACCATGGCATTATCAACCATCGAGGATAAATACATTGTAGTAGAGAGTTGTTGTGCCCAGGTCCTATGGATGAAGAAAATGCTCCAAGACTTTAACATACTTTTTGATGCTTCTCCTATCTTTTGTGATAATACTAGTGCAATCAATCTTTCTTATAATCCTATATTGCATAGTAGAGCTAAACATATATAGGTTTGCCATCACTTTCTTTGTGATCACATTGCCAAAAAGGATATTTATATCACACATGGGGACACAGAAAATCAGTTGGCGGACATTTTCACCAAACCTCTAGCTAGAGAGCAATTTAATTTTATTAGATCAAAATTGCTTATAATTGCTTCAGATGATATTGACATATTATCTAGCTAGTGGCTTTCATCCTATATGTCTGGCTCATGCTTATATCACCTTGCTTGCTTAAAATTGCTAAAATTTGCTTGTTGACATGCTTAATTTTGCTTGTTTTTGGACATTTTTTGAAATTTGAGTTTTTACCGCTGAATAGTACCCAATGATCAGTGATATGTGCCTAAGTATGTTCAACATACATAATAGACTCGAAAAATGAATTTAATTAGCACTCATATGGCTAGAAATTGATTTTGATGATTTTAGGTCAGGTTGACCATCAGTCGAGTTTCCCCCGGGACAAACTTGACCGATATGTGGCCGAGAGCTATTCTGAAATGGACCAATCGATTGAGTTTCCCACTCTGAGAACTCAACTGATCTGCGGACGGAAGCCAACTTAAGTTTTGTTCGGCCGACTATTCTCCCTCTCAACTAGAGAACAGTCGACTGATTCCTCTTCTTATAGCCCTAATCTCTCTACCCTAGCCCTAACCTTTCCTATCCTAGCCCTTTCCCAACCTAGATAGGTTGACCTAGACCTCTCCCTTTGCTCCTTGTTGGTGTTTGGACGATTTTTGTGGCTTGTTTGGTGTATTTGATCTCTTCTCCTCTTCCTTTTTGCCTCCATGGCCTCACATAGGAGAAAGAGACCCACCCCTAGCAATGCTCCATCCTCTTCTTCATCTTCCCGCTTGATTCCCTTTGGCAACACCTCCTTTTTCTCAATAGAGGCTGTTAATAGGTATAAGGACCTTCTTCCTAGGAGTCCTTTCCCTTTTCGAGCCTTGTTTGAGCCTAGCCCTAAGCATCAAGATATTATAGACCAAGTAGCTAGGTTTCTAGCCATTCACCACCTCTCTGCCCTGGCTCTCAAGTGTGACTGCTTTCATAATTCAATGACCAGCACAAAAGCAGTTCACGAATTCTATGCTAATTTACGTTGGAATCACGACACCCTTGTACCTCCGCCGAATACTCGAGTGATCCTAACTTCTATGATCGCCGGTAAGAAATTTCAAATCTCCGAGGATATTCTAAATGTCTTCTTTTCTAGAGATGATGAAAATAATACTTGGCACAAGGATTACGACGAGTATTTTGACCTTTTGGATCCTGACGGTTTCTATAAGAAGAATGAGATCACTTTCCCTGATATCCATTGCTATCTTAAGAAACCCGACATTCCATACAAGAAGAAGAGCACCCTTCCTTCCTCCTGCCTCGATCTCAGGAAGTGTATATTGGCCTTAGTGATCAACTGCAACATCCATTTGAAGAAAAACCAAATGGATATTGTAGAAAAAACTACAGTTATAATGTACTGCATCCTTGAGAACATCAACGTCAAATGGTCAAGATACATTCTATACTACATGACCTGTTTTGACACTGGTAAGAACACTCGAGGAACCCATCCACCCTATCCTACCCTGATCTGTGGTTTGTTTCAGTTTTCCACTGAGAAATCACTCTTTTCTGACTATCATTACAAGCTAGCCAGGAAGGATGTGTGTATTAGTGAGACCATGATTCAGAAGTCCATGCCTGTCTTTGCCTCTACCACACCTGGTGCTTCACCCTCTGCCTCTGCAATCCTTGCCTCCTCTGCCCGTACTCCACCTCCTCAGCCACTTCGACCTAGTTGTGCTTCATTTGGTGTATCCAAGGAAACCCTTATGGGCTACATGATGCACCAACAAGCATACAACCAATAGGTTCAGGAGCACCTGCACCAGGATTTATGTTCCATCATGTCTACCATGAACATATCCTGTGCACACCCCTACCCCACCTACCAGCCTTTCCCTGATAGTGATTATGCTTCTTATGCATACCATCATTACTACCCTACCCCGACCCTTCCATTGATGTTGCTCCTCCACCCTTTTCTGCTGGTAGTTCTGCTCCCACCTATCTACCGTTGCCTACTGGCCCCTTGGCCACCCTGCTTGCCAGTCTTGGCAACTCTACTCCATCCTTTCCTCAGGCCAATTAGCTCTATGCTCTTGGTATGACTTGGAATGAGCAGAATGATCGTTGGCCCGATCGTGGTTTTGGTCCTCCTGTAGACGAGGAGATGCCTAACCAGGTTGATGATGCTCAAGCTACTACTGATGAAGATGATGGCGATGGTGAGGATGCTTCTGATGATGGTGATGGTTCAGGTGTTGATTCTGGTGATGAAGGCACTACAGCTGCATCTTCAGATGGAGATGAGGACTATGAGTCTGGAGCCGATGATGAATATGTTGTGGACATGGATAGTCTAGATGTCTAGTTTGTTTCTTAGTTTCTAGTCTAGTATGCTGATCATATATATCTTTCTAGGTATTTTGTATTAGAAACATCTAGGCACATTATTTGAGCTGTACTATTTTATCTTCAGTTTTTTCGTCGCTTCTTGCTTGTAGCTGTCTTCATGAGGACATGCTTCTGAGCTGTAATCTATATTATGTGCACTCTTTCTCTTTTCTTTGATATATCATATGAGTTGGTGCCTTAATTCACCATATTTTGATTATGACTTAGTTTGTATGTTTCTTTCGTCTCTAGTTGATATATTGATATGAGATTGTATGTATGATTATTTGCTTGTATGTGTTTGGAGAAGACCCGATTGTATGCTCTTCTACTCCCTACTTTTTGATAAGGTTAAAAGGGGGAGAAAATTTTTCAATGTCTTGAAAATCAATCATATTGCTACCCTTTGTCATACTGTTGTTTATTGCTTATGAGATCATTTTCTTGTTCATTATTTGTTTTATCATGTGACTTGCAAAGGACCTTATAATACATGTATGACATAGCTGCTTTGTGTAGATAAACTAACTACGTAGGATAAAAGTAAGCATAGATTGAGGGGGAGCAATTCACATTGTTCAAAACTTGAATCCCCCTAATTCACAAGGCAAAGGTAAAATTTCTATATCCTTCAATATGTTTGAGGAATGGTTTGTCATTGTCAAAAAGGGGGAGAATGTTGACCTAGAGGTTATACATTGTCCATATTTTGATAACGACTTAACCATTCCATTCATATGTATCTAATATGTGTATTCAACATTGGTTTTAGGTATTAGGTACATGAAAAGGATCAAAATTCACAAGCCCTAGCTTGTCAAAGTTCAAGTCAAAAGGTATACAAGTGTGCTAATTAGGAAATCCATGTAAACGACCTTAGAAGAATTTTGTAATCACTTGTATTGATGATATGGCTTGTAACTAAGATGAGAAAATTGTTTGGGACACATTGCACCAAGTTTTAACGTTTGATGCACTTTAGAAAATTAATCACAGGCTATTGATTGGTCGAGTTGGAATCTCAACCGATCCACGAGATCCATTATCTGGAGAGTGCATCGGTTGAGTTGTGTTTTCATAGGACTTGACCGATCGAGTAACTAACCAATTCGATTTTCATTGGTCGGTCAAGTTTTCCCAGGACAAACTCGACCGTTGGTTTGAATATCAGCTTTGTCTTTTAGTCGATCGCTTGAGTTACCTTTATTGAAACTCAACCGATTGTACTGTATAGAAATTGTAGAAAAAGTGATTATGACCATTGGAGAGTTATTTGATCGAAAATAGAGTCATTTCCTTGAGGAAAAATGGCTATATTTCGGTCTGAAGTGTCCCACAACTCAAATAGGCACCCTCAACTATAAATAGAACCTCTTGGAGTTCATTACAAGGTTGCTCATTCACTATATGCTTGGTCCTAGCTTAGTTGAGAGTGTTCCAACCCTTTGAGTCCCTTTCTCTCTCTAGTTTCAAATCAAATTCGTGAGTATGAGTGAGATAGGTTCCCTTGTATGAGAGCTACTCCCTGTATTGATGTAAAGCTCTCCACCTCCATCTTCCTACTCCCTTTCCCTATTGAAGAAAAGGCTGAATAACTTCTCTAAGTGAAGGAGAAGGAGTTGTTGTTCTTCAAGGTTAAAGAAAGCATGGTGATCCAAATCTCTGAGTGAAGGAGATAGGCAAGACGGATGCTCAAGAAGGATAGGTAATCCCTGGAAGGCCAAAGACTTGAAGGTGGAGTGGGTAGTTCCTTGATTGAAGGATGAAGATTCCTTACTCAAGTGGATAAACTCCTTTGGTAGGTTGAAGATCCTTACGTGAGGTACTAAGCCCTTGGATGAATGTGGTTTTGTCTTGTAATATTATGATGGAATATAAGAGTACCAAGATTGCAAATCTAATATATTAACCACCTCTAGGTAGTGGATTGACATTGCTCCTACTTAGGACGTGGAAACCACTTTAAACCACTTTGTCCAAGTGTATGCTATCCTTGTCTCTCATCCGTGCTATGCTTGCTAGTTAAGATTCCAAATTGGCTGTATGTTTTAGTTTCTACACTTAATATAATTTGGTGGTCTTATCCTTCTTGTGAGATTTGTGAAGCTCTATTCACCCCCCTCTAGAGCCCAAGATCCAACAGCTACACTTTGTGTTCTTTCAATCGCAACATGTGTCCTAGTTGTATGTTCACTGCATGTACTTGGTCTGATCGCAACAAGTGCTGACTCTTTGTTTGGAAACAATAGATGATTCCCTTTGGTCGATACACCTAGCTTTGTAGTGGGTTGTTACACATGTGCACATTAGCTTCGGTCACAACAATGGTTGATATCTATGATAATAGTCGCTACCCTTAGCGGGTTGACCGTAACAGTTGCTACACATATGTTAACCATGTTGATCGCTACATCTTAATTTATAAATAGTCGATACATAGTGATATTTGGAGTAATGGTTTGAATAATCATAACTATGATGTTAAACCCTAAACAGCTATATGAGGAACCTTAACCCTAATTTCAAGTTTATGATATATCTTACTTATCTTTCTTGACATGAATAGCATGAGATGATGTTTTCTCTCTCCTACTTGTGTAACCCTAACTTTACAGGTGAAATAAATGTCATAGATAGTGATTTCTATGGTGTATACAAGATACGACACATGTGATGATTATGAGCCTTAATGAGGCATGTTGAGATTATAATGATGTGATTTGGGCCTTGTGACCTGGTAGAGGTTCAGTGCCTAGTGTGAGGTGATACCCTCTAGTGATGAGATGAGGGATTGAAATCCCCTAGTGATGTGATAATGATGTTGGCCATGTATGGAAGTGATAACATGCAATGATGTTGGCCATGTATGGCAGTGATAACATGCAATGATGTTGATGGCCTTGATTAAGGGACTAAGGCAGTGATGTTATGAGATGACGCAACAAGCTTATAATTCATACATTTTATATCTTTTAGAGTTGTATCATACCCTTGTCTTTGTAGATTTTGTTTAGGTTTTATACGATGTAACTTGATTGATACATTTAAAGATACCTAATTGGTATAACTAATCAAGTGAAATGATGTAGTTTCCATGTACCATCGATCCATCTTTAGCGTCAGAAATTACTGGATGGTGAAATGAGTCATTCCTATAGGAAACTCGAAGTGCATATTGTTGAATATGTGGGGGTGTGAGCTGAGGTATCTCTTTGCATCCACAATTGTGATATATATAGAGGATGGCTGCGATCATGACTCAAATATTGTGATATTGTGATAGGTAACAATATAACTACATTTCTACCTCTTTTTAGAATGACCATGCATGAGCTTGTTATCTAGATCTATTCCATGGATCAAGGTGGGCTAGGTGTTCTATTTAGCTTGACTATATGTCACTATTTGCAGTTGATAATTATGTCTCTGTGTTGTTTTCTCTTGTACTGACCGGGAGGTGTTGGTGGATTCTGTCTCTTCCATAGATTTGTATGGTACCAATTTTAACTTTTCAATGGTTGGTTGTATTTGAGTGGTATGCCTCAAATATTTAGGGAATAATAATAAAAGAGGTAACACAACTGTGTGGTATATCTGTTTAGGGTCAAATATGAATCACATTGAATGACCCCTTGCCTTGTTTCTTATACTGTTTAGATTATAATAGGTATACATGTTCTTTGTATTCCTTCTAAAAGTATAATATGTTCTACTTCTCAGTTATAGATGCCTAAACTGCTTAAATGGTGATAAGTGCCTTGTTTATATCATTTAGTTGAACTTGCTTATCCTGTTAATAATACTATCTTCCTATTTTAGTTTATGTGTGCTTATAATAGATGTTGTCAGAGAGTTATATCTCTCTCTAGGATGTTGGTCTCACCCCATGGGTTTTCACATCTTTTAGGTGGTGGTGCACGTCGAGGTAGAGATTTTGCGATTGAGGCTGAGCAGTAGGAAGAGCAGTAGCTATTAGAAGGTTGGATACGATGCTAGTGTTTTGTAGTAGAGTCCTATGTGTCGTCCCTATACTCTCAGGTCCTTGGGGAGGTTTTTGTGGTTTTGTACATCGATATGAGGTTTGGGATATATGCCATAGTTATACAAATATGGCTTTTATATGTGAATAGATTATCATATGTAACAAGTTGTGGCTTGATAGCCCTTGAATAATAATATGAAATATCTCTTGGAATGCATGAGATACATGTGGCACAAGTTTGTTGGCTTTGTATGTGATATGTTTCAACTTGAGATGCTGTGATGTGGCCAATTTTAATTTACCCTATTTTGTGGTAATGTGGTTGCTCGTGATAATTCCACACTTTATTTTGAGTAATATTGCTTTCTATTGTAATGGGTGTCTCAGTTTTGTTGGTATCAAATCTTTAGGTTTGCTGAGTCTACAAGGACATAAGACTAAGGTTGTGTTTGTTCTAGTGTATCCAGTATATCAGAATGCATATTCTGCTTATGGAGACTAATAAGAAGATATGTTTGGAGGACATGAAGAACATGCTATCGAGAGCAATGTTGCTGCTCCAGGTGATGGTGCCAAGAGGCATGATACTGCTCCAAGTGGTGGTGCCAAGAGGCATGATAGGGTTGATGGTGTGTTGGAGGTACCTCAGATCAACCTAGAAACCATAACCAAACCCACTTTCCATTCCATGTTTGGATAGTTCATGGCTATGATGACACATATGGTGGATAGTTTGCCTATGACCCAACCTAGGGCAACTATCCCCCATGTTGAATTCTAGGGTTCTGAGAAGAACTTTGAGAGGCTTCGACGTGTGGGGGCGTTGGAGTATGTTGGTACGCCGGATCCAACTAATGCAGACATGTGGTTGAACGAGTTGGAGAAGGCTTTCAAGATCCTCAGTATTCTAGAGGAGGATAAAATGAAGCATGTTGTGTACCTATTGAAAGGGAGTGTTGGCCATTGGTGGCTCATTGAGGAGGAGAAAAGTCCTAGAGTGGTGATCAGTTGGGAACAGTTCCAATGGGAGTTTGTGAGTCAGTACTTCTTGGAGACCTATCTAGATGAAAAGATCACACAGTTTGAGAAGATTCGATAAGGATCTATGATGATCAATGAGTATGAAGCTAAGTCCATGGAGCTTCTAAGGTTTTGCCCGCATATGGAAGAAACAGACAAAGAGATGATCATACACTTTGAGAAAAGTTTGAGTACTAAGTTGAAAATGCCAGTGTCATCTTTAGAGAATAGAGAGAAGCTTGCCACATTTGTGGAGTCAGTCAGGAGGGTGGAATGGGTAGTGGTGGAGAAACATGAGACAAAGGACAAGAAGAGGCTGGCACAGTATGATGGACAATCATCTGGAGGCTTTAAGAAGCCTCAATTCTCATCGCCTCAGTCACAATAGAGGTAAGCAGTTCAGTCATAGTGGTCACTGAACAGAGGCAGAGGCTGTAGCTTTCTACTTGCAGGAGCCCACAGCGCAACATCATTTTTGATGATAGGGTCGTCTAGGCCATGGTGTGAGAGAAGCACTTTCTAAAGACATGGATAGATTGGGCATACAAAACTGTATTTCTCAATGAAGGATGAGGAGGTTACCCAACAGCTGAGGTAGAGTCAGTAAGGGTCGCAACAATGGTAGTTCAACATTGGTGGTGGCATAGGACATAGTCAGGCATCACAAGTTGGTTCTTCTGGGCAAGCTAGCAGAGGTAGGGGGTGACAATAGGCAACTACTCGATTCTATGCTATGAGTCAGTCAGAAGGAGTAGTCAACCCGAGGGTTGTGATAGGTAGATGGAATCATTTCATTCTGATTTTTCTTCTTCATGTTTTATATTTTTTTGGTTGACCCGAGTGCGACACACTCTTTTATCACTAGAAAATTGATTTCTAGATGTTCTTTGCCTATTAGTCGTAGAAACAATATTCTTCATTTAGAAACCCCTTTAGTTGGTTCCGACGAGTTGTGGGAGGTGTGTTCATACTACATTCTTTCTTTCTCAGGATACAACATTCAAGTGGATCTTATACCACTTGATATCACATATCCAATGTGATCCTTGGGATGGATACTTTGGAGAAGTATTGAGTGGTCTTGGACTATAACTCCAAGGTAGCTACGTTTTTTGATAGTGATGTTTCAAGGATCTTCTAAGGTAATAGGAAGATTCCTCCGACGTGTCTGGTATTGGCAATGACAACAGAGAGGCTGATGAGGTAGGGTTGTGATGCATTCTTGGCACACATTATAGATACCAAGGTGAGGAGTACTAGTATCCAAGAAGTGTCAATCATCTATGAGTTTGAGGATGTGTTTCATGATGAGTTCCCCGGTGTACCCCCTCTCAGAGAGATTGACTTTGAGATCAATCTGGTTCGCAATACCTAATCGATAGCACATACACTGTACAAGATGGAGCTAGCTGAGATGCAATCGATGAAGAAACAATTGTAAGAGCTGCTTGAGAAAGGTTTTTTTTATACTGAGCACATCTCCTTGGGGCTCTCCTATGTTGTTTGTGAAGAAGAAGGATGGGTCCATGGGGTTGCACATTAATTACCAACAACTAAACAAGGTGAAAATAAAAAACAAGTATCCTTTACCACAGATAGATGATATGTTTGACCAGTTGTGAGGTACCATGATGTTCTCAAAGCTAGAATTGAGGTTAGGTTATCACCAATTGTAGATTAAGGCAGATGACATACCAAAGTCAACTTTTAGGACAAGGTATGGTCACTATGGGTTCATGGTTATGCTTTCGGGATAAGTCAATGCACCAACATCGTTCATGGATTTGCTGAACATGGTTTTTAGACCCTATCTAGATCAATTTGTAGTAGTGTTCATAAACGAACTCTTGATCCACTCCAAAGACAACCAATAACATGAGAAAAATCTACGTAAGGCTTTGACCTTGTTGAGACAACATCAGTTATACACGATAAACAAGTGCGAGTTTTGATTGAAGGAAGTGGCTTTCCTTGGGCACGTGATATCTGTTAGAGGAGTCTGTGCAGACCCAAAGAAGGTGAAGTCAGTGCTAGAGTGGAAGCATCCTAAGACACCTAAGGAGTTTGCAGTTTCCTTGGCTTGGAAGGCTACTACAGGAGGTTTATCAAGAACTTCAACACAATGGTGTTACCCTTAACAAAGTTGACGATGAAAGGTGTACTATTTGTATGGGATGATAGGTGTCAGCGTTCCTTTTTTCTTTTAAAGGAGAATCTGACCAGTGCACCAGTGCTAGTGTTGCCAAAGCAAGGAAAGGGCTATATCTTCTTATGTGATGCATCCAAGAATGGTTTGGGTTGCATGTTGATGCAAGATAAGAATGTGATTTCTTTTACATCGTGACAGCGTAGAGGATAATTACTCAACACATGATATGGAGTTGGCATCTATGGTCTATACTGTCAAGATATGGAGACACTAACTATATAGTGAGAAGTGTCAAATCTTCACCGACCACAAGAACTTGTAGTACATATTCTCAAAGCAGGAGTTGAACGCGCGACAACGACGCTGAATAAAATTAATCAAGGATTATGATTTCAACATACATTACCATCTAGGGCAGGTGAACATAGTTGTTGATGCTTTGAGAAGGAAGTCTTCTTCATCATCATTGATTGAACATGCATATTTGTGTTTCTTGGTGTGCCATAAGAGAGACATGTTTGTCTCCTTGTATCAAATGAATATATAGTTGGAGGTGTCTTTGTTAGCAGGTATGTTAGCATAGTTACAAGTGAAGCCTACATTTGGGCAGTAGACCTGAGACACACAATATCATGATACCATAATACAGTAGATTTGAGTGGAGTTTGGCAGTGAGAAGCATGATGGTTTCCATGAGTCAAAAGATGGGACAATGTGTTATCATGGCAGGGTAGTTGTGCAGATGTTGATAATATGAGGGATTAGTTCTAGAAGAGGCTCACTCATCTATGTACGCTATGCATCTAGGTAGCACCAAGATATATCCGAATTTGAAAGATTTGTACTGGTGTACAGGCTTTAAGCGTGATGTAGCTGAGTTTGTAGCTAGGTGTACAATGTGTTAGCAGGATAAGGTCGAGCATCAAAACCCTATAGGGACATTGGAATTGTTACCTACACCGTAGTAGAAATGGGATCATATCACTATGGACTTTGTGGTTGGACTTCCTAGGACTGCCAAAGGAAGATCCTATCTGGGTGATAGTGGAAATATTGACTAATTAATGCATTTCCTTCATTTGAAGACAACATATACATATGAGAAGCTTGCACAAGTGTTTGTTGATGAGATAGTATGCTTGCATGTTATCACATCTACCATCCTATCAGATAGATGTCCTTAGTTCACCAATAATTTTTGGGAACGTCTGCATGCAATAATGGGTACACAGTTGAGGTTCAACACAACATTTCACCCGTAGACAAATGGACAGTTTGAGAGGATTATACAGATCTTGGAGGATCTATTGAGAGCTTGTATTGTGTAGTTTTTGGGTAGTTAGTATGTGGCCTTAGTTTGATAGAGTTTTCATACAATAAAAACTATCAAAGGAGCATCAACATGGAACCTTAACATGATTTGTATGTGAGACATTGTAGATATCAGTTGTGTTGGTATGAGATGGGAAAATATCAAATTTTAGGTCTTGAGCTTGTACACTAGACCATAGAGAAGATTAGAGTGATTCAACATTAGCTGAAGGAAGTACATGATAGATAGAAGTCTTACACTGATAACCACATAGACCCTTGGAGTTTAAGTGGGAGACAAGGTGTATCTCAAGGTCTCTCCTTGGAAAGGTGTTTTGAGGTTTGGGAAGAAGGGTAAGCTTGCTCCCAGGTATATGGGACCTTACCCTATGGTGGTACGTGTTGGGAAGGTGTCTTATAAGTTGGAGTTGCCACTGGAGTTGCACAGGTTTCATCCAGTGTTCTATGTTAGTATGTTGAGGAAGTGTCACCCTAACACATAGTTGGTGTTGCAACCTATGGATGTTGTGCTGGATGAGGACATATCATATGTGGAGGGTCCTATTTTGATCCTTGATAGAAGGGTGAAGAAGCTGAAGAAGAAGGGAATAGTGTTACTTAACATTTTTTGGCATCACCATGGCATGGAGGAAGCCACATGTGAGCTTGAGGATGAGATGCGTAGGAAGTATCCATATCTTTTTGTGTAGGATTTGTGGGGAAAAATCCTTGTTAGGGATTTATGGTTGTAAGGCCCCTAACTCAACTTAGTGTTAGTTTGTGTTTTCTTTGCTTAATGTGATAATTAAAACTTAATCTAATCATGTGATGCACCTTAATAAAATGTGACAAGTTTATGTTTCCAGTTTGATCATATTTGATTGATGTTTGAGCTATCTTTGCTAGATATGTGCTTGTTTTGGATCAAGTTGCAATTTACCCATGTTGATGGTTTATATTGCAATTTGGCACATGTAGAGAGAGATCTTGTGCCTTAACATCAAGAGATAGAATATGATACTATGGGGCACCTTGTTGGACTATGGATGATGAGGTGGCTTCATGTATATCATTTTAGGGTTGCATGGCTATGCATGAGTTGCATGGATGATGGTGTCGACCATGTGTGTTTCTTGAATGTAGCGACCAGTGTAGCGAACTTGATGTTGTGCTTTGAGAAGTGCTTCAAATGATACACCATGCCTTGATTAGTTTGCTTTGACCTAGTGCTTTGCCTTTTGGTTTGGTCGCCAGGGTTTTGCCTTGTTCAGTTTTGCCTTGTTGATATGTTGCTACCGCAACACTCTCAGTTTGCTTTTGTTGCGGTAGATACAAGGATTTTGGGTTGTGTTGCAACTTATACATGTGTTGTGTTTTGACCATGATGTGTTGAGGAGCAAATGGTTGCTACACCATTTTGTTTTTAACATTTCTCTTGCATGTGTGAATGCATGGCCGATCCTTTATGGGACAGGTGTCCTTTGGATGCCCTAACATCTTGGAACCTCATATCTTTACCTCCCTCCTACCCAATGTTTATATAATCTCTCTTCTCCACATGTAAGCAATCCTTTTAGCTCCATCCTCTTCCTCCTTCTTTCTTGAGCCGACCTTGGAGCTTGTTGGAGCTTGAGAAGGCTTATCTGGGTGCTTTGGTGGCCGATCAGCCTTGCATGTGGTGATCTTGAGATTGTTCATCTTCTTTGTGGTGATCCTTGGTGATCTTCCTTCTTGGTAAGTGGCTCTATCACAATGATCTCATTTCTTTTTCACCCTACCTTCCTTCGTCCTCCCTTGGCTGTGAGAATATGGTTTGACCATGGTGGCTATCTTGAAGATCTTCTCTTCACAAAGGTTGGAGACTATGGTTTAACCACGATGGTACCTATGTGAGAAGAATATCTCTTCTTTCTTCTATTGTTTGACCTAGGGTTTGAGTTTCTCTTTCTTGAGCTCTCCTTTGACCTTGGTATTTTCTTCTCTTCTTGAGCTGACCTCGTATTTGTGGTATTGATCCAAGTTAGAGTTCTTCATCTCCTTTGGAGCTTGATCTCTTCATTAGGCGGGTTATATAAGTTTCCCCTCTTCTATTATTGCACCATATTTCTTTCTTGCATGTTGTTGTTCTAATCTCTAAAACATGAATTGAGATGCTTGATGATATCATCATGATCTAGGGTTTATTATTTTAGTGTACTCTTACATGGATTACTCTTTCTCATAAACCCTAATTTCTTGCACCCAATTTTTGAGTGATGGAGGAGTTGTTATTTCTTACATGCGATATGATCCTTTCTTTGATCACCATGATTAAGTGTTGTTGGAGGTTTTTATTTTAGACTCCATGAGCTTAATACATGGTTTTCCTCCTATTTATCATGATTTTCCATATGTGCTTTGGTGACATTGGTTTTAGGGTTTTGTTGTCCATCCTTGTATGGAGTTTCCTCCTTGATGAGGCTTAGTTTCTTGATGATTCATCATCTATTTTAAATGTGGTTCAAATCTCTTTTGCGGATGGTTATGTGTTGTTTGTGTAGCTTGACCTTGATGGCTGCTACACTCACTTTGATGCTTGAGGTCACTACACTTGTCTTTCTTATGAGTGTAACATGAGCTTTAGTATTGCATGGTTAATGTACATATGGTGATGTGTAGCAGGCTCTAGATGGATAACCCCAATCACCTCTGCTCACTACACATGTGCCATGCTGGTCGCAACACATGATACACTTTGGTTATTCACTACACTTTGTGTTGTTTTGATCGCAACATGTGTCCTAGTTGTATGGTCGCTACATGTACTTGGTTTGATCGCAACAAGTGCTGACTCTTTATTTGCACACAATAGATGATTGCCTTTGGTCGATACACCTATGACGTGGGTTTTACTTCACTAACAAATCCACCTAGGGATGAAATCCCTAAGTTTTTACCAAAACCTTGTGCAATAATACCATCCACAAGTGGACATGTCTTATCACAGTATAGTTAAGGATCCAATCCCAAAGGACAATGTTTTTAAGAATCTTTCTATTCAAATCTAGTTGAATCAAGGCTAATATTTAGAACAAGGGCTGATTTGAGTTTTGTTAAACTAATTCCAAGGAAAGTAAAAGAGCGGGATTAAAATTGAGTTTAGATGACTGATGGGACTCACTGGGGTGGAATTGGGTTTCACAACCACTGCACATGCAAACACATCCAAAACACATCCATGAAAGATACAACTATCCAAATGGAGTAGCAAACCATCCGTTAGGAAATAGAATTTGTGTAAGCATCTCCCTAGGCTCGATGTCTCATTACCCACAGATCACACACTTACTACTCCAGAGATATTCCTTTAGAAGTTCTCATCTAGGCCTCAACCATGTTAAATAATATTCAAATCCTAAGTATTGTTCTCACAACAAAGGAATACAATAGATCATGCAAGGCAGGATGTTACGACCCCATCTGAGCTTAATTGGTAAACTAGGGTTTACCTAGACACTTGCAAAGATTAATTGGAATAAGCATTATTGAAATCTAATTAATGACGATAAAACAATTAGGATGTTTTAACTATGATAAGAGGTCTATATATCCTTTTGTCTTGAGAATTAGGGTTTGAGAAACATAAACCCTAATCGGCCCAAAATAGGGTTTTAATGATGCATGAATACAGAATTTGATAAGTAGAATGTCTCACTAAATGATTTTTAGTATTTTATGTGTAACTCTGATTTACTTCAAATTTGGATATGATTTAGATATATAAAATGTGAACAACATTGGAAAATATCAGAATTTTTGAAGAATGCTCTGACCTGTTTGTCGGCCGAGTTTCAAACTCGACCGATCACATTTCCAGAATTTTACAGCAGTGTGGTAATTGAATTTTATCTTTTTATTGGTATATCCAATTGATCTCAAATTTTAACAGTATTTGATAAATACAATTTTAGACACTCTGTTAAATTGGCATAATTTTTGGATGACTTTTGAATCCCTACAGTAAGGGTGTCGGTCGAGTTTGTGTAGGACAAACTCGGCCGAATATATTCTGCAGACTGCAATATAGCAGTGCACTGTTCGATTTTTAATTATTTATTGGTAACTCCAAATGATCCCAAATTTTAACTGAAGCTTTATAGAACAATTATAAACAACGTGCTAAATTCTCATAATTGTTGGAGAAGGTTTGATCTCTGAAATAAACGAATTACAGTAACTTTTGTATAACTGAATATTCAGCCTATATAATTAAAGTTAAGTGTTGGGTCAATATGCAATTGACCCAAGCAGCTCAATTGACTTATATGAACGACCACACACACAAGCAGCTCTCATTCTTCGTCATTCATTCCAGAGAAACGAGCTCCTAGAGAGAGAGGGAGAATTAGGGCTTGAGTGGAGAAAGTGGGGGAATTGCTGAATTAGGGTTTTGCGATTCCAGGAAGGATGAAATCAAGTAAGTTCGGATTCCTTGCATAGACTTTTATGGTGAATCTTCTCTCTTATGTCAAGATTCCGTCCATGCTCTGATTTGAACCAAGAGGATGTCGAAATTCCCTCTTTTCTCACCCTTTCTTCATAATCCCTCTTTTTCAAGGTTCCCGAGTTGAATGGAAGAAGAATTGGGAGATTTGCTAGGGATTTGAGGGGAATTCGAGATTTCCCTGAGTTGAGCTGCAGTTTTAAGGTGTTTTCACACCTTAGGGTGAGTGGGTTCTTCCTTCAAACATTCTAATGTACGAATTTGATTATAACATCCAAATCCCTAAATGCTTAGCATGCGAATTCTAAATCCTGAATTGTCCATTTGATTTAAGTTATTGTAAATTGATATGATATGGATTCCTTCTCTGTTTGAATGACTCCTAAATGGTAGATTCATATCAGATACGTATACAACACTTCCTAGTGAGGATGCTTTTAGATTTATACCAAATGATGTAATTAGGATTTGACTTAATTGAGATATCGCTAGAGTTTCAACCTTATTGAAAAGGGCTAGTAATCCTATAAGTGGTTAGTATGTACCTCGTGGGTTATCTTAATTGAATCTTATTCTGGATACATGATATCGCAGTGATGATATGGAAAACCTAAATTTAGTTAAAATTTCCATGGTTTCATGTCTATATTGATTGCATACGATTTGTTGGAAACAATATTTATTTTGTGAATGCTTATATCCTATGAAATCCTTATGAGAGCCATGTGACAAGTGAATGAGGTAAATGAAAAGGTGAATGAGGCAAATGCAACCCTAAGAGTAGGGTGTTGGCATGTGATGAATGAATAAGGCAAATGAAACCCTAAGGATAGGGTGTTCAATGAATCATGCTATGGTAATATGAAAGGTCTCGATATGAGATGTGGTGATGCTTAATTGTTAAATTGTATGTTCTAGTGCATTTAACTTTATATGCTTGTTCTCCCTGAAATGATATTAATATACTGCAGGGCTTCTTATATTTCAATACATATCTCGTAAATTGCAGGTGTTGAGATATGACATGCCCTAGAAAGGGATGTTACTGAGTCATGTTTAAAGATGACAAATGATGTAAATGTGTTTTCAAGTTATGTTAGGAATGTGAAATAAGTATGAAATGTGTTTTTCCTGTTTAATTATTTATTTGTTAATCAAGTATAGACCTAGATGCCCTAACGCCGTAGAACCCCTCGTGAGGTCTGCACCTTGGGGTGAAACGACCTACCTAGCGTGTGTCTAGATGGTCGGTGACTCGTGTTCAACAATAATCCGTGCGTGTGTCACGGTGGCACGAGGGCAGAAAAGCAGTGTTTAACAATAATCCGTGCGTGTGTCACGGTGGCACTGGGAAAAAGAAAGAAAACTTGGTTATCGAACACAATTCGTGCAGCGTCACGAAGGTAACCCTGTGACTCTCCGCCTGTGTGCTCAGGTTTAAGGAGGAGTCTAGAGTACACTCTTTGAGAGTGCAGTGAGGCCGTGAGAGCCTGAGAGTCCTGACGCAGACCAGGACAGCAGTCAGACTTAGCACTTCCCGGGTGTGTCGCTAAGTCTTGTACGGTGGGGCCGTAGCATGGACTTGTTGCGGACCTTTATATGCAGAGTACACTGCATATATTTAGGGCATAATCTAAAATATGATCATATAGGTTCACAGAGTTACTTATAAATGAAAGAGTTAAGAATGACTAGAGCATAGTTTTCTAGTAGTTATTCTTTGGATGCAATATTTATATTCTTTGCTATTTCAATTATATTGCTTTAGAACTGCTCAGTGTAGTATTTATTGTTGTTAAATTTCATATCGTTTAATCAAATTATATCTTTGATCACATTAGTGCATTAGTCTGTTTCCATGAAGTATTCATTCACTGAGCGAGTAGGCTCACTCCTCTACTCAAACATTTTAGGGTTAATCGCGTGGACTTGAAGATGATCAGAGCGTCAGAGTAGATCTGCCACAGGAGTCAAGTATGAGATTAGTTGAGTCAGTCGGTCCTTGTCACTCTAGGTCCTCAGTAAGAGTTTAGAGAGAGAGTTGTAATTACAATGTGTAATATTGTTCCTCTTTGATATGTATGCTAATTAACAAGGTTTATGTGCACAAGTTGTGAAAGACATCATGAATGTTAATATAGGTATCTTTACTATTAAAGTCTGATTAGTAAAAGAAATGTTCAGATTCCTTGTTAAGATGTTATGTGGTTCAATGCGATGAAACAAGAGTTTAAAAGAAAAAGAAAAAAGTTAAGGGTGTTCTTTGTGTTAAATATAAATCCTATCTTACGCCCTAATCTCATGATTTGAGGAAATTGTGAGATCGGGGTCTAACAGCTTGGTATCAGAGCTTAGGGTGAGTTGTCAAGGACCATTAAGTTAGTAAGTTAGAGTCCTATGTGTGGCAGATAGGAGATGTTTGATGTTAGCTTTGGGGATTTGAGTATTTGGATATCCTGGCCCGATATCTGAGTACTTGGATCAACCAATACAAGCTACTCTGTCTATTCTCTCACGTATACCCTGGACAGGTATACAGTGGAAGAATGGGCTAGAGAGGAACCCTAGAAATGTTAGGGTTAGAAAACAAGAAAAGAAACAAGAATTAAGAGCATAAATGTAAAAGGAGATAGAATTTACATTTCATAATGTTGTTTTTGTTGGAAATGTATAGAAATGCTCTTATATGTTTGAATTGAGATATTCAATACTTTGAAATATGGGTCCTTAATATCTGTTGTACACTATGCAATTGTAGCATTTATTGATTTTATTTTTTGTAACAAGTAGACTAGAATTGACCTTTGAATGAGCTTTTGTTTCTATGGCTTTGCCCGCTGATTCGAGTGAAATTGATATCAGCAGGTCTGTTTAGGTTTTCAGTCTGTGCGCGGTTCGTCCGAGTTCGCGTTTTGGTCGGCCGAGTTCCTTGTCTAGGATTTCAAACAGCGTTTTGGTCGGCCGAGTTTGGTCTTGAATCGGCCGAGTTTCTTTGTAGGTAAACAAGTAGTGTTTCGATCGGCCGAGTTCCCCAGAGGATCGGCTGAGTTTCCTGCTGATCGGCCGAAGTTGGTCGGCCGAGTTTCAAAATCTGGAAGGCGATCGGCCGAGTTCCAGAGTGATCGGCCGAGTTTCTGAGCTGTGAGTGGCAGTTCAGGAAGAATGTAATCCTTTGTAGTTCTTGGCTTCAGGATTTCAGGTTTGGCCTGGTCCAGTTGGTAGGATGCGTTATTAGGATCTAATGAATCCTATCAATAGCATAATAAGAATAGAATTGGAATAATTAGACCCACATCAGAGTAAGAATGTACATACAGTAAGATGTTGAAACATATGGGCAAGATCAGAATAACTAAGAATTAGTCGAAACTGATATCTGAGGTTCAACTTTGGGGTCTCAAATGTGAAACCCTTAATTGGGAATAATAGAACATGATAAGAAGTTCATAATCAGTTTATTGATTAATATTACATGAACTATACATATGAAATATAGAAAAGATATGTGAAATGTATGTATGTATGGTTCAAGATAACAAGAATTAATCATGAAGAATGAATCATATAATAGCGTATAATGGTTTTATGAAATCTAAAGCAGAGGCTAAGTAGAAGAATAGAGTGAGCTTTCAATAGGTCCATAAAAGTAAAAAGGATCGTATGAATATGTAATTCATAAGACTAGAACAACAAACTAGTTTCTAAGCAAAGGACATAGGTGTAGTTTAACAAATGAATAAGTCATACAAAGGTAGACTGTGTTCAGAAGAGAAAAACTTGATTGAAAGAGAAATTATGTTTGACCCATGCATGATCCACTTGATGTAAAAATGAAGAATATGTAATGTATTCAACATGAGTAAAAACTAATAGAAGGACTATTAATTTAGAATGTTAACTTCACAATAGTATAAAGATAAAGGAGGAAATAGGTGCAACATGGTATACATGACCATACATATGAATAAGCAACATGGTCATAAGAAGAAAAATTTAGAATTAAAGATGACAGGTTAAAGAGTAGTATAGGGATAGAGGACTATGAAATGTAAGAAAGGGTTTGAAATATGATGGAGTAGTTATAAAATAAAGAGGTTGTGAGATTCAAGCAAGTGCTAATTAATCAAATATCTCTGTTGATAACTAAGTAAATATGCATACGAGAACGTATTAAGGGAATGTTTGAATACAAGAATTCCAAGTCTTAAAATCATCTTCTCTTTCATATATTCCTTAATGAGAGCAAGGTGGGAATGAAATGATAAGAAAATGAATCATACATGGTGAATAACTACCTTGGTAGGGTCATCTGGTGATACGGTTTGGATGATGTCAGAACATATGGAGAGATACCCTGAACAAGGTAGTCATACTTATTCACCCATATTAATAGAAAGGGATGATAATTAGATTGTTTGGACAAGTAACCCTAATGAGGTGTAGCTTGTTATACCTAGCTCTAATATAACTGAGTGATGGTAATTGAGTATGATTAATGCTTGAATGACTGATACAATTGTGTGTGGTTGAAACCCTAAAATGATATAATATGATGGTTACACTTTGATTTGTGTGTGGGCCTATAACCCACAGAACCCAGGATCGAAACAGGATAGTATGGAATGAGGTGGTAATGCTTCACCTCATGCATCCATGACCCAATGGGGATGCCAAGAGTAGTATTTTGCAATTGATTGTTGAATTTAGTCTTTTAATTCAAGACTGTTTTGCTATTTGAGTAGCATGTTATTAAAGTTTAAAACAGCATGGTGAACTTGCTTTTGTCACTTAAAGGTGATACAGAACAATAGAACTCTCTGAGCAGCATAAGTTGAGATAGTTGTATCAGGGTATCAGAGTTGCGCAGTGAAAGCGTGGTGGTTTATCTTTGCATTCTATGTTTTTCTGTGGCAAAAAGAATTTGCTTGATATCATTGAGAACTATTTGAAATATGTTGTGATTTAGTAAAGAATTAAAAGATCTAATGTTGAAAACTACATTCAGGTATGAAATACAAGAGTATAATGACATGGAAGGCTTTAGAAGCTTAGAATAACCTTGAATGTATCTTTCTTATAGGTTTATGTTTCGAGGACGAAACATTCTAAGGGGGGGGAGAGTTGTTACGACCCCATCTGAGCTTAATTGGTAAACTAGGGTTTACCTAGACACTTGCAAAGATTAATTGGAATAAGCATTATTGAAATCTAATTAATGACGATAAAACAATTAGGATGTTTTAACTATGATAAGAGGTCTATATATCCTTTTGTCTTGAGAATTAGGGTTTGAGAAACATAAACCCTAATCGGCCCAAAATAGGGTTTTAATGATGCATGAATACAGAATTTGATAAGTAGAATGTCTCACTAAATGATTTTTAGTATTTTATGTGTAACTTTGATTTACTTCAAATTTGGATATGATTTAGATATATAAAATGTGAACAACATTGGAAAATATCAGAATTTTTGAAGAATGCTCTGACCTGTTTGTCGGCCGAGTTTCAAACTCGACCGATCACATTTCCAGAATTTTACAGCAGTGTGGTAATTGAATTTTATCTTTTTATTGGTATATTCAATTGATCTCAAATTTTAACAGTATTTGATAAATACAATTTTAGACACTCTGTTAAATTGGCATAATTTTTGGATGACTTTTGAATCCCTACAGTAAGGGTGTCGGTCGAGTTTGTGTAGGACAAACTCGGCCGAATATATTCTGCAGACTGCAATATAGCAGTGCACTGTTCGATTTTTAATTATTTATTGGTAACTCCAAATGATCCCAAATTTTAACTGAAGCTTTATAGAACAATTATAAACAACGTGCTAAATTCTCATAATTGTTGGAGAAGGTTTGATCTCTGAAATAAACGAATTACAGTAACTTTTGTATAACTGAATATTCAGCCTATATAATTAAAGTTAAGTGTTGGGTCAATATGCAATTGACCCAAGCAGCTCAATTGACTTATATGAACGACCACACACACAAGCAGCTCTCATTCTTCGTCATTCATTCCAGAGAAACGAGCTCCTAGAGAGAGAGGGAGAATTAGGGCTTGAGTGGAGAAAGTGGGGGAATTGCTGAATTAGGGTTTTGCGATTCCAGGAAGGATGAAATCAAGTAAGTTCGGATTCCTTGCATAGACTTTTATGGTGAATCTTCTCTCTTATGTCAAGATTCCGTCCATGCTCTGATTTGAACCAAGAGGATGTCGAAATTCCCTCTTTTCTCACCCTTTCTTCATAATCCCTCTTTTTCAAGGTTCCCGAGTTGAATGGAAGAAGAATTGGGAGATTTGCTAGGGATTTGAGGGGAATTCGAGATTTCCCTGAGTTGAGCTGCAGTTTTAAGGTGTTTTCACACCTTAGGGTGAGTGGGTTCTTCCTTCAAACATTCTAATGCACGAATTTGATTATAACATCCAAATCCCTAAATGCTTAGCATGCGAATTCTAAATCCTGAATTGTCCATTTGATTTAAGTTATTGTAAATTGATATGATATGGATTCCTTCTCTGTTTGAATGACTCCTAAATGGTAGATTCATATCAGATACGTATACAACACTTCCTAGTGAGGATGCTTTTAGATTTATACCAAATGATGTAATTAGGGTTTGACTTAATTGAGATATCGCTAGAGTTTCAACCTTATTGAAAAGGGCTAGTAATCCTATAAGTGGTTAGTATGTACCTCGTGGGTTATCTTAATTGAATCTTATTCTGGATACATGATATCGCAGTGATGATATGGAAAACCTAAATTTAGTTAAAATTTCCATGGTTTCATGTCTATATTGATTGCATACGATTTGTTGGAAACAATATTTATTTTGTGAATGCTTATATCCTATGAAATCCTTATGAGAGCCATGTGACAAGTGAATGAGGTAAATGAAAAGGTGAATGAGGCAAATGCAACCCTAAGAGTAGGGTGTTGGCATGTGATGAATGAATAAGGCAAATGAAACCCTAAGGATAGGGTGTTCAATGAATCATGCTATGGTAATATGAAAGGTCTCGATATGAGATGTGGTGATGCTTAATTGTTAAATTGTATGTTCTAGTGCATTTAACTTTATATGCTTGTTCTCCCTGAAATGATATTAATATACTGCAGGGCTTCTTATATTTCAATACATATCTCGTAAATTGCAGGTGTTGAGATATGACATGCCCTAGAAAGGGATGTTACTGAGTCATGTTTAAAGATGACAAATGATGTAAATGTGTTTTCAAGTTATGTTAGGAATGTGAAATAAGTATGAAATGTGTTTTTCCTGTTTAATTATTTATTTGTTAATCAAGTATAGACCTAGATGCCCTAACGCCGTAGAACCCCTCGTGAGGTCTGCACCTTGGGGTGAAACGACCTACCTAGCGTGTGTCTAGATGGTCGGTGACTCGTGTTCAACAATAATCCGTGTGTGTGTCACGGTGGCACGAGGGCAGAAAAGCAGTGTTTAACAATAATCCGTGCGTGTGTCACGGTGGCACTGGGAAAAAGAAAGAAAACTTGGTTATCTAACACAATTCGTGCAGCGTCACGAAGGTAACCCTGTGACTCTCCGCCTGTGTGCTCAGGTTTAAGGAGGAGTCTAGAGTACACTCTTTGAGAGTGCAGTGAGGCCGTGAGAGCCTGAGAGTCCTGACGCAGACCAGGACAGCAGTCAGACTTAGCACTTCCCGGGTGTGTCGCTAAGTCTTGTACGGTGGGGCCGTAGCATGGACTTGTTGCGGACCTTTATATGCAGAGTACACTGCATATATTTAGGGCATAATCTAAAATATGATCATATAGGTTCACAGAGTTACTTATAAATGAAAGAGTTAAGAATGACTAGAGCATAGTTTTCTAGTAGTTATTCTTTGGATGCAATATTTATATTCTTTGCTATTTCAATTATATTGCTTTAGAACTGCTCAGTGTAGTATTTATTGTTGTTAAATTTCATATCGTTTAATCAAATTATATCTTTGATCACATTAGTGCATTAGTCTGTTTCCATGAAGTATTCATTCACTGAGCGAGTAGGCTCACTCCTCTACTCAAACATTTTAGGGTTAATCGCGTGGACTTGAAGATGATCAGAGCGTCAGAGTAGATCTGCGACAGGAGTCAAGTATGAGATTAGTTGAGTCAGTCGGTCCTTGTCACTCTAGGTCCTCAGTAAGAGTTTAGAGAGAGAGTTGTAATTACAATGTGTAATATTGTTCCTCTTTGATATGTATGCTAATTAACAAGGTTTATGTGCACAAGTTGTGAAAGACATCATGAATGTTAATATAGGTATCTTTACTATTAAAGTCTGATTAGTAAAAGAAATGTTCAGATTCCTTGTTAAGATGTTATGTGGTTCAATGCGATGAAACAAGAGTTTAAAAGAAAAAGAAAAAAGTTAAGGGTGTTCTTTGTGTTAAATATAAATCCTATCTTACGCCCTAATCTCATGATTTGAGGAAATTGTGAGATCGGGGTCTAACACAGGAGATCAATCTACAAAGCATACATTAAACAATTAACAATGAAATGGAAAGTTATATACAAGCCATGGAATTTTATAAGATGAACATGTAAGCATGGACAACGGGGCTAGTCCCCGCACCCCAATGAAATGGACTACTCACTCCTCATGATAGAAACAAAAAGAACAAGAGAGAGGGAAGATTCTACCATGGTCATGGTGAAGAAGATGTTCGCGGATCAGTGGAGAAATGGTCTTCTACACGATGGTGGGATAGATCTAGACAAGGAGGGGAAGAACACCAATACGGATGAGGATGATCTTCTCTCTCCTTCTTCCTTCTCTTCTCATGCTCTTGCTCGTGAGAGATGGAGCTGTAGATGACGGAGTATCAAGGACACCATAGATGTAGTCTTTGGTGGAAGAGATCATCTTCCTTAGCTGGGCACAGAGCGGAAGCTTGTCGACGTGGACCAAGCGGAAGCGATGCCTGAAATGAAGGAGGGGGTATGTAACACCCAGATTTTCATAACACATGAGCGGAAGCAATAATTTTTTCCCTTCATCTGGGAGTGTCAAAAACATGATAACCATTGCAATAAAAGTAAATGAAACACTTTGCAATACTGTAAAACTTATTCATACATAGCTTTTTGTCAACATAAAACTACATCATGTTTATGCATAAGTTCATAATAAAAAGATGTAGATACTTAGGATCATCTAGGTAGATGGCACCCCACTAGGAAAGCTTGAAAGTCTCTTAGGACTTTGCTGGTCCCTTTATTCTTCAATTGTTCCAAACCTGTGGACATCACGTCCCCAACCATGCATTGGGAAAGACAGTCGTTAGAGTAAGTGGCATGAGTATTCTAAAATGCACATTACTGAAGAGCTAACAATGTTACAATATATTCTTGGACATTATAAAACTGATAGCAAATGCTGATTAAAAACTAAAAACATAATATCTCTTGACTTCCTTAAACTCTTATCTTTGTACTCTATCTTTTCTGGAGACCTATACCATGGGTCTCATGACCTACACCAAAGTGTCTAGGTCATACTTATCTCATCTGAATTCCTCTCATCACACTCATGGGTGAGATTACAGACATACTCTAATCTAAAGTATCTTTTACTTATGATTTTTATCTGTTTGTGGCCACCATTATATAATAAGTCCTCCTCTGTGACACTAAAGTGTCCTCTACGGTGCAACACACCCTCTGTTGGCACAATGTGCCCTCTATTGACACCAAAGTGTCCTCTATGGTGCAACACACCCTTTGTTGGCATAACATGCCCTCTGTGACACCCGCAGTGTCTGGCGCAACGCGCCCTCTGAATCGTCCAGGGACTCTCTGGTGAGGACTTATTATATAATGTATTATGTGAAGGTTTTGAATTAATTATCTTAAGTCTATCTTTGCTAAACTCTGAATCTGAACTTATCTAAAACTGAGTACTAAACATGTACTTAGTTTTGAATCTGAAATCTGATTCTGAATCTTTGCTCTTTCAAATCTGAACTGAATCTGTTATGAAATTTGGATATGTATTTCAAATTACAACATAATTGAGATTGGGTCTATAACCCATATCATGTATCTTTATTCAAAATCTGGCTACTCACATAGTGAGTAGTCTAAGTCTGAATCTAAATCTTTTATTCTTAAGTTCTAACCTAAATCTATTACTTGATTTGAGCATGTATCTCATTATCTGGGTAAACTTTATTCTAAAACTCTGATTTGGTAAGATTACTTTATTATGCCAATTATATCATAAATGAGTCTAATGTCTTATGAGAAAGGATCTGACGTGAATATAGAAATACTAAGTATAAAAAGTATCTTAAGTCAAGCTTATAAAAGTATGATAAGTACAACATATCTAAAAATATCAATTCTGACAAGATGGTTCAATCCTTCTTATAAAATATGATGTTACCCATATGAACTTACATATTAAACCTTAAATATCAAAATAGAAATCTTATAAAATATTGTATTGCAACCTAATCATAACTTAATGTGTCATTATCTCATAATTCCATCACGAAATCATTCTTTTTAATACATTGTGATCCCAAAAGCACCTTTACTTCCAAAAGTAGAAATGTCTTAATATTCTAATATTCATATTCTTACATTGTAATTAAATTCTAGATATTATTCATTCTACGGAATCTAGTCTTAGATCTCTACATATGTATGTAATCTTAATGACATGTTTCTACTTGAAATATTACTACATAGGTATGACTATAAAGATGGGAAATCCTAATAACATATATGTACTTACATTCTTAAACCAAAGCTAATTCAAATCATAAACTAAGTATGGATGCATTACTACAATATCTTATCTTGAAATCTTATTCATTAGTTCCAAACATTTCTATGATAACTGATAGGAACATGATTCTTCAACTTTCTCATAGACTTGGTCCATGAGTGACAACTATTTTGAGCAACATATCACTATTTTAGACTTTGGGTATCTACACTTGCATAAAGATAGAAAAATGAGAATAATATAGTTTGTAAATCTTAACATTGAAGTCTTAGAACATTAAATCACATAGATCATGAAACTCTTATTAGGAGACATGTAAACATATTGAACATAAACTATGAGTACTCATGTGCATGAACCACTTACCTCTTATGCTGATGGCATCTAATAAAAATAAATCTTGATTCCAAGTTCCATATCTTTAATAACCTGGATATCATCATAGTTTATTAGTCCAAGTGTATGTTCCCTCTTTCCATTTCTAAATCTCACACCCCACTTTCCTAACTATATATACCAACTTCGGGTTCTTAAACATAACTTTATACTCACCATAAAATCTTGGCTTTGAAATTAAAATAAACTCTTATTATGTAGTTACTATAATCTTTATACTCAACATAAATCGTCTTATGCACTAATATGAACATATAATTCATATAATGAGAATAATTACCAAGCATAGTCACATATTAGAAAACTTACTGACTCAATTAGGAAATCACAATATAATACCACCATGTTAATAATATTGGACCTAATTAGCCATACATATACCACTTATTGCCAAGATAATCATCTAATACCCTCACATAATGGTCACTCAGGTCCAAAACTACATACTAATGTGATAACACAAGAAAATCCATCAAATCTCTAGAAAAGTAATCATACAATGTAGTAAGATCATGTATTAAAATATTGGGTCATAAAAAAATCATATCATGGGTAAAATACCCAAAATACCCTTATTAGGATTTATATCAAAAATCTCATTAAAACTTCATATATGAAAGATCAGGCTCTAAAGTAATGTTAAACATATCAAAATACACCATTAGTAAAATTTGTATGAATTTCTAAAGTCGTTTACTATTTTTAATTGGCAAAACATCAAAATCATATAGTTTTGTCTACCCAGAATATAATAATTAGAAGATGTCAAAATCAAACTCTGGAACTATTTTTATAAGATAGTACACTCAAATAGCTTTCCATAGGTACCTTGTTTGTCCCAAACCGAGATCTGTAGCTCAAGATATGAATTTTAGAAGCTTACCTAGCCTTGCGCAATCTCGGCCATCAAGATTTGATCTGGAGGCTAGGGCCTCATGCCCATCTAGGGCCGGCGCATCCTCCCGTCTTCTTCTACCTCGTGAATCCCCTGTTCTGAGTTCAGGAACAGAGCATGGTGGCACCAGCCATGGGATCCCTATTCAGACCACCACCGTGCAAGATCCAGTTGTCAATGACTCCGAATGACTCTCCCTAATCTTGGCGACACTATCTCTGCGTGCAGGGTGGTCAAAGTCGAAGCTCCTTGGCTCCACGGAACTCACAACCCCCCTACGACCGCCGCTTATACCTCTCCATTGGTTCTCTCTTGTCTCTCGACTTCGAGCCAAAACCCTATCTATGGACTCGTCTAACCCTATCTACATAGATTCTAAGGCTTTTATAGCCTTTTGCTGTCCGAATCTTGGGCAAGAATCCTCCGCTTGGAGGACTTGGGTCCGAAAACAAGGGTGCGGCTCTCAGTCTGCAAGGACTGATTCACCCCCTTTTTATTTTATTTTTATTTATTTCTTTTGCATAAAAGTCCATTTTATAGAAATATTTGTATATCCCAATTCATAGCTCCGTTTGATCCCAAAATTTGGGAGATACATAGTATTCTAATAATCTTTACATTAGAAATACATCAAGTCAAAACTAATTAGATAGACCCTCCAAATTTTCCTTTTAGATAAAAATCAGATAATTACTAATTTAATCACCTAGGCCACTATATACATCAAAATCATCTGAAATATCTCCCACCATCTTATATTCTAATTATTATTCTATTAAAAATATTTTGAGCATTCATTATGACCACAAAATACTTAATTCTCAATTTGTACTCCAAGGACCTATTTGTAGAACTTAATTGGTCCAATATGGCTGGAATTTGGGCTCTAGGGCACATGGCCCATCCATTAGTATTTCAAAGGGTCCATGAGCTTAATTGTATTCCAAATCATGAAAATAAGTCTTCGACCAATATAATTTCTCAATTGAAGCTCATGTATGACATAGGTGATCAATATTTCTTTAGTTACATAACATGAAGACCTAAGCTAGGTCTAAGGCTCAAGTCATGAACTGGACTCATCATATTATATATTCATCACCTTATTGTTCATAGGAATAATTCATTTATATTCATATACAACTGACTACAATCATACACATTTAAGTCATTATGTGTGTATTGGTTGATCAGATGACTTGTATTACACATTTTGTGAACTTAATTACATACCTAGCTATGGTTACATTCATTACGTCTCTTGGCATGCCTTTACTGAAAACCCCACATTAAAGACTTACTTTAGCTATGAAATTGAGGATGTTACATGGTCATCTATTTATAGGTGCAGATTTGGAGAGCACTGACTTAACTGCCTCGGTCAAGGTGCTTGTATGCTGTGGTCGCGGTGGTGTTCTACGGTGGCACTGGTGTACTATAGTCGTGATGAGGTGTCATTCGTGGTACCTTGGCCTCGGCCCGACCGTACCGAGGTGGGTCCGATCATGCTGAGTGTCAATCGACACTACATCTTAGCTGCAGTCGTAGTGATCTTATTTATCACGTTTGTGGTCATCTTCTTTGTCGCGGTCACGACCCTCATGGAACTAACCCACCCCCACGGGGGGTGGTGGTGGTATTGCTATGGGTTGATGGGCCTACGTTGATGAATCCTCTAACTGATGAGGATGCTTTCTGATGAAGGGATAGGACATAGACTAGTGGGACCACCGTCTCCTACACTGGTGCACATAGTGTAATGCTTAATCCTGCAATGGAGACAAATGGATTTGATCAAAACTCTATGTAATCATTTGAAACTAAGGAAATTTGTATAAGAGAAAATTCAGGGGGTATATGAGAGCTTTTAATGCAAAACTGGGCCAAAAATGATGACTAAAACTAAGATGAATATGCATTCATCAAAACACCCCAAACTTAAATGCTGCACGTCCTCGAGGAACACAAAATCTGAAATAGTGGCCAGTTGAATACTTTCAACTCTTGTGATTGCCTCATCTTCACATCACGTTTGTTTCTCTTTTTTTTATGGCTGATCATATCATCATCCTGAGATCACTGAAAACATCTTACAATATCTTCATTCCTGAGTTCGTTTCCCAAAAACACTTCCTCCCAACTTTCTCCAACATCAAGCATGTTTAAGAGCTTCGTAAGAGTCCAAAGATACCCATAGAACAATAAGTGTGCATCTAATCTGACACTGGTGGTTTTCAATAAAGTGGCAAAAAAGAGGCATTCATTGTGCATGTAGGTGGAAAAGGGAGTGAAGGGGGTACAGAAGGAAGTAGTAAATCTCTCCTCTATGTGGTAGCAATTTCATTGATTGCAACCCTTTCTTTATACAAATCTCTCCTCTATTAGATTCGATATTGCATTTTTTTTTCTTGTGTGCACATTATCATCTTTTCTTTTTCATTTTGGTGATACACCCCTATTATATAGAGAGGGGTATGGAAGAAGCAAATAAAAAGATGAGTGGTGTGCCACCCCGAACTTAGGGTTTGACACTATTTTTTTTTAATTTATGAGAGAACCGCCCCCGTAGAAGTGCCACAATCGTGACCCCCCAGACAGCATAAGCTCTCGGGACATGAGAGGGTGTGGTCTGGTCACCCCTAGAGTAGCCCGACTGGTTACGACTCGGTAAGTCCAGATCAAGGACCCAGGTTTGAATCACGCCGAAGGCGCTCTGCGAAAAGTAACAGTGTTTGGCACTATTTTTATGGCTTTTTATTTCTTTTTGATGAATGGAGGCGTAAGAGGATAGTAGAAGAAGTGTCAAAGAGAGTTTAGATTATAATGCAACTTGATTTACAATTCAGTGCATCGAGTTGTTCTCCTTATCATACTATGCTCAAATAATGACTTGATGGGGATCTGGTGGTGACTCCATGCTATTGTTCCACTAGTCAGTTAGGAAGCACAATGTGTTTGATCCCTCTGAGTCTGACAGATACTCACCATATTCACTGAAGGATCATGATGTTAGGATTCAAAAGCTTCACATGGTGATTTCTAACCATTGGACATTTTTAGAAATTGTCCCTCTTGAGGCTTTGCTTCGAATGAGGAGGGTATAATGATTGAAAATTGCATGGAAAAAGAGACTAGATGGCTGGGTAATGGATTTGATTAAAATAAAAGCATCAAAACTTCATAAAGTTTCTATGAAAAACTAGTTTGAAAACTTAAAATTTTAAATTTTTTATAAAAATGCTTTAAAATTGCAATGATGGAATCTTAAGTCTGAAACAAATAGGTGTAGGTGGAAAGTTAAGTACGTACCACCCACCATCCACCCCAAACTTAGAAATTTACTCGTCCTGAGCAAACTCTAAATCTGAGATGGAGGGGAAAAACCATGCTGGTTGGACCGCATATGTGGTTGTCTTCATCTCAGCAATGTGTCCTCTATCTAAAATATCAAAATGAAAACTATCATAACTTAAGATTGCATCTTGCGATGCGATATCTATTGGGTGCAAAATTTTCTAATTCAAAATTGAAATTAAAAGCTAAGTTTAGGACCAGGTTGCCTCCCGACATGTGCATTTGTTTTAAGTCATTGGCTCGACATTCTTATTGCAATTTTCTGGTAAATATGCTGGTTTGGAAAGATTCAGTGATGCTTCAATGCTCATGTCAGCTGTGGTGAAATATCTCTTCAAGCGTTGGCCATTTGCCACAAACTCCTAATTTTTCACTCCATAAAACAAAGGCACCATGTGGGTAGATTCTCTTGATAGTGTATGGTTCAGACCAGTGAGAACAAAGTTTCCCAGGGAACAATCTCAATATTTAGTTAAATAGTAGAACTTGGTCTCCCACTTGTATGTCTTTCCTTTTCAGATGACCATTATGCCATAACTTTGTGTGTTCTTTGTAAATTCTTGAATTCTCATAGGCTGTCATACAGAGTTCCTCTAGCTCTTGAAGTTGCAGAACCCTAGCTTGGCCAACTTTATTCATGTCAAAATTCAGTTTTGATTGCCCATCAAGCTTTGTGTTCAAGTTCTAGGGACAGGTGACATGATTTTCCATATATTAATCTAAAGGTAGTTGTTCCAAGAGGAGTCTTGAAAGTAGTTATGTAGGCCCACATGGCGTCATTGATTTTAACTGATCACTCCTTTAGATTTCGACCTACTATCTTTTCCAATATAGCTTTGAGTTGATGGTTTGACACCTCTACCTATCCACTCATTTGCAAATGGTAGGGGGAAGCTACCTTGTGCTTTACATCATATTTTCTCAATAGAGCCTTGAAACTTCTTTGTAGGAAATGGGAACAAACTCCAAAATGGGGAAAAATAATATTCTAAACATTTTGATGACAAGTTTCAAATCACTAGTGATAATGTTGGTATGTATGCCCTGAGAGCCAATCATGGGATGATTGGTGGGATACATTAAGATTGATTTGATAAACATCAAAGGCAAGCTTCCAATTCTTTTTGGTTGAGTCATATGAGATAGTGATAGAATAGATTGAATGTCTAGAGAATGACAGTACTCAATGACGTATGCTTTCAAGTTGAGGACCTGAACGATGAGATCATACGGATGCTAAGAGTTTGTACATTCTTGTTATGTCCCTAGTCGGATGTCATTGTGGAAGGTAGATAGACAACAATGACACACAAGGCTAGATTGGGGTGTTGGTTGATGACAGAATCTCATTAGTCATGATATAGAGATATCAAACCAAACACATAGGTACTTGTTAGAGAACAAGTGTACCAGACAGACCCACCGTGAGTTTGACACATGGAACCATGACATGGTAGTCACAGTCAGTACTCACAGTGATGGTGGTGAGTGTGATTGTTTGACCTGAAATCACTACACTCAACACATGTCGTTGGGCACACTTTGACATCATCAAACACAGTCCTGAAACATGGGTTGTTATAAAGGTGATGATTGGGTGGCTTTGACACATGGGGCTTTTGAGGGGTGAGTGATAGATATGGGATTTATCCCTCCTGAGGGAGTTTGATATCCAAGGCCACTTGATGAGTAGGATTGAAATAGGCATCCACACGCATGTGTGAATCAGTATGTGATATTGATGTCTTACATATCTCCTCCAATCTACTTTGAGATCAAGAAATTGAATGAACATTGACAGGATGACTATTCCATGCCTTGAGTTCATTCGGGATATCAGTGACAAAGGAATTATACATTCGCTGTAACACCATTCATGGATTGTAGGATTGAAAGTTGTTCTCCAACTTTCTATTTCACTTGGGTAGCACTGATGTGTGACTAGGCACCGCTCTTTGCTTGTGAAGTCATAAGTGTTATGGACTTTCACTGCCAACGTGAAATGGACCTGCAGGGTGACACACATAGGATTTAACCTGGAAGATGAGTTTTTTCCACAAACAATGTTTAGATTGATTACTAAAGGAGTTTAGTAGTTTAATTAAACACTCAATCAATTGATAGCTCAGTATCATAATGTTCAATGTGTTGGACACATTGATTGGAGTATCGAATTGATTGAAACTACAATTGACTGATTATGCACAATATGCACTCCCAACCGATCGGCTCATGTGATGAACCGATCGGCTCAGCTTAGTGAACCGATCAGCTGAGGTTGTGAGTCGATCGACTCATGGACAGGGTGAAACAATCGCTTCAAGTGTTGAAACAATCGGTTCAACTGTTGCAACCGGGAAAGTTGGGAAAGTAGGATTGGTGAGAATTTTCCTTTCATTTCATTTGCCCAATTTGATTGGAATAAGGATTGGTATTTGATACCAATTAGAAACAAAAGATGGAAAGTCAATCGGGAACTGACCGAGACCATGAACTGACCGGTTCAGAAATGAACCGACTGGTTGAGGTGTCCCAACCGATCGGTTGAGGTGTCAACCGACCGGTTCAGGTCCCCAACCGACCGTTTCATTTGTGAAATGATCGGTTCAGGTTGCGAGTTGGTTGTTTTTATGGAAAATCTCAAACCCTTCTAGTCCTTCTTTTAGTCCTGCATTACCTGAGATAGAGAACCTTGTCCCATGACCCTCCTATATATATAGGGGTATTGGGGGCTTCTCAAAGTACAACCCAGTGCAACCAGTTGCTCTGTGAAGTTGTTGTTCTCTCTGGTTTTGGTAACCGAGAGAGAGCCCGAGCAAGTGCTACCTGATAAGGGAGGAACAACAAGAGAAAGACAACTGCAGAAAGCAATTGGTGGCAGGAGAGTGTGTCGGTGACTAGTACGCTGACAGGAGGGTGCGACTCCTTCCAATTCCTTGTGGGACAAGGAGATTGGAGTTCTAGGTGGTCAGTGTGGACTACTTCAGAGGCGGGAGGTTTCTACTGCTAGGAGGACAACCTTCAATCCCGTCAGTCCCGGTGCGACCAGGAGCTGCAAAGACACCATCCAAGATAGGAGGTGAAGACCGCGCAAGGCGCGAGGTATTGTCGCCGAGCAAGCCTCGGGACAAGGTATGATTCCACAAACCATCCTTTCCTAATGTATAGATGTTGACACGTTTCCTTGTTCTGGGTTTGGGGAGAAGAATTTTTTTTGTTTCCGCTGCCTTCTCTACCTCTCCTAAAACCCAATAGTGGTATCAGAGCCACGTCAACTGCTCTATACTTTAGGATTATCGATATGATCGATTTTGATTTGTCGGCTTTATTTATTGCATGCGATGTGAATAAAATTGGCTTTATACATGTCCAATCCTAAATCCACAAATCCCAATTTACATATATGATATGTATTATGAATGCACTCGATACGCTTCACCCTTAAATGAGTTTTGTGGTGGATGTACAGAATGGTTATGGCCAATAAATCCTATATGTGTATGGTTGTATGTGGTTGCTTGCATCCCGGTCTGCGCACCGATCTTCTTTCTCCTATTCCTGATGTAACTCGAAATAATTTGAGATTTTTTTCCTACCTTTGCTCCCCTCGAATGTAACTCGAGGTTTCTCCTTTTACAATGTAAAATAGGATAGAATTTTATTTCCTATTATGTCAAAGAACGGAGGACATCTGACGACAGCTGAGACGATCGGTTCAAGGAGTGAACCAATCGGTTGACATTCCAGACGATCGGTTCAAGGAGTGAGCCGATTGGTTGATGACCGGTTCGAGGAGTGAGATGAGCGGGTGGCGGACACGATGAGATGCACGATGACCAGGCGAACCGATCGGTTGGAGGAGCCAACCGATTGGCTGGTGGCACCCAGACGATCGACCAGATCGAGCAGGCTACTCATGTGATGAGTTGATTTACTCGGAAGGCAAAGCACAAAGTTCATCTTGTACAGGTTGCATGTGATGTAGACCTAGATGATCGTGATTCCTCTTGGCTCGAGGAATCACATTAGGATGGCCATAATCATCACTTTTATTGTTTCACATGTATTTTGTGGGATATAGCATGTATATGATACGTACTATATATTGTGGTGATTGGATATGTATATGTATATAAAAACCAAATCCCTCATTAAATATTAAGTTTTAGATGCCTTCCAAATGTGACACACGTGAAAAGCTTGATCGACCAAGTGTGGGCACACCTTAGCATGGTGCACCGTCTATCTCGTACAAGCGTGAAGGATGAATGTGTGGGTCTGCCCTAGCAGGGTGCATATTCATCGTGTTTGCTTTGGGTCGGACTTAACAAGGTGATCTAGATGGGATCTATTACCTTGAGGCATGGAGATGATCATGGCAATGAGTTGCATAAGACATCTTATCAAGAGTTGCATATGATGCAATTGGCAAGAGTTGCCTACTTGAGAGATCTAAGTTGTGGGTGACAGCCCTAGCTGGTTCATGACTTAGAGGATTTCATGATCTTGCCCACTAGAAGGTTGTACGCTGCAATCTTCCAAATTGATGGTGAGGGCTATCAATTTGAAGTAAAATAGTGGGAGCGATAATTAATTAAAGGCCTAATTATATTGTCAACTTTTCAAATCAATCAAATAAGTCAAAAATGAGTTTTTGGACTAAAATTGCATATTTTCCTTTTTGTAGTACAAATGGAAACAAACAACAATCACTTTTCTTTGCGATCGGTCCTTGAAAAGGACAAGCTAAATGGGACAAACTTCCATGACTGGTATAGGACATTGAGAATTGTTCTCACTCAAGAGCGTAAGCTCTATGTCCTGGATACTCCAATTCCAGAGGAACCTTCTCCTAATGCACCAAAGGCAGAAAGGGATGCTTACAAGAAGCATTCTGATGATGCCATTGATGCAAAGTGCTTGATGTTATGCTCTATGAACCACGAGTTGCAGAGACAACATGAGAACATGGGTATCATTGAGATGATTCAGCATCTTAGAAACATGTATGAAGATCAAGCACGACAAGAGAGATACAATGTCTCAAGGGCACTGTTCAAGTGCGTCATGACAGAAGGAGATCCAGTTGGTCCACACACACTCAAGATGATTGGGTATGTGGAGAACCTACAAAGACTGGGATTTCCACTGAACCAAGAGTTGGCTACTGACATGATACTGCAATCGTTGCCAGAATCCTACAATCAGTTTGTGATGAACTACAACATGAACAACTTTGATAGGCCACTGTCAGAGTTGTTGGGCATGTTGAGGACAACTGAGATACAGATGAAGAAGGACAAGCCTAAGTCTGTGATGGTGATCACGAGCAAGAAAGGCAAGTCCAAGCGCAAGGGCAAGGGAAAATCTAAGAAAGGTTTTGATGCTAGCCAGGAACCCAAGTCGTCTTCAGCTCTCAAGGCCAAGGGAGGCGTGACCAAGAAAGGCAATTGCCACCATTGTCAAAAGCCAGGACATTGGAAAAGGAATTGTCCTCTCTATCTGGAAGAACAAAAGAAGAAGGAGGCGACCAACGTCTCTACTTAAAGGTGTCATGAAAGTAAACTTGTAACACTTTTGAGGTATATGATACCAAGATGTAAAGTGTAAAGCACTCATAATTGGGGAAAGTGTTTCCACCATAGATAGGAGTACTTTAGTTTATTTTTAGCCTAAAAGGCATGTAATACAGTTATGAACTGCTATTTCATATTTTCCAATAGATAGAAACACTTTATTTTTGCATATTGTATGATAATGATGGCAATCAATAAAGAGATGTTTCAATCTTAAAGATATTATGTTTGTGGCAATGTCTTGTTTATCTTGTGATACATGGTATGCATAAGATAAAATGATACCTAAAGTTATTGATAACTCAAACAATCAAACTAGCATCAATCCTGAGAAATTCATTTCTAGTTTCCATATGATGGATAAATCTAGACTCTTTTGGCTGGATAACCAGTAAGAGGCATGAATCTCTTGGACATGATTAATCAATCTTCACTAATGGTAGTGGGAGAATGATTATCCTATTAGGTATAATACATGTGATGTATTTACATACCTATTGGAGTAAATGCTAATACTTCAAATGGTGTTTAAAAAAAAAACCAAAATGAATATCTTGAAATGTTCAAGGATATCATAGATGAAGTATGAATTTGGTAAAGTGTTAATTCTTGATGAGATCAATGAATGAAATACTTAGACCAAAATGGTTGAGATCCTTATGAGTGATTATGATAGTATATCATAGTGAGCTCATGATTAAGGCATAGTGATGTCTAAATCAAAAAGGGAGTCATACTCTAAGGTGTTAGAGAATGATTATCAAATAACTAAATTCTTCTTAAATAAAGAATACCCTACACTAATAAAGGACATTAAGAATCACAAAGGTTGGGAGTTCTTAAATCCTTAACAGAAACACCTCGATCATCTATATGATGAGTTGTTCATGAGATGAGTCAACTATCTAGATGAATATGAGGAACCGAATTTTGAGTTATGGTAGATGACCATTACATCCTAAATGACTTCCATGTAAACCATAAGGTATGACCTTGATGGTAGCACTCATTGGGATGAAATCCATAAGTGCGAATAAGTCTTAAGTGTTAAGACACATGGATAACATTTTGAGAAGGATGATGCTTATTGATTGCAACTTAATGACTAAGACATTTGGCATATGGATACTAAAACTGCATTCCTATGAGGAATAAAACAAGGATGTGTACGTGACACAACCTATAAGGTTTATGAATCCACTAGTGCAAATGAAGTCTATAAGTTTCAATGGACTAATCAATGTGATTGATTGAGTACAAGCAACTCAGAATTAGATCTTTACTTTGATGATATAGTCAAAGGGTTTGACTGATATGTCAAAGATAAAGAAGGGATCTGTGATTTAGTGGGAGTGTATTCACATTCCACATGTTGATGTGAAATGGAAATGTTCTAGAATGGAAATCCAAAGTGGAAAATTATCTTTAAGGAAGATAGAGATGTTTCGTATGAGATAGGAATAGAGATCTATAGAGATAGTTCTCGAAAACCTCTTGACCTCAAAAGAGAGAGCATACATTGGCAATCTGTACTGAAGGGTTCAGTATACACAGAATCAGTGGGAGAAAACTTGTCCATGATAAATGGAGTTAGTATCCCAAGGCCAAGTGTCCAATTCTTATGAAGAATGGGAACACTAAGAATAGATATGGATCTATCATGTATGTAATCATCCCATTATCTTGCGTGTATCGACATGGCAAGAACAAAATGCATTCATCATCTTGTATGTAGGACATGGCAATATGATGTGCTCATCCTGATAACTTGTGTGTAAGACATGACGAGTGGATGTCTGTCTACTTCCAGTAAGGGTTACTAGAATACCATGAGAACTTGAAAATTACTTGTGAAGTACTAGTTCTATGGAGATAAGGAAGAGTTTGATGTAAAGAGTTACGTTGATGCGAACTTCTGAAAAGGACTAGAAAATTAATCGCAAAATATATATAGAATATATAAAGTGAAAGTTTGTTGATAACTAGAAGTGTTCCAATAAAACCATTTAAAAGGAAATGCCAAGTATCTATGCGTTAGAGAACAACAGTGGATACTATATGGGTCTGGAAGTTCATGAGATGAACTTGTAGATATTCCGCTCATTGATGACAAGCATGGAATCCTTGATCATGCAATGTGGCTAAAGGTTAGCAAAGGAATACTAGATTGCATATTACGGCAAATCCATCTCATACGTGTGACGTACAACGAAGATATGTGAGACATGCAATTTATACTGACTTTGGCAATGTGTTGCCATAACTCACTATGTTCACACTAGAGCACACTAACATGTGGGATATGTTTGAAGATCACTATGAATATGATTCAAGGGTGATTGGCTTGCAGTGCAAGTGGGAGTCTGTTGGTATGTATGCCCTGAGAGCCAATCATGGGATGATTGGTGGGATACATTAAGATTGATTTGATAAACATCAAAGGCAAGCTTCCAATTCTTTCTGGTTCAGTCATATGAGATAGTGATAGAACAGATTGAATGTCTAGAGAATTACAGTACTCAATGACATATGCTTTCAGGTTGAGGACCTGAACGACGAGATCATACATATGCTAAGAGTTTGTACATTCTTGTTATGTCCCTAGTCGGATGTCATTGTGGAAGGTAGATAGACAGCAATGACACACAAAGCTAGATTGTGGTGTTGGTTGATGATAGAATCTCATTAGTCAGGATATAGAGATATTAAACCAAACACATAGGTACTTGTTAGAGAACAAGTGTACCAGACAGACCCACCATGAGTTTGACACATGGAACCATGACATGGTAGTCAAAGTCAGTACTCACAGTGATGGTGGTGAGTGTGATTCTTTGACCTGAAATCACTACACTCAACACATGTCGTTGGGCACACTTTGACATCATCAAACGTAGTCCTGAAATATGGGTTGTTATAAAGGTGATGACTGGGTGGCTTTGACACATGGGGCTTTTAAGGGGTGAGTGATAGATATGGGATTTGTCCCTCCTGAGGGAGTTTGATATCCAAGGCCACTTGATGAGTAGGATTGAAATAGGCGTGCGCATGCATGTGTGAATCAGTATGTGATATTGATGTCATACATATCTCTTTCAATCTGCTCTGAGATTAAGAAAGTGAATGAACGTTGATAGGATGATTGTTCCATGCCTCAAGTTCATTCGGGATATCAGTGACAAAGGAATTATACATTTGCTGTAACACCATTCATGGATTTTAGGATTGAAAGTTTTTCTCCAACTTTCTATTTCACTTAGGTAGCACTGATGTGTGACTAGGCACCGCTCTTTGCTTGTGAAGTCATACATGTTATGGACTTTCACTGCCAACGTGAAATAGACCTGCAGGATCACACACATAGGATTTAACCTGGAAGAGGAATTTTGTCCACAAACAATGTTTAGATTGATTACTAAAGGAGTTTAGTAGTTCAATTAAACACTCAATCAATTGATAGCTCAGTATCATAATGTTCAAGGCATTGGACACATTGATTGGAGTATCGAATTGATTGAAACTGCAATTGACTGATTCTGCACAATCTGCACTCCCAACTGATCGGCTCATGTGATGAACCGATCGACTCAGCTTATTGAACCGATCGGCTCAGGTTGTGAGTCGATTGGCTCATGGACAGGGTGAAACAATCACTTCAAGTGTTGAAACGATCGATTCAACTATTGCAACCAGGCAAGTTGGGAAAGTAGGATTGGTGAGAATTTTCCTTTCATTTCACTTGCCCAATTTGATTGGAACAAGGATTGGTATTTGATACCAATTAGAAATAAAAGATGGAAAGTCAATCGGTCACTGACCAGGACCACGAACCGACCGGTTCGGAAATGAACCGACCGGTTGAGGTGTCCCAACCGATCGGTTGAGGTGTCAACCGACCGGTTCAGGTCCCCAACCGACTGTTTCATTTGTGAAATGATCGGTTCAGGTTGTGAGTTGGTTGTTTTTGTGGAAAATCTCAAACCCTTCTACTCCTGCTTTTAGTCCCGCATTGCCCGGGATAGAGAACCTTGTCCCATGACCCTCCTATATATAGGGGTATTGGGGGCTTCTCAAAGTACAACCCAGTGCAACCAGTTGCTCTGTGAAGTTGTTGTTCTCTCTAGTTTTGGTAACCCAGAGAGATCCCGAGCAAGTGCTACCTGATAAGGGAGGCACAACAAGGGAAAGACAACTGCAGAAAGCAATTGGTGGCAGGAGAGTGTGTCGGAGACTAGTACACTGACAGGAGGGTGCGAATCCTTCCAATTCCTTGTGGGACAAGGAGATTGGAGTTCTAGGTGGTCCATGTGGACTACTTCAGAGGCGGGAGGTTTCTGCCACTAGGAGGACAACCTTCAATCCCGTCAGTCCCGATGCGACTAGGAGCTGCACAGATACCATCCAAGACAGGAGGTGAAGACCGCGCAAGGAGCGAGGTATTGTCGTCGAGCAAGCCTCAGGACAAGGTATGATTCCACAAACCATCCTTTCCTAATGTATAGACATTGACGCGTTTCCTTGTTCTGGGTTTGGGGAGGAGAAATTTTTTTGTTTCCGCTACCTTCTCTGCCTCCCCTAAAACCCAACAGATAGTTGGTATGGTCTCTACCCATTTAGAGACATAATCCACCAAAAATAGAATGTAGTAAAATCCATATGAGGATCGGAATGGGCCCATGCAGTCTAGTCCCCAAAAGTTAAAAATCTCAACTTCCTGCCAGAGCTTAAGGGGCATCTCATCTCTTTTTGTTACGTTACCCACCCTCTGGAATTTGTCACATGATAAGACAAATTTGTAGGCATCCTTGGATATGATTGGCCAAAAGAATCCACATTGTAGAACTTTCAAAGCTATCTTGTTGGAACTCATATGACCTCCAACGGGGCCCGAGTGGCATTGATCTAGAATAAGCTTAGCTTCTTCCTTAGCGATACAACATCTGTAGAGACCATCAACACAAAGCTTGAAGAGGTATGACTCATCCCAATGATATTTCTTCACGTCGTGCATGAATTTCTTCAGTGCAATGACGATGCACTCAGGGTGGATGACCCGGTCACAAGGTAGTTCACGTAGTCCATGTACCAAGGGATAGCTTCTAAAGATTTCATGAGTTGTTCGTCTGGAAGAGTCATTCATTGGGATCTTTTCAGTGTTCAGGGTGTGGATACGACTCAAGTGGTCTGCCACAACATTCTCTGTGCCTTTTTTATCTCTTATATAAAGATTAAATTATTGCAAGAGGAGTCCATCTGATTAGCCTGGGTTTTGCATCTTTCTTTTCTTGGAGGTAATGGATTTCAACATTATTTGTGTAGACAATCACTGTGGAACCAATAAGGTAGGATCTGAACTTGTCAAAAGCATACACAACCACTAAAAGTTTCTTCTCAGTAGTTGCATAGTTCCTTTGAGATTCGTCAAGGGTCTTAGATGCATAGTAGATGACATGTTGTTCTTTTCTATATATTGGCCCAAAATAACACTGACTGTGTAATCACTGACGTCGCACACTATTTCAAATGGGTGCTCCCAATATAGAGCTCTGATGATAGGGTTTGATGTAAGGGCATGCTTAAGATTGTCGAAACACTTGATACATTCTTCATCAAAGTGATAATCAACATCCTTTCATAATAAGTTCATCATAGGCTTGGTTATCTTAGAGAAACCCTTTATAAACCTTCTATAGAAGCATGCATGACCAAGAAATGCACGGACCTCTCTTACATTAGTTGGGAGACCGAGTTTAGAAATCACTTCGATCTTTTCCTTGTCTACTGCCATCCCTTGATTGCTGACCCTATGGCCAAGGACAATGCCTTCTTTTACCATGAAATGACATTTCTCCCAATTTAGCACTAGATGTGCTTCTTCACATCGTTTGAGGACCATGGAGAGGTGCTTTAGGCATGAGTCATATGAATCCCCATATACAAAGAAATCATCTATGAAAACTTCCATAATAGTTTCAGTAAGTCCAACAAATATGGCTGCCACGCAACGTTGGAAAGTGGCAGACACATTATAAAGTCTGAAAGGCATCCTTCTAAAGGCATATGTTCCAAAGGGACAAGTGAATGTAGTCTTTTCTTGGTTGTCTAATTGTATGTGAATTTGATAGAATCTAGAGTAACCATCAAGATAGCAAAAATATTCCTAGTGATCCAATCACTCTATGACTTGGTCTAGGAATGGCATCGGGAAAAGATCCTTACGTGTGGCCTTATTCAATTTCCTATAGTCGATGCACATCCTGCAGCCAGTAATCATTCGAGATGGGATGAGTTCATTATTTTCATTCCATATCATTGTAGTTTGACCTTTCTTTGGGACAACATGTACATGACTTACCCATAGTGAGTCAGATATAGGATAGATGATTCATGTAGTGATCAATTTAATGACTTTAAGGTGGATGACTTCTTTCCTATTTGGATTTAGCTTCCGTTGATGTTCAACAATCAACTTGTGGTCTTCCACCATGGGGATTCTATGCATGCAAAGCGCTTGATTGACCTCGTTGAGGTCACTCATTTTGTAGTCGAGGCCTTTCTTCTTTCCCTTAATTCTGTCAGGAGTTTATCTTCTTGTTCAGATGTTAGGTCAGAATTTATGATAATTGGGCAGACCTTGAGATCATCCACAAACATTCCCTTGGGTAGGGGCTTCATTTCAGGGCCCTCTAGTTTCTCACATAGGTCTTTAGTTACGTTTAATGCCTTGAGTTCCTAAAATTTAGCTTCAGGATCTTCTTCTGATGTGTTGAGGTGGAGAACACAATTCTTTACTTGTTCGTCGATAGAGTCATTAGTAGTGGGGTTTATCAGAGACACTTCTAAAGGATCATCTGATTCATGATTCCCTTGCATGAGGAGTGACATTTTCTCTATACAATCAATCAAATAGACGTATTCTTGCATGCTTGTTCTTCACATACTTTCAAAGACTCTGAACTGGAGTATTTCCTTGCCCAATCTAAGGAGTAAGGTTCCTGCTTCAACATCAATCAAAGCTCTCACAGTGGCAAGGAATGGACAACCAAATATAAGAGGGTATATCGAGTCCTAATTTATGTACATGATGACAAAGTCACATGGGACATACGAGTCTTTGCCTACTTTGACTGGAACATCCTCAATGATTCCCAAGGGGAGAGTCATAGAATTGTCCGCAAGTTGTATGGTCATGCCATTTGGGAGAAGTTCTATGAACCCTAGCCTCTTGCAAAGGCTTAGTGGCATGATAGAGATGCTAGCACTGAGGTCAGCTAGTCCCTTATTACTTGTGGAGTCGCCAATATGGCATGAAATCCCAAAAGATCCTAGTCTTTTTACTTCTTGAGCATTTTTCTCTAAATAATATCAGAAGTAGTTGTTGCTAATTTGACTGTCTCATATTCTTTAGTTATATACTTCCTTGTGAGGATAGATTTTAAGTACTTCATGCAAGCTAGTATCTCAGCCAGCACATCTAGAAATGGTATATCAATATGAAGCTTCTTCATTGCTTCCTTCAACTTCATGAAATGAGTGTCAAGCCTTGTCTACTTTAGTCGATCTTGGAAAGGAGGAGGATGATTGTATAATGGTATAACTAGATCTAACGTGACTTCTGCTTCTGTTATGATAGGTTTCTTAGAACTTACTTTGTCTGCGTTATCAATCGTCAGTGGTTCTTTCGGTTGAGATTCATGTACTTCAATGTCTTGAACAATCACCAAGTCATCCTCGTCTGCCACTACTATAGATATCTTGATAGGAGGATCAGAATAGTCCTTTTCAGATTGAGTGGAAACAACTTTTAGTTGCTAAGGATGTTTAGGATTGTTCTCTGGTTGGCTAGCAAAAGCTCCAAAAGGTGGCTTGAGGCTAGCTGAAAGTTGAGCTAGTTGGGATTCAATAGCCTTATGATGGGCTTGCTAATTTGATATCATACTTTTTTGTGACTGTAGCATCTTCTCAATGGAAGATAGTTTGTCATCAGAAGAGATGGGACCAACTTGTTGTCCTTGTTGTAGTTGTTGATGTGTGACTTGGTTGAGATTCTAGAACTGAGAGGTTTTATGATATTGGTTGTAATTTCTATTCTGAAAGTTACCACTGAAGTTCCCTTGATTCCTAAAATTTTGTTGTTGATTATATTGGAATCCCAACGGGCCTCGTTGTTGATTATCTGAACCGAGTTGTTGTGAGTTTTCCACTCCCGAAGTATTTCCATACGGAAAATCAGGATGGTTCCTGTTATGATTTGGAATATAATACCCTTGACTAGGTATAGTGTGGATAGAATTCATATTTTCCATCTGACCATTAGCTCCTTGGGTACAAGCATTGCCCAGAACTACATCATAGAGAATTTACAAGCTAGAGTAGAATGATCGGTGCCTTTACATGATTCACAAAATGAAGAAGCTGACTTCACTTACTCTTGCTGTCAAGGGGGTGAGTGCCTCCTTTCATAAGTATTGAAAGACGATACAAGGTTGTATTTCTTGGCAACTAGTAGCTTTAGAGACTCGTCGATAGACTTGTACTCATGACTACTTTCTGCCATAGCTACCTTCAACACTCCTTTGCCTACATATCTACCCCAATTGGCTTGATTTTTAGCTCCAAGGGTGACAACCTTCCATGCACTATCATCACTTTGGCACTGTAGTTTCCTCCAGATGAGGAGTCTAAAAACTTCTTGATATCATCATCCACACCCCTATAAAAGATTTCAATGAGATAATTCTTAGGTATGCCATGGTGTGGACACTTGCATAGTAACTCATTGTATATTTTCCATACTTCTGCTAGGATTTTTCTAGGGACCTAAACAAATCATTTTATCCAGCCCCTAATATCATAGTTGAGGGAAGGAGGGTCAAATTTTTCCAAGAAAACATTTTGAAGTTGTTCCCAAGTTGTGATGGGGTTGCATTACAAGGAGTTATACCAACTCATGGCTCTATCTGCAAGGGAATATTTGAAGAGACAGAGGCTGATGGTGTCGTTTGTAACTCCATTCGACTTTGTCATAGCACACAAATCTATAAAACTTAGAAGATGTTCTTGACTATCCTCGCCTTGCTTACCATAGAAAGGGTTGTTTTGAAGTAGTGTAATCTAATGTGACTTGATCTCAAAGTTTGGAGCAGTGTTGGGAGGAGGTTACACTGGGTGTTGAACGTTAGCAGCCTTAGGGATTGAGAACTCTCTAAGGTCCTTTTATAACTCAGCTTGTTGAGCTACTGTTTGAGCTGTCTAGATTTCCTCTTGAACCGCAACTCGGACTTCTTGCATAAGACTTTCTCTTTGTGCATTAATGGCTTGAGTTACCTTCGGGCAATTTCCTCCTCTTGTGCCATCCTATCTTGGTTCTCTCTACTCTGATGATGAAAGGTTCATTCTATCTTAGGGTCAAAGCTAGCTGTAAGGCCGGTGTTGTTGGAGCGTAGCATGCACTAGTCTTTGGGGGTACCTAGGATGGAAAGATCTTTTGGGTAGATGAGCAGAGTAGAACCAAATTCAAGTATATGATCAATAGTATCAAAAGTGAAAGTAAAATCCTAGATTAGCCTCAATAGAACTAGATTTAACTAGATGATTCTGTTGTCCCTGACAACGGAGCCAAAATTTGATGTGGGTTTTACTGTACTAACAAATCCACCTAGGGTTGATATCCCTAAGTTTTTACAAAAACCTTGTGTAATAATACCACCTACAAGCAGACAAGTCTCATCACAATATAGTTAAGGATCAAATCCCAAGGGACAATGTTGTTAAGAATCTTTGTAGTCGAATCTAGTTGCATCAAGGCAAATATTTAGAACAAGGGTTGATTTGAGTTTAGTTAAACTAATTGCAAGGTAAGTAAAAGAGCGTGATTAAAACTGAGGTTAGATTAATGATGGGAATCACTGAAGTGGAATCAGGTTTCACCACCACTACACATGAAAACACATCTAAAACACATCCAAGCAAGATACAACTATCTAATGGAGTAGCAAACCATCCGTTAGGAAATAGAGTTTGCGTAAGCATCTCTGTAGGCTCAATGTCTCATTACCCACTGATCACACACTTACTACTCTAGAGATATTCCTTTGAAAGTTCTCGTCTGGGTATCAACCATGTTAATCGATATTCAAATGCTAAGTATTGAAGTTCTCACATCAAATGAATATAATGGATCATGCAAGGCAAGTGATCAATCCATAAAACATGCATTAAATGGTTAACAAAAAAATGGAAAGTTATATACAAGGCATGGAATGTTATAAGGTGAATATGTAAGCATGGGTAGTAGGGCTAGTCCCCGTACCCCAGCAAAATGGAATACTTGCTCCTCATGATAGAAACAAAAAGAATAAGAGAGAGGGAAGATTCTGCCATGGTCATGGTGAATAAGATGGTCACGACTCGATGGAGAAATGATCTTCTACGCGATGGTGGGGCAGATCTAGATGAGGAGGGGAAGAACATTAAGATGAATGAGGATGATCTTCTCTCTTCTTCTCCCTTCTATTCTTATGCTCTTACTCACGGGAGATGGATCTGTAGATGACGGAGTAGCCAGGACACCATAGAGGTAGTCTTTGGTGAAAGAGATTATCTTCTTGGCTGGGCACAAAGAGACATCCTATCAATGTGGATGGAGTAGAAGTGATACCTCAAATGAAGGAGGGGGTCATCTATTTATAGGTGTAGATCTGGAGAGCACTGACTTAACTACTACGGTTGAGGTGCTTGTATGCTGCAGTCACGGTTGTGTTCTATGGTGGTGCTGGTGTGCCGCGGTTACGGTACCTTGACCTCGAACCAACCGTGCTGAGGTGGGCCCGGTTGTGCCGAGTGTCAGTCGACACTACATCTTAGTCGAGGTCGCGGTCGTCTTCTTGGTTGCATTTGCGGTCTTTTTCTTGGTCACAGTCACAACCCTCTTCTTGGTTGCGGTCATGACCCTCATGTAACAAACCCACCCCCACAGGGGGGTGTATTGCTATGGGTTGATGGGCCTGCATTGATGAATCCTCTAACTGATGAGGATACTTTCTGATGAAGGCACATGCCATCAAAAATAGGGTCCAAATTATCAAAAGTTTCTTGGGACCTCTAGTCGGTTAGCAAGACCACCGTCTCCTACACTGGTGCACATAGTGCAATGCTTAATCCTACAATAAAAATGAATGGATTTGATTAAAACTCTAAATAATCATCTAAATCTGAGGAAATTTGTATAAAGGCAAATCCAGTGGGTATATGAGAGCTTTCACTGCAAAACTGGGCCAAAAATGGCGACTAAAATTAATACGAACATGCATTCATCAACCTAGCTTTGTAGCGGGTAGCTTCAGTCATAAGAATGGTTGATATCTATGCTAATGGTCGCTACCCTTAGTGGGCTCACCCTAACAATCACTACACATATGTTAACCATGTTGGTCTCTACATCTTGATTTATAACTAGTCGATACATAGTGCTATTTGGAGTAATGGTTTGAATAATCATAAATATGATGTTAAACCCTAACCAATTATATGAGCAACCTTAACCCTAATTTCAAGTGTATCATATATCTTACTTATTTTGCTTGAAGTAATTAGCATGAGATGATGTTTTCTCTCTCCTACTTGTGTAACCCTATCTTTGCATGTGAAATAAATGTCATAGCTAGTGATTGTTATGGTGTATATAAGATATGACACAAATGATGATAACGAGCCTTAATGAGGCATGATGAGATTATAATGATGTGATTTGGGTCTTGTGACCTGGTAGAGGTTCAATGCCTAGTGTGAGGTGATATCCTCCAGTGATGAGATGAGGGATTGAAATCCCCTAGTGATGTGATAATGATGTTGGCCATGTATGGCAGTGATAACATGTGATGATGTTGATGGCCTTGATTAAGGCAGTTAGACAATGATGTTATGAGATGATGTAACAAGATTATACTTCATACATTTTATATATTCTAGAGTTGTATCATACCCTTGTATTTGTAGAGTTTTTTTAGGGTTTATACATTACAACTTGATTGATGCATTAAAAGATATCCAATTGGTATAACTAATCAAGAGAAACCTTACTCATGTAGTTTCCCTATACCATAGATCCATATTTAGTGTCAAAACTTGTCGGATGGTAAAACGAGTCATTCCTATGGAAACTTGGAGCGCATATTGTTGAATATGTGGGGGTGAAAGTTGAGGTATCTCCTTGCATCCACAATTGTGATATATATATATAGAGGATGAATATCTCCATGCCTTGGATATTATGATATTGTGATATGTGATAAGCAACAATATAACTGCATTTGTGCCTCTTTTTAGAATAGCTACGCGTGAGCATTCTCTCTAGCTCAGTGCCATGTACCAAAGTGGATTAGATGTTTTATTCAGCCTGACTATATTTGTTGTTTGCATTTGACTATTATGTCTCTGTAGTGTTTTCTATAGTACTGACAGGTAGGTGTTGGTGAGATCACATAGTCCAACTCTTCCATACATCTTGTATGGTACTGAATTTGAATTCACAATGGTCGGTTGGATTTGAGTGGTATGCCTCAAACCCTTAGGGAATAATAATAAAAGAGGTAACACAATCGTGTAATACATGTGTCATACAAATTAGTATCTAAAACTATCTAGTATAGTTTATAAGACACATGACATTGTTAAATAAGATCTCATCTTTAAAATGAAACATAATGTTCTTGTCACACAAGACATATGATGTTTTCATCAATGGCAAGTACATAATAGCAATTCACTAATTCTATTATGTGCCCATGAATGACAACTTCCAACTATAGAGACATCAACCCTTTCTCCATATAGTTCCAACTTTCTTCTTCTCAGGTCCTGAAGTAGGGATCTAAATCTCCATTTTCTTCCTAAGATCCTCTAAAAGAGGATAGTTCTTTCCAATGTCCAGGCAGGTGACAATGATGGCACTCTTTTTCCTTAATCCATTAAGTGAAAAGGTCAAGTTCCTTTTCCACTTACCCCTCTCCATAAATTGAGTGCAAAAAAACATGGACTTCAACTTAGCCTCAAAAAATTTCATGGTCTTGCCTTTGCTCTAGGACTCACTTCCGCTAATCACCATCACAAATTTGTCCTTCTTCTTCCTTGCTTTGGCATCAATATGCCAAGCATTTGATAGGCTAACTATAGATTCATGAAACATTTTGGTCAACTCTTGACCTAAGAGAAATCCTAGTCACTCCATATGTTCAATCATATTGAGCACATGGGGCTCTACTGGACCTCCCTTTGTCAGTTTGCACTCAAATGACACTTTGGATACATTATATCTTATTTTCTTTACATGATTTCTAAGATGTCTCACCATCTCGAGAATGTCCATGTTTTTCATGTTGTTCATGCAACTCATAGTTCATACAACATCACATTGGATATTCAAATGTATATGGCATCATTGGCATACTTTAAGTAAGCATCCATTTTAGCCTTAAGTGCATTTGGATTCCTCAGGCATTGGCCTATCAAGGACATAGAGCTTTTGCTCATAGATGAGAACATTAATCAAAGTCCTTAACCAATTATGGAACTTTATTCCATTTTGTCCTTCTTATGGATAGATCACAATTTGAATGTGCTTGTATTTTACATTAGATTCTAAAAAGAAATATTGCAACTTTTCAGAACATATTTGATTTGATTGATTTGATAAGTTAACAATATTAATTAGGTCTTTACTTGATTATCACTCCCACTATTTTGTTAAAATTGATAACCCTCATGTATCAATTTGAAAGATTACAACATATGATCTTCTAATGGCCAAGATCCAAAACAATTCTACTATTACCTGGCCAACACCAGTGTCCATGGTCAATCATTAGGGAACTCTTGCAAATTGTATCTTATGCAAGTCTTGGATAGATGATATGAGAAACTCCATGCCATAATCATATGCATGCTTCTGGGCCTGGACGCGCTAATAATCACCAGTTAAGCCTGACCCAATAATAGCCAACACAATTGGTATGCACCCTGCTTTGGTAGAACATACATATCTACCATCACACTTCCACGAGATAGACGGTGCACTACACTTTGGCCTAACCTACACTTTGTCGATCAAGCTTTTCATGTGTGATACTAATGGAAAGTATCTTAGACTTAATATTTTATTTGAGGGGTTTCGTATTTATAAATACATATACTTTATCCAATCACTACATATGTAGTATGTATCATATACATGCTATATCCCACAACAAAAATATGCAATAAAAAAATTGATGGTTATGTCCAGCCTAATGTAATTCTTTGGAGCCCCAAAGAATTACCACAACCTAGGTCTACATCACATGCAGAAACCTATTTTTGATGAAGATCCGTGCTTGCCAATCCAGGTTGTCTGGTTCAACCTTTGAACCGATTGGCTCGCCTCCTGGCTAGTCGTTTGATCATCTCACCATTTGTCTAGTATTTGTATCCACCATCTATTAGCTCCTCTAGCTGATCGGTTGGGTCCACCAAATGGTCCATTCGACTCATCCTTCTGGTCCTCCTTGGTCCCCTAGTTGGCTGGCTCATTTTTGAGATAGTTGGTTGGCATCGTCAGAAGTTCTTTCTTCTTTGTCATAATAGGAAATTTAACTATACTACTATGACATAATTATAGTGAAACCTCAAGTTACATTTGAGGGGAGAAAGGTTAGGAAATAATTAACTTTAAATTAGGAATATAAGATAGAGGCTCAGTATGTATACCGAGATAAAATAGGATTAGCCAACCACACAACCATGCATAGATAATAGGGGGTATTGGCCATAACCATGCTATAGATACACCATCAAAACTTGTTTTTAGGGTGAAGCCTGTAAATTGCATATATATCATATATATATATTAGTTTAGGATTATTGTGGTATTTGATTGGGCAAGAAATTATTCACATCACATGAAATAATTAAATGATAAAAACAAAATTTAACCTTATCAATTATCGCAAAATATAGTACATTGATGTGGCTCTAATACCACTGTAGGGAAATAGGGCGACATAATAGGCAGGAGAAATAATTTTTTTATTGCCATATTCTCCATGAACCAGCGAATAACATCAATAACTATATAATGGAAAGGATGGTTTTGAGGATATACCTGGTCGTAGAGCAAGTCCAGTGACATACTCCTCGTCGTTGTAGATGCACAACTATCTTCTAGTTCACTGGGACTCGTCTACATCTCCTCCACAGATGGCAAAATTGAACGTCATTCTCTGAAGTGACTCCTCTCGCCATAGACTGTTGGCGGATGCTATCCTCCTAGCGGTAGACAATGACCTCCCGCCCCTAGAGTAGTTCACATAGATCAACCACGAACTCCATGTTGTGGTATTGGATCCAATGGGAGGGAGTTGTCCCCTTCTGTCAGCGTACTAGTTTCCGACATGCTCTCCCACAACTAATCTTTAGTTGTTCTCTCCCTCGTTATCCCTCCCTTTAGTGGGTAGGACTTGCTCGGGCTCTCTATTGGTTACTACAACCAGATAGGACAACAATTTTTAGAGTAACTATTTCTCAATTATGTGTCTTGGAAAGCCACTAGTACCCCTCCATTTATAGTAGATTCCAGGGTCAAGGTTCCTGATTGGTGTGGGAATAGAAGAGTCTAGAATCATGAATGTTCGAAAACCCACAAACTACAAGACGGTCATTTTTCATAGCAAATCGATCATCTTGTGAGCAAACTGCTCGTCTCACTTAGCAAGACGGTCATTTCACACAATTTCCTATTCTGCAATTGAATTCACAATTCATTTCCAATTAATATCCAACCTTAATCCTTGTACCAATTGAATTGATCAAGTAAAATTATTCAACTTTTATCATGATTTAGGAAAATTACCAGAACATTTGGCTGGCCTATCTGAGCCAATCGGTTCACTAAGTGAACCGGTCATCTCACTAGCCTGAGCTGATTGGTTCAGTAGGTGAACCAGTCATCTCACCAGCCTGAGCTGATTGGTTCACCCAGTGAGTCGATCGGTTGGTATCCTTAGTCATGTAGAAACCATCCAATTTAATTTTCAATCAACCCATCACTCCAACCAATCAGTACAAAACTTGATTTTGAGTCCAATTAGTTGATCAATTATTTAATTGAATACCTAAACACCTTTAGTAATCAAATTAAACATCATTCATGAATATACTCCTCTAATCCCAGGGTATCCTATGTATGTGACCATATAGGTCTAGAATTACATTGGTAGTGAATGTCTATAACAAACTTATGACATTTCAAGCAAAGAGTGGTGCCTAGTCACACATAATTTCTATCCAAGTAATTTTGAAAGTTGGAGAAGAGCTTAAACCTACAATCTTTGATTAGTCTTATCATGATCATATAGTTCCTATGTCTATGATATCCATATTGAACTCGAGGCATGTAATCGTCATCCTCTCAACAGTCAATCCATGTTCCTTGAACTAGAACAGACTGTCTGAGATGTGTGTGAGTTCACATATCATATATTGAATCACATGAGTATGACCTTTCATTTATTAGTCTTTCTTATCAAGAGGCCCTGGATATCAAACTCCTATAGGAGGGACAAATCTCATCTACATCACTCACACTCAAATCCCCATGTGTCACAGCTACCCAATCATCACCTTTATGGCACACTTATTTTAAGATTACGTTTGATGATGTCAAAGTATACCGAACGACATGTGATGAATGTAGTGACTTCAGGTCTAAAAAAACAATCACCACTATCACTATGAGAGATGATTATGACTACCGCTCTATGGTCTCCATGTATCAATCTCATAGTGGGTATGTCTAATACTGTAACTCCTGGGCCCACTACCCAAGGCTCTAGTAGAGTTTTAGGAATGATGACTGGCCCCACAGACCACCACTATCCTTAACTACACACTTTAATGTCACTGACACACAAGCCAGGATCAACTTCTCGACTGGTCACCCATCCTAGTACTACTCCAAGCTGAGCATGCTTAACTATGGAGTTCTTTAATGATGGGTTCCCGAAAAAGGAGGTGCGCCTTGGTGATAGGAGTAGTCCAATTATTCCTTATAAGATCATTTTATTCGAGTCCTCAAATCCTGGGATGTTACATATAGAATGTTCTCTAACACGTACCTATGTGACTGACTTCATATCATATATCATGACTAATGAGACTCTGCCATCACTCAACACACACTCTAGTCTTATGTATCACTATTGTCTATTTTTGCTTTCACAGTAATATCTAGAGACATAACAAGAATGTATGTACTTTTATCATCCATATGATCTCATTCTTCAAGTCACGTACTTGAAGACATACGTCATTGAGTAACACCATTCTTTAGACATCTACTTATGTCTCTGTCAACATATCATGAATGAGACAAATATAATAGATGGAATTATCTTTATTATTATCAAATTATATATTTAATTCCACATCCCAATAATTATATGATTGGCTCTCTGGGCATAATTACCAATAGGAGATGCTGAAACTGCTTAAACATTGATAAGTTCCTTATTTATATCATTTAGTTAAATTTTCTTATCCTGTTAATAATGTTATCTTCCTTTTTTTTTGGTCACTCAAAATCCTGTTACTAATAAAACCAAAAACTTTGGGTACAAAAAGTGCCCCTTGGGGAAACAAAACAGATTCCAAGTCTCCACGCAGGAAGACATAAAAGGGATCCAACAAAAGAAAACTCAAAACTAAGAAAGACTAAGAGAAGGGGCAGGAAACAAAAACAAGCCCGCAAGACCTAGCAGGGGAAGGGAGAGCATATAGGACCAAATCATAGCACCCACAAAGACACCTGAATGAACTCCATCAATACTGCCAACTCGAAAGGGCAAGCCATCACCTATCCCATCCCCAAGAACAAACTCAACAGGAACACATAAGGTAGCAAAATGAGAAAGACATGACTGTCACTCATAATCTTTCTCCCTAAAGCACTGGCCATCTGCACCTGGTCCAAACTTCACTCAAAAAGGTCCAAGCAAAATAGTAGTTTGAACTCAACAGGGGCATCATCAACAAACATCCATAGATTTTTGCAGCTAGAGACAAGCATCCATGGAGCCTCTATCATTCAGTTCACCGACAAGGAGAGGACATTTCTGGCTATCAACATCTGCATACCTCTAGAGACCTTTATTCAGATAACCACATTGAGCATGAATAATAATTTCACTAGAACCGGGAGTTGCTGATTGCACAGAAACACTTCATCGAATTGATATCCTTTAATCAAACACCTTTAAGGTGTCCAGAACACCTGGTGTGCACCTGGAGCTCTAGACACCAGGCTGGAGTCAACTGCCTCCTTGTCACTTCGAGCCCCCTGTAGAGAGGGCGATGAGACGAGGAACCCCAGTCACCTTATGGACAGAGGGCAGCAGGTACCAGGCGCCCTGCCGAGAGAAAAGCACCTCCATGTACTTCGAGATAACCATCAGTCACGAGGATGCGTAGCAAGGCATCACCAGCAAACGGAAGTAGGAAGGGACACCCGCCGAGTAGACAGAGGATAACCAAGCCACCCACTGAGTCTCCCTACATTTTTGGGATCGGCGAGTCACAACTACACGCATCGGGAAAGAAGCAAGGGTAAGAAGAAGATGTAGACTGCCCCCCAACCTGCTCTCTCACGTAGCCTGAGCTACTTCCATGTCTCAGCGGCACACCTTCAAACACCTGTGAGGTGACTCGTCAACCTGCAACATCATGAGAGCAGACCGTCGGGGAAGACCACCAATGCTAGTAGAAACAGACGGCTCCCAGATCCAGCAGGATTCAAGAGAAAGGCAAGGAAAACCAAGGTCGCTGGAACCCATATTCAGAAATGGGGAGAGGGAGAAGAAAGGCGAGAGCAGAGCAGGACGACACGACCCAGCGGCAACGGCCTGAAGGACACGCTCGGATCATCAATGGACGCTGGATGAAGATGGCTCCACTCCCACTAACCTCCATTCAGCTAGGTGGGTGTCGATCGAATCAACTCGGCCGTATACTACCAGATCCAGATCCAACTTGTATCCTTCCAGTCACACGCTACCGAACTCTTTCTCTGCCTCCTTTACCTCACCCAAACCGAATGAGCAAACGAGGAAGACGAACCCCCCTCGCTAACTCATCCTTGACCTCAGGCAGAGACCGCAACATCAACTCTATCTTGGTTGTGACGCTCACCATTCCACTAGAGAACTCCATCGCAGGGGAGGCCAGGGGGAGGAAAACGCTAGGGAGGCACCCCTCCCCCCAGCGGAGCCGCCGAGAGCCCTAGAGAGAAGGGGGAGCAGGAACTAGAGAGAGAGAGGAGCCACCTAGCTCTTCCTATTTTAGTTTATCTATGCTTATAATAGATGTTGTTAGAGAGTTATATCTCTCATTGATATGTTGGTCTCACCCCATTGGTTTCCACATCTTTTAGGTGATCGTGCATGATGAGGTAGAGATCATGCGGTTGAGGTTGAGAAGCATGAAGAGCAGTAGATGTCAGAAGGTTGAATGTGTTGCTAGTGTTTTGTAGTAGAGTACTATGCATCGTCCCTATACTCTCAGGTCCTTGAGGAGGTTTTGTGGTTTTGTACATCGATATGAGGCTTTGGCTATATGCCATAGTTATATAGATATGGCTTATATGTGCGAACATGTTATGTATGTAACAGGTTTGGGCTGATAGCCCCTAAACTATAATATGTAATATCTCTTAGCATGCATGCGATACAGGTGGCACAAGTTTGTTGGCTTCATATGTGATATGTTTCAACTTGTGATGTTGTGATGTGATTGGTTTTAATTTACTCTATTTTGTGGTAATGTGGTTGCTAGCGATAATTTCATGCTTTTTTAAGTACTCTCACTTTGTGTGGCGATGGGCGTCTCAATCACAGTCACTATCTTTGTTGTCCAGAGAGTTCTAGTTTATCATAGAAAAGGTTAGAGAGTGTTGCTTCACAAAATCTAGAGAGTGTTGGTTCAAAACTAAAAAGTCTAGAGTGATGGTTCATGCTAGAAAGGTCCAGAGAGTGCTGGTTCACATGTCCAAAGAGTGTCGATTCATTGTAGAAAAGTCAAGTGCACAAGGCATGAAGTCAACATGTAGATAAAACACAGAGAAAAAGTAGAATGGAAGTAGAGTCGACGAATTTGGACAGAATACCACCAGCTTAATTAGAAAGAAATAGACATGAAGTCCAGATAATAAGCTCTCTAAGAAGCATATCGATGTAAAATACTTTTTAGATGCAAATATCTATAGTAGAAGTTCGCACACTCTTTTAGAAGTGCATAAAGATCCACAAAGATATATATAGTTACAAGAATATAATCTTCCTCTCCTTTATCTCTTCTCTCCTCTATTTCTCATCATCACACCAACCATGGAATGAACCAAGAATGGTTGGAGTGGATAATGATAAATATGGATGCACCTAATCCTATTTTTAATAAATGGAGATACCATAAAGATACAACATAGATCAAAGGAAAGTTGTTGTTGGTTTGATCTTCATTTATGCAGACCAATCAATAGATGTTGGTTTGATCATTGTGTATCATGAACAATCATTAGATGACAGAAAAATGGGTGAAAGGCAATGGAAGAATAAGAAAACCCAACTTTGGAAAAGAACAATGTGCAACAAATTTCCAAAATATCACACCACGGTCTGGGCTGGTGACATATTGGTCAAGAATTCATGGCATTAAATTCTTGATAGAAAAATTTAGCCTAAAAAAACTGTGAAGGACGTGAGAAACACCACCTAAGCATTTGCAGTGAAGCCTTTCAAGGAAGCTCCACATAAGAGAATAATGAAGGCATGAAGATGCTTACCAAATTTCTATTTGGTACTGAGTCAAATGAGCCTAAACATGTCCAGATGCTGGTAGGAAAAAATATACAAAATATATCAGTAGCACAATAGAGGAGGTGGAGATTGCATCAAAAGTAGGGAGTATGAGAAAGGTCCAGAGTAGGAAAGGTGGGTGCTGGGTTTTCTTTGGACACCAAAACTTGTCCATTCCTGGCTGGATGTTGACAATATAGGAAAGTTAAGTGGGAGGATTAGGTGGTTTGCAACTTGCAGTTGGGAAGCTGGAAATCAGGTTTGGTGGTCTAGACAATGGTGGCCCATGATAGTATGTGGAGGAAGGTAGAACACTGGTGAATTTGACAATGAGAAATTGTTGGGTGTTGATTTGTTGGGGAGAAGCTAAGGGTGTGGAGCATTGTGGATTAGCTTGTGAGCCATGCTATTTTAGTGAATGTGTGTTGCTATGTGTAGGGAGATGAATGGAGATATGTAACATTTATTCACCAGAGAGAAAGGACCAGAGATTAGGAGCAGGACTTGCGATGATTGCTGAATCGTAGGTGGGTATCAGAGATCAAGAGTGGGATTTGTTGGAGGAGATGAGAACAAAGAGATGCAAAGCTATCAAGATTGTAGAGCAAGTCCTTACTTAGACAAAGGAATGCTCATTAAGTTTCCCAACGAGCGGCCAAGACAAAATAGATGACAGTCGCCCATGGGAAGAGGCAACTTTTTAATCTCTTTCTAGGTTAGTGTTTTTAGGATCTTTACTTTGTTACCATCTCACAAATCAAAAGATGGCTATGCAACATATTGACAAGAGGGTTCTCCCTCCTTTATATAGGAGAAGTAGGAAGTTTACAAACTTTAGACTAAACCCTGATGATCCAAGACACACTTGGACCCATATACAAATAAACTCAATTAACATAATTAACTAAATTAACCAGACCTATAATAGAGGGACTACCCATTTAATGTAAATTCACCTAAATAATGCTAAGTGAGAACACTACTTGTGGGAGGAAATTGAAATAGTTCAAATAAATTTTGTAGTATGAACAATTATTTGGATTTCAGTATTATGAAAAACGTCAAGTACAATGTGTATCCAAAACAATACCGTGGCACAATAGTCAATGTGGAGTCTCAATTAATATGAAATAGAGTATTAGAACCATCTTATTTAGAGCAATGAACTTTTATAATAACAAGATTATAACTTTCCTATTAGGTCATAAAACATAGATGCTTGATTTTTTTAGCAATATCAATATACCATACATGGTTTTTTGTGTTCTCATTCTTAGTTGATCTTTTCCCCATCAATCATGAGTTAGATTCTCGACCTGCATTAGGTTTGCAAACTATGGTCATTTACTTCTATACTATCAATATGAAATCGAATTAATATGTTTAGAATTATTGAAATACTTGTTACAAAAATGACCATTGTATTACATGTAATTATGGTAACCTAACCAATCATATACTTATTTAATAATAGTTAATATTTGTTGACATCTAATATATAAACCTTAAAGTATTTGTTTTTTAAACCATTAGTAACACTTTTCACTTGAAATAACAGACATGTATTTGTTTATTTCTCCATAAGTTAGAAAAGATGGTTGAAATCTCATAAAAGTAATTAGAAGTTACTAATATTATAGTAATATATTATCATGTTATTTTTCATATTCAATTATCTAGAACTATAGTAATTATAACATGACTATACATATATGTATACTAGAACATGTATGGGGTCAAAATAATTTTTAGAAGTTATAAGTGTTTTGGCTTGAAATATTCAAGGTAATGGTAGTCTTATACATATCTTGTAATTGATGGTATCACTAAATGGATGTACGAATGAAAAACTAGGCGTTTATGGCAGACAATCATTGAGTAGATCATATAAGAGTAAAGTAGACATGTGCACTTACAATACTGTTAAAACTATCATGCTTCCAAATTTCATTTATATTATATAATAGACATAAAATAACTTATAGAAGGTACTTATTAGGAATAATCTACATTATTATATTGTATATAGATATCAATACTTTCATTCATCCCAACCAAACAACTCCTTACTAACATCTCATAGTGATACCAAAATGTATAAATATGTAGATTTAGGAGTGCTAAACAAATGAATAGGCTAAATAGGGATTAGAAAATGATTTACATCTCCATGCATTTTCCAAAAACTTTGGGGTCTAAGGACGAAATATTGCTCTCCGTTAGTGCAAGATGTGCCTTTACAACTTCTACCTAATTTTGTGGGGAACAAGAGTCATTCTAGTAGTTGTATTCTTCTAATTTTAACAATTCTAACCATTTTGTTTCACCATGGGTTTTTGTATTCTGACACCAGAGGATCAATTCACATTAAACATAACTTCCTCTAGTTGGTTAGATCATACTTAATTTGGTTTGTTTAGGCTTTTTATATACTCCAATTTTGGAATTATAACTTTAGACATTTGAGTCAATATTTATACCTATATATGTCAGAGAATGGTGATAAATAGAGAAATATGCTATCCTTGTTTTTTTTTCTAGAGAGGGTCATTGCGTGTTGGAATATCTAGAGAGAGAGATTGACCACTACATGGAAACAATCAGAATTAGAATATGCATGATTTCATTTAACATAAGGATGGTATATTGACATATATAGTGATTGATTGACAAGGTGCTAGAAGTAAAGATAATTAAAAGAAAGACATGAAATGAAATACAAATTTCACATTAACATATAAAAACTTTGAACTACATCAAATTTGATCTTTGAACAATTTTCCTTGTATCACAAACATTCCCAATTGATCTTAATTTCATGCAAAATCAACTTTGAGGGTTGCTAGTAGTCATATAGTCAATCTTACAACTATAAAAAGTCCAATCATTGATATTATGAGGTAGAAGAATTTAGGGGTATTCTGCACTTTTATGTAGAAATTCACACTTTGTTAAAGAGAGCCCCTAAGAAAAAGGGGTGCGAATTTGTGCGGACCCTGCTTCTTCATGCCAAAGATACAAAAGGCATTTATTGATGTTGAATGCATACCAAGGAAGAGGAATACCCTGGGGATGATGACCTTATTAATTTTCATGCCTAACCAAACAAACACTTTGGCCAATATGGTTTGATATAACACAAATAAAATATGTTATATTTTGGTGTGCTTTCTAAAATATAATACCAAGCTTTATGTTAATCATGGTTACATAGAAAGTAATATCCATAGTTGAAAGAAAATGTACATATAAGGATACAACCAAGTCCATATCTATCAGGACCCCTCTTTTAATTAGTAAAAATGCCAACCATTAGAGAGAAACCATAAATCTGAACCCAAATTAAGAAACAAAATACTTGATTCTTGACAAACATGATTAACATAGTATACAAAAAACATGGTTGAATCTCTCCTTTTACTTTTTCATGAAACCTCATAAAAGAGTCACGTTAAGGGCAACACATTTATTGATCAAAAATCTTATTCAACTGCATTAACACTAGAGTAAAATTTTATTGCTCTTGTACATAAAAGAACAAACTGAGTAGACTTCTCATCCTGGAAAGAGAGAGTATATAGAAATTCTAATATAGACTATTTTATTTACATCCTCTTATCATGACCTCTATACTGGATAACTTTATACCTAGAAACATTTGAAACAACACCGTGAGTTCATATAGAGTCCCAATTAGTGATATCTCTCACTCAAGATAAGTACTTGCATCATCATATTGAGTATATTGAACTTAAAAGAAACTTATAGATGCTGAAAAGTCTTACATAAAATTTTACCATTTGGTTAAATTTAGTTTCTGAAAATAATATATTAATTATAAAGGCATTCATTTATTCAAGTCCAAACCATTTTAAACATCATTCTTAGCATATCTATCAACATATTAAATATTTTAGAGTTACAATCCTATTGAAGATATAATAAGTCAAGATCTAGACATCTCTAATAAAGAAATAATGATAACATCAGCTTTGTGGCACCCTACTAGCTAGATCAAGGACACATCATGTAGTCCTGAATCTGAATTACAAATAAGACATGTCTACCAAATAAGGATATTCAAATGATAAGTAAACCAAATCCAAATTAGAGTGGATACTAATTGTAGTATCAACTAGTTGTCAACCTTTAAGATTAGATTTCAAACCATACATATAAGAGTATGGAAAGAAACTATCTTTATAAAATATTGATTAAGTTCTGTAACACGAATCATATTTAACAGTTAAGACTTATCAACTAGCTATAAAAGAAATGTCAGAAATATTCGACTCAGATTTTACATGACTTATCACTTTTTGTACATTTGCCCTGAATACTTGGATCGTACCTCACAAAGTAGAAGTTTTCATGCCTAATTCTCATGTTAACGACTCATCATCACTATCTTAGGGTTTATCTGGCCAAGGTAAGATACCAACAATAGACCTTGGTCCACCACGAGATAGGAAAAAACATAAAAAATATCTCATCTCATCTCATCATATTTTTTATATTTTACAATTTCCTTCCATTAGAGTTTATTCTTTATGAAAATAAATTTTCACATCAGAGGATCAAGGGACAAAATCAAACAAAATGACTCACTCCTAAATCCTAGTGATCTAACCTTTAAGTTCTCGATCCATACTCTCGAAATCCTTGTCATCATTATCTGATTACTACAAGATGATCAATTTTATTTCCCCAATATGAACCACGAGTGAAACTCACATTGTTCAAGAAACCTAACTAAATGTATTCATCATTTCACTTGTTATTGAATCCCTATACTCATCTTGAAGAGAATTTAAATAATCATTTATCATATGTCTATATTCTTGCGCAACCAAAATATAATAAATAAGACTAGTTTAATAAGAAATATAATCATTTTTACCAAGAATAAAAACAATCTCTATTTTAAAACCTTCATGTTTCTTTCCCATTTTCATATCATTTCATCTGATTCCTCATCAGTTGACTATCAACGTGAAATATAATCTCATTCTCATGCATTTACCCTAATTAGGGTTTCTCAAATGAAATTCAATACATGTAGTTTCAAGCCCAACACATTTATATTCATTTCATCTATACATTTTGATAAATATTCATAGGGATATTAGGACTGGAAACACTATCAACATATAAACATATTGCACCATCCATTATTCTCAAAATACTCTTAATATATGACACATTCTTATTCCATCCAGTTTCAATACATGCAAATAGAATATCAATGCATAAGCATGCATAACACACTCATCACTCCTCTTTTACTAATGACGATTCTTTAGTTTGGGTTTCAATTAAATACATATGTTCTCTTATTTGAAACCCATTAGCATGGACCATTCTCAGAATACAAGCATTTTTAATAGATAATTACATTCCAATAATGTATTCTTGTGAATCAATTCACATATTTGAACTTCATCTTTGTAACATACTAAAACCCATGATCGTACCCTATTCCAAGACTAGCAGAGTAGTATTCTTGGATCTTTGGACTTGACCAAATAAGGATGGATTTACACCTTCGTGTGTATAGTTAATACATGTAACATGGTAAACCCAATGGTAAATATTATATATATGGGCTTGAAAACAAATACAATACATATAATGGCATCACATAACATGATATTAGCCACATATTTTTCCTTTGATAAACGATATTCACATAATGGATAAGATAAGCATAATAAGTGGCATAATGTGCTAGATACATGAATAGGAATAATAATGCACATTCCATGTCCATAAACATGGATATTGTTCCTGTATTTAAATAAATATTGAATTAATAGACTCAATATGATAAAAAAACAAAATATGAATTTTCGTGCATAATATAAGATAATTCTTTTGGAAACAATGTGAAGATAACATGATGCAATTGGATAGGTATTAATAATATTGATATTATAATAGAATAAATATAACAATGAATAACCAAAATCCTAATTTTATAAAAATTCATGAAAGAAAACTCCAAAACACAAATATAATGTGAAAATTTTGTTCCTCTGATCCCAATTATTTTTGCCAAGTTTCACATTATTTGAACAACAATAACTATCCTAATTTTATTTAGAAAATAAAACATAAGATAAGGCCAAAGATATTAAATAAATTATTGAATGACTTCAAAAATATAAACAAATTCCAAAATTATATTATACATACCAAAATTAGTATATGTGATTTTTCACATTAATTGAACAATCTGATCTATCCTTTTTTATTTAGGAGAGAGAATATAACTTGAGGTCACAAATAATAAATAAAATAATAAACAATCCTGAAAGTGCAAATTGATGCCAAAAAAAGATTCTTAATGTCCTAATTAGTATGGGTACCAAATTTGGTATAATTTGACCTTTGTTTGGACCCTCAATTGAGTTAGGAAAGAAAAATGTAATTTAGGTACTTAGTGATCTAACTAATCAATGATTTCCTTGCTTCCTTATACTTTCCCAATAAGGTCTGTCACGGTGGTATTTTTTTTTATTTTCATATTTCTTGGCATTGATCAGATGGTTCTCCCTTTGCTTCCCATTTTTGTTGGCTCGGACCAACGACCACGGGGTTTTCTCCTTCCTTTGACTCCATATATTCTAACTAGACACAATTTCAAGATTTTCTTTCCTTGATTTTCTTTCCTAATTGTTTCTCTTGCACTTTTCTTTTCACTGCTTTAGATTCATGTATCCTTTTCGTGCATCCTAAACCCAAATGTAATAGGTTTTTATTGCTTACATAACACTGGCCCTCTCTAGCTTTCTTTCACCCCTATTATTCCTCTTCTTCCCTCTTCTGTTTCTTTCCCCTTCCTCTCTGGATCATCATGATTGTATCAATCCATCCCACAACCTCCATTAGGTCCTTTGAAGCGTCTTCCACTAGCTTTTGGCCACTTAATCATGCTTGATCCCCATCGACAAACTTGGGTTGCCATGGGTATTTAGCTAGGTCCATATGGTGAGTTCCTATGACCCAGATGCTTTCTAGAATGTGTGGATTGCTTTGTTGCATCTTGGAAAATCTTTAAATAGTCTTAATTTCATCTCTCAATGTTTGTGCTTGTTTCCCCCCTTTGAACTCGTATTTTGCCTATTTTTTGGTCTTGGGGGCACCTTGGAGCTTTAGTGGTTGGTTTCTTCGATGTTTTAGCCTTTTGAGTTTGCAATGGCTTCATATAGCTATCAAGGTCTTTTCTTTCAGTTGGGGTGCTCACTTATGGGTACAATGACTTTCCACCCCTCCTACAGTTTGAGTGTAGAGGAGTGACTTCTCGTCCGACCAATGTGTGACCCAAATCGGGGGTCTTTAGTCTGAGAGCTCTCCAAGAACTCACTCACAATGTTGGTTCAACTATGGATATTCCTTTTTTGAGGTTTGTGATTGAAGGATCTAAACTACAAGTTCCTATTCTATGACCAAGGAGTTATCTACAAGAGGAAGATGATAGAATGGCTTATTACCTTCATATTCCTAATTTGTTTTTTTTTCATTTTGAAACATCTATAAGGGAAATTATGTCATTTCACCATCATGTTTTGTCTTTATCACATTATCTGGAGTGCCAAGTTGGACCAAGCCAAGTGGTGAACACTTATTTCTCCGTCTCAGATATGTTTTCAAAAAATAATAATGGTATGTATGTGGTTTATTTGGATTTTCTAATTGAATAGCATTTTCAAAATTCATAATTAATTATATATAGTTCAAAAAAACAAAATGAAATATGTTTTGGAATAATCTATCCAATGATATTGGTTTCATCAACTAATTTTAATCTAAGAAATATATGATTTTTATAGATTCACTAATTGGTTAGAATTTCTAAAATTCATAACTAATATTCTATAAATCACAAAAGTAAAATAAAATATGATATGAACTCAAAAAATTAATCTATAAGATCACATGGTTTTGATAACTTAATTCACTTAAGATAAAAAGACAATTTTTAGGGTTTGTAAAATTAATGTGAAACTAACCCTAATTCTATATATAGGTTTCATAAGTGTTCTGAAGACCCTAGATTGGACCTAGGGTTGACTTTGGACATATGTAGACTCAATCTAAAGTACATTTCACTTCCTATTTATCATATTGAGCATCACCCATATTTATCTCTTCCTCTTAGTTCTTTGATACATACTACCCTTTACACATTCTCTCTCCCCTCTAAGAGGTTGACTCATTTGAGTAGTTATGTTCTGATGTAGATCTTGTTATCTTCTTATTTTTTTGAAAATGATTATTGGTTTCTAGTTTGTATTTTGTTCACACTATTCCATATGAAAAACCTCATTGTGAATATGAAGTATTTTGCCAACTTTTGATGGTGGATGTTTCATATTGTCCATGCAATGGAAATATGAATAATTCTATTTATATGGCTGAACTTTCACTCACCACTACATTTTGCATACTTTGTGATGCAAGATTCTAGATTAATATAATTCTTCAGTTTTGTTGGGTTTGATTCCCTACCGAGTGTGCCTTTCCACTCATAATATATATAGGGAGGCATCTTTCCTCCCAAGGGGCACCTTTCCACCTGATATTATTTTTTTGGGAGTTTGGCAGGTATTCATTCTCTATCATGTTATGGATTATGTTCCCTAACTACCACTAACTTTATATTTTGATAGTGCTATGCTTATCTCACATGCGTGCATGTTATTATTGTTGTTGATGGGTTATGTGTCATAAATTATTTATATGTGCTTTTATGGCACCTCTTATGTTTTAAGTATTTTTATTAATTATCATCTTTCTACAATTCATATGATTTTGATATCCACTTGGATAATACTTTTCTTCTTCTATAGGAAGCCTTGGTATATTTGATTTACTTTTTCCAATGTTTCTCAATCCCCAATTAATATGATTATACCATTTTTTATGCTGACAACTTCCATTTTATCTTCTATTGTGGATTATGCTTCCAAACCCTAGGTCAAGGACATGGAGGATATGGCATCACTAGTACAAATAACACCTTTAGCATCGGTTAAGTAAGACTTTTGTCGTCAGTTTTGAAGAAATACCCAAGTGGGTGATACGATAAGTAGATGCCTTCAACGTCGGTTACATAACCGACAATAAAAGTCATTTCTGATTACAACCTAAAAGTGCCAATAGTCGGACCATAGGCGTCAGTTTCTAACAGCGAAACATTAAGCATTTGTTGTCGGTTTTTGGTTTTTAACCGACGCTGATGTTTTTTTTTTCTTATCATCTCCCAGGCCTTCTGTTCGACTGGTCAGCAGGATGCAAAACCTGCAGTTTAGTTCTAAACTACAAGTTTACAACATCCTTTTGGTTTCAGCCAACAACATGCCACAAACCTATAATATTAACAAGATGTACAATATTATATGGATCATGTAATTCACACACATGTATAAGCACATTTAATTTCAAATATAATTCATCACACACATGTAGAAACATTTAGTTCCATTTCATTCCTCCATTTCATATTCACACACATTTAGCAACCTGCAGTTCCATTCATTCATCTCTTTTCACATTCACACACATGTAGAAACATTCATTCTCATATTCACAAACACATGTATACAAATAAGATAATTAAAAAATCATTTAGACATTATATATGAGTGTATCTTTTAAAGTTTAACATGTTATCAAAATACTAATTATGACAACAAAGTTTAGAAAATAACATGACAATAACTAAACAAGGGGCTTGTTGTACCCCTAAACATGTACATAAGTAAACAACAACAACATGGTCCTTCATCAACAATTGTGAGGGCCTTTTCATTATCATGGACGTCTTTCCCTGAAGTTTTAACAACAAAAAAATAGATATGAAGTTTGATTACTTTAAGACAAAAATGGAAACACAAAATAAGACGGGAAAGTAAATTTGTTGTTTGGACCTACTTTGTTGATGTTGTTGTGTCGCGGAGCTCGTTGTTGTTAGACAATTCTGAACTGATGGTGATAGGGAAATGGACGATACCAATAGGAATAGAAGGGAAATCGGGTGTGCTCTCCTCATCGAATGAGTCCAAATATGTTCTATCCCCTGTTGAGTACTCAAATCGGACCAAATAATCGGATGTCTCATTGTTGATGTTGGTTATCCAAACCTTGATGGTATTATGGCCAACCGAACGAAGAAAAAGCCTATCACTACGGTCAAATAGCATCTTCCCAACCCCCTGGCACCAACTAGATGTGGACATAAGATTTTCATTAGCATCATACTTAACCTCGATAACAGATGTTGAAGTTCCAAAATTTAGGGTCACTTCACCAGCCATGTAGCATCTTCCATTTAGATAACACCAATGTTTAGGTATAGTGAGTTGTGCTAATGAACGATCATCTAGAATGATGTCCTATGTTATTCATTAGGGAATAGTAACATTGAGGTAGAGGCCCAATCCATTATGCCTACAACAATGTAAAATGTTGATAAAAAGTAATATAAATGTAAGTACTAACAACAGACAACAACATGGGTTATTTCAAATTCATGACGGAGAAATAGTTGATGATTAGGATTGAGGATGATGAGGATGATGAATTGATGATGATGAGGTGATGATGATGATGATGATGAGGATGAGGATGATGAGGATGAGGATCATCTAGAATGATGTCCAACTATTCTTCAATAGGGAATCATCATCATCATCATCCTCTGAACATCCTCATCATCCTCATCATTATCCTCATCATTATCCTCATAATTATCCTCATCATCTCATCATCATCCACCTCCTCATCATCATCATCATCATCCTCTGAACATCCTCATCATCCTCATCATTATCCTCATCATTATCCTCATAATATCTCATCATCATCATCATCATCTCATCATCATCATCATTCATCCTCATCCTCATCCTCATCCTTCTCCTCCTCCTCCTACTCCTACTCCTACTCCTCCTCCTCCTCCTCCTCCTCCTCCTCATCATCATCATCATCATCATCATCATCATCATCATCATCATTCATCATCATCATCATCATCATCATCATCATCATCATCATCATCATCATCATCATCATCATCATCATCATCATCATCATCATCATCATCATCATCATCATCATCATCATCATCATATCATCATCATCATCCTCATCATCATCATCATCATCATCATCATCATATCATCATCATCATCATCATCATCATATCCATCATCATCATCATCATCATCACATGAGGATGATGATGATGATGACGATGATTGATGATGATGATGATGAGGATGATTATATTGATTATGATGATGAGGAGGATGATGATGATGAGTATCATCTTGAATGATGTCCAACTATTCCTCCAAAGGGAAATCATCATCATCTCCTCATCATCATCCTCATATCATCCTTATCATCCTCATCATTATCCTCATCATTATCCTCATCATCATCCTCATCATTATCCTCCTCATCATCCTCATCATCATCATCATCAAATGAGGATGATGATGATGATGATGATGATGATGATGATGATGATGATGATGATGATGAGGATGATGATGAGGATCATCTAGAATGATGTCCAACTATTCTTATAGGGACTCATCATCATCTCTCATCATTATCCTCATCATTATCCTCATCAAATCTCATCATCATCATCCTCGTCCTTATCCTCATCATCATTATCATCATATCCCCATCATCATCATCACATGATGATGGATAATGATGATGATATGATGATGATGATGATGATTGATGATGATGGGATGATCATCATCATCCATCCCCATCATCATCATCATCATCATCATCATCATCATCATCATCATCATCATCATCATCATCCTCATCATCATCATCATCATCATCATCATCATCATCATCATCATCATCATCATCATCATCATCATCATCATCATCATCATCATCATCATCATCATCATCATCATCATCATTATCATCAACATCATCATCATCATCATCATCATCATCATCATCATCATCATCATCATCATCATCATCATCATCATCATCATCATCATCATCATCATCATCATCATCATCATCAATCATCAATCATCGTCGTCATCTCATCATCATCATCATCATCATCATCATCATCATCATCATCATCATCTCATCATCATCATCATCATCATCATCATCATCATCATCATCATCATCATCATCTCATCATCATCATCATCATCATCATCATCATCATCATCATCATCATCATCATCATCATCATCATCATCATCATCATCATCCTCATCAATTAATTCAATTCATTTTTCCATTTTGTGTTTATTCATTCATTATTAAACCCTAATTTAATATTAATCAACTACACAATCTTAGAGAAACTAAGTGCAAATCTAATAATTAAGTTCATTAATGTATCATTAACCCTAATCAATAGTAATCAACTATATGGTGGCATTATTAACCCTAAGTTCAAATCTAGTACTGATTAAACCACTCATTGTACTGGTGGATCGAGCACGATGTGGTGGCAGTAGCCGGAGGTGGAGGTGGCTGGGCTGGAGGTGAAGGTGGCTGGAGCTAGAGTTGAAGCAGATGAGGTGCAAGTTCTATGTGGCCGGTGGCAGTGACTGGAGCAAATGAAGGCGGCTAGAGGAAGGCTCCTCGCTCCGCCTGGAGCAGGTGGTGGCAGTGACGGGAGCAGGTGGTGGCGGCCGACGACTAGACATCAGGAATAGCTCTGGCGTGAGCAGCTTCAAGCTCATTGTGGCAGCACACAGAGGCAGTGAGCAGCTTCAAGCTCATCATGGCGGTGCACAGAGGCAGTGAGAAGAGAAGGTAAGTGTGGCAGAAAATTGCCAGTCCTAGGTGGGAGAAGATCGTGAACTAAATTGCAAAGGGAAGACTAGGCTAGCTCGTGTGGGTGTTATGAAGTTAACTATCAACGTCAATTATTCTTCAAAACTGATGATATAAAGGAATGAATTTGCGTAGTGAAGGATATTTAGTCATCAATTCTTTAGAAAAAACTGATGAAAAATGAGGGGATAAAACTTTTTTGGGGCTTCGTGCGGAACAGGTGTCATCATATTTTACACAACCTATGTCGAATTTAAATTTTGGTGGCAAATGTTTTTTGCTGAAAAATTGTATTTTACTGGTGATTTTAGATGTCAATTTTGTTTATTAAAAACCGATGTTAAAAAAAAGTGATACCCGTGTCTTTTCTAAATTAGCCGATCTTCACATATAGGTGTCAGTTGTCTTTATAATCTGACGTCTTAGACTATTGGCGTCAGTTTTTTTGCACCAATCGACGACATCAAATTTGACATTATAGGTCATTTATGTACTAGTGCATGCATATGTGGACCTGACTTAAAGAGATAACTATTGAGAGATAGACTTGAAATAGTTTGGATATCCCTCTACTTAGATTTTGATGTTGTAGTTTTCATGTAAGCCCCTTAATGGGTGAATATTTTGTAATCATGTAAAAGTTGAATGTAGTCATGATTTCTGGTCAATTTTGTCTACCATCATTTGAGAAATGAAAAATTTACACCTATTCCAACATGCTTGTTAGCAAGTTTGGATTATATAGAATTATTCCTCAAAAGTAGGGAGTGGATCCCTTCTCAGGTCCCACTCCTTCCAAGATGTGTCCAGAGCCATTGTAGTTGGATTTTAACTATTTCAATTTTGTCTCCCTAATTAGAACCCTTACCACTAGTACATAACATGCCTTTAGTGTCGGTTTTTTAAGACCTTTAGTGTCGGTTCTCAAGCGACACCTATGTGGGTGCTGCTAAAAGCCCAACCGTTACGCGTCGGTTTGAGAACCGACGCCAAAACCCTTCGCGTGCCACTGAAAATGCACCGAAAACGCGCCAGCAGGGGGTATAGGCATCAGTTAATAGGATCGAAACCGACGCCACATACCTTCGCGCCACAGAAAGGGTGTCATCTGGGGCACTATCGACATCCGTTTCTTAGTGATAACTGACGCCATATCACCCACTGCCATGTTCGTGCTGACCAGGACGACCATGTTGTCTGGCCACTAGGGAAATTGACGTCGGTGACTAGTAGGGAAATCGACACTGTTACCCTATGTCGTCAGTTGTATATAAATATCCGACGCCTCTCATTAGGGAAATTGACATCAGTTACTAATGTGGCTTATATTATCACACTAACAAACTCACTTAGGGTTGAAATCCCTAAGTTTTTAACCAAAACAACGTGCGATAATACCACCCGCAAGCGGACGGGTCTTATCGCAGTTTAGTTGAGGATTGAATCCCAAGGGACAATGTTTTTAAGAATCTTCTTTCTAGTAAGATCTAGTCGAATCAAGACTAATATTTAGAACAAGGTTGGTTGATTTGAGTTTAATTAAACTAAATGCAAGGAAAGTAAAAGAACATGATTAAAGGTTGATTAAAGATTAATGATGGAAATCGCTGGGATGGTCCCGGGTTTCACCACCACTGCACATGCAATCTCATCCAAACATCAAACATCCAGGCAAGACATGACCATTCAAATAGAGCTGCTGCAAAACCCCCCATACGGGCGTTAGGTTCGTGTAAGCATCACCTTAGGTATCAGATGTCTCGTCACCATCCAGATCACATACTTACGGCTCCGAAGATACAGAAATCCAAATGAAGTTGTGGGCCCCCTATACAGGCGTTAGGCACATAGAAGCATCACCGTGGGCTAGATGGCTCATCACCACACAGATCATACACTTACGACCTCAAGGAATCCCATTCTATTTCTAGTTTGGGAGTCAACCGCATTAATCGAAATTTAAAACCTACACATTGAAGTTCTTGCAACATACGAAACGAACAAGATAAATCCAAGTAGGTGATCAATCCACAAGCACACATCGATGATTAACAATGAAATGAAAGATTATATACATGCCATGGAATTTTTAACAAAAAGATATGAAAGCATGGGCAGCGGGGCTACTCCCCGCACCCCAGCGAAAGTAAACTACTTGTACATGGTGAGAGAAGCAAGAATTACAAGAGAGAGAAGTTTCCGTCATAAGCATGGTGAAGAAGATGATCGCAACTCGGTGGAGAAACGGTCTTCTACATGATGTCGGGGCAGATCTGGAAGAAGAGAGAAGAACACCATGACAAACGGGACATGTCTTCTCTCTCCACCTTCTTCTTCTTCTCGTAGTCCTCGCTCACCATAGGAGGAGTAGCTCTTGGACGAGATGGTGGCATGGAAGCGATGTAGATGCAACAGATCTAGATCTAGATCTAGATTTGAACGAGGTGGCTTGCAGATCCAAGTCTTCACTCCAGATCTGGGTGAACAGGCCGCAAAACCACCACGGGGGTAGGCTCTTGGCTATGGAGATCGTCTCCTTAGGCTCCAGATACACCAGTAGCCTAACGGCGTCTGGATCCGATGCTTTTACGGGCTGGGTTCGCCTTCTATTTATAGGCAGGAATGCACCGACTTAAAGCCACGGTCACAACTATTTTGTAGATGCCACGGTCGCGGTGTTTGGTTGTTAACAGGTCGCAACCTTTTGTAGTGATGGTGGGTGTGAGCGAGGGCAGAGTGTAGAGGTAGCTGGGTCGTGCTTGGTGCTGCACCTCGACCAGGTCTGCAGGTGATGAGGTAGGAGGAGCTACTGTGACGGGGATGAGGAGGGAAGGTGCAGATGGCAAGGAAACATGATCGTGGGAGCAACAGGAGTCGCGATTGCCTCCATTAGGTCATACGGCAGGTCATGGCTTCGTTGCTTGATGGCGGATGTGGAAGTAGACCGCGGGTATTGCCACATGCACGGTAGTTGCAGGTCACAGTCGGGATGGTTGCTGGTGTGACCGCGGTGGCAGCTCGGTCACGGCAAGCCTGCAGATCTCGATCAAAGGAGAGGTGAAGGATCGCGGCTTTGGGGATCGCGGTCTTCACTTTGCCGCGGTCGCGGGCGTTGCTGTTCCTGCCATTGGTGCCGTGGTCTGGAGGTTGATTGCAGCTAACAAACCACGATCGCGGTTGGTGCAAGGCCAGGTCGTGATGTGAAGGGAAGAGTCACGGGAAAGTGAGAAGGGAAGAAGCCGCGGTCGCGACGTTGGGGAGTTTGCCTGGCCGCGGGCATGTGGAGGTCGCGGGGCTTGGAGAGGTCGCGGGTGCTGCTGCGGTCGCGGGGCTTGGAGAGGTCGCAGTCGCAGGATGGAGTCGCGGTCACAGCTAGGGTAAGCTGCAGCCCGCGATCTGGAAGAAGGAAAAGAGGCCACTGTAGCCGGCGTAAAAGCAATAGAGGGACCTTTGACCTGCTTTGACCAGGCCCAAACCAATGTTTGAAATGGATGTGGGCCTAGGAAATGAGGCCCAAAGCTCAAAATGACCTGCACAAGGGTGCAAATAATCAATAAACATAGGAGTAAAATCGATTGAGCCAGTATGAGTCGCATATAAGAAGATAAGGCCAAATAAATGCATGAATACAAACAAAATTGGGCCAAATGAGGTGATTGAACTGTGATGAATTATGCATTCATCAGAATACCCCGAACTTAGACGTTGCTCATCCTCGAGTAACACAAAATCTAAAACGGTCGCCTAATAAATACTTTCAACTCACGCGATTGCCTCATCTTCACATCACGATTATTACTTTTCTGCTCGGTATGACTAAGTGTCTCAACATCCTGAGATCACAGAACACATTTTACCATATCTTTGTTCTAGAGTTCACTTCCCAATATCACTTCCTCTCTACTTTTTCCAAAATCAAGCATGTTAGGGAGTTTCGTAAGAGTCCAGAGATATCCACAGAGCAACAAGTGTGCACCTAATCTGACACTGGTGTTTTTAGGATCAGGGAGGCATTCATTGTGCCTTTAGGTGGAAAAAGGAGTGAAGGGTGGTATGGACGGAAGAAATAAATATCTCCTCTATTCGACTCGAGATTTTTATTATATGATTTGCAATTTCATTGATTGCATTTTTTTGTGTGGGAATATCTCCTCTATTCGACTCGAGATTGCATTTCTTTTTATGTGCGCTTTGGCATCTTTTCTTGGTGATACACCCCTATTTCGTAGCGAGGGGTATGGAAGAAGCGTAAAGGGAGAGTGTGCCACCCCAAACTTAGGGTTTGGCACTATATTGACTATTTTTGTTTGTTTTTGATGAGCGAAGGGGTAAGAAGATGATGGAAGAAGTGTAGAAGAGAGTTCAGATCAGAATGCAACTTGATTAACAATTCAGTGCATCAAGTTGTTCTCCTTATCATACTCTGCTCAAATAATGACTTGATGAGGATCCGGTGGAGATTCCATGCTATTGTTCCACTACTCAGATAGGAAGCACAACGTGTTTGATCCCTCTCAGTTCGACAGATACTTGTCATATCTATGGATCATGATGTTAGGATTCATAAGCTTCACACGGTGATTTCTAATCATTGGCTAGTTTCAGAAATTGTTCTCCTTGAGGCTTCGCTCCGAATAAGGAGGGTATAATGATTCAAAACTGCATGGAAAAATAGGATAGTCGGCTAGGTAAAGGCTTTGATTGAAACGAAAGCGTCAAAACTTCATCAAGTTTCTATACAAACAGCTATGAAAACTTTTGAAAAATTTTGAAAATTTTGAAAAATTTGCTCAAAATTGCGACAAAATTTCAACGATGAAATCTTAAGTCCAAAATGGATAGAAGAGGGTGGAAAGTAAAGTACGTACCACCCACCCTCCACCCCGAACTTTGAAATTTGCTCATCCCGAGCAAACTCTAAATCCGAGATGGAGGGGAAAACTCATGCCGGTTGGTCCACCAGATGTGGTTGCAGTCATTTCGGCGACACGTCCTCCATCTGAAATCTCAAAAATGGAATCTATCAGAACTTAAGACGGCATCTTGCGATGCATTGTCTACCAGGTGCAAAATTTTCTAAAAACAAAACTAAAAGTAAAAGCTAAGTTAGAGGTCAGGTTGCCTCCCAACAAGCGCCTTTGTTTTACGTCGATGGCTCGACATGATTTCTTCAGTTTTCGGGTGGATATGTCAGTTTGGACAGATTCATCAGTTCGTCAGTGCTGGTATCGGCTGTGGTGAAATATCTTTTCAAGCGTTGGTCGTTTGCCACAAAATCACCTGACTTCTCACTCCATAAAGTAAATGCACCATGTGGATAGATGCTCTTGACGATATATGGTCCAGACCATCGAGAACAGAGTTTTCATGGGAATAACCTCAGTCTTGAGTTGAATAGTAGAACTTGGTCTCCCACTTGAATGTCCTTCCTCTTCAGATGACCATCATGCCAAAGTTTTGTGCGTTCCTTGTAGATTCGTGCATTTTCATAAGCTGTCATTCGGAGTTCGTCCAACTCTTGAAGTTGTAGAATCCTGGCTTTGCCTGCTTTCTTCATGTTGAAATTCAGCTGTTTGATTGCCCACCATGCTTTATGTTCTAGTTCCACGGGCAGGTGACATGATTTTCCATAGATAAGTCTGAAGGGTGTTGTTCCAAGAGGAGTTTTGAATGCGGTTCGATAAGCCCATAAGGTGTCATTGATTTTCACATACCAATCCTTCCGGTTGCGTCCTACTGTCTTTTCCAGGATAGCTTTGAGTTGACAGTTTGAAACCTCTACTTGCCCACTTGTTTGTGGGTGGTAGGGGGAAGCTACCTTGTGCGTTACACCATATCTTCTCAGCAACGCTTCAAAGCTTCTTTCCAGAAAATGAGAACCTCCATCAGAGATCACAGTGCGTGGAACTCCAAAACGGGGAAAGATGATATCTCTGAACATTTTAATCACAGGTTTTGAATCGCTAGTAACCGTTGGTATTGCCTCTACCCATTTGGAGACATAATCAACCGCGACTAGGATGTAGGAAAATCCATGTGAGGATGGGAATGGACCCATGTAGTTCACTCCCCAAACATCAAAAATCTCAACTTCTTGCCATAGCTTAAGTGGCATCTCATCTCTTTTCGTAATGTTTCCCGTTCTCTGACACTTGTCACGTGACAAAACAAAATTGTAAGCATCTTTGGATATGGTTGGCCAAAAGAACCCGCATTGCAGAACCTTCAAAGAAGTTTTCTTAGAACTCATATGGCCTCCGACTGGGCCTGCGTGATATTTCTCTAAAATAAGTTGGGCTTCTTCCTCAGCGATACAACGTCTGTAGAGACCATCAACACAGAGCTTGAAAAGGTACGGTTCATCCCAGTGATATTGCTTCACATCATGCATGAATTTCTTTAAAGCATTTCCAGTACACTCGGGGTGGATGACACCGGCGGCAAGGTAGTTCACATAGTCCGAGTACCAAGGAGTAGCTTCCGAGACTTTCATAAGCTGGTCATATGGAAGAGATTCGTTAATTGGTATCTTCTCGGTTTCCAGAGTGTGGATACGACTTAAGTGGTCTGCTACAACATTTTCTGTGCCTCTCTTATCTCTAATTTCAAGATCAAATTCTTGCAATAGAAGAATCCATCTTATTAGCCTTGGTTTTGCATCTTTCTTTTTTAGAAGACAACGAATGGCAGCGTGATCTGTGTAGACAATCACCTTGGAACCAATAAGGTAGGATCTAAACTTATCAAAGGCATATACGACTGCTAGGAGTTCCTTCTCAGTAGTTGCATAGTTCCTCTGGGCTTCATCAAGGGTCTTCGATGCATAATAGATGACATGATGTTTCTTCTCTATACATTGACCCAGAACGACACCCACAACGTAATCACTGGCATCACACATAATTTCGAATGGGTGATCCCAATCCGGGGCTCGAATGATGGGTGTTGTTGTAAGGGCATGCTTTAGATTGTTGAAACTCTTGATACACTCTTCATCGAAATAGAAGTCAGCGTCCTTCAACAACAAGCTTGTCATGGGCTTGGTTATCTTGGAGAAATCTTTGATGAACCTTCTGTAGAAGCCTGCATGACCAAGGAATGCACAGACTTCTCTTACATTGGTTGGGATAGTGAGTTTAGAGATCACTTCAATCTTTTCTTTATCAACTTCGATTCCTCGATTACTGACCCTATGGCCGAGGACAATACCTTCTTTTACCATGAAATAACATTTCTCCCAATTAAGCACTAGATGTGTTTCTTCGCATCGTTTGAGGACAAGGGAGAGGCACCTTAGGCATGAATCATATGAATCTCCATATACGGAGAAATCATCCATAAAAATTTCCATAATGGTTTCGGTTAGACCAGCAAATATGGCTGTCATGCAGCGTTGGAACGTTGCAGGCGCATTACAGAGCCCGAATGGCATCCTTCTAAAGGCGTATGTCCCAAAGGGGCAAGTAAAAGTAGTTTTCTCTTGATCATCTGGATGTATAGGAATTTGGTAGAATCCAGAGTAACCATCAAGATAGCAAAAATATTCCTGGTGAGCCAATCTCTCTAAGACTTGATCTAGAAAAGGCATCGGGAAATGATCTTTACATGTTGCCTTGTTTAACTTCTTGTAGTCGATGCACATCCTCCACCCGGTGACCGTTCGAGTGGGGATGAGTTCATTTTCTTCGTTCCGTATCATAGTAGTTCCACCCTTCTTTGGAACGACATGCACAGGACTCACCCACGGTGAGTCAGATATCGGATAGATGATGCCGGTAGTGAACAACTTGATAACTTCGCGGCAGACTACTTCCTTCATATTAGGATTCAACTTCCATTGATGCTCAATAGTTGGCTTGTGGTCTTCCACCATAGGGATTTTGTGCATGCAAAGTGCTTGACTAACCCCGGTGAGATCGCTCATCTTGTAGCCGATAGCTTTCTTTCTTTCCTTTAATTCTTTCAAGAGTCTATCTTCTTGTTCGGTCGTTAGATCAGCATTTATAATAACTGGACAAACCTTAAGATCATCCAAAAACATGTATTTAATTCCCTCGGGAAGGGGCTTCATTTCAGGGGCTTCTGGCTTCTCACATGGCTCTTCAGATACATTCACAACTTTGAGTTCCTCAAACTTGACTTCAGGATCTTCCTCTACAGAGTCGAGGTGAAGGACACAATCCTTAACTTGTTCGTTGATGAAATTTTCAGCAGATGGGATAGTTAGAGCCACTTCTAAAGGATCGTCTTGTTCATATTGTTCTTGTGTGAGGTGAGACATTTGCTCAATGCAATCAATCAAATAGACTTCTTCCTGCATGCTCGATCTTCGCATGCTTTCAAAAACTTTGAACTCGAGGGTTTCTTTCCCCAGTCTAAGCAACAAGGTCCCTGCTTCAACATCAATCAAAGATCTTGCAGTGGCGAGGAACGAACGGCCAAAGATAAGAGGGTATCTGGCATCTTCTTTTATGTCCATGATGACAAAGTCACAAGGGACATAAGAGTGTTTTCCAACCTTGACAGGGACATCTTCGATGATTCCCAAAGGAAGAGTCATAGAGTTATCTGCAAGTTGAATGGTCATTCCATTTGGGAGTAATTCTGCAAACCCTAGCCCCTTGTAAAGGCTAAGTGGCATGATAGAAATGCTAGCACCAAGATCGGATAATCCCTTCTTACACGAAGAGTCACCGATATGGCATGAAATCCCAAAGGATCCCGGGTCTTTCTGCTTCTTAGGCATCTTGCTCTGGATGATATCAGAAGTGGTTGTTGCTAGCTTAACAGTCTCGTATTCTTCAGTTATGTACTTCCTTGTGAGGAGATACTTTAAGTACTTAATCCAGGATGGTATCTCATCCAGCGCATCTAGAAAGGGTATATCTACATGAAGCTTCTTCATAGCTTCTTTAAACTTGTTGAATCGAGTATCGAGATTTATTTGCTTAAAACAAGCTGGGAAGGGAGGACGAGGCTTGTATACTGGCACATCCGACTCAGGTGTGTCTTCTGTCTCTGTAGCCAATGGTTCCTCCAATCTTGCTTTGTCAATCTTATCAGCGGTTGGTTGTTCCTTCGGTTGAGACTCAGGTATTGTATAGTCTTGGACATTCACAAAGTCATCATCATTTGTTTCAGTTATTGGTATCTTAACTGGGGGGTCAGAATAGTCTTTTCCAGACCTGGTGGTGACAACTTTCAATTGCTCTAGGTGCTTAGAATTGTTCTCTGGTTGTCCGACAAAGGTTCCAGCAGGTTGCTTCATGCTAGCTGCAAGTTGAGCTAGTTGGGATTCAATAGCCTTTTGATGGGCTTGCTGGTTAGCTATCATAGTCTGTTGCGACTGCAACATCTTCTCAATAGTTGACAATTTGTCATCAGGATGGATGGGACCGGCTTGTTGCCCTTGTTGTTGCTGTTGATAGGGGACTTGGTTGGGGTTCTGAAACTGAGAATTGTTCTGATAATTATTGTAGTTTCTATTCTGGTAGTTTCCTCTAAAGTTTCCTTGATTCCCGAAACTTGGTTGTTGGTTATACTAAAATCCTGGAGGGCCTCGTTGTTGAGTATTTGAACCAATTTGTCACGAGTTTTCCGCTCCAGAAGGGTTTCCATACTGAAAACCTGGATGGTTCCTATTTTGATTCGGATTATAGTACCCTTGACCAGGGATGGTATTGATGGCGTTCAGACTTTCCATTTGACCATTATCTCCTTGGGCATAGGTATTACTTAAAACAACATCATAGAGAATGTTACAGGCTAGAGTAGAGTGATCAGTCCCTTTGCATGCTTCACAGAAGAGTGAGGCTGACTTAACTTGCTCTTGTTGTCGAGGGGGCGAACGTCTTCTTTCATAAGTTGTGAGAGACGATTCTAGATGGTCTTGCTTTGCAACTAGAAGTTTGAGAGATTCAACGATTGACTTGTACTCGGGTGTTGCTTCATCCATAGCTACCTTCAGCACTCCTTTGCCCACAGGTCTTCCCCATTTGGCTTGGTTTTCAGCTCCAAGGGTGACAACCTTCCATGCGCTATCATAACTATGACACATGAAGTTTCCTCTAGACGAGGAATCCAAAAACCTCTTGATATCATCGTCTACTCCTCTATAAAAGATTTCGATGAGTTGATTCTTTGGAATGCCATGATGTGGGAAATTGCGTAGAAGGTCCTTATATCTTTCCCATGCTTCAGCTAGGGATTCTCCAGGGGCCTGGGTGAATTGCGTTATTCGGCCCCTAATTTCATAGGTGAGAGAAGGTGGATAAAATTTTTCCAGGAAAACATTTTGAAGTTGTTCCCAAGTGGTGATGGGTTCGCATTGCAAGGAGTTATACCAACTCATGGCTCTATCGGAAAGAGAGTAATTGAAGAGACAGAGTCTGATGGCGTCATCTGTGACTCCATTCTGCTTTGTCATGGCGCACAAGTCTATGAATCTCAGAAGATGTTCTTGACTATCTTCTCCTTGCTTACCATAGAAAGGATTGTTTTGAAGCAACGTGATCCAATGCGACCGTATCTCAAAGTTGGGAGCATTGATGGGAGGAGGTTGCACTGGGTGATGAACGTCAGCAGCTTTAGGGATTGAGAACTCCCTAAGGTCTTTTTGTAACTCTGCTTATTGAGCTGCTGCTTGGGCTGCTTGGATTTCTTCTTGAACTGTAGCTCAAGCTTCTTGCATAAGTCTATCTCTTTGTGCATTAAGGGATTGAGCTACCCTTCAAGCAATTTCCTCCTCTTGAGCCATTCTTGCTTGGTTCTCTCTGTACTGACGGCAAAAGGTTCTGTCTATCTCAGGGTCAAAGCTGGCAGTGAGTCCGGGACTGTCTGAGCGGCGCATACACTAGACTTTGTGTGCACCTAGGATAAAAAGATCTTTTGCTGGTAAGATGGACGGAGTAGAACCAAATTCAAGTGTATACGATCAATAGTATCAAAAGTAAAAGAAAAACCTAAATTAGTCTCAAAATAACTAGATTCAACTAGATGATTCCGTTGTCCCCGGCAACGGCGCCAGAATTTGATGTGGCTTATATTATCGCACTAACAAACTCACTTAGGGTTGAAATCCCTAAGTTTTAATCCAAAACAATGTGCAATAATACCACCCACAGGCGGACGGGTCTTATCGCAGTATAGTTGAGGATCAAATCCCAAGGGACAACGTTTTTAAGAATCTTCTTTCTAGTCGAATCTAGTCGAATCAAGACTAATATTTAGAACAAGGTTGGTTGATTTGAGTTTAATTAAATAAATGCAAGGAAAGTAAAAGAACAGGATTAAAGGTTGATTAAAGATTAATGATGGAAATCACTGGGATGGTCCTGGGTTTCACCACCACTACACATGCAATCTCATCCAAACATCAAACATCCAGGCAAGACATGACCATTCAAATAGAGCTACTGCAAAACCCCCCATACTGGCGTTAGGTTCGCGTAAGCATCACCTTAGGTATCAGATGTCTCGTCACCATCCAGATCACATACTTACGGCTCCGAAGATACAGAAATCCAAATGAAGTTGTGGGCCCCCTATACAGGCGTTAGGCACACAGAAGCATCACCGTGGGCTAGATGGCTCGTCACCACACAGATCATACACTTACGACCTCAAGGAATCCCATTCTATTTCTAGTTTGGGAGTCAACCGCGTTAATCGACATTCAAAACCTATGCATTGAAGTTCTCGCAACATAGGAAACGAACAAGATAAATGCAAGCAGGTGATCAATCCACAAGCACACATTGACGATTAACAATGAAATGAAAGATTATATACATGCCATGGAATGTTTAACAAAAAGATATGAAAGCATGGGCAGCGGGGCTAGTCCCCGCACCCCAGCGAAAGTAAACTACTCGCTCATGGTGAGAGAAGCAAGAACAACAAGAGAGAGAGAAGTTTCCGTCATAAGCATGGTGAAGAAGATGATTGCAGCTCAGTGGAGAAACGGTCTTGTACACGATGTCGGGGCAGATATGGAAGAAGAGAGAAGAACACCATGACAGACGGGGCAGGTCTTCTCTCTCCACCTTCTTCTTCTCATAGTCCTCGCTCACCACAGGAGGAGCAGCTCGTGGACGAGATGGTGGTGTGGAAGTGGTGTAGATGCAGCAAATCTAGATCTAGATCTAGATCTGAACGAGGTGGCTTGCAGATCCAAGTCTTCACTCTAGATCTGGGTGAACATGCCGCAAAACCACCACGGGGGCAGGCTCTTGGCTATGGAGATCGTCTCCTTAGGCTCCGAACAGACCGGCAGCCTAACGACATCTGGATCCGATGCTTTTATGGGCTGGGTTCACCTTCTATTTATAGGCAGGCATGCACCGAATTAAAGCCACGGTCACGGCTATTTTGCAGATGCTGCGGTCGCGGTGTTTGGTTGTTAACAGGTCGCGGCCTTTTGTAGTGATGGTGGGTGTGAGCGAGGGCAGAGCGTAGAGGTAGTTGGGTCGTGCTTGGTGCTGCACCTTGACCAGGTCTGCAGGTGATGAGGTAGGAGGAGCTGCTACGATGGGGATGAGGAGGGAAGGTGTAGGTGGAGAGGAAACATGATCGTGGGAGCAACAGGAGTCATGATTGCCTCCGTTAGGTCATACGGGAGGGCATGGCTTCATTGCTTGATGGCGGATGCGGAAGCAGACCGTGGGTATTGCCGCAGGCGCGGTAGTTGCAGGTCGCAGTCGGGATGGTTGCTGGTGTGACCGCGATGGCAGCTCGGTCGCGGCAAGCCTGCAGATCTCGATCAAAGGAGAGGTGTAGGATCGCGGCTCTGGGGATCGCGGTCTTCACTTTTCCGCGGTCGCGGGTGTTGCTGTTCCTGCCATTGGTGCCGTGGTCTGGAGGTTGATTGCAGCTAACAAACCACAATCGTGGTTGGTGCAAGGCCAGGTCGCGATGTGAAGGGAAGAGCCGCGGGCAAGTGGGAAGGGAAGAAGCCATGGCCGCGGCGTTGGGGAGTTTGCCTGGCCGCGGGCATGTGGAGGTCGTGGGGCTTGGAGATGTCGCGGGCGACTGGTCGCGGGTGCTGTTGCGGTCGTGGGGCTTGGAGAGGTCGCGGTCGCGGGATGGAGTCATGGTCGCGGCTAGGGTAAGCTGTAGCCCACGATCTGGAAGAAGGAAAAGAGGCCACTGTAGCCGGCGTAAAAGAAATAGAGGGACCTTTGACCTGCTTTGACCAGGCCCAAACCAAGGTTTGAAATGGATGTGGGCCTAGGAAATGAGGCCCAAAGCTCAAAACGACCTGCACAAGGGTGCAAATAATCAATAAACATAGGAGTAAAATTGATTGAGCTAGTATGAGTCACATATAAGAAGATAAGGCCAAATAAATGCATGAATGTAACCAAAATTTGGCCAAACGAAGCGATTGAACTGCGATGAATTATGCATTCATCAGTTACTAGTATGAAAACTGACATTATAACCATACATCATCGGTTTTGTTCAAATAACCGACACCGATGTTTTTATTTTTTGTTTTTCTGTTAGTCTGCAGACCTGCTGTGGCTGGTCACAGGATGAGAAACCTGCAATTCAGTTATGAACTGCAGGTTTTATTACATCCATTGATATCAGCCAACAACATGCCACAAACTTGCAAATATTTTATCTCTTTTCACATTCAGACACATGTAGAAACATTCATGTATTGATGATTTTCACACACAATTCATAAAAATTCATTCACATTGTCATCATTGTCATTATTGTCAACAAAATCATATATTCAAAGAGCCATGAAACAGCAAAAGAAGCCACAATGAAGGGAAGCATGATACAGATACAATACATAAAGTGCAGCACACACAAGTGTTTCATATTCATATAAAAACATGACAGACTAACACATATATAATTCATAATAACAACAGTGCTGAATTTACATACAACACTATAACTTAGTACATATATATAGTGGGACTAAGGTGATGATCCCACCTGCTAAAACAGGTTACCGACAACTACATGTTACGACAGGGAGGTCGTGATTCAGCAACCGTATGCATTAGCAGGAGGACAAACATATTTCACCACGAGTTAACATTGAAGAAGGTCTACCTTCTTCAATGTTAACTCGTGGTGAAATATGTTTGTCCTCCTGCTAATGCATACGGTTGCTGAATCACGACCTCCCTGTCGTAACATGTAGTTGTCGGTAACCTGTTTTAGCAGGTGGGATCATCACCTTAGTCCCACTATATATATGTACTAAGCTATAGTGTGGGATGCTTGCTTTCTCTCCGACTATTGCGCTTTGGATTTACAAAAAATTGTCGATAGCCTACATAGCTATGTCATGGCCGTCCTGCATAGCCTGTAGTCTTTGGCGAATGCCTGCAAATTAAATAGAATTTCTATTAACTAGTATCCTAAAAATTTGATAAAAAACACACTTACATAATATAATTATAAATGAACATATAGATAGAAACCTCAGGGATATATTCTTAAAACTTACATTGTCAGGCGGTGCAAGCACGTCCTCACCCTCACGGTGATCATCAACACGGTCATCATGGGAACATAATAAAAATATAAACATCCATGCCTATAATATTGTGATCTTTTATCAATTAACAATCCTTCATTATGATCCCCGTGAACATACACGTCATTGTCATCCCCAGCTTCAATGTTTGGTGGTGTTGGCAACCCAACTGAGAATGGATTGGAGTCATCATACTTATCATAGTACTCTTCTTCATCTATAGGATCTTCAATGAACTGTCTTTTACCATGAAGAACAACCGACCATTTATCATTTGCAGGATCATCGATATAAAATACTTGTTTTTCCTATGATGCCGATATGAATGGTTCACCCTTCTCGCCAATCTTTTCAAAGTTCACTAATGTGAAACTCAATTCATCCACTATAACTCCTTTGTTGTTGTCAACCCAATTACATTTAAAGAGCGGAATTCAAGACAGCGCTAAGCTTCATAAACTTACAACCCATGTATAATGGTATCTCATCATCATGCACAATGTTTCTAAACATGGGAGGTGGATCAGTGTGCTCTACCCCTTAACTATCCAGCATTGCATCAACGATGTCTACTGGAACTGGTTCATTCACATCTACGTCATCAGAGGCAATTTCTTCTTCCACACAAGCCTTGCTATCGAAATCCACTGGTTTCAGGTTTGAAATCTCTCCATGCCAGTGCCATTCTGTATAGCCTTGTACAATCCCGTTGCACATGACATGACTTATGATTTTGTCACCAGTACTGACTTTCAAGTTGTTACCGCAATGCCTACATGGACAGTAGAACCTATCTCCAGGTTGTTTCCTATGTTCCTCGGCAAATCTAACAAACTGATCTAGACCAGAAATAAACTTTGGGGTGCAACGATTGCAAATGGACATCCATGATCTATCCATTCTATGATCAAAGAGAAAATAAGTATATATTACAACAAGATTAGGGTCTAGGGTAAACATATTAGAGTTTATGGTTAAAACTTTAGGGTTTAAACATGTGATGTCATTCTTAAATGTGTACCACCTATCCCATTCTTGAACACCTAATCTCACTAGTAAGCGTATAATGTGTATTGGGTTTTCAAGAAAATTCCGGCAGCATTTCCCCATTGTTCTCCAAGTACATATGTACTTAGAGAACAAACGGGGAAATGCTGCCGAAATTTTCTTGAAAACCCAATACACATTATACACTTACATCCTAAGTGAGATTAGGTTTTCAAGAACTGTCCCAAACCGGGGACTATCCAAGATTTACTCCTAATGAGTAAATCTTGGACGGGTTTCTAGGCCAACAAATACAACACCAATTCCTTGTTCACAACACCATTCAACACACAATTTCTTATAAAAACATTTGTGGACAGCCATAACAACATATCAATGCTTCCTAAATTAATCAACATTAATATCTTATGGATGTTTAGATGCATTTAAATATAAAGCCCCAAATCAGAGGGTGAGACAGAGGGTTTTTGGGGATGTTTACCTCTGTTTGATCCCAGTTGGGCATCTTGCTCTGGAGCAGGGAGAGAGGTGAGACGAATGGGTGCATGTGGAAACCGAATGGGCAGGCAGAAGACCGGCGAGCTCCTGAACCGTAATGGAAGTGATCATTGAAAACATAGTTATAATAAGGATAAAAGAACATTTATAATGAAATTTATCAGTAATTTGTAACATTCAATAACCAAGCCAATCATCAATTCAGTTAGAAGCATTCATGTAGCAACTTCCAGTTCCATTCATTAATCTCTTTTTACATCCACACACAGGGGTTGGTGTACCCCTAAACAGTAACTAAATAAAGGGGTTGGTGTACCCCTAAACATGCGTATAATTAAAATAACTATTAATACAGACAAGTCTAGATAGATAGACAAATAAATAATACACCAACATGGTCCCTCATCAGTAACTTCGAGGACTTATCATTGTGGCGATCTTCTCCTGAAGTTCAGAAAAGAAAGCAGCTATGAGTATTGATTGCTTTCAGACAAAAAGTGTAAACACAATTTTTTTGTCTTGACAATTATATTTGTTAATTGGACCTACCGTGGCCTTTTTGATGATGCTGTGTCACGGAGCTCCTCACTGTATTTAGACGAATCTGAACTGACAGGGGCCTCATAATCAAATTCGTCCGAGATGATATCCTCCTCCGTGTGCTCATACCGCAGTAGATGATCGGGAGTCTCATAGTTGATGTTGGTTATCCAAACTTTGATGGTATTATGGCCAACTGGATGGAGAAAAATCGTGTCGCTATGGCCCACATGCATCTTTCCAATCCAATCATGCCAACCGGATTTTGATACAAGATTTCCTGCCAAATCATACTCAACCTCGATAACATGTGAATAATTGCCAAAATTTAGGGTCACTTCACCAGGCCTGTAGTGTCTTCCTTTTAGAAAATGCTAATGTTTGGGTATGGCCAATTGGTTTAAGGAACGATCATCTAGGATGATGTCCAATTGTTCTTCAATAGGGAACGTTAACATTGACATAGAGGCCCAGTTCATAGTGATTGTTGTGGGTGGATAGAGACTGTATAATATTAGTATTAACAAAGTGTACGTAAGTACATATAACGATGTTATATTTTTAGAAAAAGTGTAAGTACATATAATGATGTTATAAATTTTCAGACTAGTATTTTCTATAATTTGATGTATCTTGGTATTTCATAAAATGAGGTGACACTTATTATCTATTTGTTTAATCAACACTCATATTTAGTTTTATGAGTACATGACACTATGTTTGAAATACTTTTTAAAAGGATAAAAGAACATACTTATAATAAGGACCCAGGCACATTCTAATCATTTTGAAGTGAATCAGAAAATGAACAGGAGCCTGGCTCCTATCCGCTAGTAACATAAAAAAAGTCAAACCTAAAATTGGAAATGCACACTACAAATTTTAGCACGATCGTGTATGAATGCAAAACAATACTGAACTGAATTAGGATCAATCATAGGGATTGGTTAACTAAATTATCATTGACATCTACTTGTTTAAAAAATAGGTTAAGCCAAGGTCAAACACATCAACAACACACATTAAAAAATAGGTTAAGCCAAGGATGAATTGAGGATGCAAACCTAGTCAATTGGAGGCTTTACCTCTAGCAGTGGTAGTGGTGACGATAATGGCAAGCTCTGGTTCCGGCTGCTGCTGTTGGTGCTGGCTACTGGCACTGGCTCTGGTTCCGGCTGCTGCTGTGGGCGCTAGCTACTGCTAGCATTGATGAGAGGAGGACCGGTCGGAGGAGAGGACCAATGACGGTGGCGGATCCATGAACGATGAGCTCCACAGAGGCGGCAAGCTCCACGAACGCCGGCGAGCTTCACAAATAGCAAGCTCCACGACGGTGCTTCACGGCGTCGGTGAGCAAAGAGATCGGTGGCAGCGAGCAAGGAGAACGTCAGAATCGCCAAACCCTAATAGCCGATTGCAATCACAGAGAGAAAGGGGAAGAGTCGGGCTCGCTCGCACGATATTAAGTTAACATTCGATGTCGGTTATTCAGCAAACTGACACATAACACTAACAGTGTCGGTTAATAACACAAACTGACACATGTGCCCAATGATAATCGTCAGTTTTAACTAGAAAAAACCGACGTCTATCTACATACGCCGATTAAAAAATTGGTTCTCAATTAATGACCATCGTCGTCGGTTTTTTTGAAAATATGACGCTCAAAGGGTGTGAAAAATTTCCCGCGAATAGTGCGGGAAAACCCATACGTGTCGGTCATTGTTGTAGAACCGACGATCAAAATGTGCCCAATTTCTATTTCGCGAATAAACTTTCGTCGTCGATTTTTTAGTTAATGACTGACGCCATATGTTAAATTTTTGGAGGTAATTTTTTTCACTAGAAATTTTGGATTTGGCGGTTAATTTTCGATGTCGGTTTATTATTAAGTAACCGACATCGAATAAAAGCGATACCCATGTCTGGTCGCCCTTCAAAGATTGATGTCAGTTTAATTTTAAACCGACGCTGCATTGTTTAGGTGTCGGTGTATTTGTACAACCGACACCTTTAAAAGTGACATTATAAGCCATTTCTGTAGTAGTGTACCTTGCATAATCACCCTCTAAGCTAGATTTTACCCTAGAACTTACCTAAGTTATGTAGGGAAATATGGGCACAAAGTAGGCAGCTGAAACAATTTTTTTATCTTAACGATATTCCTAGAAGAACAAGATTGCATCAACAACTATATATGGGAAGGATGGCTTAATGAGTTCATACTTAGTCTTGGAGGAAGTCTAGAGACTATTCCTTGTTGCATTAGTCATGCATATTTCTTCTAGTTTCACTAGGATGACGTCTGCAATAGCTCCTGGTCTCTCCACAAATAGTAGGATGACGTTGTCCTCCTAGCAACATATAATAACCTCCTCGCCTCTATGGAAGTCGATACAAACTGCCTAGAACTCATGTCATTCTAGTAAAATAGATAGGAAGGAACTGTCCCTCCCATTGGTGTATTAGTCATCAAATTTCTCTCTGGCGATTGTTCTCCCTTGCTATCTCTTCCTTGATCAGGCATGACTTACTTGGGCTATCTATTGGTTACAACAACCATAGAGGACAACAATTTTCAGAGGAAATTGAGTTATGTCTCTGGGAAGCCCCCAGTAACCCTCTATTTATAGGAGGGTTAGGGTTCCTAGACTATGTTGGAGTGGAAGGGATCAGAATCTCACAAATTTTTGCAACACGCAACAGGCGAAATGATTGGTTCACCAGTGAATCAATCAATTGCATGTGATTCGATTGGTTCACCCAGTGAACCAGTTATTTCATCATGTTTCTCAATTGCAATTGTATTAGCAATTTATATCAAATTTAATCCACAAAATGATGTCAGAACACATCCTTGAATCAATCAAATTGATCCACCAAGTGCTCAATTCAAAACCTAAGATGGCCATTCATGGAATTGAGCCGATTGGTTCACTTCCTGAACCTGTTGGTGTAGTGTCTCAAATTTCCAAACTTGGTTCTATTGACCTGACACACTGAAATGATTAGTTCAACACTTGAACCAGTCAGTTCAACTATCCAATCACTCAATTCTCAACCAATGTTGTTTAAATTGAATACCAAAACACTTTAGTAATCAATTTAATTATCAATTATGATTAAACTCCTCTTCTAGGTGTATCCAATGTGTGTGAACCCATAGATTCAATCCCATGTTAGCAGTGAATGTCCATAATTGATTTGTGACATCACAAGCAAAGTGGGGTGCCTAATCACACATCATTGCTATCCAAATAATCAAGAAAGTTGAAGAACAACTTCAACCTATGTCTGTGTTAGGTGTTCTAGTGATTGTCTAATTATATTGTATCTGATATTCAGAATGAACTCAAGGCATGGAATCATCATCCTCTCAATGTTCAATCCATGTTCCTTCATCCGAAGCAGACTGTCTAAGATATATGTGACCACAATATCATATATTGATTCACATGTGTATGCACATGATTTTCTCAGTCTAGCTTATCAAGTGGCCTAGATGTCAAACTCCTACCAATGGGACAAATCTCATCTACATCTCTGATATTTATCCCCATGTGTCACATTGGACCCAGTCATCACCTTTATGACAACCCTTATTCAGGATCATGGTGGATGATTTCAAATCACATCAAATGACATGTTATGAGTGTAGTGACTTTAGGTCTAAGAACCACAATCACCAACTTCACTATGAGATATGATTATGACCACCAAGTATGGTTTCCATGTGTCATTCTCAAGGTGGGTCTATCTGATACACTGTTCCCTAACAAGTATGTATGTGCTTGGTTTGATATCACATATCATGACTAATGAGATTTTGTCATCAACCAACACATACTCTAGTCTTATGTGTTACTACTGTCTATCATCCTTCCACATTAACATCTGACCAGGGACATAATAAGAATATACGTACTCGTAACATCTATATGATCTCATTATTCAGATCACGTACTTGAAGATTTATGTCATTGAGTAATGTCATTCTTTAGACATTCATTATGTTTCTTCATTATCTCATAACTGAGTGAAACAAAATGAATTGGAAGCTTGCCTTTATTATTAATAAAATCATTTATATAATATTACATCACAATCCTCATATGATTGGGTCTCTGAGCCTACATACCAATAGACTCCCACTTGCACTTAGAGCCAATCACCCATGAATATTATTCTTAGTGATTCTAAACATGTCCATCATGTTTTTACTACACAAGTACAAATCTAACACGTTAGCGACATTTTGCTATAGTCGGTATATTGCATGTTTCACATCTCTTTACTATACGATATCTCATATGAGATGGAATTGTAGTAATATGATATCTAATATTCCTTTCCTAACTAGTAGATCCATTGTTTGGCATAGTATTTGTATTGTGTCATCAATGGTTGGAACATCTGTAAGCTCATTCATATGAACTTCTAGATTTGTATAGTATCCATTCTTGTGTTCTCAACACAAGGATACTCAACTTTTATTTGTAGAATTTTGAAAGTAATGGTGTCTTAGTTTGGAACAATTTCCAACTAATATCTCTTCTCTAAGATTAAACACACACTTTATATTGCGATCTTTTTCTATCATTTTGGAAGCTTACATTGATGTAACCCTTTACATCCAATTCTTCCTTTATACCATGATGCAACAACTGTTCCATCAGTTCTTCTTAGGTATTAATGCATATTTTTTATGGCATCCCAATGATCTTCATTAGTTATGATTAATAACTTCTTGTCATGTCAAACACATACAAGATGATGGGATAAGCACATTATATTGCAGTGTGAGACCCCTAACCTTGCTTAAAATGCTCAACAAGCTTAATTATCTTAATTTAATACTTACAAAACTAATATAACCTTTTTATATGCTTTGGAATCATAATACAAGCTTAAGTTTCAAATTTGGTCCAATTTGGACATTATTTGTGTAAGTTATGCAATTTTATGCACATTTTGGACTTTTATGCAATGCACCCAATTGAAAGGTTTTATTTGCAATTTATCACTTACATTATGGTCCTTGAATGTTCTCTTATCATTCTTTAGCTTTTTGAGCCATGGGGCATCTAGTTGAACCTTGGTTTGGAGGTGTTTTCTTCAAGGGTATTTTAGGGTTTACCCCTTTATGGATGAGCTACCTTTAGGAGCTATCAACCAAGGGCTTATTTGTTTGGCTTGGAAAACCAAAAAAAGGTGGAAAATAGGTCTCCATGAAAGGTGGGGCAGCTTCTTGTGTGGATGCTTGTATATCCTTATTAGTTTAAGGCCATGGACACATGGAGAGGCCATGGACACATGGAGATCTACTAGGACACCTCAAGTTTTTCTTTTTCTTTATCCTAAAGTTTTATATACCTATCCTTAAGCACCCAAATGAAATTTTTTCTCTCTACCACTTCCCTCCTACTAAGAGATTCGTCTTTCCTCTATTCTTCTATAGAGAACCTATCCAAGGAAGAAGAAGGTGTGGATCTTCTTAGTAGAAGCATCTAGGCTTATGATTTGCTTGCTTTAGGATTTCTAAAGCTCCTTCTTGGTGATCTTGACCTAAACAAGTAAGTACCCCCTTCTTTCCTCCATTTCTTTCTATGTTCTTCTTCCTCATACCTTTCTCCAGGTTGAAACCTTGTTGTTCCATCGTAGAAGTTGCTCTAGAACACAAGAATCTACCTCTGTTGCTTCTTCTTCTAGGGTTTTGCTTCTTTGTGGAGAAAAGTTCCTACTTGGCCGAATTCAGATTTATATCTTCGGTTTTCTTTCCTTCTTTGCTCAAGACTCTTGCTATTTGAGATCTGAACTACTCTATAGATGTGATTTTTATAATCCTCTTTACTTATATTGCTTACTATAAGCTTGCTAGCTCATGTTCTTGCTTAAAAATGGTGATTTAAGCTTTAAGAAGCTAAGCTTGCTTGAAACTTCGAATTTTAATGGTGTTCCCAATTCTATTCCAGTCTTAAGATGAACTTGTAAATAGGTGTACACCCTTTCTAAGGTAGAGGATGATCTAGGACAGGTTGATAGAATAATCAATGGTGCTAAGACCCTAACAACCGATTGTTGAAATTAGGGTTTTCAAGCTATTTCCTTCATTACCACACAACCAATGGTGATACCATGAAAAAAATGATGGAGTTGCTATCTTGACAATTGATGGTGGTGATCAGGGGTGTCAATTGATGGTAACAACTGATGGTCGCCCCTTGGTCAGGTTTTGGCTTAATTAGAAGCTTAATGATCAACCACTAAGTACCCTAATGATGTTGTCAACCAATGATGACATTAGCTTAATATCCAATGGTGTTAAATGAATATAGTGCTTTTCTAACAACTGATGGTGAGTTAATGATGAAAATTGATGGTGAATAAGGTAACCACAACTGATGGTAAGTTAAGACTTTAGATGTAGCTTCAATTAAGCCCTAATAGTTGAGATTGAATGCTTCAACATCCAATGGCTTGGATTGAAACCTGTAGTATTACATGTGATTTCTAATAATATGAATTTGATGGTTTCCCTTATGTGATCAATTTAAGGAGCTTGATGTTTGAGATGATGGCTTGCTTAAAATGTACAACCAATGATGGGTTGTAACCAATGTTTTCAGAACTTAACCAGTGGTCAGACTGGTGTTGACTCAGACCAGATTGAGTTGGGTTCAACCGGAGTGGTACGATTGGACCGAAAATGACGCCAACATGACACACAAAAAAGATTGAACTGAAAAAACTGAACCGGTCAACAAAGTATAAGGCAATTAGAGGCCAGGCCAGTCGGATAGGTTAAACTGTGCACATTATATACACATATACATGTGTACATACATATTTGTATATATATAATATACATATATATATTATATTAATATATATATATATATATTTAGATATCATTTAATATATACATATGTACATATAAATGAATATATATGTATATATATGTGTATGTATATAAATATGTATGTATATGTATATGTATATACATACATACATATATACATATATATATGTATATATATAATGTATGTATATGTGTATATATATATATATATATATATATATAAAGTGTGCGTGTATGTATGTATATGTATACATATATACATACATATATATTTATATATGTATACATATACATATATTTACATATACACATATATTCTATGGTTTCTACCTTGATATATATACATATATGGGATTATGATAGAAAAATTTATCCCCCCTCTTGCACGCCTCTGATGGAGGCCAAATGCCCGAAGGGTAATAAATCAAGACGACAACTAAAATTTGAACCCGGGTCCTTTTGCTAGGGGGCATATATATATATATATATATATATATATATATATATATATATATATATATATATATGCATGCATATATGTATTCTATCTTCTATTTTTTTCTTGTATTTGAACCACTGATTCGGTCCGATTCAATCCGGTCCACAGGTCGGACCGCATTACCAACCAATTGGACCTGAAAAAAAACACAATTGAGTTTTTAGACTTCCGGGATGGTCCGCCACTGGTTTACTAGTCTGACTGGTCAAACCAGCCAGTTCGATTTGATTTTTAAAACACTAGTTTTAACCCCAAATCCTATGGTTCCCATTCATGTTATTAATTGAGGGATGTTTATAGTTATATAGTGACTCTTCTAGGTCACAACTCAATGACTTCATTGGTGGCTTATTCAAGGTGTTTACTTATGTAAGTGACCAATGGTCTTACCTTTTCAACATCCAATGGTTCTGGGTGATGTTGTGGCATGGTGATATGGGTTGAATGATGTTGGAAATGATGGAGGTTGCCCTCACATGAATAGAATGAATAATGAACATATTGTGTTGATATGTAACCCTAATGGGTTATAGTTTGTTACAATTAATCCTAATGAACTCAGGTGATGGTGATTAACTATGATCAACCTTCCTTAGAGAAATAATATAACAATGGAGTACTCTCTTATTGTTTTGGAACACTAATATACTATAATCTAAGGGTAACATCCTGAGTTATGCATGGATCCATACTTGAAAATGGTATGGAATGTGTTGCAGATGCTTTGTCTTATACACACAATAATATATATGGGGATGATATGGTGATGGTTTGTGAAAAAATGTTGAACTATAACTTCAATGTAACCTACCTTGCTAAACCAAACCCTAATGCAAGTAGAGAATGGTGGTTAATCATATTATCCTTTCTTGATTGATTAATATAATGATGGAATATCTGTCACACCCACATCCCACAATTACCACTAATCATGAGATTAGGGTATGACTTTGATGATACATCCACCATATTTTTTTCTCTAGATATAATATAAGAACACTTACTGAATGATAAGTCTTGATTAAACATAACAACAAGATACAACAGAACTTGTCTTATTACATTGAGGCAAGAATTTTACATGTAATATACATCATGTACATTACATTTCAAACTTTCTCTCTTTTCTTGCTCTTTCTATCCCAGGATACAGGGGAAGGATAAGAGACCCTCTAACTATTCTAACTACTCTTCTTTCAAGACCTCTGAGCTAATCTTGATTAAAGTTGGCTTCTGATTCCTTAGGAAGAGATAATCCTTTACTTGAAAAAATATTTAGTAGGTTGGTGAGCTAGTGGCTCAGTGAGTAGAGAATCAATAGGTAACCAAGATATTTATGATGTTTACAAGTAATAGAACTTAAATGCAATCATGCAAGCATGGTAGTTTAAAATAGTAATTCATTCAGCATGGCAGTTTAAAACTATAATTCACTCAGCATGGCAGTTGCACAGATATTGAATGTAATAAAAGAATAACCTAACTATTTACATTATTTCAAATCCATTTATTATGCCTTTGGACCCACATAAGGTGTACCACAACATGTGGAAGTATCGCAGCAAGCTACGATCTCACTATACAAGACTTAAAAGCATGCCTGAGTTCCTAAGTCTTTAATCTCAATACCATGTCTGTAGTTGGCATTGACACATTTACCTCTCAACGGCTAATAGGAGCGTCCGGATATCTCAGACTCTACCTCTCAACATGAGTACTCAGGTGGTGAGTCAAAGCCTTCAGGCTTAAAGTGCATCAATGAACCTACCGACCACTGATCACTACAACATGTAGCATAGGTACCACTGGCATCCCCGGTTGGTGTTGGGTTCCACACATCTATAAGTAGTTTTCCCTACTGGTCAAAACCCCACACCCTACTGGTACACTTCGGCTTACCTCGATCTAGACTACCTCCGGTCTGGAAATTGTTTCCTCCCCACAGTGCAGGCCTCATCCTGTGAGGATTCTACAGTGTCCATGGCATCTAATGTCTAGTGATGTTTAATTAATATAACAAGTATCATCATCGTAGCTAATGATTACTCTATTTCAAACAATTAAGTGTTTCACATTTAAATAATAAATCACAAAATATTTTTTACATATTTCACAACCATACTCCAACTCTTAAAACATGAATTAGGGCAACCTGTCTTTTCAATGCCTCAATTTACATAGTCATCACCTGTCGAATGATGACAATTCATAGGACAAATTTCAACATGGTAATACATCACTATTAATGTGATTAATAAAACATTTCAACTACTAATTTTTACAACATACATTTATTTAAAGCATCATACATATCGTAGAGCAAGAATCAAACACTGGAAACTATTATTTGAATTGGTATGCTTTAAATCAAGGTTAAAAGATGATTATCTACTCACTGAATTCGTTGAAGATCACTGATCTTATCCCTTTCACCAACTAATCTCAGATCTTAGATCACATAAGACAAGATCAAGCTTTAAACCTCAAGATCTCATTCAAAACAACCCTTAAATGTGTTTCTTGGTCCTAAAGAGGATCTGTTGTAGGTAGAAGATAAGATTGGGGGTCAAGCCAAACCTCAAAATCACTGGAATAGGGATCTCAAGCAAGGGCAAACCAAAACAAGGAAGAATCAAGGATTAAAACTACTTACCAAGTCATCTAGCCAAGGCTAGGGACAAGCTAAAGAGCAGAGTCAGGAAAAGAACTTTGGTCAACCAGACTTAGTGGGCTAATTGTTCGACTTTCTCAAGAGAAAAGATACTATAAACAATCAGCTGGCACAAAGCGCGTTGTCCAACTCAGGCATTCTGAATACAATGCATGTCCAAATGGCAGATATGCAAACACATCAACGCCGGATAGACCAACATCTTGCTCAAATGGCTAAATTAATGAAGAATCCTTAAGGTAAGATACCATCCAACACATTTTATACCAACCCCTTTTAATTTTTACTGTTCTTAACATTCTTCCCCAAATATTACCCCAGAAATCACCTTCTAGGCCACCCTCTCATAGAGCAAGTGGTCTGGGATGATAGATGATCGAATTACAGTTCCAATGCACTTCATTTCGTTGAAAACGGATAAGTATTGCTTATGATCATTTTATGATTGGCTATTCTTGGCGGCGTCGATCGCGGTCACGGTTGATGCAATGTCGTGGGTCGCAGTCGACGCAACGTCGCAGTCGATGCTGCGTCGCGGGTCACGGTGTCGACGCATCATCGGTCACAGTGCTCTGTATATGTTTACTAAAAAGGGCATAACTTACTCATTTTAACTTTGATTTGGTTCATTCTTTTTTGTTTGATTCATAATTGAATTCTCTACAATCCTACAATATTATTTTGATAATATTATCAAACAAAAAGTTATTTATTAATCATTACCTCCATTATCATTAACTCTCTTCTTTCACACATGTATGTGTTAATACTATGTTGCTCCAACTCGGATCTTTATAGTATGCTTAAATCATGATTATGAGTTTCCCAAATAAGTATTTAAGGCCACTAAGGTTAAGATAAAGCACAACATAGAATATTACTAACAAAAACATGATAATTATTAAGATTATCTTAAATCTCTAGGATTACTAGCAAAGTTAAGAACGGGTTGTAACAATTCTCCCCCTCTAATAAAAATATCATCTCAAAAATTCTAAAATTGGAAAGGATACTTGTTAAACATCTTTGTCTCCATTTCCCAGGTATCTTCTTCTACACCATGATTCCTCCAAAGAACCTTTACTAGGGGTATTTCTCTCTTTTTAAGCTTTCGAATTCTACGGTCTAGAATTTGAATTGGTCCTTCAATATAAGAGATATCCTCTCTCGACTGCATAGGATCTAGGTCTATAATATTTTCTGTACCAGGATGACACTTCTTCAACATCGATACATGAAACACATTATGTAAATTGGCTAACTCTAATGGCAACTCCAATATATATGCAACTGATCTAATTCTTTGAATGATTGGATAGGGACCCATGTATCTAGAGTTAGTTTACCTCACTTTCCAAACCTTAGCACACCTTTCTATGGTGAAAATTTCAAATAAACCTCATCCCCAACCTCAAATTGAAGTGGACTATGCCTTCTATCTGCGTAGCTTTTCTGTCTGTCTTGAGCTGCCTTCAACTGTTGTATGATCAAATATAGATTTTCTTCCAACAACTCAGGGTCTAAAATTTGCCTTTCTCCAACTTCATACCAAAAAATCATAGATCTACATTTTCTTCCATATAAGGCTTCATAAGGAGCCAAGCCTAAGCTAGAATGGTGACTGTTGTTATAGGAGAACTCCATTAGACTGAGATGATCATCCCAACTACCACTGAACTACAAAACACATGCTCTCAACATATCCTCCAGGGTCTGAATTGTCCTCTTTGACTCTCCATCTGTCTGAGGATGAAAGGTTGTACTAAATTTTTACTTTATTCCCAAGGAATGTTGCATTTGATTCCAGAGCCTAGATGTAAATTTAGGATCTCTATTAGATATTATAGAAATAGGTATTCCATTCCATCAGACTACCTCATCTATATAGACCTTGGCTAACTTTGATGTATCCCATGTTGTCTTAATTGGTAGAAAGTGAGAAGGCTTTGTTAGCCTATCTACTATTACCCATATTGAGTCAAAACCACGTGGTGTCCTAGGTAATCCAACCACAAAATCCATGGTGATATGCTCCCACTTCCATCTAGGGATATAAAGTGATTGTAGATTACCTATTGGATTCTGATGTTTAGCCTTGACTTATTGACATAAATCACACTTAGCCACATACTCAACCACCTCCCTCTTCATACCTAACCACTAATACAACTCCTTCATGTTTCTATACATCTTTGTGTTACCTAGATGCATTGCATACATAGAAGAATGAGCTTCCTCAAGAATCTGCTTCTTTAACTCAGTGTCATCTGGAACACACAATCTGTCATTTAGATACAACAACCCATCATCTAAAAATCTAAACTCTGATCTCTTTCCTTTTGTCATATCATGAAAAATCTATTTCAATTCTCTGTCACTATGATGAAGCTCCTGAATCTGATTATAAAATATAGGCCTAACCTACATTTTTGCAATCGGTCCACCTTGATCAAACACATTCAGATCCAAATTCATCTCTCTCATCTTAACTAGCATGTCTCTTTTTATACATGCCATTGAAAACATCTCTGCAGACGATGTTGACTTTCTATTCAGAGCATCTGCTACTACATTGGCCTTTCCAGGATGATAATCAATGGTGACATCATAAATCTTTATAAGTTCCAACCACCTACATTGTCTCAGATTGAGATCCCTCTGTGTGAAAATATACTTTAGACTCTTATGATCTGTAAAGACCTGACATGATTCACCACAGAGATAATGACGCCATGTCTTTAGAGCATGCACTACTGCTGCCAACTCAAGATCATGTGTGGGATAGTTTTCTTCATTCTTCTTAAGTTGTCCAGAAGCATAGGCCACCACTTTCCCATCTTGCATAAGAACACATCCTAAATCTCTCCTAGACGCATCACAGAAAACCACATAGCCCTTATCTATCTTTGATAATATCAAAGTTGGTGTTGTAGTTAACTTCTTCTTTAAAATTTGGAAACTTTTCTCACATGACGCAGACCAAACAAAAGGTACATCCTTCCTTGTTAAGTGTGTAAGAGGTGTTGCTATTGCACTGAAGTTCCTTGTAAACCTCCAGTAATATCCTACTAACCCTAGGAAACTTCTGATCTCAGTAGCGGTCATAGGTTGCTCCCATTGAACAATAGATTCTACCTTCTTAGGGTCTACACTAACCCCTTCTCTTGATATGACATGTCCAATAAAAGATACTTCAGCCAACCAAAACTCACATTTGCTAAACTTAGCATAATGTTGATGTTGCCTTGACAATTGTAGGGCTATCCTCAGATGTTTCTCATGTTGTGCAACATCTTTAGAATAGATAAGGGTGTCATCTATAAACACTACTATGAATTGATCTAAATATGGTTTGAAAACCCTATTCGTCATGTCCTTAAAGGCAGACCACCACTAGCCTTAACTGCGTACTTTGTCCACACTGACACGCAAGCCAGGATCAATCTTTAGACGCATAAGAACACATCCTAAATCTCTCCTAGACGCATCACAGAAAACCACATAGCCCTTATCTATCTTTGATAATATCAAAGTTGGTGTTGTAGTTAACTTCTTCTTTAAAATTTGGAAACTTTTCTCACATGACGCAGACCAAACAAAAGGTACATCCTTCCTTGTTAAGTGTGTAAGAGGTGTTGCTATTGCACTGAAGTTCCTTGTAAACCTCCAGTAATATCCTACTAACCCTAGGAAACTTCTGATCTCAGTAGCGGTCATAGGTTGCTCCCATTGAACAATAGATTCTACCTTCTTAGGGTCTACACTAACCCCTTCTCCTGATATGACATGTCCAATGAAAGATACTTCAGCCAACCAAAACTCACATTTGCTAAACTTAGCATAATGTTGATGTTGCCTTGACAATTGTAGGGCTATCCTCAGATATTTCTCATGTTGTGCAACATCTTTAGAATAGATAAGGGTGTCATCTATAAACACTACTATGAATTGATCTAAATATGGTTTGAAAACCCTATTCGTCATGTCCTTAAAGGCAGACCACCACTAGCCTTAACTGCGTACTTTGTCCACACTGACACGCAAGCCAGGATCAATCTTTAGACGCATAAGAACACATCCTAAATCTCTCCTAGACGCATCACAGAAAACCACATAGCCCTTATCTATCTTTGATAATATCAAAGTTGGTGTTGTAGTTAACTTCTTCTTTAAAATTTGGAAACTTTTCTCACATGACGCAGACCAAACAAAAGGTACATCCTTCCTTGTTAAGTGTGTAAGAGGTGTTGCTATTGCACTGAAGTTCCTTGTAAACCTCCACTAATATCCTACTAACCCTAGGAAACTTCTGATCTCAGTAGCGGTCATAGGTTTCTCCCACTGAACAATAGATTCTACCTTCTTAGGGTCTACACTAACCCCTTCTCCTGATATGACATGTCCAATAAAAGATACTTCAGCCAACCAAAACTCACATTTGCTAAACTTAGCATAATGTTGATGTTGCCTTAACAACTGTAGGGCTATCCTCAGATGTTTCTCATGTTGTGCAACATCTTTAGAATAGATAAGGGTGTCATCTATAAACACTACTATGAATTGATCTAAATATGGTTTGAAAACCCTATTCGTCATGTCCTTAAAGGCAGACCACCACTAGCCTTAACTGCGTACTTTGTCCACACTGACACGCAAGCCAGGATCAACTTCCCGACTGGTCACCCATCCTAGTACTACTCCAATACGAGCACACTTAACTATGGAGTTCTTTAGAGATGGGCTCCCTGAAAAGGAGGTGCACCTTGGTGATAGGGGTAGTCCAATCATTCCTTTTAAGAGTGTTTTATCCGATGCCTCAAATCCTGGGATGTTACAATCTCCCCCACTTAGACTCTTGACGTCCTTGTCAAGGCTCAACTATATGGCCTCATAATCTGACCCATTTCAGTGTAGACCCACAATGACCCATGGACATCCAGCTCCCGTCCACTGCTACCAGTGCAAGGGTGGCTCCATCTCGTCTCTACGGATAGCCTATCCAACTTGCCTGGACCGCACGACTCAAGACTAGCATGCCACTTGCCCATGTGGGTCCCACCTACTGGAGGGGTTATGGATCTGATACCATTTGTAATGCCCGGGCCCACTACCCAATGCTCTAGTAGAATTTCAGGAATGACGACTGGCCCCAAAGACCACCACTAGCCTTAACTGCGCACTTTGTCCACACTGACGCGCAAGCCAGGATCAACTTCCCGACTGGTCACCCATCCTAATACTACTCCAAGCCGAGCACGCTTAACTATGGAGTTCTTTAGAGATGGGCTCCCTGAAAAGGAGGTGCACCTTGGTGATATGGGTAGTCCAATCATTCCTTTTAAGAGTGTTTTATCCGAGGCCTCAAATCCTGGGATGTTACATTTATCCTTAGTTGGTGATAACCTGACGTGAGATCTATCTTTGAAAAGATTGTTGCCTCACAGAGTTGATCAAATAGGTCTTCAATCCTAGGTAAAGGATATTTATTCTTAATTGTTATCTTATTCAATTGTCTTTAGTCTATACATAACTGCATGGTTCCATCCTTCTTTTTCACGAACAGTATTGGAGATCCCTAAGGTGATGTATTGGTTTGAATAAATCCTTTATTCAACAACTCCTGTAATTCAGTTTTCAATTATTTTAACTCCTAGGTGCCATTCTATAGGAAGGTAATGCTACTGGATGGCTTCCGGGTAAAATTTGTATCTCAAAGTCAATGTCTCTTTCAAGTGGTAAACCCGGTAACTCATCAGGGAAGACATCTGAAAACTCACATACTACTGGAATATCTGATACACTAACTACTCTTTTCTCTTCCCTAGCATCCACTACATGTGCTAAAAAGGCCTCACACCCCTTTCTCATCATCTTATCAGCTACAGTAGTTGATACTATACATGTGGGCAAGACTTTTCTATCTCCAGTAAAGACACATGAAAAACCACCTTGTTGAAAGATAGCTTCTTTCTTCCAACAATCTAACTAGACATGATATGTCTCAAGGTAGTCCATACCCAAAATGATTTGAAAAGAATTAATATCTTAGGGTATGAGATTAACTACTATTGTATACCCACTAAAAATCAACAGACATCAAGGACATACTTATGTCAAAACTAAAGATCCACCTAGTGGAACTTTTAATAATAGCTCATAAGATAAATCATGGGTTAGAAGATTTAGTCCACTAACTATCGATCTTTGAATGAAAGAATGTGTTGCACCAGTATCTATTAATACTATAATAGAAATGTTGTTAAAGAGAAGCATCTCACTTGTCAACAATTCTGGGTGAAACTACACCTTCAGATGGTGTCATTGAGAAGAAGCGTCCAGTAGCTCTCCCTCTGCCACATTGTCCACGCTGCCCACTACTATTATTAGGTGCTCCCCCTCTATAACCTGAAGCCACTAAAGAACTTGCCCCTCTAACTGGAACCTGCCTCTATGGAGTCTGAAACTGCAATTGTGAACCTTGTTCTGAAACATATTGAAGCATTGGGCAGTCTCTTTTTATATGTCCCATCTGTCCACAATGAAAACATATTGGAGTGTTAGTTCTCCAACACTGACCAGAATGTACCCTATCGCAATTGTCACATCTGGATGCATCATGTCTCTATGGTCCTGTCACTGACACTGAACATCCTGAAGACCTAGTTGGAGGTGTCCATGTAGACTGTGTATTCCATCTACCAGAATTGGGCATTCCTCCACTTGGTGAAAACCTAGATCATTGTCTCCCAAAACAACTGAGTCCTCGTCCTATCTTAGAAAAGAAACCACCACCTTCGTTGTATCCACCACTACTTTGTCCCCCTCTATCAAAGTCTGTAGATTTTTCTTACTCTCAGATTGCCTATCAGCATTAACTGACTCTTCTACACATCTAGCTGCTTCCACAAATTCCCCAAAGTTTTCCCTATCTCTTTGACCAATGGCTGACACAGTGTGTCTAATCGCTGATCTTAATCCCTATTGAAATCTTCTGCTCTTTTCTTCTTGATCAGGTACAAGTTGTGGATAGAAATTTGCCAACCTTGTGAAATATGCCTCACATTCACCAATTGTCATACTTCCTTGTCTGATATTCTCCAACTGTTTAATCTTATCACTTAGGAAGGTAGGAGGAAAATACTAAAGGTAAAACTCATCTACAAAGTCCTTCCAGGTCATCTCTACATTTCTCTTTTTATCTTCCACTCCTCGCCACCACAACTCAGCATCTCCCTTGAGTAAATAAACTCCATGATTGATTTACTTATCTTCTGATAAATGCATTAGGCGAAAGGCCTTTTCGAGTTGTCGAAGCCACACCTCCGCCATAGCTGGATCTGTTGTTCTAGAAAATTCAGTTCCACCAAGCTTTTTCACCAACTCATAGGATCTCATAAGATCCTTACTAGAATATGAAGAGTTCCTATCCATCTTGTATTTTTTTTTGTCTCTAGAATAATATGATACATCCTTATTGCCTCATTATCCTCTTCACCTTGAGCCATTGCTCGAGGGTCAGGGTCATAATGGCTCTCAACTTATTCCTCACCATCCTCTTCCTTCCATCTACATATCCATAACAAAACACATATGTTAAGAATTATAGTTCAAAGAGGAAACATCCTAATCATGTTGGTCTCTAATCACCCCTGTCCCAAACCTAAATTCATTTTAGGTTCAAACTATGCTCTGATATCAAAGCTTGTCACACCCGCATCCCATGATTACCACTAATCATGAGATTAGGGTATGACTTTGATGATAGATCCACCATTTTTTTTCTAGATATATTATAATAACACTTACTAAACAATAAGTCTTGATTAAATATAATAACAAGATACAATAGAACTTGTCTTATTACATAGAAGCAAGAGTTTCACACTTAATATACATCATGTACATTACATTTCAAACTTCTCTCTTTTCTCACTCTTTCTATCCTAGGATCCAGGGGAAGGATACGAGACCCTCTAACTATTCTAACTACTCTTCTTTCAAGACCTCTGAGCTAATCTTGATTAAAGTTAGCTTCTGATTCCGCTGGAAGAACTAATCCTTTACCTGAAAAATTGTTCAGTAGGTTGGTGAGCTATTGGCTCAGTAAGTAGAGAATCAATAGGTAACCAAGATATTTATGATGTTTACAAGTAATAGAACTTAAATGCAATCATACAAACATGGTAGTTTAATATAGTAATTCATTCAGCATGGCAGTTTAAAACTATAATTCACTCAGCATGGTAGTAGCACAAAAATTGAATGTAATAAAAGAATAACCTAACAATTTACATTATTTCAAATATATTTATTATGCCTTTGGACCCACATGAGGTGTACCACAACATGTGGAAGTATCGTAGCAAGCTATGATCTCACTGTACAAGACTTAGAAGCATGCCTGAGTTCCTAAGCCTTTAATCTCACTACAGTTGGCATCCACACATCTACCTCTTAGTGGCTAATAGGAGCGGTCGGATATCTCAGACTCCACCTCTCAACATGGGTACTCAGGCAGTGAGTCAAAGCCCTTAGGCTTAAAGTGTATCAGTGGACCTACCGACCATTGATCACTACAACATGTAGCACATGTACCACTGACATCCCCAGTTAGTGTTGGGTACTACACATCTATAAGGAGTTTTCCCTACTAGTCAAAACCCTCGTACCCTACTGGTACACTCTGGCTTACCTCGATCTGGACTAACTCCAGTCGGGAAATCATTTCCTCCCCACAATACAAGCCTCATCCTCTACAGTGTCCTTGGCATCTAATGTCTAGTGATGTTTACTTAATATAACCTTTATCATCATCGTTGCTAATGATTATCCTATTTCTAACAATTACATGTCTCACATTTAAATAATAAATCACCAAATAATTTTGACATATTTCACAACCATATTCCAACTCTTAAAACATGAATTAGGGCAACCTGTCTTTCCGGTGCCTCAATTTACATATTCATCACCTGTCGAATAATGATAATTTGCAAGAAAACTTTCAACATGGTAATACATCACTATTAATATGATTAATAAAACATTTCAACTACTGATTTTCACCACATACATTTATTCAAAGCATCACAAATATTGTAGACCAAGAATCAAACACTGGAAACTATTATTTGAACTGGTATGCTTTAAATCAAGGTTATAAGATGATTATCTACTCACTAAATTTTTCCAAGATCATTGATCTTAGCCCTTTCACCAACTACTCTCAGATCTTAGCTCACACAAGATAGGATCAAGCTTTAAACCTCAAGATCTTGTTCAAAACAACCCTTAAATGTATTTTTTCGTCTTAAAGAGGATATAATGTAGGTAGAAGATAATATTGGGGGTCAAGCCACACCTCAAAATTGCTGGATTAGAGATCTCAAGTAAGGGCAAACCAAAAGAAGGAAGAATCAAGGATTAAAATTACTTACCAAGTCAGATTTATACCAACCCCTTTTAATTTTTGTTGTTCTTAACATTCTTCTCCAAAACTTATCCCAGAAATCACCTTATAGGTATATCTCTTGTAGAGCAAGTGGTCTGGGTGATAGAGGATCAAATTGTGGTTCCAACGCACTTCGTTTTGTTGAAAATGGACAAGTATTGCTCAAACTATGATCGTTTTATGATTGACTGTTCTTGGCAGCGTCGATCGTGGTCACGGTCGACGCAACGTCACGGGTCACGGTGTCGACGCAACGTTGGTTGTGATGCTATGTATATCTTTACTAAAAAGAGCACAACTTACTCATTTTAACTCCGATTTGGTTCATACTTTTTTTGTTTGATTTGTAATTGAATTCTATAAAATAATACAATATTATTTTGATAATATTCTCAAAGAAAAAGTTATTTATTAATCATCTCCTCCATTATCATTAACTCTCTTCTTGCACACATGTATTGGTTAATGCTATGTTACTCTAACTTAGATCTTTATAGTATGCTTAAATCATGATTATGAGTTTCCCAAACAAGTATTTAAGGTCACTAAGGTGAAGATAAATCACAACATAGAATAATACTAACAAAAACATGACAATTATTAAGATTATCTTAAATCTCTAGGATTACTAGCAAAGTTAGGAACAGGTTGTAACAATTCTCCCCCTCTAATAAAAATTTCATCTCAAAATTTCTAAAAGAGGAAAGGATACTTGTTAAACATCTCCATCTCCACTTCCAAGTAGCTTCTTCTACACCATGATTCCTCCAAAGAACCTTTACTAGGGGTATTTCTCTCTTTTTAAGCTTTCAAATTCTACGGTCTAGAATTTGAATTGGTCCTTCAATATAAGAGATATCCTCTCTCAACTATGTAGGATCTGGGTCTATAATCTTTTTTGTACCAGGATGACACTTCTTCAACATCGATACATGAAACACATTATGTAAATTGGCCAACTCTAATGGAAACGCCAATCTATACGCAACTGATCCAATTCTTTGAATGATTGGATAGGGACCCATGTATCTAGGAGTTAGTTTACCTCGATTTCCAAACCTTAGCACACCTTTCCATGGTGAAACTTTCAAATAAACCTCATCCCCAACCTCAAATTGTAGTGGTCTATGCCTTTTATCTAAATAGCTTTTCTGTCTGTCTTGAGCTACCTTCAACTGTTGTCTGATCACATATATCTTTTGTGTGATTTCTTCCACCAACTCTGGGCCTAAAATTTGCCTTTCTCCAACTTCATACCAAAAAATCAGAGATCTGCATTTTCTTCCATATAAGTCTTCATAAGGATCCAAGCCTAAGCTAGAATGGCGACTGTTATTACAGGCGAACTCCATTAGACTAAGATGATCATCCCAACTACCACTGAACTACATAACACATGCTCTCAACATATCCTCCAGGGTCTGAATTGTCCTCTCTAACTATCCATCTATCTGAGGATGAAAGGTTGTACTAAATTTTAACTTTATTCCCAAGGAACGTTGCAATTGATTCCAGAGCCTAGATGTAAATTTAGTATCTCTATTAGATATTAGAGAAATGGGTATTCCATTCAATCTAACTACCTCATCTATATAGACCTTGGCTAACTTTGATGTATCCCATGTTGTCTTAATTGGTAGAAAGTGAGAAGGCTTTGTTAGCCTATCTATTATTACCCATACTGAGTCAAAACCACGTGGTGTCCTAGGTAATCCAACCACAAAATCCATGGTGATATGCTCCCACTTCCATTCAGGGATATAAAGTGATTGTAGATTACATGTCGGCTTTTGATGTTCAGCCTTGACTTATTGACATACATCACACTTCGCCACATACTCAGCCACCTCGCTCTTCATACCTGACCACTAATACAACTCCTTCAAGTTTATATACATCTTTGTGTTACCTAGATGCATTGCATACATAGAAGAATGAGCTTCCTCAAGAATATGCTTCTTTAACTCAGTGTCATCTGGCACACAATCTGTCATGTAGATACAAAAACCCATCATCTAAAAATCTAAACTCTGATCTCTTTCCCTTTTTCATATCATGACTGATCTGTTGCAATTCTCTGTCACTATGCTGAAGCTCCTAAATCTGATCATAAAATATAGGTCGAACCTGCATTTGTGCAATAAGTCCACCTTGATCAGACACATTCAGATCCAAATTCATCTCTCTCATCTTAACTAGCACATCTCTTTTTACACATGCCATTGAAAACATCTCTGCAGACGATGTTGACTTTCTACTCAGAGCATCTGCTACTACATTGGCCTTTCCAGGATGATAATCAATTATGACATCATACTACTTTATAAGTTCCAACCACCCACGTTGTCTCAGATTGAGATCCATCTGTGTTAAAATATACTTTAGACTCTTATGATCCGTAAAGACTTGACATGATTCACCATAGAGATAATGATGCCATGTCTCCAGAGCATGCACTACTACTGCCAACTCAAGATCATGTGTGGAATAGTTCTCTTCATTCTTCTTAAGTTGTCTAGAAGCATAGGCCACCACTTTCCCTTCTTGCATAAGAACACATCCCAAACCTCTCCTGGATGCATCACAGAAAACCACATAGCCCTTATCTACCTGTGATAATATTAAGATTGGTGTTGTATTTAACTTCTTCTTTAAAATTTGGAAACTTTTCTCACATGAATCAGACCAAACAAAAGGTACATCCTTCCTTGTTAAGCATGTAAGAGGCGTTACTATTAAACTAAAGTTCCTTATAAACCTCCTGTAATATCCTGCTAACCCTAGGAAACTTCTGATCTCAATAGGGGTCGTAGGTTGCTCCCACTGAAGAACAAATTCTACCTTCTTAGGGTCTACACTAACCCCTTCTCCTGATATGACATGTCCAAGAAAAGATACTTCAGCCAACCAAAACTCACATTTTCTAAATTTAGCATAAAGCTGATGTTTCCTTAACAACTACAGGGCTATCCTCAGATGTTTCTAATGTTGTTCTACATCTTTAGAATATATAAGGATGTCCTCTATAAACACTACTATGAATTGATCTAAATATGGTTTGAAAACCCTATTCATCATGTCCATAAAGATTGTAGGAGCATTTGTTAATCCAAAAGACATAGCTACAAACTCATAGTGCCCATACCTCGTTGTGAATGCTGACTTAGGTACATCATATGCCTTCATCCTTAGTTGGTGATAACCTAACCTGGGACCTATCTTTGAAAAGATTGTTTCCTAACACAGTTGATCAAATAGGTCTTCAATCCTAGGAAAATGATATTTATTCTTAATTGTTATGTTATTCAATTATCTGTAGTCTATACATAACTGCATGGTTCCATCCTTCTTTTTCACAAATAGTAATGGAGCTCCCAAAGGTGATGTACTAGTTTGAATAAATCATTTATTCAACTACTACCGTAATTGGGTTTTCAATTCTTTTAACTCCCCAGGTGCCATTCTATAGGTAGGTAATGCTACTGGATGGCTACTAGGTAAAGTTTGCATCTCAAAGTCAATGTCTCTTTCAGGTGGTAAACTTGGTAACTCATCAGTGAAGACATCTAAAAACTCACATACTACCAGAATATCTGCTACACTAACTGCTCTTTTCTCTTCCCTGGCATCCACCACACGTGCTAAATAGGCCTCACACCCCTTTCTCACCATCTTATCAGCTACAACAGCTGACACTATACATGTGGGCAAGACTTTTCTATCTCCAGTATAGACACATGAAAAACCACATTGTTGAAAGATAGCTTCTTTCTTCCAACAATCTAACTAGACATGATATGTCTCAAGGCAGTCCATACTCAAAATGATTTGAAAAGAATTAATATCTAAGGGTATGAGATTAACTGCTATTGTATACCCACTAAAACTCAACAGACATCCAGGACATACTTCTGTCAAAACTGAGGATTCACCTAGTGGAACTTTTAACAATAGCTCATAAGATAAATCATGGGTTAGAAGATTTAGTCCACTAATTATCAATCTTTGAATGAAAGAATGTGTTGCACCAGGATCTATTAATACTATAACAAAAATGTTGTTAAAGATAGGCATCTCACCTATCACAACTCTGGGTGAAACTACACCTTCAGATGGTGTCACTGAGAAGAAGCATCCAGTAGCTCTCCCTCTACCACATTTTCCATGCTGCCCACTAGTAGTACTAGGTGCTCCCCCTCTAGAACCTAAAGCCACTGAAGAACTTGCCCCTCTAACTGGAAGCTACATCTGTGGAGTCTGAAACTTTAATTGTGAACCTTGTTCTGAAACATATTGAAGCTTTGGACAGTCCCTTTTTATATGTCCCATCTGTCCATAATGAAAACATATTGGAGCTTTAGTTCCCCAACACTGACCAGAATGTGCTCTGCCGCAATTGTCACATCTGGATGCATCATGTCTCTATGGTCCTATCACTGACACTAAAGATCCTGAAGACCTAGTTGGAGGTGTCCATGTATACTATGTATTCCATCTATCAGAATTGGGCCTTCGTCCACTTGGTGAAAACCTAAATCCCTGTCTCCCAAAATAGCCAATTCCTCATCCTATCTTAGAAAAGAAACCGCCATCTCCTCTGTATCCACCACTGCTTTGTTCCCCTCTATTAAAGTCTCCAGATGTTTTCTTACTCTCAAACTACTTATCAGTATTAACTGACTCTTCTACACATCTAGCTGCTTCCAAAAATTCCCCAAAGTTTTCCCTGTCACTTCGACCAATGGCTGACACGGTGTGTCTAATCTCTAATCTTAATCCTTGTTGAAATCTTCTGTGATTTTCTACATCATCAGGCACACGTTGTGGACATAAATTTGCCAACCTTGTGAATATGCACTAGTATAGAAATGGGTTATAACGTCACTACATGTAGGGTCAGTTTTACCAAATAACTGACTTTATATGTCTAAAAAAATGCGGACACCACTTAAGACCTCTTAGGTTAGTTTTTTTAAATAAACCGACCTTGTAATGTAACTCTATAGGGTCGGTTTTCCAAATAACCGACCTTATATGTATATAAAAAACGCGGGCACCACTTAAGACCTCTTGGGTCACTTTTCTAAAAATAACCGACCTTGTAGTGTATCTCTATAAGGTCGGTTTTCCAAATAACCGACCTTATATGTCTATAAAAAATGCGGGCACCACTTAAGACCTTTTGAGTCGTTGTTTTTAAAATAACCGACCTTGTATTACATCTCTATAGGGTCGATTTTTCTAAAATAAGCGACCTTATAGACAATTTTTTCGGCGGCAAAAATTTGCTTGGATTTGGCTTCCTGCCTCGAACTATAGGGTCGGTTCTACATTATAACCGACCCTACAGGGATCCTCGGTCGAGAAATTCATCGACCGAATAAGAGCTGAATTTCACGTATACAAACACCTATAGGGTCGGTTTTTTCTTTATAACCGACCTTACAGTCCTCCTCGGATCAGCACCTTTAAGGTCAGTTATTCCTACAAAACCGACCTTAAAGGCCTCCTCGGTTGACAAATTCGTCGACCGATATCTATTCTGGATCCAGATAGTTCACGCATGTATAAGCACATCTAGCGTCAGATTTGCACTTCTAACCGACCTTAGAGCCTTCCTCGGTCGACCAATATTTCGACCGATTCACATGGTCGACAAATTCGTCCACCGATAAGTACCTATAAGGTCAGTTTTTTCGTTAAAACCGACCCCAGAGGTACTTATGCGAAGGCAATCTGGCTCTTTCTCGATCGACAAATTCGTCGACCGATATCTATTCTGGATCCACATAGTTCATGCATGTATAAGCACATCTAGCGTCGTATTTGCACTTATAACCGACCTTATAGCATTTTCAGTCGACAAATTTGTCGAACGATTAGGAGTCAGTTTTCATGTGTATAAGTAACTTTTAGGGTCGGTATTTTCTTAATAACCGACCTTAGAAGTCAATTCGGTCGACAATATTGTCGACCGAAACATATCGGTCGACGAATTCGTCGACCGATATCTATTCTGGATCTAGATAGTTCACGCATGTATAAGCACATCTAGCGTCGGATTTGCACTTATAACTGACCTTATAGTATTTTCGGTCGAAAAATTTGTCAACCAATAAGGAGTCAGTTTTCATGTGTATAAGTAACTTTTAGGGTCGGTATTTTCTTAATAACCGACCTTAGAAGTCAATTCGGTCGACAATATTGTCGACCGAAACATATCGGTCGACAAATTCGTCGACTGATATCTATTCTGGATCCAGATAGTTCACGCATGTATAAGCACATCTAGCGTCGGATTTGGACTTATAACTGACCTTATAGCATTTTCGGTCGACAAATTTGTCGACCGATAAGGAGTCAGTTTTCATGTGTATAAGTAACTTTTAGGGTCGATATTTTCTTAATAACCGACCTTAGAAGTCCATTCGGTCGACAATATTGTCAACCGAGGAACGACTAGAAAAACCAACCGTCGTAACGGCTACAAAAATCAACCGTCGTAACGGCTAGAATTTCAACCGTTAACGGCTATAAATACGACCGTTGACCGTCGTAACGGTTATATTTTCGATCGACCATTGGCCGACCGATAGACGATTGTTGCGACCGTCGGTCGACAAATTGTCGATCGAAATTGGCTCTGTTTTGCTATAAATAGCACCCAAAATGATCCATTTCTTCACACCTTCACATTCTCACTTCTCTAGCTCCTCTCTAGTGTATTCTTGTGAAAATCTTCAGCTTCTCTACATCCAATTCTTGCTTGCTATTTCTCCATTTCAAAGCAATGAAATGGCTTCCTCATCAACGCGTGGAAAGAAGCAAGTTGCAGGCAGGAAAGGAAGGATGGTTGATCCGCTGCCGTTCATCAATGACGTCCCCTTCAAAGACGCATCTGTAGGCGACCGCTACCTCAGGATCTCCTCAAAGCCTCCTCTTCCACGATGGCCAGTTGACGTCATGGACTTCCAGAACATTGTCGATTTGGAGGAACTCTTTAAGGTGCAACATTTGACTGATTTTCTGATCCCCTCCTTCCATTCCTACTCCTCCAAAGCAGTTAATGAATTCTATGCCAATTTAACCCCACATCCTGACCATGATTCCTTCTCCTCTATGGTTGGTGGGTATGGATTCCATTTTACTAAGGAGGGTATTCTTGATATGCTTGACATAAACATAGAAGAATATAAAGATTTTGTTGATCTCACCAGAGGAAATCCACTCAACAAACTCTCCCAAGATGACACTACAACTAGCCTTAGTGATGTCAAAAAAGCCATCTTTCAATCAAATATGACTTGCCATGAAGATAGGGGTACCTAATATGCCATAAATTTAAAACCTAAAGCTAGGATCATAAATCTCATTGTTGCCACCAATATCCATCCTAGAGCAAACAAATCTGAAGTACCCACCTTTCGTATGTGCCTTATCTATGCCATTCTCAAAGGTATTCCCATAAACTTTATTCGTATCATCCTTAAGAATATGTTTGAGTATTCTGGCAATCCACATTATGCTGACTTTGTATGCCAAATCACTCAACATTTTCTTAAGAATAATATTGAGGACGACTTAGGTTACACATGGGATAGAAAACCCCAAAAGATAAGTAAAAATACGGTGGAAAAGATGGGAATCGACTTTGGCCACAAAAGGGCTAGGACTGAAGGGGAGACATCCACCTAAGACATACCTCCACCACCTCCTCCTACCAACCTACCCCATGATCCTATTACAAACACTTTGACATACATTGTTGGATCCCAATATCACCTAAGTAGGAAATTGGATTATAATCACCATGGCATGACTTATTTAAACCAAAGGATGCAAGCTCTCTCTCCTAACCAACCTGATGAATATCCCTATTCCCTTAATTTTGGCATGATAAATCCATACAATCCTTCCTACAACTACTATCAAATTCCACCTCCACCATCTCCTGATCTCACACATACTCAGTTTTCCCCAATTCAACTTCAAGATATTGCTTCCAACTTTCGCTTTGATCGTGTTCCCACCTTCTTAGAGGCTTATGCCTTAACCAAGACAAGTGCCTTGGAGTGGCAGACACTGGTCAAATATTATGGAGTTGAGCCCTTTCTTGGAAAAGATCCAGACATTGATGTAATCCTTCGGTCTTTTCAGTGAGATTATGAGATATGTTTGTAATGATTGTAATGGATATCTTTTTATAAAGCAAGTATTTCATGCTTCATCTTATAAAGTGTATGGGCACTAAATTGTTATGAATAAAAGTGTTTTCCATGGCTTCATTTGGACATATACATGTTATATAAGAATATTGTTATTTCAAATGATTGAAAAATAAATTATGGCTAAATTTGACAAAGCATCACTTGGTTAATCTCATACACGCACACTTGGTACTTAATTTAAAACATTGAAACAGGGTTAATCTCGGTCGAAAATATTATCGACCGAGACAAATTCGGTCGACAATATTGTCGACCGAGGATGACTTTAGGGTCGGTTTTTTCCTTATAACCGACCCTAGAGGTCTTTCGTTCGACAAATAGTCGACCGACTGAATTTTTGAATAGAGTTTAGTACTTTTCAAAACGTTATAAAGCATTGGGATCTCAATCTTTTGTCTCATTGTTGGGAATTCACATCCCTCAATACCACCATCATCACATTTGCTGATTGTGGGTATTCAAACCCTTCGTTCATCACTAAACATGGTTATCACTTATCAGGTAACTATTACCTTCAGGTCATCTGACCAAGGTATTCAGGATATTTGTTACACAATCATCTCAATTTCATATCAACCATATCAATTTCATATCAACATCATGCAATACAAAAATAACATCTCTATTCCCTCATTAGGGTTAGAGTTTCCCATCTTTATCAATTAGGGTTCACATATCATCATCCCATATTGAAATTTCACATAACATTATCCCATATTAGGGTTTTTACACAACACCACCCTTTATTAAGGTTTCACATAACATTTCCATATTAGGGTTTCACAAAACATCATTCCATATAAGGGTTTCACATAACATTATCCCATATTAGGGTTTCATATGACATCACCATATATTAAAGTTTCACATAACATAATTATTAGGGTTGTGGAAGCACTTTAGAGCTCCTCGGTCGATGAATTTGTCGATCGAGACCCCTTATAGGGTCAGTTATTAGAAAAACCGACCCTAGAGGTGCTTCTAAGAAAGAAATCTGGCTTCATTCGGTCGACAAATTTGTCGACCGACACACATTCGGTCGACGAATTTGTCGACCAAATGAAGCCAGATTTCTTTTTTAGAAGCACCTCTAGGGTCTATTTTTCTAATAACCGACCCTATAGGTTGTCTCGATCGACAATATTGTCGACCGATAATATCCAGTTTAGTTTTTCACACATGTATAAGCACCTTTAGGGTCGGTTATACAAAAAAACCGACCCTAGAGGTGCTTGTACGAAGGAAATTTTGCTCTTGTTCGGTCGACAAATCGTCGACCGAAACGAGCCAGATTTCTTTGTATTAGCACTTGTAGCGTTGGTTTTATCAAATAACCGACCCTATAGGTCTTTTCGGTCGACAAGTTCATCGACCGAGTTTGCGTTTGATTTATATTAAACATGTATAAGGACCTTTAGGGTCGGTTATACAAAAAAACCAACCCTAGAGGTGCTTGTATGAAGGAAATTTTGCTCCTATTCGGTCGACAAATCGTCGACCGAAACGAGCCAGATTTCTTCGTATTAGCACTTGTAGCGTCGGTTTTATCAAATAACTGAACCTATAGGTCTTTTTGGTCGACAAATTCGTCGACTGAGTTTGCATTTGATTTATATTAAACAACTCGACATGGGCACCGTTTATCTGTAGAGTCAGTTTTTGGTTGTTAACCGACGCTACAATTTTTCATTCCGTGCAAAAAGCCAAAATTTTAGACTTTCTTTCCCCCGTGAAACCCTTTTCTCTTTTCTAACCTCTCTCCCACGGCGCCGCAAAACCCCTTTTCACTTTGTCATTCCACCGTTGCTGCGAACGCTTCTCCGTGAAGCCGTTGCCGCCTCTCCACGCCGCCAAAAGGATCATGAAGCTCATCGTCGCCGTGAAGAGGATCGTGAAGCTCGTCGTCGCCGCCTTCCACTCTTCCTCCATGAAGCCCGTCGTTGCCGTGAATCTCTCTTCGTTGCTGTGAAACTTTTCGTTGCCATGAAGCTCGTCGTCACCGCCTTCCACTCTTCCACGAAGGTCGCCGCCTCTCCTTGAAGTTCATCTCTTCCTCCATGAAGCTCGCTGCCATTTCCAAGTAAGTTCGAGCTTCCTTCGTTCCTTGTTCCCCTTCATTCCCGCCCGCCGCCATTGCTTCTTCCAGGTCCATCTCGGTCGACAATTAGTCGACCGAGAGACCACCTGCGCGCAACATCCAGGTCCACTCTCGGTCGAAATTGTCGACCAAGAGTGGACCTGGACGCTGCGCGCAGGTGGTCTCTCGGTCAACTAATTGTCGACCGAGATGGACCTGGAACTTATTTATGTTGGAGCAATAAATGTTTTAATCATATTTGTTGTAATGTTCACAAATAGTTTGAATATTATAATGATTTCAATCTTTGGACTGTTGGAAACAGCCTTACTTTGCTAATTTGTACAAGTATTTTCCATTTTATATGATTTGATAACCCAATAATAAAAACATGCATGTCTTTTTTCATATGTAATCATTATATAAATTTTAGAAATTAATACTGGATTAGACATGTGTACTCCTACATTGACACTTTAGGGTTGATGCATGATGTTTAACTTAATATATAAATATGAAAATAATGCATTTATATATTAACTTAGAAACCCGTTCAAAATTTACTCATTACGAGTAAACTTTGGATAGTCCCCGATTTGGGACTATTTTTGGATATTTTAATCTCACTTAGGATGTACCTGTATAATGTATGTTTAGTTTTGTAGATTATTTCCGTAGGATTTCTCCATTTGTTCTCTGGGTACATATGTGAGTGGTTATTTTCCATTTACATCGGTGTACTTGGAGAACTTAGGGGAAATGTTGCTGAAATTTTATTCAAAACTAAACATACATTATACAGTTACTAGTGAGATTAAATATTCAAAAATAGGATAGGTGGTACACTTTCTATCAATAAAAACTTACAGATTATTATAGTATCAATATTAAACTATTAGTTTTATAATTAATTTTAATGTGATATAGAAAATGGATCGAAGTTGGATGTCTATCAAGAACCGTTGCAGTCCAGAGTTTGCCAAAGGTCTTGATGAATTTAACAGATTTGTTGAGGAACATAGGAAACTACCTACAGATAGGCTATATTGTCCATGTAGAAATTGTTGTAACAATTTGAAAGTTGATACTGGTGAGGAAATTAAGAATCATGTCATATGCAATGGGATCATACAAGGTTATAATGAATGGTATTGGCATGGAGAGAAATTGAATTATGGAGCAGAAAATGTCGATACTAATAGTTGCGGCATAGAAGATATATATAATGATGATAATGTTAATGATGAACCGATTCAAGATAACCAGATTCAGGATGATATGATTGATGAGATGCTACGTAGTTGTCGGGACAATGTCATTGATCCACCTTCTTTATTTGCAAACATTATCCATGATGCTGAAAAACCATTATATAAGGGTTGTACTAAGTTCACGAGGTTGAGTGCTGTGATGTGATTATACACTCTTAAAGCTCAAAATCGGTGGAGCGATAAGAGTTTCACTTCACTGTTGTCTTTGTTAAAGGAAATTCTTCCTGAAGGCAACGAGCTTCCAATTTCAACATATCAAGCAAAGAAAATAATGTGCCCAATGGGAATGGAGGCTAAGAAGATTCATGGATGTCCAAATGATTGTGTGTTATTTCAGAAGGACTATAGTAATTTGATAAATTGTCCAAAATGTGGTGCATCAAGGTATAAGATTACAAATTCAGCTAAGGCTAAAAATGGCTCTCCTTCCAAGGTGATGTGGTATCTACCAATAATACCACAATTTCAACACTTATTTGCTAATACAGAAGATGCGCAAAATTTGTCTTGGCATGGGGAGTTAAAGGTCAATGATGATGGCATCCTACGACATGCATCTGATTCACCACAATGGAAGAAAATTGATTTATTATACCCTCAATTTGGTAAAGAACCAAGAAACCTAAGACTTGGACTCTATACAGATGGAATGAATCCCTATGGTACATTAAGCAGCCAACATAGCACGTGGCCTGTTATGATTGTTATATACAATTTTCCTCCTTGGTTGTGTATGAAAAATAAGTATGTGATGTTGTCAACATTGATATCAGGGCCCAAGCAACCTGGAAATGATATTGATGTTTACCTTCAACCTCTAATTGATGACCTAATGAAACTATGGGAAGAAGGTATTATGACATATGATGCTTCATGTAAAGAGATCTTCAGTTTGCGTGCTATGTTATTTTACACGATTAATGACTTTCCAGCTTATGGAAATTTGTCTGGATATAGCATAAAAGGATACAAAGCATGTCCTGTTTGTGAGGAAAATATTGATTCAATCAGACTAAAACATGGTGGTAAAATTGTATATCTTGGTCATCGGAGATTTCTCCCACCAGTGCATCCTTATCGAAGGCAACACAAAACCTTTAATGGGTCAACTGAGGAACGAAGTGCTCCTAAACCTATACTAGGACATGTTGTATATGATAGGGTGAAACATATTGTTAATGAATTTGGAAAGAGTTCAAGTAGTCATACACTCGCATGTGACAAATATCTATACAAGAAGAGGTCAATATTCTGGGATCTTCCTTATTGGAGATTTTTGGAAATTAGACACTGCATTGACGTCATGCATGTTGAAAAAAATATTTGTGATAGCATCAACGGTACACTATTGAACATACCAAGAAAGACTAAAGATGGCATCAAATCTAGAAAAGATTTAGAATTAATGGGTATTATAAAAGAATTATCAGTGGAGATCAGGGGTCGCCGCACATATTTGCCACCGGCTTGTTACACTTTGTCAAAGAAAGAGAAAAAGACTTTCTGTGAGTGCTTGTATAATATTAAGGTTCCACAAGGATACTCTTCTAATATTCGTAGATTGGTATCAATGAAGGATCTGAAACTGATAGGTCTCAAAAATCTCACGATTGTCACACCTTAATGCAACAAATTTTACCTGTGGCTATTCGATCTATATTGCCGAAGCATGTAAGGTTTGCAATCACAAGACTCTGTTTCTTCTTCAATGAAATATGCAACATTTGTATATTTTACACAACATCGATGAAGTTAGTAGCTACATCACAGAACACAATGATCTTATCAAGAGAAATCATCCACGATCCAGTTCAATGTGGCTTGCAAGAGAGCATAATCGAACATTTATTAGGTGGTTTGAAGAGAAAGTATTTAATCAACTATCTGAATCACCAAATAATGTTGCTGAGAACATAAAATGGCTCGCCTTAAAGCCAAAAATGGATGTCATGTCATATGAAGGTTATGGCATTAACAGATTTTCATACTACACAAAGCGTCAAGATGAAAGTAGTGTAGTTCAAAATAGTGGGGTCACTGTTAAAGCTTGTTCATTGTATTTTGCTAGTACCAAAGATAAAAGACCACGCGAAGCTGAGATGTCATATTATGGCATCATTGAGGACATATGGGAAATGGACTATACAAATTTTCGAGTTCCTATATTTAGGTGTAATTGGGTTGACAACAATAAAGGAGTTTTAGTGGATGAGTTGGGTTTCAAATTGGTGAATTTTGAAAAGATTGGTTTCAAAGATGAGCCATTCATCATGGAAAACCAAGCAAAACAAGTATTCTATATTGATGACCCGACAAATAAAAATTGGTCTGTCGTTCTTAATGGAAAAAGACAGTTTACTGTAGATCCTATAAATGAAGAAAAATACTACGAAAAGTATGATGATTCTAGTCCATTCTCAGTTGGTTTGCCAAGTGTAAATGTTGAAGATAACACCGATGAATATTATAAATGTCAAGACCATGCTGAAGGAATTTTCCTTGACTAACAACTCAACCAATACTAAAGGCATATATTCTTTGAATTATTTATTTTATTATCCTGTATACCTTATCACTTGTGCTTTTATTATCACTTATTTTTTTTTATCATGTATACTTGCAGGTTCTAAAATGGCGAGTGAAGATGAACATTTTGAGCATGAGCACCATGAAGATGAACATTCTGAGCATGAGAACCATGAGGATGGTAGTGGTGATGCTTAGAACTGTAGAGGTCCTACATTGATGCGTAGGCTGCAGGAGCTCAGGGCTAAAGGGGATAAATTGCCAGTCCAGTTTGATATGACAGGAGCACATGTTGGGGAACATGCTAGTGCTTTCAAGCATTACGTAGGGGCGACCGCGCGCACTAAGGTGCCAATAGATATAGAAAATTGGCATGATGTTCCTAATGCCAAAAAAGACCTCATATGGAAAGATATATCTGTGAGTGGAAGTGATATGTTTTTTATCTATTGATTCTAATTTAGTTTGCTTGGAATTAATTCCTTTACAAAACAACATTATTAATTGCTTCTTTTGTATGTATAGGGTGCTTTTCATCTGAATGAAAATGATCACAAGAAAAGAGTGCTACAACGTTGTGGTGTACGATTGAGGGGTTTTAAGACATATCTTGTAAGGGAATTTATAAATAATCCTAAACAAAAGAAGAAAGCTACATATGCATATATTTTTATTGATCCTGAGGTGTGGGAAAGATTTGTTGCAGCTAGGAGATTGGAGGAGTTTCAGGTAATAAAGATTGTGATGTATTGTATGAATATTTAATTTTATACAATTAAGGAGGTGAGTCTTTTTATACATGTTTGCCAAGTCTAAATTGCAATACCTCGTTTTAAATGATCAGGCTATTCACCAGGCTCAAAAGGAAAGACGGGCTAAACATGTGCATGACCATCGCTTGGGGCCTGGTGGTTATGCCTTCCGCCGCCAACTACAAGAGAATCAATCATCTTCTGGAGAAGAATCTAGTACAACTCAAGTTGAGCGACCACCCCGACACATGACATGGATTGATGCTAGAAAGAATCGAGCCGGTGAAATTGTCAACCCTGCAACTAAGGAGGTGGCACAAAAGATGGTAGGTTTATCCCAACTAAGTAAAGAGTAACTTCCACAAACTTAGATTTATTTATATCTAATTTATATTGTGATTTAATATTTTTATTAACTATGAATAGATTGATCTCCACGAGCAAAGGAAGGACGGAAAGTTCATCCCAACTGGCTACATGGATGAACTAGCAGTTGCTCTTGGTACGAAGGAGCATCCTGGCCGTGTTAGGGGATTAGGAGATGGCATAGGATTCAAGTCTTATTTTGGCCCTTCGCAATCTAAAAGAGGTCGTGCAGGAGGTCTTACACCAGAGGGTGTTGAAGCATTAGTAGCGCAGAAAGTAAAAGAAATAATGTCTTCATATTAGCATACTCAACCTTATCAACCTATTCATACTGCACGTCTCTCAAGTGATGAGGTACAAGCCCATGCTACAGTTGTAGAAGTTCATGGGAGCACTCCCGATGAACCACCACAACAATATGCAGTAAGTTTTTGTTCTATATGTTGTGTTATTAGTATGATAAATATATGATAACATATAGTTGTAACATGTATCTGTTCTACTGTTTCTTATATAGCTTATATTATTTCAATCTAGGTTGGTATGAACTGTAAACTTGCAGTGGAGGTTCCAGAATATAATTTTGTGGCAGCGAGCAAAGTGTACAACCTTGGTGGTACATTGCATTGCCAACAAATTACGGATGACATCTGCCATGTGTCCATCCATCTTGTGTATGACGGAATGGGGGACAAACCACTACCCATACCTAATCCTGAATATAGTACAGTTGAAGAAGATGAGGGTGCTATGGTGGGTTGGCCTAGACACTTGGTTATCAATGACAAGGTATACCTTATTTCTACCATATTTTTCATATTTGACTGCATATATGAACTCATGTAATATAAGTATGTAATTTAATTAACAGGTTTGTAAACCAAAAAGTAAAACTTCTGCTAGTCGTCCTCCTATGCCCAAGCCATCATTCATTCCCGAAACTACATTCGACGAATTGGGAAGAAAATCTAAAAGTTTGTGTCGATACTTAGCTAACCAAAGATCGGGATCAAATATGATGGTCAAGTTAACAGAAGATGCAATTGGGAGGGACTTTGAGAATTTTATTTTTCTTGACGATATTATAGAGTTGTTCCGGTATGATTGGATGAACACTTCGATAATAGAAGTATGGATAAGGTAATGATCTATCAATATATATAGAAAATTCCAATACAAACTTTTAGCTTATTTCTACATATGAAAATAATTACAAATGTTTAACAGCCATTTATATACCGAGGTCACCAACTTTGATATAAAGAATATTGCATTCTTAGTTCCTTCGGTCACTAGTCAGGTAGAGACAAATAATATTGAGGAAGTGAATGAGTACTTCTCTGATGCATTCAAATATTTTGCTAGTGAGGGGAAGGAAATTATCCTAATTCCTTTTAACTTCCAGTAAGTATTATTATTCAATATAATTTTAATAATGAATGAAACTATTTATTTTAATGTTTGTTTTATTCTTACTCAGAGCTAGACATTGGGAATTACTGGTGATTGTCCCAAAATTGATTACTCTTTATTATCTTTACCCAATGGGTAAAACAACAAGGAGTCACAAACTGAAATTGTCAGCTATGGAATAAGCATAAATTTAATCAATTGCTTCAACATGATATTTTATTTAGAATTTCTATTTTACCAACTATCGTTTAATTGATAGGGGTATAAAGGCTTTTCGTGAAGATGGAGGACAAATACTCACAAAATTAAAGACATTGACTTTGAAAAATGTCAAGGTAGCTACTTTGACAACTGCTTAGTCTTATATGTATTAATTTTTCAATTCTAATATGTCAACTCTTATAGTCTTATCTCAACTGCTATTTATAGTAGTTTACTAACATTAAGTATAATTTGTTATTTGTAGTGTCCTATGCAAAATAATGACTGGGTTTGTGGCTACTATGTAATGAAATACATGCAAGCTATTGTCAAACAAGAATCACATGACATTCAGACTATAAGTCAGGTAATAAAGAATAACATCATAAATTTACAAGTGATTGTAGTCATTTTTATAAAATATTAGCATGTGCATTTTCTGTTACAGATCTTTACAACTCAGCCTTACACACATGTGGACTTGAATGAATTCTTAGAAGAGTGGTCAGAGTGTTTTATAAGTGAAGTCAAAATAGCATTGGTTTAAATATGTCAGCTCCATTTATGTATGTGGTTTGAGTACGTACTCTTTCATATTTTTACTTTTGTAATATGTCATCTCAGACTTGCACTCTATCATTTTGTAAATTATGATATTTATTATCATTTTTGTTATGAATGTGTGGTTTTAAATGGTGACGGTTGAGCATCAATGCTCCCCTCTCCCAGAATATATGAATCTTCTTGTTCTTCTGTTCTATATCAATTTCTGCAGAATTTTTTTTAAAAAAATCGTAACTTCTAGCGTCGGTTTTTTTAAATAATCGACCCTATAGATTGAATTCATTGTACACTCTTCAGTCGAAATTTTTTTGACCAAAATAGAACTTCTAACGTCGGTTTTTGTAAAAAACCGAGTCTACATGTCCTCTATAAGGTCGGTTTTTTGAAAAAACCGACCCTAAAGATTGAATAAAGCATTTCAGTGTAAGACTCGGTCGACAAACTTCTGGACTGAAATACTATCGGTCGAGAAGTTTGTCGACCGAGTCTTACACTGAACTTCTAACGTCGGTTTTTGTAAAAAACCGAGTCTACATGTCCTCTATAAGGTCGGTTTTTTGAAAAACCCGACCCGAAAGATTGAATAAAACATTTCAGTGTAAGACTCGGTCGACAAACTTCTCGACCAAAATACTATCGGTCGAGAAGTTTGTCGACCGAGTCTTACACTGAAATATTTTATTTAATTTTTAGGGTCGGTTTTCTCATAAAACCGACCTTATAGAGAGTTTTCGGTCGAGACCGAAATATTTTTGGTCGACAATTTTCTCGACCGAGAGTTACCACTGAAATGGTATTCAATCTTTAGGGTCGGTTATTTCATAAAAACCGACCCTGTAAACGTTCTCAGTCGACAATTTTCTCGATCGAGAACGTTTACAGGGTCGGTTTTTATGAAATAACCGACCTTACAGGTTCCTTTTTTCTCGCCTAGGTCAGAGTTTTACAACCTCTTGCGTCGGTGTTTACTCTTTAAGGTCGGTTTTATTTGGTTAAATAATCTGATGCTATAGACCAAATTCTGTAGCGACGCCCACCTAGGCGTCGGTTAAAAAGTGACACTGCAGGCTTTAAAAAACTGACGCTACAGACCATTTCTGTACTAGTGATGCCTCGTATTCACCAATTGTCTTACTTCCTTGTCTGATATTCTCCAACTGTTTAGTCTTATCACTTAGGAAGGTAGGATAAAAATACTTAAGGTGAAACTCATCCACAAAGTCCTTCCAGGTCATCTCTGCATTTCTCCTTTTATCTTCCACTCCTCGCCACCACAACTCAACATCTCCCTTAAGTAAATAGACTGCATGATTGATTTGCTTATCTTCTGATAACTCCATTAGGCGAAAGACCTTTTCCAATTGTCAAAGCCACACCTCTGCCACAGCTGGATCTATATTCTAGAATAATTTAGTTCCACCAAGCTTCTTCACCAACTCATAGGATCTCATCATATCCTTACTAGAATATGAAGACTTCCTATCCATCTCGTATTTTTCTTTTATCTCCAGAAAAATACGATACATCATTGTTGCCTCATTATCCTCTTCACCTTGAGCCATTTCTCGAGGGTTAGGGTCGTAATGGCTCTCAGCTTGCTCCTCACCATGTTCACATCCTCTTCCTTCCATCTGCATATCCATAACAGAACACATTTGTTAGAAAATTACAGTTTGAAGAGGAAAACATCCAAATCCTATTGGTCTCTTATCACCCCTGTCCGAAACCTAAATTCATTTTAGGTTCAACGTATGCTCTGATGTCAAAGTTTGTCACATCCGCATCCCATGATTACCACTAATCATAAGATTAGGGGATGGCTTTGATGATACATCACCATATTTTTTTTCTAGATATATTATAAGAACACTTACTGAATAATAAGTCTTGATTAAACATTACAACAAGATACAACAGAACTTGTCTTATTACATAGAAGCAAGAGTTTTACACTTAATATACATCATGTAAATTACATTTCAAACGTCTCTCTTTTCTCACTCTTTCTATCCCAAGATCCAGGGGAAGGATAAGAGACCCTCGAACTATTCTAACTATTCTTCTTTTAAGACCTTTGAGCTAATCTTGATTAAAGTTGGCTTTTGATTCCTCAGGAAGAGCTAATCCTTTACCTAAAAATTTGTTTAATAGGTTGGTGAGCTACTAACTCAGTGAGTAGAGAATCAACAGGTAACCAAGATATTTATGATGTTTACAAGTAATAGAACTTAAACGCAATCATGCAAGCATGGTAGTTTAAAATAGTAATTCATTCAGCATGGCAGATTAAAACTGTAATTCACTCAGCATGGCAGTAGCACAGATATTGAATGTAATAAAAGAATAACCTAACTATTTACATTATTTCAAATCCATTTATTATGCCTTTGGACCCACATGAGGTGTAACACAACATGTAGAAGTATCATAGCAAGCTACGATCTCACTATATAAGACTTAGAAGCATACCCGAGTTCCTCAGTCTTTAATCTTAATACCATGTCTGCAGCTGGCATCGGCACGTCTGCCTCTCGGTGGCTAATAGGAGCGGCCGGATATCTCAGACTCTACCTCTCAACCTGGGTACTCATGCAGTGAGTCAAAGCCCTTAGGATTAAAGTGCATCAGTGGACCTACCAACCATTGATCACTACAACATATAGCACAGGTACCACCGACATCCCCAATTGGTGTTGGGTACCACTCATCTGTAAGGAGTTTGCCCTACTGGTACCATGTCTACAGCTGGTATCGGCACGTCTGCCTCTCGGTGGCTAATAGGAGCGGCCGGATATCTCAGACTCTACCTCTCAACCTGGGTACTCATGCAGTGAGTCAAAGCCCTTAGGCTTAAAGTGCATCAGTGGACCTACCAACCATTGATCACTACAACATGTAGCACATGTACCACCGACATCCCCAATTGGTGTTGGGTACCACTCATCTGTAAGGAGTTTGCCCTACTGGTACCATGTCTGCAGCTGGCATCGGCACGTCTGCCTCTCGGTGGCTAATAGGAGCGGCCGGATATCTCAGACTCTACCTCTCAACCTGGGTACTCATGCAGTGAGTCAAAGCCCTTAGGCTTAAAGTGCATCAGTGGACCTACCAACCATTGATCACTACAACATGTAGCACAGGTACCACCGACATCCCCAATTGGTGTTGGGTACCACTCATCTGTAAGGAGTTTGCCCTACTGGTCAAAACCCTCGTACCCTACTGGTACGCTCCGGATTACCTCGATCTAGACTACCTCTAGTCGGGAAATTGTTTCCTTCCTACATTGCAGGCCTCATCCTCTACAGTGTACACGACATCTAATGTCTAGTGATGTTTAGTTAATATAAAAGGTATCATCATAGCTAATGATTACCCTATTTCTAACAATTATGTGTCTCATATTTAAATAATAAATCACCAAATAATTTTCACATATTTCACAACCATACTCCAACTCTTAAAACATGAATTAGGGCAACCTATCTTTCTGGTGCCTCAATTCACATATTCATCACCTATCGAATCATGACAGTTCGCAAGACAACTTTCAACATGGTAATACATCACTATTAATATGATTAGTAAAACATTTCAACTACTGACTTTTACCACATACATTTATTTAAAGCATCACAAATATCGTAGAGCAAAAATCAAACATTAGAAACTATTATTTGAACTAGTATGCTTTAAATCAAGATTAAAATATGATTATCTACTCACAGAATTCGTTCAAGATCAATGATCTTAGCCCTTTCACCAACTAATCTCGGATCTTAGCTCACACAAGATAGGATCAAGCTTTGAACCTCAAGATCTCATTCAAAACAACCCTTAAATGTGTTTCTCGGTCCTAAAGAGGATCTGTTATAGGTAGAAGATAAGATTGGGGGTCAAGTCAAATCTCAAAATCACTGGATTAGGGATCTCGAGCAAGGGAAAATCGAAAGAAGGAGGAATCAAGGATTAAAACTACTTAGATAGTCGGATTTACACCAACCCCTTTTGATTTCAATAGTTCTTAACATTTTCCCCCAAAACTCATCCCAGAAATCACCTTCCAGGTCTCCCTCTCGTACATAAAGTGGTCTAGGATGATAGAGGATCGAATTGCGGTTCCAACACACTTCGTTTCGTTGAAAATGGATAAGTATTGTTCGAGATATGATCATTTTATGATTGACTATTCTTAACAGCGTCGATCGCGGTCACAGTCGACGCAACGTCGTGGTCACTGTCGACATAGCGTCGTGGGTCGTGGTCAACGCAGCGTCGCGGGTCGCGGTGTCGATGCAGCGTCTGTTGCGGTGCTCTGTATATGTTTACTAAAAAAGACATAACTCACTCATTTTAACTCTGATTTGTTTTATTGTTTTTTTGTTGGATTTATAATTGAATTATCTACAATATTAAAATATTATTTTGACAATATTATAAAACAAATAGTCATTTATTAATCATTTCCTCCAATATCATTAACTCTCTTCTTGCACACATGTTTGGGTTAATGCTATGTTACTCCAACTCAGATCTTTATAGTATGCTTAAATCATGATTATGAGTTGCCCAAACAAGTATTTAAGGTCACTAAGGTTAAGATAAAGTACAACATAAAATATTAATAACAAAAACATGATAAGCATTAAGATTGTCTTAAATCTCTACAATTACCAGCAAAGCTAGGAATGGGTTGTAACAATATCCTTCCTAATGATTGATTGAAACTCTATTGTGTTAAATGGTGGTCATATTAGCTTTATGATATATGATTTATTATGTTAAACTTTTACATTATAAGTGTGATGATGTCCAATCATACCTAGCTTCCTTATATGTTGATATAATAAAGGAATGCTCTTAATGCTAAGATAATACTACAATATCATCTTGTGAACATATTTTAGTTCTTTAATGCCAATTATGCTGAGCATGTGAACCACATGTGTGATGATGTTTGTTGATGTTTTCAATAAGGATTAGAAATGTGATGATGAACTTGTAGGAAATGATATGATGGTCTTAGTGACCTTTGGGCACGGTTGAGCCCCAAATGAGGTATAGTCCTTTTATGTTGACAAGGATTGATACCCTATGATGTCCTGCTAAGGATTTATATTCTATGATAGTATGATGACAAGTGTAGTTTCTGAATGGCAAGTGAATAGTACCATGTGATAATAAGATGAGGAACAATATGACTCATATGTTTTATATCTTCTGAAGATGTTATATGGTAATGTTTGCTAAAGATGAATTAGTGTTTGTATGTCCACTTGTTTGATGCAACTTTAATTCAACTAATCAAGTAAAACCCTAATCATGAAGTTCCTTGTGCCATAGAACCATCTTTAGTGTCAGAATTTGTTGGATCGTGAAACGAGTATTCCTAAGGGAAACTCAGAGTGCATACTATTGAGTATGGGGGTGCTCATCATCCTGACCTCAAGTGTTTTAGGAGGATGGCTATGGTCATACCTAACTGGCTTTTTGAGAATGATTGCGATCAAATCTCAGTGATTATAATATGATGTGATTGGAGGACAACTATTGTTGTAACTCAATGATTGGGTTTGAATGCCCTGGTTTCTAGCGTCGTGACCTATACCAAGGTGGGCTACTTACATGACTATATGTTGTTGTTTTGCAGTTTGACTGATATGCCACTGCAGTGCAGACTCATACTGATTGAGTAGGGAGAATATCTTGGAGTCCAACTCTTCCTAGATCTTATATGGAACTAATTATGACTTAGCAGTAGTTAGTTGGATTTGGTGGTACGAATCAAATCCTTAGGGCGTAATATAAGATGTAATGCAGCCATGTATCATATCTATTTAGGTTTATACACAATGCTTCATATTGGATGATAACCCTCATTTGTTCACTTTACATAAAAATGATTATTAGTGCATTAAAAGATAATATATATGCTTATGTTGTAGAATTATTCATGACGTAGATGTGTACATAAGGTAGTTATGCTATGATAATAGATATACTGCTACTATTTATTATGCTAATGGTGATAATTATCACATGTTTTTAGCTATGCTTATATTGCTAGCCATGTCTCTATTATTAGATATGCTTAAACTGCTAATCATTCTTATGTAGATAATTGTGCTTTGATGTTAGTTCTAATTATGACAAAGATATGTTCAACTTGATAGACATTCTAACAATGTTAGCTATACTTATGCTTTTAATCATATTCATGATGTTAGAGATACTTATGCTACTAGATTGCTTATATTGTTAGGAAAGCATAACATGATAGTTATACTAGTAATGACCTTTGTTATTTGATGCAATTTTATAAAATCCAAGATGATAGTCTGCATATAATTTGATAATAATACTTGTTGCTATGCTTATTTGCTTAACCTATTTAGCACACTTGAACTGTTCAATCTACTCAAGTGACTACTAAATACTCCAACTACTCAGTTATTTACTATTTAATCTAATGTAATCAATATCTATTGGATTGAGTCCCACCTCATGGGTCACCACATTTTTTAGGTGATCAACAATAGCGACAGCAAAACCATGGCAATAAGGAGAAACCAAGGTGATGAACCCTAGATATGGTTGTTTAGTTGTCTAGTGTGTCCTAGAGTTGTCCCTTTACTCTTAGGTCTGGGTGAAAATTGGTATGTGATGTTTTGATTGAATAGAGTTTTCTATAGAATGTTGATTCTTATATAAGTGGAATATGTGGATAGTGTTCCTTTATAAAGTTTATGTTGTAACTGATCTATAGAGAAGTTGTAAAGGATATTGAGTATTATATGTAATGAAGCATGTTGTTGGGATTTTATGTTAATGGTTTTGAGCATTTGAGAAATGTTGAAATCTGTTTTAATTTACCCTATTTTTTGGATTTGCATTTAATTAATGAATAATCATGTTTTGTGTTTTGAGTAATCTCATTTAGTGTAACGAGTTCTCACAAGTTGGTATCGGAGTTTTAGGTTCACTGAGTCTACAGGGACACTAGGACTAGGATGATGTCTAAGTTAGGAACATGACATAAAAATAGGGTGCATACTACCTAATCTCAGTATTGGGATGCCCTGTCCAGGTATTCAATTATTGGAAAAAAGGTAAGTGTGGAACTCTTAGATTGTTATCTTTCTAGTTACTCTAATCAAGTAGTCATTTTGAAACAATCTAAAGAGAACAAAAATCAGAATCATGGTGCAGATATCTCAATCTTACCCTAAACAAGATGAGAATTGGGTCATAACCTATCAAAACTTGAATATTTGGTAACTATAAGAGAAAGATACAACACCATGAAACCTAAATATGAATACAAATAAGAAAAATAGGAGTTCTTGAAGCTATAATTCAAGTAGACAATAAAGTAAAAGGCAGATAAGTGTGTGCTAAAAAAGTGATTCAAGGTATGAAATTCACATAAGAAGGAGAGATATCTTGTTATAAGTATAATATGAGAAGATGAATGAGAACAGTTCCAGATGAATAAAGTGGAACCTGAGTTAATCTCATACTAACCTATCTGTGTAAGGAGTGCTAATGTAAAATCTTCATAGCATATGAGAGAAATTAAGGGAGATGATCCCACATCTAATGAAGAAAATGAGGAATATGTTGATCTATTCCTCGATAAGTGGTTGACAAACATGATAACATGAAAGGACATACATATGAATGATGAAGAGTTAATGAGAAAAGAGCAATGAGATGTGATAATATTAATAATTCCTATGCTAGTGGCAAGGAACCCAAGCTGTAAGAGGTAAGATGATACATAAAAAGTGTAACCTGAATGGGAAAAATAGAATTGGTCACCTTTTACTAGTGACCCCTGGACAATGCTGCTTTGATGTGCGAAGTGTGTTTCCCTTAATGTTCTTTCTTTTTGAGGAATAACCTCCAAGTGGATCTCATTACACTTGGTACGCATGGATTCACTGTAATCCTACAATGGATATCTTGATATGATGTGTGGTTTCCTTGGTCTATAGCTCCAAAATCTTTATGTTCTGTAATGAGCATGCTTTTTGATCTCTCGAAGAGTTAGTGGGATTACTCCTATATGTTCTTAGCTGGTTATGTTGTTGAGGAAGTGGATGGACCATGGTATGAGATCTTTATAGCACATGTAGTGGATACCAAGGTAATGAATCCTAGTATCCAGAGTGTATCAGTTATATATGAGTTAAACATATTTGTTAGATGAGCTTTCCAGTGTTCCTCTCCAATATATATATATATATATATATATATATATATATATATATATATATATATATTTGATGTTGATCCTCCAAGTGTTTATTGGGAAAAGAAGAGTGATCCTTTATGATAAACCTAGCATCAGAGTATCAATGGATAAGAGTTAGAGTGGATGACATAAGCTACATGACCATGATGAGTTTAGGGTTATGTCATTTGGACTGACCAATGTATTAGTACCATTCATAAATCAGAGGAACAAAGTTCTTAGGTCATGTCTCATAAGTGTGACAAGCTTTGAATGATGACATCTCAAAGTATTTCAGAGATGGTCAGTAGCATGGTTAACATCTTTGCTAAACCTTAAGAATGTTGAAGAAACTATACATATGTGTGAAAAGTTTAGCAAGAGTGAGTTGGGGGTTAACTATAGTATCCTCTTAGAAGTTATGATACATCTACTAAGTGTGTTGTGTGAATCCTGAGAAGATGAAGATAGTGGTGTTACCCTACCCCTAACAAGGTCAACAATGAAGTTATATTGATTAATGATTGTTGACAAGTGTGTGATTCTTCAAATAAACTAATGGCCAATCCATCATTAATATGATTGAATAATATTCTAAGAGCATATGCTTTATAGTTCTTGACAATTAGGGGATACCCACCTGATTGATTGAGTTGCTAATTACAACAACCATCAAAGGAGCATAGAGATGAAACATTGTAAAGTTACATATGATAGGATATACATGATGTTTCATATTTGATAAGATCCACCAAGTATGGCATTGGAGTGATGTCTGATACAACAAAGAGAATAGTTCAGGATGATAGTTGGAGTACCAAGTTGAAAGGTATTACTAGACATGTATAGGTGGCACAACAGTTCTTATGTTGAACCAAGGTGACACATGCAAGAGTTGAAGGAGAAGCACACGACTTTTATGAGAATTATGTGACATCACTATGAGATTAAAGTAACCATGTGGAATATTTAGAATGAGGTTCTTGATAAGTATCCATCTTTATCTACCTTGAATTTTGGGGGTGAAATCCTTGTTAGGGTTTATGGTTGTGAGACCCCTAACCTTGCTTAATATGTTAAAGAAGCTTAATTATCATACTTTAATACTTAGAACCCTAATCTAATATTTTGATATGACTTTGAATCATAAGTCAAGCTTAAGTTTCAAATTTGGTCCAATTTGGACACTATTTGTGCAAGATATGCAATTTTACGCACATTTTGGACTTTTATGCAATTTACCCAATTGAGATGTTTTCTTTGCAATTTATCACTTGAATTATGGCCCTTGAATGTTGTCTTATCATTCTTTATATTTTTTAGCCATGGGGGCCTAGTTGAACCTTGGTTTGGAGGTGTTTTCTTCAAGGGTATTTTAGGGTTTACCCCTTTATGGATGAGTTACCTTTAGGAGCTATCAAGCAAGGGATTATTTGTTTGGCTTGGAAAACCAATAAATGGTGGAAAGGTAGGTATCCATGAATGGTGGGGAATATTCTTATGTGTTTGCTTGTATATCCTTAATAGTTTAAGGCCATGGACACATGGAGAGCTACTAGGACACCCCAAGTTTTCTTTTTATTTATCCTAAAGTTTTATATACCTATCCTTAAGAACCCAAACAAAGATTTTTCTCTATACCAGTTTCCTCCTTCTAAGAGCTTATTCTTTCTTCTATTCTTTTGTAGAGGACCTGTCCAAGGAAGAAGATGGTGTGGATCTTCTTGGTAGAAGCATCTAGGGTTACAATTTGCTTCCTTTAGGGTTTCTAGAGCTCCTTCTTGGTGATCTTGACCTAAACAAGTAAGTATCCCCTTCTTTCCTCTCTTTTTTATCTTTTCTTATTATTCCTACCATTATACAGGTTGTAACCTTGTTGTTACATGGTAGAAGTTGCTCTAGAACTCAAGAATATGCCTTTCTTGCTTCTTCTTCTAAGGTTTTGCTTCTTTGTGGAGATAAGTGCCTACTTGGTCAAATTCAGATCTATATCTTGAGTTTTCTTGCCTTCTTTGCTCAAGAATCTTTCTGTTTGGGATCTTAAATACTCTATAGAGGCGAGTTTTGTAACCCTCTTTACTTATATTTCTTACTATAAGCTTGTTAGGTCATGTTGTTGCTTAAAAATGGTGATTTAAGCTTTAAGAAGCTAAGCTTGCTTGAGATTTCAAATTTTTATGGTGTTCCTTATTTTGTTCCGATCCTAGATGAACCTGTAAATAGGTGCGCATCCTTTCTAAGGTAGAGGATGATCTAGGATAGGTTGATAGCACAACCGATGGTGCTAAGAACCTAACAATCGATGGTCCAAATTAGGGTTTTCAAGCTATTTCCTTCACTACCACACAACCGATGTGATACCATGCAACAACTAATGGTGTTGCTATCTTGAAAACTAATGGTGGGGATCACAGTGTCTATTGATGGTGACAACCAATGGTTGCCCCTTACGTCAGGTTTTGGCTAGATTAGAAGCTTAATGATCCACCACTAAGTACCCTAATGATGTTGTCAATTAATGATGACATTAGCTTAAATTCTGATGGTGTTAAATGAAAATAGTGCTGATCTAACAACCGATGGTGACTTAATGATGACAATCGATGGTGGATCAGGTTACCAAAACCAACAATAAGTTAAGACTTTAGATGTAGCTTCAGTTAAGCCCTAACCCAATAGTTTCTTGGGTCAAATGATTCAAGGGTTAGACCTATTCTCCAATGGATTGTTTTGAAATATGAACCTGATCTAATGGTTAGGAACTAATACTTCTTCATCTAATAGTTTGAAATAATTTACTTGAACCAATAGTTGATATTTAATTCTTCGACATCCAATGACTTGGATGAAACCGATAGTATTACATGTGATTTCTAATAATCTAGATTTGGTGGTTTCCCTTGTGTGATCAATTTAAGGAGCTTGATGATTGAGATGATTGTTTGCTTAAAATGTATAATCAAAGATGTTTTTAACCCCACAACCTATGGTTCCCCTTCATATTAGTAATCGAGGGATGTCTATAGTTATATGGTGACTCTTTCTAGGACACAATTCAATGACTTCATTGGTGGCTTATTCAAGGTGTTTTCTTATGTAAATAACCAATGGTCTTACCTTTTCAACATCCAATGGTTTGGGTGATGTTGTGGTATGGTGATATGGGTTGAATGATGTTGGAAATAATGGATGTTTCCCTTAAACCTTTGCCCTCATATGAATAGAATGTATAACGAACATATTGTGTTGATATGTAACCCTAATGGGTTATCGTTTGTTACTTAATCCTAATGAACTTAGGTGATGGTGATTAACTATGATCAACCTTCCTCAGTGGAATAATAGACCAATGGAGTACTCTCTTTTTGTTGTGGAGAACTAATATACTATAATCTAAGGGTAACATCCTGAGTTATGCATGGATCCTTACTTGAAAATGGTATGGAATGTGATGAAGATGCTTTGTCTTATGCATCCAATATTATATATGGGGATGCTATGGTGATGTTTTGTGAATGAATGTTGAACTATAACTTCGATGTAACCTACTTTGCTAAATATAACCCTAATGCAAATAGAGAATGGTGGTTAATCATGTTATCCTTTCTTGAATGATTAATATAGTGATGGAATATCCTTCCTAATGATTGATTGAAACTCTAATGTGTTAACTGGTTATCATCTTAGCTCTATGATCTATGATTTCTTATGTTAAACTTGTACACTATAAGTGTGATGATGGCCAATCATACATGTCTTCCTTATATGTTGATATAATAAAGGAATGCTCTTAAATGCTAAGATAATATTGCAATATCATATTGTGAACATCTTTTAGTTCTTTGATGCCAACTATGATGAGCATGTGAATCACATGTGTGGTGATGTTTGTTGAGGTTTGTAATAAGGCATAGAAAGATAATGATGAACTTGCAGGAAATGATATGATGATCTTAGTGACCTTTGGGTACGGTTGAGCCCTAAGTGAGGTATAATCCTCTTATGATCATATGGGTTGATACCCTATTATGTAGTCCTAAGGATTTATATTCTATTATAGTATGATGACAAGTGTAGTTTCATGAATGGCAAGTGAATAGTACGACATGATGATGAGATGAGGAACAATATGCCTCATACATTTTATATCTTTTAAAGTTGTTATATAGCAATGTTTGCTAGAGATGAATTAGGGTTTGTATGTCCTATTGTTTGATGCATCCTTAACTCACACAATTGGAAATAACTAATTAAGTGAAATCCTAAGCATGTAATGCCTTGTGCCATAGAACCATCATCCATGTCATAACTTCTTGGATGGAAAATGAGTATTCCTAAGGGAAACTTAGAGCGCATATTTTTGAGTATGTGGGGTGCTTGTCAATCTGAAACTAAGTGTTTCTAGAGGATGGCTACAGTCATACGTAGCTCAGTTTTTGTAATGAGTGTGGTTTAATATCTATGATTATAATACGATGTGATTGGAGGACAACTATGGTTGTGCCTCAGTGATTGGGTTTGAATGCCCTGGTTGCTAGCACGGTGACCTATACCAAGGTGGGCTAGTTACACGACTATATGTTGCTATTTTGTAGTTTGACATATATGTCAATTTGGTGCATACTCGTACTAATCGAGTAGAGAGAAGATCTTGGAGTCCGGCTCATCCTATATCTTATATGGCACTGATTTTGACTTGGCAGTGGTCAGTTGGATTTGAGTGGTACCTCAAGGTGTAACAAAAGATGTAATACAACCATGTAGCATATCTGTTTAGGGTTATACATGAGACTTCATGTTGGATGATAACCCTAATTTGTTCTTTTTACATAAAAATGATGATTAGTGCATTACGAGATAATGAACATGCTTATTCTATATAAATAGTCATGATGTATATGTGTACATACAGTCGTCATGCCACGATAATAGATATATTTCTATTATTGATTATGCTAATGGTGATTGTTATCACATGTTTTTAGCTATGCTTATATTACTAGCCATGTCTCTATTAATAGAGATGCATAAACTGCTAATCATGCTTATGTAGATAATTATTCTTTGATGTTAGTTCTACTTATGACAAAGATATGTTCAACTTGATAGAAATTCTAACAATGTTAGCTATACTTATGCTGCTAGACATATTCATGGTGTTATAGATACTTATGCTACTAGATTGCTTATACTATTAGCAAAGCATAAGATGATAGTCAGACTAGTGATGACCTTTGTTATTTGATGCAATCTTATAAAATCCAAGATGATAGTATGCATATACTTTGACAATCATACTTTTTTCTGAGCTTATTTGCTTAACCTATTTAGCTTATTTGAATGGTTCAATCTGCTCAATTGATTATTAAATAATCCAATTACTCAATTATTTACTATTTAATCTGATGTAATCAATATCTATTAGAGAGAATTATATCTCTCATTGCACTGGGTCTCACCTCATGGGTCACCACATCTTTTTAGGTAATCAACAATAGCAGTAGCAAAACTATGGTAGCAAGGACAAACTAAGGTGATGAACCCTAAAGATGGTTGTTTAGTTGTCTAGTTTGTCTTAGAGTCATACATGTACTCTCAGGTCTGGGTGAAAAGTGGGATACAATGTTTTGATTGAATCAATCTTTCGATAGCATGTTGATGCTTATATAGGTGGAATTTGTGGATAGTGTTCCTTTGTAAAGTTTATGTTGTAGATGAGGCTATAGAGTAGTTGTAAAGGATATTGAGTATTGTATGGAATGAAGCAAGTTGTTGGGATTTTATGTAAATGTTTTTGAGAATTTGAGAAAAGTTGAAGTCGGTTTTAATTTACCATGTTTTTATTTATGTTTAATTAATAATTAATTGTGTTTTGTGTTTTGATTAATCTCATTTAGTGTAATGTGTTCTCACATGCAGGTAGATCAAATGTGAATGCATATGACATCTCTTCCATTCTTCATAAGAATTGGAACACTAGATTCATGAGAAACTGATCCCATCTTTATTAATAGATTATCTCTTACATAATCCTTCATGTTGAACCCTTTCAACATTTTATTAATATATGTGCTCATTATTTGGTAGAGAAATTTTTAGGACTATCTCTATAGATCCTAATTCCTATCATATACAATGTTTCACCTAATCCTTCATGACAAAGGTGATTTCCATGCCAGGTTTCAATACTCAGTATTGAAATGTCATTCCTCATCATATGTGGAATATTTATATACATATGCCCCCACTAAATCTTTTATTATAACATATTTCATCTTTTATCTTGAGTTAAGTCAAACTCTTTTAATGTCAAAACAAAGATTCTAGTTTTGAGATGCTTGTTTCAATTTCTAGATTGAACATTGTAGCTTATAGACTTTATTTGCACTAATGGAGTCATAAAACCTTTAGGTTGTGTCACATACACATCCTCTTATTTATTACTATTAAGGAATGCAATTTTAAACTTCATATGCCAAATTACATAGTATTAACAAGCTACAATAACAAGCACATTCATTGGTAAAGGGATTTCATCATGTTCAAAACCTTTCAACCAATCTAGCCTTTATGTCATCCATTTGGTATTTATTATGAAAACCTAACTACACACTTTGGGTTTCACCCCTTTAGGTGGCATCATTAAGGTCAAACCTTAGTGTTGTTCATGGATTTTGTTATGGATATAATGGCCTCAAGACATTACTCAGACTCTGGTCCCTCAATAGTTCTTAGTGAAATGTTGGCTAATCATCTTATGACCAACTCATAACTTATATGAGTTATATGATTATCAATCTTTTAATCTTAGATATGTTTTACCATAACTAGGAGTTTTGTGTGTTACATAAAAAACTTGAGATTCTAGAACCACTTGTGACTATCTTTGTTCTCATTGTGCCTCCTATGGTTCAAATGTTCTTTGTTGAATTCAAACATTTTGAGTTCTACTTTACTCCCACCGATTCCAATGGAATTCACTCATCCAAAAACAAACACTTTTATCATTGTCTGGAGATAAGTAGTGTTCAACAAAATTACCTTTATATGATTGAATCCTTTTAAGAAACTATTTTCTTGTATAAATTTCAATCTTTAGGACACATCGGGACATTCCCATAACATATCTCATATGTTGTCCATTAAAACCATTTGGGGATGATGAATTGTTTTAGTGCTTAACACATACCTTCAAACAAAATTAGAAGATTCAATTAAATGATAAATATGGCATGACTCATGATGCTGTGATTCCTTCTTTCTGACACATCATGATGTTCAAGTGGACTTAATTGTGATACACTATCACATTCACTCCAGAAGGATCTCAAATTGTTTCTGTAAATTATTTCAACTTTTGATCATATTAAAGTATCTTAATACCTTTGAGGAAGTTATGTGCTTCATACTTGTAATCTTATAGAACACTTTAATATATTTGTATTTGACTGAGTATATATCATAATATTATGAGTAAAATGAATGAAGTATAAACAACTATGTGTAGCATTCATTGTAAAGGTATTTGTACATCATTATGCACATATCCTTATAGAATATTTATTCTCCCACTACTCCTAGTGAGAGGTGTCTTGTAATGTTACACAAAAAACTTGCATGTCTCTTATTCATTCAATAACCAAAAGAGTCTAAATAAACATCAATATGAATTCTAGAAAACATTTCTCATATGTGTGCTATAAATGGAACTACCATTGATTGTTTGAGTTATAAATTGTAATCCTTTGGTATTTATGTTGAGCACTCATATTTTGAACCAATCTCATAAATATCATAAGACATTTGGGGCATTCCCATACAAGATCACATCTTGGAAATGGAAGCATTAACAATTCTTTATTTATAATCATCCTTGTCCATACAAGATGCATAAAGTGAAATGTTTGTATTTATCGACATAATGAAATAGAAGTTTAACTAACTCTACTACATTCCCAAGGGCCAAAGATAAATTCTAAAAGTAGAATAAAGTCATAGTAGCTCTTGCTCAGCACAATCCATCTTTGTCCTTTCATAAATGCTTTACTTCTTATTAGATCTTGCACATCAATGTATGCCTGATCTATGTCCGTTGTCACATACTAAGATGAAGAAGTAATCAAATTTATCTTATAACGTTTCAACCTAAAGTAGAGGCCTCTACCTCTCCCTTCTTCTTCTTTAGTTCCTCCAGGAATAGAGGGAAATTCCTTTTCCAGTGTCCAACTTGGTGAAAGTGGTGACATTTGCCTCCCTTCTTTATTCCTCATTTTGCCTTGAGATATGAAGACTTGGTATTCTGGCCATCTTTAGAACTCTTCTTAGCTTTGACTTTTCCTTTACCTTTAGAGTTTCCTTTTTATTGTTGATCATCATCACAAACTTGGGCTTGTCTTTCTTCATTTGTGCCTCAACTGTTCACAGCATGCCTAGTAACTCTGTCAATAGTTTATCAAGGTCATTCATGTTCTACTGCATAAAAAACTGACTGTATGACTCTCACAGAGACTGCAAATCACATCAGTGGCCAATTCTTGACCCAAGGGGAATCTTAGTCTAGACAGGTTCTCTACATAACCAATGAGCTTGAGAATATGAGGACGTACTATATCTCCTTCTACCATGTTACATTTGAACAACACCTTGGAGACATCATATCTCTCATGTCTTTCCTGATCTTGGAATATGTTCTTAAGATGTGTGACCCTATCAATTACATCCATGCTCGCATGCTGCCTTTACAACTCATAGTTCAAGGAGTACACCATCAGATACTTGACATCAACTACATGTTCAATATGATTCTTATAAGCTTCCATGTCAGCCTTAGGTGCATTGGGAAGAGGTTCATCTAGCTCTGGTGTCTCTAGGACATAGAGCATGTGCTCCTATGTGAGAACAATTCTCAGCATCCTAAACCAGTCATGGAAGTTATTCCCATTTAACTTGTCCTTCTCAAGGACTGATCACGAGGTTTTATTGTGTGTTACCATTTGATTCTACAAAAGAATTTGCAATTTTTCCAAAACTCATTTTTGATTTGATATGATTCGTACAAAATTTGACGACATTCAATTAGGTCTTTAATTAATTTTCACTCCCACTATTTTATTCAAAATGATAGCCCTCAAATATCAATTTGGAATATTACATTGTACAACCTTCTAGCAAGCCAAGATCTAAAATATATTAACTATTACTCGACCAACACCAGCATCCATAGTCAATTATTAAGGTAAACAACATTTGTTAGTTGCATCTTATGCAATTCTTAGATATATGATATGCACAACTCCTTTCCATAGTCATCTTCATGCCTCTGGTGCTTAATCCCATTAAGTACACCACTTAAGCCTAACTCAAAAGCCAACACGATAGATATGCAACCTACTTGGGCAAAACGTACATATGTACCATCACACTTTCATGGGATGGACGGTACACCACATTTTGGAGTAACCTATGCTTAGTCGATCAAGATTTTCATGTGTGTTGCTTATGGAAAATGTGGGATCCAACTTATAAAACATGAGATAAACTAAGAGGAAGTGATTAAATAGCAGCGGAATATTGAAAATTAAAACATTTTGGAGAAAAGATCTTGAAACCATAAAACTCCTTTGTAAGAAACAAGATGAATAATTTATATCATTGTAAAATCACCTCTTGAGTGATTATATACATCCAGATGCAAAATCTCAAGACTAAAAACCAAAAATCTCAGACCTATTGACTCTTAGGACCTGAGAGTATAGAGACGACATAAGACAAACTAACTACAAGATTCAACAGTCAGTATCTCCACCTGAGATTCACTGCTGCCCCTGGTGTTGCTGCTGCTGATACTGTTCACCCTCAGATTGGTTCCTTCGTCCTTGTCGACCACCTAAAAAGTTGAAATCTACCGGGTGATACAATTTTAAATAATTGTCCCAGCGAGAGTTATAACTCTCCGCCAAAAGCTTTGTTATAGCAATTAAGGAATAACATAAACAAGGTAATTTAAATCATTCAACAGCAGGTTTGATAATAAGTAAAGCCTCTTTTTCCTAAGCAATCACTTCATTAAAGCAAATGAAGAATAGGTATAATAACTACATGAACAGACTATTAATATAAACAATGTAACATCAATCATTGTTTCTCATAGTTCAACCTAAGCAGATATGCTACGCGGTGGATTGTGTTTTACAAACATTATTATTATGCCCTGTGGAGATGAGGTATACCGCTCATACTCCAACCGATCACTACTAAGTCGCATCGGTATCATACCTAGGTCATCAAAAGAGCTAGATTCTTATGACCTCATCTTCCTCAGTCAGTGTGAGGATCAACATGCAAGACATCTAGTGTCTCTGCTACTATAGCTTACCAGGGTATTCTGGCACTTTGCTATTAGAGTCACAGTGGCATTTTGTACTCTCTTTGCCATCGAAAGATCTCTTGTTTATCTCTCATTGATGCGGCATCAAAGATTCCCTCGGGAGAATAGTGATACATCACCCCGGTTGAAACATATAGTGAAGGGTTGATAGATTAAGATACATCTACTTCAAATCCTACACTAGGATGTAAGGATATTCACATCCATATTCCCCCACATACTCAAAAGTATGTGATCCAGGAGTTACCTTAGGAAAACCTGTTCCACCATCATTTAGCTTCTGACAATGATGGATCTATGATCAGGGCTCTACATGATATGATTATACTTGATTATTTAGGTACATTTCAGCATTCTTTTATCATCAAGCATGTTCTCAAACATTTAACTATTTAATACACTGCTATATAAGAAGAATACTAAATGTATTAAACTTAACTCACATCAGTTATCATATGGATATCAATTTTTTTTAATCATTTCATCACAAGTCATCTAATCAGCATGACCTTGATGTTACTCATGGCTCTTACAGCCCATCAATCTCATATGATGCCTTTTGATCTAGACAACATATCATGTTACTATTCATAAAGCTAACAACATGCCTTTAATGAATATGATATCATAACCCTTACCTGGATATGCTCATTCTTTTATAAGAACCTGCATGGTTAATTCAATTGTCAACAATAAACAATCTATTTCCAGATCAGTCAATTTATAAAGCAGAACTAATCTTTCATTTCAAGGTTTGTACCTTCATGCCTTTATTAAGGCTAGGTTCCCTTATTTACATCAATTAGGGTTATCTAATCCCTTTCATTATGATTAGGAATAATGATTCCTCATCTCATACTTTAATCATGAAGATTCATGCTTAAAAGCATAACCTGGAATTAGGGTTTATTGTTCATTTCAACACATCACCCTCAATTAGGGTTTACTATTCACATTACATGTTATTACCCTAGAATTAGGGTTTACTATTCACTTCATAGTGGATTGAGCTCATAGCATCATCTTGTATGAATTTATCATCATTGATGCCCTCAAATTAGGTTAAGATTCATTAATCATCATAATTAGGGTTTCCATGATCTCACCTTGATGGATCATACCCTAATCATGTATATTATTACATATTGAAGGTGTGTTACTTGATTTTTATTCATATTAGGAGCCTTCTCTCTCCTCTCACTACTAGATGATGTTTAAATCACTCTAGATTAGATTAGGTCAAAACAACTTGATTAAGATAGGTCAAGTCATCACCACTATGGTCATTAGGGTTTACTTGATCAAGGGATGTTGGTTTACTTGAACCCTTCAACAGCACATTGGTAATGTTCACCCTTAATCATAACATGGTTCAAACTACTAGTTACGTAACCCCTTAATGTTTTTAGGTATGATTAGGGTTTAAGTTGAACAACCATTGAACCATTTAAACCTTCAAAGCATTAAGTAATAATAACCCTAAAGTCCCCAAACGATTACACACTTCAACCTCCAAACGGTTTTGAAACCGTTTGGAAGGGTTGACCATTTGGTTAGGGTTGAATTCAAGACCGCATGGCACTCAAGACCATTTGCCCTTAAATGGTCTTGAAACTGTTTCATCATGTTGACCGTTTGGACATGGTTGACTTTGAAACCGTTTGATCAAACCACATGACCAAACCGCATGGCCAAACCGCATGGGTTCAAACCGCATGAGAAAAACCACATGAGCTCCAAACGGTTTTGAAACCGTTTGAGTCCAAATGGTCTTGAGACCGTTTGGTCCAAATCAGCTCAAAACCGCATGGACCTCAAAGGTGCATCAACACTTGTAATCGATTAGGGTTTTCAATGTTGAACCCCTCAATTGGCCACATCCTTGTTAACCACTTATCAATTGAGCTAATTAGGGTTATCCTTAACCAATTGGACACTCAATTATCCCTCAATTGATAGCCAATTAGGGTTGAAACTAATTCAATTAGGGTTTGTAATCGATTAACCATCAACATTGATCAACATGAGTCTAATTGAAGTTGAACCCATCAATTTGTCACTCAATTGGGCCCCAACTTGGCCCAAACGGTCTTGGGATCATTTGTACATCCTACAAATGGTCTTGAGACCGTTTGCCCAAGTCACAACAAAATCTAAGTCAAATTGATAAAGGTTGAACCCTAATTAGGTTACAAATCAGCACTTTCAATTAATTCAACAACCTATTGTGATTGGACCCTCAATTGATTAAATTATCTTAACCCTAGACCTCCAAACCGTCTTGGGTGGTCACAAAACGATCTTGAGACCGTTTGGGTGACTCCCAAATGGTTTTGAAACCGTTTGGGCCACTCAACCCAAAGTTCAACAAGATTAGTCCATGAAATCAGCAATTGAACCCGATTAGGGTTTAAGTGATTAAAGTGCCTTCAACTTGGAAATTACTTGCAATTAGATGGTGATTCTTTATAGGTGACTAATTCATGATGTGTCCAACAGACCCTCAAATGGTCAAACCACTCAAACGGTTTTGAAACTGTTTGAGTCCAAACAGTTTTGCAAACTGCATGAGATCAAACGGTTTTGAAACCGTTTGGTCCCAAACGGTTTTGCAAACCATTTGAACCATGGGTGAAGGACCGTTTGATAAAGTAGCCTAGGTAATCATGCCCATCATCATCTACCTTGATACCAAGGTCGGTTCTTCATGGATTTCTTGCAAGATTGCAAGGAAAGATGGGGAAGAAGAAGAAGAACTAGCTACTATTTGCAAGAACAAAAATATGCATAATCAAAGCAAGAGGTTTAGAGTTATAAAATCCACCTCAAAGGTCGTTCCTAGAGCTCCAAGCTTCCAAGATTTCAAGCCTTTAATGGCGTCTTGAGCTCCACAGGTTGGCCAAAGGTGTTTCTCCAAGAAAAGGTTGGGAAAGATCGGCTAGAAAGAAAGAGCTAAGTAAGAAAACCATAAAACCAACCTTGTAACCTCACTTCCTCCATGAATTAGAGCAAGTTGATGGTCTCTTCTTACCTTAGAACAAGTTGGTCGTTCTCCTATGCTCCTATGCTCTGCCTTAGTCGGTCCAAGCAAGGGGATAAGTGATAGAAGTGAAGAAATTGTCGTTTAGTTGTAAAGGATAGATGACTATATACCTTAGGGGGTATTTCCATGATAATGATAACTATTTATCTTATTCTCATCTAGGTCCCTCTCCCTTTTAGGCACGTCCTTCATCCTTATTTCTAAGGTAAAACTCCTTCTAAAACCAAGGACTAAAGGCAAAGAAAGGAAACTTATTACTAAGGTGCACATATATAAGGGTCTCCTCAATTACAACTTGGTGATTTAATTACAAAGATTATCTTTCTTGTTTAATTATCCAATTGAAGTGCCCTCTTCATCATCTTTATTCTAAATTATGTCAAGAGTCATAAAAGATATTCTATAAGGTGTATTTTACAAGTTGCACCCCACATTTTGGGTAAATTGCACTTTACACCAAAATTAGGGTTTTTAAGCACAAGGATTGCTCCACAAGCTGCATCTTGGTGCCCAAGCTTGGAGAATCCATCATACTCCATCATTTTTAATACTATAATGTCTCAACACCAAAGGAACATCTTAACAAGTGTAAATTGCAAGTTAACCCCTCTAATTGGTTAATTTGCACATAGGTCCCTATATTTCAAAACAATACTATAACATTGTTTAAAAAGGACAGAAATGGCAATATATGTTCCTCAGGAGCTTTAATTACATATCAAAAGACAATCATTAGTATATAATTACATAATTAAGCAAAACACCTAGGGTTAGTTCATAACCCAGGTCAGGGATGTTACAGAAAACACCTTAGACTTAATATATTATTTGAGGGAGTTTGCATTTATATATACATATACTTTATCCAATCACCACATATGCAGTACATATCATATATATTTTATATCCCACAATGTAAACATGCAATATAAAACATTAGTGATGGTTATGGCCACACTACTATAATTCTTTGGATCCATAAGGAATTAGTACCACCTAGGTCTACATCACATGCAAGAACCTGATGTTGCTAATCCGAGTTGATCAATTCAACCCTTGAATCAGTAGGCTTGTGTGACACCCTTTGCCACACAAAATGAGATTACTAAAAACCAAAATGCGGAAACCAACACTACTACAGATTGCTGAAAAATACTAGAAATTAAAATTGATTATAATAAGGCACAACATCTGAAATCTTACAACAAGGAGATTCAAAGACACATGCCATATGCACTATATAACCTGAAACAACGTTATGTACAACATGATGCATAGAAGGACCACCTATCACATACGATATATGTTCCACTTGCATCAACCTATACAACAACTAACTATACAATAAGAGGCGATCAAATCCAAAACTCTCATCGATATCATCATCAACAACATGAGCAAAGGCATATACAAAAACTACCCCCAAGGACCTAAGTGTGCATGGACGACTCTAGGACTCTAACAACAAAAGACTAGAAAGTAACACTCCAACCTCAACAGCTACTGTCCTTCTTGCTGCTGCTCGGCCTCCACATCATGATATCTATGTCATCATGCATGACCACCTAAAAGATGTGGGTAACCCACGGGGTGAGATTCCAAATCTCAAGAGAGATATAACTCTCTACCAATGCTATTAAGCACATGTAAAAATATATAAAGAATTGGAGTAAAGCTACATCTATGATAAGTACGTTCAATCATTAATGTAAGTAGGATAGTTATTATCATCTAAGCAGATCAAGTAACTATACAAGGCAAATAATCATTTCTAATCATCATAGGCAATTGCAATTGGATTGTAGAACATCTTATCATCAATAAAGGAATATGAAGAACATGCATATCCACTACCAACTATATTATACAAGAGCAAGCAAGGCCTCATCCAATATTTTTGTATTTGATCCTAAGAATGTACACTACATGACTGGTTATGTGTTTAATTATGCCCCGAGGATTTGAGTCATACCACCCAAATCCAACCGACCACTACTAAGTCATAATTGATTCCATACAAGGACAATGAAAGAGCCAGAATCCATGACCTCTTCAACACCTCCTGGTCAGCACAAGAGTAACACCACAGAGACATGTTAGTCAACTGCACAAGTGACTCATAGTAAATAGAAGGACTCGTTCACACATGGCCATCCACATATATCAACACCTAGCCCACCTTGGTACATGTAATGGCACTAGAAGAATAGTCTCAAGCATGGTTGGTTTAATAAGAAGGAAGTGGCTCATGATGGCCATCCATATCATAATGAGATCGGCTCACTCATAGCTATCTCACACAACTTGAAATTAAGGATGTAAGGGAATACTCGAATTGCACTCCGCATATTCAAATATATGCACTCTGAGTAAAGCTCGTTTCAACAATCCAACAATTAAGGATGACACTTGAAAGGATCTATGGCGTAGGGAACCTACGTGATTAAGGTTCCATTTGATTAGTTATCCAATTGGGTGACTTTTAGCATCAATCAAGTTACAAGGTATAAAATCATAACAAACTCTAAAAGATAAGTGCATAGCACACTTTTAACATATGTAAATATATATTATGTGAGCTTGTCACACTATAACCACATAATGCATGTATCATTGCCATTCACAATACCATCACCTCTATTACACAGCCTCTCAAGGCTATTACCAATGTCACATCACTATGGGATATCGATCTCTTAATCATAGCACTAGAGGGTACCTCTTCACAATAGGCATCAGGACATCACTAGGTCATAGGACCCAATCACCACATTCATGTATCACGTGTATAATCAACATGCCTCACAAGGGCATATTCAACCTGTCTCACATCACAACCATCAAAGTACTCACTAGATATGGTCATCAAATTCATAACACCAACATAGTTATAAGATCATAAATAAGAGAGATAATAATGTAACATCAAAACCATCCATGATAAGGAAATAAGCAAAACTTGTTCATTATTAGGGTTTAGGGTTTCCTCTATAGCCGATTAAGGTTTACAAGGTTAGGGTCAACCAACCATCCTAGAATCACCCCCTCCATCATCTTGGAGTGTAATAGCATTAGAATAGATTAGATAACACACTAAATGACATTATACAAGTTCATACATGATTATCATTAGGTGTTCATATGTTCTTCATAACCACCTATCATCACCACGTGTAACCACATAGACACATGGATTGTAGAAACCATCCATGATATGTCATGACTGTGACATCCACCATGGGTGTCTCAACCCTCAATGCATCACCATGTCGTGAACCATCTCCTTCATGTCACACCTATGACATTGGGGTCAGGGTCAGGTCTTTGTCTTGACCACCAACTATGTCTCGCGACTGCGGCACACCTACCACCACCATGTTGGGACTGCAACACCTCTTAGTCGTGACCCAACACACCAAGGGTTGTCTCAGCAAAGTCAAGGCAAGGAATAAGGGTCACTAGGCTACTAAGCACTAAGGGTTCTCATCCATCAACACTAGGTCCAACATCACCACAAGGAAAGGACATCTTGAACCCAAAGCCAACTAGGTCACAACCAACCACCATGGGCCACATCGCGACTACAGTGCCCATGAGTGTGTCTCGACCACCAGGATAGCTAGGTCATGGTCACACCAAGGGTGAACATCCAGGTCACTAAAATAGAACCCAACTAAGGAAGAACCGTGATCACCATGAAAGGAAACCTCAAGAAAACCGATCTCCAAAAACCCTAAGGCAAAGGTCCAAGAAAAGCATAATCAAAGGAAAATAAACCATTCCCAAGATAACTAAAATTGGATTAACTTTTCTCACACTTCAAGGTGCACAAACACCAAACATGAAGACTAGATCAAGGGTCAACCATGGAGAAGGAACTCCATGAAATAACACCTACCAAAATGGGCACAAGAAAGATTAGGGTTACACATTACTTCCAAACTGAGCATAAAAATCACTACCAAACAAGTTCTAGAGATTATCATCATCTAATATCATGTTAGGGAAATGTTTTAAAGAGAGAATACATTATATTGCACGTATGAAAGAGCACAAGTAATAGAAAGGGGAAAGAGTTTTACAACTCACCTTAAGAAGATCACCACCAAAGCTCCAAGATCACAATCCAAGGGTTCGAAAAGGTCCACTAAAAGCTCCACACTCAGCCTCAAGAGCACCTCCAGAATGGGGAAACACAAAGGTCAAAGGTTAGCTCAAGAAAGAGATAAAAACCTCAAAATCAAACCAAAAGAAAGAAGGGAGAAAAGAGAGAAGAAACTCCCTCTCACTTGGGTGTTGCCTTGTCAAAGCATGCCCTATTACCCTTGTGATGAGGAGCTTACTCTCAAGAACAACCACCATGTCAAAACATAGTCTAAGGAGGAGAAAGAGGAAGAAGATGGGAAATAAGATCTGAATAAAATAACAAAGAAAGAAGATAAACACTCACAAAGATCGGAAATGACCAAGGATTACCACATGCACCACATGCAAGGGATGAACTACCTCCAAGGCACCAAGAGCACTCCTTCTCACTCCACCAAGATCCAAGGACGTGCACATGAGAAAGGAGGAAGAAGATGAATGAAAAGAACCACTTACATGGATAGAAGAGGGTTCGTATAGCAAAGGAGGAGGGAGGTTAGATAAAGGATGAGGTGTCAACAAGATAGGGATCCAAACAGACACGTGTCCACTAAAAGTCCATCATGCAACCACATGCAACCACTTAAGAATGACATGCAAGAAATGGTGATACACTCTAGGTAGTGTCTCAACCACCTAAGCAACTCCACCCTCTATGTCGCAACCACGACACACCAAGGGGCTCCATGGTCACGACACACCCTAACAACACTACTAGGTCACGACACGAAGACCACCACAAGCAACCTAGGTCGAGATATACCTCTCCAAGCCTTTATCTCAATCCAAGACAACCTTGGCTATGAACAACACACCAAGGGGATGTGTCTCAATTGCAACACCCCCTCAACAAACCCTAGGTCGCAACCTAGGTCGAGATAAACCAACAAAGGTCACAAGGTCAAAGAACACCAACCCTAGAAAGCCCTAATCACCCCTAAGGGTAACACCACTCAACTAAGGGTCAAACAAAGAGCCCCAAAACACCACACTCTCTCTCATGAAGCCAAGAGAGAGAAGGAACACTCTAGAGGTGGAAAATTGTACATCAACCCCCTATATTGGGTAAATTGAAATTTGCACCAAAGCTAGCATAAAAAGTACAAACATCATCCAAACCAACTCAAACTGGAAACTTAAACTCTCCACAAGATCTAATAATATCTCAAAGGATTAGACTAGGGTTCTAAGCATAAGATTAAGACAAAGAAAATAGGGTTACCCTAAAACCTGGGTCAGGGTCCTTACAAGTCATAAACCCCTAACAAGGATTTTGCCCCCAAAATCCAAAGTGAAGAGATACAGGTACTACTTCTGCATATCTATCTCAAACCACTACTAAGGTCAACCCGAAATAGATACAAAATAGATGCAGACATATCAGAATGAAACAACTTCATATAATCTATCTCAACTCGAGGGTCAACCTCTTCTTCTGATGGCTCAAGGGGTAAAGTTGAGCCTCTACCTATTGTCATCCCCGTCTCCCACTGGCTTATCCAGAGGAACCAACCTATGATGTCTGTCCACATAATTGTCTCCCACCACTACTGAACTATTTTGTCTGTGAGTCTTGATGGCTCTATCTCAACTTTTGGGTCTCCTCATCATCTTTCATAGGGTAAAATGATCTAGTATGCCCAACCTGTCCACAATTATAGCACATCTTATTCTCATACTAAGGCCTAGGCGGCCTTTTCACAAACACTGAGGCAACACTCTGGGCTCCTGTAGGTGGAAAATTACAACTCCTGCTCTTACTTGGTGACCACTACATCGGTGCACTAGATGTCTATTGTACTGGTGGTGCTAACAACCTAGGCTCCTTAAAGGCTCCCGACGACTGTCCCTGGTACTCAACATGCCTCTTCTTGGTACTCTTCTCTTTCTTCTCAACCACAGACCTCTCTATACTTCCAACTGACTCCACAAATGTAGAAAAATGCTCTATGCTCTCTAGGGATTCTACCAGCATCATCAACTCCACACTCAACCCTTTCTCAAAATGTCTAATCCTCTCCTATTTTGTCACAACCATGTGAGGACAGAACCTCAACAACTCCATAACCCTTTCTTCATACTCATTGATCGTCATGGATCCCTGCCAGATCCTCTCGAACTGGTTGATCTTCTCACCAAGGTACATTTGAGGAAAGTACTGACTAACGAACTCACGTCATAATTTCTTCCTACCGATCACAACACCTGGCCTCTTTTCCTCCTCTATAGCCCACCAATGGCCAACAGTTCCCTTCAAATAGTATACAGTGTGCTTCACCTAATCAGCCTCAGGGATACTAAGGATCTTGAAGGCTTTATCTAGCTCTATAAGCCAAAGATCCACCATACCCATGTATTATACCACTCCAACTTTCCTCAATCACTCAAACATCTTCCTCAAGATAGAAGAATCAACATTGGGGAATGATGCACTCATTTGAGAAATGGGCATTTTGTCCGCCATTTGTGTAATTGTATCCATAAACTATCCAAACATGGACTGAAAAGTGGGATTGGCCACCACTGCAAGGTCTATTTGGGGCATCTTAGGCACCCTCTCCTCAACATCCTGCCTCCTTGCACCTCCACCTAGTGCATCAAAACCACTCTCAGAAACATGTTCTTCGTGTTCTTCGGTCATCTTTTCAACTCTTCTTCTTCTACACAAGTAGAAGTCACTATAAGATAGACTGGAGGATACTGGAATAGACACAAATCCTAGTCCTAAGTCCTTGTAGACTTAGAAAACCTAAAGCTCTGATACCAACCAATGTGACACTCTTTTTCACAAAAAATGAGATTACTAAAAACAAAAACACAGAAACCAACACTACTATGGATTACCAATAAATACTAGAAATTAAATCTGATTATAATAAGGCACAACATCAGAAATCTTATCACAAAGATATCCAAAGATGGTTTCCATCTGCATTATATAACCTAAAACAATGTTATATACATCATGATGCATAAAAGGACCACATGTCACACATTATATATGTTCAACTTACATCAACATGTACAATAGCTAACTATACAATGAGAGGTGATCAAACCCAAAACTCTCATTGATATCATCATCAACAACATGATCAAAGCCATATACAAAAATACCCCTAAGGACCTCAGTGTACATGGATGACTCTAGGACTCTAACAACAAAAGACTAGCAAGAAGCACTCCAACCTTAGCAGCTACTGTTCTTCTTGTTGTTGCTTGGCCTCCACATCACAATATTTATTTCCTCATGCATGGTCACCTAAAATATGTGGGAAACCCATGGGGTGGGATTCCAAATCTCAGCGGGAGATATAACTCTCCACCAACGCTATTAAGCACATGTAAAGATATATAAAGAATCAGAGTAAAGCTACATCTACGATAAGTAGGTTCAATTACTAATGTAAGCATGGCAATTATTATCATCTAAGCAGATAAGGTAACTATAATAGGGAAGATAATCATTCCTAATCATCATAGGCAATTGCAATTGGATTGTAGAGCATTTTATCATCAATAAAGGAATATGCAGAACATGTATATCCAGTACCAACTATATTATACAAAAGCAAGCAAGGACTCATCCAATATTTTTGTATTTTATCTTAAGCATGTACACTACACAGATGGTTACGTGTTTTATTATGCTCTAAGGATTTGAGTCGTACCACCCAAATCCAACCGACCACTACTAAGTCAAAATCAGTGCCATACAAGATCAATGGAAGAGTCAGAATCCACGACCTCTCCAACACCTCCCGATCAACATGAGAGTAACACCACAGAGACATGCCAGTCAACTACACAAGTGACTCATAGTCAATTGAAGGACTGGATCACGCATGGTTGTCCACATATATCAACACCTAGCCCACCTTGGTACATGTAATGGTGCTAGAAGAATAGGCTCACACGTGGTTGTTATAACAAGGAGTGGATCACACATGGCCATCCATATCACAACAAGATTGGCTCACACATGACCGTCTCACACAACCTAAAATTATGGATCAAGGGAATACTCAACTTGCACCCCACAAATTCAAAAATATGTGCTCTGAGTAAAACTCATTTCATCAATCTAGTAATTAAGGCTGACACTGGAAAGGATATATGGCATAGGGCACCTACATGATTAAGGTTCCACTTGATTACTTAGCCAATTGGGTAACTTTTAGCATCAATCAAGTTACAACGTGTAAAACCATAGCAAACTCTACAAGATAAGGGAATATCACACTTTCAACATATGTAAACATATAGGTGTGATCTTGTTACACTATCTATGGCAACACATCCCACTATCACACAGACAGTGAGGTGTTACGTGAAAATGTGCGGAAATCACCATAACCACAAATTACCAAAACACGGGTTAATTAAAACCGATTGCGGAAAACTGATAAACTAAGAAACAATTACATTCCAGTCCTCATCCTGCACAGAAACAAGTTATATATACATATACAAGATCTGATACATGTCCACAGCTTAAAGGAACAGTTGTTCATCCATCACATGAGTTCACCACCTGTTCATATACATAAAGTCCCACATCCGGCCAACAACAGGATATACAAAACATCAACGATCATACATCGTGAAACAACACCAAAACACCGCCAAGGACCTGAGGGTACGAGGATGACTCTAGACTCTACTATAAAACGTCCAAAACAGCAGCATATCCACCTCTTGCCTTCTACTGCTCATCTAGCTGCTCGGCCGCACCACCACGACCACCACCACGTCTAGCTCGACCACCTAAAAAGGGTGTAAACCAGCCGAGTGAGACAATTGAACCTTGTCCCAGTGGGAAACATAACTCCCCACCGCAACCACAGAACCTCAGAAAGATAAAGCTATAACAGCAGATAACTGATAATAGGTATAACAAGAGCAGTTTATGTAAAGCAAAGTTGTTCTTACCGACAAGCTTACCAGCTGTACAAAAGGCATATAACCAAGTATCTCTCAATGGAACATGATTTACAAGATAAGATATATTGCTACATAACCTGAGGAATATAGAAGTAACTGCAAGATATAACTGGTTAACTACACAAACAAGGCCTCAACCAATGTTCCGTGTTTTGCCTTAAGCAATATATACTATACGGCTGGATTACGTATTTTTATGCCCTGGGGAAGTGAACCGTACCATTCAAATCCAACCGACGGCTGCGAAACCCATAGCCGGTGCCATACAAGGTCACATGGTAAAGTCGAACTCCACGACCTCCCACCTCGTATTCAGTGCACGAGTACAACACAGGCAGGACTGCAATCTCATGCTGAAGTGGTCTTAGCCACAGGGTCAGGCTACCCTCTGCCTAGCCCGCCTCAGTACAGGTATCAGCGCTAGTGAAACAGAGCCACGGGCCTATTCACCGTGCTCTGAGCCATGAATGCATTCATGCTCCTCATACCACATATCCTGAGCCATGGGCTTGTTCACCATGCTCTTCACATATATGGGCTACGGGCCTGAACCCGCACCCTGGAGTCTACAACCGAAGTTGCACTCTTACCTCCTCAGTTTAGGCTATGAGCAACCTCACATATTCAACAATATGCGCTCCGGGTTAACCCATAGGAGAACCTGTTTCACCATCACGAAATCCTGACGATGATGGATCTATGGCCAGGGAAAACTACATGATGTATTTCATTGTGATTATTTAGTGTCTTTTAGATGGATTGCAAGGTTCAACCAAGTTGTATAACATGCAAACTATAACAGAATAAACAACATAAAACTCAACATTATGCTTTTATTGTAATCACATCAACCCGATCCATCTCAAGGATCCAACGTCACATGTTATCACTTGGCCTCTTGCCAACCATCCAGATCCATCTCAAGGATCATCACATACCATGGGATCTCAATCCCTCATCATGTATTGCCACGGCCTCTCAAGGCTTACGTCATCATCATGGGACAAACACATCATACATGTAACCTTTTCAACAAGAGTATTTATCAAAGTGATGTTACTCATCACATATCTCTCATAGCCTTTTTATGGCTAAGCATCACCTGCATGGTTAATGTATACAATAATCATAGTTTCAACATAAGGACTATGCTTACTATCATGAGATGACATTCAACATGCTATGCTTATCAATTTTACATCAACTAGTGATCATGCACACAAGACACATTATTAAGCAAACCATATCTATGCTTATCCTCATCTCAGTATCATACAAATAATCAAGATGATTACTTCATGCATGTAGTCATGCTAGAACAAGCGTTAACATTACCACTACCATTACCACTCTTAGCATTATCAAATAATCACCAGGCTAAGGTAAGTGATCAAGCTTATGATAACATGTATCATCATCTATCTAAGGAGTCGACATCGATAAGCAAAGACATATACCACTAGGCTGTTTTCATGATATAAGGATCCCTCACAAAGATACCAAAACCCTCACTAAAAGAGGTGTAACGGGCAACCTGCCCTCACCCAAGGATCAATGCATAACGGCAGGTATAAAAGAGAGCGGCAATGCTGTGTTGCCACCAAGGCAACCGGCATGCGACACAGCGTCACAAGGAAAGGGGTAATGTGTGATAGGAGTGGGGTGTCGGGCACTTGCTTCTCGGGCAACGCTCGTCTCGACTAGGCGTTATCGGCTGACACACCAGGGCATGTGACACCCGACACACTCCCCTCAACAATGCCTGATACAAGGACCGTCGGCCAGGTCATCACAAGAGGATAACAACCAAGAGAGAGAGATCACAACCACAAAATGTGCAACAACTTGGTTAAGGCCTAACGGCCAACACAAAGACAAGATAAAGGGCGTGACGCCCATCATAGGAGTAAGGGGTGTCGCCCGACGCCACTACACATCAAACGCATCGTCCATCACAGGCTTGTCGGCCAACACACACCTCACTTGGCCTATCGCCCAACACAAGAGCAAACGTGTCGCCCAACACACTAAGCCAAGGGATATCGTCCAACAAGGTCATATTCTTCCTCAAACACAAGATGCTCAAAACCCTAAATGGTCAAGGGGATGGCTCACCTCAATCAACCAAGAAAGAGGGGTCTTGCACACCACCTATCACCCATCGGGCAACACAAACACCAACCCAAGCTCACCCTTCTAGTCCATGGTGAGAGGGAGGTGTTGCTCAAGCAACTAAAACACAATCTCACCTCAATCGACTAAGAAAGAGGGGTGTTGCTCATGATACTAGAGACTAAAACTCACTCCTCTAGACCAAGGAGAGAAAGGAGTATTTCTCACCTACAAACCCTAGATCACAAGGATCAGACAACAAGAAAGATAAGCAAGAAACTAAGCTACTAACATGTAAACAAGATCATAGCAAGAGATAATGGAGTTAGGGTTAGAAGTTATGCAACCCGCCTTAAGCTCCAAGCTCCAAAGAAGAAGAAGAGCTCCAAGCTTCAAGGGATGTCGACCACCACCTGCTCCTTCAAGGGGGTGTGTCGGCCGACACAAGCAAGGAAGAAGGGAGTGTTGTGCACTCAAGGTGGAGAAGGAGACTAAAGGATCAAAGGAACTCAAAGCAAGGAAAAGAACCACCTATATAGAAGGAAAGGGAGGAGAAAACAAGGTAGATCCAAGCAAGGTGTTGCCCACCTAAAGGACACTTGTCCTAGAGCTCAAGCCACCACTCTAGCAATCCTTATACACTTGTCCAAGGTCTTTGCCACATGCATGCATTAAGCTCCAAGTGTCCACTAGTGGTGACACAAACGAGGTCAAAGTTGGGTCAAACACCATGGGTGACACAACACTTGCCCCATGGGTGACACACCTCACATGTTGGCCGACACACTCACCTCTAGGTCGACACACACCTCATCTTGGGTGACACAAACATCTCTTGGGCGACATAAGGCTCAACCAAGCCAAAACAAGGCACCTCAAGGCCCAAACAAGCTCAACCAGGCCCAAAAGAACTCAAGCAACGAGCCCAAGCCTTCCTCTCAACCCTAGAGGAAGCAAAGAGAGAGGGGAACACCTCACAAGGTGGCAAACTTGCCCACAAAACCCTAGACTTGGGTTACTTGCAAGTAGCCCCTCCAACTCTCAACAAAGCACAACCAAACCCTAATCACCACTAAAGGTGATTAGCAAGCATCAAAGCATCAAGGTTAAGCAAAACAAACAGGGTAAACCCTAAATGAAGGTCAGGGTCCTTACAAGCTAACCCCCTTCAAGGGATTTTGTCCTTGAAATCCGAAGAGAAAAGCGAGGGATACTTTCTCCTCATCTCTTCCTCAAGCTCCCACGTGGCTTCCTCAATGCCATGACGCTGCCAAAGAACCTTCACAAGAACCAGGTCCTTCCTCTTCAGCTTCTTGACCCTTCTGTCAAGGATCTCCATAGGACCTTCCTCGTAGGTCACATCTTCATCAAGCTCAACCTCAACTGCTGTATCACTGTACCTGAATCTGGATGAATTTTCTTCAGCATACTGACATGGAACACTGGATGTAACCTGTGCAACTCTAGAGGCAACTCTAATTCATAAGATACCTTGCCAACACGTGCTATGACTGAGTAAGGCCCCATATACCTAGGTGCTAACTTACCCTTCCGACCAAACCTTAGCACACCTTTCCACGACGAGACTTTAAGATACACCTTGTCTCCTACCTAGAATTCCAAAGGTCGTCGGCGATTGTCTGCATAAGACTTCTGCCTGTCCTGTGCCACTTTCAACTGTTGCTGAATCACTTTGATTTTTTCTATCGTCTATTGTACTAACTCAGGACCTAAAAGCTGATACTCACCAGACTCATACCAACACAAAGGAGATATGCACTTCCTTCCATACAAAGCCTCGTAAGGATCCATGTCAATGCTCTGCTGATAACTATTGTTGTAGGCAAACTCTATCAAACTAAGATGTACATCCTAGTTTCCTAGAAACTGCAAAGCACAAGCTCGAAGGAGATCTTCCAAAATCTGAATAGTCCTTTCAGACTGTCCATCTGTCTGCGGGTGGAAGGTGGTACTGAACCTCAATTGCGTTCCCAACGCTTTGTGCAACTGTTCCCAGAAACGACTCGTAAACTGAGGACCTCTGTTAGAAACTATCGTTGCTGGCATACCGTGCAAACATCCTATCTCATCAACATACACTTGAGCAAGTTTCTCAGATGTATATGTCGTCTTCACTGGTAGGAAATGGGCAGACTTCGTCAATCTGTCCACTACCACCCAAATGGAATCATGATTCCTAGTTGTCTGGGGTAGACCAACTACGAAGTCCATGGTTATATGATCCCATTTCCACTACGGTATCGGCAAAGGTTGCAACGTGCCTGCCGGCTTCTGATGTTCAACCTTCACTTGTTGGCAAATCGCACGTCTCACTACGAACTTAGCTACATCTTTCTTCAAACTGAGCCACCAATACAAGTCCTTCAGACTATGATACATCTTGGTGACACCTGGATGCATAGCATACATCGACATATGTGCTTCCTCGAGCACCGACCTCCTCAGATTATCAACATCTAGAACCACCATCCTCTCACGATAGCAAACTAGCCCATCCTAGGACTCATGGAACCCTTCATGCTTTTCACTGCCGAACTCTGATCTGATCAACTGTACCGCATCATCTATATGTTGTGCATCTTTGATTTGCTGTCTCAATGTAGGTTTGACTTGCATCTGTGCTAAAAACCAGACAATAAGGAAACTTCCATCTGTACATTCATATGTCGCAGCGAAACAAACATATCTCGCCTATGGCATACCAGAGAACACAACCGTGCCTTCTTTGAAGAGAGAGAAGAAGACTTTCTACTAAGTGCATTAGCTACCACATTCGCCTTACCATGATGATACTCGATAGTGCAGTCATAGTTATTGATCAACTCCATCCATTGACGTTGTCGCATGTTCAACTCATGCTGTGAAAAGATGTACTTCAAATTCTTATGATCCGTAAAGATTTGAGATACTTCCCCATACAAATAGTGTCTCCAAATATTTAATGCATGAACCACAGCCGCCAACTCCAAGTCATGAGTCAGATAGTTCTCCTCATGTTTCTTGAGATGTCACGAGGCAAAAGAAACCACATGATCTTCCTGCATCAGCACACAGCCTAAATCTTTCTTGGAAGCATCACAGAAAACAACATAGCCCTTCCCAGGCTCTGGCAGGATTAACACTGGAGCATTGGTCAGCTTCTCCTTCAAACTCTAGAAAGCTTGCTGACATCGATCATCCCAGACAAAAGGCATATCCTTTCTTGTCAACTTCGTCTTCGGCAAAGTAATCGCACTGAAATCCTTAATAAACCTATGGTAGTATCCTACTAAACCAAGGAAACTACGAACTTCTGTCGGCGTCTTCGGTTGCTCCCAATCCGCAACGGATTCCATCTTCTTCAGATCTACTTTGACTCCTTCAGCAGATATCACATGTCCTAAGAAAGTCACTTCCTCCAACCAGAACTCACACTTACTGAACTTGGCATACAACTAATGTTGGCGAAGAAGAGTCAATGCTCGACGAAGATGTTGCTCATGTTCTAGCCTGTCCCGACTATAGATCAAGATGTCATCTATAAAGACTACAACAAACTGATCTAAGAACGGATGGAACACACGGTTCATCAGGTCCATAAAAGCAGCAGGTGCATTGGTTAGCCCAAACGGCATAACCACAAACTCAAAGTGACCATACCTCGTCCTGAAAGTTGACTTTTGTATGTCATCTGCCTTAATCCTCAGCTGATGATATCCAGACCGTAGATCGATCTTCGAAAACATTGTAGCACCATGCAACTGATCGAACAGATCATCTATCCTTGGCAATGGGTACTTGTTCTTGATCGTGACCTTGTTCAACTGTCGGTAATCTATACACAACCGCATCGATCCATCCTTCTTCTTAACAAACAACACTGGAGCACCCCAAGGCGACGTACTCGGTCGGATGAAACCTTTGTCCAGCAACTCTTGCAACTGCTTCTTCAGCTCTGCCATCTCTACTGGAGCCATCCTATATGGTGTCTGTGCAACTGGTTGTGTTCCTGGTACCAGATTGATCTCGAAATCAATCTCTCGGGGTGGAGGAATACCGGGAAACTCCTCAAGAAACACGTCTACAAACTCTCGAACAACTGACACCTCCTCAAGGCTAGGACCTTTTTCCTTGGCAACCACGATGATATCCACAACGTGAGCTAAGAACACCTCACATCCTTGTCGTAGCAACTTCTCTACCACCATAGCCGATATCAGACATGTCGGAAGAATCTTCCTATCTCCCTAGAAGATCCACTTCTCTCCAGCATCATCAAACACTGCCTGCTTGGAACTACAGTCCAAAACAACTTTATACTTCTCTAAGGTATCCATCCCAAGGATAACATCAAAACCATGCATATCAAGGGGTATAAGATCCACTTGGATGCGGTGTCCCGAGAAAGAAAATACACAAGATGGACACTCTTCTCGAAGCAAGGAGGAAACATCAAGAGGGGTTTCTAACAAAAAATTATCCTCCTTATAGCTAACAGATAAACGACAGTTTTCAAGCATATTATAGGCGATAAAAGAGTGGGTAGCACCCGGGTCAACCAGAACAGATATAAAGCAAGAAGAAGACATATCAGAATGAAATAACTCCATCTGACCTATCACTACTCGTGGGTTGATTATCTCCTCCGGCTGACTCATAGCATAGAATCGAGTCGTTGCTTGCTGTCCACGACCTCTGCTTCCTTGAGCAGACGAACCTACTTGCGACGCCTGACCGCGTCCTCGCCCTCTGCTACCACTGGGCTACAGCCTCTCTGACCCTTGTTGATTCTGCCTCGGTTGTTGTGTCACTTCAACACCTCTATTCGGGCAATTAAGCCTGAAATGCCCGACTTGTCCACAAAGATGACATGACATGTCCTCAAACCGTGGCCTCGCTGGCCCTGTCACTGCCACAGAAGCTGTACTATGCGCCTTAGATGGTGAAGAAACATAACCTCTCCCCCTACTTGGAGACCACTGGGACGGTACACCAGAACCTCTCATCACTGACGGTGATGAAAACCTGGGCTTCTTAAAGCCACCAAACCTCCATCCCTAAAACTGAGCAGGTCTTTTATGAGACATGGACTCTCTTTTCTCCCTCATTGACCTCTCAATCCTTCGAACAAATTCCAAAAATGTAGCAAACCATTCTCGATTCTCCAACGTAGAAATCGGTGTCGTCAGCTCAGAACTCAGACCCTTCTCAAAACGTCTGATCCGCTCCTCATCCGTCACTGCCATGTGAGGACAAAACCTCAACAGATCCATGAACTTGGCCTCGTACTCGGTGATGTTCATCGTTCCTTGTCGTAAGCTCTCAAACTGATTGATCTTCTCATCCAGATACGTCTTGGGAAAGTATCTGGTAACGAACTCATGCCTGAAAACCTCCCAACAGATCACATCACCGGGTCGCTTCTCTTCCTCGATGGTCCACCAGTGACCAGCACTACCTTTCAGAAGGTAGACAGCGTGTTTTACTTTGTCTGCTTCGGGGATGTCGAGGATCCAAAAAGCTTTCTCAAGACTTGTCAACCACAGATCCGCATCCGCTGGATCAGCCGTTCCAGCATACTCCAAAGCCCCGACTCGGCGAAGCCGCTCGAAGGTCTTCCCAATACCTGATGCTTCTCCATGGGGAACCTGTGCTCGCGGAGGAGGAACTGACAATCGCTCAACCATGAGATTCATCGTAGCCATCAGCTGCCCCATAAGCTGTTGATAGGCAGGATGTTCAAGAATGGCTGGGTCAGGTTGGGGGACCTCAGGCACCCGATCTCCATGTGCCTGCCCTTCAGCTGAAGCAGCATCGTTGTACTCAGCTGAGTGTTCTTCATGGTTTCCATACATCTTGACTTTTCTTCCACTGAGGGCAGAAGACGGTTGTAAGAAAATCTAGACAACACACAAGAACAGACGACCTAGTCCTAAATCCATGTAGACTCAGCGAACCTAAAGCTATGATACCAAACTTGTGGCAACACATCCCACTATCACACAGACAGCGAGGTGTTACGCAAAAACGTGCGTAAATCACCATAACCACAGATTACCAAAACACAGGTTAATTAAAACTGATTGCAGAAAACTAATAAACTGAGAAACTATTACATTCCAGTCCTCATCCTGCACAGAAACAAGTTATATATACATATACAAGATCTGATACATGTCCACAGCTTAAAGGAACAGTTGTTCATCCATCACATGAGTTCACCACATGTTCATATACTTAAAGGCCCACATCCGGCCAACAACAGGATATACAAAACATCAACGATCATACATCGTGAAACAATGCCAAAACATCGCCAAGGACCTAAGGGTACAGGGATGAATCTAGACTCTACTACAAAACGTCCAAAACAGCAGCATATCCATCGCTTGCCTTCTACTGCTCGTCTAGCTTCTCGGCCGCAACACCACGACCACCACCATGTCTAGCTTGACCACCTAAAAAGGGTGTAAACCAACAGAGTGAGACAATTGAACCTTGTCCCAGCGGGAAACATAACTCCCCACCACAACCATAGAACCTCAGAAAGATAAATCTATAACAGCAGATAACTGATAACAGGTATAACAAAAGCAGTTTATGTAAAGCAAAGTTGTTCTTACCGACAAACTTACCAATTGTACAAAAGGCATATAACCAAGTATCTCTCAATGGAACATGATTTACAAGATAAGATATATTGCTACATAACCTGAGGAATATAGAAGTAACTGCAAGATATAACTGGTTAACTACACAAACAAGGCCTCAACCAATGTTCCGTGTTTTCCCTTAAGAAATATATATTATACGGCTAGATTACGTATTTTTATGCCCTGAGGAAGTGAACCGTACCGTTCAAATCCAACCGACGGCTGCGAAACCTAGAGCCGGTGCCATACAAGGTCACATGGAAGAGCCGGACTCCACGACCTCCCACCTCATAGTCAGTGCACGAGTACAACACAAGCAAGACCGCAGTCTCATGCTGAAGTGGTCTTAGCCACAAGGTCAAGCTACCCTCTGCCTAGCCCGCCTCGGTACAGGTATCGGCGCTAGTAAAATGGAGCCACGGGCTTGTTCACCGTTCTCTGATCCATGAACGCATTCATGCTCCTCATACCACATATCTTGAGCCATGGGCTTGTTCACCATGCTCTTCACATATATGGGCTACAGGCCTGAATCCGCACCCTGGAGTCTACAACTGAAGTTGCACTCTTACCTCCTCAGTTTAGGCTAGGAGCAACCTCGCATATTCAACAATATGCACTCCGGGTTAACCCGTAGGAGAACCCGTTTCACCATCACCAAATCCTGATGATGATGGATCTATGGCCAGGGCAAACTACATGATGTATTTCACTGTGATTATTTAGTGTCGTTTAGATGGATTGCAAGGTTCAACCAAGTTGTATAACATGCAAACTATAACAGAATAAACAACATAAAACTCAAAATTATGCTTTTATTGTAATCACATCAACCCGATCCATCTCAAGGATCCAACGTCACATGTTATCACTTGGCCTCTTGCCAACCATCCAGATCCATCTCAAGGATCATCACATACCATGGGATCACAATCCCTCATCATATATTGCCATGACCTCTCAAGGCTTACGTCATCATCATGGGACAAAAACATCATACATGTAACCTTTTCAACAAGAGTATTTATCAAAGTGACGTTACTCATCACATATCTCTCATAGCCTTTTTATGGCTAAGCATCACCTGCATGGTTAGTGTGTACAATAATCATAGTTTCAACATAAGGACTATGCTTACTATCATGAGATGACATTCAAGATGCTATGATTATCAATTTTACATCAACTAGTGATCATGCGCACAAGACACATTATTAAGCAAACCATATCTATGCTTATCCTCATTTCAGTATCATACAAATAATCAAGATTATTACTTCATGCATGCAGTCATTCTAGAACAAGCGTTAACATTACCACTACCATTACCACTCTTAGCATTATCAAATAATCACCAGGCTAAGGTAAGTGATCAAGATTATGATAACGTGTATCATCATCTATATAAGGAGTCGCCATCGATAAGCAAAAACATGTACCACTAGGATGTTTTCATGATATAAGGATCCCTCACAAAAGATACCAAAACCCTCACTAAAAGAGGTGTAACGGGCAACCTACCCTCACCCAAGGATCAACGCATAACGGCAGGTATAAAAGAGAGCAGCAATGTTGCGTTGCCACCAAGGCAACCGACGTGCGATACAGCGTCACAAGGAAAGGGGTAACATGCGATAGGAGTGGGGTGTCAGGCACTTGTTTCTCGGGCAACGCTCGTCTCGACTAGGCATTATCGGCTGACACACCAGGGCATGTGACGCCCGACACACTCCCCTCAACAACGCTCGATACAAGGACCGTCGTCCAGGTCATCACAAGAGGATAACAACCAAGAGAGAGAGATCACAACCACAAAATGTGGAACAACTTGGTCAAGGCCTAACGGACGACATAAAGCCAAGAGAAAGGGCGTGACGCCCATCACAGGAGCAAGGGGTGTCGCCCAACGCCACCACACATCAAACGCATTGTCCATCACAGGCCTGTCGGCCAACACACACCTCACTTGGCCTATCGCCCAACACAAGAGCAAATGTGTCGCCCAACACACTAAGCCAAGGGATATCGTCCAACAAGGTCATCTTCTTCCTCAAACACAAGGTGCTCGAAACCCTAAAGGGTCAAGGGGATGGCTCAGCTCAATCAACCAAGAAAGAGGGGTCTTGCACACCACCTATCACCCATCGGGCAACACAAACACCAACCCAAGCTCACCCTTCTAGTCCATGGTGAGAGGGGGTGTTGCTCAAGCAACTAGAACACAAGCTCACCTCAATCGACTAAGAAAGAGGGGTGTTGCTCATGATACTAGAGACTTAAACTCACTCCTCTAGACCAAGGAGAGAAAGGAGTATTGCTCACCTACAAACCCTAGATCACAAGGATCGGCCAACAAGAAAGCTAAGCAAGAAACTAAGCTACTAACATGTAAACAAGATCATAGCAAGAGATAATGGAGTTAGGGTTAGAAGTTATGCAACCCGCCTTAAGCTCCAAGCTCCAAAGAAGAAGAAGAGCTCCAAGCTTTAAGGGATGTCGACCACCACCTGCTCCTTCAAGGGGGTGTGTTAGCCGACACAAGAAAGGAAGAAGGGAGTGTCGTGCAATCAAGGTGGAGAAGGAAACTAAAGGATCAAAGGAACTCAAAGAAAGGAAAAGAACCACCTATATAGAAGGAAAGGGAGGAGAAAACAAGGTAGATCCAAGCAAGGTGTTGCCCACCCAAAGGACACTTGTCCTAGAGCTCAAGACACCACTCTAGCAAGCCTTATACACTTGTCCAAGGTCTCTGCCACATGCATGCATTAAGCTCCAAGTGTCCACTAGTGGTGACACAAACGAGGTCAAAGCTGGGTCAAACACCATGGGCGACACAACACTTGCCCCATGGGTGACACACCTCACATGTTGGCCGACACACTCACCTCTAGGTCAACACACACCTCATCTTGGGCGACACAAACATCTCTTGGGCGACACAAGGCTCAACCAAGCCAAAACAAGGCACCTCAAGGCCCAAACAAGCTCAACCAGGCCCAAAAGAACTCAAGCAACGAGCCCAAGCCTTCCTCTCAACCCTAGAGGAAGCAAAGAGAGAGGGGAACACCTCACAAGGTGGCAAACTTGCCCATAAAACCCTAGACTTGGGTTATTTGCAAGTAGCCCCTCCAACTCTCAACAAAGCACAACCAAACCCTAATCACCACTAAAGGTGATTAGCAAACATCAAAGCATCAAGGTTAAGAAAAACAAATAGGGTAAACCCTAAACGAAGGTCAGGGTCCTTACACTATCACCACATAATGTGTGTATCATTTCCATTCAGAATACCATCACCACTATTACATAGCCTCTCAAGGCTATCACCAATGTAACATCACTATGGGATATCAATCCCTTAATCATAGCACTAGAGGGTACCTCTTCACAATAGGCATTAGGCCTCACCAGGTCATAGCACCCTATCACCACATTCTAGTATCATGTGTATAATCAACATGCCTCACAAGGGCATATTCAACCTGTCTCACATCATAGCCATCAAAGTACACACTAGCTATGGTCATCAAATTCATAACACCTTCATAGTTAGAAGATCATAAACAAGACAGATAATCACATAAAATCATAATCATCCATGATAAGGAAATAAGCAAAACTTGTTCACTATTAGGGTTTAGGGTTTCCACTTTAGCCGACTAGGTTTACAAGGTTAGGGTCAACCGACCATCCTAGAATCATCATCCTCCATCGTATTGGAGTATAATAGCATTAGAATAGATTAGACAACACACTAAATGACATTATACAAGTTCATACATGATTATCATTAGGCATTCATATGTGCTTCATAACCACCTGTCATGACCACATGTAACCACATAGACACATGGGTCGCGTCCACCCTCCATGATATGTCAAGATTGCAACATCCATCATGGGTGTCTCAACCCTCAATGTCATCACCATGTTGTGACCCATCTCCTTCATGTCACGTCTGTGACATTAGGGTTAGGGTTAATTCTTTGTCTTGACCACCAACTATGTATCGTGACTACAACACACCAACCACCACCATGTGACGACTACAACACCTCTTGGTCATGACCCAACACACCAAGGGCTATCTCAGATAGGTCAAAGCAAGGAACTAAGGGTAACTAGGCTACTGAGAACTAAGGATTCTCACCCATCAACACTAGGTCCAACATCACCACAAGTAAAGGACATCTTGACCCCAAAGCCAACTAAGTCACGGCCAACCACCATGGGCCGCGTCACGATCGCGACGCCCATGAGTGTCTCGACCACTAAGCCAACTATGTTGCTACCACACCATGGGTGAACATATAGGTCACCAAAATAGAACCCAACTAAGGAAGAACTATGATCACCATGAAAGGAAACCTCAAGCAAACTGATATCCATAAAACCCTAAGGCAAATGTCCAAGAAAAGCATAACCAAAGGAAAAGAAACCATATGCCCAAAATAATAAAATTGAGATTAACTTCTCTCCCACCTTAAGGTGCACAAACACCAAACATGAAGACTAGATCAAGGTTCAACCATGGAGAAGGAACTCCATGAATCAATATCTATCAAAATGGGTACAAGAAAGATTAGGGTTTCAAATTACTTCCAAACTAAACATAATAATCACTACCAAACAAGTTCTAGAGATTATCATCATCTAATATCATCTTAGGGAAATGTTTCAAAGAGAGAATACATTATATTGCATGTATGAAAGAGTGCAAGTAATAGAAAGGGGAAAGAGTTATACAAATCACCTTCAGAAGATCACCACCAAAGGTCCAAGCACACGATCTAAGGGTTGGAAAAGCTCCACCAAAGGCTCCAAACTCGGCCTCAAGATCACATCCAGACAGGGGAAACACCAAGATCAAAGGGTAACTCAATAAATAGATAAAAACCTCAAAATTGAACCAAAAGAAAAAAGTGGGGAAAGACAGAAGAAACTCCCTCTCACTTGGGTGTCGCCTTGTCAAAACATGGCCTATTACCCTTGTGAGGAGCTTACTCTCAAGAATGACCACAATGTCAAAACACAGTCTAAGGCTGAGAAAGACAAAGAAGATGGGGTAGAAGATCCAAAGGGAATACCAAAGAAAGAAGATAAACAATCACAAAGATTATAGTTGACCAAGGATCACAACAAGCACCACATGCAAGGAATGAATGACCTCCAAGGCACCAAGAGAACTCCTTCTTGCTCCACCAAGATCCAAGGATGTGCACAAGAGAAAGGAGGAAGAAGATGACTAAAAAGAACCACTTGCATGGAGATAAAAGGGTTCATATAAAAAAGGAGGAGGGAGGTAAGATAAAGGATGAGGTGTCAACAAGATAGGGCTCCAAAGAGACACTTGTCCGCAAAAAGGCCAACATGCAACCACTTAATCATGACATGTAATACATGGTGATACACTCTAGGTAGTATTTTGAACGCATAAGAAACTACACCCTGTATGTCATGACCGCAACACACCAAGGGGATCCATGGTCGCGGCACAACATAATAACACTACCAGGTCACGACACCAAGACTGCTATAAGCAACCTAGGTCGAGAGACACCTCTCCAAGCCTTTGTCTCGACCCAAGATAACCTTGGACATGACCATAACACCAAGGGGAAGTGTCTCAACCCTGAAACCCCCTCAACAAACTCTAGGTCGCGACCTAGGCCGAGAAAAACCAACAAAGGTCACAAGGTCAAAGCACACCAACCCTAGAAAACCCTAATCACCACTAAGGGTGACACCGCTCAACCAAGGGTGAAACAAAGCACCCCAAACCACAACACACTCTCTCTCTCATAAAGACAAGAGAGATAAGGAACACTCTAGAGGTAGAAAATTGCATGTCAACCCCCTTATATTGGGTAAATTGCAATTTGCACCAAAACTAGCACAGAAAGCACAAACATCATCCAAACCATCTCAAACTGGAAACTTAAACTCTCCACAAGATCTAATCATATCTCAAAGGATTAGAGAAGGGTTCTAACCAAAATATTAAGACAAATAAAATAGGTTTACCCCAAAACTTGGGTCAGGGTCCTTACAACTCACCTCTTGGTCGGTCGGTTGGTTGTATGAAGCGATCGTCTGGCCTTCTCTCCAATTGATGTATGGACTCCCCCAAATGGTCGGTTGGGTCCACCAGGTGGTCATTTCATGCTCCTACATTCTTCCCTCATCGGTCTTCCATCCGATTGGCTCATCATATGAAATGGGTCGGCCCACCTGATGTTGATTGTCATCTTCATTGTTACAAGAAAAGAAACTATCCTATTGTTTTTAAACTTTTTACATTGTAATGAGAAACCTAAAGTTACATTTGTTAATGAAATAATAATAATTTTACATATAGAATAAGAAGATAGAGGCTCAATATGAAAACTAAGATAAAATAGAAATAAAATGAACCATCCAACCACACACATATATTTGAGTTCCATAACCACCATAAAAACTCACTTTTAGGGTGACGACAATATTAGCTTAGGATTATATGTGGTATTTGATCAGATATATTCATTAAGTAATTTAAGTATTTGCATTGTATACAATAAATAGATGATGAAAATAAAAAAATTGATAATATTAATTATCCCAAAATATACTAAATTGATGTGACTTTGATACCACTGTAGGGAAATATGGGCACAAAGTAGGTAACAGAAACAAGATTTTATCTATCCATGTTACTTGAACAACAATATCACGTCAACAACTATATAATGGGAGGGATGGTTTAACAAGTTCATACTTGGTCCTGGAGCTGGTCAACGACTATTTCTCATTACAGTAGTTGTGCATATGTCTTCTACTTATATTGGGACGACGTCTGTAGTAGCTCCTGGTCTCACCATGGATAAAAGGCTGACATTTTCCTCCTAGAGACAAACAACAACCTCCTCACCTCTATGGAAGTCCATATAGACTGCTTAGAATTGGTATCGTTCTAGTAGAATATATATGAAGGAGTTGTCCCGCCAGTTGGTGTACTAGTCACAAACTTTCTCTCCCACAATTATTCTCCCTTGCTATCCTCCCTTTATCAGGTAGGACTTGCTCAGGTTCTCTATTGTTTACCACAACCAGAGAGGCAACAATTGTCAGAGGCAATTGAGTTGTGTCTTTGGGAAGCCCCCAATACCCCTATATTTATAGGAGGGTTAGGATCAGGGTTTCCAGTCTGTAAGGAAGTGGAAGGGACCAGAATCTCACAAATTTTTGCAACCTACAATAGGTGAAATGATCAGTTCACTAGTGAACTGATCGATTGGCATGTGAGCTGATCGGCTCACACAGTGAACCGGTCGTTTCATCATTTTTCCCAATTGTAATTGTATTGGCAATTAATATCCAATTTAATGCACAACATGACATCAACATAAATCCTTGAATCAATGAATTGATCCACCAACCACTCAGTCACAACCTGATCCGGTCAGTTCATGGTCCTAATTCAATCGGTTCACTTCCTGAATCGGTCGATTCAATGTCCAAAATTGCCAAAATTGGTTCTATTGACCTGACACATTGAAATGATGGGTTGAATACTTTAACTAGTCAGTTCAACTATCCAGTCAATCAATTCTCAACCAATGTTATTTAAATTGAATTCCTAAATAGTTTAGCAATCAATTTAATTATCATTCATGATTAAAATCCTCTTCTAGGTGTGTCCTACATGTGTGACCCCATATGTTCCATGTTATGTTGGCTGTGAATGTCCATAACTGATTTATGACATCACAAGAAAGGAGTGGTGCCTTGTCACACATCATTGTTACCCAAATAATCAAGAAAGTTAGAGAACAACTTCAACCTATGATCTATGTTAGGTGTTATATTGATTGTCTAATTTCTTTGTCTCTGATATCTGGAATGAACTCGAGGTATGAAATCATCATCCTCTCAATGTTCTATCCATGTTCCTTAATCCAGAGTAGACTGTCTGATATATATGTGACCTCAATATTATATATTGTTTCACATGTACATGCTCATGCTTTTCTTAGTCTTGCTTATCAAGTAGCCTGGATATCAAACTCATGTGGGAGGGACAAATCCCATCTACATCAATCACAGTCAACCCCATGTGTCACAATGCACCCAATCATCACCTTTATGGCAACCCTTATTTTAGATCATGGTGGATGATGTCAAAGCACATCAAATGACATATGCTCAGTGTAGTGACATCAGGTCTAAGAACCAAAATTACCACCTTCACTATGAGAGATGACTATGACCACAAGTATGGTTTCCATATTTCACTCTCAAGGTGGGTCGTTTGATGCATTGTTTCCTAACAAGTATCTATGTGCTTGGTTTGATATCACATATCATGACTGATGAGATTTTGTCATTGACAAACACACACTCTATTATTATGTGTTACTGTCATCTATCAGCCTTCCACAGTAACATCTGACTAGGGACATAATAAGAATATACATACTCTTAACATATGTATGATCTCATTGTTCAAGTCACATACTTGAAGACATACATCATTGAGTAATGTTATTCTTTAAACATTCATTATGTTTCCTCATTATCTCATCACTGAGTGAAACAAAATGAATTGGAAGCTTGCCTTTATTATTAATCAAATTGTTTATATAGTATGCCATCACAATCATCATATGATTGGCTCTCTGGGCATACATACCAACAAGTTATTCAAGAGGTGATGAATGAATAATTTGGAATCATAAGATGCACACATAAGAATTTCATTGAGTAAACCCTAGTGTGAGGGGACCTTTAAGATCATATGTAGGTTTGTTGTAATAAATCACTTTGTAAGTTATGAGTTTTGACTTTGGGAAGGGGATAAGTATGAGGATGGGAAATTAATAGGATACTAAGATGTTACTATGGAATACCTTATGACAGCTTTCATAGTTGATTTTGGATCAAACTTTTATTTTATGTCAAATACATTTATCGTCGAGTTTATTTTGCATTATAGTATTATACGTACAAAAGAAAATTTATGGATTTATCAATATTTTCTCAAACTAAGTCGCAAGGAAGAGAGATATGAAGTTTTATATATAACCCTTGATTTAGTTGGAATGGAAATCATAAACCCTAGTTTTAAGTGGAAGTTATGACTAGGATAGTAAGGTTTTTTCTAAAGGTTTAGCTGACATACCCCTTTTACCCTATGACTTTTTGGTTTCTCATGTGAACCTTAGGGTAGTAAGGTTAGAATCACAAGGAGCTAAAATTCAACCCTAGTTGGATATGACATGTTAGTTGGATGCATTAACAACACAAAAAATCTTCATAACTAAAAGGTCATATCTAATCCTATTATCTTCAAGAGTTGTTTAGTTTGGCTTATTAGGATAAACCTAATTAAGGGGTGTAGAGAAGTTGGTTGGTAGTATAAGGATGACTGGATTTTGGGGATGAAATCCTCTTTAAGGGATGGAATGTTGTAACATAGTGAAACCTAAGATCTTACCCTATTTTGTGACTAGGAGAGTAGCATTCTTGGATCTTTAGACTTGACCAAATAAGGATGGGGTTACACCTTAATGTATATAGTTAATATATGCAACATGGTTAACCCATTGGTAACTCTAATATATATGGGCCCGTAAACAAACACAATACATATAATGGCATCACATAACATGATATAAGTTACATATGTTTCCTTCGATAACCAATATTCACATAATGTCTAAGATAAGCTTAATAAGCGGCACAATGTGCTTAACACATGAATAGGAATAACAATATCATTTCCATGTCCATAAACATGAATAATGTTCATTTGTTAAAATAAATATTGAATTAATGGACTAAATATGATTAAAAAAACAAAATATGGAATTTTGTGCATAACAATGTAAGATAATTAATTATGCGACAAATGAAGATAACATGATGCAATTTAATGGGAATTGATAATAATGATACAATAATACAATAAATATATTCATAAAGTGCCTAAATCCTAATCTATTAGAATTCATTTATGGGATCCAAAACAGGGAAATGATTCACATATGATTACGGATTAAGTCTATGGTAGAGGATAGGGAGAGGCGAAGGGGAATAGAAAGAGAGAGAAAGGAAAATGGAAAAGGATAGGGATGAGGGAATGACCACTGAGAACACACCTCTCTAGGGTTACACAGAGGGAGAAGAAGGTGTTATAATGAAATAAAATAGGAGACTTAGACTTTAATAGATATATTAAATGCATTGACATGTATTTGACTATGTGAATTAAATTAATTAAAAGGGGGGGTAAAAATGGTCAATTGACTTGAAATTTGAGCTATAGACTAAATAGAATGTGAGGAACCTAACTTTATTGTTTGTTTCACCTATAAAAACATTATGTATTTTATTTCATTCTTTGTAAGTTATGTACTCAAATACATTTAATGTTTTTTTTGCTCAATTTGGTACATTATTGTATATTCATTTACTTACTTTCATCAATTAGTCTAAGAATGATGTTACAATTATATTTCAAGGTCATAACTAATTAATTGGTGAGTTTGTATAAATAATTCCTAATTCAACTAATTATCATTAATGCTATATGAAAGGTTGTTTGTTAAACTATTATATATTGTCGACTTCAATTAATTTTTTATTTAAATTAAAATATAGAAAAGTGATTTATATCAAAGTAATGTAAAGACATAAGAAAAGGAGAATATTAGACTACATAACTAGATTTGGGTATGTTACACTATCACGATCCTGAGCAATGTTAGGACCAACGATAGGTTAGTATATGCTTCCCAAACCATTGGATTTCATTTCCTTTGTTTATTTTGGTGATCCTTTCATGTGTAGATTCATTTTATGGCCCTTTGTCGCTATGATTTTTTCTCTTTATGCTCTCTCATATAACTTCATAGTTAACATCATGGCTTCTTGTAAGGCAAGCCCACATACATTTGTTCCTTATGGGGCATTTCATGGATGAGGTTTCGTGTGAGGTGTTGTGTGTCTTTAGGGTTCTAGGATTCCTTTCATCTAACCCCTTTGGTAGGTCGGCCATTTACTATGTTCTTGGTCATGCATGGAAGAGAGTACAGTAACTCCTTGATAGGGGGTGAAGATGTCCTCAATGGCAGGTGTTGAGGCACAATCATATTTTTAATAACATGTGAGTATATTCTCTAGAGAGTTTAAGGTAGTTGTGGACATGTGAGTCTTCTTGAGACAACCTCTATTATTCCCAGCTTTGTTTATTTCTAATTTATCTTTAAAACATTCCTTCTCTTTGTTTTATTCTCTCCTTCATACAACCTTTCTATTTTTCTTCATGATTTTCCCTTTCCTCACTCTTCATTGACAACATTTCTTTCTCTTTGGTCGAGCCTTGGTTGTGGCTAGCTCTGTTTGGTCTTCTTCTTTCTTCAAAATCAATGTGTTTCTTGTATGGTTCATAGTCAACGTATTTGTTTCTAAATCTACTTGCTTTCATGGGGGTGTACACATCCAGCTGCCCTAATAGATAGTACCCTCACTTTCTAAGAAGTCTCTAGGACATGTATGTTCTTTCAATAGCGGTAGTAGTAGTTGAGGAGGCACTCATATTGGATGTCAATATCAACCACATTCCCCTATACATCACCCATCTTTTTTTTTGAAGGGTTGTCTACATCAACAATGAGTCTAGAATGCCTTGCTCTATCCCATGTTCACTCGTAGGTATCAACTTTTAGGAAGTTCTGCACCTTTCTGGCTACAACACCCATAGTCTCACCTATACCCCATAAAGAAGTTATTGAGTCTGATCCATATCTAGGACTCTTTAATCACTATGTTTGAAGGCTTGTTGGATCACATGACTTATTTTAGGAGTATGAAACAATTATTAAAACTTAATGGCATGTCATCAATGATTTTATCTTTATTGTTCTTTCTCTCAAATTGAATTATCACAACTCCATACTCAATTTGTTTAAATGAGGGTCTTCATTGTAGCCCCCAAATTAATCTTAGCATTCTTTGGAAGGCATATAAATCATATCATTGGTCTTTAATCAATCTTGCTGCAAGGACTATGTCCATATGCTTCCCTTCCAGGGCATCGTCTTCCTCTAAGAAAGTGGCAATTTCACCTTCCTCAATCTTAAGGTTTCACGTTCTTTTACTATTTCTTCTACCATGATTGATGAAGTAAACAGACCATCAATGTGGGAATGAGAATCCAACTTGACATGCTAGGACCTATGATCTCAATTGTTGAGGGTGAGATTTCAAATTGTAGATCTCGCGATCGTCCTCGTGGGAGGGAGCATGATTGGGACACATACTTTCTTGATTAAATTTTATTATTTAGCATTAGTACCATTTATGTGTAAATATGTGTTTGTATTGTTTATGGAAGAAGTTGGGTGAGAGGACGGAGCTACCAAGTTGGAACAGAATGAAATGGGAAAATATGAAGAAGTTTTAAATCCTGCAAGAGTTGGTAGACCCTACAAGTATAACAACTCAATAGATCAAATACATGACGTGATGCACAATTGTCCCATTTAGGAGTAAGTTATAATGTCTTTTTTGTAAACTATATTATTTTCCTTAAACCTCTTGACTTTCCTTGAAATTCAAAATACCTCCTCACCCTTCATTGGTAATGTAAAACACCCCCATGCCGTCAACTTTTGTCACAAACCGTCACATGAGCATAATATGTGTTGATTTATTCATTTTGTCACCTCTATCTCCGGCTTTCTCACTTGCATCTTGCATGATTCCATTTTTCAATTACATTCTTTTTAAGTGTCAGCGAACAACATAAACAATCTAAGTATGGTTTCCTGTGTGACCCTAGCATTGTCAAATAAAAGTATGTTTTCAGGATTGATACTTTGTGAAAGCATGATCGCTCTAGATTTAGAGATTGTTGTTTAAGAACCATCTAAATTAAAGGATATACATTTTTGTAAAACTGACTCAACGTAACCCAAATACTAAACTTCATTAGCCTAAACTGGTTATGCAAAGCCCCACGTAAGGATGCGGATGTGGAAACGCCAAAGTTAAGAGTTTCGAGTTTATAAAAAGAACCAAAGTCCAATTAAGGTTTATGAAGCTAAACGAAAACCAAAGACCATGTAAGTTTTAAGGAAATTTGTGTTCCAATTGTAACAAAGACAAGATGAGATTTCGACACCGTTTACCTGTTCGGCAATGGTCGTAGTAAAATTATAGCCTTCTAGCCTAGCCAAATTGAACCCAAAATCAAGATCTTGATGACACTTTGCTTCTAATAGACAGGCCTACTTTCAATTTGTGTTCAGTCCGGATTCAAGCGGAAACAAATTTCAACTGTTAGTGTAGTTGGTTTGGAACCTGCAAACCCTCCGATCATATCCGACCACAAATCCAAACTTAAATGAATTCACGCTATGAACTCAAAAACCATAGACATAGGATATGCCAGCCAAAGTGAAATCGACCAATACTAAGATGGTTAGCTTACTTGACAAATTCCAATAAAATTTATGACAATCTTATTCAAACAATAAAATCTAAATGAGGAGCCAATCCACTCTCCAAATTCCTACCCTCGGAGACTGTTTCCCCGTTTTAGCATAGTTTAATTTACACTAAAAATAAAGGTGTTTACAAGGCTAAGACTGGTCAACAGTAGTCAGATAAAATTATAAGAAATAGACAATATATAACATTCAAAAGGCGAGTGGACAAGTTGGAGTAACAGTGAATAGAACAAAAGTAGCGCAAGATATTAGTCATTACATCTGGGGTATTTTGAAATTCCATAGAAACTGAGGTGGACTAAGAAAACTGTCTATGGATAAGCATGTTACCGTGTCACATTAATGTAAGCGTGTCGTAAGGCAGATGACGCATGGTCCGCCAAGAAGGGGTGTCAAACTTTCAGATGACCTGTTCCATTGAAAAACACATACGTTAAACCTGATTTTTTCTGAACGATGATATCTAAACCAACAGTCACACACTTACGCGTAATATCTAACCCGATAGCACATTTTTCCACCATACACAAAAGGATTTGCACAACTTAGACGTGAATAGTATATGAAGAATAATATGTTTCCGTAAAACAAATAAGAGAATCGGGTCTCCTATATATAGGAATCAGGGACTACATGGGCTAAATAGAAACAAGAGAAAATACAATGGGTCTAAGCCCAACTAATCAAATATACTAACACGCCCCCTCAAGTTGGAGAGTAAACATTGTGGAGTCCCAACTTGACACCTATATACTTGAATAAAGGAGGAAGAGGTTTTGTAAGGATATCTGCAACTTGATCACCTGTCCTAATGTGAGGAGTGATGATCAGCTTGGCTTTGACCAGATCTCACACAAAATGACAGTCAACTTCAATGTCTTTTGTACGCTCGTGGGAGACTGGATTATTGGCTATGTGTATAGCTGTCTGGTTGTCACAATACAAAGTAGCTGAAGTTTGAAAAGGAATTCCAAACTCAGTCAAGATGGACCGAACCCACTGTAGATCACAACATGCATGAGCCATAACTCGATATTTTGCCTCAATGCTGGAGCGAGCTACTACAATTTGTTTTTTACTTCTCTAGAAAACTGGGTGAGTGCCCAACATGACACAATATCCAGAAGTAGACCGTCGGTCTTTAGAATCACCACCCCAATATGCATCTGTATATCCAAAGATAGAGATTACCTTGGACTTAGGACGTTTATAGATCAATCCTCGTCTTGAAGCACTCTTGAGATAGAGAAGAATGTGTTGCACACTGGACCAGTGGTCCTGGAGTGGTGCACTCATGTGTTGGCTGACTACTCCAACAACATAAGTAATATGTGGTCAAGTAATTGTCAAGTAAATCAATTCCCAACTATATGGCGATACTTCTCCGGATCAGAAAAGAGTTCTCTTTCATGTATAGGCTTCATATGATGATCCATGGGGGTAGAGACTGGTTTAGCTTCGATCATGTTGGTCTCTTGAATTAGGTCCAAGACATAGCCTCGTTGTGGCAGATTGATCCCTGAGGCTGAGCGGAGAACTTCAATTCCGAGAAAGTATTTGTGACGTCCCCGGATTTTCTAAAACTTAATCTGATGGGTGACGTCCAAATTGAAACCCTCACCTTAGCGAGAATCCCAATTTAAACATCCCACACTAGGCTAAGAAGAAGAAAATCAGAGGAAGTCAGAAGGAAACAATCAGTAGCACATGTACATGAACAATAATAAAACCATACACACATGTTCACCATTCAACATATAATTACAACATGAATTGTTACAACATTTGATATTACATATTGAACAACAACTTATACATATACATGTACTACATTCTAAAACAACAGGATCTTAAGACAATAGGTCCACCTGTACATCAGCTCGCCACACAACTCTCTCACTATCCTGGATCTTCAAGAGCAAAACCACAACCTAAACAAAAGATTACATGTGGTACACGTCAGCACAATATTTCAAGAATATTGTACTGAGTACGCCTACGTGTCTTTTATATACCTCTCATCATATCTTGGCAATAAGATAAAACTAATACTTGGCAGCATTAAACAAAATATAAGAAAAGGTGTATAGTTGCACAAAGATATTTGTTACCAGAAGAGAACACATATTTTAGGCACATTTCCATTATATGTAAACTTGATCAACCACATGCACTATTCTACCACAGAGATTTAGTGCTCACATGTACTATTCTGCCAAAGAGATTTAGTACTTCACAAATGCACTATTCTGCCAAAGAGATTTAGTGCTCACATGTACTATTCTGCCAAAGAGATTTAATACTTTCATCAATACACTATTCTACCAAAGAGATTTAGTGTTACCATATAATGGACCAGATATCTTATGTTTCATGTGTTCATTGAAATAAGTATGTAAAATCGTGCAACATATCATACAAGAACAATCATTTCAATCAATATCATATGCCAAGTTTGTACTATCGTATAACGCAAGCATATTGTATAATAAGCCAAGTGAGAGGTAATGGCGTACCTTCCAAAGAGATAGATCACAATCACATATTCCTCATGTCATCTATAACTTTGTTAAACCTGATCAAGACAAGATCATATATTATCATCAGGTTCTCATCATCTTACATCTCATCTTAACCCTAATCGTGTTCATTAGGGTTTCACTTAGTTCATTAGGATATGTGTATCATTACTTGTATTCTTATCTTATGATTATCTCATTGATGTCATTTTCCAGATTACATCTTATTATTAAAGTTCATCATCTGAACATATTAATATTATGTCACACATTAACCCTAGGTTACATGTATTACTCAAATTAGGGTTTATATCACATTAAGAGCAAACATCATCGTATAACATGGATTCTGGGTACCATCCTGATCTCATATTTAAATATGAGGTTCCAAATACTGATATGAGCTTACTCTGTGATTTTCATCATTTATTGAGCATGTATGTATTTATTGCATTATCTTTAGTATTATTAGCCCTAATTAGCTATATTAATCAAATTATGTAATTTCGTACATCAACATCATGATTACTGACATCAGATGGATTCTATACATAATTATGGACTTACTAATATTTTACCATAATTTTAGAACATCGTTTGATATTTATTATCCATCATATCAGCATTTCATATCTTACATATTATCACTGATATTACTGCATCAAAAGCCTGATATTATTGTTCCAAGTTGTTCTACGCATTTTTCCGAACATAACGGTACCTTGTTTGTATTTTTATGAGAAACACATTAATTACTATGCATTTTCAAAGATCTAGGTATTATTGAGATTTTACCTTTTATTGGCCACTCAGGCGCTGCCACGTGGCCCTGAGGAGGCGCTTCTCTCACATGGGCTGGCCGGTTCATGCCCTGGACCCGGTCCACTTCCTCCCTTTCTTCTCACGATTCGACTAGACGCAAGCGTCTATGCGGCTTCATCTTCTTTGCGATCTCGCGAAGAGCAACGATGCGCCCACGCTGGGCATGAGTGCCGCCTCCAGTCTCTCCTCCTGCTCTCGCGTCGAGTCTGCACCACCGCCGAAGCCACCGCCGCTGTCGCCTGGCTTGCTGGTTCGCCGCTCCTCGCAGTAACACGGCTGCCGCCTGCAGCCTCTCTCTCAAGCATCGACGTGGCTGCTCAAGGAGCACCGGTGGCAGCTGGAGCTAGGGCTCCGTAGAGCCCCTATGTAACTGCCGCCACGAGCGCCGTCTCTACATCAGAACGCTGGATCGATAAAGGTCTCCTCCTCCATCCTATTATTCCGTCGATCTCGTTCGTGAGCTCCACAAAACTCTATTTTCATAGAGTGTCGCCCCGATACTCCTCTCCAGCGATCATTCCGTTCGCACGTTGCGCCCATGTGTGGGCTCTCTTCCACGCACAGTCGTCGCTGTCGCGGTTGGGTCTGCTCCGGCGGGTAGCTTGAAGCTCCTCCCTCTCCTTCTCGACGCCGCCCTGTCTCGTAGCCGCTGTGGCTGCTAAGGGCGTTGCGGCATAGCTCCACTCTCTTAGATCGCATCATCGCCATCCTGTAATACCCCTGGAAACAGTGCCAATTTGATGAGGCCTCGCCGGCAGCAGCCACCGCTGTGGCAGCAGAAACTAGGGAGCCCCCCCCCTTCACTCATCTTCAGCCACCGTGTGTACACCGCAGTGGATAACTTGGGTTGAAGAGTTCCTCATATACTCTATTACTCTGGTCTCTAGAACAACTGTTGCTTAAAGACTAATGTACAATATGAAACAAGACAACCGCCCACTCTGTTTCTTTTACATTCCACGACCATGACGTGGGGTTTGACCAAAGCTTGAATCCGTGTTCACCGTAACTGCTACAAGGATGATGACACTCTCATCCATATGATTACATCCTAGGACCAGAATCAACTCTCCCAACCAATTCGTGTTTCTAAAAGGGGCACCCAGCCCAAGCACATTAGAAAGGGCAGCTTGACATCTCCGTTGATTCAAGCCTAAATAAATTCTTCTAGGAACCTCAAAACTTCATGAAATCCTAAGTATGAGTTTATCATCATCATATCTACACCAATTAACATTCGTAACTTACCATAACCCTTACAATTCTTAGTCATTATATAAATCTCAATCAACATTCCACCTTTACTAAAATACTTGGAACTCTCATTATAACTCAAGATATGGATTCTAATATGTTATTGGAGATTTATGGACTTCAAAAATCCACTCCATCACATCCTACACACCTTAAAAGATATTTCGTCCTCGAATTTAAGCCAGAAAACCTACTTTGTCACATCATATACATCTTAAAAGAACTTTCGTCCTCGAAAGTAAAGCATACTCATACCTCCAGGGAAAACCTTATCTTGCTGTCATCCACACGTAGGTAGTATTCTATGGGTAACATATCCACCAAGGTTACCTAAAGCCATGTATTCAAAGCACTATTAGGGGGTTTACAACCATCTTGGGTGCATAAACACTCCATAGAAGGTTCAAACAAGGGTTTAGAAGGTTAGGTTATGTCATGACGTATCTCATATATCAGGGATGCATCCTTATCTTAACCCGTGCATTAGGGTTCCATCATCATATTAATGTGTTCTAAAGGAGTTAACTAAAGATTAACTCATTATATCAAGGTGTCATCGACATTTTATTTAGCTCATTGTTAGAACATGTTCATCATTAACATATGCCTTTTAGGAGGGAGTTAACTATAATTAACTCACTTTATCCCTCTAGATCATACCAAGATGTCATAATCATTATGTTGTGCTAATTATTAGACTGTATTTTCCATCTTTGTTAAGCACCAAGATTAACACCTTATGCAACATGTTTCATTCATATGATCTTGTTTTACTGCTCATGACAAATTTATTACATTTATTAATGAATTCATCACAAGATTAACCAACACTATCAAATTATCATCATTATCATGTACATGGTTAACCATTTATGCATTGATATCTATCAAGCCATCCCTAGGTTTTCATCATATCATGTCTATATATCACATCTCGATATTAAATCACATCTTTATATTTATTACATATTGGTTGTGCTAAACAAACTTATGTGAGTGGCTTGTTAAGCATATATCAAAACTTTATCTTGTCTAAATGAGGCTCCTCTAACCCATACCATGAGGCTAGCACTATGCTCAGTCTCTTTGAGCTAACTCAACCTTATGAGTATCTCATATGATTATACTTTATCTTTCCTCTTGGTCTAGGGTTCTCGGATTACCTCATTGGCACTAGAGATAGCCTTACAAGCTCTAGCCACATAAGCACAAACCAAACACTCTATGACGTACTCTTCATAGGTCTTCTACCCATGAAACATCTTACCCAAAACTCTCTTATATACACCACTAGATTCCTATGTGGGAAACCACCAACCCGAGCACGAGGCTTCTCAGAAACTAACATAGCTACCTCCTCCAGGGTCTTGGGCTCTCTCCCTCACCCAGATGGCAAGCACTCGTATTCATGTTCACATGTTCATATAACCATCCTCTCTCTGTCTCTAGGGTTTGGTCCTCCCAAGGACATCTAGGGTTCAAGATAACTATAGGAATCATGCATAAAGCAACTCAACTCATTCACTCAGGAGTATTCTAGTTTAGGACATATCATATCACATATTTCTCATATCATGGAGTCTAGGTTCTCTGACCTTCTCCCTGTGGGTCTTTCTCTCTCTTGAACTAACCCCAAAACTGGTCCTAACACTAGAGGTCCTCCTTTGTAAAAGAGATTGAGGCTCATGCTGACTCACAACCTGTCTCAACTTAACATATCTTATCTCATAAAAGCCTAGTTACTTGCGTCATCAAAACTTATCTCAAATCCTCAAAATTGAACTCAAGTCCTCGAAGACAAACATAGATCATCATAACCATCTTATATCATCAACATAAGACCTACATCGTATCATCAAAACTTATTTCATCTATCATATATTCCAACAAGGCTTTAGACATCTAATCTAGAACTACTCTCTCTTCTAGAATGATGTCATCACTTTCACTTGGGTTGCATGACCACCTCCTACTCGTACATGTGTGGGGACACATTTTTGTAATACATATACATAATAAAATATTATATAGTTTTTCTCTGATAAAACAAGCGTCAGAGAAAACTATCAAGGTTCGATCTGTTTGGAATCAAAAACCAAAACCAGAAATGAGTGTCCCACACATAGTAGAGAGCCCAGTGTCATGAAAACTAGTGAAAAGGGTGAGAACATGGTGTAGACTAGTGTAGCTACTCTAGACAATGTGCGCAATATGTCTAGCGTTACTCTTCCATTGATGCACGTCATTTCCAAATAGTGCAACGTCCCATACCGCTGCACTACAAGGAAAGAACGACATCTAAGGACTTGCTACTCAACAAGCACCAGTCTAACCCTAGTTCTCAGACATCTAGGTGCTAACCTAGAGGCTAGGTCAGATCTAGTCTCTAAAAGACGACTAATCTAACCCTAAAAGATTATTAAGTTCAAGGTTCTTTAGTTTTGAGTTGCATAATGAGCAAATGTCAGGCTTTGCTATTGTTCATGCTTTGATACCACCTGTGACGTCCCCGGATTTTCTAAAACTTAATCTGATGGGTGACGTCCAAATTGAAACCCTCACCTTAGTGAGAATCCCAATTTAAACATCCCACACTAGGCTAAGAAGAAGAAAATCAGAGGAAGTCAGAAGGAAACAATCAGTAGCACATGTACATGAACAATAATAAAACCATACACACATGTTCACCATTCAACATATAATTACAACATGAATTGTTACAACATTTGATATTACATATTGAACATCAACTTATACATATACATGTACTACATTCTAAAACAACAAGATCTTAAGACAATAGGTCCACCTGTACATCAGCTCGCCACACAACTCTCTCACTATCCTGGATCTTCAAGAGCAAAACCACAACCTAAACAAAAGATTACATGTGGTACACGTCAGCACAATATTTCAAGAATATTGTACTGAGTACGCCTGTGTGTCTTTTATATACCTCTCATCATATCTTGGCAATAAGATAAAACTAATACTTGGCAGCATTAAACAAAATATAAGAAAAGGCGTATAGTTGCACAAAGATTTTTGTTACCAGAAGAGAACACATATTTTAGGCACATTTCCATTATATGTAAACTTGATCAACCACATGCACTATTCTACCACAGAGATTTAGTGCTCACATGTACTATTCTGCCAAAGAGATTTAGTACTTCACAAATGCACTATTCTGCCAAAGAGATTTAGTGCTCACATGTACTATTCTGCCAAAGAGATTTAGTACTTTCATCAATACACTATTCTACCAGAGAGATTTAGTGCTACCATATAATGGACCAGATATCTTATGTTTCATGTGTTCATTGAAATAAGTATGTAAAATCGTGCAACATATCATACAAGAACAATCATTTCAATCAATATCATATGCCAAGTTTGTACTATCGTATAACGCAAGCATATTGTATAATAAGCCAAGTGAGAGGTAATGGCGTACCTTCCAAAGAGATAGATCACAATCACATATTCCTCATGTCATCTATAACTTTGTTAAACCTGATCAAGACAAGATCATATATTATCATCAGGTTCTCATCATCTTACATCTCATCTTAACCCTAATCGTGTTCATTAGGGTTTCACTTAGTTCATTAGGATATGTGTATCATTACTTGTATTCTTATCTTATGATTATCTCACTGATGTCATTTTCCAGATTACATCTTATTATTAAAGTTCATCATCTGAACATATTAATATTATGTCACACATTAACCCTAGGTTACATGTATTACTCAAATTAGGGTTTATATCACATTAAGAGAAAACATCATCGTATAACATGGATTCTGGGTACCATCCTGATCTCATATTTAAATATGAGGTTCCAAATACTGATATGAGCTTACTCTGTGATTTTCATCATTTATTGAGCATGTATGTATTTATTGCATTATCTTTAGTATTATTAGCCCTAATTAGCCATATTAATCAAATTATGTAATTTCGTACATCAACATCATGATTACTGACATTAGATGGATTCTATACATAATTATGAACTTACTAATATTTTACCATAATTTTAGAACATCGTTTGATATTTATTATCCATCATATCAGCATTTCATATCTTACATATTATCACTGATATTACTGCATCAAAAGCCTAATATTATTGTTCCAGGTTGTTCTATGCATTTTTCCGAACATAACGGTACCTTATTTGTATTTTTATGAGAAACGCATTAATTACTATGCATTTTCAAAGATCTAGGTATTATTGAGATTTTACCTTTTATTGGCCACTCAGGCACTGCCACGTGGCCCTGAGGAGGCGCTGCTCTCACATGGGTTGGCCGGTTCATGCCCTGGACCCGGTCCACTTCCTCCCTTTCTTCTCACGATTCGACTAGACGCAAGCGTCTATGCGGCTTCATCTTCTTTGCGATCTCGCGAAGAGCAACGATGCGCCCACGCTGGGCATGAGCGCCGCCTCCAGTCTCTCCTCCTACTCTCGCGTCGAGTCTGCACCACCGCCGAAGCCACCGCCGCTGTCGCCTGGCTTGCTATTTCGCCGCTCCTCGTAGTAACACGGCTGCCACCTGCAGCCTCTCTCTCAAGCACCACCGTGGCTGCTCAAGGAGCACCGGTGGCAGCTGGAGCTAGGGCTCCGTAGAGCCCCTATGTAACTGCCGCCACGAGCGTCGTCTCTTCATCAGAATGCTGGATCGATAAAGGTCTCCTCCTCCATCATGTTATTCCGTCGATCTCATTCGTGAGCTCCACGGAACTCTATTTTCATAGAGCATCGCCTCGATACTCCTCTCCAACGATCATTCCGTTCGCACGTTGCGCCCATGTGTGGGCTCTCTTCCACGCACAGCCGTCGTTGTCGCGGTTGGGTCTGCTCCGGCGGGTAGCTTGAAGCTCCTCCCTCTCCTTCTCGACGCCGCCCTGTATCGTAGCCGCCGTGGCTGCTAAGGGTGTTGCGGCATAGCTCCACTCTCTTGGATCTCGTCATCGCCATCCTGTAATACCCCTGGAAACAGTGCCGATTTGATGAGGCCTCGCCGGCAGCAGCCACCGCTGTGGCAGCAGAAACTAGGGAGGCCCCCCTTCACTCATCTTCAGCCACCGCGTGTACACCGCAGTGGATAACTTGGGTTGAAGAGTTCCTCGTATACTCTATTACTCTGGTCTCTAGAACAACTGCTGCTTAAAGACTAATGTACAATACGAAACAAGACAACCGCCCACTCTGTTTCTTTTACATTCCACGACCACGACGTGGGGTTTGACCAAAGCTTGAATCCGTGTTCACCGTAACTGCTACAAGGATGATGACACTCTCATCCATATGATTACATCCTAGGACCAGAATCAACTCTCCCAACCAATTCGTGTTTCTAAAAGGGGCACCCAACCCAAGCACATTAGAAAGGGCAGCTTGACATCTCCGTTGATTCAAGCTTAAATAAATTCTTCTAGGAACCTCAAAACTTCATGAAATCCTAAGTATGAGTTTATCATCATCATATTTACACCAATTTGTTGGCTAAATAGACATCTATAAATCCCTTTGTTTTGATTATGACAAACATTTCATTCTTATTAATCTAACGAGCTACTTGAGTGTGCAGGATGACAAAGCAACAAGGGAAAATCTACAAGCTTACATATTTACATTTTCATGCAATGTAATCACTATTGTAAAAACTTGTACAAAAATATAATGTACAAGTACTTAGAATTGCATGTAAATCAAGCGTTAGATTCTCCCTAGCTAAACACCACAGTTAGACAAGTCATCCCATTCAAATAGGATTACTTTTGCACACTCACACACATAATTAGTGCCTAAATTGAAACCTTGAAACAGGATCAATCTCGGTCGACAAACTCCTCGACCGAGACACTCTCGGTCGACAATCTTCTCGACCGAGAAAGATCCAAAGTAGTCGTTAGACACAACAGACAAGTTAGTTGGCAGTTGAAGAAAGACGTTGCAAATCACTTGTTCCAGAGAGCCTGTCGGTCGACAAAAGTTCGACCGAGTAGGCATCTCGGTCGACCATTTGTCGACCGAGATGGTCTCTGACAGCAACTGCATAATAAATTAATTAGCCGTTGTTAAAACAACAACTTTGTACCTAACGGCTAGTTAAGCACTTAGAAACCCCTAGAAGCTGTCTAGAATGTCCTTAAGCTTCCTTAGGCCATTCCTATAAATAGGACAAGCCATAGACACTCATACTTACTTGTTTCTACACTTGCTACACTTGAGAAATACTTGAGCAATCTGTTGCAAGCAATTTGAGCATTGTGATCATTGGCCTACTTTCCCCTTAGCTCAAATTCGTGTCCTATAGGCTAGCATCTCCTTACTACAGCACTTACACTTCTACACTCATTGGTTAGGAGATCAATATGCTTGATATAGGCAAATCAAGCCTTGTGCTTAAAAGGATAAGTTGTAATTTCTATTTTCTTTCTTGTTCCTTTTTATCCTTTGTATTCTCCTTGCTACTCCTAGGGTTGGAGGCTGCGGATTGGAGAGAGTTTGACTTCTCAGGTGGAGAAGGGGACTTCAAGCTACTTCAAGAAGGCTATCGCACGGGAAGCTACTTCAAGAAGGCTATTGCAACGGGAAGCTACTTCAAGAGGAAGGCTGCTTCAAGGTGGTGCAATTACTTCTAGGTGAAGGCTGCTTCAAGGTTGGGCGATTACTTCTAGGTGAAGGCTGCTTGAAGGGTTTAGGAAAAGAAATTGTATTTTATGTAAAATCCTTGCGAGGTAATAAAATAAATTTCTTTTCAAATCCCGGTTGGGTAAGCAACCGGGTAGTGGACTGACTTCCTTAGTATTTGCTAAGGTTGGAACCACTCTAAACTCTTGTCTCCTTGTCCAATATCTTTGTGATTGATTGTTTGAGTTAATTAATTATTAAAATTGTTATAAAACTCTATTCACCCCCCCTCTAGTAGTTTTCAGTTGGTATCAGAGCGGGCTTCAAGGAACCCTAACAAGGTCTTGAAGAATGGAGGGAAATGGTGAAAGGTGCTGTTTGGACAAAACCACAACATGCTGCAATTGGTGTTTAGGAACAAGCCACAAAACAACCGGATGCCCATGGAGATCAAAGGAAGAGCACAAAGAATGTCTAATTGCTACAACTAGTGAAGAAGAAGAAGAGGTAAGTCTTTTTGATTTATCTAAAGAATAACTAGTTGCTATTATTGAAGAGACACATAATAAATATGTTGAGTGCAAAAAGAAATTAAAGAAATCAAATAAAGAAAATGATGATATAAATGTTAAACTTCTTGCTCTTGCATCTGAAAATGAGGATCTCAAAGAGGGAAATAAATATTCTGATCTTAAGTTAAAATCTATGGAATCCGATTGCAAGCTCCTTTCCGTTGAAAATTCAAACTTGCAGACTCAAGTAAACGATCTTCAAAAACAACCATTATTATGCACTCATATAGATTATGACACTATTGTTAAAGAAAGAAATTTATTGTCATCTAATCTAGACCAAGCAAAACTAGATATTAAGAAGAGAATGGAAGAGATTGCCAAGTTACAATAAAAAGTCAGTAATTTAAATAAAAATGGCATTCTTGATCAAATCCTAGATAATTCCTATCATCAAATTGGGAGAAGAGGACTAGGTTATAAGCCTAAAGGGAAGTCCTATCAACCTAGTTGGAAAAAGTCACAAACCCATCAAACTATATACGTACCTAAAGGAACAAATACATTTTTACCAAAGAACAACCTAGAACAAAACCATAGAAAACGACTTGAGGTTGATTCTATATGTTGCCATTACTGCTCACGTCTTGGACATTACTCTTTTTCATGTCCTTATAAGAGAAAAGATGTCGAGTTAGTTTGGGTTCCAAAACCGCCAAACTAAATGAACAAAATCAAGTTGAGATATGACCAAAGACATTAGTTGCATATTTCTATGTCTATCTCAACTCAACATAGTGAGATTACAAATGTAAATGAAATTAATATTAGTTTATTCCCTAGATGATTTAAAGTTTAAACTGAAATTATGCTTAGTCAAAGAAAATTCCTATTTCCACATGATTGTTCGTAAAAGTATTTTCTGGTCTATTCATATACTAATGGAATTATCATTGTATGCTGATAACATGCTTTCATCATTGGGTGCGCATAGATAATGAAAATTGTATGCACGGATCCATGAAAATATATAGGCAAGCAAAATGATTTATTAGTTATATGTTAGTGCCTGCAACACAAATCCATAAATTAGTATCTTTGAAGAATAAATTGTACCTAAGAATCTTAAGTATTTTGCTTCAGCTTGACATTTAATGCAGATATTTTACTCAACGTATTCAATCTGAAAATCTGCAAAATTAGCCTCTTGGTCAAAACAAAATTTGACCAAGGGGCGCTATGGTCGTAGTCAAATTCGACCTAAAATAAGTTTGACATAATAACTATTTTGGATATCCTTTTATGATTAAAAGAAATTAATTTATGATCACAACTTGTCCCAATATTGTCAATAATAAACGCAATATTACTCCCTTGGAAAATCTATATATGTGTGATCTACAAAAATAGTCTTAAAAATCAGCTTCAAAATCGTACTCAGTAAGTCTCTCGGTCGACGAACTCTTCGACCGAAAACCTCTCGGTCAGTCCCTCTCTCTCGACCGACAGAATCTATACAGATTTAGTATCAGACACACTTTCGGTCGACAAATGTTCGACCGAGACAATGTCGGTCGACAATTGTTCGACCGAAAAATAGCCGTTGGATATAACCGTTGCAAACCGACCGTTATGACTGTTTATGACCGTTTATATGACCGTTGGGGAGCCAAGTGGCGCGTCCGCAACATGACCGTTGCGGACGCTCGGTCGACGAGTCGTCGACTGACCAGGTCGCTGGAATGTTATAAAAGGAACCAAAAACGGGTCACTTCCTCACACTTGCATACTCTTGCTTCCATAGGCTCTCTCTAGTCCATTTTTGTGCAACTCTTTAGCATCCTCATCCTCAAGCCTTCCTTGCTTCTTCTCCACCTTCAAGCAACACAATGGCCTCATCATCTGCTCGTGGGAAGAAGAAGGTCGCCGGCAAGAAAGGAAGGGAAGCTCGGGAAGCTACTCCACCACTGATGATCATCAACGACATTGCCTTCGTCGATGGAGATGCTGGTGATCGATATCTACGGCTTTCCTCTAAAGCTCCTCTCCCACGACGACCATTTGAAGTTATGGACTTCATCAACATCGTCGACTTGGAGGACCTTTTCGAAGTACAAAAGTTAAAAGAATTCATCAACCCTTCTTTTTCTTCCTATTCAATCAAGGTAGTGAATGAATTCTATGCAAACCTCATTTCCCACTCTGAAAATGAAACCATCTTCTTCTACACTATGGTCAATGGGCATAGCTTCTGATTTACTGAAGGGGATATTCTTGAAATGCTAAACATTGACATAGATGAATATCAAGACACCCTTGACCTTACTTCTGGAAACCCCCTTAACCAATTTCTCCAAGATGACCATACCATTAGTCTTAGTGACATCAAAAGGACCATTTTTAAATCCAATACAACCTGTCACGAAGATAGAGGCACATATTATGCTATAAATCTTAAACCAGCTGCTAGGATTGTAAACCTCATTGTTTCAACAAACATACATCCTAGAGCCAATAAGTCTGAAGTTCCTGTTTTTCGCATGTGTCTAATATATGACATTATTCAACGTATTCCCACAAATTTTATCTGCATCATTCTTAAAAACATGCTTGAGTTTTCTGGCAATCCTCCATATGCCGATTTTGTATACCAAATTACTCAACATTTCCTTAAGACGCAACTTGAGGATATGGGATATACATGGGAGTGTAGACCACAAAAAATAAGTAAGAATACAGTAGAAAAAATGGGAATTGATTTTGGTCATAAAAGGGCTAGAGTTGAAGGAGAAACATCTCATCAAGACATACCACCACCCCCTCCTTCTACTAACCTATCACATGACCCCATCCAAAACACTCTTACTTATATTGCTGGCTCCCAATATCACCTAAGCAAACAACTAGACTATAACCATCATGCCATGACTTATATAAACCAAAGAATGCAAAACCTTTCACCAAACCAACCTGATGAATATCCGTATTCTTTAAATCCTGGCATGCTCAATCCATACAATCCTTCGTACAACTATTATCAAACTCCACCTCCACCATCTGTGGATCTTACGCACACTCAGTTTTCATCCATGCAATTGCAAGATATTGCCGCTCATTTCCGATTTGACCGAGTACCTACATTCTTGGAAGCATATGCTCTAACTAAGACAGGTGCTCTAGATTGGCAAACATTGGTCCAGTATTATGGAACTGAGCCTTTTCTTGGGAAAGATCCTGACATTGATGTAATCCTTAAGTCTTTCCAGTAAATGTTGGAGTTATTATAATGATATCTTTTGAATAATTGTAAATGGGTCATCTCTATATGATGTGTCTATCTTTCTATGCTTGTAATACATGCTTTTAATGAAATTGGCCATCTTTACTTGATTCCAATGGATAATTGTTTTGTGAGACATATTCAAAATATGGATTATAAGATCATCATTGTAGAACATACAAAATAAAGGGAGTAATAAATAAAAATGCAACCTTTTAAATTGTAGCAAAATTGACAACTTACTTAAAATAGTTATAAATCCAGACACATTATCGGTCGAGAAACTGTTCGATCGAGAACATTATCGGTCGAAAGATCGTCGACCGAGCAGGTTTCTGTTGTCAAGTTTGCAATAAAACTGAATATATTTGCATATTAATCATGTTTCCCTTCATCATGTTGAAGATAAAATTGGCTAAACTACTTCCACCTTGGAAGATGTTTGCTTTGATATTGGTGCTACTTAAACACAAGCTCTTGGTTTTTATATGGACATCATTTTAATGTACTTAATCTTTGAATACTTTTGATAAAGGTCAAAATCAAAATTTAAAATCAATTGTGACCTTAGAAGTCTTAAATTGCTTTAATTGTAAGATTAAGGGGGAGCTCATCAAAACAAATCTGATTATTTGATTAAGAAGCTTGCAAAAACATTATTTGGAGCTTGTTACGACCTTAGTATTTTTTTTTGTTATGAAGAAATCTATGCATTTCAGAAAAATGATATAACTTGTACTTAAAGGAACTCTCTAAACAAATCGGGGCTTAACATCCCTTGCATTTTGATGGAGACATTTTTATGTACTCTGAGATTAACGGATTCTCATATCATTTTATGGGCTTAACATCCCTTGTAAAATGGATGAGAAATCAATACATATGCCATGAACCTAACAGGATCTCATATCATTTCAAGGCTTAACATCCTTTGCACATGATTGAGAAACAAATTGTGGCTAAATTAGACAAAAATGATATTAAATCCATGTAGAATATCTATCTAAGGGGGAGCATAGTATCTAATTAAGGGGGAGTTTTTATTCTTAACGGTTATCTTTTTGAAATGACAAAGGGGGAGAGATAAATATAAAACTAAATTTTAGAAATTATGTAAAACCAAATTAATGAGTTTCATAAATAAACTCTTGGCTTTACATTGAAAGTTGCTATATTCCCAAATGATCTGGATTTCATGTTCCATAATTCATGGGGAATAATAAGCACACATTTTATACACAAGAGAAAAAGCTACAAAAGGTAATCTAAAGGTATGAAACTCATATGTTTTATATTTCCTTTATTTATATTTTGGAAATGTTTGTCATCTTCAAAAAGGGGGAGATTGTTGGCTAAATAGACATCTATAAATCCCTTTGTTTTGATTATGACAAACATTTCATTCTTATTAATCTAACGAGCTACTTGAGTGTGCAGGATGACAAAGCAACAAGGGAAAATCTACAAGCTTACATATTTACATTTTCATGCAATGTAATCACTATTGTAAAAACTTGTACAAAAATATAATGTACAAGTACTTAGAATTGCATGTAAATCAAGCGTTAGATTCTCCCTAGCTAAACACCACAGTTAGACAAGTCATACCATTCAAATAGGATTACTTTTGCACACTCACACACATAATTAGTGCCTAAATTGAAACCTTGAAACAGGATCAATCTCGGTCGACAAACTCCTCGACCGAGACACTCTCGGTCGACAATCTTCTCGACCGAGAAAGATCCAAAGTAGCCGTTAGACACAACAGACAAGTTAGTTGGCAGTTGAAGAAAGACGTTGCAAATCACTTGTTCCAGAGAGCCTGTCGGTCGACAAAAGTTCGACCGAGTAGGCGTCTCGGTCGACCATTTGTCGACCGAGATGGTCTCTGACAACAACTGCAGAATAAATTAATTAGCCGTTGTTAAAACAACAACTTTGTACCTAACGGCTAGTTAAGCACTTAGAAACCCCTAGAAGCTGTCTAGAATGTCCTTAAGCTTCCTTAGGCCATTCCTATAAATAGGACAAGCCATAGACACTCATACTTACTTGTTTCTACACTTGCTACACTTGAGAAATACTTGAGCAATCTGTTGCAAGCAATTTGAGCATTGTGATCATTGGCCTACTTTCCCCTTAGCTCAAATTCGTGTCCTATAGGCTAGCATCTCCTTACTACAGCACTTACACTTCTACACTCATTGGTTAGGAGATCAATACGCTTGATATAGGCAAATCAAGCCTTGTGCTTAAAAGGATAAGTTGTAATTTCTATTTTCTTTCTTGTTCCTTTTTATCCTTTGTATTCTCCTTGCTACTCCTAGGGTTGGAGGCTGCGGATTGGAGAGAGTTTGACTTCTCAGGTGGAGAAGGGGACTTCAAGCTACTTCAAGAAGGCTATCGCACGGGAAGCTACTTCAAGAAGGCTATTGCAACGGGAAGCTACTTCAAGAGGAAGGCTGCTTCAAGGTGGTGCAATTACTTCTAGGTGAAGGCTGCTTCAAGGTTGGGCGATTACTTCTAGGTGAAGGCTGCTTGAAGGGTTTAGGAAAAGAAATTGTATTTTATGTAAAATCCTTGCGAGGTAATAAAATAAATTTCTTTTCAAATCCCGGTTGGGTAAGCAACCGGGTAGTGGACTGACTTCCTTAGTATTTGCTAAGGTTGGAACCACTCTAAACTCTTGTCTCCTTGTCCAATATCTTTGTGATTGATTGTTTGAGTTAATTAATTATTAAAATTGTTATAAAACTCTATTCACCCCCCCTCTAGCAGTTTTCACAATTAACATTTGTAACTTACCATAACCCTTACAATTCTTAGTCATTATATAAATCTCAATCAACATTCCACCTTTACTAAAATACTTGGAACTCTCATTATAACTCAAGATATGGATTCTAATATGTTATTGGAGATTTATGGACTTCAAAAATCCACTCCATCACATCCTACACACCTTAAAAGATATTTCGTCCTCGAATTTAAGCCAGAAAACCCACTTTGTCACAGTATCGCAAGGTGCCCAAGTCTTTTGTATGGAAATGTGCATGCAGAGACTGCTTGAGATTTGATATCCCCATCACATCATCACTCGTGATGATGATGTCAACCACATAGACAGCAATAAGAATGTGGCCTTTGGAGGACTTGGAAAAGAACAAGGAGTGGTATGTGGCTGATCTTTGGAAGTTAAGTTGTGTTAAGACATCACTTAACTTGTTGAACCAAGCCCTTGGAGACTGCTTGAGGCCGTAGAGAGATCGTCGGATACGACATACTTTGTTAGAAGATGCCCCCTCAACAACAAAATCGGACGGTTGCTGCATGTACACATCAGATCTCAGTGAAGAAACGCATTCTTGATGTCGAGTCGGTAGAGAGGCCAGTCAAGGTGAGCTGCAAGGGAGATAAGGATACAGACAGATGCAATCCTTGTCACTGGAGAAAAGGTCTCAAAGTAATCCATGCCAAAGGTTTAGGTGAATCCTTTGGCAACTAGGTGCGCCTTGACTCGTTCAACAGATCCATACGACTTATGTTTTACAGAGAAAACTCATCGACAACCTACAATGTTTTTTCCTAATGGTGGGGTGACAAGATCCCATGTCTTGTTGTCATAGAGAGCCCACATTTATTCCATCATGGAAGCTTTCCATCTAGGATGGCATAGAGTATTTGTTGGACACTTATGAACATATGTTGTGTCTAGGGCAGTAGTAAAAGATGATGTAGAAGAAGAAAGACGAGCTAAACAACAAGTGTTGGAGATAGGATGTTTGATAGTGCAAGAGTGTATACCTTTGCGTAGTGCCATCGGTAGATTGGATTGGTCTGAAATTGACGATGATGATGTAGATGCAGTTGGCGACTCATCTTCCATGCGCCGATTTGGTATTGTGGATGGTGGTGGTGTTGGAGGGATGAATGGATCTGGCAATGAGACCATAGTATCAATATGATCAATGGGGGTTGAGAATGATAAAAAGAACATTTCATCCTCATGAAAGGTGACATATGTAGAGATATAGACTCTTCCAGAGTTAGGTTCAAAACACTTGTATCCTTTTTTAGAAAAAGGATAACCGAGAAAGATAGTTCGAATAGCTCGGGGAGAAAGCTTGTCAGCCTTGGGATCAAAATTATGAACGAAGGTGACACAACCAAACACCCGAGGTGGTAGAGGGAATGGTGTAGATTGAGGGTAAATAATGGAAAAAGGAGTGTGCTTCCTAAGAATTGAGGAAGGTTGGCGATTAGTAAGAAAGCAAACGGTAAGGACTACATCAAACCAGAAAGACTTAGGAGAATTGACATGAATGAGAAGAGAATGTGTAATGTCGATTAAATGACGATTTTTATGCTCGGCAATGTCGTTTTGTTGCGGAGAGTATGCACATGAGTGTTGATGGATCATCCCTACATCATGACAAAAGGAGGCGACAACCTTTTGTGTATATTCAAGGGTGTTGTTAGTTCAAAGAATCTTAATATAAGTTGAAAATTGAACCAAAACCAATTTGTGAAACCCACACATTAATGTAAAGACTTCATCACGAGTTCAAAGTAAGTAAAGCCATGTCATTCTAGAAAAATCATCCACAAATGTAAGAAAATAGCTATAGCCATTGTAACTAGTAGTTCTAAATAGACTACACACATCAATATGAACTAAGTCAAACATACGAGATGATTGTTTATAGATATGGGTTGGAAAGGACACACGATGGTGTTTTCCTATATGACAGGAATTACATTGAATGGAACGATAGGAAGATAAAGAACTTTCTAATAGTTTAAGCTTGTCTAAAGGTAAATGGCCATGACGTAAATGTAGTTGAAGTGGTGTGGAGGCAAGAAGAGCTTGTGGCAGGCTGGAGGGTGGGGCGGAGAAGTAGTAGAGATCACCAGAGCGTACTCCCTGCCCAATCATCGTCAAATTCCTCCAATCTTATAAAATAAAACCAGATGGACCAAAAGTTACAAAACATTTGAGAGAATCAACAGTTTTTGCTACAAACATAAAATTGTATGGAAAGTTTGGAACAAAGTGGACAAGAGTCAACTTGATTTTAGAAGATATAGGAACAGTTCCACACTTGGTTACTCATTTAACTGACCCGTCTGCCATGGTGACAGAGGAGTGAGGTATAAACAAATCAGAAGTGGTTAGAAGGTGGGGCATATCGGTCATATGTTGTGTTGCACCCGAATCCATAATCCAGTTGTAACTGGAAGCAAGCATGGACGCTCCAAAATTACCTTGGGAAGTGGTGTCTAGGTTGGCAGAAGAACGAGCAGTAGGTAAATCTCCGACTTGCCAATCGAAAGAGGCAGAAGTGGTAATGTTGTTGTGGAGGGGAGAGTCTCCATAATATTGGGAAGCTCGGAGAAGGCGCTCGTACTCCTCATTAGATAACGAGACATGCAAATTTTGAGAGGATGCATGTGGTGTAGGAGGTGCATGACCATTTATCGGAGCAGATGCTTGACTGATGCGTGCAGGTGCTTGACTAATGCGGGCATGTGCTTGACCGATGTTGGCAGTTGCTTGAGCAACATGAGCAGATCCCCTACCCCGTCCTCTCCCATAGTGTGTGGGATAGCCATGCTTTGAGTGGCATACATCTTCAGTGTGGCCCAACTTTCCACAATAAGTACATTTTGAATGTTGGTCTCACCCATGACCACAACCTCTGGCTGCCGCAACCATTTTCGGTGAAGGTTCAGATGCAGCAGTGGGAGAGATGTGAGGAGCAAGCATCTCAGACTGAGCCAGGCGTGCATATGCTTGGTCCATAGATGGAAGGGTTGCACCAACCGGGAGTAGTTGTCATATCGCTGTAAAGCGAGGATGAAGCTCGTTGAGGAAGCGGCCAGTCAGAAGAGTCTCTCGCTCCTTGGTGACTTCAACAGACTTTGTCGGAGAGAAGAAGTTGAGTTGGTTTGTCAGGGCCTTCATGGCATCAAAGTACTTGGACAAGGGTCGATCTCCTTGTTGTTCGGAGAAGATCTTATTCATGATATTATAGATACGTAGGCAATTGTCTTCTTAAGTGAAGAATTATTTCATCTCCTCCCACATAGTCTTGGCATTACGGTGCCACATGTACTTTACCGCCACCTCTGGCTCCATACATGCCCAGAGCCATGAGAGCACTTGACTGTTTCCCATCACCAAAGCATCATCAGGAACTTCCGGCGAGTCATCAGTGATAAATTTGAGTTTCCATGGGACTCGAGGAACGTTTGGACAACATTCATCCACAGAAGAAAGTTTTCATCATTAAGTTTAACAGAAGATATGTGCGGCATATCGTTATAAACGATAGTTAGCTTAGCAGCGTCACTCATGATGAAACAAGTAAAGTATCAGATATAATGACACGATACAAATAGAAAGAAAAGTATCAGAATGTAGCACAATACCAAGAACAGAACAGAAATACTACCGGAATGAAACTCTATAGAAAAGGGAGTTGTACTACCGGAATGGAACTCGGTAGAAGAAGGGAAAAAAATACTACCAAAATGAAACTCGATAGAAGAAAAACAAGGAGTGGCACAAATGGATCTCGATAGGAAATAGGAAGCACTACCGGATTAATGACACAGTAGGATACATAAATATAAAATCCACAATTTTTATGAAAATCACTCAACCATGTGGATTAGGGGAACCAGATGGAGAGAAAGGAAAAGAAAATAAAGCTTTGCCCCTTCTGTTCTTACTATTGTTAGAGGTGACTAGCGGTACACAGACACGATCACGACGGCAAGGCAAATAGGTAGTGATCTGACTACACCTCCACATAAAAAAATATCTGGCTGAAATAAGTTTCGAGCTTACGGATTTAAAGAGAAAAAACCATTTGTGTGGCGTTCTTGATCAACAATTTGTGTGTTAGATGCCTTGATCCCTTTATCAACTACCGGAAACGAGATGCACTTCCGTGATCAGCAATTCACATGAAGATGACGTTGTGGGCTGTTTCACCAACTCACGGCTCCTTTACCAACTGATAGAAACTAGACGCTGATTAAACTAGCAGAAACAAGAAGCGCACACGATCATGCGAGAACACAATCAGATGCCGCAGCCGCCGGGAAGAGAGGAAGCGGAAGTGGGAGAGAGAAGGAAGGGGTGGGGAGGATTAGGGTTAAGTTATTGCTCTAATACCATTAAGAATAATATGTTTCTATAAAACAAATAAGAGAAATGGGTCTTCTATATATATAAGAGCTAGGGAGTACATGGACTAAATAGAAACAAGGGAAATACAATGGGCCTAAACTCAACTAATCAAATATACTAACGGTATACACTTACAAGGAAAAAACATACAACCGACCAGTTGGAGAAAAAAAGATAGTAAAAATAGGAAGGAATCAAAACACTTCAGGCGGGCTTGACGGTGTGCAACGGAAATAGAAGGCAGGGGTGGTCACGATTATTTAAAGGTGAGGGGGGATATTCTGGAATTTTAAATAAATTTAGGAAGATTCATAGGGAAGGACTCCATAAGCTTCTGCCTTTTCGAATGACTCCATTCAAACTAGGCCTATGTTGGCAAACCAGCATACGCACACCCCCAAGAGAGCAATCCCTTGCTTGAAAATAAATTGAAAGCTGCGCAGAGTCAGCATGCTTGGAACAGGCAGAACTCTGTTATTAAACAAGAATATGAGTTTCGACAAACACATCCACGCCTGCTGGTGCGTATGGACTCCGGAAAAGGGATTCATTTGATTATCAAGTCTATCCTACTTTATCTATTGGTGAGCTCCGTTCATAATAAGCTTCAAGAATACAGTCTTCCTGCACAAACATGTGTTATTGTATACAATGCTGTAGCCACGTATTAGCCTCGTACCAGCCACTTCATTGTTACATATTAACCCGAACTAGATTATCCACATATCAATGTAAATACGGTGTACGCGCCTCACCTCATCAGTTGTTTACACTTTACAATTAACCAGTGTACGTTTTCCCACTCCACCACTGATTGTATATGATGAGACCTCTTCATGACTATTAGCCAAATAATGGCATATGAAGCTTGTCTGCATAGTCCTTAGTACTAATTATCTGCATTTAACTATTATGAAGCTCAAACGACTCCTTTTGTGAGGACTTCTCATCCAGCATGTATAACTTCATTTTCCCTTCTCAACTACGACTTAGTGACATACAGATCACCAGGGGAAAATTAGCACATAGTGACATAGTGAATTTATAAAGAATTCTTCTGAGTTGGTTATGCACGTCAAGCTAATTCTCTCTGTTCCTCTAGTCTTAGTAGAATCTACAAAAATCTTACAATATTTTATATGATTCCAGAGGATGCCATTTGCACAGAATTCTCAATTCAGAGAAGCAAAAAGCAAAACAAGTTTATCCTTGATTCATAGATTTGTTAATATATTGACCATCTCTTTCAGCACGTCTTGTTGGAGGCAAAACGTTTTTACTTAGGAGCTGATACTTTTACCTTACGACAAGAGCCCGTTTACAAACTTTAGCTGATTCACTATTATAGCCAAAACAGTCTTATTTTACACGCTAACCAACACTCAAAAACTTATATGTCGGGAGCATAATAAGGGATATACAAATGCTACTATATATTTTATATATTGAAATGATAATGAAGATCAGTAAGACTGATCTGCAATGAGACAGAAATGAGATTAAAGCATACAAAGACATTTATAATAAGAGCAATCAGTTGTCTGGCAACAGTAATAAATCGTGAGTCCGCCACAGCAGCTCTAGCAAAGAACGGTTTCTTAAACCAAGAAATTGCGAAAAATCATTCAAGCCGACAAAAAAACAACGATCATGGGATAAGCTTGCCCGCTCGGAAAACTGCAAACTTGGATACCGTAGAGAACGAGTACGGGATCTCATTCTCTTTCAAGAACCCTTCCAGCAGCTCCTTGGCGCGGTCAGGCTCTGCGGTCTCACACTCCAACTCGTAGCTGGTACCAAAGTCATACTGTGTTTCATCCAGTTCCAGCGTCAGACCCTCCTCGTCCCACCCATACACCGCCCGCACGTTCCTGAACCTACCCAAGCACACCATCTTCGGAGCCTCTCCATCCACAGCAAACTCTTCCGCCACGCGCTTCATTATCCGCGAGGGTTCTCCAGTACCCACAGATGCGAGCGATGAGAGGCGCCATGGCTCGGCGACGCATGCGCGTGCAGCAGCGGGCTCGACGTCCTCTTCGTCCTCCTCGACGCGGCTGATCCCGCCGGAAATCTGGGGGCGCGCCTTGAGGGAGACAACGCAGCGGGAGTCCCCGCCGTAGAACCGGAGCCGGAGGATAGCTATCTGCGAAGTCAGCTCCGCGTTAGCACCGTCGAAGAAGACGTTCTCCTGGAGGTGTGTCTGTTGGTGGCGCCCAGCAAGCGCATCGGAGAGACGCTGGTGAGCCGAAGCGTCTGGGAGGCGGAGCTTCACCTCGACCTCGATCATTTCCTCCTCAGGACTTGGAGATGCCGATTGCTTTCTTGATCCGTTCGGCCGGGTCCACGGCGTCCGAGTTGTTGAAGAAGTAACGCAGGCCCGCTGTGGCAGAGGAGGAAGGATGGAGTGTGACGCGGTACCTGTCGTCGGAGACCGTCCCTGCTTCGCTGCTAGGGCTGCTGCTGGAGCTGCGCTGTAGCTGCTGTTCCTGGCGGAGGGATTCGATCTCGTCCTTGTCGTCGATTTTGATGTCGAGCTTGGTCGGCTTCCTCCTAAGCATCCTAGCAAACTCGAGACACCGTGGTGGCGGCAGGAATAGGAGGATTCTTGACGAGGACGGTTGAGAAGATAGGGCAATGTCGTGCAAACTCGCACGGCCATCTGCCAGGTGCAGCCCTAACCCCTAATTTGGTTCACTCGCTTACTTGGAACCGGTTGGCGCTAATCGGGTTCAGAAGCAGAAGGATCCGTATTCTTGTCCTAAAAAAATCTATAACTCCACGAGCGGAGATCGAATGTTGTTGATATGGGCCGAGTAGCAATGTGTCATGGTTGATGACCCCTCCGACGGCTGGAGGCCACAAGTTAGAGCCACCGATTTTTTATCCACGAAGCCGAGAACAAATTTAATTCTAAGACCCTGTTTGGTTCGTAGTACTATTTGTAGGATAGGATTAAAATCCCCATGTTAAGGCCCTGTTTGGTAGGGTGTTGTTCGGGTATAATTTGATGAAAAGAAAAAAATAACAAACATAATCATATCTTTTAAATTGCTCCAGATTTATTTAGTAGAATGTAGTATGAGATTACTGCTTTTGTTCGCAATCGTTTGGTAAAAGAAATAACATCGTAGCTGCAACCCAGCAGAACTTGTCATTTGTCGTGATATGGGGGAGACCGGCAACCGTCCTTGTTTATACTATCTTTCCCGGTGGATAAGATACAAGAGATACCGGCCAGTGCGCTTGGAAGCTGACGTCATACAGGTCGTACTTCTGCAAAATGACAACTTCACTCGACTACCCAGTTTTTAGGTGCAATACAAATGTCGTGCTTTTGGCCTTTTCGAGACTCAAACCGAGAAACAGAACTCCGCGAATTGCACCCAACGTCACCGTACCAAATACTTTTTTATGGAAAATTCCAATCATTTCAGTTCTATGAACTTAAACACAGTCCTACCAAACAGGCCTAAGTGCAATCTTACATTTAGGCTTACAAAGTTAATATTGGGATGTCATTCATCTTGTATATGCGATGTTCCCCACCCCATGGGAGTAGCATGACATAGGCCCTCGACCCCCTCCTCCTGATGCCTCGACTCTCTTTTTCGACCCCAACTTCCATCTCCCTCCTCTCGAATAACCCCTCTGCCAATGTCAGAATCCGGAACCAAACACATCTCTTCTTCCTTTCGGTTACTTTCTTCTCCACCAGGTGCTTAACCCCTGACTCGTATCTTCTTGCTCGGGATTGTCTACTTCATGGCTGGCTTGGTAGGGTGTAAAATAAGTTTAATACATATGAATTCCGGGAATTCAGTCGTGATTTTTATTTGGTTAGTGAGCAAGAAACAAAAACTGTTGGTTTTGAACTTATCAGAAGCACCTGTTTTGACGAGAAATTCGGGAATCGGAACCACGCCTAAAAGGGGCGTGGTCGGGTGACTCGGGTTTACAGTTGAACCAGCAACGGCACACAATTTTTGCAGGTCAAATGGTCGTCGGTTGCTGCGTACCAAACAATTTAGGACCCAACAGTGAATCCTTCCGATGTTATACCAAATGAAATCAACCCAGAGCAAAAAGTCATGTTTCATTTGATATGCTTTTATATTCAGCAAGCAACATTGTACTACACCTTAGCAAACATGTCCTATTAATATCATCATCATCATCTAAGCCTCAGTCCTAACTATGTTGGGGTCGGCTACATAGATCCTTCGTTTCCATTCAGCTCTATCATGGGCCATATTCTGATTGAGATGTAGAGATTCAAAATCTCTCTTTATAAACTCATCCCATGTTAATTTAGATCTTCCTCTTCTTCTACTTGTAGGCTTGACACAATAATATTGCTTTGTATAGGCACATTTGTCGGTCTACGTTGCACATGTCCGTCCTATCTGAGTTGGCCCTCGCACAACTTGTCTTCAATGCTCACCACCCCCACTTTATTTGTGATATAATCATTTCTCAAGTGATCTTTTCTTGTCTTCTCACACATCCATCTCAGCATACACATTTCAGCCACGTTCATCTTGTTGACATCTTATTTCTTCACCGCCCAACATTCACTCCTATAGAGCATGGCTGGCAGTATAGCTGTTCTATAAAACTTACTTTTAAGCTGAGAGGGATCTTCTGATCACATAAAACTCTAGTTACACTCCTCCATTTCAACCATCCTACAGTGATCCTGTGACAAACGTCATTTTGAACATCCCCATCTATTTGAATGATAGAACTCAAGTAACAAAATTTATCACATTTTGGTATATTTACTCTGTCTAACTTGGCTCCATCATTCACACTGCGAGAATGGCTAAAATTGCAATGCATATACTCAGTTTTGCTCCTACTAATCATCAATCCATCTCATTCCAATGTCTCTCTCCATTGTTCAATTTTATCACTTAATCCATCTTTAGTTTCATCAATCAAAATGATATCATCAACAAATAACATACACCAAGGAATATCATTTTGAACATTCTTTGTCAGTTCATCCATAAATCCAAAAAATCGACCCATCTAATTTCTTTAGATTCAGTGTCTGAGCAGTGACCTGATGGTGTGTTAGCAACGATCAAATAAGAAGCGCTCACCGGCCAAGAAAAAAAATCGCAGGTGTGCAGTTCACACTGCTATGCTTCTTGGAATTAATTACAAGTAAGGCTGTCGTAAATATGTTAACAACTCACCTAGCAATAATCATTATAAAAAACATATAAACGGAGCACACACAATGAGTAAAGGGGAGCCATAATGTGTTGACATTGGTGGAACGACTGCCCAACTTAACTCTGCTTCTGGTATATGCTACAACTTGCCAAGTGTTTTGAGTCCTTTCCGTACTGCATTCAAACGTAGGATCCTGAAGCCACGTTATCTATTTCATCCTATGCCATTCTAATATCCCTTATTTGTCAAGCCAAGCTAAATGAGGCCTTATGGCATATTGAATCACTTTAGATTTTTAGCTCAATCTTAGGGAATGCTAGATCTATTAAATGCATGATGAAAAAATGCAGTGCTTTATGAATCCTACAAAGCTAAGCTTTATGTTTGGTTGATAGGATTTAGTAAATTTGATATTCTACAAGTATATGTTTGGTTTGTAGTATTTGTTGTAACTTTACATCTTTGAAGTCAACTATTTTATTCCACATCAACCTCGTCGTCCCATATTTTGATTCTCAGATGGATAAGATTAGAGCAACCATTAAGACGACCATCGAGGCGACCTTTATGTCAACTGAGGATGCGGCAGCGATGGACCCTCCTAATCGGCCTATCCCATCAGAGAGAAGAACATTTTGGACAAGAAGAGCATAAGATTACAACCAAATGTGGCCTTGATCTTTGATGCCAAGGAAGTGAAACAATGGGCAAATCTATTTAAGTCCAGAAATGAAGGAAGTCTAGTTAATCTGCGGAAGACTAATATTGAGATAGCTGTTGGAAAGCTCCTCTACTCGAAGAGATGTAGAACGATATCTTGCCATATGGAATCAGACTGCCTTCATCTACATTGTTGGATTGAAACTGAAATGTCCCACTCTGGTACTACACCTTGCTCAAATATGGAGAGTGAAGGGATCAATTGAGTCCGATCAAGGGGTAGAGACTTTTCATCATAATGTTATCTAATGATGAAGATTTGTCAACTACTTTAAATGAAGGGGAATGGTTTGTGGTAGGAAATCCCCTGATCAGTAAGAAGTGGGAAAGAGGAGAGCCTATGGAGAAGATGAAGCTTACAAAGAAATTGTTTTGGCTGAAGATCTAAATCTTTTGCTCAAGCTTTGGGACGAGGAGATGTTCAACATGATTGTCTCCTACATGGGGAAACCTCTAAGCCCATCTAGACTCATGTTGGAGTTTAGAAAATTGGAGTATGCTAGATTGCAAGCATTAATCCCAGTTGATTTTGAATTTTCAAAAGAGCTTCAAATATAGAGTAATAATTGTCAAATGGATTTCATATAGATTACTGCTTTTGTTCGCAATCGTTTGGTAAAAGAAATAACATCGTAGCTGCAACCCAGCAGAACTTGTCATTTGTCGTGATATGGGGGAGACCGGCAACCGTCCTTGTTTATACTATCTTTCCCGGTGGATAAGATACAAGAGATACCGGCCAGTGCGCTTGGAAGCTGACGTCATACAGGTCGTACTTCTGCAAAATGACAACTTCACTCGACTACCCAGTTTTTAGGTGCAGTACAAATGTCGTGCTTTTGGCCTTTTCGGGACTCAAACAGAGAAACAGAACTCCGCGAATTGCACCCAACGTCACCGTACCAAATACTTTTTTATGGAAAATTCCAATCATTTCAGTTCTATAGAACTTAAACACAGTCCTACCAAACAGGCCTAAGGGCTCGTTTGGTTGCTAATAGTTTAAAGATGATAGATGAGTTCGGAAACAGGAATTGCAAAACATGTAATTATTCAACTACTGATTATTTGTCTGGTTGGGCATACTTTGAACTAAACACTTTGGTTTTCTTCCGTTTGGTTGCAAGCTGTTCGTAGTTACCATAATCATTGGTAGACATACCACCACAGAAGTAAGTGCTTCGGCTGCTATAGTTGCAGCAGTAATAATTACGAAGGTGGTGAGCAGAAGCAGAAAGTCAACTGCCGCTGCTACAAAGACAGAGAAAGAACGAGAATGCCCCAGGCTGGAAACTAACCGCGCCGGAAAAGTCCGCGGTTCATTTTCCCAAATCTTATACAGCAATGGACAGTGCTTGCAGTTGGTTTTCTCGATGCGAAAAGAAGATGCATCCAACCAAACGTTGAACATTGTAAAACATTGTGGGTTGTGACTGCATGTGTTGAAATGCAGCCCAACCAGACGGGCCCTAAGTGCAATCTTACATTTAGGCTTACAAAGTTAATATTGGGATGTCATTCATCTTGTTTATGCGATGTTCTGCACCCCATGGGAGTAGCATGACATAGGCCCTCGACCCCCTCCTCCTGATGCCTCGACTCTCTTTTTCGACCCCAACTTCCATCTCCCTCCTCTCGAATAACCCCTCTGCCAATGTCAGAATCCGGAACCAAACACATCTCTTCTTCCTTTCGGTTACTTTCTTCTCCACCAGGTGCTTAACCCCTGACTCGTATCTTCTAGCTCGGGATTGTCTACTTCATGGCTGGCTTGGTAGGGTGTAAAATAAGTTTAATACATATGAATTCCGGGAATTCAGTCGTGATTTTTATTTGGTTAGTGAGCAAGAAACAAAAACTGTTGGTTTTGAACTTATCAGAAGCCCTGTTTTGACGAGAAATTCGGGAATCGGTACCACGCCTAAAAGGGGCGTGGTCGGGTTTACAGTTGGAACCAGCAGCGGCACACAATTTTTGCAGGTCAAAAGGTCGTCGGTTGCTGCGTACCAAACAATTTAGGACCCAACAGTGAATCCTTCCGATATTATACCAAATGAAATCAACCCAGAGCAAAAAGTCATGTTTCATTTGATATGCTTTTATATTCAACAAGCAACATTGTACTACACCTTAGCAAACATGTCCTATTAATATCATCATCATCATCTAAGCCTCAGTCCCAACTATGTTGGGGTCGGCTACATAGATCCTTCGTTTCCATTCAGCTCTATCATGGGCCATATTCTGATTAAGATGTAGAGATTCAAAATCTCTCTTTATAAGCTCATCCCATGTTAATTTAGATCTTCCTCTTCTTCTACTTGTAGGCTTGACACAATAATATTGCTTCGTATAGGCACATTTGTCGGTCTACGTTGCACATGTCCGTCCTATCTGAGTTGGCCCTCGCACAACTTGTCCTCAATGCTCACCACCCCCACTTTATTTGTGATATAATCATTTCTCAAGTGATCTTTTCTTGTCTTCTCACACATCCATCTCAGAATACACATTTCAGCCACGTTCATCTTGTTGATATCTTATTTCTTCACCGCCCAACATTCACTCCTATAGAGCATGGGTTCTATAAAACTTACTTTTAAGCTGAGAGGGATCTTCCGATCACATAAAACTCTAGTTACACTCCTCCATTTCAACCATCCTACAGTGATCCTGTGACAAACGTCATTTTGAACATCCCCATCTATTTGAATGATAGAACTCAAGTAACAAAATTTATCAGATTTTGGTATATTTACTCTGTCCAACTTGGCTCCATCATTCACACTGCGAGAATGGCTAAAATTGCAATGCATATACTCAGTTTTGCTCCTACTAATCATCAATCCATCTCATTCCAATGTCTCTCTCCACTGTTTAATTTTATCACTTAATCCATCTTTAGTTTCATCAATCAAAATGATATCATCAACAATATCATCAACAAATAACATACACCAAGGAATATCATTTTGAACATTCTTTGTCAGTTCATCCATAAATCCAGAAAATCGACCCATCTAATTTCTTTAGATTCAGTATCTGAGCAGTGACCTGATGGTGTGTTAGCAACGATCACATAAGAAGCGCTCACCGGCCAAGAAAAAAAATCTCAGGTGTGCAGTTCACACTGCTATGCTTCTTGGAATTAATTACAAGTAAGGCTGTCGTAAATATGTTAACAACTCACCTAGCAATAATCATTATAAAAAACATATAAACGGAGCACACACAATGAGCAAAGGGGAGCCATAATGTGTTGACATTGGTGGAACGACTGCCCAACTTAACTCTGCTTCTGGTATATGCTACAACTTGCCAAGTGTTTTGAGTCCTTTCCGTACTGCATTCAAACGTAGGATCCTGAAGCCACGTTATCTATTTCATCCTATGCCATTCTAATATCCCTTATTTGTCAAGCCAAGCTAAATGAGGCCTTATGGCATATTGAATCACTTTAGATTTTTAGCTCAATCTTAGGGAATGCTAGATCTATTAAATGCATGATGAAAAAATGCAGTGCTTTATGAATCCTACAAAGCTAAGCTTTATGTTTGGTTGATAGGATTTAGTAAGTTTGATATTCTACAAGTATATGTTTGGTTTGTAGTATTTGTTGTAACTTTACATCTTTGAAGTCAACTATTTTATTCCACATCAACCTCGTCGTCCCATATTTTGATTCTCAGATGGATACGATTAGAGAAACCATTAAGACGACCATCGAGGCGACCTTTATGTCAACTGAGGATGCGGCAGCGATGGACCCTCCTAATCGGCCTATCCCATCAGAGAGAAGAACATTTTGGACAAGAAGAGCATAAGATTACAACCAAATGTGGCCTTGATCTTTGATGCCAAGGAAGTGAAACAATGGGCAAATCTATTTAAGTCCAGAAATGAAGGAAGTCTAGTTAATCTGCGGAAGACTAATATTGAGATAGCTGTTGGAAAGCTCCTCTACTCAAAGAGATGTAGAACGATATCTTGCCATATGGAATCAGACTGCCTTCATCTACATTGTTGGATTGAAACCGCAATGTCCCACTCTGGTACTACACCTTGCTCAAATATGGAGAGTGAAGGGATCAATTGAGTCCGATCAAGGGGTAGAGACTTTTCATCATAATGTTATCTAATGATGAAGATTTGTCAACTACTTTAAATGAAGGGGAATGGTTTGTGGTAGGAAATCCCCTGATCAGTAAGAAGTGGGAAAGAGGAGAGCCTATGGAGAAGATGAAGCTTACAAAGAAAATGTTTTGGCTGAAGATCTAAATCTTTTGCTCAAGCTTTGGGATGAGGAGATGTTCAACATGATTGTCTCCTACATGGGGAAACCTCTAAGCCCATCTAGACTCATGTTGGAGTTTAGAAAATTGGAGTATGCTAGATTGCAAGCATTAATCCCAGTTGATTTTGAATTTTCAAAAGAGCTTCAAATATAGAGTAATAATTGTCAAATGGATTTCATATTGTTTGAATATGAACGAGAACCAACTAGGTGTCTAAATTGTGGGAATTTTGGACATGAAACTATTTTTGTAAAATCAGCTATTACTACTCAGAAGCAACTACCTCATAAATCTAAATTTAGATAGAGATGGGTTTCAAAGAAGAGGAGGTAAGACAAGTAAAGGAGGATGAAGCTTTTAGTGATGCAATGGAGGATATCATTTCTCCTAGGACTGATTCTAGCACCATTTTCTATTCATGATGAGGGTGTTGCTAGTTCTAATAAGAACTTAGTTAGCCAAAGTTTAATTACCCATGTTCCATCACCCTCATGGGAGTTCAAGGAAGGGAAACTAAATCTCCTCCTAGAGTGCAATCGAGGAGTGTTAGTTATGTTAGGAGCAACCAACTTTGTCCAAGTAAGTTCTTACAACTTGCTAATTTTAAAGGAGAATGCTCACACCATGAATGTGGATAGGTGCTGGAATGTATCCCCCCCAAATGGATAGTTCTTTTTTATTATCTCTTGGAATGTGAGAGGGGTCCTTAATGACATTTCTCACCTTCAGAAAGAAATGAGAATAATCAAAGATGATGTTTATGTTATTCTGGAAACTAGGATCAATAGTGTTGATGTTGATATGGTTGTTAATTTTATGTTATGGTGTTAATCATATTTCTAATTCTCTCTTCTACTCTTACACTCGTATTCTTATCTTGTGTACATATCCCTCTATTGCTATTTTTAAAGAGTTTTTTAGTGAACAAGTTTTCCACTACTGTGTCAGTAGAGGTGATATGAAGTATTCTCTATTAGCTGTATATGGGGTAAATGATGATGAGCATAGAACTCTTTTTGGAATTCTTTATCTTCTATTCTTCATTTGTCTCCTCCTGTTTGGTGTGTGCTAGGTGATTGTAATGTTGTGAGATTCAACAATGAGAAATTAGGCAAAGACCCCCCTTCAAGGTGAAGTATGGATGACTTTAATCAGGCTTTGGTCAATACATGTCTTCTTAAAATTGTCACGAAAGGGTCATCTGTACCTAGGATAGCCAAAGTAGAAAAGGCAACTTCACTTTCTCAATGATTGACATGCTCTCGTGTAATATATATCTTCTTAATAATTTTCCTTATTGTTGGGATGAAGTGGTTTCCACGATTGTTTGTGATCATTGTATTACTCATTTACATTTTTCTTGTTGGGAAAAAGAACCCCACTTGTGGGCAAATCAACATGCTTTCTGAATTTGATTGAAAATACATGGAGAAAAGAGAACATTTTAGTGGCCCCAAGTATAAGGTGTACAGAAGATTGACTGATGTTAAATGCCCTTATTAAGGGTAATAGAGACTCGGTTGGGAGTTTTTTTGTCTAAAGCCAAGGAGTTAGATGTGAAAGTTCTTATCACTCAAAGGGAAGTTGATGCTAATCCTAATTATGTTAACTTGCAACTCTAGTTACCTTAAGATCTAAAGCTAATAGAGATCTAGACGATGAAGAGAGATTTCTTAGACATAAATACAAGGTTCAATTGTTGAAAGTTGGAGACAATAACTCAACTTTTTTCTATACATCTCTCAAAACAAGAAGAAATTAGAAATACTATACATTCTCTTGAAATTGATGAAAGCACTATATATGACTCTAATACTATCAAATAATATTAGAAGTCATTACAACCATTTATTTGATTCAGTCCATGATCATTTGGATAAATGGGATAAGGAGTGAAGCATTTCATAATTTTCTTTTGAACAACATGAGCAATTGAAGAAGTGGTCACAGAAGAGGAGATTGAATAGGTGGTTAAAAATCTCAATGATGACAAGGCACCTAGTCCTGATGGGTTTAATTCAATTTTCTATAAAAATTATTGGAATGTGGTTGGATATTATATTGTTAAATCTATCTTGGGTGTTTTCTGATATAGGGCAACTTTTTAGAGAATGCAATAATATGTTCATCTCTTTGATTCCAAAGATTTCTAGCCTTGACTTAATGAGTTTAGACCTATTTCTTTATGTAATGTCATTTATAAGACCATTACTAAAATTCTTGCTAATAGGTTGGAATAAATTCTCCCTGAGCTGATTGAGAAGAACCAAGTTGCTTTCATACATGGGAGAACTATAGGTGTTGCCATTCTTTTAGCCAATGAAATGTTGAGTTCCTCCAATAATTCAAATAGTCCTACTAGAAAGTATGTTAAAGCATATTTAGCCAAATCTTATTGCACTATAAGAAGAGACTATATTTTGTTCATTAAAGTCTATGGGATTTCCAATGTTTTGGGTTAATTGGTTAGATTTCTATTTTGATATGGCCTCCTTACAAATTTTGGTGAATGGTGCTCCTATTCATTTTTTTTTCAATCCCTCAAATGGTGTAATAAGAGGAGGTACACTTGCTCCATATCTCTTCGTCATAATGATTCAATGATTTGCATCTATTATCACTACATAAGTCAAAAAGGGTCTTCTTTTACCTATTGATGCTTTTGAGAATTAGGGTGTTCCCCACATTATTTTTGTTGACCAGTTGCTCATATTTTCTAAGGCGGATGACTCTAATTATAATGCTAATGTTGATATGTTGGATACTTTTCTGTAGTGTATATGGTCTTAAAAATAATATCACCAAGTGCCAACTTTTCTTGAGTACGAGTGTTGAGAATAATAAAATTGCTAAAATCCTTGATTTCATAGTTTTCACAATGCTGGTAAGGTACTTAGGTCTCCCTCTTCTCACGGGTAGACAAACTAAAGTTGTGTGTGCTCTAATAATTGATAAAATAAAAAAGTGATCAAAATCTTGGAAAGGGGAAATCTTATCTTTCACCGGTAGAGTAGATGCGACGTCCCCGAATTTTCTAAAACTTAATCTGATGTGTGATGTCTAAATTGAAACCCTCACCACAGCGAGAATCCCAATTTAAACACCCCACACAAGGCTAAGAAGAAGAAAATAAGAGGAAGTCAAAAGGAAACAATCAGTAGCACATGCACATGAACAATAATAAAACCACAACACATGTTCACCATTCAACATATTATTACACATTTGATATTACATATTGAACAGCAAACTATAACATATACATGTACTACACTAAACAAAAAATCTTAAGACAACAGGTCCACCTGTACATCAGCTCGCTACACAACTCTCAACTATCCTGGATCTTCAAGAGCATATGTCCACAACCTAAACAAAAGATTACATGCGGTACACGTCATCACAATATTCAAGAATATTATACTGAGTACACCTACGTGTCTTTTATATACCTCTCATCATATCTCTATGATCAAGGTACGCCAGTACCTCTTACTTGGCTTATTATACAATATGCTTGTGTTATATGGTAATAAAGACTTGGCATATGGTATTGATTGAAATGATTGTTCTTGTATGATATATTGCATGATTTTCCATACTTATTGCTATGAACACATGACACATAATATATATGTTCCATTATATCCAAGCACTTCAACTTTTTGGTAGTAAAGTGCTGGAAAAGAAGTACTTCAACTCTTTGGTAGTAAAGTAGTCAGAAGTGATCCAACTCTTTGGTAGTAGATCACATTGTGATATGATCCAACTCTTTGGTAGTGATCATAAAGGCCTTTATGCATTCAACTCTCAGGTAGTAAATGCATGGATGATATAATGGAAATTTATGCTTAAAATATGTGTTCTCTTTTGTTAATGAACATCTTAGATGTGACGAAGAGGGTTTTCTGGCTCAATTCCGAGGACAGAATTTCTTTTAAGATGTGTAGGATGTGATGGAGTGGACTTTTAGAATCCATATATTGAGTTACAACAAGAGTTTCAAGTATTTTGGTAAAGTTGAGTGTTAATTGAGGTTGATATAATGATTTGGATCCATAAGTTATACCTATTTGGGGAATTTAATTGAATTATAAAAGAGTTGATTTATGGCACCAAATTTCAATAGGAAGTACCTTGAGTTTTATCAAAGTCATGGTTAAAGTTTCATAATATTCTGGTGTTCCTAAAAGGAGATATTTAAGTTTGAAGTCGGCTCAATAATTAATATTTTGATGTACTTTAGAACAATGTTTCATACTTAGCAACTTAGGCTTTGATCAGCTTAGTGTCACGAGCCTGTTCATTGTAGGGCCACAATTGTACTAGGGAGAGCCACAGATAAGACCTTCGTTGCCCTATTGTGGAACCTTGGATATCCTAATTCAATGGCAGATTTGCCATCTTCAACCCATGTCAGTTATGGAGTCATGGAGGGTCAGCGAGTGGTTGCTTCGACGTGGACTATGGGATTCTCGCTGAGGTGAGGGTTTCAATTTGGATGTCACACATTAGATTAAGTTTTAGAAAATCTGGGGATGTCACATGTGGTATCAGAGCATGAACAATAGCAAAGCCTGGCATTTGCTCATTATGCAACTCAAAACAAAAGAACCTTGAACTTAATAATCTTTTAGGGTTAGATTAGTCATCTTTTAGAGACTAGATCTGACCTAGCCTCTAGGTTAGCACCTAGAGGTCTGAGAACTAGGTCTATACTGGTGCTTGTTGAGTAGCAAGTCCTTAGATGTCGTTCTTTCCTTGTAGTACAACGGTATGGGACGTTGCACTATTTGGAAATCATGTGCATCAAGGGAAGAGAGACCCTAGACATATGGCGCTCGTTGTCTAGAGTAGCTATGCTAGTCTACACCATGTTCTCATCCTTTTCACTAGTTTCATGACACTTTACTCTCTACTATGTGCGGGACACTCGTTTTCAGGATTTGGTTTTTGATTCCAAACGGATCGAACCTCGATAGTTTTCTCTGACGCATGTTTTATCGGAGAAAAACTATATAATATGTTATTATGTATATGTATTACAAAAATGGGTTCCCATACATGTACGAGTAGGAGGTGGTCATGTAACCTAAGTGAAAGTGAATGACATCAGTCTAGAAGAGAGAGTAGTTCTAGATTAGATGTCTAGAGCCTTTTTGATATATATGATAGATGGAATAGATGATATAAGTTTTGATGATATGATGTAAGTCTTATATAGATGACATACGATGGTTATGATGATATATGTTTGTCTTTGAGGACTTAAGTTTAGGCTTGAGGTTTTGAGATAAGTTTTTATGTTGCAAGTAAATAGGCTTTTATGAGATAAGATATGTTACGTTAAGACAAGTTGTGAATCAACACGAGCCTCAATCTCTTTTACAAAGGAGGACCTCTAGTGTTAGGACCAGTTTTAGGGTTAACTCCAGAGAGAGTGAGACCCATTGGGAGAAGGTTAGAAGAACCTAAACTCCAAGATATGAGAATTTTGAGATATGTGATATGATATGTCCTAAACTAGACTACTCCTGAGTTATTGAGTTGGGTTACTTTATGCATGATTCCTATAGTTTTGTTAAACCCTAGATGTCCTTGGGAGGACCAAACCCTAAAGATAGAGAGAGGCTGGTTATATATGTGAATAAGGAAATATGAGTGTCTGCCATCTGGGTGAGGGAGAGAGCCCAAGACCCTGGAGGAGTTAGCTATGTTTTTAATTTCAGTGAAGCCTCATGCTCGGGTTGGTGGTTTCCCACATAGGAATCTAGTGGTGTATATAAGAGAGATTTGGGTAAGATGTTTCATGGTTAGAGATTTATGAAGAGTATTTCATAACATGTTTTTGTTGTGCTTATTTGGCTAGAGCTTGTAGAGCTATCCCTAGTGCCAATGAGGTATACATGAGAACCCTAGACGGAGAGGGAAGATATGGTTTGTGCATATGAGATACTCATAAAGTTGAGTTAGCTCAGAGAGACTGATCATGACACTACCCTCTTGGTATGGGTTAGAGGAACCTCTTTTGGGCTAGATAAAGTTTTGATATATGTTTCATAAGCCACTCACATAAGTTTGTTTAGCAAAACCATGATACAATATATGTAAGATTGTGATTTAATCTTGATGATGTGATATATGGACATGATATGACAGAAACCTAGAGTTGGTTTAATAGATATCAATACATAAATGGTTAACCACATACATGAATAATAATGAGAATGTGATTTTGTTGGTTAATCTTGTGATGAAATCACTAGAAAATGTTGTAATTTATTATGAATAATGAAATAAGATCATATTAATGAAACATGTTGCACAAGGTGTTAATCTTAGTGCTTAACAAAGAGGGAAAATATAGTTTGATAGTTAGCACAACATAATGTTGATGACACCTTGACATAATCGGTTAACTTTAGTTAACTTCTTTGGAATGTGGTAGTATGATGGAAAATATTAATGCATGGCTAAAGATAAGGAAGCAAATCTAACATATGAGATATGTAATGACATAACCTAAGCTTCTAAACCCTTGTTTGAGCCTTCTGTGGAGTGAGATTTAACCCTTGATGCTTTTGAAACCTCCTAATAGTTCTTTGGATACATGGTTCTAGGTAACCTTTGCGGATGTGTTACACATAGAATAGTGCCTACATGTGGATGAAGGAAAGATAATGTTTTCCCTGGAAGTATGAGTATGGCTTACTTTCAAGGACGAAAGTTCTTTTAAGATGTATATGATGTGACGAAGAGGGTTTTTTGGCTCAATTCTGAGGACGGAATTTCTTTTAAGATGTGTAGGATGTGATGGAGTGGACTTTTAGAATCCATATCTTGAGTTACAACAAGAGTTTCAAGTATTTTGGTAAAGTTGAGTGTTAATTGAGGTTGATATAATGATTTGGATCCATAAGTTATACCTATTTGGGGAATTTAATTGAATGATAAAAGAGTTGATTTATGGCACCAAATTTCAATAGGAAGTACCTTGAGTTGTATCAAAGTCATGGTTAAAGTTTCATAATATTCTGGTGTTCCTAAAAGGAGATATTTAAGTTTGAAGTCGGCTCAATAATTAATATTTTGATGTACTTTAGAACAATGTTTCATACTTAGCAACTTAGGCTTTGATCAACTTAGTGTCACGAGCCTGTTCATTGTAGGGCCACGATTGTACTAGGGAGAGCCACGGATAAGACCTTCGTTGCCCTATTGTGGAACCTTGGATATCCTAATTCAACGACAGATTTGCCATCTTCAACCCATGTCAGTTATGGAGTCATGGAGGGTCAGCGAGTGGCTGCTTCGACGTGGACTATGGGATTCTCGTTGAGGTGAGGGTTTCAATTTGGATGTCACACATTAGATTAAGTTTTAGAAAATCCGGGGACGTCACAAGACGTCACCGTAGAACTTGTTGTCTCCACTCTATTATCTTATCAAATATTTTGGTCCTCAACTTTTCCCCTCCCTGAGTTGATTATTTGAAGTATTGAGAAGATTACGAGGGATTTTGTTTGGAATGATAACAGAACCAACAACACATCCATATGGTTGGTTGGGAGTCTATGTGTAGGCCTAAATACAAAGGTGGTTTAGGGGTGAAACTTGTGGAAGACTGGTTGAAAGTTGGTTACTCAAGAACCTCTGGGATGTAGCTAATGATAAAGAATCCTTATGGGTTAAATGGCTTCATGAGAAATATTATAAGAAGGAGTCTATTTGGTCAGTCAAGAGTAAGACTAACTCTTCTTAGCTATGAAAAACAATTCTTAGGAGCAAATTTCTTCTCTAGGAAAATGTTGACTTCCATGTTGGAAATGGAGACAAGTTTCTTTTATGGAAGGATCCCTGAGTACTACATAAAATTTCAATGCTCAAGCTTTTTGAAGCACAAATGGTTGAGTTCAAGGGATGGTATTAGTTGCAAGGTTAATTGATGTATCTCTAATGGTAGTTGGGTTAGCCTGAGTTTTAGAGGCTCTGAAGCTAGCCAAAATATCCTTACTATTGTCAATATTTCTTTTAAAGATGATGACCACATAATGTATAAAAACAAGTCAAGTTTTAGATTGAAGGATGTATGGGATATTATATCAAAGAAGTGGCTCAAGGTAGATTGGTGAGACTAGATTTGGAAAGGGAGGATTCTAAGAATATGCTTATGTATTCTATGGAGGGGCTTCCCAAATAGGATACCTACTCGAGATTTCTTACAAATAATTGGTTTTAATCTAGTGTCAAGTTGCACTTTATGCAGATTTAGTGACAAAGAGAGGGACCATTTGTTCTTCAGTTGCACATATTTTGCACATCTTTGGAGTTTATTTTCTGAGAAGTTTGGTTTGCAGCCCAGTAACTTTGTTGAGATTCTTCAGTTGAAGGGTGAAAATAAAGTAGTAGTAGCGCTTATCATCTATTACATCTAGTGGGAAAGGAACAACTGAACTTTTCTAGGAAAGGATAGATACTCTACTCTTTCATGGAGCCTTTGCAGTAGTGATTTGGAGGCCTTGTATAGTACTTCTTTTTCCTGTACAACTTCTTTGATTTTGTTTCTTTGTTTCCTTCTATTGATTACACCTTGTAACCAACAATATACCTTACATGTTAGTAAAGAGGAGGAACACTGGTTTTCACTAAAACAAAATTTTGTTGAACATAACATGATGTCATTACACTTTCTATGATAATAAGAACTTTCTTAAAATTAATCAGCTAGGATCGGATTAGAGATGACTCTTCTAAAAGGATCAATATCTACACAAATGACTAGTGTTTTTATATTCCATTCTATAGACTTATTTGTGTGCTTATTGTCTGGCTTTCTTGCCTTTTGACATCATATTTTGTCAAGTGATTCTCTTTTGTTGTTGTTCCACTCTCATCATGTTTTGACTCCAGATACTATCATTTCACCATATCTCAGCTTTAGGAAACTCTAGATTCAATGTGGAAAATTATCTGCCAAATATTATGAAGATAGAAGGCATTTATGATAATACAAAAGCATTATAGACTGTGTTTGTCAACTACACAATGCATTTCTTGCCAGTAAGTCAAGAGAAGGAGGTTTTGAAACTACACATTGTAATTCTAGATTTATGAGGTGTTGACTAAACACAGTCAAATTACTGATCAAAAGTATATGACTTAACTTCCACTTATACATTTTTTTCCTTATTGACAAACTCCTTCACTTTTATTGTTCGACATGTCACACACTATAAAGTTGACTAACACAAAGTGTAACTATTACTAATAGAATTTTAGAAATTCACTTAATATTTGACATATAAATAGGCATGACCTTTGTCCGATTCAAGGATCCAATTCATTTTAGATCAAGATAGATGGCAAAGATAAATATAAGGAGAGAAAGATGACTTGCACCATCTCAGAGTTTGGGAAGAGAAGTGAGAGCAGATCTTCTCTCCCAACGGTCTCTATTTGTTCCTTTCTTCACAGATCAATCTTCTTCCACTATCCTAGGTCTCAGGAGGAGATGAGAGCATTTATCACCGACGTTATTCATCAACAACTTGAGTACTTTTTTAGTTTCTTAGTCATCATCCTTTGTATATAGTCTATCATTTATTGATACCCTAATGAATTGTATCGGTATATTCAATTCATGTTCACATATCCATTCAATGATCGAGTATTCACTTGTCTTGGCTGTATAGAAATAAATCTCCCATCATTTCATGTTGAATGATCTTCAAATATCAACTTAATGCTTATTATAATCCATGTTGATGATAATTGTGTACATAATTATACATGTTATTGACTCATCACATTCTATGCATATTTATGTTTTTTATATATGTTGAGAGCATACATAAGGAAGTAAGAAGATTTTGTTTCAACTAATTAAATTAATCAAAGAGAGTAGTTAGATTGAGTGTGGAAAACACCAAGAGGTTAGAACTTACCTAGTGATGATAGTTCTAGGTGAGGCTAGGCTAATCCACACAATGATAAGAGTACTGGATGGAGAACTTGCTTCCCTAAAATGAAGACACTTGTTCATGAGATGAACTATCCAACACAAGATATGCGGTGAGATGAAGCCCTTAGCCCATGCTATTTCTCTTTATATCTTAAAATTATTTAATCATAGTTTCAATTTATTTTCAATTAAAGTAGATTTCAATTTCATGCTAACTAAAATTATCTTTTAAATGGAACTAGCTTGTCCAAATATGTGAAATCATGCGTCTAGTAATGATAGGTTCCTTAAGGATGATCTTTACTGTTGGATCATGTATACTTTCAGGGTGAGAATGTTGAGTCATTATAAATGTAAGTCTCACTACAAATTGTAAGAATAAGTTTTTTAGTGTGTTCTATAAGCCCTCAAAATGTGTGAATGTTATAGAAACATAGATGGGAGGACCAACCCTAGATGATCCAAACATTCATGTTGTCAAGTTCTTATAGTACCTAAACTCTTTTAAGATAAATGTCTTCATTACTGACAAGGTTCACCCTCCTTTGGTTCCCTTCACCTTGAGAGATAGAGATAACACATGGTTGTTCTCATTGCCTTTCAGTTCAATTAATAATTAGGAAAATATATAGTAATTTTTCCTTTCAAAGTGCTACCCATCAAGCAAAACTGCTGAATTGAGGAACCAAATCACCAATTTCACCCAACAAAATGACTTTGTAGGATTGTTGGCAATGATTTAAGGAACTCTAATGCTTGTGTCCACATCATGGATTAGAGCAATGGTTTTAATACAATATTTCTACAATGGTTTGTCATTTGATACACATAAAGTGGTGAACTCATATCCTAGTTGTTCCTTGATGAACAAGACTTCTGGTAGTCCTATGACATGATTTGACAGGACCTAAACCCACTAATCAAGGTTTAGCTCATCAAAATGAGAGTATGAGATTTGACTAGCCATCCACTTTTATTTACTTTCTAGAAAATCCTATTTAAACATCTTATTAGTATGGAACTAATGAAACAAATTGCAACTTAATAGGTAACATCTGCTTTATAACATAACATCACAACTCCATAATTGACTTTGACTTCTATAATATAATCAACTAAAAAAAAACTCTAGTTTTCATACACGTCAAATGCAACATATTACAAAAATGCTCTCAATCCACACTTACATATTTCCAAGATCAGAATAAGGATAAAGAGACCACTTAACTCAACTAGATATTCCTATTCAGACCTCAAATAATCTACTCCTGATGAGATCTAGCTTATGACTCCTACTGCTAAACTGGACTCATGCCTTGAAATTTTTTTAGTAGAGTGTGCGAGATACTGGATCAGTGTGTGGAAGCCATCAAGAAACCAAGATAAGTTAGATATACATATTGTTACTTAATCACATATATAAGAATATGAGCATGAAAATTCAAATATGTAAACCATCCAAGATGACGGTAGTTTAAATAATATCTACAATTGATAAATATACTTAGATCGATTTATTAATTTTTTATTCCTTTTACTATGCCCTAAACCCACATGAAGTGTAGCATAGCATGTCGAGGTATCAGATAAAGCTAAAATATCTTTGTGAAAGACTTAAACTACACTCGAGACTCTAAGTCTACTAAACTATATCCCCGACGTGCAATAGAGACCACCATGTTTGCCCTTAGTGGCTATGTAACGAACTAGAACTTAGAATCTTACCCTATTATATGATTAGGAAGCTATTTAGGTTTGTTCTTTGGATGTGACCAAACAAGGATTAAAATTTAGAACATATTTACACAATAATTTAATTATGTGGCAACATCATGAAATATATTACATATATTTTCTTTACTAACATGATGAGTAAATAAAAATGAATAATTTTCTTTGAGTAGCAACTTGTAGTTTCATATTAATATTGTCATATAATTTAATTAAAGTGAAAAAAATAAAATAAAGATGTTAACTGTGTAAAAGGTAAATTTTTGTTCATAATAAATATATGTATAACTCTTTTTGTAACAAGGTGACATCAATAGGACTTAATATAATGTTTTGATAAATATAAGGATAATGTGTCAAAATTCATAGTGGTGCCATAACTCATAAAAGGAAATATCAAAAGTAAAATTACTAATAAAAACTTATTTTTTGGGTGTCAATTAGCTTGGTTGCCAAGTTTCACATTATTTGCATAATAATAACTATCTTAATTCTATTTGGAAAAGAAATTAGGATAAAAGCCAAAGTTATTAAATAAATTACTAAAAGTCTCAAAAAGAGAAAATAAACATCAAATTCGAAATCCACATACCAAGTTTAGCCTATGTGTAACTTTTCATCTAATTTGGACTATCTTAAAAACTCTAGTGTAATTAGGACAGAAAATGTACTTTTAAGCCCAAAATATTAAATAACATGTTAAATACCTCCAAAAGGGAAAATTTATTATAGAATCATGTTCCTCATGTTTAGGTGTGACAACCTAATTATCAATGTTTTATAATTTCATATATATGACTTTGAGATTTTCGTGTATCCAAATGATCCCAGAATTTTCCATGAAGCTTATAAACATTTATTAGATCTATGGTTAAGATTTTTAGAATTTTTAGAGATCTTTTGAATAATTATAAAATTCATATGTGCCAAATTAATAGTTTTTGGAGATAGTTTAGTTAGATGTCTAAAAGAATAGTTTTTGGAGATAGTTTAGTTAGATGTCTAAAATAATTTATTTTTTGATGAAAATTAGTGAAACAGTTGCTACGCTGGGTATTGAAGCATGATATAAAAATTTTAGGCCAATCAGAGCTTGTTTGATGGTTCAAAAAGATTATGCAAGAACTATAGTCGAGCTAAATTTTATGGTTCAAATCATTTTCATTATTTAGGTGAAACAATAAAACTTTCATATCATGGGATTCCTATATCCAAATTAGGTGAAATTTTAAATAGTGACTTTTGATTACAGTTGTGAGTTTAGATAAATTTTTGAGAAATTATGTATTTAATACTTTGGAGATATGATTTATAAATAGTGTTTAAAATCATGATTAATGGATGATGTAATTTGAAATATGTTTTAAAGTGTTCAAGAGAAAATAAAGTCTTAGTGAAGCATTGTGTAATTTTATTTAAGGATAAATATGGATTTGGAAGACAAGAATTTATTTTGTAAATTAGAATGATGTTTTGATGGTTTGGTGAATCTTAATGACAATTATGACTTTTTACATACATTTTGTTAAGAGAATCATGTAGACCTCCAAATCTTTCCATTTTCTTTCTTTATTAAATAGAGAGAGCCATAGAAGTTTTACATAGTAAAGAAGATCTAGTTAACATTTCATAATGTTGGAAGTTTTCAAGGTTGCAATATTTCAAAAAAGAAAGTATTGAGGTGTATAAATTTTGTTTGAAATGCGTCAATTTAATTTTGTAGTAGGTTGGTGTAAAACATAATGTATAAAGATGGTATGAAATATGGATATATTAATTATACTAGGGAATTATGTATATATAATACTTCTATTGCGGTGGAGAAGTTTTATTTAAAAAAAATACATTTTTATGTAAAGAATTAATTACATTGTGGAACATATGCCTTGAACAAAAAATTGTTTGAATGGTCAAACCAAGTAAACATGAGATTCTTTTAACATAATGTGAAATTAAATTATAAAGGAAGTTGGACCACAAATTTTCTCCTCTGCTTATATAAACACACCCTATTGACTGTGTCCATGCACATTTTATTCAATCCATATTCTTTTATGCTGGGTTGGGTAGCCCTTATCATCTGTATGGGAAGCCTTATTTATTTGACAACCTTTATTTCTTACATTTCTCAATCCCATATTAATATGCACATACAAACATTTTGATGATGTAATATACTTTTCTCCTTTTGTTGGGGTATGCTTCCAAGTTCCAGCCCTAGGTGTAGGATTTGGATGATTGAACCCGGTGACATGGACTTCCCAGGTGAAGCTTTTGAGGAGATATATTTAAGATGGATATATATCCCTCTACTTAGATCCTTATATTGTAACTTCCATGTAAACCTTATATGGGAGATAATGATGTACTTTTATAAAATTGAATATAGTCACAAATTTATATTCCTCTTCTATACTTTGATCTCCTTTTGTATGTCATTATATGATAAAAAAATGTCTATTTGAGCATTCTTGAAAGTATGTTTGGGTAGATGAGTTTATTCTCAAATTTAGTAGGGAGTGGATCCCCTCTCGGGTCCCTCTCCTTATAGGCTTAACTACCTACATCAGTGGTGCCACAAGGGATGACTCCCCGAGCTATATTTGAACTAACTAAACTATATTGGATACCACCAAAATGTCTGTTTGATGTTGGGTACCTTACTATTTGAAGGAGGTTGTCCTCGTCGGGCTTAGTCCCACATACCTCTATGGTACATTTTGGCTACCTCATGTTGGACTATGCCAATCAGTAAGCATATTTCTACCTTTACTCAGACCTCCATGATGGATTCTATGATGATCATGACATCTAATATCTATTTGATTCTTTAATTATACATATAGACTTGACTACTATATTCTTCTTAGTTTAACTTTTGACTTAAGACTTCTATTTTCATTTTTGAAACACCAAACTTAATCTGAATCGCTGGCATCAATAATATGAACTACTTCATTTGATAAGATAATAATGTTGATAAATATTAGAATGAACTACTCATTTAACTTCTTTGGTAACTTGTTAAAAACAACCATAAATTAGAATATAGATTCATAAATACAACTCAATATTATAACAATTACAGTAAATCTATGGATCTAATGCCTCTAATTCTACCATTAAGATTCAAGACAATATGTAGGTATTTAATATGAAGCTAAATGCATAAATAAGACATCACATATATGCTTATACATAATCCCTGAACTGAAATCTCATGTTTGGACTCCATAAGACAAAATTAATCATAAACATAAAGGCAGTGCATACTCATTATGATTTTTGGCTTGATTTCTATAAAATTTGTGTATAAGATTATTTTCCACTCACTTGGACTGATCCTAGGTTACTTATCTTGAATCTGGGATTGGTATGTCCAAATTTTGGCCTACTCAACTTAGGTTTATAGCTATAAGCTTCAAAACCACATTTAAACAACTTGATTTTAGGTATGTTGATATGAATTGAGCCTAGTAGAGGAAGAAAATGATAAAGAAGGGAGGGAAAAAACTTGATGAGTGATATAACTACTTTAATCTAGAAAATAGAAAAATAGAAGGAATTACAATTAAGCTAGCCTACCATGACCAATCTATGAGTAGGTCTTCTATTTCCCCTATTCTTCACGTTCTTCCCCCACCTTTTTATTCTCCTTTTCTATGATTTAAGCCTTTGTGTTTGTGGAAAATTGAAATCTACATCCAAAAAATAAACTTCCTCAAATTCTGATATGCATATAAAAATTTATGGCATTTTTTGGCCATCCTATATGGAAAACACAACTCATTTTACAACTATTGCAATAGCCTTGTTGTTTGCCAAATGGGTTTTGTTGGCCATTGAGCCCAATTGAAAAGAAAAGAGAAATAAAAAGAAAAGGATTTATCTAATAAAAAGAGATATATAAGAAAAGGATAAAAATAATAGGAAAAAGGCAAAGGGATATTTCCCAATATGAGATTTAACGCATTTAGGGTTCCTTGAATTCCAAGTAATTCAAGATGATAAGATAATGGCGAAGGAAAATGAAATATCAATTGAAATTGGGTTAATTAATGGATAACTTGGATGTGAAAGAAACACCCTTTTTCGTTGGAATTTGGGTTTCAAATTTAATATTCGATTAGATAATGAAAAGATGGAGTTTCCTCTAAATTTTGAGTGAAAAATATTAATAGAGGAGAGAGAAATGAATTTCCCAAGTTTCCTTGTTAAAATGTTCTTTTTAACTCGATTTTAAGAAAATAGAATTAGGGGAGCGTTGTCAGCCATTGGATGCCCCGCGTGCTCCAGGGGGTCATGGATCCAAGGGCAACTGCTCAATGCCTACCCTGATTCACAGAAGGAAAGGGAGAGGGAAAATGAATCCAAGTTTCTTGCACTAGGTGCTTTAATTCGATGAACTGATGAGTCCATCATTTTCGGGGATTGTTCTGAAGAATCTAGACCCTAATATTGAGTGTTATCGTCGACGAGGGGAGAAGTTCCCCAATCTACTGGACTCCCAGATCCAATTATATATATAGGGAGGGTATTCAAGGGAACCGGCATACCTAAAGCGTACCCTAAACTCTTTGGAGAGCGACGATGAGATGATTGACGAGTTCAATTAGACGATCGACCCTGACCTTCCCCCTCTTGGACCTGTCGACCTTGCCAGAGAGCCGACGGCTTGCTGGCGGTGAAGGAACGAAGCCCACCACCAATTGATAGGTTGGGTGAGATCATGAAGTTTAGGCGGAGCTCCAGGACTGATCGGTTTGATCGCAGACACATGAATGCCTAGAGTCAACCTTAGAGTTGACCGCAAGCTCGCGGCAGGTTGCTGGCGCGAGGAAGAAGAAGACCTCAGGGCAAATTACCAAAAGGCCCTCTCACGCCTTCAGTTCAGGTAAGGGCAATGATGTCCTTTGGTTCCTTTAATCATGAGTGAGGCACATCTCTATGGACCATTGGATTTCGCGTGGTCCACTAGACCATGGATCGGATGGCCAACAATTTTCTAAAAATAACAGATAATCCAATATCATGTTTTCCTTGCAAAATTCGTAGAAATTGCTAGGAAGCTCTAATGATGAAACTTAATATATGAACGTTGATCGGAAAAATACAAGGAATAAGATAAAAATAGTTTGAAAGCCTAATTCCATTTATTTGTGCAAAAGTATATTATTTTGATGGAAAATGTATTAAAATTAGGTTAGAAACCCTAATTAAGAATAATGGATGGCTTTATGAGGAATAATATGTTAATTCAAGTAATATTAACCTATAAAATGATAATGTTGAGTCTTAACCTGATTTATAAGGATAATTGCATGGTTTAGGGTTTTAAACCTAATATGGTGGTTAATACATTTAGAAACCCTAAATTAGGGTAAAAGAGGAGAAGATTGTACTTAATCTGAAAATATGGATATATGTTGTCAAAAGACAATTCTAAGCCTGTTGGGAGAGAAACTTAAGGTTTATGAGTAATTTTGTATAATTAGGGTTTAAAGTAGTAAAAGTGAGGCAAAACCCTAATTGCATACGAAACCCTAGAAAGAGGGAGAAATCCTAAAAAGGAATATAAACCCTAAGAAGCTAGATGGTTTGGATAGATCTTGATAAAAAGGAATTATATGCTATTTCAGGATCCTTGTATTTTCTTGATTGGATTTCTCTTATTGGTTGATTCTATCTCAAAGATCTACAAAATAGGTATGTGGTTATTTATGGTTAACCGCTTTAGTTTCACGGAGATTCCTCAAATGATTGATCGAATTGAATGCAGTCTATCTATTTGGATGTTCATATATGCAAATCATAAAGTCACTATGATTATCACAATTAAGATATAAGTGTGTATTCCCACACCTACATGCCACCTTGATGTAAGATGCAATGAGGTCAAGCCCAAGAGGGAAGACTATTGGGCACCATGAAGGGTGACCCCACGCACCAAGCTCAGGATGGAGAAGGTGGCCTATGATATTGCATGACTAATGGGCACCATGAAGGGTGACCCCAGGCACCAAGCTTAGGATGGAGAAGGTGGCCTTAAGTCTATTGCAAAAGAGAAACCCTAAAGAGGGTATTCTAGGGTTAGGGCAAAAGCGGTGGAGATTGACACATTGAAAATGTAAATTGGCTTGTTAATTAACTTGATCGTGATATTTAGGTTGTTAGTCATACTTGTGAAATTTTGGTTGTCCCCACATACCAATATAATCATATATGTTGACCGATGTTTTGTTTGTCGGCATTTTAGGTACAATATTGAAAAGGACAAACAGTAAAGAGGCACATTGTGGAAATAAGTATTAAAGTGCAAAGGAGGATTACTTAGACTACAATTGTGGATAGAGGTTAGATATCCATGTTTTTAAAAAGGTATGCAAAGTTTTATTTTATTCCAGCTTTTCAGTATAGTTTGGTAGAATTTTATAATTATTATTGATTATTTATCAAACCATTGATCCGGAAATTGGGATAACGACTCTGACCTCTTGGTCTCCCTTAATTGGGGGTTACCTGGAGGCAGGGTCATTACATTTGGTATCAGAGCCTTGGTTCCTCATTTAATCATTAGTAATTATTAAATTTTACAAACTCTATAGAACCTGAGGGAGTTATTAGAGGATTTTATGATGACAGAGGTGTTTAGAAAAGGATCACAGTCCGGGGGCTGGCAATATTTTCCTCCACCCCACTAGTCAGTCACGAGGACTCCCGGATGCAGTGTGACTGCATGGCCAATGTCTGAGGTTTTGACTCAAAATAAGATACCTTTATGACTCTCTCATTTATTTTCACCCCTTCTCAACCATAATTTAGTTAAGATTCTAAGGTTTAGGGTTCTCTTTCTCTTCCTCACCCTCTTGAGGATAGGGTATGTACGATAAGGTTAAGGAATCCTCTACCAAATCATTGAAAAGCATGTAAACAAGATGTCATGGACATAAGCTTAATAGTTTAAGCGTAAACTAAAGATTAGTTGAATGCTTAGGTCGTATGACATGTGTTATCATGCCCTCAGGAGAGACCTGAGGTTAGACCTTCTTGTCTGGAGGATGAGGAGAGAGTTGGTCTTGGAGGCAGAAACCTCCATTAAAGGTAGAGACCTAGTACATCCTTTGAGGATGATGCTAACCCTAACCCTAAGTGGTAGTTAGAGAGAGATGGCATGATGAGTTAGAGGTCATGGTTGACCACATGCGTGGGTTGACATGCTTTTTGTTTTGGATACCTATGATAGTTTGAGCCATGTGAGGTTGGCTGACCTAGTACCTTTGGCGACCCAACCCTGGGAAGGGATGTGCATGTTAGGGTGAAGGAGAACTCCTTCATTGATGAGGTTAGTGATGATCATATAGAAATCCTACGTGCTTGTATGAGCATGGCATAGTATGCAGCTAGAGTACATCAGTAGTGCCGGTAGTAGGTTGAAACCTAGGCCAGAAAGGGCATGTTGGGGAGCTTATGAGATAAGCATAAAGAGCTATGGATGATCTCAAGCGAACATAGGTTTCACCCATATAGGTGTATGCATGTGAGTTTGATCCACCTTAGAGAGAGAACCTCTAGTAGTGAGGAAGTTGTAGGGTTAGCTCTAACGAGAGAGAGCAAGACTCGAGCAATAAGGATAGAAGCTTAGACTCTGGGATATGAGGAACCCTGAGAAGTTGAGTATGTTACAACCTAAGTAGATGGTTGTGGTTGCCTCATGCATGGTCCTTGTGGTTCGTGGTTGCCTTTAGAGGAACTAAACCCTAGAAGAAGGATGAGATTGTTGATACCTATGTGCAGATGATATAGGTGCTTACCTTCTAAGAATAGGAAGAAGAGTTCCTTAGACCCTGAGGAGGTTTAGAAACAAGTTGTGAGGCCTTATACCTAGTTGGTTGTCCTTGAGAAGGAATCAACTCTGAGGTGTTTCTTGAGTAGAAGGATAATAGGAAGTGCATGCCATACCTTATACGTGCTTGGTTTGTGGTTAAAAGGTTTATCATGCAGTTGGACATCACTTGTCGAAAAGTGAACCTAGGGTTCCTAGACCTAAGAGGGGAAGTAGTAGTACCTGGTGCACCTGATGCTCATGATGAGAATTGAGTTTCTATAGATTTGAGCATGGCACCCCTCATGGTTAGCGGAAAAGGAAACCCCTTGGTTGAAAGTATGTTCTTGATGAACCCCTCACCTATAGATTGGTGATAGGTGCATGTCTGATCTTGAGGGATGTGAAGAAGTATGACAGACCAAGGAGACCTAGCATGGTTTAGTAGGTGGTCTTCTTGTTAGCTACGTGCCTTAGTATCTTGTTGGGGATAATCATGCTCATGTTGATGTAAACCCTGGACGTAGGGACATTTGTGACCTTTGTTGCTATCAAGAGATAGTTTTCTCCCATCCTGGGGAGGGACCCTTATGTAGGGTGAGTAAAGCTTTTGTTTAGGTTTGAGGTAACCTAAAGAGGTTTCTCATATGAGCTTGATGAGCTAAGTGGAGAACCGATAGTATGAGAACGAACCTTTAGACCCATAGATGACCATCTCTAAGGGCGTGTTGATGTGTTACCATGGAGGTAACCAGTATGGGGCCTGACCAAGGTAGGTCGCCATAATCCCTACGAGAGGATGTAAGTCAAACCACAAATGTTGAGAGACATGATGGAGACTTGGGTAAGGTTTCAAGATGGATATGTACTATGTGAGAATCCTAAGTCTATCCTAGGGTCAGGTAGAGATAAGACCGATGAGAGTAGGAGTTACCTAAATCCCTAGTTGCACATGACCATAGGGTCGGGAGGTAACAACTATCATTGTCTGAGGGCAATGGGTTAGGAGATTGATCACCTTCATGAACTCATGGGACGCAAAGGGAAAATAAGGAGGGCACTCTCTGATGCATAAGGTAAGAGGGATGACCCTAAAGTACCGACACTCTACAGACCTAGAGGAGATGACCAAGGATTTTGTGGCGAGCCAAGTGGGTTCGAGACCGGTTTTCCATGGAATCAAACCTAATGTAGAGATGTTCATGATGTAGGGATGTGTGATGCACGTTTCAATTTAGTTTTGAAGTTGTACTAGCAATGTGGGATGTACCATCTCTACTCTTGGAACAGGAAGAACTTTATGTTTGGACGGCCGCCAAATGCTTATTTCCTCTTGTTATGGGAGTGAGAGATAGGACAGTACGCATGCCATACACCAAGGATAAAGATGATGTGAGTGGAAATGTTGCTATGATATATGAGGATAGGGATAGTAGTGTACCCTTGTGGAGAGTATGATATGTGGATGGTTTAAAAACACCAAGAGAACTGAGGTAGTCATCTTTTAAGGATGTTCTTAACATGAGCTGTATGGAATTTATGAGTTATATAAGTTTGAGTTTGATAACCAAGAACATGATCTCTGAGTTTTCTTGATGAAGATAGACCGAAAGTATGGGATGAGATAATAAGTGGAATACATGGAGGTCTATGTCTTCACTATTACCTAGCACATAAAGATGAAAGGTGGTAAAGGATGCTCTTGTTGAGATGCAACAACCTAGTTTAGCTAGTGGAAAGGCTGGAAGAGGTGGTTAGGTGAACCCTTAGTTGATGAGATATATTGGGCTTACACTCAGATGTAATGAGATCCGTTGATCGAGTTAGTGGTTGGTTGTTTAGCCAGCCTAGGGCTTGTTGTGATTAAAGGATGGTTGTAGAACATCAAATGCACTTCTCTAGAAAGAAGGTGATGAAACTCATGATTATAGTGTTTTAGGGTTTCTGAGGAATTAACCTTGAGGAATCATGACATACAAGAGATCATGATTTTAAATTCACCATACACCATGATACTTTTAAGATAGTAAGTTGTAGTAATACTTTGGATGCCTAAGATGATGTTGGATGTGGCTTGTCGCCACACATGACAGGAGGTGAAGGACAAACAATAACCCATTGAGTCGATATAGAGGATAAAGAGTCCCCGAGGGGGAATGGGAGTTCATCACTGTGGATGTTGTGGTAAGTCTCCCATGGACCGAGAAAGGTCAAGATGCAATATGGGTTATGGTAGATCACCTTACCTAGATGACATAATCTAAGAGAAAGAGAGAGTACTGTCAGGAGACAGATCCAGTTGAACTATAGGTAAGAGAGATGGTTCAACTACACCATGATGCGAGTTCAAAGGTTCTTGAGTATGACCTAAAGATTCACTTCCATGCGGTGGAAGTAGGTACATGAAGAACTCGATGCTAGTATAGCTTATCACCCCTAACTGATGGTTAGCATGATCCAGACTAGAGGGTCTGATGAGAGCATGTGTTCTCATTCAGGGTGATATATGGGGACAATTCTCGTCCTATGAAAGTTGTGATGATAGCCACCTAGGACTAATGATCTATTTGACAATTACATGGAGAAATGATGCACTATTTATTTATCGGTTCCACAGGAACTTTTGAACTGATTTTTGTGCACTTTTTGGTCAAATCTCATATTAATTGTGCATGATTTACTTTATTAGCATGTGATACTTATTTGCATAAAATATGCATAATTTTAATGTTCACAATTGATTTAGTAATTTTCCAGAGCTAATGTTTGAATTTTGTGCATTTCAGGAATGTTCAAGAATCTACACAGATCAGTACTACTGACTTTGGAGTCGGTGAAACCGAAACTTGCTCAGTATTGGTGAGAAAATGAATTGAGAAGACTAGGTAGTACCGACATGACTGTTGGTAGTACCAACAAGGTAACAACATTTTTGTAACACCCCAATTTTCTTAAAACATACACAATATTGAGAAGAAGCATAAATCTCATTGGGATGTCACAAAAATGATTATCATTGCTCAAAAATAGAGTTTGTTCAACCAACTCAGGAAAATAAATAGTTGTCATTATCAAATCCTCAACATAACACTCACACTTTAAACTAATACATGGTTCTCTTAACTTGAAAGTAAATCTAAACTAATATTGTACTATAGTTGGCACCCCACCAAATTTTGTCTTCTAGATTTGTCCTCGTGATGTAGAATCCTTGTCTAAGATCCTTCATCCTTCTTTCACGTGGACATCATGTCCCCAGCCATGCAAGATAAAATGAGAAACATATTAGAGTAAGTGGCACTGAGCAACATTATATGAATTGAAAATAAACTATACTTTTGAGAAAACGTGAATTTAAACATGATAGCATTGAATTCCTTTCATGTCATTTATCTTGATCTTTGTTTATCTTAATCATAGTCTCGGGTTGAATATGTTGTCCTCCATCCTTATCTTTCTCACACAGAGCTTATGCACCCAAGTGCTCATTTCTCACACAGAGCTTATGCCAAAAAGGCCTCTTAATATTGGAAGAAATAATCATAATTCAACTAACTTTGTCTTAGCATTAAGTTGGAGCAGAATAACTTGGAACATTGAATCTTCAACATTATAATCTTAAAGAACTAAATTGACTGGAAAGGATGCACATGCTATCAATATATGAGAAAGGTACAATGGAAACCATGATCTGATTCATAGTAGATTTTCTTGCAAGTATTCATCGAAATATGTACTTGTTATCATCATCATTGAATTTCATAAATATATGTGAATATAAAATCCTTTGCCATACTCATTAACTTAGAGTGCATGAATCCACTTACCTATGAGAGAGAAATTTTTCTTAGATCTTCTAAGGTTTGTAGAAACCCTAATGTCCTAAAATTATCATAATCCAAATTAATATTTGTCTTGATTAACATCTTAACCCTAACTTAGGCTCTCTAGAAAAACACAAACATAGATTCTTGAATTAGGTATTTAAAACTTTATTATTGGCTTCATTATTAAAAATCCTTTCCAAAACATATTGTTTTGAAAAACACGAACAAAGTATTGAATTAGGTCTAGAACCAGGGAAAAAGGGGGTAATTAGGTTACCTACTTTTGGGGAGAAATTGTCTTTGATTGAAACTTCTTGAGGCCACGAGGAGACTATTCAGAGCCTTGGAGGTGGGCGTGAAGGCTTCAGTTGTTGGGGCAGGGAACTACTCTGGCGATAGCGAGGTGGTCTCATGGGAAAGAAAGATGGAGGTGATCAGAGGGCAAACCAAATATGTGGGAAGGTTTTTGGAGGCATCAAATTTTTTTCTTATTGTTACATATATATATTAAGGTCTCAAGAGGATTGGATACCATAGAGGATAAAAAAATAGGGGACGGTTTGAGGGAGTTTAGAGGACCACAAACTCTAGGGCACGAATCCCTATAATATTTGGGATTGCTTGATTTGGGAAGGAGCATTAATGCTTTTGGAGTCTTCATTTTAGGCATCAAACCTAGGAGGAGGGGGAAGCAAGGCAAGAACCTCACAGACTCCTGTTGGGGGACAAAGAGTCCCCACAGGTGAAGGAGATTGTGTCTCCATCTACAGAGGCATCTGTGACTCTGAGTCTGACCTGAAGGGGGGTAGACCTAAAGGGGCTGTGTGACAACTGATCAAAGGGCGGACCTAGGTGTATAATAACACATTATCAAATATTTAGGATCAAAACTATATAAAGCCTTTTTAAATTGATTTGAGGGGTCAAACAAAGTCAGTTTGATCTGAAATTTGGATCATGAACATATATTAGGGTCTATAACATGCCTAAGTAATTACTTTCCAATTTTGAGATTCAGTTAATGAATAATTTCCTTAATATACATAATAATAATATACTTTAAATGAGATAATGGGTCTTCAACTCAATTAATGACCAATAAAGTATGCATTTAAACTTATCTCAAACTCAGTTTACATTAATTAGGGTTTTCTCCTTTAGGTGAAGATTGTATATTTATGGAGGAGAGAAATAGTGAAAGTTGTTTCTTTATAAACCTTGAATTCATTTATGCATAAATAAGGAAAGAATAAATATATTTTCATTTCTCTCTTCATATATTATTCCAGATCAAGTATTCCTCATTTGGGTAGATTTCATCAAGGTCTAAGATTTGAATTTAATTAGTGGGAAATTTATTATTAAACTCCATATCTTATTATATCATATTTGGGATGTTACAATTATACCCACCTTAAATAATTTTTTTCCTCAAAATTTCCACATACTACCTATTGGGTTTTAGGGAAGGCAGAGATGGCAGCGGAAACAAAAATTTTCTCCCCAAACCCAGAACCCAAAGAGATCTCATCAATATCTATAGAGTAGGAAGGATGGTTTGTAGAGGCGTACTATTATAACCTCTTTTTTCTGAATAATGTAATGAGATGTATAATTCTCTTTTAATTATAAATGAAATCAATGGTTGATTTATTTGTTTGAATTGATGAATTTCATGGCAATAGCCTTGTTGTTTGCCAAATGGGCTTTGTTGGCCATTGATCCCAATTGAAAAGAAAAGAGAAATAAAAAGAAAAGGATTTATCTAATAAAAAGAGATATATAAGAAAAGGATAAAAATAAGAGGAAAAAGGCAAAGGGATATTTCCCAATATGAGATTTCATGCCTTTAGGGTTCCTTGAATTCCAAGTAATTCAAGATGATAAGATAATGGCGAAGGAAAAATAAATATCAATTGAAATTGGGTTAATTAATGGATAACTTGGATGTGAAAGAAACACCCTTTTTTGTTGGAATTTGGGTATCAAATTTAATACTCAATTAGATAATGCCAATATGGAGTTTCCTATAAATTTTGAGTGAAAAATATTAATATTGGAGAGAGAAATGAATTTCCCAAGTTTCCTTGTTAAAATGTTCTTTTTAAATCAATTTTAAGAAAATAGAATTAGGGTAGCGTTGTCAGCCATTGGATGCCCCGCGTGGTCCAGGGGGTCATGGATCCATGGACAGCTGCTCATTGCCTACCCTAATTCACAGAAGGAAAGGGAGAGGGAAAATGAATCCAAGTTTCTTGCACTAGGTGCTTTAATTTGATGAACTGATGAGTCCATCATTTTCGGGGGATTATTCCGAAGAATCTAGACCCTAATATTGAGTGTTATCGTCGATGAGGGGTGAAGTTCCCCAATCTACTGGACTCCCAGATCCAATTATATATAGGGAGGGTATTCAAGGGAACCGGCATACCTAAAGCGTACCCTAAACTCTTTGGAGAGCGACGATGAGATGATTGACGAGTTCAATTAGACGATCGACCCTGACCTTCCCCCTCTTGGACCTGTCGACCTCGCCAGAGAGCCGACGGCTTGCTGGCGGTGAAGGAACGAAGCCCGCCACCAATTGATAGGTTGGGTGATGCGATGATTTTGAGTCGCATTTGTAGACCTATTTCATATGTGTTTTATGCTTTAATTAGTCATTTTCATGGTTAATATCGCATAATTCATCTATTTTGGTCTTTGCTATCATTTTATGTGAAATCTCCCTTATTACATCGTTTTGAGCATTAATTGTCAAAATATTATTATTTGTGTGAATTTATTTGGTTCTATGTTTGAATTTCAGGACAAACGAGTATTTGCTTCCGTCGATACCATCGACTGAAGTCGATACCATCGACATGGGTACAGGTTGCCAGCCGAAAGGAGCAGCAAAGTGTCGATACCATCGACGTGGATGTCGATGGTATCGAGATACCTTCAGGTTGCTGGTGAGGAAGTGGTCGATAGTATCGACACCAAGTCGATACCATCGACGCATGGAGGCTACAGTGACGCAAAACGACACAACTGACGCCTACAGGAAGTCGATACCATCGACCCAAGTCGATGGTATCAAGACTGCATCAGGCACTCAGACGAAAACAAAGGAGGGTTGCCACTACTGTAGCGGGTCGATACCATCGACTCGCGTCGATGGTATCGACACCGTAGGATATGAGTTGGCTTTCTAATGATCTCAATCGGACGGCTACGGTTAATTAGTGACCTAATGACCGAGATATACCTAATGACGGCTGCCCAGACGGGAGGGGGATCTGATTAGCCATTGCACGAGTACCGAGGAGTGGTAGAGAGGAGAACGGAGGCCAAAAGTTCATACCAGGTGATTCGGACGCCGCAGAAGACGGGTTTCACCACCGAAAGGCGGGAGAGCACGTGTTCTACGCAAAGGATCAACCGGTTCTTCTCCGTTCAGGGGTTTTCCCTTTCATTCCACGTTTTTCACACGTTTTCCCCTATTTCTACCATGTACTTGTGTGAGATGAACATGCGGGGCTAATCCCCTTCGTCTTTAGGACTGGGAGTAGCACGGGAATCCATTGTATGACAGTTTTATAATAGTAAATAATATTTTATCTCTTAAATCCGTGGTATAGTTTCATTTTCTCAATATATTGTTATGCTTGATCACCATAATAATAACCTAATGCCCTTAATAACTTTGAAATAAGGTTTAACGGCTGAAAAGAGACGAAATCTACATTAATCGATAAATCCCTTGACCAAGGTGGTGTAAAATTAATGGTGGATACTGAGAGATCGTTCATAATGCACCTAGTTTAGGGTATAGGTCACTACGACGGTGGAACCGACCTAAACCTAGGTAGTGAATTACACCACGACAGTGGGTAATTCTGTGTTCAGGCCACTACCCGGATAGAGAGATAAGATTGATGTATTATATAAAATTTAATACAATGAAAACTGCGGTGAAACCGCAATCCTAAAGATACCCTTTTGAATTGATTAAATTAACATTTAATCGATCGTTTGTTTTATTTTGTTTTTGTTTTCTTTTATTTTTAACAACAACCCTAAATTTGTTATTAGGCTTAGCTGATCGCAAATAGTTAGTAGGAGTCTCCAACAATTCTAAGTATCCCTGTGTTCGACTCGGGCCTCACAAAGGCCTATACTTCTCAACGCGTTCACTTGCGTTTTAGCACATAGTAAAATTGCGTCATTGGGCGAGATCATGAAGGTCAGGCGGAGCTCCAGGACTGATCCGTTTGATCACAGATGCATGAATTCCTAGAGTCAACCTTAGAGTTGATCGCAAGCTCGTGGCAGGTTGCTTGCGCGAGGAAGAAGAAGACCTCAGGGAAAATTACCAAAAGGCCCTCTCGCGCCTTCAGTTCAGGTAAGGGCAATGATGTCCTTTTTTTCCTTTAATCATGAGTGAGGCACGTCTCTGTGGACCATTGGATTTCACGTGGTCCACTGGACCATGGATCGGATGGCCAACAATTGTCTAAAAATAACAGATAATCCAAGATCATGTTTTTCCTTGCAAAATTTGTAGAAATTGCTAAGAAGCTCTAATGATGAAACGTAATATATGAAAGTTGATCGGAAAAATACAAGGAATAAGATAAAAATAGTTTGAAAGCCTAATTCCTTTTTTTTCAAAAGTATATTATTTTGATGGAAAATGTATTAAAATTAGGTTAGAAACCCTAATTAAGACTAATGGATGGCTTTATGAGGAATAATAGGTTAATTCAAGTAATATTAACCTATTAAATGATAATGTTGAGTCTTAACCTGATTTAGAAGGATAATTGCATGGTTTAGGGTTTTAAACCTCATATGGTGGTTAATACATTTAGAAACCCTAAATTAGGGTAAAAGAGGAGAAGATTGTACTTAATCTGAAAATATGGATATATGTTGTCAAAAGATAATCCTAAGCCTGTTGGGAGAGAAACTTAAGGTTTATGAGTAATTTTGTATAATTAGGGTTTAAAGTAGTAAAAGTGAGGAAAAACCCTAATTGCATACGAAACCCTAGAAAGAGGGAGAAATCCTAAAAAGGAATATAAACCCTAAGAAGCTAGATGGTTTGGATAGATCTTGATAAAAAGGAATTATATGCTATTTCAGGATCCTTGTATTTTCTTGATTGGATTTCTCTTATTGGTTGATTCTATCTCAAAGATCTAAAAAATAGGTATGTGGTTATTTATGGTTAACCGCTTTAGTTTCACGGAGATTCCTCAAATGATTGATCGAATTGAATGCAGTCTATCTATTTGGATGTTCATATATGCAAATCATAAAGTCACTATGATTATCAAAATTAAGATATAAGTGTGTATTCCCGCACCTACATGCCACCTTGATGAAAGATGCAATGAGGTCAATCCCAAGAGGGAAGACTATTGGGCACCATGAAGGGTGACCCTAGGCACCAAGCTCAGGATGGAGAAGGTGGCCTATGATATTGCATGACTAATGGGCACCATGAAGGGTGACCCCAAGCACCAAGCTCAGGATGGAGAAGGTGGCCTTAAGTCTATTGCAAAAGAGAAACCCTAAAGAGGGTATTCTAGGGTTAAGGCAAAAGCAGTGGAGATTGACACATTGAAAATGTAAATTGGCTTGTTAATTAACTTGATTGTGATATTTAGGTTGTTAGCCATACTTATGAAATTTTGGTTGTCCCCACATACTGACATATTCATATATCTTGACCGACGTTTTGTTTGTCGGCATTTTAGGTACAATATTGAAAAGGACAAACAGTAAAGAGGCACATTGTGGAAATAAGTATTAAAGTGCAAAGGAGGATTAGTTAGAATAGACTACAGTTGTGGATAGAGGATAGATATCCATGTTTTTAAAAAGGTATGCAAAGTTTTATTTTATTCCAACTTTTCAGTATAGTTTGGTAGAATTTTATAAGTATTATTGATTATTTGTCGAACCATTGATCCGGAAATTGGGATAACGACTCTGACCTCTTGGTCTCCCTTAATTGGGGGTTACCTGGAGGCAGGGTCATTACATTTGGTATTAGAGCCTTGGTTCCTCATTTAATCCTTAGTAATTATTAAATTTTACAAACTCTGTAGAACATGAGGGAGTTATTAGAGGATTTTCTGATGACGGAGGTGTCTAGAAAAGGATCACGGTCTGGGGGCTGGCAATATTTTCCTCCACCCCACTAGTCAGTCATGAGGACTTCCGGATGCAGTGTGACTGCATGGCCAATGTATGATGTTTTGACTCAAAATAAGATACCTTTAGGACTCTCTCATCTATTTTCATCCCTTCTCAACCCTAATTTAGTTAAGATTCTAAGGTTTAGGGTTCTCTCTCTCTCTTCCTCACCCTCTTGAGGATAGGGTATGTACGATAAGGTTAAGGAATCCTCCACCAAATCAATGAAAAGCATGTAAACAAGATGTCATGGACATAAGCTTAATAGTTTAAGCGTAAACTAAAGATTGGTTCCATGCTTAGGTCGTATGACATGTGTTATCATGCCCTCAGGAGAGACTTGATGTTAGACCTTCTTGTCTGGAGGATGAGGAGAAAGTTGGTCTTGGAGGCAGAAACCTCCATTAAAGGTAGAGACCTAGTACATCCTCTGAGGATGATGCTAACCCTAACCCTATGTGGTAGATAGAGAGAGATGGCATGATGAGTTAGAGGTCATGGTCGACCACATGCGTGGGTTGACATGCTTTTGGTTTTGGATACCTATGATAGTTTGAGCCATGTGAGGTTGGCTGACCTAGTACCTTTGGCGACCCAACCATGCGTAGGGATGTGCATGTTAGGGTGAAGGAGAACTCCTTCATTGATGAGGTTAGTGATGATCATATAGAAATCCTACGGGCTTGTATGAGCATGGCATAGTATGCAGCTAAAGTACATAAGTAGTGCTCGCAGTAGGTTGAAACCTAGGCCTGAAAGGGCATGTTGGGGAGCTTATGAGATAAGCATAAAGAGCTATGGATGATCTCAAGCAAACATAGGTTTCACCCATATAGGTGTATTCATGTGAGTTTGATCCACCTTAGAGAGAGAACCTCTAGTAGTGAGGTAGTTGTAGGGTTAGCTCTAGAGAGAGAGAGCAAGACTCAAGCAAGAAGGATAGAATCTTAGACTCTGGGATATGAGGAACCTTGAGAAGTTGAGTATGTTACAACCTAAGTAGATGGTTGTGGTTGCCTCGTGCATGGTCCTTGTGGTTCTTGGTTGCCTTTAGAGGAACTAAACCCTAGAAGAAGGATGAGGTTGTTTATACCTATGTGTAGATGATATTGATGCTTACCTTCTATGGATAGGATGAAGAGTTCCTTAGACCCTGAGGAGGTTTAGCAACAAGTTGTGAGGCCTTATACCTAGTTGGTTTTCCTTGAGAAGGACTCAACTATGAGGTGTTGCTCGAGTAAAAAGATAATAGGAAGTGCATGCCATACCTTATACATGCTTGGTTTGTGGTTAAAAGGTTGATCATGCAGTTGGACATCGCTTGCCGAAAAGTGAACCTAGGGTTCCTAGACCTAAGAGGGGAAGTAGTAGTACCTGGTGCACCTGATGCTCATGATGAGAATTGAGTTTCTATAGATTCGAGCATGTCACCCCTCATGGTTAGTGGAAAAGGAAACCCCTTGGTTGAAAGTATGTTCTTGATGAACCCCTCACCTATAGATTGGTGATAGGTGCATGTCTGATCTTGAGGGATGTGAAGAAGTATGAAAGACCAAGGAGACCTAGCATGGTTTAGTAGGTGGTCTTCTTGTTAGATACGTGCCTTAGTAGCTTGTTGGGGATAAGCATGCTCATGTTGATGTAAACCCTGGACGTAGGGACATTTGTGACCTTTGTTTCTATCAAGAGATAGTTTTTCCCATCCTGGGGAGGGACCCTTATGTAGGGTGAGTAAAGCTTTTGTTTAGGTTTGAGGTAACCTAAAGAGGTTTCTCATATGAGCTTGATGAGCTAAGTGGAGAACCGATAGTATGAGAATGAACCTTTAGACCCATAGATGACCATCTCTAAGGGCATGTTGATGTGTTACCATGGAGGTAACCGGTATGGGGCTTGACCAAGGTAGGTCGCCATAATCCCTACGAGAGGATGTAAGTCAGACCACAAATGTTGAGAGACATGATGGAGACTTGGGTAAGGTTTCAAGATGGATATGTACTATGTGAGAATCCTAAGTCTATCCTAGGATCGGGTAGAGATAAGACTGATGAGAGTAGGTGTTACCTAAATCCCTAGTTGCACATGACCATAGGGTCGGGAGGTAACAACTATCATTGTCTGAGGGCCATGGGTTAGGAGATTGATAACCTTCATGAACTCATGGGACGCAAAGGGAAAATAAGGAGGGCACTCTCTGATGCATAAGGTAAGAGGGATGACCCTAAAGTACCGACACTCTACAGACCTAGAGGAGATGACCAAGGATTGTGTGGTGAGTCAAGTGGGTTCAAGACCGATTTTCCATGGAATTAAACCTAATGTAGAGATGTTCATGATGTAGGGATGTGTGATGCACGTTTCAATTTAGTTTTGAAGGTGTACTAGCAATGTGGGATGTACCATCTCTACTCTTGGAACAGGAAGAACTTTATGTTTGGACGACCTCCAAATGCTTATTTCCTCTTGTTATGGGAGTGAGAGATAGGACAGTACGCATGCCATACACCAAGGATAAAGATGATGTGAGTGGAAACGTTGCTATGATATATGAGGATAGGGATAGTAGTGTACCCTTGTGGAGAGTATGATATGTGGATGGTTTAAAAACACCAAGAGAACTGAGGTAGTCATCTTATAAGGATGTTCTTAACATGAGCTGTATGGAATTTATGAGTTATATGAGTTTGAGTTTGATAACCAAGAAGATGGTCTCTGAGTTTTCTTGATGAAGATAGACTGAAAGTATGGGATGAGATAATAAGTGGAATACATGGAGGTCTATGTCTTCACTATTACCTAGCACATAAAGATGAAAGGTGGTAATGGATGCTCTTATTGAGACGCAACAACCTAGTTTAGCTTGTGGAAAGGCTGGAAGAGGTGGTTAGGTGAACCCTGAGTTGATGAGATATATTGGGCTAACACTTAGATGTAATGAGATCTGTTGATCGATTTAGTGGTTGCTTGGTTAGCCAGCCTAGGGCTTGTTGTGATTAAAGGATGGTTGTAGAACATCAGATGCACTTCTCTAGAAAGAAGGTGATGAAACTCATGATTATAGTGTTTTAGGTTTCTAAGGAATTAACCTTGAGGAATCATGACATACATGAGATCATGATTTTAAGTTCACCATACACCGTGATACTTTTAAGATAGTAAGTGGTAGTAGTACTTTGGATGCCTAAGATGATGTTGCATGTGGCTTGTCACCATGCATGACAGGAGGTGAAGGACAAACAATAACCCATTGAGTTGATATAGAGGGTAAAGAGTCCCCAAGGGGGAATGGGAGTTCATCACTGTGGATGTTGTGGTAAGTCTCCCATGGACCGAGAAAGGTCAAGATGCAATATGGGTTACGGTAGATCACCTTACCTAGATGACATAATCTAAGAGAAAGAGAGAGTACTGTCAGGAGACAGATCCAGTTGAACTACATGTAAGAGAGATGGTTCAACTACACCATGATGCGAGTTCAAAGGTTCTTGAGTATGACCTAAAGATTCACTTCCATGCGGTTGAAGTAGGTACATGAAGAACTCGATGCTAGTATAGCTTATCACCCCTAACTAATGGTTAGCATGATCTAGACTAGAGGGTATGATGAGAGCATGTGTTCTCATTTACGGTGATACATGGGGACAATTCTCGTCCTATGAAAGTTGTGATGATAGCCACCATAGCCAGTATCAGGATGTAAGAAGCTCTATAAGGGAGGTTGTGTCGGTCACCACTTCATGAAGATGATGTCGGTGGAAAGACCTTGCGAAGGCCAGAGAGACCACAGTGAGGGCAGATGAAGTCACTTTGATCATGCGATGGCTGAGAAATCCCAAGGGTGACATGAGTCGTGAGCTGATGCAAAGCAGACTAACATGCAGTTCACTGTGGGAGAATATGTGATATGAAAAATCTGACCCCTATGAGCTATAGCTGACAAAGTTGAGTCCCCGATACATAGATACATTTGGGATGGATTGGTGGAGATGGTTATGTTTATCCTTACCATTCAGGATAACATGATGTATAATGTGTTCCACAAGTCTGGTCTAGAGCACTATGTGAGGTATCCAAGCCATGTGCTGAGCCATGAACCTATTTAGCTTTGAGAGAAGTTGAAATGTCCTAAGTCACCTATGAGGGTACGAGATACCAAGGTGAGAGAGAACTCAGATGTAAGAATATAAGATGATGAAGGTTCTTGGGAAGCACCATGGAGAGGGTAGAGCCACATGGGAGCCATGATGGACATGAGAAAGTCTTATCCTGAATTATTTATATGTTTGGTGGAATTTTGAGAGAAAAATTCCTATAAGAGGGGAAGGATGTTATTACCTCTTTTTTCTAAATAATGTAATGAGATGTATAATTCTCTTTTAATGATAAATGAAATAAATGGTTGATTTATTTGTTTGAATTGATGAATTTTGTGTGCAATATCCTTTTTGTTTAATGGGCTTTGTTGGCCATTGAGCCCAATTGAAAAGAAAAGAGAAATAAAAATAAAAGGATTTATCTAATAAAAAGAGATATATAAGAAAAGGATAAAAATAAGAGGAAAAAGGCAAGGGGATATTTCCCAATATGGGATTTCGTGCCTTTAGGGTTCTTTGAAGTCCAAGGAATTCAAGATGATAAGATAATGACAAAGGAAAAAGAAATATCAATTGAAATTGGGTTAATTAATGGATAACTTGGATGTGAAGGAAACACCCTTTTTCGTTGGAATTTGGGTTTCAAATTTAATATTCAATTAGATAATGCCAAGATGGAGTTTCCTCTAAATTTTGAGTGAAAAATATTAATCGAGGAGAGAGAAATAAATTTCCCAATTTTCCTTGTTAAAATCCTCTTTTTAACTCAATTTCAAAAAAAATTGAATTAAGGGAGCGATGTCAGCCATTGGATGCCCCGTGTGGTCCAGGGGATTACGGATCCAAGGGTGGCTGCTAATTGCCTACCCGAATTCACAGAAGGAAAGGGAGAGGGAAAAGGAATCCGAGTTTCTTGCACTAGGTGCTTTAATTTGATGAATTGATGAGTCCATCATCTTTGGGGGATTGTTCCGAAGAATATAGACCCTAATACTGAGTGCTATCGTTGATGAGGGGAGAAGTTCCCCAATCTACTGGACTCTCAGATCCAACCCTATATATAGGGAGGGTATTCGAGGGCACCAACATACCTAAAGCCTACCCTAAGCTCTTCAGAGAGCGACAACGAGACGATTGACGAGTTCAATTGGACGATCGACCCTGACCTTCCCCCTCTTGGACCTGTCAACCTTGCTGGAGAGCCGGAGGCTTACTGGTGGTGAAGGAATGAAGCTCGCCATCAATTGATAGGTTGGGCGAGATCGCAAAGGTCAGGCGGAGCTCCATGACCGATCAGTTTGATCATAGATGCATGAACGCCCAGAGTCAACCTTAGAGTTGACCGCAAGCTCACGGCAGGTTGCTTGTGTAAGGAAGAAGAAGACCTCATGGCAAATTACCAAAAGGCCCTCCCACACCTTCAGTTTAGGTAAGGGAAATGATGTCCTTTGGTTCCTTTAATCATGAGTGAGGTGCGTCTCTGTGGACCATTGGATTTCGCATGGTCCACTGGACCACGGATCAGATGGCCAACAATTTTCTAAAAATAACAGATAATCCAAGATCATGTTTTTCCTTGCAAAATTCATAGAAATTGCTAGGAAGCTCTAATGATGAAACTTAATATATGAAATTTGATTGAAAAAATACAAGGAATAAGATAAAAATAGTTTGAAATCCTAATTCCGTTTCTTTTTGCAAAAGTATATTATTTTGATAGAAAATGTATTAAAATTAGGTTAGAAACCCTAATTAAGACTAATGGATGGATTTATGAGGAATAATAGGTTAATTCGAGTAATATTAACCTGTTAAATGTTAATGTTGAGTCTTAACCTGGTTTAGTATGATAATTGCATGGTTTAGGGTTTTAAACCTAATATGGTGGTTAATACATTTAGAAACCCTAAATTAGGGTAAAAGAGGAGAAGATTGTACTTAATATGAAAATATGGATATATGTTGTCAAAAGATAATCCTAAGCCTGTTGGGAGAGAAACTTAAGGTTTATGAGTAATTTTGTATAATTAGGGTTTAAAGTAGTAAAAGTGAGGCAAAACCCTAATTGCATATGAAACCCTAGAAAGAGGAAGAAATCCTAAAAAGGAATATAAACCCTAAGAAGCAAGATGGTTTGGATAGATCTTGATAAAAAGGAATTATATGTTATTTCAGGATCCTTGTATTTGCATGATTGGATTTCTCTTATTGGTTGATTCTATCTCAAAGATCTGCAAAATAGGTATGTGGTTATTTATGGTTAACCGCTTTAGTTTCACAGAGATTTCTCATATGATTAATCGAATTGAATGCAATCTATATGTTTGGATGTTCATATATGCAAATCATAAAGTCACTATGATTATCACAATTAATATATACGTGTGTATTCTCACACCTACATGCCATCCTGATGTAAGATGCAATGAGATCAAGCCCAAGAGGGAAGACCATTGGGCACCATGAAGGGTGACGCCAGGCACCAAGATCAAGATGGAGAAGGTGGCCTATGATATTGCATGACTAATGGGCACCATGAAGGGTGACCCCAGGTACCAAGCTCAGGATGGAGAAGGTGTCCTTAAGTCTATTGCAAAAGAGAAACCCTAAAGAGGGTATTCTAGCACACAAATCTATTACCATTAATATTTTAATTATATATATATTGTACTTCATATTTATGTGTAATTTAATAAATTTATAGAGTCATATGTATAATGGAGGTAGATAATTGTTATAATTGGTGGAATCATTTATGTTATATGTACATTTTATTGACTTGTTTCATGGCAATCTCGAATACAAACACACAACAATTACAAAATGGAAGATAAATGATTCATCTGAGAGTTGAATTTATTACCATAAGTGACATATTATGCACAAACTGATGGATGTAGTTACTAAGAGATGATAATATTAAGAAAATTAAAAATGTGAAAATAAATTAGAAAGACATTAAAGAGAAAAAGAAAGTCAAAATATATGATAACATTGTTACTTTTAGGTCTTTCTGCATAATTATTCAAATATTTTACCATCCTCCCACACAAAAAGTTTTGACTTCCCCCCTCTCTCAGAAAATGTATCAATTCCATTAAACTATAAATGTTATTTTATTTTTCTCTCTTTACAAAGAAATATATAGAGGAAAAAGCACAACTTACATGCTTGAGATAAAGATATTGACTTGATACGAGAGACAAAGACTTAAGGATCCATTTTAAACATGACAATGTAGTTTGGAAAAAAATTAGTGAGGGACTTAATACATTTTAGAAGAGGATGATGTTTGAACTTTGAATGAGAAAATATATGTGTAGTTGATGAAGAATATATTTGTGTTAACTAGTTTTTCCAAAACATTAAGACATACATTCACATGAACAAAAAAACTTGATTTTTTTATTATGTAAAATGAACATGACATTATTAATTCATATTTCTATATTGTTATTTTATTTATTGTGTACATTTTCTTGACAAATTTTATTTATAATAATATTAAGATAAATGAATAATTTATTCCCAATGTGTTGTGGTGTGGTGCGGTTAACTGTGGTTTTTTTAGTGGTATGGAGATGGTTTCTCATATCAAACACCAAAGTAGATATGGTGTGGACATGGTCTTTGATTTTCAACTGTGGTGCAGTTATGGTTGAGGCATAAATTGCACCATATCCGCACCACTGCTATCCCTGATACCTACCGCTGGGTGGAAGACAATAACACCCGAAACATAGGAAATAAGATAAAGATCAAAGAAGGCTGAGTATGTACATAAATAAACAATTTGGACACTGTATTGGATTATAAGTGCAAATGAGATGTTACCATAGGATGGGGATATAATTTGGTAAGTTGAAAGAAAATATAATTAGAGAAATGAGGCATACTAAATATAGAATACATGCATGGAGACAATATCTTACATATCAGTTAACCACAATTTCAATTTAAAACAATAAGATTTTTCATGCATAAGAATTTTAGACTAAACATACCTAAAACATGGCCATAATATCATAGGATCATGGCCTAACATAAATAAGGGTGGAAACGCACATCCTACATAGAATATACATGCCCTTTATAAGTATGGCTGTACATAAATACCACTATCCTAGATATTCTAGTCAAATGCAAAACATGCATAAATAGACTAGTAAGACTATCATATTACTCAATTTCTCATATAAATACGATCAAAGAGGGAGGGGTCTAAGAACCCATTATGAACAAAAAAGTAACAAACACATGAATACAGTGAATTGAGATTAGGAAATATGAATATTCAAGAAAATGAATTTCCACTAGAGTCAACAATTCAGGAGATGCCTCATTAAATGAATGTAGATTTCTATCAAATAATTCCTAAAACAAAATAGAGGATGTACACATTTCTTAGTCTAGACTTAAATGTCTAAAAGTACTGCTATAGTTAGGGTTCATACTCTTCATCACCTAATGATAATAATTTTTCATAGTGATTGTTAGTTGTTATATTCAATCCATCAAACTCTAAAAGTGACCTAACTAAAGGGATCTGATCTATACCCTAAAAACCATACCACTAATTAGTCAAACTTTTAGATTTTGAAAATATACATATATGTCCCAGTCTGACATTCTAGTAATTTACTTGGATTACACAACTTACTTCATTATTAATGATTTAGTAAAGAAACTCATGAATGTCCAATTTTCCCATGCATAAAGCCCAATGAGAACCATGTGTTACAAGGCCAAATCATGAAACCAATGTTTAGAACCTCACGGTCTAGTTGAGTCAATAAGAAAAAAAGTTGGTTTTACCCTCAATATTGAGAAAAGACTGTAGGGCAAAATAGAAGGTTTACAAGGACAATTGTATCTCCCAATTCGAACCATGACTGCAACTCCAGGAACCCAACACTAGCCATCATGATATCCATTCATCCTCATATATTGGATTCAATCCTAGTGTGTTCTCAAATAGCAACGTTCATGGCCAGCCCAAGATCAAGATGCGAAGATGCTAGAGCAGGTAGGTAGGACCTCTAGCAAGATTGGGATGTAGAAAAAACCCATCAATGTGGTGGAATAGGGATAAGAATCCTACAAAGATGGAAAGGACAATGAGACACCTAGGCAAAGGCGCTTAGTGACAAAAAATCTCAAAGTAAGTTATCAAGTGTCTCAAACACCATCATCTATAAAACCACATGTAATAAATCATCATCGTTTATAAGATAATAACATTCTATGATGTTTGTCCAGGATCCCTCAAAGGTAGTTTAGAACACACCCAATATGCGGGGACCTTGAGGTGTCCTTTCCATAGAATGGTGGCAGAGAAGAGAGAAATACTCATAGGGGAAGGAATGGGGTAGAATTCATGACAAATGGAAATCATAGAAAGAAATGGGGTGTTGCATAGATGGTTACCATATTGAAAATTGAGAACAAGAGGTGTGTGTAGGTGTGGTGGGGATTTGATGGTTTGAGATGAAGCTCACTTTGGGATGGCACATGTCCCTACTAGGTAAATATATTTTTCTAGGTTGTGTAATGACAGTCAAGTGGTGTTTCTGAGTTCCTTCATTGATGTAGACTTTGCAAGAGAGGCAAGACGATGCTTCAACATACATTAGTAGAGAAAGTGTATATGGGCATTTTTGATGTGTTCTAATTATAAAAAAAAACAAAAAAGCTAGGGTTTAACAAGTGCAAACTGTAAAAGGGAAATGAGTAGTGAATAAATCAAAAAAATTGAGCTACCAGCGGAAGAGAACAAAATGGTGGAAGAATTGTTCACATTGTTAGTGTAATGCCCACATGAGGAAGTGGAGGAAGGAGATGAAATGAAACCCTTCTGATCCAGTGGGTCGTGCTTGGAAGCCACATGATTGCGTGATCAACAACGTACCCATAGAACATCTCATAAAAGCCCAACGTTAGTCAAATGAAGCGTGACAATGTATTAATTCAGCTATAAAAGCCCAACGTTAGTCATATGTATTCAATTATGATTGGGACTATAGTTTAGTATTATTGTTCATCAATTTCCCATTATTCAATTATTAGGGTTATTACATCCCAAGAATTCATGTCCATGGGACTAATGAGTCACTTAGGTTTAAAATATCCCAACAAGGACTAAGCTATTATAGAACAAGGAAATATAGATACAAAAAAGGCATCATAATCAAAAATAGTCAAAAAAGAGGAAAAAGGAGATTGGATAACAACATATTGGAATAGGGGTCTAGAAGAAAGGATGATTAACCTATATGCCTAGAGTTGGGTATGTTACAACACTCCACCTCTTAAAGAGGATTTCATCCCCAAAATCCATCTATCACTATCTAGGTATACTAAGTTGTACTTCTAAATGAATCTAAGTATTTCTAATTCACTTACTATAGTGGATCATACAATACACCCCATCTTGCTCTGATAGTATATTCTTGAGGTGGGAGTATACATGACACAAATCATGTTATCATTTAGTCTTCTCACAATCAATGTCGAGCTAGGGATTTTCCAATAATATGTAGGATTGTGGTATGGTCTATAATAGAGTTGATTGTAAAAGAATGATCCATGTAGTTGACATTAACATAGTTGGTATTGAGGCTTAGTTGATGATGATTATTCATTATCATAACTTACACTTTTATGGTGATTTCACCATTCACTTAACATGGTCAATATCACTTTATGCCATTGGGGAGGTGGCAACATTTGGTTGGGAAGCCTCTGGACATGGATATGAAAACTCCCCCTCTAGAGAGGCTTTTGATTTATTTGCATGATGTGTTCACTAGTTTTTCTCTCTCCTTATTTTCCATCACCTAAGCGTAAATGATCACTTTGTTTTTTATGATTAAGTTTCCATTGGGATCACTGATATTGTAACAACTAAGCTGGCATACTAGATTAGTTTAGGGAAGACAACCTCAACATAAACTATCATGTTTCTATTGTAAATACTAGTATTATTATTTTATTTTATGAATATCACTTCACTTTTTATTAATATTAGATGTACATGTACTATTCATATGTAACATGCATATGTGTATTTATTTCATTTCAGGATTAGGGTTATCAATAAGTATAATATATCCATGGATTTTACCCAAGGGAATTAATTATCTATTGCATAATGTCCAAACCATTTCATATAGTCTGTTAGGAAGATTAGGGTGAAGGTATAAGATTAAGAATTTTTTTTTTGCAAAAAAGGTTACCATTCACATATGAGAATTTTAGTGTATTGTATAGCCTTCACTTTGTTGAAGTAGCATCAAGCAACCTCCTTTCAACAACCTCCAACCCTAGGAGTAGTCAAGGAGAACAAAATACAATATAGAAGAAATAGATTGGAAGAAAGAAATACTTAACCAATCAAGTACAACACTTTGATCCTATATCAATCATTTAGATCTCCTACTCACTTTGGATGGATGTGGCTATATGTGGTGGCTAGGGGATTGTAACTATGGGACACAATTGTAGAGCACAAAGAAGAATATGGCAAGTGAATTCTAGCTTTGTTGCTCTCAATAGTGAATGTTCAAGTGTAGCTTATATATTTTAGGTGTCCTAAGGCATCTCCTATTTATAGTAATGGTTTGAAAGTATCTAGATACGTTGTAGGGAGTGTCTAGAGTGTTCTTAGTGCTTAACTAGATGTTAGGTATACATTAGTTGGCTAGGAATTGCTGGTTTGTTCGTGCTTAAAAAGAACAATCCAGAACCCTTCTCAGTCGACAATTTGGTCAACCAAATTGTATATCGATCGATATGTTCTTTGATTGGGCCCATGTTTAAGGTGAAGGTATTACAATGTCTATTTCCGAATCCCAACTACCAACCACTCAGTCTAATGGTCACAAGCTTTAGACCGTTGCTTACTCGATCAAGATTATTTTTGACCAAAGACTGTTTTGGAGCAAAATTATGTAAGTTGTTGAACAGTTGTCACAAGTTTGACCGCGGTGGTTCTTGATTGACAAGAACATTGACTAAGGTATCTTGATTGACTAGTTCTTCAACTGAGGGCATCCCTATTTCAGACTTTTGAATTCTACTAAGTGTGTGTTTCAATGTGTGTTGGTGACTCTAACTTTTGGGGGAAACCTATCTAAGGGTTATAAGTGATAAGGGAAGATATAACACTTGGTTTACATGATGTCTAGGTAGTTATACATTATATTTTTATACAAGTGTTTAAATTTGAGTACAATCATGAACATTTGAACAATTAAGCGTATTTGATCTTCAATTTGCATTGATCTTCATCTTTCCACTTAGTATGATCTCCTTATTTCCTTGAATTTTGAAATACTCAAGTAGCAGGTTAGATCCACAAGAATGAAATGTTTGTCATAATCAAAACAAAGGGTATGCTAATGTCCAATTTAGTCAACAATCTCCCCCTTTTTGAAGATGACAAACATTCCTAAAATATAAGCAAAATATTCAAAATTAAATTAGTTTTATACCTGTAATATACTTGAGATGAATAGAATCTTCTGATCTCATAAAATGTGTGCTAATATGCCTAAATAGATATGGAACATGGTATCCATCTCTTAAGCAATGTAGCACCAATTAATGTCAAGCCAAGAGATCAAAAACTCATGACAAGATTTTACATTATTTTGCTTTATTTTATTTCTCCCCCTTTGTCATTTCAAAAAGATAATCATACATGTAAGTCAATAAGACTCCCCATTAATTGATTACTCTCCCTTAATTGTTTACTTCATAAGGAATGTCAAATTTAGCCACAATTCAAAAACTAAGATTAATTTCTCAACCAATTACAAGGGATGTTAAGCCTTGAAATGGTATACAATTCCTTTAGGCTCATGGTTCGATGAATGTATTTTTATATTAATTTCTCAACCATTTACAAGGGATGTTAAGCCCTGAAATGATATGAGATTCCTTTAGGCTCATAGTGGAATCAATAAATGTATCTCTAACCAAATACAAGGAATATTAAGCCCTAATTGGTGTAGATAATTCAATTAAGAGCAAGATATATATTATATTCAAGAATTTTGTGTGTCTCCCCTTCCATAAAAAAGTGAGCTTAAAGATACTAAGGTATTTCAAATCATAATATTTTAAAATCAATTAATTTAGTAAGATTGTGAGTCAATTTTTAAAAGCAATCTGGTTTCTTACAAAAGATTTCTCTTATTATAAGTATTTAACATGATAAGCAACTTACCGATTAATATACAAATGTTGGGTGCATGTTCATGTATTGATTTACAAATAAACATTTTTTCAGGCTTATTTTCAGTTGACCATGACTTTGATGGGGCGCCCCTTGGTTGAACTGCTTTTCAACCGAGAGGCATTTATGTAGATATCCCATTAATGCAACTTTATTCTTAGAATGAACCAAGATGTAACATTTTCTTTTATTAGCATAAATGACCAATCAGCCTTATGCATTTTTACATCCATTTGATGATGTCAAGTCTTAGCCAATGATTCATAAATTGTATCTAAATATATTTCTTCTCATTAAATCCTAATGTTACTCCATCATGCCCATATTGATTTTTGGAAATTGGTAAGTATATTGCCAAAAAACGAAACCAGATAGCTACACTATCATGTACAACTTACAAAAAAGTGTGGAGTATACGGGGTGTGCTCTACAAAAACCCCCAGTATAACCTAGCTGTGGGACTCATGCCCTTACACAGGCCTCTCTTGGCCTTGAAATCCAGCTCCAAGTCTATTTTGACAAAATGGAAAATGTCCCTAGTATTAGCGCGCCCATGGACACTATGGTTTCGTGCTTTCTAGATGTTAAAGCAAATGTTGGTACAATAAAGTCCAACAAATCTCTCCTCATATCTATTTGTTACATTGTTTTTCAGCTATTCTATCATATCTTCAAAATTGGCAGCTACAAGTTGGCCCCATCCATTTTTCAGCCACAACAACGCCCACACGTACTTAGCCTTGGAGCATTCAAAGAATAGGTGTGCGCACGTCTCCTCCTCTTCACAGAATTGACATTTCGGATTAACAAGGATCCCCCATCTTACAAGTCTGTCCTTTGTTAGGTGTTTCCCAATAATAGCCTTGTAACACGCCACACTCCATTTAGGGACGTGGCCTTTGCCCCATAGCAGACTAAACTAGGGAACAGGAGCCCCCCGAGCCGTGTAAATCCACAGTTTTTGTTGGCTAACCAGTGAGTGACAGCCGTTGCCATACCCACATTATAAGTGCTCTGTTTGGCTCCACGCCCGGACTAGGCCATCCCAAATCCTCGACGCATGGTTCTGGGCTATAGGCATGCTTCCATATCTGGACTTCATCAACCTCACCCAGACCCCCTCTTATTCAGTGAGAAATATGTGGAGTCTACGTTGGTTGCTTTGGAAAACCAAGTCTTCGACCTTCATCAAGTTGAGACCTCCTTCTTTATAAGATTTGGTCATGGTATCCCATGTGATGCCCCTAGCCTTACCACACCATATGAAGCTCGTGATCATTCTGGTAATGTTGTTGATGGTAGGATTGGGTAGGATGCACATCTCACACCAGAACCTCACCATGGCTTGGATCACAGATCTAGTGAGAAGAAGACGCCCCACCATCAACATACGGATACTTGACCAGCCCGCGATCTTAAGTCTCACTCTGTCAAGACACATGTGGAAGTCCTTCGAGTATCCTCTGCTTCCTGCAATGGGCACACCTAAGTACCTGGAAGGCAATATGCCTACTTGTATACCCATGGCTTCCTTCATTCTACCCCTCCTGGGATCGCATGATTTCTAGAGAAAGATTCATGACTTGATGTCACTGATATAGAGCCCCGTTGACATGCCGAACCTCAGGAGCAGCTTCTTGTACTCCCTCAGTCACTTCGCATGGCTTGTTGAGAACAACATCACATCATCTGTGAAAATGAGGTGGGTTTTCACTTTGATTCCCTTAATCTTGTAGGGTCTTATGATCTATCTTTCCTCTATGTCCTTGATCATGGTGGAGAGTCCTTCCATGGCTAGGGTGAAGAGAAGGGGTCCCCCTGTCTTAGTCCGTTTGAGGCTCTAAACAAGCCCACAGGGCCCCCATTGAGCAGGACGGAGAATGAGGTTGTAGTGATGCATTGCTTGATCAGCTCTATCCATCTGACATTAAACCCCATTCCCAACATGATCCTCCATAGGGTGTCCCATCTGAGATGGTCGTATGCCTTTGTAAGGTCAATCTTGATACATGCTTTAACATTCACATTCTAGTTGTTGAAACCCATTAGGAATTCGGCTGCGAGCAAGGAGCAGTCTACAATCTTGCACCCTTCTATAAATGCACATTGTTCTTCGGACACAATCTTAGGAAGCCACTTCTTGAGTCTGCAGGCAAGAATTTTTGCCCATATCTTGTACACCATGGAGCAGAAAGATATGGGTCTGTAGTCACTGATCATCCTATGCCCCTCCACCTTTGGAATTAACTTGATGAAAGTATGGTTAGTAGCTCGGACCATATTGCCTCCCTGATAAAGACACCGCATGACCTTTACTAGATCATCTTTGGTATGATCCCATAGAGCTTGATATAACTTGCTGTTCATTCCATCAGGCCCTGGCGCCTTGGAAGGACTGATGGAGAATAGGGCATGCCTAACCTCCTCCTCCGTTACCTCTCTGCACATGTCTTCATTTATTTCTGTTGTGACCACCTCCCTAGGGTAGATGCTGCCATCAATTCTACTGCTGTGGTTCTCTCCCTGATTATAAAGCTGCTGAAAGAAATTGGTGATGTGGGCAGATAAATCTTCCCTATTCTCGGCCACTTCTCCTTGCTCATTTATGAGTTGATGTACCGTCTCCTTCATTTCCTTTTTCTGGATAGCAGAGTGATATAGTCTAGTGTTTAGATATCCATCATCAATCCACTGAATTATGCTCCTTTGCCACAATTGCACTTCCTCGGCCTTGAGGAGTCTTATGAGCTTGATCTCGGCCTGGTTCGAATTCTTTGCTTTGCCCTCATTACCAGGTTCATCTCTAGCTTCCACCGCTGCTTCCTCAAACTCCTCTTTAGCTGTAGCTATTCTGTTCTTCAGGTTTATGACTTCTTTGGCCCACTGTCTCAACACCTTTTTAGCATTTTGGGTCTTCTTCATGACCACGAACAAAGGATTGCCTTCAACCTGCAAGTCCCAGGTTTCCTTGGCCACTCTCTCAAAACCATACCAATAACACCACCAATTATAGAACCTGAACGGTTTGATGATGGTTGGAATGCTCACAAGATCCATTCTCATCCAACAATGATCACTGAGGGGGTCATCACCATACTTGATGAAGGAGTGGGGCCAAACCTTCAACCAGGCCGAGTTTACAAAACCTCTGTCAAGCACACTAGTGATGTGCCTACGCCCCTCCTATTTATTCGACCATGAAGTCCTTCCTCTGACTGTGCTCAGATCCACCAAGCCTGCCTCATCCGTGGTACTATTGAAAGCATCCATAACCCGATCGTATACTAGAAGGCCACCATACTTCTCATGTGATCTCCTGATGTTTTTGAAATGACCCCAAACAATCCAGGGTTCTTCCTCTTGGGACATAGCTCTGATCATCCTATGCCCCTCCACCTTTGGAATTAACTTGATGAAAGTATGGTTAGTAGCTCGGACCATATTGCCCCCCTGATAAAGACACCGCATGACCTTTACTAGATCATCTTTGGTATGATCCCATAGAGCTTGATATAACTTGCTGTTCATTCCATCAGGCCCTGGCGCCTTGGAAGGACTGATGGAGAATAGGGCATGCCTAACCTCCTCCTCCGTTACCTCTCTGCACATGTCTTCATTTATTTCTGTTGTGACCACCTCCCTAGGGTAGATGCTGCCATCAATGCTACTGCTATGGTTCTCTCCCTGATTGTAAAGCTGCTGAAAGAAATTGGTGATGTGGGCAGATAAATCTTCCCTATTCTCGGCCACTTCTCCTTGCTCATTTATGAGTTGATGTACCGTCTCCTTCATTTCCTTTTTCTGGATAGCAGAGTGATATAGTCTAGTGTTTAGATATCCATCATCAATCCACTGAATCATGCTCCTTTGCCACAATTGCACTTCCTCGGCCTTGAGGAGTCTTATGAGCTTGATCTCGGCCTGGTTCGAATTCTTTGCTTTGCCCTCATTACCAGGTTCATCTCTAGCTTCCACCGCTGCTTCCTCAAACTCCTCTTTAGCTGTAGCTATTCTGTTCTTCAGGTTTATGACTTCTTTGGCCCACTGTCTCAACACCTTTTTAGCATTTTGGGTCTTCTTCATGACCACGAACAAAGGATTGCCTTCAACCTGCAAGTCCCAGGTTTCCTTGGCCACTCTCTCAAAACCATACCAATAACACCACCAATTATAGAACCTGAACGGTTTGATGATGGTTGGAATGCTCACAAGATCCATTCTCATCCAACAATGATCACTGAGGGGGTCATCACCATACTTGATGAAGGAGTGGGGCCAAACCTTCAACCAGGCCGAGTTTACAAAACCTCTGTCAAGCACACTAGTTATGTGCCTACGCCCCTCCTATTTATTCGACCATGAAGTCCTTCCTCTGACTGTGCTCAGATCCACCAAGCCTGCCTCATCCGTGGTACTATTGAAAGCATCCATAACCCGATCGTATACTAGAAGGCCACCATACTTCTCATGTGATCTCCTGATGTTTTTGAAATGACCCCAAACAATCCAGGGTTCTTCCTCTTGGGACATAGCTCTGATGTTCTCCCACATTCTCTTCCTGTCAACCTCCAGATTTTCACCATAGACCCCCGAAGCTATAAAAGCCATCCCTCTGTGGTTACAACAGCTCAGGGTAACCACTTGGTCTGAGGTGTTAATCTCCTCAACATCCCAGACTCGCAAATCCCATCCCACCACAATGCGCACTCCGTCTCTGTGCTCCAGGTTCGACAAGGAGGACCAGCCCACAGGAAAGAGGGAGGCGATGCAGCCAGTGATAGTTCTTCTAATTATCATTTCATAGAAGAAGACCATGGTTACCTATTCCCGCACTATGATGCTCCTTAGCCTCCTTTGCTTATCAGCCAGGGAGGCTCCTCACACATTCCATGTGAGGATGGACATCTATGTCCGGTTGGAGCCGCTCCCTTCTACAGAGCCGCTCCCATTCTTCTTCTTCTTATTTGTGCTGTAGGTAGCTCTGGGGCTCCTGCTCTTGACATTAGTGTCGACCTCTGTCATCTCCTCTTCACCCTGAATCGCCAGGGCTTCGAATTGGTTTGTTTTTGCCGCTGACGCCGTTGCCCTAGGGTCCCTGGACATGGGATCGCCTCCTCCATCTTCTGTCTCTATTGGCGTGATCTTGGTGGTATCGACCTCCGTTGCTTCCCTTTCTCTGTAGGGCATATTTTTAGACACCCCCTCGTCACCTCCTTGTGAGGGCACCTCCCCCAAGGTAACAACCTCGACCATCACCACCAAGTTTGGGTTGGAGGCTACCACAGTTGCTGCTTCTTTCCTTCTTCCTTGTGCAACTGGGCCCTTTGACTTGCCCCATTTATATCTGCCTTGCACAGGATCGGGGACGATAGGTGGTGAAGCAGAGTTCGCGCACCTGTCCCCCGGGCAGTGCCCTGTCTCGTATCCAAAGACACAGCAGGTGGAGCAACGATCTGGAATCACGTCGTACTTCACCCTCACTTCCCACTCCTCACCGTTCGGTAGTTCGATCATGACCTCTGATGGTGGCTTCTCCGCGGCTGATATGTCGACGCAGAACTGCACACACCCCATGGTAGTGCCGTTGGCTTTCCTGTTGTATGCCCTGGGGGTACCTATGACATTCGCAATCAGGGCGATAGCTCGAGGTGTCCAATGCATCCCAATGTCAGGAAGCGACACCCAGACCGGGGCCGAGGTGAACGCTACGCGTCTGGTGTCTGCTTCCCTGGTCCACTTTCAAACCAACACCAGCTGGTCGTCGAAAAACCAAGGACCTCGCAACATTTCTCGATTGAGGTCAGCTTCAGAGATGAACCTCGCCAAGTAAAGTCCGCCGTCGAGGGTGAAATGCTCGAGCTCGCCTTTCAGATGCCAAGTCCTAAGCATCCATCCTCGCAGCTGGATCGGGTTGCTCTTCTTGTCGAGGATCTGAATAATTGCTGAGTGCTTGTAATAGTCTTCCATTTCTCACATGATAGACTCTATCATCTTCATCCATTTCCTCGAATCCCCTTTCTTCAAGAAAGGGGTCTTTGGATCTTCCTGAGCCGCGCCTTTGAAAGTGGGGAGAGGTCCGGCCACTGCTCGCACCCAGGCACCCGCCACCGTTACATCTGCCTTTGGCACAAACTAGCCCTCTTCTTCAGGGGGAGGAGTAGGGCGATCACCCCCAATCGCCATAGTTGCCGCTCCGCCATAAACTCTTCTCTCTCATTACCATCATGCCCATATAGTTCCAATGTTTTTATTTTAGTTCTAGGAGCTTCATTTTTTTATTAGACTCATTTGTCCAATAATTAAATCTTTTAGGATATGATTAAGACTTGTTGTGTATAATCATTATTCATACTTATAAACCTTAGATTCTTCGTTTTGATTATTTCAAAATAAAGCCTTTTCGTGACAAAATCAATTTTATCTAACTTCTATTTGTCTAGATTACACAAATTTCAGATTTATCACAAAAAATTTGCTAATGATTCAAAGCAATTTTCTTGTGTGGATAATATTTTTAAGCCATGACCAATTTATTTTTGCATTATTGTCCATAGTGTTAAAAAGTTTACAATTTCCTTTATCAACAACTTTGATGTTTTTCTATGAATCATAACCATTGTTATATCACTTATGATGTAGTTCTTTGACACATAGCACATTTAAAATTTGTATCAACATCACTTATGCCAATAGTTTTACCTTTGAAATTTGCTTCACATGTGAACAATAATTTTACCTTTTCTCCAAGTGTGTGAAAATCTTCTTGTTTCATGTGCCTTTTAGAGTAGTTTTATTAGACCATCCAAACCTAAAAAGTATGAAAGTTTTGGTCCCATATAGTGGTCTTTTTGTTTAGGAGCATTACTATAAATATTTTATCATTTGAACTATTTGGAACAATTTAATATGAAGAGTTTAGTACAGATTTGGGTCACCAAATTTAATTGCAATTGAATAAATTTATTTTCAATAAGTTGTTCTGACATAACTATCTTCGGTAATTTAATTCTTCGACCGAAAGCATTTTCGATCGAGCTATTTGTCGATCAAAAATATTTTCCAGTAAAACAATGTTGATAGAACTACCATCGGTTAATCTTTTATTCGACTGGAAGAGTTCTCGGTCAAGCATTTTGTCCACCGAGATAAAGTTCTTTGCGATTTCAGTATAACCAACATTTCTAATGTAAACATATCATTCCATTATTTTTGGATATCAGTATTAAGCACACAAAATATACAAAGATATACATGTTTAGGCTTAATTCAGTTGAGATAAGACATTATAAATTTCAAAGTGAAACTTAGGTCAAATCTCAAGTGTTATAACTAACATTTTTAAGTTGGGGGTTTTGAAAACCAAACCAATTCAACATCCTTTTTCTTTTATGGACAAGAAAATGAATAATGTCCAAGGTGTAAACAGTATTGACAGCAAACAGAATCAATTTCGTTTCTCTTCTTAGTTGTATTGTCTTTGGGCACATACATGACCTTGGGTTTGGGTTTTTGAGTCTTTTTAGTTCTAGGGTTTTGATAGGATTTATCTTTGGCCACATAACTTAGTATTCTCCTCCAAATTTGACCAGAATAGTCTTTTAGGGTTTTATCAAGAATGCCTTTGTTTTTCAAGATACTAATATCCTTTTGCAAATTAGCAATTTATTCCATTCTCTTTTTATGTCTAACTTTTCTTGGTCTAGATTATATAACAAATTATCTCTTTTTTTGACAATAGCATCATAATCTGAATGAGTACAAAGAATAGGTTGAGTTTGAAAATCATTTATCTTGGCAAGAAATTCAACCTTTTCTTGACAAAGAAAATTATTGTTAGTTTCTAGAGCAAGCAGCTTAATATTGCAACCATTGATAGATGATTTCAAAGTAGCTTTTTTGGACATAAAACTTTCCTTTTCAAAAGTAAGATAATTCAACTTAGCATACAAATATTCATTAGTTTTTGTAAGCCGTTTTCAATTCTTTTTGCAATCAACATATTTATCATGTAATTCTTCAATACTTATGACTAACTCTTCTTTAGATAAATCAAGAAGACTTACCTCATTTTCTTCTTCATTTTTTGTTGCTATGAAACATCTTACCGTGTCTTTTTTGGTCATGAGACATTCCACTTCCTCCTCACTCTTGCTATCATCATTTGAGTCATCCCAAGCTGCTTTGTAGACTTTTTCTTTCTTCTTGAGAGAAGATTTCTTTCCCTTTGGGACACTCATTTTTTAAATGTCCCTTCTTACCACATTCAAAGCACCAAAGGGAAGAAGAAGAAGCATAAGAATTTTTGTTAGTTTTATACCTTCTATATTGCTTACCATTTACAATGAGTGCCTCTTCTTCACTGTCTTCTCCACTTGTTTCATTGCTTTCTTTAGTTTATGCCCTAAAAGCAATGTCCTTCCTTTTCTCCTTCTTGTGTTCTGGTTCCAATATTTCCTCTTCTTCAAGAGTTACCTCATGAGTCTCTAGATTGCCAATGATCCGCTTCATCCTCATTGTGGTGAGATCATTAGCTTCTTCAATGCCTGCCACCTTTGGCTTGTATCTTGAAGGTAACGATTTAAGAATTTTGGACACTTGATCTTGTCCACTTATATATTTGCCTAATGCACTTAAACTATTAATAATGGAATAAAATCTTGTAAACATTTCACTAATAGATTCATTAGGTAGCATATGAAATTGTTCAAACTTTTCTTTAAGCATATTAATTTTGGTGTTTTTAACTTGGGTAGTGCCTTCATGTATTACAAATAGTTTATGCCATATATCATAAGCTGTATCACATGAAGATATTCTATTAAACCCACCTACTAAAATAGAACAATATAAAATGCTTACTTCCTTTGCATTGAACTCGCTTTACTAGTATTTGGATCCCATGTTGCATATTTCTTCATTGGAAGTACATAGGGTGTAGATACCATTCTCCAAAGGTCCAGGCTTATCCCTTGGAAGTAAAATTGCACCCTTCTCTTCCAATAAGTGTAGTTTATTCCATTAAAGGGTGGTGTCCAACTCACGTAGGTTCCTTCAAGGTTGAGGTTGCTCAACATGTTGTCCCCCATTCTTCAAGACTTGTTATGGCTCCTTGAATACCTACTCTTATACCAATTGAAAGATCAGAGGGGAGGGGTGAATAGAGCTTTTTAGATAATTTAAAGTTAATAAAAACAATCAAAGAACTCAACCAAAGGAGGGGGAAACAAGGAACTTGGATGTAGAGTGGTTCCTATGTTTGAAATCAAAGGTAGTCAGTCCACTACCCAATTTTTTCCAATTGGGATTTTGAAAGTGATTATTTTATTACCTAGAAAGGATGTTACATAAAATACAATCACCTTACACTGGAAGTAGACTTAACCCCCTTGAAGCAACCTTCTTGAAGCAACCACAAGCAATCCTCAGAGCAGCCTTCACCACCTTGAAGTAGCTCCACTACCTTGAGATAGCCTTCACCTAGAAGTAGCTCCAATCTCCTTTGAAGCAACCTTCTTGAATTAATCTCAAGAACAACTTGGAGCAACCTTCAGTTTGTTGAAGTAGCACCAAACAACCTCCTCTCAACAACCTCCAACCCTATGAATAGTCAAGGAGAACAAAATAAAATATAGAAGAAATAGATTGGAAGAAAGAAATACTTAATCAATCAAGTACAACATCGATCCTATATCAATCGTTTAGATCTCCTATCCACTTTGGATGGACGTGGCTATATGTGGTGGCTAGGAGATTTTAAGTATAGGAAACAATTGTAGAGCACAAGGAAGAAGATGTCAAGTGAATTCTAGCTTTGTTGCTCTCAATAGTGAATGTTGAAGTGTAGCTTATATATTTTAGGTGTCCTCGGGCTTCTCCTATTTATAGGAATGGTTTGAAAGTGTCTAGGGACGTTATAGGGAGTTTCTAGAGTGTTATTAGTGCTTAAATAGCCATTAGGTATACATTAGTTGTCTAGCAATTGCTAATTTGTTCGTGCTTGAAAAGAACAATCTAGAACCTTGGTTAGTTGTCAATTTGGTCGACAAAACTGTTTCTCGGTCAAGATGTTCTTTGACTGAGTCTGGGTTTAAGGAAAAGGTATTGCAACGTCTATTTCTAACTCCCAACTACCAACCACTCAGTCTAATGGTCACAAGCTTTAGACCGTTGCTTACTTGGTCAAGATTATTTTCGACCAAAGATTGTTTTGGAGCACAATTATGTAAGTTGTTGAACAATGCTCACAAGTTTGACCGAGGTGGTTCTCGGTCGATAAGAACATCAGCTGAGTGTGTCTCGGTCGACTAGTTCTTTGACCGAGGGTGTCCCTATTTTAGACTTTTGAATCACCTACTAAGTGTGTGTTTCAATGTGTGTTGGTGACTCTAACTTTTGGAGGAAACCTATCTAAGTGTTATAAGTGGGTAGGGAAGATCTAACACTTGATTTACATGATGTCTAGGTACTTGTACATTATATTTTTGTACAATTGTTTACATTTGAGTGCAATCATGAACATTTGAATAATTAATCGTAATTTGATCTTCAATTTGCATTGATCTTCATCTTCCCACTTAGTATGATATTCTTATTTCCTTGAGTCCTGAAATACTCAAGAAGCATGTTAGATCCACAAGAATGAAATGTATGTCATCATTAAAACAAAGGGTTTGCTAATGCGGCCAATTTATCCAACATGCACAACCTATCTTCCAAAGTATAGTTATCATTTCCATTTAATTAGTAGTAAACTTGGGTATTAATTCAAGATTTTTAGGTGTCAATCATTTTTTCATAGCTTATTACTTTACTTGACTTAAGTTCATCTTTTTAAGATAAGTGACGAGAAATTTTGGAACTTATTTTAACTATCCAGCTAAAAATATCACTGGTCAAACTAGCAATGTTTTCCCATATATACATGTGAGGTGATAGTGGCGCTCATCAGACACTATTACTAAAAAGTACTCATTTATTAATTACTAAAATCATTATTAATTTCTATTATTATTAGTTTCCATTATTCCTTAGGTTAGGCTACATACCTAATGGATAAAGCATCCAAGGCTCCACCCACTAAAAGGATTAATCTATAACCTAAATAAACATCTAAATAGACAACATGGTTAGGTCATCTAGGTCATACACATTTAGAACTTCATATTCTTAGACTCAACATTGTGCTTAAGCTTAGGGTTTAAGGGTTGAACATGTCGTTGAGATGTTATTCACTAAAGACTTTCTTTATAACTCAACTTGTGGTGGTGGCTTGGTTCAAAAAATCATCAATAATATCATAAAGCTTCTCTTTTATACATATACATTATTTATGATAATAAGTTTAGCAATAAAATATTTGCAATGAAAATCCAAAAATGGTTCCAGAATTGATCTAAGAATCAAGTCATCCACTTTTCACTACACAAAACATATACTATTATTTTATGATCACTTCATTCCACTAAAAAGGTATAACTATTCAAACACTAAATGACATATGACGTATCTCTAATATATAAGTGTTAGAAGGAGAATGGTTTATTATTACTTGTGGTAAAATTCTATCACATCCTAATAAGGCAAGACATCCATCATTCCCTATTTCACTCTAAACATAATTTACACTACCTCATCTCAAGACATAGGGGTCATATAATCATCTAACATCACATGAATAGTTTAAGGGTTTTCCCATTACATGTTGGTTTACACCCATAGTGTATCCACACGGCAAGGTGGTCTTTGTGGTTTAAACACGCACCATATTAATTACTAAGTATACCAATTGCACTATGAATATTATGGAGGTGAGCTCCAACACATATCATGGTTCAATACTTATTATCCATGCATGCTCACTCCTCGAAGTGGACATAGTCAAGGCATACTAGAAAGACATCAAAGAAAAAGATCCAAATAGAGGAACAAGGGTTACACCTAGCTATTACTATTCAAATAAACCTAAACTTCATAGTTCTCATGCTAGCCTTCTTAGAAAATAAGGTATAGTAATGAATTGCTAGAATAGTTGCTTTGTGTGGTGACACCTCCACCTCCATAAAGATGGTGGGGTGACTAGGGTTATGAAATATTGATTCTCAACCACATGGGTAGTTTGAGGAAGTGAACTGACTTAGTTAGGGATTCAAACCCAAGTTGGTATTCCATAATTCAAGGATAGGCATATCAACATCCTATATAGGGTACTTCATACCTAATTAAAAAACAACATGGGCATAACTTGAACTAATCAACTCACTGACTTCTTAGGATTTAATACCATTTTGTAAAGAGTGGGTCCTGATAGGGGATCCACTCCATACTATGTTGAGGAACAAGTCCAACCAACACCTAACATATTGCCTAGTGTGAAGGTAAGGAAATGGATTTTCTTCATCTATCAAATATAATTTATTAGAGAGCACAATAATGAACAATCAACGATAACACAACTGTTATAATGTTACAAGATGATCCATATAGAGAAGTTCCTCACCCTAATGGTGATTTTACAAGTATAAAGAGAGAGACATATAATTATACACAAGGATAGTTGTAGAGAGCAACTTGGATATACCAAGTTATCCTCATTCCCAACACCTTGTATATGATCTTCTTGCATCCTTTTCCTATAATGTACATACACCTATGTAGAAGGGAACATCACCCAAAACATAGGAAATAGGATAAATGTCAACAAAAGTTGAGCATGTACATATAATAAATACTTTGGTCTTTATATTAGGTTATAAGTGCAACAACGTATTCTCCTAAGGAGGGGGCTATACACAATTAGGTAAGTTCAAAAGAGCTATAACTAGAGAACTACCACATATGGAATTTAGAATATAAGCATGAAGAATGAAGTGTCTTGCAATATCAGTCAACCTCAATTTCAATTTAAGACCACAAAATTTTGCATTCATAACACTGTACATTAAATATACCTAAACTAGTGTTATAAGACCATAGGATCATTGCCTAAAAGAAATAAAGGTGGGAATGTACACCCCAAGTAGAGTAGACACACCGTCTATAAGTATAGTTGCACACAATACTGCTATTTTAGATAGTCTTATCAAATGTATCACACATAAATAGATTGGAAAGACTATCATTTTAGTCAATTTCTCATAAAATGGCAATCAAAGCGGGAGGGGTCTCAAAACTCAATATAAACATACTAGTTTAAGAACCACATGATTATAACAAATGAAGGTAAGGAAATATGAATGTCCAAGTAATTGGATTTCCATTAGAATTAACAATTAAAGAAATGTATCATTAAATGAATGTAGCTTTTAGTCAAATAATACTCAAAATAAAATAGAAGATGTACATACCTCTTAATCTAGACATAAATATCCAAAAATATTCTAGGGTTTGGATTCAAATCGTCATCACCTAATGGTAATATTATTGCATAATGATTACTAGTCTTTCTAATCAATCGAACCAAACTCTAAATTTGACCTAACTGAAGGGATCTGATTTATGCCCTATAAACCATACCATTAAACAATCAAATTCATAAAGCTTGAAAATTATATCTATATGTACCATTCATACATTCTAGTAATTTATTATGTATTATACAAATTAATTAATTATCATGATTTATAAAAGAAACTTGTGAATGGCAAAGTCTCCCCTGTATTAAAACCCAATGGGAACCACACATTACAAGGCCACATCACGATAATAATGTTTATAACCTCTCGGTTCAAGCGAGTCAAATATAAAAAAAGTTGGTTTGACTCTCAAGATTGAGAAAAGATCCCAGAGCAAAATAGAAGGTTTGCAAGGATGATTTCCCCTCCCAACTCAGACCATGGTCGCATCTCTAGGAACCTAGCACCATCTATCATGAGCTTCATTCATCCACACACTTGGGATTCACTCCTAATGTGTTCCTTAGAATGCAACAGTTGTGGCCAACTAAAGTTCGAGGCCTACGACTGCTGGAGTAAGTAGGTATGAGATACCACAAGATCGGGAGAAGGAAAGAACATGTCAATGTGGTAGAATAGGAATAAGAATCTCATGGAGGTGGAAAAGACAATAAGAAACTTAGGTAAAGGTGCACAGTGAGTAATAAGATCAATGCAATATTTGAAGAATCTTAAATGCCATCATCTATAAATCACAACCAACAAAGCTTGAAACCCACAAGTAACAAATCTACCTCATTTGCAAAAGGATAACATTCTATGAGGTTTGTCCAAGATCCCTCATAGGAGGTTCAAACACCCCCAGAGTTTGGGTACCTCGAGTTGTCTTGTCAGGGAATGGTGGTAGAGTACAGAGCCAAATGCATCAAGGAAGGAATTGTGTAACATTCACGACAAACAAAAAGCATCAAAATAAAGTATTCCATAGATGGTTAACTTACATGTGATTGATTAGTAGTGGCATGTGTAGGTGCGATAGGGCTTTAGTGGTCTCATATGAAACTCGGTCATGTCATGATAGATGTGCCTACATGGTCAATAGATTGTGCTACGTATGTAACGACAATCAGATGGCATTTTTAGTGACCTTGTTGATGTAGAGTTTAGAGGAGAGTCAAGATGATCCCTCAACTGATTTTAGTAGAGAAAGTGGGAGATGAGTGTTTGGGCATTTCCTAATTATATGATAAATATACCAAAAATAGAGTTTATCATGTGCATAGTTCGAAGGGGAAATGAGTAGTGAAGAAATCAAGCAAAATGGATGACTAGGGGAAGAGAACAAAATAGTAGAAGAACCATTTACATAGTCAAGATAATGCCCATGTGAGGAAGTAGGGGTAGGAGATGAACAAAACCTATCTAATCCTGTGGTATCATGCTTGGCAACCGCACAATTGTATGACTTCCATATTTCCCACATAGTATCTCAAAATTCCCAAATTTAGTGAAATGAAGTGTGACCATGTATTTATTCAATTAGATCTCATTAGGGGTGTATTTGACATCTTGTTAAGCACAAAACTGGTAGGCTTATAACTAGAGTATGAGGAGCATGAATTTGGGCATATATTTCCAATTTGAGATTATTTGCATTGTATTTTCCTGATTATACACTTAATGATTTAATTAGGGTTTTATCCTCATCATATTGATCAAATAGGGTAAATTATTTTATATTATCTCCAAATATATAACTCTGTGATCCTAGGGTCATAGTAGGGTATTCAATATGATCAATACTATAGTTCAATATTCTTATTCATCACATGTAGTTCACGTATTAGGGTTAATACATCTTACAATTTCATGTCCATGGGATATTAATGGGTCAATTTGGTATAAAAGATCCCAACAAGGCCTAATCTGTTCTAAAATAGGGAAATATGGATACTAAAAGGCATATAATTGAAAAAGGTCAAGGAAAGGTAGATTAGATGACAACATAGTCAAATATGGGCATAGAAGAAATGATGATTAACTTATATGCCTTGAACTAAGTATGTCACACTTCTCTCTCTAAGCTTCTAAATTCTACAAAATAGAATTTTTGTACTGGGCCTTCAATAGAGGATATATCTTCTCTTAGTTGTACAAGTTGTTGGTCTATGATCGTTTTTGCACTTACATAACACTTCTTTGACATGGACACACGAAACATGCCATTTAGTTGGCTAGCTCAGGAGACAATTCTAGTTTGTATTCTGCTAGTCCAATCCTATGAAATATTAGATAGGGACCCATGTATCTATGAGTTAGTTTTCCTCACTTTACATGGTGATATTCTTAAGTAAACCTCTTCACCAACCTAAAACTAAAGTGGTCTATGAATTTTCTATGCATTGCTTTTCTATATGTCTTGCTTAGGTTTCACCTGTAGCCTAATCACATATATCTTTTTCATTGTTTCTCTCACCATGTATGGATCTAGAATACGTCTCTCACCAACTTCATACCAACAAATGGGAGATTTACACTTTCTTCCACATAGAGATTCATAAGGGGCCATGCCTAAACTAGGATGGTAATTAATATTGTAGGCAAACTCAAAATGACTAAGGTGGTTATACCAACTATCGATGAGCTACAATAACATGCTATCAGAACATTCTTGATGGTTTGAGTTATCTGTTTTAACTATCCATTTATCTAAGGGTGAAATTGTGTGTTGAATTTAAAATATGCTCCCAAAGTGTGATGTATATGATTCCAAAATCTAGATGTGAACTTGGGGTATTTGTCAAATATACTAATGAGTTTCCATGCAATATAACTATCTCATCTATATACACCTTGGCTAATTTGGATGCATTCATAGTTGTATTAATAGGGAGAAAATGCCATATTTATATCATGTCAACAATCACCCATATAGAGTCAAAACCATGTCGTGTACTAGGTCACCCTACCAAAAAGTCCATGGTAATATGTTCCCACTTCCACATAGGAATAGGGAGTGGTTACAGGGTACCTACTGGCTTCTGGTGTTCTGCCTTGACTTTTTGGCACATATGACAATTGGCTACATACTCAGCCACATCATTCTTCATACTTGACCACAAATATATTTTCTTGAGGGTTTTTTACATCTTAGAACTACCAGGATGCATTATAGACATAGAAGAGTGAGCTTCCTTAAGAATATGCTTCTTTAATTCAAAGTAATTTGGATCACTCAATTTGTTCTACTAATACCACAAACCATCATTTGAATATCCAAACTTTGTCCTCTTACCTTCTATGATATCATGTATGTTCTACTTAAAATCACTATCAATCCATTGAAGATCATTGATTTGCTCATAGAATGTAGGTCTAGCTTGTATCTATTTTTATCATCGCACCTTGTTATGACACACTCAAATTTAAACTCATTTTTCTCATTTTGACTAATAAGTTTATTTTTACACAAGAAATAGAAAACATTTTTGTAGATGATGTAAAATTTCTACTCAGAGCATCTTCCACAACATTGACCTTACTTGGATGGCAATCAATGGTAATTCAAAGTCCTTAATAAGCTCTAACTATCTACTCTATCTCAGGTTGAAATCCTTTTGTGCGAAAATGTACTTTAAACTCTTAGGTCATTAAAGACATGACATGACACAACACATAGATGATGACAATATGACTTTATGGCATGTACTCTATTTCTAGATCAAGATCATGTGTTGGATATGCATAAGAATCACATGCTAAATGTCTCCTATATGAATCATAAAATGTGGGTCCACATATCCCTTCTCCACCTTTGTAAAACAATAATTGGTATTGTACTTCTTTGTTAATGCTTTAAAACTTTTCTCGCATATTTTACACCAAACAAAAGGCATATATTTCCTTATAAAATGTGTAAAAGGTGTTTCTAATACACTCAAATTCCATGTATCTCTTCTATAATATCCAAATGACCCTAGAAAAATTCTGATCTTAGTAGGATTTGTGGGTTGCCATTAAAGAATAAATTTTACCTACTTCTGGTCTACATTGACTCCTTATGATATGATAAGAAAGGAAACATCCACCAACCATAACTCACATTTTCTAAAATTAGCATAAAGTTGATGTTGTCTCAACGACTGTAGGGATATCCTCAAATGCTTCTCATGTTGTTCAACATTTCTGGAGTATATAAGAATTTCATTTATAAACACTACTATAAACTTATCTAAATGTGGTATGAAAACTCTATTCATCATGTCCATAAAAGCTGTAGGGGCATTTTTCAGTCCAAAAGACATAACTAGAAACCCATAATGTTTGTATCTTGCTCTAAAGGCTTACTTAGGTACGTTTGATGTCTTTATACACAACTAATGATTACTCAACCTGATTTCTATCTTTGTGAAGATTGTTTCTTGATATGTATTTTCTATACGCTCAAATTGCATGTATATGATATCGTAGAAATACAAACCTATGAGGCATGTATGTCAAACATAGGGAAATGTTATTTCATAAACTAGTACTAACTGTAGTATGATCAACTTTAGCCTATGAAAACTTGAATGATTGGTTTGGTTATCTTAACAGAGAAGAAATCTAAATTATGGTTGTTGTTTCCAGTCTTAGAGAATTCCTTAAGATCATGGTTTCACTACAGTTAACATTGCATTCTAATCTTAATACATTAATAGAAATATCTCCTAATCCTAGATTAGAAGTTTGTAGTAAGAATTACCTACTCTCACGATGTAATTCACTATCTAACCTAATATCAACCCCACTCTCGCATCAGTTGTGTTATTAGATAGGTGCCTTATTGAATTCTCTGGGTATCTCCTCACATTGTAAAACCACCTTTACCAAAGGGTTTTATTTAATGTGTATTTCTATGAAGTTTTGACTATTAATTTCCTTTTTCAAAGCAATTAACAATCCAAATTCTATCTATGATGTGTTGGTATGTATGCCCTGAGAGCCAATCATGGTATGATTGGTGGGATACATTAAGATTGATTTGATAAAAATCAAAGGAAAGCTTCCAATTCTTTCTGGTTCAATCATATGAGATAGTGATAGAACAGATTGAATGTCTAGAGAATGACAGTACTCAATGACGTATGCCTTCAGGTTGAGGACCTGAACGATGAGATCATACGGATGCTAAGAGTTTGTACATTCTTGTTATGTCCCTAGTCGGATGTCATTGTGGAAGGTTGATAGACAGCAATGACACACAAGACTAGATTGTGGTGTTGGTTGATGACAGAATCTCATTAGTCATGATATAGAGATATCAAACCAAACACATAGGTACTTGTTAGAGAACAAGTGTACCGGACAGACCCACCGTGAGTTTGACACATGGAACCATGACATGGTAGTCACAGTCAGTACTCACAGTGATGGTGGTGAGTGTGATTCTTTGACCTGAAATCACTACACTCAGCACATGTCATTGGGCACACTTTGACATCATCAAACGCAGTCCTGAAACATGGGTTGTTATAAAGGTGATGATTGTGTGGCTTTGACACATGGGGCTTTTGAGGGGTGAGTGTTAGATATGGGATTTGTCCCTCCTGAGGGAGTTTGATATCCAAGGCCACTGGATGAGTAGGATTGAGATAGGCGTGCACACGCATGTGTCAATCAGTATGTGATATTGATGTCATACATATCTCCTTCAATCTACTCTGAGATCAAGAAAGTGAATGAACGTTGATAGGATGACTGTTCCATGCCTCGAGTTCATTCGGGATATCAGTGACAAAGGAATTATACATTCACTATAACACCATTCATGGATTGTAGGATGAAAGTTGTTCTCCAACTTTCTACTTTCACTTGGGTAGCAATGATGTGTGACTAGGCACCATTCTTTGCTTGTGAAGTCATAAGTGTTATGGACTTTCACTGCCAACGTGAAATGGACCTGTAGGGTCACACACATAGGATTTAACCTGGAAGAGGAGTTTTTTCCACAAGCAATGTTTAGATTGTACTAAAGGAGTTTAGTAGTTCAATTAAACACTCAATTAATCGATAGCTCAATATCATATTGTTCAAGGTGTTGGACGCATTGATTGGAGTATCGAATTGATTGAAATCGCAATTGACTGATTCTGCACAACCTGCACTCCCAACCGATCGGCTCAAGTGTTGAACCGGTCGGCTGAGGTTGCTGAACCAGTCAGCTCAAGTGTTGAGCCGATCGGCTCAAGCCCAGGGTGAAACGAGCGGTTCAAGTGTTGAACCGATCGGTTGAACTGGTGCAACCAAGCAAGTTGGGAAAGTCAGGTCGGTGAGAATTTTCCTTGCGTTTCACTTGCTCAATTTGATTGGAACAAGGATTGGTATTCGATACCAATTAGAAACGAAAGAAGGAAAGTCAATCGGGAACCAACCAGGACCACGAACCGACCGGTTCAGAAGTGAACCGATTGGCTCATGGGTCCCAACCGATCGGTTGGTGCTCCAGCCGACCGGTTTAGGTCCCCAACCGACCAGTTCACTTGTGAACCGATCGGTTCAGGTTGCGAGTTGGTTGCTTTTGTGGAAAATCTCGAACCCTTCTACTCCTACTTTAGTCCCATATTGCCGGGGACAGAGAACCCTGTCCCATGACCCTCCTATATATATAAGGGTATTGGGGGCTTCTCAGACAACAACTCAGTGCAACCAGTTGCTCTGCAAAGTTGTCATTCTCTCTGGTTTTGGTAACCGAGAGAGAGCCTGAGCAAGTGCTTCCCTCAAAGGGAGGTGCAGCAAGGGAAGGATAACTACAGTTGCAACTGGAGGCAGGAGAGTGTGTTGGCGACTAGTACGTCAACAGGAGGCTGTGACTCCTTCCACTTCCTTGTGGGACAAGGAGTGTGGAGTTCCAGGTGGTCCGTGTGGACTACTTCAGAGGCGGGAGGTCACTGCCGCTCAGGAGGACAACTGTCAACCCCGACAGTTCCGGTGAGAGGAGGAGTCGTCAGTCCCGGTGCGACCAGGAGCTGCACAGACACCGTCCAAGACCGGAGGTGAAGACCGCATAAGGTGCGAGGTATTGTCGCCGAGAAAGCCTCGAGACAAGGTATGATTCCACAAACCATCCTTTCCGATTATATAGACGTTGACGCGTTTCCTTGTTCTGGGTTTGGGGGAGAATTTTTGTTTCCGCTGCCTTCTCTGTCTCCCCTAAAACCCAACAGTGGTATCAGAGCCACGCCAACTGTTCTATATTTTAGGAATATCGATATGATCGATTTTGGTTTGTCGCCTTTATTTATTGCATACGATGCGAATAAAAATTGGCTTTATGCATGTCCAATCATAAATCCACAAATCCCAATTACATATATGATATGTATTATTAATGCAATCGATACACGTCGCCCTTAAACAAGTTTTGTGGTGGATGTGTGTAGCATTATTATGGCCAATAAACCCTATCTGTGTATGGTTGTTTGTGTTTTCTTGCATCTCAGTCTGCGCACCGATCTTCCTTCTCCTATTCCTGATGTAACTCGAAATAATTCGAGATTCTTTCCTACCTTTGCTCCCACCGAATGTAACTCGGGGTTTCCCTTTTAAGCAATGTAAAAATAGGATATATTTTATTTCCTGTTATGTCGAAGACCGGCGGACATCTGACGACAGCTGAAACGATCGGTTCAAGGTGTGAACCGATCGGTTGACGTTCCAGACGATCAGTTCAAGGAGTGAACCGATCGGTTAATGATCGGTTCGAGGAGTGAGACGACCGGGTGGCGGCCATGAAGAGATGCACGACGACCAGGCGAACCGATCAGTTGGAGGAGCCAACTGATCGGCTGATGGCACCCAGACGACCGGCTGGGGAGAACAGATCATTCATGTGATGAGATGATCTACTCGGAAGGCAAAGGCACATAGTTCATCTTGAACAGGTTGCATGTGATGTAGACCTAGATGACCGTGATTCCTCTTGGCTCGAGGAATCACATTAGGATGGCCATAATCATCGCTTTTTATCATTTTGCATGTTTTCTGTGGGATATAGCATGTATATGATACGTACTATGTATTGTGGTGATTGGATATATATATATATATATATATATATATATGTATAACCAAATCCCTCATTAAATATTAAGTTTTAGATTCCTTCCAAATGCGACACACGTGAAAAGCTTGATCGACCAAGTGTGGGCACGCCCTAGCGTGGTGCCCCATCTATCTCGTGGAAGCGTGAAGGATGAATGTGTGGGTCTGCCCTAGCAGGGTGCATGTTCATCGTGTTTGCTTTGGGTCGGACTTAACAAGGTGACCTAGATAGGATCTAGCACCTTGAGGCATGGAGATGATCATGGCAAGGAGTTGCATATGACATCTTATCAAGAGTTGCATATAATGCAATTGGCAAGAGTTGCCTACCTAAGAGATCTATGTTGTGGGTGACAACCCTAGCTGGTCCATGGCTTAGAGGATTTCAAGATCTTGCCCACTAGAAGGATGTACACTGCAATCTTCCAAATTGATGGTGAGGGCTATCAATTTGAAGTAAAATAGTGGGAGCGATAATTAATTAAAGGCCTAATTATATCGTCAAATTTTCAAATCAATCAAATAAGTCAAAAGAGTTTTGGACTAAAATTGCATATATATTTCCTTTTTTTAAAATAAATGGTTAATCAACAAATCACTTTATTTACGATCGGTCTTTGAGACCAACAAATTAAATGGGAATAATTCCACGACTGGTTAGGATGATGAGAAGTGTTCTCAATCAGAGAGCGAAAGCTCTAAGTCCTAGTTATACCAGAACCAGATGAACTCGATCCCACCACATCAATGGCTGAAAGTATGCTTATGGAAGCGTACCGAGGATGACATTGATGAGGAGTGCTTGATGTTGTGTTCTCTGAACTGTGAGTTGCAGAGATAAAATGAGACATATGATGTCTCAAGGACACTGTCCTAGTATGTCATGACAGAAGGAGATCCAGTAAGGTATTCACACACTCAATGTGATTGGGTATGTGGAAAACCTGACTAAGAAGGATTCCCTCTGAGCCAAGAGTTGGCTATTGGTATGATACTGCAAATGTTGCGAGGATTATACAATTCATGATAAGCTACAACATGAACAACTTTGACAAGCGTTGACAGAGTTGTTGGACATGTTGAGGATAGTAGAGGCAAAGATGAAGAAAGACAAACCATAATCTTTGATGTGATCAAAGAAAAGGTAATTCTTAAGGGCAAGGACAAGGGAAAAGAAAAGAAGTGTTCTGATGCTAGCTAGCAATCCAAGTCGTCTTCAGCCTCAAGGCACATGGGAAAGGGTGTATGAGGGATTGACCTCTATATCTGGAAGAACAAAAGAAGATGCAGGAGGGGATGGAAATCTCCACCTAAGGTATCATGAAATGAACCGCTTCTTTATCTGAGGTATATGATACCAAGATATGGATATGTCATATATGATATGCAAGATCCGCAAAGAAGTGATGGCCTTTGTGAAAGGACCAAGAAAGAAGTACCCATCATTGGAGCAAGTGTTGCTTCCATAGATAGGAGTACCTTTCAGTTTATTTCAGCCTAAAGGGCACGAAATAGAGTTGAGAAATGCTATTTCATATATTGCCAATAGATAGAAACACTTTATTTTTGCATATTGTATGACAATGATGGAAATTAATAAATTTGATGTTTCAATCTTAAAGATATGATCTTTGTGGCAATGCCTTGTTTATCTTGTGATACATGGTATGCATAAGATAAAATGATACCTAAAGTTATTGATAACTCAAACAATCAAATTAGCATCAATCATGAGAAATTCATTTCTAGTTTCCATATGATGGATACATCTAGACTCTTTTGGTTAGAGAACCAGTAAGAGACATGAATCTCTTGTACATGAGTAATCAATCTTCACTAATGGTAGTGGGAGAATGATTGTCCTATTAGGTATAATACATGTGATGTATTTACATACCTATTGGAACAAATGCTAATATTTCAAATGGTGTTTAGAGAAATACCAATATGCACCATCACCAGCTACTGACGATGATGGATCTATGGCCAGGGCAACTACATGATTAGTTTCACTGTAATATATTAGTATATTTTAAGTGGATTGTTGAGGCAACCAAGTTGTAAAGCATACAATCATTGAGTTATGTTATTACTATTATCATCACATTGTCTTGGTATCTCAATCCCTCATTACAGAAAGCTACTACCTCTCAAGGCATCATCACCTGGGATAACAATCCCTTCTCTTATCAGTAAGAGGATAACACCTCACTAGGCACACAACCTTTGTCAGGTTCACAGACCTATCTTATTACACTGGTAATACATGTTATCTCATCAACAAGAGTTATTATCATGATACAGTGTTATTCAAACACATAGGCCTCATAGCTCTCACTTGGCTATGAACTCATCTGATACACCTACATGGTTAGTATATACTTCAAGATAGATAACTTTTGAAATCATCAGACATAGAGCTTTAGTGATGCACATATCATGATTCTAACTATGTGTGGCATACTTGTTTTGATTATATTGTTGTTATCAAGACATGTCATCCATTTAGTTCTATATACATAAATGACAGTATTCTTGAGCATCAAACATGCCGTTGGTTTACAAACCATCATCCACATTTTATTATTAACAAAGATGTGATGATATGATGAAGGATCATCAGCTAGATCCCCCAGTTTAGACTTAACCCTCACCAAGGGTGCCCGCTACCCTCACTAGAAGCGTGACGGGTAGGGTGCCCTCACCACAGATGGGATCGGGAAGGGTAACAACCCTCACCAAAGCCTGTCAGCCAAGGCACCTAGCTCCACCTATCGGCCAAACACAAACTCAAGGTGTATCGACCACCACACTATCAGCCAACCTAAGAACAAGAGTATATCGATCAACCACCACCAAGGTGCATCGAGCAGATAAGCAACAAGGGTACTATCGTGCAACTAGGTCTATGGGCATATCGTGCACCCAAGCTCAAAGTGTGACAGGCAGCTATGTGTATCGGGAAACCATCGCCACTCTATCGGGCAACTAAGCCAAGTTGCAGTCTGTCGGCCAATGGGAACAACATCCTCTCGGGCAAGGATCAACAGGGTATATCGCCCAAGCTCACCACCAGGCTCAAAGGAGCCATATCGGGCACAAAGACAACCAAGCTTAACATCATCATATCGTCCCAGAACTCTAGTCCAAGGGAGGGTATCGTGCAACACCATCACATGGGTATCGTGTAGCACCATCACATGGGTATCGTGCAGAGATCAACTCATCCCGACATGGCCATCATCAACCTTAAGAATCACCATCTTAGAAACCCTAACGATCAAGAGAATTGGATCACCTCTCAACAACCAAGAGAGAGGGGTTTTGCACAACCTCCATCACAAATCGGGCAACATGATGGATTATCTCAATATTGGCCAAGATGCCAACCACAACTAGGTCATCACTCTACCAATGCTCACCTCTCAAATCCATGGTGAGAGAAGAGTATTTCCCAAACCACTAGAGTGGAGACTCACCTCTCAACAACCAAGAGAGAGGAGTATTATCTACATCACTAGGGCCGAACTCACTTCTCAAGACCAAGGGAGAGAAAGGGGTATTGCCCAAGAAACTCTACCCATAAGGTTCGGCCACAAAGATCAAAGCACATCCACAACACATCCATAAGAGCAAACAAGATCATATATTAGGCAAAAAGTATATTTAACAAGATACATGGCCGATCAAGATAGAACATAACGTGCAACAACCAGAAAGGGGAGTAGTATAACTAAGGTTAGGAGTAATGTAACTCGCCTTAAGCAAGCTCCAAGCTCCTAGCACCAAGCTCCCAAGATCAAACACCACCTTCGGCCACCTCGAGGAGAAGAACAAATCTTGTAACCATCATGGCCGAAGATCAAACAAGAAAGGAGAAGAATATGACGCTAAGGAAAGAAGGGAAGATGCTTACCACAAGAAGAAGAAGAAGGCACTCTAGGGTTCGGCCACCAAGCTTTGCAAAGGAAGGGTATCATCCACCAAGGAAGAGAGAAACTAAGGCACTCAAGAGATCTTTAGCAAGAGAAAGGAGGTACATATATAGAAGAGGGTGAAGGAGAAACCAAGGTAAGGTGTCGCCCACTATGGGACACTTGTCCATGGGCAATGCCACCTCCTTATCTCACCTCATACACATGTCCAAGGAAATTGCCACATGCAAGCATCATGTACCATGTGTCCACTAGTGGTGACACAAACGAGGTCAAAGGGTCAAAGGGATCCATGGCCGACACACCCCATATCCATGCCCGACACACCTCCCTGGGTTACACATGTATGGCCGATACAAGGCACTCTAGCCCGATATAGGGTCCAACAAGGCAAAGCAAGGCCCAAATAGAGCAAAACAAGGCTCAGCAAAGCTCAACATAGCCCAAGGCAACTCAATCAACGAGCCCAACCCTTCCTCTCAACTCTAGAGGAAGCAAGGAGAGAGAAAAACATCTCTCAAGGTGACAAACTTGCTCATCAACCCTAGACTTAGGTCATTTGCAAGTAGCACCTCCAACACTCAACAAAGCACATGCTAACCCTAATCACCACTAAAAGGTGATAAGCAAGCAACCAAGCACCAGGGTTAGGTAAAACAAATAGGATAAGCCCAAAACAAAGGTCAGGGTCCTTACAAGCCATAAACCTCTAAAAAGGGATTTCACCCCCAAAATTCAAAGAGAAAAGCGAGGGATACTTCCTCCTCATCTCCTCCTCAAGCTCCCATGTGGCTTCCTCAATGCCACGATGATGCCAAAGAACCTTCACAAGAACCAGGTCCTTTCTTTTTAACTTCTTCACTCTTCTATCAAGAATCATCACATGATCTTCCTCATAGGTCACAACTTCATCAAGCTCAACCTCAACTGGCTATATCACTATTCCTGTGTCAAGATGACTTTTCTTCAGCATGCTGACATGGAACACTGGATGCAACCTATGCAACTCTGGCGGCAGCTCTAACTTGTAAGCTACTTTTCTAACACGTGCTATCACCAGATATGGCCCCATATACCTAGGTGCCAACTTACCTTTCCGACCAAACCTTAGCACACCCTTCCATGGTGAGACCCTGAGATATACTTTATCTCCCACCTGGAATTCTAGAGGTCATCAGTGATTATCTGCATACGACTTCTGCCTGTCATGTGCCGCCTTCAACTGTTGTTGTATTATTCTGATCTTTTCTGTTGTCTGTTGTACTAACTCTGGACCCAAAAGCTGATACTCACCAGACTCATGCCAACATAAGGGAGATCTACACTTCCTCCCATATAGAGCCTCGTAAGGAGCCATGTCAATGCTCCACTGGTAACTATTTTTGTAGGCGAACTCTATCAAACTAAGATGCATGTCCCAACTGCCTAGGAATTGTAGAGCACAAGCTCAAAGAAGATCCTCCAAACTCTGAATAGTCCTTTCAGACTGCCCATCTGTCTGTGGGTGGAAGGCGGTGCTAAACCTCAACTGTGTTCCCAATGCCTTGTACAACTGTTCCTAGAAACGACTCGTGAACTGGGGACCTCTGTCAGAGACTATTGTTGTGGGTACACTATGTAAACGCACTATCTCATCCACATACACCTGAGCAAGCTTCTCTGCTATATATGTTACCTTTACAGGTATGAAATGAGTAGACTTTGTCAATCTGTCCACTATTATCCAAATGGAATCATGATTCCTAGTCATCCTTGGCAGACCAACTACGAAATCCATGGTCATGTGATCCCATTTCCACTGCGGTATCGACATGGGATGCAACGTACCTGCCGACTTCTGATTCTCGGCCTTAACTTGCTGTCATACCGCACATCTTGCCATGAACTCGGCTACATACTTCTTCAAACCTGACCACCAATACAAATCCTTTAGATCGTGATACATCTTGGTGACTCCTGGATGCATAGCATACATTGATGTGTGTGCTTCCTCGAGTACTAACTTCCTCAAATTATCAATATCAGGGACCACCATCCTACCACGATAGCAAACTAGCCCATCCTCAGACTCATGGAACCCATCACGCTATTTGCTGCCAAACTCTGATCTTATCAACTGTATTGTATCATCAGTCTGCTGTGCATCTTTGATCTACTGTCTCAGTGTAGGCTTGACTTGCATCTATGCCAACAGACCTGCCAACAAGGAAACTTCTAACTGTACATTCATCTACCGCAAGTAGACAAAATATCCCATCTATGGCACACCAAGGAACTCAACTGTGCCCTTTTTGTGGGAAGAGAAGAAGACTTCCTACTAAGCGCATCAGCTACCACATTTGGCTTACCAGGATGATACTCAATGGTGCAGTCATAATCATTGATTAGCTCCATCCAACGATGTTGTCGCATGTTCAACTCACTTTGCGAGGAGATGTACTTCAAGTTCTTATGGTCTGTAAAGATCTGGCACACCTCCCGTTAAAGATAATGTCTCCAAATCTTTAATGCATGCACTACCGCTGCCGACTCCAAATCACGTGTTGGATAATTCTCCTCATGTTTCTTAAGTTGTCGCGAGGCAAAAGAAACCACATGATCCTCCTGCATCAGCACAAATCCTAGGCCCTTCTTGGAAGCATCGCAGAAAACAACATAGCCTTTCCCAGGTTCTGGCAGCACTAACACTGGAGCACTAGTCAGTTTCTCCTTCAAACTTTTAAAATCTTGTTGACAACGAATATCCCAAACAAAAGGTACGTCCTTCCTGGTCAATTTTGTCAGCGGCAACGTGATCACACTGAAGTCTCTTATAAATCTTCGGTAGTAGCCTGCTAAACCCAGAAAACTACAGACTTCTGTTGGCGTCTTTGGTTGCTCCCAATCTACAACTAAATCTATCTTCTTGGGGTCCACTCTGACTCCTTTTACAGATATCACATGACCCAAGAAAGTCACTTCTTTCAACCAGAACTTGCACTTACTGAACTTGGCATATAGCTGGTGTTGGCGAAGAAGAGTCAACGCTTGTCGAAGATGCTGCTCATGCTCTTGACTATCCTGACTATATATAAGGATGTCGTCTATAAAGACTACAACAAATTGGTCTAGAAATGGACGGAACACCCTGTTCATCAGGTCCATGAAAGTAGTAGGCGCATTGGTTAGCCCAAACGTCATAACCACAAACTCGAAGTGACCGTACCTCATCCTAAAAGCTGACTTAGGTATGTCCTCATCCTTAATCTGCAACTGATGATATCCAGACCATAGGTCAATCTTTGAGAATACTATGGCCCCACGTAACTGATCAAACAGATCATCTATCCTCGGCAACGGGTACTTGTTCTTGATCGTGACTTTGTTCAACTGTAGATAATCTATACACAACCGCATCGACCCATCCTTCTTCTTAACAAACAGGACTGGAGCACCCCAAGGCGATGTGCTTGGTCGGATGTAACATTTATCCAACAACTCCTGTAACTGCTTCTCTAGCTCTGCCATCTTAGCTGGAGCCATCCTGTACGGTGTCTGAGCAACTTGTTGTGTTCCCAGTACCAGATTGATCTCGAAGTCAATCTCTCGAGGTGGGGGAACACCAGGAAACTCCTCAGGGAATACATCCGAAAACTCTCAGAAAACTGGCACCTCCTCCAGGCTAGGAACGTTTGCCTTGGTATCCACAACGTGAGCTAAAAATGTCTTACAACCTTGCTGTAGCAACTTCTCTACAACCATAGATGACACTAGACAAGTTGGAAGAATCTTCCTCTTTCCTTGGAAGACCCACTTCTCACCTCCGTCATCAAACACTGCCTGCTTGGAACCACAGTTCACCACAACCTTATACTTTTCTAAGGTATCCATCCCAAGGATCACATCGAATCCATATATATCAAGTGGTATAAGATCCACTTGTATACAGTGTCCCAAAAAAGATAAGACACAAGATGGGCATTCTTATTGAAGCACCGAAGAACCATCAAGAGGGGTTTCTAACAACAGGCTATCTTTCTTACATCTATCAGGCAACATAAAATTATCAAGCATAGAACGTGCGATAAAAGAGTGCGTAGCACCCGGGTCAACCAGAACAGATATAAAGTAAGAAGAAGATAAATCAGAATGAAATAACTCCATCTGATCTGCCACCACTCACGGATTGACTATCTCCTCCAGCTGACTCATAGCATAGAATCGAGCTGTTGCTTGTTACCGTCCACGTCCTCTGCTTCCTTGAGTGGACGATCTTGCTTGTGACGCCTGGCCGCATCCTCACCCCCTGCTACCACTGGGATGTTGTCTATCTGGCCCTTGTTGATTCTGCCTTAGCTGTTGTGTTACTTCAACATCTCTCTTTGGGAAGTTTATCTTGAAATGCCCCGTTTGTCCATAGATATAACATGCCCTATCCTCAAACTATGGCCTAGACGGCCCTGTCACTTCCACGGAAGCCGTACTATGGGCCTTTAACGGTGAAGAAACATAACCTCCTCCCTTACTTGGGGACCATTGCGACGGTGCACTGGAACCTTTCATCATGGATGGTGCTGAAAACCTTGACTTCTTAAAGCCAACATACCTTTGTCCCTGAAACTGAACATGCCTCTTCTTGGTCATGGCCTCTCTCTTCTCCCTAACTGATAGTTCGATCCTCCGAACAGATTCCATGAACGTAGCAAACCGTTCTCTATTCTCCAAAGCAGCAGCTCGTGTCGTCAACTCTGCACTCAGACCCTTCTCAAACCGTCTGATTCGTTCATCATCTGTTGCTGCCATGTGAGGACAATACCTCAGTAAGTCCATGAACTTGGCTTCATACTCCGTGACCCTCATCTGTCCTTGGCGCAGACGCTTGAACTGGTTGATCTTTTCATTCAGATACGTCTTCGGAAAGTATCTACGGACGAACTCGTGCCGGAAAACCTCCCAAACGATCTCCTCACCGGGTCGCTTCTCTTCTTCGATGGCCCACCAGTGGCCAACACTACCCTTCAGAAGGGAGACATCATGCTTTACTTTGTCGGCTTCGAGGATGTCGAGGATCCGAAAGGCCTTCTCAAGACCTGTCAGCCACATATCTGCATCCGCTAGATCAGCTGTCCCAGCATAATCTGAAGCACTGACTCGGCGAAGCCGCTTAAAGGTTTTCCCAATACCCGATGTTTCACCATGGGGAGCCTGTACTCTCGGCGGAGGCACTGACAATCTCTCCACCATGAGATTCATCGTAGCCATCAACTACCCCATAAGCTGCTGGTAGGCAGGATTTTTGAGAATGGCTGGGTCAAGCTGGGGGACCTCAGGCACCTGATCTTCATGTGCCTGCACTCTAGCTCCATCAAGTGATGTAGCCTCGCTGCTCTCGGCAGCATGTTCTTCATGATTTCCAGACATGTATAAGCTTTTTCTTCCGCTGAGGGCAGAAGACCATTGTAAGAAAATCTAGAAAACTCACTAGAACATACACAAACATAGTCCTAGATCCCTGTCGACTCAGAGAACCTAGATCTCTGATACCAAACTTATTGTGACATCCCGTTATCACCCAGACAGCGAAATGACACACAAAAATGTACGAAACCACACTATTACTTGAAAACACAGGTTAATTAAAACCGATTATGAAAACGTACATAAGAGGACTTTTGCATCCAGTTCCTGCATCAAAACATGTTATATAAACATTACGAAGTTGACACATGTCCACAACTTAAAGGAACCATCTGTCCCACCAACACATGAGTTCATCACCTGTTTATATATACATAACATGCCGCATAAGGCCAACAACAGGATATACAAAATTACAACTGATGTACATCGTGAAACGTCGTCAAAATACCTCCAAGGACCTGAGAGTATAGGGATGACTCTAGGACTCTACTACAAAACACCAAAACATGCAACATCTCCATCTCTTGCCTGTTACTGGTCCTCTTCTTGCTGCTCAGTCACAACATTGTGACTCCCTCGTCTGCCGCGACCGCCTAAAAAGGTTGTAACCCAATGGGGCGAGACACACAGTCCCAGCAAGAAACATAACTCCCCACCGAAACTATAAAACTCCAGAAAGTAGTAAAATGGGTAAAGTAGGTAACTATTATATACAGATAATATGAGCAGTATACTAAGAAGGACTTACTGTATCATTCAACATACTTGAACTTTAGGATGCATGTAACCCAATTTTCTTTATGGAACATGATTGACAAGATAAGATTTGTAAGATCTTATCACAAAACATAAGGAACATGTAAATAACTACAAGGTATAACAAGATCAGTTACACAAGCAAGGCCGCAACCAATGTTCCGTATTTTGTATGAAGCAATAAACACTACTCGGATGAATTACGTATTATTATGCCATGAGGAAATGAGCCGTACCACTCAGATCCAACCGACGGCTGCGAAACCCGGAGCCGGTGCCATACAAGGTCAATGGGAGAGCTGGACTCCACGACCTCACCACCTCATGGTTAGTGCACGAGAACCAAAGTAGGACCGCAGTCTCATGCATATGTGGCCTCAGCCACAGGGTCATCTCCGCAAGCTACCCATAACTCTATCCCACCTTGGTACAGGTCTTGGCACTAGTAAAACTTGAGCCACATGCTTGTTCACCGTGCTCTGATCCATGAATGCATTCATGCTCTATCACATATCCTGATCCATGGGCCTATTCACCATGCTCCATATACCCCGAGTCTGCAACCGTAGCTGCACTCGAATCCTCTCTATTTTAGGCTAGGAGAAACCTCGCATATTCAACAATATGCACTCTGGGTTAACCCGTAGGAGAACCCGTTTCACCATCACCAACTACTAACGATGATGGATATATGGCCAGGGCAACTACATGATTAGTTTCACTATAATTGATTAGTATATTTTAAGTGGATTGTTGAGGCAACCAAGTTGTAAAGCATACAATCATTGAGTTATGTTATTACTAAAATCATCAAACTGTCTTGGGATCTCAATCCCTCATTACAGAAAGCTACTGCCTCTCAAGGCATCATCACTTGGGATAACAATCCCTTCTCTTATCAGTAAGAGGATAACACCTCACTTGGCACACAGCCTTTGTCAGGTTCACAGACCTATCTTATTATACTGGTAATACGTGTTATCTCATCAACAAGAGTTATTATCTTGATACAATGTTATTCAAAGACATAGGTCTCATAGCTCTCACTTGGCTATGAACTCATCTGATACACCTGCATGGTTAGTATATACTTCAAGAGAGATAACTTTTGAAATCATGAAACATAGAGCTTTACTGATGCACATATCATGATGCTAACTATGTGTGGTGTACTTGTTTCGATTATATTGCTGTTATCAAGACATGTCATCCATTTAGTTCTATATACATAAATGGCAGTATTCTTGAGCATCAAACATTTTGTTGGTTTACAAACCATCATCCACATTTTATTATTAACAAAGATGTGATGATATGATGAAGGATCATCGGCTAGATCCCCCAGTTTAGACTTAACCCTCACCAAGGGTGCCCGCTACCCTCACTAGAAGCGTGATGGGTAGGGCGCCCTCACCACAGATGGTATCAGGTAGGGTAACAACCCTCACCAAAGCCTATCGGCCAAGGCACCTAACTCCACCTATCAGCCAAACACAAACTTAAGGTGTATTGACCACCACACTATCAGCCAACCTAAAAATAAGAGTATATCGGTCAACCACCACCAAGGTGCATCGAGCAGTTAAGCAACAAGGGTACTATCGTGCAACTAGGTCCATGGGCATATCGTGCACCCAAGCTCAAACTGTGACGGGCGCTAGAGAATGTGGACAAGAGTCCCAAGCTGGTTTGTCGGCACCCACCAACCGAGCACAGGGTCAACAACAAGCAATGGTGAGATTCTATACAATGAATCAACCTAAAGCAATGGTCAATCCTTGAGTTGTCACAGTTAAGATGGAACTATTTCATTCTGATATGTCTTTATCCTGCTTCGTATCTGTTTTAATTGATCTGGGTGCTATGCATTCCTTTATCATTAGAGAAGTGATTCTTGACTGCAATATGATTGTCTGTCATAGAGCAGAGAGTTTGTTATTAGAAACTCCTTTGTTTGAATCTGCAGTGCTGCGGGAGGTGTGTTCTCCCTGCACTCTTTCCTTTTCTGAGCATCACATTCAGATGAATCTTATACCACTCGAGATGCATGGTTTTGATATAATTCTTGGGATGGACACCCTAGAAAAGTATAAGGTTGTCTTGGATTGTATTTCCAAGCAGGTTGTATTCACATATGACAGTGACACATGGATCTTTCAGGGAGATAGAAAGATTCTTCCAACTTGTCTTGTGTCAGCTATGGTAGCTGAGAAGCTGATGAGACAAGGATGGTTTGCGTTCTTGGCACATGTGGTAGACATCACAATGGAGGGCCCTAATCTTTCTGAAGTTCCAATACTTAGGGAGTTTGAAGATGTGTTTCTTGAGGAACTTCTAGATATTCCTCCACCCCGAGAGATTGATTTTGAGATTAATCTAATCCCAGACACACAACCAATAGCTCAAATACCATACAGAATGGCACCTGCTGAGATGGTAGAGCTCAAGAAATAGTTACAGGAGTTGCTTGAGAAAGGTTTTATCTGACTGAGTACTTCACCATGGGGTGCTCCGGTTCTCTTTGTCAAGAAGAAGGATGGATTCATGTGGTTATGCATTGATTATAGGCAGTTAAATAAAGTAACTATAAAGAACAAGTATCCCCTGCCAAGGATAGATGACTTGTTTGATCATTTGTGTGGTGCAACTATCTTCTCTAAGATAGATCTGAGGTCGGGATACCATCAGTTGCGTATCAAGGAGAGTGACATACCTAAGTCTACCTTTAGGATAAGGTATGGTCACTATGAGTTCATAGTCATGTCGTTTGGACTAACTAATGCACCAGCTACATTCATGGAACTCCTGATAGAATCTTTCGGCCTTTTCTTGATCAATTCATAGTAGTCTTCATAGATGACATCTTGATATACAGTAGAGATGCTCAACAGCATGAGCAGCACCTCCGTCAGGCTTTGACTCTGATAGGAGAGCATAAGTTGTATGCTAAGTTTAGCAAGTGTGAGTTCTGGTTACCAGAAGTTTCTTTCCTTGGACACGTAATATCTTCCTTAGGTATCCGTGTTGATCCTAAGAAGGTAGAATCTGTCATGTAGTGGGAACAACTGAAGACACCGACGGAGATTCGTAGTTTTCATGGACTGACAGGCTATTACATGAGATTCATTAAGAACTTCAGTTCCATAGCTTTACCCCTAACCAAGTTGACCAGGAAGGAGGTTCCTTTTGTCTGGAATGACAAGTGTCAACATTCCTTCCAGTTGTTGAAAGAAAGGTTAACAAGTGCACCTGTGCTAGTGTTACCTGAGCAAGGGAAGGGGTACATAGTTTTCTGTGATGCATCTAATAATGGTCTAGGATGTGTGTTAATGCAAGATAAACAAGTAATTTCTTTTGCCTCTCAACAGCTAAAGAAAAATGAGGATAATTATCCAACACATGATCTAGAGCTAGCTACTGTGGTCCATGCTTTGAAAATTTGGAGACATTATCTCTATGGAGAAACATTTCAGATTTTCACAGACCATAAGAATCTAAAATATATCTTCTCTCAACATGAGTTGAACATGAGACAATGCCCCTGGATGGAATTAATCAAGGACTACGATTATACAATTGATTATCATCCAGGGAAGGCTAATGTAGTGGCTGATGCATAAGTAGAAAATCATCATCACCAGCCCTGGATAAAGCACAGTTGAACTCCTTAGTGTGTTTTAAAAGAGATATACTTATCTCTTTGAGGCAAAATAATGTACAGTTTAAGGTATCATTGTTAGCCGGGCTGTTAGCTGATATACAAGTGAAACCTACTCTGAGACAGCAGATTAAAGAATCATAGCAGAATGATATTGTGATTCAGCAAATCACATCAGAGTATGATAATGAGAAATGGGATGGCTTTCATGAGTCAGAGGATCAGGTAGTCTGTTACCATGGTAGGATGGTGGTACCTGATGCCAATGACTTAAGGAAGTTGGTTTTAGAGGAAGCTCATTCTTCAATGTATGCAATGCATCTAGGGAGCACCAAAATGTATCATAAATTGAAAGATATATATTGGTGACCAGGTTTGAAGAAATATGTAGCTGAGTTTTTTATGCGGTGTTCGGTGTGTCAGCAGGTTAAAGATGAACATCAAAAGCCCGCAGGAACAATACAACCTTTACCTATACCATAGTGGAAATGGGATCATGTAACTATTGACTTTGTGGTTGGTCTACCCAGAACAACCAAAAGTCATGACTCCGTTTGGGTGGTAGTTGATAGGTTGACTAAGTCAGCACATTTCATTCCTATTAAAACAACCTATATTGCTGAGAAGCTTGCACAGATCTATATAGATGAGATAGTGCATTTAAACAGGGTACCAACTACAATTGTTTCTGATAGAGGTCCCCAGTTCACGAGTTGTTTTTGGGAATGACTCCATAAAGATTTGGGTATGCAGTTAAGGTTTAGTACTGCCTTTCACCCTCAGATAGATGGACAGTCTGAAAGGACCATACAAACCTTAGAGGACTTGCTTAAGGCATGTGTCCTTCAATTTGTAGGAAGTTAGGATCTACATCTGAGCATGATAGAATTTGCTTATAATAATAGCTATCAGCATAGTATTGACATGGCACCATATGAAGCTTTATATGGTAGACATTGTAGATCTCCGTTATGTTGGTATGAAACTGGTGAATATCAACTTTTGGGTCCTAAGCTAGTGCAACAGACAACTGAGAAGATTAAAGTAATACAACAATAGTTAAAGGCTGTACAAGATAGACAAAAATCTTACGCTGATAAATGGCGTAGACCTTTAGAATTCCAAGTTGGGGATAGAGTGTATCTCAAAGTCTCACCTTGGAAAGGTTTTCTTAGATTTTGGAAAAAAGAGAAGTTAGCTCCTAGATTTATGGGGCCTTATCCAATCATTGACCGGGTTGGAAATGTAGCCTATAAGCTGGAACTGCCACCTAAACTACACAGATTGCATCCAGTATTCCATATATCCATGCTGAGGAAGTGTCATCCTAACACAGAGTTAGTTTTGCAACCTATAGAGGTAGAATTAAATGATGATATATCATATGTAGAAGGACCTGTGTTGATCCTTGATAAAAGAATTAAAAAGCTAAAAAAGAAAGACATTTATCTTGTGAAAGTTCTCTGGCATCATCGTGGTGTTAAAGAAGCAACGTGGGAGCTAGAGGAAGAAATGAGGAGGAAGTACCCTTCTCTTTTCTCTTGATATTTTCATTGATGATTTCGGGGACAAAATCCCTGTTAGGGGTGGATAATTTGTAACATCCCTGACCTGGGTTATGCCTTAACCCTAGATGTTTTACTTAAGTAAGTTAATTAGATGCTTGTTTATATCTGGTAAAAAGTAATTATGGCTCATGAGGAACTTATGTTTCAATATTAGTCCTTTTTGAATAATGTTGAAACAATGTTTTGCCTATTTTGGACTAAAGTGCAAATTGCCCAAGTTGAGGGGTTAACTTGCAAATTGTACATGATGAATGTTCCTCAAGATTTGAAGCATCATGAGAATGAAAATGATGCAGAGGTATGGCTTCCACAAGCATGAGTATCAAGAAAGAGCTTGTTGAGCAATGTTTGTGCATTAAAACCTAGTTTTGGTGTAATGTGCAATTTACCCAAAACCTAGGGTTTAATATGCAAAATGTCACTTCCAGAGAGACCCTCATGTTTATTGGCATCATGTGGAGGCAAGAAAATGAGAGGGGCATCTCATTTGAATCACTTTGGAGGAGAGAGAATCTTGATATTAAAATAATCAAGATTTAAGCATAATTGGAACTTTACTTTAAATTAATGCAAAATAAATATATTAATGGAAGTGCCCTTCAACCAAAAATGATATGGTTGAATTTTCAAAAGTATGGAAGACCATGTTCCTTGCAATGGCACGAAAATATCTCAAAGTGAGTGGAGAGCCCACTCACATTAGTTAACTAGAAGTAATATCCACTAAAAATGGGACATTATTATTATATGAATTAAGGTGCTTAATTGCTTTTCCTTTAATTAATGGATAATGAAGAGGAACTAAAGGAAAAGGAAGGTGCCTTCGTATACAAGGGAGAGAGGGGAGTATGTGGTATAATTTTGGGAGTTGAATGATTTCATTTCAACTTTCTCTCTCCTTGAAATTTCTTTATAAACACTTCATTTCCCACTCAACCAAAGACTCTTTTTCGAATTTTATTTCTTCCTTACTTTGGACGAGCACAAGGGGACTTAGGAGAAGAATGGTAACGAACTCCAACATGTAGGTAATCTCCTTAATCATCTTTAACCTCAAATTCATGGTGGAAATCACAAATCAATGCTTGATTTCTTCTTTTCTCCAATCAATCTTCAATCCTAGTCAATCCTTTTCACTCAAAACTTGAAGGAACAAACCTTGTGGAGTGAGAAAGCTTCAACCACCATTATGTAAGTGAAGCTTGAAGCTTGGTTTCAACTTTGAAGGTGGGTTATATAACTTGAACCCTTAATATTATTATTGCACTCAATTCTTCATCAATTGTTGATCATTTTATTCTTCTTGAAAGTCCTTTGATCTAATTGATGGAATTACCATAGGAATGGCAATAGTTTATGAAGGATCGTAGCTTGATGATGATGACATCATCCTAAGCACACACCGCAATAATATCTAAAGCAAACAATTTCAATGACTTGAGACCAAACGATCTCAAGATCGTTTGAAACCAAACGGTCTAAAGACCGTTTGGGATCAAATGGCCTCAGATTGTTTGGAGTACAAATGATGATGATGTTGGATGTTGATCCATGGGATTCAATTAACTTGATTTTAAAGGTTCCATGTATGGATGATTGACTATTTGCAAACCCTAATCGATTGGAATAGTTGAACTTTAATTGATTAAATCAATTGTTGGGTTGATTGACCCAAACAGTCTCAAGATCGTTTGGAGGTCAACCAAATGGTCTCAAGACCGTTTAGAGGTCTATGGTTGAGTATGATTGGATGGTTGAAGGTCCAATGGTTACCAACTGAAGAACAATCAATATTTCAATTGATGATCGATTCAATGAAGTAAACCCTAATTGATTTAAGTGAAGGGAAACCTAGTTGATCTTCTCAGTTTCAAGATGTTTTGGACCAAACGGTCTCAAACTGTTTGGAGACCCAAGTGATTTCAAGAGTGATTTGTTCATACGGTTTCAATATACTTTTGCTTGAACGGTTTCAAAGATTAGTTGTCCAAATGGTTTCAAACCATTTGAGATACAATTTCATCAAGACCGTTTGGGGTCTATTTCATCCAGACCATTTGGGGTCTGTTTCATCAAGACCATTTGGGGTCTATTTTAATCAAGACCTTTTAGGGTCTAAGTGATCAAAACCGTTTGAGGATTCAAATGATCAAACCATTTGAAGACCTAAGATGATTAAAGGTCAGTTAACTTCTTGATTAATTAATTGAATCAAAGGTGATTATTATGGTTGTACCCTTAAGATACTAGGGTGATTAGTACCATTGGAAGGGCTAACCTTTGTTTCTTATGAAAGCAATATCTCCAATATACTATGCTAGCCCTAAATGTGTGCACCTGAATGAAGAGTTGATCCAAATTAATCAAGTATGGGATAATTAACATCCTAGAGAGGATGGGAGAGAGGAATGCTTACATGAATGTCAATCATGTAATGGTTAAGCCTCAACTCTTTCAACATGAATAAAATATGCAATTAGAGTTTGATCCATGATGATGAGATCATGAAACCCTAATTGGGAAGGATGGTGAGTCCTAATTCTAATTTAGGGCAAAGCTATGTAAAACCTTAATCTAGGGTGATGTTGTAACCCTAATTCAGGGTATTTTAATGAGAAATCCTAATTTGATGTGAATAGTACATCATAACCCTATTTTTGAGTAATGGGATATGAGAAACCCTAATTTAATGTGAATAGTGAACCCTAACCCTAAAATAGGGTAAATATATGTAAAACCCTACTTTTGGGGTATAGTGCATGAAACCCTAATTTTGGACAGTGAGATGATTAATCCTTAGTCCTAATTGTGCAGAAGGGATGAGTAACCCTGATTGACATGAGATGGGAAACCCTAACCCTAATAAGGGTATAGTGGTGTTATTTTGTATAACATTGTCCTGAAATGTAATTGAGATAACTGTTATCATGTGTACTAACCATGCAGGTATCATGAGATGATGAGCATAGCCAGGTATGAGCTATGATGTTTTATTTATTGAAAATTGTTTATGGGCTTGATGAGCCATAATATGCTTTGTTGCCTAGTGAGAGGTAACAAGAAATGAAATTGGACTTTTGAGCCATGAGAGATGCTTGTGTAGAAAGTATCATGTTTACCTTGGTCAGATGACCTGAAGGTATCAGTTACCTGATAAGTGGTAACAAGTGTTCTTTGATGAACTAAGGGTTTGAATACCCATTTCCTATATTCTTGATGATGACCTGTGAAAGTTTGAGAATGCTCATGCTTAAATGAGGGATTGAGATCCCAATACTTTATTAAAGTTGAACAACACCTGATGAAAGTATTAAACATTCTTTACAACATTAGGTATAATAATTGATGTTTGGAAACATGTTTGATGCTAAAAGAATATTGTAATACACTTAACCAAGTGACATTACATATGTAGTTGCCCTAACCACAGATCCATGAGCGTCAGAATTTGCTGAATGGTGAAACAATTTTAACTTGAAAAACATATTTTTGAATATGTGGGGGTAATTTGGCAATCATATCCTTATGCCCCATGGGAATGGCTGCGGGCTATATCCTATGTACGGGATTGGTTACAGACCATACCCCAGTTTGAGTATGGCTACGGGCCATGACTCCATGATACGAAACCAAACATTGGCTACATGCCATAACCCTGAAGAGAGTATATGCTAAGGTCTATAACTCTATAATGAAGATGCCAATATACCATGGCAAGCTAATTGCAGTTTGACACATGATGTGTCTGCCATATAATCTCGTACTGACTGAGAAGGTTGAGGTCTTGGATTCCGGCTCTTTCATTCACCTTATGTGGTATCGATGCTTATGTATTCGTGTCCGGTTAGAGTATAAATGATATACTTCATCTCTCCAGGGCATTAATTCAGAATGATTGTGAAATGCAATCAGCCGTGTAGCATTATATGCTTAAAGTTGAAATATGAGAATCATTGGTTGATGTTACCTTGCTTAGAATATCCTAGTTGGATAAATGTATACATGTTCTTCATATTCCTTATTAAATAAATGACATGCTGCTTAATCAAGTTATAGCTAAAATGCTTTGAATAAGAATATTGATGTAATCTGTTTAGACAATGAATTACCTGCTATTAAGTATAAATGTTTCCTCTGCTCAATTTTGTTTTATTAAACTACAATAATAATGTTTTTGGTGGAGAGTTATATCTCTCACTGGGACTGGGTTTCACTCAGTTGGTCACCAACAATTTTAGGTGGACGCAGACGAGGAGGCAGAAACTCTTCAGTTGGTGAAGGACAATAGCAACATAAGTAGTAGGGAGCAGCAGTGATTTCTCAGGTGGAGACACTGGCTGATATGTCTTATTTATATGTATATAAAGTCCTATGTGTCATCTCTGTACTCTAAGGTCCTCAGAGAAGTAGTTAGTACTTTTGTTATTGATCTGAGATTTTGGCCTAATGCCTCGAGACTTTTATGCTTCATGTGTATAGTTTAACAGGACAGTTGATGTATGTAATTCTCAAGAAGAGATGATAAATGACATGTACTTGTGAACCAGAATGTAATTAATTTACTTTGGTTCTTTTTGAAAGAGTTTTCCAATCTATGGATCTCTTTGTAAAATGGTTTTACTTTTTAGTGATTTTCGGTAATCCGCCGCTAGTGATCACTTCCGTTTAGTTAATGTCAATTCGTTCATCACAGATGTTTGCATATGTTTCCATCTTCGTCCCTCATGATTTTTTTTGATAACCGAGATTTGAATTCCCTCCATATATCATTGGCTCTTTGTAATACCCACTGCTTTTTGACAGATCCAATAAAAAAAACACCCTACACATAACAAAATCACATACACATAAAATATAATATAATATTTTTATACAAAAATATTAACGTCTACATATTCACCTCAATCTCTTCCCAAATAAGGTCCTTGAGACCTTCTCCCACATCACTCCAAGTATCGATGTTGATTGGAACTCGCACTCGGGATGCGACTTCAATATAGCTACTAAAAATGTTTCGGGTTTTCCCAATTGGTTGTCCTTCTGAATTCCACTGCAAAAGAATTTTTTATCCTTTACGTCTCTTTCTCATAACTTTAGGCATTGTGGTACAACCCCTAATAATCTTTGTGGTCATTGAGTCATATTCATTGGAAAACCTCTTCCTGACTAATATATATGTAGGTTAATTAATTTTTTTAAAATAACATGTAAATATATGTAGGTTAATTAGTTATTTAGTGAAAAACAATCATTGTCATGACCGCATAAAATTTAATTTTGTTCAAGCGACATTTCAAACAAAAATCCACCCATATTGCCAGCGAGGTAGTAGTTTGGGTGGTTAAAAGGTCAGCTCTCCAATAAAGGGACCCTGGTTCGAAACTCATCTCCTCGAAAATTGATTTGTCCCGTCACGTAGGCCGGCACAATGTGTGATTTAAATGTTCTCCCCGTTGTGCGGGTAGGCAGGGGGGACTAAGGGTTTACACCGCTAGGGTGGGTCTCGCTTAATCGCGAACCGTCCTCAGGGGTGGTTCCCACATATCTATAAAAAGAACCCATATTGAGAAAATTAAATTGCAAAAAAGAACTTGTACCCATATTTGACAATACTTTTATAAAAAAATCATGATCTGATTACATGTTGATGCGATGATTTTGAGTCGCATTTATAGACCTGTTTGATATGTATTTTGTGCTCTTATTAGTCATTTTTTATGGTTAATATTGCATAATTCACTCATTTTGGTCTTTGCCATCATTTTATGTCAAATTCCCTTAGTTTCATCATTTCGAGCATTATTTATCACATTATCATAATTTGTGTGGATTTATTTGATCTGGTCTTTAAATTTCAGGAAAAACAAGTATCTGCTTCCGTCGATACCATCGACGGAAGTCGATACCATCGACCAGGCAACAGGTTGCCAGCCGAGAGGAGCATCACAGAGTCGATACCATCGACATCCAAGTCGATGCCATCGACGCATGGAGGCTACAGCGTCGCTAAACGACAACCCGACGCTACAGGAGGTCGATACCATCGACACTCAAGTCGATGGTATCGAGATGACCACAGGCACTCAGACGAAAAGAAAACAAGGCTGTCGCTACCACACCGGGTCGATACCATCGACCCGCGTCGATGGTATCGACGTCGGCAGATATGCGTTGGATTCATTTCGATCTCAATCGGACGGCTGGAGTTAAATGACGACCTAATTAGGGACTTATACCTAATGACGGCCGCCCAGAGGAGATGATCATCTTATTGACCATTGCACAAGTACCGAGGAGCGAGAGAAAGGAGAACGGAGGCCAGAAGCTCATCCCTGTCATTCCGGATGCTGCCGAAGACGAATTTCACCACCGAGAGGCGGGAAAGCTCGTGTTCTACGCAAAGGATCCACCGGTTCTTCTCCGTTCAGGGGTTTTCCCATTCAATTCACGTTTTTCATCTGATTTCCCCTATTTCTACCATGTATTTGTGCGAGATGACCATGCGGGGCTAATCCCCTCCATCTTTAGGACCGGGAGTAGCCCGGGAATGCATTGTATGACAGTTTTATATTAATAATTCATATTTTCTCTCTTAAATCCGTGGTATAGTTTCGTTTTCTCCATATATTGTTATGCTTGATCACCATAATAATAACTTAATGCCCTTAATTACTTCAACAGAAGGATTAACGGTTGAAAAGAGACGAAACCTACATTAATCGATAAATCCCTTGACAAAGGAGGTGTAAAAATAATGGTGGAAACTGAGAGATCGGTTGTAATGCGCTTAGTTTAGGGGAATGATTACTACGACGGTGGAATCAACCTAAACCTAAGTAGTGAATTACACCACGACAGTGGGTAATTCTGTTTTCAGGCCACTACCCAAAAAGAGAGAGAAGATTGAGGAGTTATATGAAACCTAATGCAATGTTGACCCGCGGTGAAACCGAAATCCTAAAGATATCCTTTTGAATTGATTAAATTAACCTTTAATCGATTGTTTGCTTTGTTTTATTTTTATTTTCTTTTAATTTCGACAACAAACCCTACTTTGTTATCCGGCTTAGCTGATTGCAAATAGTTAGTATAAGTCTCCAATAATTCAACGTATCCCTGTGTTCGACTCGGGCCTCACAAAGGCCTATATTACTCGACGCGTACACTTGCGTTTTTAGCGCGTAGTAAAATACACGTCAAGTTTTTGGCGCCGTTTCCGGGGATACGGCGAAATTGTTGGCACTTCGAGTGCTACGAGCGGCCACTCTAGGCCACATTTTTTCTTTTTAATTTTCATTCAATTTCAAATATTTCTAAATTTCTCTACAATTGTTATACTCGTCTAAGCTTAGTACTGAAGTCGGATTTTCTCATTTCAGGTACTGTGTATGGTGCATACACGTAGTATAGACTACGCCAATCGCACACCCGAGGTTCCGTTTCCGGGACCTGAAGACGAGGATTATCAAGAGCAAGAGCAACAAGAAGAGGAGGATTCTGAATCCGAACCCGAAGAGATGGCCGAAGAACCGAAGATATGGGCGAAGATCAAAGCTTCTTCCGCATCTGCCTCTAAAGGGCCGATAAAGAAGCAAGCAATCAATATACCGACATATAAGATTGATCCGGCTCTAATCAATTTGGTTAAGTCCAATGCTTTTCACGGTTTGAAAAATGAGGATCCCGTTGCGCACCTGAGTCAATTCGTGGAGAACTGCGATATGGTGAAAATTGACCGATTTCCGCAGACTGCACTTTATTTGAAGCTCTTCCCGAGCTCACTAGCGGGAATTGCACGAGAATGGCTACACAATCTGGATGAAGAATTTGTGGAGTCTTGGGATCATATGGTGGAGGTCTTCTTTGAGAGGTTCTTCCCTCCTGAGAAGACTAACGACATGATCAGAAAAATTCATAATTTCACTCAACAGGCTGGTGAGACATATTCGGAGACCTGGGAGCGATTTCAAGTTATGCTGAGGAGGTGCCCACATCATGGGATGGATAAGGAAACACAAGTGAAAATCTTCTATTTTGCTCTCTCCGAGCACGATAGAAGTAACCTTGATTCAGCTGGATCCGGATTCTTTCTGAATAATACAGATACCAGATGTTGGGAAATATTAAAGAACATGGCTAGGAAACAGTCATGGGGTGACAGAGGTGCTGTGGAGCAGGTCAAGGCTGCTGGCGAATCCAGAATAGTTAAGGAGCTGAACGATAAGTTAGATCTTCTAGCCAAGAAACTGCTAGCTAAGGAAGATGCATCTGAGGATGAGGAAGCCCAAGTGAAATTCATGCAACAACAGGGCTATAGAAACAATGACTATGCATGGAGGAAGGATAAAAAGTTTTCATGGAAGGATCCAAATAATTTTCTGTAGGATCCGGATGCCAAGCCACATCCAAGAGTCGAGGATAAGAACACTAAACTACTGAGTCAAATGGTACAGCAAAACCAAGAGATGATGGCCATGTTTGGTAAGCAATTGCAATCTCAAGGTGATATTCTAACCAAGTTTGGGCAGACACTGTAAAGCCATGGAGCACAAATGCGGGCATTGGAAACCACCGTGGCACAGATTTTGAGTGAAGTGGCGGCAATCAAGCACGCCAATCAACAGAAACCAGCCGAGAATGCGAACGTGGCCCAAGCACACCATCAGGTCAAGTATATGTCTGTGGTGAGTAATGAGGAGGAATTTCAAGTGCAAGGAGTTGTAGAAGAAAGAAAAATGACTTTCAATATGCATGCGACACCGGCAATACCGTATCCATGCACTTACTATGGATTGCCGGGCGGAAACCCTTTCTTCAGAAAATCAGAGAGAGTTATGAATATTGTATCTCCATGTAGGCAAGAAGAAGAATTGCAGGTTGTTTGTGCATGTGCGGAGACAGCAAACGTGAGAGAGAAACCACAACAAGCTGTTACCATTGAGGTTGTCCCGCCAAAGCCCACGTCGGAGGGAGTGATTGAATCAAGCTTGGGGGAGGTGCCCCCGAAAAGCTCATATGTGCCACCTCACAGGCGCGCTGAGGCAGCAGATGTTTCAAATTTGGTTAATCCTAAGTCAAAGAAAGAGCATCGTCATTTTAAGAAATTCCTGGAGATATTCCGAAAACTCCACATCAATATTCCATTAGTGGAGATGATCGAGAAAGTACCCGCCTATGGGAGGTTCATCAAGGAAATCATCAATAAGAAGAGGCGGATAAAAGACGATGATATTTGTCGGATGAATGAGACGGTGAGCTTTATGATACACGGGAGTTCGCCAAAGAAGAAAAAAGACCCAGGAGGTTTTTACATTCCGTGCTCAATAGGTGGTCAACATTTTCCTAAAGCGCAATGTGATTCCGGCGCTAGCATAAATCTCATGCCTTTTGCGACATTTCAAAAGCTTGGGTTAAAAGAGATAAAGAAGTTGGCCGCAACAATTGAATTGGCGGATGGGTCTACCGTGAGACCCTATGGAGTATGTGAAGATGTTCTCGTCAAAGTGGATAGATTCATATTCCCGGTGGATTTTGTTGTTATTGATATGCCACCGCTCCAAAGCTGTGAAATTCTTCTAGGAAGACCGTTTCAAGCAACAACGGACGTTGTGACTGCCTTAGGGAGAGGTACTTTGTCCTTGGGAATTGGAGGAGATCGAGTTGAATTCAAATTACCGCATGATCCTCTAAGCGCAGTCTCCAATGTGAAAAGATGATGAGCTTCATACCGTCTAGCCTAAGACGTTAAATAAGGGCGCTTGTTGGGAGGCAACCCAACCATCGGTACATTAGGATAGTTTAATTATAGTCATAGATTGCTTTCATTTCGTTTAAATTTTGATGTAAAGAAGATACCTTGATCCGTTTGTTCTTTGTGCAGGCTGAGGCAGGGTCGATACCATCGACACACTAGTCGATGGTATCGACATAGGTTCAGGTTGACAACTGCAAGGTTCGTTCTGAGTCGATACTATCGACGGTCTTGTCGATGGTATCAACATACCTACAGGCAGGTCGCACAACAACTGTCGATGGTATCGACACAGCAGTCGATGACATCGAGATCTCTGGAGAAGTTCAGAGCGAGTTGTCTCAGTCAACTTGATACCATCGACGGCCTTGTCGATGGTATCGACATGGTTAATCCACCATATGCCGACTTTGTATGCCAAATCACTCAACATTTTCTTAAGAAGAATATTGAGGACGACTTAGGTTACACATGGGATAGAAAATCCCAAAAAATAAGTAAAAATACGGTGGAAAAGATGGGAATCGACTTTGGCCACAAAAGGGCTAGGACTGAAGGGAGACATCCACCCAAGACATACCTCTACCACCTCCTCCTACCAACCTACCCCATGATCCTATTACAAACACCTTGACATACATTGCTGGATCCCATATCACCTAAGTAGGCAATTGGATTATAATCACCATGGCATGACTTATTTAAACCAAAGGAAGCAAGCTCTCTCTCCTAACCAACCTGATGAATATCCCTATTCCCTTAATCCTGGCATGATAAATCCATACAATCCTTCCTACAACTACTATCAAATTCCACCTCCACCATCTCCTGATCTCACACATACTCAGTTTTCCCCAATTCAACTTCAAGACATTGCTGCCCACTTTCGCTTTGATCGTGTTCCCACCTTCTTGGAGGCTTATGCCTTAACCAAGACAGGTGCCTTGGAGTGGCAGACACTGGTCAATTATTATGGAGCTGAGCCCTTTCTTGGAAAAGATCCTGACATTGATGTAATCCTTCAGTCTTTTCAGTGAGATTATGAGATATCTTTGTAATGATGTAATGTTTATCTTTTTATAAAGCAAGTATGTCATGTTTCATCTTATAAAGTGTATGGGCATTAAATTGTTATGAATAAAAGTGTTTTCCATGGCTTCATTTGGACATATACATGTTATATAAGAATATTGTTATTTCAAATGATTGAAAAATAAATTATGGCTAAATTTGACAAAGCATCACTTGGTTAATCTCATACACACACACTTGATACTTAATTTAAAACATTGAAACAGGGTTAATTTCGGTCGAAAATATTATCGACCGAGACAAATCGGTCGACAATATTGTCGACCGAGGATGACTTTAGAGCTCTTTCGTTCGACAAATAGTTGACCGAGGATGACTTTAGAGCTTTTTCGTTCGACAAATAGTCGACCGAAAGAATTTTTTAATAGAGTTTAGTATTTTTCAAAACGTTATAAAGCATTGGGATCTCAATCTTTTGTCTCATTGTTGGGAATTCACATCCCTCAATACCACCATCATCACATTTGCTGATTCTGGGTATTTAAACCCTTAGTTCATCACTAAACATGGTTATCACTTATCATGTAAATATTACCTTCAGGTCATCTGACCAAGGTATTCAGGATATTTGTTACACAATCATCTCAATTTCATATCAACCATATCAATTTCATATCAACATCATGCAATACAAAAATAACATCTCAATTCCCTCATTAGGGTTAGAGTTTCCATCTTTATCAATTAAGGTTTCACATATCAGCATCCCATATTGAAATTTTCAAATAACATTATCCCATATTAGGGTTTTTACACAACACCACCCTATATTAAGGTTTCACATAACATTTCCATGTTAGGGTTTCACATAACATCATTCCATATAAGGGTTTCACATAACATTATCCCATATTAGGGTTTCATATGACATCACCATATATTAAAGTTTCACATAACATCATTGTTAGGGTTGTGGAAGCACTTTAGAGCTCCTCGGTCGACGAATTTGTCGACCGAGTTAGAGTCAGATTTCACGTGTATAAGCACCTATAGGGTCGGTTTTTCCTTTATAACCAACTCTAGAACAATAACCGGTCGACAATTTGTCGACCGAAATGAATTTTCGATCCAGTTTTCACACATCTTCGGTCGACGAATCTGTCGACCGAATGAAGCCAGATTTCTTTCTTAGAAGCACCTCTAGGGTCGGTTTTTATAATAACCGACCCTATAAGGTTCTCGGTCGACAATATTGTCAACCAACAATATCCAATTTAGTTTTTCACACATGTATAAGCACCTCTAGGGTCGATTATATGAAAAAACCGACCCTAGAGGTGCTTGTACGAAGGAAGTCTTGCTCCTTTCGGTCGACAAATCGTCGACCGAAACCAGCCAGATTTCTTCGTATTAGCACTTGTAGCGTCGGTTTTACATAATAACCGACCCTATAGATCGTTTCGGTCGACAAATTCGTCGACCGAGTTTGCGATTGATTGTTATTAAACAACCCGACACGGGCACCGTTTATATGTAGAGTCGGTTTTTGGTTGTTAACCGACGCTAGAGTTTTTCACTCCGTGCAAAAAGCCAAAATTTTAGTCTTTCGTCCTCCCGTGAAACCCTTTTCTCTTTTCTAATCTCTCTCCCGCGGCGCCGCGAAACCTCTTTTTCCGCCGTTGCCGCCTCTCCACACCGCCAAGAGGATCGTGAAGCTCGTCGGCGCCGTGAAGAAGATCGTGAAGCTCGTCGTCGCCGCCTTCCACTCTTACTCCATGAAGCCTGTCGTTGCCGTGAAGCTCTCTTCTTTGCCGTGAAGCTCTCTTCCTTGTCGTGAAAGTTTTCGTTGTCGTGAAGCTCGTCGTCGCCGCCTTCCACTCTTCCACGAAGGTCGCCGCCTCTCTGTGAAGTTCGTCTCTTCCTCCACGAAGCTCGCTGCCATTTCCAAGTAAGTTCGAGCTTCCTTCTCCTTGTTCCCTTCATTCCGCCCGCCGCCATTGCTGCTTCCAGGTCCATCTCGGTCGACAATTAGTCGACCGAGAGCCCACCTGCGCGCAGCGTCCAGGACCACTCTCGGTCGACAATTTGTTGACAGGGAGTGGACCTGGACGCTGCACGCAGGTGGGCTCTCGGTCGACTAATTGTCGACCGAGATGGACCTGAAACTTATTTATGTTGAAGCTATAAATGTTTTAATCATATTTGATGTAATGTTCACAAATAGTTCTGAATATTATAATGATTTCAATCTTTGGACTGTTGGAAACGGCCTTACTTTGCTAATTTGTACAAGTAATCAAAACATGCATGTCTTTTTTCGTATGTAATCATTATATAAATTTTAGAAATTAATACTAGATTAGACATGTGTACTCCTAGATTGACACTTTAGGGTTGATGCATGATGTTTAACTTAATATATAAATATGAAAATAATGCATTTATATATTAACTTAGAAACCCGTACAAAATTTACTCATTAGGAGTAAACTTTGGATAGTCCCCGGTTTGGGACTGTTTTTGGATATTTTAATCTCACTTAGGATGTACCTGTATAATGTATGTTTAGTTTTGTAGATTATTTCAGTAGGATTTCTCCATTTGTTCTCTGGGTACATATGTGAGTGGTTATTTGTCATTTACATCGGTGTACTTGGAGAACTTAGGGGAAATGCTGCTGAAATTTTCTTCAAAACTAAACATACATTATATAGTTACTAGTGATATTAAATATTCAAAAATGGGATAGGTGGTACACTTTCTATCAATAAAAACTTACAGATTATTATAGTATCAATATTAAACTGTTAGTTTTATAATTAATTTTAATGTGATATAGAAAATGGATCGAAGTTGGATGTCTATCAAGAACCGTTGCAGTCCAGAGTTTGCCAAAGGTCTTGATGAATTTATCAGATTTGCTGAGGAACATAGGAAACTACCTACAGATAGGCTATATTGTCCATGTAGAAATTGTTGTAACAATTTGAAAGTTGATACTGGTGAGGAAATTAAGAATCATGTCATATGCAATGGGATCATACAAGGTTATAATGAATGGTATTGGCATGGAGAGAAATTGAATTATGGAGCAGAAAATGTCGATACTAATAGTTGTGGCATAGAAGATATAGATAATGATGATAATGTTAATGATGAACCGATTGAAGATGACCAGATTTAGGATGATATGATTGATGAGATGCTACGTAGTTGTCGGGACAATGTCATTGATCCACCTTATTTATTTGCAAACATTGTCCATGATGCTAAAAAACCATTATATAAGGGTTGTACTAAGTTCATGAGGTTGAGTGCTGTGATGCGATTATATACTCTTAAAGCTCAAAACCGGTGGAGCGATAAGAGTTTCACTTCACTGTTGTCTTTGTTAAAGGAAATTCTTCCTGAAGGCAACGAGCTTCCAATTTCAACATATCAAGCAAAGAAAATAATGTGCCCAATGGGAATGGAGGCTAAGAAGATTCATGCATGTCTAAATGATTGTGTGTTATTTCAGAAGGACTATAGTAATTTGATAAATTGTCCAAAATGTGGTGCGTCAAGGTATAAGACTACAAATTCAGCTAAGGCTACAAATGGCTCTCCTGCCAAGGTGATGTGGTATCTACCAATAATACCACGATTTCAACGCTTATTTGCTAATACAGAAGATGCACAAAATTTGTCTTGGCATGGGGAGTTAAAGGTCAATGATGATGGCATCCTACGACATGCATCTGATTCACCACAATGGAAGAAAATTGATTTATTATACCCTCAATTTGGTAAAGAACCAAGAAACCTAAGACTTGGACTCTGTACAGATGGAATGAATCCCTATGGTACATTAAGCAGCCAACATAGAACGTGGCCTGTTATGATTGTTATATACAATCTTCCTCCTTGGTTGTGTATGAAAAATAAGTATGTGATGTTTTCAACATTGATATCAGGGCCCAAGCAACCTGGAAATGATATTGATGTTTACCTTCAACCTCTAATTGATGACCTAATGAAACTATGGGAAGAAGGTATTATGACATATGATGCTTCACGTAAATAGATCTTCAGTTTGCGTGCTATGTTATTTTGCACGATTAATGACTTTCCAGCTTATGGAAATTTGTCTGGATATAGCATAAAAGGATACAAAGCATGTCCTGTTTGTGAGGAAAATACTGATTCAATCAGACTGAAACATGGTGGTAAAATCATATATCTTGGTCATCGGAGATTTCTCCCACCAGTGCATCCTTATCGAAGGCAACACAAAACCTTTAATGGGTCAACTGAGGAACGAAGTGCTCCTAAACCTATACCAGGACATGTTGTATATGATAGGGTGAAACATATTGTTAATGAATTTGGAAAGAGTTCAAGTAGTCATACACTCGCATGTAACAAATCTCTATACAAGAAGAGGTTAATATTCTGGGATCTTCCTTATTGGAGATCTTTGGCAATTAGACACTGCATTGACGTCATGCATGTTGAAAAAAATATTTGTGATAGCATCATCGGTACGCTATTGAACATACCAGGAAAGACTAAAGATGGCATCAAATCTAGAAAAGATTTAGAATTAATGGGTATTAGAAAAGAATTATCAGGGGAGATCAGGGGTCGCCGCACATATTTTCCACCGGCTTGTTACACTTTGTCAAAGAAAGAGAAAAAGACTTTCTGTGAGTGCTTGTATAATATTAAGGTTCCACAAGGATACTCTTCTAATATTCATAGATTGGTATCAATGAAGGATCTGAAACTGATAGGTCTCAAATCTCACGATTGTCACACCTTAATGCAACAAATTTTACCTGTGGCTATTCGATCTATATTGCCGAAGCATGTAAGGTTTGCAATCACAAGACTATGTTTCTTCTTCAATGAAATATGCAACAAAGTGATACATCCTGATACTCTCGATAAATTACAGAAAGATGTAATTGTTACCATGTGTCAACTTGAAATGTACTTTCCTCCTTCATTTTTTGATATCATGGTTCATCTTGTAGTACATATTACAAGGGAGGTGAAGATGTTGGGTCCAATTTTCTTACACTGGATGTATCCATTTGAACGCTACATGAGTGTTTTTAAAGGTGATGTTCGGAATCGTTATCATCCTGAAGGGAGTATTGTTGAGGGTTACGTGGCTAGGGAGGTGATGGATTTTTGTAATGATTTTTTGAATTGCAAAGAAACTTGTAGCGATAAAAAAAATTCGCATCACACTGGATCTTATTGTGGCAAAGGAACTCTGGGAGGACGAGTGAAAGCAATCAGTCGTGAGTTGTGGGAACAAGCGCATTTGTATATTTTACACAACATCGATGAAATTAGTAGCTACATCATAGAACACAATGATCTTATCAAGAGAAATCATCTGCGATCCAGTTCAATGTGGCTTGCAAGAGAGCATAATCGAACATTTATTAGGTGGTTTGAAGAGAAAGTATTTAATCAACTATCTGAATCGTCAAATAATGTTGCTGAGAACATAAAATGGCTCGCCTTTAAGCCAAAAATGGATGTCATGTCATATGAAGGTTATGACATTAACGAATTTTCATACTACACAAAGCGTCAAGATGAAAGTAGTGTAGTTCAAAATAGTGGGGTCACTGTTAAAGCTTGTTCATTGTATTTTGCTAGTGCCAAAGATAAAAGACCATGCGAAGCTGAGATGTCATATTACGGCGTCATTGAGGACATATGGGAAATGGACTATACAAATTTTCGAGTTCCTATATTTAGGTGTAATTGGGTTGACAACAATAAAGGAGTTTTAGTGGATGAGTTGGGTTTCAAATTGGTGAATTTTGAAAAGATTGGTTTCAAAGATGAGCCATTCATCATGGAAAACCAAGCAAAACAAGTATTCTATATTGATGACCGGGCAAATAAAAATTGGTCTGTCGTTCTTAATGGAAAAAGACAGTTTACTATAGATCCTATAAATGAAGAAGAATACTACGAAAAGTATGATGATTCTAGTCAATTCTCAGTTGGTTTGCCAAGTGTAAATGTTGAAGATAACACCGATGAATATTTTAAACGTCAAGACCATGCTGAAGGAATTTTCCTTGACTAACAACTCAACCAATACTAAAGGCATGTATTCTTTGAATTATTTATTTTATTATCATGTATACCTTATCACTTGTGCTTTTATTATCACATATTTCTTTTATCATGTATACTTGCAGGTTCTAAAATGGCGAGTGAAGATGAACATTTTGAGCATGAGCACCATGAAGATGAACATTCTGAGCATGAGCACCATGAGGATGGTAGTGGTGATGCTAAGAACGATAGAGGTCCTACATTGATGCGTAGGCTGCAGGAGCTCAGGGCTAAAGGGGATAAATTGCCAGTCCAGTTTGATATGACAGGAGCACCTGTTGGGGAACATGCTAGTGCTTTCAAGCATTACGTAGGGGCAACTGCGCGCAGTAAGGTGCCAATAGATATAGAAAATTGGCATGATGTTCCTAATGCCAAAATAGACCTCATATGGAAAGATATATCTGTGAGTGGAAGTGATATCATTTTAATATGTTTTTTATCTATTGATTCTAATTTAGTTTTCTTGGAATTAATTCCTTTTCAAAACAACATTATTAATTGCTTCTTTTGTATGTATAGGGTGTTTTTCATCTAAATGAAAAAGATCACAAGAAAAGAGTGCTACAACGTTGTGGTGTACGATGGAGGGGTTTTAAGACATATCTTGTAAGGGAATTTATAAATAATCCTAAATAAAAGAAGAAATCTACAGATGTATATATTTTTATTGATCCTGAGGTGTGGGAAAGATTTGTTGCAGCTAGGAGATCGGAAGAGTTTCTGGTAATAAAGATTGTGATGTATTGTATGAATATTTTATACAATTAAGGAGGTGAATCTTTTTATACATGTTTGCCAAGTCTAAATTGCAATACCTCATTTTAAATGATCAGGCTATTCACCGGGCTCAAAAGGAAAGACGGGCTAAAAATGTGCATGACCATCGCTTGGGGCCCGGTGGTTATGCCTTCCGCCGCCAACTACAAGAGAAACAATCATCTTCTGGAGAAGAATCTAGTACAACTCAAGTTGAGAGACCACCCCGACACATGACATGGATTGATGCTAGAAAGAATCGAGCCGGTGAAATTGTCAACCCTACAACTAAGGAGGTGGCACAAAAGATGGTAGGTTTATCCCAACTAAGTAAAGAGTAACTTCCACAAACTTAAATTTATTTATATCTAATTGATATTGTGATTTAATATTTTTATTAACTATGAATAGATTGATCTCCACGAGCAAAGGAAGGAAGGAAAGTTCATCCCAACTGGCTACATGGATGAACTAGCAGTTGCTCTTGGTATGAAGGAGCATCATGGCCGTGTTAGGGGATTAGGAGCTGGCATAGGATTCAAGTCTTATTTTGGCCCTTCGCAATCTAAAAGAGGTCGTGTAGGAGGTCTTACACAAGAGGATCTTGAAGCATTAGTAGCGCAGAAAGTAAAAGAAATAATGTCTACATATCAGCCTACTCAACCTTCTCAACCTATTCATACTGCACGTCTCTCAAGTGATGAGGTACAAGCCCATGCTACAGTTGTAGAAGGTCATGGGAGTACTCCCGATGAACCACCACAACAATATGTAGTAAGTTTTTGTTCTATTATGTTGTGTTATTAATATGATAAATATATTGATAATATATATAGTTGTAACATGTATCTGTTCTACTGTTTCTTATATAACTCATATTATTTCAATCTAGGTTGGTATGAACTGTAAACTTGTAGTGGAGGTTCCAGAATATAATGTTGTGGCAGCGGGCAAAGTGTACAACCTTGATGGTACATTGCATTGCCAACAAATTACTGATGACATCTGTCGTGTGTCCATCCATCTTGTGTATGACGGAATGGGGGACAAACCACTACCCATACCTAATGCTGAATATAGTACAGTTGAAGAAGCTGAGGGTGCTATGGTGGGTTGGCCTAGACACTTGGTTATCAATGACAAGGTATACCTTATTTCTATCATATTTTTCATATTTGACTGCATATATGAACTCATGTAATATAAGTATGTAATTTAATTAACAGGTTTGTAAACCGAAAAGTAAAACTTCTGCTAGTCGTCCTCCTATGCCCAAGCCATCTTTCATTCCCGAAACTACATTCGACGAATTGGGAAGCAAATCTAAATGTTTGTGTCGATACTTAGCCAACCAAAAATCGGGATCAAATATGATGGTCAAGTTAACAGAAGATGCAGTTGGGAGGGACTTTGAGAATTTTATTTTTCTTGATGATATTATAGAGTTGTTCCGGTATGATTGGTTGAACACTTCGATAATAGAAGTATGGATAAGGTAAGGATATATCAATAATATATAGAAAATTCCAATACACATTTTAGCTTATTTCTACATATGAAAATAATTACAAATATTTAACAGCCATTTATATACCGAGGTCACCAACTTTGATATAACGAATATTGCATTCTTAGTTCCTTCGGTCACTAGTCAGGTGGAGATAAATATTGAGGATGTGAATGAGTACTTCTCTGATGCATTCAAATATTTTGCTAGTGAGGGGAAGGAAATTATCCTAATTCCTTTTACCGTCCAGTAAGTATTATTATTCAATATAATTTTAATAATGAATGAAACTATTTATTTTAATGTTTGTTTTACTCTTACTCAGAGCTAGACATTGGGAATTACTGGTGATTGTCCCAAAATTGATGACTCTTTATTATCTTGACCCAATGGGTAAAACAACAAGGAATCACAAATTTAAATTGTCAGCTATGGAGTAAGCATAAATTTAATCAATTGCTTCAACATGATATTTTTATTTATAATTTCTATTTTACCAACTATCATTTAATTGATAGGGGTATAAAGGCTTTTCGTGAAGCTAGAGGACAAATTACCCACAAAATTGAAGACATTGACTTTGTAAAATGTCAAGGTAGCTACTTTGACAACTGCTTACTCTTTATGTATTAATTTTCAACTGTAATATGTCAACTCTTATACTCTTATCTCAATTGTTGTTTATAGTAGTTTACTAACATTAAGTATAATTTATTATTTGTAGTGTCCTATGCAAAATAATGACTGGGCTTGTGGCTACTATGTAATGAAATATATGCAAGCTATTGTCAAACAAGCATCACATGACATTCAGACTATAAGTCAGGTAATAAAGAATAACATCATAAATTTACAAGTGATTGTAGTCATTTTTATAAAATATTAACATGTGCATTTTCTGTTACAGATCTTTACAACTCAGCCTTACACACATGTGGACTTGAATGAATTCTGAGAAGAGTGGTCAGAGTGTTTTATAAGTGAAGTCGAAATAGTATTGGATTAAATATGTCGGCTCCATTTATGTATGTGGTTTGAGTACGTACTCTTTCATATTTTTAGTTTTGTAATATGTCATCTCAGACTTGCACTCTATCATTTTGTAAATTATGATATTGATTATCATTTTTGTTATGAATGTGTGGTTTTGAATGGTGACTGTTGAGCATCAATGCTCCCCTCTCCCAGAATATATGAATCTTCTTGTTCTTCTGTTCTATATCAATTTCTGCAGAATTTTTTTTTAAAAAAATTGTAACTTCTAGCGTCGGATTTTTAAATAACCGACCCTAGAGATTGTACACTCTTCGGTCGAACAATTTTCGACCGAAATAGAACTTCTAGCGTCGAGTTTTGTAAAAAACTGAGTCTATAATGTCCTCTATAAGGTCGGTTTTTTGAAATAACCGACCCTATAGATTGATTAAAACATTTCAGTGTAGGACTTGGTCGACAACATTCTCGACCGAATATCTATCGGTCGACAAACTTGTCGAATGAATGTTACACTGAAATGTTTTATTCAATCTTTAGGGTCGGTTATTTTCAAAAAACCGACCTTATAGAGGGTTCTCGGTCGAGACCGAAATACTTTCGGTCGAGAATTTTCTCGACCGAGAGTTACCACTGAAATGTTATTCAATCTTTAGGGTCAGTTATTTCATAAAAACCGAACCTGTAAACGTTCTCGGTCGACAATTTTCTCGACCGAGAGTTACCACTGAAATGTTATTCAATCTTTAGGGTCGGTTATTTCATAAAAACCGACCCTGTAAACATTCTCGGTCGACAATTTTGTCGACCGAGAACATTTATAGGGTCAGTTTTATGAAATAACCGACCTTACATGCTCCTTTTTTCTCGCCTAGGTCAGCATTTTTACAACCTTTTCCGTCGGTTTTTACTCTGTAAGGTCGGTTTTATTTGGTTAAATAATCCGACGCTATAGACCAAATTCTGTAGCGACAACCACCTAGGCATCGGTCGAAAAGTGACGCTGCAAGCTTTAAAAAACCGACGCTACAGACCCTTTCTGTACTAGTGACTCCACTACTGTCGTAAAGTAACCTCTATCATTGACTATGTGGATTCAAATATCATAACTAACACATCACCAATGGTGCTTACCAGAACGGGTATTGTGGCAAACACACACATTTTGTAGTTTTATATATGTTTCTAAATCTCTATATCTAGGTCCATGCTATGAGGACTTGTGGTGGCAAAATGATGGTATGAACAGTGACAAATGCTCTTCTCTCGAAGAGCCTAATTTGAAAGTCTAAAACGACCGTTATAATATCAAATACTCCCTCAAAAACGGGAAGAAGAAAAACACGGGATGAAGAAAAACATAGGAAAGTATGATCAAAGCATTAAATAGGTCATAAATATTAAAACAAACATCACTAGATACCATCATTCCTAATTCTGAGTAGCCCATATTTATAGGACAACAAAAAATATCACACACAAATAGTACAAATTATTCTTCTTTATTTTTTTCTTCACGATACTCCAGTATCTTCTTTGTGACCAAACACACACATTTATCTTTGGTCATTGCCATTGTGACTATTGATTGGGATGACTATATTCACCATTGGCTTACTTTGTAACAAGGTTGTTTGTCCTCCCACTACCCTTAATAGTCATTCTAGTTGTCTCCCCTGAATAGAAATCATGTGTTCCACCACCAATCTTAGTTCTATTTGGAAAGCCCCATAGTTTCTATCATCTTGAGGGAGAATATGTGTATCCACTACTAACTAAACAGATAATGCTTGATGCTAGTGTGAAAAATATGTGAGACCGATTGCCAACCATTACTTCTTAGTGTCGACACATTGGCCCTCTCTCCTCCATGAGTAATTCACCTCTAGCACGACACAAGTGCATGTGTTTTCGATGATTAGTCTACCTCATGGATGGGTCTTCAACACTATCCCCTCCACAAGAGAGAACTACCAATTATGTCATTTTATATGTGTCCTCTATCATAGGAAAATATCTACTGAGGAATTGATGAGATACCTCAATGACCTCCTATATGATTCCATATTTATACGCCTTTGTGACATATGATTACCACTAGGAGTCACACCACATCTTATATTTTACCTCACAATAGGAATCCATATTTCACATAGTGAGTCATTTCCAAACCTATTGGATTTTACTTCAACAATGATTGGTAAATCCCAAGCCCAATTATTTTTTTGTCCTAATCAAAGTAGACAATTGGTCAAAGTCCCAATCCTACCTCAATACACATATCATGAATAATAACATACACACAAAAGTTTAGGAGAACATAATGTATACTAAGAAACACTAGTACGGAATAGTTAGAGCAAATAAAGATCGTTGACGTGAAATTACTATATCAACTCGATTGAAAACATTAACCAAAGTGATAATTATTAGGCCATATGTCTAGATAAATTAGGAATCCCTAACCTTTATGCATAATAAAGGTGTACCTCAAACTTTAGGCAAGATTAATTTGTAGGATTCAAACGAGATAAAGTGAGTTTCTATATATATCTTCTCTCTATTATAATTTTGTTTCTCAAATTATTGACAAAAATACCTTCAATTATATCCCTCACTAATTCGACCCAAAACGTGTCACCTATTTCATAAGAATACAAAACCTAATCTTATATCAAGAAGAATTATATGTATTATGATACATAGTCAAATTTACATAATCAACATTCAAATTTGAATCCCAATTTTTTACCACCGGTAGCTAAGTTTATTACAAAGATCTATTTAAAATTCCACTCCAATTGGATGAACCAATTTAGAGTTATAAGCATTTCAAATTAATAAACATTATATAATTTAATTGGACCATAGAACCTAAGTTGAAGATTAAATGAATAGAATATGTGACATTATGTGCCACACATCCTTTTAAATATCTATGTGCTGACCAATTATGCATTCTCACATCCCAGCCACTTGATCAGGTCGATCACGGATCAGGGAGCATCAACGATCCCGTAAGATTCAGTCTCCATTCCAACAGATCCACCGCTTGAGATTCACTCCTCCCTCCTTATCCAGCCACCCTCTTGCGAAACCATAGGGATATTTCCCCACCTATCACCAAACCGAGACCAACAATATCCCTCATGTCACTCCTCGTCCTCAGAACAGGGAGAACTAGCTCCTAGATATTTGGACCTCTCACCTTATAGCAGAGCCCGATTTATGGCTTCCTCACACACTTACCCACATGCCTATTTAAGACCTCTCTTAGCACCTCTTACCTCCCTTTAACCCTCCTCGACCTTCAATTTCCCCCGAAGGACTCCTGTCATCCCTGACCAAAAGCTCCTCCGCCTTCACCTATCTTGGAGCTCTGCTTGCCTTGGGGATCAGTATCACCCAATTCCAAGTGCCTGCACCATGATAGGACTTTAGCGACGAGGTGTCAGCCTTCACTTGGGCTTGCAAAGACCCTCGGAGTCCGATCGACTAGAGCATGTGACTAAGCTACATAGAAGCACTGCCGGAGGAGCCTGGACGCGCTCTCGCATCATTTAATCTCAGAAAGCATCACTGGACCCCACACAAAGCTCCTTCATCGCTCAATCCAACCAGTGGAGAGGTAATACCCAAATCCTTATTCATCGTCTTCTCCTGCTTTTGATTAGAATCTAGTTCTTAGTCCACCTCCGACGACCTTCTTTGGCTTGATGAACTCGACACGACCCCGTGAACTCAACACACACCTCAACACACCTCAACACCCACCTAGCTACCCAAGCAATTACCCCCTCACCTTCCCTCACTGCTTCTCTGGTGCGAGAGGAGAAACAATCAAGTGGATGAGTTACCCACTTTGCCCATACCCTGTCACGACCATGTATCATAATCCCATGGACATTTACGTCTTTTACACCTCTTTGCTCGACCCTATTAGCCGAGGCTGGCTCACAAGTTAAGTGGAGGATCAATAGAGTCGAATCCCTCCTTTGATCCACAAGGCTCGACCACCTTTTTTATTATTTTCTTTTAAATCCTATAGCCTTTTTCTGATTGGCCAATATTGTAAAATTGATAGTAAATATCTCCAATATCTAATAAATCCCCATAAAATATCCAAATTCTCAAAAAAATGAGTACCGTATCTATAAATTACCACATGTGCTTGAATCCAATCATAGAATCGACACACTCCTATATGGCCTGATTTATGTTCCTTGTATTAATTAAGTAATGGAAAGTAAATATGAGGATGAATATCAACAATTTTGTAATTCTAAGACATAAATATATATCCATGTGTCCTTAGACCCAAAACACTAAGTTGATGATCAATAACTGACTTAAACCCTCAATACCACATAAATGGCCTATATATATCTCTTCAATAATAGTGATTAAAGGAAAACCAATTATCCAATATACATGATCCACTCTCAAAATCCTAAAATGAGGATCCTCCCTCCAAATACTCTGATTCGAGCTAATGACCCTAGATGAAAATTATAGTGAGCCCAAATTCATAATATATGGTGTTGAGAACACATAATGACATTAGGTCTTTATTTTCTTTTCAGGGTGACCTACTCTTTTATTCTAGACTTGTTGAAATCCAGATCTGAGACTCAAGGTATGTGGATATAATTATATGACTAGTTTTGGTAGATGATATAAATATGAATATTTCCTTGTACTATTTGCATAAACTTGCTAGGATGTATGTATATTATGATACACTTCCACCTTGAATACTAAGAACATCAAAGAAAGAAAATGAAATATAGTGATGGTGTTTATTAATCTTCCTATTAGAGAGGAAAAGTATTAATGTTGACTAGCACCTCCCTATAGTACATGGTATATGGGGAGGTCCCTAGAGTACAAGGTACACGCATAATGGGCCCAATAATATATGTGATTATGTGCTAAGTCCACCATAGTAATGCATGTTCATTGAAATATGTTTAATAACTTGGATTACCTGATTCCCCGCCTTAAATAATGTTTTCATTTTCTTTTCTTCTTTCTTCAATTATTTTAAGTATGCCAGTATAGTATTTATATCTTTCAACCATGTACCAACTTTATGTTGATTTGTTTGTTTCTCATATTTTCTAGGTACCAAGAACAAGTAATGCACTTCAAGTACCTGAAGATATTAAATAATGTTCATGGAGGATGTTTAGCTAATGGTTATCTCTCATCTTTATTCACTGTTTAGTTAGTTGCTTTTATTTCATCTAGTTGATGTATAGGATATCGATGTCCTATGTATTTTCTTCCTTAAGAACTCATTTTATGATATTTTATCTTTATAAATGATGGTTTATGTTTCTACTTAAATGATTCTTGTGAACAACGATCCATATTCTTTATATGATAGATGAAAATTACAATCCCTTATCTTTTCCCTCTTGACATCTTATAGATACGAGTGGACACATATCTAGGAAATGTCATCATGGAAAGTATATAGGAATTGGGGTGATCATAGTTGGTACCAGAGCCAATGTTCCCACATCATACCTACATGAAACCTCATTCAACCTATTGTGAGTCTAGGGTAGTCCTTGAGTTAGAGATATGAAGGGTGGATGTGTTTAGGATAGCATCTGCCATGGTTCTGGCTAAAGTCTCCAAGCCACTTTGGTTGGCAATCACGACACTACTTATATGGAAATATAAGTCTACCTGGCCATTAACCTAAGTGTCCCCTACTTCTTGGGCACACCTTAAGTAAGGACCCTTCTCATCTATAGATATTACCTCTCATCTCCTCTATAGAAAAATTCCCTCTCATCTTTATTTTATAAATATTTCCCTCTCATCTTTATTTTATAAATATTTCCCTCTCATCTCTTTGATACAATATTAGAAATGAGTCACTCTATTTAGAAGTCCTAAGGACCGACTGATAAGGATTATTAGGGTATCCTCCACAAATCATTACACTAAGATCATGAATAACTAATAAAGAAGAATAATGGAGTATAATATGATTCAAAAAAAAGAGAAAATGACATAAAATATCTAATATATTTCACCTAATTTTTAGGATGTCTCCAAAAACCCATAATTCCAACGCTTCTGAAGAGTCATCCTCTAAGAAGAGAAAACAACTTGAAACTCCTCAAGAACCTGATTCCAAGAAAATGGCCAAGGTTAGGTGAGAAGAACAAAAGAAAATCCTCCTATACTTCATGGAGACCCTTGCCCTAAAAGGAATCCCTGAACCCAATTCATATAGGAAGAAGGAAGTGACGATGCTAGATTTTATCAAACTTAACCTTAACACCTTTTGGGGGGAAGTCCAGCTTGAGGTAATGGATAAGGATGAAGCCTGGACCCTGTCTCTAGAGAATGACTTCTGTACCTTGGAAGTACCCAATGAAAAGAAGGTCAAATTTGCCACACACCTACTAAAGGGAGGGGCTAAAGTCTGGTGGGAAAACTATGGCGGGAATAGGGGAGAAGATGTGGATAGCATGGAATGGGAAGCCTTCAAAACCCTTTTCATTGGCTGTTTTATGCCCATGACTGGGAGCAAGGAGAGGATGTACACTAAGATTAAGTAGGGTAGTCTCTCACTGGCTGACTACACCTGAAAGTTTAGGCTTCTGGAGCATTATGCACCCATTAAGACCGAAGATCACCTCTTGGAGCACTGTGTTGACTACCTAGCCGCCCACCCAAAAACTCTAGTCATTTCATCTCGTCCAAAGAACATAGATGAAGTTGTAGATATGACTCTTAAGTAGGAAAGGGAACAGGGTTTGTAGAAACTTTCAAGCATGGGATACCTAGGGTTAACCACCACTGAGGAGGATAAGTATAGGAAGTTCCACCCTGGCCATAACAAGGGATCAGGAAAAGGAGGTTTAGGTAAAGGAGGACAGAGGAACAACCAGAACCAACAAAAGATAACTCACCCAAAGTGAAAGACTTTTGGTCGACACCATGGTGGGGTATGTCATCATCCCAACTCGGTCTACTACAACTGTAAGAAGGAGGGCCATTTCATTGCCAATCGCCCTACTCCATCAATCTTTGGAAACCCTCTAGTAGGTTCTGCACCCCCTTAGGGACACTGAAATAACATAGTTTTTACAATGACTGTAGTGAAGGCTAAGGAAAATCCCTTTCAACTTGTTGAAGGCAACCTTAATTCCTTTCATTTATCTAATATCTGGTTCAATGTCTTCAAATATTCATGACATAATTACCCTGTGTAGGCATTGTATTCTTAAATGATCATCATGTTAAAGTTTTATTTGATTCTCGATCTACAAATACATTCATACCTTGAAATCTGGCATCTATGTTACATCTACATATAAGAGACTTTGGGTATATTCTTGATGTGTCAACTCCTAGCGGCAAAATACTCACTACATTACAAAAAACTGATATCCTGCCTCTAAAATTTGTAAATCATGACATTCCCATTGAAGTCATCCTCTTAACTATGGAAGACTTTGACATTATACTTGGTATGGATTGTCTATACAAGTATCATGCACAGATTGAATGTAGAAATAAGATGGTAGTCCTCTCTCAACCTCATTCTTGTCCTATGGTGATCCCTAGGGGAAGTAGATTTTGTAATAATTTTATAATTTCCTCTCTTAAAGATAAAAAGCTCATTTCTAAAGGAGTAAAGTCTTCCTCACATTAGTCTTAGAGTCCAGTCCTAGTAGCGGGCTTGTAGAAAGACTGGAGGTGGTATGTGACTTTCTTGACGTATTTCTAGAGGAGCTTTCTGGGCTGCCTCCAAATAGATACATTGAGTTCTCCATAGATCTTCTTCTGGGAACCACTCCGATTTCTAGGGCATTATATAGGATGTCTCTTACTGAGCTTATTGAGTTGAAGAAATAGTTACAGGAACTTCTTGATAAAAGTTTTATCCATCCTAGTATTTCCCCTTGGGGTGCGCTTGTTCTTTTTATAAAGAAGAAAGACAGTTCTATGTGTATGTGTATCGACCACTGCATGTTGAACCAAACCACTATTAAAAATAAGTATCCCCTTCCCCACATTGATGACCTCTTTGATCAGCTTTACAATGCCAAGGTTTTCTCTAAAATTGATCTTTGTTCTATCTACCGTCAACTTAAAGTCAAAGATTATAATATTTCTAAGACTGCTTTCCAAACTCGTTATAGACATTATGAATTTCTAGTGATGCCATTCGGGCCGACCAACACACCTGGCATATTTATGAATCTGATGAACAAAGTCTTCCAACCTTATCTGGATGAGTTTGTGGTCATCTTTATTGATGATATTTTGATATATTTTGACTCGATGGAGAAACATCATGAGTACTTCAAGACAGTCCTTGAAATTGTTCGAGCACAGTAGTTCTATGACAAGCTCCCTGAATGTGAATTCTAGATTGATAAAGTCATGTTTCTTGGCCATGTTATTTCTGGGGGTGACATATCTGTTGATCCCTCCAAAGTATCACTGTTCTAGATTGGAAACCTCCTCAAAACTCTTCTGAAATCTGGAGCTTCTTGGGTTTAGCAGGATATTATCATCATTTCATTCCCAATTTCTCTAAAGTTTCACTTCCTCTTACTAAGATTAAACAGAAGGAAAAGCATTTCCTCTGGTTAGCTACTTGCGAGTCCAGTTTCTAGGGGTTAAATAAAAAGTTAACATCATCCCTTATTCTAGTCTTACCTTCTGGCGATGAAGGGTTTGTGATCTTCACCGATGTTTTGAGAAATGGGTTAGGATGCATCTTTCCACAAAATGGAAAGGTGGTGGCCTTTGCATATAGATAACTAAAACCCAATGAACTTAATTATCTCACACATGATTTGGAATTAGCTGCAATTATTCATGCTCTCAAAATCTAGAGGCACTACCTATATGGGGCAACGTTTGACATCTTCACCGACCATAAAAGCATGAGTATATCCTGACTCAGAAGGACCTGAACCTGTGTCAATGTCGATGGATAGAGTATCTAAAGGACTATGATTTCACCATTGCCTACCATTCAAGTAAGGCAAATGTAGTCGCTAATGTCCTTAGCAGAAAAAGAGGTGCATGTGCATCTCTATCTATTCCTGAGTGGAGGAACATGGGAGTTTTGTGGATTGGAAGCTGCAGTTTATGCATGATCGTGTCCATGTCAATAATATTTCTATCATGTCTGATCTGTAGTCTGAACTTCTTGAGGCACAAAAATCTAGCCCTTACCTTGAAGAAATATCATCTCTCCATACAAAGCTTCAAACAAACTTGTCTGTGGGACTCAATGGTTGTCTTGGATACAAGAATTGTATGTGGGTTATTGAGCAGTCACCTGTAAAGACAAAGATTATCAGTGACGCACATGGGTCAAAGTACACAGTTCATCCTAGCATAGATAAGATGCATAAAGACTTACGATGTCAAATCTGGTGGATGGGCATGAATCGTGATATTATTGAGTTTGTGTCCAGATGTCTGACATGTCACAGAATCAAGGCAGAGAACTAGAAACCAGGTGTTCTACTACAATCCCTTGAAATCCTAAAATAGAAATGGGAATACATCACCATGGATTTGTGGTGGGGCTACCCAGGACCAGAAATGTTGCATGGGTTATAGTGGACCATCTCACAAAGTCGGCTCACTTTCTCCCTACGAAGACTAATGAAAATGTATATGAGCTGGCCAATCTCTATCCATGGGAGATAGTATGTCTACATGGAGTTCCAGCGTCTATTGTCTCGAACAGGGACCCAAAGTTCACTTCAAATATATGGAAATAGGTTCAAGAGAAATTGGGAACTAAGTTGAACTTCATTATAGCATACCATCTCCAGACAGACGAGTAGTCAAAATGTACAATACATATTCTGGAGGATCTTCTACGAGCTTTTATTCTTGATTGGGAAGGCTCGTGGGACCACTATTTGGCTTTAGCTGAGTTTGCATATAATATTAGCTATTAGGTGAGTATTGGGATGCCTCCCTATGAAGCCCTTTATGGCCAACCCTACAAATCTCTGCTACTGTGGGATGACGTTGGAGAACACACCTTGATGAAATATGAGGAGATGAAACTATATATAGACAAAGTTGCACTGATTAGGCAAAGGATGAAGTGAGCAGAGGATAGGTAGAAAACTTATGCAGATGCTCACTGAAAGGAGCGTCAATTTAAGGAAGGTGGCCATGTCTTTCTTAAGATCAGACCTATCTGAGAATTGGCCAAGAACAAGGGGAAGCTCAGTTCTTGCTATGTGGGACCCTTTGAGATCCTAGAAAGGGTTGGTGAATGTGGTTAACATCTTGCCTTTCCACCTCAGTATAGTGCCATGCACAATGCCTTTCATGTATCTAATCTGAAGCCTTACGTCAAGGGCCCCAGTCACATTCTGAATCACAAGCCTCTGGAGGTGAAAGATGATCTATCTTATGTTGAATCCCCTGTCAGAATTTCGATTCCAATATGAAGGAGGTTCACAGTAAATGGCGCATAGATATGGTGAAAGTTCTCTGGAGCCACAATGATTAGTCTGACGCCACCTGGGAGCTCAAGTTCGAGATTGCGCAGAAGTATCCTCATCTATTTCAAGATGCTTGAATTTTGAGGACAAAATTCTTAAAAAGGAGGGGACAATGTGATAGAGTGAGTATATATATGAATATATATATATATATATATATATATATATAGATATTATTCTTCTCTCTCTTACCATTTTGTTTTTAAAATTATTGACAAAAATACTCTCAATTATCTCACTTACTAATTTGACCCAAAATGAGTCACCAATTTCATAAGAATACAAACCCTAATCTTATATTAAGAAAAATTATATGTATTATGATACATAGTCAAATTTACATAATAAATATTTGAATTTGAATCCCAGTTTTGTACCACTGGTAGTTAAGGTTATTACAAAGATCCATTTAAAATTTTACTCCAATTGGATGAACCAATTGAGAGTTATAAGCATTTGAAACTAATGAACATTATATCCTTTATTTGGACCCTATAACCTAAGTTGGGGATTAAATGAGTCAAATATGTGACATTATGTGTCATGTGACCTTTAAAAATATATAGGCATGGAACACTTATGCATTCTCACATCCCAACTACCCAATCAGGTCGATTACAGATTAGGGAACATCAACTGTGGAGACCTCGTCTCCTACCTCCCGCGAGACTTGATCTTCATTCCAACACATCCACCTCTTGAGCTCGACACCTCCCTCCTTATCAAACCACCCTCTCACAAAACTGGAGGAACATTGTTACACCCCGATCTCATAATTACAACTAATCATGAGATTAGGGAATAAATTGAGGATTTAACGTAATACAAAGATCACCCTTAACTTTTTTCTTTCTTTCTTCATATTGTTTCTCACATGCAATCACATAAACTAACTTTATAAGAGAATCTAAGCATTAATTTCTCTAATCTAATTTCAACAATAAAAATACATGTATAAATATTCATTATGTTTCTCATACTTTTAAACACATAAGACTTGCTGATTCACATATATTGCCGAAAGAGGAATAATGTTATACATCATCATTTACAACTCTCTCTTATTTATTTACAAGGACCTAGAGTGACAAGGACCGACTGAACTTAACTATACTCAGACTTAACTTTTGTAGCAGATCTACTTTGATGCAATGATATCTTCAATCCCCACAGTTTCCCTAAAAATTTTGAGTAGAGGGGTGAGCCTACTAGCTCAGTGAATGAGTAAAATAATAATGCAGTCTAAAGTACTGAATCATACATTTATCATTCTAGGATAATTGAAATAAAACAAGATAGTAATTTTAAATTTAAAAGACTAGATATTCAAAAACTTACTAATAACATTGAAGACTACATCATTAGAAATAAACAAGTATGAAAATATAATCCTCACTATATTCAATATTACATTTAAAGAACAACTGCTGTGAAACTGAAATCAAATCTTTCTTAACTCTTCTTACTTATAAGAAACTCTTTAAAATTATATTATCATAATTTATCTTATGCCCTAATCATATGTAGTGTACTATACATATGAAGACTCATAGAGAACTACGATATCACCGTACAAGACTTAGCTTAAAACTCGGGAAGCTAAGCCTAGAACTAAATTTGGGTATGCTTGACTCGAACTGTCACGACTGACTAAGGCGGATAAACAACTGGCCTTTAACTGGACCTCTCCTTCTAGACTGAGTATACAGGCGGAGGGTCTGAGACACTCTGTGGGCCTCATCTTGGTATGCTCTGTGGGTACCTCTGGGTTACCACCAGGATCTCCGGTTCATGTTGGGTAAACTATCTTCTCTTAGGACACTTCCTCAAGGGCTTCATCTCCCCGCACGCTCTCTGGGTGTGTTCCGATCCCAATATACTGGTTGCTTCTAGGGAGGATCGTTTTCTCCCTACAGTGCAGAAATCCGTAGGGAATCTACGGTGTTTAGGGCACCTATGTATATTATTTTATTATTCTTAGAAAGCTCTTACTATATTGTATCTCTCTATTACTTATTCTTGACTCTGGTATCTCTATGGTACCAAGTCTATTCATCTGAAGCTTATAAATATGACATGTACTTTCTTACTTAACTTGGCAGAGCAATATATTTAACAACACTATAATATACTAAAAATTCAACTAGTTATGTAGGCAGGCAGACTAAAATACTTAAACATATAGAGTACATGTCATTTGGCGCTGATATTTACTCGAATCATGTAATAAAACTACTGATTATACTGATCAGGACTATTGAATTAAAATCATTGATGATATTGAACTGAATGCTTAACATATTTTTACCCCTTTCTTAGAGTTTCTCCTTACTCATGCACATAGAGCACTTCTCATGTATTCAAACATATATCATGTCTACTAATATAAATATTCTCTTTCAACATTTCTCACATTTATGCATGGCATCGATAACATACATATCTAGGGCATGTCATATCTCTCCACTTGAAATAGCATAACAACATATGCATTTCCTGCCAAGTATTTAAGTTAGAAAATCCGAATCTCATAAACAAAGAATATATGCATATAAGATAATATTCAACTAAAATCCCACAATATCACATGAATCATTTCAATCAGCCATTTACTACTAAATTAGATATGTATGCTTGTAAAAGCATACTAGATTGGGTTTCCATTCTTGATTACTTGCTATTCGCAAGATATATATTGTGAAAATTAGAAACTCTATTTGTCCATATATCAAATCAAAGAGATCAAACATGTAGATTATATACACTAGGAACATAAGTAAGATCATCTAAGCATAAATCCAAATTTCAATTATAATGTTGTTCAAGCACCCAAATAACTTGAAAATTTAGATCTTCAGAAGATTCTTAATAAACTTCTTAATTCTATAGTATTCAAGATACATGGATATCTATATCCATGTCATCATATAAATGTTTTTAGATCATAGTTGGAGCATGAATTGAAGTATTCTATAAATTGAATTCAAGAACAATTCTTTTCATTTATTGTCATCTAGGGAGAAATTGAGAATATAAATTAAAATAATATAATTGAGTAAAATTGACTAAAATATTATTTTACCCACTCACCCAAAGTTGTAAAATAGCTTAAAAATGTATCCCATATCTGAAAATCTTGAATCCATATCAAAACCCTAACAATTGCCACTTTCTTCTTCCTTTCAACTCAAAAACCCTAGAATTGAAGATTAGGAGAGAAGGAGTGAGAAAAGGACTTGATTTGATATGATTTCAAATCCATTCAGGGGAGGTATGGAATCTTTACATCTGAGAGAAGATTCACCATGAAACTATATCTAAAGAAGCTAAACTTACATGATTTCATCATTCCTCGAACCGCAAAACCCTAGATCAGCATCTCCGTCACTTTCTCCTCTCAAACCCTAACTCTCCCTCTCTCTCTAGGATTTCATTTCTCTCTATTGAATCATGAATTATGAGATCTCCTTGTGTGTTAGGTTGACCATATAGAGCAATTGAGCTGCTTGGGTCAATTGCGCATTGACCCCTCACTATACTATCTCTTATTTACTCTGAATTTTTTGTCTTAGAAATGTTACTATAATTCATCTACTGGTAAGGTCTAAACGAATCTAAAAATTATAAAAATTTAACATGTTGTTTATTATTGAGTTTCAGATTTCCAAATAAAAGTTTAGAGCATTTGGTGTCGTGAATAAATAAATAAAAATCAAATAGTTCACTACTATATCAATATGAAAATATGATCAGTCGAGTTTGAAACTCAACCAACAAACAGGTCAGAACATTCTTAAAAAATTCTTATATTTTTCAATAGTGTTTACATTTGAGATATCCAAATCAAATAGAAATTTTAATTCAATCAGAGTTACATATAAAATACTAAAAATCATTTAGTGAGACACTATACTTATCAAATTATGCATTCATATGTCATCAAAACCCTAATTGACCAATTTGGTCCAATTAAGGTTTCTGAATCTTAAACCCTTATTATGTGAATTAAAGTATGATTAAATATTATCATTATATTTAAAACATCAAAACTTAACAACCATCACTAATCAAGCTTTAAAAATGATCATCTTAGTTAAGCATACAATCATCTAAGTAAACCCTAGTTTACCAATTAAGCTCAGATGTGGTCATAATAATTCTCCCCACTTAAAAAGATTTTTCTCCCAAAACATAAATATGCAAGCAAAGTACTTTCAAGGTTTATTTTAAGCTTCTGACATCTTACATGTCATTATATTCTTAAATTTCATACTTGAATATATCTTTCAACATTAAGTCCTTTATTTTTTTTTAATCACAACATGTCTGAAATAGTTCCCAATGATATCCAATGAATTCTCTATGTCACAATCAATCATAGGATCGAGAGAAACAACCATTTCAATATTTTCATACTCTTGAGGTGTTACCTCAACATTGATAATCTGATCCAAATATCTCAATTCATACGGCTCAATATGTACTATTGTTCAGTGTTACCTCTATGTCACAAAAGAGAGTTCACCATGTTGTTTTGAATTTTACTATTTTTCTACTCAAATAGCAAAATAGTCTTGAGTTGGAAGACTAGATTCAACAGCAATTGTACAATACTACTCACGACATCCTCATAGATCATGGATGCATAAGGTGAAGCATTACCATCACATTCCATACTATTCTCAAGTATGAACCCACACATAATTCAAGGTGTAACCATTGGGTTATAACATACTAGGCTTTCAACAAGAGTAACAAAGTACTCCATGATTGTATTAGTCATTCAAAGACTATTTATACCCAATTACCACCACTTAGTTATATTAAAGTTAGGTATAACAAGCTATACCTCATTAGGGTTACATATCAATACAATATGATTATCATCCCTTCTATTCATATGCGTGAATAGGTAAGATTACCTTATTCAGGGTAACCCTCCATTTATTCCATCATCATTCAACCCATATCACCATACCACAATTGCACAATACTAAGATGGATTACTGGTATGAATGACTTAAACTATCAGACACCTTCAATTAACATATTGCTTGCATATGTACAACTGAAATCATATGTAAAACAAATTTACATCCCTTAGTATACCTTCAAAAAATTATACTTCTAAAAAACAAAGTTTCATATTACTAGAAGCCATTGTTATCTCTTATCTCTCTCCTCATTCACTACTACTTACTTTTTTCTACTTATCCTTCTCATTTTAATCATGTAGATTAAACATCCCTAAAATTGAAACATACAAGGTATGAATAGGTTATTCATCATTCTTGCTATCACTACAAGAATTTATTTCATATCACACTTCACTCATATTTTATTTCTCCTTTTTTTCAAAACACACCTCTTATATTTCAAATGTATTTCTTATCCTTTGCTCTAAATCATTTCCATATTGTTTATCTACCTTTCAGATTAGTTACCTTTAAACCCTGGATTACTATCAGTGCTAATTTACTTCTCATAGTGCAAATCTCATGATCTTGTTTTATAGAGATGCTAGTATTCAAGGTCAAATCACTAGTGACATCCCTTGAACTACTAAAACTCTAACCATTCTAGGGTTTGGTCCTTATCAGTAGCATGTCGTTATTGTGATGTGACTTTGCTCCCTTAATTTAAAATTCAAACTTTCGATCTCACAAGTTTTACTAAAGTCTTCCTTATCTTACCAATTGAATTTCCTTTCTCTTACTTAGCCATCCAGATAGATTACATTCTCAATTTACCATGCTAGGGTTTCATCATCATATTGTGTGTCATTATTACATTCACTACATGTCTCTACCATGGTGGTTATGCATCATATATGATTCATTTTCTTATCACTTCATTCCCACATTGCTCTAATTAAGGAAGATATGAGAGAAGATGATTCTGAGACTTAGAATTCTTATCTTCAAACATTCCCTTAATAAATTTGTCGTATGTAGGTTTAATTAGTTATCAACCAGGATACTTGACTAACCAGCACTTGATTGAATATCCTAACCTCTTTCTTTTATAATCTATATTACTCCATCATGTTTCAAACCTTTCCTTACTTTCCATAATACTCTTACCATATACTACTCTTCCACCTTTTATCTTTAACTTCTAATTTTCTCTTATGATCATGTTACTTATTTTATGTGTATGATCATGTATACCATGTTGCACATATTTCTTTTTATCCTTCTACTAATGTGAAGTTGAAATTCTAAATCAATAATCTCTCTACTAGTTTCAACTCATGTTTAATACATTACATATTCTTCATTTTAAATCAAATGTCTCTTGCATGGGTCAAACTTAGTATCTCTTTCAATCAAGTTTTTCCCTCCTGAATACAGTCTACCTTTGTATGACTTATTCATTGGTTAAGCTACACTTTTGTTCTTCTTTTAGAAACTAGTTTGTTGTTCTATAGAGACCTGGAATCCAAAGGTAGTATGGATGAATGTATTAACTTCACAATAAAGGTAAACATTCCATGCTCTCAGTTATATCATAACCCTCATTCCTTAATCAAGCTCATTATTTCCAACATTTCTCTTTGTTTCAACTAAGTTTCTTATCCTAGTTTTATGATTTACATGTTGATCTAGTTCTCTTCACTTTAACTCTTCTGAAGACTCTTCACTTATATGTACTTATCGTATACTTAACTCTTTCCTTCTATTTTCCCTTTGCTTTGGAGTACATAAAAACATTATACTTAGTTATATAATCCATTCCTCATGATTGATTCTTACTATCTTGGCCCTTACATACTTTTCTCATATCTTTTCAATATTTCATATTTAGAGTTCATATAATACTAATCATTAAACTTCATCTGAACCTTATGTCATGTTCCTTTATTCCCAATTAAGGGTTTCTCATATGAGGCCCCAAAGTTGGATCTTAGATATCAGTTTTGACTTATCTTAGCTATTCTAATATTTTCCATATGTTTCAACATCTTAGTGTATGTACATTCTCACTATGATGTGTGTCTAATTTATCCAGGGTCTACTCTTATTATATTTTTAATAGGAGTCATTAGAACCCAGTAATGCATCTTGCTCGTCGGACCAGGCCGAACCTACAGTCCTGAAGCCAAGAGCTACTCAGGATTACTCAACTCCTATTCATCTCAAATGTGTGGAAGAAAACTTATACACTTAGGAAAGCTCATTGAAAGATCATTTCTAGTCTACTTGATACAAAGAATGTAATCACTAAATACTATAACTGCATAGTATACAAAAAATCTTAAAGACCCATATATATTTCAATATACTAAATATCTGAATTCAAACATATAAGAGCATTTCTATTCATTTCCAATAAAAAAACAATATGAAATGAAAGTTCTATCTCATTTTATATTTATGCTCTTAATTCATGTTACTTATCTTGTTTCTAACCCTAATATTTCTAGGGTTCCTCTCTAGCCCAACCTTCCACTGTATACCTGGCTAGGGGATACATGAAAGAATAGACAGAGTAGCTTGATACCGGTTGATCCAAGTACTCAGATACTGGGCCAAGATATCCAAATACTCAAATCCCCAGAGCTAACATCATAACATCTCCTATCTACCATACTTATGACTCTAACTTACTAACTTAATGGTCCCTGAAAAATCAGCCTAAGCTATGATACCAAGTTGTTATACCTCGATATCACAATTACAACTAATCATGAGATTAGGGTATAAATTGAGGATTTAACGTAATACAAAGATCACCCTAATTTTTTTTTTCTTTCTTCATATTGTTTCTCACATGAAATCACATAAACTAACTTTACAAGAGAATTCAACATTGATTTCTCTAATCTGATTTCAATAGTAAAAATGCATGTATAAACATTCATTATGTTTCTCATACTTTTAAACACATAAGACTTGTTGATTCACATATATTGCTGAAAGAGAAATAATGTTATACATCATCATTGACAACTCTCTCTTATTTCTTTATAGGTACCTAGAGTGACAAAACCAACTGAACTTAACTATACTCAGACTTAACTCTTGTGGAAGATCTACTCTGATGCAATGATATCTTCAATCCCCAAGGTTTCCCAAAAAAATTTGAGTAGAGGGGTGAGCCTACTCACTCAGTGAATGAGTAAAACAATAATGCAATCTCAAGTACTAAATTAGACATTTATCATTCCTGGATAATTGAAATAAAACAAGATAGTAATTTCAAATTTAAAAGACTAGATATTCAAAAACTTACTAATAACATTGAAGCCTACATCATTAGAAATAAACAAGTATCGAAATATAATCCTTACTATATTCAATATTACATTTAAAGAACAACTACTACAAAAATAAAATCAAATCTTTCTTAACTCTTCTTACTTATAAGAAACTCTTTAAACTTATATTATCATATTTTAGCTTATGCCCTGATCATATGCAGTGTACTCTACATATGAAGACTCGTAGCAAACTACAATCTCACCGTATAAGACTTAGCTTAAAACCCAGGAAGCTAAGCCTAGAACTGAATTCGGGTCTGCTTGACTCGAACCGTCACGTCTGACTAAGGCGGCTAAACAACTGGCCTTTAACTGGACCTCTCCTTCTAGGCTGAGTATACAGGCGGAGGGTCTGAGATGCTCTGTGGGCCCCATCTTGGTACACTCTGTGGGTACCTCTGGGTTACCATCGGGATCTCCGATTCATGTTGGGTAACCTATCTTCTCTTAGGATACTTTCTCAAGGACTTCATCTCCCCGCATGCTCTGTGGGTGCATTCTGATCCCCGTATAGTGGTCGTTACCAGGGTGGATTGTTTCCTCCCTAAAATGCAGACATTCGTAGGGAATCTACGATGTTCAGGGCACCTATGTCTATTATTTTATTATTCTTGGATAACTCTTACTATATTGTATCTCTCTATTACTTATTCTTGACTGTGGTATCTCTATGGTACCGAGTCTATTCATCTAAAGCTTATAAATACAACATGTACTTTCTTACTTCACTTGGCAGAGCAGTATATTTAACAACACTGTAATATATTGAAAATTCAACTAGTTATGCAGGCATGCAGACTGAAATACTTAAACATACATAGTACATTTCAACTGGCACAAATATTTTCACAAATCATGCAATAAGACTACTGATTATACTGATCAGGATTATTGAATTAAAATCACTAATGATACTGAATTGAATGCTTAACATATTATTTACCCCTTTCTTAGGGTTTCTCCTTACTCATGCACATATAGCACTTCTCATGTATTCAAACATATATCATGTCTACTAATATACATATTCTCATTCAACATTTGTCACATTTATGCATGGCATCGATAACATACCTATCTAGGGCATGTCATATCTCTCCACTTACAATAGCATAACAACATATGCATTTCATGACAAGTATTTAAGTTAGAAAATCCGAATCTCATAAACAAAGAATATATGCATATAAGATAATATTCAACTAAAATCCCACAATATCACATGAATCATTTCAATCAGCCACTCACTACTAAATTAGATATGTATACTTGTAAAAGTATACTAGATTGGGTTTCCATCCTTGATTACTTGCTATTCGCAGGATATGTATTGTGAAAATCAAAAACTCTATTTGTCCATATATCAAATCAAAGAGATCAAACATGTAGAATTATATACACTAGAAACATAAGTAAGATCATATAAGAATAAATCCAAATTTTAGTTATAATGTTGTTCAAGCACCCAAATAACTTGAAAATTCAGATCTTCAGAAGATTCTCAATAAACTTCTGAATTCAGTAGTATTCAAGATACATGAATATCTATATTCATGTCAACATATAAATATTTTCAGATCATAGTTGGAACATGAATTGAAGTATTCTATAAACTGAATTCAAGAACAGTTCTTTTCATTTATTGTCATCTAGGGAGAAATCAAGAATATAAATTAAAACCATCTAATTGAGTATAATTGACTGAAATATTCTTTTAACCACTCACCCTAAGTTGTAAAATAACTTAAAAATGTATCCCATATCCGAAAATATCGAATCCATATCAAAACCCTAGTAATCACCACTTTCTTCTTCCTTTCAACTCGGAAACCCTAGAATTGAAGATTATGAGAGAAAGAGTGAGAATAGGACTTGATTTGATATGATTTTGAATCCAATCAGGGGAGGGATGGAATCTTGACATCTGAGAGAAGATTTACCGTGAAACTATATCCAAAGAAACTAAACTTACATTATTTCATCATTCCTCGGACCGCAAAACCCAAGATCAACATCTCCATCACTTTCTCCTCTTAAACCCTAACTCTCCCTCTCTCTCTCTAGGATTTCATTTCTCTGGATTGAATCATGATTTATGAGAGTTCTTTGTGTGTTAGGCTGACCATATAGAGAAATTGAGCTACTTGGGTCAATTGCACATTGACCCCTCACTATACTTTCTCTTATTTCAGCTGAATTTTCTATCATAGAAATGGACTGTAATTCATCTGCTGGTAAGGTCTAAATACATCCAAAAATTCTAAAAATTTAACATGTTGTTTATGATTGAGTTTTATATCTTTAGTTAAAACTTAAGATCATTTGGTTTTACCAATAAATAATGAAAAATCAAATAGTTCACTACTATATCAATCTGAAAATATGATCGGTCGAGTTTAACACTCGACCGACAAATAGGTCAGAACATTCTTTAAAAATTCTGATTTTTTTCAAGAGTGTTTACATTTGAGATATCCAAATCATATCCAAATTTGTATTCAATCAGAGTTACATATAAAATACTAAAAATCATTTAGTGAGACACTATACTTATCAAATTATGTATTCATATGTCATCAAAACCCTTATTTGGGCCAATTAGGGTTTCCAAATCTTAAGCCCTAATTATGTGAATCAAAATATGATTAAATATTCTCATTTTATTTAAAACATCAAAACTTAACAACCATCTCTAATTAAGCTTTAAAAATGATCAACTTAGTTAAGCATACAATCATCCAAGTAAACCCTAGTTTACCAATTAAGCTCAGATGCGGTCATAACAATTCCCCCACCCTAAAAAGGTTTTTCCCAAAAACATAAATATGCAAGCAAAGTACTTTCAAGGTTTATTTTAAGCTTCTGATATCTTACATGTCATTATATTCTTATATTTTATACTTGAATATATCTATCAACATTAAGTCCTTTATTTCTTTTCTAATCACAATATGTCTGAAATAGTTCCCAATGATATCCAATGAATTCTCTATGCTACAATCAATCATAGGATAAAGAGAGAAACAACCATTTTAATATTTTCATACTCTTGAGGTGTTACCTCAACATTGATAATCTGATCCAAATATCTCAATTCATACAACTCATTATGTACTATTGTTCTGTGTTACCTCTAAGTCACAAAAGAGAGTTCACCATGTTGTTTTGAATTTTATTATTGTGCTACTCAAATAGCATAACAATCTTGAGTTGGAAGACTAGATTCAACAACAATTGTACAGTACTACTCACGTCATCCCCATTGGATCATGGATGCATAAGGTGAAGCATTACCATCACATTCTATATTATTCTCAAGTATGAACCCACACATAATTCAAGGTGTAACCATCGAGTTATAGCATACTACACTTTCAACAACAGTAACAGAGTACTCCATGATTGTATTAGTCATTCAAGGACTATTCATACCCAATTACCATCACTTAGTTATATTAAAGCTAGGTATAACAAGCTATACCTCATTAGGATTACATATCAATACAATATGGTTATCATCCCTTCTATTCATATGAGTGAATATGTAAGACTACCTTATTTAAGGTAACCCTCCATTTAGTCTATCATTATTCAACCCATATCACCATACCACAATTGTACAATACTAAGATGGATTACTGGTATGAATGACTTAAACTATCAAACACCTATAATTAACATATTTCTTGCACATGTACAACTGAAATCATATGTAAAACAAATTTACATCCCTTAGTATACCTTTAGAGCTATAGAGAGACACTGTTGGAGGAGTCTGGATGCGCTCTCACATCAGTTAAGCTTGAAAAGCACCACTGGACCTCATGTGAAGCTCCTTCATCCCTCAATCCAACCAGAGGGGAGGTAATACCCGAGTCCCAAATTCATCATCTTTGCTTGCTTTTGATCAGAATCTGTTCTCAGTCCATCTCCAACGGCCTTCTTTGGCGTGATGAACTCGACACAACATTGTGAACTCAACCCACACCTCAGCACACCTCATCACCCACCTAGCTACCCAAGAAATCACCCCCTCTCACCTTCCCTCACTGCTTCTATGGTGCGAGAGGAGCAACAATCAAGTGGATGAGTTACCACTTTGCCCATACCCTGTCACGACCATGTATCAAGATCCCATGGGTATTTGTGTCTTTTTCACCTCCTTGCGTGACCCTGGTAGCTGAGGCTAGCTCATAGGTTAATATGAGGGATCCTCAGAGTCGGATCCCTCCTATGATCTGTGAGGCCCGTCCCCTCCCCCCTTTTAAATCCTTTAGCCTTTCTCTAATTGGATAATATTGTAAAATCGATAGTAAATAGCTCCAATATCCAATAAATCGCCATAAAATACTCAAATTCTCATAAAAATGAGTAGAATCTGTATAAATTACCACCTATTCCTGAATCCAATCCTAGATTCAATACACTCCTATATGGTTTGATTTATGTTCCTTCTATTAATTAACTAATGGAAAGTAAATATGAGGATGAATATCAGCAATTTTGTAACTCTGAGACATAATTATATATATCCATGTGCCCTTAGACCCAAAACCCTAATTTGATGGTCAATAATATACTTAAACCCCCAATACCAAATAAATGGCCTATATATCTCTCTCTTCAATAATAGTGATTAAAGGAAAACTAATTATAGAATATACATGATCCACTCTCAAAACCCTAAAATGAGGATCCTCCCTCCAAACACTCTGATTCAAGCCAATGACCCTACGATAAAACCCTAGTGAGTCCAAAACCCTAATATGAGGTGCTGAGAACACATAATGATATTATGTCTTTATTATCTTTTTAGGGTGATCTACTCTTTTATACTAGACTTTTTGAAATCCAAATCTGAGACTATAGGTACGTGGATATAATTATATAACTAGTTTTGCTGGATGATACAAATATGAATACGTGCTTGTGCTATCTGCATAAACTTGCTTGGATGTATGTATATTATGATAAACTTCCTCTTTGAACACTAAGAACATTAAAGAAAGAAAATAAAATATAGTTACTGATGGTGTTCATTAATCTCCCTATCAGAGAGGGAAAGTATTAGTGTTGAGTAGCACCTCCCTAGAGTTCATGGTATATGGGGAGATCCCTAGAGTACAAGATACATGGGGAATGGGCCCAATAATATGTGTGATTATGTGCTAAGTCCACCATAGTAATGCATGTTCATTGAAATATGATTAATGACTTGGGTTTACCTAATTCTCCGCCTTGAATAGTGTTTTCATTTTCTTTTCTTCTTTCTTCAATTATTATAAGTATACCAACACTGTATTTATATCTTTCATGTCATCTAGTTGATGTATAGGATATCTATGTCCTATGTATTTTCTTCCTTAAGAACTCATTTATTCTTCCAGTGACTAATGTATTATGACATTTTATCTTTATAAATGATGGTTTGTGTACCTACTTAAATGATGCTTGTGAGGAATGATCTAGCTTCTTTATATGCTAGATGACAATCACAATCTCTTATATTATCCCTCTTGACATCTTATACATATGGAGTGCACACATATCTAGGAAATGTCATCATGGAAAGTACATAGGAATTGGGGTCGTCACACAAACTTGGACCAAAACAAGTCAACTGGATCACATAGAATTTTATGTGTAGATACCCCAACCTCAAGATCCCATACAAAGTGATGTTACTCAAAACAAAATTTTGATTGGTCCTAGTTAACATCACAACCAAGATAACAAGAAAAGCACAATATAAAAGGTGCGACCACAAGTCCATATATATCTATACAAAAAGGTCCATTGTATTCAATAATAATAGGTAATTATACGTTATTTATCCTTTCAGATCATTCTCATAACTTGTTAGTTACAAAGATAAATATGTCAAAGTTTATAACATGAGCATATTTGAATGGAATAAAAGCCAAAATAGAGGTGTAGATAAATTTTGACATGATATAATTAGTTGTAGTAGCAATAACTTCAACATGATATAATTAGTTGTATAAGCAAGACATAGATAAAGCATATTAAACTTGAAAGGCATAAAGACAATAAAAACATCATGATGTCAATTACCAAAATACAAAGTGTGTAAGTCTATACCGCTTGATTACCTATCTATTATTAATGCAGTGTATATTTTAAGGTCTACACTCAAACCACTAATTAGTGAATGTGAAGTCCCCTGGGTTACCATATATGATCTCAAGATTACAACTCTCCATAAGAACCACCACACCATGGGAACTACAAGTATAATAAGTAGGTGCTCATTGGCTTGAAACCTACGTAAGAAATATGGAATAATTATCTAGAATAATCTAGAATAATAAATTATTATTTGACCAATGTTCATAGTTAAAATATGATCTTGCTACTTATGAAACATGCATGAATGGAACCTAGATTTACCTATGAAATCATCTTGGAACATACTTATGGGTCATATAATTTTATGGAAATCTAGCCTTCTATTTAAATTTTACTCTTGTACTACTAATTCTTGTCAACAAATATTGCCATTCTGGAGAGCAGTCTGAAAGTTGAAAGTGTAATCTCTACAACATACCCAAAGGGTTGTGGGTAATGAAAGGGAAACTTTTGTATGGTTTGATAATTGGATTCTGTCAATCAGAGATCAACGTCTTCAACTCAATCGACAAATTCTGAGTGAGTTATTGGATTTAAGAGTTGGTTCTATGGTTAACCTTTTGGGAGAATGGGATGAAGATTTTATTCATCTATAGTTTTCTTTTGAAATTTTCAGGTGTATTCCGAATCTCCCATCTCCAAGAAACTTCTTTTCGCCTGATTTGTGGGCCTGGTCTTTGACATACAATGGAAACTTTATAGTTTCTTCTGCATACCAGGGCTTGAGTCCTAATTCTCAGCATATATTTTTTACAAGTTCATTTAACTAAGCCCCTCCAATTACAATTACTACTGTTGTGATTTTCTCTATCCGCCGCTTCCTCAGACATGACGTGACACATGCTGGAGGCTGAGCATCCATCCACTGTATTAAATCCTTCTAAACGGATTGAAAAAATAAGACATGTTGGTGAGTGCCACGTACATCACCTACTTACGATGTGGCTTGGTTATAATGGATAGAGCACGTACATGTTACCAAGTCAAACAAAGAACCAGTCTCACCGAGTACAAATTAAGCTACTCGACCGTGTTGACAATGACACATCCAGCAGGTGCAACACCACTCCTTGACTTGACAAGGGTTGACGGCGATACAAACAAGAGGAATTGTCTTTGTTTTTGTTAGTCAAGGTCTGGCCCTTTACCGGTTGTAAACAAGAGGAGCTATCCATTTCAATAAGAGAAACCTTCTTTTTAATTATCCAGTAATAGCAACAAGAGGAGCTATTGAGTCAACGCTCAAGTGCGCAATTAGAATGTTGAAGTGAGCCCAACATCAAACCACCCATAGTAATAGATCTCACGCGGTTTTGAGAGGCTAAACTGAAGATTATACGCAAGAAAGGTAAGGAAAAATAACGAAACAACATGGTGTCCACTATTGGCTGTACGGACCCCTGTGGATTCCACAACAACAGCTTCGGTGAACTTGTCTAGCGCGTCGAAGGTTGACGTGCAGCTTCGGGGGCGAAAGCTCGTGCCTACTGGCTGTAACCTGAAGTTGCCGACACCGATGTTTTCCACTTCAAGCCGGTGGAGGCGAAATATTAGTCTATTTTCCACACTATAAGCCGGCGGTCCGCCGGCTTCTGCTTTGGAATATATACCTTCTTTGTTTGACATAACACCCTTGAAGAGTTCAGCGTGTAGACGTGGAGCTGCGCCTTGACTTTACCGGTAATAATCAATCAGACATGTGGTTTAAACATTTCGGTTGCAAATGGACAAATAAAGAATGGACATCAAGAGTGACTCCATCCCGGAGAAACCAGAGCCTAATTTTCTACCAGCAGCAGGGCCGTTGCAAACATTTTAGGGGCCCCGGGACGAAGATAAAAAATGAGCCCTCTGTATATTCTTATTTAACAAATTTAAATAAATACAAGTTTGACTCCATCCCGGAGAAACCAGAGCCTAATTTTCCACCAGCAGCGCCGATTTTTTATTCAGAATTTCGAAAAAGAAGAAGTATTGAGACATCAAGAGTGACTCCATCCCGGAGAAACCAGAGCCTAATTTTCCACCAGTAGCAGGGCCGTTGCAAACATTTTAGAGGCCCTGGGACGAAGATAAAAAATGGGCCCTCTGTATACTCTTATTTAACAAATTTAAATAAATACAAGTTTGACTCCATCCCGGAGAAACCAGAGCCTAATTTTCCACTAGCAGTGCCGATTTTTTATTCAGAATTTCGAAAAAGAAGAAGTATTGAGACATCAAGAGTGACTCCATCCCGGAGAAACCAGAGCCTAATTTTCCACCAGCAGCAGGGCCGTTGCAAACATTTTAGAGGCTCCGGGACGAAGATAAAAAATAGGCCCTCTGTATACTCTTATTTAACAAATTTAAATAAATACAAGTTTAGTGATTCCATCCCGGAGAAACCAGAGCCTGATTTTCCACCAGCAGCGCCGATTTTTTATTCAGAATTTCGAAAAAGAAGTATTGAGACAGATGAGAACCGTCTCCTGGTTTATGGATTGACTTCGAGGACTCGTCAAGGAGGAGGTGCCTAAAATGGAAGAGGTAGGTAAACCGTTTTCTGAAGGTCAGAGTTAGGTTTATCCGAAAGAGAGGCTAAACGAAGCGGAGAATTAGCCAAAATCCCCTTGATGTCGTGTTGCAGATGGCACTACAAATGCCAACTCCACTAATGCCGTAAAGTATCACCTGTTATTGATAATATGTGGATTCATATATCATAATTACACCTCATCTATGGTTCTTACAAGAACGACTATTTTGACAACTATGCACATTTGATAATTTTTATGTATGTTTCTTAGCCTTTACATTAAGGCTCGTACTATGAGGAAAAGTAGCGGCAAAAATGATGATATGAACAGTGACAATGGTCCAATCTCAAATTTAAAAAGTCTAAGCAGCACGATAGCACATCGAATACTTCATATGAGAAGGGCAATAACATAGGAAAGTATGACCGTATAATAGATGTGTAATACAGATTACAACAGACGACACTTAATACAATTATCCCTAAATCTCATGTCCCCTATTCCGTGAACCCAAAAAAAAAAAATCGCACAAAACTACTAGAAACCGTCTTCCTTTATTTTTTTCTTCACAAGACTGGAATATCTTCATTGGGATAGATACGCACACTTATCGATGGTTATTGCCATTATGATTGTTGATTGAGCCGACTATACTCACTACTCAACTAATATGCAATAAGGTATTTTGTCTTTCCACTACGTGCAATACTCATTCTAGTTGACTCCTCTAACTAATACTAATTTAATGAACAAATAATATTAAACTAATGAATCATATGCCAAACAACTCAATTTGATCACTGATATTGGGTATACAATTCAAGTATTAGATCTTTATTCATATCACTTTGAGCATATAATTTCAAAGGCTATATACATCACTCTATAATATTCATTCTCTAATTTTTCTATAGCCTAATCTTCTTTTAGATAGTAGATATTATATTTTTTCAATAAAGCATTAAATGAAAATGTGTATGGGCATTTGGTTTTGGCCTTTATAGACCATCATATTGGAAGCCAACCTTTTTTTTATTATCACCAAAAGCATGAGACATCGGATTGGAAGCGAACCATGATTGGGCACACTATCTTGGTTCTTGGTTGAGGGAAGAGATCATGATTCATGATGTTTTATCAATTTGTCTTATATTTGGGATCGAATCATTGGGATGAGTGGGCCTAATGACTTATGAATCCCTTGTTCCTTATAGTCTATTTGATTTCTCAACCTAGATGCATGAATCGGGTCTTAATAAGCCCTGATATATTTCTGATGCCTCCAATATGATGCACATGATATGAAGAGATTCATTATCTAACTCACTGCCTCTCTAGACAATGACCTATATAGTCATGGTTTACACAATAAGTTTGTGAAAATGTAGGGAAGGAGCATGACACAAGCAACTTGACCCAGGTCATGATTATGAGTCTAGACTCTAATGACTTATTTAAATACTTCAGTGTCATTTCCAAACAACCCTTATTCAATAAATTTTGATAGAGACAATGAAGCATATACCATAGGCTATATTTCCTCTTTACCTCTACAATAGTGGTGTGCCACCTCATATAACCTTGTGATCATGAGTAAATAATTGCAAAGATTATATTTTTCAAATGATAACTGTGAACCTTAAAGCCATTCACCTATTATGTGTGATGTCAAGATGTGATGTGTTACTACCAGTGTAGATATTTATCAAGTTTCTTTGAAACCCTCTAGTCATGACAACACTAAAATCATCTTTTTAGATTTATGATCAGCCAATTTATTATGATAGGTGTCTAGTTGTTAAGTCATTTTGAACCTCCTTCATGGCCTTGTTGGTGTTTGAAGTGGGTAGTGAGAACCAACATAACTTCAAGAGGATGCCATTATGGATGAATGAATGTGCAATAATATTCTCTGAGTGGTAGATCTATCGAGGTTAGTTTGGTGAGTCCTTTGGCACACACTATATTTCTACATCACAATTTTCTACTATGTCTTAGTCCCCAAAGTTGATTGTATATTCTATTTGGTTGAATATTCATTGGGTATTGTCTCTTGTGATTAAGTTTTCAAGCACACTAGATTATTCTCTATCTCATTTTTTTCTCCAAAGAACATAATTGGGACCTCAATCTACTATCACAAATCTTTTCATTCATTTTTTATTCCATGAGGTGTTTTACACTTTTACAAGACCATTAAGATTCAGATGATGTTTCCACCAAAGAGTCATAAAGGAACTAGGGGGGAATTCAGGATTGATGTGAGAGTTGGTACCTCAACCGTGGGTGACCATAAAGTATGGAAAGTTGAGACCAAAATGTCAAATTGATCACAGTTAACATCATAAATAAGAAGGGAAAGAAAATTGTACATAAACATTCTGACATCAATTACATGCATGACCATAAAAAGGCATTATATTCATTGACATGATGGTAACTATAAAAAAAATTAGGTATGTGATGAACATCACGACCTATTTATACAACACATGTTCGTATTCATATGCACATATTATGCAACATATGTAGGACATACACACAAAAACTAATATGTGCATAAATTAATGTATAAAAGACCCTAGCCAGACTTGAATCTACAAAAAAAACTCTAGGACACTGCCAAGACTAGACTTCCACCTGCATTCATTTCTAACCAGGTGAAGGAGGCTTTTTGCAGCTATACTCATGGGATAGGTGTTGAGAACCCAAAAAGAATGAAGAACCATGAGATCAAAATAAGTCCCAGTGAGAATAAAGCATCTATAGAGGATTATAAGTATGAATGTTTAATATATATGCTCAAATTAGTGTTGTTATAGGAGAAGCCAGAAATTTTGCAAAAATATTTTTGAGTAATACGTACAATATACAATACAAGAAATCATTATACACTAGGCACATAGAATAAATCCAAGAAACAATAAGGGATAGTTGTAAGAAACAACATAGGAAAAGGTATAAAATTTGATTACATATTATTATTAAGAATTAGATGTTTAGGTTGCACGTCCCAAACTACTCACTAATATGAAGTTCCCTATCCCACTACAGAGGATCTTAGGATTATTCAGCCTCCTTTAGACCCAACCATGTCTCGTCTGGTGCAAGTATACCAAGTAGGGTTATTAATAACATATTGTCCTAGATACTCAAGTCATATTTAGGGCACCACCACCATTTTGATTATGATATCACATTAATATCAAGTACATTTGCATGACAAAATTGCAAAATAGGAGATATGACCTAATCCGCACTCAGATAAACGGGTGATTTCTAAGTATTGAGGGGACGTACTCTTATGCATTTGTAGTAACTTGTGCATAATCAACAATATGTGTGTCAGACCCCATTACCCATAATCTCTCCTAGACCATAGGATTATGGTCTGGGGTGATTAAGTTGGCTAATACAAGCACATCTATAATTTTTATTTCTTTTAATTTTTATTGTTGTACAAGTTATGACACGTTGATAAAATCCTTTCTTACAAACATCCTTCTAAAAATGAGCCACTAGAACTTTTTGTATTCACCTTTGATAGTTCAACACTTTCTAATACATAAATTACATATTTTGCAAACCATGCTTCAAGAAAAGATTATACAAAACTTTACACTTAACTAATACAACTCTCTATTTTCTCACTAAATGCCCAGAGTGGACATGGACCGTGACTGTGTAATTCTACCTTAAAACCTTGCTAACATCCTTTTGGGGTAGGATTCTTCTAAAATTATAGCTATCAATAATTAGTAGGGTTACCTAAAAATTGTTCAGTAGAGTGTGAGTTACTAGCTCAATGAATGGAAATTCACCCAGTAGAAAAGATAATACAAACATTACTTATTTAAGTAGATTGAAACATAACCAGACATAAAAAAAGCTACTAGATATTGAACTAAATAAATAGTAATGTATATTTCGTTAACATAGCAAATACTATGAATATCCAAAATGTACATTCTAAATCTTGATATTTCAACAACAAATTCCTAAATCTGATTTCATAATATTTTAATTACTTTATTAATGCAATGGACCCACATTATGTGTACCACAACATGTGGAAGCATCTCAACAAGCTATTATCTCATAGTACAAGAATTAGAGTTGACTCAGTATTCTAAGTCTGCTAACTATCTACCAAGCCTACAACAAGCCTCACCATGTATGGCCTCGAAGGCTATATAAGCTGGTTGGATTAACTAGACTCCTCCTCTAAACTTGGGTATTCTGGCTGAGAGTCAAAGTACTCTGGCATAATCTACCTACATTAGTTGTTCCACAAGGGGTGACACACTGAGTAGTAACAAATTGAGTACCAGTTTGATCTCTGATTATTTTTGTTTACTTATTTGTAGCTGTACTAAAACTTGTACCACCAGAATTTTCAGTTATGGCTGAGTACCAGTGGGTATTACCGAAATATCCAATTAATTTTGGATACCCTTGTTATTCAGAAGGTTGTGCACACTGGGCTTAACCCTTCATACCCCACCGACAAGCTCCAGCTTACTCTCCTGGATGCTTCCAATAGGTAAGTCATTTTTTCCATTGTGTAATAGATATCTGCAAGGGATCTACGGTGTTCAGGGCATATAACTATCTGATGATTCTTTTGCTTTTCTTTTCAATGAGCTACTAAAATTTTCTTGGCTTCAACTTGTAATTAGACCATTCTACTTTCTTTTCTAAATTCTATACTACAACAATGCTATTGAATTTCATATAAAATAAAAATTAATATCTTTAATACTCTGAAGAGGCAATTAATTGAATTGCTAACTTCCAATGTTGTATTTTTCTTGAACTACATAATTTGATCTCATTTGAGAGATCTGTGTTAAAATATTATTTTTAGTCTTTGATATGGAATACAATTTCCTTTGATCTAGTTGATATGTATTGAACTGAATTGCAAACTGTAAATATTATATTTCACTTGTATTGCACACTATATTTCACTTGCACTTAATAACTTGAGAAAATATGAATATGTTGGAATGATTTGCGCTATAATCTACCATTAATCTTGCATACTAAATAATACTTATTATGTTCTAACAAATTTGTATGGAACTATTAATTTTTGAAAGTGTATATATCTAGAACTAGCTCGACCAAACATTGAATAAATAGTACTAGAAGTAAATATACATTTTATCATCTGAGATTTACACCTAGAAGGAAATCAAACTATGTAGTAGCACTTTCTAGCATGTGTTTCATTACTAAAGATTTGGCCAAACCCAGATGCATCAGTTCCGCCTTAGACATCAGGGCAGTAGTTCCTAGCTCCAAGAGATGGTAATGAAACAACATGACATATGAAAAGGCATGAAAGAAGGTATTCATTTCTTTTCTCTCATTTTCTTTTGATGGCATGAGCTTGTTTAGTTACACGGTTCAAATTTCCACATCCTCTTCTTTTTGTAGTCAAGTACCCTAATGCAATCATATTGCCAAGTGAGGTTGATATTGATTGAACCATGGGACAACTAAATGTCATGTATGAATGGACAACCCTCTTCAATATCCCCAATATTAGAGATTCCTAATTCTCATCAACAGAGTTCTCTGATGCATATTGACCTTTTTAACTCTGATTCCTTCTAGAGTTCTCATCTCATAGATCGTTCCTTACATTCATCATAGTGTCTCTAAGTTCTTGCATCCTTTGTCAAATTGACATCACCATCATCCACCTTCTATAGATCTTGGTTCCTCTTGATCATTTGCACCTCCCTCGATACCCCTCTTACTAGAATAGGCCATCAATCATATGAATGCTTAAAATACCCATCCTAGAATCCAAATGTCAATGAATAGATGAACGAATACAACATGCTCATGCTATGCAATTAATATCGTATATTTACTTGGGGTTGAGAAAGCAAGGTTGCATTCTTCAATAGTAGTTCCTTGATCCAGTATTCATTTTCCTTGGTACTGGTACCTATTCCCTATCCTTAAGCACACTCACTTTAGAATTGAAATCATTCAACCTCCACATGTTTTCTATCTAGTATCAATCATTCATATGTTCAAAGTCTAAATCAAATCTTACTAAACTAAGAACTGTAAAATAACTAAACAAGCCAATACATGTTCTTCACATTTTTTCTTAAGTAAAAATCATGGCTAAAATAGGAATTTCAACACACTTGGATTTGATCCTAGATTATTTATCTCAGATTTATAATTGATAAATATAGATTTTGATCCAATCATCTTGGTTTCAAACTAAAAGCTCTACAACCACTACCAAACAACCTATCATTAGGACTGCAACTCCAAATGGCACCTGCTGGTGGAACAAAATGAAGAGAGTTGGTGAAAGAGAACCTCTTTTGAGTCATAATCGAACCTTGAGAAAGGGGAAGAGACAAAGAGAAGGAATCTATTGCCAAAAAAACTTACCACGTAGGATCTACAGTTAGGTCTTTTGTTCTTGTTGTTCTTCACATTTTTCTCCAAAAAATCACCCTAGAAGTCACCTTTTGGATGGTCTTTTTTGTGAGTTAAGGTTTTAGTTGTGTAACGAATTGAAATAAAAATTCGAAGGAACAAATTCCTCAAATTTAGATAAGTATGTAAAAAATTATGTCTATTTTTGTGTTTGGATGCATTGATCGACAACCGTCATTTGGAAAACCATCAGTTGTCAAACCATCAATTGATAGACCTTGGTTGACAACCATCAGTTGTTGAACCACTGGTTGCCAACCATCAGTGTGAAAACTAAAGGTTTTGTAACTTTCTCATTTTAACTTTGATTTAGTTCATTAATTTTAGTTGTATTTATAATTGAATTCTCTACAATTCTACATCAAAAAACATTATGAAGTTCTTAAAAAATTCTTGACAAAATAATTTCTTAAACCTTCTTAAAATAATTTCATAATTAATTTCTTAAACATTCTTAAATCTCTTTATACCAACATGTGTGGGTTATTACTATATCAACTAAATCTCTAATCTTTGATGTATGCTCAAATAAAAAAAAGTAACTTATCAAAGAACAAGTTCTATCTAATACAAAACTCAAACCAACTAGTTAATAATATAAGGTATGAATGAAGTTTTATTTACTAATGAACCTATAATCAACACTAAAGTGAACATGAAGATTTCAAATTAAGCAAGATATGGGTCATTTCTCACAATCCTGAGATTGTTACATGACCATCCTTTGTGATATCCCAACGTCCAAACTTTGGAGTAGTGATATATTTGCATGGTGTTACGTATTAGGGTTCACTAGTTTAATGAAGCTAATTAATAATTTAAAAGAATAAGAAGGTAGGATTCACACCATTATACTATGGTAAGCAGGAGTAATATTGAAACAATAAAACTCAAATTCAAATTCCACATTAGCATATATAACCATAATTCCACCACTCTGGCCATACCATCATAAGAACTCAAACCTCTACATTTATGTCACTAAGGAATGACCATACAAAATTGTTTTCCAAAATCACATTGTTTGAGCATTTCGAAAAGATAGTGAAAATGCCTAATTTAGCCACTTTAGGGAAAGATTCATGTAATTTTGAAATTTATATAAAAATGGCAGTAACAAGGTTCAATTTTTTGTTCAAGAATAAAAACAACAGTCAAATGGATGATTAACCCAAACTTCCCCAAGTCTTCTTGGGTCCTCAAAAACTCTATTTTTTGTTTTTGTGTAGCAAATTAGTGTGAGATGTACAAGTGAAGAAAGAAAGTAAAAAAAATATATGCAATATTTGTATAGTAAAGATATATTAGAAGATCCTGCAAGGTCAAACAAAGCTAAAATATGCATAGTTTTGTCCATAGCTCATGGAAACAAGGGGACAAGTATCCACATGGATTTGATGGCCAGAGAGATAAAAGATATAGTTTTCAACAATCAACATAGAGAAAACATTTCAGAAAAGATCTAGCTCACAAGGATAGGAAAAAAAGGATCTAATCAACAGAAAGTCTACATAAATATCACTTAGCCCATGGAGATAAATGATCCAAGGACAATAACATTAGAGAGCAAAATGAGTAGAGCCTTCAAAAGAATAGTTCAAAATTCTAAACCAGACAAGATACAACCAGCACAGACAATGAGAATTAGTTAGGGTAAAAGGCATCCAAATCAAACTTGATTTTCTTCCATACAAAAGGAAAGGTACTAGTGTGATTCTCATGAACCCTTTATTTCTTTTGAGCCAATAGTGATAAAAGATTAAAATGCAAATGAATTTATTTTTATCATAGACAATAGCTATTACATCATCCCAACATCCAGGGAAAGAAAATATAGGAAAAATAGAATTATCACACGCCCAAACATCCTTCAAAAATTCATAGTCAAGCAATATGTGTAACCCAAGTTCCCATTCTTTCCTTCATAAGAAACGCAATGAAGCCAAAATAATTCCTCTTCTCTCAGCATAAGTTGCAATAGGGATTTTTTAATGAGCTACTTTCCAATCATGTAAAGAATATATTTTAGGATCTTTGCAATCACAAATCCATTTAAAATAAGGGACATGGAATTCGTAAATCTAATTTTCATTCTGAATTGATCTGAACCAAACTTTTGAACTTCTAGCAAAAGTTAGAAATTGTTAATATGGAACTGATTATTAAGGAATTTCAAGAAGGATCTCTGAGCAGTAGTTTTTCTAGAAGTAGAAATACACCATGAAATCTAATTGATGATGGAGTCTAGGTTGCTTTAGAATTAAGGAGTGGACTTAATGCATATATCTTTTGCAAAGAATTCAAATAATTTCCTATCTTTGATGCAAGGATTGCACCAGAGCTTAATATTAGATCCATTACCAATATGAAACTCAATCAGATAAATGAATTAACTTCTAGTACTAAGAATATATTTAAAGAGACAAGGGAAATTATTGTATTCCTCAATTGACCAGAAGGAATTTTTCCTTAAATATTTTTCATCAATCCATTTGACCCAAAGTAAGACATTTTTACTAACAATATCCCATCCTTTCAAAAGAATACAAGCCTTAGAAACATTGCTACTCCTTCTAACACCCAAACAATCCACATTTGTTAGTAAGGTGATTTCATCCCATTTAACAAGGTGGAGAGCTTTCCTAGACTATGAGAAGCCCCATAGAAAACTTCTACAAATCCTATCAATATCATTATGTATAGAATGAGCAATAGGAAAGGAGAAGACCCAATATAGATGTATGCTCATGAGGGTGGATCTAATGAGTTCAAACCTTGATTCCATAACAAGTAACTCCAATTTCCAAGACCCCAACTTCTTTTTTATTTTATCTACCATAACATGACAAAGACGTATAGAAAGCTTCCTAGTTAATAATGGAATGCCCAAATATTTATAATGTAAATTACCTTCTTCAATGTTAGGAGTATTAGAAATGAGGGATCTATTAACTCTCTTACTGAAGATAACAATACTCTAGGAGGCATTAACAAAAATACTAGAAATATTTCCAAATAATTCTAGAATATTAAAAATAGATGAAGAACTTTGAAGATTTGATTTTGAATAGATCATGAGATCATTTGGAAAAATCAAGTAAGAAATATGAAAATACTTAGAAGTAGGAAGTAGTAATGGTGAAATATTATTTGATATTTAGCTTTCTTCATGAGCTTAGTGAAGCCCTGAATGGCTATAAAAAATAAATAGTAAGGAGCATTAGGATCACCCTAACAAGTCCCATTTGAAGGATTCATAGAACATCTGGGCTCCACATTAATAAGAATCTGATAAGTAGTTGAGAAGAATCTCATTTTCCATCCAATCCATATTGTAGGGAAGCCCATATTATAGAAAAATAGGTATTTCCAACTTACAAAATCATAGGCTTTAGAAATTTCAACTTAGATACAAATTTTATTATCATTGTTTAGATCATGTAAGATTTCATTAGAGGGAAGATTAGAATCTTTAGTACTTCTCCCCTTAACAAAAGAACATTGGTTGTGATCAATAGTACCTAGAAGCAAATCTTGAATGCAAGTTTCCATAATTTTAGAGCTAAGTTTGTAAATTACATTGCAAAGGGCTATAGGTCACTAGTACTTAATATTTCACTAGACAAAGCGTTTAGGGATAAGGGAGATGAAGGTATAATTAGCTATTGTCAACATCTTTTCGTGCTTAAAAAAATCTTTCATATCCTCACTGATATCAATTCCAATAATGGACCAAGACTTCTTAAGAAAAAAAATAATTAAAACTATTAGAGCGATGAGCTTTATCCTACTTAAACTTCCCCAAGTTATAGCCAAAAACCCCATAAAATATCATATTTATGTAATTTAATAGATTTTTGGTGATATTTTCTAGTTGCATATAGGAATTACATCTCAATGAATAATAAACATGGGCTGAATCAACCACCTTATGAGAAGAACATTGACATGTATATAATCTAACTCCAAAGATCCATCAAAGTGCCCAAAACATTTTAGATAGATAAAAACACATGTCTAGAGGGTAGGATAGAGAGTACAGAACAAGATAAAATTAGATAGCTGGAATAACTTGCATGGATGTGTTCTAAACTTGGTCAAGAATATTATTCTAATTTATAATCCTTCAAAAGTTAGATTATTAACATACATGACATCTAGATCAAAGAATTCTCTCCTTTGGATCCAATAATGTTCTTCAAATAAAATGATTTAAAAATCCTAGGGTCGAAGTGATCACATATTTATAAGGTTGGTGGAGAGAAAATCGCTTTTCATCCACAAATAACTCATTTCAAACTCTTCCATCCATTTAAGTGACTCAAAATTGTTCCTAGATCACCTTCTTCAGCCACTAAGGACATTCTTGATTAAAGGAATGACTTTGAGTTCCAAAAAGCAAGCATTGGGTACCAAGAAACGCATTGGGTTCTAAAGCATGTCTACAACGACCACTTCAACCACTAGTAATACACACTAGGAGGTCAGCGACATGGAGTTGTTGCTCCAATCTGTCCTCCTCACCCAAAGAGCTTGCATTAAACTATTTGAAGCACAAATTTAAAGACCCACCCATCTCGATCCAGCTGTGTCACCCTAGGAACTTATCCCAAGATGACCACCTAAGGCACACTTGGAGCCCAAATGACAAATCCATTTGCATTGGTCGATCCCATCGACCGACACAAGAAAACTAGGTATATTTTTCAAGTCAAAAACTAAAATAAATCCACTTAACCAAAATTTGAAGCATATTCTTCCATTTCACAACACATGCATGTATTATCAAAAATGTTGGTAGATCAAAATAAATCACATGACTAATGAAATATATGCTACTAAATCTTGATTAAAGAAAGTGTTGGTTCAAGGCTTTTAAACTCTCCCTACAATAGGATTTTGCTTACAAAATTATAAAAGAAATATAGATACATTTCACACATATCTTCATGTAACTCTAGAGTTTCCTCTACAATACAACGATGATGCTATAATTACTTCACCAAATATATATCCTTCCTCCTTAACTTCTACACTCAGCAATCTAATTTGGAGGGTTTCCTCTTCACATGAAGACTGTAACATCCTAGGATTTGAGGCCTCAGATAAAATGATCTTAAAAGGTATTATTAGACTACTCATATCACCAAGGTGCACCGCCTTTTCAGGGATCCCATCATGAAAGAACTTCATGGTTAAGTGTGATCAACCTAGAGTAGTACTAGTATTGGTGACCATTCTTGAAATTTATCCTATCTTACGTGTGAGTGAGGACAAAGCACACAGTTAAGGCTTATGGTCTCAGTAAATTAAATGGGAAAATTTTATGAGGCCATATAGTTGAGCCTTGATGAGGACATAAAGAGTCTAAGTGGGGGAGATTGTAATGTACCAGGATTTGAGGCTTTAGATAAAATTATCTTAAAAGAGATGATTGGACTACCCATATCACCAAGGCGTACCTCCTTTTCAGGGAACCCATCACAAAAGAACTCTATGGTTAAGCATGCTTAGCCCATAGCAGTACTAGGATCGGTGACCAATCATGAGGTTTATCCTGGCTTTAAGTGAGTGTGGAAAAAGTGTGTATTTAAGGCTTGTGGTGGTCTTTGGGGACGGTAAATAATTCCTAAAACTCTACTAGAGCCTTGCGGCATTGGGACCGCTCGTTACAGAGACTTCATTTCCATTGGAATTCTAATGAATGTATCATATGTTGTGTATCACTGTATCACTTTCTTAGCATAGACACATTGAAAACATCATGAAACATGCTCAATGCTAATGGAAATTGTAGCCTATAGGCATATTTCATGACACGCTCTGCAATTGGATAAGGCCCAACATAACATAGAGTAATCTTACTCTTCTTCGCAAACATAAAATCTCCCTTTAAAGGTAATTTTGGCAAAGTGGTTTTTGGCTTAATTTCGAAGACGAAATGTCTTTTAAGGTGTGTAGGATGTGATGGAGTAGACTTTTGGAATCCTTAAATGTCCAATGACATAAATGAATTCATGCATGTTGAATTATTTGAGAATTCTTAGTTTTTTTTGGTAAAGTTGATGGTTGATTGAGGTTGATATCATGATTAAGATCCCTAAGTTCATGCCTTTTTGGAGTATTAAGTTGGATGATAAAATAGTTGGGTTTTGTCATCAAATTTGTGTAGCATGTAGCTTGAGAGGTAGTAAGGGTATGGTTAAAATTTCGTGGAAATTGGAGTATCCTAGAGGGAATTATTAAGGTTTGAAATTTGGAAAATAATGTGTATTATTGATTATTTATGGACCAAAATTCTAATATTTAGCATGTGTGATGCGCCCTTTGTTTGGGCTGGGTCTGTGTGGCCAAGTTTTATCCTTATATTAGAGATCCAGTGGTCGTGGCCTTTGAAAAGGAGAAGCCACGGATTGGGCTATAGCTAGCTTCAATATGGACAGTAGATCATGGATCAGATGGCTGTATGTTTGTCCTCAACCTCTGACGGTTTGGGATTGAGATGTGGGGTGTTCGTGACCCACCAGGGATGTTACAACCACCTAGGGTGTGCATTAAGGGGGAGATCAGAGTGAGCAGTTGGCCTCGCCTTTCCGAGTGCATCCATCCTGATACTAATAGTGTGGCATTTAGTGGAGCATGGACAGAGAACGAGCTCGATCCCTCAGTTGCTTCTACACTGTGGCTAATAGGTGGTGGTTGAAGGTAAAGCTAGGATATAAAGGGGAGGTTCAATGAGTATGAAGATGGGAAAAGGAAGTTCAATACTAGGGGAGTTCAATCCCGGTCTCATCACAGGCTTCCCTGGAGTTTTCCATGGTCGACGAGCACCAGATAGTCAGAGTTGAAGACGGAGCTCGTGGGAGTGTTTAAAGAGCCTTTATCTGACAATGGAGGCTACAGTTGAGTGTCTAGAGATATTGTGACCCCTTTGGAGTCTTTGGTTTAGAGATTCACACAGGGGAGGCATTTTTCCTCTTTCCCCCGTCGTATCCAGAACCAAGCGATGGCGAGCTTGAGGGAGCCAGGGTTTGGAGTCGAGGCTGAGAAATAGAGGAGCGATGGAGACCTTTTTAGGGTGGCCACAGGCAGTGGTGACTGAAGAAACTTGAACGGAGGAGCTCGCGGTGCAGGATCTCACGTCGGAGATCATCGCAGCGGCGGCCGTGAAGTAGAGTCCCACAGACTGACGGATCGCGAGGGAGCGAAGACGCAAGATAGAGAGGAGAGGGGCTGAACCGGATCCAAACCAAGAAAGGCCGACCGACTCAGTGTGGACAGAGGAGCCCAGAGTGGACACGTGTCATCTCATGATTGGCCTGAACAATGTAAAATCCCAAAAATGCTCAGTTCATATATAATTCATAGAAAATAGGTCTATTATCAGAAAAAAACAAATAATATACCAAAATGTTCAAAAAATTAAGTAGAACAACATCGGACCATGATATCAAACTTTTTTATGCTTAAATAATAGTAATATCATGTAACATGCTTTATACTTATTTTATGGATAATAAATAGCAAACAATGGCCTAAATTATGATAAATGTCAGGAAATCCATGTTCATGTTTATAATCCATATAAGGTCAGTGATTATGATGTTGATCCATGAAATCATTTCATTTGCTCTATATGGATAATTAAGACTGATAACCCTAAATAAAATGTAGAAAATGAATATATGATCAATAAATGACGAAATATTCAGTATAAGCTTATATCAATAATTGGAAGCTAATGTGGAGCTCTGATATCATTTAGATGCATATAATCCATGATATCATTTAGATGCATATAATCCATGTTATATGAAGATGAACCTGAATACATGGGTTGTAACTGTAATTTGAATAATGTATACAAACTAGGGTTAATATGTGCACAAAAAGGATATGGAACCTAATGATCAGATAATGAACCATAATCTAGAAAATGACACCAGTAAGATAAATCTAAGGAAAGAATGCAAGTAATGATGCACATATCCTAATGAACTAACTAAACCCTAATGGACAAAACTAGTGTTAATGATAGTGTGAACCCGATGATGGTATGTGATCTTATCTTTATCAGGGTTTGACTTGGGATACATAGTTGACATGAGGAATATCTGATGATTAGGTTTGTCTCGATCAAGGTACGCCATTACCTCTTACTTGGTTTATTATACAATATGCTTGTGTTATATGTGTAGTAGAATACTTGGCATATGATATTGGATGAAATGATTGTTCTTGTATGATGTCTTTCTTGATTTTTAATATTTATGGCTATGAACACATGAAACATAAAATATCTAATCCATCATATGATAGCACTAAATGCTTTGGTAGTACAGTGCATGGAAGTGATCACAAACTCCTCGGGGGTATATCACATGTATAATGATCACAAACTCCTCGGGGGTAGATCATAAGGCCTAAAAACATCAAAGCCCTTGGGGGTAGATGTATGCGATATATGGTGGAAATGTGCTTAAATATATGTGTTCTCTTTTGTTAATTAATATCTTTATGCAAATATATACATTTCCTTATATTTTTTTAATGCTGCCAAGTATTAGTTTTATTTTATTGCTAAGCTTAGTAATGAGAGGTATATAAAAGACACATAGGCGTACTCAATACAATATTCTTGAATATTGTGCTGACGTGTATCACATGTAATCTTTTGTTTAGGTTGTGGACATGTGATATTGAAGATCCAAGATAATTGAGAGTTGTGTGGCGAGTTGATGTACAAGTGGACCTATTGTCTTAAGATCTTGTTGTTTAGTGGTAGTACATGTACATGTATAAGTTTTTTGTTCAATATGTAATATCAAATGTTGTAACAATTCATTATGTAATTATATGTTGAATGGTAAACATGTGTTGTATGGTTTTATTATTATTCATATACATGCATTATTGTGATTTCCTTTTGACTCCCTTGATTTTCTTCTTCTTAGCCTGGTGTGGGGTGTTTAAATTGCGATTCTCACAGTGGTGATGTTTCAATTTGGATGTCACACATCATATTAAGTTTTAGAAAATCCGGGGACGTCACAGGTGGTATCAGAGCATGAACAATAGCAAAGCCTGACTTTTTCTCATTATGAAACTTGAAACTTAAGAACCTTGATCTTATAAAAAATCTTTAGGGTTAGATTAGTCATCTTTTAGAAACTAGATCTGACCTAGCCTCTAGGTTAGCACCTAGATGTCTGAGAACTAGGTATAGATTGGTGATTGTTGTATAGCATGCCCTTAGATGTTGTTCTTTCCTTATAGTGCAACGGTATGGGATGATGCATTATTTGGAAATGACGTACATCATGGGAAGAGAAACCTTTGGCATATGATGCATCTATGCTTTGGGTAGCTACACCATGTTCTCACCCTTGTCACTAGTTTTTGTGGCATTGTACTCTCTACTATGTGTGGGACACTCGTTTTCTGGATTTGGTTTTTGATTCTGATTGGATCGAACCTTGATAGTTTTCTCTAATACATTTTTTATTGGAGAAAAACTATATAATATTTTCTTATATATATGTATTACAAAAATGTGTCCCCACACAAGCACGACTAGGAGGTGGTCATGTAACCTAAGTGAAAGTGAATGACATCAGTCTAGAAGAGAGAGTAGTTCTAGATTATATGTATAGAGCCTTGTTTGGAATATATGATAGATGGAATAGATGAAATAAGTTTTGATGATATGATGTAGGTCTTATATAGATGATATAAGATGGTTTATGATGATGAATGTTTGTCTTTGAGGACTTAAGTTTGATTTTGAGGATTTGAGATAAGTTTTGATGATGCAAGTAACTAGGTTTTTATGAGATAAGATATGTTAAGTTAAGACAAGGTTGTGAGCCAGCATGAGCCTCAAGCTCTTTTACAAAGGACCTCTAGTGTTAGGACCAGTTTTTGGGTTGACTCCAGAATGAGTGAGACCTAAAGGGAGAAGGTCAGAGAACCTAAACTCCAAGAAATGAGAATTATGAGAAATTTGTGTTATGATGTCCTAAACTAGAATATTCCTAATTTATTGAGTTGAGTCATGTTATGCATGAATCGTATAGCTTTGTTGAACCCTAGACATCCTTGGGAGGACCAAACTATAGAGTTGGAGAGAGGATGGTTATATGAGCATATGTGAGTTTGTATGTGAGAACCTACCATCTGGGTGAGGGAGAGAGAGTCCCAAGACCCTGGAGGAGGTAACTATGTTTTAGTTTATGTGAAGACTCATGCTCGGGTCGGTGGTTTCCCACGTAGGACTCTAGTGGTGTATATATAAGAGAGTTTTGGGTAAGCATGTTTCATGGGTAAAGATCTATGAAGAGTATGCCATATCATGTTTTTGTTTATGCTTACATGGCTAGATCTTGTAAGGCTATCACTAGTGCCAATGAGGTGATTCGAGAACCCTAGACTAAGAGAGGAAAGATAAAGTTTATGCATATGATATACTCATATAGTTGAGTTAGCTCAAAGAGACTGAGCATGACATTACCCTCATGATAAGGGTTAGGACCTCAATTGGACTAGATAAAGCCTAGACATGTTTGAAAAGTCACTTGCATAAGTTTTTGAGCATGACACTACGCTCATGATAAGGGTAAGGACCTCAATTGGACTAGATAAAGCCTTGATATGTTGAAAAGTCACTTGCATAAGTTTTTTTAGCACAATCATGATATAATATATGTAAGGATGTGATCTAATCTTGATATGTGATATAAGTAGACATGATATGATGGAAACCTAGAGATGGTTTAATAGATATCAATGCATAGATGGTTAACGGTATACATGAATAATGATGATAATGTGATATCGTTGGTTAATCATGTAATGAAATCACCAGTAAATGTTGCAATTTATTATGAGTAATGAAATAATATCATATGACTGAAACATGTTACATGAGGTGTTAATTGTAGTGCTTAATAAAAAAAAGGGGAATATAGTTTGACAATTAGCACAACATAACGTTTATGACACCTGGATGTAATCTAGATGGATAAAGTGGGTTAATTATAGTTAACTCCCTCATAAAAGGCATATGTTAATGTTGAACATGTTCTAATAATTTTGCACAATATAATAATGATGTCACTTTACTATGATCTAGAAGGATAAAATGTGTTAACAAAGGTTAACTCCTTCATAAAATGTATAAGCCAATGTTGAAACCTAAATGCTTAGGTAAAAGGTATATGAGAATCCTAATGCAAAAGATGGGATAACATAATCGGAGTTTCTAAACCCTTGTCCAACATTATATGTTAAGGGCTTCACCCTAGATACTTTAGAAATCCTCCTAGGAGTGGTACATATATGTTCCAAAGACCTTATTTGTGGATGTGTTGGACCTAGAGTGATTCCCTACATGTAGATCGAGAACTTTTTGGCTTTTCTTTGGAATCATAGATTGGCTTAATTTTGAGGACAACATTTTCTTTTAAGATGTATATGATGTGACAAAGTGGTTTTTGGCTTAATTTCGAGGATGAAATATCTTTTAAGGTGTGTAGGATGTGATGGAGTGGACTTTTGGAATCCTTAAATTTCCAATACATTAAGTGAATTCATGCATGTTGAGTTATTTGAGATTTCCTAGTTTTTTTTGGTAAAGTTGATGGTTGATTGAGGTTGATATCATGATTAAGATCCCTAAGTTCATGCCTTTTTGGAGTATTCAGTTGGATGATTAAATAGCTGACTTTTGTCACCAAATTTGTGTAGAATGTAGCTTGAGAGGTGGTAAGGATATGGTTAAAATCTCGTGGAAATTGGAGTATCCTAGAGGGAGTTATTACGGTTTGAAATTTGGAAAATAATGTGTATTATTGATGATTTATGGACCAAAGTTCTAATCTTTAGCATGTGCGATGCGCCCTTTGTTTGGGCTGGGTCTGCATGGCTAAGTTTTAGCCTTAGATCAGAGATCCAGTGGATGTGTCCTTTGAAAAGGAGAAGCCACAGATTGGGTTGTAGCTAGCTTCAATATGGACAGTAGATCATGGATCTGATGGTTGCATGTTTGTCCTCAACCTCCTGCAGTTTGGGACTGAGATGTGGGGGTGTCTGTGACCCACCAGGGATGCCATGACCACCTAGGACATGCATCAAGGGTGGGATTAGAGTGAGCGATTGGCCTCTCCTTTCTGAGTGCATCCATCCTGATACTAATAGTGTGGCATTTAGTGGAGCATGGACAAAGAACGAGCTCGATCCCTCAGTTGCTTCTCCACTGCGGCTAATAGGTGGTGGCCGAAGGTAAACTTAGGAGATAGAGGAGTGGTTCGACGAGTACGAAGATGGGAAATGAAGTTCAATACTTGGGGAGTTCAATCCCGGTCTCATCACAGGATTCCCTAGAGTTTTCCATGGCCGACGAGCACCAGATAGTCAGAGTTGAAGAGGGAGCTTGTGGGAATGTTTAAAGAGCCTTTATATGAAAATGGATGCTACGGTTGAATCTCTAGAGATATTGCAACCCCTTTGGAGTCTTTGGTTTAGAGATTCACACAACGGAGGCATTTTGCCTCTTTCCCCTGCCGTATCCAAAACCAAGCGACAACGGGCTTGTGGGCGCCATGATCTGGAGTCGAGGCTAAGAAATAGAGGAGCTGAGGAAATCTTTCTGGGGCGGCCGTAGGCAGTGGTGGCTGAAAAAGCTTGAACGGAGGAGCTGGAAGTGCAGGATCTCACACTGGATATCATCGCAGCGGCGACCGTGAAGCGGAGTCCCACAAACTCACAGATCGCGAGGGAGAAGAGACACAAGACAGAGAGGAGAGGGTTTGAACTGGGTCCAAACCAAGAAAGGCCAGTCGACTCAGTGTGGGCAGAGGAGCCAAGATCCGTGTCCCCATAGTGAACATGTGTCGCCTCCTATTTGGTCAGAACAAGGTAAAATCCCAAAACTGCCCAATTCACATATAATTCATAGAAAATAGATTGATTATAAAAATACAAATAATATACCAAAATGTTCAAAAAATTAAGTAGAACAACATGGGACCATGATATCAGACTTTTTATGCTTAAATAATAGCAATATAATGTAAGATTATTTATACTTATTTTATGGATAATAAATAGAAAACGATGGCCTAAAATTATGATAAAATGTCAGTAAATCCATATTCATTCTCATGATCCATATAAGGTCAGTGATTATGATGTTTATGCATGAAATCATATAATTTTCTCTATATGGCTCATTAGGACTGATAACCCTAAATAAAATGTAGAAAATGCATATATGATCAATAAATGACAAAATATTCAATATAAGCTTACATTAGTAACTGGAAGCTAATGTGGAACTCTGATATCATTTATATGCATATAATCCATGTTATATGAAGATGACCCTTAATACATGAGTTGTACCTCTAATTTGAATAATGTATACAAACTAGGGTTAATATTTGCACAAAAAGGATATGAAACTTAATGATCAGATAATGAACCATAATATGAAAAATGACACCGGTAAGATAAATCTAAGGTAAGAACGCAAGTAAAGATGCACATATCCTAATGAACTAACTAAACCCTAACAGACATAACTAGGGTTAATGATGATGTGAACCTGATGATTGTATGTGATCTTATCTTTGTCAGGGTTTGACTTGGGATACATAGTTGACATGAGGGATATTTTATGATTAGGTTTGTCTTGATCAAGGTACACCATTACCTCTTACTTGGCTTATTATACAATATGCTTGTGTTATATGTGTAGTAGAATACTTGACATATGATATTGGATGAAATGATTGTTCTTGTATGATATCTTGCTTGATTTTCGATATTATGGCTATGAACACATGAAACATAAAATATATGATCCATCATATGATAACACTAAACTTTGTAGTAGTATAGTGCATTGAAGTGATCACAAACTCCTTGGGGGTAGATCACGTGTATAATGATCACAAACTCCTCAGGGGCTGATCATAAGGCCTAAAAACATCAAAGCTCTTGGGGGTAGATGTACGAGATGTATGATGGAAATGTGGTTAAAATATGTGTGTTCTCTTTTGTTAATGAATATCTTTGTGTAAGTATACACTTTTCCTTATATTGGTTTAATGATGCCAAGTATTAGTTTTATCTTATTGGTAAGCTTAGTAATGAGAGGTATATAAAAGACTCGTCAACATGATCAATACAATATTCTTGAATATTGTGCTGACGTGTTCCACATATAATCTTTTGTTTAGGTTGTGGACATGTGATCTTGAAGATCCAAGATAGTTGAGAGTTGTGTGGTGAGCTAATGTACAGGTGGGCCTGTTGTCTTAAGATCCTGTTATTTAGTGGTAGTACATGTATATGTATAAGTTTGTTGTTCAAGATGTAATATCAAATATTGTAACAATTCATTATGTAATTATATGTTGAATGGTGAACATGTTTTGTATGGTTTTATTATTGTTCATGTACATGTGCTACTGTTGTTTCCTTTTGAATCCCTTGATTTTCTTCTTCTTAGCCTAGTGTGGGGTGTTTAAATTAGGATTCTTGCTGAGGTGTGGTTTCAATTTAGACACCACACATCATATTAAGTTTTAGAAAATATAGGGACATCACAGTAATACCCTTAGGTAAATGTGGTATTCAAAGTGAGATGACAAACCTCCTACAATTATCACAATAGGACTTTTATTAATCTTAGGTTGCTTTAAGTTATTTCTTGATGATATGTATCTTTTAGGTCATAAATGTTTCATTATCTCTATACCTAAAATATAATATCCACCTATTTCATACCAACAAATAGGAAATTATAATACCAACTATAAAATCCTCCATACATATTGGAACTCTTCCATGATGTGTCTTAGGAACCTCTTCAATATGGTCCAAAATGCTAGCTCGTTCATAGTTCTGGTTTAGATGATACACGAGGCTCGAAGACCTTATGGTTTTTATTTCTAATTACCAGCATATCTATTATTCTTTTCCATGTTCATGCTCATCTAGTACACATTTTTCATTAAAAAAAACTCTATGAAGTTGGTGTGAATATCCCTAAAACAAAGGAACTAAAGGAAACAACATCTCAAAGATCTTCAAGAGTTTGTGCAATATACTATAACTCATTGTTTGTTTGTGGGTTAAAAGATGTACAAAACTTCAACTACATTCCAACTCTTCATATAAGAAGTCTCAATGGTTGTAGATTAATTGTTGTCCTCTATTTGACATGATAGTTGACATTATACCAAGCGTACATACTATTTCACCAACATAGATGGGTGAGAAATTATCCCCTTAGTAGGTAGATTTCACTATCATAAAGTGAGCGGACTTATTCATATGGTAAAAAAATACCCAAATGAAATAATGTCCCTTTATTCTATTGGGCAGACCAAGAACACAATCCATGGTTAGATGATCCTATTTCCACTCAAGTTTAGGTATGATTACAAAAACCTTATAGGTTTCTATTTGTCAGCCTTCACTTCATGTAAAATTGGGCATTTAGCCACAAACTCATCTACATCATGCTTCATCCCTAGTCACTAGTACGTCTTTCAAGTTCATATGTCTTGGTACCCCCATTATGCATGCATATATTAAGGAGTATGCCTCATCCAACACCATATATCTCAAACCTCTTCCCTTAGGAACATATAACCTACCATGAAAGAAAATTTGATCCATCATTTATATTGTTGAATCCTTCCTATTTTCGATCACCAAACTTTGATTGCATGTCCTATAATTCTATATCTACCATTTGTACCTCTTAGATATCTTATGCCAAAGTCGTATTGATCTATAAAATGTGGCAAAGTATCTACTCCAAATGTGATACTTCTAATTGCACATTTATCTAATAAAGAAATACATATATATTTCTCATAGTACACACCATGTACCATAACTATACACTATATACTATCAAATACAACTTCATGCTCAATACACCTAGTGTGATGTTATTTGTTAGGCCTTGAATCCCATCTCTTAGACCACATGATTAGGGTTTGAGGTGCTAAAGTTTTCGAACACAAAACACATTTGAACTTTGTCCTTCTTTTTCTCTATATATATTACAAGTTATAACATGTAGATAAACTTCATTGATATGAACATTCATCTCATAACCAAAGAATGATAACTTTTATTAAAATCAGTTGTTAGTTCAACACATTCAGATACATGAAGCATATAATTAGCATCCATTCTACAATGAAGTTACAATGCTTTATGCTTGACTAATATAACTCGTTATTTTTCTCACTAAAGGACCTACAATGGATAGGGACTGATACCATCCAATTCTTCCTTAAAACACTGCAAATAACCTTTTTACTTTTTTTTGAACCAGTAGTTATGTCCATAATTAGTAGGGTTACCTAAAAACTATTCAGTAGAGTGTGATCTACTGGCTTAGTGAATGGAAATTTATCAAGTAGATACGATAATACAAATAATGCTCTTTTATTGAATTTCAAGACATAAAATATAATCAAAAAAATTAAATATTGAACTGAATAAAAAACACACAACAAACCAAAATACTTGGAATAATTGATAGTAAATTCTTAAGGATGATTAATTAATCTTTCAAATCACTCTATTAATTCCCTAGAACCCCATGAGGTGTATCAAAACATATGGAAGAATCATAACAAGCTACAAATCATCTTACAAGACTTAGAGTTGACTTGGGATTCTAGGTATTCTGATTATCTACCTGGTCTGCAAAGGGTCTCGCCATGACTACCCTTTGAGGCTACATTAGTTGGTCATATAAAGTAGACTCCTCCTCTAAACCTGGATACTTAGGCAGAGTCAAAGCACTCTATCTTAAACTTTCTACATTAGTGGTTCCATAAGAGCTGACTCGCTAGATAGTAACTGAACTAAGTACCACCAGAATCTCCAATTAATATTGTGTACTTCTCTATAAATGTACTGAAAACTTGGTAATAACATGATCTCAGGTTAGTGTTGGATGTCATTGCATATCACTAGAACTTTGGTTAATTTTGTATACCCCTGTTATAATTCAAGAGGTCGTCCTTATTAGGCTTAACCCCTCATGCCTCACCAGTACACTTTAACTTCTTCTCTTGGACATTATCAGTGGTTAAGTCATGTCCTCCATTGTTGTGCAAGCCTCTACAAGGAATCTGCGACATTCCAGACATTTAAATATCTAATGATTCTTTAGTTTTATAGTTTAATAATCTACTAAATTTTTCGTAGCTTTATCCTGTAACTAGATAAATTGCTTTTTCATTCTCCATTTTACATTGCTATTATAATTGAGTTATTTTCTTGAAATAATGTCTTTCACTTGCATTGAGTGTTATATTTCATTCAAACTAGGTGGTGTATTTTACTTCCACTGAATAACTAACCATATTTAAAGATACATGCATGATCTATGTTATAAGAATACCATTTATCTTTCATACTATATGCTACTTATTTTTAACTAAGTGTTATGTACAGACTGGTGATATAAGAACTTTATATAAACTAAATTGGCTAAACCAAGAATAAACTAAACAAAAATACATGGGATTATGCACTTTATCATCACATATTCACAATTGAAAGGAAATCAAGCTATGTAATGGAAATTACTAGCATGTATTTCATTAATGAAGATTTAGGTAAAACATGAATACATTGGTGCCTCTATATTTCTCTATGTTTGGAGCTCATACAAATATATAGAGGAATTCTAGAATTGAAATCAATCAATTCCCATAAATTTTGTAACTATTTTAGTCTTTCATGCTAAAGAAATTAGGATTTGGCCTTACCAAACTAAACATAGTAAAAAATGAAAACAAGTTGATACAAGTTATTCATATTTTGCCTTAATTTCTATGAAAATCATGTCTAAAATATTAATTTCCATGCATCTTGAGTTTAATTCTAGATACTTACCGTTATTCTAGTCTTAGTCTATCTGAATCTTGGTTTTTGACTTGGATTCAAGATAAAGCTCCAAACCACCTTCAAACTACATAATGTTAGGTTTGTTTCTCCAAACAGTCCTACTAGAGGAAGAAGTAGAGAGGAAAGGTAAAAGAGAACCTCTGATAAGTCCTATAGTAGATGTGGAGAAAAAGAAAGAGTAAGCGATAAGGAATCTATTGATAATTGAACTTACCACATCTGATCTACAACTAGGTCTTTAGTTCCCCCTATTATTCACATTCTTCCTCAAAATCTCCTTACATATTGTTGTTCATATTTTTTGGTTTATGACTTTGGCTGTGTGGAGAATTGAAATACAAATCTAACAAAACAAATTTGTCATATTTTGATAGTATGTCTAAAGTTATGGCCTTTTTCACGATTGGATGTGTTGTCGACGGTTGCATCATATTTTCATCGATCTATGGATGCGTCAGAAGGTAGCCTATCAGTTTGCATGGTTGGAAGGCGGTCCGTTGATTGATGCATCCTGTCAGTTGATGTCCTGTCATTTGTTGACTAATGAAAATTATGTGTGTTTACTAAAATTGCCAAAACTCTCTCTCTTTAACCTCAATTTAGTTTATTATTTTTTATTTGAATTCGGAATTAAATTCACTACAATTGCACAATAAAATTTTGACAAAGTTATCTAATGATAATTTATCTATTCATTAATTCCTCAACTATATATAAATTTCTTTCTGTAAATATGTGTGGGATAATACTATATCAACTAAGGATCAAGTCCCATAGTATGCTCAAAGCATGATTTTACTTATCAAGGAAAAAGTTTAACCTTATATTAAATATTTAATGAACCAAAATTCCATGCAAGGTACTAGTAAAGTTGTAGTAACTAATGAAGTTGTAATTGTTACTAAAGTTATCACTAACATGAATATATATATTAATGTGTAAGGTATGGGTCATAACATTATCCATCCCAAGATGATAGTATACAGTACAATAAAAATCCTTAACAAAATTTGTCTCTCGTCTACGTCTCATACTTAGCTCATTCTAAGTAGGATATACTTGAGGCACTTATGATATACTTAGCTCATTCTAAGTAGGATATACTTGAGGCACTTATGATACGTAAAGATCTTGCTCTTGTCTTTGTGATTGTAATGCTACCTACCTTTAATGCCAAAGAAATAGATGCAAACTATAGGTCATGTGTCAAATAGTTCTCTTCACACTCCATAAGCTATCTAGAAGTAAAAGAGATCGCATTCTTATGCTACATCAACACACAACCATAACATCTTCTAGAAACATCATAGAAGATGATGTTTCCCTTCACTATCTGAAAAAAAAGCGTATGATGATATCAAATTCTCCTTTAACAACTGGAAACAACCATGATACTTCTCATTTCATGAAAAAGTTGCAGCCTTCTTGGTTATCTGAGTCAATGAAGAAGGTATATAATTGAAATTCTTGATGAAAAATCTATAGTGACCCACTAAACTTTTGATCATTTCTCTAGTTACTTCCACTACAAAACTAACTCTTTCTTCTCATGATCTACACAATTCCCCTTTCCATATATGACTTTACCCAAAAAATCGAATTTAGTTAGTGAAAACTTATACTTTCTAAGATTTTTATACAACTGATACCAAAATCATATTTCTCATGGTTTACTTAGGTAACCTACCAAGTTTCAAGTCAATAGGAGGTTGAATGCACCCTTTAATTTGCCAAAACAATAATAAATTAAAGTAAAAAGGAATGAAGTGAACCATAACCATTGCATGTGTGCTATAACATTTATGATAACATCACAAATGATGATTCTAAATGAGTTATATGCAATACATTTGAATTCTCATATATGTATAGTAAAACATGTTTGCAAACCAAACCCTAATATTATACCTTAATCCTAACCTATTAAATACTCTATATGAAATTCTTATCCGTGAAGACCATCCATGTGCAATCCCTATTTTAATTTGAGCATTTAAATGACTATAAACCCATTTTCCCTAATGAGGCACCTTTTGAGTAATTCTCCTTGTAAGACCATTTCTATACTCCATGAATTATATTTCTTTTATTTCTTTAAATATGGAACTGTTGTTGGATGTTGGGTTTATTACATCTTCTTCCACATGTAAATTGTAGTATACATTGTTTATGAAATATTGCATCTTGCCATTCTATAAAAATTTACTGCATGTTTATTAAACTAGTAATCTAGAATAGTGGTACTTTTGTACAACCATAAATATTTGACATGTGTCTGGCCTGTTATATATTTTGTGCATAAGGGTTTTAATTCCCCTTGCCCTTAGGGTATTAGGGTTCTAATCACTCTTATCATTGGAGGATCGAGGCTTTAATCCCCTATGCTCTATGGCTTAGGATCATGTGATGTCAGTCTAACCTTAATGCATGTTTTATTTTTGTGATTTACTGGGAAAGATCTTTGAAATTATTATATTGTTCTCATAAATTATATTGTCTCATTATTTTGTTATACCTTTGAACTATGTTTCGTTGAACTTACATGCATTATGTAAGCTCTTCATCTATTAAACTCACCCATTTTTTCTTCCTACACATTCTAATAACAATCAAACATGTTTACTATGTGCATACTTAGTGTATACTGACTCATACATTTGTTTATCTATTTCTGGGTGTTATTCCCAAGTCACCCAGGTATAGGTACCCTAGAGGACAAAAACACATGAAGATCATTTGTAGGAGTTTAGATTTGAGGATAACTTGAGATGGCAAGGTTTTCCTCTACAAATAGTCTAATGTACAATTAAGTGTAACCTTTTAATTTTGTAGTGCAACCTTTAAGGCAAGGAACACTTATATATGAGATATCCTATAACTTTGTAAATAGATACATTTTCCATTTTTTAATCATTTTAATTTGTATTCCATGCCTTTTGAGAAATATATGCTTCCTTTCATTCATCGATAATGGTATGTTTGGAATTGGGTGGACTTATTGCTCAGTGAATTGAGGAGTGGGACTCCTCAGTGAAGTGACGAGTGGGAATCTTTCAATTTCCAAACTTTACAAAACCCCACGTCTTCAAATACTTAAATCTCCACTATTAACTTCCTCATCTTTTTATGAGATATCCTATAACATGAGGTATAGGCTGAATTCTAGGTACCAAATTGATCTCAAAATAAACATATTTATGCAGTGGAATACATGAGAAATCACTAGGAAAACACATCCACAAACTTCTAAACTACAACATGTGCTATTAAGGATGCACATCCCTACCCCAACATCTTCTGTTCTATGGTTGTATACACTAGACACATAGGAAGGATCTTCGTATCTCCTTGTAAATCCGAATAGATATCACCATCTCTGAACTCTACAAACTTATACCCAGAATAGTGCCACCTTATACTTCCCTTGAGGATCCATCCACACTATCACATCAAACACATGCATATCAATAGGTAAGAGGTCTACTTGAATGTTGTTTCCTGAGGAATAGAGTACACAAGATGGACACACCTCCATCAATGTTATTGAAACCACCACAAGAGTCTCTGGGAAAAGCTCATATAATATACTAATAACATGGAAATCATAAACAAATGTCACCCTCTAGTGATAAACTAGTGGGCACACTTTGGCCAAATAAAATTGATATGAAAAATGAAACAACTAATCCCAATGAAAAAATTCCATTTGTCATATTATGACTCATATGTAAACTACTTCTTCTAGATTGTCATGGCATATACTAGTCTCATTTCCTACAATCATCTACACCCCAAACTCTTTGATGATGGTCCTAATGACCCTAACTATGAAGCCTTCCCACTCCCAGTACCACAATACTACACTAGGTACAACTACCCTCTAATGTATCACCCTATGTTGGAAAACAGTTTGACATTCCCATATTTACCACACTAGTAGTTTTTTTCTCAAAGCGATGGCATCTTATGTGGTTGTTGTTTCATACTCTACATTGCATGTCATACTATAGACTACACTACCCTAGCTAACATCAAACCTACAATCATCACTATATTTTTTGGAAGGCCTCTTACCATGCCCTTTCTAGGGGACCAGTGTGACCAAATTTGGCTCATCTATTTTGGTACAATATGTCTGCTCTAATATTTTTGTTGATGTTGTAATGCCAGATTTCCTAGCCTCATTAAACTACTTGATGTGGGGTTGAGATGACCTCATCTTGGACTCAAACTCATGATGAATCTCTCATTTTCCTATGAATCCTTTTCACTATCACCATGAAGGATGAAAACTTCACACGAGTCTCTATAATGGAACAAAACTGATGAATCTCCACATTCAGGCGCTCCTCAAGGTGCAAGATGTTGACAAAACTATAACAATCCAATAATCTACTTTTCATACTCATTATGGATCATCATCCTCTGGTGCATGTTTAAACTTAATCTTCTTCCATAGGTACAACTTTGGTAAGGACCTTCACTCAAAATCCTTACAAAAATCCAACTAGGTTATCACTTCATGTGCATCCTCCTCCTCCATGGTCCACTAGTGGCAATCACCACCCATCAAGAGGTTATTGCATGTTTGATCTTATCCTATTACGATACATTTGGAATCCTAAGCACCTTATAATTCCCAGTCTACCATATATTTGCATCTATTGGAAGTTGTCCCCACATACTCAATATCTCACACTTTCCATATTTGAGCAAAGGTCTTATCTAAACCATTGGAACACTCAACATGTGGAGAGGAGTTGGAATCCAATTAGTCATGTTCATGAAGGTGGACATCAACTACCCAACATAGCCTAGATGGCTTGGTCAACTAATGTTATTGGGTTTAGGGGAGGTAGTGGAGTCTATGAAGGCCACACATCATGTAACCTATACCATGGTGCCCTCCTCCTCTCCTATAACATATGTAGCATGAAGCAAACATCTACATATTATCCATGTCTCTCTATCACATATATCATCATAAAGGGTGACTAGATATGGTGAGTGTGTAAGAACATACAAAACATCTTGTGTCCCTATAACTGTAGGTAACTTAGGCTCTTATACCACCACATCTAACACTAAAACTATGGGATGACCACAAAAAGAAGAAATTTAATACCAAAACATTGAGCTGATCCTACTTAACACCATAAATCATGAAGACAAAGAAAATTGTAAATGAAAATTTAGATTTTGGTCACATAGATGGACACATATAGGCCCATTATAATCATTATAATGCAAGAAGTTGTACAACATTTTGTATATGTGACCAAAGTTACTATCTTATTTTTCATAAATGCAACATATACAAAACATCGAGGATCTAATACAAATTTATGTCACATATTCATCAATGTATTAATTGATCTGCCCTAATTGGAGTGTACATGGACGAATCTAAAACAATACTAGAATTAGAGTCCCACATACCGCTCACTACAAACTGAGTGAAGGAGAGCCCTCACTACAAAACCCTAGTATGGGTGTTGAGAACCTAAAAGAAGTGCATAAATAAGAGAGTGAGACCACAATACCAACAAAAGATAAAGTATATATCAAGTATTCTAAGTATGCACACTATATGCTCAATTTAAAGCAATTATATGATATGAAATGAATTTTACAAAACATTTTTGAATGGTAGATTCAGTGTCTAGTAAAGGAAAGAAGCATATGCTAGGCACATAGGAGAAATGAAAGACTTAAAAAGTGATACAGAAAAGAAAAAAAAGACGATATAGACAAAGCTACACCAACTAAATATATTTTATATCATTAATCCCTAGGTAGTTGGTATGTACCGTTCAAACTACTAGCTAGTGAATACAAAGTGCCCTAGCACGTAATACAATATCTTAGGATTAGAACCTATCCTTAACCTAACATGCCTTATTCAATACCAAGTATAAAAAGTAGAGGTTCATCATATTACAACCTACACATAAACATCAAGCATGTTCTGGGTACCTAGGTCATGTCTCCTATCATACCATAAGGCAATGCTGCCCTTTAAATCAATATCACATAATTCTCAATGAGATTTATAGTAGTACCATTCACAATAAGAGATAGGACCTGGTCACCTTCATACAAATGGATTCTATGATGCCGAGGGGACCATACCTCATATGGATTCTTGGAACCTCATATATTAAAAAATATATGACTATGGGTACATTCCTCACAATCCTGAGATTTTTACAAGGATACCTATTTTTCTATCTCAACATTCAAATAATGGATCGTCATACGATCATTAGAAACTTTATGAATTAGGGTCAACTTTATTAATTAAAAAACTTACTTATCTTTCATAAACACGAAGGTAGAATTCACAATGTGCTACTAAAATATGAAAAAGCATTAAAAGAAACAAAATCCAAATTCAAACTCACCATAGACATTTGCAACATAATTCCTCCATTATAGCCATTAGAAAGACCACTTATCATTAGGTATAATCCCCAAGTTTAATTAATGTGATCTCTCATTATATCATTAAGAACTAACCACAAAAAATTTCATGCAAAAGTTAATCTTATCTATTGTAAAAGTAGTTAAACTTCCTAATTTATCTCTTTTAGGACAATATAAATGTTAAATTTAAAATCGCCAGCATTTGACACTAAAAGGCTTCACTAATTTAGTGTTAGAATAATAAACAATAGTTGGTAGGCTGAGAAACATAAATTTTTCCAAGTTATAGACAAAATTCCCATAAACTTTATATTGTTTAACATGTATCTAGTGAAATTTAGTCATTGCATTTAGGAATTATATCTCACAAAATACTATAAAGGGGCTAAAGAACTTATCTTATGTGAAGAACACCATATCCAGCTAGCATGCATGAGACTCTACTTCAAGCTTCATCAAATAGCACAAAAATGTCCTCTCTTGTTACCTCTAGCTCCAACTAGGCCAAAGAAGGTGAAATGAAGAGGTTTCAATAGAAAATAACATATATTTATCATACATTGCAAATATACTTGACTAAGAGTGTCAGAGAGTAAACAATTATAAGGATGAGAAGAGATACCATTATATTATATAGATTCATGTAAACTAGGCCAAGATGATGATTCTAGGTTTTGATTTCCCAATAGCAAGCTAGATCATTATCATGCTTCAACTCACATGATCTCAAGATCCAAGAACACTCTCCATTACCTTTATTAATGTTCTTTAGCTCCAAAAAAATCTAGATGAGACCTAGGGTCGAAGTGATCACATATATATAGGTTTGGTGGAGAAATAATTACATTTTAGCCACTAAACCACTCATGTTAGGCTCTCCCATCAAGCAAAGTGGCTCAAAACTGTGCTCCAAAAGACCCCATTCGGCCACCTAAGACGCTCATAATGCCTCCAACCCTACTCAAAGAACCCACTCAAAGCACCATAGTCATGAATCAGACACTAAGTCATGCATCGGCCTTCAAAACCCAGTCACAACATCTATTTTGACACCAACAACATGAATTAGGAACCCAATGGCCTAAAGTAGTTGCTTCTATCTGGCCTCTCCATCCAAAGAGCTTGGATTGGACTAATCAAGCATGCATCAGATGGTCAACCTAGACACATGCACTCACATATTCTTGAGCACTTACTCTAAATTGACAAGCAAAGGCTCACTTGGAGCCCAACAACTACTCAACCAATTTAAGCACACTGCGGTACACTTTTTAAGTCCATGCCATAAAAAAATACTTACTAAATTTCCACATAACTATCAAAGAACTTTTTACTTGAATTTCACACTCCTAATGTCTACATAGCCAAAGGAGAGTGGACTTGGGCGCCCACCCCTAGAGTGGCACATAGTTTCATGCAATTAACATACAAAAAAGGCAATAACGAAACTAAAGAGATAACAAGATATTAAGCATGGAGAAAAGAGATATGCTACCATTCCTATATCATGTATACCAATTGGAGTTTTATTTCTGAGCTTAGAGTCTTGAGTGTAGTGGATCTTCATTTGGCAACTAAAATTTGATAAACACAATATTAATGCTAAAACACTATGTACATTATCAAAAGACATGTAAGCACAATATAAGAGTAATATTAAATTTTCTTGGCTATAAAAATTATAATAAACAAGAATTAGAAATGAGGTGAGAACAGTTAATGACATTCTTTTATAAAAAGCATGTTTAGGTTACAATTTCCATTATATCAACATTAGGCCTTTGATCACTTCCAAAGGAAAGGTCTGTGAGGGCCTCTTGAGTCTCAAAGCCTATATGCACCATATTTCACATGAGTTACCTCAAGATTAAAGTCAATGAGATAACCTAGTTTCAAGAATTCCTTGTGCCCTTACCTTAAGAACTCAGGTAGGTACACAAGGGTCATATAATGGATTTTCTATATTATGCTCAAGGATTATCAACATAGTATAATTAAGCATAAAAGTAGTATTTAGAAGAACAATGTCTCAAACAAGTAATTTAGTATCCAAGCATTCATATGAGCATACATATAAACAAGCCAATATCATAGTGCGGTCAAGAGATTAAGCTTACATTGTGAGTAAAGAGCAAGTTATGATCCATGAGTAAGATTTCTAAAGAGGCCCAAATCATTGTGGAGATAAGATGTAAAAAGACATATACGAGGTCTTATATCGGTAGGGTTTTACCAAGATAAACATCATACAAGTCATGTGGACCTTCCCTTAGACCTAGGTTTCAAACATGCATGCAAATAATCATCATAAGTCAAGTATCATCATCATGCCCAAGGTCAGGTGAACCATCCACATTATGAGTGATAAAGGATAAAGATAAATTATAATTTGGTAATTGGGAAAGCATGGTATTTTGATTATCATCAATATTTGATCATGTAAGATCACAATAAGTCATACTAGATCAATTTCATGTCATTGTAAGGCCCCTAACTTTGCTTAAATCAGAAACATAATTATTAGGATTAATTCAATGCTTAGGTTTTGAAATTTAGCTTTGAATTATGATGCATGCAATAATGAATCAAATAAAACCTTGCTTGCTCAATTTACAAAATTTCATGTAACATGTGCACCTTTATGAAAATTACCCTTTGTTTTGGGGGTTTAAGGGTAATTTTTAAACATTTTTGAGTTGCTTCATGATATTCTTAAGAATATTACAATTTTTATTCTCCTTTGGATGTGTTTGAACTTTATTTCATGGGGTTACATATGTATAATTGTTTAGTAGTAATGTTGTGCTCTTATCAATTGACAAAATATTATTAGATCGTCGGGCCAAAGTTCCTTGGCACTCAGTGAGTTTTGAGGTCGACGAACCCTCAATGACTGATAAAAATTCTAGAGTACTTAGCTCATGCAAGATTGTTGACCGTTGGGATCTTGTCAGATCATCAGGCTGATGAACTTGGGTGACCGACGAGTATTCTTCTTGTATGAGATAGATCAAGCTTCTATGTGTTTTCACCAATTTCGGACATCAACCAACAAATTTTTGGTGCCGGTGTCAGTGGGAATTCTATAGGTTTGATGAAAAAGGTTTTAGGCAAGTGAATTGACATGTTTTTTGAGCTTTAGTCCAATGGGTCTCCTGACGGACAAGAGACCAGTCTTTTGACCCACCCCTATCCCCTTCCTTCTCTCCTTTCATTCGTTCGATGGAGCATTAGTTGCAATTACAGAAGCCCAATGAGAATCCCTGGGAGACTGAAGAAGGTCCATCCTGCCTTGTTGAGTTGTTGTTATTGGATGCATGTTCAAGATCAAGTTACCTGGGACGCTTTGAAGGTTTATAACTATATTCTTGCTTCCTTCATATAAGATATTTCTCCTTAAATCAATCTTCTTGTTGATTCCCCTTTCCCTCTCTTCTTTGTGGCCGAGGTTCATGGCGTTCCTTGCTAGAAGCTTGTGCATGTGGATGAAGAAATTTATTTTCGTCTCTTCTTGTCTTAGATACACTTTGTTTTTGGTGTTTTGGCAGACCAAGCTTGGTGCCTTGTTGGTAATTTTGAAGTTTCTTCTCTTGGATCTCAGTTTATTCTCTATTAAGGTGAGTGACATAACCTTAAAAGTATTTCTTGCCTACTTTCTACATGCATGGCGTTAATCTTGCTCTAGAAATTTGTTAAATGTTAAAGGATGGTCTTTTTTAAGCATTGTTTTTGATGGAGTTTTGCAACACCACTAAAAATCCTAAGGTGATGAATCCTTAGGTTTAGCCTTGCTAGTACTATGGTAAGAACTCCACCCACGTGTGCTAGACATGAGGAATTCTTATCGTAGTATAGTTAAGGGTCGAATCCTCGGGACAACGGTCTTTGACGAAGTCAAGATGGAAAACGTTTTAGTTTTACTTAACTGCTTAACACTTGATATTTAGATCGAAAGTTTGATGTTGGTTTTAAAGCTAAACGCGAGGAAAGTAAAGCAAGAAAGTAAAGATTAAGGTTGTAAACAATTGATAAAAATCACTAGGATGTTATCGGGTTTCACACCACTACACATGGATCAAGTCATGCAACATAATAAAACAACCTGCAAAAAGAGTCAAATCAGTTAGTATCTTGTAGTCCTAGCTTCCTTTCGGATAACTAGCTACGAGAAGTGTGGAGTATTGCAATGCCAGCCATTCCATAATGAATGGTCACATGCTTTGCATTAGTCCTGCATGAAATGTGTTCCTCGACCTTACCAAGATTGCACTTCCATACGTCAACTGATTCCATTTCATAGTATGAAAGTGCAACGATGGGGGTGAGTTTACTCCACTCATGAAAACACTTCTAGACACCGAAACAGACATATGGTGACTACATACATCCATAACCAACATTCAATCGATATTTAGATCTAAGGGTACAAACATAGACAATTCATACCAAAAGACAATATGTAACACAAGTTGATGATCAAGCAACTAGTATTCATTAAGCGATTGAAGTCAAACTGAAAAGAAGAGTATCTTTATTACAAGTTATTGAATTGCATCACATGAAATGAAAACATGGGTAGCGGGGCTACTCCCCGCACCCTAGTGAATGAAACTACTCGCTCATGACAAAGAAGGAGGCGAGAAGAGAGAGAAAGAACGTCATCTCCACGGAGGAGGGAAGGTTGAACCCTTGGTGAAGAGAGCAACGATCTTCGCACTTCGTGGTTGCTTTGATAAAGGATTTTCTCTTCCCACCTTATTTGTTGAAGAGAGAGAAAGAAGAGAGAGAAGGAAGCTTGATGATGAGCACGGATCTCAAAACTGGCGGCCTTGGGGCAGTGGACGGAAGACCAGAGTGCTCTGGATCTGGAGAGGCAGCCTTTGGGTGTCTTGAAATTCGATCCTTTTGAAGTGGCCCTTGAGGTCCTATTTATAGGCTCAAGTTGAGCCCAAACGGTCTTGAGACCATTTGGTCTCAAACGGTCTTGAGACCGTGAGGCTTCTTGCGGTCTTGGGACCGTGAGGCTTCTCGCGGTCTTGGGACCGTGAGGCTTCTCGCGGTCTTGGGACCGTGCGGCTTCTCGCGGTCTTGGGACCGTGAGGCTTCTCGCGGTCTTGGGACCGTGAGGCTTGTCGCGGTCTTGGGACCGTGAGGCTTCTCGCGATCTTGGGACCGTGAGGCTTGTCGCGGTCTTGGGACCGTGAGGCTTCTCGCGGTCTTGGGACCGTGAGGCTTGTCGCGGTCTTGGGACCGTGAGGCTTCTCGCGGTCTTGGGACCGTGAGGCTTGTCGCGGTCTTGGGACCATGAGGAGTCTTTGTAATTTTTTTGTGTTTTCTGTAATGAAAAAGAGGAAAAGTTAGTTTATTGATGTATCTGCAATAAAGTAAGAAGGTTTAATGATTCTATTTAGTTTATCTAAGAAAGAGTATGGAAAACTAAAGATAACTAATAAGATAACGTCACAAAATGAGAGGTTATCACCCCCCCCTAACTTAGAATCTAGCTTGTCCTCAAGTTAGATAGAGCTAAGGCATGTAATGGCGAGGCGATTTTATTTGATTAGGGTTTCCATACTCTTGCTTCAATTCTAGGTCAGAGATCTACCGAGGTCTTATCAGGGCTTCTGCTTACACTAACTCTTTCGAGTATCAAAAGTTGCATGGATCTCAGGTTCCTTTTATATCGTGAATCTCGCATTGGGACCACCTTTCTTATTGTGTGCATGTCATCGACTCTAATCAGTTTTATACTTCTTTGGAGAAACCTACTGGTAGCTAGAGTGGGTATGAGGGCTGGCTTAAAAGGCTTATTGTGTAACTCCCCCTTCAAGTGGGGAAAGGTTTTTCTATGCTTTTTAGAGATTCACTACCGGGCACGACACATCTGCCTTCATGAGGGCAGCTGAATGTATCGGCCGGGTGAGCTCTTTTATCAGCCTTATCATATATTAGGAAACCTTAGGATCTCATTACCGGGCACGACACATCTGCCTTCATGAGGGCAGCTGTATGTACCGGCCGGGTGAGATCTTTGTTGGCTCTTCATATAGGTCCTTTTGCATGGCACAACTCTCATGTTTTTATTCAGCACTCTGGCTTTTATTCGAATCTCACAGGCTTAGGAAGTGGGTTTTGTTAGGGTTTTTGATTGGGCGGCCAAGCCTCTTTTATTGAAAGAAGAAAACTGTTCTTGGGGTTCCTGACATGCACTTATTTTTTTATTGGTGGTCCGCTCGCGAGATTTCTTGATTTTGGATTTCCCTGATTTCCCTCTTGACTTTGAGAGTTTTCGGTTCGCTTTGGCCCTGAAGTTGACCTGTGAAGAGTCTGAGATAGAATTGAAGCAAAAGTATAGAAACCAATAGTGAATGAATTTTATGGATTCGCCATTTCAAGCCTGTAAGATAATCTTATTATTTATATGAGGACTACTTTATCTCTAACTTAGGTAAGGGTGATACTTTTCATGATGAAAGTTATACTTAGAAGTTGTTTTATTGAAAAAAAATTACTGGAAAAAGTCTAAGTACGAATAGAAAGTTTGAAAATGATGTGCGGGAAAAAATGAGTTAGAAGAGTTGGAGAAGGATGATACCTCGCCCTTGTCCAGTGCACTCCCCCCCTAACTTATCACGCACTCTATCCATAGAGTGTCAAAGGGATAGGTTGAGAGGTGCATGGACAAGGGCATTTAGGCGTCAGTTAATCCTGAGCTTGCCCCTGGTGCTTGGAGGAGCTTAGCTGCAAACTGTCCACGCAGGGCGTGATAGTCTACGTCAGTCATATCCTCTACTGGTTTCTGAAGTACTAAGATGGTATACATCCAGTAGAGGACATGGAAGCCACAGTCGTTGGATTGTCGGATTTGCTGGGGACACTTGTGGCAGAAGGAAGGGCGGTGAAAGTGTTCTTTGGCGTAAGCTTTTGTGTGCTGACTAAGGAGATCAATTAATCTTTCAGCATATCCTTTAAGATGTAAGAGTTCTTTAGTGTCTGTTCATTGGTAAGAATGTCGCCTTTTATTGGGCTGCATTTGGGTAGAAGTCTATCCATCTTGAGATATTTGATGATAGATGTGATATGACCACCCGTGCAGATTTCTTTCCCGAGGGCGAAGGCTGATAGCTTGATCAGCATGTGCCGTCCAATGTTGACAGGCATTCCGTTGAGGACTGACCAAAGGACAAAAAGGTCGGATATGAGAACATTTCCTCCTTCGGATCTAGGGAAAAGTGTGCCGACGATAATTTTGTGTAACGTGCGCACTAGGCCAGAATGAACGTTGGAGGCCTTGCTTGTCCTTGCATCAAAGGTTGGTAACCCCGTTAATGACTTCCAGAAGTTATGCTTGTTGAAACTGGGGTGGTCTATGCCAGCAGCTTTGGCATTCTTCAGCTGGTCTTTATTGTCGATGAAAATTTCATTCAGGACATTTTCGGTGATGACCACCTCATTGTTGAAGATTCTGGAGGTTATTCTACGGTCACCACCGTCCCTTTCTTTATGCAAGATGTCCACCACTTCTTTGTTGAAGTAGGTGAAGAATTCAGTAGTTGGCTCAGAGTAGGAAATTTCAGATACAAAGCAGAGCCGGGAAAGGTTAGAATTGTCAAGAAGAGTGAGGATTCTGTGGTAGATCCCCATCTTCATCAGTATGCTGGGGCAGACATACTTGGTTGGTTTAAGGAGTTGGATGATGGGGGGAATGATTTGGAGGTGAAGGTTCTCGGGTGGTGGTGTTGTGGTGGTGATGGGAGGAAAAATAGGAACAGTTATTGTGGCAGGGTTGGTGACGGTGGTGGAGGATGGTGGGATGTACCCTGCTAGGATTTGTTCTCTTGCACAGGCAGGGTGGACCTGCTTCCTGGCTCTCTTCTTAGATGTTGGCTCAGTTGTTGGTTCTTGAGCCAATCTCTTCCCCTTAGATTTTGTAGTGGGTGATTCTTTCTCAGGGGAAGGCTGGTATTCGGAGGCCTCGTCGGATGAGGTCTCTTCGACCTCCTCGTCAGAAGGTTCTTCATCTAGGCAGCGGTTGATTCGCTTGATGTCCTTCATGACAACAGTCAGGTTCACTTCTGCTGGGACTTTTCCAGTCCTTTTGAAGTCGTCAACTAAGCTTTGCAGATTTGCTCGTTCAGCAATGAGCTTCTCTTTTATCCAGAAGGCAGCGTCTGTTGGTCCTTGCTTAGCAGGTGAAGTCATTCTGAAATAATTCATAAGAAACAAAAGTTAGAAATCTTAAATTTTGAAATTGTAACAAAGTAAAATTATTTTGAATTTGAGTTTTATTAGTTTGATTTAGTTCAAACGGTCCTGAGACCGTTTGGTCTCAAACGGTCTTGAGACCGCGAGGATCCAAACGGTCTTAAGACCGCGAGGGTCCAAATGGTCTTGAGACCGCGAGGATCCAAACGGTCTTGAGACCGCGAGGATCCAAACGGTCTTGAGACCGCGAGGATCCAAACGGTCTTGAGACCGCGAGGATCCAAACGGTTTTGAGACCGCGAGGATCCAAACGGTCTTGAGACCGCGAGGGAGACGAACCGCATGGGAGACAAACCGCGCGGCCGTTCGTCGGCTAAGAGCTGCGGAAACGATGATGGCGACAACGGCGGAAAGGAGCTCGAATGCGAGTTTTAAACGGTGATGCATCAACCTGTTGCTGCGGTCGGTGGGTCGGCGAAGGGGTAGCTGCTGTAGCGCTGACGACTAGCCGGGAGTGATGACGAGCTAGGAACGACGACGACGAAGTCGAGAACGATGGCGACGAAGCCGAGAACGATGGCGACGAAGCCGAGTCGTCGGCGAAGCACTTGAACAGCGACGCGCGGGAGTGTAGAGATGAAGGTCAGAGTGGAATGAAACAGGAGAGTTCGAGAATTTGGGAATCAAGAAGAGGGACACATAGGTGGGGGGGTATATTTATAGGTTTTTAGGAGCCTTACGGTCGTAAGACCGTGAGGAGCCTCACGGTCTGGAGACCGTGAGGGGCCTCACGATCTGGAGACCGCGAGGGCCCAAACGGTCTTGAGACCGCGAGGAGCCTCACGGTCTGGAGACCGCGAGGAGCCTCACGGTCTGGAGACCGCGAGGGGCCTCACGGTTTGGAGACCGCGAGGGCCCAAACGGTCTCGAGACCGTTTGACCTCAAGATCATGTGGATTTTTATGTATTTTTTGATTTAAAGAAAGCAAAAGAAAAAGGAAAAACAAAGATAAACAAAGGGGTGTTTAAAAACAAAAGAAAAGGCTAGAAAAATCAGGGAAGGTGATACTCAGGCCTTAGGTTGCCTCCCAAGAAGCGCCTTGGTTTAACGTCGCTGGCTCGACAATATTTTGCCCCGGCTATGCTGACTTTATAGGGTCATGAATCTCTATGGTTTGTCTTGATAACTTGTCTGCCGGAGTGTGATACTTTTTTAATCTGTGGCCATTTACGGTCCTCTCTCCTCCATTATCATCAATAATAATGACAGCTCCTGTCGGGTATATATGTTTGATTGTGAAGGGCCCCGACCATTTAGTACGCAGTTTTCCAGGAAACAGTTTTAATCTGGAGTTGAATAGGAGGACTTTGTCTCCGACGATTATATCTTTTCTTTTGATGTGGCCATCGTGCCACATCTTAGTTTGTTCCTTGTATATTCTTGCATTGTGGTAGGCTGTCATTCGTAGTTCTTCTAGCTCTTGGAGTTGAAGTTGTCGGAATTCATCAGCACCTTTGAGATCAAAATTTAGTTGCTTAATGGCCCACCAAGCCTTATGCTCTAATTCAACTGGCAAATGGCAAGACTTCCCATACACTAATCGAAATGGTGTTGTTCCGATGGGTGTTTTGAAAGCTGTACGGTAAGCCCATAGAGCGTCAGATAGTTTGGTGGACCAATCGGTGCGGTGCCGATTGACAGTTTTTTCCAGGATAGCTTTAATTTGCCTATTGGAGACTTCAACCTGTCCACATGTCTGTGGATGATATGGTGTAGAAACTTTGTGGTTGACTCCATATTTTCTTAATAAGGCTTCAAAGCTCCGTTCCAAGAAATGTGATCCGCCGTCAGATATAATCGTTCTTGGGACACCGAATCTGGGAAATATTATCTCTTTAAACATCTTGATTACCGGTTTTGAATCGCAAGAGGTGGTTGGTAGAGCTTCTACCCATTTTGAAACGTAATCCACAGCAACCAAGATATACTTGAATCCATAAGATGAGGGGAAAGGGCCCATATAATCTATTCCCCATACATCGAAGAGTTCGATTTCTTGCCATATGTTCAATGGCATTTCATTTCTTCTGGTTATCCCTCCGGATAGTTGGCACTTGTCGCATGATCGCACGTATTCATGTGCGTCTTTTGCGATGGTGGGCCAATAAAAGCCAGATTGCAAGACTTTGAGGGCTGTCTTCTTAGAACTCATGTGCCCCCCAGTGGGGCCTGAGTGACAGTTCTCAAGGACCGGAGTGATTTCCGTCTCTGGGATGCATCTACGAAAGAGTCCATCTGCGCATAAGCGAAAAAGATAGGGCTCGTCCCAGAAATATTGCTTAGCGTCGTGAATGAATTTCTTTTTGTCGTGATAGGATGCGGATGGGTGAATGATTCCTGTTGCCAAATAGTTGACAATGTCGGCATACCAGGGAAATCCATTGGAGACTTTCATTAGGTGGTCGTCCAAGAGAGAATCTTGGATAGGAACTTTGTCTTCATCCTCGACTCTAATACGGCTGAGATGATCGGCGACGACGTTTTCCACTCCGCTTTTGTCTTTAATTTCCAAATCGAATTCTTGAAGCATTAGCACCCAGCGGATAAGTCTAGGTTTTGCGTCTTGCTTCTGAATCAGATATCGTATAGCGGAGTGGTCAGTGTAGACAATGACTTTAGCTCCTATCAGGTATGAGCGGAATTTTTCGAAAGCGTAGATGACAGCTAAAAATTCCTTTTTCTGTAGTGGTGTAATTTTTTTGTGCTTCATCCAGCGTTTTGGATGCGTAGTATATAACATAGGGTTTTTTGTCGATTCTTTGCCCTAAAACGGCCCCTATGGCATAATCGCTCGCATCACACATGATTTCGAAAGGTAACGACCAATCTGGAGCTCGTAATATTGGTGCAGAAATCAAGGCATCTTTCAGAGTTGTGAAACTTTGCAAACATTCTTGGTTAAAGTTGAACTCTGTGTCCTTGGTCAGCAGTTGTGTCATGGGTTTTGCTATTTTGGAGAAATCTTTAATAAATCTTCTGTAAAACCCAGCATGTCCTAAGAAGGCACGTACTCCTTTTACGTCTTTTGGTGGCATCAATTTTGAGATAATGTCAATTTTTGCTTGATCCACCTCGATCCCTCTGTCGCTCACTCTGTGTCCTAAAACAACACCCTCTGTTACCATAAAATGGCATTTTTCCCAATTTAAAATGAGGTTTGTTTCCTCACATCTTTGTAGGACTTGAACCAGGTTGAGCAGACAGTTGTTGAAGGAGTCTCCATAAACTGAGAAATCATCCATGAATACCTCCATTATAGACTCTGTCAATCCCGCAAAGATAGCAGACATGCATCTTTGGAAAGTAGCTGGTGCATTACAGAGCCCGAATGGCATTCTTCTGAAGGCATACGTCCCAAAGGGACATGTAAAAGTAGTTTTCTCTTGATCGTCCGGGTGTATCGGGATTTGGTAAAAGCCGGAATATCCATCGAGGTAACAAAAGAACTTCTGATGAGCTAGGCGCTCGAGGACCTCATCTAGGAAAGGCAGGGGGTAGTGATCTTTTCGTGTTGATTTATTAAGTTTCCTATAATCAATGCACATACGCCACCCTGTAACGGTTCTAGTGGGCACCAGTTCATTTTTGTCATTAAGAACAACGGTGGTTCCCCCCTTTTTAGGGACCACCTGCACTGGGCTTACCCACTGAGAATCAGAAATTGGGTAGATAATGCCTGCCTTTAGAAGCTTGAGGACCTCGAGGCGAACCACCTCTTTGAGGTTGGGGTTTAACTTTCTCTGGTGTTCTCGTGATGGTTTAAATTCTTCAACCATGGGCAGTTTGTGCATACATAAAGCAGGGTTTATGCCCGTCAGATCAGTCATTTTATAGCCAATGGCTTTCTTATGCTTCTTCAGTTCATCGAGGAGTCTGTTTTCTTGATCATCCTCCAGAGTGGAGCTGATGATTACTGGACAGAGCTTCTCATCATCAAGAAAAACATGTTTAAGCCCCTCGGGTAAGGCTTTCATTTCTGGAGCCTTAGGTGGCTCAGTGGCTTCTATAATTGTGATGGCTTTAAGTTCTTCAAATGTGGCTGTCGGAGCTTCTTCAGCTTTGTCTAAGTATTGCAGGCATTGTTGTACTAGTTCACTGGTCGAGAATTCTACCTCTGGATTTGTAAGAGTATTTCCCAATTCGTCGGATGGTTCGGACATTTCTAACTGGGACATTTGATATATAGCATCCAGGAGAAAGACTTCCTCTTGAATGCTTGGACCTTTCATGCTGTTTAGAACTCTGAACTGGAAAGCCTCCCTCCCAAGTCTCAAAATAATAGTTCCTGCTTCTACATCGATGAGAGCTCGGGCGGTAGCTAGGAAAGGTCTTCCGAAGATTATCGGATATCTCAGGTCTTCTTGTATGTCCATAATAACAAAATCACACGGGACATAAGAATTTGTTCCTATTCTGACAGGGATGTCTTCGATAATGCCAAGAGGGGCAGTTATGGTAGAGTCGGCTAACTGAATTGTCATTGTCGTTGGTAACAAATCAGTGAAGCCTAATCTTTTACACATTGAATAGGGCATAATAGATATGCTTGCTCCTAGGTCTGCCAATCCTTTCTTGCTGGAGCCATTTCCAATGGAACACTGAATGCCGAAGGAACCTGGGTCCTTCTTTTTCTTTGGCATTTTATTAAGCAGAATATCTGAAGTGGTCTGAGCAAGTTTCACTGTTTCATGCTCTTCTGTCATATACTTTCTCGACAAGAGGGTTTTCAGGTATTTTGCCCAAGCGGGCACTTCGGAAAGGGCATCAAGAAAAGGAATATCAATGTATAACTTTTTCATAGCTTCTTTAAATTTTTGGAACCTAGTGTCCATTTTGGTTCCTTTTAGTCTGTTTGGGTAAGGAATTCTTGGTGGGACTTCTGGGATTGGTTCCTTTTCCTTTTCTTTCTCTGCAGAATTTTCTGTTTCTCTGCTTGAATTCCCTGTTGGGGAAAGAATGGCTACATCATCATCATCATGGTCGATTCTGGTGACATCAGGCAGGACACGACCAGACCGCGTGGTGACGGGATTAAGTTGTTCTGGTTTGTTTGGGTTATGACGCGGGTTTGCCTCTGGTTGCCCAGCAAAAGTGCCGGCTTGAGGTTTCAATTGAGCGGCAATCTGTGCCAGTTGGGCTTCTATGGTCTTTTGTTGAGCTTGCTGGTTTGCAAGCATGGTTTGTTGCGATTGAAGCATTTGTCTAATCAAGGATATCTCATCAAATGATTGGGGAGGAGCACCCCTTTGTTGATACTGAGTGACATGTTGTCCTGGTTGTTGTAGAGGTGCAGTTAACTGTGGCTGCTGGGGCTGCTGCAACTGGGGTTGTTGTGGCTGCTGCAACTGAGGTTGTTGCAACTGAGGGTGCAGTCCTGAATGGGCATATTGGTAAGAAGGATTCCTGGGATAGTTAGATCTTTGGAAACCTTGTCTATAATTCCCTTGATTGAAGTTATTCTGAAATCCTGGTGGTTGTCTATTGAAAGATCCACCTTGTGCCTGCTGCTGTGGGTTGGCAGTCCCTGCAGGATTCCCGTATTGAAAACCAGGATGGTTCCTTGGTTTATCTGGGTTGTAATACACTTGGCCAGGTATTGAATGTATGGAGTTGACTTGCTCTGGCATTTGGTCCTCGGGATGCTCGATAATGGGTTCATATTGCGGCATAGGTGGTTGTAACTCCATCATGACATTGTATAACAGGCCACATGATAATGTGGGATGATTGGATGCATGACAGGCTTCACAAGTTCCAGTAGCTGCCTTAACTTGTTGAACCTGAGAGCTTTTCTTCTTATCATATTCCCCGAAAGAAGTTTCGAGGGCTTGTTGCTTGCTAGCAATAGTCTTCAAGGCCTCAGCAATGGCCTTGAGTTCCATGGATTCTTTTGCTTTGTAAACCTTGAGAACGCCTTTGGGTTGGTTAGATGACCTTCCCCAATTGGATTGGTTCTCGGCCCCTAGCGTAACTATATTCCAGGCATCTTCATAATTCTTTCTCATAAAGTTTCCTCCAGATGAGGAATCTAGGAATTGCTTAATATCATCACTTACTCCTCTGTAAAATGTTTCTATCAGTTGATTTTGAGATATGCCATGGTGAGGACACTTTCTCAGGAGTTCTTTGAATCTTTCCCAAGCTTCAGCAAGCGTTTCTCCAGGTAGTTGGGAAAAGTGATTAATCTGTCCCCTAATCTCATAGGTTAGCGAAGGTGGGAAGAATTTCTCAAGAAACTTCTCTTCTAAAGGAGTCCAAGTAGTGATGATGGGGTGTCTATCCAAAGCGTTGTACCAGCTTAGTGCTCTTCCAGATAAGGTGAAGTGGAAAAGGTGTAACATGATTGCTTCCAAGGCAATTCCTACTTGGGGTACAAGTCGGCAGAGTGACTTGAATCTCTTAAGGTGATCCATGCAATCATCTCCGGGTGCTCCGGAGAAAGAGATGCCTTGCATGATCTGGATCTATTGCGTCCGAATTTCAAAGTGTGGTATGTTAATAATCGGTGGTCGGACAGGATGATCATCTTCATAATTCTTCGGGACTGCGTAGTCCCGAAGTTGCTTGTTTCTTAACGCAAGTTGAGCAGCAGCATGCTCTGCTTGGATGCGGGCTTGTTCCACTGCTCGGATCTCAGCTTGCACCTGAGCACGAGTGTCGGCAATAAGTTGTGCTCATTGTGCTGCTATGGCGGCGTTGACTCTTTCTGCAACAAGGCGTTGCTCTTCGGCCATCTGTCTGGCTCTTTGGCGGTTAAGTCTATTCCTTCGGTGGAAACTTCTTTCTACCTCAGAATCATATTCTGGTTCAGGGGAGAATCCGATGCTATGCGGGGGTTGCATACACATTTTCTACCTGAGTAGAAGGAAAATCACACGTTAGGATAATGGAAGGAAATGAAGAAATCAAGAAGTATTGGAGTAGTTATCAAGAAAAAGTGTAAAATCCTAATCAACCAAGAAGTTGTTAAGTAAAAACTAAAAAGTTTCGTTGTCCCCGGCAACGGCGCCAATTTTTGATGGAGTTTTGCAACACCACTAAAAATCCTAAGGTGATGAATCCTTAGGTTTAGCCTTGCTAGTACTATGGTAAGAACTCCACCCACGTGTGCTAGACACGCGGAAGTCTTATCGTAGTATAGTTAAGGGTCGAATCCTCGGGACAACGGTCTTTGACGAAGTCAAGATGGAAAACGTTTTAGTTTTACTTAACTACTTAACAGTTGATATTTAGATCGAAAGTTTGATGTTGGTTTTAAAGCTAAACGCGAGGAAAGTAAAGCAAGAAAGTAAAGATTAAGGTTGTAAACAATTGATAAAAACCACTAGGATGTTATCGGGTTTCACACCACTACACATGGATCAAGTCATGCAACATAATAAAACAACCTGCAAAAAGAGTCAAATCAGTTAGTATCTTGTAGTCCTAGCTTCCTTTCAGATAACTAGCTACGAGAAGTGTGGAGTATTGCAATGCCAGCCATTCCATAATGAATGGTCACATGCTTTGCATTACTCCTGCATGAAATGTGTTCCTCGACCTTACCAAGATTGCACTTCCATACGTCAACTGATTCCATTTCATAGTATGAAAGTGCAACGATGGGGGTGAGTTTACTCCACTCATGAAAACACTTCTAGACACCGAAACAGACATATGGTGACTACATACATCCATAACCAACATTCAATCGATATTTAGATCTAAGGGTACAAACATAGACAATTCATACCAAAAGACAATATGTAACACAAGTTGATGATCAAGCAACTAGTATTCATTAAGCGATTGAAGTCAAACTGAAAACATGGGTAGCGGGGCTACTCCCCGCACCCTAGTGAATGAAACTACTCGCTCATGACAAAGAAGGAGGCGAGAAGAGAGAGAAAGAACATCATCTCCACGGAGGAGGGAAGGTTGAACCCTTGGTGAAGAGAGCAACGATCTTCGCACTTCGTGGTTGCTTTGATGAAGGATTTTCTCTTCCCACCTTCTTTGTTGAAGAGAGAGAAAGAAGAGAGAGAAGGAAGCTTGATGATGAGCATGGATCTCAAAACTGGCGGCCTTGGGGCAGTGGACGGAAGACCAGAGTGCTCTGGATCTGGAGAGGCAGCCTTTGGGCGTCTTGAAATTCGATCATTTTGAAGTGGCCCTTGAGGTCCTATTTATAGGCTCAAGTTGAGCCCAAACGGTCTTGAGACCGTGAGGCTTCTCGCGGTCTTGGGACCGTGAGGCTTCTCGCGGTCTTGGGACCGTGAGGCTTCTCGCGGTCTTGGGACCGTGAGGCTTGTCGCGGTCTTGGGACCGTGAGGCTTCTCGTGGTCTTGGGACCGTGAGGCTTCTCGCGGTCTTGGGACCATGAGGAGTCTTTGTAATTTTTTTGTGTTTTCTGTAATGAAAAAGAGGAAAAGTTAGTTTATTGATGTATCTGCAATAAAGTAAGAAGGTTTAATGATTCTATTTAGTTTATCTAAGAAAGAGTATGGAAAACTAAAGATAACTAATAAGATAACGTCACAGTGTCAAAAATATTTAATGAACTTAAGTAATCAAGCCTGACCTTAATCATGTAATGTCATGTGATGGTAGAACTATCCCAGTGTCAGAACTTGTTGGACAGTGAAAAGAGTAATTAGGAAGGAGCTTGGAATCATATATTGTTGAGTATATGCAGGTGCAAGGAGTGTATATCACAGACATCTTGATTTCAAGATTTTGGAGAGTGTTTGATGTCATGTTTCAGATGTTGATGTAACTGAGAGATACTATGGCTGTAATGCAAATATGACAGTTTATAACCTAGTTTTTGGTCTTAGCATGTGTACCCAATACAAACCTAGTTGTTTTATTAGTTTGGATGATGTGTCATTACAATATTACTCATACTGACCAAGGGTAGGATATCTTTAGGGTTTTGGTTATCCTAGATCTTATATCGGGTTGCAAATTCATAGTGGTCATCTAGTAGTTTGAGTGGTATGCCTCAAACTACCCATGACTCAATAAAATATGTAACTTATTTGTGTAGTATAACCATTAGGATAACTGGTGAATCACATTGGATGATAATCATTGCTTTGCTTTCCTTGCTAGCATTTATATGTGTTTCATATCCAAGAAAATGAGATCAACTATGCTTGAACTTTTTATATAAGATGCATAATGTTTCAACTCTGTAATACTATTCGTCTAAACTACTTAATGTACATAATTTTCTTGAAAGTGATAAATTTTTACAAATTATATCATATCGTCGGGGCACGGGTCTCACCTAGTGGGTTTGCATACCCTTTTTAGGTAATCTACAATGTGGTCATAACCTTGGTGGTGAGGAGGCAAAATTTGAAGAGCTATAGATACTGAGAGGTTGGTTGAGTTGTGTAGAGTCCTAGAGTCATCCATGTGCTCTTAGGTCTGGGAAGGGTTTTCTTGTAGATTATGTACATTGACTCGTGTTTTTGGTTGTATGTTGCGTGACACATATAAATGTTGTAAATATATAGACAACATATTTCATAATAGGTTGTGGTTGAGGCTTCTGAACTCATCTAAACTTACTTGGTATGAATATATATGTGGAATTGGACCTCTTTATAAATATTTCTTATGGAAATGTTAAAAATTTATTTAGTTTATTTGATACCCTTTTGGTAGTATGGTTAATTAGTGTTGGATCAACATTTTTTTTCAATAATCTCATTTATTATAGCAGGTCGCTGCAATCATAGTGTCATACTACCAAATCATAGGAGCATAAATAGTATAAGATATATCAAGTTAATAATTAGAGCTATAGTATCATAAAACTACTGATTTGAAGTCATTAAGATAGCTATCTAACATTTGAGCATCATCTAGTAAGGTTAGAGTCTGACAACCAATATATGCATTTACATCACAATAAGTGTCACATGTATGCCATAAGTGCATGTCAGTGTGTGACATGGCATTTCGCATCACAAGTCATTATAGGTACTAATATGAGGTTTAACATAAATGTTTGAGCATTAAGGATCAATTTTTCTTAATAATTTAGAGATCTCATCATATAAGTGTTAAACATCACATATTAGGGCATACCAAGGTTCAAAAGTAGGTCTATAATTCATACAAGGTTACATCATAGCAAAAGGTATAAGATCTTAATAGATCATGTCACAAAACAGCATAAAGACAACTAACTTTGAAATTAGTTGATCATATGATAGTAAAAAGGGGCAAATATTTTATCTTGCTCATGTTACACCAAACATGTACATAGAACAGTCAACTTTTAGGTCAAGGTAATAATTATAGGTACATCAAGAAGATTCAACATAATATTCAAGTCCAAAAAAGAGTAAGTTACCAATTTAGAGGTATCCAACTATTCTGGAACATTAAAGGTCAAGATTGAATACTTAGTACCATTAAACATATTCAAAATCGTTAAAGCAAGTAATCTTGATGAAACAATAAAACTACAAACAAATTAGGTTCTAAAACTAATCCCAATGGATAGATCTCATCGAGAGGGTAAAAAATCATATATTATGTGCCATATTTGGCCAAGGATGTGGAAGATATCCATTTTTAAGGTTTGTATTTCAAATTTTAGAGAAATGAGGGGGACATTATAGAAAATCATTTAATTGATCTGGGTCATTGGCTCAAGATTACACCAGCACTATCTAGCAGCTCCGCCACAACAAACATGTTTGTGTCATCCCTCTGCTCAGTAGTCAATTCAAACACTTGTTATGATTGTGACCCGCCCACCAACGTTGAATGTTGGACCCTTATTGTGTTCAGGTGTTGTAGACAGCTACATGACACCACACACTTCCCAACTATAATAGGCACCATGGGAATCTCAACGATGGTGCATCCTTGCTTCTTGTCATAATGGTAGGGAAATAGGGTGATTGCCCTTGATCCTTACCACAAAGTTGTCATCCAGCATGGTGAGGACCTCAAGAAGATAGAGTCACCCTCAAGTGAGGTTGAGGAGGCATAGATAAATGGTCTTAAACCTGAGCACCATGGTGGTGATGATGGTGTTCCATGGAAGAAGGTGATCAGGTGAGGGTTCTAGGGTTTGTGGTAGCACAAAAGAGAAGAGGGGACAAGAAGTAGTAGAAGAGAGGAGTTGAGGGGAGTACAATTTGGCAAGGAAGCAAGATGGGAGGAGATTTGTGCAACCAAAAGGAGGGTTGGTGAAGATATTGTCATTGACAACAAAACTGTATGGGGAGGAAGAGAACACCAGACCATTAGATCTAGACCGGATCTGAGGGGAAAGGATCCTACGATCAATAATAGAAGGGGACGGATTTGCATGTTGGGATTGGCTAGGGAGATGAGCTGCAGATGGGTTTCTAGACAAGGGAGGGGTGTCTGGGATGTGCCATCCTAGGGCCCAATGTGGCTAAAGCCCTCTCAAATCAAGGGAAAGGGTGCAAAAAAGGTATGATTAATGAGGGATTTTTAGAAAGGCATAACTCCTTCATTGGAGCCCTGCTTTGCACAAAGGTAGGTGTATTGGAAAAGTGAGAATGAGCTCTATAATATGGGTACAATATTGAGGCACCATTGTTCACTGGGATGGAATCAGAGTTGAAGGAGTGATAAGGTATGATATGAGTGTAGAACTTGGTTTTTTTTATCAAATTGAGTATATGTAACAAACTCATTTTTTAGTGTCCCCCAGTTAAGGAAGGACCTTAAAGTCGAGATTCATTAACTAAATTCCCAAAGATCTAGATTTAACAACAAATATTTTTCATTAATTTTCAAATATTATTTACAAAATGTGTAACAATGCTGCTCTATGGATTTACATAAACTTTACATGGGAACTGATTCATATGAAAAGAATTATTGCATCTAACTAATCCTCATGACTCTAACTTTAGTATTTTCAATTGATTTTATATGATTCACAATGTGTTTATATCTTCATATATTACAATTACCTAAAACACTATGAAACCTAAACATGGTCAATATATTTCTATATTGAGTACATTATGCAAACAAAATATATGCTTGTAGGTATAAAAACATAACAACCATATCAACAATTATTATTAAATAATTGAACATACATTTTCTATTATAACTTATCAACCTATAATTGATCAATCTATGCAGTATTCCCACTCACCGGGGGCAATCTCAATGACATACCCACTCAGTGAGGGTAAATTCAATATCATATCCACTTTCTAAGGGTAATCTCAATGGCATACCCACTTGTTGAGGGTAAATTCAATACCAAACCCACTCGTTGGGGGTAATATCAAGGACATACCCACTCACTGGGGGTAGTCTCTATAATGACTTTTTTGCATAGATCCAACCCTCCAGAGGTAGGATCTTGGGATTGAGAAAGTTATGTCCATATAAGATGATACACATAGGGCCTTATAGTTCACAAGAAGTAAATAAACAACCCAGCAGTTTAATTGCAATGCATTTGTAAAATTTGAAAACATTGGAATTTGATAAGAGAGAGTATTCATATTCATAACCACATACCTCATTTCCAATAAAGAAACCATGAAACATGTACTTAAAGCATATATCCAAACATCCAAGCATTCAATATAATCAACCAACATTAAATGCATGTATGTATACCCTTAAATGTCACCAATCATATTTAAGACCTACTAATCTAGCATATGTCCTAAACTTGGCTTTAGGGTTGTCTCAGGTTTGAATAAGGAATAATGGTACAAATCCTAACTCATACGCATCACGATTTAGTGTTATACATGCATATTAACCTTTAGGTGGAATCCTAATTACCATATTAACCAAGTACTTGCATCATGAACACTTAGATTCCATTATGTGCAATAGTAACACAGAAAGTTATGATTTTTGGTTTTAAAACCTTATGTCATAATAGTATGAATTAGGTACTTCAATCATTATCCTTATTATCCAAAATGTATCAAGGACTTGATTCTCATTAGATTGAACCTATTAGGTTATTATAAACTTATAGAGTAGATCATTTGCATTTAGATTATCATATGTTAAAATTTACTCATTCTCCCGATTAGTTGGGTATATAATTTTTCATATTTGGGTTATCCTAGAAATTTCTATGAGTTAAATAAAATAAGAATCTATACCTCAAGCATGACTTGACGTGGTGGTCTCTTCCATGGAGACTCAGAAGGAAAGGGATGAGGAGCGAAGTACTTTGGAAGATATTGGACTTCTATGTCATTGTGGAAAGCACCATATTACGAGATACAACAAGACCATAATGGATGAGGAAAAGCATTTCCATGATGAAGGGAGAGAGATTTTCTACGACACTAATGTGGAAGGATGTGCATCAAGGAAGGAGGGGACTAGGGTAGTCCATATTCTCTACATATCACTTCTTATATAGCATAAGGGTTGGAGACCGATGGATATGGTTTCCACAAAGTTTCCTTATGCAATTGGAAACACATCATGCTAGAAAAGTGATAACTATATTACTCCTCCTATACTTAAAATGAAAATCTCATATATTTGACGTTATAGACCCAAAATTCATCTAAAAGAAACCAGACCTCATATCATTATTTTGGAAAAACTCTATTTATATTATTACCTTCCATTGGGAAAAGGAAAACTCCTTCATTTTTTTCTTTTTTAACCTACACTTGGTTTCAAAGACAAACCTACATAATTACCAACTAAATTCTCTTAGTCACAAAATATCTTATAACTTCATGAATTTTCTTCCATAATCCTATGTCTGGACTATCTATCTCACATTTTCTTTGAGTATATTTCATGAGCATGAAAATACTTATTTCCCTATTTTGTATCCCAATGACCCCTTTGTAAACCTTGCTTGTAGAAATTAAGTAATTCATATCTCTCTCATCTTTTGATCCCAAAATTAGATAATTCCTTTATTATACTATAATCTCATATCGAGCAAGTCTGGTAACAAAGGGATTTTTCTAGATACCCTTTCCTCTTTCTTCAAAAAAGGTAAACAACATTTAATTATTACAAGCAAGTCCCTCTTCCTTCTGGATTTTCCATAGGATACTAGGAGCGTCCATTCCCTATGAAATTTGGAAGGCAACTCATTATTATCTTTCTAAACTAATATCTATTTTTTGGGATTTATTGGGATAACTTTTATAGGACAAACTTGCCTTATGTATTTCCTTAAAATAATTACCCACATAATATGGAAAGTCCTTTTATCTCAAATTGTATAATTATATTAGTTTCCATATTACTTTAAGTGTTCCAAAAATCAGATCAAAATATCTTTATTTGATGCCTCAAAACTTTTGTTGTCATTCATGGTTAGATAATTACTCTATTAGTTATCTAAATTACAAATTATCTTAGAATATTTTGGTTACTTGTCTATTATTCCATAATTCCATTTTCTAACAAACCATAAATCCATTATCATTTACTTATGCATGAATTTCTTTTATTTCTTAAGCTTGTATGACAAGGACCTATTTGAAAAGCAAATAGTCTCATGGGTATCACTTGGGCCATGAATTGAACTCATGCCAAAAATATAACATTCTTATTCCATCAATTAGGGAATTTACGTATCGATTCAAACCTTATATTTATATATTTAAAATTCACCAAATTTGAGGGAATATATATTGATTCCTCCTTAGAAGGAATTTTGTGCCCAAAATTTTGATATAGCTTCAAACCTTAATGTTAGAAACCCTTCTTGGATATCTTTATACATATCATCTTTAAAGAAAAATTCAAAATGTAAATTCCTCACAATATGGAGGTTGGTACCCAAATTTAATTCCAGGGTTTATCCACAACCTCATTCATTACATGCCATTATCATTTCGTGATTTCAATTTTACTTGGTCATTACCTTTTAACCTAAGTTTTCAATGTATCATTCATTATTTTCACTTGAGGGTGAGTCAACACCTAGACTATGTCATTAAATTTCATCTTAGGTATTCATTCACATATACCATTTTTATATTTAAAGCATAACATGTGTCTACCCAATATCTCACATAATAATATGATGAAATAAGCATTTGGCTGCATTCCAAATACAAAGTTCATCCCATTCCAAGAGCAGAGTTTGTGTACTCACACATTATCTTTTAATTTAGAATTTTATGTTGAATCATTCTCAACATGACTCCAAACCATGAATACCATTTTAATTCCATGACATTTTTTCCCTTCTTCAATTTTATCTAATCATAGGGGGAGGTGATTTCTTCATGACTCTTGAGTTTATACACAACTCCCTTTACAATTAATTCAACACTATTACATGACTTCTTGTATTCCTTACATCTACATCCCGTGTCTCATTTGGCCTTAGTCATTCCATTAAGATCTAAGGCTATAGGTACCTTTCAAGTGATCTCCTCTTGACCCACAAGGGTCTTATTCACTTATGGATGTGCCTCTCACACTATTCCCTTGGGCCTCATCAACTCATGAAGGTGGTCAATCTGATGACCCCATGGGCCTTGGGTATATATGGATGGCTATCTCCTGATTCCATGGTTTTATGTACTCAAAGCATGATCACCTCCTGACCTCATAGGTTCCTGTACCCTTAATCCCTACTTGACCTTAGGGCTGACTTCGACTCTACCTCCCAAGATTTTATTGAGATTCATAACTTTATTTCATTACCCATTTTTCTTAAAGTTTCTCTTCTAATATTCAATCACATTATACCCTTTATAATTCTTTAACCTAGATTTCCTTCATCTCTTATGTTACACATTATTTACTTTATGTCCCTTCATTGGTCTCATGGTGACCTTCCCTTCTGGTCTTGGTACCAACTGTCAACCACTTCCATCATGACTTTTCATCATGTCCCTCAGAGTTGGCATAATTGGGTTCAAATAATTATACTTGATATATGTGCTTTCATGCTTCACATACTTAATCATTCAAGATTTAGGTGACATCAAAGGTTACCTCAATTCTTAAACTGATTTGTGAACACTCTTTCCTAGAGAAGGTCCTAATCTAGGGCAAGATAAAACAAATACTTGGCAGTAATAAAAGATAACAAAAGCATACTTGAAACAAGATGTATATTAAGCAAAGAGAACATGTCTTTTAGGCATATTTCCCATTATAAAATCCGTACATTTCCTACACAGGAGTTGAATGCATTAAGGCATTATGATATACTACCAAAGAGTTGACCATCAAGTATATTAGTACCAAGGAGTTGAAGTACTTCAATATAATGGAGAGGATATATTATGTTCAATGTGTTCATGACTATATATATACAGAAAATCACAAACAAATATATCCTCCAATATTGCATGTTAAGTATTTTTTACACACATAATACAACCATACTATATCGTAAACCAAGTAAGAGGTATATCATATGGAGAAGACAAATTTAAATAGCACATATTCCTCATGTCAACTACAACCACATTCATTATTTATCATGGATATTATCTCATTTCAACTTCTCATATTTGGTTGTAAACTTTATTAAAGGTTCATCTTGAGATCAGCTAGCTATTTCACATTATCATAATCCATGCATATGGCCATACAATTATATATAGATAACTATTAAACCATTTCTCTAAGTCTCCCACCATGTAATATCCATATATCACATCTCAAGGTTAGATCATTTACATACAAAGATTATATTGTGGTTGTGCTAAATGAACTTATACGAGTGACATGTTGAACTTATATCAAAAGTCCAACTGAGGTTCCCTTAATTACTTGAGGGTGGTGCCACTTCCAATCTCTATGAGCTCACTCAACTCCATGAGTATTATATTCACTTAGCTTTGTCTTCCCTCTTTAATTTATGAATGTCAGGTCTACCTCATAATCATCGATCATACAAACTGAACGAAAACATGATATGGTATTCTCTTTGTAGATCTCATGAAATATTCTTAAGTAACTCTCTATTTATCATAACAAACCACTAGAGTCTTATGCAGGGAACCACAAACCCAAGCTTGAGGCTTCACAACATACTAAAGTTCCTTGGCTCATCAGGATCTTGGAACTTTATCTGCCTCACCTAGATGGTAGGTATTCATGTCATATTCACATATATGTAAGTAGCCTCTTTCTCTATCTCTACAGTTTGGTCATCCCAAGGACATCTAGGATAGAAAAAAGCTATAGGAATCATGCATAAAGAAACTCAACTCATTTACTCAGGAGTAATCTAGTTTAGGACATACACATATTTCTCATAATTTCTCATATCATTGAGTTTAGGTTTCTAACATTCTCCCTCTGGGTCTCACTCTCTCTCTCTCAATTTAACCCTATAACTAGTCCTAACACAATAACTCTTCCTTTATATAATAGGTTGAGGCTCTTGTTGTTTCACATCTTATATTAACTTATCTTATCTCGGAGAAGCACACATACTTGCATCATCAAGTCTTATGCCAAAATTCTCAAAACGAAAATCAAAATTTTGAATCTAACTGAGATCATCATAAACCATATTATCTTTTTATATAAAACCTAGATTATATCACCTACCATTATTTCATCTATTCTACCTATCATGTATTCCAACAAGGCTTTAGACATCTGATATAGAAATAATCCCACTTCTAGCCTAATGTCACTCGCTTTCAGTTAGGTGCATGACTACCTCCTACTCACACATGTGTGGTGACATATTTTTGTATTGGGGTGCCTAACAGGAGGAAGTTAGGATTTCTAGCCACAACCTAACCTCATGGGTATATGGTTCTGCCTCCCCCATAGGTCTCTTCCCTATTCTTGGGTTGACCCACCTCAGGGTTGGACCCCAACCCTAAAAGTTGAATTTAGGGGGGTTTCATATTTTTCATATTTATGTAACCATTTATATCCCATGTTTCATATGTATATTCAAAACTCTTCACATAAATAGTGCATGCATTACTACATGCATGATCAAGCAACTTATTTGTATTTCCTCTTTCCTCTTACCCTATTAGGGTTCATATGGGTAGGATTACTATTTTGCCAATATATTACTTCCATTACTCAAGATAAGGGTTTAGGATTTGGGTTAGGGTTAGGGATTTCACCCTACTCCTTACGGTTTTAGACATCCCTTGACCCGCTTAGGGTTTTTCCTAAACCAGTCCTAGTTCCATCTAGGGTTTACCCTTACAAGGACAAACTTTTTGAAACCCATTCATCAGTTTAACCTTTTATGTATATTTATTGACAGAGGATATATTAATCCTACTTCTTCTCAAAATTCTAAGTTGAGATGAGGAGGGAAGTACCTTTTCAGGTTTATTAAGAAAGAGGATGAGAAGTGGATGAATTTAGAGATGAGAAACTCAGAGGAAATATTACTTCAAGAAAGCCCTAGGTTCAGTACAGGTTGGTATCACCTTGGCTAAGGGAGTGTTTGTATACTAACTTAATTGTGTAGAGGAAAATATTGCCAGCCCCCAAAGCCATGATCCTTTCTAGAAACCATTACCCTTAGGTGATTACCTAATAATACTCCTTATGTTTCAATGGATTATTTGAAATTATCAACTATTAAATATTACTTGAAAAATATGGGACTCTGATACCAAATGCAAAGACCTAACTTTTTAGTGTCCCCCAATTAAGGTAGGACCTTAAAGTCAAGAGTCATTACCTAAATTCCCAAGGATCCAAATTTAGACAATAATAAATAACAACAAACAACTTCCATTAATTTTCAAATATTATTTACAAAATGTGTAATGATGCTCCTCTATGGGTTACATAAACTTTATGTGGGAATTGATACCTATTAGAATAAGTATTACATCTAACCAATCCTCATTTCTCTGCTTCAATATCTTTAGTTGATTTCATCTGATTCACCTTGTCTTGATGTCTTCATATGTTGCAATTACCTAAAACATCAAAAAACCAAAATGAGGTCAGCATATTGCTATATTGATATATGATGCAAACAAAATATGTGCATGTAGGTTTTACAACATAACAACTATATCAACAATTGTTATTAAATAAACAAACATGAATTTATTTATAACTTCTCAACCCATAATTTCTCAATATCAATGGTATGCCCACTCATTGGGGGCAATCTCAATGACATACCCACTCACTTGGGGTAATCTCAATGGCATACCCACTCACTGGGGGTAATCTCAATGACATTCTCACTCACTAGGGTAGTCTCTATAATGACTTTTTTCCATACATCCCACCTTCCAGAGACTACATCTTGAGATTGAGAAATTTATGTCCATATAAGATGATACACATAGTGCCTTATAGTTTGTAGGAAGTAAATAAACAACCAAGTAATTTAGTTGTAGTACATTCATGAAACTTTGAAAAACATCAGAATTTGATAGGAGTGTATATTCATTTTCATAACGACATACCTCATTTCCATGTAGAAACCAAGAAATGTGTATTTCAAGCATATTTCCAAACATCTAAGCATTCAATATAATCAACCAACATTATCTACATGCATGTATACCCTAAAATGTGACCAATCATATTCAAGACATAGGAACCTAACATATGTCCTAAACTAGGCTTTAGGGTTGTCTTGAGTTTGAATAAGGAACAAGGGCACAAACCCTAATTCCATCACATAAAAATTTAGGGTCATAAATGCATATTAACCATTAGGTGGAATCTTGATTACCAGATTACCATATACTTGCATCATGAACACTTAGATTTGATTATGTTCATTAGTAACATGAAAGTTATGATATTTGATTATAAAACCTTAATTCATCATATTATGACTCAACTACTTTAATCATGATCATTATTATTCAATATGTATCAAGGACATAGATTCTCATCAGAACCTATTAGGTTATTATGAATCTATAGAGTAGATCATGTGATTAAGATTATCATATTTTATACCATTGGTTTCATAACCCTAATTACATACACTCACTTTAGAAAACCTTATTATGCATCATGATTGTCATCATATTCAACAATATCATTTTATCTAGTATACTAAATGTTTTTTATATACTCAAGATGTTAATTATTAGATTAGGCCTTCCATGTGTATAATCACCATAATATCATGTATTAGCCCTACTTTTAGAATTAGTATTTCATCCAGGTCATCATACTATTTTATTGAATCTTTCTTATTCTTTCAGTCATTTTGGTATATAATTTTGACGTATTTGGGTAATCCTAGCAATTTCTACAAATTAAACAAAATAAGAATATATACCTCAAATATGGGTTTACGTAGAAGACTCTTCCATGGAGATTCAGAAGGAAAGGGATGATAAGCGAACTACTTTGGAAGATTGTGGATGTTTATATCATTGTGGCATGCACCATGTTACGAGATACAACAAGACCATCATGGATGAGGATGAGCATTGCTACGATGAAAGGAGAGAGATTTTCTACTACACTACTATGGAAGGATGTACATAAAAGAAGGAGGGGATTGGGGTATTCCATCTTCTCTTTATATCACTTCTTATGTATCACAAAGGTTGGAGATTGATGTGTCTAATTTCCATAATGTTTCCTTATGCAATTGGCAAGCCATCATGTTAGGAAAGTGATAACTATATTCCTCCATTCCTATCCTTATAATAACAATCTAATTTCATTTACTTTATAGAATAAAAAGTCACGTAAAGGAAACCACCCCTCGTACCATTATTTTAGATAAACTTTATTCATACTATTACCTTCCATTGGGAAAAGTAAAACTCCTTTGTTATTCCCTTATTTAATGGTTTCAAAGATAAATCTACATAATTAACAACTAAAATATCTTGGCCGCAAAATATCTTATAACTTCATGGATTTTCTTCCATAATCCTATATTTGGATCATCTATCTCATAAATTATCTTGAATATTTTTCATGAGCATAAAAATACTTCTTTCCTTACATGGTATCCTGGGGAACCCATTTATAAACCTTGATTGTGGAAATTAAGTAATTCATATCTCTCCCATATGTACTCCAATTGGTCCCAAAATTAGATACTTCCTTTATTATCTTAGAATTTCATATTGAGACAAGTTTGGTAACAAAGGGATTTTTCTATATATCCTTTCCTATTTCTTAAAATAAGGGAAACAATATTTAATTATTACAAGAAAGTCTCTCTTCCTTCTCTATTTTCCGTAGGCTACTAGGAGCGTCCTTTCTCTATGAAAATTGTATGAAAACTCACTAATATCTTTCTAAACTTATATAGTTTTTGGTATTTATTGAGATAATTTTTGCAGGCAAAACTTGCCTTTTATGTTTATTTTTAAAATAATTAGCCACATCATATGGAAAGTCCTTTTTATCTCAAATTCTATAATTACCTTTTTTTGCATTATGTTTAAGTGCTCCAAAAATTAGATCAAAATGTCTTTATTTCATGCCTCAAAATTTGTGTTTCCACTCATGGTTAGACAATTACTCCATTAATTATCTTATAAATTATCTTAGAATATTTTGGAAACTTGTCTATTATTCCATAACTCTATTTTTAACAAAACATAAAGCCATTATCCTTTATTTATGAAAAAATCCCTTTTATTTCTTAAATGTGTGCCACAAGGACCTATTTGCGAAGAAGATCGTCTCATGGGTCTCACTTGGTCCATGAATTGAATCCCTGCCACAAATATAACATTTTTATTCAATTAATTAGGAAATTTACTTATCAATTCAAGACTTATATTTATTTCAAATTCACTAGATTTGAGGATGTTATAGTACATCTTATACCAATCAATTATTCATCAAATTAGAGTCAAACATACAATTGAAGGTAGGAGGAAGAACAAGAAGCAAGGTAGTAATAGAGCAAACATACATTAAAGAGAGAGAAATTTCCACTCTATGACATCCTCCCCACCTTAAAAGAAACTTTATCCCTGAAATCAGATCAAGTCATATTTTCAAATTGGGTTTTCATATTCGATATCACAATCCACTTAGTATTCCTTCAACATCAAGATATTTCAAAATCAAGCAATTGAGCATCATGGTCAAGGTAAAGTCACATTGATCATCAAATTGGAAAGATTATTGGATAATTCACAAATTTGGAGAGATTATCCCATAGATTACAAATTTGGAGATATCTCATTTTAGGTCAATTGGATAAAGCTCTTGAATCAAGAGTACACTATGACTTCCAATCCCAACACTTTAGGGTCCTAGCGTCTACATCGGACTAGTTGGGGTTATCCATCCATGATTGAGATTTCATATTTCAACAATTTGAGACAAACATCATGTTTCAATTGTGATTTCATGTTCAAATTCAATGGATGGTCCCACCCTAGTCCACATCAGAGATAACCCTAAGTCATAATTGAGAGAATAAATATAGTCATCATTTCAAAAAATTTGAGATTTGGGAACAATGAAATTCATTAATCATATATCTTGGTTGATCTTAAGATCCAAAAAGGGTGATCATAGGTGTCCAATCAATATGAAGATCAATAATCACCAGTCAAGATTTCATTAGTCAATGTTGATAGAAAGGTTTTTCGACATCAAAAGTCATAGATCTAAAATTTTGATGCTACTATTTAAGTTCCTACCTTAGACCTTAGGGGTGGTCATTCATCCATATAAAACAATTGAGTAACATTCAAGAAACAATCAAGAAACTTTTTGTGATATCATTATCTAATTTATTATATGGTATTCAATGTTGATGAATGATCTAGGCATGGGTCATTGTAGGAACTTAACCTTAAGCTATAGTTAACATTAACACATTTCAAGATCATCATTAAATTGAGATTCAAGATCGAGTATCAATATCATCATGTACTTGACCTATTAGAGACTCTGGTCAAGAATCGAAATTTGGTGGAATGGGTTACCTTTCCAAAATCTAAACAATCAGTAAGATGTTAGAGGTAATCATAATAGGGATGTGAACTAGGTTAGCAGAGTCACAAGTCAACTACCACCCTAATCTAGAACAATTGTCCTCACTAGTCATGAACCATCAAGTATGTATAATTAGTAAGAGTATCGGCTATCAAATCATGTTTCATAAGGTCATGAGATAAAGATCATAGTAGCACAACCATGTTTCAAGATTTGGCAAGATCGAGGTCAAAATTGCATTCCCTTCCTTTCATGATCAAGGTAAGGGTATACTTTTAGAAATCAAAAAGTCAAATTGGGAGCTCAAGATTTTGAGTATGTAGGCCAATATTGAGATCATGTCCATCATCTTTTTAAAATTGGAATTACAAAGGGGCACATAAATCAATAGGGAAATGCTTTTCGTATGAAAGTCTCTAATCATGATCTAGGGGTCAAAAGGCATAGTCATATCAAGGTATGTGGCATAGTACATATTGATAAGTAGAGATATTTTCTTAGTTATGTTTGATGTTTGTTCAAAATAGGGACTACATGTTGGGATTTTGTGGAGGCGATAGGGATAACGGAAACAATAGAAATTTTCTCCACATACCCTACTAGAGGATCTCATCGATAACAATGTATTTGGAAAGAGGGTGCACAAGATCTACATCACCATGGAACAGATTTGGAGACATCCTTTTACGCAGTGATGTGAGCCGCTCCTCGTGTGCACAAACAATCCTCATATGTCCTCTGAAGACAGGAAACTCAGCGACTGTGTCTCTAATTCATCCACATGGATGGCCTGAAACTCTCCATTGTGCTTCTCAAGATGGTAGGAAGGAGTAGCCTTCTTCTTTTATGATGTGCTACTATTGTGCTGCTCTTCTTCACTCTCTCTTAGGGATAAAGATAGTTAGGGTTCATGTACAAGAGTGTGTTGTTCTCTATCTTTTAAAAGTCAAACGTCATGCCCCTATAAAGAGATGAGGAAAGGAAGTAGAGTTTGAAAAACCCTCAGGAATATAAAAGGTTGTGGTTGCATTTAAAACAAGTCCCTCGTGGAGTACTAAAAGAATATTATAGAATCAATTAATTAATCAATTTAACATATTGATTGATTAACTCATTTTTGTCATCCAACTCTAGTCAATCCCCGAGATTAGCCAATCGCATTAACTATTTAAATCTAATTAATTGTCTTAAACATTTTAACCAATTAATTCATATTATATCCTTATATTATTCTAGTAGATTACCAAAATGTTTTAGTAATTAATTTTGATTCAGAATATTTCCAATCACATCCACAATTATACTCTTATTCCAATACATACTATGTGTGTGACCCAGTAGGCTCCAAACTACCTTGGCAATGATATTCATAATCATATTATGATTTCACAAGCAATGATTGGTATCTAGAAAGACTTATTGCTATCCAAGTAATTGGAAAAGTTGGAGAATAACTTCAATCTACAGTCTTTGATTGGTGTTACAAAGATTGTATAGTTCCTTTGTGTTTGATATCCAGATTGAACTTGAGGCATGGAATAACCATTCTCTTCAAAGTTCAATCCATGTTCCTTGAACTCAAACAAACTTTCTAAGATATGTCTAAGCTCAATATCACATATTGACTCACAACAGCATGACCATGCATTTCTTAGTCTCACTTATCAAGTAACTTGGATATCAAACTCCTATAGGAGAGACCAATGCCATCTACATCTTTCATATTCATCCTCAAGTGTGAACCTGAGCACAACCTTTATGGCAACCCTTATTCAGGATCACGGTGGATGATGTCAAAGTATATCGAACAACATGTGATGAGTGTAGTGATTTGAGGTCTAAGAACCACAATCACCACCATCACTACTAGAGATAATTTTGTATACCAATCATGGTTTCCATGTGCCACTCTCAAGGTGGGTCTATTCGATACACTATTATCTAACAAGTATCTATGTGCTTGGTACCATATCACACATCATGACTAATGAGATTATGTCATCAACCAACACACACTCTAGTCTTAAGTATTATTGTTCTCTATTAGTCTTCCACAATAACATCTGAATAGGGACATAACAACAATGCTTATGCTCGTGACATCCATATGATCTCATCATTCAAGTCCTCAAACCTAAAACATACATTGTTGAGTAATATCATTCTTTAAATATTTATTATGTTTCATCATTATCTCATTACTCAATAAAACATAACAAGTTGGAAGATTGCCTTTATTATAAATCAAATCATTAATAAGATATACCAGTACAATCATTATATGATTGGCTCTCTGGGCATACATACCAACATTACATAGGTTTATCAACAGGGACCTCGTCAATTATGAGGTTAAAAATATGAGTTCCACCTTATTCCACCACATCAAGGATTTACCTCAAACATATAAAATACATATGGTAGATTTGGTAACATTGAGTTTTACATTATCTTTACACTTGAGTACCTCATTTTCAAGAGTACTTTCATACATCAAATAGGGTTTTCAATTTAATTTTAGATCATTGTTTTATCATCTTAGTCAAATTTCATGATTTCAAATGAATTTTAGCTTTTCCCCTACATAAGATACCCATAATTGAAAAATCATGTGATTAGTAGTCATGAGAGAAGAATCACATGAGGGGATAAGAGAATTGACTAATCATCATCTACCTGGGTATCTTAGGTAGTCCTTAAAGAAGAGGTGAGATGAGAGAAGAATCTCGAAGATTTAGGGGAAGAAACCTATCTAATCTTGGATCCACTTTGGGTAGGTAGGTGACTAGAGGAACCTCACCCACCACACTAGTTGTATTGGAGGTGATTCATAGACAGAACCTCTATGTTTAGCATAATACCTATTTCCTTAGTTTCACCATTATGGATTTTGGTTCTCCCTAGGTTTTTAATATGTGTTATGCCTTAAACATATATAGAGGCTTATGTGTATGGCCCTGATACCATTTTTTATAGAAGATTTTATTACCCTAAGTCCACACTCCTAATGGCTACATAGCCAAAGGGAACTGGACTTGGGTGTGCATTCCTAGAATGTCACATAGTTCATACAAGAAATATATATGATAGAGGTAATAATGAAACTAAATACATAACATGATATTAATTATGGAGAAAAGAGATATGCACCCATTTTTGTATCAATAATACCCATTAGTGTTTCATTTTAGAGCTTAGAGCCTTGAGTGCAACAAATCTTCATTTGACAACTAAAAGTTTGATCAACAAAATATATTAGTGTGAAAGTTGTATGTACACTATGAAAAGACATGTAAGAACAATTTCAAATTAGTTGTTTGGTAAGAAACATTATAATAAACAAGTAGTAGAAATGAGGCGAGAACACTAATGCCATTCTTTTATACAAAGCATTTTAAGGTTATGTTTTCCATTTTATCAACATCACACCTTTGACCACATCAAAAGGAAAGTCCTGTGAGGGGCATATGAGGCTCAAAACCTATATGAACCCTATTTCTACATCAGAGACCTAATCCTATTTCAATCATGCTTTGTGACCTTTCTGTAAGAATTCAGACAGGTATACAAGGATTATATCATGGATTTCACTATATTAAGTTTCAGGTTTATCAACATAATATAATCAAACATGAAAGTAGTAATTATAGGAATAGTAGCTCAAACAAGTAACTAAGTATCCAAGCATTCATATGAGCATACATACAAACAAGTCAATATCATAGTAGGGCTAAGAGATTAAGCATACCTTGTGAGTAAAGTGCAAATTATGATACATGAGTAAGATTTATAGAGAGGCCCAAATCAAGGTGTCCCTAAGATTTAAAAAGATATATATGGGGTGTTAGAACAATAGGGTTTTGCTAAGATGAACATCATATAAGTCATGTGTGTTGACTCAAGGTCAATTAGGTCAATGTTGACTCACGTCTAAATTGACTAAACCCGTGTTTTGATGATGACTAACCATTCCACATATTGGTGTCTAATGCTTCTACTTGAGTGATTTCATATTAGGTATAGACACACTCCAATTTCCCTAACTTACGCATCTCAAATTGGAGAAAAGACAAGTCAAAGTCATACAAGTGCACGTTTTTGTTATATGATGTATATCCATTAGAATCATGTTGTAAATCACTTGTAATGATTGTATGACTTGTAATTAAGCTTAGAAAAATATCATGAGCACTTAGATCGAAAATTAGAGCACTTTAGATGCAACTTCAAAAATTGATTACATGCACTTTGTCGGTCGAGTTTCCCAGCCTGAAAACTAGACCGATCATCCTTGATCAATTTTCTGGAGATTGCATCGGTCGAGTTGTGTTTACACAGAACTTGACCGATGGAGTAACTGACCAAATCCATTTTCATTGGTCGGTCGAGTTTCCTCAGGACAAACTCGACCGATGGTCTGAATATCAGCTTTGTCTTTTACTCTATCGGTCGAGTTACCCTTATAGAAACTCGACCGATTGCACTGTACGGAAAAGTGCAGAAAAGTTCTTATAGCCGTTGTGGAGTTGCAACAAGTGAAAATAGATCCGTTGCAAGCCACAAAATGGCTAGTTTTTGTTCACAAGTGTTCCCAAAGGCTAAGAGGCATCCCCAACTATAAATAGGACCCCTTGGGCTTCATTCCAAGGTTGAGCATTCATTGCAAACTCTTTGTGAGGTTCCTATTCTATAGCTGAGTGCTTCCTACAGCCTCCTCTCTCTCTCTAAGCTTAATCACTTGCTACATCCATTAGAGTGAGTAGGAAATCTGTAAGAGAGCTAGTCATATATGTATATCTTGTGAGGCTCTCACTTCCACCACCTCCCCATCTCTCATTTGCAATCATGAAGATGAAGGTTCTCTCTCTTGTCCAAGAGAGGTGAAGAAGAACAAGGGAAGGAGTCCCTTGGTGAAGATCAAGGTTGAAGACTTGGAGCTAGAGTGGGTAAGCCCTTGGTGAAGGCAGAAGACTCCTTGCTCAAGTAGGTAAGACCTTGGTGGAAGCTTCTCCGAGTGAAGGTGAAGTCAAAAGCTGAAGATCCAAGAAGAGTGGGTAATCCTTGCAAGGCCGAAGACTTGTGCAAGAGTGGGTAAGTCCTTGGAGAAGGCCGAAGACTCTTGCAAAGTGGGTAAGTCCTTGGTAAGGTTGAAGACTCTTTGTATTGGATAGGTAAGTCTTTTGTTTGGTCATGCATTGTATGTCTTATGAATGAATATAAGAGTGCAATAGTTTGGAAGTCCTAGAGGTTGACCTCTCTAGGAAAGTGGACTGATACACTTCTAGTTTGAAGTGTGGAACCACTCTAAATAGCTTCTCTAATTGGTGCATGTTCAATCTCTCTCTCCCTTTCTATGTATGTTTTAGTTGCACACAAATTTCCTATTTAGCAACCTTATCTTGTGATATATCTTGAAGGTTTAATGAATTTTGTTTAAGTGCTTTCAGCTCTATTCACCCCCCCTCTAGAGCATCTAATCATCCATCTAGGATCCAACAATTGGTATCAGAGCAGGTCTTCTCCAAGCATACTTCAACAAGTAGGAGAAGATGGGTGACTACCTAGGAGGGAGATTCTCGACCAGCCTTCCAATCTTTGATGGGAGAAATTTCCTCTATTGGAGAAGAAGGCTTCAATTCTACATCCAAGGATCAAGTCTTGAGATGTGGCAGATGGTGAACAGCCCATACATGCAACCAAAGACAAAGATTGAAGAATGGGATGAAGCCGCCTTGATGAAAGCAACCTTGAATGCTAGAGCCATGCATATCCTATATGCCTCCATGACCCCCACCGAGTTCAACCGGATTTCTTCATGTGAAACAGCCTATGAGGTATGGAGAAAGCTTTGCATCACTTATGAAGGGACAGATCAAGTGAAGGAAAGCAAAGTCTACCTGCTCAAAGGGCTACTTGATAACTTCAAAATGGGAAAGGAGGAGAGCATAGCCAACATGTACTCAAGGCTCAACACCATCGTGAATGGTCTTTCTGTTCTAGGACATCCTATGTCTAGTGGAGAGATCAACTCAAAGATCCTTAGAACTCTCCCCAAGAGATGGGAACCCAAGGTGACTTCTATTGAAGAAGCAAGGTCTCTTAGGGATATTCTTATTGAAGAGCTCATTGGAAATCTACAAGCACATGAAGCTACACTTGACAAGAGGGAGGAAGTAGAAAGACAAGAGAAGAAAGAGCTAAAGAGAATGAAGAAGGCTGAAATGAAGGCTCAAATTGAAGCTATCATTGAACAAGTCTCTCCATCCTCTCAAGCTAAAGAAGATGCCATGTATTCCAAGGGTAAACTCTACAAAGGCAAGTCCTCCTCCATCTGGTGCTTCACATGTGGAAAGAAGGGTCACTACAAGGAAGATTGCCGACAAGGCAAAAAGACCCATCTTCACAAGAAGAAATGGCAATCAAGCTCAAGTGGCTCCTCCAACTCAAGCTCAAGTGAAGATTCAAGTGAAGGATCAAGCTCAAGATCTAGTGATGAAGGAGAATGCCATTTTTCTCTTATAGCATCAACAAGTGAACACTCAAGTGAGGTAAATCTAAAGTCTTTAGATAAAGAATCTTTGATTGATATTATTCATGATATTTGTGCCTCTCTTAAGTCTTCTCAAAAGAAAAGGAAAAAGCTTGCTAAAATTGTTGATAATTTGCATGAAGAACTAGATGATCTTGAACATGCTAATTCTTGCTTGCTTGATGATAAAAATGATTGTCTTAGCCAAGTAGACTCTCTTAAACTTGAAAATGCTAGTTTGCTTGATAAGATTAGATTTCTAGAAGCTCAACCTCTCATGCCTAGTTCAATGAAGAGCTTACTCAAATTGTTAATTCTCTCATGCATGAGCTTGATACTCTTAAAACTGAAAACGTTGAACTCAAGCTTATTGATGATGCTAGGAGAGAAGAAATCTATGCTTATCAAAGAGAAATAGTGGTGCTTAAATCTGAAAATGCCTCCTTGCTTGCTAAAATCAATGGGCATGAACCTTGTTCTAGTTATACTAATAAAGAGAATAATGTTGCTGCTCTTCATATTGATAGAGATTCTTATTTAACTAAAGCTCTTTGCTTAGAAAATGATCTTTTGCATGCTAGAGATAATATTAATCAATTGTCTTCTACTATTGCTTCTCTTAAGCATGATAATGATAGTTTGAGATCTTCTTTGCAAAGATTCTTAGTTGGTAAGAAGAGCCTTAATGACATCCTACATCATACTACCAAACAAATTGGTAGACATGGTTTAGGATATGATAGTAGTCAAGGGAACAACAAAGACAAAGGACCTTCAATTTTCAATGAAGAATCCTCAAGTTCCAAGGCTACGGGCACTTGTAATTATTGCAATGAAATTGGTCATTATTCTACTTGTTGTCCTTTTAGGAAAGCACCCAAGAGCAATAGGATTTGGGTTGCTAAACTAACCCCTCTGGACCCAAAAACATGATTGGGGACCATTATATCTTTCTTCTTGTAGGTACTTGAAAATGGATTGACTTGAGCTATTGAATTGCAAATTGACTTGTCAATCCACATGAAAGAAGAAAGGTGAGATGTGTAGAGGGTGACAACAAGTGGAAAAAGCAATGGTAAGCACAAAGGTAAAGGTTTTATTGCTTATAACCATTTCTAACTTGTTTTTGTCAAGTTAGTGTGCAGTATACATATGGTTTTTGAGTCAAAAGTGACATTTTGTGATTCTCTTCACACACTTGCTCAAAAACTGTTTCTAATGCTTCTATAGTGCATTACTAACTTGCTTAGACATGTTTGGATATGGTTTGTATATTTAGCATGCCCTTAAATATGTTTTTATAAAATATATGTGCTTTTTGACAGCTGCTCTGTCGGTCGAGTTTTCCCTATTGAAACGCGACCGATAGGCACCAATGGGTGTTGCCTATAGCTGTCATCGGTCGAGTTGTCAATGCACAGAACTCGACCGATAACACTGTGCACAGAATACACAGTTGGCTTATTGAATGAGAATTTCCCTCTCAACTAGATTTTCTCAACCAATAGCCTTATTGTTTGGCACTCTCCTTTGGTACCTTTATATATGCATATTGCCATGTTCTAAATTTCCTATCTTGCTTACAACTCTATCTCTCTAATTGCTCTAAATTGGTATATCTATATGTTGCAATTACTTGCTTTGAGTTGTCTTGCAGGTTTTGATGATGATCACCTTGGATCTCTTGGTTGTGTCTAGAATTGCTTCCGTTGTGCTCTAACTTGCTACATCTATCTAGGTGTATATCTTGTTTTGATACAACCTTGAGGTTCTTAGTGGTAATCATCTTATGGTAAGAATGCATATCTAGTGAGTTATATCCTTTCATGCGTCTAAGATTGCATATCTCTTTGTTTGGATATATCTCTACATCTACTCATAGCTTGCTTTATCTTGTGTATCTTTTGGTATCTCTTGCTATGATCTAGATCCTACTAGTAGTCCTAACTTGTGATATCATCTACTAGTAGTTCACATACATGTAGGTCTAACCTTGTTTATGATTGATATCTTTGCTCATCTATATGCTATGCTTGTATCTTGTTTCATACATGCTCAAGCTTGTTCCTTGAATTGCATATCTACTATCTTGAGTTTCTTGCATAACATTGTGATGTAGGGTACATAGATCTTCATTATATGTAGAAATCGGAGTATTTTTGGATTTTATGCAGATTTTGCTCCAGTTTCAGTTTTTGGTGCAAGACTAGTTTTTTTCATGCAGAAACGACCTTCTGAGCAAGACTCATTGCTTTGCGATGAGCTCTGATGGTTTTTGGTCAAATTCCGTCATCTTGAGGGTCAAAATTGTGTTTGATTATTTTTCTACAGCACTTCATCTTGCATGTTGGGTTGTTCAAGTATATGCTTTAACTTGCTTTTCTTTCTATGCTTGGACAAGCCCCTATCTGTGCTCTTCTACTCTCCTTATATATATTTGTGTTATCTCCTTTCTCATTAACAAGTGATGTTTCTTATTTTCTTCATAACCCCACTTTTTGAAATGACAAAGGGGGAGAAAGGTATGTCTTCTTTTAAAAGAGGAAGAAGGTATGTCTTACATGAAGAGGAGAAGCATGTTCATGTAAAGAGAGAAGGTAAAGGGGAGAAGACATATATGTGTAGAACATATATGAGTAGAAGACATAGTATTCTATAAATGTTATGAAAGCTAACCATGCAGGAGAAATAGAATCAATTGAGGGGGAGTATGAGAACTCCATGCGCATCAATTGAGGGGGAGCATATGAACTCCATTCTATTGAAACCCCTAGGTTTCTCCAAAGGTATGATTTTACTTAAAAGCTTTCAATACATTTATGGAATGGTTTGTCATCTTCAAAAAGGGGGAGAATGTTGACTCAAGGTCAATTAGGTCAATGTTGACTCACGTCTAAATTGACTAAACCCGTGTTTTGATGATGACTAACCATTCCACATATTGGTGTCTAATGCTTCTACTTGAGTGATTTCATATTAGGTATAGACACACTCCAATTGCCCTTACTTGCGCATCTCAAATTGGAGAAAAGACAAGTCAAAGTCATACAAGTGCACATTTTTGTAATATTATGTATATCCAAAGAATCATGTTGTAAATCACTTGTAATGATTGTATGACTTGTAATTAAGCTTAGAAAAATATCAGGAGCACTTAGATTGAAAATTAGAGCACTTTAGATGCAACTTCAAAAATTGATTACAGGCACTTTGTCGGTCAAATTTCCCAGCCTGAAAACTCGACCGATCATCCTTGATCAATTTTCTGGAGATTGCATCAGTCGAGTTGTGTTTACACAGAACTCGACCGATGGCGTAACTGACCAAATCGATTTTCATTGGTCAGTCAAGTTTCCTCAGGACAAACTCGACCGATGGTCTGAATATTGGCTTTGTCTTTTACTCTATCGGTCGAGTTACCCTTATAGAAACTCGACCGATTGCACTGTACGGAAAAGTGCAGAAAAGTGCTTATAGCCGTTGTGGAGTTGCAACAAGTGAAAATAGATCCGTTGCAAGCCATAAAACGGCTAGTTTTCATTCACAAGTGTTCCCAAAGGCTAAGAGGCATCCCCAGCTATAAATAGGACCCCTTGGGCTTCATTCCAAGGTTGAGCATTCATTGCAAACTCTTTGTGAGGTTCCTATTCTATAGCTGAGTGCTTCCTACAGCCTCCTCTCTCTCTCTAAGCTTAATCACTTGCTACATCCATTAGAGTGAGTAGGAAATCTATAAGAGAGCTAGTCATATATGTATATCTTGTGAGGCTCTCACTTCCACCACCTCCCCATCTCTCATTTGCAATCATGATATGAAGGTTCTCTCTCTTGTCCAAGAGAGGTGAAGAAGAACAAGGGAAGGAGTCCCTTGGTGAAGATCAAGGCTGAAGACTTGGAGCTAGAGTGGGTAAGCCCTTGGTGAAGGCAGAAGACTCCTTGCTCAAGTAGGTAAGACCTTGGTGGAAGCTTCTCCGAGTGAAGGTGAAGTCAAAAGATGAAGATCCAAGAAGAGTGGGTAATCCCTGCAAGGCCGAAGACTTGTGCAAGAGTGGGTAAGTCCTTGGAGAAGGTCGAAGACTCTTGCAAAGTGGGTAAGTCCTTGGTAAGGTTGAAGACTCTTTGTATTGGATAGGTAAGTCTTTTGTTTGGTCATGCATTGTATGTCTTATGAATGAATATAAGAGTGCAATAGTTTGGAAGTCCTAGAGGTTGACCTCTCTAGGAAAGTGGACTGACACACTTCTAGTTTGAAGTGTGGAACCACTCTAAATATCTTGTCTAATTGGTGCATGTTCAATCTCTCTCTCCTTTTCTATGTATGTTTTAGTTGCACACAAATTTCCTATTTAGCAACCTTATCTTGTGATATATCTTGAAGGTTTAATGAATTTTGTTTAAGTACTTTCAGCTCTATTCACCCCCCCTAGAGCATCTAATCACCCATCTAGGATCCAAAAATGTGGATATTCCCTTAGATCTAGGTTTTAAACATGCATGCAAATAATCATCACAAGTCAAGTATCATCAGCATGCCCTAGGTCCGGTGAACCATCCACATTATGAGTGATACAAGAAAAAGTAAATTCTAATTTTATAATAGGGAACACATGGTATTTTTATTATCATCAAGATTTAGTCATGCAAGATCACAATTAGTCATACTAGCTCGCTTTCATGTCATAGTGTCATACTACCAAGTCATAGGAGCATTAAGAGCATAAGATATATCAAGTTAAGATTTAGAGCGATGGTATGATAAAAGTACTTATATTGAAGTCATTAAGATGGCATGGATAATATTAGAGCATGATCTGACATGGTTAGAGCCTGTCAATCAACATATGCATTTACACCACATTTGGCTTCACATGTATGCCATAAGTGCATGTAAATGTGTTACATGATATTTCAAATCACAAAACATTACATGTACTGACTTGAGGGCTAACATAAAATTTTAGAAATAAGGATCGATTTTTATTAAGATTTTAGATATACCATCATATAAGTACTAAACATCACATATTAGGGCATACCACGGTTAAAAAATAGGTCTTTCGGTCATATGAGGTTACAACATGGCAAGAGGTATAAGATCTCAGTGAATCATGTCACAAAATAACATGGAGATTATTGATTCAAATTTATATGATCATATGATAGTAAAGAGAGGTAAAGATTCTATCTTGATTAAGTTATATCATGCATGTACATAAAAGACTCAACTTTTGGGTCAAGGTAATTATTACAGGTACATCAAGAAGGTTTAAGACATTTTCAAGTCTAGAGTAGAGTAAGTTACTGAATTAGGTTTGGCATCATGTTTTAGAACATAACATGTCAAGATTGAGTAATTAGTAAAATTAAACATATTTAAAATCTTCAAAGCAAACATTATTGAGTAAATAACAGAACTACAAGAAGAGTTAAGTTATACCATTAGTTCCAATGCATATATTTCATCAATAGGGTCATAAATCATATATTATATGCCATATTTGGCCCAAGTATGTGGTATATATTCAATTTTGAATGTTTGTATTTAAAACTTTAGATAAATAGGAGGGGTGTTGCCAAAAATTATATCATTGATCTGGTTCTGACCTACCCACCAATATTGAGCATTGGTCCCTTGTTGTGTCCAAGAGTTGCATGTTGTTGTTCGACACGACACACCACCCAGTTGCACCAGGAACCACAAGCTGTCTGATAGTGCATCCCTACTACTTGGCAGAGCGGTTGGCAAACATGATGATAGCCCTTATCCTTGTTGCAAAGTTGCCACCCAGCATGATGAGGACCTCTGAAGCCGCAACCACCTTTGGGTGAGATTGAGGGGGCACATAGCAGTGGCCTTGAACCTGAGCACCATGGTAGAGACAATGGTGTTTCAAGGAAGAAGGTGTTGGGGAGGTGTGCTAGGGTTGCAGTAGCACAAAAGAGGATAGGGGGAAAGAAGTTGGGGACGAGAGGAGTTGAAAGGGGGGGTCCTATTTGGTGAAATGAGGTGAGATTGGGGGAGGTGGTGCCAAAATGAGGGTACATGAGGCTGCCGCCATTGGCGTTTGTGATGTAAGGGGTGAAAAAGAACCCCTAGGCCGTTGGATCAAGACCGAATTCAAGGGGCAAAGATACTACGATCGAAAATAGAAGGGAAGAAATTTGTAGGCCATGATTGGATAAGAAGATGATCCATAGATAGGTGTCAAAACAAGGGAGGGGCTCTATGGCCGCCCCCTCCTAGGGCCCAAGGTGGATAAAGCTAGATCCACTCAAGGAAAAGGGGAAAAAAAGGTACAATTAATGAGGTATTTTTCAATAGACAAAACTCCTTCATGTTTGCTCCATTTTGTGCAAAAATAGGTGTTCTAGAAAATTGAGAATGTGCTCTACAACATGGGTAGAAGATCAGACACTGGTGTGCATGAGGATGGAATCAAAGTTGAAGGAGTGATAAGGTGTTATACGAGTCTAGAACTTAAATTTTATCAAATTGAGTATATCCATGGTGTCACAAGTGTATTAGACCAACTAATTATTCATCAAATTATATTAAAACATTCTATTGGAGGTAAGAGGGAGAACAAGGAGCAAGGTAGTGATAGAGTGGACATACATTTAAGAGAGAGAAAGTTCCACACTATCACAATAGCTTATTTCCACCAATTAAAAACATGTGTGTATAATCACAAAGTATAATTTTAATTATAATCATTACACATAAATCACACAACTCATTTAATCAAGACTAGTAAAACTCAATTAATTCGGGGATTCACATGAGAAGATAACTTCTCATGGATAATATGAAATGAGAACTCATAGAGTATGAGAGAAGGTGGTCGAGTAGTGAGAGCTAAGATAGGCTAGTAATCTAAATGTTAATATACATGATGGCATGTAAGGAATGACAATGGTTTTGGGACCAAGTCTGATCATATTATGAGCAAGAAAGTGTATTAGAAGTTTAATTCTCTTCATAAATGGGGTTACTGTATAAAGAATATGAAATGTGACACAATTGACACATATATATTCTAAACGTTTCTTATGAACATGCCGTAACAAAATAATAAGAAAATTGAACAAAGGGTATATTTTGAGTACTTTCATGTTAGTTTTGGTTTGTTGGTCATTTTCAGTTATTTGGGCTTGTATAATCTAAAATTTGCAAACATGCTTGAGTTTTAATTACAAATCATAAATATTTTTTTAGAGTATAAATCGTGCGATTTTGGGTCAAAATGTGCATCATGTTACGTATGAGACTGCTATCCCTCTCATGGATTGGTGTAGTTGATGCATATGAATAGGCCGAAGTATTACCTCTCCTCAACCGCTACAATGTCAGTGTGGATAGCATCAAATTAATGGAGTATCCCAATGCTCAGATGGAGATCCAATGGTTGGGACAAGCAATAGTCTGCGGGTGGTATGGTCTCGGGGAAGGATACTCTGTTACAACTCTACAGTCGTCCTCTTAAGGTAGGCCATTCTTTTCGGAGTTGTGGGATATTCTAGGAAACTGAAATAGAGATATAATTACATGGAAATAGTTGTGTAAAAATTCCTGGCTGAATATGACGTCCCATCTATATGATAGGTTTTGTGCTCTGATCTATTGTGGTGATGAGAAATAAAATGTACCATGATAATAACTATGATTAGATAACATACTGGAATTATATAAATTGGACCGGTCACCGGACTTAAGTGATAGCTGTTGAGCTTGTTACAGGTAGTGGATCCGATCCATATCCTGATCCAGTTAACCACGGGATGGTTCTGAAGGCGGAATTTTCTTTAGTTTCCTCGCTTAAGGTGTGATGACACTTCCTTCATTGGCTGTTCGGAAAGTTCACTAAAAGCGGCTTTGATTGTGATGAATCAGTTCAGCTCTGAAGAGATAAAACCTGGGCAAAGGGCAGATGAAGTCAGCCTTAACTATTTGGGGAGGAGCAAACCTGGCATTTCACGACGATTGAGGTCATAGGAGGAATCGACGAAAATGAGTGTGCTTCTTCCTAACGAAGCTATGCACTTTGACTTCCATAGCAGAAACGAAAAAGGGAGTATAGCAAAACCTGGCTTCATGCCTTTTTATCATTATTTTAAATTTCACTTTTCATACGCTTTTCTGGAAAAATGAACTTGCTTTATGATTTCCAGTTATCAATCCATAATTTCCAAGTCTTTCGGCTTTTCAAAGCACCGTCTGAACCCGCAAAGTGTGGGAAATTTCCGCATGCGTCGTCCATAACTTGTGTGAGCGCGTTTGTGGTTGGGGGAAGGTTAGTTGACAATCCAGACGTACTTTTTAGCTGCCCTTTCTCACGACCAAGTGGACCGAGAAACACACTGCTGACCTTCCTCTCACAAAGCGACTTTGAGGATGTAATCTGCAGACCGTACTCTTTTGGAGGAATGTCTATTGAGTGCGTTCTACACGAGTCTGCGTCGGCGTTTTTTCTTGTGAAACTGTGTTAATAACTGCCCCTCCTGTGTTTTTTCGATAAATGAATTTCTATTAATAGATAAAAACTGAAATTATAGCTGCAATATCAGTTACAACTTAAACCAAAAATATATAATGTGTTACTAAGTTACCAGAGGTAAACGGTAACACGGCTGAAAATATAAGACATCTAGAATAAGAAAAAAGTCAAGTCCATATAAAGGGGGAGAGGCATCCCTATACTAAGCCTCAGATTGAAATATATAGAGTGCTAGTCAAGAACTGTCCTTGATAAACTTAATTTGACTCTGGATGTTGTTCGTTCAGTCCCTGAGAAAGTTTCCACGACATATGTCCTCTTCTCTAAAGTTCAGCAAGTGTGTAGTCTTAACTTCTCTAATAATGGCTCCAATGCATGCATCAGCTGTAAGATAGCAAAATGTTATGATAAGTATCACAGACATAGTACTCATTGATTCAAAGAAGATGGCGATGTTTGTTAACAAAAAATCTACAATTTCTTTCTTTGCATATATTCCATATACTAATAGCAGTATGTGGATTTGGGTGTGTACTGATGTGTATGTTTCCGAGCACCTTGTGTCGAGTGTCTTGTTCTAGAGTATTAGTATTGTCCTCAATTTCATCAACAGTCTATGATTCGGTAAGGAATCTATTGAAAGTGTTACTTCTGTGAGAGTTAAGGAGGATCAAAGCTCGCTCCATAGAAATTGTCAGGATGATTTTGGGAATATGCAATGCAATTTTCATATGATGGATCGTGTTGTCCAATTTATAGGAGTCAAAGCAAAAGGATATGTGGTGAGCAAGATGGATTATGATGTTGTTTAGGATGATGTGAAGTGTGCCATTAATATGTTTCCAGGGAGTGAGAGCTAATCTCGAGTGATATTTTGTCACATGTCATGCCATTTGTAGTATTTTTCAATGATATGCTTGCTCCATAGAGTGTTTTTTATCGCAAAGTTGTGTCATAATTTTATGGATTGGGTTGAGGGCATGTAGTTTCAAGTCTATGATGCCCATCCACCAAGGCTTTTAGGTTTACATATGTGTTTCCAAAAGACGCGTGTGTTTTCTGCTGTTCAATGGTGCCTCCCTAGAAAAATCTTCTTCAAGATTCCATTAATATGAGTCATGACTTTTTGAGGTAATGCTGTGTAGGTGAGGTAATAGGTTACAAGAGGGGTGAAGGGGGTGTTGAGAAGAGTGTGACGTCCAACAAGATTAAGGTGATATGTTTTAGATAGACAAAGTTTTCTCTTCATATTAGTGATTCTTTGGTTCCAGTAAGAAGAAGTCAAAGGATTAGGGGAGAGAGGTAAATCAAGATATTTGATATGAAAGATCTCAACTTGGCATTGGAGTGGGTGTGTTTATCTACCTAATTGTTCTATGCGCATACAAGTGCCCATAATAGAATATTTGTGTAGATTGATCTTGAGACCCCGAAAGTTGTGAGAATATTTCAAGGATGTGAATAATGTTTATAATATGAGAGTCTTTAGTTTTGAGAAAAATGATGGTGTCATTAGCATACTGTATGATTTATTCTAATCCAAGCATTTAACTCATCATGAGGTGATTCATGGAGGCTGTAAAGATCATATGGTAAAGTATGGAGGTGACAATGATGAAGAGGTAGGCGGATAGAGGGTCACATTGTCTGATACCATTTTAGATGGTGAAGTAACCAAAGTCTGAACCATTTATAAGCATAGAAAAATGGAAAATCTAAATGCAAGATGTGATCTAGTGGTCCATCCAGAAGGAAAACCATACCCACTTAAACAAGTAAGGAGGAAACTCCAATTAATGTTGTCAAAAGCTTCTCAAAGTCTTATTTCAAGGTAAGTAAGGGAACATTTTAGGATCTACAGGTGTGTATAGTTTCACTCACCGTGGTGTAAGCATCATGTATGCTCCTACCTAAGATGAAGGTGCATTGTTATACATCAATGGTATTCGTGAGGGCAGGTTTTGTATCAGAAATGAGTGCTTTGGTTATAATCTTATATGAAGTATTGATCAAATTAAGGGTCTGAAGTGGTTGTAGGCTATTCCACCTTTTTTACCAGAGCAATGAATGTTTCATTTAGTGGTCTAATATGTAAAGATATGTCATTGTGTAAGTTTATGTAATTGAAAAGATGATGGAGGGATGGTTTGATGTGATCCCACATGTGTAGGTCAAATTCTTTATAGACACCGTCAGGACCAGGGATGTAACACTCGGGCCTACTGCCCAAGGTTCTAGTAGAGTTTCAGGAATGACAACTGGCCCCACAGACCACCACTAGCCTTAACTAGGAACTTTGACCACACTCACACGCAAGCCAGGATCAACTTCCCGACTGGTCACCCATCCTAGTACTACCCCAAGCCAAGCACGCTTAACTATGGAGTTCTTAGAGACATGCTTCCTGAAAAGGAGGCACACTTTGTAGGGCTGTAAATGGGTACGAGTAGACCCGCGGAACCGCAAATCCGGACCCTTAAAAAACCCGTCACGGGTCTAATTTTTTATACCTGCGTACCCTTGCACCCGTATACCCTTGGACCCGCATATAAGCGGGTCCAATAATGGGTATGCTTGGACCCAGACCCGCTAGACCCGTGTACCCGCTATACATAAGTAACTATTTAAATAATATGTTATATATATCATACTTTATTAGTCTAACTAATATAATTCTTGAGATTATATCCTACTCTAACCACAATAAGGATGAGACTAGTCATATAATTAAGAATTAAGTATTCTAGTTACAATAATGAACATCATATGTAAACTAAAAATCAAAATGTCTACTAATTTACATTACTTTCTACATAAGTTAAATGTTATGATCATGACTACAAATATGTAAGTAATTACTCAATTAATGTTAATGTATAAAATATAGCATTGTCTAATATAACTACTACATGTTAATATGCTATATAATAATAATATCTCGTTCTATTAAATATATATAATATAGTCATTTCTCTTATATAAACAATATGATGCTTTATAGAACTGCTTACCCGCATACCCTCTATTATTGCGGGTACGGGTATGGTGCGGGTCCAAGTTTTGTATTATGCGGGTCTAGAACCGGAACCGGACCCACTAAATTAGATGGGTATGGGTATGGGTATGGCCAGACCCGCACCGTACCCACACCGTTTACACCCCTAACACCTTGGTGATATGGGTAGTCCAATCATTCCTTATAAGATCATTTTATCCGAGGCCTCAAATCCTAGGATGTTACAATCTCCCCCACATAGACTCTTGACGTCCTCGTCAAGGCTCAACCATGTGGCCTCATAATATCACCCCATTTCAGTGCAGACCCATAATGGTCCATGGACACCTAGCTCCCAATCATAGAATACCAGTACAAGGGTGGCTACATCGACGATGGGAAACCCTTTCCTACAAGCCTAGACCACACGGCTCAAGACTGGAATGTCACATGCCCATGTGGGCCCCACCTACTGGAGGGGTTATGGCTCTGATATCATTTGTAAAGGTCGGGCCAGCTACCCTAGGCTCTTGTAGAGTTTTAGGAATGACGACTGGCCCCACAGATCACCACTAGCCTTAACTACACATTTTGTCTATTCATGTGCAAGTCGGGGTCAACTTCCCGACTGGTCACCCATCCTAGTACTACTCCAAGCTAAGCACGCTTAACTATATGGAGTTCTTTAGTAATGGGCTCCTAAAAAAGAGGTGTACTTTGGTGATATGGGTAGGCCAATCATTCCTTATAAGATCATTTTATCCGAGGCCTCAAATCCTAGCACTTTACAAGGGGCTTTATCATCATCAAGGGAGTTCATACCAAACTTGATCATGGTGTTTGTGAAGGGCTCTATAAAAGATGCAGCACTCTGATTTTGTCAGGGCAAAGGATATCCCAATTAATATTTATATGGGTGGAGTGTGGTTTACCATGATTGAAGAGAATTTTAGTAGGATTCAAAAGCTTTGGTAATGATGTTTTTGTTAGTAGTGTGTATCTTGTTATCAAAAGGTTGTGGATAAGAGAATTTGTCTTATGTTTATTACAAATAGAGTAAAAGACTTTAGTGTTTTTCCCTCCATCCTAAATTCATCTCATTTTGGGTTGTTGTTTAGATATGATAGCACTGATAGAGTCTAGAAATTCCCATGTAGTCCTAAGCGATTGTAATAGGTTTGGATCAGTTGTGGGTTCTTTATCCATAAAGAATAGTTGATCTTGCATTACTATAAACTTCATGACAATTTATCAAAATTGACATTGTTCCAAAGACTTAATTGGTGCTTGATGGCTTTGATGTTGAGGTGAAGGTGTAACCCATGAGAGACGCCCTTAGGGTTTATTTTCTATATATTATTAATGAAGTCAGTTAGATGCTTGATCTAGAAAATCTTAAAAGAAAAGGTTTAGGACCCAATGAGGAAACTATGGTGTTGAGAGTAATCGGGAAATGATTGGTATGGTCTATGATGTGGAAGAGTTAGAGATAAGGGATATATGACATCCCAAGATGTGAACAAAGAAAAATATCCAATCTATCCCATGTGTGACCTTTGTTATGGGTGTAATTTGCATTTCTGAACAATAGATCAATGAGAAAATGTTGTTTTATATATTTTTTGTAGCATTTGTCAGTATGATGATGTTTATAAGAGTGATTAGGGTAAGGTGTGTTTCTCTCTTGAGCATTTTTGGTGAGGTTGAAATCTCCTCCAATCAGACAAGGTTGAGTGTCGAATGAATTATCTAGTTGGAAAATACTTCTATGAACATCTCTTTGTTGTGTCCTAATTCACCATACAGACCAGTAAAGTGCAATTCAAATTATTTAGTAAGTTTTTTAAGTGAATGGTGATGTTGTAAGTGTTTATGTGATGACTATTACATTTGAAAAAGAGAGAGTTCCATCCAATGATCACCCCATGACTAAGTGCACTATTGTGCCTCGTGTGTGTTGAGCACACACAAAAATGTCCTCGCATCCTACCCAACAATTACTTGTTAATTTTTGTTGCCTAGGCAGTAATTTTAGAAATATTATATGTCAAAATAAAAAACATCTAAACTAGAAAAATGATACAAATGTGATTATATCCAATTGGTTTTACCCAATTGGATTGGAGTTTTTGAATGATCAATGGGGAAAGATGTCAATATGACATCATCAAAACTATGAAAAGAAAAAACTAAGTCATTTAGATGTAATCCCACCATGCATATGCGCACACACACACACACATATATATACTAGTGAGTAGACATGTGCACATGCATATGGAAGATTGTACAAGATAACTTTTCATTGGATTATCCTTATAATATAAATAATTAGATAAAAGATAGACACTTAATATTTTTTTAACATGTATTGTTTTCAAATAAAAATAAATGTAAGTATTTTCTTCCAAAATAATGTATGGTTATGTGAGTAGAATTTAAATTTGTTTAGTGAAGATATTGTGAGTTAGTGTGGCATGATATCATTAAAATGAACTCAAGAAATGAAATGATAAATTAAATTTACACATATAGTGGTTCAACTATACAAATAAAACCAATTTGTGTGATAAAAAATGTAACGTTTTTCTTGGTTTTTTATTTGACATCTAAAATATTTAGCTATATTGAGAGTTGTACTTATAGCTAATATGAAAATCTTTGATAAGTTTTAGTTTCCTATGAAATCTTTGTTAATGTTGTTGGCGAATAAAGGTTCAATGGAAATGCTCATTATGTTGTAAAAAGAGAAATGAAAAAATAGATAATAGTATAATTTTTTTTGTTTCTTTACTAATAGAAAAATATTTAAAAATAAAAGATGTTTGAATTATATAAAATAGAAAATAGAAGTGAAATAATTAGTGAAAAATATCCACTCTTTTTATAGTAGTGTAGGTTATCGATTGAAGTATATAAGATCTGATGATGTGTGAGTTCTAGAAAATTTAATTATAGTGTTACACCAAAAAAGGTTCATATACACGAGAGATATATCTTACTACAAAATTGAGAAGCACATTTTCATAATTAATATATTATATATTACTCATATATAAAAACTACACAGTTGAATGTGTAGTGGCCACTAAGCTTCCACGACCGTCATTGTCCCGACGAACGGTACTTTTCCCTTAGGCTAGTACTGATAAACTTGTTTAGCTCAGTGTAGGTTAGTAGACCTTCTTCAATGTTAACTCGTGGTGAAATCTGTTTGTCCTCCTGCTAATGCATAGGGTTGGTGAATCACGACCTCCCAGTCGTAACATGTAGTTGTCGGTAACCTGTTCTAGCAGGTGGGATCGTCACCTTAGTCCCACTATATATGTACTAAGCTATAGTGTGGGATGCTTGCTTTCTCTCTGACTGTTGCGCTTTAGATTTACAAAGCAATGTCAATGGCCTACATAGCTATGTCATGGCCGTCCTGCATAGCCTGTAGTCTTTGGTGAACACCTGCAAATTAAATAGAATTTCTATTAACTAGTATCCTAAAAATTTGATAAAAAACACACTTACATAATATAATTATAAATGAACATATAGATAGAAACCTCAGGGATATATTCTTAAAACTTACATTCTCAGGAGGTGCAAGCACATCCTCACCCTCACAGTGATCATCAGCACGGTCATCATGGGAACATAATAAAAATATAAACATCCATGCCTCTAATATTGTGATATTTTATCAATTAACAATCCTTCATTATGATCCCCGTGAACATATAAGTCATTGTCATCCCCAGCTTCAATGTTTGGTGGTGTTGGAAACCCAACTGAGAATGGATTGGAGTCATCATACTTATCATAGTACTCTTCTTCATCTATAGGATCTTCAATGAACTGTCTTTTACCCTGAAGAACAACCGACCATTTATCATTTGCAGGATCATCGATATAAAATACTTGTTTTGCCTGTGATGCCAATATGAATGGTTCACCCTTCTTTCCAATCTTTTCAAAGTTCACTAACGTGAAACCCAATTCATCCACTATAACTCCTTTGTTGTTATCAACCCAATTACATTTAAAGAGCGGAATTCTGAAATCTACATAGTCAAACTCCCATATGTCTTCAATGACATCGTAATATGACATTTTAGCTTCACATGGACTTTTATCCTTTGCACTTGCAAAATACATAGCCGACGCTTGAAGGGTGACCCCGCTATTTTGTTCGACACTCTTATCATCTTGACGCTTTGTTTAATATGAGAAACCATTTATGTCAAACCCTTCATAAGACATAACATTCAATTTTGGTTTAAAGGTGAGGCATTTGATGGTTTCAGTAACATTATCTGGTGTTTGAGATAGTTGATGTAAGACTTTATCTTCAAACCACTTAATAAATGTCTTGTTATGCTCTCTAGCAAGCCACATTGAATTGGATCCAGGATATTGTCTCTTGATGAAATTGGTATGTTCCTCAATATAAACACTCACTTCGTCCATGTTGTGTATAATATACAAGTGACCTTGCTCCAACTGCTCACGGCTGATTACTTTCACCCGTGCTCCCAAACTCCTTTGCCAAAATGCTCCTCAATATTCTTGTCATTCACGGGAGCGTCATTACCACTCAGAAAGTCATTGCGAAAATCCATAACCTCTCTCGCCACATAACCCTCAATAATACTCCCTTCAGGCCGATAACGGTTTCGAACATCACCTTTAAAAACGCTCATGTATCGTTCAAAGGGATACATCCAATGCAAAAAAATTGGTCCCAACATTTTCACTTCCCTAGTCAAGTGGACAACACGATGTATCATGATATCAAAGAATGATGAAGGAAAATACATCTCAAGCTGACATAGGGTAACAACCACTTCTCTTTGCAAATTATTGAGAGTATCAGGGTCAATAACTTTGCTGCACAGACTGTTGAAAAAGAAACAAAGTCTGGTGATTGCAAACCTTACATGCTTCAGCAATATAGATCTAATTGCCACAGGCAATATTTGTTGCACTAGAATGTGACAATCATGAGATTTTAGACCTATCAACTTCAGATCTTTCATTGATACCAATGTAAGGATGTTAGATGAGTAACCCTGTGGCACCTTAACATTTACCAAGCATTCACAAAATGCTTTCTTCTCCTTTCTAGACAATGTGTAACAAGCGGGAGGTAAGTATGTTCTTTTATTACCCATTTCACGTAATTATGTTAATTCTGACCTTATTCCCATTTCACGTAGGTCCATTCTGGATTTTATCCCATCTTTAGTCTTACCTGGTATATTCAACAGAGTACCGATGACGCTATCACATACATTTTTCTCAACGTGCATGACATCGATACAATGCCTGACTGTCAAAGAACTCCAATAAGGAAGATCCCAAAATATCAACTTCTTCTTGAATAAAGACTTGTCACTCCTTGTGGCCATCGTACATTGTGATCTCTTACCAAATTCATTGGCGATGTCTTCCACTCTTTCATAAACATCCTCCCCTGATATCGGTTTAGGTGCACTATGTTCCTCATTCCGTCCATTGAATGCTTTGCGCAACCTACGATATAGATGAAATTTTGGAAGAAACCTTCGATGAGTAAGATATACAGTCTTGCCGCCGTGTTTTAGTCGTATTGAATCAGTCTTCTCTTCACATATAGGACACGCTTTAGATCCTTTGACACTATATCCAGACAAATTCCCATATGCTGGAAAGTCATTTACAGTGCAAAACAACATAGCGTGCAAACAAAATGTCTCTCTTCGTGAAGCATCATAGGTCATCACACCTTCACCCCAGAGTTTCTTTAAGTCATGAATCAGAGGTTCAAGATAAACATTGATATCATTTTCAGGTTGTTTAGGGCCCGATATCAACAACGACGGCATAACATACTTATTTTTCATACACAACCAGAGAGGAAGATTGTATATAATAAGCATGATTGGCCAAGTGCTATGTTGGCTGCTCAATGTCCCGTACGGATTCATCCCATTTGTACAAATCCCAAGTCTTAGATTCCTGTCCTCTTCACCGAATTCAGGGTACAATAGATCAATCTTCTTCCACTGTGGGGAATCATACGCATGTCGTAGGATCCCATCATTATTTTTCTTAAAATCTGCATGCCACCTCAAATTCTTTGCATCTATAGGATTGGCAAACAAGCGTTGAAACCATGGTATTATAGGTAGATACCACATCACCTTGGAGGGAGAACCAATTTTGGACTCCCCCGAAGTCGTCAATTTATACCTTGACGCACCACATTTTGGACAATCTTTCAAATTCACATCGTCCTTTTGAAATAATACACAATGATTCGGGCATGCGTGTATCTTCTTGGCCTCCATTCCCATTGGGCACAACAATTTATTTAACCGGTATGTTGAGATCGATAGCTCGTTTCCTTCATGAAGAATTTCTTTCAACAAAGACAACAATGACGTGAAGCTTTTTTCGCTCCATCGATTGTTAGCTTTTAGTTTATACAATCTCAACACAGCGCTAAGCTTCGTAAACTTACAACCCGTGTATAATGGTATCTCATCATCATGCACAATGTTTCTAAACATGGGAGGTGGATCAGTGTGCTCTACCCCACAACTATCCAGCATCGCATCAACGATGTCTACTGGAACTGGTTCATTCACATCTACGTCATCGGAGGCAATTTCTTCTTCCACACAAGCACTGCTATCGACATCCACCGGTTTCAGGTTTGAAATCTCTCCATGCCAGTGCCATTCTGTATAGCCTTGTACAATCCCGTTGCACATGACATGACTTCTGATTTCGTCACCAGTACTGACTTTCAAGTTGTTACCGCAATGCCTACATGGACAGTAGAACCTATCTCTAGGTTGTTTCCTATTTTCCTCGGCAAATCTAACAAACTGATCAAGACCAGAAATAAACTCTGGGGTGCAGCGATTGCGAATGGACATCCATGATCTATCCATTCTCTGATCAAAGAGAAAATAAGTATATATTACAACAAGATTAGGGTCTAGGGTAAACAGATTAGAGTTTATGGTTAAAACTTTAGGGTTTAAACATGTGATGTCATTCTTAAATGTGTACCACCTATCCCATTCTTGAACACCTAATCTCACTAGTAAGTGTATAATGTGTATTGGGTTTTCAAGAAAATTTCAGCAGCATTTCCCCGATGTTCTCCAAGTACATATGTACTTAGAGAACAAATGGGGAAATGCTGCCGAAATTTTCTTGAAAATCCAATACACATTATACACTTACATCCTAAGTGAGATTAGGTTTTCAAGAACAGCCCCAAACCGGGGACTATCAAAGATTTACTCCTAATGAGTAAATTTGGGATGGGTTTCTAGGCCAACAAATACAACACCAATTCCTTGTTCACAACCCCATTTAACACACAATTTCTTATAAAAATATTTGTGGACAACCATAACAACATATCAATGCTTCCTAAATTAATCAACATTAATAGCTTATGAATGTTTAGATGCATTTAAATATAAAGCCCTAAATTTAAATAATGTGATGAATAAAAAATCATTAGATGAACGAGTGGATAAGTAAATACAAATTAGTATTTAAGTAAATACAAATTAGAGGGCGCGACAGAGGGTTTTTGGGGATGTTTACCTATGTTTGGGCCCAGTCGGGCATCTTGCTCTGGAGTAGGGAGAGAGGTGAGACAGATGGGTGCACGTGGAAGCCGAACAGGCAGGTAGAAGGTCGGCGAGCTCCTGAACCGTAATGGAAGTGATCATTGAAAACATAGTTATAATAAGGATAAAAGAACATTTATAAATATAGACAAGTCTAGATAGATAGACAACTAAATACTACACCAACATGGTCCCGCATCAGTAACTTTGAGGACTTATCATTGTGGCAATCTTCTCCTGAAGTTCAGAAAAGAAAGCAGCTATGAGTATTGATTGCTTTTAGACAAAAAGTGTAAATACAAATTTTTTCTCTTGACAATTATATTTGTTAATTGGACCTACAGTGGCCTTTTTGATGATGCTGTGTCGCAGAGCTCCTCATTGTATTTAGACGAATATGAACTGATAGGGGCCTCATAATTAGATTCGTCCGAGCTAATATCCTATGTTGTGCGCTCATACCGTAGTAGATGATCGGGAGTCTCGCAGTTGATGTTGGTTATCTAAACGGTAATGGTATTATGGCCAACTGGACGGAGAAAAAGCCTGTCGCTACGGCCCACATGCATCTTTCCAATCCAATCACGCCAACCGGATTTTGATACAAGATTTCCCTCCAAATCATACTCAACCTTGATAACATGTGAATAATTGCCAAAATTTAGGGTCACTTCACCAGGCCTGTAGTGTCTTCCTTTTAGAAAACGCCAATGTTTGGGTATGGCCAATTGGTTTAAGGAACGATCATCTAGGATGATGTCCAATTGTTCGTCAATAGGGAACGTTAACATTGACATAGAGGCCCAGTTCATAGTGACTGTTGTGGGTGGACAGAGACTGCATAATATTAGTATTAACAAAGTGTACGTAAGTACATATAACGATGTTATATATTTTCCGAAAAAGTGTAAGTACATATAATGATGTTATAAATTTTCAGACTAGTATTTTCTATAATTTGATGTATCTTGGTATTTCATAAAATAAGGTGACACTTATTATCTATTTGTTTAATCAACACTCATATTTAGTTTTATGAGTACATGACACTATGTTTGAAATACTTTTTAAAAGGATAAAAGTACATACTTATAATAAGGACCCAGGCACATTCTAATCATTTTGAAGTGAATCAGAAAATGAAAAGGAGCATGGCTCCTATCCGCTAGTAACATAAAAAAAGTCAAACCTAAAACTGGAAATGCACACTACAAATTTTAGCACGATCATGTATGAATGTAAAACAATACTGAACTGAATTAGGATCAATCATAGGGATTGGTTAACTAAATTATCATTGACATATACTTGTTTAAAAAATAGGTTAAGCCAAGGTCAACACACATCAACAACACACATTAAAAAATAAGTTAAGCCAAGGATGAATTGAGGATGCAAACCTAGTCAATTGGAGGCTTTACCTCTAGCAGTGGCAGTGGTGATGATAATGGCAAGCTCTGGTTCTGGCTGCTACTGTTGGCGCTGGCTACTGGCACTGGTTCCGGCTGCTGCTGTTGGCGCTGGCTACTGCTAGCACTGACGAGAGGAGGACCGGTTGGAGGAGAGGACCAATGATGGTGGTGGCTCCACGAATAGCGAGCTCCACGGAGGCGGCGAGCTCAACGAACGCCGGTGAGCTCCACAAACGGCAAGCTCCACGGCGGCGCTTCACGACGGCAACAAGGAGATTGGCGCTTCACAGCGGCGCTTCACGACGACGCTTCATGACATCGGCGAGTAAGGTGATCGGCGGCGGCGACAAAGGAGAACGCCAGAATCGCCAGACCCTAATAGCCGATTGCAATCACAGAGAGAAAGGGGAAGAGTCGGGCTCGCTCACGCGATATTAAGTTAACATTCGGTGTCGGTTTCTAACAAAAACCGATAATATAAACTTTACGTGTCGGTTTGCAACAAACCACCGACATTAAAGGAAGGTGAAAATTTTCACGGTTATTCGTGCGAAAAAACAACGACGTCAGTTATTGTCACAAAACTGACGATAAAAAGTGAGCAAATTTCTGTCTCGTAGAAAACCTTTAGTTGTCGGTTCCTCTCTTAAACACCGACGATGTATGTCAGTTTTTGGAGGTAATTTTTTTTACTGGAAATTTTGGTTTTGGCGGTTACTTTTAGGTGTCGGTTTCTTATTAACAAACTGACACTTAATAAAAGCGATACCTGTGTCTGGTCGCCCTTCACAGATTGATGTCGGCTTATTTTAAACACCGACACTGTATGATACTGACACCAGCAAAAGTGACGTTATAAGCCATTTCTATAGTAGTGATGTGTATAATATAACATGTGTATGATACATTGCTCAATTTTGTGAACATGTTTGTACAGAGTTGAAAAGGGACTCAACTGATGATTGGGAAGTTGTAAAGTCACTGAAAGATTTGCCATATTACCTTGCAACAAACAAAGCAAGGAGCAAGGCTGTGAGTAATAGTTTGGTTGCATCCCCTAGCACAAGCAGGGGACCATCTATGAGCTTGGAGAATAGGGTGCAGAAGCTTGAAGACGAGTTGTGAATGCAAAAAGAATTGTGCACGAGGATAGCCATGGAGGCTTTTTGAGATTTGAGAAATGAAAATGATAGGCTGAGGAAACGTCTAACAGAAGTGAAGGAAGAGTATAGAACTCTGAAGAAGGAAGTTTCGAATGAGATGATTACAGGAGATAATTCTATGCCATCACAAACATTCATTTAGAATGATGTGTTGGATTCGATGGAAGTAGTTAAACTAGGAAAAAGGATTGAGGAACTGCAACAAAACTTGTTGGATATGGACCAACAATGCAGTAAGGAAAAAACACCCAGGACAGGCAAACTTTACCTGAAGAGGAAAATAGTTGAAGAAGATCCAGTAATAATGGAAGTGGATATAACAAATAAAGAAGGCCACAACACAGAAAATGTTGGAGGGAATTCAAAGGATGCAAAAGAAGATCTTACTGCTAAAGAAGATGTGGGAGAAAAGAATGAAGTGGAAGAGGATGAAAAGAATGATGAAGAAGAAAATCTATCAGAAATAGAATTATCAAAGGAAAAAAAGAAAGATCAAGTAGATGATGAAGTAAGAGAAGAAGAAGTAGATAAAGATGAAATTGAGAAGGACACTAATAAGCCGATGAAGAAGAGGAACAGAAAGACACAACCAGTTATAGGAAGCATTGAAGAAAACATAAATATACGAAGGCATGCCAAGGTTAGTTGCATGTTCTTTCGATTTAACTAACTGTGCAGTAAATGTATGAGTATAACAGTAAGAATCTGAAAAGTAAGGTAACAACGAGAATAGAAAAGTAACTGTTATAATAAAAAAAGTAAATGTGTAGAACGAAAAGTATTATTGTAGATCATAAAGTACCTATTGGACATATAAAGTAGTGTTCGATTGCATAATAGGCAAAAAAGGTTATAGATTATATTTTCAAGGTAACTATATAAAATCTGTATATCTTCTACAGAAACTAACATAAATTATATTTTATTAACAGCAAAGAAGCTTCACATTCATTGGATTGGAACACTTCAAAATGAAGGAAAACAAAGATGATGTAAATGAATTCATTAACAACATTGACTAAGTGTAAGAAGTAAAATTTTAAAAATCTATCAATCACATGTGTAGAAGAAATTAGTTGCTAAATATATAGACTGAATGTCTGACATCTTTACTAATGCGCAGGTCAAGGAGAGAATGGAACTTTGGAAAAGACACTTGGTGCACGAGGAAAGATCTGTCAGCACTGTTGTTTGAAGATAAAATGATGCACTCACCTATAAGAACTGAAAGTATTAAGTATTAATATCAATTATATGGATTGCTAACTAAATACTGTGGATATTCAAGTTATGGATTGCTTTGTCCAATTAAAACAAACAACAAGCAAGAGGAGGAGGAGTGGACTGTCATGGCATTGCTTGAGCACCAATGCCCTGGTAAGACATCCAAAGTATTACACTACATTACTACACTTACAGTAGATAAAGACACTACAACTTACAGCTGTGTAAATTACAATTTTGTTTTTATAGAAAAAACTAAATATGATGGTGAATGACATAACACTGAATGATATTGATATGCTATCACCTCTCTTCAATATACATGCAACATAATTTATGACAATGGATTCAGTTTTTATAATACTTAACAATGACAACCACTGGCACTTTCTTTAATCAAGCTTTAAAGATGAGGTGTGCATGTCTTACAATTCATTGTCAGGAAATAGAAAATCAAGGAATGAAGTCACTAGATGGGTAAGCAAAAAATTAGATCCACTTGTAATCTATTGTTTGTTAAATGCTATTTAATAAACATTTTGTTTTGCATGCAGGTTAGCTTCGTTCATGAGTTCTTTAGGGGAGTGCTAGATCGGGGAAGTCAAATGTCACAATGGACAATAGAGTACCCTAAATGACCACATCAAGATGAAGATGATGTTGATTATGGAGTGTACGTGATGAAGTCTTTGGAATGCTTGGTGAATGAAAAGGAGATGAATTTCACTAGTAAAGACATCCCTACAATTAGGGAAGATATCTTTCAAAGAATGATGAAGAGGGGAAGACTACAACCAGTGAAAGTACATGCTGGTAGAGATCAAGAAGAGTCAAAAGAAGGAGCAAGTGACAAATAGGGTGAAGAAAAGTATGATGATGTTGTGTCAAGCCTGAATAGATGGCTTAAGTCGGATTGAGTAGAACTTTTGCAAACTACATGTACTAAAACAAGTCAAGCCTGAACAGATGGCTTAAGTCGGATTGAGTAGAACTTTTGCAAACTACATGTACTAAAACAATGTGGTAATAAACTTTTTTTTGTCAGAATGTGGTTCTGATCTTATGCTTGGGAAATGCTTATCTCGAATCTATAAGATACAGATCTAGTCTAAAGTTTGCTTTGGTTTGACAAAAAATTGCACTTCTCCGTATATGTACCTTTAGATATATTGGATGTTCTTAATTGTAACTTTATATTGCTGGTGATTTCGTATGGATAATGCCTGTAATATGCTTCAAAAAATGCTCAATAACATATGGAAGTAACTCTCTGAACTGTAGAGGAATCAAGCGAAATGAAAAGTAACTGTGTGAATATTAAAGTAACTAAGAGAATAACAAAGTCAGTCAGTCGACCCTCTCATCTCCCTGCCTCCGTAAACCCCCTGAGCAGTGCCTCCTGTCATCTTCCTCGAGTGCTTCAAGAATCCCACCCAAACTCAAGAACCATGTAACCCTCTTCCACTATGTCACTTGCCAAGCAACTATTTCACCCCCAAGTTCCCATCAAAGACCATGAACTGATGGAGCTCCTTCTCCTGATTCTTCTGCAAGAACTTCCCATCAAACCTCAAGAACTGACATCATCTCTTCTTAAGCGGCACCTCAAGCAGATCTAAGAACGTCCTCCACCCACTAAACACAATACTCTTCTCTCCAACGCTACTACTACTCAGCTTGTTCAAACACTCCATGAGCCTCTTGACTTTACACGAATCCTTACAGTTCCCCTTAAAATCAAACACTCCATGAATATTCATGTCTGACCAGACAGGAATGAGAGAGGTGCATGTCCTCCCAGTCAAGTCGGTCAGTCGACCCTCTCATCTCCCTACCTCTGTATACCCCCTAAGCAGTTGGCATGAAATGAAAAGTAACTGTGTGAATATTAAAGTAACTAAGAGAATAACAAAGTAAATAATTTGATTGAAAAGTATTTTTGTGTAATATAAAGTAAATATTGAATATAAAGTGTAACATAATGATCGAAACACAAGAACGATCGTTCCATAATAGGCACAGCAATTACATATGCAGAACGACCATCCCACACAAGGTGCAATCGTTAAAACAAAGGTAAGACTCCTTTCCATTATTGCTGAATAACGGTGTGATTACTCTAGCTATAAAGCAACATTTACAAAAAGAAAAGTAAATATGACAACAAAAAAGTAACCCTTTAAATAAAAAAGTTAAGTGTATAATGTATAACGTAATTAATTGATCTAGAAAGTAACTCAACAATCGAAGAAGATGACTACAAATTGTATCAAAAACTATGGGCCATATTTAAGTAGTTACATGAACAAAAATAAGACAAACAACTCAAACATAACTAATGCACACAAAACGTCTCCTGTTAACACAAAGGGTAAGGTATAGTATAAAGACAAACCTTTTCTCATAAACCTTTATAATAGATTTGAATTCTTGATACAATGTCAGCTCCATTGAAAGGAGAAATAGTTAAATTGAAGTTCAAACAAAGTGTGAATTACAACTGTCAATGAGCACATCTCAATTATTACATTTACATCAAATTTCGATATGACTAACACACTAATCAACTCCAACACTAAATGGAGGTCCATGATAGTCAGCTCCAAAAGTAGCAGTAGTAGCAGAACGACATCAAGAAGACATGCAACATCAGAAGATCAACCAATCAAGAAATATATAAATCTAGAATCCAACAATCTAACGATGTATCCCTGTGAGCACCAAACCAAACAATAGCAGCATTAGCAGCAACAACAATATACTTGAGCAACACGAATCTTCAATACAGAGTGGCCAATCAGGTAACATATCAATCTTGAACCCCACAATCTAGAGAAGTGTCACTGTGAATATAATAGTAAGTGTTAGAACAAGAAATTTAAGACAATAACAATGTAAATTTGCAAAATAAATCTATATAAAATGTAACACATACAACTATTTCTTCAAAGGACAGTTCCTGCTATCATGATTAACACCGTGTTGTAAGAAACTTTTACACTGTATCATTTTAGACAAGGAATTTTCAACCCCAGACTTGTACCGCATATCATTCGATCTAGGTCTAACTTTGGTTTTGGAAACACTGGGAATGTTGACCTTGACAGCAACAGAAGAAGCAGTATTAGAAGCACTTACACCAACATCAGCAATATCTAATTCTGACAGCTCCTTCTGCAGAGCAATCAGCCTATCATGATAGATATCTATAGCATTGTTCCTGCATGTTATGTTCACAACTGAATTGCAAGTAGAAACCAGCTGAAGTGTACTTCTAGTGGATGAATGCATCACATATACTTTTCCAAAAACCAAAGGGTGATCTCTATATCCCTTGCTCCACCTCATATATATATATATATATATATGGTTTAGGAAGAGTGCAAAAGTCATGGCTCTTCAAATAAAATAGAATGTGCCTGCACGGAATACCTTTGAATTCCAACATGAAGCAATTTCATGAAACCATACTAGTGCATGAGTCTTTCTTCAAGATACAAGGAGATCCAGACCCACCAAGACGATACACCTCATAAACACCTTCGTCGGATGTTTCCTTTACATTGTACACCATGCTTTGATGAACCTCAAATTGAAATATCTTAAAAATGGACTTGGTGTATATACCTCTCATTTGCTCCTCCCAAGGCCACAATGAAGCCAAAGGGAGATTACTATACTCATCATCAAAATTCTTAAAATTTTCTATCTCCCACAAATAAGAATAAGCAGTCTCCAAGCTACAAACAACTTCAAATAATGTTTTTCTACTTTTGACGTGGCTTCTAATAAATGCATTAAGGCTCTCACTTCTTTGGGTTGTCCTCATGCCGACAAAAAAAGAATCCTACATAAAACATGGCACCCATTGCCCCTACATAGCATACACGTCAACAAACCAACTAATGGACAATAAGCCATTCTCTTCAACTATAGAAGTCCATCTCTCTTCAAGCTTATCTATATCATCTACATTCCAAACACAATCATTCAACACACTGGTGATCTGATCCTTGTTAGGTATTCCACCAAGTTTAGAAGGGAGTTTCTGTAGAATGTGTTAGCTGCAAAATCGATGATTACATGATGGAAAAGTAGTAATAATTGTAGCTCTCATTGCTAGATCTTGATCAGCTATGATGGAGATGGGCTCTTTACTAAAACACAATAAATATTGCCTGAAAACCCAAAGAAACAACTCATACTTCTCATCCACCAATAATGCTGAAGCAAATAACATTGTCTTTCGATGTGGATTGACACCACCAAACATTCCAAACAGCATTGAATACTTGTTGGTACAGTAAGTCGTATAAAAAACAATGGCATCACCTAAGAGCACACAGTCATCAACAGAAACTGGATCATACCAAAATAGATGAGTCAAACAACCATTAGAATCTTTTTGATACATATAAAAAAAAGAATCCAATTATTTGAAGCTTGCAAAATGATCTAACACCATATCCACATCATATTTAGATGACACAATCATTTTGTTACTTAGATGTCCATGTGCTTGTCTACTTGTAAATGTTAACTTTTCATAACCACTAGACTCAGTTGCTATTAATGCTAGTTGTTTGGATACAAGAATGCTTTCTAGACTCATAGAAGAAATCATATCTTTTTGGGTTTGATCTAAAGACGAATTTCACTTCAAATAATGAAAATGAGCTTCATTGACAAGATCATGGTTGTGTTCATCAACAAATGTTGTGATAACCCATTTGGAAGATTTCTTGTCTAGAGTAAAATGGATCATTACTTTACAACCACACCTTTTCACAGATCTCTTATGTTTCTTAGATAGCTGCTCACTCAAATCACCGTCTACGTCACAAACAGGGCTCAAGAGTCCTTTGGACCTCTTAGAGCGACTAATATGACCTTGCTTATCACAAACCAAATCTTTAGAAAGAAAAATCTTAGTACCTCGTTCATAATGAATGTCATCTTTCCTAACATTAAACCCAATCATACCAGCATATCTATAATAAAAAGAGATACCATCATCTAAACATTCGAATTCAATTCCAATTCTAGGAATATCATCTATAGACATAGTATCAGCAGCAACAGACGGGCAAGACTGAACGTTATGATCATCACAGTAAATCATATCATTATTAGCATCAATATCTAGACTGTGATCCATAACAGAAATAGCCTGTGAAGTGAATAATACAGATCAAACTCATTTCTGAAAACATAAAAAGAGACGAGTTCAGTGAAATGTGACCCAAGTGTGTAAACCACTGGAAAGTATATATCTAATCATCATTGCATATCTGAAAATGATTCCAATAGGAACAAGTAACTATCTGAACTTTACATTCACAGAGTATTAAAAATGTAACTATTTTATAAATAAAGTAAAGTTGGGTAATCAAATATAACAAAGTGTTACATAAAGTAACTGCACTGAAAAAAAAGTAAATATTAACACTAATTGTTAGATTTGATATCTAACAATGCATCAAGTTACAATAGATATATAGAATTGTCTACAGATTGAGAAAAAATAGAGTGAAGTTCAAGAAGAAGCTTGATAGAAAGAGGATATGTGAATGACATAGTACAGGATGGGGAACCCTCGGTCACCAAATTGATTGAAAGTCCGATGCGTACACAAAGAAGATCTAGGAGAGTGGGGTGTCTTACTTGGTTGTCAATTAAGCAGCATCGTCCTGATCTCTGAGTATAATGTCAACCACCTGCTCCACCTCCTCCCAAAACAAAGAGTATGCCCAAAACATGGATCATAATATTTCTAGAATCAGGGTATATTACATGTCCATCAGAGTGAATAGATGACACCATGAACAAATATATTCGATTTTAGATTGCTATCAAAATGAAAAGAAGAGCTTTGCAAGAAGAAAATAGATCAGGCTGGAGATCGAGGAAATCAAAACAATGATCTTTTGAAATAGATAGGGAGAAGGTGTTGGAGAGGTAGAGGATGATTCTTACATGATAGTCAACTAAGCAACATCACCGTCGTCGTCAATGTTACAAACCTAGGCCTCGTCGCCAAACCATGAACAGAAGTTCATAGGCCACATGCTCTTCATGCAAGAACCACAAAAAGATGGCCTTTTTTACTAGGATGTGACCAGATTTCGACTGGAAGAAGATCAATTATTGCAGTGGAAGCGGGATCAGGGATATATATATATATATGATCAGGGATATATATATATATATATATATATATATATATATCTGTGTGTGTGTGTATATATATATACATACATATATACATATATATGTATATATATACTATATATACATATATATATATATATATATTCATATATATATATATGTATGTATGTATATATATAAGTATATACATGTATATATATACATGTATATATATATATATATGCACATATATACATATATACATAAATAAATATACATATATACATATATATATGTATGTATATGTATATCTATGTATATATATATATATATATATATATATATAAGGGAAATGTGTATTTACTGATGCACAATCATATGTATCATGGTTAATTGGCATTAGAAAGTGAGACATTTACCTATAAATTTGTAAAATTATTTTTGGAAAGGTAAGAAAAATATTTCTTGTCTTCTCATTGCTTGTGAGGGATAAGGTTTCTGGTGAGTTCAAATGGTTCTCAATGAATTTTTCTATATACATATATATACCTTATATGAGAACATGCAAGACTCAAATATGCATCACTCATTTTCTGTCTAGAATCTTATACCAATGCAACACGATATGACTATTTATCTCCCCATGGAATAGTTGTGGAGACATCTAAATGTATTACAAAGATTCTAATCTGATGTCCATTGTCAGGTTGTGCGTGTTGACGCACGGGGCATGGTTGTTTAGGTGTCATGATAGGTGGTTTGATAGAGATTTTGAGAAGTTTTAGGGGAGGGAAAGGTGGCCTTTAAGATGAGGTGGCATGTAGTAGGTAGTGATTCGTATGTGGAGATGAGTAAAGAAGAGAGGAAAGAGAAAAAAGAAAGAGAGATATTCATTTTTCTTATAATTTACAATTCAAAATGAATTTTTTGACAAAATATAAAATGTTAGATTTCTTATAAAAAATGCATTTCAACAAGATTAATGTCAAATAGTTGATAGAAATAAATTGGAAGAATGAGTATTGCCTAAATTAATGTGTGGGTTACATTAAGAAGTGAAGACACTATCATCGGTATCAGGTGAGAGGAAGAAAGTAAAGGAGGAGAGGAAAGAAGTGAGGAGGGGATTAAAAGGAAGAGAGGAGGGAGGTGAGAAGTAAAAATAGGGGAGGAGGGAAGTAAAGAAAATGGAGGATAAAAATAAAGGGAGGAGATGAGAGAAATGATGATGGGAGATCAATGAAGTGAGGAGAAAAGTGATGGGAGAATAGGAGGAAGTGATAAAAGTAAGGGGAGGAGATGAGGGAAGTGAAAAGAGGAGATGAGGGAAGTAAAGTGAATATTTTAATAGCATGCACCCACTTTTGCTAGAATTTACTAGTAGAAATAAGTGTGTTACACAAAAATATGGATCCATTACTAGTAGAAGTGGGTGCATTTTATCAAAGTATGGGTACATTACTAATAGAAGAGGGCCCATTCCATGTTTTAATGGAATGATCTGAGTTCTACTAGTAATTCTATTATATTTTAATAGAATGAACCCACTTCTACTAGTAAAGCACCCACATTGTAATGCAATGAAATTTCAAGATATTACTAGCAGAGGTGGGCGCATTCCACTAAAATATGAGCACATTACTAGTAGAGGTGGGCATTACACATTTTAATGGAATATGACCACTTCTACTAGTAATGCACCCACATTTTAATAGAATTTACACCCACTTCTACTAGTAATGTACCCATTTCTACTCATAATGCACCTACATTCTAATATATTAAATGTGGGTGCATTACTAATAGAAGAGGGTAAATTCACTATTTTTGGGTGCATTACTAGTAGAAGTGGTCGCATTCCACTCAAATGTAGGCACATTACTAGTAGAAGAGGGTGCATTATACATTTAATGGAATGTGCCCACTTCTACTAGTAATGTACCTACATTTTAACAAAATGTGCCCACACTACTAGTAATGGGACCCATGATAGTAGGGGATTGTTTTGTAGTGTTGTGGGGGTACAGAGAAATGGAAAAGGTGGTCTCCAAACTTTTTTGCCAATTGGCAAACCCTGTGCCAGATTTAAGCTCTCCTCCATTTGCTAGTCTTCTTGTCAATGTCATCCCCACTGCCTCATTGGGAAACATCGAGTTGTTCATCACCTTGGCAAGTTAAGTAACACATCCTTCAAAAGTGTGCCTTTTGTTCCTCGAGACAAAAAATACATAACATTGGTAGATGGATTCATCCTCCCACATAGTCATTTTTGTTCCACCATTCAACTAACTCATCTAGTCAATCGACTGACACATGCCTTCAATCGCCACTCTCAAGTTCCCAATCGGTCGACTCATTATCAACATGTAGTATGAATGCCTCACACTAGGGGAGGTGCTCCAAATCAATCATTTATGATTTTAGACATGGCCTACTCAAGAAGCAAAATCACTCATCTCTAGGATGAGCAAGTAAAAGGAAATAGAGAAGAAGTTGTCCCCACCCTCTCTAGGTCCCAATCTGTCTATCCAACTATAAAGGGGGGTGTCTAAATCAGGGAGATGTGAGTTGAAGATGAATGGAGATGCCTCACACTATGGGGGATATGAATCCCTATCTGATGAATCTACAAGACTTGACACTAAGGAATGTGAATAGACAATTAAAGAAATTTATGTAGAAATGTTGGCAGTGGTTCTTTCTTATATGAAATCACCAAAATTGTCATTTAGTGCTCCCAAGGCCACACTATAAGATTTCCCACTTGCTCATCAATCTGAAATCACCCCCAAGTAAACAAGTATAAGCCAATAGTCACCTTTAAGGAAAAGAAAATGTACAAGAAGAGTGTTGGGTGCAACTCCTGAGGTGGGCATGCCCAAATATGCTTCAAAGGATATAGCCTTGTATCAAGCACATACCTTCCAAGATACATATCTTAAAATACTTATTATAGATGTCAACAAGGATTAGATCGATAAATGCAATAGTGATAACCCAACCACTACAATGAAAAGTTCAATGCTAGAAACTTCTAGGTAGATTTTTATGGTCTAATTCCTTCTTTCTCAAGTGAGGTGAAGGAGTCTTACACCCAAAAACCTATCATGTGTAATATTCACCGCATTCTTTCTTGTGTGATCTTTAGTAGGGTGATACCCAAGATGTTGTGGCATACACTGATCTCTAATGTCATTGGAGAATCATGAATGAATAGCCATTCAATTAGGGGAGAAAACTGATAGAACATCTTCACTTGGTGGTTACTTGCAACATCATCTTCTTATTTAGACGAGAAGGTTGGTCACTACTATTGTTACTTATTTGGGTTACACATATTCTATATAAGACAATGAATCAAAAACAATCTATTTGATTGACATCATATATCTAAATGCTTCAAAAAATATACTTACATCCCTATAGTAAGGGATTTATTTCTTGTTTTTTAAAGAAAGTCCTTCCCATCTCGTCCTACATACTCATTCTTACATTCTAGTTGCAAACCTAATATACAAGCTCTCCATGTCTACTCACATCTAGTGATATATTTAGAAGCACCCTACATAGATGACACAATACCAATGCTAGCTTACAATCATTGGCGTGCCTCAATGGATTCCAATGTGAAGGAGATCAACCCTTACCCACCATCTACCTGATGTCGCACCAGGAAACATATTCAATGGAACAACACCTAATGGTCCCTTTGACCTCACTGACCTTCACCAACAACCAACGCACCTTGATATTAGTGAGACCTGAATGGAGCAGGAATAACAGCCTGGTGACCAGCACAACCACATGTACATGATGCAATAACATGTCGACCAAGGTGACTATGGATACACACAAATGGGCTATAACATCTAAATAGTTGCTCAAACCTACACCCTACCCACTTCTTAATAATAAGGGAAATAGTATGTTCAGCCACCATGACAAGCCGTCGTTTAATAGTCATCATGGGGCCATGATTCATTTCATACATGGTTCTACCCACAAAAACCCCCTTTACAACAACTACATGAAACCCCATGCACTGAGTCAGTATGGTGGATGGTGGACTTTCTAGCCATCTTTCTCCCTTCCATTCTAAATTTAGTGTATTCTATTTCTAAAGGATGAGTAAATTTATAAATTCTAGGTGTGGATGGTGGATGGTACATACCTATTTCACCGATGTTATCTCCATTTTTATACCTTTTTTAGGATTTGTGTGTCTTAATCATACATACATGTCATTGTTTTATTTTTTCTACATAATTATAAATGTTTTCATAATCAGAACTACATGTAATCATCCATTATCTAGTCATCTTAGATTCATTTTCATGTTAAATTTGAAACATTAGCATCCATTTAATCATGCAACCCTCCTTAACAGTGCAATCATTATGTATCTTAATCTTTAAGTATTACCATAGCTAGAACACATTTTGTCACCAAGGACCTCAATCTTATCATTCCTTAGAAATGATGGCTGGTTGTGTAGGACTGGACAAAATCAAATGCAATGTGTCTTTTACTGACTAGCCTTACCCATGGATATGTCTCTTATCTTTAATGTCATGGGGTATGATTGAATTGATGTTATGATTGTCCCATGCGTTGAATTGTTGAAATGAGATGTACAAGACCAAATCCCTTCAACATTTATTCCATCATCTTCTAGCTATCATCTTCCAAAAAACAAATAGAAAGTTATAAGCAGTGTCAAACCCAAAGTTCTAGGTGGCACACCCCACTCTCTCTACTTATTTTATACCCCTTGTATGTAATAGGTTTGTACTACCAAATAAGAAAATTTTCCAATGTGCACATAAAATAAAATATGTGCAATATTTTACACTAATAAAATTCAATCTTGAGTTGAATAGAGGAGATATATACAACCTTCCTTCCATATCCCCATTCACTCCAATTTCCTCCCAGAGGCACTGCATATAACCCAAAGTACCATTTTGCAGACTAGTGCTCTTCTTGTGAAAATCTCATAGAATTATGTAGAATCATATGAAAATTTGATAATTTCATACCTTTGTTTACAATTTTTTGACATAGATGCAGAGATTGTGATGCAAAATTGGGAATGAGACTAGCAAAAGTTATGTTATGTGATTCAAGAAATATGGTTGCTTGGCGATGTTTGGTAGTGAGGGTGAAAATGATATTGAGAGAGAGATTGATAGTATGTTAGTATTATTTGACATTCTATTTATGATTTTATTTTATTTGGGGGAAAGACATATAAAAAATTGAGGTTAATTGACAAATGCATACCATCTCATTTTTGTTGCATATTTTTGAAGTATATTCATTCAATTTTATGTCCTAATTGCCTTAACATTACATATAGCCTTAAATTTTCTTTTGTTCTTATTTTACATTTTTATAGTAAATTCTCAAACCTTTTTAGAGGCAAACGTAAAAGATAATTCAAAGTCATTCCCATGATGCTCCGAGTCTATTTCCCCCATATCCAACCATTGGTAAGTGATTAGGGTTGAAATAGAAGTAATATATCACAGTGAAAGCCTATTTAGATGATTGGCACTCCCAGCCATTCAATTGGTTTGAAGTAGAAGAAGGGAGAGTTGATCACCAAATGAGTCAATCATTTAGATCCACTAGTTGGTCGGTTTCCAACTAATAGGAAATCAACATATATGATCACTAACCCTAACACTATGTGAGTCACCAGACTCATGTGTGAGTCACTCGACTAATCAGTGAGGTTTCTTCTCCAAGCCAAGGCCATTTGCCTAATTTTCCAATCGAGTCAATCGACCAGAGTTTCTTCATATGTATTTAATAGATAATGAGTCTCTCAATTTGCTCCTTGAGTTGACTAATTCTTCCCTTCTATATTAGAGACAAGGTGCCTCGAGTGAGCCACCCGACCTACACACCAGTCAGCCACCTGGGGGTCCGAACTGATTAAGGCATAAGTGGCTAGTCACATGACTGGCATATTTCCAAGAGACAAAAAAATATTGTTGTTGGGACATTAATCAATGAATTTTGTGGGCCTGTGGCACTCTAAATACAATTTGAATCTGTATGACAAGGCTTTGACTCGCTAGCACCTAATCATAAGTTTTTCCAATTAGAACAACATAACATAAACAAGAATCATCATGTCTCAAAGCCACGTCAATTTGTTGTATTGGCATAGGTGTTGACCTACTTGCTGAAGATTGCAGCTATTCCAATCCCTGCCTATTGTGACATAGCTTCTTCTCTTCTTTCATGTTCATGTGTATGTTCATTTTCTATGAGTGAGTAGTTCCCTCACTAGGGAACATGAATTATCCTCATTACGCATACATAGTACCACACATCATTAATTTCCATTGTTTTAGATATATGACTTTTTCACTCATTTTTTATGTTCTTTTTATATTGATCACCCTATATGTATGTCCATTATAATCCTTCTAATCCTAGATAGAGATACCATGAAATTTGGGATTAGCATATCAGATGACAAACATTGTATCCAAGATACAATTACATAAGAGTGTACACTAGGGCAATGGGTAAGTGATTCATAGGTACTAAGACCTCAAGCCTACAAGAAAACCTATCCCCAATGAAGTTTGTGCTTTGAAAGGACAAAAATTCACTTGACCCCTAACTAAATAGCCGAAATGATGAGAAATGTGATGTGTGGGATAGAGTGTGTAGGTTGTTGTGGTGAAACGTATTCCACCCCAATGATTTTAATATTTGATTTTGTCAATCAATATAGAATTTTTCAATTTCTTTACAATTTAGTTTGAACAAACTGATGAACATTTGTTTAAAATTTTGATCTCAATTAAGTTGAATCAAAAAATTTCTTAAAAAGGTTGTCTCTAGGGTTAGACCATGACATTGTAATGCAATAATATTTGTCCGCTTGTGGGTGATTATTATTACATGTACAGTAGATAAAAATCCAAAGATTATTCACAAGGGGAATTTTTTGTGTTTAATCATACACATAAACCATATTGAAATGACCTCTCCAACAATAAATGAAGTGAAATAAATATCTAAAAGTAAACATCCTAAACTAAAATTAACTTAGATAAAATCTAAATTATGGGGACAACTACCAAAAAGGCCCTCATGTTATAGTCTAGAGCCAGACTCTTCATGTTCTTCATGTACTAGAAGAGGAGGGATATGGCCCCTTGGATTGGATATTGACTGGCTAGAGTCTGGCTCCAAGTTGAGCCTTTAATGTGGTTGAAGATGGTTGTTGTGCAATCTAGTTCTTCACAACTCTTGAATGATTCTCTATAGAATAAATCTTGTTTTAAAACTACTACATTCTATCCTTTGTCACTTGCTCTTGTAAAGGAAGGTCTTCATACTTCTTGAGCTGGGGGGAATCAAAGGTTTCAATGAACAATTCTAGTTCATTACTCCATTGAGCTTGTGATTGCTCTCAAATGTAGGTAAAAAGTGAAATTAGAATTTGTTAGTTAAAATGGATCAAAATTTGAATTTTTACCTGACTCCAAGAGACTTATGCAGTAAGGAGTCTATTGTAGTAAATGAAGATGATCACAAAGATTAGGTTAGAAACTATGTAACAAATTGGGAACCTTATCTTAGCTTAGTTGAAACAAAAGTTTGAATTGAGTGTTCCAATGAGGAATGAAGTATTTGGATAAAAATAAGAAACCTAAATCATGAAATTTAAAGAATTTAATTATGATAAAAAGAAACTTGGACTAGGTTTCACCATTCAATAAGATTCTCAACTTTGCAACATTCCCTTATATTTTATATATTCCAAAATATTATTTTTTTCAAACAGTCATCAATGATATCTAACACCTTCCTTCTCTTGAGATTAGGGTAGATTTTTATCAAAAGGTGCCTCTCTCTCAAGATGGTAACCAAAAGATCAACAATAAGCATATAAATATTGTTTTCGTGGTCCCTCACTCGTGTGTCTTCTCACTATTCCAAACTCTAGATCTTACTAAACTCATTCCTTCAAACTTGTTCAAATCAAACATCACCATAAGGTAGCTAATCAAACAAACGATGCAATAAAGTAAGAGTAATGAAACAAAACTTTCAAGAATATATGTATTGAACTGAACAAGAAAGATTACATTGTTGGGAGGGGCACATGGCTACTCTAAACCCAATTTATGGAGTTTAGCCACTCATGATGAAAGTAGACAATATCAAACTACAAATTGGCATGGATGTTTCCCTCAAGAATAACAAATGAAAGGACAAGATTGAAGAAGGAGATCGATTAGAAGGGCTAAAACCTTATATCTACCCACCTTTTATCTTTGAAATCTGATTCTTGAGTTTGATCAAGCTTCCAGGTCGATCATTCTAATCAATCCACATGCAATTCAATCATCCTCACCCTTAGACAAGTTACTTAGAAATTGCTTCTTCAATCTAGCTAGTGTTTGACTTGGTGGATAAGGGTGACCTAAAATGAAAGTAAGGTCAATCACTCTCAAGATTGATCAGTATAAATCTGGTATTTGACTTCTAGAGCAATGTTTTGGCCTTTTTGCATAAGACAAGATATCTTAAAATTTAGGCCAGAATGTCCTATTTATAGATATGGCTTGGGTTGTGTCAATCTCTTATTGGTCCACATGGTAGTCAGTACTTGACCACTTGGTCATTGAGCTCCCGGCTCAATAATCTTGGGTGAATGGGTTTTATGTGGTCATCAAGTGTAATACTTGTAATTTCTTAACTTTAGTAGGCTATCAAGCTCTTGTACTTAAGGGTGCTTGCTGTCGTAACTGATAAAATAGTTTGATTGGTAGATTTAATCAAGATTCTTTGTAGGTCTTTCCAGGAGCTCAGTCACATGATGTTGGATCTAGTGCTTCGCTCTGGTCAACTTTTGGTTGATTGATTACTTCATGCAGTATCTCGATAGGTTTTGCTACCTTCTTTATTGAATGGGCTTGGAGCTCATTGTTCTTCTTAACTATTGAGATCGGTTGTCTTGGATCTTGATCAGAATTGATCAAGCTTCATCTTTTGGTTCAATCTCCTATATTTTCATAGATAGGTCAATTAGAAGGCTAGTTTGATAATTGTGCCTTAAATGAATGGATTCATACCTATTTATGAGCATATTCATATTAATTCCTACAAGAAGGATAATAAAATGTTCACAAAGTTGATGTTATCATCTTAATGTAATTTCTTCTATTGAAGTTTCTATTTCCATTCTTATAGAATCTTGGAGGTCCCCTATTGCCTTGTTGGGTATTAAATTGTTTCCTTATTGGTTTTGAATATTGCTGTTGATTTTGAACATTGTTGTTGTTGTGGTAGAAGAAGTTCAAATGGATTTTCCACCTTGGATTATAAGTTTTCAAAAATGGATCATAAGGATGTTTTTTCCATAGTTTCCAACATAATTGCACCATCCTAATATTTCTACTTGGGATGGAATCAAGATGATGAGTTCCCTTCTCCTTCACATGAATCACAAATTTTCATAGCATCATTAACTTGATGAGTTGACAACCTATCTAACTTTTAGGTAATCTCATCCATCTTGGCTATCAGGACTTAATGATATCGACACTATGCCTCCTTCCATGGTTAGATAAACCTTCACATAAATGGGTTCTCTCTTTGAGTCCCATCGATAATGATTTAGGTCCATGTCACAATTACCTGGCATTACTAGTGATTTATGGTTCAACATAATCTTGGTATTGATTATAGTTAGTTCATACTTAACAATATTAATTGAATAAAATATTTTTTTAATTTTGATCAAAATTGTTCTTTCATAATTCACACATATGCATTTTACGTACATTGAGATTTGAGCTTTAATTGATAATGAATACAGTCCACACATGTATGTGGGAAGACCATAAAGGGCATTAAGTAAATAATTAAATTAAAAATTATCAATTGAGAATTTTGTCAAACTTTTGTTATGTAGTTGTAGAGAATTCAATTATAAATCCAACTCAGAAAGAATGAATGCAAATTAAATTCTAATGAGAGAGTTATGATATTTCTTTAGTAATCACATAGAATTGTCATCTGTTGCCAAATGTTATGACCCATCTTCAACTTAGTCGGTAAGATATGGTTACAAAATTTTAATTTAGATTAGTAGTGATATCTAACTAAAAATGCTCCTTTTTAGTTCATTTTTCATATACATGTGATTTACAATAATAAACATGGGTCGTGAGAAAATGTAAAGTTTTACATTATAAATGTTATGTTAGATATTTATTATCTATAAAACATGTCTTATGCATCATAATATTTATCATTTGGGTTTGGAAGAATAAAACCATATTGAAGACTTGATTTACATTTTTTTCTACATGATAGTATAATTTTTATAATGCATGTGAAAATCACATTTGTTGTATTATATGAATCAATAATGTTCCTATATATAAAGGGATTGAATGGCCGGGGTTTGCATATAAAAATGCAAACATGTTGTGGAAGTAATAATTTGTTGGTCTAATATTATTCTAAAAGTGGACAAATAGAATGCAACTATGTGAAATGAATACAATCAAATGAGATTATATAAATATTGAGTATCTATAGCTATAAGGATATTTTTAAATTAGGATATAAAACATAAATTTTGCATAGTATCGCTAGAAAAAATACAAAAAAAATTGTTCATCCAAGACTAAAAGAGAAGTCGCAATGGTGACAAGAAACAACATGCCTGTCAGTCAAATTAGATTTTGTCAGAGAAAACCTAGGATATACATATTTCACCAATGTGTTCACTACTACCTCTACCATATTTTGAACCATCATTTTTATCTTCGCAAATGATTTGGGGGCTATTTGAGAAGGTTTAACAAAAAGGGGAAGAATAACTCTCATTTGATCAGCTTAGAGACTTTCTTTTATTTTATTTCTTCCTTCTCTAAGTCTGAATTTGTGTGGAGAATCACCATATATCTTTCATTTCCCCCTCCTTTTTTCCTTTATCTTCTTGGATTAGTTCATCACATGTTTCTTAATTTGAGCTCAATATACTCTCCAAAAATTTTGAGCATTCTAAGTTTGGGTGAGTGATTAATTCAAATCTATAGTTTCTTGAACTAGTTAGTTTATTTTTTCCCAAAAATCTCATTTTCTTCCTTGACTTCAGTTTTGAAATTTATTGTTCATATATACTTTTACTAGACATGTCACTCTCAGATTCAAATTAAGTGCAATTGATGAATGCAAGATGAAATAAATATGGAGAACTACATCTGTTGAATTTTCAATAAATTTAGATAATTATTTTGAATTTTTGTAGAAATAGAATGTTTGGTTGTTTCTGGTGTTTTCAAACACAGTGTTGTAAATTATTAAGAAAGATGTGTCAATGTGTTTTACCATTAGAATTCATCTTGAATGTCATTTTTTATGGTGGATGTCAAGGAGAAGATAGTACAACAAAATAGTCCCTTGAATACTTTAGAACTCTTCCTCAGAAGTTGGTACTAGAAACAGTGAAACATGTGATTGATAGAAAAGTAGAAAAGTATTAACTAGAACGTGACCTCATTGTAGGGAACAAGTAGCTCCATTTTTCCTTAAGAGTAGAGAGTACCTGCATATAGAGGCTATATTGGTGGTACTAGTTTTAGTTCAATATAGTTTCTTTGCTCTATTTTGCATGTTAGCCCTACTAGAACCATATTATGTTGAGTTGAGGATTTTTAAATTAAAGGCACCCCTTTTGAGGACCCAGAAAAAGGGCCCACAGTTTAGAGACATTGTTTAGCCGTTGTTAGTCCAGACATGAGAACCTCACTACAGAGCGAGGTAGTTAGTAGTAGTCTTAAGGTCATGGGTTTACCTTAAGACTTGTATGGTCAGTTAAATAGTAGTGGGTTTTGCTGGGATGGTACAATTCAAGTGATTTTTTGGTCAAAGTTACAAGTGAATAAAGAACTAGTAGTAAGTGTTGTACAATATTCTTTCTATCAGATCATGTTTGTATTTAAATTTTTTTTATTAAGAGATCATGATATTTTTTTATGTGATGTTATCTACTTAATTGAACTTTTAATTCTAGATTTTACATGCACCTTTAATGCTTATCACTCTGCTTTGTGAAATAACTTACAAACCTACATTGTTAAATATATTTAATTAACAAAATTTAGTGGCATTAATCCTGCCTTTGAATTACTCATTCACTGGGCATGTAGCTCATCGCTCTATATACAACATTTTTATGGCGTGGCAAGGAATTAGAACCACCATTAGACAAAGAAGCATATCTATCATAGTCTTAATAGGTAGTGTGTTTAGTAATAGTCTTAGTATTTGTGGTAGTAAATAGTAGATAGCGTCAATCTCTTAGTTTACTTGGGGTTCTAAGCATTTATGAAAATGGTGTATTAATGCAAACTTGTGATAATATAGGTGAACTAGTTATTGTTTATCGTAAGAAACTAATTGCATGCATTTTCGTCTTATATTTTTATGTTTATTCTATTTAATATCAAAAAAGACTTGTAGGATTGATTTGTGTATTTTAATCAAGTTTGGATCAACTTAAATCTTACATGATTTTGATCTGATTTTAGTTTAAGCAAAGCAAAAATCATGTGGTTTTCATTGTGGGTTTAGTATTAGTGCCACATGTAAATAGTATGAATCTTGGGGTTTATGGGAACCACAAGGTTTGGCTATCGCACCAATTGATGGGTCATCCACTAATGTGGTTGTCAACCGATGGACAACCAACTGACATGCTATCGACCTACATGCCTTCAACCAATGGGCCACTAACTGAATGGCTGCTAACCAATAGAAATGAGTTGTGGCCACCTCCCAATATAACCAATCACGGACATGGTCATAACTTTTGATATACATAACAAATTCAAAGATATTTGTTTCATTGGATTGTATTTCAAGTTGCCATACAAGCATAACCATAAACCGTATAAAAGGAGAACAAAAAGGAAATTTTTCGGGCCACTTTATTGAAGGACATGAAGAATATGGGCAAATAGAAGACCTAGGAACAAATTCATCATGGTAAGTTAGTTTGAAACAAACATTCCTTCTGTTTTACTCTTATCTTAAAGTCATTGGAAGTTTTTTTCCCTCTCTTCTTCATCTTTTTCTTGTATATGCTATGTTGGGAACAACAGACCTAACATCAGGTTGTTTGAAGGTGGTTTTGGAGATTTTAGCTCGAATCCAAATTGAGTAGCCCCAAATTTAGGCATGCCATGCCTAGATTCAAGATTAGTGAGTGGATAACCACTCTTAAACCCGAACTTTATAGAAATCAAGCCAAAATTCATAAAGAGCATGTACTACCTTGTATGTTGATGCTGGATTTTATTTAGCGAGTCTAAACATGATATTTCAGTTGACAAGTTCTCAGTTTAGCTTATATTTGATGTCTTATTTATGCATTCAACACTAGAATAAATGATTTGTGTATTACAATGTGTAGTTAGAGTCATTAGAGTCCCGAGTTTTCCCTAATTTTTACAATAATGAATCTTATTTAAGAATCTCTAATCTAGTTTACGATTGTTATTAAAATGTTGCCTAAGAAGTTAGTTAAGTATTTTATTTTAATATTTATCAACATGCCCAACTTATCAATTAAAGTATTTTACTTTATCAAATCTAGAGATTTAGATTAGGTTCAATGTTTAGAAAGAGAAAATAGAAGTCTCAAGTTCATAGTTAAGATAAGAACGATAGAGTAGTAAATCTATCAGTTGAACTAAAGAATCAAGTAGATATTATATGCAATGGACACCATAAAATCATTTATAGAGTTCTACACCATGGAGGAGGAAATGTATCTACTTATTTACACCATAGAAGTATGGGGGAGTAAGCCTAGTGAGGGTAGTCTCCTTAAGATAGTGAGATACCTAACATCAACCAGAGATTCTGGTGGTTTCCAATATATTTCAATTATTTTAAATACTTCATAATGAGTTAAATCTTATGGAACTACTAGTGCAAGTAGTTAAGCCAAGAGCTTTGACTCTCCACCTAAGTACCCAAGATTAGAGGAGGAGCGTAGTTTATCTGATCATATGTTTAGCCGATGAGGCTAAACATGGTGAGCCTTATTGTAGGTCAGGGAGCTAGTTTAATGGACTTAGAGTCATGGATTTACTCTAAGTCTTAGGTGATGAGATAATATCTAGATATGATAGTTTCCTATGTTGTACACTTCATCTGGGTCCAAGGAATAACATAGAAGGAACAAACTATTAATTATTGGATTTAGTTTACTTACCTATTGTAGATACTATCAGAACTACTACCATCTTGGATGGCTTGTAGATCTAGAATGCCATGATTTTTTTAACTTTGTACTTAAATAAAATAACTATATATATGAATTATCTTGGTTTTACTAATGACTTTCACGCACTAAGCTAGTAGCTCATACACTCTATAAAAATACCTTTTCGACACTGATCTAGCTTTGCAGGAGGAGTCAAAAGCTATTGTTTATCAATAGTAGATTAGATTAGGTCTTGAGAGGAATATCTAGTTTAGTTAGATGGTCTTATGCTTCCTATGGTCCTAGGAGTGTGAGAATATGGATTGATAGAAATTTTGTTAATGTTGTACTTGATGTATATTAAAGCCATAGCTTATTTATTTTAGTTGATTATGTTGTAAATATCAAAATCAGTTATGGACCTGTGATGTAATCTTATAAATTCAATGTTACCTATTAAGTTGTAAGATGTTCCATGAGTTCTATATATTAGAAAAGAAAGAAAAAATTTATGGGTGGATTTTTGGTAAGTGATTAAAAGTGGATGGTTAGTTAAATCTCACCTTGATAGTCTTAAACCCTGGTAGTGGATAAGGTCGCACAAAACTCTTGGTATCAAAACTTCAGTTTGGGACATAGGTGGTAAGATACCAATAGGTTTAGGATGTTTTTCTCTTTAAATTGTAATTATCTAACAAATATGTTTCTATGACAGATGTGAAGATGGCAGGAAGAGGATATTATTGGTATGTATGCCCATAGATCTAGTCATATTACAATGGCATATCTTATAAACAATTTCATTAATAATAAAGGGAATATTACAACTTATTATACTTTATTCATTTATGAGATAATTATGAAACTTAATAAATGTCTAAAGAATGATATTACTCAATGGAATATGTCTTCGGTTTGAGGACATGAATGATGAGATCATACGGATGTCAAGAGTGTATACATTCTTGTTATGTCCCTAGTCAGATGTTATTTTGGAAGGCTAACATACAACAATGACACTTAAGACTAGAGTGTTTGTTGGTTGATGATAGAATCTCATTGGTCATGATACATGATATTAATTCAAGCACATAGATGCTTGTTAGAGAATAGTGTATCAGACAGACCCACGTTGAGAGTGACACATGGAAACCATGATTGGTATTCAGAGTCATCTCTCATAGTGATGGTGGTGATTGTAATTCTTAGACCTAAAATCACTACACTCATCACATGTCGTTGGGTGTACTTTGGCATCATCCATTGTGATCAATAAGGGTTGCCATAAATATGGTGCTCAGGTGCACTGTGACACATGGGGATGACTGTGAGTGATGTAGATGGGATTTATCCCTCCTACAGGAGTTTGATATCCTATCCACTTTATAAGAGAGACTGAGAAATGCATGGCCATGCTGGTGTGAGTCAATATGTGATATTTAATTACACATATGTTAGACAGTCTACTCTAGTTCAAGGAACATGGATTGAATGTTGAAGAAGATGATGTTTCCATGCCTCAAGATCAATCTGGGTATCAGAGACAAAGGAACTATACAATCACTATAACACCAATTATAGATTGTAGGTTAAGTTGTTCTCCAACTACTCCAACTTCTCCAACTACTTGGGTAGAAATGAAGTCTTTCTAGATGCCAATATTTGCTTGTGAAATTATAATATGATTATGCATAACAATGTCAATGTAAGTTGGAGTCTACCATTTCACACACATAGGATGTTATTGGAATATGAGTATAATTGTGGATATGATTGTAAATGTTCTTAATCAAGTTAATTACTATAATGTTTAGGTAATATATTAGATTAATATGGAATCTAATATGAGTTAATTGATTAAAGTGTTTAAGCCAATTAATTAGATTCCTTTGTTAAGTTGTTTGCTTATCCTGAGCCATTGACTAGATCCAGATGAAAAAATATTGGTAATTATTTAATATGATTAATGGGATAATTAATTGTTTCCATAATATTTTTAATAGTCTACGAGCGGATCATTTTGAGTGAACCCGCAGCCTTTTGTTTCCCTAGGGTTTTTGGGGAACCTTGCTTCCTTTTGTATTCTATTTATAGGGACATGATGGGTGACTTTTAAAGGAGAGGTGCTTAGACACACACTTGTATGTGAACCTTCCGTCATCATCCCCAAGCAGAGAGAGAAGGAGAGAACCCAACTCTAGTACGTTGTCAAACAAAAGGCTACTCCTTCCCGTCAGCTTAAGAAGTGCAATGTGGATTTCCACTCCTTCCACGTGGATGAAGTAGAGACACAGACAATGAGTTGCCTGCGTTCATAGGATGGTTGAGGATCGTTTGTGCACGCTAGGAGTGACGCACATCACCGCGCCAAGATACCTCGCTGGACTTACTCCGAGATAAGGTATATCCCTACACCCTCTTTCTGAATATTCTATTATCGATGAGATCTGCTAGTAGGGTATGTGGAGAATAGTATATTGCTTCTGATGCACTTTTCGCCTCCACAAAATCAAACAATGCTATCAAAGTTGCGTCAATCTATGACATATTTGGATTTAATTTGATATGATCAGAATTTCCATATACTATTTTCTAATGTTGGATGCGATGTGAAATTAAATTTGTTAATGTACATATCTGAACTAAATATACATACATTGTAGACTAGTGTTTTTGGCCTGTAGGATAGGGTCGACTACAAAAAATTTTATTTTTCTTAATAGACAAAAGTAAAATTTTGCATAGACCTTTTCGCTGATCGAGCTGCGAGACACCTATTTACCCCACCTAGTCTGTATGGGTGTCAAAAAAAATGTTTAATGAGGATTGTCCCACATTAAAAGGACTACAATCTTTATATATATATATATATATATATATCTATGTGTGTGTGTGTGTGTATAGATATACCTATAAAATCATACATGTCCTCATTGAAAAATTCTTGTGTGGTGAATGCATGCATGGTTATGGCCTAGGACACCTTTTGTAAATGATGTAACTACTTGTGCTTTGATTCTTTATAAATATCTAGCTTGGATGTAACTACTTGTGCTTTGATTCTTTATATAAATATCTAGCTTGGATGTCGAGCGTCAACTCTTAACTCCAAGTATAATTAATTCTACTCCCTCTAAACTGCCCTCGAATGTAACTCGAGGTTCTCCTTTTACATAATGTAATAAAGATATGAATAGATTTATCTTTGGAAGACTTGTTGAGAAGAGGCTACTTGAAGATCCAACTCCAAGGAGCGTCCAAAGAGAGGCAACTTGAAGATCTAAGACCAAGGAGCGTCCATGAAGTTGTTCATCTTGACTATGATCAAATGTAGGTTCATGTGATCTTTATAGGTCATCGTTGCATGAGATGTGAAACACCATAGGTGGGTAGTATTCCTTCCTAGTTCCAAAGGATTACAATAGTATGACCATTACCAATGCTTTTGTGTTTGTAGATTGCATGTTTGTGGTTTGTGATAGTATGTTTATGATACATATTATAAGTATGGTGTTTGGATATATATATATATATATATATATATATATATATATATAATCCCTCAAATAAAATATTATATCTTAGATGCTTTCGTGTAAGTGTGATGGTAGATATACACATCTGCCAAAGAAGGGTGTATATTCTATCATGTTGGCTTTTGTTCCAGGCTTAACTAGGTGATTTTAATGAGATTAAGTACCTAGAAGCATAGAGCCGGAATATGGAAAAGAGTTATGTATACCATCTATCAAGAGTTGTGTATGATGTACTTGGTAAATGTTACCTACCTAAGTAGTCATGTTGTGGGTGAGCAGCCAAAGGTGACTCATTATATGATCAAATATGGATCTTGGCTCACTAGATCATTGTATGATGCAATCTTCCAAATTAATAAGTGAGGGTTATTTATTTGAACAAAAGAGAGAGAGAGAGAGATAATGTAAGGCCCCTGAACTTGCTTAATGATTTGAATGAGATTAATTATCTTAATTGAATTCTTATAACAAAAATATAACCTTTTGTTATGTTTTGAAATCATAAGACAAGCTTAATTTTCAAATTTGGTCCAATTTGGACATTATTTGAGCAAGTTATGCAATTTTTTGTACATTTTGGACTTTTCACCAATTTCCCAATTGAGGGGTTTTCTTTGCAATTTGTCACATATTTATGTTCTTTAGATGTTATATTATCATTCTTGAGATTTTTGAGCCATGTTTCTCCTAGTTGAGCCATGGTTTGAAGGTGTTTTCCTCAAGGGTATTTTAGGGTTTACCCCTTCATGGATGAGCTACCTTTAGTAGCTACCAACTAATGAATTATGTGATTGGCTGGGAACTTCGAAAAAGGAAAGCTAAGCAGGTGAATATGAACGGTGGGGGATATTCTTGTGTGTGTGCTTGTATATTCTTAATAATTTAAGGCCATAGACACATGGGGAAGCTACTTTTACACCTCATGCTTGCTTTTATACTTATCCATGGGCTATATTTACCTCTTCTTTGCCCAAGTTCAAAACTATGCTTGCTTTCTCTTTCCTATAACCTGGAGCAACGAATCCACTCTGTTTTTCTGTGGAACCAAGTGCTCTAAGGTAGAAGCCAACCTCTTTTTGGAGAAGAAGGTCTCCTAGAGCTCCATCTAGCCCTACCTAGGGTTTCCAAGGTCACCTTCTAGGGAATTCGACCAAGGAAAGTTGTTTTATTCCTTTCTTCTCCATTTCGTTTTCTCTTTTACTTCTTTAGACCTTCCTCCAAGTCGGAACCTTGTTGTTTCATGGTGAAAGTGGCTTTAGAACTCAAAAATCTATCCTTCTTTTTTCTTTTTCTAGGATTTTGCTTGTTTGTGGAGAGAAGTACCTATTTGGCCAAGTTTAGATATGAATCCAAGCTTTTCTTGCCCCATTTTCCCAATATTCTTTCTGTTTGGGATCTGACCTACTCTATGGAGGTGAGTTATATAACATTCTTCACTTATATTGCTTACTAGAATCTTGTTAGTTCATGTTTATGCTTTAATGTGATTACCTAAGCATAAAGAAACCATGTTTGTTTACAATTACGAATTTTTGTGGTGTTCCCTATTTTATTTCAGTTCTATATGAACTTTTAAACATGTGTATGACCTTTCTAAGGTTTAACATGTCCTGGGATAGGTTGATAGCATCAAACTATGGTGTTAAGCACAAAATAGTTGATGGTTCAAATTAGGGTTTTCAAGCTATTTCCTTCCCTATCACACCACCGATGGTCATACCATTCAATAGCCAATGGTGTTGCTATCTTGGAAACTTATGTTCATGATCAAGGGTGTGAAATTTATGGTGAAAACCTATGGCCACCCCCTTAGGTCAGGTTTTGGTTCAATTAGACGTTTAATTATCACCCACTAAGTATTCTAATGATGTTATCAATCGATGATGACATTGGCTTAATATTTGATGGTGTTAACTGAATGTATTACTGATCTAACAACCAATGGTGACCTAATGATCACAATTAATGGTGGATTAGGTCATTAACAATGGTGACCTAATGATCACAATTAATGGTGTTATAGATTTGACTAAACCTTGAACCAATGGTTCCTTAGTTCAATTGATCTAATGGTTAGACCTATACTTCAATTGATAACCTTGAACAATGAACCTGATCCAATGAATAATATTGGATGCTTCAACATCCAATAGTTTAGAATAAATCACATGGTATTATATGTGGGTCCAAGTGATGATAATTCGATGGTCCAATGCCATTAATTTTTAGTCTTACCTTTGCCATCGTATAGTTATATTTGATAAATCACTATAATAAGCAGATGCATAACTCCCATGTGATATAGCTTGTTATACCTAACATTAATGTAATTATATGGTGTTGATGGGTTATAATCATACCTCTTGAATGATTAAGGTGATTTATCCTCTTCTTGTGTTGAAACCACAATGTAGTACTATTTGAATATCATATTGCCTTACCATGTTAATATCTATGGACACATATGAGCTAATGATCTTTTGAGCCTTATTTAGGACATGGAATGATGATGATAACCTTACTATGAATAATATGATGGTCTTAACTACCTTTGGGCATGTTTGAATCCATGATTGAGGTGAAATTCTCTTCATGTTCCAATAAGGGTTAAAACTCTGGAATTTGTGATAAGATATTGGTATCTTGTAAAAGTATGATGATAAGTGTGGTCCATTAATTTGCAATGAAAAATAGCATGTGGTAATGTGATTAAGATTTATATCTCAAATATTTCATATCTTTTGAAGTCTTTATACATATACTCTTGTTAGAAAATAATTAGGGTTTGAATGTCCATTTGTATGATTTAGCCTTAATTCACCCAATTGACATAACTAATTATGTGAAACTCTAATCATGTAGTTCCATGTGCCATAGATCTATCTGAGTGTCAAAAATTTCTAGATAGTGAAATGAGTATGTCTAAGGGATACTCAAAGTGCATACTAATGAGTATGAGGGGTGCTTGTCATCCTGAATTCAAGTGTTAGGGAGGATGACAGTGGTCATACCTAGCCCTTAGTTTGAGAACGGCTGTTGTCGTGTCTCGGTGATTTATATATATATATATATATATATATATATATATATATATATATATATATGATGAGATTCGAGGACAATTGTGGTTGTACCTCGGATGGTAGGGTATGCGTACCCACCTATTTTCACTAGTGTTGTGACCTATACCAAGGACGGACTAGGCTGTTAGCAGCTTGACCTTATGTGTCGCTGTGGCGGGCCCATACTGACTGGGGCGGAGAAGATCTTAGGAGTCTGACTCTTCCTAGATCTTGTATGGCACAGAGTTCGACTTAGTAGTGGTCAGTTGGGATTTGAGTGGTATTTCTCAAATCTCTCAGGGCAATATAATAAAAGAAGTGATACCAGCCGTGTAGTATAATTGCTAGGGTTTAATACATATCAAATTGTTTGACTAACCCTTATCTTGTCTTTACACTACATAGTTCTTACATGATGCCGATTTATGAAAATTGTGCAATTCTACTTGATGTTGCAACTTATTTTCTTAACTACTTAGTATGCTTAAACTATTCAATCTATTCATATTTCTTATTCAATACCCTAATTTCTCAATGTATTTACTGTTAATTAATATGTTATAATCAATATATGTTGGAGATATTTATATCTCTCACTGGGACTGGGTCTCACCTATGGGTCACCACAATTTTTTAGGTGGTCACAGGCAACGAGGTCGAGGTCGTGCTGTGGAAGAGAACCAATCTGGTGATTAATAGATTCAGAATGTTGGTTAGTTGTAGATGTTAGTAGTAGAGTCCTAGTGTCATCCATGTACTCTCAGGTCTGGGTATGGGATGTGTTTTCTAGATGATATACTCGTATCGACACGAGATTTTGGTAGTGTGCCAATGTTTGTAAATATATGACATGTAAAAGTGAAATATCTTTTGTATGTAGGATGTGACTGAGGCATTTGGACCCATATGTAAATACTTGTTGCAGTATATGAGAATGTAATGATGAACCTTTTCTAAATGTTATAGAGTTTATTTACATTGTTGGAATTGGTTTTAATTATCTCACATTTTTTACTATGTGATTAATTAGTAGATGATCGTGTTTTGTATTTTGAGCAATCTCATTTAGCGTGATGAGGTGTCACAGTTAAGTTGGTATCAGAACTCTAGGTTTACTGAGTCTATAGGGACAAAGGACTTTGGTTTGAGTATGATCTTATGTATCCAACATATATGATCATAGTTTATGCTTATGTAGATATGTCTGGAGGACATTAAGAACATGTTGAGAGTAGCTATGTAGCACTAGGAGGAGGTATTGGGAGGCAGGCATGCAATGAGAGAGTGCCAGAAGTAGGGCTAGAGCAGCCCATAATGCCTCATCTAGACCAAACAATGATGGCCAATCCTGAGTTTCAGCATATGTTTAGACAGATGATGGCCACAATTACACATATTGCTGATAGAGAACTAGCACCTCAAGCTAGGGCGGCCACCTCTAATGTGGTCCCAAGGTGTCGGGAAGACATTTGAACGTCTTAGACGTGTTGGGGCGATTGAATATGCAGGTACTTCTAATCTAGAAGACATTGACATGTGGTTGACTGAGTTGGAAAAGGCATTCAAAATCCTAAACATCGCTGAAGAAGACACAGTTAAGCATGCAGTATACTTGTTGAAGGGTAGTGTTGGCCATTAGTGGGCCATATAAGAGGAGAAAAGGCTAGGAGTTGTGATAGGATGGGAGGATTTTTGGAGGGAATTTTTTAGCCGATATTTTCCAGAGACCTACCTAGATGAGAAAATTTCTCATTTTATGAAGATTCATCAGGGAGCTACGACTATCAATGAGTATGAATCAAAGTTTATGGAACTTTTAAGGTTCTGCCCACACATGGTAGAAATAGACAAGGAAAGGATCCAGAGATTAGAAGGGTCTGAGTTCTGAGTTGACTACTACAACATCAGCCTTGGAAAATAGGAAAAGGTTTTCCACCTTTATGGAATTGGTTAGGAGGATTGAGAGATCTTCCATAGACAAGTGTGAAGCTAATGCTAAGAAGCAACCTATGGAGTTTCAAGGGCAATCATCTGGAGTCTTTAAGAAGCCAAGGCTTTTCCCACCACCATCGCAACCAAGGTCAACCTTCACTGAACCAAGATCACATGCACCGTCATAGTGGACCCTGAGTAGGGGTAGATGTCACAATTTTCTACCAATAGGAGCTTGCAGTTCATCATCAGTCTCAGTTACAGGGTCATTTAGACCACATAGTGATAACTGAGTGTGCCATCAATGTGGGCAGACATGGCATATTAGATGGAATTGCCCTATGAAGGTCGGGGAGGTGACTCAGTAGCCAAGACAGAATCAACAGGGATCACAACAACGATAGTTTGATACTAGTAGTGGAAGAGGACGTGGTCAGGCGCCCCATGCAGGATCCTCCAGACAGGTGAGAAGAGGACGTGGATGACTGTAGGCGACAGCTAAGTTCTATGCCATGACCCAGCCAGAAGCAGTGGTCAATCCATGAGTCATGACAGGTCAGATGGAATTATTTCATTCTAATTTGTCTGGTTCTTATTTTGTATCTTTGTTAGTAGATCTGAGTGTGACTCACTCTTTTATCACCAGAGAGGTGATAGATAGATGTTATCTACCTATTAGTCTTAGATCTGATAGCCTGTGGCTAGAGACTCCTTTGGCTGATTTTGTCGAGTTGCAGGAAGTGTGCCCTTCTTGTGTTCTTTCTTTTTCTGGACACAACATTCAAGTGGATCTTTTGCCACTTGACATGCATGGTTTTGATGTAATCCTAGGAATGGATTCCTTGGAAAAATACAAGGTAGTCTTGGACTGTAGTACTAAGGTGGTGATGTTCCATGATGGAGATGTATAGTGGATTTTCTAGGGTGATAGGAAGATTCTTCCTACATGGTTGATGTCAGTTATGAAAACTGAGTGGTTGATGAGACAACGATGTGAGGTTTTCTTAGCTCATGTTGTGGATACCAAGTTAGTAGGTGTAGTATCCAGGAGGTACCAATGGTGCAAGAATTTGAGTATGTCTTTCTTGAGGAATTTCCTAGCATTCCCCCTCCTAGAGAGATTGAGTTTGAGATCGATCTTGTTCCTAGAACACAACCCATAGCACATTCAGCATACAGAATAGCACCAATAGAGATGCATGAGTTAAAGATATAGTTACAAGAACTATTAGAGAAGGGTTTTATCAGGCCGATCACTTCCCCTTGGGGTGCTCCTGTGTTGTTTGTTAAAAAGAAGGATGGTTCAATGAGGTTGTCTATAGACTACAGACAATTGAACAAGGTGACAATAACGAATAAGTATTATTTGTCGAGGATTAATGATCTTGTTGATCAGTTGAGAGGTTCCACTGTGCTTTTAAAGATAGACCTAAGGTCAGGTTACCATCAGTTGAGAATTAAGGCTGATGACATACCCAAGTCAGCTTTTAGGACTAGGTATGGTCATTATGAGTTTGTGGTTATGCCATTTGGGCTAACCAATGCACCTGCAGCTTTTATGGATCTAATGAATAGGGTGTTTAGACCTTATCTTGATCATTGTGTGTTCATGTTCATATATGATATCCTGAAATACTCCAAGGATAGTCAAGAACATGAGCAACACCTTCTTCAGGCATTGACTTTGTTGAGGCAGCATCAACTATATGCTAAGTTCAGCAAGTGTGAATTCTAGTTATGTAAAAGTGTCTTTTTTGGTCCATGTTATATCTGCAAAAGGCATTTGTGTTGATCCCAAGAAAGTGGAATATGTACTAGAATGGGAACAACCAAAGACACTGACATAGATCCATAGTTTCCTAGGTCTGGCAGGTTACTACAGGAGGTTCATCAAAGACTTCAGTTCTATAGCATTACCCCTAACTAGGTTAACCAGGAAGGATGTTCCTTTTGCTTGGAATGACAAGTGTCAATGTTCTTTCTAGCTTTTGAAAGAAAATTTGACTAGTGCATTGGTGTTAGTACTGCCAGAGCAAGGAAAATGCTATATTGTCTTTTGTGATGCTTCAAAGAATGGGTTGGGATGCGTGTTGATGCAGGATAAAATTATGATTTCTTTTACTTTGCGACAACTTAAGAGACATGAAGAGAATTACCCAACACATGATCTGGAGATTGTAGCGGTGGTCCATGCCTTCAAAATTTAGAGACACTATCTTTATGGAGAAAAGTGTCAGATCTTCACTGACCACAAGAATCTACAGTATATCTTCTCAAAAAAGGAGTTGAATATGAGGCAGAGGAGATGGATGGAGCTGATTAAGGACTACGATTGCACAATAGACTACCATCATGTAGGGAAAGAAAATGTGTTAGATGATGCATTGAGTTGAAAGTTATCTTCATTATCAATGATAGATAATGCATAATTAAATTTCTTGATGTGCCAAAAGAGAGATATGCTAGTGTCTCTTCGCTAGATGAATGTATAGCTAGAAGTTTTCTTGCTGGTAGGATTATTGGCACAGTTACAACTGAAACCTACCTTGAGACAGTAGATTCATGATGCACAATAGAATAATACTATGATACAGAGTATCTGATCAGGGACTGACAATGAAAAGTATGATGTCCACTACTACAGAAGTGCCTTTTAGTGTCGGTTGTTTAACCCCCTTTGGCGTCGGTTTCGGAATGACGCCTATGTGGGCGCCGCTAAAAGGGTGGACACTTCAGCGTCGGTTAAAAAACCGACGCCTATTTAATATAAAGGCGTCGGTGTTTTATAAAACACCAACGCCAAAAGGGTTCCCGCCACAGAAAACGGCGTCATCTAGGACGCTTTCTGCGTCGGTTATATACTAAAAACCCGACGCAGAAAAGTGTCCTAGATGACTCCCATTTCCTGTAGTGCGAACACTTTTGGCGTCGGTGTTTTATAAAAAACCGACGCTGTAAGTATATGCTGACGGTTATCGGTAAATAACCGACGCCTATATCTATTTTTTTTTTTATAAATCTGTTTGCAGGCCTGCTGTGGCTGGTCAGCAGGATGAGAACCTGCAGTTCAGTTTTCTGAACTGCAGGTTTACGACATCCATTGATATCAGCCTACAAACAGGCCACAAACCTGCAAAATTAACATAAAAAGATTCACACAAGTAGATACATTCAGACATCAATTCAATTGTCACGTTCACACATATAGAATCATTCAAATACATGTTTTAACATTCAGAAACATTCATTTACAAAGTATCATTCATCATCGCTATCAACATCCCAATTATATCTTACAGTTGCCACTGTTTGTACAGCTATTGCCCATTCTTCTCTTACTTCATTTAATGATTCCCTCGTATATGGAGCATGTACATTTTTTAAGCGTTTGCCTATAGTGTGGTCAGTTTTAAACACCTGCAAAGAGAATGATGTATATATATAAGTAATAATATAAAAATAAGATTGATATATTTCATACTAACTAATGAGACTATATATAATACCTCATGTATGGTATCGATGTCCAATGCGGCATGTTTGATAATCATCTGCATAAATCGCATCACATAGTATGCGCATGCCCAGCCATTGTCTTGTGTAGCGCACTATAAATTGAAACATACAAATTAATACAACTAAGCACAATTCACATCAATAATATATACATTGGAGTCGGGGAGTCGGGAAATGTTATTAACTAGTACCAAAAATATAATTGCAAATAATAGAATTTGTAATCTACAAAATAGAATTGCAAATAATAATAACTCACGCATAAATCTTTCCATATCAAGTCTTTCTTCGCCTGAGGAACTTTATGCCAATTATCATATTTAACACCACAATGGCTTCGAGTGACAACCCCAAGATAGTTTATAAAATTATTGCGGTTCACTCCAATTGCATTCCCTCCATTATCAAACTCCACAACCAATTTGGATCCACTGCCACTCAGCGCAAGTAACTTTTTCAACAGAGTGATACCCCTTTTCTTGTTAAGTTTTTGTTGCTGCGCATCAAGTTGCTCAATTGCTTCAGTGGGTAGCTGTGCATCATCAACCTAAAATTTGACAAAAATAAACACACCGAATTAAGCCAATATAGAAATACAGGATATATGACATAACTAGAAGATAATGAATTTTATAGAAATACGGGATATGTTTTTAGAACTTACGTTGGTATCCTCGTCATGCTCGTCATGGACAGCATGCTCATCATGGACTTCATGCTCATCATGGACATCATTCTCATCATGGTGAGCCATCTGAAAATTTCATTAAAAAGGAAAACATTTAGCATTTGTATCAACTAGAATAAGGAAAACATTTAGCATTTGTATAAACATACATGTCTCTAAAATTGTGATCTTTTATCAATTAGCAATCCTTCAATGTACAAGTAATATAAAAAACAATGATTGTTCACATTCTAGGCCAACAAACACATTTCATGTCATTCTTATATATAATAAATGTGTACCACCTATCCCATCCTTGAACACCTAATCTCACTAGTAAGTGTATAATGTGTATTGGGTTTTCAAGAAAATTTCGGCAGCATTTCCCCGCTGTTCTCTAAGTACATATGTACTTAGAGAACAAACGGGGAAATGCTACCAAAATTTTCTCGAAAACTCAATACACATTATACACTTACATCCTAAGTGAGATTAGGTGTTCAAGAACAGTCCCAAACCGGGGACTATCCAAGATTTACTCCTAATGAGTAAATTTTGGACGGGTTTCTAGGCCAACAAACACAATAATAGATATCTACAATGAAGCCGGACTCCATACAAACAGTATATAATTTAGTGATTGTTCATTCTAATTTATATCAATGTACAAGTAATATAAAAAACAATGATTGTTCACATTCTAGGCCAACAAACACATTTCATGTCATTCTTATATATAATAAATGTGTACCACCTATCCCATCCTTGAACACCTAATCTCACTAGTAAGTGTATAATGTGTATTGGGTTTTCAAGAAAATTTCGGCAGCATTTCCCCGCTGTTCTCTAAGTACATATGTACTTAGAGAACAAACGGGGAAATGCTACTGAAATTTTCTCGAAAACCCAATACACATTATACACTTACATCCTAAGTGAGATTAGGTGTTCAAGAACAGTCCCAAACCGGGGACTATCCAAGATTTACTCCTAATGAGCCAATCTTGGACGGGTTTCTAGGCCAACAAATACATGTGTTGTCATTCTTATATATAATAAATGTCTATAAAGTACAGGCAACATGGTTAATCCTAATCAATAGATCATTATTAAATAATAAATCAAGAAATCAATAGTTTCAAACAAAAGGTCTAGGAATCTTTACTAGACATTATATGTATCCCTAATCATCATATTTAACATACTACATTATTATGAACATCCAGATCAGATTAAGATCATACTATGTTATAACCATTGGTTTAATAACCCTATTTCTGCATGTACATGTTTATCAACTTTAAAACCCTATAATTCATGAAATCATTCTAATTCAATTTAATATGTTGGGATCACATAATTATATAATGACATCAGAATATATAGAAGAATCATAATTAACATGATTAACAACATGCTCATCAAACTAGGGTTTTCTTGAATATCATCTAATATTTGTGTACTAGACATTATATTTATCCCTAATCATCATATTTAACATACCATTATTATGAACATCCAGATTAGATTAACTCTAATCAAATACATTACATGCATTTTTATCACAACAATTTGATCGATGCATAAAAAAGCAGAGCAGCTAGCAGCGGGAAGACCAACCTTGTCAGAGGGAAGAAGGCAGAGGCTCCGGTGGCTCTGGCTGGAGAAGTAGCTAGCAGCGACGGCGGTGGAGGAGCAGCTAGCAGCTCCGGTGGCTCTGGCGGTGGTTGCGGCGGCGCGACGACCGTGGAAAAGCACCAGGCGGCGCCGAAGAGTCAGGCGTGGCGGCGGCCTCAGGCGCTTGGAGCAGCAGGGGCAGGCAGCAGGGGCGGGCAGTAGGGGCGGCGGAGAAGGGGGCGCGGAGAAGGAGGAGTGGTGGTGGAGAAGGGGGCTCCGGAGAAGGGGGCGCCGGAGAAGAAATAGCCGGAGAAATGGCACTGGAGAAGAAATCGCCGGAGAGAAATCGCCGGCAGCAGAGAAATAGGGTAATTGCTCGCAATGAAACAGAAGAAAGGGGAAGAGTCGGGCGATCGCGGAGTATAAGTTCCCATATAGCGTCGGTTGTTTGCATCCACCGACGCCTACACATCTTTAGCGTCGGTTGTTTGCAACAACCGACGTCCAATTGGACGATATTTTCATGAAATTGTTTGGCGGGAACAACCTTCCGCGTCGGTTATAAAAGGATAACCGATGCTGAAAGTGACACTTTTTGCGCAAATTTTCATCGCACATAGGCGTCGGTGTATACCTACATGACCGACGCTGACAATGACACTATTTTTTTTTTATCAAAATTTGGATTTCGCGGCTGACTTTCAGCGTCAGTTTGTTATAAACCACCGACGCTGAATACAAAGCGGTACCCGTGTCTGGCTGGTCTTTGAATATAGACGTCGGTTTGCTTAAACAACCGATGCCTAACATATAAGGCGTCGGTTTTCCTTAATAACCGACGCCCAGAAAAGTGACATTGAATGCTATTTCTGTAGTAGTGGTCTTTCATGAGACAGATGATGGTACAGTTTGTTACCATAATAGGATAGTAGTTCCTAATGTTGATGGGTTGAGGAGGATGATACTTGAGGAGGCTCACTCCTCCATGTATGAAATTCATCTTGGAAGCACCAAGTTTTACCAAAACTTGAAAGACATGTATTGGTAGCCAGGTCTAAAGCGTGATGTGGCAGAGTTCATTGCCAAATGTCTAGTTTGTCAGTAGGTAAAGGCTGAGCACCAGAAGCCTACATGGACATTACAACCCTTGCCAATACCACAGTGGAAATGGGATCATATTACTATGAACTTTGTGATTGATCTTCCTAGGATAGCCAAGTGTCATGATTCCATATGGGTGATAACATACATATTGACTAAGTTATCTCATTTTCTTCCAGTTAAGACGATGTTTACAATAGAGAAATTGGCATAAATATATGTTGATGAGATAGTCCGTCTACATGACATTCTAGTGACTATAGTTTCTAACAGAGGTCCACAATTTACAAGTCATTTTTGGGGCATCTGCATTCAGCAATGGGAATACAACTGAGATTCAACATAACTTTTCATCCACAGACCGATGGCCAGTCTGAAAGGACTATTTAGACTTTAGAGGATCTCTTGAGGGTATGTTTGCTGCAACTTCTTGGTATTTGGGATGTAAATCTAACTTTGATAGAGTTTATGTACAACAATATCTATAAAAGAAACATATATATGGCTTCTTATGAGGCTCTATATGGGAGACGATGTCGGTCTCCTCTTTGTTGGTATGAGATAGGTGAATATCAACTTTTGGGTCCTGAGCTAGTACATCAGACTATAGAAAAGATTAAAGTGATACAACAACAGTTGAAAGTAGCCCAGGTCAGGCAAAAATCTTATGCAGATAACCGACTCAGACCACTTGAGTTCCAAGTGGGAGATAGAGTATATATTAAGGTTTCTCCTTGGAAAGGTGTGCTGAGGTTTGGAAAGAAGGGTAAGTTGGCTCCCAGATTTATGGGACCATACCCTGTCCTAGCTCGTGTTGGAAAGGTAGAATATAAGTTGGAGCTACCACTAGAGCTACATAGATTGCATAATATCTTTCACATCTCTATGTTGAGGAAATGTCATCTAGATACTGACCAGACAATCCAACCATTAGAGGTTGAGTTAGATGAGGATGTCTCCTATGTTGAGGGTCCTGTGTTGATCCTAGATAGAAGGGTGAAAATGCTAAAGAGAAAAGATATAATACTATTGAAAGTTTTGTGGAATCATCTTACATAGAGGAATCCACATGGGAACTAGATAATGAGATGCGTAGAAAATACCCATCTCTTTTTGCGTAGGATTTTGGGGGTGAAATCCTTGTTAGGGGTTTATAGTTGTAAGGCCCCTGAACTTGCTTAATGAGTTGAATGAGATTAATTACTATACTTGAATACTTATAACCCTAATATAACCTTTTAATATGTTTTTAAATCATAAGACAAGCTTAAGTTTCAAATTTGGTTTAATTTGGACACTGTTTGAGCAAGTTATGCAATTTTCTGTACATTATGGAATTTTCTACAATTTACCCAATTGAGGGATTTTCTTTGCAATTTTTCACATACATTATGTTACTTAGATGTTATATTATCATTCTTGAGATTTTTTATCCATGGTTCTCTGAGTTGAGCCATTGTTTGAAGGTGTTTTCCTTAAGGGTATTTTAGGGTTTACCCCTTCATGGAGGAGCTACCTTTAGTAGCTACCAACTAATGAATTATGTGATTGGCTGGGAAATTCGACAAAGGAAAGCTAAGTAGGTCAATATGGATGGTGGGGGAGCTGTTTGTGTGTGTTCTTTTATATTCTTAATAATTTAAGGCCATAGACACATGGGGAAGCTACTTTTACACCTCATGCTTGCTTCTATCCTTATCCATGGGCTATATTTACCTCTTCTTTGCCCAAGTTTGAAACTATTCTTGATTTATCTTTCCTATAACCTGGAGAAATAGATCCACTCTATTTTTCTACATAAACAAGTTCTCTAAGGTAGAATACAACCTCTTTTTGGAGAAGAATGTCTCCTAGAGCTCCATCTAGCCCTACCTAGGGTTTCCAAGATCATCTTCTAGGAAATTCGACCAAGGAAAGTTGTTCTCTTCCTTTCTTTTCCATTTCTCTTTCTCTTATCCTTCCTTAGACCTTCCTCCAGGTAAGAACCTTGTTGTTCCATGGTGAAAGCGGCTCTAGAACTCAAAAATCTATCCTTCTTGTTTCTTTTTCTAGGATTTTTCTTGTTTGTGGAGAGAAATATCTATTTGGTCAAGTTCAGATCTGAATCAAAAGTTTTCTTACCCTATTTTCTCGATATTTTTCTATGTGGGATCTTACCTACTCTATAGAGGTGAGTCTTATAACATTCTTCATTTATATTGCTTACTAGAAGCTTGTTAGTTCATGTTTAGGCTTTAATGTGATGATCTAAGCATAAAGAAACCATACTTGTTTAGAATTACGAATTTTTGTGGTGTTCCCTATTTTGTTCCAGCTCTATATGAACTTTCAAACATGTGTATGACCTTTCTAAGATGTAACATGATCTGGGACAGGTTGATAGCATCACCCTATGGTGCTAAGCACAAAATAGTTGATGGTTCAAATTAGGGTTTTCAAGCTATTTCCTTCCCTATCACACCACGGATGGTCATACCATTTAATAGCCAATGGTGTTGCTATCTTGGCAAATGATGTTCGTGATCAAGGGTGTCAAATTTATGGTGACAACGGTCACCCCCTTAGGTCAGGTTTTGGCTGAATTAGATGTTTAATTATCATCCACTAAGTATTCTAATGATGTTATCAATCGATGATGACATTAGCTTAATATTTGATGATGTTAACTGAATGTATTATTGATCTAACAGTCAATGGTGACCTAATGATCACAATTAATGGTGGATGTGGTCATTACCATATATGATGAGTTAAGAATGTAATTTTAGATTTGACTAAACCTTGAACCAATGGTTCCTTGTTTCAATTGATCTAATGCTTAGACCTATACTTCAATTGATAACCTTAAACAATGAACCTGATCCAATGAATAATATTGGATGCTTCCACATCCAATAGATTAGAATAAATCACATGGTATTATATGTGGGTCCTAGAGATGATGATTTGATGGTCCAATTCCATTAATTTTTAGTCTTACCTTTTCCATCATATAGCTATATTTGATAAATCATTATAATAAGTGGATGTGTAACTCCCATGTGATCTGGCTTGTTATACCTAACCTTAATGTAATTATATGATGTTGATTGGTTATAATCAGACCTCTTGAATGATTAAGGTGATTTATACTCTTCTTGTGTTGAAACCACAATGTAGTACTATTTGAATATCATATTTCCTTACCATGTTAATATCTATGGACACATATGTGCTAATGATCTTTTGAGCCTTGTTTAAGGAATGGAATGATGATGATAACCTTACTATGAATAATGTGATGGTCTTAACGAACTTTGGGCATGTTTGAAGACATGATTGAGGTGAAATCCTCTTCATGTTCCAATAAGGGTTAAAACCTGGAATTTGTGATAAGATATTGGTATCTTGTAAAAGTATGATGATAAGTGGTAATGTGATTAAGATTTATATCTCAAATGTTTTACAACTTTTGAAGTTGTTATACATATACTCTTGTTAGAAAAGAATTAGGGTTTGAATGTCCATTTGTATGATTTAGCCTTAATTCACCCAATTGGCATAACTAATTAAGTGAAACTCTAATCATGTAGTGTCATGTGTCATAGATCTATCTGAGTGTCAGAAATTTCCAGATAGTGAAATGAGTATTCCTAAGGGATACTCATAGCACATACTCAAGAGTATACGGGGTCCTTGTCATCCTGAATTCAAGTGTTAGGGAGGATGAAAGTGGTCATACCTAGCCCTCGGTTCGAGAATGGTTGCGGTCGTGTCTCGGTGATTATATATATATATATATATATATATATATATATATATATATATATATATATGATGAGATTGGAGGACAACTGTGGTTGTACCTCAGATGGTAGGATATGCGTACCCACATCCTTTGACTAGTGTCATGACCTATACCAAGGACAGACTAGGCTGTTAGCAGTTAGACCTTATGTGTCACTGTGTCGGACCCATATTGACCGGGGGAGGAGAAGATCTTAGGAGTCCGACTCTTCCTAGATCTTGTATGGCACTGATTTTGACTTAGTAGTCGTCAGTTGGGATTTGAGTGGTATTTCTCAAACCCCTCAAGGCAATGTAATAAAATAAGTGATACCAACCGTGTAGCATAATTGCTAGGGTTTAATACGTATCACATTGGTTGATTAACACTTATCTTGTCTTTAGACTACATAGTTCTTACATGATGCAGATTTATGAAAATTGTGCAATTCTACTTGATGTTACAACTTATTTGCTTAACTACTTAGTCTTCTTAAATTGTTCAATTTATTCATATTTCTTATTCAATACCCTCACTGCTCAATGTATTTACTATTAATTAATATGTTATAATCAATATATGTTGGAGAGAGTTATATCTCTCACTGGGACTGGGTCTCACCTGTGGGTCACCACATTTTTAGGTGGTCACGGGCAAAGAGGTTGAGGTCATGCTGTGGAAGAGAACCAATCTGGTGATCAATAGATTCAGAAGTTTGGTTAGTTATAGATGTTAGTAGTAGAGTCCTAGTGTCATCCATCTACTCTCAGGTTTGGGTATGGGATGTGTTTTCTAGATGATATACTTGTATCGACACAAGAATTTAGTAGTATGCCAATGTTTGTAAATATATGGCATGTACAAGTGAAATATCTTTTGTATGCAGGATGTGACTAAGGCCTTTGGACCCATATGTAAATACTTGTTACAGTATATGATAATGGAATGATGGACCTTTTGTAAATGTTCTAGAGTTTATTTACATTGTTGGAATTGGTTTTAATTATCCCACAATTTTTACTATGTGATTAATTAGTAGTTGATCATGTTTTGTGTTTTGATAATCTCATTTAGCATGACGAGGTGTATCTGATAATTAATTAAATGCCTAATTAATCATCATTAAATATCATTTTAATCAAATCATAAAAATGTTTTGAAAAATTGTAAATTTATTTTGTAGAATCAAATGATGACAATAACACATTTTCCTTGTGATTGGTCCTTGAGAAGGACCAGTTGAATTGGAATAATTTCCATGACTGGTTCAAGACACTGATAATTGTTCTCACACATGAGCGCAAGCTCTATGTCCTAGAAACACTAGAACCAGATGAACCTACTTTCACTGCACCTAACACTAACATGGATGCTTACAAGAAGTACTCTAAAGATGTTGTAGATGAAAAATGCCTGATGTTGTGGTCATTGAACTATGAGTTGTAGAGACAACATGAGAACATGGATGTAATTGATATGGTAACACATCTTAAGAACATGTACTAAGATCAGGCAAGACATGAGAGATATATGTCTCCAAGGCATTGTTCAATTGCAACATGGCAGAAGGAGATCCAGTATGTTCCCATGTGCACAAGCTTATTGGGTATGAATAAAACCTTTGTAGACTGGGATTTCCTTTGGGTCAAGAGTTGGACATTGATGTGATTTCATAGTCACTGCCAAAGTCATATAGCCAGTTTGTCATGAACTACAACCTGAACAATTTTGAAAAGTAGTTGTTATAATTTCTTGGCATGTTGAGGACTTCTAAAGAATAAATTAAGAAAGACGAACCCAACTCTGTGATGATGATCAATAGAAAAGGGAAGTCGAAGGGCAAAGGTAAAGCTAAGAAGAGTTCTTCGTCTAGCCAAAAAAGTTTTCTGCACTCAAAGCAAAGGGAAGGGTGAACAAGGGAGGCATTGTCACCATTGCCACCAGCCTGAAAATTGAAAAAGGAATTTCCCTCTCGATTTGGTGGAACTTAGGAAGGAGGAGATAGAGATATCCACTTCAGGTATATATGTTGTTGGGATTAAGTTATCTACTAATTCATATTGGGTACTAGATACCGGATGTGGTTCTCACATATGCTTGAATACGCATGATCTGAAAAGAAGTAAGCCTTTAAGAGAGGGCGAGCTTGAACTGCATGTTGTAAATGGAGCAGTTGCCACTACAATTGGAACCTGTAATTTATCTTGGCCCAAGAGGCTTCTAATAGAGTTAAAGAACTTCTATTTTGTACCTCCCATAAATAGAAATATTGTTTTTATATCTTGTATGGACAATGATGGATATAAATTTCATAGAAAGAATGGTCATCGTTTTATTTCAAAAGATGAGATCTTTTATGGTAGTGCCCCGATGTCATATGGTCTTTATTTACTTTGGCATTGTCATCTGGGAACACCAATGAGAGCCATGTGAGTCTTATTTGTTGGGAAAGATGAACAAAACTCCCTTTGATGGTAACATTGAGAGGGATAATGATCTATTAGGAGTCATACATATTGATGTATACGACCCTTTTAGAACAAATGCTAGAGGTGGTTATCAGTACTGGATAGACTGGTGACTTCAGTAGGTATGGTTATGTTTACTTGATGAAACATAATTCATGAAAACTTCAAGGATTTCATGAATGGAGTACAAACAAATTGGTATAAGTATTAAGGAACTTCATTCTGATCGAGGTGGAGAATACTTAAGCCACGAGTTTGAGGACCTTCTATGAGCTTGTGGTATCGTATTACAATGAAGTCAACTTTGAATGCCACAACAAAATGGTGTATCAGAAAGAAGGAATCCCTAATTATTAGATATGGTGCGATAAATGATAAATTTTGTCATTCTTCTGACTTCAATATGGTTTTATGCTCTCAAAACCACAATGTTTACACTTAAGTGTGTGCCTTCTAAATCAGTTCAAAAGACACCATATGAGATATAGACTGGGAAGCATCCCAAAATGTCTTTTATGAGGGTTTGGGTATGTGAAGCTTATGTCAAGAAAATGATTCCTAAAAAGCTTGTTCGTATATCAGATAAATGTTATTTTGTTAATTATCCCAAGGAAACCAAGGGGTGCTACTTATATAACCCAAGTGACCACAATATTTGTTGCTAGGGATGCTACATTCCTAGAAAAGGAATATATATCCAAAGGAATCAGTGGAAGGAAAGTAGAACTCGAATATGTTTGAGTCCAAAAAGAAAGTATTGATCTTGTAGAGGTATAAGAAGAACATAGAGAATCACAAACCATTGTGGAATCTCAAATTCCGCATGTGACGCAGGACCTCACAGATCTAGTAGGATATGCCTTGAGCTTGATGTTGGTATAGTATGCCCAGAGAGCCAATCATATGATGGTTGCAATGAGGCATATGATATTTGATTTGATAATGATAAAGGTAATTATGTCTATTATGTTTGTCTCGATCATGAGATGATGAGACATACATGATAGATGTCTAAAGAATGATGTGAATTGATGACATATGTCTTCAGGTTAAGGACCTAAACAATGAGACTGTATGTATGATAAGAGTACATACATTCTTGTTATGTCCCTAGTTCGATGTTACTATGGAAGCAAAATAGACAACAGTAATACATAAGACTAGAGTGTGTGTTGACTGATGATAGTGTCTCAATAGTCATGATATATGATATCAAGTCAAGCACACATTATATGTTAGAGAACAGTATATCAGACAGACCCACTATGAGAGTGATACATAGATACCATGGAATGGTAGTCACAATCATGTCTCATAGTGATAGTTGTGATAGTGGTTCTTAGACCTAAAATCATTACACTCATCACATGTCGTTGGGTACACTTTGACATCATCAAATGCATTCCTGAAACATGGGTGTTATAAAGGTGATGATTGGGTGACTTTGACACATGGGGTTTTGACTGTGAGTGATAGATATGGGATTTGTCCCTCCTACAAGGAGTATGACATCCAGGGCCCCTTGATAAGAGAGACTGAGAAATATATGTCCATACTCATGTGATTCAATATATGATATATGAACTCACATGAATCTCAGACAGACTGCTTACAGGTCAAGGAACATGGATTCAATGTTGAAGAGGATGGCGTTCCATGTCTCAAGTTCAATCTGGATGGTCAGTGTCAAAGGAACTATATGATCACACTAACACTAATCATAGACTATAGTTTGAAAGTTGTCCTCCAAATTTTCTCTTCACTTGGGTAGAACTAATGTGTGACTAGGCACCACTCTTTGCTTGTGAAGTCATAAGTGAGTTATGGACTTTTACTGCCAACGTGAAATGGTACCTATAGGGTCACACACATAGGACTAACTGGAAGAGGAGTTTATCCATGAATTATGTTTATATTGATTAATAAAGTGTTTTGATACTCAATTAAACATTCAATCAATTGACTTGACTCATAATCATCAAGTTCAAGTGTTGAACCGATTGATTAGAGTGTCAGATTGATTGAAAATTGCATTGACTAAGTTCTACACAACCTAGACCACCAACCGTCTGGTTCACTAGGTGAATCGATCGGCTCATGGTCAGTGAGATGACCAATTCACTCTAGTGAACCGATCGGTTCACATGGACCAACCAAGCAGGTGTTGGGTTTCCCAATTTGTGAGAAAAAGATTTTCGTTTCACTTGTTCAATTTGATTGGGACAAGAATTAATCTTTGTATTATTTAGAAATGAATAAGTAAAGTCAATTATGGGCAAGTCTGGGAAGTGATCTGACCATTTCACACTCCCAAATGAACGGTTCAAAAGTGAACCAATTGACTCACTTGCCCAAACGACCAATTGAGTTGTGAAACGACCGGTTTGCTTGTAGCAGTACAATCAGATCATGGAAAATTTGAACCCCTCTACTCCCGCACAGACTACAAACCCTGACCCTACCCTCTACTATAAACATAGGGGTACAGGGGGATTCTTAGAATACACAACTCAGAACATGAATTGCTTTGTAAATTTTTTGTCCTCTCTGGTTGTGGTAATTGAGAGAGCCCAAGCAAGTGCTACCAGACTAGCAAGGCACAACAAGGGAAAGACAACTACAGGACAACAACTAGTGGTGGGAGAGTGTTTTGATGACTAGTACGTAGATAGAAGAGGACGACTCCTTCTAGTGTCCTTGAGGATAGGACGACTATAGTTCTCGGTGGTCCAAGTGGACTATCTATAGAGGCGGGAGGTTTCTTCCGCTCAGGATGATGACGGTCAACCGCAGTCTGGGTCATAGGAGCTGCACAGACACCATCGAAGACTAGGTGGTTGAAGACCGCACTAGTTGTGAGGTATTGTCACTAAGCAAGCCTCAGGATCAAGTACACCTCGCTAAAACCATATTTGCTATTGCATAGTTGTTGAAGCGATCTGCTGGTTATGGGTTTGTGGTTAGATAAAAAAAATTATTTTCACTGCCTATTTTGTCCCACAAAACCCAACAGTGGTATCAGAGCCACATCAACATACTATGTTTTAGGATTAATCGATATGACCGATTTTTAGTTTTTTGCCATTTATTTATTACATGTAATGTGAATACTTAAACTTACTAATATGCATATCTGATTAAACATCACAAGTTCCAATTATATATATAATATGGTATATATATGCAATCGATACGCGTTGCCCCAAAATGATTTTGATGGTGGATGTGTAGCATGATTATGGACTAAACCCCTATGAGTTTGCTTGGTTGGTTGTGGCTGTTTGCATCTTGGTCTGCATACTGAGTCCTTTCTTCGATCCCGATGTAACTCAAAATAACTCAAGCCTTCTCTTCTACCTTTGCTCCCCTCAAATGTAACTCGGGGTTTCCCAAAGAGATATGTAAAGTAGGGTAGTTTATTTCTTATTATGTTGAAGAACAGCGGGCACCCAGATGAGCATTTGGAGGATCGATACAATCATCTCATGGAACGATATGATCAAGTGGTGGATCAAGATGACCATCTCATGGAGCAATACGAGTGGCTAGTGGCCTGACGAGGTGCACAATGACTTGATAGACTGATTGCATGGAGGAGCCAAATGATCAATTTGTGACACCGAACCAACTAGTTGGGAGGTGAGCTAATCTTTCATGGGATGAGCTGATCAACCTGGAATGGCCCAAGCATAGATCTTCATCAACAATAGGTTGTTGAATGTGATGTAGACCTAGATGACCATAATTCCTTGTGGCTCAAGAAATTACAATAGGATAGCCATAATCATCACTTTATCGCTTCACATGTTTTCTTGTGGGATATAGCATGTATATGATACATACTATATATGTGGTAATTGGATATGTATATGTATATAAATACCAAACCCCTCAATGTAAATATTAAGTTTGAGATGCCTTCCAAAAGAAACACACATGAAAAACTTGATCGACTAAGTGTGGGAATACCCTAGCGTGGTGCACTGTTTATCTCGTGGAAGTGTGATGGTGAATATGTGGGTCTGCCCTAGCATGATGCATATTCAGTATGTTGGCTTTTGGGTTGGACTTAACTAGGTAACCTTGATCGGGTCAAGAACCTTGAGGCATGCAGATGTTTGTGGCAAAGAGTTGTACATGTCATATATCCAAGAATTTCATATGATGCAATTGGAAAATGTTACCTACCTTAATAGTTGATTATGGACATTAGCGTTGGTCGAGTAACAACTCAATTGTTTTGGATCCTGGCTCACTAGAAGGTTGTACATTGCAATCTTCTGAATTGATGGTGAGGGCTATAAATTTGATCAAAATAGTGGGAGCGATAGTTAATTAAAGGCCTAATTAATATCATCAAATTTATCAAATCAAATAAATCAAAAATGTTTTGAAAATGTTGCAAAATTCTTTTGTAGAATCCAAATGAAAAACACAAATACATTATCATTTTGATTAGTTCATAGATGGGATAAAACTTCAAATCTTATTTGGGACCTTTGAGAAGTGTTCTCAACAGTGAGTGTAAATTCTAAAGTCCTTGAAAGACCAGAGCCAGTAGAACCACTCCAAATGCGCCTAAGGCTAAAATTGGATGCTTACTTGAAGTATGCCAATGATGCCTAAGACATCAAGAACCTTATACTGAGCTATAAGAACTATGAGTTGCATAAATTGATTGAAACATGGACATTCTTGAGATGGTTATAGATCTTAAGAATCATGTAAATCATGAAAGGTATAATGTCTTCAAAGTGATGTTTGAGTATAAACAAATAGATGGAGATCAAGTATAATCTTATATTCTCAATGTGATTGTGCATATAGATTAACTTTGATTTCTTATAGGTTAAGAGTTGACCAAACATATGATTCTACAAATAGTTGTGTGAATCATACAACCATTTTATTAAATGTTGAGAAACTTGGCCAGACTACTGTCTGAAGTTCTTGGCATGTTGATTCCAAAGAATGAATGAAGAAAGGAAAAAACCTGTAATAATGATCAACATAGTAGAGTCCATAGACTAAAGCAACGTCAAGGAGTGTTCTGAGCCCAAGCTTGGGTCCAAGTCTTCATCACTCAAGATATGGAGAGGGGTAAGTAGGAAAGGGAAATAACCTCTTTATAGAGGATCTCGGGAAGATGAAAGAGATAGAGATCTCTACTTCAGGACATGAGAAGAAGTAATCTAGAAACTGTGTGGAGCAAGAGTTGCTAGCTTTACAGTTGCAATATGACATTTATTAGAAATATTGTGACAACAATGGAGGTATTGGTTAGGGAAAGGAATTTCAGATAACATACTATGGTACTTCCATCTCATACAAGCTATCGTACAGTGAGGGGATGTGAAACATGCAATATACTGACTTAAAGCAAATGTTGCTTACCCGCTACAAAAGTGCTTGTGTAGAAGAAACATGATAGACATGTTAAGATCACTTGGAATATGATTCTTGGGTGATTGGATCTAAGTGTAAGTGGGAGTCTGTTAGTATCGTATGCCCAGAGAGACAATCATATGATGATTGCAATGAGGCATGTGATACTTTTTTTGATAATGATAAAGGTAATTCTGTCTATTATGTTTGTCTCAGTCATGAGATGATGACACATACATGATATATGTATAAAGAATGATATGACTCGATGACATATATCTTCAGGTTAAGGACCTGAACAATGAAACTGTATGTTAGATAAGAGTACATATTGTTCAATTTGATTGGGATAAGAATTAATTTTTTTATTAATTAGAAACAAATAAGAAAAGCCAATTTGGGGCAAGTCTAGAAAGTGAAATGACCAGTTCACACTCCAAACTGACTAGTTCAAAAGTGAACCGATCGACTCACTTGCCCAAACAACCAGTTGAGTTGTGAAACGACCGGTTTGCTTGCCACAGTACAATCAGTTCATGGAAAATCCAGACCCTTCTACTCCTGCACAGACTGGGAACCCTAACCCTGTGCTCTACTATAAATAGAGGGGTAACACAACTCAGGACATCAGTTGCTCTACAAAGTTGTTGTCCTATCTGATTATGGTAACTGAGAGAGCCCAAGAAAGCACTACCTAACTAGGGACACTACAACAAAAATACCCATTAGTGGCCTTTCAGAAATGCCACTGAAAAAAAGCCAGTAAATAGGTTTAGCGGCATTTGTTGACATTTAAAAAATGCCTCTAGCGCCAATGCCACTAGGAAGATAGTGGCCTAAGTTGTAAAATCCACTAAACATTTGTCTTTAGTGGCTTCGAATAAATGCCACATAAAGGCCACTAAACCATCATTTGGCATTTATAGAAAAGCCACTATCCATCATTTGGCTTTTATACAAATGCCACTATTTTGTATAATGTTGTTGTATAAAACGGTTTTGATTGAATGTAGTGTCTTATGAAAAAATCCAGTAATGACATACTAGTTCTGCATTACTAATTTTTTATGGATTTTATTCAGTCAATTTGTTGTCCATGATCAAGTTTTCTAATTGAATGCCAATTGAAGTCGAACACATTTTTCCAGAAGTATTGAACTTCTTTATTTATAATCAAATGACAATTACATGGGGAGGACATTTTACCTTGCCCCTTATATTAAATACAACACCATCACATATGACTATATATGGTACATATGCTAGACATGATCACTAACTGGATATCAACTCAATTTGCACTTGGAGACCCCCCAAAGGAATACAAACTCATTTTTTTACAAAAACATACAACTCCATTCTAGCATTCCAAGTAGTTGTGAGCTTTTGTAGGATTAGACCAGCTACACTACAATGAAGGTTCATCCTTCTTCTCAGCTGCAGTGATATCATATGATAATTCGGCCATAAAGTCATCAGATTCCTTAGTAGGTTCTTCCTTCTTCTCTTCCACCTTGGCAACAGAAGTCGCAGGTGCAACTACATAGCCTGAAGCAGCAGCAGGGGCAGCAACAATTGCAAACTTGCTAGGATCCTGCCATGAAGTGAGCAAAAAGTTGAGCACTTGCATGCAAATGTAAGACAAAAAAAACTTACAGTACTAGCATGAAATAAGATAGTATTAGGGAAGATAGCACCATTGCCAAATTTATAAATAAGGTCATCTTCAGTAAGGTTAAGGACCTCAGGGCTGAATAAAGATCTACTGTCATAAACTGACATCACAACCAGTCCATATGAGAAGGGCCTAATGTCGAGCTTTGCAAGAAGGGAATCCTCACAAGAACCCACCTTCGCACCTAATAAGTTCGACATGGGTGATAATTTCAAATGTACCATTGACATTATGTCAGCTGAATAGAGTTTTCCATGCAGCAAAGCTTTAGACATTTAGCTAAGCACACAACTAAGCAGATTATAGAAAGGGGGCAAAGATGACAATCTTGACAAATTATGTAAAAGCAAAATATTATAATCAAACTCAATCTCGTCCAGTGTTCTCATAAAAATATAGTCTATACATAATAAGTTGAAAGAATTTTAGTAAGGTAAGAAAGCATAAAATTATTAATAAGAGCAAAACCTGGTGAAGGCCTTCATGTTGTTATAGATAGATCTCCCTTTGTCAACTGCAATAAATATTGTACTGAAGTTATCATCAGCAAGAACCATGTCTGAAGCCTCCTTGGCAACCTGGACTGACACATAAAAAGAGAATAAACATCATTATCGATAATAATTACTAAAAGACAAGAAGATAAATATACAAATTCCCATAGCGAATATAATCACCTCAGTTCCAGAAATTCCCATGACAATACCAATGTCTACCATTTTCAGAGCAGGTGCATCATTGACACCATCACCAGTCATGGCAATCACCACATGTAAAAAACAAGTAACTGTAAAACATGCAAGAAGACTTTCCAGAGTAGGAAGCAAAAAGACATTTACAACATTATCTCTCAAGAATGGCCTTTAATCTCTTGGAGAAACCATTCTTCCTTGAGGCTTCTTCGTAGACTTCTCCACCAGAGCATAGTTCTGACATGTTGACAATGACTTCATGTACCTCTGCAGAGAAATTAGGATGCAAAACTACAGAGGTACACAAAGTCATTGTCAACATATCAGTAACAACAGAACTAGCAGTAGTGTTAGTGAAGAGGATTGCATAAAAATGAAACTCTGATTGCATACACCTACATTAAGGCAAGGCAAAAGGTGATCATCATTGTTAGTAAGTTGGACATCAGAATTTAAGCAGAACATACTACTTTAGATACTACTTTTAGATACCACTTTGGCAAGGCTGCAATACATCGAAGGACCTCAGGGTTGAATACAGATCCATTGTCATAAACTGACAGCACAACCAGTCCATATGAGAAGGGCCTGATGCCGAGCTTGGCAAGAAGGGCAGCCTCAGAAGAACCCACCTTCTCACCTTTACTAATAAGTTCGACAATGGTGATAATTTCAACTATACCATTCACATTATGTCAGCTGAATAGAGTTTGCCATGCAGCAAAGTTGTAGACATTTAGCTAAGCACACAACTAAGCACATGATAGAAAGGGTGCAAAGCTGACAATCTTGACAATTATATAAAAAGCAAAAGATGGTTATCAAACTCAATGTCGTCCAGGGTTCTCATAAAACTATAGTCTATACATAATAAGTTGAAAGATTTTTAGTAAGGTAAGAAAGCATATAATGATTAATAAGAGCAGAACCTGGTGAAGGCCTTCATGTTGTTATAGATAGATCTCCCTTCGCCAACTGCAATAACTATTGTACTGAAGTTATCATCAGCAAGAACCATGTCTGAAGACTCCTTGGTATCCTGGACTGACACATAAAAAGAGAAGAAACAATCATTATCGATAATAATTACTAAAAGACAAGAAGATAGATATACAAATTGACATATAGCGAACATACTTACCTTAGTTCCAGTAATTCCCATGGCAATACCAATGTCTGCCATTTTCAGAGCAGATGCATCATTGACACCATCACCAGTCATGGCAACCACCACATGTAATAAACAACTAACAACAAAACATGCAAGTTGACTATGTAGATCAGCAGGAGGCTTCAGGTCTTCAAATGTATACTAACATGGCCACCAGGAATAGATTCACTATCCCCTGATAAGCAAGAAGAGTTTCCAGAATAGATTCACTATCCCCTTCAACTGAAAAAAAGCAAAGTGAAGTAGTGAAATATACCTTATCCAGGAATCCTTAAAACAACCCAAAGGAAAACTGGAAACCAATGTTGGCTAGGATGCAATACATCAAGAACATGTAAGCATGCACCATTTTATTGGATTGCATGTAAGACCAATTCCAGGGTGAGGAATCCCATCTTTGAGTCCTAATAGAAGCTCTGTTCTTGGAGATTAAAGGCCAATCACAAGAGCTGAGCTGAAGCCTTTCACAAGAGATGAGATGACAACCTTAGCTCTCGAGAGTGGCCTTTGATCTCCAAAAACATGCCTTTTTGAGTCCTAACAACAACTCTATACTTGGATATTTAAGGTCATTCTCTGTACATGATCTTAGCAGAGGATCCTTACCATAGTTATTGGATTTTAGGGCCTGCATCACAACCACATGTTACAGAAAGGGTATTATTGTAGATGTTGTTTTAATAATTAAGGGAACATGGAGGAACCGATATTACTAGGAGCACCCATTATTTCTTGAGGCTTCTTCCTTGACTTCTTAACCAAAGCAGAGTATGGAAATGTTGAAAATGACTTGTTGTACCATGGAAATGTTGAAAATGACTTGTTGTACCTCTACAGAGAAATTAGGACGCATAGAAGCATGCGACTAAAATATCTCAGTTACACTTCAGACATCTTAATAGCCTAAATATTGAGCAATCATAGAAGCTCAACCATAAACCATCTTGAGGTGAATCATCACAACAAAATATGTTGTGTAAATCTCACACACAAGATTCCAAAAACATTGCTCATCTAAAAATCACTTTGGCTAGGCTGCAATACTACCTTAGATACTACTTTTAGATACTACTTTGGCTAGGCTGCAATACATCAAGAACATGTAAGGATGTATCATTTTGTTGGATTGCCTATAAGACCAGTTCCAGGGTGAGGAATCCCATTTTTGAGTCCTAACAGCAGCTCTGTTCTTGGAGATTAAAGGCCATTCACAAGAGCTGAGCAGAAGCCTTTCACAGGAGATGAGCTGACAACCTTAGCTATCGAGAATGGCCTCTGATCTCCAAAAACTAGCCTTTTACGCAGTGACATGTTGTTTGTTGTGGAAGGCACAAAATACATAATTTTTTAGAGAAATATTGACTTAGTAAGCTATCATGCAACATGTGATAAAGTTATGAAAGAAAAATTTACAGAGAACTATTGACTTAGGAAGAAAAAAAATACATTCACATTCAACAGGTCAAAACAAAATATGTTGTGTAAATGTCACACACAAGAAGGTAAGACACTGCTCATAGCTAAAAGCAAAATAGGATTGTCATTTGGAAACATTGTCTACGACAATGGACATGAAACAACAGTATCTGGATCGTTATGTACTAATAAAAAAGTGGACCAAAGAAACACAACTATAGATTTCATCTCTCTACACAGTATCCAAGAATGAAATTATCTATCTTTACACTTCATGACCTGCAACAAATGGAAATGACTTTAGATACTAATTTTGTTTTCAATTATGTCATATTATAAGCAATACTATATGCTCACTTTGGCAGTAAATGTGATTTTGGCCATGCTATGACATTGCCAATAACTTCATTCATATATTGATATTGCTCAAAAGGTCTGAATAGAGGTTCATTAGCCATCACCACAACCTCTACATAAACACCAACACATGATGAGCCTAAAATTGCACCTCCCACCATTTGCAAGGGGTCAACCTCAGATACTCGATCAATTGTAACTTTATCATCTACATCTGCGATACTCATCACATACACTTCCTATAAAAAAAATACAATTTAAATAAAAAAATTATATAAATGTAGAATGATGTGCAATTTATACAAATACAAACATACTTGTCCCTTATAAATTGTTGAATGTCTCATTCCGATCTACACAATTATTTTATCTTTGTCATAAGGCCATCAAAATTCAACATGGAAAATAATTGATACCACACATCTCGTATAAAATGTTTTCATACCTGGCCAGTGCGTACATGTTGTGCTCATTGACTGTTTCCTGCTCTAGACAAGGCTAGTATCTGCTCTATTTTTGCATTTTGTTCTTGAATTTTAGCTTCAAATTCCATCTGTTGTTGTTCAAGCTGATCCTGGAAATGCTTCCTTTGCGCTTCATCAGCTTCTCGAGATTTACGGTTCTTGCCCCAAATATCAGAAGGGGATGGTCCAAGTCCATAACCACGAACATATCCTGGTCTCTCTTCTCCCAGAACCTGCCTATAAATTTCAGCTAAAGTAGCATCAGGTTGGTTTCTTCGCAGCTCGTCACCTACCTCAGAATTTTTTTCCTACACACAATAGAACATAGGAGATGAATTTTATACCAAACATATAAATGTTTTCATGTAGTAAATGTAACATAATACTATAGGATAGGAATCCTTGTTCCAAAATTTTGGCGGATTCAATATCAACTATGCTCCCATCTTTTTTACAATGAGTTTTCTCAAAAAAACTCAATGGGATCAACTTCCCCGCCTGTTTTCTTCTCCAACTGTATCATTCAAACAAGGTTATTGCTAACATCATTTAAACGGATGTCTCCAGATTGTCCAATTAGATCACAATATTGACTAACTTACATCATATTTCAGACAAGCAAATGACTTGGTTCCTGTTGTGTGGCTAACCTTTTGAAATTTTCTGCTTGTCTTGTTAGTTATACACTTCCTCTGTGAAAAAAATTATAGTATTGTCCATAGTAATTATCTGTGAGGTAAATTAAATATCAATTAATAGATACAAAAAATTACCTTTCCTTTATTGTTCCTCCAGTAATCAACAAGAAATTTCCATTGAGACATTTCCATGCGGGGAACAACTTGTTCAAGTTGTTGTTCATATAGACTATCTTCTACGAAGTATAGTTTCCGTAACTCCCACTTGTGGTCCTTCCATTTCTTTCCCAGTCTCTTCATTGTCCACTCCTTTAATTCTGTCCATCATGAATTTACTCTACCAACAATAAGGATATCAATTAGAAGCTTCATTTAACCATTTAAAAATAAATTTTAATATTGTACCTTAAAAAAATTCCATATGGATTTTTTTTATTTGTTGGAAATTGTTTTCCGTCTTTGTAGTTTAATGGACAAAGATTGGGATCTCTTGCCATGGTTGTCAAAAAACATGATAAGTGATCTTGGTTTTTACCCACTAGTTGTCCAAATTGATTTATCTCAATGGGAATTTGACCGTCGAGCTTTCTTTTCCAGACTTGCAAACATTGTGTTCGGCCACGTGTGCGATGTCTTTGACCTAAGCATTCATTTATATATCATTAGATGCAGCACTATAAATGCAATGATATGAATAAACTGAATACCTAGCACATCAGTAGGTGTTGGCGTAGCATTCAACGACTCATCATGGTGATCAGAGACATCATTGTGCTCCATGGTTTCTTGAAATGCATTGCTATTTTGGCTATTGCTAGCTCTACTCTATATTCTTCTTGATTGATTGGACACGGGAACATTGACAGTAGGCACCGGGGCTCGATGTCTTTGACCTGATCATTCATTCATAAAGGATACAAAATAAATGGAAATTATATATCTTTAGATGCAGTGCTATGAATGCAATGATATGAATTAACCAATTACCTAGCCTATCATAAGGTGTTGTTGTAGCATTCAACGACTCTTGATGGTGATCAGAGAGGTCATTTTGCTCCATGTGGTCATGAAATGGATGGCTGTTTTGGCTATTGGTAGCTCTACTGTCTACTCTTCTAGAATGATTGGTCACCGAAGCATTGCCATTAGGCACCCATGGTCGATGTCTTTGACCTGAGAATTCATTCATAAAGGATACAACATAAATGGAAATTATATATCACTAAAGGTAGCACTATATATGCCATGAATTAACCGATTACCTAGCCCATCAGAAGGTGTTGTTGTAGCATTTAACAACTCATCATGGTGATCAGATATGCCATTTTGCTCCATGTGATCATGAAATGCATGGCTATTTTGACTATTGGCAGCTCTACTGTCTACTCTTCTTGAATGATTGGACACCGAAGCATTGTCATTAGGCACCCATTGTCGATGTCTTTGACCTGATCATTCATTCATAAAGCATACAACATATATAGAAATTATATATCATTAAATGCAGCACTATAAATGTGATGATATGATTACCTTGTCCATCACAAGGTGTTCTTGTAACAGCAGAGCTAGCAACAGTGTTATTGAATTTCCTTGGTCTATCATTTTGAACATTAGGTGGAAGCGAAGCTAAATTTTTTTTGGAGCGATTACTGGATGACAGGTTCAAAGCTTTCCAACAACCTTGTGGAGTAATGCTAAGTAAATGAGTCCACGTACAAGAGTCAATGATGTTGTTCTGATCATTCCTTGTAGTTGTCTTATTATGGAAGTTGTCACTTAACTGTTCTCTCATCCTGAGTATATCAAGTCACACAAAAATGAAGACACCTAAAACAAAATTGAACAACATAAAAGGTATTAGGGTTTAGGGTTTAGGGTTTAGGGTTTAGGGTTTAGGGTTTTTACTACTAAAAGGTATTTACTACTCGTTCGGTCATCCTCTACCATCCAACAATTATCCATTTAAAAATAGTAAAAAATATAACATTTATGAGTAAGTCTGTCATACAAACAACATAGTTATAATAAGGATAAAAGTAGAACATCACTTTGAGGCAATCCTCAAAGAAAAACATCACACAAAACCACACCAGAGAAAAACATTTGCAAGCCATCATCAAGATCACATTGGGTACCTTAAATTCAGAGTACTTTATTGATTACTAATGTTCATTAAGTAATACAACATAAATTACATTTTTTAATTATTTCCTAATTTAAAAGTTAAAAAAATCCATCAACAATTGTGATGGCCGTTATGAGTGTGACGTGTCCGTTTTGTTGATGATGTTGTGTCAAGGATGGAGCCTCTAGAAGACAAATCTGAACCGATGGTCATGAGGTACAAGGCGGTACCAACGGGAAAGGATTGCACCTCAGGCATGCCGAATTCATCGAATGACATCTCCCCAGATTCGGTACAGCCTGGCTCATGCATATACCGTCTCAGGTTAGAAGGCAAACTATTGTTGTAGTTATGTATATAAGCATGTATGGTATTGTCGCCAATCGGACGAAGCAAAACCTGGTCCGTACGGCCAATTCCCATTCTCCCAATCCACCCATGCCAACTGGTTGTGGATACCAGATTGTCATCACTATCATACTGAACCTCGATTACATTTTTCGAGTTCCAAAACTTTAAGGTCATTTGACCAGCCCTGTAGCGTCTTCCGTCCAGATGATGCCAATGTCTGGGAATGGTGAGTTGTGCAAGTGTACGCTTGTCTAGGGTGATGTCCAACGTTTCTACTTCAGGGAAAAGGAGCGGTGGGTGGGGGTAGACGCCCAAGCCATAGTGACTGTTGTGGGTGAACAGAGACTGCAGAATATTAGTACTAACAATTGTAAGTATATATAATGATATTATAAATTTTCAAAAAAAGTAGTATAAATTTGCAAAATATAGAGCAATATATTTTTTAAAGTGAAGCAAGTAGTCCATAAACATATTCCACATGGTTTCTATCAACATCGACAGGAATGAACCCATTAGAGAACGGGCAACATCATTATCTAGTTTGATGAAACCTGGTCAGGGACCATACAAGTATACAACTTGTATATGATCTGAGTGTAGAAGACCCAAAACTTGGAGGAACTGGTGTGCCACCCAGCTGATGGTTCCTGGCCCAAGGTGAGAGGTTGGAGTGCATATATAGTAAAGATGTATAATTGTCTATAAACTTCTTGAGTAACAGAACATGCCATCAAAAGACAAAAATTGATTTAGGATATGGAACTGAAGTAACAATAATGCAAAGTGTTTACATTAAAGCAGTACTGAGATAAGACGTACACTCCAAAAAAACATGAATAAACCATTATGTAAACATCACTGCATAGAAGCCATGCAATTTCGTTCAATATAGAAATCAAGAGGGCAAACCAGACTTCCTATGGAAGAGAAAAAATTATTGTTGTTCCATAATGGAACCCCTACATTTTGTGCAATCATAACTTAGTGTTAATAGCAACTTGTCTGCATGCCCTTGGTATCTTGCTTCATTGTTGCTTAAATACCCTAATTTTTAGGGATGGTGAATGTTTTAGTCAATTGGTAGTGTAGAAGAATATAGACCATTCAAGTTTATGGTAATTAAAGGAAAATTGAAGAAATCACGCCCAAAAAAACATGCATACTATAAGTAATTATACAAAGGTCTTATTCTTCCTTAGACATTTATGAATCCTAGAATATTACACAAGAAATGACCATCTCATAAACCTTGTTCTCTCCTTCGCCTCTTCCTACATACATAAAGATGAGTATCTCTCCCCTTCATTAGCCCAATGGTGGGAACCCCTATTCTCATCAGAGAGTGCCAACCCACCAAAGGTGGTGGCCTAGGTAAGGATACATTACTTTCCTATTCGTTAATGATTTACAAACAAAGATATAGGATATGTGTAGACATCACATGAGCACCTAAGAAACCACTTTTTAAAAAGTGGATGCTTCATTTTCCTTAAAGTTTAATACAACAATACACACATTTTTATATGAATACACTAACATTTAGCAAACTTGTATACATAACCAAAACCAATGCGACACTGTAAAATAAAACAACGGAATTATCATATTTCAAGAATGTAAAATAATCAAAGTTTAAATCTAACAAAGAAGGATGGTCGATGGCTTGATTTAATGATTAAGGAAGTGATTGCTAGAATAAAACAACGGAATCATCATATTTTAAGACTATCTTCATAAACCAATTATCATATATACCTTGATAGAATGGAACCTGTGAGAATGGATGGGAAAGACCATGTGTGTTTATTGTTTCGTGGGGTGTATTTACATGTCACGCGCCGAAGCAGCAAGGTGGCAAACCGCCGCAGTCCTCACCGACAAGTTGGGAGACTGATCCCTTCCTCGGTGTCCCCTCCAACCCTTGGCAACGTCGTCGGCACCTTGGAGAAGAGCAGAGAGCGTTCCAGCAGGTAGCGTCCACGGTCTGCAAGATTAGGGCAAAAAGGCTAGCTAGGTCGACTTCGCGGGTTCTGTGAGTAGAGGAAATGTCGGGAGTAAATGTCTCTACCCAATGCGTGGAGAAGAGGAACCGTTTTGCATGCCGGGGGAAGTCGCATGGGAACATAAAATATTTACTAATTGTGGCCCGCTCATTTGATTTGGCAATTTTGAAATGCCACTAATTAATTATAAAAATGCCTTAATTGGTAAGCATTTTCTATAAACTCCATAATACGTGGTTTAGAGGCATTTAAATTACAAATACCACTGCATTACATAGATAGTGGCATTTTTTTAGAAAAGCCACTGGAATAAAAGCCACTAATGGGTATTTTTGCTGTAGTGGGAGGCACAACGAGGGAAAGACAACTGCAGGACAACAATTGGTAGTGGGAGAGTGTGTCGGTGACTGTTACACCAATATAAGGGGACGACTCCTTCTGGTGTCCTTGAGGATAGGATGACTAGAGTTCCTAGTGGTCCATGTGGACTATCTATAGAAGTAGGAGATATTTGTTGCTTAGGAGGATAACAGTCAACTGCAGTTTAGGTCAAGGACAAGAGCTGCACAGACACCTTCGAAAACTAGGTGGTTGAGGACCGCACTAGTTGTGAGGTAATGTCACTGAGCAAGCCTCATGACCAGGTACACCTCACTAAAACCATCTTTCCTATTGCATAGTTTTTTATGCAATCTGTTGGTTATGGGTTTGTAGTAAGATAAAAAAATTGTTTCCACTACCTGTTATGTCCCACAAAACCAAACACCAGATAGATTTGGTTATCTTCTGACTCAAGAAGGTGAAGATTCGGTCATTGATGATGAGCCAACTACCTATATAAAAGTTGTGTGGGGACTAAAGTCTGAGAAATAGCTTGAGGTCATGAGATCTTAGATGGATTCCATGTACACCAACAATGTAGGACCTTAGTGGATCCACCTGAAGGGTTAAATCCCATAGGGTGCAGGTTGGTCTTCAAGAAGAAGACCGACATGGATGGTAATGTACAAACTTACAAAGGTTGATTGGTTGCAAAGGGTTTCAAATAGGTTCAAGATATTAATTATGACGAAACCTTTTCTCCAGTTACCATGGTTAAGTCCATTAGGATCATACTTTCCATTACATCTTATCATGACTATGAGATTTGGCATATGGATGTCAAAACAACATTCCTTAACTAGAATCTTCTAGAGGATGTGTATATGACACAAGATGAGGGTTTTATTACACGAAAGGATGCAAATAAAGTATGTAAGCTACAAAGGTGAATATAGGGATTAAAGAAAGCATCTAAGAGCTGGAATCTTCAATTTGACTAAATAGTCAAAGAGTTTGTCTTTAGTCCAAATGAATATGAACCATGTGTTTACAAGAAGGTTAGTGGGAGCATGATTGTATTCCTCATATTGTATGTAGATGACATACTATTGATGGAGAATGAAATCCCTACTTTATAGATAGTCAAGACATGCTTGGAAATACATTCTCTATGAAAGACTTAGGATAAGTGCTCTACATCCTGGGAATCAAGATCTTTAGAAATAGATCTAGAAGGCTTCTTGGACTAAGTCAGAGCACATACATTGATAAAGCGTTGAAGAGGTTCAACATGGAGAACTCAAAGAGATGAAACCTATCCATGTATCATGGTGTTACCATCTCTAGAGCTCAATGTCCCAATTCATGTAAAGAAAGGGAGCACATGAATAAGATTCTATATGCTTCTAAAATTGGATATATCATGTATGCAGTGTTATGTACTCATCCATATGTCTCGTATGCCTTGAGCATGACAAGTAGATATCAGTCAGATTCTAGTGGAAGCCACTGAACTATCGTGAAGAACATCCTTAAGTACTTGAAAAGAACTAAGGATCCGTTCCTTGTCTATGATAGAGAGGAAGAGTTGGAGGTAAATGGTTACACTGATGCAAGATTCCAAACTGACAAAGATGGTTGTCGAACACAATTAAGATTTGTGTTTTGCCTCAATAACGGAGTTGTGAGTAGGAAGAGTTCCAAGCAAGAGATAGATGCACATTCTATAATGGAAGAAGAGTATATTGTTGCATCCAATGCAGCATAGGAGGTTTTTTTTAATCAAGAAGTTCATCTCAAAATTTGGGGTGGTTCTGAGCATCAGTGATGCAATTGAGCTTTATTGTGACAACAATGGAGCTATCACACAAGCTAAGGAACCTAAATCACATCAGTGCTCCAAGCATATACAAAGGTGGTTTGATCTCATATGAGAAATTGTATAGTGAGGAGATGTGAAGATTTGTAGAGTACCAAGAAAGAGCAATGTGGTTGATCACTAGACAAATGCACTTTTGTAGAAGAAGCATGAATGTCATGTTAGATCACTTGGGATTAAGTTCATGAGTGATTGGCTCTAAGTGCAAGTGGAATCTATTGGTATGTGTGCCCGTAGAGATAATCATATGACCATTGTAATGGAATATCTTATAAATGATTTGATTAATAATAAAGGCAAGATTAAAACTTATTCTATTTTACTCAGTTATGAGATAATGATGAAACATAATAAATGTCTAAAGAATGATATTACTCAATGACATATATGTTGGGGTTGAGGACCTGAATGATGAGATCATACACATGTCAAGAGTATATGCATTCTTGTTATGTCCCTAGTCGAATGTTATTGTGGAAGATGACATCAATAATACTTAAGACTAGAGTATGTGTTGGTTGAAGACATAATTTCATCAATCATGATATGTGATATCAAATCAAACAAACAGATACTTGTTAGAGAGCAATGTATCAGACAGACCCACCTTGAGAGTAACACATGGAATCCATGATTGGTATTCAGGGTCATCTCTCATAGTGATGGTGGTGATTGTGGTTCTTAGACCTGAAATCACTACACTCATCACATGTTGTTCTGTGTACTTTGACATCATCCATCGTGATCCTGAATAAGGGTTTCGAAAAAGGTGGCGCCTGGATGCATTGTGACACATGGGAATGATTGTGAGTGATGCAGATGGGATTTGTCCCTCCTATAGGAGTTTGATATCATGGCCACTTGATAAGTGAGACTGATAAATGCATGGCCATGCAGGTGTGAATCAATATATGATGTTGATCTCACATGTATCTTAGACAGACTGCTTTAGTCAAGAATTATGGATTGAATTTTGAAGCGGATGATATTTCCATGCCTCAAGTTCAATGCAGACTTCAGAGACAAAGGAAGTATAGTCACTATAACACAAATCACAAATTGTAGGTTAATTTATTCTTCGACTTCTCCAATTACTCAGGCAGCAATGAATTCTTGCTAGATACCAATCTTTGCTTGTGAAATCATAATATGATTATGGAAATCACTGTCAACACAATTTGGAGCCTACCCAGTCACACACATAGCATGTTATTGGAATAGGAATATAATTGTGGACGTATTGGAAATGTTCCAAATCAAATTGATTACTAGAACATTTAGGTAATCTACTAGATTAATACAAAATATAATCTGAGTTAATTGGTTGAAGTATTTAATCCAATCAACTAGATTCCTTTGTTAAGTAGGTTGCCTAATCCTGAGCGATTGACTAGAGCCAGATGAATACAAATTTTCAATCAATTAATATGATTATCTGGTTAATTAACAATTTCTAAAATATTCTTTTAATAGTCCACGAGCGGCTCATTTTAAATGAACATGCAGCCTTTTGTGTCTCCATGGTTTTGGGAAACCTTGCTTCCTTTCTTATACTATTTATAGGGACATGATGACTAGCTTTTAAAGTATAGATGCTTAGACACATTCTTATACATGAATCCTAGTTGTCATCATCTCCAAGTAGAGAGAGAAGGAGAGAAACCGACACTAGCACGTTGTCAAGAAAAAGGCTACTCCTTCCCGTTGGCTTGACAAGTGTGACGTGGAGTTCTAGTCCCTCTGCGTGGACCAAGTAGAGATGCAGACGATGAGCTTCGTATGTTTCGAGGGCGGTTGAGGACCATCTATTCACGCTAGGAAAGACGCACATCACCACGCCAAGGGACGTCACCAGACTTTCTCTAGGATGAGGTATATCCATGCACCCTCTTTCCTAATCGCCAGACTTGCACCTTAAGTAATTCTAAAACATCCTGAGCGCTTTGAAATAACTCCCTAATTACAGATCATTCATGGTAGATAGAGGCATCAACATGTCTAATTTTCATGAATAAAAGGCACTACTAATTTACTATTAGCAGATAGAGTGTAAAAAGAATTACACAAAATTTCCAAGGTCAGTTATATTTAGACAATTAGTTATGTTGTATCTAAGTTTTATCTTGATTTAACGATATTAATCATCCAGGTCACTTAATGGGAAAACTAACTCTAGAGGAAAATTTTAGACATTAAATTATATAAGTGGGTAAATTTTGGACTCAATTGTTATTATTTGATTGGGAATATTAATTTCATATGATAATGGAAATATTTGGTGAGAAAATGATTAGAATTATCGAATTCTTATTTTTCTTATAGAATCAGACTCTTCTTAGTCATCGGATGTGTGTGCCTGCTTCTGGGATTAATCCATGTCATCCGCTAGCCTTGTCCAACCTCCAGCTATTTCAAATAGGGCTCTTATTGGTTCTTAGATTTTGATTATCTCATTATCTACCAAATCCTTTTAGGAATAGTTTTTAGTACTACATCCTAGAGATCTATGTGCACCTATTAATAACTTATTCAAACCCCAGAACTCAATGGAGAAGAAATCCCCAATATCACCATTGAATCCTTGGGGAAATCTTTTTGGCCATCTGAGAACTGAAGAAGATCTAATACAACCACATAAATTCCCTCCAACCCTGACCTATAAAACCCCCATATCTAAATGATCTAGGGCAGTACGGTGATCACCTCCCTTACACCCGAGTGTTGCCTTGCCCAACCACCTTTAGAGGATCAAGCTCTCAATCGAGACCATCGAGGAAAATGAGAGGCTTTAGATCTTTCTTCAAATCCTACAACAAACATTATTGTGCCTCAACCTTCCACGAAGAGGTGATGATGCACTATCTTCTCCTGTAGTAATCTATGGTGGCATCAGGGACCACCAAGAACCGTCATAATGATGTGGAAGCCCTCCCCGGAGCCCATATAAGCTACAATCGTGGCTTGGATGATACTTCAGGCTGGGGCGTTGCCGTTATTGGGACCTAGAGTGGCCTACTAGCATGATAGCCTACTAGAGGTTGCAACCCTCGTGTTATTCTATTCTGGATAAGGGAAATACAAGAAGTGGCGACTCTTGTGTGGAATCGTGGGGGAGAAAGCAGGAGAAAAAAGGTGATGGGCCATGGTTGCTAGTAAGAAAGCCATGGACCATGAGACTGGTGGGCCTTCTTGTCTTGGAAAGAAGAAAAACAAGTGTGTTAATTAGTTAAAATGGCATTAAGTTTTATCTTTGAAAAATCATAGCAATTAAAGTATAGCTCAATTTAGGTCAGACTATATGTGGATTTTGATGGATCTTTTGATATCTAGCCAATGGTCTAGATCATAGGTCATGATTCTCCTAGTTTCTTAGAATTTGATATTTGACCTAATTATAGTTTATGAGATGTTAATTAGGGTTTTGGTCTATAATGAATAGGAAAAATTAAGTTTTGAGATCAAAATTTAGGATGTGCCTACTGAAGTTAGGTGAACTATTCATGCCCATGAGTATTCATACTTATTAAGCCCAATATTTTTACATGTGTCTCATATAAAACATTATGATTTATTTTTTATAACATTCAAATATTGTAAGTAAGATATGCAATTAAAGTTTTCACACCTTTGCAATGGTGTTCTCTCATATACTCAGTATCTCAAGTAGAGATAGTCCATACTTCCATGGTTATGTGATATGACCATGTACTTAAGAATTCTGGTATAAGCATACTAGTAAGATTTCTCATATAGATAGAGATCTAAGAACTAAGAAGTTATTTAAATTTCTTAAAATGATTAAGATCTAATAATTAAGTACATGATTAGATTATAACAATGGAATGCATTCAGTTGTGATTAATTTTGCAAGATAAGATTTTATAAGATTCACGTTTTAAGGTTTAAGAGTTAAGCTCACATCAATGCATTAAGATTTAGGTTAGGATCAGATTCAATAAGACTTTCAAGAGATTCATTTACCTTGTTTGATATCATATTTTAGATGTTTAATACTTAAGATACTTTTATATACTTAGTCTCCCTATGTCATGTGGCCCAGGAACCAAAGTGCATGCTGATTCAGATACATAACCCAAGCCCTATATGCAGGTTATGTGACCCAGGAACCTTAGTGCAGGTCATGAGACCCAGGTACCAGAGTATAGGTTTCCAGAGAGAGATCAATAACAAGATAAGAATCGTGTTAAAGAAAGAAGTGATACTTATGTTTCAGATTTTATAAAAATTATAATGTTAGTTTCATTGTTTATAATGTTCAATTATGTGTTGTAATCACTTAAATTTTGTACATATTGAATACTTATGGCACTTATGCTTACAACCATTTTTCCAATGCATCTCTAGGGACGTGATGTCCAAGGGTGAGAAGAAGAAGAAAAAGTAGCATTCAAAGGCTTGGAACACAGGAATAGAGAAAGGATAAGTTCTGGTGGGGTGCCAAATATAAGATGATCCTCAGATTTATAGATTCAGATTAATGTTTATATATTTATAACTCTAGACTATCAAGTTTGTTACAAGATGATAAATAATTTTTCCATGTGACAGAGTTTAAGTTTGCTTATGTAAGAACAATGATGAGAATGTGTATAAATCAAAGTTTGTGTGATTGATTATATTATTGTTATGAATGCCAATTTTATGTAATGACCTCTAAGTGCATGAGTTATAGAACTTAGTGTTTCTTCCCCTATGTGTATGTGTGTTCTTAGGGATGGTGTTATGGAATGGTATCATAGAAACATTATAGTTGGCCACCAGATAAATTCCCATGTCCTCACTTAAGATCGCCCTATATGAACTTAAGTTAGAGTAGAGCATAGATTTAGAAAGATAACTAGTAGCCCTAAGTGAAAGATATTAGAAATTGAAGTAGAGTGCTATATAGGAGACAAAAGTTTAGAAAAGGATTGAGGTTATGTGCCTAGATATATTAGACTTTTATGTTAACACTATAGTTGTATATAACATTCTCTATCTTTTTCTCACATGTTTGTGGTATGGGACACAAACTTATGGGTTTTTTTAGAGAGAATGCTATGTGAATCATGTTTGTCTTTTCCTTTCAAGTGCAGGTGGAATGGAACATGTGCATGAGGGAGGTGCCAAGGTAATTTTGATAAGACATGTCACCTCTGAATATATGATTAGTCGACATGTATCCAAAGGCGATAAAGAAAACAAGTGTTGGCATTAAAAGTTTGAGACATATAGTCATCTAAGCCTAATCAGATACGTAGTAAGACTAAGAATGCATACAAAGGGTAGGTACTTTGACATAGATAATAAAGTTGGTTTTTAAGTGAACCAAAACCCTAATGCAGTCCAAGAAAAGAGGCATGTTATAGTCATTTCCATTGTATTTGGTGAAGGTATAATTTGGATTTTAAGATTCATTAGTAGTATATAAACATGTTCACCTAATAATGATGCTAGATATATTTGTTTAATCATGAGAACATATTCCACTTAGAGTATGTAAATGAGTCTCTATAATAAGATTAGAAATATAGTATGCATAGAATATGTGAAATACTAAGGTGGGTAGTATATGAAAATTTTGAGGACAAAATGTATTGAAGGTGGTTATAATTGTAACATCCTCTTGAGCACTTTGAAATAATTCCCTAAGTACATATATTCATGGTCCCTATGCTATAGAGGTGTCAACATGTCTAATTTTCATGAATAAAGGGCACTACTAATTTTCCTATTAGCAGATAGAGTTAAAAAGAATTACACACACATTTCCAACGTTTGTTATATTTAGACAACTAGTTATGTAGTATATAAGCTCTATCTTGCTTTAATAATATTAATCATCTAATTTACTTGATGGGAAAACTAATTCCACTAGAAAATTCTAGAACCAAATTATATAAGTGGGTAAATTTTGGACTCAATTGGATATGATTTAATTGCGTAAATTAATTTCACAAGACAATGGCAATATTTGGTGAGAAAATGATTAGAATTATCCAAATTCTTATTTTTCCTATAGAACCAGACTCTTCTTAGTCGTCGGATGCAGGAGCAATCTTGTGGGATTAATACATGTCGTCTTGTATCCTTGTCCAACCTCTGCCTATTTCAAACAAGACTCGTGCTGGTTCTTAGATTTTGATTATCTCATTATCTACCAATTCCTTTTAGGAATATTTTCAATATTGCATCCAAGAGATCTGTGTGCACCCATTAATACCTTATTTGAACCCTAGAACTCAGGGAGAAGAGACCCCCAATATTGACATTGAATGCTTAGTGGTGCTCTTATTATAGACCATCCTTAGGGAAATCGTTTGGCCATCTAAGAACTAAAGAAGCTTTGAGATGACCACATAAACTCCCTCCAACCCTGACCTATAAAACCTCATCTCTAAATAATCTAGGGTAGTATGGTTATTGCCTCCCTTACACCTGAGTGTTGCCTTGCCCAGCTGCCTTTAGAGGATCAAGCTTTTAGCAGAGACCATCAAGGAAGTCAGGAGGCTTTAGATCTTTCTTCAAATCCTACAAGCAACATATTGTGCCTCAACATGCCCCAAAGAGTTGATGATCTACTGTCTTCTCCCATAGTAATCTGTGGTGGTGCCAGGGACCACCGAGAACCATCATAATTATGTGAAATCCCTCCTCAGAGCCCATATGAGCTACAATCGTGACCTAGATGATACTTTAGATTGGGGCATGGTCGTTCCCGGGACCTAGGGTGGCCAACCAACATGATATCCTACTAGAGGTCACAAACCTCACATTGTTCTAATATGGGAAGGGGAAACAAAGGAATATGTGGCTATTATGTGGCGTCACTGGAGAGAAAATAGGAAAAAAAAGGGAGATGGAACCTGGTTGCTAGTAAGAAAGCCATGGACCATGAGACTGATGGTCCTGCTTGGCTGGAAAGAAGAAAAACATGTGTGTTAATCAGTTAAAATGTTTCATTTATTTTATCTTTGAAAAATCATAGCTATTAATGTACAACTCAGTTTTGGTCAAACTATATATGGATTTTGATCGATCTTCTAAATTCTATCCAATGGGCTAGGTCATAGGTCCTAATTTTGACCATGGTTTCTCACACTTTGATATTTGACCTAATTAGAGTTTATGAGATATTAATTAGGGTTTTGGGTTATAATGAATAGGAAAAATCAAAGGTTTGAGATCAAGATTTTGGAGCGTTTGTGCCTACTCAAGTTAGGTAAGTGGTTCATGCCCATGAGTTTCCATACTTATTAAGCCCAATATTTTTACTTGGATCTCATATAAGACATTATGATTTATTTGTTCTAACATACTAAGATTGTAAGTAAGATATGCAATTAATGTTTTCACACCACCATGATGGTGTTCTCCAATATACCCAATATCTCAAGTAGAAATATGTCATACTTCCATGGCTATGTGATATAACCCTATACTTAAGATTTCAGGTAGAAATGTACTGTTAAAATTTCTCATATAGATAGAGATCTAAGAACTAAGAAGTTGTTTAAATTTTTTAAAATGATTAAGATCTAAGAATTAAGTACATGATTACATTATAATAGTAGAACGCATTAAGTTATGATTAAGTTTGCAAGAAAAGATTTCATAAGTTTTGTGTTTTAAGGTTTAAGAGTTAAGCTCACATGAATGCATTATGATTCAGGTTAGGATTAGATTTAATGTGACTTTCAAGAGATTAAGCTAACTTCTCAGATATCATATTTTAGATGTTTAATAGTTAAGTTACTTTTATACACTTAGTATCCCTATATTCAGTTTAGATTATTTTTCTTAAACCTTTAGAATAAGGTGTGATACATCGGATATCAAAATTTAATCAAGTCATTAGATCAAACCAGAACTTTAGATTATGATTTATATACACAATAACAATATCAAATTTCAGATTTAGAGTTAGATTCAATTTAGAATGAAGAATAAAGATACAAAGATAGAGATTACATATTATGATTTAGAGATAGAGATTAAGAACAGATTCAGAGATAAGAGAATTGAGATCTTGGATAAGAAATTTAGAAGAAAGATAGAAAATGACATCACAACATTCATAATATATTATATGATAAGTCCTCATTCAAAGAGTCTCGAGATGATTTAGAGGCATTTGTTGCTAATTCATAGGAGTGTTTACTCCATTTTAGAAGTACTTTAGTGCCAACAGATGGTGTGTTGCACCATAGAGGACACTTCAATGTCGACAAAGGGCACGTTGTGCCAACAAAGGGTGTGTTGCACCACAGAGGACACTTCAACATCACAGAGGAGGACTTATAATATAGTTGTGGCCACAATAAGATAAAATTATAAATAAAAGATATTTTAATTCAAAGCATGTACATAATCTCATTTATAAGTGTAATGAAAGAGATCAAGATAAGAGAGACATGACTCAAGCCCTTTGTGAAAGTCACATGGCCCAAGCACTAGACTGCATGCCAATTCATATGCATAACCCAGACCCTATGTGCAAGTTATGTGACCCAGGCACCTTAGTGCAAGTCATGAGACCCATCTACTTGAGTACATGTCTCAAGAGAAAGATGAGTAACAAGATAAGAATTAAGTAAAAGAAAGAAGAGATACTTGTGTTTCAAATTTTATACAAATTTTAATGTTAGTTTAATTGTTTATAATGTTCAATAATATTTTCTAATCACTTTAGTTTTGTACATATGGAATACTCATGCCACTTACTCTTACAACCATTTTTATAATGCATGGCTAGGGAAGAGATGTCTGTAGGTGAGGAGTAGAAGTAAAAGTAGCATTGAGAGGCTTGGAGGCACAAGAATAAAGGATAAGATCCGGTGGGGTGCCAACACTAATATGATCCTCAGATTTATATAGATTCAAAATTATGTTTCTATATTTAGAACTCTAGAGTATCAAGTTTGTTTCAATATGTGAAATTATTTTTCCATATGATGGACGTTAAGTTTCCTTATGTAAGAACAATGAAGAGAATGTGTATTATTTAAAGTTTGTTTGATTGATTATATTATTGTTAAGAATGCCAATGTTATGAAATGCCACCTGAGTGGACAAGTTATGGATAACTCAGTGTTGCTTTCGCTACATGTATGTGTATGCTTAGGGAGGATGTTACAATTTCCCTCCTATTTTCTTAAGTGATACCACCAGATACCCAAAGAACATTATTTAGGGAAACATGATAGTTGGTGAATATGAGGCATATTACACGAGTTTGGGTAACATTTGTCCACATCTTGTACCAGATGACAAAGATAAATACATGATGTTTCAAGTAGGTTTAAGACTACAAATTAGACACATCGTATTAGTGGTTGGACAAATAGAGAATTTTGGTGAGTTTGTGGAGGTAGAAAGACATATCAAAGAGTCAATTAATGATGATAACATTTTGAGGGTAGAAAAGGATCTAGATATTTTGGTAGAGGAGGATAGTGTAGTGGTGGATATAGAGGAGGCGTTTTATTCTTTTCTAAATAGGATGAGATCTTTGTTGTTTTGGAAATAAAATATATAGTTTAAGTGATGTTGTATCTTCTCATGCTAGAGGAAGATCTAGCCCTAGCATATGGAATAAAACACCTAGGTGGGGCCCATCATAAGGACTTCAAGGTCATCTACATCACTGATAGGTTTGTAGAGACATGATACATTTGTATGTGACACTTGTGGTACGGCACACTCTGGACAATATTAGGGAACTAGTTTTCAAGGATGCCACTAGTGTGGATAGATGAAACATTTCAAGAGAGATTGATAATTTTTTTAGGTCACACCAAAACATAGTTCACGTTCGTAGTTTTATACTTCATAGAGGTAGGATCCAGGTCGAAGAGAAAGTTATTTAGTGGCTTTAGGATCTAGAGGGGGGTAGCACTTTGTAATAGTAGTGGACAACGAGGACACCATGGAAGTGGGAGAGCTACATGAAATTTCCTCTCTATGACTCAACCAGAAGGAGTAGTCTCTCCCAAAGATATTATAGGTGAGATGATTCTTTTTAACAACATTTCACTCATAGTCTTCAATGTGACACATTCTTTATACAAAGATCATTAGTTAGCAGATTAAATCTTTAAACTCATGAAATCTCTTATGATTTTTTGTTAAGAGTATCGTTAGGTGAGCCAACCATTTTGATAGAAGTGTATCATGGATGTCTCTTGAGATATTGTGGGTGTGTCATAGTGGCTAATCTCATATCCTTAGACATTAATTCTTTTCAAGTTATTTTTTGTATAGATTTCCTTGGGACATACCATGCTCAATTGGGTTGTTGGAATAAAGAGTCTATATTTAAGCAATGAGTTTTTTTCATGTGTCTTAATTGGAAGAAGAAATCTTATATACATGCATATTATTAGTTTTTGTAGATGATAATATGATGAGAAAAGGGTGTGAAGCCTTCTTTAGCACATGTGGTAGACATAAAAGTAGAGAAAAGATTATTATAGAGGATACTCTTGTAATGTGTGAGTTCCCAAATGTTTTTTCTAATGAGTTATGAAGTTTATATCCTAAGATAGATGTTGACTTTAAGAGACAAATTTTACCTAGTAGTCACCCAATAGAATACCAACCTATAGAATGCCACCTACAGAGTTAAAGGAATTAAAAATTATTTATTGGATAAGGGTTTCATTCAACCTAGTACATAACATTGGGGAGATCCAGTGGTTTTTGTGTGAAAAAAGGTTGTAACTATGTGGTTGTATATGGAGTATAGGCAACTGAATCACATAACCATCAAGAACAAGTATCCTTTACCTAGGACTAATGATCTATTTGACAATTACATGGAGAAATGATGCACTATTTATTTATCAGTTTCACCGGAACTTTTGAACTGATTTTTGTGCACTTTTGGGTCAAATCTCATATTAATTGTGCATGATTTACTTTATTACCATGTGATAATTATTTGCATAAAATATGCATAATTTTAATGTTCTCAACTGATTTAGTAATTTTCCAGAGCTAATGTTTGAATTTTGTGCATTTCAGGAATGTTCAAGAATCTACACAGATCAGTACTACTGACTTTGGAGTCGGCAAAACCGACACTTGCTCTGTATTGGTGAGAAAATGAATCGAGGAGACTAGGTAGTACCAACAGGACTGTTGGTAGTACCAACAAGGTAACAACATTTTTGTAACACCCCAATTTTCTTAAAACATACACAATACTGAGAAGAAGCATAAATCTCATTGGGATGTCACAAAAATGATTATCATTGCTCAAAAATAGAGTTTGTTCAACCAACTCAGGAAAATAAATAGTTGTCATTATCAAATCCTCAACATAACACTCACACTTTAAACTAATACATGGTTCTCTTAACTTGAAAGTAAATCTAAACTAATATTGTACTATAGTTGGCACCCCACTAAGTTTTGTCTTCTAGATTTGTCCTCGTGATGTAGACTCCTTGTCTAAGATCCTTCATTCTTCTTTCATGTGGACATCATGTCCCCAGCCATGCAAGATAAAATGAGAAACATGTTAGAGTAAGTGGCACTGAGTAACATTATATGAATTGAAAATAAACTATACTTTTGAGAAAACGTGAATTTAAACATGATAGCATTGAATTCCTTTCATGTAATTTATCTTGATCTTTGTTTATCTTAATCATAGTCTCGGGTTGAATATGTTGTCCTCCATTCTTATCTTTCTCACACAGAGCTTATGCACCCAAGTGCTCATTGCTCACACAGAGCTTATGCCAAAAAGGCCTCTTAATATTGGAAGAAACAATCATAATTCAGCTAACTTTATCTTAACATTAAGTTGGAGCAGAATAACTTGGAACGTTGAATCTTCAACATTATAATATTAAAGAACTAAATTGACTTGAAAGGATGCACATGTTATCAATATATGATAAAGGTACAATGGAAACCATGATCTGATTCATAGTAGATTTTCTTGCAAGTATTCATTGAAATATGTACTTGATATCATCATCATTGAATTTCATAAATATATGTGAATATAAAATCCTTTGCCATACTCATTAACTTAGAGTGCATGAATCCACTTACCTATGAGAGAGAAATTTTTCTTAGATCTTCTAAGGTTTGTAGAAACCCTAATGTCCTAAAATTATCATAATCCAAATTAATATTTGTCTTGATTAACATCTTAACCCTAACTTAGGATCTCTAGAAAAACACAAGCATAGATTCTTGAATTAGGTATTTAAAACTTTATTATTGGCTTCATTATTAAAAATCCTTTCCAAAACATATTGTTTTGAAAAACACGAACAAAGTATTGAATTAGGTCTAGAACCAGGGAAAAAGGGGGTAATTAGGTTACCTACTTTTGGGGTGAAATTGTCTTTGATTGAAACTTCCTGATGCCACGAGGAAACTATTCAGAGCCTTGGAGGTGGGCGTGAAGGCTTGAGTTTTTGGGGCAGGGAACTACTCTGGCGATAGCGAGGTGGTCTCATGGGAAAGAAAGATGGAGGTGATTAGAGGGCAAACCAAAGATGTGGGAAGGTTTCTGGAGGCATCATATTTTTTTTCTTATTGTTACATATATATATTAAGGTCTCAAGAGGATTGGATACCATAGAGGATCAAAAATAGGGGACAGTTTGAGGGAGTTTAGAGGACCACAAACTCTAGGGCACGAATCCCTATACTATTTGGGATTGCCTGATTTGGGAAGGAGCATTGATGCTTTTGGAGTCTTCATTTTAGGTATCAAACCTAGGAGGAGGGGGAAGCGAGGCAAGAACCTCACAGACTCCTGTTGGGGGACAAAGAGTCCCCACAGGTGAAGGAGATCGTGTCTCCATCTACAGAGGCATCTGTGACTCTGAGTCTAACCTGAAGGGGGGGTAGACCTAAAGGGGTTGTGTGACAACTGATCAAAGGGCGGACCTAGGTGTATAATAACACATTATCAAATATTTAGGATAAAAAATATATAAAGCCTTTTTAAATTGATTTGAGGGGTCAAACAAAGTCAGTTTGATCTGAAATTTTGATCATGAACATATATTAGGGTCTATAACATGCCTAAGTAATTACTTTCCAATTTTGAGAGTCAGTTAATGAATAATTTTCTTAATATACATAATAATAATATACTTTAAATGAGATAATGGGTCTTCAACTCAATTAATGACCAATAAAGTATGCATTTAAACTTATCTCAAACTCAGTTTAAATTAGTTAGGGTTTTCTCCTTTAGGTGAAGATTGTATATTTATGGAGGAGAGAAATAGTGAAAGTTGTTTCTTTATAAACCTTGAATTCATTTATGCATAAATAAGGAAAGAATAAATATATTTTCATTTCTCTCTTCATATATTATTTCAGATCAAGTATTCCTCATTTGGGTAGATTTCATAAAGGTCTAAGATTTGAATTTAATTAGTGGGAAATTTATTATTAAACTCCATATCTTATTATATCATATTTGGGATGTTACAATTCTACCCACCTTAAATAAATTTTTTCCTCAAAATTTCCACATACTACCTATTGGGTTTTAGGGAAGGCAGAGATGGTAGAGGAAACAAAAATTTCTCCCCAAACCCAGAACCCAAAGAGATCTCATCAATATCTATAGAGTAGGAAGGATGGTTTGTAGAGGCGTACTATTATAACCTCTTTTTTCTGAATAATGTAATGAGATGTATAATTCTCTTTTAATTATAAATGAAATCAATGGTTGATTTATTTGTTTGAATGGCAAAAGCGGTGGAGATTGACACATTGAAAATGTAAATTGGCTTGTTAATTAACTTAATTGTGATATTTAGGTTGTTAGCCATACTTGTGAAATTTTAGTTTTCCCCACATACCGGCACATATTCATATATGCTGACTGACGTTTTGTTTGTCAGCGTTTTAGGTACAATATTGAAAAGGACAAATAGTAAAGAGGCACATTGTGGAAATAAGTATTAAAGTGCAAAGGAGGATTAGTTAGAATAGACTGTAGTTGTGGATAGAGGTTAGATATCCAAGTTTTTAAAAAGGTATGCAAAGTTTTGTTTTATTCCAGCTTTTTAGTATAGTTTGGTAGAATTTTATAATTATTATTGATTATTTGTCAAACCATTGATCCAAAATATGGGATAACGGCTCTGACCTCTTGGTCTCCCGTAATTGGGGGTTACCGGGAGGCGGGGTTGTTACACGTACCTTATCCTGAGGCTTGCTCAGAGACGTTACCTCACGGCTAGCACGGTCTTCACCTCCGGTATTGGACGGTGTTTGTGCAGCTCATGGTCGCACATGGACTAATGGCTCCTAGTCGCACCCAGACTGATGGATTGATAGATATCCTTTGAGTGGCATAAATCTCCCACCTCTGTAGTAGTCCACACAGACTACCGGGAACTCCAATCATCATGTCCTACATGACACTGGAAGGAGTCGTCCCCTTCTGTCGGTGTACTAGTCACTGGCACACTCTCCCACAACCAATTGATGTTCTGCAGTTGTCTTTCCCTTGTTGTTCCTCCCTAGATGGGTAGAAATTGCTTGGGCTCTCTCGATTACCACAACCAGAGAGGAGAACTTTGCAGAGAAATTGGTGTTCTCAATTGTGCACTAAGAAGCCCCCAATACCCCTCTATATATAGGAGGGGTCAGGGTCAGGGTTCTCAGCCCCGGGTGATGCGGACTAAAGCGGGAGTAGAAGGGTCCAAAATTTTCATGAATTGATACACTAAGGCAAGTAAATCGGCCGTTTCCCAAACAAACCGATCGTTTAGGGACTGAACTGATTGGTTCATCTCATGAACCGGTCGGTTGGGGAGATGAATCGATAGGTTCATTCATGAACCAGTCATTTCACTTCCCAAGACAGTTCCCAATTGACTTTCTTCTTTCTGTTTCTAATTAATCCAAAGATCAATACTTGTCCCAATTGAATTGTACAAGTGAAACAAAAATATTTTCTCACCAACCTAACTTTTCCAAACTGGCTCATTTGGTCCAACTGAACTGATTGGTTCAACACTTGAACCGGTCATCTCACTTGACCCTAAGCCGATCAGTTCAACAGCTTGAACCGGTCAGTTGTCAGTCCAGGTTGTGTAGAAATCAGTCAATATAGTTCTCAATCAATCTAACACCCAAATCAGTTAGTCCAACACTTGAACTTGGTGATTCTGAGTCAAGTCAATTGATTGAATGTTTAATTGAACTACTAAACACATTTAGTAAACAATCTAAACATCATTCATGGATAAACTCCTCTTCCAGGTTAAATCCTATGTGTGTGACCTTGCAAGCCCATTTCACATTGGCAGTAAAAGTCCATAAAACTTATGACTTCACAAGCAAAGAGTGGTGCCTAGTCACACATCAGTGCTACTCAAGTGAAAAGGAAAGTTAGAGAACAACTTTCAATCCTACAATTTGTGAATGGTGTTATAGTGAATGTATAATTCCTTTGTCACAGATATCCCGAATGAACTCAAGGCATGGAACAGTCATCCTTTCAACGTTCATTCATTTTCTTGATCTCAAAGTAGACTGGATGAGATATGTATGACATCAATATCACATATTGATTCACACATGCATGTGCATGCCTTTCTCAGTCCTACTCATCAAGTGGCCATTGACATCAAACTCCCTCAGGAGGGACAAATCCCATATCTATCACTCACCCCTCAAAAGCCCCATGTGTCAAAGTCACCCAATCATCACCTTTATAACAGTCTATATTTCAGGATTATGTTTGATGATGTCAAAGTTTACCCAACGACATGTGTTGAGTGTAGTGATTTCAGGTCAAAGAATCACACTCACCATCATCACTGTGAGAGCTGACTGTGACTACCAAGTCAAGGTTCCATGTGTCACTCTCACGGTGGGTCTGTCTGATACACTTGTTCTCTAACAAGTAGCTATGTCTTGGTTTGATATCACTATATCATGACTAATGAGATTCTGTCATCAACCAATACACAATCTAGTCTTGTGTGTCATTATTGTCTATCAACCTTCCACAATGACATCCGACTAGGGACATAACAAGAATGTATACTCTTAACATTCGTATGATCTCATCGTTTAGGTCCTTAACCTAAAAGCATACGTCAATGAGTAAAACAATTCTTTAGACATTCAATATGTTATGTAATTATCTCATAACTAACTGAGCCAAAATGAATTGGAAGCTTGCCTTTGATGTTATCAAATCAATCTTAATGTATCCCACCAATCATCCCATGATTGGCTCTCAGGGCATACATACCAACAGACTCCCACTTGCACTGCGAGCCAATCACCCTTGAATCATATTCTTAGTAATCTCCAAACATGACCCACGTGTTACTGTGCTCTAGTGCTAACGCAGTGAGTTATGGCAACACTTTGCCTAAGTTGGTATTATTGCATGTCTCACATCTCTTCGATGTACGTCTTACGTATGAGATGGAGTTGTCGTAATATGTGATCCAATATTCCTTTGCTAACCTTTAGCCACATTGTGTGACCAAGCACTCCTTACTTGTCATCAATGATCGAAATATCTATAAGTTCATATTTATGAACTCTCAGATCCATATAGTATCCACTGTTGTTCTCCAATACACGAATACTCGACATTTCCTTTTAAAATAGCTTTATTAGAATGTTTCGAATTTCAACACACATTCACTTTTATATATCCCATATATATTTTGCGATAAATTTTCTGTCCTTTTTGGAAGTTCACATTAGTGTAACTCTTTACAATGAACCTTTCCTTATTTCCATAGAACTAGTACTTCTCAAGTACTTATGAAGTTCTCATGGTATTCCAGTAACCCTTACTAGAACTAGACATACATCCACTTGTCATGTCCCACATACGAGTTATCAGGATGAGCATATCATATTGTCATGTCCCACATACAAGATGATAAATGCATTTTTTTCTTGCCATGTCCATACATGCAAGATAACAGGATGATTACATACATTATAGATCCATATCTATTCTTTGTGTTCCCCTCCTTCATAAGAATTGGACACTTAGCCTTGGGATACTAACTCCATGTAACATGGACAAGTTTTCTCCCACTGAATCTGTACAAACTGAACCCTTCAGTACACATTGACAATATATGCTCTCTCTTTTTAGGTCAAGAGGTTTTCGAGAACTATCTCTATATGTCTCTATTCCTATCACATAGGAAATGTCTCTTTCTTCCCTAAAGATACTTTCCACAAAGGATTCCATTCTTGAACATTTCATTCCTCATCAACATGTGGAATGTAAATACGCTCCCACTAAATCACAGATCCCTTCTTTATCTTTGTCATATCAGTCAAAACCTTTGAATATATTATCAAAGTAAAGATCCCAGCTTTGAGTTGATTGTACTCAATCAATCACATTGATTAGTCCATTGTAACTTATAGACTTCATTTGCATTAATGGATTCATAAATAATATAGGTTGTGTCATGTACACATCCTTGTCTTATTCCTCATAGGAATGTAGTTTTAGTATCAGTATGACAAATCTCTTAGTCATTAAGTTGCAATCAACAAGCATGATCCTTTTAAAATGTCATCCATGTGTCTTAATGCTTAAGACTCATTCACACTTATGGGTTTTATCCCAACAATTGCTACCACTAAGGTCATACCTTGTGGTTCACATGGAAGTCATTTAGGATCTAATGGTCATAAACCATAACTCAAAATCTGATTCCTTAATATCATGTTGATTGTTGACTCATCATATGAAAAACATATCACATAGATAATTGAGATGTATCTGTTAAGGATATGAGAACTCACAACCCCTTGTGATTCTTAATGTCCTTTATTAGTGTGGGGCATTCTTTATTTAAGAAGAATTTACTTATTTGATAATCATCCTCCTACTCCTTAGAGTATGACTCCTTCTTGATTTAGACATCACCATGCCTTAATCATGATTTCACTATGATACACTATCATAATCACTCATAAGGTTCTCAAACATTTGGTCCAAGTATTTCATTCATTGATCTCATCAAGAATTAACACTTTACCAAATTCATACTTCATCTATGATATTCTTGAACACTTTAAGATATTCATATTGGTATTTATCTAAACACCATTTGAAGTATTAGCATGTTCTCCAATAGATATGTAAATACATCATATGTATTATACCAAATAGGATAATCATTCTCTCACTACCTTAGTAAAGATTGATTAATCATGTCCAAAAAAAAATCATGTCTCTTACTAGTTCTCTAACCAAAAGAGTCTAGCTTATCCATCAACATGAAAACTAGAGATGAATTTCTCATGATAATGCTAATTTGTTGTTTGAGTTATCAATAACTTTTAGGTATCATTTTATCTTATGCATACCAAGTACCACAAGATAAAGAAAGGCATTGCCACAAAAATCATATCTTTGAAATTGAAACATCAACTATATTGATAGCCATCTTGTCACTACATGATGCAACAATAAAGTGTTTCTATTGGAAAATTGAAATAGCAGTTCTCAACTCTATTTCGTGCCTTTTAGGTTGAAATAAACTAAAAGGTATTCCTATCTATGGCAGCAACACTTGCTCCAATGATGAGTGCTCTTTCTTGGTCCTTTCACAAAGGCCATCACTTCTTTGTTAGATCATACATATCATATATGTCAGATCTATATCTTGGTATCACATACCTCATATAAAGAAGTGTTTATTTCTTGATACCTAAGGTGAAGATCTCCATCCCCTTGATCTTCTTTTGTTCTTCCAGATATAGAGGGAAATTTCTCCTCCCTCGTTCACCCTTCCCATATGCCTTGAGGCTGAAGATGAATTGGTTCGTTGTCTAGCATCAGAACCCTTCTTAGCTTTGCCCTTGCCTTTAGACTTGCCTTTCTTTCTGTTTATCAACATCATAGACTTAGGCTTGTTCTTCTTCATCTGTGCCTTGAGGCTGAAGATGGTGTGGGTTGCTGGATAGCATCAGAACACTTCTTTTCTTTTCCCTTTTCCTTGCCGTTAAGACTTGCCCTTCATTGATCACATCAAAGATTAGGGTTTGTCTTTCTTCATCTTTCCCTCTACTGTCCTCAACATGTCCAACAACTCTGACAACACTTGTCAAAGCTATTCATGTTGTAGTTCATCATGAACTGTATGATTCTCGCAACATTTGCAATATCATACCAGTAGCCAACTTTTGACTCAGAGGAAATCCCAGTCTAGTCAGGTTTTCCACATACCCAATCACATTGAGTGTGTGAGAACCAACTGGATCTCCTTCTTTCATGACATACTAGGACAGTGTCATAGAGACATCATATGTCTCATGTTGTCTCTACAACTCAGAGAACACAACATTAAGCATTCCACATCAATGGCATCCTCAGTAAGCTTCCATAAGCATCCTTTCAGCCGTTGGTGTGGTGGGATCGAATTCATTTGGTTCCGGTATAACTAGGACTTTAGAGCTTTCACTCTTCGATCGAGAACACTTCTCAACGTCCTAACCAGTCGTGGAATTATTCCCATTTATTTTTTCTATCATAAGGACCGATCGCAAATAAAGTGATTATAGCCATTTGATTTTCAAAAAGTAAATATATGCAATTTAGTCCAAAACTACTTTTGACTTTGATTTGATTGATTTGAAAAGTTGACGATATAATTAGGACTTTAATTAATTATCACTCCCACTATTTTTTTTCAAATTGACAGCCCTCACCGTCAATTTGGAAGGTTGCAACATACAACCTTCTAGTGGGTCAAGATCCTGAAATCCTCTTAGTCATGGACCAGCTAGGGCTATCACCCACATCTTAGATCTTCCAGGTAGGCAATTCTTGCCAATTGCATCATATGCAACTCTTAAAACATGTCATGCACAACTCCTTGCCATGATCATCTCCATGCCTCAAGGTGCTAGATCCTATCTAGGTCACCTTGTTAAGTCTGACCCAAAGCCAACACGTTGAATATGCACCATGCTAGGGTAGACCCACATATTCACACTACAGCAAAAATACCCATTAGTGGCTTTTATTCCAGTGGCTTTTCTAAAAAAAATGCCACTATCTACGTAATGCAATGACATTGGTAATTTAAATGCCTCTAAACCACATATTATGGAGTTTATAGAAAAGACTTACCAATTAAGGCATTTTTATAATTAATTAGTGGCATTTCAAAATTGCCAAATCAAATGAGTGGGCCACAATTAGTAAAAAAATTCTATTCCCGCGCGGATTCCCCCGGCATGCAAAACGGTTCCTCTTCTCCATGCGTTGGGCAGAGACATTTACTCCCGACATTTGCTCTGCTCGCAGAACCCGCGAAGTCAACCTAGCTAGCCTTTTTGTCCTAATCTGCCAGACCATGGACTCTACCTGTTGGAACGCTCTCTTCTCTTCTCCAAGGTGCCGACGACGTTGCCAAGGGTTGGAGGGGACGCCGAGGAAGAGATCAGTCTCCCAACTTACCGGCGACGTTGCCAAGGGTTGGAGGGGACGCCAAGGAAGAGATCAGTCTCCCAACTTGCCGACAAGGATTGCGGTGGTTTTCCACCATGTTGCTTCGGCGCGCGACAGGTAAGTACACCCCATGAAACAATAAACACACGTGGTCTTTCCCATCCATTCTTATAGTTTCCATTCTATCAAGGTATATATGATAATCAGTTTATGAAGATAGTCTTGAAATATGATGATTTCTTTGTTTTATATCCATCAATCACTTCCTTAATCATTTATATCAAGCCATCGACCATCCTACTTTGTTAGATTTAAACTTGGATTATTTTACAGTCTTGAAATATGATGATTCTGTTGTTTTATTTTACAGTGTCGCATTGGTTTTGGTTATATATACAAGTTTGCTAAATGTTAGTGTATTCATATAAAAATGTGTGTATTGTTGTATTAAATTGTAAGGAAAATGAAGCATCCACTTTTTAAAAAGTGGTCGCTTAGGTGCTCATGTGATGTCTGCACATCTCCTGTATCTTTGTTTTTAAATCATTAATGAATAGGCAAGTAATGTATCCTTACCCAGGCCACCACCTTTGGTGGGTTGACATTCTCTGATGAGAACAGGGGTTCCCACCATTGGGCTAATGAAGGGGAGAGATACTCATCTTTATGTATGTAGGAAGAGGCTAAGGAGAGAACAAGGTTTATGAGATGGTCATTTCTTGTGTAATATTCTAGGATTCAGAAATGTCTAAGGAAGAATAAGACCTTTGTATAATTACTTATAGTATACATTTTTTTGGATGTGGTTTCTTCAATTTTCCTTTGATTACCGTAAACTTGAATGGTCTATATTCTTCTGTACTACCAATTGACTAAAACCTTCACCATCCTTGAAAATTAGGGTCTTTAAGCAACAATGAAGCAAGATACCAAGGGCATGGAGACAAGTTGCTATTAACACTAAGATATGATTGCACAAAATGCAGGGGTTCCATTGTGGAACAACAATAATTTTTTATCTACCATAGGAAGTCTGGTTTGCCCTCTTGATTTCTATATTGAATGAAATTGCATGGCTTCTATGTAGTGATGTTTACAAAATGGTTGATTCATGTTTTTTTAAAAGTGTACGTCTTATTTCAATACTTCTTTAATGTAAACACAATTCATTATGGTTACTTCAGTTCCTTATCCTAAATCAATTTTTGTCTTTTGATGGCATGTTTTGTTACTCAAGAAGTTTATAGCCAATTATACATCTTTACTATATATGTACTCCAACCTCTCGCCTTGGGCCAGGAACCATCAGCTGGATGGCACACCAGTTCCTCCAAGTTCCGGGTCTTCTACACTCAGATCTTATACAAGTTTGTACACTTGTATGGTCCCTGACCAGGTTTGATCAAACTAGATAATGATGTTACCCATTCTCTAATGGTTTCATTCCTGTCGATGTTGATAGAAACCATGGGGAATATGTTTATGAACTACTTGCTTCACTTTAAAAAAATATATTGCTCTATATTTTGCAATTTTATACTACTTTTTTTGAAAATTTATAATATTGTTATATATACTTACAATGGTTAGTACTAATATTTTGCAGTCCTTGTTCACCCATAACAGTCACTATGGCATGGGCGTCTACCCCCCTGCTCCTTTTCCCTGAAGCAGAAAAGCTAGACATCACCGTAGATGAGCGTACACTTGCACAACTCACCATTCCCAGACATTGGCATCATCTGGAAGGAAGACGCTACACGGCTGGTCAAATGACCTTAAAGTTTGGGAACTCGACAAATGTAATCGAGGTTCAGTATGATGGTGATGGCAATCTGGTATCCACAACTAGTTGTCATGGGTGGATTGGGAGAATGGGAATTGGCCGTACAGACCATGTTTTGCTTCGTCCAATTGATGACAATACCATACAGGCTTATATACATAACTACAACAACAATTTGCCTTCTCACCTGAGATGGTATATGCACAAGCCAGGCTGTACCGAATATGAGGAGACGTCATTCGATGAATTCGGCATGCCTGAGGTGCAATCCTTACTCGTTGGTACCGCCTTGTACCCCATGACCATCAGTTCGGATTCGTCTTCCAGCGACTCCATCCTCGACACAACATCATCAACAAAACGGACACGTCACAGTCATAACGGCCGTCACAATTGTTGATGAATTTTTTTTAACTTTTAAATTAGGAAATAATCAAAAAATGTAATTTGTGTTGTATTACTTAATGAACATTAGTAATCAATCAAGTACTGTGAATTTAAGGTACCCAATGTGATCTTGATGATGGCTTGCAATTTTTTTCTCTGATGTGGTTTTGAGTGATGTTTTTCTTTGAGGATTTCCTCAAAGTGATGTTCTACTTTTATCCTTATTATAACTATGTTGTTTGTATGACAGACTTACTCATAAATGTTATATTTTTTTACTATTTTTAAGAATGGATAATTGTTGGATGGAAGAGGATGACTAAATGAGTAGTAAATACCTTTTAGTAGTAAAAACCCTAAACCCTAAACCCTAAACCATAAACCCTAAACCCTAATACCTTTTATGTTGTTCAATTTTGTTGTAAGTGTCTTCATTTTTGTGTGACTTGATATACTCAGGATGAGAGAATAGTTAAGCGACAACTTCCATAATAAGACAGCTACAAGGAATGATCAGAACAACAACATTGACTCTTGTACGGGGACTCATTTACCTAGCATTACTCCACAAGGTTGTTGGAAAGCTTTGAACTTGTCATCCAGTAATCGCTCCAAAAAAATTTTCGCTTCCCTTCCACCTAATGTTCAAAATGATAGACCAAGGAAATTCAATAACATTGTTGCTAGCTCTGCTGTTACAAGAATACCTTGTGATGGACAATGTAATCATATCATCACATTTATAGTGCTGTATTTAATGATATATAATTTCTATATATGTTTTATGCTTTATGAATGAATGCTCAGGTCAAAGACATCGACAACGGGTGCCTAATGGCAATGCTTTAGTGTCCAATCATTCAAGAAGAGTAAACAGTAGAGCTGCCAATAGTCAAAATAGCCATGCATTTCATGATCACATGGAGCAAAATGGCCTATCTGATCACCATGATGAGTTGTTAAATGCTACAACCACACCTTCTGATGGGCTAGGTAATTGGTTAATTCATTGCATATATAGTGCTTCCTTTAGTGATATATAATTTCAATTTATGTTGTATCCTTTATGAATGAATGCTCAGGTCAAAGACATCAACCACGGGTGTCGAATGGAAATGCTTCGATGTCCAATCATTCTAGAAGAGTAGACAGTAGAGTTTCCAATAGCCAAAATATCCATCCATTTCATGACCACATGGAGGAAAATGACCTCTCTAATCACCATCAAGAGTAATTGAATGCTACAACAACACCTTCTGATGGGCTAGGTAATCGGTTAATTCATATCATTGCATTCATAGTGCTGCATCTAAAGATATATAATTTCCATTTATGTTGTATCCTTTATGAATGAATGCTCAGGTCAAAGACATCGACCCCCGGTGCCTACTGTCAATGTTCCTGTGTCCAATCAATCAAGAAGAGTAGAGAGTAGAGCTGGCAATATCCAAAATAGCAATGCATTTCAAGAAACCATGGAGCAAAATGACGTCTCTGTTCACCATGATGAGTCATTGAATGCTATGCCAACACCTAATGATGTGTTGGGTATTCGGTTTATTCATATCATTGCATTTATAGTGCTTCATCTAATGATATATAAATGAATGCTTAGGTCAAAGACATCGCACACGTGGCCAAACATAATGTTTGCAAGTCTGGAAAAGAAAGCTCGGCGATCAAATTCCCATTGAGATAAATCAATTTGGACAATCAGTGGGTAAAAACCAATGTCACTTATCAAGTTTTTTGACAACCATTGCAAGAGATCCCAATCTTTGTCCATTAAACTACGAGGACTGGAGACAATTTCTAGAAAATAAAAAAGAATCCATATGGAATTTTGTTAAGGTACAATATTAAAATTTATTTTTAAATGGTTAAATGAAGATTCTAATTGATATCCTTATTGTCGATAGAGTAAATTCATGATGGACATAGAATTAAAGGCGTGGACAATGAAGAGACTAGGAAAGAAATGGAAGGACCACAAGTGGGAGTTACGGAAACTATACTTCATAGAAGATAGTCCATATGAACAAAAACTTGAACAAGTTGTTCCCCACGTGGAAGCGTCTCAATGGAAATTTCTTGTGGATTACTGGAGGAGCAATAAAGGAAAGGTAATTTTTTGTATCTATTAATTGATATTTAATTTACCTCATAGATAATTACTATGGACAATACTGCAATTTTTTTTTCACAGAGGAATTGTATAACTAACAAGACAAGCAGAAAATTTCAAAAGGTTAGCCACACAACAGGAACCAAGTCGTTTGCTTGTCTAAAACATGATGTAAGTTAGTCAATATTGTGATCCAATTGGACAATTTGGAGACATCCGTTTAAATGATGTTAGCAATAACCTTATTTGAATGATACAGTTGGAGAAGGAAACGAGCATGGAAGTTGATCCCATTGAGTTTTTTTGAGAAAAATCATCGTAAAAAAGATGGGAGCATAGTTGATATTGAATCCACCAAAATTTTGGTACAAGGATTCCTATCCTATAGTATTATGTTATAATTACTACATGGAAACATGTTTACTACAAGGATCCCATTGAAGCCACCAAAATTCATCTCCTATGTTTCGTTGTGTGTAGGAAAAAAATTTTGTGGTAGGTGACGAGCTGCGAAGAAACCAACCTGACGTTACTTCAGCTGAAATTTATAGGCAGGTTATGGGAGAAGAGAGACCAGGATATGTTCATGGTTATGGACTTGGACCATCACCTTCTGATATCTGGGGCAAGAACCGTAAATCCCGAGAAGCTGATGAAGCGCAAAGGAAGCATTTCCAGGATTAGCTTGAACAACAACGGATGGAATTTGAAGCTAAAATTCAAGAACAAAATGCAAAAATAGAGCAGATACTAGCCTTGTCTAGAGCAGGAAACAGTCAATCAGCACAACATGCACGCACTGGCCAGGTATGAATACATTTTATACAAGATGTGTGGTATCAATTATTTTCCATGTTGAATTTTGATGGCCTTATGACAAAGATAAAATAATTGTGCAGATAGGAATGAGACATTCAACAATTTATAAGGGACAAGTATGTTTGTATATGTGTAAATTGCACATCATTCTACGTTTATATAAATTTTTTATTTAAATTGTATTTTTTTTATAGGAAGTGTATGTGATGAGTATCGCATATGCAAATGATAAAGTTGCAATCGGTCGAGTATCTGAGGTTGACCCCTTGCAAATGGTGGGAGGTGCAATTTTAGGCTCATCATGTGTTGGTGTTTATGTAGAGGTTGTGGTGATGGCCAATGAACCTCTAGTCAGACCTTCTGAGCAATATCAATATATGGATGAAGTTATTGGCAATGTCATAGCATGGCCGAAATCACATTTACTTCCAAAGTGAGCATATAGTATTGCTTATAATATGACATAATTGAAAACAAAACTAGTATCTAAAGTCATTTCCATTTGTTGCAGGTCATGAAGTGTAAAGATAGATAATTGCATTCTTGGATACTGTGTAGAGAGATGAAAGCTATAGTTGTTTTTCTTTGGTCCACTTTTTTATTAGTACATAACGATCTAGATATTGTTGTTTCATGTCCATTGTCATAGATAATGTTGCCAAATGACAATCTTATTTTGCTTTTAGCTATGAGCAGTGTCTTACCTTCTTGTGTGTGACATTTACACAACATATTTTGTTTTGACTTGCTGAATGTGAATGTCTTTTTTTGCTTCCTAAGTCAATAGTTCTCTGTAAATTTTTCTTTCATAACTTGATCACATGTTGCATGATAGCTTATTAAGTCAATATTTCTCTGACGAATTGTGCATTTTGTGCCTTCCACAACAAACAACATGTCACTGCGTAAAAGGCCAGTTTTTGGAGATCAAAGGTCATTCTCGAGAGCTAAGGTTGTGAGCTCATCTCTTGTGAAAGGCTTCTGCTCAGCTCTTGTGAATGGCCTTTAATCTCCAAGAACAGAGCTGCTGTTAGGACTCAAAAATGGGGTTCCTCACTCTGGAACTGGTCTTATAGGCAATCCAACAAAATGGTACGTCCTTACATGTTCTTGATGTATTGCAGCCTAGCCAAAGTAGTATCTAAAAGTAGTATCTAAGGTAGTATTGCAGCCTAGCCAAAGTGGTTTTTAGCTATGAGCAGCGTTTTTGGAATCTTGTGTGTGAGATTTACACAACATATTTTGCTGTGGTGAGTCGCCTCAAGATGGTTTGTGGTTGAGCTTCTATGATTGCTCAATATTTAGGCTATTAAGATGTCTGAAATGTAACTGAGATATTTTAGTCGCATGCTTCTATGCGTCCTAATTTCTCTTCAGAGGTACAACAAGTCATTTTCAACATTTCCAGGGTACAACAAGTCATTTTCAACATTTCCATACTCTGCTTTGGTTAAGAAGTCAAGAAAGAAGCCTCAAGAAATAATGGGTGCTCTTAGTAATATCGGTTCCTCCATGTTCCCTTAATTGTTAAAACAACATCTACAATAATACCATTTCTGTAACATGTGGTTGTGATGCAGGCCCTAAAAGCCAATAACTATGGTAAGGATCCTCTGCTAAGATCATGTACATAGAATGACCTTAAATATTCAAGTACAGACCTGTTGTTAGGACTCAAAAAGGCATGTTTTTGGATATCAAAGGCCATTCTCAAGAGCTAAGGTTGTCATCTCATCTCTTGTGAAAGGCTTCAGCTCACCTCTTGTGATTGGCCTTTAATCTCCAAGAACAGAGCTGTTGTTAGGACTCAAAGATGGGATTCCTCACCTTGGAACTGGTCTTACATGCAATCCAACAAAATGGTGCATGCTTACATATTCTTGATGTATTGCAGCCTAGCCAACATTGGTTTCCAGTTTTGCTTTGGGTTGTTTTAAGGATTTCTAGATAAGGTATATTTCACTACTTCACTTTGTTTTTTTTCAGTTGAAGGGGATAGTGAATCTGTTCTAGAAACTCCTCTTGCTTATCAGGGGATAGTGAATCTATTCCTGGTGGCCATGTTAGTATATATTTGAAGACCTGAAGCCTCCTGTTGATCTACATAGTCAACTTGCATGTTTTGTTGTTAGTTGTTTATTACATGTGGTGGTTTCCATGACTGGTGATGGTGTCAATGATGCATCTGCTCTGAAAATGGCAGACATTGGTATTTCCATGGGAATTGCTAGAACTGAGGTAAGTATATTCGCTATTTGTCAATTTGTATATCTATCTTCTTGTCTTTTAGTAATTATTATCGATAATGATTGTTTCTTCTCTTTTTATGTGTCAATCCAAGTTACCAAGTAGGCTTCAGACATGGTTCTTGCTGATGATAACTTCAGTACAATAGTTATTGTAGTTGGAGAAGGGAGATCTATCTATAACAACATGAAGGCCTTCACCAGGTTCTGCTCTTATAAATCATTATATGCTTTCTTACCTTACTAAACATCTTTCAACTTATTATGTATAGACTATAGTTTTATGAGAACCCTGGAAGGCATTGAGTTTGATAACCATCTTTTTCTTTTTACATAATTGTCAAGATTGTCAGCTTTGCACCCTTTCTATCATGTGCTTAGTTGTGTGCTTAGATGAATGTCTACAGCTTTGCTGCATGGAAAACTCTATTCAGCTGACATAATGTGAATGGTACAGTTGAAATTATCACCATTTTCGAACTTATTAGGAAAGGTGAGAAGGTGGGTTCTTCTGAAGTTGCCCTTCTTGCCAAGCTCGGCATCAGGCCCTTCTCATATGGATTGGTTGTGCTGTCAGTTTATGACAGTGGATCTGTATTTGGCCCTGAGGTCCTTTGATGTATTGCAGCCTAGCCAAAGTGGTATCTAAAAGTAGTATCTAAAGTAGTATGTTCTGCTTAAATTCTGATGTCCAACTTACTAACAATGATGATCACCTTTTGCCTTGCCTTAATGTAGGTGTATGCAATCAGAGTTTCATTTTTATGCAATCCTCTTCACTAACACTGCTGCTAGTTCTGTTGCATTGATATGCTGACAAAGACTTCGTGTACCTCTACAGTTTTGCATCCTAATTTCTCTGCAAAGGTACATGAAGTCATTGTCAACATGTCAGAACTATGCTCTAGTGGAGAGTCTACGAAGAAGTCTCAAGGAAGAATGGTTTCTCCAAGAGATTAAAGCCATCCTCGAGAGATAAGGCTGTAAATGTCTTTTTTCTTCCTACTCTGGAAAGTCTTCTTGCATGTTTTGCAGTTACTTGTTTTTTACATGTGGTGGTTGCCATGACTGGTGATGGTGTCAATGATGCACCTACTCTGAAAATGGCAGACATTGGTATTGATATGGGAATTTCTGGAACTAAGGTGATTATATTCGCTATGGGAATTTGTATATCTATCTTCTTGTCTTTTAGTAATTATTATTGATAATGATGTTTCTTCTCTTTTTATGTGTCAGTCCAGGTTGCCAAGGATGCTTCAGACTATTGGTATGTATGCCATGAGAGCCAATCATGGGATGATTGGTGGTATACATTAAGATTGATTTGATAAACATCAAAGGCAAGCTTCCAATTCTTTCTGGTTCAGTCATATGATATAGTGATAGAATAGATTGAATGTCTAGAGAATGACAGTACTCAATGACGTATGCCTTCAGGTTGAGGACCTGAACGATGAGATCATACGGATGCTAATAGTTTGTACATTCCCATTATGTCCCTAGTCGGATGTCATTGCGGAAGGTAGATAGACAACAATGACACACAAGACTAGATTGTGGTGTTGGTTGATGACATAATCTCATTAGTCATGATATAGAGATATCAAACCAAACACATAGGTACCTGTTAGAGAACAAGTGTACCGGACAGACCCACCGTGAGTTTGACACATGGAACCATGACATGGTAGTCACAGTCAGTACTCACAGTGATGGTGGTGAGTGTGATTCTTTGACCTGAAATCAATACACTCAATACATGTCGTTGGGCACACTTTGACATCATCAAACGCAGTCCTGAAACATGTATTGTTATAAAGGTGATGATTGGGTGGCTTTGACACATGGGGCTTTTGAGGGGTGAGTGATAGATATGGGATTTGTCCCTCTTGAGGGAGTTTGATATCCAAGGCCACTTGATGAGTAGGATTGAGATAGGCGTGTGCACGCATGTGTGAATCAGTATGTGATATTGATGTCATACATATCTCGTTCAATCTACTCTGAGATCAAGAAAGTGAATGAACGTTGATAGGATGATTGTTCCATGCCTCGAGTTCATTCGGGATATCAGTGACAAAGGAATTATACATTCAATGTAACACCATTCACGGATTGTAGGATTGAAAGTTGTTCTCCAACTTTCTACTTTCACTTGGGTAGCACTAATGTGTGACTAGGCACCGCTCTTTGCTTGTAAAGTCATAAGTGTTATGGACTTTCACTGCCAACGTGAAATGGACCTGTAGGGCCACACACATAGGATTTAACCTGGAAGAGGAGTTTTGTCCACAAACAATGTTTAGATTGATTACTAAAGGAGTTTAGTAGTTCAATTAAACACTCAATCAATTGATAGCTCAATGTCATAATGTTCAAGGTGTTGGACACATTGATTGGAGTATCGAACTGATTGAAATCGCAATTGAATAATTTTGCACAATCTGCACTCCCAACCGATCGGCTCATGTGATGAACCGGTCGGCTCAGCTTGGTGAACCGGTCGGCTCAAGTTGTGAGTCGATCAGCTCATGGACAGGGTGAACGATTGCTTCAAGTATTGAAATGGTCGGTTCAACTATTGCAACCGAGCAAGTTGGGAAAGTAAGATTGGTGAGAATTTTCCTTTCGTTTCACTTGCCCAATTTGATTGGGAAATAGGATTGGTATTCGATACCAATTAGAAACAAAAGAAGGAAAGTCAATCGGGAACTGGTCAGGACCACGAACTGACTGGTTCAGAATGTGAACCGACCGGTTGAGGTGTCCCAACCGATCGGTTGAGGTGTCAACCGACCGGTTCAGGTCCCCAACCGACTGTTTCAATTGTGAAACGATCAGTTCAGGTTGCGAGTTGGTTGCTTTTGTGGAAAATCTCGAACCCTTCTACTCCAGCTTTTAGTCCCGCATTGCCCGGGATGGAGAACCCTGTCCCATGACCCTCCTATATATAGGGGTATTGGGGGATTTCTCAACGTACAACTCAGTGCAACCAGTTGCTCTGCAAAGTTGTTGTTCTCTATGGTTTTGGTAACCGAGAGAGAGCCCGAGCAAGTGCTACCCGCAAAGGGAGGCGCAGTAAGGGAAAGACAACTGCAGTTGCAACTGGAGGTAGGAGAGTGTGTTGGCGACTAGTACGTCAATAGGAGGGTGCGACTCCTTCCAACTCCTTGTGGGACAAGGAGTGTGGAGTTCCAGGTGGTCTGTGTGGACTACTTCAGAGGCGGGAGGTTTCTGCCGCTCAGGAGGACAACTGTCAATCCCGACAGTCCCAGTGAGACCAGGAGTTGTCAGTCCCGGTGCGACCAGGAGCTGCATAGACAACGTCCAAGACCGGAGGTGAAGACCGCTCAAGGCACGAGGTATTGTCGCTGAGAAAGCCTCGGGACAAGGTATGATTCCACAAACCATCTCTTTCCTATTATATAGACGTTGATGTGTTTCCTTGTTCTGGGTTTGGGGGAGTAAAATTTTTGTTTCCGCTGCCTTCTCTGCCTCCTCTAAAACCCAACAGTGGTATCAGAGCCACGTCAACTGCTCTATATTTTAGGAATATCGATATGATCGATTTTGGTTTGTCACCTTTATTTATTGCATACGATGCGAATAAAATTGGCTTTATGCATGTCCAATCCTAAATCCACAAATCCCAATTACATGTATGATATGTATTATTAATGAACTCGATACGCGTCGCCCTTAAACGAGTTTTGTGGTGGATGTATAGCGTGGTTATGGCCAATAAACCCTATCTCTGTATGGTTGTATGTGGTTTCTTGCATCTTGGTCTGCGCACTAATTCCCCTTCTCCTATTCCTGATGTAACTCGAAATAATTTGAGATTCTTTCCTACCTTTGCTCCCCCCGTATGTAACTCAGGGTTTCTCCTTTTATACAATGTAAAATAGGATAGAATTTTATTTCATGTTATGTCGAAGAACGGTGGACTTTCTGACGACAGCTGAGACGATCAGTTCAAGGCGTGAACCGATCAGTTGACATTCCAGACGATCGGTTCAAGGAGTGAACCGATCGGTTGATGACCGGTTCGAGGAGCGAGACGAGCGGGTGGTGGCCATGACGAGATGCACGATGACTAGGCAAACTGATCGGTTGGAGGAGCCAACCGATTAGCTAGTGGCACGCAGACGACTAGGCCAGGATGAGTAGTCAATCATGTAATGAGTTGATGTAATCCAAAGGCAAAGCACAGAGTTCATCTTGTATAGGTTGCATGTGATGTAGACCTAGATGACCGTGAATCCTCTTGGCTCGAGGAATCACATTCGGATGTCCATAATCATCACTTTTATCGTTTTGCATGTTTTCTGTGGGATATAGCATGTATATGATACGAACTATGTATTGTGGTGATTGGATATGTAAATGTATATAAAACCAAATCCCTCATTAAATATTAAGTTTTAGATGCCTTCCAAATGCGACACACGTGAAAAGCTTGATCGACCAAGTGTGGGCACGCCCTAGCGTGGTGCACCGTCTATCTCGTGGAAGCGTGAAGGATGAATGTGTGGGTCTGCCCTAGCAGGGTGCATATTCATCGTGTTTGCTTTGGGTCGGACTTAACAAGGTGATATAGATGGGATCTAGTACCTTGAGGCATGGAGATGATCATGGCAAGGAGTTGTATATGACATCTTATCAAGAGTTTCATATGATGCAATTGGCAAGAGTTGCCTACTTGAGAGATCTATGTTGTGGGTGACAGCCCTAGCTAGTCCATGACTTGGAGGATTTCAAGATCTTGCCCACTAGAAGGTCGTATGCCGCAATCTTCTGAATTGATGGTGAGGGCTATCAATTTGAAGTAAAATAGTGGGAGCGATAATTAATTAAAGGCCTAATTATATCGTCAAACTTTCAAATCAATCAAATAAGTCAAAAAGAGTTTTGGACTAAAATTGCATATTTTCCTTTTTTAGTACAAATGGCAAAAAACAAAAATCACTTTTCTCTGCGATCGGTCCTTGACAAGGACAAGCTAAATGGGACAAACTTCCACGACTAGTATCGAACATTGAGAATTGTTCTCACTCAAGAGCGTAAGCTCTATGTCCTGGATACTCGAATTCCAGAGGAACTCGCTCCTAATGCACCAAAGATAGAAAGGGATGCTTACAAGAAGCATTCTGATGATGCCATTGATGCAAAATGCTTGATGTTATGTTATATGAACCATGAGTTGCAAGAGGCAGCATGAGAACATGGGTGTCATTGAGATGATTCAGCATCTCAGGAACATGTATGAAGATCAGGCACGGTAAGAGAGATACAATGCCTCAAGGGCACTGTTCAAGTGCGTCATGACAGAAGGAGATCCAGTTGGTCCTCACACACTCAAGATGATTGGGTATGTGGAGAACCTACAGAGACTGGGATTTCCACTGAGCCAAGAGTTGGCTATTGACGTGATACTGTAATCATTGCCAGAATCTTACATTCAGTTTGTGATGAACTACAACATGAACAACTTTGATAGGCCACTCTCAGAGTTGTTGGGCATGTTGAGGACAGCCGAGATACAGATGAAGAAGGACAAGCCTAAGTCCGTGATGGTGATCACGAGCAAGAAAGGCAAGTCCAAGCGCAAGGGCAAGGGCAAAGCTAAGAAAGGTTCTGATGCTAGCTAGGAGCCCAAGTCGTCTTCAGCTCTCAAGGCCAAAGGAGGCGTGACCAAGAAAGGAAATTTCCACCATTGTCAAAATCCAGGACATTGGAAAAGGAATTGTCCTCTCTATCTGGAAGAACAAAAGAAGAAGGAGAAAACTGAAGTCTCCACTTGAAGGTGTCATGAAAATAAACTTGTAAGACTTTTTGAGGTATATGATACCAAGATGTAAAGTGTAAAGCACTCATAATTGAGGCAAGTGTTGCCACCATAGCAAGGAGTAATTTAGTTTATTTTCAGCCTATAAGGCATGTAATACAGTTATGAACTATTATTTCATATTTGCCAATAGATAGAAACACTTTATTTTGCATATTGTATGACAATGTTTGCAATCAATAAAGAGATGTTTCAATTTATAAAGATGTGATCTTTGTGGCAATGCCTTATTTATCTTGTGGTATTTGATATGCATAAGATAAAATGATACCTAAAAGTTATAGATAACTCAAATAATCAAATTAGCATCAATCATGAGAAATTCAGTTCTAGTTTCCATGTGATGGATAAATCTAGGCTCTTTTGGTTAGAGAACCAGTAAGAGACATGAATATCTTGAACATGATTAATCAATCTTCACTAATGTAGTGGGAGAGTGATTATCCGATTAGGTATAATACATGTGATGTATTTACATACCTATTAGAAGAAATGCTAATACTTCAAATGCTGTTTAGAGAAATACCAATATGAATATCTTGAAGTGTTCAAGATTATCATAGATGAAGTGCAAATTTGGTAAAGTGTTAATTCTTGATGAGATCAATGAATGAAATACTTGGACCAAATGTTTGAGATCCTTAAGAGTAATTATGATAGTGTATCATAGTGCACTCATGATTAAGGCATGGTGATGTCTAATTCAAAAAGGAATCATACTCTAAGGAGTTAGAGAATGATTATCAAATAACTAAATTCTTCTTAATAAAAGAATACACCACACTAATAAAGAACATTAAGAATCACAAGGGTTGTGAGTTCTTACATCTTTAACAGATATACCTCAATTATCTATGTGATGAGTTGTTCATGTGATGAGTCAACTATCTAGATGAATATGAGGAACCGAATTTTGAGTTATGTTTTATGACCATTACATCCTAAATGACATCCATGTGAACCATAAGGTATGGCCTTGATGGTAGCACTTATTGGATAAAATCCATAAGTGCGAATAAGTCTTAAGTGTTAAGACACATGGATAACATTTTGAGAAGGATGATGCTTGTTGATTGAAACTTAATGACTAAGACATTTGGCATATGGATACTAAAACCACATTCCTATGAGGAATAAAACAAGGATGTGTATGTGACACAACCTATAAGGTTTATGAATCCACTAATGCAAATGAAGTCTATAAGTTACAATGGACTAATCAATGTGATTGATTGAGTACAAGCAACTCAGAATTGGATCTTTACTTTGATGATATAGTCAAAGGGTTTGACTGATATGTCAAAGATAAAGGAGGGATCTGTGATTTAGTGGGAGCGTGTTCACATTCCACATGTTGATGTGAAATGGAAATGTTCTAGAATGGAAATCCAAAAGTGGAAAATATCTTTAAGGAAGATAGAGATGTTTCCTATGAGATAGGAATAGAGATCTATAGAGATAGTTCTCGAAAACCTCTTGATCTGTAAGGAGAAAGCATACATTGGCAATTTGTACTGAAGGGTTCAGTATGCACAGATTCAGTGGGAGAAAACTTGTCCATGTTACATGGAGTTAGTATCCCAAGGCCAAGTGTCCAGTTCTTATGAAGAATGGGAACACTAAGAATACATATGGATCTATCATGTATGTAATCATCCCATTAAATTGCATGTATCGACATGGCAAGAACAAAATGCATTCATCATCTTGTATGTAGGACATGGCAATATGATGTGCTCATCCTGATAGCTCGTATGTGAGACATGATGAGTGGATGTCTGTCTACTTCCAATAAGGGTTACTGGAACACCATGAGAACTTGATAAGTACTTGTGAAGTACTAGTTCTATGGAGATAAGGAAGAGTTCGATGTAAAGAGTTACATTGATGCGAACTTCCGAAAGGACAGAAAATTATTCGCAAAATATATATAGGATATATAAAAGTGAAAGTTTGTTGATAATTGGAAATGTTCCAATAAAACCATTTAAAAGGAAATGCCGAGTATCTATGTGTTAGAGAACAACAGTGGATACTATATGGATCTGGAAGTTCATGAGATGAACTTATAGATATTCTGCTCATTGATGACAAGTCTGGAATCCTTGATCATGCAATGTGGCTAAAGTTTAGCAAAGGAATACAAGATCGCATATTACGACAATTCCATCTCACACGTGTGACGTACATCTAAGAGATGAGAGACATGCAATTTATACTGACTTTGGCAAAGTCTTGCCATTACTCACTATGTTGGCACTAGAGCACAGTAACATGTGGGACATGTTTGAAGATCACTATGAATATGATTCAAGGGTGATTGGCTCGCAGTGCAAGTGGGAGTCTGTTGGTATGTATGCCCTGAGAGCCAATCATGGGATGATTGGTGGGATACATTAAGATTGATTTGATAAACATCAAAGGCAAGCTTACAATTCTTTCTGGTTCAGTCATATGAGATAGTGATAGAACAGATTGAATGTCTAGACAATGACAGTACTCAATGACGTATGCCTTCAGGTTGAGGACATGAACGATGAGATCATACAGATGCTAAGAGTTTGTACATTCTCATTATGTCCCTAGTCGGATGTCATTGTGGAAGGTAGATAGACAGCAATGACACACAAGACTAGATTGTGGTGTTGGTTGATGACAGAATCTCATTAGTCATGATATAGAGATATCAAACCAAACACATATGTACTTGTTAGAGAACAAGTGTACCGGATAGACCCACCGTGAGTTTGACACATGGAACCATGACATGGTAGTCACATTCAGTACTCACAGTGATGGTGGTGAGTGTGATTCTTTGACCTGAAATCACTACACTCAACACATGTCGTTGGGCACACTTTGACATCATCAAACGCAGTCCTGAAACATGGGTTGTTATAAATGTGATGATTGGGTGGCTTTGACACATGGGGCTTTTGAGGGGTGAGTGATAGATATGGGATTTGTCCCTCCTGAGGGAGTTTGATATCCAAGGCCACTTGATGAGTAGGATTGAGATAGGCATGCGCACGCATGTGTGAATCAGTATGTGATATTGATGTCATACATATCTCGTTCAATCTACTCTGAGATCAAGAAAGTGAATGAACGTTGACAGGATGACTGTTCCATGCCTCAGTTCATTTGGGATATCAGTGACAAAGGAATTATACATTCACTGTAACACCATTCACGGATTGTAGGATTGAAAGTTGTTCTCCAACTTTCTACTTTCACTTGGGTAGCACTGATGTGTGACTAGGCACCGCTCTTTGCTTGTGAAGTCATAAGTGTTATGGACTTTCACTGCCAACGTGAAATGGACCTGCAGGGTCACACACATAGGATTTAACCTGGAAGAGGAGTTTTGTCCACAAACAATGTTTAGATTGATTACTAAAGGAGTTTAGTAGTTCAATTAAACACTCAATCAATTGATAGCTCAATGTCATAATGTTTAAGGTGTTGGACACATTGATTGGAGTATCAGACTGATTGATATCGCAATTGACTGATTTTCCACAATCTGCACTCCCAACCTATCGGCTCATGTGATGAACTGGTCGGCTCAGCTTGGTGAACCGGTCGGCTCAAGTTGTGAGTCGATCGGCTCATGGACAGGGTGAATGATTGCTTCAAGTGTTGAAATGATCAGTTCAACTATTGCAACCAAGCAAGTTGGGAAAGTAAGATTGGTGAGAATTTTCCTTTCGTTTCACTTGCCCAATTTGATTGGGAAATAGGATTGGTATTCGATACCAATTAGAAGGAAAGTTAATCGGGAACTGGTCAGGACCACGAACCGACCGGTTCAGAAAGTGAACCGACCAGTTGAGGTGTCCCAACCGATCAGTTGAGGTGTCAACCGACCGGTTCAGGTCCCCAACCGACCGTTTCAGTTGTGAAACGATCAGTTCAGGTTGTGAGTTGGTTGCTTTTGTGGAAAATCTTGAACCCTTCTACTCCTGCTTTTAGTCCCGCATTGCCTGGGATGGAGAACCCTATCCCATGACCCTCCTATATATAGGGGTATTGGGGGCTTCTCAAAGTACAACTCAGTGCAACCAGTTGCTCTGCAAAGTTGTCATTCTCTCTGGTTTTGGTAACCGAGAGAGAGCCCGAGCAAGTGCTACCCGCAAAGGGAGGCACAGCAAGGGAAAGACAACTACAGTTGCAACTAGAGGCAGGAGAGTGTGTTGGTGACTAGTACGTCAACAGGAGGGTGCGACTCCTTCCAACTCCTTGTGGGACAAGGAGTGTGGAGTTCCAGGTGGTCTGTGTGGAATACTTCAGAGGTGGGAGGTTTCTTCCGCTCAGGAGGACAACTGTCAATCCCGACAGTCCCGGTGAGACCAGGAGTTGTCAGTCCCGGTGCGACCAGGAGCTGCACAGACAACGTCCAAGACCGGAGGTGAATACTGTGCAAGGTGCGAGGTATTGTCGCCGAGCAAGCCTCGGGACAAGGTATGATTTCACAAACCATCTCTTTCCTATTATATAGACGTTGATGTGTTTCCTTGTTCCAGGTTTGGGGGAGTAAAATTTTTGTTTCTGCTGCCTTCTCTGCCTCCCCTAAAACCCAACACAGACATGGTTCTTGCTGATGATAACTTCAGTACAATATTTATTGCAGTTGACCAAGGGAGATCTATCTATAACAACATGAAGGCCTTCACCAGGTTCTGCTCTTATTAATCATTTTATGCTTTCTTACCTTACTAAAATTATTTCAAATTATTATGTATAGACTATAGTTCTATGAGAACATTGTATGAGATTGAGTTTGATTATAATCTTTTGCTTTTACATAATTGTCAAGATTGTCAGCTTTGCCCCCTTTCTATAATCTTCTTAGTTGTGTGCTTAGCTAAATGTCTAAAGCTTTGCTGCGTGGCAAACTCTATTCAGTTGACATAATGTCAATGGTACATTTGAAATTATCACCCATGTCGAACTTATTAGGTGAGAAGGTGGGTTCTTGTGAGGCTACCCTTCTTGGAAAGCTCGGCATTAGGCCCTTCTCATATGGACTGGTTGTGATGTCAGTTTATGATAGTGGATCTGTATTCAGCCTTGAGGTCCTTGACCTTACTGAAGATGACCTTATTTATAAATTTGGCAATGGTGCTATCTTCGCTGATACTATCTTATTGCATGCTAGTGCTATAAGTATTTTTGTCTTACATTTGCATTCATGGTAGGATCCTAGCAAGTTTACAGTTGTTGCTGCCCCTGCTGTTGCTTCAGGCTATGTAGTTGCACCTGCGGCTTCTACTTCCAAGGTGGAAGAGAAGAAGGAAGAACCTATTGAGGAATCTAATGAATTTATGGCCGAATTATCATATGCTATCACTACAGCTGAGAAGAAGGATGAACCTTCATTGTAGTGTAGCTGGTCTAATCCTACAAAATCTCACAACTACTTGGAATGCTAGAATGGAGTTGTATGTTTTTGTAAGAAAATGAGTTTGTATTCCTTTGGGGGGGGGGGGTCTCCAAGTGCAAATTGAGTTGATATCCAGTTAGTGATCATGTCTAGAATATGTACCATATATAGTCATATGTGATGGTGTTGTATTGAATATAAGGGGCAAGGTAAAATGTCCTCCCCATGTAATTGTCATTTGATTATAAATAAAAAAGTTCAATACTTCTGGAAAAATATGTTCGGCTTCAATTGGCATTCAATTAGAAAACTTGATCATGGACTACAAATTGATTGACTAAAATCCATAAAAAATTAGTAATGCAGAACTAGTATGTCATTACTGGCTTTTTTCATAAGCCACTACATTCAATCAAAATTGTTTTATACAACAACATTATACAAAACAATGGCATTTGTATAAAAGCCAAATGATGGATAGTGGCTTTTCTATAAATGCCAAATGATGGTTTAGTTGCCTTTATGTGGCATTTATTCGAAGCCACTAAAGACAAACGTTTAGTGGCTTTTACAACTTAAGCCACTATCTTCCTAGTGGCTTTGGCACTAGAGGCATTTTTTAAAATGTCAACAAATGTCGCTAAACCTGTTTACTGGCTTTTTTCAGTGGCATTTCTGAAAGGCCACTAATGGGTATTTTTGTTGTAGTGTCACCCTTCATGCTTCCATGAGATGGACGGTGCACCACGCTAGGGTGTGCCCACACTTGGTCAATCAAGCTTTTCACGTGTGTCACATTTGGAAGGCATCTAAAACTTAATATTTATTAAGGGATTTGGTTTTATAGGTACATATACATATCCAATCACCACAATAGATAGTATGTATAATATGCATGCTATATCTCATAGAAAACATGCAAAATGATAAAAGCGATGATTATGGACATCCTAATGTGATTCCTCGAGCCAAGAGGAATCACGGTCATCTAGGTCTACATCACATGCAACCTGTTCATGATGAAGTGTTGTAACCGTCCGAGTTTGATCAACTCATCACATGATTGACATGCTCGGTATCGGTCGGTCATTTGGGCGCCACCAGTCGATTGGTTGGCTCCTCCAAATGATCGGTTCATCTAGTCGTCATGCATCTCCTCATGGCCGCTACCTGCTCGTCTCACTCCTCGAACTGATTGTCTAGAATTCGAATCGATCGTATCACTCCTTGAGACGATCATCTCAGTCGTCGTCAGGTTGTCTACTGTTCTTTGACATAATAGGAAATAAAAGATATATAATATTTACATTTGAATTGGGAAACCCTGAGTTACATTCGAGCGGAGTAGGGGTAGGAAAGAAATTTTGAGTTATCTCAAGTTACATCAGGAATAGGAGGTAGGGAATCGATGCGTAGACCGGGATACAAGCAACCATATTCAACCAAGCACACAGACATAGGGTTTATAGGCCATAAACATGCTATACATCCACCACAAAACTCATTTAAGGATGACGTGTATCGAGTGCATTTATATTACATATCATATATGTATATAGGGATTTGTGGATTTAGGATTTGACATGCATAAAGTCGTTATTATTCGCATCATATGTAATAAATAAAGGTGACAAACCAAAAACCAATCATATCAATTATCCTAAAGTATAGATAGTTAATGTGGCTCTGATACCACTGTTGGGTTTTAGGGAAGGCAGAGATGGCAGCGGAAACAAAAAAATTCTCCCCAAACCCAGAACCCAAAGAGATCTCGTCAATATCTATACAGTAGGAAGGATGGTTTGTAGAGGTGTACCTTGTCCTGAGGCTTGCTCGATGACGTTACCTCACGTCTAGCATGGTCTTCACCTCTGGTCTTAGACGGTGTCTGTGTAACTCCTAGTCACACCCGGACTGACGGATTGACAATTGTCCTCCGAGTGGCAGAAATCTCCCACCTCTATAGTAGTCCACACGGACCACCGAGAACTCCAATCGTCCTGTCCTACAGGACACTAGAAGGAGTCGTCCCCTTCTGTCGGCATACTAATCACTGACACACTCTCCCACAACCAATTGCTATCATGAAGTTGGCTTTCCCTTGTTGTTCCTCCCTAGACGGGTAGAACTTGCTTGGGCTTTCTCGGTTACCACAACCAAAGAGGACAACTTTACAGAGCAACTAGTGTTTTGAGTTGTACACTGAGAAGCACCCAATACCCCTCTATATATAGGAGGGGTCAGGGTTCTCAGCCCCAGGAAATGTGGGATTAAAGTGGGAGTAGAAGGGTCCGGAATTTTCATGAATTGATACACTACAGCAAGTGAACCGGTCGTTTCACAAACAAATCGATCATTTGGGGACTGAACCGGTCAGTTGGGGATCTGAACCGATCGGTTCATTCATGATCTGTTCATTTCACTTCCCAGGACAGTTCCCAATTGACTTTCTTGTTTCTGTTTCCAATTAATCCAAAGATCAATACTTGTCCCAATTGAATTATACAAGTGAAATGAAAATATTTTCTCACCAACCTAACTTTTCCAAATTAGCTCATTTGGTCTAGCTGAACTGATTGGTTCAATACTTGAACCGTTCATCTCACTTGACCCTAAGCCGATCGGTTCAACAACTTGAACTGGTCGGTTGGCAGTCCAGGTTGTGCAGAAATCAATCAATATTGTTCTCAATCAACCTGACATCCAAACCAGTTAGTCCAACACTTGAACTTGGTGATTCTGAGTCAAGTCAATTGATTGAATGTTTAATTGAACACTAAACACATTTAGTAAACAATCTAAACATCATTTATGGATAAACTCCTCTTCTAGGTTAAATCCTATGTGTGTGACCCTACAGGCCCATTTCACGTTTGCAGTGAAAGTCCATAACACTTATGACTTCACAAGCAAAGAGTGTTACCTAGTCGCACATCATTTCTATCCAAGTGAAAAGGAAAGTTGGAGAACAAATTTCAATCCTACAATACGTAAATGGTGTTATAGTGAATGTATAATTCCTTTGTCACAGATATCCCGAATGAACTCAAGGCATGGAACAGTCATCCTTTCAACGTTCATTCACTTTCTTGATCTCAGAGAAGACTGGATGAGATATGTATGACATCAATATCACATATTGATTCACACATGCATGTGCATGCCTTTCTCAGTCCTACTCATTAAGTGGCCATGGACATCAAACTCCCTCAGGATGGACTAATCCCATATCTATCACTCACCCCTCATAAGCCCCATGTGTCAAAGTCACCCAATCATCACCTTTATAGAAGTCTATATTTCAGGACTATGTTTGATGATGTCAAAGAGTACCCAATGACATGTGTTGAGTGTAGTGATTTCAGGTCAAAGAATCACACTCACCACCATCATTGTGCGAGTTGATTGTAACTACCAAGTCAAGGTTCCATGTGTCACTCTCACAGTGGGTATGTCTGATACACTTGTTCTCTAACAAGTACATATGTGCTTGGTTTGATATCACTATATCATGACTGATGAGATTCTATCATCAGCTAATACAAAATCTAGTTGTGTGTGTCATTGTTTTCTATCAACCTTCCACAGTGACATCCAACTAGGGACATAACAATAATGTATACTCTTAACATTCATATGATCTCATCATTTAGGTCTTTAACCTAAAAGCATACGTCATTGAGTAAAACAATTCTTTAGACATTCAATTTGTTCTGTCATTATCTCATAACTGACTGAACCAGAATGAATTGGAAGTTTGTGTTTGATGTTTATCAAATCAATCTTAATGTATCCCACCAATCATCCCATGATTGGCTCTCAGGGCATACTTACCAACACTACCCATCTTAGGGTTTTAGTTATTCTTAGTTTGCAACACTCAACATGTATTTTTATCTAATAAAAAATTAGGGTTAAACTAGATCATACCTTCTTCATCATCATCAACCATTACAAAGATTCATTCTTGTCTCTTTTCTCTTTGCTCCGGGTTAGGGTTTTGTCTTGCATCATTCCTTACTTTGAGCTTGGGGTAATCTGACTTCTTGTGAGTTGGGTCCCCACAGAAGTAGCAAACTCATGTGCCAAACTTGCATACTCCACTGTGTGGCATCTTGGGTAAGGCTTCCTGATGTGTGGTTCTTCTAGGGTTTTTCTCTTCTTATCATTATGATGATTGGAGTCATTGTTGTTGGGCTGATTGTCCTTCTTTCATGCTCTTCCAGGGTGATCTTCTAGTTCTAGGGTAGCATCTAGGGAACTTTGTAGGGTGTGGTTTCCTCGTCCAGAGAGAGAAAAGCTAAGACCCTACTTGATACCCCTAATGAACTTCTTCGCTCTGCGTCATTCATCATAGTCATAACCATACTTCTAAAAAATCCTAAACTTCATAGCATATTGTGTGACAGTTATATCTCCACATTGATAAAGGTTGTGGAACTCCTCTTATTTCTTCTCAACCATAGCTTTAGATATGTAATGGTCTTTAAAGGCTTCTGTGAATTCCTCCCATGTGAGTGGAGGAGCATCATCTTCACATGATCTTAGCAACTTCTCCAGCCAAGTCCTAGCAGAACCTTTAAGCATGTGAGTCCCAAAATGAACCTTGGATGGGTTAGGGAAATCTAGGTCACAGAAACAATGTTCCATGTTCTACAACCAACTTTCAACTTTGCCCACCACATCCAACTCTTCCTCTCCAGCAAAAGAATTAGGCTTGATCTTCAATAAGTCAACTAGGGAAAGCTCATGATTGAGCCTAGAGTTACCTGACTGGTCCTCTCCTCTTCTCATGGAAGTGGTAAGGGCCCTGACCAAGATGTCAAATGGAACCATGGGAGTTTCTTTTCCTGGAGAAACCCGATGGTCTCCTATGTTGTGAAAATCATCTTCATCCCCACCCATGGGCATCTCACCTTTCTTCTTAGGTACCATCTTCAAAAGAGGACATAAACTAGATGAGATTCTAAGAGAATCATGGCAACCAACTATATTTTTAGCTCTGATACCATATTGTAACACCCCAATTCTCTTAAAACATACACAATACTGAGTGGAAGCATAAATCTCATTGGGATGTCACAAAAATGATTATCATTGCCCAAAAATAGAGTTTATTCAACCAACTCAGAAAAATAAACAATCATCATAATCAAATCCTCAACATAACACACATACTTTAAACTAATACATGGTTCTCTTAACTTGAAAGTAAATATAAACTAATATTCTACTATAGTTGGCACCCCACCAGGTTTTGTCTTCTAGATTTGTCCTCATGACATAGACTCCTTGTCTAAGCTCATTATTCCTTCAATCTTGTGTACATCACGTCTCTAGTCATGCAAGACAAAAAGGGAGATACGTTAGATTAAGTGGCACTAAGGAACATTATATGAATTGAAAATAAACTATACTTTTGGGAAGCATGAATTTAAACATGATATCACTAAATTCCTTTCATTTCTTTATCTTGATCTTCATTTATCTTAATCATTGTCTTGGATTGAATATGTTAATATCCTCCATCATTATCTTGCTCACACAGAGCTTATGGTCCCATGAGCTCATAGCTCACACAGAGTTGATGCACCCAAGTGCTTATTTCTCACACATAGCTTGTGCCAAAAAGGCCTATTAATATTGGAAGGAAGAATCATAATTCAACTAACTTTGTCTTAACATTAATTTTGAGCATAATAACTTGGAACATTGATCTTCAACATTATAATCTTAAAGCATTAAATGGACTTGAAAGAATGTGCATGTTATCAATTTATGAGAACACAAATATAAAACCCTTTACCCATACTCGTTAACTCAGAGTGCATGAACCCACTTATGTATGAGAGAGAAATTTGCCTTAGATCTTCTGAGGTTTGTAGAAACCCTAATGTCCTAAAATTATAATAATTCAAACTAATCTTTGTCTTAATTAACATCTTAACCCTAACTTAGGCTCTCTAGAAAACATGAACATAGATTATTGAATTAGGTCTTGAAAATTTTATTATTGGCTTCATTATTAAAAAATCCTTTCCAAAACATATTTTTCTGGTCAAGGATGTAATTATTGTACTTTTTAGAAAATCTGACCAATCAAGAACTCTAGAAAAGCCACACGTGACATTATCTAATAGGCAAGGGACCCTGACCTAGTTAGGCCAATTAGATTTGGCCAAGATGTCTAGGGCCCGCTTACAGTGATTGTGCGGCCTTTGAAAAGTTGACAATATCCATGTGTCTCATGTTGCACATCAAATAACCATGGGGGAAAATGTCATATTAACACCTGGATTGATCGATTGCAACACCTTGACATAGAGAGATGAGCAGTGGGAGCTTCGATCAAACACTAGTACATAACTGGCCTTTAGTGTCGGTTATTTAAGGCCTTTAGCGTCGGTTTTAATGTGACACCTATGTGGGCACCGCTAAAAGGCCAACTGTTAGGCGTCGGTTTTCAAACCGACACCACAACCCTTCGTGCGCCACCAAAAACGTGCCAGCATGGGGGTATAGGCGTCGGTTATTAGTTTTGAAACTGATGCCATAAACCTTCGCGCCACAGAAAGGGTGCCATCTGGGGCACTATCTGTGTTGGTTTATTAGTGATAACTGACGCCATCTCACCTGCTGCCATGGTCGTGCTGGCCAGCATGGCCGTGTTGTCTAGCCCGCTGCCACGGCCATGCTGGCCAGCATGGCTGTGGTGTCTAGCCCGCTGCCATGACCGTGCTGGCCAGAACAGCTGTGGTGTCTGGCCTCATTAGGGAAATCGACGTCGATTACTAGTAGGGCAACCAACGCCAGAACCATCAGTGTCAGTTTATTATTGATAATCGATTCCACATCACATGCATTAGGTGTCAGTTATAATTATTTATCCGACGTTGTAATCATTTGTCATCAGTTTTAAACAAATAACCGATGCCTGTTTCATGTTTTTTTTTCTTATCAGTCTACAGGCCTGCTGTGGTTGGTCGCAGGATGAGAAACTTGCAGTTCAGTTATGAACTGCATGTTTTACGACATCAATTGATATCAGCCAACAACAGGCCACAAACCTGCAAAATTAACAACATTAATTTTCCAACATTTAGCAACCTGCAATTCCATTCGATTTTCACACATGTAGAAACATTCATGTAGCAATTTGCAGTTCCATTCATTTTCACATTCACACATGTAGAAACATTCATATAGCAACCAGCAGTTTTATTCATTTTCACATTCACACATGTATAAACATTCAGACACATGTAGAAACATTCATACATGTAGAAACATTAACACATATTATAATTCAGAAATTCATTTACAAAATATCATTCTTTAGTCATTATTCGCTATCAACATCCCAATTATATTTTAAAAACCCCACTACTTGTATGGTTGTTGCCCATTCTTCTCTTACATCATTTAATTCTTCCATCGTATAGAGAGCATGTACATCTGGTAAGGCCTTTCCTGTAGTGTGGTCAATTTTAAACACCTGCAAAGAGAATGATGTATATATATAATTAATAATATATAAATAAGATTGATATATTTCATATTATCTAATGAGACTATATATAATACCTCAAGAATCGTATCGATGTCCACTGCGGTATATTTGATAATCATGTGCATAAATCACATCACATAGTATGCACATGCCCATCCGTTGTCTTGTGTAGCACACTATAAATTTAAACATACAAAATATTAAAAAATACAACTAATTAAGCATTGTTCACATAAATAATATATACATTGCATTCAGGAACTTACTTCCATGTTCTTCCAAATTATTGGCTGGTTCTTTTCCTGGGGACCTTTCCTCCAGCCTTTTTGAACTCATCTAAACCCCTACATGTTAATGTAACACACTACATTGCATAATTAAATAGTAATGTAATAACATATGTTAATGGATATGAAAATGAAATATTTGTCACCGGAATAATGTCATTTTCATTGTGTGTCCATATTTTGAATTCAATTTAGTCCCATTAGGATCTAGATAATAGATAGTGAACGTCTCAGGGACAATAACTAGTAACTCCCAATGCATACCACTAGAGGTAAAAAGGTTAAAAATTAATAACTTAAAATCCACAATAAAAATGTAATTTTCTTAAGTCCAAATTATAAGCAAAGTAAACTTACTCCACATTGAATGGGGCTATTATCACCATCTTCTTATTTTGACCAAAATTTGTAAAAGCATCATAGCAGTATTGTTGAACTGACGGAGGGTCTTTAGCTACTAGACTAATCAAAGATGGAATAAAAAATCCTACATGTTCGAATGAAAAATCTGCAGATATCTTATCTAAGTAGCTGCAAAACATGTATTATGTATGCATTAATAAATAAGAAACCAGATCACCAGATCCTACACAGGGTATATGGATGTATAAAGAAGATCTCACCTTATACATAGCTCTCTCACAGATGTATTCAGCCAATCATATCGAAACAACTCCAAAATATCTTGTATAAATAGTTTGCTTTCGTATGATTGACCTGTAGTATCCGCATCTATAGAAATAGTTATAGGGTAAATTATATCATGTTTGCCTAACTATATTGCCATGCCCCTACAATTAGGACCTAACGGGATAGGTAGGTCCTGTAGAACCCAACTTGGTAATGTAGGAGGTGGAGATGGAGGCCTAGATGCTCTGGGTGTCTTCTTTTTAACCTGTATATATATATATATATAATTTCATATCAATTGACATCATATACACACACTAACAATTTAACATAATGTAAATTTACCATACAGTTTCAGTATAGAGGACATCCGCTTTTCGCCACAATATCACTCTGCCTTCTGCCTCACCAAGCGTTTTACAATCTGGGTGGGCATATGGCAATGGAAGATCCATCCAATTGGGGAATATATGTACCGGGCTCACACGAACCCAACCAGCTGGTAATGGAGACCCATGAAACATTTCCCCCAGTAGGGATGGGTAAGCTGACGCATCTGCAATGACAAATTCTTTACTTTTTAGATGACATGGCTTCAACCCCTACAAATTTTTGTGTGAAGAATGTTATATACATATATACATATCATCTTGAAAACATATCATCTTGAAAAGACTAGTTACTATGTCATAAAAATACTTACAGCGGATGTGCTAGGTGTTGGGTCTACAGGATTACTCCCAACCTCTGTAGTAGGAGTAGAGCGGGATGCCATAGGTACTTTCTGCTGACTGGCAGTCAGAGATGCCTACCACTTGCTCATTGCTTCTTTGATTTTCCTATCAACTATCTTATCTATCTATACATGGATAAAAGAAACGTTAGATTCTGATTATTGAATTCTCTTTTACAGTAACATTATAAAGAAAGAATAGGTTACCTCTTCTTGTGAAATTCCCTCTTTTGGGACATGTTTGCATTGGGATGGCCCAAAGAATGCTTCTATACCCACACCAGCGCCTGTAGCCCTAACACGTCCAGGATGCTCTGGGTTACCCAGAGCAACTGTCAATTCATCCCTTGTGCCCTCAGGGATGAACTTGCCTTATTTCCTCAGCTCATGCAGCTCCTGCTAATCTCCAAAACAAAAATTTTAAATTAAGTAAACACCACAAATAATCAATATTCGAACGATTTCTCTAAGAGTTGCAGGCTTCTTTATTTCTCCCTTCTTATTTTCCCTCCCAGCTATCCAGACATCATGGTGAGGCAAAGGTGTGGTACCTATAGTAGAGGACTCCTGAGTAGCAGCAGACTGAGCAGTAGACTCAGCCTGTAGTCTTTGGCGAATGCCTGCATACCCCTTTGGACCCATTGTGTGGTGATGCACATTCAGTGCATGCCTTGATTTTTGCACCTCACTGAGGTGAATAGGTGAATAGGTGAATACAACATATATTAATTAAATTGGGAGTGATGCCTAATACCTTGAATTCATCGGTTTTTCTTGAAGCAACAAATGCGTCCCATTCTTCTTGGTCCAGGAAGTTCCACTGTTTATTGGTTATCTTCTTCCTCTTGTCACCTTCTTTTATGTATTCTCAGGTGAGAGTTGTCCTATAGTTCCTTAGGACTCTCCCACAGCATTGCATCATGCATTTACGATGCAGCTTTTCATCCAATTCTAATATACTCTACAAAATAGAATTGCTATTAACTAGTATCCAAAAAATTAGTAATCTACAAAATAGAATTGCAAATTAATAATAACTCATGCATAAATCCTTCCATATTACGTCTTTCTTCCCCTTAGGAACTTTATGCCAAGAATCTATCTTACAACCACAATGGCTATGAGTAACATACCCAAGATATGAAACAAATGAATTGTGATTCACTCCAATTGCATTTCCTGCATTATCAAAATCCACAACAAGTTTGGGTCCATTGCCCCTTTGCGCTATTAACTTCTTCATCATAGTGATGCCCCTTCTCTTGTCAACTTTTTGGTGCTACTCATCAAGTGCCTCAAGTGCTTCAGAGGGTACATGTGCATCATCAACCTAAAATTTGACAAAATAAACACACTTACAGGATATAACTATACATGGACATGTAGATATTAATATATGATATACTTTTAAAACTTACATTGTGAGGCAGCGCATTGATGTCCTCACCCTCACGGTAATCATCAGCACGGTCATCAGGAGAATGCTCAGCCATCTGAAAGTTCACATTCACATTGTAAAGTTCACATTGTAAAGTAATTCACATTGTAAAGCTCACATTGTAAAGTTCACATTCACATTGTAAAGTAATTCACATTGTAAAGTTCACATTGTAAAGTAATTCACATTGTAAAATTCACATTGTAAAGTTCACATTCACATTGTAATGTTCACATTCAGAAAAATAAAACATATAAAAAATATAAACATGCCTCTAATATTGCGATTTTTTATCAATTAACAATCCTTCATTGTGATCTCCGTGCACATACAAGTCATCATTAGCTTCAATATTTGCTGGTATTGGCAACCCAACTGAGAATGGACTAGAGTCATCATACTTATCATAGTACTCTTCTTCATCTATAGGATCTTCAATGAACTGTCTTTTACCATGAAGAACAACCGACCATTTATCATTTACAGGATCATCGATATAAAATGCTTATTTCGCCTGTGATGCCAATATGAATGGTTCACCCTTCTTGCCAATCTTTTCAAAGTTCACTAAAGTGAAACCCAATTCATCCACTATAACTCCTTTGGTGTTATCAACCCAATTACATTTGAAGAGCGGAATTCTGAAATCTATGTAGTCAAACTCCCATATGTCTTCAATGACACTGTAATATGACATTTTAGCTTCACGTGGACTCTTATCCTTTGCACTTGTAAAAAACATAGTCGACGCTTGAAGGGTGGCCCCACTATTTTGGACTACACTCTTATCATCTTGGTGCTTTGTGTAATATGTGAATTCATTAATGTCATACCCTTCATAAGACATAACATTCAATTTTGGTTTAAAGGCGAGGCATTTGATAGTTTCAGTAATATCATCTGGTGTTTGAGATAGTTGATGTAAGACTTTATCTTTAAACCACTTAATAAATGTCTTGTTATGCTCTCTAGCAAGCCACATTGTATTGGCTCGAGGATATTGTCTCTTGATTAAATTGGTATGTTCCTCGATATAAACACTCACTTCATCCATATTGTGTAAAATATACAAGTGACCTTGTTCCAACTGCTCACGGCTGATTATTTTCACTCGTGATCCCAAAATTCCTTTGCCAAATTGCTCCTCAATATTCTTGTCATTACCAGGAGTGTCATTACCACTGAGAAATTCATTACAAAAATCCATAACCTCTCTCGCCACATAACCCTCAATAATACTCCCTTCAAGCCGATAATGGTTTCGAACATCACTTTTAAAAATGCTCATGTATCATTCAAAGGGATACATCCAATGCAAGAAAATTGGTCCCAACATTTTCACTTCCCTAGTCAAGTGGACAACAAGATGTACCATGATATCAAAGAACAACGGAGGAAAATACATCTCAAGCTGACATAGGGTAACAACCACTTCTCTTTGCAAATTATCGAGAGTATCAGGGTCAATAACTTTGCTGTACATACTGTGGAAAAAGAAACAAAGTTTGGTGATTGCAAACCTTACATGCTTCAGCAATATAGATCGAATTTCCACAAGCAATATTTGTTGCATTAGAGTGTGACAATCATGAGATTTAAGACCTATCAACTTCAGATCTTTCATTGATACCAATCTACAGATGTTGGATGAGTAACTCTGTGGCACCTTAACATTTACCAAACATTCACAAAAAGCTTTCTTCTCCTTTCTAGACAATGTGTAACAAGCGGGAGGTAAGTATGTTCTCCGATTTTCCATTTCATGTAATTCTGTTAATTCTGACCTTATTCCCATTTCACGTAGGTCCAGTCTGGATTTTATCCCATCTTTAGTCTTACCTAGTATATTCAACAAAGTACCAATGACACTATCACAGACATTTTTCTCAATGTGCATGACATCGATACAATGCCTGACTGTCAAAGAACTCCATAAGGAAGATCCCAAAATATTGACTTCTTCTTGAATAAAGATTTGTCACTCCGTGTGGCCATAGTACATTGTGATCTCTTACCAAATTCATTGACAAAGTCTTTTACTCTTTCATAAACAACCTCCTCTGGTATAGGTTTAGGTGCACTCCGTTCCTCATTCAATCCATTGAATGATTTGCGCTTCCTACGATACGGATGGAATTTTGTAAGAAACCTTTGATGACCGAGATATACAGTCTTACCGCCATGTTTTAGTCTTGTTGAATCACTGTTCTCTTCACATATAGGACACGCTTTAGCTCCTTTGACACTATATCCAGAAAAATTCCCATATGATGGAAAGTCATTAATAGTACAAAATAACATAGCATGCAAACGAAATGTCTCTCTTCATGAAGCATCATAGGTCATCACACCTTCACCCCAGAGTTTCTTTAAGTCATCAATCAGAGGTTCAAGATAAACATCGATATCAGTTCCAGGTTGTTTAGGGCCCTATATCAACAAAGACAACATTACGTACTTATTTTTCATACACAGCCAGGGAGGAAGATTGTAAATAACAAGCATGACTAGCTTCTCAATGTCCCGTACGGATTCATCCCATCTATACAAAGCCCAAGTCTTAGATTCCTGACTTCTTCACCAAATTCAGGGTACAATAGATCAATCTTCTTCCACTGTGGGGAATCAAACGCATGTCGTAGGATCCCATCATTATTTTTCTTAACATCTGCATGCCACCTCAAATTCTTCGCATCTATCGGATTGGAAAACAAGCGTTGAAACCGTGATATTATAGGTAGATACCACATCACCTTGGCAGGAGAACCAGTTTTGGACTCCCCCGAAGTCATCAATTTATACCGTGATACACAACATTTTGGACAATCTTTCAAATCCACATAGTCCTTTTGAAATAATACACAATCATTTGGGCATGCGTGTATCTTCTTGGCATCCATTCCCATTGGCCACAACAATTTCTTTACCTGGTATGTTGAGATTGGCAGCTTGTTTCCTTCAGGAAGCATTTCTTTCAACAAAGACAACAATGAAGTGAAGCTTTTGTCGCTCCATCTATTGGTAGCTTTCAGCTTATAAAATCTCAACACAGTGCTAAGCTTCATAAACTTAGTACAATCTGTGTATAATGATATCTCAGCATCATGCAAAATTCTTCTAAAAATGGGAGGTGGATCGGTGTGCTCTACCCCAAAACTATCCAGCATTGCATCAACGATGTCTACTGGAACTGGTTCATTCACATCTACATCATCGGAGGCAATTTCTTCTTCTGCACAAGCACTTCTATCGACATTCACTGGTTTCGGGTTTGAAATCTCTCCATGCCAGAGCCATTATGTATAGCCTTGTATAATCCCGTGGCATATGACATGACTTTTGATTTCGTCACCAGTGCTGACTTTTAAGTTGTTATCGCAATGCCTACATGGACAGTAGAACCTATCTCCATGTTGTTTCCTATGTTCCTCGGTAAATCTAATAAACTGGTCAAGGCCAGAAATAAACTCTGGGGTGCAACGATTGCGAATGGACATCCATGATCTATCTATTCTATGATCAAAGAGTTACAACAAGATTAGGGTCTAGGATTAGAGTTTTTGCATGGTTAAAACTCTAAGCCAACAAATTTGTGTGTTGTCATTCTTATATATAATAAATGTGTACCACCTATCCCATTCTTGAACACCTAATCTCACTAGTAAGTGTATAATGTGTATTGGGTTTTCAAGAAAATTTCGGCAGCATTTCCCCGATGTTCTCTAAGTACATATGTACGTAGAGAACAAATGGGGAAATGCTGCCAAAATTTTCTTGAAAACCAAATACACATTATACACTTACATACTAAGTGAGATTAGGTGTTCAAGAACAGTCCCAAACAGGGGACTATCCAAGATTTACTCCTAATGAGTAAATCTTGGATGGGTTTCTAGGCCAACAAATACAGGTGTTGTCATTCTTATATATAATAAATGTGTACCACCTATCCCATTCTTGAACACCTAATCTCACTAGTAAGTGTATAATATGTATTGGGTTTTCAAGAAAATTTTGGCAGCATTTCCCCGCTGTTCTCTAATTACATATGTACTTAGAGAACAAATGGGGAAATGCTGCTGAAAGTTTCTTGAAAACCAAAAACACATTATACACTTACATCCTAAGTGAGATTAGGTGTTCAAGAACAGTCCCAAACCGGGGACTATCAAAGATTTACTCCTAACAAGTAAATCTTGGACGGGTTTCTAGGCCAACAAATACATGTGTTGTCATTCTATAACATTGATTTCAACATTTCAAGTATCCATGCATGTTCATCATCAAGATAAAGATTACACATAAATTAGTATGACCTAGGTATGGAGAGATTTATAATTGATTTCAAAATTTCAAACTAGCTCATGCATTATTGTCAATCTACATCATACAATAGGGATTCATGTAGATGTTAGGGTGAAACATCACTACAAAATCAGAGATTTAACATTAGGGTTTTAATATCTTACATAGATTGATCACAAGATTTCAGCAATATAGTTAATTCAAGATTATGGTGAAATGTGTATTAGGGTTTTAATATTTTAATTCAACATGCATCAAAATTTACAAAATTAGGTCAAGCATTAGTATTCAATTGCAAATGTATCCTGCTCCCTCCTTACCAAATGGATAAAAGCAAGGACACGACCGTGAGGGCTGGCCACGGCCGTGCTGGCCAACACGGTCGTGGTCGGCCAACACAGCCACGGCCTTGACCAGCCCACACGGTCGTGGCCTTGCTTTAATCCATTTGGTAAGGAGTGGGAGTAGGAAGAAGAAGAAGAGGGGCATGGAGGAAGAAGAAGAGGGCTACCTGTGGAGTATCTAGCAGTGTGGAGAAGAGCAGCGGCGGTGTGAGGAGCAGTAGCGGCGGCGAGAATTGAGCAACGAGCTGGCAGCCGGAGCAGCTAGGCACACGTCCCACAGCCAGAGCAGCTAGGCGTGTGTCCTTGGGAGGCAGAGGGCAGCAGCAGGTGCCCGGGTGGCAGAGGGAAGGGAGCCGGTGAGCACAGAGAGTAGGGAGCCGGCGGAGGGCAGGGAGCGCTGACGGCGGCGAGTAGGGAGAGGGTGGCGGCGGAATCGCAGAATCGTCAGACCTATTCTCAATCGCAATCAAACAGAGAAAGGGGAAGAGTCTGACTCGCGTGGGTGTTGTTAAGTTAACAATAGGCGTCAGTTATTCAAAAAAAATGACACATAAAACTAAAGGTGTCGGTTCTCCAAACACACCGACACCTATTCTCAATGATGGTCGTCAGTTTTTACTAGAAAAAAAATGACGTCTATCTACATATGTTGATTAAAAAAATTATTCTCAATTAATGACCATAGTCGTCGGTTTCTTTCGAAAATCGATGCTCAAAGGGTGTGAAAAATTTCCCGGGAACAACGCGGGAAAACCCATAAGTGTTGGTCATTGTAGTAAAACCAATGACCAAAATGTGCCCAATTTCTGTCTCGCGAATAACCTTTCGTCGTCGGTTTAATAGTTAATAACCGATGCCATATGTTATATTTTGGAGGTAATTTTTTTCACTGGAAATTTTGGATTTGGCGATTAATTTTAGGCGTCGGTTTATTATTAGGGAACCGACATTGAATAAAAGCGATACTCGTGTCTGGTCGCCCTTCACAGATATATGTCAGTTTTTTTTATTAAAACGACGCTTTAGGTTTTAGGTGTCGGTGTATTTATACAACCGACGCCTTTAAAAGTAACGTTATAAGCCATTTCTGTAGTAGTGAAATCCCATCCTTTCGGATCAATCTCAAAAAAACATCCTCAAAAGTGGGTTCCATATGTTGTCGTGGTCACAGTGAGCCAAAGGTACAAGCGGGGTGGCCAATGGCCCGAGAACCTGATGCCGCCATTACAGGTTATGTGAGTAGAAGCGAGAAGCCACAAACAATGTTCGGCACAATAAAAACACCCTATATATGCTTAGGGAATGACAAGAGGCCTCCGTGCGAGGCTATCCATGAGGAAAATAGAGCGGGAGGCAATTTGGTTGTCTAACATTGAAGGTGGGACCTAGAACCAGGGAAAAAGGGCGTAATGAGGTTACCTACTTTTGGGGTGAAATTAGATTTGATTAAAACTTCTTGAGGCTATGAGGAGACTATTCAGAGCCTTGGAGGTGGCCGCAAAGGCTTGAGTTTCTAGGGTGGAAAACTAATCTGGCGACAGCGAGGTGGTCTTGTGGTAAAGAAAGATGGATGTGATTGAAGGGCAAACCAAAGATGTGGGAAGGTTTTTCGAGGCGTCATGTTTGTTTTCATATCATTATATATATAGATTAAGGTCTCAAGAGGACTGGAGACTACAGAAGATTGAAAATAGGGGACGATTCGAGGAAGTTTAGAGGACCATGAACTCTAGGGAACAAATCCTTATCCTATTTGGGATTGCCTGGTTCAGGAAGGAGCATTGGTGCTTCTGGAGTATTCATTTTAGGAATCAAATCCAGGAGGAGGGGGAAGCGAGGCAAGAACCTCACAGACTCCTGTTAGGGGAGAAAGAGTCCCCACGGGTGAAGGAGACAGTGTCTCTGTCGGTTGAGGAATCTGTGACTCTGAGTACAACCTGAAGGGGGGGGGGTGACAACTGATCAAAGGGCGGACCTGGGTGTATAATAATGCATTATCAAATATATAGGATCAAAACTATATGAAACCTCTTTATATTGATTTGAGGGGTCAAACATAGTCAATATGATCTGAAATTTTTACCATGAACGTATATTAGGGTCTAGAACATGCCTAAGTAATTACTTTCCAATTTTGGGAGTCAATTAATAAATAATTTCCTTAATGTACATAATAATAGTATACTTTAAATGAGATAATAGGTCTTCAACTCAATTAATGACCAATAAAGTATGCATTTAAACTTATCTTGAAATTAGTTTACATTATCTAGGGTTTTCTCCATTAGGTGAAGATAGTATATTTATGGAGGAGAGAGAAAGAGTGAAAGATGTTTCTTCATTTATGCATAAAGAAGGAAAGAATAAATATATTTTCGTTTCTCTCTTCATATTGTAGTTTAGATCAAGTATTCCTCATCTGGGTAAATTTCATCAAGGTCCAAGATTTGAATTTAATTAGTGGAACCCAGATTTTACTATATCATATTTGGGATGTTACAGTTTTTTTCAAAGAAATTCGTAGAAACTCGGTACTATTGACAGACAGTTGGTAATATCGACAACTTTACATGTTGCCATGAATTTAGAGGAGTCGGTAATACTGACACCACATAGGTAGTACTAACGAATCTGGATCAGGAAGATCTAAGGGCTGCATTTAATCCAACAACTGAGGTTCTAACTCACCCTAAATCATGCCTATGACTTAGGGGAGTTACATCCAGACCTAAGGATATCATATTTTTCCATTGTACGATAAGGGAGAACAAAAGGAAAGGAGATAATGAGAAAGAAGGAGGAAAAGCAAACGATCTGAGCACTTCTAGCGGATGGATTGCAGTCGGAAGGTAGTAAATTGATGTGTGCATAAGAAGGGAGCATTTAAACAGTCTACTTCAGGAGTTCTTCATGTTCTCCATGTTTTTTCTTTCTCCTTTGATGTTTTTGACTTTGGAAACCATGAGGGGCTAATCCCCACATTCCTTAGGACATGAGAGTAGCCCATATATTCATTTTATTTGACACTTATGCTTTAATTCATACATTTCTATTAAATATCTAGATTTATTTCTATATGAATGAATGAACTATCTGTTCTTGATCACCATAGATAGTATTTGGACTGTTAATTGCTTTCAAAAAGGAAATTAATAGTCAAAACTTTGTAGAAATACATGTTTCATAAAACCCTTTGGGAAAGGTGGTTTAACAACGTAAGGTAGTAAGTTACATTGTGAGAGTGGGTAATTCTTATTACATGCTTCTAATCTAGGGTTAGGAGAGATTTCTATTAATGTATTAAGATTAGAATGCAATGTTAACTGCAGTGAAACCATGATCCTAAGGAATTCATTAAGACTAAGAACAACAACCATAATTTAGACTTCTTTTCTATTAAGATAACCAAACTAATCATTCAAGTTTTCTTAGGCTAAAGCTAATTGTACTACCATTAGTACTAGTTTTTGAAGTAACGTTTACATGTGTTTGACATGTGGGCCTCATAGGCCTGTATTACTGCGATAACTTATACTTATGTTTTGAGCATATAAAAAATATCTATCAAGTTTTTGGTGTCGTTTCTAGGGAAACAGTAATATCAACACTATGAGTGATGTAGTCATCATTCCAGGCCAAACCTTCTATTTTATTTTATTTTTCATGTATTCAATCAAAGCTGAATTTTAATATATGTATAGTTTCTACCATTAGTACCATGTTCTCACAGCCATTTTTACTAGTTTTAGGTACTAGTGCATGGTGCATACCTGAGCCCATGACTATGGAGAGTCATCCCTACTAGGCTTAGGTCAATAAGAACTCTTTCATAGAGAATAGGAGTATGGAAGATCAGTGGACATATTTAATAAAAATGCACCACCTACACCGCTGCCTAAAGGACCTAAGCCACCTGAGGAACCTGATCCAGTAGAAATGGGTGATTAAGAAGAAGAAAAAACAATTAGGGAAAGGATAAAGGCATCATCTTAAACTACTCAAAAAGGGCCAATCGAGAGACAAGCCATCAATGTCAGAAGCTATAAGATCGATCTAGTGTTGGTGTCATTAGTCAAATCACAGGCTTTTCGTGGCCACAGTTTTGAGGACCCTATGATGCACATCAACAATTTTGTCAAAAGTTGTGATACGATCAATATAGATAGGGTTCCAACATCTGTCATATATCTAAAGTTATTCCCATCATCTTTGGCAGATAGTGCTAAGTCTTGGTTTCATAACCTTGATGATGAGTGCATTGAAATGTGGGAGCAAATGATTGATGCTTTCTTCAAGTGGTACTTTCCACAAAAAAAGACAAATGACCTGGTAAAGAAGATCCATAACATTACACAACAAGCTAATGAGTCATATTCTAAAGCATGGGATAGATTCCAATATATGTTATGGAAGATCCCCCACCGTGGCATTGATTTGTTAGGTCAGGCGAAGATCTTCTACTATGATTTGCACAAAGGAGAAAGGACTATGCTTGAAATCACATGGGTAGGTTTCTTCCTCAACAACAAACATGCCCGCTATCATGAAATATTAAAGAACATGTCCAAGAACCAGATATGGGAAGATGAGAGAGAGCACTCAAAAACCCTTAAAAGTATTGTGGATTCCAAGATTATTTTAGAACTAAATGAGAAGTTGGACTTGATTGCTAAAAAATTGAATGCAAAATATGGAAATTCTTTAGAAGAGGAAGATGAGGAGTGCAAGTGTGCATGACAACAACAATAGTATAGTACTAATGAATACTCTTGGAGGAAGGATCCTAACAATTTTCAACAAGACCCATCCCAGGCACAATAGTCTAAGCCACAGTAGGTTGGTGGCCAATCACAATATAAATAGGATAGGGGTCCTAGTAAGATACACCATATTGAAGAGATGCTCGAAAAGGCAGTAAGCCAAAATGAAGTGATTATTGTCCAGACTCAAAGAGACTTCATAACCAAGGGGCACAGATCCACAATATTGAAATAGAGATGTCTCAAATAGCGGCAGAAGTGGCTTCTTTGAAGAATTCAAGTCAACAAGGGTTCCCATCCAAAACTAATTTGCCTTCTGGAAATCTACAGGTCAAGGTAGTTTTACTATGCAATGACAGGAAATTGTTGAATGATGCACCATCTAGTTCATATGCAAGTGAAACTACAGGTGCTACAGATGTGGCAGTGACAGTGGATACAGTGGAACTGGATGTTGAAGTAGAGGAAAAGACAGCTGAGGAAGAGATTGATGATATAGAGGAACCCAGGAAAAATACATATATCTCACCTCATCAAAGCAAAGTGGTAAATCCAGTTCCCTTTCCAAATAGTCTGAAAGCAACAAAAGCTAGTCAACAACTTCATAAATTTTTAGATAACTTCAAAAAAAGCATGTCAATATCCCTTTAATTGACACAATCAAGCATATCCTTTCTTATGGCAAGTTTCTAAAATATCTGATCAACAAGAAAAGGAGGATAGATGATTCTGAGGTGGTAGTTCTAAAAGAGCAAGTCAGTGCATTCATTCTAGGCACATTGCCACTAAAAATATAGGATTTGGGTTGTTTCAATATATCTTGTTTTATTGTGAGGACAAAGTTTTGAGAGGCCTTACATGATTTAGGGGCTAGCATCAACCTTATACCCTTGACCAATTTTAGAAAGTTAGGTCTACAGGAGTCTAGGAAGAGCAACATGACTATTCAGCTAGAAGACAATTCTATGGTGAGGCCTTATGGTATTTGTGAGGATGTTCCTATCAAGGTGGATAGTTTTGTGTTTCAACTAGACTTTGTTGTTATGTATATGTAGGATGGGCAAGACAACGAGCTAATATTGGGGAGTCCATTACAATCCATAGTGGATATGATTTTGGAGATGGGCAAAGGAAAATTGACTTTGGGTAATAGGGAGGAGGGATTCAAAATCTTAATGGTTGAGCCTACACAGACTGTAAAAGCTAAGGCACAATGGCATATCTAGCAGCAGGTCCAACAAAATATGTCACTATTTCTAGAAGCCTTTTCTTGAAATGGCACATGTGATGATACAGGTCCACAAAGGCACACTAGTGGACTAGTGGTGGACATTTTGGACAACACAAAGGATATATCTCTAACAAAGACGGTGCAACATCCCAATGATGAATAAGAGGAATTTTTCCAAGCAACAATTGAAAAGGCGACCTCAACTACCCTTGTCCAGGCATACCCTATGGTACCCTTAGAGGCATGTATCATGAATCTGGTAGATGATTATACCAAACATTATTCTTTGGAAGAGTGTGTCTTTTTTCTCAAGATCTTGCCATGTTACTATGCAAGGCACTTTGAGGATTTGGGACCACCTCCTCCACCATTGGTTCCTTTGTTGCTGAGTCCCCCAGAGTTAGAGTTGAATCCTTTGCCACCACATTTGAAATAAATTTTCTTGGCAGCAGAGGAGAAACTTATAGTCATAATTTTATCTTCACTAAGTGTGCGAGAAGAGGATCAACTGCTTGGAATTTTAAAGAACCATCGTGCTACATTTGGCTAGTCAGTGCTAGACATAAATGGGATCTCCCCTAGTTTCTGTCAACACAAGATCAGATTGGAGGAAGGAGAAAAAGTTGTAGTGCAGCCTCAACAGAGACTCAACCCCATCATGACTGAGTTAGTGAAAAAAGAGGTAGTAAAGATTTTATTTGAATGTATTATATATGTTATCTTTGATTCAAACTGGGTTAGTCCACCCTAGGTAGTTCCCAAAAAGGGAGGAATAATGGTCACCACTAATTATAATTATGAGTTGATCTCTACTTGGCTAGTGACTAGGTGGCATGTTTGTATTGACTACAGACGTTTGAATGCCGCAACACTCAAAGACCATTTTCCGCTCCCTTTTATTGAACATATTTTAGAGCGGATCATCAACCGCTCTCATTTTTTCTTCCTTAATGGTTATTTGGGATACAATCAAATTTCTATCGAGCCACTGGATCAAGAGAAGTCGACCTTCACTTGACCCTATGGAACATTTGTGCATCATCATATATTGTTCGGTCTTTGCAATGCACCGGTCACTTTCTGGTGATGCATGCTTACAATTTTTTTTGATATGGTAGAGTGACGTCTGGAAGTATTTATGAATGATTTTTAAATGGATGAGGAGTCCTTTGATGATAATCTTGACAATTTAGTTTCCAAAGATGTGAGGACACTCACCTTGTGTTGAATTGGGAGAAGTGTCACATGATGGTGAGTGAAGGAATTGTCCTGGGACACAAAGTGTCCAATAGAGGCATGGAGGTAGACCCGATCAAAATAGAGGTAATCTTGAAACTATCTCCACTATCATCAATGAAGGGAGTAAGGAGATTTCAAGGACACATCAGATTTTATCGCTGCTTTATCAAAGATTGCTAAACCGCTCTCAGAATTATTAGAGAAGGATGTTGACTTTAAATTTGATGAGTGGTGTTTGAAATCTTTTTAGGTGTTGAAGGAGAATATGGTCTCCACACCTATTTTCTAGGCTCCAGATTGGAGCCAACCATTTGAGCGATGTGTGACACATTAGATTACGTAGTAGGGCTATTCTGGGCCAATGCCGAGACAAAGTCCCTGTCATCTTCTATTATGCATCTAAAACTTTAAATGATGTCCAATTGAATTATACAACAATTGAAAAAGAATTGTTGGTGGTTGTTTTTGCTTTTGAAAAATTCCATTAATATCTAATTGGGGCCAAGGTTGTGGTATGGACAGATCACACAACTATCAAATACTTGCTACATAAAAAAGATGCCAAGCCTAGGTTGATCAGGTGGATCTTGTTATTATAGGAATTTGACGTAGAGATCAAGGATAAAGTCAGCACTGAGAATGTGGTGTAGGATCATCTCTCTAGGCTTGAAAGGGTGGATGAAATGGATATTAGAATACCCATTATGGAAGAGTTTCCTAATGATCAACTCTTTGCTATGAAAAGTAAAGACCCATGGTTCACAAACATAGTGAACAACTTGGCATGTGGAGAGCTTCTAGGAGATTGGGGGTGCCAGGAGAAGAAAAGATTCTTGCACTCCTTGAGGTACTATATATGGGATGACCCCATTCTGATTAGGAAGTGTAGGGACAGTATTCTGAGGAAGTGTGTGTAGGATTGTGAATTCTACATAATTTTGGCAGACTGTCATTCTTTACCTATGAGAGGTCACCATGCTAGTTCTACGACTATGGTTAAGGTCTTCAAATGTGGTTTTTATTGGCAAACAATTTTTAAATATGCATACAATTTTGTTCATCAGTGTGATGTGTATCAAAATGCAGGTAATATATAAAGAAGACATGAAATGCCTCTGAATGTTTTTTAGAAAATAGAGGTGTTTCATTTATGGGGTATAGACTTCATGGGCACTTTTGTGTCTTCAAATTCTAATCTCTATATATTACTTACTATAGATTATGTATCTAAGTGGGTGGAAGTAACTCCATCCCACACCAATGATGAATAGGTGGTATGTAGATTTGTGAAAGACCACATTTTTGCAGGTTTGGGGTGCCCAGGTTGATAATCAGTGACAGTGGTTCTCATTTCACAAATAGGAAGTTTGGGACACTATTGAGTGAGTATGGGGTGAAACATAGAGTAGGTACCCCATATCAAACCAAACACAAGGCCAAGTTGAAGTGTCCAAATAGGGAGATAAAGAAGATTTTAGAGAAGACATATTCAACCAACTAGAGCATGTTTCTCATTGATGCTTTATGGGCATATAGGACCGCCTATAAAACACCTATAGGTACTACTCCTCTTAGGTTGGTTTATGGGAAGGCTTGTCATCTACTAGTAGAGTTACAGAACAAGGCTAAGTGGGATCTAAGGAAACTTAATTACAATTTGGACAATGCAGGAAAAAAGAGATTGTTTGAATCAAATGAATTGGATGAGCTTAGGTTTGATTCTTATAAAAGCTCAAGAATTTATAAGAATAAGGCTAATAAATTCCATGATCACCATATTTTGCATAGGACGTTCACTCCATGATAGAAGGTCCTTTTTTTATTTTTGGTTGAAGCTACATCCTGGTAAGTTGAGGTCTAGATGGAGTGGACTCATTGACAGTATTAAGGTATTTTCCCATGGGGTTTTGGAGAATAGCAATGGGGTTGAGATTTTCCTTGTCGATGGCTAGCATCTCAAGCATTATTTTGGGGGAGATGTGATGAGGAAGGAGGATGAGTTGAAGCTCATTGAGCTTCTCTAATCCATTGAGTCTTGGTTTGTCGAGCCTATGATGTAAAACAAGGGCACTTGTTGTGAGGCAACCCAACCATCTTTTATGTTATTTACATTTCAAATTTATACTTTCATAGTTGCATTTCATGTTTTTACTTAGTTTGATAAAAAAAAAGGTACCTTGATGCATTTTGGGTGGTGTGCAGGATAAAATAGTCAGTACTACCAAGCCCAAGTTTGATGAGACCAACAATGTTACATGGACAGAGATGCAATTGACTAAAAAAGTGTGTACTACCAATCTTGTCTCGGTACTACCAATGTGGCTACAGGGAATAGGGTTGAATACCTAATAAGGGCTCGGTACTACCGACCCTTCATCAATAGTATTGATGACATTCAAGGCCCTAGGTTTGATACATCGAGATCTCACTCAGAAGAACTGATGAACTTGAACGTGTCAGTACTATCGACATCCCATCAGTACTACTAACGCTTGACATCAGCAATTCGTGGGAGTATCAATGGTGATCACAATCAACCACATCTGATGGTCGATAGAATTGATCCCTAGGACATGTCAGTACTACTGACGTCTTGTTAGTACTATCGATCCACAACGATTCACACAACTACAATCAAATCATCATGATCATCGATAGCATTGAGTACACAAATTCTCATTTAATCAGCAATACCACTGATGTCATGTTGATACTACCAATGAAGTTGTAGGTCGGAAGCCATAGTTATAAAAGAGATGGGATGTGAATCTAATTTCTTCACACATTCTCTTCCTTCTCTCAAGCAAGCAGCCATAAGCATCTATGAGCATCCAGACATTACACCAAGCTCTAACCTCTTTAATCTCCTTCATTCAAGAAAGATGTCTACAAGGCAGGAGGCTTCTTCATCGATGGGGGTTCCTCACTTGGTTCCTAAACCAAGTTAGATATCTCATCCCAATGCTGACATCAAGAAGGCATACAAAGAGTTGCACAAATAGGAGATTGTTGCTACACAATATGGATACCATGCCTTCCTCGCCTCTGTTGGCTTCACCGCCAATATGCAAAAGGTCTATGAGCATTAGGGGTTAGTGGGTGACAACCCTTTCTTAAGTGACTAGCCTACATATCTTGACCTTGTATGCAATTTCATGGTGTCCTTGGAGATTTGCATCATCCTCGAGCATGGGCATGGTCGGGGGACAGGCAAGATCGATTTTTGATTCTCCAACTTTGAGTTTACAATGATTCTCCAGTATTTCAAAGCCATCTATAGATGGTCATGTGAAGGTGATTGCTTCTACCCCGACAACTTCAACTTTGAGACAACATGGGAGTTTTTTAGTGGCTTGCCAGAAGGCTAGCAGATTAGCTGACACAACATCTCCTTGACGGACGTTGAGCATCCTTTTACTCGTATGCTTCACTGTCTCATCACCAACACTCTTCTAGCAAAGTTAGATCAAGGACAAGGGAAGTGCCAAAGGTTTGATCTTTATTTCCTATAAAAGATCTTGGAGATGAGAACCCAAAGTCTGAATTTTGGAGCCTTCTTCCTTTAGCATGTGATGGGAGTAAGGCAACAGGTGCAGAGGAAACCTCCAATTCACTTTTGAGGGTTGATCATGGCCATTTCTCTCCATTTACACCTTGACCTCTCCATCGCCAAGCCACTAAACTCAACAACAAAATTAGATCCCAAGCATATTAAGAGATTTGACCTCATCAATACATGTCTGAAGGATGTATATGCATGTTGTATAGTGGGGACCCACTACAAGGAAAGGAAGATGCCAAACACCATCTTGGAATTGTAGGGGATAAACCTCCTACTGTGGCCCATGGATAGCTCATCCAAGGAGGAGGAAAAAGATGACAATGCCTAGTAGGAGGAACAAGCTACAAAGGAAGAGGAGCCTACCGTCCCTATGATAAGGAGGCAGGTTCCGTGCAAGCTTCCGTGACACTTTGTAGCTTCCAATTATTTCACTCCACCACCCGCTCAAGAGGATGACTCATATTCGATGGTGGGCATGTATGGGATACTATAGGAGATCCAGTAGGGACAACAGTAGTAGTCAACTACATTGGCAGACATCCATGACATCCAAGGACGACTATATGAAAACTTGTAGGCAATTAGCGAGCAGCTTCTCTTGGCCAACCAAGAGAACATGCATATGGGCCTGTAGTGGATGTAGGGGTACCAACAACCATTCTTTGATCATTACTAGAGCCTAAGATATTTTGGTGGCTATACACAACCTCTACCCATGCCACCATAGTAGCTGGGTTTTTAGGGGATTTTTCCACCATATGATTCCACCATGCCTCGTCCACGACCATCACCTATGTGATTCGGTACCACTGTTCCACCTTAAGTTAGAATTTTGACTATGTGGTCATAGTCAAGTTCAAGCTTAGGGGGTAGATAGAACAGTTCCTATCTTTAGCTTTATTATCTTTACTTTTTATTTTATTTTTCACTTTTATCTTTTCAAGTTGTAGGATCCACATCTATTTAGTATAATCGTGGAGCTTAATTCATAGTCATGGCATATTCTCTCAGTTGTATGCAATGAGAATTAATTAAATGAAAAGTTTGGATTAATTGTAAATTTTCTTGAGTGCACCACTTAGAGGAAGTGTTTGGGTAAGTCAGTTTAAGGATAATTAATATGAATGAACATCTTAATTATTCATGAAATGTGGATTAAGATGGGGTTTGAGATTAATTTGATAAAATAGTTAAAGGAACTTAAAGTGTAATATAAGAAAAAAATCCTAAGGTTACCCTGTCACAGATCATTAGAGAGGGAAATATCATAATTTCAGCAAAGGCTTTTATCTCTTAGTTATGTGATTCCATACATCCTTCACTCATTTTTTAATCACCACCTTAAGATGAACAAGTAATCCAATTTATTTTTTCTTTTTGCATTGCATGGCATAATAGGTGACATGATAGTTAAACTATCATACTTATATTGCATTCGAGAAAAAAATGCATGTATGCATCAACAATTTTTGTGCATACTGTTTTAGTTGCATAAACAATTTCATGTAGATTAGATACATTCCATAGCATCCATTTTTGTTTATCATGTGGATATTAGTCTCATTTTATAAAGTTGAGTGCATGGATATAACTCCACATCTTTAAAAAAAAAGAATGGTATGTAGTAAAAGCCCAAGCATAATCATGGGCTAATATTGAAAAAAAGGTCTGTCAACGTTTCAAAGTTATAAGGGAGAAAGTATGCCCTTAACTGTTCTTAAAGAGATGAATAAATTCACATGATGCACCCTTTTTCTTTCTTCTTTCATTCTCATTTGGTTGATGACATTTCTTGATTTCATGCATCATTGGAAAAGAAGAAGAAAAAATAGGCATTAGGATTCATGCATGCGCTTAATTTCACGCATACATGTTCACCATATTTTCACATATATAAGTTGGATGTACTTGTAATTCTTCAATTTTCACCCATTTCATACCATCCATTTATCTTATTGGTACACCACATATGATTTTTCTCCTCATTAATGTTTATATGGGAATTGCTTCCAAGTAGATTGGTAGTTAGGAAGAGTAATGTAGAATAGGGAATCACATAATGCACAAAGCAAATGCCTGACTGAGTATAATGTTAACGACTCATTTGGTATTGTTCATTGATCTAAGGGTGGATATCTTTTATGGATGTTTTTAGTCGCTAAAGAGTAGTTAATTGTTCAGTGATTAATGAGAGTTGGTTTGGGACTGCCAAATGGGGATTGTTGAGAATTTATATTCATATTATTCTTTCCTTTTGTTGACTTGTCTCAAACAAATCCGAGAGTGTATTTCTCAAGGATGAGCAACATTTAAGCTTAGGAAATTTTGATGCACTATTTATTTGTCATTTTCACATGCTATTTTGTACTGATTTTTGTGCACTTTGTGGTCAAATCATATTAATTGTGCATGATTTATTTTATTATCCTGTGGTACTTATTTGCATCAAATATGCATAATTTTAGTGTTCTCAAGTGATTTAGTAATTTTCTAGAGTTTATGTTCAAATTTTGTACATTTCAAGAATGTTCAAGAATCTACACAGCTTGATACTACTGTCTTTGGAGTCGGTGGTAATGACACTTGCTCAATATTGAAGAGGAAATGAATCAAAAAGACTTGCCAGTACCAACGGGAATGCCGGTAGTACCGGCGAGGTTACAACGCTTTTGTCAAGGAAATTTGAAGCAGCTCGGTACTATCAACAGATAGTCGGTAGTACCGACAACTTGATAGGTGGCCACAAATTTAGAGGAGTCAGTAGTACTGACACTTTGTCAGTAGTACCGATAGGTCAGGATCAGGCAAATATGAGGGCTACATTTAATCCAACAGTTGAGGTTCTAACTCATTGTAAGTCATGCCTATGACTTAGGGGAGTTACGACCAGACCTAAGGATATCATCTTTTTCAATTGTATGATAAGGGAGAGTAAGGATAGGAGATAGCAAGGAAGAAGGAGGCAAACTGAACAATCTAGACACTTCTAGTGGATGGAATTGGAGCCAAAACGTAGTAAATCGGCATGTACACAAGAAGGGAGTGTTTGAACCATCTACTTTAGGGGTTCTCCACATTTTTCCTTTCTCCTTTGATATTTTTGACTTTGGAAACCATGAGGGCTAATCCCCACGTTCCTTGGGACCTATGAGTAGCTCGGTTATGCATTGTATTTGACTCTTATGCATTAATTCATCAATTTCTCTTAAATTTCTAGATTTATTTCTATGTGAATGAATGAACTATTTGTGCTTGATCATCATGTTGGGTTTTAGGGAAGGCAGAGAAGGCAGCGGAAACAAATAATTCTCCCCCAAACCCGGAACAAGGAAACATGTCAACGTCTATATAATAGGAAAGGATGGTTTGTGGAATCATACCTTGTCCCGAGGCTTGCTCGGCGACAATACCTCGCACCTTGCACGGTCTTCACCTCCGGTCTTGGACGGTGTCTGTGCAGCTCCTGGTCACACCGGGACTGATGACTCCTCTCACCAGAACTGTCGGGGTTGACAGTTGTCCTCCTGAGCGGCAGTGACCTCCCGCCTCTGAAGTAGTCCACACGGACCACCTGGAACTCCACACTCCTTGTCCCACAAGGAAGTGGAAGGAGTCGCACCCTCCTGTTGACGTACTAGTCGCCAACACACTCTCCTGCCTCCCGTTGCAACTGCAGTTGTCCTTCCCTTGTTGCACCTCCCTTTGCAGGAAGCACTTGCTCGGGCTCTCTCTCGGTTACCAAAACCAGAGAGAACGACAACTTTGTAGAGCAACTGGTTGCACTGAGTTGTTGTCTGAGAAGCCCCCAATACCCCTATATATATAGGAGGGTCATGGGACATGGTTCTCTGTCCCCGGCAATATGGGACTAAATCAAGAGTAGAAGGGTTCAAGATTTTCCACAAAATCAACCAACTCGCAACCTGAACCGATCGGTTCACAAGTGAACCGGTCGGTTGGGGACCTGAACCGGTCGGTTGGAGCACCAAACGATCGGTTGGGACCCATGAGCCGATCGGTTCACTTCTGAACCGGTCGGTTCGTGGTCCTGGTCGGTTCCCGATTGACTTTCCTTCTTTCATTTCTAATTGGTATCGAATACCAATCCTTGTTCCAATCAAATTGGGCAAGTGAAACGCAAGGAAAATTCTCACCGACCTGACTTTCCCAACTTGCTCGGTTGCACCAGTTGAACCGATCGGTTCAACACTTGAACCGCTCATTTCACCCTGGGATTGAGCCGATCGGCTCAACACTTGAGTCGACCGGTTCAGCAACCTCAGCCGACCGGTTCAACACTTGAGCCGATCGGTTGGGAGTGCAGGTTGTGCAGAATCAGTCAATTGTGATTTCAATCAATTCGATACTCCAATCAATGCGTCCAACACCTTGAACAATATGATATTGAGCTATCGATTAATTGAGTGTTTAATTGAACTACAAAACTCCTTTAGTAATCAATCTAAACATTGCTTGTGGACAAAACTCCTCTTCCAGGTTAACTCCTATGTGTGTGACCCTGCAGATCCATTTCACGTTGGCAGTGAAAGTCCATAACACTTATGACTTCACAAGCAAAGAGCGGTGCCTAGTCACACATCATTGCTACCCAAGTGAAAGTAGAAAGTTGGAGAACAACTTTCATCCTACAATCCGTGAATGGTGTTACAGTGAATGTATAATTACTTTGTCACTGATATCCCGAATGAACTCGAGGCATGGAACAGTCATCCTGTCAACGTTCATTCACTTTCTTGATCTCAAAGTAGATTGAAGGAGATATGTATAACATCAATATCACATACTGATTCACACAAGCGTGCGCACGCCTATCTCAATCCTACTCATCAAGTGGCCTTGGATATCAAAATCCCTCAGGAGGGACAAATCCCATATCTATCACTCACCCCTCAAAAGCCCCATGTGTCAAAGCCACCCAATCATCACCTTTATAACAACCCATGTTTCAGGACTGCGTTTGATGATGTCAAAGTGTGCCCAACGACATGTGTTGAGTGTAGTGATTTCAGGTCAAAGAATCACACTCACCACCATCACTGTGAGTACTGACTGTGACTACCATGTCATGGTTCCATGTGTCAAACTCACGGTGGGTCTGTCTGGTACACTTGTTCTCTAAAAGTACCTATGTGTTTGGTTTGATATCTCTATATCATGACTAATGAGATTCTATCATCAACCAACACCACAATCTAGTCTTGTGTGTCATTGCTGTCTATCAACCTTCCACAATGACATCTTACTAGGGACATAAAAAGAATGTACAAACTCTTAGCATCTGTATGATCTCATCGTTCAGGTCACCAACCTGAAGGCATACGTCATTGAGTATTGTCATTCTCTAGACATTCAATCTGTTGTATCACTATCTCATATGACTAAACCAGAAAGAATTGGAAGCTTGCCTTTGATGTTTATCAAATCAATCTTAATGTATCCCACCAATCATCCCATGATTGGCTCTCAGGGCATACATACCAACAGACTCCCACTTGCACTGCGAGCCAATCACTCTTGAATCATATTCATAGTGATCTTCAAACATGTCCCACATGTTACTGTGCTCTAGTGCCAACATAGTGAGTAATGGAAACACCTTGCCAAAGTCAGTATAAATTGCATGTCTCTCATCTCTTCACTGTACGTCGCATGTATGAGATGGATTTGTCGTAATATGCGATCTAATATTCCATTGCTAACCTTTAGCCACATTGCATGATCAAGGATTCCAGACTTGTCATCAATGAGTGGAATATAAGTTCATCTCATGAACTTTCAGATCCATATAGTATCCACTGTTGTTCACTAACACACAGATACTCGGCATTTCCCTTTTTAAATGGTTTTATTGGAACACTTCCAATTATCAACAAACTTTCACTTTTATACATCCTATGTATATTTTGTGATTAATTTTCTGTCCTTTCGGAAGTTCACATCAATGTAACTCTTTACATTGAACTCTTCCTTATCTCCATAGAACTAGTACTTCCCAAGTACTTATCAAGTTCTTATGGTATTCCAGTAACCCTTACTGGAAGTATACAGACATCCACTCGTCATGTCCTACATACGAGTTATCAGGATGAGCACATCATATTGCCATGTCCTACATACAAGATGATGAATGCATTTTATTCTTGCCATGTCATACATGCAAGACAATGGGATGATTACATACATGATAGATCCATATCTATTCTTAGTGTTCCCATTCTTCATAAGAATTGGACACTTGGCCTTGGGATACTAATATCCATATAACATGGACAAGTTTTCTCCCACTGAATCTGTGCATACTGAACCCTTCAGTACAGATTGCCAATGTATGCTTTCTCTTTCCAGGTCAAGAGATTTTTTAAGAACTATCTCTATAGATCTCTATTCCTATCATATAGGAAACATCTCTATCTTCCTTAAAGATAATTTCCACTTTTGGATTTCCATTTTAGAAGATTTCCATTTCACATCAGTATGCGAAATGTGAATACGCTCCCACTAAATCACAGATCCCTTCTTTATCTTTGACATATCAGTCAAACCCTTTGACTATATCAAAGTAAAGATCCAATTCTGAGTTGCTTGTACTCAATCAATCACATTGATTAGTCCATTGTAACTTATAGACTTCATTTGCATTGGTGGATTCATAAACCTTATAGGTTGTGTCACGTGCACATCCTTGTTTTATTCCTCATAGGAATGCGGTTTTAGTATCCATATGCCAAATGTCTTAGTCATTAAGTTGCAATCAACAAGCATCATCCTTCTCAAAATGTTATCCATGTGTCTTAACACTTAAGACTCATTTGCACTTATGGATTTCATCCAATGAGTGCTACCATCAAGGTCATACCTTATGGTTGACATGGATGTCATTTAGGATGTAATGGTCATAAACCATATCTCAAAGTTTGGTTCCTCATATTCATCTAGATAGTTGACTCATCACATGAACAACTTATCACATAGATAATTGAGGTGTATCTGTTAAGTATATAATAACTCACAACCCTTGTGATTCTTAATTCCTTTTATTAGTGTGGGGTATTCTTTTATTAAGAAGAATTCAGTTATTCGATAATCATTCTCTAACTCCTTAGAGTATGATTCCTTCTTGATTCAGACATCACCATGCCTTAATCATGAGTTCAGTATGATACATTATCATAATCACTCATAAGGATCTCAAACATTTGGTCCAAGTATTTCATTCATTGATCTTATCAAGAATTAACACTTTACCAAATTTGCACTTCATCTATGATAATCTTGAACACTTCAAGATATATGCAAGGTTTCTCCTAGCCTAAAATAGAGAGGATTCGAGTGTAGCTGTAGTTGCAGACTCGGGGTATATGGAGCATGGTGAATAGGCCCATGGCTTAGGATACGTGACTGAGCATGAATGCATTCATGGCTCAGAGCACGGTGAACAAGCCCGTGGCTCAATTTTTACTAGCGCCAAGACCTTTACCAAGGTGGGCTAGAGTTATGGGTAGCTTGCGGAGCTGACCCTGTGGTTGAGGCCACTTATGCATGAGACTGTGGTCCTGCTTTGGTTCTCGTGCACTGACCACGAGGTGGTGAAGTCGTAGAGTCCGGCTCTCCCATTGACCTTGTATGGCACCGGCTCTGGGTTTCACAGCCGTCGGTTGGATCTGAGTGGTACGACTCATTTCCTTAGGGCATAATAATACGTAATTCAGCCGAGTAGTGTTTATTGCTTCATACAAAATACAGAACATTGGTTGAGGTCTTGCTTGTGTAACTGATCTTGTTATACCTTGCAGTTATTTACATGTTCCTTATGTTTTGTGATAAGATCTTACAAATCTTATATTGTCAATCATGTTCCATAAAGAAAATCAGGTTACATGCATCCTAAAGTTTGGGTAAGGTGAATGATATAGTAAGTCCTGCTTAGTATACTACTCATATTATCTACATATAACAGTTACCTCCTTTACCCATTTTACTTCTTTCTGGAGTTTTATAGTTTCGGTGGGGAGTTATGTTTCTCACTATGACTGTGTGTCTCACCCCGTTGGGTTACAACCTTTTTAGGCGGTCGCAGCAGACGAGGGAATCGCGAGGTTGTGGCTGAGCAGCAAGAAGAGGACCAGTAATAGGAAACAGATGGAGATGTTGCATGTATTGGTGTTTTGTAGTAGAATCCTAGAGTCATCCCTGTACTCTCAGGTCCTCAGAGGTGTTTTGATGACGTTTCACGATGTACGTCAGTTGTAATTTTGTATATCCTGTTGTTGGCCTTATGCGGCCTGTTATGTATATATAAACAGGCGATGAACTCATGTGTTGGTGGGACAGTTGGTTCCTTTAAGATGTGGACATGTGTCAAGTTTGTAATGTTTATATAACATTTTTTGATGCAGGATCTGGATGCAAAAGTCCTCTTATGTACATTTTCGTAATCGGTTTTAATTAACCCGTGTTTTCAAGTAATAGTGTGGTTCTGCACATTTTCGCGTGTCATTTTGCTGTCTGGGTGATAGCGGGATGTCACATTTAGTATCTTCTTCTCCTCCTATATGAGTAGACGTCATTATCAGATAATTGGAAAATACTAGAACAGACTAAACAATCTTAATCCTATGTCTCTGTAGACACAACGAACCTAGAGCTCTGATACCACTAAATTATGACGAACGAATCGACATTAACTAAATGGAAGCAATCACTAGCGGCGGATTACTGAAAATCACTAAAAATTAAAACCATTTTACAAAGAGATCCATACATTAGAAAACTCTTTCAAAAAGAACCAAAGTAAATTAATTACATTCTGGTTCACAAGTACATGTCATGTATCATCTCTTCTCGATAATTACATACATCAACTGCCTTCTTAAACTATATACAGGCAGCATAAAAGTCTTGAGGCATTAGGCCAAAATCTCATATCAATAACAAAAGTACTAACTACTTATCCGAGGACCTGAGAGTACAGAGACGACACGTAGGAATTTCTATACATATAAACAAGACATATCAGTCAGTGTTTCCACCTGAGAAATCACTGCTGCTCCCTACTACTGATGTTGATGTTGTCCTTCAACTGCTGAAGGGTTTCTGCCTCCTCGTCCGCATCCACCTAAAAATGTTGGTGACCAACAAAGTGAGACTTAGTCCCAGCAAGAGATATAACTCTCTGCCAAAAGCATTATTATTGCAGTTTAATAAAATAAAACTGAGCAGAGGAAACATTTATACTTAATAGCAGGTAATTCATTGTCTAAACAGATTACAGCAATATTCTTATTCAAAGCATTTTAGCTATATCTTGATTAAGCAGCATGTCATTTATTCAATAAGGAATATGAAGAACATGTATACATTTATCCAACTGGGATATTCTAAGCAAGGTAACATCAACCAATGATTCTCGTATTTCAAATTTAAGCATATAATGCTACACGGCTGATTACATTTTACAATCATTCTGAATTAATGCCCTGGAGAGATGAAGTATACCATTCATACTCTACCCAGCCACGAATACGTAAGCATCGATACCACATAAGGTCAATGAAACAGCCGGAATCCAAGACCTCAACCTTCTCGGTCAGTACGAGATTATATGGCAGAGACATCATGTGTCAAACTATAATTAGCTTGCTAGGGTATATTGGCATCTTCACTATAGAGTTATAGGCCTTAGTATATACTCTCTTCATGGTTATGGCCCGTAGCCAATGCCTAGTTTTGTATCATGGAGTCATGGCCCGTAGCCATACTCAAACTAGGGTATGGTCCGTAACCAATCCCGTGCATAGGATATAGCCCGCAGCCATTCCTATGGGGCATAAGGATATAATTGCCAAATTACCCCCACATATTCAAAAATATGTGTTCCGAGTTAAACTCGTTTCACCATTCAGCAAATTCTGACGCTGATGGATCTGTGGTCAGGGCAACTACATATGTAATGTCACTTGGTTAATTAAGTGTATTACAATATTCTTTTAGCATCAAACATGTTTCCAAATATCTATTATTATACCTAATGCTGTAAAGAATGTGTAATACTTTCATCAGGTGTTGTTCAACTTTAATAAAGTATTGGGATCTCAATCCCTCATTTTAGCAGGAGCATTCTCAATCTTTCACAACTCATCATCAAGAATATAGCAAATGAGTATTCAAACCCTTAGTTCATCAAAGAACACTTGTTACCACTTATCAGGTAACTGATACCTCCTGGTCATCTGACCAAGGTAAACATGATACTTGCTACACAAGCATCTCTCATGGCTCACAAGGCCCATTTCATTTCTTGTTACCTCTCACTAGGCAACAAAGCATATTATGGCTCATCAACCCCATAAATAATTTTCAATAAATAAAACATCATAGCTCATACCTGGCTATGCTCATCATCTCATGATACCTGCATGGTTAGTACACATGATAACAGTTATCTCAATTACATTTTAGGACAATGTTATACAAAATAACACCACTATACCCTTATTAGGGTTAGCGTTTCCCATCTCATGTCAATCAGGGTTACTCATCCCTTCTGTACAATTAGAACTAATGATTAATCATCTCATTATCCAAAATTAGGGTTTCATGCACTATAACCCAAAATTAGGATTTCACATACCTTTACCCTGTTTTAGGGTTAGGGTTCACTTTCACATTAAATTAGGGATTCTCATATCCCATTACCCAAAAATAGGGTTATGATGTACTATTCACATCAAATTAGGGTTTCTCATTAAAATACCCTGAATTAGGGTTACATCATCACCCTAGATTAGGGTTTCACATAGCTTTGCCCTAAATTAGAATTAGGACTCACCATCCTTCTCAATTAGGGTTTCTTGATCTCATCATCATGGATCAAACTCTAATTACATATTTTATTCATGTTGAAAGAGTTGAGGCTTAACCATTACATGATTGTCATTCATGTAAGCATTCCTCTCTCTCATCCTCTCTAGGATGTTAATTATCCCATACTTGATTAATTTGGATCAACTCTTCATTTGAGTGCACACATTTAGGGCTAGCATAGTATATTGGAGATATTGCTTTCATAAGCAAAAAAGGTTAGCCCTTCTAATGGTACTAATCACCCTAGTATCTTAAGGGTACAACCATAGTAATCACCTTTGATTCAATTAATTAATCAAGAAGTTAATTGACCTTTAATCATCTTAGGTCTTCAAATGGTTTGATCAGTTGAATCCTCAAACGATTTTGATCACTTAGACCCTAAACGGTCTTGATTAAAATAGACCCCAAACGGTCTTAATGAAATAGACCCCAAACGGTCTTGATGAAATAGACCCCAAACGGTCTTGATGAAATTGTATCTCAAACTGTTTGAAACCGTTTGGACAACTAATCTTTGAAACCATTTAAGCAAAAGTATATTGAAACCGTATGAAGAAATCACTCTTGAAATCACTTGGGTCTCCAAACGGTTTGAGACCGTTTGATCCCAAACGGTTTCAAGACCGTTTGAACTCAAACGGTCTCAAGACCATTTGGTGCAAAACATCTTGAAACCGAGAGGATCAACTAGGTTTCCCTTCAATTAAATCAATTAGGGTTTACTTCATTGAATCAATCATCAATTGAACTATTAATTGTTCATCAGTCGGTAACCATTGGACCTTCAACCATCCAATCATACTCAACCATAGACCTCTAAACAGTCTTAAGACCGTTTGGTTGACCTCCAAACAGTCTTGAGGTCGTTTCGGTCAATCAACCCAACAATTGATTTCATCAATTAAAGTTCAACTATTCCAATCTATTAGGGTTTGCAAATAGTCAATCATCCATACATGGAACCTTTAAAATCAAGTTAATTGAAGCCCATGGATCAACATCCAACATCATCATCATTTGTACTCCAAACGGTCTTGAGACCGTTTGATCCCAAACGGTCTTGAGACCGTTTGGTCTCAAGTCATTGAAACTGTTTTCTTTAGATATTATTGAGGTGTGTGCTTAGGATGATGTCATCATCATCAAGCTACGATCCTTCATAAACTACTGTCATTCCTATGGTAATTCCATCGATTAGATCAAAGGACTTTCAAGAAGAACAAAATGATCAACAATTGATGAAGAATTGAATGCAATAATAATATTAAGGGTTCAAGTTATATAACCCGCCTTAAAAGTTGAAACCAAGCTTCAAGCTTCACTACCCTGATGGTGGTTGAATATTTCTCACTCCACAAGGTCCGTTCCTCCAGCTTTTGAGTGAAAAGGATTGATTAGGATTGAAGATTAATTGGAGAAAAGAAGAAATCAAGCATTGATTTGTGATTTCCACCATAAATTTGAGGTTGAAGATGATTAAGGAGATCACCTACAGGTTGGAGTTCGTTCCCCTACTGATTATAAGTCCCCTTGTGCTCATCCAAACCAAGGAAGAAAGAAAATTTGAAAAAGAGTCTTTGGTTGAGTGGGAAATGAAGTGTTTATAAAGAAATTTCAAGGAGAGAGAAAGTTGAAAAAGAAATCATTCAACTCCCCAAATTATGCCACATACTCCCCTATCTCCCTTGTATACGACAAGGCACCTTCCTTTTCCTTTAGTTCCTCTTCATTATCCATGAATTAAAGGAAAAGCAATTAAGCACCTTAATTCATATAATACTAATATCCCATTTTTAGTGGATATTACTTTTAGTTAACTAATGTGAGTGGGCTCTCCACTCACTTTGAGATATTTTCGTGATATTGCAAGGAACATGGTCTTACATCCTTTTTCAAATTCAACCATATCATTTTTTGTTGAAGGGCACTTCCATTAATATATTTATTTTGCATTAATTTAAAGTAAAGTTCCAATTATGCTTAAATCTTGATTATTTTAATATCAAGATTATCTCTCCTCCAAAGTGATTCAAATGAGACTCCCCTCTCATTTTATTTCCTCCACATGATGCCAAGAAACATGAGGGTATCTCTGGAAGTGACATTTTGCATATTAAACCCTAGGTTTTGGGTAAATTGTACATTACACCAAAACTAGGTTTTAATGCACAAACATTGCTCAACAAGCTCTTTCTTGGTACTCAGGCTTGTGGAAGCCATACCTCTGCATCATTTTCATTCTCATGATACTTCAACTCTTGAGGAACATTCATCATGTACAATTTGCAAGTTAACCCCTCAACTTGGGTAATTTGCACTTTAGTCCAAAACAGGCAAAACATTATTTCAACATTATTCAAAAAGGACTAAATTGAAACATAAGTTCCTCATAAGCCATAATTTCTTTTTATCAGATATAAGCAAGCATCCAATTAACTTACTTAAGCAAAACATCTAGGGTTAAGGCATATCCCAGGTCAGGGATGTTACACCACCCACCCAAAGAATATGATTTTATATCTGTAGATAAATGGGAGGATTTTTTCATGAGTCAATTGACCGAAGAATTTAAGGTGATAATATAAACTAGTATACAAAATCCTTTTTGTTGTTTCTCTTGTAATACATTTAAATATATTTTCATATTTATTGTTCGTAAAAATAACCAGAGAAGAAGTAAGTCTGGAAGAGAATTTTCGTCAAAGAATGAGTATCGACCTACAATTTCTCGTAAGGGATATGTTTGCCTAGAGTAAGAAATTGTAAGATTTGATTCATTTTAAAGCGATTTGTGAAATTTCATATAGTGGTATAAAATTATTGTGTTGTTATCATATTATAAACAGATCAGTGAGAATAATTTAGATCCAGTTATTTCAAAGATTTCTAGAGCAGAAGTATGGAAAAGAGCTAGAATGGACAAAAATGGTGATGTTACTAGTGACAAGGTCAAGGAAGTGGTGTACAAGATTGAAAGTTTAATTTTTTTATCTCATTGATTTTTCATCACAATATATAGTTTTTATTATTTTTACATATGTATGTTTTATATTTTGCAAGGATGCTCTATCTCAGGAACTTTCTGAGGGACTCGTTAGTGAGAAGGGATGTAATGATGTGTTAACAATGGCATTGGGAAAAAAGGATCACCCAGGACATGCGAGAGCAACCGGACCATGAATAACAATTAAAAAATAATGTCAAAGTGTGGCTCGAACAGATGATCAACCATCCCATATGCTGTTACAAATGCAACAGACCATTAAAGCTTCGGCCATGAAGATCAAGTATCTTGAAGGTAAGAATATGAGTAATGATCTTGACAATGTTGGGGATATAGACCAATACCATACTTCCAAATCTAATTGCCCACTTGCACAATTCTCACATCTACCTGAGGTAATCAAAAAGTCTGTTATGTAGTAAATTTTAGAGATAGTGATTTCTCATGTTGACAATATCTATATTTGATTTTTGTAGGGCTATCACAAGTGTATTTTGATGTTGCATAATCCATTACATTCAATAGCTGATGGAAGGGTGTATATATCTCATACAAATGAGCCAATTATCCTTCACAATGTGGCATTGGATCCAAAATACAAAAAAGTGATAATTGATACCTCGTTGATGCCTGAAGAAAGTGTGCCAATACCTTTAGATATGGCTGAAGTTTATCAAGTTTGTCAAGGCATAGGCACCTACCTTCCTTGGCCTGCAGAATTGATCAAAATAAATATAAAGTTATATGCGATAACTTGACAGTGTTTTTATTAATTTATTGAAATGAATCATGTATATTAATAAACTATATTTTTTTTATTTTTATAATCATATGCAAGGAATTCCAAGACTCATTGTCTCAAAGAAAAGTGAGGGAATCAATAAGCACACAAACAAGAAATTCAAAAACTAGAAAAAAACTGTGATGAAGTCTCAAGTCCCGTCAAGCCAACATGCAAAAAGCCTCCAACGAATATGAAACTGTTGATGGTGTATGCGGAACATGATGAGAATCGTAACATCTCTCTTCAGATGTCTGAAGATGTAGTAGGTTACACACATGAGCTGATTATCACACCAGAATTGGTTAAAATATGCCATGATAAAGACCAACTAGAAGCCTCACACATATCAGTGTACATAAAGTAAGTTTCTATACGAGTAATATGTGTTTCTATACAAGTTTCTGTACAAGTACAAAGACTAAATATGTATTTCTATACAAGTACAAAGATTAAATATGTGTTTTTGTGTAGGCATTTGTTCAACAAAGTGACCTCGGGAAATGTATTTAATATATTTGGATTTATATGTCCACATTTTATGGATCTGTTATACAATGATAAAGTGGAGACTCGGGCGCAGTACATAGCAGATCAATTCATTAGAGGGAAGAAACAAATATTAGAATTGTTCTTTATACCTTATAATGTGGGGTACACATACATTTTGTCGATTGTATGTTATTTGTTTACTTTAAATGTTTCTTAAAAATACATTAATCTTAAAATGTAATACGCATGTATGCGTAGGGGACATTGGATACTTTGCATCTTCGACCCTATGTGGGGTAATTGCCACTATCTTGATCCGTTACGAGGAAAATTATGTGGAAACGTGGAAAAACTCATGGAGTTGTAAGTACTTCATAAAACAATTTCAATTACATAATACATGTATGAAAAGTTCCATATATAGTTACTAATGCATAGAATTCTTGATATGAATTTGAATAGGACTCATAAAGTTTATCAAAAGAGAGATGTGCAATATAGGAAGAATTTGAAATGGGAAATTATCAAGGTAATTTACCATTTTGATCTAGAAAAATACTACTTTCTGATTCACCAATAGAAGTGTTGTTCTAGTTTCGTCAGATTCTGTGATTTGATATGGTCTTATTTTTACAAATGCTCTTATTTTTACATATATCGATTAGATCTTCTTTGGGTCAATATCATCAAGTTGCTCGGGCATTATCCTTTAAAACAAGATATTACACTTTGGGTTTACAAGTAGACCCTATAGGTAGATCTCAATTGTAAGGACATTTAATAAGTTTGTAAAGAGCCTTCTTCTAGAATGTATGCAGGAGTTTAATGATTGTTTGCTTGACAGTGGTCTACTTGAATTAAATTTAAATGTTGTGAGGCTATAGTTTAACAAAGGTTCCTTTTGGAAGGGTGGCATTCTTCACTCTTACAAAAAACCCCTCTTGTAAGAGCAAGTTTTACATCATCCAGTATGGCATATAAACCACGCCTTCTTCAGCAATAAACCATGCCTTTTTCACTTTTATAGCATTTTTTATTCTTTTTACACATACCTTTTATTAAGTTTTCTGGCTATTTATACCTTTCCATCCTCTTATTTGCTAACAAGTTCTCGCAATTATTTGGATAACAAATTAATATTTATTTTTTACAGTGTCCAAAGAAGTCGAACAATATGGATCGCAGGTATTATGTGCTAAAGTATATGAAAGACATCTTTGATGTGAGAAATAGAAATATTCCTGAATGTGTAAGCTACTTAACATTATATTCTTTTAGTTTGTTCAAATTTCTAAATAAATTGAAAAAATCACAATATGTTGATATATTTGTCATATGATTGCAGTATTATTCAAAGTATATTGGTTGTTTCTTCAACCAAGAAGAAATCAATGAGGTACGAAATGAGTGGGCGACATGTGTTCTTGAGCACACATAAGATTGTGACATGTGGGGGAGACATTTGTTCTTTAGCATAGACCAATGTGTGAAACTTTTTTAGTTAGTTTTCAGTTTTATTCTAGAGTGGATACTCAGTACTTTGTATTATTGAATCGTTTTATGGATGATTTAATATTAATTAATTTTAGTACGAGTTTCTTTCAAGGTTTGATGGAAATTTTATTCAACTATGTGTTTGTTTGTGAAATGAAAAAGTATAATTGCATATTTATTATAATTTATTAATAATATGGTTAATTTGATCAATACAATTGGTTCGATATATGACCTGTCAAACTCTAATCAAAGACAACAGTTAATGATATATGTTGTAAAATATATGATTCTACAACAAACAACACATGTTGTGTTATCCACACCTATTACAATAGGTTTGTCAGGAAAAAAATACACCTATTACAATAGGTGTTTCTAGTGAACTACAACATGCATAACCTATTGTATAAATTGTGTATATTACAATAGACACACACCATGTTGTCTAAACAATCCTATTACAACGGTTAAATGAATGGAAAGACAGCATACTCCAACTATTGTATAAACATGTATATTACAACAGGTGCACTGCATGTTGTAATATACCTACCTATTACAACGGGTGTGTTTAGTGAAAGACAACATGCTTCGACTGTTGTATAATATATATTACAATGGATAAACCACATGTTGTAAAAAATACCCCTATTACAACGGGTGTGTTTTGTGAAAGACAACGTCATTCAACTGTTGTATAATATATATTACAACAAGTGCACCACATGTTGTGTAAAATATCCATATTACAACAGACCATTTCTTAAAAGACAACATGTTTCAACTGTTGTATAAAATACATATATTACAACATGCGATCACATTTGTGTAAAGCACCCCCCCATAAGACCACACGATCTAATACAACGACTAAGACCTGTTGTAAATTGAGAAAAGGAACTGTTGTAAAAAGCATTTTTTTGTAGTAGTGAGATATGCTTATGTCGTAGTTATGTTTATTTTGTAGTTATGTTCATGTTGTAAAAATGCTTATGTTGCCAAATATACTGACACTGATGGTTAAGATGTTGCTGCTAGATATGTTTAATATTGCTAGTAATGTCTATGTAATTAGAAATGCTAAAAATGCTAATCATGCCTATGTAGTTCATTATGTTATGATGTTAGTTCTACTTATAATATATATTTGTTCCCATTATTTGATATGCCAATATTGATAGCCATGTTATGTTACTAGACATATTCATTATGTCAGGGATGCTTATGCTACTAGATTGCTTGTACTGTTAGCAAGGAATATGATGATAGTTAGATTAATGATAATGATTGTTATTAGATGTAACTTGATGATATTTGAGTAGATATTTATCCAGATAAATGGATATATTTATTATCTATATATACATTGATGATCATACTTGTTGCTAAGATCATTTGCTTAATCTTTTTAGTAGACTTAAATTGTTCAATCTGTGCAATTGGTTATTATATACTCAAATTGCTTAGTTATCTACTATTTAAAATGTTGTAATCAATATGCATTGCTGGAGGTTATGTCTCTTGTTATGACATGGGTCTTACCCTTATGGTTCGCCACATCTTTTTAGGTAATCGAAAGTGACGAAAAAACCATGTGGCAGCAAAGAGGAGCTATAGTAATGAATCTTTGAGAAAGTTGATTAGATGTCTAGTGTGTTCTAGAGTTGTCCTTGTACTCTCAGGTCTGGATAGGAAATGTTTGTATATGGTGTTTCAAACGAATATGACTTTTGTTAGTATATTAATGCTTATTTGTGTGGCAAATACGAATATTATTCTCCTTTGTATATATGTTGTGGCTAAGGAGATAGAATAATTTGTATCTAATTCTTGGCATAGTATGGATAAAAGAAATATGTTGGACTCTTATGCAAATGTTTCTGAGTAGGTGTTGACGTTGAAATCGGTTTTAATTTATCCATATTTTTGGGTATGTGATTAATTAGTGATAGATGGTGCTTTATATTTTGAGTAATCTCATTTAGTGTAACGAGTTCTTATAATTTCTTTCTTTTTATAAACTCACAAAGCATTTCTGTGCTTGTGCTCTTTAGGAGTTCATATGTAGGATCATATTCAATGTTCCCAGCAAGCCCTAGATCATCCTTAAAAATAAGTGAATCTCTAAGAGAGTGTTGATCATTGATGTAGTTATGGAAGACATAACAATCTATCACACACAATAATTGGCATTTATATGGATGTGAGGAACTTATTGTCAAAATCCTCCCAACGTATTTCAACACACCAAATGCACACTCTACTTTGTTGCACAATTTGTGAGTCAAGGTACACAACTCATGATCAGTTTGTGGTCCATTAAATCAACTAAAATCCTTCAACCTATATCAAGTTCCACAAAAAAGATATGAAACTTGGCATAGTTGTGTATCTCGTATCACACTGATGATACCTCCCTATAAAAATAATTAAAAAACCAAAATAATAATATCACTTTCCTTTATTTTTCTATTTGAATCACACATTCTAAGTAGAAAAAATTATAAAAAAATATATATTTTTTTTTCTTTCTCTCAAATGATGGTATACAAAAATAATCAGAGTGTAGCAAAGGAATAAAATTTTATGACTATATTTAATTTTATAATAGTACATCATTATCTCACATATAAGGTTTACATGAAACTTACAATGTCATTACGATCCAAGTAGATGAATCAGTCATTCTACCATCCTACAAATTTGTATTGTGGAATTCTTATACCTTCTCGCATATAGTGGATTTCACGACATCCATATCGCTAGTAGATCCTTCCCAACCTTATACTATATATAAGAACCTAAAATGAAAGCCAACTACCACCAATCAAGTTTGGCCTTTTCTCACAGTAGCTGCAATATGAGTGCCAACAACTACTCCTAAGAAATCCTTGGTAGTACAACAAAATTATTAGACTCCAATATGATATTGTAGAATTAAAATGCACTACACCTGCATATCACTTGTCTTAAACGATGGGTAATATATTGAACTATTCAAAATTTGTTTTGATGTAATAGCCGTAGGCAGCTTGATGAATCTGAGGTCAAACCACAAAAATAGTAAGAAACTCCTAAAAATATTTGTGCATGGTCTCCCTTGATCTTGTAGATGCAACTAGCAATCTGATTACTCTAGTATGATGTCTAAGTAAATGCATGGTCATTGTGACTTTTTCTTCCACATTAACATGAATCAAGTGCTTAGCTATCTTTCATTTCCAAGCATACCGCAGAATGTAGTAATATTCCTTTCTCCATGCGAGTAATATAAGCCGCATGTCATTCAAACCTTGTAGAATCACTTCCTTAAACGAGTATGCTCTGTTACGATAAGGAGATCTTGGAATGACCTTCTTGCGTAGGCAAGTGAATGTGCTTACTATGATCATGGCGGAAAGAACAACTATTTGGTTTATCATATGGTTTTGACCCGTGCCATAACTACCCAAGTATGAATAACAAAATAACTGATAATTAGCCTATAGAAATGCAATAGCTGGTAATATCAAAAAGACCCAACTCCTATCTGAACTTATTTTATTTTTACATTCTAAGAGAATCATAACATAACTTATAATGGAGAGATACAACTACTTGGTAACGATCATAATACCATTTTTGTGGTTTTCCTCTTGTTAGCTACTATAGTACATCTTCAATGTTTATTACTTGACAACGTCGAGTTTTTCCAACCTTCATTTATCATGTAGAAGTTTATGCTCCATATCTAAAATGAGAAAGAAGGTATAGAATTAATGTGAAGCAGGATACTGGGCATATAATTGAAATACATTGGGGATATAAAATAACTCAAGCATATGATAAAGGAACAACCAACAATGTCAGGTTTTGATCTCATTAATGCCTATGTCATCCAAACTTATCGTTAAGATACCAAGAATGAAATATTACATATAGTTCAGTATTTGTGGCCTATATGAAGACTTTAAGTCTAGCTCATTTGACGACATAACATTCTTTCTTCTATTGATATCTTTGACCCCACCCTCTCTCACATCTAAAAGACACCCAATGTCCTTGAACTTTAAACACAATTGGGTGACCAGTTGAAACAAAGAAGGGCACCTCTGTCTAAGAATTAGAACCATATGTTGTTGCTTGAATGATGACATTCCGTCTCTCTCGTGTTCTAGTGGGTAAGGTAATTCTAATGTTGAAGTTTAGAATTGTAATGCATATTTATTCCAGTAAGTGATAACACGATGGATTATACTCAATCCCAATGCATAGAGAGTGGTATAGGCAATGTGCGGCGACGTAGGCATAGATATTGCATCATTATATTGATACTTTGGATAGAGGGAAAATGAAATAGCATTTTTGGTCGAACCATCGAACCACACTACATCTTTTTTGGGTGGGAGGGTACTCCGAGTAGTTGGTATCTCGTAGGACCTCGACTCGCCTACTCGGGACTTGTATGGATATGTAGGAGTGGGTTCTCCTAAATGTGTGTAGGGGGGTGTGTAAGGGAGAGATAGAAATGAATCCTTATCCGACTAGGGATGGACGTAAACTCGAGAGAGCCCTCGGATAGGGATAATGGTCCAGAGATGTTATTGTGAAACAAAAAACCCGCCCCGCCTACTAGCAAGAGGGTTCTTTCGTCTAAGATGGGGAGCTCGTTTGGGAAAATATATATGGATCCATTTGAATGAACCAACCATTATTGTCAAGCTAAGACCATTTAATCAAGAAGTAGAGAGTTGTTATGGACCATTTGCAGAAGAAATTAGAGACGATATTTCCTTGTAAGTAATAATTTACAAGCACATTGAATAATACACAGTTTTGATTTATAAACACCGCTTCTAAACTTTCTGAAAAAGATACATGCAAATGCTACTAATTGTTTGTACGAAATATAAAGCTTACAAGGAAAATGGAGATTGGTATCCGTACAAGTGTGAGTGAGCTGCTTACGAGCACTTTCCCTCGAAAATCCAGAAGAAGAACAAATGTAAATTGAGGAATTGGTGCTTTTGAGGGCTGAGGAACAAGTCAAAAGGCAGGGTGCATATTTGGTACGGGAAGAAAAGCAGCGGCAGCCGAGTAGACAGTTCTCCATCACTTTCCCTGGAAAATCGTCGCTTCACACACTACTTACTTTATTCTTCACTCGGTCCGTAGTTGTCAAAACCCCCCGGGGAGTTCCTTCGCCTCGAGTCCCCACAACCGAACTTGCACAGGGACGCACCTCCACCACTCCTTCCCAGGGACACAGGCGTCATTTACATGACCAAGGAAGCTTCCTTTTTCCCCCAACAGATGCTCAGCGAAGGACTGTTCCTCCCCGGACGCGTTGTCGTGGTCCTCACCCGTCCGAGTGAAGAAACATCTCGTGTTCCAGAAATACCCCCGAGTAGCTTCCCCGAAGTAGGGCCAACAAGCCAGTAGTGTATGGTCCGCCCCTACGGCACCGGCACCGCCGAAGCGGGCTGCAGCTAATTAGTTACTAGTGACCTTCTCGGGTTTTGTCTTGGCTGGCAACATGCCAGTTCCAGCCCATACCCCCTACACCTTCCTGGAATCCCCTCTCCTCCTGTTTCCTTCCTTTGTGCCCACACACCCCTTGCCGGTACCACCGGCTCTCTCTAGTCCACCTATATATACCCAACTCTACAAGAACCCCTACCCTCAACCCATCAAACAACCGCGCCCTCAGCGATCCAGAAGCCACCCGACGACGACGACGACTTCTCTTCCTCACTCCGGCATCCACCACAGAATCGTAGACGCAACAAAAGGGGAAACAACATAAACCCAAACCATCTCACCCACCTTTTCTCAGACCACAGTACCCATGGCCGCCCAGCACCACCAGCTCCAGGCAGCGCACCAGAGCCAGAGGCCCAGTTCGGAATTCGAGGACTTCTTGCCCACCATGGCCGAGAAGCTTGGCGGGGAGGCGCTCATCGAGGAGCTGTGCGGCGGGTTTCAGCTCCTGATGGACCCACACAAGGGCCTGATCACCTTCGAGAGCCTGAAGCGTAACGCGGCCCTGATGGGGCTTGACGGCATGAGCGACGATGAGCTCATGGGGATGATGACGGAAGGCGATTTGGATGGTGACGGCGCGCTGGACCAGACCGAGTTCTGCGTGCTCATGTTTAGACTCAGCCCCGAGCTCATGGATGAGTCGTGGAGAGTAGCGGATGAGGCACTCAACAGAGAGCTCAGGCAAAATCAACAACAGGAGTGCCGTCAGAGAGGGTACCGATCGTATTAGCGCACCTCATCTGGGCTAGCGACTGCTGTGCGCTTCCCCCATCTCTCCCTGTTATTTCAACAAAACCTTTTCCCGCGATTCTTCTGAGCAAAACTCCAGGAATGAGAATATTATTGACATGGTTTCTGCTTTGCTCCACGAAATTGTTCCCCTGTGTAGTTTTTCGTTTCCCCCCGTGGTGGAATTGTTGCTCTAGAATGATTCTTGCGTTGGAATTCGCTTGCCATAACAAGCTGTGGGGTGTATGGAATTCACTCAACTACTAAACCATCAATCTGGGGCATCTTCTCTTGTTATACTTATACCGTCCATATTACATATACAATTAATTCAATTCGACATGTTGCTCCCCATCCAAACCATCAATCTGGGGCATCTTCTCTTGTTATACTTATACCGTCCATATTACATATACAATTAATTGTTATCTTTCAAGTCAGTTGTGCTAGTAGAGAAACCAACTTCTACTACACAGTCGACAAATCGCATTTCTGAAATTCGAGCAACTCCCAAATCATAACGAGGCACAGACTCATTTCTGAAGAGTCAACCACAAACCGGTTAATTGCTAAGCAACAAAAACAGAGATTATATATGGGAGAGCTAATCGGGCAGAGTTCCTTCTGGGCCGCTCTTTCTGTGGCGTCCACATATATCTTCTTCCTACCTCGTCGGTGTTGCCACTTGGCAGCTGCCGCCCGTCCTAACAACTGAGCAAGAAGCTACAGTGACAGACGACGGAGACTGTGGTGGCATCGCCGTTGCTTCCACTCTCTGTCGTATTGTATATGTGCTATATCCCCTGCCCGACTAATTAGATTTCAATTCGGGCTTGAGTTGGGCGACTAGAGAACAAATGAAGGAGGGGAAAGAAGCATGGGGCCTAGCTATTTGTGAAACAAACCAACTAACCAAGTCGAAGCCGGCGACTGGCTCCTCCTACACCAACATCAGGTAGCCGCGGCGATGACGAACAACTAGGTTGCAGACTCACGCCTCAAATCGAACCACTGACATGTTGACATGATCCTGATTGGTAGTCGACAGGACCACGACAACCGCGCCATAGAATAAATAACCAACGCCATCTGGTTTGTCCCAGCTGTCCGGATCGATCAGTCGTGCAGCAGGAATGAGACTTTATTGAAACGGTTTCTGCTTTGCTCCACGAAATTGTTCCCCTGTGTAGTTTTTTCGTTTCCCCCCGTGGTGGAATTGTTGCTCTAGAATGATTCTTGCGTTGGAATTCACTTGCCATAACAAGCTGTGGGGTGCATGGAATTGACTCAACTACTAAATTATCAATCCAATAGCTTCTCAGGACATTCAATTCGACATGTTGCTCCCCATCCAAACCATCAATCTGGGGCATCTTCTCTTGTTATACTTATACCGTCCATATTACATATGCAATTAATTGTTATCTTTCTGTCGTGTCCACATATGTCTTCTTCCTACCTCGTCGGTGTTGCCACTTGGCAGCTGCCGCCCGTCCTAACAACTGAGCAAGAAGCTACAGTGACAGACGACGGAGACCGTGGTGGCATCGCCGTGGCTCCCACTCTGTCGTATCGTATATGTGCTATATCCCCTGGCTGTATTAGATTTCAATTAGGACTTGAGTTGGCCGACTAAGAGAACAAATGAAGGAGGGGAAATAAACATGGGGCCTAGCTATTTGTGAAACAAACCAACTAGTCCATGCAAACAACTAACCAAGTCGAAGCCGGCGACTGGCTCCTCCTACACCAACATCAGGTAATCGCGGCTACACCCCCCTGACATGAAGAAGGTCGGGCGATGACGAACAACTAGGTTGCAGACTCACGTCTCACCTGATCGCTGCAAATCGAACCATTGACATGTTGACATGATCCTGCTGGGACAACCGCGCCATAGAATAAATAACCAACGCCATCTGGTTTGTCCCAGCTGTCCGGATCGATCAGTCGTGCAGCACTTCTAAGGCTGTCAATTCTTGCTCAATAGGAGCGTTTACTGGCAGCAACAGGAATTAAACACCCTTTCTTTGTGTGGTTTGTGCCTCCACCCAACTACACCAGCCGGCACCGGGCTGTGTACTTGGGTATATGGTGATTGCCAGAGACAAATTAACTTGTTTTAGATTATCAAGTGCCTGATTCTTTATGATAAGAGTCATCACTCCTGTCATTTGCTGTCGTTGTTCGAGCTAACAACAAAAACGTGCTCAACAACTTTTGGAACCAATATAGCCACCATAACAGTAACACACCATGTACCAATAACAAGAGTAGAGGAAGCACTCATGTGGGTCTGCCAGAGACATTGCATGGTTTAGAAAAAGAAATATGAGTCTGAATCCAAAGACTGTTGGGGATGTTGTACCGATACAGTCCCGGATGTGACGAAAAGTTGTCACGGAAGCGCTACCAACAAGCGTATAAAACCCAAAGAAGAAAAATACCAGATTTAACGTGGAAAACTCTCCCCTCAATAAGGAGAGAAAAACCACGGGGCAATCTCGCTAATAAGCACTATGTAATAAGAATATTGTAGCGACAATCTCAAACGATAGAGACGATGATGTTGATGTGGTCTTGACAATCCAAGAGTCGTGTTTGCATACTGAGGGTTATGATTCTGAGTGGGTGGTGGATATTGTAGCTTCTTGTCATGCTTCACCAAATAATGAATTCTTCACTTCACATAGGAGGAGAGACTTCAAGAGAGTGAACATGAGAAATTCCAACTTCTCTATAATTATCAGGATCGAAGACACGTTCTAGATTGCGACTGAGTTTGATATCTGGTTCATTCTTTGATAGAGAAGGTTGTCATCTGAATTTTAGTGGTGGGAAATGTACAAGATCACCGAGGGGCTTTGGTTATTGTATGAGGCAAATTGTGTCGCACATTGTACAAGACTCAGCTTCAGGTGTTCAAAGGAGGCCATATACATACATCTGAGGATCACTAGATAGATCTATAGCATAGACGGCTAGGACACATGAGTGAGAAAGGCTTGAAGATTTGATCAAAGTAGATATTGATTCCTTGTGGCAAGGACACTGGTTTCAGTTCTTGTGATGCATGCCGGACATGAAAGAATCACAAGTTTCTTTCAAGACAAAATCAAAGGTGAAGTCATAACTTCTACAGTCGGTTCATTTGAACGTCTGCGGTCCGTTTGAGGTGGGTTCACTGGATGGCAGTTGGTATTTTGTCACATTCATTGATGATGCATCTAGGATGGTGTGGGCCTACTTGTTGAAGACCAAGGATCATGTTTTTAGAAATTTCATGCCATGGTGGAGCGGGAGACAGAGAAAAAGTTGAAGTCTCTCCGCACAAACAATGGAGGAGCGTACACCTCCAGGGAGTTCTAAGATTACTACCCACATCACGAAATACGCCATGAAAAAATATATTTCATGCATAGAGTTTGACAATGATGGAGGCACCCATAACAAGCCTCAATTATTAATAAAGATGATAAGATAAACATGAAGAATAGATGTAGTTAGGTGACATATAGAATGGTAGGCTAGACTACTCTTGTTCTATGTATTCCAGGATCTGTTCCATTGAGTATTGGAGGTGGATGTGGTTCAAAAGTATGAGGTAATGGATAGATATGTCTTTCATCTACTTGATGGATATATCCTATGTTGGGTACATACATATGCATTTGGTCCATTTTATGAATGAATCATATTTTTTCATAATACTCTCACATGTTGTTTGGTGAAGGAGTTCTTGTGGTAAGTTCAATATGAACATGCACCACTACACTGTCACCTACTTTGAATTACATGAATAGTGTTAAATACCTATTAACAACTCATTTTCATTAGATAAGAAAGTTCAAGTTCAATTTTGGATACACAAATCATGCAAGTTTTGGGAAAAAGTTTCATCGTTACATGAAAGAAAAGATAATGACATTATACAGGAGGCTAGTCTATTTACAAATCCATTCAAATCACAAAAGATGACTCTTCCATGTAAATCTATTCACAAAACTATTATAGGCAAACTAAACTATTCGTGAATGTAATTCCCAATAAGATAAGATATAACCCACCAAAAAACAAAAAATACTACCACTATGGTTACTATATTTATCCACCCATATGCGGGTAAATGGGAAAAGACATTACAAGTTGGGTATTAAAAGGTTTCTAAAGTACCTTTTGGAAATAGTTGACAAATTTGACATTGTAGTTTGACATAATAGCGGGAGAGTAACATTGTATATTGGCAACTTTACCAAGAACAAACATGTAACGTGAGAGGTATCTAATTTCTTTCTAGTTGGAATGAAGTGACTTGTCTTTGTGAATGAGTCAGTAACAAGAAGTACTAACTTGCACCTATAACAATGCGACGGAGGCCAAGAATGAAGACCATGATCAGATGTGGTCAAAGATCATAAAGAATAGGAAAAAGAATCAAAGGTCTAATTTTTTTACCATTTAGTCTTTGTGAGTTGTTAGTGTGAAATTGAGTAACTATACACAAAATGTGGGAATATAGGGAAGGTTAATAAGACCTATCAAAGACAAGCGTTGGGGTCTTTACTCTTATCCCTAAAAATGATTAATGATGCCACCAATGTTAAGTTGCTAAATGAGAAAATGACCCATTACAAAGGAGAGAATACAAAATTGGTAACACAAAAGATGAATACATATCCAAGTATATCTAGGAGCTTTAGATAAATAGTCACAATATTGGGTCAGATGGGATGATAATGTTTTGAATGGTTGAATAGCATAAATTTAACATTCATGGTGTAGAAAATGAGAACTTTCTTGCATTCGATGTTTAACACATGTGAATTTGGAGTAGATGGTATTCTCACCAACTCATGAAACATCATCATATTAGTGAGAGGAGTCATCATGGTTATGTAACCCTGAAAGAGGCAACCATAAATGATAGTGAGTCCATGAAAGATACGAAAGTCAATAATCATAGAGGGTGTAGGCATATCATGATTGGATATGAAGGTCAACCTCAATTCTAGTAGCATACACAATGAAGTTTAGTGATTTAACTTTTTTTCTCACAAAAATGACATCCAATGGATGAGATATAAAAAATTCAATGTAAAATGTAAGTCAAACATTGACTCTTTGACACCTCATTAAACTAAGGGTGAACTTATATATAATTTTGGATACAATAAGATGGGATCAAAAATTAGAAAGCCATATGCAACTCAACAAAGGCAGTATCAAATCAGAAAATATTTTTCTAAAATAACATCATGCAAATACTTTTCAGCCAAATAAAATATTAACTCAGAAAATACAGTATAAAACATATACCCTTATATCAATTCCAAGGTTGAATATATAGATCAATTAATTTTATGCCATGAATTGACATGGAATTGATGTGTTGGTGTACAAAACCACATGGAAATGAAATTGTGATACAATGGTTCAGACACCTAACAAATATGGATAAAAATAAAAAATAGGCAAATAATAAGGCAACATTATGAAAATAAATCTCAACGAGAATGCTAGAGTGAGAATGTTAATATGTTTCCAAAAATTGGATATCTAATAGCAATCTATGATATATACACCAAAACTTGAATATCAATTACAAGTCCATCGAACCAAAGTGTTTCTTGCCTTATCTGGCGAGAGTGTGGTATTATATGCACGGTGTGGATCTAATCAGGATGGAACTAAATTTTCAAAAACCAAAATGGATTCAATCAAGAAAATATGCAAATTATAACACAACAGCTAATCGGATATAGACATTGCCCCGATGGATATACAAATTATAACACAACAACTAACAAGTTGCAGATGCAAAGTTAAAACAAAAATGATCTAAATGTTAATTTGAGTTTGATGCAATCAAATGCATACTTGAGTTTAATGCAATCAAACACATACTTATTTCTATCATAACAGTGAGAGGGAGAGATTGTATGTTGACAACTTTTCCAAAGAACAAACATGTGGTGTGATATGTATATAATCTTTTGCTATACCGGATGAAGTGAATGATCTTTAAGAATAAGTAAACAATAAGTACCAAACTGGACATATAAGAATATGAGGGAGTCAAGAATGATGTTCAGGACCAGTTCTTGTCAAGGCTTATATAGAATAGGAAAAAGAATCTAAAGTCTATTTATTTTTCATTTTATCTTTGTCAATTGTAAGTATGAAACTGAGAAACTATGCACATAATGTGGCAGTATACGAAAGGTTAAAAAAATCTATCAAAGACAAGGGTTGAGTTCTTATCCCTATAAAGTTGATAAATGATGCCACCAATGTGAAGTTGCTAAATGAGAATTTGTCCCACAGAATTGGAGATTATACATGTACCACGAAAGATGAATGCTTATGCAAGGAAATCTGAAGATAAACTAATTATCTTATCTAGGAGCTTGGGACAAATAGACACGAAGTCGGGTCATGTGGGGTAATAATATTTTAAATGGCTGAGAGAACAAAATTAACATTGATCTCATAGAGAACGAGAGTTTTCTTCCAATCTATCTAGACACAGACACATGCATTTGGTGCAGATGGTGTCCTCACTAGCTTGTGACATTTCAACTTAGTGAGAGGAGTCATCATGGTTTTGTAACCCAAAAGAGGATACTTTAAATGATAGTGAGTCCATGAAAGATACTAAAATAAAAATCATAGTGGGTGTGGGCCTCTCATGATTAGATTTGAGTTTTCAATGTCAACCTCAATTCTGGTAGAAGACACAATGAAGTTAAGAAATAAGACTTTCTCTGGGAGAAAAACATTCAATGGATGACATATACAAAAATATTTTCAATTTAAAATGTAAGTCAAACATTGAATTTTTGACACCTCATTTAACTAAGGATGAACTCCTACTTGTAGTTTGGATACCATGAGATGGGATTAAAAGTTCAAAAACCAAATGTGATTATACAGAGCAAGTATCAACCCATAATATCTCTTTCTAAAATAATATTGTGCAAATATTTTTTATCCAAATAAGATATAAACTCATAACATACATCATAAATTTATACCCTAATTTTCGACCAAAGGTTGAATATGCATATCGATATGTTGGTGCAAAATACATGGAGATGAGATGACGATACAAACTGTTGGGGATGTTGTACCGATATGGTCTCGGATATGACAAGAACTTGTTGCGGAATCATTATTGACAAGCGTATACACCTAAAGAAGTAACACCAGATTTAACGTGGAAAATTGTCCTCAAGAATAGAAGAGAAAAACCATGGGGACATACCGGCCGATAAACACTAAGTAATTAAGATTACAACTCACACTGCTAGGATTTAATCACCCCTAAGTCTGGGTAGCCCTTCCCTCATTAGAATAAAGATATGGAAAGAGAATCACATTAAATGTGTATAAACCTTCCTCCTTACTTGATATCCTCCCGATGTCGTTGTCATTCCTGGGGACCGCCTGATTCCGTTATTACTGTTGATATGGTCTGACCATTGCCATTATGGTAACACTACATCTACAACTGCCAACCACTACTTTGCTTCAAGGAAAAATCGTTGGTCCTCTCTTATGAACCAAGAGAGCTGCTCTGTCGATGCACCCAATGTACCACTGATTGCCAACCAAGAGAGCTCCTCCAGCTGTTCTCATTTTCCGACTCTTCTACCACAGAAGGAACCAACAAGAAATTAGAGGAATCACACTTCAACCGGTGGGATGTCTCAATGGCTTCCCCCATGGCCTCTATATATAAACCTCCATGCATGTGGTTGCAACCATGAATTCTAGTACAAGTCCTAGTTCAAATCCTAGTCCAACTCTAAGTTGCACATAAAGAGTCATCCTCTTTCCTTCTTGTTTCCTCTTTGATTTGACTCCTATTAGTATTGGGAACACAAACTAAATCCTACTCAAGTCCAAATCCAATTAGGACATGGGCCAGATCCCTTCTATTTTTTCAACAATCTCTCCCTTCGGCCCATGGGCGAGACATTGTCTTCAACAATCATTTGGAGTAGCTTGTGGACCCCACCACCACATGTAATGGATCCATTATCTTCAAGCATGCCATCATCATGTTGATTTCATCCATCTTCTTAAAGTCCCGTCTGGACTTCACTTTTTTACTAAGAAAATGAGAAGAAGTATCCTACCATTATTGTTTCTCTCTCCATGCCCACACCTGGAACTTTGTTGGCTTCCCCTGACCGATAAGTCGGGCCAGCTTGGATGAAAACTTTGTCTTTAACCTTCTGCACCAAGGCTCAAAAACCTTCTAATGATGCTCCCCCGGTCTTTGACTAAAGCCCTTGACAACTAGTATGGCTTTGTATATGATATTCTTACTGCTATCATCTCTCTTCATTCTAAAGTCCCATTTGAACTTTAGTACTCTCTGGCCCTTGGGAAGTGCCACAAGCTTATAGGCATCATTCTTCTGCAAAGAAGACATCTCCTCCTACATCGCCTGATGCCACTATGATATGTCTCTATGAGTCTGTGCCTCGTGATAAGTCTCTGGCTCCCCTTGATCAGTAAGGAGAATATACTTAGATGTCACATATCTGGACGAAGGATGACAAACTCTGTTAGACCTCCTCAACTACTGCTCTGAGGACTCTTCCTAGTGATGATCTTTCTCCCCCTATTCAGATGTCTATGACTGTGAGTCTAAACCACTCTTCTGTGCATAACATGTATCCAAACTACTAATCTCCATAGCCAAGAAAGATACATGCCACCACTTTGAGATTTTGCCTCTTTTCCTTTAGAACATGTGCATAAGTCTTGCACCCAAATACTCACAAATGAGCATAAGAAGCATCCTTGAATGTAAATACCTTCTCAGGTATATCAAAACCCAAAGGAACTAATGAAGATCGATTAATTAGATAGCAAGAAGTACCCACTACCTCGTCCCAGAATGTCTGTGGCAACTTTACAGTCTTCAACATGCATCTAACTTTCTCGAGCATCGTATGATTCATCCTCTCAACTATACCATTATGTTGTCGTGTGTCAGATTCTATCCTTTCATGTCGTATTTCGTGTTGCAAGTAGTAATCTTAGAACTCCCTGGAGGTGTACCCTCCTCCATTGACTGTGTGGAGACACTTCAGCTTTTTCTCTGTCTCCCGCTCCACCATGGCATGAAATTTCTAAAAACCTGATCCTTGGTCTTCAGCAAGTAGGCCCACACCATCATAGATGCATCATCAATGAATGTGACAAAATATCAATTGCCATCCCGTGAACCCACCTCAAACGGACCGTAGACATTCAAATGAACCGACTATAGAAGTTGTGACTTCACCTTTGATTTTGTCTTGAAAGAAACTCATGATTCTTTCCTGTCTGGCATGCATCACATGGACTAAAACCAGTGTCCTTGCCACAAGGAATCAATATCTACTTTGATCAAATCTTCAAGCCTTTCTCACTCATGTGTCCTAGCCATCTATGCCATAGATCTATCTGGTGATCCTTAGTTGTATGTATGTGGCCTCCTTTGAACACCTTAAATTGGGTCTTGTACAATGTGCGACACAATTTGCCTCATACAATAACCAAAGCCCCCTTGGTGATCTTGTACATTTCCCACCACTAAAATCCAGATGACAACCTTCTCTATCAAAGAATGAACCAGATATCAAACTCAGTCGCAATCTGAAATGTGTCTTCGATCCTGATAATTCTAGAGAAGTTGGAATTTCCCATGTTCACTCTCTTGAAGTCTCCCCTCCTGTATAAAGTGAAGAATTCCTTATTTGGTGAAGCATGACAAGAAGATACAATATCCACCACCCACTTAGAATCATAATCCTCAGTATGCAAACACAGCTCTTGGATTGTCAAGACCACATCAACATCATCGTCTCTATCATCTAAAATTTTCACTGCAGTATTCTTATTGTCATCTTGCTTGTCTTTGGATTCATACCCATATTTCTTTTTCTAAACCTTGCAATGTCTTTTGAAATGACTTGGCTTGTCATAATGGAAGCACCCTCCCCCTCCCAATAGTCAAACTTTATGCTTGAACTCATATTTTCTTCTAACTACATTTTGTACATGTTTAATGTACTTGTTTTACCTAAATGTATATGACGAACTATCTTCTTTCTATGTAATCTGATTTTTTAGGAGTGAGATCAAATTTTTTATGAAATATATAATATTAAACTTTTTATATAAAAAACATCTGGGCAAATAAGAAACCATATCGAGGCAGGCGACTAGCTCCTCCTACACTAGCACCCGGTAGCAGGGTTGGCTATACCCTCCCTTAGTCACTCTATGCATGGTTTTTTCCTAACTACAAATCATACATGTTTACCGTATTTCTTTTACCTAAAAACATATGATGAACTATATTCTTTCAATCTAATTTGTTTTTTGGGAGTGAAATTAGATTTCTAAAAATCTATATAATATTGAATTTCTATAAAAAAACATGTCTAGGAAAATGAGTAAACACATCATGGCAGGTGATTGGCTCCTCCTGAACCATTACCAGACAACATGATTTGCTACACCCTCCTTCACCCTCAAACAGTGATAGAACCACATAAATGTTGGATTTATGGTTGTAGAAGCCATTTATGTACATGGCTTAAGCATAATGTACCACAACTAGTACATATAGGAAAAGTAGTTTTGCCTCTTATACAAATAAGAAGATTTTTCAGTCCCATGTTGCTTGCTCCTAGACCTTTTGTGGTCCTTACTTGTAGGATTACATGTGACACTAGTCTCAAAAGGATCTATGGGAGAGTATGCTCACCCTTGTGGTGGGTATGGTGACCAACACACACATGCATATGTGTGTGCCAAATCACGCCTCACCTCGTTAGAACGGGCTCTAGCTTGGAGTCGTGGATTGTGGATTGTGGTTGTCGGAATTGTCTTTTGTCTTCCATCTTCTTTTTGCACAAGAAAAAACTACGTAACTAATAATTAATATGATAAATTATTATTTTCCTAAATAGATTTATATATTATTTTGTATACATGAGCAATAATGTGATCGTGTCTTATTGAGCAGGGGGGTGTGGAGGCATGAGAGGGATATAAATAAGTCTCTTATCATTCGTGTTAAACATATCTAAAAAACCATTTGTCAACCATTCATGGGTACAAAACCCTATCCCAATCTCTTTATTTTTCCGTCGTCGTTCTCAAACTGCCTCGTGGAGATTTTTCTTTGTGTAAAGTGAGTTTGTTCTTTCTCTCATAGAGACACAATATGTTGGGTGGTGATACTTGTGGTCGCTGAGCTGCATTAGTAGTGCAAGTTATTCATCATCAAAGTGTGAGGGAGATGACTTCCTAGTACATGATCATGATCTGATTGAGTAAAAGAATGATGCTCATGTAAGAGGATCATCAACTGATGAATTCATTAAATATCACGTTAGTTTCTTGACGGACGGTCTGGATTGAGTTTTTTATTTTTTATTTTTTCTCTTGTACTATTTATTCTACGTGTTTCTTATCTAGATCTGACCTAAAATTGTTAATATAATTGCACTTGTTGTTGTTGCATGTAACAATATAATAATTATAATCTATAGTCTTAAAGAATTTATTTTTCCTGTCATATTTTAATTAATGGTCAATCATGTTTTTTGGTACTAAAATTGACATCTGGAATATGCCCGGCAAATTTACTACTAACTTTGCCGATTGGAAAAGTAGGATGTAAATTTGGTTGAATGTGGTGAGCTACAACAGTTTTTAAATGAGGATGAACTGAAACTTGAAGTAACTGTCTTGGACAATGCTAAACTAATTTCAAATTTTAAGAAGGGTGATAAGACGTATCGAGAATCAATCTTATTTTCTTTAAATAACAAACTATATAATTCATACTCTAAGCCACCCATTACTATTTCTATGGTTTTTGTGTGGGGCGTTAAGAAAAGAAACATATTATAGAAAATCAAGGTACTGAAAAGTACTGTGTTTCCGAGTCTCTGAAGTTTCATATGAATGAGGGTAAATTAATTTCTGACCAAACTCATAATTTTCATCTCTTGTGTCACAAACTCTCAGATGCAAGTATGGAATTTCCTGGGAAGTTTGTTGTTTTTTATATCATAGATAAATTTCCTAAATCTTAGGAGCCATTTGGCATGAATCTTAAGTATTGTAAAGGAATGAACAATCTCATGAGGGTACATGAAGAACACTTGAAAGAGAAGAATATCAAGTTACCTATTGATGTAAATAAACTGTCAGTTTTACTATCGCTAAAAATAAAGACGAGAAATAAAAGAATATGCATAAACCTAAGGCTAACATCCATACAAAAACAAAGAACTAACCGTGTTGGTGTGGACAGGTTGGCCACTCAAGCAAGTATTGTCCTTCAGAGGCAAAGAAAGTTATCATATCTACAACTGAGATGGATGTAGTCAACAAGATGATTGCATCCTTGCTGGGTATGTGTCTATAAAACTTAAAATCCTTTCAATTTTTTAACGACTTCAGTGGATAATTGACTTTGGGACTTATGTACATGTTTATGCTAACAAGTCTCTATTTATGTCTTACTAGGCCTTAAGTGGTTGATCTGTGACTTTGGGCGATTCCAGTTATGTAGAAGTCAAAAGAGAAGGACAAATAGACTTAAAATTTCCTTCGGAGAAGGTTCTTACGCTTAATAGAGTAGGACATGTTCCATTTTTTGGGTGCAATATCCTTAGTCTAAAATTCTTATTAGGGATGGTTTTAGAATTGACTGCAAATGTAATAAGGTTATAAATTACACACAATCATGGAATTTGTGACTCTTTAATTTTTGTCTAGGGGTATTTATATGACATGGAGAACCTATTTAAGATTCTTGTTGGACTTGTTTCTAATACAATTTCAGATTTAAATAATGATATTTTTGTTTGCATAAATAGTGTATATTCTGATGTATGGCGTAGTTATTTAGGACATGTGAATGTTGACTCAAAAAAAAATTGTTAAATCTAGATTTAATTCCCGGTTTATGTACACAGTTAAATTGCCTAGAAAGCCTTTCACTCTTTGAATATAAACTATAAAATTCTTGATTTAGTACACACCTGCAATTTGATGAGATTGCTACTAGGGATCAAAAACATTACTTCAAAACTTTTATTGATGATACAAGTATATAGTGCTATATCTATTTACTTTAAAGTAAAGACGAGGCATTGGAAAAATTCAAAATATATAGTAAATTACTTAAACAATTAGGTATGATAGTAGAGGAGAATATACCTCAAATTTTTTCTTATAATTTTGTCAATTCCATGGTATAGTTCATGAGGTTACCACTCCTTATTTACCACACTTCAATGTTAAAACCGAACCCTAGTCGATTTGACTAATGCCTTACTTAAAACCTCAGGTCTACCAAACTTCATGTGGGGAGAAGCTTTGAACATGGCATTCTATATTTTGAATAGAGTTCTGCATAAACATAAAGAAAATAGTCTGTTTGAGTTATGGAGAGGGAGAAAATTGAGTCTCAAATATCTTCTAGTGTGGGGCTATTTTTCAAAGGTACTTGAACCTGAAGACAAAAGGAAGAAATTGGGGCCAAAAATGGTAGATTCCATCTTCTTGGATTATGCACAGACAAGTTGTGCCGATAAATTCTTGATTGTAAAATCTGATATCTTAATCAATATAACCACATGACGCTACATTCTTTGAGGATGTGTTTTCCATGAAATCCGGTGTGCCCAAAGAAGTATCTCAAGAGGATTCATTCACCACATATTCCACTCCCAAACATGTGGAAAGGATGAAAAATGTGGGGGGTGACTCAGCGTACTATTTCTAAATCTGATGATTCTAGAGAAATGGTTGAACCAAGAGAAGTAAAAAACCAAGGATGCCCAAATATTTTGCAAATGAGTTTCTCATATACACTATTGAGGATGATCTTATATCTTTCAAACAAGTTATGGATTCTCTACAAGCTACGTTTTGGAAAGAAGCCGATAACGATGAAATCCAATCAATTCTCTCGAACTGAACTTGGGAATTAGTGGATTTACCTTGAGGTTGTTCTATAGTTGGATGAAAATAGATCTTTAAGAAAAATTTGCAAATGGGACATTCAATAAGTATAAATCTAGGTTAGTTAAGGTTTACACATAGAGGGAAGGAATAGATTATTTTCATACCTATTCTCATATTTCTTGTACGACCACAATCTAAGTGCTTATATCATTGGATTCCATTAATAATCTCTCTATTCTTCAAATGGATGTATAGACCGTGTTCTTACGTGGTGATCTTCAATAGGAGATATATATGGAACAACCTGAGGGATTTGTGGTTCGTGGGAGCGAGTCTAAAGTGTGTAAACTTTTTAAGTCACTATAAGGCTTGAAACAAGCCCCTAAGCAATGGCATAAAAAGTATTATTTTGTGATATAATCATTAGAATTTGTTTCTTATGATTTTGATAAGTGTGTTTACTACAAAATTGTCAACGATGAATTCATTTGTTATGATTATATGTATATGACATCCTATTTTTTGTTTCCAATATGAAGTAGTCAATGAGACTAAGTCATTCTTGTGTACAAAGTTTCATATGAAGGATGCCAGTGTCATTGATGTAACTTTAGTTCTTAAAATCATAAGGTCCACTAATGGTATAACTCTCTCACTCTCACTATGTCAGGAAGAAACTGGAGTGGTTTGAGTACACATCACGTAAAACTATTAACACCCCATATGATTCATCCAAGGCCTTATTCAAGAATGATATTAGATTTCTAGTGTCTCAATTATAGTACTCTCAAATTATCAAAAGTTTGATAAATCTTATGAACTATAGGCAACTGAACATTGTATTTGTTGTGAGTGAGTTCAATAGATACATTAGTTTTCCCGAAAAGACCAATTGGGAAGATCTTCAAAAAGTTTTAAGGTATATCAAGGGAACTTGTTCCCTTATACTGCATTATGGAAAATATCCTTTTGTAGTTGAAGGATATAGTGATGCAAGTTGGATGGTCGGGAACTCCAAGAGTAATGATGTCTCAGGATATGTATTCCTATTTTTAGGTGGTGGTGTTGCTTGGAGCTCTAAGAAACATACCATATTGTCTTATTCTACTTTTAAGGTTGAGTAGTGTTCTTTAGATGAAACTGGATTGGAAGATGAACAATTGTATGGATTTATGTCTAGTTTACCTAAGGTAAAGAAGCTGCTTCCTACAATTTCAGTTCACTGTGATAGCATTACATCCATTGATAAAATAAATAGTTTCCAAGTTGTAGGATCCGAAACAAGATAAATACATCCAATTCAGACTCAAGACTGTAAGGGAATTAGTATCTAATGGGTTAGTACTTGTAGACTATGTTGGTACCAATAATAATACAATTGATCCTTTCACTAAAGGTCTTTACCTATCCTTAGTGGAGAAATCTAGGTTGGGGATGTGGCTGAAACCCCTTATTATTCACAAGAATTAGCAACCTATCCCAAAAGAATGGAGATCCCACATATTGAGTTCAATGTTGTAATAACAAGTCGTTGGGTAAATTAGATGACACACTACAAAAAGAATGGTCTTTAACTATAAAAAAATTGTAGCGAAAACCCCATATTTTGTAGCTAGAGGCTTTAATTACATATTTCTTTACACATACAAACTGTAGTATATGCTTGTATAGCTAAAGCCTTTAACTATATTTTTCAAATATGTAGTTAGATAATCCATTCGCTACAAATTCATATGTATCCAGAAGCGTAGCTAGATATTGTCCTTATATATTTAAATATAATTATAATTATAGCTAAATGTATGACTACAATTGCATATATAGTCAGTATGTAGCAAAATCATGAAGTTAATACATTTTATATGTATTTAATGTGTAGGGAAAGGAATCAGTTACTATATACATATATATGTAGTTGATTATGCATCTAGCTACATATGTGGTGTCATTTAGTACACATACGTATATGCTTAGTTCGAATATATATTCATATATATATATATATATATATATAGTGTAATTTTTTTAGTACACAAGTTATTTTAGTAACAAAATTGTAGTGTTTAGAACAAGTGATGCTCAGTATGCCAACAATCTTACTTTCATTTATAATGAAGCGTCGAATGTACATGGGGAGGACGTATACCTTGCCCATATTACACAATGTGTACAAAGAAAAGTATATACATATATCAATGATTCAGTGGTCTACTAACATCTTTGTGAAAGAGTTGTGTCTTTCTCAGCCAGTTGTAACATCCTTATTGTCTTCTTCTTTTGTTCAAGCTCTTGTTGTTCGGCCAACATCATCCAAAAGCACCCGAGATAAGAATCTAAAAGCAACCCTTCAAGCAGAGATAGAAGGAATATCGTCCCTATGAAGTTAGTCACTATGTTTGCAGCTGCTGATAGTGGATGTTCAAATATATACATAGGTCTATGCAATGCAGCCTTCTTATAGAAGCAAAGAGCCATCTCAATTTGCAACATATCATGATACATTGTTGTGCCTGTGGCGGTTGCTGCAGTTGTGACTGGGTGGGCTTGGGCTTCAAATGAAGTTTCATCATCATGCTTCAAAGAGAAATGAACCACAAGATTAATCACAAATAGTATACAACTCCAAGACGTGAGTAGCTGCAAGCACTTCAAAAATAATTCTATGTATAACAGTATAATAGGGAGATATGGACATCTACTGAGATGAAGTTAATATTCATATATGTCATAAGTTAAAGATCATCCAAATAGTTTAGTAAAGATATATAAGCATTCATACATGGAATAAATAAAGGTCTCTATGAGAATAAGATGACAGAATTAGTACCTTGAAGAGACGAGAAGTAAAGGAAACTTCATTCACTTGTGCGACCTCCCAATATGTACTGTTAGATGTACCAAATTGTTAAACCACAATGTGAAGAGAAGAAATCAAATACAAAACTTGTAAGCAGACACATGCAACTTCTGACTTTTCAACATATACTTGTTAACAAGATCACTTACTAATCCTCCACACTATGACTGCATTCCCAAGAGTTAAATGATGAACTTTGAAAAACCTCCCTTCAATGATGAACCTGTTCAAGACTTCAAATAATATGTTCTTAGTTGATGGTATAGTGTTCTGCTAGCATTAATCCATGAAATGAACATCAAAAATTTCCAAAAACAACGTCATGAGAAACTAAGCATTGTATTTGAATTTTAACATGCCTTGAAACCATTCTTGATATGGTTAAGCTCCCAGGGGAGCCAAAAACTTTAAGTCTCCAGTTTCCCAACATTGTGCAGTGAGCATAGGTAGAATTCTACATAGCATGGCTGCATATATTATAGAACAACATATACAAGTATGACTTGAACTTTGTCGTTATTCTATCAAGCAACATTGAGAAAAGCAAGTAAATTAGGAAGAACCCGGGTAAAAGAAATTTGATTCACTTGTACAATATTCAAATAGTAAAAATTAGGTGTATATGCACCACAAGATGAAAAGAAGAAACTAAAAGCACAAGTGCTAGACACAAGGGTGGGAGTTTTCTCTTATAACCTTTTATAAGGCTCAAAAGATGGTTTGGCCTCCTCTTTACCAATGTTGTATGCATTTTTTTACAATGACTAACGAGGCATGTGAATGCAGTGTGTATCTTCACCTATATGCGAACTTGAACAACTTGTACAGAACTGAAGGAGCCATGATTACTATTTTTGAAGTAGCGCAGACACCATTTAGGGACACTGTTATAAGGGTATCAAGCTGGTACTCCAACATCACAACAACAACATCACTAGAAAAGCCATTAGTTCATAATAGGGTAATGAAGTTGGGCTTTTGCTAATAAATCAGAAAAATGAAAGGGCTTACACACATAAATACAATCAGCCAGTACAACACATATTCAAAATAACCTAAAGAATTGGCAAATGCAACAAAGAATTATCATCCATGCCTCTATATCTATGAAAATAGAATCTCAAAGAAAACACTAATGCTACTATGAATGATAAGTACTTCCAACATAGTTAATGATCAAAAACTATTTATGTTCCAGACTAAAATCAGACATGAATGCAATTCTCAAAGAAGAGCGTTGGAAGCAAGAAAACTCCCATATATTGCCTTAAGATCTGTCAAATGTTCTTGAACCATAATCTGGCCCTTTACCAGCCAATTGGTCATTTCCTATGGGAGCATCTAGCCCTCTTTCTAAGCTAACTTGTCCAACAAATGACTCAGGGGGGTGGTCAACCATTATATCTATGTTTAACTTAGTTTGAGCATGGTGCAGTGACATGGCAGGCATCATTGAAGTTGGTTGTTGAGCATGTTGATTTGGAGGATGTTGTTGTTGTCCATATGGTGCAATATGTGGCCGAAATAGTTGGTGTGGGAAATAAGCATGTGGTGATGGGTGAGTCCCTTATTGAGGAGGAACACGTTCAAGTACATGTTGATGTGGCTGGTTTTTATTTTGTGTTGATGACTGCATTCATGTGTAGTATTGAGCATGCAATTGATTAGTAGGTTGATTAGAATTGTAACATGGGTGAGATAAAGCCATATTTGGTTGTTATTCTTGCATGGAAAACTGAGTTTGTGATGGTCATTCTAGGTCCATTTGATGGGAAATCTGATTTTGCATTTGAGTAGGATGGTGAGGCAGCTACTTCCGAGGGTGCATATATGACCTTTGTTGTGGAACAGTAGTCGGAGCTTGTTGTAGTTGATGCTGAGGATATGACTAAAGCCTTGTCACATCATGAGAGGAAGCTTTTGTGGATAAGGTTGAGGCTGAGTAACTATTTGCAGCTGTGACAGGAGAAGTGGATTCATATGTTGTTTTTTTGTACAAGTAGTTAGCAAGATGTGGTTTAACATGAGGTTGCATCTATGGTTGTGACATCTGAGGATGTTGTGCTAGGAGTTGATGCTGAGGATGCTATGCAATTTGAACAGGTAACCTTCCCAATGGATGTGTTTCCATGTGCATCTACGGAGGATTATCTAGTGGTTGCTTTTGAGCCTGCACATGAGCTTGTTGGGCTCATATAGGAATATGTTGTTGTACATTTGGTGGTGCCTATATTTGAGGGATTTGAGCCTGAGGCTAGAGTTGAGACTGACTGACAGGGTGAGGCTGGGGCTGGGACTATGGTTGTGCCTATGGCTATTGCTACAACTGTGAATTAGTAAGGAAGGAGACAAGTTGCATCCCAAAGTGGTGATTTTCGAATATTCAAATCCATCCAAGAAGAAAACTGGTTGGACCATATGTACTTGTGATGCCAAACGGATGTAGATATATAAATCATTAAGGACAAGGAGTAGATTTTATCAATACAAATCATGATTCTAGTAGTTAATAGGTTGTTCGATTAAAACTTATATCTAAATAGATTTGTCATTTTTGATTAGTCAAGATGACAAGATGAAAATGGTCAAAGCATGTACATACCTAGTAGGCAAGCACAAAATGCATTAGGGCACCAATAATAATTAAGCTCGCCATCATAACACACTAGGAGAAAGCTTACATGGCCATTATATAAAACTAAAAAAGATAACATCAGACTATCTAAGGTACCGATAAACAAAAATCTTCCAAAAAATAAGAGTGTTTCTATAAAAAAATGATAATATTAGAATAATTATATATCCACAAAACTTATCAACATTCTAATAGGGGTATTCAAAGATATATTCATATTTTTAGGAAAAGATCTTTCTTAAGTATACCTCAGACGCATAATATAGTTAACTGATAGATGATCAAGGTTGTCCTGGACCCTTGAGAACCTCATGGCATCTGGTTAGTTGTTATCAGGCCTTCCCCATAAACCTCCTGCAATAAGTCAAGAATCTTGTCGTTCTTTTTCTCCATTGCCATAAGCAATGCCTTCTTTACAACTTCATTATTGAATCATGGCATAGCTGTATCCCAAATGCACTGGAAGTAAGTCAAATTCATAGGAAGATGTATTAGAATCTCACTAAATGGTTGATTCATAGATCAAAGAATAAATATATCAAAGCAAAGAATAATCTTGAGAATGTATAATCATGTGTAAAGGGAGTATCTACCTATAGCAGGAAACATGTGTTATTCCAAAGGGTGGGGCTAGCATAACTTTAGGTAGCAGGTGATCAATAGTCTTCACTTGAGGATCTAATCAAGTACCATGGAGGAACTAATGGTCAAACAATCTTTAGGTAGCAGATGATCAATACTCTTCACTTGATGCAACTAAGAACTTACTACATAAAAAAATATTAGCATAACGACCATGCACTAAGGAGTCATACACCAGAAAATATCAGTATAGTGACTCAAAATATACCATACCAAAGCCAGCATAAATGTGCTAGGAAAATGTAAAAAGAAAAAGATGGTCAGGTATCAATAAAGGTGGTCAGAATCAAATAGAGGTATGCACCCCTGCACCTACAGTAGAAACTACCATTATAAGAGTTCTCCTATCAGACTGTTACTTGGTGAGGCTGGCTAGAGTAATTCCCTGAGGAAACTTTTCTTGAACCCTTGATGTACCCTAATGAGATGTTTCAGAGCTATACATTTGACTCAAAATGTCGTCATAACTAGCATGAGCGTGTTACTCACTAGAAATTAATGAATGACTAAGCCATCATCTGAATGCATAAGTTAAATACTGAGGAAGATCACAAGTTTAGTGGATGGAAAGGGCAAGGAATGTCTAATTAAAAGCTGGCATATAGATCTACAGTCTGACAATATAAGAGGTGTGTGACGGTTCACTACAAATGTAGATATTCACATTTATTTAAAATTGTTCCATCATCTAGTCTTGTTTACAACATCTTACTTGGCTGCTGGTGTTAGTGAATGTTCCAAAATAGGCTACTTCTTTTCTTTCTTAGGCTTTCTATGAAGTTACAAAACAAATTTTCTTTAGGAAGAAAGTGTGCAAAAATAATGACAAGGCTACTTTAGAAATTAATAAGACCTTACTTAGCAGCTTGGGGGCAAGTATAGTTTGTGGTTGGGTGGCGAAAGGTCTCTGATTTTTCAGCCACATGGGGTAAGGAACAATCTAAAAGAGGAACAAAGTGGTTAACCAAAATAATAATATGGGGTGTGCTCTATACAGATTTTATCAGAGAACATTGTCTTCATGAGTTGTTGACTCAAGGCCTGATTCATTAGATGTTGACTCAGTGTTGCTTAATACCTAAGCATGCCCAATTGTACACATTTGAAGTATGCATGATATAAAAAATGAAGTAAATGCTTAGCATTTTATTATTCAAGTTATATGTGTGCCTAACAAAATATGGCCTTGGTTTGGTCTGAATTCTTTCGTTAGATCTGGACCTGATTAATCATAGTTCAGAACAGTCTTTGATCCAAAGATTGAGCTAAATTGGTCTGGTTGGCTTGCATTGCAGTAGATTATCAAAATTTTGATCCTCTTACTTGTCTGTCTGCATTCACATAGTTGGGGACAAGGAGGAGGAATAAACTGACATCTGACACTTGTTCCCAGTACCATAGATTTTCATACCTATCTCAATATTAAAAAAAAGGATGAATATATCATGGGTTTGTGATGGTGAGTTCAGATTTGAAGGGGAATATAAAAGATAATAAGGGGGAGAAAATACTAGATAAAGAGCGTAGATATCCAAGTAATTTGTATTGTATTCAAAATGACCATTTTATCTTTTGAACATCAAAAATGTTACAATATCAATTAAGATAAGGATGGACCCTAAGCAAGCTTGAATCTCTCTTCTAGTTTCAAATTTATTGAATGTTACTGCTTGGTCAATTCTTATATAATTCCAGACCCATATATTAACACAATTGGTTAATAGATTAACAATAATATGTTAGGAACCAGGAATACAACATGTAACTGATCATACAAAGTTAGGATGTAATTCTCTTTTTAGGAGCTCTTTATTGCAATGATATAAAAGAACTTGCATACTACTTGAATTCTCATAGGAAGGGCCTCTCAACTACCACAGTATGTTGTTATGTCAATTAATATGATGGCCTGGACTTCATCTCAAATTGCTTAGCTACCTAGAAATGCAGAAATGAGACCCTCTTTAGTGCCTCAGTGATGAAGCCTATGCTCTTGCTGAGGGTTTTCTAAGATGGGCTGCTAGCCACAGGGAACCCAGACGCCTTTTCCATCCTAATTCATGACCACAGGCTAGACTAGTGGAAGAGAGTATAGATGACTCAAGGACTAGACACTAGCATTGGAAAGCATATAAGGGAAGAGTAACAAAAAGAAGAAGTGATGTAAAGTACTTAAAACCCATCCAAAGTGCCTATAGAATCTTAGCCACCTGACTCAACTGTTGTTTCTTTGTGACAGTATATGCTAGAACTGTTTGAGACATAGTACCAATAAAGAGGAAATCAGTGTGTAAAAAGTATAACCTGCCAAGACTTTATGTTCATATATGGGGAGGGATCTCGTCCTCACCATCCTCCTAGGAAATTCACATCTATAGATGATTCTCTGAATATTAATTCATATATCACAAGCAATACAATAAATCTTTAATGACTGTATATAAAAACCAAACATGAGAAGAAGATTATTAATTGGATCAGTATAGTGAGCTCTTGTAGAGAAGTTGAGATAAAATGTCATTCGTATGAAAATAAGATAGCATGGACCAACAAAGTAAACAAATCTGATTACGGGATGCATCTATTTAACTATTGAATATTGCATGATAAGAGATTTTACATCACATTAGAGGTCTACAGTAGGAATTCCATCAAATAATGGATATTATTTCCATTAAAGGACTTAAAGCTATTAAAAGATGAGAATGATTAGATGAAGCTTTTATGCGATGAAAATAATGAGGAAAAATTGATGTTAGTAAAAAAGCTAGAGTATTGCATACTAGATGGCATTGACTTGCCATGATTTTATCTGAATATAAATTTCTCATAACGATTGATTGTCCCATGACCATGTCACCAAAAAGGAGAAGATACATCAATCTGAGATAGAAGAGAAATTGTGTGATTTGATGATAATATTTGGTGCACAAATTCAAACAATCTCATAAATAGAACAATATCATTCACTTGTCTTTATTCTATCTTATTGAAACAAGCATAAATCTAGAGTCAGACAGTAGCTAGCAGATTATGTCTCACCAAAATATCTTATAGAGTATAACCTTAAGATATGTATGACAATTTGATGAAATATGTTAATCAAAGTCAAGTTTTTTGTAGATTTACTGAATACACGTGTATTATATCTATAATTGAGCACAAAAACAAGTATTAAGTGAAAACATACAAGAAATGGTGTGAGGGTATCTAAGGTTCTTGTCGAGGGGCACATATTCACTCTTTACCCTATAACTAGGTGAGTAGACAAGGAAGGCCCTTTGGGATGATGACAACAGGAAGCACACAATTCAACTATTAATTAAATGGCTTTAAATGTACTTATCGACATACTTTTGCATATCCTAATCAATCTGCACTGAAAATAACAACCATCTGAAAGAAATTGTCTAAAAGAGACCATTTCATTATCTTCATATCTGGGCATACACAACAAAAATTTTGTAGGATGTATTAAAAAAGGTAGATTATTATCTGTACCGAATTGTAAACAAAAATCAAACATATTAGATGAGATTAAGCCCAGTACATTTGCAGCAAGAAGCAAAAATTCACCGAAAATTTTTATAGGAAAACATTTTGAAAATTCAAAAGTTTAAAAACTATCTAGGGGTCCAAATCTCTAAATTTTTGTCCTCAATCAATATTTGAGTCCACCAGAACTACTGGCCACCCACTCTTTCTTCTGATTGAACCATTAAATTTTAGTGTAACCTTCCCATTACAACTACATAACAATATTTTAGTGGTACATGGTGTTAGAGAGTCTATTTATTAGTTATTTATATTGTCCTTGTAATATGGGCCTCACTGTGTCTTGGCCCATTAGGGTTTAGTTAAGTCTGTATGCTTCCATGTTCTCCTATTTATAGGAGCAGGGTTTCTCCTATCTAATACAACGATTAGCCGTCTTTTCTTATTTGACACATGGTATTCATTTCTTCTTATACATATTGATATAATACTTCATCTCAGTATTTCACTACTATGTGGTGTGAGGCATTTGTAATGTGATTGGTACAGATCTATTTTTCTAGGAATACTCTAGTGAAAAGAAATAGCCAAATGGTAAGATCCGAGCAATACAACAAAGCAATATCAAGTGGCACTATTGTTAAGTTCTTTTATTTTAGAGCAGTTCACCTAAAAAAATTTGAAACTTCTCATAGTTCGTCATTCAAAGCATCAATAATCTCAGCAAAGTTGTAGTTGTCAGGTGATGACGAAGATGTGAAAGAGAAGAAGAGCCCTGCCACTACAATAAAACCATTTTGTATATGTCTAACTTCAAGAGAGAAATGGAGATTTCTTAGCAGTAAGTCACAAACTCATGAATAAAGCTAAATTCTTAAGTAAAAAAATTCACATATAGTAAATTTTCTGTCACTTAGTAACTCATTGAAATCTTGCCTTTCATGCTAAGATAGTTGGAATATTCCATTCTTAACACACCTAGAAGAAGCTGTCAGAAACTTACTGAAACCTTTTGCCTAAACTAGATAAAAACATCAGGAAGCTCAATTACTCATACATTAAGTGGCAAACATTGGATTTACAAAGTTTGTGCAAGTGCATGGTCATGTACTCATGCATTGTGTTGTATGTGCACACCCAGGGACACACATACACGATGAAAAGATCAATTATCGACCAGAGAGCAATTTAATTAAAACTACAAGTTACCTCTTTCCCAAATGAGTTATGCTTCCAATAAGGGATACAACTACAGTTCTTCATGTGCAATAAGCTTCGTCAGCATGCATCAATTTGTTCATGGAAATAAGGCGTTCCTTGACCTAAGAGACAAAATGGTTAACATGAGTACAAAAGTTTAATTTATCGAAATATCTACAGAAGAACTAATATCATGATGCAAACTGGCACCAATCAAACTAAGTTGATCTATAAACCAAAAGTTGTGATAGCGGGATAATACAGTAATCTTACACGATATATGACAAAGAGAAGAAAAAATGATTAAATAATTAGAAACCATTTGTCAAATGCAAAAAATATATCGGGTCTTATTCAATTAGTTATGCCAAGTAAAAGCATTCATATCAGAAGTTATCAAAGCTAGAAGTCCAAATAACATTGTTGTTTTATCGGAAGTATAACATAGAACATTATATTGAATGAATTGTAATACTTTAGAGGGCATTTATAAGAGGTAACCACAAGATAATAATATAATACATCAAAATACAAATAAGCTTAGCTATAAATAACATCAGTTACACTTTTCCAATTATTCCAGGTAAATGGTTGCTACAATAGCTAGAATTGATATGATTGTATTCTAATTGAAAAAACAATTCAACATTTCAAATTCACCAGATTCATCACTAGTTATTTAGAAAACATTTCCCTTCAACATCATGGACACTTATTTTTTACCATAGACATGGTCAGAAAGTAACACCCAATGTCAGAAAACATACCATGTTACTCATTCATCAATCTCAAGAGGCAGAGTCACGTGAGACAACTAATGGGAAGCAACACACTACAATAACAATAGAACTTTGCATTAGCCTTGCACAATGCCACCAAGAAAAGCACCTACGTGCAAGTTCTAATTCGATGTGTCCCTTCTTGCAGTGGTACTGCAATGATGGATGAACGGTAGGCCTTCCTGCCACTGTACAAATTATTCTGAGTGTTATGAAAATATCTTCCTTGTGTTTCTTTCTTATCTCATGGAATTTCATCAAATGCCTAACAATGTTAATTGCAACAATAATAGGATCTATAAAAAGTTTCAACATCTCTTATCATGATTTCCTATGTGTTTTAAATTACAGTAGGTAAGAATCTATAATCCATATTATTCATAGTTACAATTTCCAAATAGGCATAACGTCTAGAATTTGAAATATATCAGGAAGTTAGAAACCATGTATTTGCCAAGTATACCATCTATAGTGACAAACTTCCAACACTTATGCAATTCAGAGCAGCTCGGGGTGGAGAAGCAGAGTAATGACCATGCTAAATAGAAAATTATAGGGCAAATACAAAAGAATGATAAGGGAGTGATGAAGTATGCTAACATCATCAGGAATCAGGAGAAAAAACACATTGCATTTCACCATCTTGTAAACTACATTTAGAAAATTGATCTGAAAGATGAGTGGCAGATCATCTAGATGTTCCATTACCATATCAATGTAAGAACAATAAAATGAAATGAGAGTGAAAATCAAGATCACTTAGGTTACTGGGAGAATGATTTATTAATGGTTCACATAAGCACCAGTCCACATTAGAATGTGTTGCTTTGTTGACTAGTAGGAGAAGTACATTGTTGTGGGAACTCTCACAAGTCCTGCCAAGTTCAAGGTTGTAGATACCAACGTCGGTGCTAATATACGTCATTGAATCCTAGTATGTCTAACCTTTCCAACCGCTTGAAGATCACTCGGTAGGTACCAGAATGCAACAAATGTGATACCAATACTGAATTAATGGACTTGACTTCCACTCATCCACATCACGACCCCCATCGTCATCAAAATTTTGAAAGGGACTTGAGGAACTTCACGTGTTGTCTATGTGTCTAGTGGGCTATGTATCCTTTCATTGGACTTTTCAACTTGGATAATATTGGTCATGGGAAGACCGACTGAAGGCATGAGGATCGGGTATGCTGCTACAAGCAGAGGCACTTCCACCAATTGATTGAGCATATTCCCAGCCATTTGGATTTGATTTTCCAGGTCAGCAGATTGCGTCCAGGTCAGTCAAGGCTACGATCTCCTCTTCAGTGGATAGCGGCATGCGTTATGATATCTGATGGGAAGAATAAGGAAGAAGTGAGCGACCATGAACAAAGACTGGAACTGGCCAACCACCTGTCCTTATTGCAATACAAACGTTTCACCATTTCAATAACATATCTAAGGATTGCCTGGTTTCAAGAGACGAGAGTTTAATTATATAAGGGGGGATTACAGTGCATTGAGTACATGGGGTAGAAAATTATGGTACACTCTTACATTACTTAAGAATTGAAGTTTGTCATGTGAAATATCTGAAGTTACTACGACTGGTAAAAATTTGACAAACCGTTGTGCTTGAATGGTTGATCTTCAATCTCGGTCCTGAGATTTCCTCTTTATTGTTTGCTCATCCTTCTAGCACATTCTTTCCAGCGATCAACTAGGCCTCAGGCTAAATGAGGGGTAGAGATGGGGGTGTGGAGGAGGAGAAGAAGATGAAGGTGTGATTGGATCAGGGGCTATGAGGGGAAGAGAAGAGGGCGAGACGGAGGGAGTAATCGTGGATTAGAGGGGGCTATCGGGGCGGAGAAGATGGAGTACATGTGGGATGGTGCGCTAGGTATAATTAGGGGAGGCTGACCGCGCCAACAGGAAAATATTGTGGGTAGGCGCACAAAAGTTGAATTTTTCAGACATGTGATATATGAAAGTGGGGAGATAAGGAAGAGAATTATCTATAGTCAACTACAATGTGCAGCCAACTTATAGTTATTAAAATCAACTACATTTTTTTGTTTACATATATAATATTTATAAATAAAAGTAGTTTAGAACTACAAATACAATATATGTAGTTAATATAATTGTAGCTGAATCATGTCTTTTTTGTAGTGACACTATGAATTTTTATTGATGTTTCTTACATCTATGTATCTATCCCTTGAAATATATATTAGGGATGACTACAATTTAGTAATAGATTAGTCTCTGAATGGTCTCAAGTCTTAGGATACAATGTTAGCAGTACATTTTTGGAGGCTTCAACTAAATGATTGATGTTCTGTAGGACACATTGGGAGAATTGGATTGTTCCTTGATACAATCATGGCATATTTTGAATGCATGGCCTTAATGCATCATTTTTATTTTCTTCCATGTCTTTATTATGTTGTTATCAATTGATACTCTTGCATCCAATGTTAAGGTTCAAGAGTTTTGTTTTCCTAGTTCATGCGGGAGTCAAAGTTGGATAACTCAGACATGGTTCAGACTGAAAGGCACCTGTTGAAAGTACAACATGGAGAACTGAGTGGCAAAGGACACTACACATTGGACATTGTGGGGGATTGTTAGATATATGGCTCTAGAAGCCATTTATCTACATTGGTTAAGCCTAATGTTGTGTAATTTATACATAGTGGAAAACATAGTAGTCTCTTGTACAAATGGGAAATTTTGTAGTCCCACATTGCTTTCTCCTCAAACTTTTTTGGTCCTTATTTGTAGGATCGATGTGACACTACTGTCCAAAGGGCTCTAGGGAAGAGTATGCTCACCCTTGTTGTGGGCATAGTGATCACAACACATGCGTGTGCATGCACCATCCATGCCTCGCCTGGCCGGCTCGGGCTAGACCTTGTGGCTTTTAGCTCATAGGTTGTGGGTTGTGGGAATTGTATTTTCTCTTCTTTTGCATGAGATTTTAACTACGTAATTAAATATTAATTTAATTGATTTAATTTTTTAACAGATTTTTTTGTTCTTGTGTACAAGAATAATTGTGTGATCATGTCTTATTGGGAATAAGACGTGAGGGTGTGAGAGGACTATAAATAAAACTCTAGTTGTTAGGGCCAAACACATCTTAGAACACCAGCCGTCAGTCATTCATGTGTGTGAAACCCTAACCAAGTCTCTTCCTTATGCCACAGTCATTCCCAAATTGTCTCATGGAGATCTCTCTCCTGTGCAAAGTGAGTTTCTCATTCCTCTCTCAGAAACTCAGTTTGTCAGGTGGTGATACTTGCGGACGCTGAAATGCATTGCTAGTGCAAGATGTTCATCATTAAAGCCTTAGTGAGATGACTTCGTACTACAACCACTACTACAGAAATGGCTTATAACATCACATTTAGAGGTGTCGGTTGTATCCAAGAAACTGACGCCTAAACCCTACAACGTCGGTTGTATACACAAATCGACATCTATATGTGAAGATCGGCCAGATATGGGTATCGCTTTTTATTTAGCGTATGTTGCACAATAACAAACCGATGCCTAAAATCGCCCGCCAAATCCAATTTTTCCAGTGCAAAAAAATTACCTCCAAAATTTCACATACGGCGTCGGTTGTTTACCAAATAACCGACGACTAAATATTTTTTGTGAGACAGAAATCAGCCCCATTTTTGTCGTTAGTTTGCTTACAATAATCGACACTAATGTGTGTTTGCGCGTTGTCCCCGCGAAAATTTTTACCCCTCTTTGGCATCAGTTTTTGTTGATGACCGACGCTTTTGGTACTTAGGTGTCAGTTTTTGAAACAACTGACGACGATGGTAAACTTAATAGCACCCATGCAAAACAGACTCTTCCCCATTATCTCGGTTTCATTGAGATTCCCCCGGCTAGGTCTGGCAATTGTTGCCGCTCGTCGTTGCTCCCCCACTGCTTTAGCTCCCTTGTTGTCGTTGCTCTCCTGCCGTCGTTGCTCCCCCACCACCGTTGCTCTGTTTGCTTGCTTGAGAGGCAACGTAAAAGCTTGGGAATATGCCAGAGCCGCCAATACCGCCTAGCTCCAGCTGATGCTCAGCTGGCCGCCGGTACCGCTCTGCATGCTCGTCTACCACCGTGCTCAATCTACCTCCTCCATTGTCGGTCCTCTTTCTCCTTCTTTTCCTCCAGCTACCGGCCGCCAACAGCCAGCCCCGCCAGGTTTGTTCATATATTTGTTCTCTGATTTAGTAGTGATTATCTTGTGACCTAATCTTGTAAACATTTCACCCTAATCTTGTATTAACTATATTGCTCAATTATGAATGATAGGATACCTACATTTGTGTGTAATGATTATCTTGATGATGAACATGCATGTACATTGGAGATGTTGAAATCAATATTATAGAATATGATACCTAGACTAGGGTATGATTAAGACTACAAGATGTTGCTATTGTAAATCAACCTAGGATATTAACAAATCTTGTGCTTGCGTATATTTATGATTCTAATCCTCATGCTTGACCTAATTCAGTAAAATTTGATACATGTTGAAATAAGATTAAACTTGTCCATTCTAGCATCCTAATTTGATTTGATTATGTGCTTTGAACCTTGAAACATGCGTGTTAAAGATACATTGATGTGGAATCTCAAACTTAACTCACATGTGGGTCTTCTATTTCTAAAATGATTATGTGAACTCCTAAATCAGTAACATATATTATTCTTTGTGCACCCAAATACCTTGTGAATCATGTATGCGTCCTAAGGTGTTTAAATGCATAAATCTTGACTTGAAATATGACCTAATATGTATGTTGATATATGAAGCTCTAGTTAAAACTTCAAGATTGACCCCTAATTAATACATTATAACAGAATTGAATCGTGCATTTGTGATCATAAATTATTGTCTATCTTGTTAATTTTGTAGGTTTGTGGCATGTTGTTGGCTGGTATCAATGGATGATGTAAACCTGTAGTTCAGAACTGAACTGCAGGTTCTACATCCTGCTGACCAGCCGAACAGCAGGCCTGCAAACGGATAAGAAAAAAAATCATAAAATAGGCGTCGGTTATTAGTATAAAATCGACAACAAAGACATACATCGTCGGTTGTGAGTGTTGGTTATATATAAAAACCGACGCTGATGGTGCCCTTGCTGGCGTATTTTATTCGTGGCGGGAAGGGTTATATAGTGTTGGTTTTATTGAAGAACCGACGTCTTTGACCTTGATATAGTGTTGGTTTTATTGAATAACCGACACCTATAGTGCCCTTACCGGCGTATTTTTAGTGGCGGGAAGAGTTATGACGTCGGTGTTAAAATCGATGCTGAAGGTTTCTACTTTTAACGGCGTCCATTTGGATGTCGCTTTGAAACCGATGCCAAAGGCCTTAAATAACCGACACTAAAGGTCGGTTCTGTACTAGTGAACTTCGTGACCAGATTGACTAGAAGACTGACCCTCATCCAAGAGGATTATCAACCGTTAAATTCTTTAAGTATCACATTTGTTATTTAACGGACGATCTGGTCTGAGTTTCTAACTTTGTTTATTTTTTGTTCTCCTTCTTTGTTTATTCTACGTGTTTTTTATCTGGATTTGGGCCGAAACTGTTAATTTGATTCTAACGGTTGTTGTTGCTTTAAATGACATAATAATTATATCATAAATAAAGACATGATGAGGCGATTCCACAATTAACAAATTTTAATATTTAATATAATCCTACAACAAAGAAATTGGAAAGGTGTCCTTCTTGAATCCATGGATACCGCACTGTTTGTTATGATAAAACACACTTTTTTTTACAAGGTAAAATAGTAAAATACACTTTTGTTATATAGGTTGTTCTATATAATATTTGTTGTCGTCGATATTATTCTAAATGGCAGTGATAGTGTATATTCTGGTTTCTGCTATATGCAATTTTTTTTTAAAAGTTCCTTCTCTGACTTGAACTTCTCCAATACCTACTATGAATTGTCAAAATCCTTACCTAACTACTGCTTGCCTATGGGATCCTTCCCATTTAGCGATGTGGTGTTTTGCTTGTTTAGTTATACTTATAAATACAAGTAGTATTAAATAAAATATTGGTCGTATTCAAACTATTATATGAACATGTCTTTCTCTTATAGGTCTTTTCTATTGCAAACTGTCAATTCTTAGTGCAACAGGGCCGGTCATTAATATGATCCACCTAGGCCGCCATGCACCCAGTGAAGAAGTCACAACTCTACACCTTTTTTCGGCATTAACTTTTCCGGCGAATATTAGAAAACCTTTGTTAGGGGTGAAGTTGTTTGGAGGAGTTGTTAGTATAGTTAGAAATTTTATAGAGGGTTTGGCTATTGAGAGGACTTCTAAGGCTATGAAGTTGATGCATCTTCTACCTCAGTTGGGTGATCCCCAGAGTGAGCTTCTTTTACTCTGATCGTGTTTGGGCATTGCAAAACTTTTATTTGACTTGAGGACTTGTCAACCTACGAGCAGGGAGGAGGCAGCTACATTGCTTGACAGAGGCTTACGCAGGTCTATTGAAAACATTATAGCTTGTGGAGGTCCCTTTTTTGGAGACATCCAATGGAGTGTGGCTTCAATGCCCATTCAGCTTGTGGATTGAGACTATATTCAGTAGTTGAGGCTTCCTTGTACGTTTTCGTGGCATCTAGGGCCCAATCTTGGATGCTTCACGATCACATCTTGCAAGATAGCAAGATTCACAGTATGAACTCTGACTTTGATTATGCTCTAGATCGTCTTCGTGTCACTGTTTCCTCCTTCGACCTCAGTTGTTTTTCTAGAAAAGACATCGTCCCCCCAAAGGCCCAAAATGCTTTGGCGAGTTCATAAAATAATTGAAGATATGGAGGTTACGTTTGACATGACCGTTAGACAAAATAGTTTTTAGGTATCTTCAAGCTGATCATGCTCAAGATTTTCTCCTTGCTATTTATTGATGGACTGAGTCTGCACATGTCACCTATAGAGTACCGCAGTATCATCATATATCGTCTCATGTTTCCTTTATTTCCAGCCAATGAGATATGTCCAATTTGTCGTAAGGCGTGCTTGGACACTTTTGGGGAGCATGATGTTCATTGTATGGAGCTTATAGGTTTTAAGTACAGACACGATCTTGTTAGAGACGTTTTATTTGATGTACTGACTGTGCGAGTGTTGCTGCTAAGAAAGAGACACCAGTGAACTTTTTAACTAATCCACAAGAGGGGAGATTCACACTTAAACCTGCTGATATTTTAAATTTTAGATGGGTCGGAGGGAAACATGCGTGTGTAGATTTGACAAAAGTTTCTCCACTTGTAGGATTGAAGAGTGGAGTTTTTACAGCGGGGCATGCTGCCCTTAAAGCAGCTTCAGCCAAAGTGGTCAAGCATGAGAAAGCGTGTATTGAGAATCAACACGCTTTCATCCCTTTTAGATTTGACACTTTTGAATTCTTAGAATCAGAAGCTCCATAGCTTCTGAAGAGGGTCCAAAAAGTTATGAATAGTAATATTATGGCTCCTAAGTGTATAGATGTAGTGTTTCAAATTATTGATTTTACCATCAAAAAAGTACTACTGGCGCAGCTTGTTGCTCACTTGTCTTCTATTTCGATGTAAAAGTTCCCATTATAAACAAAATAGTCTCGTGGTTCAAAAAAAAAATCGGAATATAACTAAAGTGTACTTGAAATCCATGGTTACTTACCATTATGTGGTGTGGTGCCTCGCTTATTGCAGATTTCTGCGTCGCCACTGCCCTCTAACTCTGGATTTTTTTAGGTCGGGCGATGACGTATAGTCACGCCTCACCGACATGATCCTGCTGGATCGTCGACAAGACCAGGACAACAGCGGCATAGAATAACCAACGGCATCTGGTTTGTCCCAGCTGGCCGGATCGATCAGTCGGCAGCAGTTCTAAGGCTATCACTTTCGCTCCATGGGAGCGTTTACTTGCAGGGATTAAACACCCTGCTTATACACGAGACACGGAGTCGGCACCGAGCTGTGTACTTGGATATAGTGATTGGCAGACACAAATTAACTTCGTTTTAAATTATCAATTGGCTGAATCTTTATGGTTAGAATTACCAATCCTGTCATTTGCTGTCGTTCTTCGAGCCTAACAAAAAAAAATCTACACATAACACGTCATACACATAACGGTCAGCAGCAATTAAAGCAATAAATGATGAAGGAGGTAGAAGAGAGATAAAACATTTTTATTCATAACTTTCAATTCAGAACTTATTTTGCGATGAAATAAATTGCATTAGAATCTTTGTAGAAAATATTTTCCAACGAGACTAGTGTTGACATATTTTGAAATAATGATAATACGCCGGAAACATAGTATCATATATTAAGATATCATACACATGTTCTAGGTACAGACGTACAATACTCGTGAGTATTGTACTTTTGAGTGAAGGAGGATCAATGATCAGTTGTTCTTAAATAATATTTGAAAGTATTATTCTTAATAAGATTTAACTATAAAATGCGTCCATAAGTATTGTTTCCACTTGTTAATACTCAAGCATAAGTACAATACTTACAGAATCGCATAGCAACATTAGTCATCTGACAATTTCTTTTACAAAATGCAGACATAAGTTGAGTACTCACTTATTAATGTCTCAAAAGTACAATACACATCAGATCAAGAATCACCTATAAAATACAACCATAAGTATTGTACTCACTTGTTAATTTCAACTCAGTTACTGCATAAGTACAGTACCCATGAATTACCATAGCAACATTTGTCATCTGGACAATTTTTTTTACAAAATGCAGACATAAGTTGAATACCCACTTGTTAATAATCTCAACAGCACAATGCACATCAGATCAAGAATTAGTTATAAAATACAACCACAAGTATTGTACCCACTTGTTAATTTCAACTTATTTACTCAAGCATAAGTACAGTACATAACAAATTATAAAATCAAGCATAATTGTATAACTAGTCTAGAAGCATAAGCACAGTACCTACAAAATCTCATAGCAACATTGATCATCTAGACAAATATTTATTTCAAAATGCAGACACAAGTTGAATACCTATTTGTTAATGATCTCAAAAGTATAATGCACATCAGCTCAAGAGATCATCTATAAGATGCATCCATAAGTACGATACTCACTTGTTTATTTAAACTCAGTTACTCAAGCATAAGTACAGTATCTAGCAAATCATAAAAGTATGCATAATTGTATAACTGGATTAGAAACATAAGCACAGTACTTACAGAATTCCATAACAATAATATGAATGTTTGTATATGACGTACTGTACCTCAAAACACAATTATCGTACCTCAAAACATATGTATTGTACCTTGAAATACGAATATTATATTTTTCTCATATTATTATTACTCCAAAATATATCAACATTGATCTAGTTAGAAAATATTTTTATAAGGAATCTAATACTTTTTATTTCGTAAAAAAATTCATTCAGAATTGAAAGTTATGAAGAAAACAATTTTCTCTCTCCTCTTTTAATTCCCACATCAGCAGCGCCCCCTCCCAACTACCAGGTGGCGTCCGGATGGGGGAGCGGGGGTGGGTAGTGTGTAAAAAAAAATGTGTTCAATGACTTCCGGACCGAAAAGAACCACCATAGCAGTAACACACCATGTACCAATAACGAGAGTAGATGAAGCGCTTATGTGGGCTTGGCCAGTGTTCTGTTTAACTCGGCTCCCCACAACCAAGAAGGCAAAACATCCAGATAGGAGGTGATCGTATAAGTGATGTCTCATACACAAAAAGTCATAGAGGTTTGGGTTGGGGGTAGGGACCAATACGTCATGGATTGATTGCATTGAACTCAAAATTAACATTCAGATCTAGTTTGTTTGAACTTTACATTCGATCTGATGTGTTGTAATTTGCATTTGATGGTCTTATCCGTATCCGTTCAGGGGCAATGACTATATCACTGTCTCAATTACATAGTTTGATAATAGGCTTCTGATTCTCATTTCCATGTTTCGAAATTAGGGCCCTAATCAGGTTTGTACCATCATCTCGTCTCTATGTTCTTTTTGCACCAACACATCGATTCAGCGTTACTACATTGCCCATAATCACGTGCTTTTTTTCTGGATCCATACATCTGAAGTGGAGGTTTATATTTTGAAGCATAGTATCTAAATTGGTGTTATATTATGTCATGTCCTATTTGCATGAAGTTTGCCAAATCTTAGATTTTGATTTCATATTTTCTTGATTGATTCATATTTGATTTTCAATATTTTTTGTTCCATCCTATTCGGAACTATGTTAGATCATACCACACTACATCCAACTAAGGTGTGAAACATATAAGCCTATCTTTGGTTCCGTTGACCTATTGATATTTGGTCTATATTGTATATATGACATATTGGTGTTGGATATCCAATTTGTGGAAATGGTTTACTATTCTCACTTTGGTATTCAAGCTTGAGATTTTTTTTATGTTAGTTTGTTATTAACCTTTTTGATCTTTTCATCCACATCTATTAGGGGTCATTTCCGTACCATTGTATCATGGTCTCATTTACACGTGTCATTAACCAACACATCAATTCATTGTATATATAAAACTGATTGGTTTGCATATTCAACCTTTTATTGAAAATTAGGGTCCATGTTTATATTGTATGTTATGAGTTTTTATCTTATTCATGTGAAAAAATATTTGCATAATATTATTTCAAAAAGATGTTTTATAGGTTGATACTTGCTTTGTTAAATCATAGTTGGTTTTCTAATTTTTTTATCCCATCTCAAGGTATCCAAACTACATATAGGAGTTCGCCCTTAGTTAAATGAGGTGCCAAACAAGTCAATGTTTGACCTACATTTCAAATTTAAAAATATTTTTTGTATATGTCATTTATTGGATATCTTTTCTTTGATGAAAAGTCTTATTTCTTAACTTCATTTTGTCTACTACCAGAATTGAGGTTGACATTGACAACTCAAATCCAATTGTGATATGTCCACACCCACTATGATTTTTGGCTTTCGTATCTTTCATGGACTCACTATCATTTAAAGCTACCTCTTTTGGGGTTACATAACCATGATGGCTCCTCTCACTTAGTTGATGAAGTGTCATAAGCTGGTGAGGACACCATCTACAACAAATGCATGTGTCGATGTCTGGATAGATTGGAATAAAACTCTTGTTCTTGAGATGAATGTTGAGTTCATTCTCTCAACCATCTAAAATATTATTACCCCAAATGACCCAACATTGTAACTAGTTATCCCAGACTCCTAGATAACATAATTAGTTTGTCTTCATATTTACTTTAATATGCATTCATCTTTCATGGTACCTGTATAATCTCCACTTCTATGGGACAAATTCCCATTTAGCAAGGATAAAACCTCAACAATTGTATTTGATAGGTTTTATTAACCTTTCTTATACTGACACATTGTGTGCATAGTTTCTCAATTTCATACTTACAGTTCCCAATGACAAAATGAAAAATAACTAGACTTTAGATTCTTTTTCCTATCATGTAAGAGCCTTGACAAGATCTGATCTTGAACTTCGTTCGTGGCTCCTTCATATTCTTATAGGTCCAGTTTGGTACTTGTTGTTGTTTACTTATTCTCAAACATAAGTCACTTCATCCGGTATAGCAAAATAGCATATACATATCACATGTTTGTTCCTTATAAAAGTTGTCAATATACAATCTCTCCGTTTCATTGTTATGTCGGACTGCATTGTCATATTTGTCATCTATTTCTAAAAGGTAATTTAGCAACTTTTTAAATCCCAACTTATAATATCTTTGTCCATTTACCCATATATTTATGGATACATATAGCAACCATAGTCTGGTAGCCTTTTATGGTGTTTAGTGGGTGACATCTTATCTAGTTGGGACTTGCATTTACCAATAGTTGATTTTCCCACCAACAACATTGTGGATGGCTTTACATGGAAGACTCATTTTGTGACTGTGAATGAGATCACAAACGTACCGGTCTCCTCTATAATCGCATTTTTTTGCTTCACATAACAATGGATATTTTTCCTAACACTTGCATGATCATCATTTCCAAAATTCAACTTAAACTTGCTTACCCAATGAAAGAGTTGTTAATATGTATGGATGCATGTTCATGGAAATAGAAGTAGGTGAGTATGCAATGGTGCATTTTCTTTGGGAAGTTACCATAATAAATCCTTTATGGAACAACATCTGAGAGCATTTTGATAAACTCTCATCAGTCATAGAAATGGGACAAATGCTTATGTATGTACCTGGTAGAGGATATAGATATAAAATAGATGGTAGACATGTAGACATGCCCCAATAGTTTTGTACCACCTCCACCTTGAGTAGTTCATCTTCCATCTAAACCAAATCATTTTTTCTAACAAATGTTGCATTAATTCTTCCCTAACTACATCTTCCACTCCAAACTATTAGCTTTTTGGGGGCGAGAAGTCGTAGTGGAACATAAAAAATTTCCCAAGTAAAACCATAATTGTATATCTATCATAGTCATAAAACATTGGCATAATAAAGGCAATTTATATACATGCCCTAGAAGCCAATCACTAGATGATGAATATTGGGATATTTTGTACTTGAATTTGATTAAGAAAGTAAATTCCAATTTGTTGATGCACATTTAATTACCATGATATTAATATACATAATAAATATCTTTAGAATGATTGGTTCAAATCCATGAGACTATGAGTACATGACTTGAACATGAGATGCTAATCAATGTTGACAATAATATTCTTAAATTTCTGTAGTCAAGTATTATTGAGGATTCTACAAGAATAATACATGTGAGACTAGTATGTGTCGTGATTGATGACCATGTCTCATGGGTCACAAGTATTGGATACCGAGTTAGACACACATGTAATTTTTAGAGAATCAGAAAATCAGATAGATCTGCCTTGAGAGTGTTTCATGGACTATCATATGATTGTCATAATCAATTCTCAAATGCAAAAATGGTGTTGCGGTCCCTCGACCTGAAGTTGTTGCAATGGTGACATGACAATCATCATGCTTTTGCACTGCCCAACATGATCTTAAAGAAGTTTTCTATAAGGGTAGTGATTGGGTGTGATAAGAATCATGTTACGCGTAGTCAGTGATGTATAAAGAATTTTTCTCTCCCATATAAGGGGAGAATTATCCAAGGCCTCTTGATAAGTTAGACTAAATAAACGTACAACCACGCTCATGTGAGTCAGTATATGATATTGAGCTCATATGTATCTTGCTAGTCTTCTTGGGGGCTAAAGAACATAGATTGAACATAATGAGGACTATGTATCTACTCCTCTAGTTCAATCTGGACATATGTGACAAAAGGATTACACAACATGGTAACACTAGTCATTGATGGTTTAGTCTTGTCTGACTAATCTTACTACTTGGGTAGCAATGATGTGTAGCTAGACACCATTCATTTCTTATGGATCGTGTAATATTGATTAGAAAATGCATTGCCAATGTAGTATGGTTCCTATAAGGGCACACACATAGAGATAGCTTGAAGAAAGGCTGAGTATGATCTTATTGCAATTGTTATAATAAATCGAGGGACCTGAAAGTAAGTTTTAAGGACCTTAATAAAATGTGGACCCATACTTAATAATAAGTTTTTACAAGTTATGGAGTGCACAACCTAGCCAAATAGGATGTTGTTGCAGAGGGAGTATCGGCAATTCAGCTTAATACCTTGAGAAACCCACAAGGCCATATAGAAGGTATTCTCAATCTCCAGAACTCTGTCTAGCACATACTGACCAAGTGGTCATGGCAAACCTACTAAAGTTGCAAGCAATTCCATTGTTATAGTATTCAGTGTGGAGTACATCTGGACTATCCGTTCATGTATAATGCAATTCTCTATATACATAATTCAGGTATGTAGTGCAATGTGTTGAGGAGGGAAATTAGAAAAACTAACCCCTACAAGGAGGAACATATATGGCTACATTAATGTTTCTCCTCAGCCACCATAGTATGGGAATATTAGTGCTTTCATCATACCAAGAACTAAGTGTTAATCAAGCACCTGAATCAAAAGTGTGAATTAGAATATAAAACTAATATTGAACACAAGACAAGAAATATAATATTGAATACCTCATTTAAACATTGATCTCTTGGTGTGAAAGACACCGATGACGATGTGCTTTGCGTGTTTTTCATTTGAGGATGACTTTGTGGATTATTACCAAAAGTAGGGCACCAACTTTCAACTGTTGCCTTTAATAAAGTGTACACGTTAATACTCTTATGTGTATGAATATCGAAAATAATCTTTAGTTGTTATGAGGTAAGTGTGTCTGAAAGATTAGTGGATGTCCAGTGCTAGCACTTTGCATGGGAGCCATGACTCCAAAAGAACTACTTTCAACCCCTTGTGTGGAAATCCTACGTACTCCATTCTCCCTTGAATTGCCTTGTGTGGAAAGCCTGCCTACTCTATTTTCCCTTGAATTGCCTTGTGTGGAAAGCCTGCCTACTCCATTCTCCCTTGAATTGCCTTGTGAGGAAAGCGTACCTACTCAGTCTCCCTTGAATTGGCTTGTCTAGAAAGTCTATCTAAGCCATCCCCTCTTGAATTATTCTACCTGGGATACATGCCTACATCTGCACCAGCACTTGTATTGTCTTGTATGTGAAAAGAACCCACAACGGACCTATTTATGCCACTTTGCATGTGTAAGACACTTGCAGTACTCCAATTGGGGTATTCAACTGCATAATCAGCATTAATACCGCCATCCTATAACAAATAGATCAAAAATGTCAAAAAAAATTATATATTACATTGACATAGAAAACTGACTCTAAGTTACCTGTGATTGTTTATACCAATTCATTATTTGGGAGACAGAGTTCTTCAATCCATTTACTATTTCTTCAAGTTCCTTGAATTTCTTATGAAATAGAAAACAAATTACAAACATCGATATAATAGAATAGTTGTAACTAATAGTTCAATTTTAGTTTTGATCCAACATACATTCTTTGCATTGCTTTCCTCAAGAATCATTTCATATCTTATACATGCAGCTTTTCCCCTATGTCCTGTATCTTTGTGCCCAATTCCAACACCTCGGATCCTAGCCTTTTTGGAAGGATTTAAAACTTGCAAATAAGCTTCATATGTTAGATTATCAACACATCTAGGATCTAAATCTTCTTGGTCTGCTACTTGGTTTCCCACAATATCAGAGATTTGAAGTTGTAATTATAAAGCATCATTAAAGGAAAGCTTAAATTGAGATATTTGAGCATATGTAGCATTGTAGACATGATAGGAAAGAAAATATCCATTTTCTAACCACTTGTGGGCTTCATAGATATGGACCAATTTAAAAATCTTGTTAAAGAATGGGGAACCGAGAAGTCCAAGGTACAATGGTTTCATATAACTTGCATGTTTACCTATCTACTTTTTCTAATTATATGTTTCTTATGGTTTAGAAAATTTCTGAGATCAACAAGGCAAACAGAGAAAAAAAGTGATGGATCATACTACAGGATCAAAGCCATGGAGTTGCTACTGGGCAGAAATGGTATTAATAATGGACATTTGTCTTTTTAGTATGAGTTGAAAATATAACATGGACAGTGAATATGTTATCTATCATGTGTAGGTTAGTGAAGAACAATCTGTTCTGCCTCTTAACAAATTTTTGAAAAAAGTTTACACTCGTAATCCCATTGGATCTTGTGACGTGGCTCCTCTTGCTTAGGAAGTAGGCTTTGCTCACTTGCAGGCCCACATCCATACTTCCTATTCTCATGTTCATCCTCAACATTTTCTTTAATTGTTACATCATTTTCAACATTGTTGGATAAGAGAGTAGGTTCATCCTCACAATTTTCTTCAATTGTAGAGGGAGGGACAGTAGAAGGTTCACCGTGTGTTGTGTTACAAATAGATCTAGTGATTCTTCTTCCTGCCATCCTTAACTGACAAGAAAAAAATTTAGATTATTAGTGCAGAAAATTTTGTAACAAAAGTAGTAACTGCATTTGAATAACAAAGTAGTAGCTCTTGGGTTTAACCTTTGTTTCATATCTCAAAAAATAATATTCAGCATATGAATTTGAGACACCAATAGATGAGTTTTTATGATGTCCTACTTGGTGGTATATAAAACAAGACTAAATAAATTGCAGAGAATATGCCATATAGTAACAGATTGAAATAAAAGGCAATAGAACATACTAATAATACGGCAAAGAACATTCTTTATCCTAGATTTGCAAACAACATAATTTGATTAAAATAGAGAGATTAATGAACTAAACATTAGCCCCATCATGCTTTTTTTAGTTCTATCAACAAAAGATCCCTCGGTGTCACTCCTCGTAAAAGACACATCATTAGTTACACCACCATTAATAGCTTGAAATTGTAAACCAGTCAAACAATTATCAATAAGAGGTACTTCAGAATAATCTTTAGGTGGAGGCTTTAGCACTGTGCAGCAATCATCAGCATTAGGATCCTTCACATAAAAGCATTGCAATGCTTGAGAAGCTAGGATAAAGGGTTCCTCTTTTCATTTTATCCTTGAAGTGTTGATTTGTGTGAACCCATATTCATCAATTTGCAACTCGTTATAAGTGCTTTCATCATACTAAGAAAATCTAAATAATGGAAATTGATTCCTGGACCATAAGTTAGCTCAAAAACCTCCTCTAAGTAGCCATAGTATGTGACTTGAGCATTTATAGGATTTCTATCTCTACCACTTGAATAACTTGAAGTGTATGCACACAAGTACACTCCACTATTTTGTGTAGTACATGTACTTTCAATATGCTTTGAACGAAAATGATATTCGTTGATCAAAAAGTCTTCATAAGACATTCCCTCAGTACATGGGCCTTGGGATAACCATCTCAACTCCTCGATGATATTTTTTGGCCTAATCTCTCACATTTGCATTACCTTCATAATAAAAAGTAAAACATTACCGTAATATACACTAACTTGAACATTAAGATCGACAACAAATATTTATGTTTGAGACTTACATGCTCTTTCAACTACTTAGAAAACTCTTTTGCATGTTTTGTTTCTAGAGTCCGTGGGGCAATGATGGGTTCCATATCTTGAAGAATAAACATGTGTTCACTGCTTTATAAGAAGTGTCTAAATTAATGTACAACAAATATAGCATAGTTTAGCAAGAATTATATGACGTAAATCTTACCTTCTGTAACATCCAATTCCTCTTTATTGAAATGGACATAACGATGGGCTTGTTCCAAAGAGTGGATGTCAAAATTCCTTGACACTCCAACTCTAATTAGAGATCCATCAACATTATGAGGAGTGCGGTTGAGTTTTCTCTCAAAATTAGGCAAGTACCTAGCACAAAATGTCAAACTTTCTTCACCTAAATAGCCACTAGCAATAGAACCAGCCGGTTTAGCTTTTTTTCTGACATACTTCTTCAATTTTTCAAGTATCTCTCTATTGGGTACATCCACCTAGTTTGGGAAGATCTAGCAAGCCTGGCTTCATAAGCTAAATGAATGGACAAATGCATCATAATGGTGAAGAAAGAAGGAGGGAAGATTCTCTCCAACATGCAAAGAGTGACATCAATTTCTCGTTCCAATTCTTTGAATTCCTCCACATCAATAATATTAGAGAAAAGATTTTTGAAAAATGAGCACAAATTAGGAATAGGCTTGTACACATCTAATCTTATGCAATGTCTCAAGGCAACAAGTATAAGTTGATGCATAAGAACATGGCAATCATGATTTTTTAGCCCAGTAAGTTTTCTATCAGATTTTCTAACACATCTAGATATGTTAGAAGAATAGCCATCAGGAACTTTGAGCTTTTCTAATACAGATAGGAACTTATCTTTCTGCGCATTAGTCATGGTGTAAGATATTGGAGTCAAGTAATATCGGTCACCCGCATCTACCGACCATAAATCTCTTCAAATGCACATTTTCTTCATATCTTGACGAGCTTTTAAGTTGTCTTCACTTTTCTTAGAATCGCCCAATAATGTGTTTAAAATGTTCTCACACACATTCTTTTCTATGTGCATCACGTCCAGATTGTGTCTAACAGATAAATGCTTCCAATAAGGTAGCTGAAAAAAGATGCTTATCTTATTCCAACCAGGAGGTAATGCTGGAATTTGATCTCCATGCCTCTTGCACTTATTTGTTTTTCCAAATGTGATATTTTCATATCCATCAAATTGCCTCAGTATATCTTCCTCAGATAGGTGGAAGGAAAAAATCTTTTTCGCCATCAAAATTTTTCCTATCACATCTATATTGATGATTCATTGGAAGAAAATGTCGATGGAAGCCATAGCATTGTTTTTTCCCAAACTTCAACCATTTCAATACAGTCTCCACATTACAACAAGGACATCCCAAATCTTTCTTACCTTTAGTGCTCCAACCAGATAAGTCACCATATGCTGGAAAATCGTTAATGGTCCATAAAATCATTGCCCTCATAGTGAAATTCCTTTTGCTATATGCATCATAAACTTTGACTCCAAGGTCCCAAAGTAGTTGCAGCTCCTCAATTAATGGCTCCAAGTATACATCAAGGTTGTTGCCAACCATATGTGGACCTGGAATTACTAGGGACATCATAATAAATTGTTTTTTCATAAGAAGCCAGGGAGGAATATTGAGAGGTATCACCAACACAGGCCAAATGTTATGTGATGCACTCATATTGCCAAATGCATTAAAACCATCAGTTGCTAATACCAGTCTAATATTGTGTTGTTCAACTGCAAAGTCTGGATACCTAGCATCAATAGACAACCATTCAGGTGTGTCTCAAGGATGATGAATGTGACCATCATTGCCTTTTCCTTCAGATGGCTAAATCATATTTTTAGCAACATATGAAGACATATACAACCTCTCTAATCGAGGTATCAAAGGGAAGTGATACATGACCTTAGAATCTACCTTCTTTCCCTTTTTTTGTATTGCTTTTCGTTCCATCTTGAAGCACCACAAGTATCGCAATTTTATTTTGAAGTTGCATCTTTGTGAAAAAGCATGCAATTATTTGTACATACATCTATAGAGAATGATCAAGTCATAAATCCTTCATGATTGCATTTTCTTCATATTACGTCTCTGGGAATAGACAATTTTCTTTTGGAAATCTTGAAATAATCAACTGTAACAACTTCGTGAAAGAATTGTTGGACCATCCAGACTCCTCCTTCGGATAAAGCAAGGAAACCAAATAGGATTAGCTTAGAATGACTTGTACAACCTATATAGAGTGGTTGATCAACCTCTTTTAGTAGCTTGTAAAATCTTTGTGCATCTACATTAGCAGGTTCCTATGTAGCTTTAGTAGAATGGTTGTTTGTTGTGTCACCCATACCAAACAAATCCCCCAGCATCTGTTGCATATTTTCAGTGCTAGGCACATTTGGTGCCAAAACTGGATTGCTCCTACCAATCACCTCCCCATGAATCGTCCAAACATCATAGCTATGCACAAATCCTTTATGTAATACATGTGAGAATACATCCTCCTCTGTTTTAAGGTATCTGTTTAAACATACCTTGCAGGGACATATTAATTTCCCCTGTCTAGTTGGTCTCTGATGGATAAGAGAAAACTCAATGAACTTTTATAACCCTTCCTTGAATACATCGCTTCGCACTCTGTTCCCAATATACATCCAACTCCGATCTATTAGAAAATCCATCTATATGAGGGAAATTATATAATAAGTTAAGCACACATTACAAGAAACATATATATATATATATATATATATATTTATATATGCAATTCAAATACTTGTCAAAATGAAAAAAATGAAGAAGTCAAAATGACAAAGTGGAAGTTCACCTTGTCAGTGATTCCCACAACATTATTATAGGAGAAAAATAATAAAATGTTCTGGATTTTTTCAATGATATGTAATTATAGATAGATTAATAATGTCTAGGTAATTAATACCTCGACAAATCAACAAATACCTCAAAGAAGCACAACTAAGTACACTTTGTAGCATCAAAGTTTTATAGTCTTATCTAAAATGAACTCTATGAATTTATTATAACATGCCATCACAAAGATGATGTTTATTGTCCTAGCATGCAATAACAATTACATTTTTGGAAGGCATTGTGAGAGATAATGAAATCTCAGAGAAGAAGGCTCGTATTTCCTTCTATTTGTAGTTGATCACAAGTAATAATCTAACTTTGAACAAGGTTAGAAGAGAAAGACCTAGTACCGAGAATATGAACCAAATCTAGTTCTTATCTCATGTTCTGTTTGTCCTTGCTATTCACTTTATTATTGGAACTCTTCAAAGGATGACCATGTTTGGTGTCGAAAATTGAGATAGTTTGACATACAAATCAATGAGCGTACTAAACTACATCTTCCACTCAACTCCTTAAGGCTTCATACATACAACTTCTTCATGGCTATGAACATTCCAGCTAACGGTCAGTAGTTATGAGTTTATTTATAGAATGGATATTGTTCTAGATATGATCATTCCAGCTACAAATAAGAGAATTTGTGCAGCTAGGAAATTTAGTTGTTCAGGTGATGTTGTGTTAAAGAATATTCTATTGTCTTATATTAATGGTCTGATGTTGTGTGCATATTTTTTACAATTGTTATGCACATGCATGGGGACTCATGCTAGTTATCTAGTCCACACAGAAGTTAAGCTACACATTAATTGCTCAGGGATGATTAATTCAATTCAATCTTATGATATTCTACTACTTAATCAACTATGATGGATCAACTTAATGGGCCATTTCCAGTCAGCTCTATTTTATGTTATCCTTTTTATTGTGCTTTGCCATAAAATATTTGTTTCTTATTTGATGCTATTTGGTAGTTTTATTATGCTATCTGTTTTATTTCGTGTTACTCCTAAGGCACACCCACATGTTTTAATTATGTATTCAAATAACCATCACTCTTGGATCATGGGTGCAACTAAGACAAAATGGACATCGATTAGGATCTAACTGGCAGCATCACAATCAAATTTAGTATATTAGATGGTAAAATAAATATTTCACGCACTTATTAGCAAAAGCATATAGAACACACAATAAAGGATGGTAGTGTGAGATTTATAGTGTGAATGCATGTAATAATGGACATGGAGCCACCACCAACATGGTTGAAGCAAGACTAACCTTTGCAACTGAATAAACAATGTATTATTGCCGCATATATGTGAAGCAATTCCAGAGTCAAATCAGTTAACATAATTACCATAGAAAGGAATATGATCAAGAAAAGCAGCTCCTCCATGTCTCTCAGAAGTAGAAAGGTAAGCTTGAATGGATGATATTGTAGCAACTGCTCTAGCATAATGAAAGAGATAGTTGTAGTATCACCAAAGTTAAAGTGTAGCAAATGCAGCCATGGATACTAGAGTTCTCAGATATTAGACACATGGTTAGCCCATGTAGTTTTATCATGCTTCTCCTAGAACTTCTCCTTTATGCAGTATTTTTTTCCTGGAAATAGTGTGACCTAGAAGAGGATTGGTTTCATACTATACCAACTCACTGTGAAGTACATTGGTCTCAAAGACCACGATCTCTTCTATGTGAAGCTACAAGAGCAATGGTCTCAAATGCAAGTGTTGTGGGAGTAGAAGTTGGCTGAAGCTACAAGAGCAACAATTCTTGAGATAGCTGAATTTATACATCAAAATTTCTATTATATGCACTTTAGAATTTTGTATTATTTTTATGGCTGCCATCTTTGGTTTGGGTTGTTTTCTGATGGTTTGTTTGTTTCAAGTATATTGTTTGCCAAATGGTTTATGTATATTCTAAGCTACTAATCTATTCTAGACCTTTTTGAAGTTCTTTCAATGTGAACATCTATTTTGGCTAGAAGTTACAGGTTTTTTGTTGATGTCATGATTATCAGAGTCTTTTGAATCCAAAGGTGTTATGTCATTTTTCAAAGAGTTTATGGTCAGATTTTGATTGGTCTACTTTCCTTAGTGAAATCTCACCTAATCTATTGAACCATTGACCCACTTGATGTGGCTTGGGCTTAGTTGAAATGGCCGAATTTCTATAATTTGTTTGTAGATCAAAATCTTGTCAGGGGTTTATAGATTGCATGAGATAAATTAACTTTATTACAAAATTCTTGATGCATATATCTTAAATAATTACTTATAAATCATTTATCGTTGATGATTATTCAATATAGTCTTATGGGTTACTATGTCATAGATCTGAGTGCCATAGACACCACTTTACTTTTATCTTTTTGAATTGTTTTGTTTAGACTTACATTGTACTTGATATTGACAATCTGCATGTTTACACACTCCTCTTTCATATGAGACCAATGCCACTTATCGTGACCATATATGGGGTGAAAATACTAGACTTAGAATTTGTTCTAACTCAACTAGAAGTGATTTCCTAATGGCTATTACTTAACACCAAATGGATTATATCATCCATATAGACATGTCTTTCATACAAAACAGATTGAGCCCACTTGGACTAATATAATCCCTGATCTTAACATTTGGAGATTGGCCTGGAATGGTTTCCAAATTTGGGTTTTGTAAAAGCTAGATTATGGCATTGAAGACCACACATGGTTGTGAGGTATTGTCGCTGGTCAATCCCCAGGACCAGGTATATCTCTCTAAAACCATCCTTCCCATTACATAGTCATTGATGCGATCTCCTGTTATGGGTTAATGGCTAGTAAATTTTTTGTTTCCGCTACCTATTCTGAGGCCATAAAACCCAATAAAGGGGTCAATAACATTATTCACAGTTGGTACTTTATAAATCTTTACATCTCCTCAATGTACGATCTCTTGTACGAGATGGAACCACCTTTGTATATGATTTGAGCACTGATGCAGTCTGGGTTCCTTAGATTGTGCTATTGCTCCATTGTTGTCACAATATAGCTCAATTGTGTCAATGATGCTTGGAACGACCCCAAGTTCTGTAATGAACTTCTTGATCCATACAACCTCCTTTGCTGCACTCGATGCAGCAATATACTCAGCCTTTATTGTAGAATCGGCAACTATCTCTTACTTAGAACTCTTCCATCTTACAGCTCCGCTGTTAAGGCAAAACACAAAATCTTGATTGCAATTTGTAATCATCTTGATTAGTATGGAAGCTTGCATCAGTGTAACCATTTACCACCAACTCTTCCTTTCCCATGTAGACCAAGAAATGATCCTTAGTCCTTCTCAAGTACTTGAGGATGTTCTTCACTATTGTCTAATGAGCACTTGGATGGAAATCCAGTTGGAGTGAACCACAACTCGTTTATTTCATATCTTAGGGTTCCTACTCATAGACATTGTAGTCCTAATAAATTACACAGTTCATCATGGTACCATGAGAAACCTTGGGTGAAGCTAGGGAGCCTTTAAAGAGTTTAAAAATTTTATAGCTAGCCATGTGGATGTTGTTTAGCTCGTCATCTAATAGAAGTTCACAACTGTCATGATTTCCATTGTCATGTATCCTCTGACTGTGAGAATTTCATGAAGGTCTAGCTTTAGATTCCACACCTCTTCGTTCAAATATGGTAACAATCTCATCTTCTTTGGGATTTATCCTCTACATGATGAGGGCTAAATCTTCCTCTAACATGTTGTAGCATGTGTAAAACTTGAAGTTTTTGAATGTTTCTGTGACCGTTTCTACAAGTGATAAATTCTATGTTGATGTGGGCAAACGAGATGTCTGGATGGGTACACAACATTGTGTACATGATTGATCCAATTTTTGAGCCATATGAAATCAAAATCATGTGTTCCCTTTCTTCACAAGAACTAGGACATTGATTCTTAGAGATGGTCACTCCATGAAACATTGACAAGTTTCCTCTCTTTGAGTTTTCTATGTTGAACTGCTTCAACACTTTGTCAATGTATGTGCTCTGACTTAGTTTAAGAATCCTTCTAGATCTATCTATATAGAACTTTATCCCCAAGATGTAGGATGCTTCTCCCAACTATTTCATAGAAGATCTATTTTCAAGCCATGTATTTACCTTTTGTAAAGTAGGAATGTCATTCCCCATCAATAGTATGTCATCTAATACAACATGAGGAATGTCACTATGCTCCCACTCACCTTCTTATAGATACAAGGTTCATCTTCATTTTGAATAAAGCCAAAACCTATGAGTATCTCATCAAAATAAAGATTCCAACTCTGGGATGCTTCCTTCTATCCATAGACAGACCTTTGTATCTTATAGACTTTATTTGCATCCTTTGGAGTTATATAACCCTTAGGTTGTGTAATGTATACATCCTCAAGAAGATTCCCACTAAGGAATGTGGTTTTAACATCAATCTGCCAAATCTCATTGTAAGGCCCCCAAACTTTCTTAATGAGTTGAATAAGATTAATTACCATAGTTGAATGCTTAAAACCCTGATATAACCTTTTGATATGCTTTTAAATCATAATAAAATCTTAAGTTTCAAATATGGTCCAATTTAGACATTGTTTGAGCAAGTTATGCAATTTTATGTACATTTTGGACTTTTGTGCAATTTACCCAATCGAGAGGTTTTCTTTGCAATTTATCACTTGCATTATGTTCCTTGGATATTATATCATCATTATTGAGCTTGTTGAGACATGGGGCGCCTATTTAAACCTTGGTTTGAAGGTGTTTTCTCCTAGGGTATTTTAGGGTTTACCCCTTCATGGATGAGCTACCTTTAGTAGCTATCAACTAATGAATTATTTGATTGGCTGAGAAATTTGACAAAGGAAAGCTAAGCATGTCTATATGGATGGTGGGGGAGATTCTTGTGTGTGTGCTTGTATGTTCTTAATAGTTTAAGGCCATAGACACATGGGGAAGCTACTTTTACACCTCATGCTTGCTTCCATCCTTATCCATGGGCTATATTTACCTCTTCCTTGCCCAAGTATGAAACTTTGCTTGCTTTCTCTTTCCTATAACCTGGATCAACGAATATACTATGTTTTTCTACAGAACCAAGTGCTCTAGGGTAGAAGACAACCTCTTTTTGGAGAAGAAGGTCTCCTAGAGCTCCATTTAGACCTACCTAGGGTTTCCAAGGTCATCTTCCAGGGATTTCGACCAAGGCAAGTTATTTTCTTCCTTCCTTCTCCATTTATATTTCTCTTCTCCTTCCTTATACCTTTCTCCATGTTGTAACCTTGTTGTTCCATGGTATAAATTGCTCTAAAGCTCTAAAACCCTATCTTTCTTGCTCCTTATGCTTAGGATTTGCTCATTTGATGAAGAAAGGTGCTAGATGGACGAGTTCATAGCTTATGCTTGGATTTTCTACCCTAAATGCTCAAGATTTATTCTGTGTGGGGTTTCATCTTCTCATTAGAGGAAAGTTTTATAACTTTCTCCACATTTATTGCTTACCATAAGCTTTCTAGCTCACATACTTGCTTGAAAATGATGATCCATGTATTAAAAAGCTACGCTTGACTTGGATTTCGATTTTTTTAATGTTCCCTGTTCTGATTTTAGTTATATATGAACCTTTGATCATATGTACATTGTTACTAAGGTATAATATGACTTGGATCATATTGGTTTGACAACCTATGGTGCTAAGCACCTATCAACCAATGGTCGATTTTAGGGTTTAAAGTTGATTTCTTCTATAAACCCATTACCCGATGATGGTACCATTGCAACAAACCTATAGTGTTATCTTCATGACAACTGATGGTTGGGATCAAAGGTGTCAGATGATGGTGACAACCTATGTTCACCCTATTAGGTCAGGTTTTGGATCAATTAGAAGTTTAATGATCAACCATTACGCACCTACTGATGTTATCAATCAATGATGACATTATCTTAATATTTGATGTTGATTAATGAATATAGTGCTAATCTAACAACCTATGGTGACTTAGTGGTCACTAATTATAGTGTATCAGGTCTCCACAACTTATGGTGAGTTAATCATAAAGTTGTAGCATCAATTAAGCCTTAGACCAATGGTTTCTTGGGTCACTTGATGCAATGGTCGGACCTATACTGTAATTGATGGTTTTAACATATGAACTTGACTCAATGTTCAAGATCTAATGTTTATTCCTCAAATAAAGTGTAATGATGGATAATTTAATATGTTGGTCCTAATAATGTGATTTATATGGTTTCCTTTAGATGATCAACTTAAGGAGATTACTTGTTGACAATGGATGGCTTGTTTTAAATGAACAGTCGATTGTGGGTTTTACCCTACTCAAGGGATGTCTAGGGTTAAATGGTGACTCTTTCTAAAGAAAAATCAAGGACTTCATAGGTGGTTTATACACGGTGTTTTCTTATGTAAACAACCAATGGTCTTACATTTTAAACATCCTATGGTTCTGGGTGACATTGTGGTATGATGATATGGGTTGAATGATGATGGAACACATGGAGGGTTACCCTTAATAAGGTAGTCTTACCTATTCACTCGTATGAATAGAAGGGATGATAATCATATTGTGTTGATATGTAAGCCTAATGAGGTATATCTTGTTATACCTAGCTTTAATATAACTAAATGATGGTAATTGGGTATTGAATAGTCCTTGAATGACTAATACAATCATGGAGTACTCTCTTATTATTGTTGAAACCTTAGTATGCTATAACCCGATGGTTACACCTTGATTTATATGTGAGTTCATACTTGAGAATAGTATGGAATGTGATGGTGATGCTTCACCTTATGCATCCATGATCCAATAGGGATGTCGTGAGTTAGGGTTTGGGTATAAGTGCTGATTAGTAACATTGATATAATTTATCATGTTGAACCTAACTCTAATGCAAATAGATAAATATGAGTATTCATGTTTAACATTATTATATGATGGAATGATGGTGGAATAACCTCCTTAACATGATCATAACCTTAATGTGTTAATTGGTGGTTATCTTAGCCACATGGTTGATACTTTCTTATACTAAACATGTACATTATGAATATGATGAGTGTTAATCATATCTAGATTCCTTGCATGTTGATGTAATAAAGGAATGTTCTTAATGTTAATATAGCCCTGCTATGATTGTTTGTGAATATCTCCTAGCTCATTAATGCAATATTGTGCTGATCTGGTGTATTATATGTAAGTGTTGTTGTTGAGCCTTGTTACAAGGCATGCAAAGATAATGATGATCTTACAGGGAACAATATGATGGTCTTAATGACCTTTGGGCATGGTTGAGACCTGAATGAGGTGTAATCCTCTTATATTGATAAGGGATGATACCCTGTGATATTGTGAAAAGGATTTATATCTTGTGATAGTATGATGACTAATGTGGTCTCATGAATGGCAAGTGAATAGTACCATGTGATGATGAGATGAGAAATTATGTTTCACACATTTTATATCTTTTTAAAGTGGTGATATTTATATGCTTTCTAGAAGCGAATTAGGGTTTGTATGTCCACTTGTTTGATGCAGCCTTAACTCACCCAATTAACATAATTAATCAAGTGCAACTCTAATCATGTAGTGCCCTGTGCCGTAGAACCATCTTCAGTGTCAGAACTTACTGGATGTTGAAACGAGTATTCTTAAGGGAAACTCAGAGCGCATACTATTGAGTATGTGGGGGTGGCAGGTTGAGGATATATCCTTGTCATCCACAATGCAGATTGTGGAGGTTGGCTATGGTCATGCCTCATACATCTGATGTGATTGAGAACGGCTATGGTCATGTCTCGGTGATTATAACATGATGTAATTAGAGGACAACTGCGGTTATACCTCAATGATTGGGTTTGTATACCCTGGTTTCTAGTGTCGTGACCTGTACCAAGGGTGGACTAGTGGTTAGAAGCTTGACTATATGTTGTTGTGGAGGCATCTTTGACTAATATGTCACTTCCTTTTTACTCGTACTGACCGAGGGGAAGAGATCTTAGGATACTGGCACTCCTAGATCTTGTACGGAACTAAATAATCCTTCGTAGGGGCCAGTTGGACTTTGAATGGTACGATTCAAATTTCCCAGGGTGTAATAAAAGATGTAATACATTTGTTAGCATATTTTTTTAGGGTTATACACAACTTTGATAACCCTTGTTTGTTTTCTTTACATAAAGATGATGCTTAGTGAAATTAAGAGATAGTAATTATACTTATGTTGTGGATATGCATAAGATTGTAAATGTGTACATACAGTAGTCATGCTTATGCTGATATATATACTGCTACTGCTAATTATAATTAGGATGCTAGCTATATCATGTTGTCAGTTATGTTTAGCATGCTAGCCATGTCTTTATAATTAGAAATGCCTATACTGCTAATCATGCTTATGCAAATAACTGTGCTTATGTTGATAGCTCTTCTTATGATATTGATCTGTTCAAATTGTTAGACATGCTAATGTTGTTAGATATGCTTATGATGCTAGACTTATTCATGTTAATAGAGATAATATGCTACTAGACTAGCTTATGATAGTTATGCATATGCTATTGAATCTCTTATACGGTCAATAAGGAAAATGATGATAGTTAGCTTGATGATGATAATTGTTATAAACTCATTTATGTATTTTGTTAATCATCAGTGTTGCTGAGCCTATTTTTTGTATATGATTAAACTTCTTAAACTATCTCATTACCTAAAATGTTGTAATCAATAAGCATTTTTGGAGGTTATATCTCTTGCTGGGATATGGGTGTCACCCTTGTGGTTCACCACATTTTTTTGGGTAATCAGAAATGACAAAAACAAGCATGTGGCAGCAAAGAGGAGATATAGTAATGAATCTTTGGAAAAGTTGATTAGATGTCTAGTGTGTCCTAGAGTTGTCCATGTACTCTCAGGTCCGGGCGAGAAAAGTTTGTATATGGTGTTTCAAACGAATCAGACTTTTATTAGCATATTAATGCTTGTTTATGTGGCATATATGAATATTGTTCTCCTGTGTATATATGTTGTGGCTAAGGTGATAGAACAATTTGTATCAAATTCTTGGCATAGTGTGGATATAAGAAAGATGTTGGGATCTTATGCAAATGTTTCTGAGCGGGTGCTGACATTGAAATCGGGTTTAATTTACCCATATTTTTTGGTATGTGGTTAATTGGTGATTGATTGTGTTTTATGTTTTGATTAATCTCGTTTAGTGTAACAGGTTCTCACAAGTTGGTATCAGAGCATTAGGTTCACTGAGTCTCCAGGGACACTAGGACTTAGGACTAGGATGATGTCTAAGTTAGGAAAATGACATAAAAATATGGTGCATACTGCCTAATCTCAGTATTTGGGTGCCCTGGCTAGGTATTCAATTATTGAAGAAAAAGTAAGTATGGAACTCTTAGATTGTTATCTTTCTGATTACTCTGATCAAGTAGTCATTTTGAGACAATCTAAAGAGCATAATGAATAAGAAATCATGGTATGAATATCTCATTCCTACCTTAAAGAAGATGAGAATTGCATCATAATCTATTAAAACTTGAATGTTTGGTAACTATAAGAGAAAGATATAACACCATGAAATCTAAATCCGAATACAAATTAGAAAAAGAGGAGTTCTTAAAAATGTGGTTCAAGAATATAATAAAGTAAAAGATAGATAAGTCTATGCTTATAAAGTGAATCAAGGTATGAAATCCACATAAGATGGAAAGAACTCCTATAACAAGTAGAAAATGAGAAGATAAATGGGAACAATGACAAAGTAATAAGGTAGAACCTAAGTTAATCTCAGACCAACCTATGTGTGTAAGAAAGTGTTAATGTAAAATTAGCATAGCATGTGAAAGAAATCAAGGCAGATGATCCATGTTTAATGAAGAAAATGTGGAATATGATGATTTACTTATTGATAAGTGGTTGAAAAACATAATAAAATAAGAGAACATACCCAAGTGTGATAAATAGTCATCAAGGAAGGAGTAATGAGATATGTTAATCATGATGATTCCTATGCTAATGGCAAGGAACCCAAAATGAAAAGGGTAAAATGATACATAAGAAGTTGCGACTCACATAATGAAAATAGAATTGGTTACCCTTTTACTAGTGACCCTTGCACAATATTTCTATGGTATGGGAAATGTGTTTCCCTTTGTGTCTTTCCTTTCTAGGGAACAGCTTTCAAGTGGATCATTGCCACTTGGTACGTGTGGATTCACTGCAAACATGAGGGTGGATAGCTTATTATAACATAAGGTTGCTTGGACTATGGTTCCAAGATCATAAAATTTGTGATGAGTTTGCGTTTGAGCCTTCCAATAAATAGGAAGATTCCTCTTATATTTCTTGATATTTTTTATGTTGGTAAAATATATGAGATAAGGATGTTAGTTCCTTATAGTACATGAGGTAAATACCAAGGTAATGAATCATAGTATCCAAGATGTATCAACAGTATGGGAAATATGTGAAGGTTGGAGATGTTTATTACATGAACATTCCAAGTATTCCTCTCCTGTAGAGAGAGAGAGAGAGAGAGTTGATGATGACCCTCTAAATGTTGTTTGTAAGGAAAAACAAAAGTGATTCTATAATGTTGTGTATGGTTCAGTGATAGCTGGGCAAGACCACTATCAAGGATAGATGGTTTGTTAGTCAATAGATATGTGATACTGTGTTCCTTTCAGATAAACCTATGATCAAATATTAATGCATAAGAGTTAGACTGGATGACATAATTCACATGACCATGATGAGTTTAGATTTATGTCATTTAGACTAACCAATGTACAAATAGAATTTATGAATAGGAGGAACAAAGTGTTCCAGTCATGTCATACAAGTTATATCAAGCTTTGAATGATGACATGTCAAAGTATTTGAAATATGGTCAAAATATGATCAATATTTCTTCAAAAACCTTAGGGTTTCCGAAGCAACAATAGCTATGAGACAAGTTGAACAAGAGTGAGATGGGGTTGATTAAATGTCTTTATGGGATTATGATATGTCTTCTAATTAGGTTGTGTAAATCCTAGTAAGGTGAAGATAGTGTTGTTGTTTCACCCCTAACAAGGTTGAATAGGAATGATGTTTCCTTGTATGGAATGATAGGTGCCAGCGTCAACATTTCTTTTAATACTGAAAAAGAACTGACAAGTGTTCCGGTGTTAGTGTATCTAGAGAATAAAAAAGGTATGGATACATCGCGTTTTTTTATGCTTCAAGGAATGGTATGGGACACATGGCAAGATTGGTAAAAAGCTAGCAAGTATGACTTTTGAGTAATGTGTTGATACAATAGATATAATTTTTGGATGATAGCTAGAATTTAAAGTTGAACATTTCTACTAGAGTTGTACAGTTCACACAACAAGTTTCTACATTCCATATTGAGAATGTCTATTTTGGTGGATGTTTTTGTGCTGACCCAAGATGAGATATGTATGAATGATGTGACATCACCGTGATATGTAAGTTACCATGTGAAGGTAATAGGATGAGGTGCAAAGGAAGTACCCATATTTGTTTACCTTGGATTTCGGGGGCAAAATCCCTATTAGGGGTTTATAGTTGTAAGGCCCCTAAACTTGATTAATGAGTTGAATAAGCTTAATTACCATATTTTTATGCTTATAACACTAATCTAACCTTGTTATATGCTTTGAAATCATAATAAGATCTTAAGTTTCAAATTTGGTCCAATTTGGACAATGTTTGAGCAAGTTATGCAATTTTATGTACATTTTGGACTTTTCTACAATTTACCCAATTGAGAGATTTTCTTTACAATTTATCACTTGCATTATGTTCCTTGGATATTCTATCATAATTCTTGAGCTTTTTGAGACATGGGGATCCTATTTAAACCTTGTTTTGAAGGTGTTTTCTCCAAGGGTATTTTAGGATTTACCCCTCCATGGATTAGCTACCTTTAGGAGCTATCAACTAATGAATTGTTTGATTGGCTGGGAAATTCGACAAAGGAAATATAAGTAGGTCTATATGGACGGTGGGAGAGCTTCTTGTGTGTGTGTTTGTATATTGTTAATAGTTTAAGGCTATAGACACATGGGAAGCTACTTTTACACCTCATGCTTGCTTCCATCCTTATCCATGGGCTATATTTACCTCCTCCTTGCCCAAGTATGAAACTTTACTTTCTTTCTCTTTCCTATAACATGGAGAAACGACTCCACTATTTTTCTGCAGACAAGTGCTCTAAGGTAGAAGACAACCTCTTTTTGGAGAAGAAGGTCTCCTAGAGCTCCATTTAGCCCTATCTAGGGTTTCCAAGATCATCTTCTAGGGATTTTAACCAAGGAAAGTTATTTTCTTCCTTCCTTCTCCATTTATCTTTCTCTTCTCCTTCCTTAGACCTTTCTTCAGGTTGGAACCTTGTTGTTCCATGGTAGAAATTTCTCTAAAGCTCTAAAACCCTACCTTTCTTCCTCCTTATACTTAGGGTTTGCTCATTTGATGAAGAAAGGTGCTAGATGGATGAGTTCATAGATTATTATTGGATTTTCTACCCTACCTGCTCAAGATTTATTCTGTTTGGGGTTTCATCTTCTCATTAGAGGCAAGTTTTATAATTTTCTCCACTTTATTGCTTACCATAAGCTTTCTAGCTCACGTTCTTGCTTGAAAATGATGATCTACGCATTAAAAAGCTATGCTTGACTTGGATTTCAATTTTTATAATGTTCCCTATTCTGATTTCAGTTATATATGAACCTGTGATCATGTGTACATTATTATTAAGGTATAATATGACTTGGATCAGGTTGGTTTGACAACCTATGGTGCTGAGCACCTATCAACCAATGGTCAATTTTAGAGTTTAAAGCTGATTTCTTCTATAAACCCATGACCTGATGATGATACCATTGCAACAACCCTATGGTGTTGTCTTCATGACAATTGATGGTTGGGATCAAAGGTGTCAGATGATGGTGACAATCTATGGTAACCCCTTAGGTCAGGTTTTGGATCAATTAGAAGTTTAATGATCAACCATTACGTACCTATTGATGTTATAAATCAATGATGGCATTAGCTTAATATTTGATGCTGATTAATGAATATAGTGCTAATCTAATAACCTATGGTGACTTAATGGTCACTAATGATAGTGGATCAGGTCTCCACAAACTATGATGAGTTAATCATATAGTTGTAGCATCAATTAAGCCTTAGACCAATGGTTTCTTAGGCCGCTTGATGCAATGGTTGGACCTATACTGTAATTGATGGTTTTAACATATGAACTTGACCCAATGGTCAAGATGTAATTTTTATTCCTCCAATAAAGTGTAATGATGGATAATGTAATATGTTGGTCCTAATAATGTGATTTAGATGGTTTCCTTTATATGATCAACTTAGGAGCTTACTCACTAGTAAAAATTTGGCCATTATTGAAGAACATTTATGAGGAACCAAAAATCGTGAATAATGATGTCCATTTGTGAGGACCCACCCTTCGAATATGGGAATAAATCTCTCAACCGTGATATTAATACCATTAGGCATTTTATATGGGCACTAATCCCTCACAAATACATTATTCACTAATCACCCCATGAAAAATGCCATGCCAAATATTTCCCTCCATCTCATAATCCTTCCCTCCATTCTAAAATATATGATTAGTCAATAAAAATAAAAAACAGAAATCACCCACTCCGGCTGCGCGCGCCCTGTTTGTGGTGAAGTCTGCCTCCTTTCCCCCCAGTTCCACCGCAACTGCCCGCTAAACCCTCCCCCTCCCGATTCTATCATCCGCTACTCGGCGCTCCTCTACACTCCTTCACACTGAGGAAATGCCTCGACATTGAGGTTCTTCTCTCCTTACCTCCATTGACGGTTTTTGCCCTCCGCATTGGTTCATCCTTGCCACCAATTGCCCTGCTCGACCATTGCTCATTGCTGCTACGCAGTCGCCCTGTTCGTTTCTTCGGCCATTGCTCATTGCTGCTACCATGAAAGCTGCTTGGATCGCTAGCATCCTCTTTAGGTTTGTCTATTTATCTCTTTTTCTCATTAGGGAGAGCACTAGCCCCCACTTCGATCGAATGCAACATGAGGGCAACGAAGAACAGAGTTCTCTTATACGTAGCTGAATAGATACCTAAATCAATCTACTTCGTAGATCCTGACATAACTAAGCAGTAGACAAAAGATACCCAACAACCAACATCCCCAAAATAGAACATGAACTTATGGTATGTATTTGACAGAAACGAATGAAGATCCTAAGTCTTCTAGGAACTACATACACAACATTTTAAATAAATCCAGTCCTGTATATTTTATGGATCCTCATGGATTAGTCAGTTAGTACATTTTTCTTGATCATGGATGCAATAATGTTTGAATCACTCAACAAAAACTTTAAATGACTTTTAAGTATCCTGTAAAATTCAATTGCCCATATGTAGTGCCCTTGTAGTAGAACTTTGTCTTGTAAAAAATATACACCAACTAATTCACTCTTCTTCTTCGTCTATGCAACACAATGAAGAAACCACTACTTGCATCAATCTTGTCGTTAAGAATGTAGATGATTGTAGAATGTTGAACCCCACCACTTTCTCATATTTTATTGATATTTTCCCTTCTATTTGTTGACTATTATGATACTACCATGCTTCACTTCATGTCTAAAATCTCTATTTTTTGTAGCAAAATATATTTTGGTAAGTGTGCCTAGAACACTCTTTGCAAGACCAACACCATCTTTCTCAACCATGCCTTATTCTTCTAGGTTGTATATTTTTGTTTATACTAGTAGTTGCAATTTTTCATGGCAGTACATGGCAGTACTAGTACAAGGAGGAGAACAATAAACACTAGAAATAGTAGCAAACATATGTAAAGTTGGCCTATTAGCATTTGTGATGTCTGCCAACCCGCCTAGGCACTCACATTTCTAACTATGAAATGAGAAAATTTTCAAGCACTTATTTGTAGGTTCTACAACCCAGTGTAATGTTATATATTACATCTAACATATTAAACAACTAGAGTTTTTGATATAGACAGCCATCAATATGAGATTATGATGTTTTCTCATAGAGAATACCAAAATGTTGAAGCCTTCATAATGATATTTGCTCTGTCTTTGTGTTTATCTATGAGGTATTTTCTTTGTTTTAATGCAGCAACTTCTGTCCCGTGTTTTGGTGCAAGGTTTGTTGATTCCATACCCTTATTGGGTTCATGTTCTTGATCTAGTTTTCTGTATATGTGGAGGTTTCCCTTTGTTTGCCTCTCCCTCCCCCTTGTATGTATTCTCTATACTTAGTCCTTCTCTGTCTAGCCCTCCTTCTACCATACTTAATCCCAATCACACGAACGCAACTATCTTAGAAAAAAATGAATCATTCCTCATTTAAAAGGAAGACATATTCATTCATTTAGAAAAATCTAAGCATAAAAATATAGTTTTAGAAATTTAGGAAGAAGCTATTAGTTGTCGTGTATGCAAATACCTAGTATCAATACTCCATAAATATTTGTTCTGAATATCTTTGTTTGAAAACATAACATCTGGTAGCTAATTTCAGAATAGTCCTATGGAATCTTTTAGCTGCACCTAGGCTTGAGTTTAGAGAAATAGAGTTGATTCTGGCCAAAATTGTGATTTGACCAAAAAAAATTATTATATATGAAACAAAGACCTGTTCAGACAGGGGCCACTAGGCTAAAGTTAATTCTGGTGTCTATGCAGCTCCTGGTCTTTTCCATAGACTCTGGCCTCCACCACGGACTACAGTGGCGTGTCCTCCTGAGTGGCATACATCTCCCGCCTCTACAGATAGTCCACACGGACTACCTGAAACTCCTGTCATTCTAGAAGAACTGGCAGGAAGGAGACAACTCTCATGTTGGTGTACTAGCACCAACCTGCTCTCCCGAACTCAGTCTGATTTTCTATAGTTGTCTTTCCCTCATTGTGCCTTCCTAGTCGGGTAGCACTTGATCGAACACTCTCGATTACCAAAACCAAAGAGGACAACAACTTTGTAGAGCAACTGATATTCTGAGTTTTGTGTTCTGAGAAGACCCCAGTACCCCTCTATTTATAGGAGAGGGCAGGGTCAGGGTTCCCAGTCTGTTCGAGAGTAGAAGGATTCAAAATGTTCATGAATAGTTTGTACTATGGCAGACGAACCAATCATTTTATAACTGAAATGGTCATTTGGCAAGGTGAGCCGATCGGTTCACTAGTAAATTGGTCAGTTGGGAGTGTGAAATGGTCAGTTCACTAAGTGAACCGGTCGTTTCACTTCCCATACTTGCCCACAATTGGCTTTCTTTAATCATTTCCAATTAATGTAAATATTAATCCTTATTCTAATCAAATTGAACAAGTGAAATGTGAAAGTTTTCCTCCAACCAGCCAAATCACAATTTCCTTAGTTGGCAGGACTGTGAGCTACCCGATTCACCAAGTGAACTGGTCGGTTGGCTCACACCAGCCGATCGGCTCACAAGGATGAACTGGTCAGTTGCAGTCCTGACATTGCCAATACACTCTCCAATCGACCTGACACTCTAACCAGCTAGTTCAACACTTGAACTTGATAGTTCTGAGTCCATCCAGTCAATTGTATGTTTAATTGAGTACCTAAATACCTTTAGTCTCAATCTAAACATCATTCATGGAGAGTCTCCTCTTCCATGGGTATCCTATGTGTGTGACCATGCATGTTCCAATTTATGCTGGCAGTGAATGCTCATAACAACTTAAGACATCACAAGCAATGAGTGAAATCTAGTAACTCATCATTGCTACCCAAGTAACTCAGAAAGTTGGAGAACAACTTCAACCTACAATTTGTGATTAGTGTTACAGTGATCATATAGTTCCTTTGTCACTGACATCCAGATTGAACTCGAGGCATGGAATGTCATCCTCTTCAACATTTAATCCATGTTCCTTGACCTAGAGTAGACTTTCTGAGATGCATGTGAATTCACATATCATATATTGAATCACACGAGTATGGCCATACAATTCTCAGTCTCGTTTATCAAGGGGCCCTAGATATCATACTCCTTGTAGGAGGGACAAATCTCGTATCTATCACTCATAGTCAAGTCCCCATGTTTCAAAGTCATCCAATAATCAATGTTATAACAACCCATGTTTCAGGACTGTGTTTGATGAGTCAAAGTGTACCCAATCACATGTGATGAGTGTAGTGATTTTAGGTCTAAGTACAAAATCACCACCATCACTATGAGAGATGATTGTGACAACCATTCCATGGAATCCATGTATCACTCTCAAATTGGGTATGTCTGATATACTATTCTCTAACATATATCTGTATGCTTGACTTGATATCATATATCATGACTAATGAAACTCTGTCATCAGTCAACACACACTCTAGTCTTATGTATCACTGTTGTTTATTTTTCTTCCACAATAATATATGACTAGGGACATATCAAGAATGTATGTACTCTTATCATACATATGGCCTCATTATTCAGGTCCTCAACCTGAATTCATATGTCATCGAGTCACATCATTCTTTATACATCTATCATGTATGTGTCATCATCTCATGAGTGAGATAAACATCATAGATAGAATTACCTTTATTATCAAATTAGGTATCTAATGCCTCATCGCAATCATCATATGATTGGCTCTCTGGGCATACTATACCAACTTGTTGCGAACAACAAGTCAACTTAGTGTAGATAGGTATTGATCCAAGGGACGACATAAAATAAAAGTCGAAATCCAAATCCAATGGAAAGTACAAGAATTAAATACCAATTTGAGAGAGTTGTTAATATAAGAACAAAAATAAAAGTGCTGAAATAAAGTTTAATTAATCAAGAAATAAAGATCTGGGGTTTAGAAGATCACTACCAAAACCACGTTCCTATTCAACTAGTCAAATTCTAAACTCTAAGGATAGAATCAAGACCTTGTGGTTACATGTCCTTACAGAAAACTAACAAGGGTCGGACTTCCCGTGAACCTGTTGGTCCCGACGTTCATGGATATTTGCCCAACCGTCCAACATGCCATTATCCACGGTCATATCAAAAAATATGTGAATTTAAACTGGCGTTCAAACCCAAGGCTCAGGTGGTCGCGTCACCAAGGATTATAACAAGAATAAGATAAAAAAGATGAAAAGATGATAATCACAATTGAGGGACTATTATTTCATTCTTACAGAGATCCACGGTCATATCACTCCATAAGAATATATCAGATCATCCAAATAACCACACATAAACAGAGAGAAGACATTTGTTCGATGGAAGAATATAATTGATTATATTGAATAGAACCGGGCTAAGGGGATACTCACATGCCTCAGAGAGATTTATTCAGACATAATAAGACCAGAAGAAATGCAAACTAAAATAAGATCCAACATTATATAAGATGTGGTCTACAACGAAAAATTATATAAAATAGAATGAAGAATGAAATCCTTTTACAAGTGAAGAGTTCCTCCTTTTATATGAGGGGGAGGGGTTAGGATGCCCTCAAAAGAGAGGGAAAAAAGTGATGGAGATCAATTTTTGAATTTTTTAGATCTGGTCAAATCAAAAGTTGATTGTCTTTAATTATCTTGACTATGTAACTCTCTTTAATGTAGATTCTCGCAGCAGCGATTTCGAATATATTTATCTCCCGTCAAAAGCACAAAAGCAGTCAAAATAATAGAATTTTCTTTTAGAAAATTAAATTCCCTTTCCAATGAATATGTGTACACTCAATTTGGAGTTTAAATGCAAGAGTTATGTCACTTTTGGTGGCGGGTATATATGAATTTCAGGACTGCTGCAAATTGTATAATTTTCCTACAAAACCCAAGAAAATATAATTAAAACTCTAATTATAGAGAAAAATCTAAAATAACACAATTAATTATGAAACTAAGAGAATAAATAACAAAACAATCTTAAAAAATATCAAAAATATGTAATTAAAAGGGATAAATACACATTTATCAAAATACCCCGGACTTGAATCCTTGTTTGTCCTCAAACAAATAAAATCACAAATTATTTCAATTTATACTAACAATATGTCTATCCTCACCCTTGTAAAATCACTTTATTCCTTACCTCCAAATTTGGCCAAGCAACCCAATCTCCTAAAATCACAAAACACAAAATTCTATATTCGCTATTAAAAACAAATGTCATATCTTGGTTCTAAATCAAGATTTTATAGAAAAACATGCTTCATCTTACTTTTGTTTTGACACTTTCATTTTTATTAATGTATATTTTTTATGTGAGTTGTTTCACAAGAACAAGATGAAATTAGGGGGTGTGAAAATAAAGAAGGAAGTGATGGGTTTTTTTTTATCTCTCCTCTATTCGACTTGGGATTTAGATTTGTGGAATTGTGGCTACATTGGTCACAATTTTTTTATGTGCACTTTTGACATCTTTTGATGGTACGCCCCTTTGTGGGGTATGGAATTGTTTATGGTAAGCATGTCACCCCAGACTTGATTTTTGTCTGGTGGTGATTCTTTGCTTCTCTTTTTTTATAAAGAAAATAAGGGAGAAACAAAAGGTGTCCTTGTGCTTATAACTTCACACATTTATTTTTTCCTTTTTTTTAAAGTGTCATTACATCAGAAAGAACATTCATTTCAATCACATTGTACAAGATTTATATCAAGTTAATCAACAGTTTAAAAATAGAGAAAATTTGTGTTTGGTTTTTATTGATTTCATACGGCTTGCCAACTTTTCGAAGGAGTGATGCTATTTTGGGATCCTAGGTGACATGGTGGTTTCAGACATGGCAATTTGTAACAATTTTTGCAAAAGATTTACTAAAGTTAAAGGGGAACAATGATAAACATCTATTCATATTGGCCGAGGCCATTTTGCAACAAAAGAAATAAAAACATGGCTGACTAGATAATGGCCATGAACAAAGCAACTATATGCAAAACAAAAAAGAAGGTAGAAATAATGCAAGAATAAAAAAAAGATAAGGGGGTGGAACAAAAATATACCACCCACCTCCACTCCTGACTTAGATTTATTCTTGTCCCAAGCAAAATCAAAACCTGAGATGGAGGGAAGAGAAGAGTGAGGATTTCCAGGTGGCCCAGGTAGCTCAAAAAATGTCCTGCTGAAGGGGATTTTTATGAGGGTTGGGACCTTTATCTAAGGAGCTTCATAGTGTACTCTGACCAGTAATGCTAGTGGAGCATGACGAACTGAGTCGGGTGGAGGATCTGGTTCAGATTTTCCACCATCACGATGACCTGCATATGGGAGAATTGATGCTAATACAAAAGATTTAAAATCATTTACAAAAGTGTTTTGTTTCTCCTTAAAATTAATGTCATCAACATTGGGTTTGGTAAGTTTCATTGTTGATATAACATATGTCTCTAATGCTTTTGTACAAGGGTTCCCCAAGTATTTAGGAGGGATGATGATGTCTTCCTTGCAAACAACAGAATGGGGTGTGTGGGCTTCTTCCAATGGTGGTATCTCCCCTTCTAGATCAACCATGTGTGGGATGGAAATTGGCTGTGACGGCTTGGGAAGAATCATAAAGGGGGTTAGATGCTCATTATCCAAAATAGACTCAAAAGAAGGGTATTGGTCTATGGTATCATTCAGCTTTATGTTGATGATGGGAGGATTTGTTGGATCTTCATAATGACTCTCCTTCTTTGACATTTCATATTCAAGTAAAAGAGTCTCTAAAGGAAAGATAGGGATACCAACGTCCTCATCACACACAAAATATGGATCCATGGTTTGTACTATTTCTTTAGGATCTGACATATATGACACAAAATAAGGATCGCCGTCATCGTCGTCATCAAGAAGAACCATCTTGGGTTGCTCAAGCTCTATAGGGGGAGTTTGTGATTGATCCTCTAGTAAGGTGGCTAACATGGCTTGACTGGATTCAAGTTTTGCTTGTCCTTCTGCTGCCATCTTTTCTAGGGCCTTAAGTCTCTCTTCCAGTTCAAGATTAATTTGCATTTCACCATAGGATTTATACACCCCAAAATTTTGGTCATCCTCTCCACACTCCCCATAGTGTCCTTGGCCATAGTACTCCCCGGCAACGGTGCCAAATTGATGTGTGTCATTGTACACGCAACAATCACTAGGAAAAGTCCTAGAGTTTAACCTTCTAACCCAGTTGTCAACTTGTTGCAAACAACAAGTCAACTTAGTATAGATAGGTATCGATCCAAGGGATGACAGAAGAGAAAAGTTGAAATCCAAATCCGATGGCAAGTACAAGAATTATATCCCAATTTGAGAGAGTTGTTAATACTAAGAACAAAAATAAAAGTGCTAAAATAAAGTTTAACTAATCAAGAAATAAAGATCTGGGGTCCGAAAGATCACCACCAAAACCACGTTCCTATTCAACTAATCAAATTCTAAACTCCAAGGATCAAATCAGGACCTTGTGGTTACATGTCCTTACGGACAAACTCACAAGGGTCGGAGTTCTCGTGAACCCGTTGATCTCGGCGTTCACGGATCATTGCCCAACTGTCCAACATGTCATTATCCACGGTCATATCAAAAAGTATGTGAATTCAAGATGGCGTTCAAACCTAAGGCTCATGTGGTCGCGTCACCAAGGATTATAACAAGAATAAGATTAAACAGATAAAAAGATGATAATAGCAATTAAGGGACTATTGTTTCATTCTTACAGAGATCCACTGTCATATCACTCTATAAGAATATATCAGATCATCCAAATAACCTCACATAAACAGAGAGAAGACATTTGTTCGATGGAGGAATATATTGATTATATTGAATAGAATCGTGCTAAGGGGCTACTCCCATGCCCCAGAGAGATTTACTAAGACATAATAAGACCAGAAGAAATGCAAACTAAAATAAGATCCAACATTATATAAGATGTGGTCTACAACTAAAAATTAGATGAAATAGAATGAAGAATGGAATCCTTTTACAAGTGAAGAGTTCCTCCTTTTATAGGAGGGGGAGGGGGTAGGATGCCCTCAAAAGAGAGGGAGATCAATTTTTGAATTTTTTAGATCTGGTCAAATCAAAAGTTGATTGTCTTTAATTATCTTGACCATGTAACTCTCTTTAATGCAGATTCTCATAGCAGTGATTTCGAATATATTTATCTCCCGTCAAAAGCACAAAAGCAGTCCAAATAATAGGATTTTCTTTTAGGATATATAAGCACATATACATATCCAATCACCACATGTATAGTACATATCATATACATGTTATAACCACAATGAGAAAACATACAATATCAATAAAAGCAATGATTATGGCCATCCTATTGTAATTCCTTGGAGCCACAAGGAATTACGGTCATCTAAGGTCTACATCATATGCAACCTGTTGTTGATGAAGATCTTTGTGCTTGAACCATTCTGGGTGGATTGGCTCATCCTATGACACGATTGGCTTGCCTCCTGGTCGGTTGGTTGGTCGGTCCAGCCTCTAATGTCTGGACACCTCCAACAAGTGGTTGGGCCATCAGTCGGTCAGTCTGGCTCCTTCTTAGCAATCCTCCTTAGTCCTCCAGGCGGTCATCTCGTCTGGTGCTGAGCGTCTTCTTCTTCGATGTAATAGAAAATAAACTATCCTACTTTTGCATAATCTTTGGAAAACCTTGAGTTACATTCAAGTGGAGCAAAGGTAGAAGAGAAAGGATCTCGAGTTATCTTGAGTTACATGTGGAATAGAAGGTAGAGGCTCGGTATGCAAACTGAGATGAAAACAACCATAACCAACCAAGCACACATAGGGTCTATAGGCCATAATCATGCTACACATCCACCATCAAAACCGTTTTAGGGAAATGCGTATCAATTGCATATATACCATATCATATATGTATATTAGTTTGTGGTCGCATGTGGTATTTAGTCGGATATGCACATTAGTCATTTTAAATATTCACATCGTATGCAATAAATAAATGATGCTAAAACCAAAATCTAATCATATAGATTATCCCAAAACACAATATGTTGATGTGGCTCTAATACCACTGTTGGGTTTTATGGCCTCAGAGTAGGCAATAGAAACAAAAAATTTACTGTCCATTAATCCATAATAGGAGATCGCATCAACGACTATGTAATGGGAAGGATGGTTTTAGCAAGATATACATGGTCCTGGGGCTTGCACAGCGATAATACCTCACATCCATGTGTGGTCTTCAACACCATGTCTTGGACGGTATCTGAGCAGCTCCTGGTCTTCTCCATGGACTCTGGCCTCCACCACGGACAGCGGATGATGTGTCCTCCTGAGTGGCAAACATCTCTCGTCTCTATAGATAGTCCACACGGACCACCTGAAACTCCTACCATTCTAGAAAAACTGGCAAGAAGGAGATGACCCACATTTTGGTGTACTAGCACCAACCTGCTCTCCCGAACTCAAATAGTTTTTCTGTAGTTGTCTTTCCCTCGCTATGCCTCCCTAGTAGGGTAGCACTTGACTCGGGTTCTCTCGGTTACTATATACAGAGAGGACAACAACTTTGCAGAGCAACTAATGTTTTGAGTTGTGTGTTCTGAGAAGCCCCCAGTACCCCTCTATTTATAGTAGAGGGTAGGGTCAGGGTTCCCAATATGTTCGGGAGTAGAAGGATCCAAAATTTCCATAAATAGTTTGTATTATAGCAGGTGAACCAATAGTTTCATAACTAAAATGGTCATTTGGCAAGGTGAGTCGATCGGTTTACTAGTGAACTGGTCAGTTTGGAGTGTGAACCGGTTGTTTCACTAAGTGAACCGGTCGTTTCACTTCCCAGACTTGACTACAATTGACTTTCTTTAATCATTTCCAATTAATGCAAAGATTAATCCTTATTCCAATCGAATTGAACAAGTGAAACGTGAAAGTTTTCCTCCAACCAGGAAAATCCCAATTTCCTCGGTTGGCAGGACTATGAGCTGCCCGGTTCACCAAGTGAACCGATCGGTTGGCTCACACCAACCGATCGGCTCACACCAGGCGATCAGCTCACAAGGGTGAACTGGTCGGTTGGCAGTCCTGACATTGCCAATGCAGACTCCAATTGACCTGACACTCTAACCAGCTAGTTCAACACTTGAACTTGATAGTTTTGAGTCCAATCAGTCAATTGTATGTTTAATTGAGTACCTAAACACCTTTAGTCTCAATCTAAGCATCATTCATGGAAAATCTCCTCTTCCAGGGGTATCCAATGTGTGTGACCCTGTAGGTTCCAATTTACGTTGGCAGTGAATGTTCATAACAACTTATGACTTCACAAGCAATGAGTAGAATCTATTAACTCATCATTGTTACCCAAGTAACTCAGAAAGTTGAAGAACAACTTCAACCTATAATCTATGATTAGTGTTACAGTGATTGTATAGTTCCTTTGTCGCTAACATCCGGTTTGAACTCGAGGCATGGAATGTCACCCTCTTCAACATTCAATCCATGTTCCTTGATCTAGAGCAAACTGTCTGAGATGCAAGTGAATTCACATATCATATATTGAATCACATGAGTATGACCATATAATTCTCAGTCTGTCTTATCAAGGGGCCTTGGATATCTTACTCCTTGTAGGAGGGACAAATCCCATATCTATCACTCACAGTCAAGTCCCCATGTGTCAAAGTCACCCAATCATCACCCTTATAACAACCCATGTTTCAAAACTATGTTTGATGATGTCAAAGTGTACCCAACCACATGTGATGAGTGCAGTGATTTTAGGTCTAAGAACCACAATCACTACCATCACTATGAGAGACGATTGTGACTATCATTTCATGATATCCATGTATCACTCTCACAGTGGGCCTGTTCGATATACTATTCTCTAACATATATCTGTGTTCTTGACTTGATATCATATATCATGACTAATGAGACTCTGTCATCAGTTAACACACACTCTAGTCTTATGTAATACTGTTGGCTATTTTGCTTATACGGTAATATCTGACTAGGGGCATATCAAGAACGTATGTACTCTTATCATACATATGGTCTCATTGTTTAGGTCCTCAACCTAAAGACATACGCCATTGAGTCACTTCATTCTTTAGACATATATCATGTATGTGTCATCATCTCATGAGTGAGACAAACATAATATATGAAATTACCTTTATTATCTAATTGGGTATCTAATGCTTCATCGCAATCATTATATGATTGGCTCTATGGGCATACTATACTAACACCCTTGAAAAAGGAACTTTCATAACAGAAGCATGATGGTCATGTAAGATCACTTGGAATACGATTTGTGGGTGATTGGCTCTAAGTCCAAGTGGGAGTCTATTGGTATATATGCCCAGAGATCCAATCATGTGATGATTGTAATGGCATAACTTGTAAAAATGATTTGATTATTAATAAAAAGGCAAGCTTCTAATTTGTTTTATTTAATTCAGTTACGAGATAATGATGTAACATTATAATTGTTTAGAGAATAATATTACTCAATGACGTATATCTTCAAGTATGTGACTTGAAGAATGAGATCATACAGATTTTAAGAGTGCATACACATATTCTCATTTTGTTCTTGATCCCTTGTTATTGTGGAAGGTTAATAGACATCAATAACACATAAGATCAAAGTGTGAGTTGGTTGATGATAGAATCCCATTAGTCATGATATGACAATATCAAACCAAGCACACATATACATGTTAGAGAACAGTGTATCGGTCAAAGCCACTGTGAGACTGACACATGGAAGCCATCATCATGGAAGTCATAGTCAACTCACACAATGATGGTGGTGGTTGTGGTTCTTAGACCTAAAATCACTGCACTTATCATATCATTGGGTACGCTTTGACGTCATCAAACACAGTCCCAAACCATTGATTGTTATAAAGGTGATGATTGGGTGCCTTAGATAAATGGGGATAGACTATGAGTGATAGAAATGGGATTTGTCCCTCCGACAGGAGTTTGATGTTCTAGAACTCTTGATTAGCGAGATTGAAATATGCATGGTCGTTCACATGTGAGTCAATATGTGATATTGAGATTACATATATCTCAGATAGTATGTTCTTGGTTCAAGGAACAAGATTGAATGATGAAGAGGATGACTACTCCATGCCTCGAGTTCAATCTAAACATCAGTGGCAAAGGAACTATACAAATACTGCAACACCATACACATATTGTAGGTTGAAGTTATTCTCCAACTTTCCATTTACTTGGACAACATTGATGTGCAACTAGGCACTACTCATTACTTGTGATGCCATAAGTTGTTATGGACATTCACTACCAATTTAATATGGGACCTATAGGGTCACACACATAGGTCTCGACCTAGAAGAGGAGTTTGATCTTGAATGACAAATGAATTAATTTCTAAAATGTTTAGGTAATTAATTCACACAACAAGTAGCCTGACTGCACTATCAAACGCCTGTTTCATGGCATGAGATGACCGTCTAGAGTGCCAAATGGTCGTCTCAAAGGTTAGATGGGTGTTTAGAGTGTCAGACTGATTTGAGTTAAAATTGGATATGGATTGAGCTGACTGGCCCGACCCAACTCAACTAACTAGATGGTCGTCTGGGTGAGAGAGACGACCATCTTGCATGGGCAAGATGGCTCAGTTTGGTTGAGAGAAGGTTCTCGATATTTCCAAGTTCATTTTGGTTTCCACATTACTTGTTGTGCAAGGAATTAATCTGTAATATTAATCAGAATTGAATTGCCAATTTTGTGTGTGGCTGGGAAAGCACCAGACGACCGAATGGACTAAGCCAGATGACACTCTGGCATGCCAGGCAATCGGTTCAACTACCCCATGTTGCAAAATTTGTGTTGCCTACTCTGTAGCCATATTTCCCTACATGTACATAATCTATATAACTAGAAAATAAGTGCAAGATCAGATGGGTAAAAGGATCATAATTTCAATCAGAGGTCTCATTAAGAATTTAGAGGGTCATTCTTGTTGGAATATTATGTCTCATTTGTTGGTATGTATGCCCTGATAGGATACATTAAGATTAATTTGATAAATATCAAAGGCAAGCTTCCAATTTATTCTGGTTTAGTCAGTTATGAGATAATGATAGAACAAAATGAATGTCTAGAGAATGAATGTACTCAATGATGTATGTCTTCAGGTTGAGGACTGTAATCAATGCTAAGAGTTTGTACATTTTTGTTTTGTCCCTAGTCAGTTGTCATTATGGAAGTTTGATAGACAACAATGACACAACAAGACTAGAGTGTGTGTTGGTTGATGACAGAGTCTCATTAGTCATAATATGTGATATCAAACCAAGCACATAGATACATGTTAGAGAATAGTGTATCGGACAGACCCACCATGAGAGTGACACGTGGAACCATGACATGGTAGTCATAGTCATCTCTCACAATGATGGTGGTGATTGTGATGCTTAGACCTAAAATCACTGCACTCATCACACGTCATTGGGTACACTTTGACGTCATCAAACGTGGTCCTAAAATTTGGATTTTTATAAAGGTGATGATTGGGTGACTTGGACACATGGGGTTTTGACTGTGAGTGATAGATATGGGATTTGTCCCTCCTGAGGGAGTATGATGTCCATGGCCACTTGATAAGTAAGATTGAGAAAGGCATGTGCATGCATGTGTGAGTCAATATGTGATATTGATGGCACACATATCTCAGATAGTCTGCTTTGGATCAAGAAACATGAATGAACGTGGAAAAGATGATAACTCTATGCCTTGAGTTCATTTAGGATATCAGAGACAAAGGAATTATATATTCATTGGAACACCAATCACAGATTGTAGGATTGAAAGTTGTTCTCCAACTTTCCTTTTCACTTGGGTAGCACTGATGTGTGAATAGGCACCGCTCTTTGCTTGTGATGTCATAAGATAGTTATGGACATTCACTGCCAACGTGAAATGAGACCTATAGGGTCACACACAAAGGATTAACTTGGAAGAGGAGTTTGTCCATGAATGATGTTTTGATTGATTACTAAAGGTGTTTAGGTACTCAATCAAACATTCAATCAATTGACTTGACTTAGAATCATCAAGTTCAAGTGTAGAACTAATTGATTTGAGTGTCAGATTGATTGAGAACTACATTGACTGTGTTCTGCACAATCTGGACCACCAATTGACTGTTTCATTGGGTGAACCGATCGGCTCAAGGTCAGTGAGATGACCAGTTCACTTGGTGAACTGATCGGTTTGACTGGACTAAACAAGCAAGGTTGGGTTGTCCCAATTTGTGAGAAAATTTTTCATTTCACTTGTACGATTTGAGTGGGACAAGAAGTAATCTTTTCATTAATTAGAAACAAACAATGAAAGTCAATTAGAGGCAAGTCTGGGAAGCGAACCAACCTATTCACAAAGTGAACTGACCGGCTCACACTCCCAACCGACCGGTTCATTTGTGAAATGACCGGTTCGGCTGCCACAGTGCAATCAGTTCATGGAAATTCCAGATCCTTCTACTCCCACTTTAGTCCTACATTGCCCGGGGCTGAGAACCCTGACCCTGACCCCTCCTATATATAGAGGGGTATTGGGGGATTCTCAGATAGGAAAACTTAGAACATTAGTTCCTCTACAAAGTTGTCCTCTCTGGTTGTGGAAACTGAGAGATCCCAAGCAAGTTCTACCCATTCAGGGAGGAACATCATGGGAAAGACAACTGCATGACAACAATTGGTTGTGCGAGAGTGTGTCAAAGATTAGGACACTGAAAGAATGGGACGAGTCCTTCAAGTATCCCATAGGACATGATGACTAAAGTTCTCGGTGGTCCATTTGGACTATCTATAGAGGCGGGAGGTTTCTACAGCTTAGGAGGATGACTGTCAACCACAGTTCGAGTCAACACTAGGACTGCACAGACGCCATTGAAGACTAGATGGTTGAAGACCGCACTAGGTATGAGGTATTGTCACTGAGAAAGCCTCAGGACCAGGTACACCTCGCTAAAACCATCCTTCCTATTTCATAGTCATTGATGAGATCTGTGGTTATAGTTTTGTGGTGAGAGATTTTTTTGTTTCCGTTGCCTTCTCCCTCACCTAAAACCCAATAGTGGTATTAGAGCCACGTCAACATACTATATTTTAGGATTAATCGATATGATCGGTTTTTGGTTTTACTGTCTTTTATTTATTTCATACAATGCAAATATTTAAAGGATTGATCTAAATATCCAATTAATGCCACATGATCCCAAACTAATATATACATATATGATATGGTATATATATGCAAACAATACGCATTTCTCAAAATGGTTTTGATGGTGGATGTGTACCGTGGTTATGGCCTATAAACCCCTATGTGTGTGCTTGGTTGGTTGTGGTTGTTTGCTCTCAATCTGTGCATAGATCCCTCTTCTTCTTTTCTTGATGTAACTCGAGATAACTCGAGCCTTCTCTTCTACCTTTGCTCCCCCCGAATGTAACTCGGGGTTTCCCAAAGCAATATGTAAAGTAGGATAGTTTATTTCCTGTTACGTCGAAGACTGGTGGGCGCCCAGACAAGCGGCTGGAGGTGCAAGAAGATCGGCTAGAGGTGCCAACTGATTGGCTGATGGACTAAGATGACCGACTGATGGTGTAGCCGGAGGCCTGATTAGGAGCTGACGACCTAACGAACCAACCATCTGGAGGAGCCAGACGATCGGTTGGAGACAACCAACCGACCAGCCAGGAGGTGAGCCGATAAGTCGGGTGATAAGTTGATCAAACTCGGAATGGCCTAAGCACACGATCTTCATCAACAATAGGTTGCATGTGATGTAGACCTAGATGACTGTAATTCCTTGGGCTCAATGAATTACAATAGGATGGCCATAATCATCGCTTTATCGTTATTGTATGTTTTCATTATGGGATATAGCATGTATATGATACGTACTATATATGTGGTGATTGGATACATATATGCAAATATAAGCATATTAAAACCCCTCAATGTAATATTAAGTCTTAGATGTCTTCCATAAGAAAAACACATGAAAAGCCTGATCAACATGTGTGGGCATCCCAAGGGTGGTGCGTTGTCTATCTCGTGGAAGTGTGATGGTAGTTGTGTGGGCCCGCCCAGTGGGGTGCACTTCTGTCATGTTGGCTTTTGGGTCGGGCTTAACTAAGTGATCTTAATGAGATTAAGCACCTAGAGGCATGGAGATGTTCATGGAAAAGAGTTGTGCATGTCATCTATCCAAGAGTTGCATATGATGCAATTGGTAAGTGTTACCTACCTTAATAATTGATTATGGATGCTGGCGTTGGCTGGGTAATAATTCAATTATTTTGGGTCTTGGCTCACTAGAAGGTTGTACGCTGCAATCTTTCGAATTAATGGTGAGGGCTATCAATTTGAAAAAAATAGTGGGAGCGATAATTAATTAAAGGGCTAATAATATTGTCAAAATATCCAAATCAATCAAATTAAGTCAAAAGAGTTTTGGACTAAAATTGCAAATTTCCTTTTTGTAGAACAAATAACTATCAACAATAATCACTTTTCATTGTGATCGGTCCTTGAGAAGGACAAGCTAAATGGGAACAACTTCCACGACTAGTTTAGGACGTTGAGAATTGTTCTCACTCAAGAGAGAAAGCTCTATGTCCTAGATACACCAGTGGCAGAGGAACCCGCTCCCACCGCACCAAAGGCAGAAAGGGATGCTTACAAGAAGCATACCGAAGATGCCATTGATGTGAAGTTCTTGATGTTGTGCTCAATGAACTATGAGTTGTAGAGACAACATGAGAGCATGGATGTCATTGAGATGGTTCGACATCTCAAGAACATGTATTAAGATCAAGCACGGCAAGAGAGATATGATGTCTCCATGGCATTGTTCAAGTGTGTCATGACAGAAGGAGACCCAATTGGTCCTCACACACTCAAGATGATTGGGTATGTGGAGAACCTGACAAGACTAGGATTCCCTCTGAGCCAAGAGTTGGCTACTTATGTGATACTACAATCATTGACAGAATCTTACAGTCAGTTTGTGATGAACTACAACATGAACAACTTTGACAAGTTGTTGATAAAGTTGTTGGGCATGTTGAGGACAGACGAGGCACAAATGAAGAAAGACAAACCCAAATGTGTGATGTTAATCCGTAGAAAGAAGGGTAAGTCTAAAGGCAAGGGCAAGGGCAAAACAAAGAAGGGTTTTGATGCTAGCCAGCAACCCAAGTCATCTTCAGCTCTCAAGGCCAAAGGAGGGGTGAACAAGGGAGGCAAATGTCACCATTGTCAAGAGTCAAGACATTGGAGGAGAAATTTCCCTCTCTATCTGGATGAAAAAAAGAAGAAGAAGGAGGGGATGGAAATATCCACCTCAGGTATCTTGAAATAAACTTGAAATGCTTCTTTATCTGAGGTATATGATACCAAGATATGGATCTGACATATGTGGTATGCAAGATCTAAAAAGAAGTGATGGTCTATATGAAAGGACCAAGAAGGAGCACTCATCATTGGAGCAAGTATTGCTGTCATAGATAGGAGTACTTTTCAGTTTATTTCAGCCCAAAGGGCATGGAATAGAGTTATGAACTGCTATTTCATTTTGCAAATAAATAGAAACACTTTATTTCTGCATATTTTAATGACAAGGATGTCTATCAATAAAGTTATGTTTTTATTCAAAGATATGATCTTTCGTGGCAATGCCTTTTTTATCTTGTGGTACTTGGTATGCATAAGATAAAATGATACCTAAAAGTTATTGATGACTCAAACAATTAATTAGCATTATCATGAGAAATTCATTTCTAGCTTCCATGTTGATGGATAGGCTAGACACTTTATGTTGTGACTCATTAAGAGATATGAATGTCTTGGGCATGATAATAAGTCAATCTTCACTAGATGTAGTGGGAGAATGACTATTCTATGAGGTATAATACATATTGATGTAAATACATGCCTATTGGAATAAATGATAATGCTTCAGATGGTGTTTATTGAAATACCAATATGAATATCTTGAACTGTTGAAGAATATCATAAATGAAGTACAAAATTGGTAAAAGTATTAACTTTTGTTGTGATCAATGAATGGGATACTTAAACCAAATGTTTGAGGACCTTGTGAGTAATTATGATAGTGTATCATAGAGAACTCATGATTAGGGTATTTGATGTCTAAATCAAAGAAGGAGTCCTACTCTAAATAGTTAGAGCATGATCAACAAATAACTAACCTTCTAGAATTCTTCTAAAAGAACATGCTTACACTAAATAAAGGAGATTAAGAATCACAAGTGTTGTGGGTTCTCAAATTCTCTATGTAACAGATACACCTCATATATCTAGGTGATGAATTGGTCATGTGATGAGCCAATGATCTAGATCATGTTGAGGGACCAGATTTTGAGTCATGGCTTGAGGCCACAAGATCCAAAAAGACTTCTATGTGAACCAATTAAAGTATGACCTTATGGTAGCACTTGATTGGGATAAAACCCATATGTGTGATTGGGTCTTAAGAGTTAAGACTGACATGGATGACATTTAGAGAAAGGATCATGCATGCTATTGGAACTTGTAAGACTATGAGATTTGACATATGGATATTAGAACCGCATTCCTGGTAGGAATAAGATAAGACTGTGTACGTGACACAACCTGAAGGGTTTTATGAATCCAATAATGCAAATGCAGTCTATAAGTTACAGGGGATTAATCAATATGATTGATTAAATACAAGAAACTCAGAACTGGAAGTCTTTACTTTGATTATATAGTCAAAAGGTTTAACTGATATATCAAAATAAAGAAGGGATCTGTGATTTAGTGGAAGCGTATTCACATTCCACATGATGATGAGGAATGAAATGTTCTAAAATAGAAACTAGTGTGGAAATACCTTCTTTAAGGGAAGACAGAGAAATGTCCTATGTGATAGGAATAGAGATCTATAGAGATAGTTCTCGAAAACCTCTTGACCTGGTAAAGACAGAGCATACTATCACAATCTGTACTAAAGGGTTTAGTATGCACAGATTAAGTGGGAGAAAACTTGTCCATGTTACATGGAGTTAGTATCTTAGATGTCAAGTGTCCCAAATTCTTACGAAGAATAGGAACACATAGATAGATATGGAACTATCATGTATGTGATCATCCCATTATCTTGTATGTATTGGACATGACAAGAAGATATGCATTCATCATGTTGTATGTATTGGATATGACAATATGATGTGCTCATCCTGTTAACTCATATGTATTAGACATGACGAGTGGATGTCTGTCTACTTCCAATGAGGGTCATTGGAATTCCATGAAGAACTTGTTTCGTACTTATGAAGTACTAGTTATATGGTAATATAAGGAAGAGTTGAGTGTTAAGAGTTACACTGATGCAAGCTTCCAAAATGACAGAAAATGATTCACAAAATATAAAATATAAAAGTGAATATGAGTTGATGAATGAAACAGTACAATTTAAAAGCCGTTTAATTCTAAAAGGGAATGTCGAGTATCCTTGTGTTATGAACAACAGAGGATACTGTATGGATCTAGAATTTCATAGAGATGAACTCACAGATATTCCAACCATTGATGACAAGTATAAATACTAAGTCAAACAATGAAGCTAAGTGTTAGGCAAGGAATATCAGATAGCATATAACGGCAACTCCATCTCATACAATATGTCATACGGTGAAGAGATGTGAAACATGCAATATACTGACTAAAGCAAAGTGTTGCTAACTCACTGCGTTAGCACTGGAGCAACAGAAACATGTGGGACATGTTTGGAGATCACTAGGAATATGATTCAAAGGTGATTAGCTCACAGTGCAAGTGGGAGTCTGTTGTTATGTATGCCCTGAGAGCCAAACATAAGATGATTGGATTGTGATACATTAAGATTGATTTGATAAATATCAAAGGCAAGCTTCCAATTTATTCTGGTTCAGTCAGTTATGAGATAATGATAGAACAAAATGAATGCCTAGAGAATGACAGTACTCAATGACGTATGTCTTCAGGTTGGGGACCTGAAGAATGAGATCATACAGATGCTAAGAGTTTGTACATTCTTGTTTTGTCCCTATTCGGATGTCATTATGGAAGGTTGATAGAAAACAATGACACATCAAGACTAGAGTGTGTGTTGATTGATGATAGAGTCTCATTAGTCATGATATGTGATATCAAACCAAGTACATAGATACATGTTAGAGAACAGTGTATCGAACAGACCCACCATGAGAGTGACACATGGAACCATAACATGATAGTCACAGTCATCTCTCACAATGATGGTGGTAATTGTGATTCTTAGATCTAAAATCAGTGCACTCATCACATGTCTTTGGGTACACTTTGACATCATCAAATGCGGTCCTGAAATATAGATTGTTATAAAGGTGATGATTGGGTGACTTTGACATATGGGATTTTGAGTATGAGTGATAAATATGGGATTTGTCCCTCCTGAGGGAGTATGATGTCCATGGCCACTTGATAAGCAAGACTGAGAAAGGCATGCGCATACACGTGTGAGTCAATATGTGATATTGATGGCACCCTTATCTCAGACAATTTGCTTTGAATCAAGGAACATGAAGGAATGTTGAAAGGATGATATCTCCATGCCTTGAGTTCATTCAAGATATCAGAGACAAAGGAATTATACATTCACTGGAACACCAATCACAGATTGTAGGATTGAAAGTTGTTCTCCAACTTTCCTTTTCACTTGGGTAGCATTGATGTGCGACTAGGCACCGCTCTTTGCTTGTGATGTCATAAGCTAGTTATGGACATTCACTGCCAACATGAAATGGAACCTATAGGGTCACACACAAAGGATTAACCTGGAAGAGGAGTTTATCCATGAATGATGTTTGAATTGATTACTAAAGGTGTTTAGGTACTCAATTAAATATTCAATCAATTGACTTGACTCAGAATCATCAAGTTCAAGTATTGAACTAATTGATTTGAGTGTCAGATTGATTGAGAACTGCATTGACTGTGTTCTGCACAATCTGGACCACCAACTGAATGTTTCACTGGGTGAACCAATCGGCTCAAGGTCAGTGAGATGACCAGTTCACTTGGTGAACTAATCGGTTCGACTGGACCAAACGAGCAAGGTTGGGTTGTCCCGATTTGTGAGAAAATTTTTCATTTCACTTGTACAATTTGAGTGGGACAAGAATTAATCTTTGCATTAATTAGAAACGAACAAGGAAAGTCAATTGGAGGAAAGTTTGGGAAGCGAACCAACTGGTTCACTAAGCGAACTGACCAGCTCACACTCCCAACCGACCAGTTCGTTTGTAAAATGATAAGTTCGGTTGCAGCAGTGCAATCACTTCATGGAAATTCTGGACCCTTCTACTCCCACTTTAGTCCTGCATTGTCCGGGGCTGAGAACCCTGACCCTGACCCCTCCTATGTATAGAGGGGTATTGGCGGCTTCTCATATAGCACAACTCAGAACACCAGTTGCTCTACAAAGTTGTCTTCTCTGTTTGTGGTAAGTGAGAGAGCCCAAGCAAGTTCTACCCGTCCAGGGAGGAACAATGAGGGAAAGACAACTACTGGACAACAACTGGTTGTAGTAGAGTGTGTCAGTGACTAGTACACTGACAAGAAGGGGACCAATCCTTCTAGTATCCTATAGGATAGGACAAATAAAGTTCTCGCTGGTCCGTGTGGACTATCTATAGAGGCGGGAGGTTTCTGCCGCTCAGGAGGAAGACTGTCGACCGCAGTTCGAGTCAAGACCAGGAGCTGCACATACACCATCAAAGACTAGGTGGTTGAAGACCGCACTAGTTATGAGGTATTGTCACTGAGAAAGCCTTAGGACCATGTACATCTCACTAAAACCATCAATCATATTTCATAGTCGTTGATGCGATCCGTGGTTATGGTTTTGTGGTGAGAGAATTTTTTTGTTTCTGCTACCTTCTCCCTCACCTAAAACCCAACATCATTACCCAACAAGACCATAATCTAATTAACCAAATATCAAATGCAAAAATGGTCTAGAAAACATTCATTCACTAAAACATAGAGTCAAATACAATGAAGTAAAGAACATGGTATGAGTATACTCCCCGTGCCTCGATCAAGGATATAATCAAATGAACAAGAAACAAACCTAGAATTTGAGATATGATATACTTTTCTATTTAGAGACCCCCTCATTTTATAGGGTAAAAGGAGGTGTGAAAAAACCCTAAAAACTATGATGGCAACGGATGGCCTGACTGAGTTTAGGGTGTAATTCGATCGAACTAGGTGCCAGTCGATCAACTGGTGATTTTGTTTCTTTGACCAAAGGTGAGTTTGACTGGAGTGATAAGATTTCTCAATTCATAGTTTGATTGGGTCTCGAATGTGAGTCAGTCAACTGGGATGTCGGTAGATTGTCTGGCTTTAATTGGTAGCTTTGATATGGTCATTTTGTCCTGAAGTGTTGATATTTACCAAATCCTAGTCTGACTTGGTCTTTGTTATGAGTTGTTCGACTAGGGATCCAATCGATTGATTGAGTTTTGGGAAGTTGAGATTCTATGCATGTGATTGATCGATTGAGTGAGTCAATCGATTGATTGGGAGGCTAAAAAGAAAATTGAATCCTCTGATTCTAGGACCTTTTGGGCTTTGGCGATATTGATATTTTATCCTATAAAACCCAAGAAAATCTAGTAAAAGCTCCAATTGACTTGAGAAAAACAAAACTAAGACATGAAATCCAAAAATAGAGAATAATACATGAATGCTCTTAAAGGGAGATCTAAAACATGCAAACAGAATGGATAAATATGAATTTATTAAATACCCCAAACTTCAACATTGCACGTCTTTGAGCAACACTGAATATGAACAATGCCAAATAATACTCTCATACAATCATACTCACTTGCTTAGACCTACTTGAATCCTTATCTCCTTGCATGGACAAGCGACCGTGATATCCTGGAATTATGAAATAGAATTTTCCAAATCCTACTTAAAATTGCTCATGACTTGCTTCCATTTCAAGACCCATAATAAAACATATTCCCTATCATTTTTGTCTTTTGTATTCCCATAAATTCTCACAAGTTCTGCACAAGAACAAGGTTCATGGTTGTGAAGGTTTGTGGTTATTTAGATTTCCTTGGGTATAAGAGAAGAGTGAAGGGAGGTATGGAAGGAGGTGGTCTCTCCTCTATTCGACTTAAGCCTTTTTATTTCTTTGTTGCGATTACATTGATTGCATTTTTTGGTATGCACTTTGGAATTTTTTTGTGGTGCTACGTCCCTATTAAATTTGTAAGGGGTATGGAAGGAGCAGTAGAGAGGGAAGTGGGTGCCACCCGAACTTGGAGTTTGACACATCTTGGATTTTTATTATTTTTGTGAATGGAGAGGTAAGAAAATGGCGGAAGAAGTGTAGAAAAAAGGCTAGACTTGTACAACTTGTGTTTTGGAATTCAATGTATTGGGAGTAGAGTGGCATCAATTCACTTATATCTATAACTTGCGGCAATTAAGAAATGTTACAAGTTATTCACAATTTTTTAAGTAGGGACAGATTGTGTTTGATTCCTATCTCACCAATAAGTGCCAATAGAGGTCATAGGGGACCAGATCATTTCTAGCAAGGGTAATTTTTTTGAAAATGTTGCAAGAAGAAGAGCTAGTTCAAGGCATGTCTTGATTAACATGCATAAATGGCCGACTAGATAAAAGCCAAAACTAAAGGAAGAATTATTTTTTTGAATTTTTAAATCTAAACCATAAAAAATAATAAAAATGCTAGAAGAAGAAGATAGAGTGAGTGGAATGGGTACATACCACCCACCTTCACCTCAAACTTAAAATTTTGTGCTTTGTGAGAAAAAAAAATTGAACGGAGGGAAGAATTTCTCAAAGATCACTAGGTGGTCCTGGTAGATAAAAAATGTCTAGCTGAAGAGGAACTTGACGAGGGTTGGAGATTTGAACAAAGGGGCTCCATGATACACCCAATGATTGGGTGGTTGTTGAAGCTATAAGAACAAGATAGAACCATAATATCAATGATTTAATTCTTGAATATTAGGGTTATCATATAAGATGTAAAATAGTCTTTTCATGTCTAATAAATAATAAATGAAGACCCAAAATTATGAGAATGCATCAATATCTCCAAAATATGTTTTATAATCCTTGTGATGTCAGATATGATGATATTTCAACATGAAATCATGTAATTTGCTTAATATGGGTAATCAAGGCTAATAACCCTAATTAATATGCAATAATTACAAAGATGCTTAAGAAACCCTTGAAATTGTAGGGTAAGCTTAAATATGTAACCGGAAGTTAATATGAAACTTTAATATCAGTTAGATGCATAAAATTTGTGTTATATGAAGATGACTCTTAATACATGGGTTGTAACCCTAATTTGAATAATGTATATAAACTAGAGTTAATATGTGCACAAAAAGGATATGGAACCTAATGTTCAAATAATGAGACATAATTTGGAAAATGGCATCAGTAATATAAGTCCAAGACAAGAATGCAAATGATAATGGAAATATCCTAATGAGTTAAGTAAACCCTAAAATGGACATATTAGGGTTAAGATGAGATGTTAAAATGATGTGCTTTTTACCTCACAGTCCCTCCATTAGGATCCACTTATCTTCCTTCATCAATGAAGGACGTATTGTTGATGAATGTAGATTGGGGACATGATAACACTCATCGGTTGTAATTGGGATTAACACTTCCCCAAAGACCTATCGTGGATCACCTTTTTCAAAGGAGAATGTGATTTCACATGAATCCACTATGTATAGCACTGGTAATGGTAGGTCAGGTGGAGGACCCAGTTTGGGCATCTCCTCATTGTCTAGATGTACATGTAGTAGACATGGTGCCGGTATGGGAGGAACTATTTTATCAGCCTAGTGCAACTTTGTATGTAGTTGTGTGTGCTCCTCATCTAACACCCAATAAACATGAAGGTTAATGTAGGCATTGTGGTCCTTTAAATGAAGGTTATTGGAGACATTTTTTATATTTTACCGTTGTTTAATTTAATAATATACATTATTATTTATATCTTTAAATACTATTTACAATAAACGGTTGTACATTATTTTTTTACGAACGAAAGTTGTGCATTATTCAGCTTAATTTATTTTTAGTTATAATAAATCAATATATATTATTTATTAATTATTGGAACTAATTTAGTAAATTAAATAAATACAATGTCGTTTTATTGTAACTTCCAACAATATGTATCATATCTTTTAATTCAATTAGTACTGTTATTTTCCTAATATATTTTATTTTATATGTGGATTATTTTCATTGTATTATTCATTTTACATTTTTAGATAAAATATTTTTTGGTTGGCCATATAAAATATTATATATTTTAAAGAAAATATTTATATATTTTATCTATAAATATTATATATTTGTATATATAAAATATTATATATTTGTATATGTTAATTTAATATTTTAACTATATTTTTTTTATAATATTGTATTTATTGGATTAGTTTAAAAAGTACTAGTTATAGTGTCATTTTATTGTTTGTTGTAATTTAGATAATATGTATCATGTCTTTAGCAGAGAAAGGAACCCATAAAATGTCTTTTGGACAAAAAAACTTTCGTCCCTTACCTCTCTCTCTCTCTAGGGCCGAGCTCCCCTCTCTCTAGTTCGGGGGCGACAAGGCTGCGTCATGGCTGGGGCGGGCCAGGATGGGTCGGGCTCCTCCGCCCCATCTGCTACGAATGTTCCCCCGGTCCCCAGTCGGTTAATGTGGGTGCTTCTTCCTCCTCCTTCACTCTGGATGAGTGGGCAAACTCGAAGATGGATGTAACGAAAGGAAGATCCTGGGTGGCGACCCTGGCCAAGCCGATGGTGGTACAACGGTGGTTCAAACCGTTGTTCATGCCTGAGGACCCCAGGGATCCCACTTTCAAGGAAGGAGACAACAGGCCGTGGCTGACCTTCTCAGAACTTGTGGTGAAAGCGATGGACGAGTTTCACCAATACTTGCTCATTGTCCGAATCCTAGGCAAGGAGGCAACCCTGCAACAACTTTATGGTTGGATGATTAGACCTTGGAGACCGAAAGGAGAACTTCAACTATCTCCGCTGGTGGGAGGGCTGTTTCTAGCTAGATTTGCCTCAGCAGAAGACATGGAAGTCGTAGTGGATCAGGGCCCATGGTTATTTGACGAACACTTGGTCCTTTCTCGGAGATGGACTCCCGAAGCCGATCTAAGATGTGCTTCCCTCTCATCTGCTCCTGTCTGGATTACTCTCCCAGAAGTCAGCCAACATTGGACTCGTAGAGACATCTCCATAATAGCTTGTGGAGTTGGTGAGCCCAAGGTGATCGACTTTATGTCGATGGGGAAATTTGCGGGTGAAACACACATATGCGTGGAGATGAAAGAGGATAGACCTCCCCAAAAAGAGGTTATGATCGAAATGCTAAATGGTAAAGCCTTGACGATAATGGTTCTTTATGAAGCCTTACCAGACATATGTGAAGACTGTCTGGTATTTGGTCACGCAACAGGCTGTTTTCCTGGAGAAAGGGAAACACAAGATGAACCTCCCTTGATTAGGGTTCATGTCTAGAGTAATACCCAAAAATCTAAAAGAAAAAGGAGTAGGGGAAAAAGCCATGGCCCACCAAAGAGCAACACATCCACTTCCCGCAGAACTTCTAGTGTTAGCACCTCAGCAGACCAGAACAAGGAAGCTGGTACAACACCAATAGTTATACCCAAGAAGGATCTAAGCAATGTTTCGGTTGCAAACTCTAAAAAAGGCAAGGCGAAAGCAATATCCGATGTTGAACAGGGCACCACAGTAATTGAAGAGGTAGAAATTCTGAGGGAGGAAGCAACAACATGCTTGGGTCACAGTGTTGACAATGTTGTGTCTATCCCAACTATAGGAAATGCCTTTAAGAAGGTAGTTGAAACACAGGCGAGCCCAGTAGTGAACCAGTTTGCATCCCTGGATCAAGATGATGACAGGGACACCCCTTTTGACGAGGAGGGAACTCGAAGCCGAAGTCCAAGACATACTAGAAGTGTTGCCAACAAAAGCAAGGGCCAACCCAAATCCAAGAGCGGAGGAGGGCCATCTAACACCAATAATTAGATGTCTATAATGGTGTGGAATGTCCGGGGAGCATCTCTACCAAGGACAAAGGAAATTTAGAAGGATTCTAATTGAGATTCAAGCAAAGGTTATCTGCTATTTTGAAACTAGAATTAAAAGAGCTACTGCTGAACGTGTGAACTCCTTGTTCCCAACACAATGTAGTATATCCAACCTCGATAAAGTAGATGGAGGAAGGATATTCATAGGGTGGAACCCTCATTTTGGCACATTGATCTTATCAGCTCTACAGATCAAATCATCACAGTGAGTTGCTTCAACCAAGGAGGTTTCTCTTGTATTCTCTCAACAGTATATGGGGAAAATCTGGAGTATGACTGGGATATATTATGGCATGTGTTCGAAGTCACTGCACAAGATGAAGTCCCATGGCTGGTGTTGGGCGACTTCAATAACACAAGATAGAATAGCGAGAAGTATGGAGGCAAGAGAGTACCAGATAGAACCCTTAATAAGTTCAACACTGCAATGGACATAGCGGGTCTACACCAAGTCAACATGATAGGCGACATTACCACTTGGTCCAAAAAACAATGACCACCTGGTTGCATCTCAAGCTATCTAGACAGAGGCTTCGTCAACAACATGTGGCTTGATGTGTTTCCCAATGTAGCAATCAGATTGGGAGCACATTACTTCAGCAACCACGCTTGGATGAAGGTATATATTAACCAATCTCCTAAACCTCCCTGCCCTTTCAGGTTCCTTAATGTTTGGAGCGAATGATATGGCTTCTACAACTTGGTCAAAGACTGCTGGTCTATCCACATAGTAGGAAATCCTCTCTACATAGTTCTCAAAAAACTCAAGCACACCAAAAAAGCACTCAAGCAATGGTCTAAAGAGAAGGTCAACCTGCCAAACCTTATACACGAAGCCAAGAGAAACTACAATGAAGCTGCCATGAATCTATGCCTTAATCCTATGGATGCTAGGTCTATTGAGGAGGAAGCCAAATGTGAAGATAGAATCAGAAAACTTGAGAAAGCGGAAGAGATTTTCTTATAGAAAAGAAGCAAACTGAAGTGGATAGATGACGGGGATTGTAACTCTAAAATATACCATACGGCCATCACGAAGAAAGAAATGAGGGACTCAATCTATGAACTCATCAACGATAAAGGTGAAATCATTGACAAAATTAAAGACTTGGCGGATACCGCAACTCTTTACTTCACCAACTTGTACAACAACAACCATACACAATCTTTTGAGGATAATGGGCTACCTACAAAGAAGATTACTCCTGATATGAACACCACGCTTAGCAAGGAAGCCTCTGAGGAGGAAGTTAAAAAAGCATTGTTCTCCATACACTAATCCAAAGCCCCATGGCCAAACGACTTTAATAGTCATTTCTTCCATAAGGTATGGCCAATAATTAAACAAGATATTTGCCTTGCTATTAACTGGTTTCTAGCTGGACGAGCTATGGTAAGAGCTATAAATCATGCATTTATTAAGCTGATCCCCAAGAACAATAATGCAAAGGAGATGTCAGACTTCAGGACGATAGCTTGTTGCTCAGTTTTATACAAAACCATATCCAAGATTCTGGCTAATAGGTTGAAAGAGGTACTACCCCACATTATCTCACCAAATCAGAATGCTTTCATCAAAGGAAGGAATATGTCAGACTGCTCTCTCTTGGCTATTGAATTTCTCAACGAATTCAATATGAAGAATACTAATGCAAAAGCTTGTATGAAGATTGACATCAGTAAGGCATACGATCATGTAAATTGGGAATACCTCTGGAGGGTGATGGATGTTGTGGGCTTTGGTCAGAAATGGATACACGTAGTCAAACAATGTGTGGAGACGTGCTCTTTTTCTATCCTCATCAATGGTTGTCCTAATGGCATGTTTAGATCCTCTAATGGCCTACAACAAGGAGACCCTCTGTCCCCACTCCTATTTACAATGGTGATGGAAGGTTTGACCAATAGGATTTATACAGCTGAAGACAAGGGCCTCATTAGAACCTTTAAAGTCAAAGGGACTAAAGTCATGACCCACATCATTTTTGCAGATGACGTCCTTCTTTTCTCAGCAAAGTAATAGTAGAAGACTCAAGGAATACAAACTCCTTCTCCTAAAGATTGGTAAACTCACGGGCCTCTATGTGAGCGCCATCAAATCTCAAGTATTTTTCTCCAAATCATGTGACAACAGAAGGCGTAGACTCAAGAAAGCTATAGGCATGCAAGAAGGTTCTCTACCTACCAGATATTTGGGCTTCCCTCTCATTGTAGGTCACATTACTTCCAAAGACTTTGGCGGTTTCCTTGATAGGTACAGAGGAAAAATTGAGAACTAGAGTGGGCTCTGAATCTCAATGACTGGTCGTCTTGTTCTCATCAAATCTGTGCTACAAAGTCTGCTTCATTTTTGGACTGCTATGGGCTCTATACCCAACCCTATATTGCACTCTCTCAAATCTCTTACTGCAGGCTTCCTATGGGTCAAGAAGTATCATGCCATAGCATAGGAAACCATTGCTAAGCCTTTCCTAGAAGGTGGATTGCAGATTAAGGATACGAAGGAGCTCATGCAGCATAGTAGTGCGAGCCGTGTCCTCAAATTTATCAGCTCACCGATGAACTACTGGACTATATGGATGAAAAAGAGATATGGTACCAATCTTGTTTGTGATAAGAGAAGTAAACCCTCCCGCACTCGGCATCTGATGTGTGCCCATGTGGAATCCAATCAACACCTGTTTAGTGTTGATTTGTTTGGTGTTTGGTCTTCTAACCAGTCACCAACGATCAACACAACTACAAGCTCCCCATCTGGGATGGGGATTTCAACAACCTTATGGGGCCACACTCATTACCCCAAGTGGAGTGTGTTTTGTTATAGAGCCATTCATAACAGACCCCGACTTTTGACATAATGGCTACTTGGGGTATCCCGTTAGATGAGACCTGCCATCTTTGCAAGAACGCAAATGAGACGAATACACACCTATTCTCCAGTTGCAGTTGGTCCAAGCAGGTCTGGAGCATCATGTGTCTCAGAAACGGCTGGGGGAAGAATAATCCCAATAACTTGTATGAAGTAATCAAGTGGGTTGATGACTATTTCAAAAATGAAAAATACTTGAAAAGCTACGCCTTTCTTTGCATTATGGGAGCTAGCAATTTTGTCTGGAATGAGAGGAACAAGAGAATTCATGAGAAGAAGGAGACCAGCCATAAAGTGTTCATCAACAAATTTACTAATGAACTCAAATGGCATATGAAGAATAGAAATGACATTTTGTATAGACTGAATGAAAACACACAAACTTACTTGGGTTTTCGTATGTAATCCCCATGTATAGTTTCTTTTGGACCCAGTACAAGGGTGCCTCGTCGTGTAGGGCTGAGCATCGGTCCAAAGACGGACCGGACCGGACCGGATCGGACCGTGGACCGGATTTCAACAAATATATGGACCGCAGACCGGACCGTTTTGAGGTAGGACCGGACCGGGACCGGACCGTTTTGTACTAGGACCGGACCGGACCGTTTGGATCGTAATCAGTCTTTTTTACATGTTTTACAACTTATTTAATTGTACAAAGTTGATAATCTTAGTCACTTCTAACAATTATATAACTTTAGTATCAAACATTTATACTAGTAGTGCTTATATATGTAATTTATTTGTAGTTATTATAAAATACACCTTCAAATATATATGAATTTTGTATAATAGTCAGTCTGCGGTCCGGACTGGACCGGACCGGATCGAAGACCGAACTCATCAAAATTCCCGGACCGCGGACCGGACCGAACTCAAAATGGACCGGACCGGACCAGACCGAATTGAGCAGTCTGGTCCGGTTTTGCGGTCTGGACCATTATTTGCTCACCCCTATCGTCGTGTACTGTATAGTTTGTCCAAACTATACCACCTTTTTGGTTTAATATATTTACCTTACTCCAAAAAAAATATGTATCATGTCTTTTATTTCAATTATGTGTTATAGTTTTCCTTATATGTATATATTGATTTTATACGTGTAATATCGTGACTGTAATATTTCTTTAAATGTTACATATTTTGTTTTATATAAATTATTATATATTTTGTATACATTGATATTAATTATTTAATTATATTTTTTTATTTCAATATATAAATCAATTTTTATACTATTCTTTATAATGTTAAATGTTATATATATATATATATTAATAACTGTTATATCTTATTACTCTTACTTCTTTTAAATTATTATAAAAGTATGTATTTTTATGACTATTTTAGTTATAAAAAACTAAATAAATATGATAAAAAAATCATAATGGTATCACAATTTAAAAAAATAATGAAATAAATAAAATAAAAAATGTGTCCCTGGGAACGCCATTGCTCCTGCGGGGCCAATGGGTCCCAGCTGAGGCTGCATTGTTTCATAAAATTAACAATGTGTCTCCCACATGGATGTAGTGATCCCAAGGGGAGCAGTGTGTCTTCTTTGCGGACACATTTACGCAAAAATGTATCATTTTAAAAATTAAGTTAGAGATTATTGTTATATTGACAAAATAAATTTGCAAACATATGCTTTAGTTTTTAAGCCAATTATTAACACAGTTTTGTGCTTTGCTCCACTCATTACTTGCTTCTGTTGTGTATACGTCTAGGGATGTCAATGGTGTTGTAAAAAATATTTGCGGATAACCACACCATATTTTACACCGTATAACCACACCAAGTGGTTATGGTACAAATACAATTTTAGATTTTTAAGACCGCTATAGTGTGGTGTGGTTATGATTTTGAAGAAAAAACTATAGATAAAAATCGCACCGCAAATAGTTCATGCTAATTATATATGAATTTATGTAGAATGATATCTTAAACACGTTATTTTTTTTATTCTCACATAGATAGCTAGATCTTTATTTTTAAAATAGAATTTAATGTATAGAGAAGAAGGAGTATATTTTTTACAATTACTATAGACATGGTTGTCTTCCTTGTAGAACTAAAAAGCATACACATGCACTTTATTTTTTGTCTATGTTTTTATTTCCATTTATTGTGTACAATTCATAAATTTTTGTATGATGCTACTATGGTCAACAGAAATTTGTTCATGTTGTAGTGTGGTGTGGTGTGGTGCGGTTAATCGTGATTTTTGACGGTATGGATATGATTTCTCATATTGAAAACTACAGTAGATATGGTGTGGATATGGTGATTGATATTTCTACATGATGTCGTTATGGTTTTACTATGATAACGAACACCTCAACCATTCGACTGCAAAATTATGAATCCAACAGCTAGCTCAGACATTCAATTCGACATGTCTCTCCATGTTCGTCGAAACCAAGGGCTTTGGACGGACCACGTCCTATACCATATTATACTTTACCATCGATCGGGGGACCATATTAAGTGTTAATGATATCGCCAATGGGAGGGCGTATGCCGCGTATTGATCTTCACATTTTCGCTGCCCATGATATTTAGGAAAATCATGCACAGCTCCAAAGTTGGACTCAGAAAGGGACCAATTTGGACCCTAGTGACCTGCTGCACGGGTGTGTAGATGTGTTGTTGTTGGCTGACGACGGGACATATTTGTTGTTGGTTGACAATGAGATAGGTTGTTGGTTGGAAAGAGAGAGAGTGGGAGAGAGGATTGGAGAGAGAGAGAGTGACTGCAAGGAGAGAGAAATCAAAAGAGATATATTTATTTTATTAATAACTTTTAAATCGTTATGTATTTTTTAATGAAATAAAGTTGTTAGATTCCTTATGAGAAATATATTCTAATAAGTCGAATGTCGACATATTTTAGGAAAAAATAAGATGCAGGCTAAAATAAGAAAGATGAGGGAAGTAGTATCATTAACTTATTTCTTAATCAAGTTATTAAAACTGATATGATGTTTTGTTACTTTTGTTAGTCAGTTGTTGTTTTCTCTCTCCGCATTTTGTTGTAAAATCTATTTTGCTTATAAATTTGAGAAAGGTGAGTGAAGTAGTGTCATTAACTATTTGGCTTATAAATTTCAATCTGCGATGGATTTTTTGACAAATAAAAAAGGCTATATTCCTTATAAAAATATATGTTCCAACAAGACTAATTATAATAAATTAAAAAAAAATATAATATATTTTTTATAAATTATATAAAAATTAGTATTGTTATTCTAAAATGAGTATAAAATTTTTTTCTCCTCATTTCAGTGTGTTGTTATCAAGTTGTTATATTTTCTATGTTGTGTTGTTATCTGGGCCCATATTTATTTTTTTAAGATACATGAAATACAAATAATTTGAAGAAAATTGTGTATTAGTTTGTTATCTATGGAGTATTTGTTGTCCTAGTCAATTGTTATTATCTTCGGTTTAGTATTTTATTTTTAAAAGAGAAAATATGAGGAAGAGGAGTGAAGTAATGTCATTAATTTGGATGAGAGAGACATTTATTTTCTTTATAAATTCCAATCCTTGATGAACTTTTTGACGAAAAAATGTTAGATTATTTACAAAAAATATGTTCCAACAAAATCCATTATAGTAAATTTAAAAATAATTAGACCACAGTAACAAAAAATTAGACTAGAGATAATAAAGAATTAGACCATATGTAACAACGAATTGGACTAGAGATAACAATAAATTAGACTAGAGATTAAAAGATTTGTTATCTTTATTCTAGAGATAACAAAGAATTAGACTAGAAATAACAAAAAATTAGACTAGTGATAAAAAACAATTAGAGTAGAGATAATAAAGAATTTGACTAGAGATAAAAAAGATTTAGACATGAGATAACAACAAATTAGACTACAGATAAAAAAGAATTAGACTAGAGATAACAAAGAATTGGACTAGGGATAATAACAAATTAGACTAGAGATAACAAAAAATATACTGGAGATTAAAATCAAGTTGGACTAGAAACAACAAAAAATTGGTCTAGAGATAACAAATGATTAAGTACATCACTTCTCTCCTATTCTTATATTTTCTCTCTCTTATAAAAATAACAAGCTAGGATTGGACTAAAGATAACATCAAGTTAGATCAGGGGTAACAACAAAGTAAACTAGAAATAACAACGAATTGGACCACAGATAACATCTAATTAAAAAAGTTTGCACTACTTCTCTCGTATTCATCGTATTTTCTTTTTCTTTAGAATACAAACCGGACCATTGACAACAACAAATTGGTCCAAAGATAATAAAAGATCAGACTAAAGATAACAACAAATTGGACCAGGAAATAGTTAACTTCTAAAAAAAATAGTACTTCCTCCCTATTCATTATACATTCTCTTTGTTATAAAAAATTAATAACACCAGAGATAAAAACAAACTAGATCAGAGATAACAAAAAATTTGACTAGAGATAACAACTAATTAAAAAAAATTATACTACTTAGATAATAAAAAAACTGCTAAAGATAAAAAAAACAAGATGAGAGATAAAAAAATTTCATAGGGATAACAACTAATTAAAAAAAATATTATACTACATGAATAATAAAAAATGACTGGAGATTATAAAATTTTGCTAGGGATAAATTTTTTTTGTTAGAGATAATAAAATTAATGGCACCACCACCCTCCTATTTCTTATATTTTATCTCTCTTAAAAAAATGTATTAGAGATAACAACAAACTAGTACAGAGATAAAAAAAATTAATGTGTTCGAACAAGACTAATGTCGTATTTTCTCTAATCCAATTTGTTGTTATCTCCAATGCAATTTGTTGCTTTTGTAAGAGAAAATATAAAGAATATGAGAAAAGTAGTACCACTAATTTTTAAAATTTAATTATAATTGTTTGTACAATTTTTCATAATTTTCGGTCTAATTTATTGTCATCTCTGGTCTAATTTCTTTTTATTAACATTTTGTTTTTTAGTTTGTGTATTATATTTTTTCAGTGTATATTGAAATCAGTCTGTTGCAAAGTATTTTTTTTAAGAATACAATAGTTTTTATTTCGTCAAAAAATATGTTACGGTTTAAAAGTTATTGACAAAAATGACTTCTTATTTTTTTCACTCCTAATGGAACTCCCTCTCTCCCACTCTTATTTTAATTGCACTTGGGACCCGTCAAAGTAGACTACATTCCGCGCACAGTTTTGGTGCTATATAGCTAATCTCCAGAATTTATGAGCAAAGATGGTGGACGCCGAGCTTGAAAATTGGATTATTTTACTCCAGATATTGCTGAGCAACATCAACAAATAAGGAGTTACGCTACCTATTATCACCTATACACCCATACACATACCCGATTCTTGAGAGCCTACAAAAATTTGGTCCCAACCATTTTTCACATGTATATTAATTCTACAATAATTAACTCCATATACAAGGTGAAGAGTCCCCAAGTTCTCTGCCCACTCCTCTCTCCAGTCATGATTTTCAAAAATTTATTATTTTCTTTTATAACTCCGATCTCCAACTTCATTTCACTCCACCAACGTTCCCGCACTAGTACAGTACATGCGTTTACATTATGTGGTTCAAAGTACTGTACTTTTTGTACATAATTTTGTCAAACTCTACATTTTGAATGTATATAAAATGTGGCAGATATTGTATTTCTTGTACAATGTCGTTGTTAATATTGTACTTCTTATGTGCAATTTTGACAAACATTATATTCTAAATGTATACAAAATAAAGTCCCGTGTTGTACACTCGTATTGTACGTCTAAACATAGTAGTATACGTCTCGTACTATGCGTTTTGTAATGTACGTGGTAAAGATACAAATATTTGATGGGATAGTTGTAACAAGATTTGAGGATACATGTAATATATAGCTGTTAGTACTATACATTTTGTACTGTACGTGTGTATACAATAAAAAATATCAACAAATGTGTGTACAGTGCGGTGACAATACATGAGTTGGAAGGAATTAGAAATGAACATAAATTTAATTCTAAATATTTTTTGGCAATATTGAAGGTGGAATATCTCTTGGATGTATTAAATCTCACTTTTTTTCATGCTCTAGGTATACTAGTGGGTGGGTGGGTGACTATGGCTGTAATTTTTTCAAAGAAAGGCAGGGTTGTGATTTCTACCGGTGAAGAAACTTCTAGAACCGGTTGTGTCCACAGAGTAACGCTACACAGAATCATCTCTGTACCTACCCACACACCCTTTTTTGGGAATCCACAATGGCCTAGTCCCAGTCTTTTTTTATGTGAATTAACTCCATACGAATTAATTCCATGCAGAAGCCGAAGAGTCTCGAATTAACTCCTCTCTCTAGTCTTATTCCATCCCACCAACATTTTTCGCACTAGTACAGTACGTCTGACAACCTCATTTCATCCCACCAGCGTTCTCGCACTAGTACCGTACGTGTGATTCTTGTCAATCTTGTCTATTCGCTTTGTTTGTGCCGAAGCCGAGCATCATATATTCTTCATCCCGCGGAATGTTATTACAGTACATTTTGTACTGTATTTCACGTACTTGTACTATACATTTTGTATTTTAATAACATGTAAAATAAAACATGTGCAATATCTGAGACATTGTAATGTGTGTATGTACTGTACATCTTGTACTGTACGTAAAATGGGATCAACGATTCTAACCATCATGAACTATCACTTTAAAAGGAGAGTGATGTTCATTCAATATTGTACGTCTCGTATGGTATGTCTTGTATTGTACGTCTTGTACTGTATGTAAAATGGGATCAACGACTGTAATTTGTAATATTGTATAAAATAAAGAAAAATAGTCAATGTATCATTCGAGTAAATATATAGATATAAAATTTAATATAAATACTAAATGTACAATACTTGTGGATTTGTGAAGGAATATGGTCATATTGTACGTCTGCACAAGAGCGAATTTGAATACTTAAAAAAAAGAAAGAACTACTAATGATCGAAAACTCAAATTTAAATATTTTTCATAATTTGTGGTGGAATTAAATATCACACTCAATATTTTTGCGGCAGTTGATGCATTATATACAATTTTCATAATATTTGCATGGACTGCAATGCAAAATTCGACTGCAGGTGAAATCTCTCTGAGAAGTACTGCTAGGCACGTTTTTTTCAAATTCCGATAGGACAGCGGGTGAGAAACTAACTATGGTTAAAATTTTCTTGTGTCCACATATCCTCCTCCTTGCTCTTTGGTTTTGCCACTTGTAGCTACCGCCGTGCCGGGATATTGCACGGACTCACCGAGGTTGGGCGTAGACAGTGACAAACGACGGAGGCGATGGTGGCATCGCTGATGCTTCGTCTCACCTTCCTATGCGCTATTATCGGATGTGCACGTTTCCATAGGCCTGGCAATCAGCTATATAGATACAACATGAGACCATGAGTGGTGTGTGCATCAGCATCCATCTATCACGGGCTGATGCCGGTTTCCTCACATATTGACAAAACGAAATAGTGTAGGAATTGTGGGGATTAGGATACTATTGGACGTTCTTCTTATTCCACATGCGAAATACGGGGCTACGCGTCCATATGTAAATGGATATTCGAATTTTGCACATTTGACCCAATATTTTAAAAGAAATTTTGACGGTGTCGAATTGAGGTCGGATTTCAGATGTCGAATTTTAATTAAAAAAATTTAGATCAAATATTAGATATCTAATGTTGCTATATCTGCTTTTAAAAAAATCAGAATTCGACAAATACACATATATTTATTAATATAATATATATATATAAATATAGACACTTTAAAGTATTATTTTAATGTTGGATCAAAATTTTATATATAATATATCTATTAACATTAAATGATATTTTTTCCGGATCCATACATTTACTCGGATTCAGATATTATTAATTTATTCGAGAATATAGCAATATCTACTCTATATTTGATATGTTCATAGCTCTAGCTATGAGTCAACGACGAGACTGGATACAATTCTACTATGAAATAGACAAAGGTGGGGGAACCATATGAGGCCTTAAATTATGCGAGAAAGAACGAGTAGCTACAGTTGAGCATTGGGTTAGGTTCAACCTAACCTGACTTGCAACCCAACCCATAAAGCTCAGCCTGCACTCGACCTACACTTTTTTACGGGTGAGCCAGGACTATAACTCTAGATCTACAATTTAATATGGGCCGGATTAGGGTCTAGGTAAATGCAAACTCAATGACTCAAAAACCCCGACCATATATTGATGAATGCATATTCATCATGAAATTCAATTATCATTTCGGGACCAATTCAACTCTATACATACTTTTTCACTCAATATGAATCATAATGTGCAAAACTACATAGTTGATTCGATTATCAAGGTTTTAACTAAATATTGTTCATTTAATGCAGGTTTTGACAAAGCTGAACAAGACCGTTTGAGCGCATTCGGTCTCAAGACCGTTTGAGCGCATTCGGTCTCAAGACCGTTTGAGCGCATTCGGTCCCAAGACCGTTTGAGCCCATGCGGTCCCAAGACCGTTTGAGCCCATGCGGTCCCAAGACCGTTTAGCCCATGCGGTCCCAAGACCGTTTGAGCCCATGCGGTCTCAAGACCGTTTTGAGCCCATGCGGTCTCAAAACCGTTTGTTGCGTCAAAACCGAATGGTGCTAGGGATCGAATGAGCAAGTACATGAAGACCGAATGGCTGGCTACGTACAAACCGTTTGCTGATCATTCTGTCCACGTGAACATCAGCAGCAAAACCGTTTGCTTTTCCTTAGCAAAGACCGTTTGAGCATGTGAAGACCGTTTGGAGTATTTGCGGCAACCGAGACCGAATGGACATGCGCAAGACCGTTTGCTGCTAGCGACGACCGAATGAGCTGCTGCATTTGAAGATCGTTTGCTGCTTTAAAACAAATCAAAACCATATGAGCATTACGTGAAGACCAAGCAGCAAATGAGTAAAATCGTATGAGTGGTCCATGCGAAGACCGAGTGGATGTAGCAAATGAAAACCAATTTATTTGTCCACGTGAAGAAAGAGCAGCTGAATGCATGCATATCGCATGCACACGCAGACCATCCAACGTGAGGACCGTTTGGAATCAGCTTGCAAATCGAATGGACCCACTAAGATCGAATGAGCAGCAGTAGAACCGAACAAGCAACAAATCGTGTGAGTACTTATTAGTGAAGAACGATTGGTCACTCGTTCACATGCAAACCGAATGGAGTGCGATTACCACACTGGTCGTTTGGACAGCTGCTGTGAATGAATGGCAAACCGTAATCACGTGCATGGGTAAATGACATACAGACCGTTTAGTCTACTTCTGGACTCAAGACCGTTTGCTTTTCCAACGTGAAGACCGAATGCTAGCAGACCGGATGCACATCTCGCCAAGACTAAACAATGCAGTACATGCGTAGACCGTTTGCCTATCACCCGAAGACCGTATGGCCGCATCCGTCAAGACCGTTTGGTCTCTTCGGTCGCATGCTAGAAGTGCTATAAGACCGTTTGCTTTTCCAGCGTGAAGACCGAATGGATAAAGTACAGAAACCGTTTGCGCATGAAATCAGGTGGCAAACCGTTTAAGCATGCAAACCGAATGGTCTAGATATTTTCGGACTAAAATCACACCAATAGTATGATGGACAGATCTGTGCCTCAGCATCGGATCCGGACACCGCCAGGCTGCCCGAACACAGTTCCGATCCAAATCCAATCCAATTTACGCCAGTTCCGTTTCATCTACTGCCCGTGCTGCAACCAAGGAGGCTGAGGAGAGAAGGAAGACGGAGCGAGGGAGACTGTCCTGTCTGTCTTGGCAACTCCTGTTCACGTCCAGATCTGCTCCGACACGACGTAGGAGGCCGTATCTTCTTCACCGAGCTGCGACTACCTCCTGCACCGAGTTCATGGCGGATTTCTCTCTCTTTCTCATTCTTCTTGTTTCTCGCATCATGAGCGAGTAGTACCTTTTCGTTGGGGTGCGGGGACTAGCCCCGCTGCCCATGCAAACTATGTTCTTTTGTTAAACTTTCCATGGCACTGTATATAACTCTTCATCTCGTGGTTAACCGCTATGCTTGTAGTTTGATTAATTGCTTGATTTCATCTCTGTTCTACCTATATTGCGAGAACATCTATATGTAGGATAGAATGTCGTTTAACAAGTTGACTCCTTGACGAGAACTTCTGAAAGGATTCCTTGAGGTCGTAAGTGTATGATCTGTGAGGGGACGAGCCATCTAGCCTTCGGTGACGCTTCTGTGTGCCTAACGCCCTTACGGGGGTTCACAGCCTTAGTTGGATTTTGTATCTTCTTGTTAATCGTCGATGTTTGCTAGTATATTAATCTTCTGCTTGCCTATCGATTATTGCGGTTGATTCCCAATTAGAAATAGAGTGGGATTTCTTCGGAGCCGTAAGTAAAGTGATCTGGTTGGTGACGAGACATCTGATGCCTAAGGTGATGCTTACGCGAACCTAACACCCTCACGGGGGGTTTTTAGCAGCTCTTTTTGGTTTGTTACAGCTTGCCTGGATTGTGTGCGATTGCGTGTGTTTGTATGCGTAGCGGCGGTGAAACTCGATACCATCCCAGTGATTCTATATCATTGATCTAAACCCAACTTTAATTCAGTTTTTACTTTCTTGCCATTAGTTTAATTAACCTCAAACAACCAATCGTTTTAAATATTAGTCTCAACTCGAGCTAGATTAGACTGATTAGATTCTTAAAAACGTTGTCCTTTGGGTTCGATCCTAAGATATACTGCAATTGACCCGTCCGCTTGCGGGTGGTGATATTGCACATTAGTTTTGGTAAAAACTCGGGGATTTCAACCCCGAGTGAGTTTGTTGGTGCAATTCTAGCCACGTCAAATTCTGGCGCCGTTGCCGGGGACTTCGGAATCAGTTTAGTCAAATCTAGTTCATTTGAGGCTAATCTAGGATTTTGCTTTTGCATTTTATAAAATCGATCATCTACTTGAATTTCACCCAACTCCATCAATCTCACTTCAGATCTTCTCATTTCAGGTACAATTGAGGACTAGCATATGCACCATTTGAACAGTCATGGACTCTCTGCTAGTTTTGACCCTGAAATCGATCGAACCTTTCATCGTCAGAACGGACAAAATCAAGCAAGAATGGCTCAGGAAGAAGAGATAGCCCGGAGGGTAGCTCAAGCCCTTAATGCGCAGAGAGAAAGGCTCATGCAAGAAGCCAGGACCGCAGTTCAAGAAGAAATCCTAGCAGCACAAGCAGCAGCTCAAGCAGCAGAACTACAAAAGGATCTAAGAGAGTTCTCAATTCCTAATGCTGCTGATGTTCACCATCCAGTTCAACCTCCCCCCATCACTGCTATCAATTTCGAGATATGAGCACACTGGATCACCTTGCTTCAAAATAGTCCATTCTATGGTAAACAAGGTGAAGATAGTCAAGAACATCTTCTAAGGTTTATTGATCTTTGTGCTATGACAAAGCAAAATGGAGTGTCTGATGATGCCATCAGACTCCGTCTCTTCAAGTATTCTCTTGCTGATAGAGCCATAAGTTGGTACAATTCCTTGAAATGCGAGCCCATCACCACTTGGGAACAACTTCAAAATGTCTTCTTGGAAAAGTTTTATCCTCCTTCACTTACTTATGAAATTAGGGGCAGAATAACAAATTTCACCCAAGTCCCTGGAGAAACACTTTCTGAAGCATGGGAAAGATACAAATAACTTCTACGCATATGTCCACACCATGGAATTCCTAAGAATCAACTCATTGAAATTTTCTATAGGGGAGTGGATGATGATATCAAGAGGTTTTTAGACTCCTCATCTGGAGGGAATTTTATGCGTCAAAGCTATGACAGCGCATGGAGAGTCGTCACCCTCGGATCTGAAAATCAAGCTAATTGGGGTAGATCTGTAGGCAAAGGAGTGTTGAAAGTAGCTATGGCTGAAGCTACTCCTGAGTACAAGTGTATCGCTGAAACCCTTAAACTCGTAGTTGCCAAACAAGATCATATTGAATCATCTCTGGCTGCCATTGAAAGAAAACACTCACCTCCTCGAAGACAAGAACAAGTCAAGTCCACTACTTTGTTCTGTGAAGCATGTAAAGGAACTGATCATTCCACCTTAGCATGCAATGTTCTCTATGATGTTGTTCTAAGCAACGTTTGCAATCAAGGTGATAATAGTCAAATAGAAAACCTTAATGCTGTCAACACCATTTCTGGTCAAAGTTATTACAATCCGAATCAAAACAGGAACCACCCTGGTTTTCAATACGGGAATCCTTCTGGAGCGGTAAACTCACAGCAGCTCGTTTCAAACAATCAACAACGAGGTCCACCCGGATTCCAATATAACAATCAACAACAAAGTTTTGGAAATCAAGGAAATTTCAGAAGTAACTTCCAGAACATGAATTTCAACAATTATCAGAACAACTCCCAATACCAGAATCCCAATCAAGTTCCTTATCAACAACAAGGACAACAAGGTAATCCTGCCACACCGGAAGATAAACTAACGGCGATTGAGAGGATGTTGCAGACACAGCAAACTATGATAGCAAACCAGCAAGCCCAACAGAGGACTATTGAATCTCAACTAGCTCAACTTGCAGCTCGCATGAAGCCACCTGCTGGATCCTTTGCTGGTCAACCTGAAAACAATCCTAAGCATCCAGAACAACTGAAGGCTGTAACAACTAGGTCTGGAAAAGAATACTCTGATCCTCCTATCAAGCCACCTGTAGTTCTTACAAACGACGATGACTCGATGATTGTTCTAGAATCTACAACTCCTGAGTCTCAATCAAAAGAAACAACGATTGCTGACAAAACAGACAAGAAAAGTCCTAAGAAACCTATTGATGAAGAAAAAGAGACCCCAGAGCCTGAAGTACCCGTATACAAACCTCGGATCCCTTTTCCAGCTCGTCTAAGGCAAACAAAACTTGATACCCGTTTCAACCGATTCAAAGAAGCTATGAAGAAAATTCATGTTGATATTCCCTTTCTAGATGCACTAGCTGAGATACCAGCCTGGACTAAGTACCTAAAGTCTCTTCTCACCAGGAAATACCTCACTGAGGAACATGAAACAGTTAAGTTGGCAACAACCACTTCCGACATTATTCATAGCAAGATGCCAAAGAAGCAGAAAGATCCAGGATCATTTGGGATCACTTGCCACATTGGAGATTCATCATGTAAGAAAGGATTGGCAGATCTTGGTGCCAGTATTTCTATCATGCCACTCAGCCTTTGCAAGAGGCTGGGATTTGCTGAACTAGTCCCAACTGGCATGACCATACAACTTGCGGATAACACTGTAACCCTTCCATTGGGAATCATTGAAGATGTCCCTGTCAAGGTTGGCAAAGATTCCTATGTTCCGTGTGATTTTGTCATCATGGACATAAGGGAAGATACTAGATATCCTCTCATCTTTGGTCGTCCATTTCTTGCCACTGCAAGAGCTTTGATTGATGTTGAAGAAGGAACCTTGCTGCTCAGATTAGGTAAAGAAATCCTCGAGTTTAGAGTTTTTGAAAGTATGCGCAGACCAAGCATGCAAGAGGAAGTTTATTTGATCGACTGTATAGAGCAGATGTCACTACTCACGCCAGGGGATTATGAACAAGACGGTCAGTTAGAAGTGGCCCTAACTAATCCAAATGCTGCCAGTTCAATTGATGAACAAGTCAAGAGTTGTGTTCTCAACCTTGACACTGCCGAAGAAGATACTGAAACCAAAAGTGAAGAACTCAAAGCTGTGGAGGTTATTGAAGAAACATGTGAGAAACCACAAGCTCCCGAAATGAAACCCCTACCTGAAGGACTGAAATACGTGTTTCTAGATGAACTCAAAACATGCCCTGTTATCATAAATTCAGATCTAACAATGGAACAAGAAGATCGACTCTTAACAGAATTAAAGGAAAGAAGAAAAGCAATAGGATACAAGATGAATGATCTAACCGGGGTCAGTCAAGCATTATGCATGTACAAAATCCCCATGGAGGAAGATCACAAGCCGACTGTTGAACATCAAAGGAAGCTCAATCCAAATATGAAAGAAGTAGTCTGCCTTAAAGTTATAAAGTTACTCAAGACAGGTATTATCTACCCAATCTCCGATTCACCATGGGTAAGCCTTGTGCATGTTGTCCTGAAGAAAGGTGGAACTACATTGATACGCAATGAAAACAATGAACTCATCCCCACTCGGACAATCACCGGGTGGAGGATGTGTATTGATTACAGAAAGTTGAACAAAGTGACTAGAAAGGATCATTTTCCAATGCCCTTTCTTGATCAAGTCTTGGAACAGCTGGCTCACCAAGAATACTTTTGTTATCTCGATGGTTACTCTGGATTCTACCAAATTCCTATACATCCAGATGACCAAGAGAAAACAACATTTACTTGTCCATTTGGAACGTATGCCTTTAGAAGGATGTCGTTCGGATTATGTAATGCACCTGCAACTTTTCAACGTTGCATGGCGGCTATATTTGCTGGTCTTACCGAAACTATCATGGAGGTTTTTATGGATGATTTTTCTGTATATGGAGATTCTTATGACTCATGCCTAAAACACCTCTCCCTTGTCCTCAAAAGGTGTGAAGAAGCACATCTCGTATTGAATTGGGAGAAGTGTCACTTCATGGTAAAAGAAGGCATTGTCCTTGGTCATAGAGTCAGCAATCGAGGAATTGAAGTTGACATGGAAAAAATCGAAGTGATTTCCAAACTTGCTATCCCAACGAATGTAAAAGAAATCTGTGCGTTCCTAGGTCATGCAGGATTCTACAGACGGTTCATAAAGGATTTTTCCAAGATAACGAAGCCAATGACGAATCAATTACTAAAAGATATTGATTTCAATTTTAACGAAGAATGTGTGGAGAGTTTCAATAACTTGAAGCATGCTCTTACAACTACACCCATCATTAGAGCTCCCGATTGGGATCACCCATTCGAAATCATGTGCGATGCCAGCGATTATGCTGTGGGTGCTGTTTTAGGGCAATGTATAGAGAAGAAACATTATGTGATTTATTATGCATCAAAAACCCTCGATGAAGCTCAGAGGAATTATGCTACTACTGAGAAAGAACTTCTTACAGTCGTGTATGCCTTTGACAAATTCAGATCCTACCTCATAGGTTCAAAAGTCATTGTCTACACATACCACGCTGCCATTCGTTACCTCCTGGCAAAGAAAGATGCAAAACCCAGGCTGATTAGATGGATCCTACTATTACAAGAATTTGATTTAGAGATAAGAGATAAAAAGGGTACGGAGAATGTTGTAGCAGACCACCTCAGTCGAATCCACACTCTGGATACTGAAAAGATTCCGATCAATGATTCCCTGCCAGATGATCAATTAATGAAGGTCTCAGAAGCTATACCATGGTACTCGAATTTTGTGAACTACCTCACTGCTGGGGTTATTCATCCCCAATGCATCGGGAATGCACTGAAGAAGTTCATGCATGATGTGAAGCAATATCACTGGGATGAGCCATATCTCTTTAAACTATGTGTTGATGGTTTGTATAGATGATGTATCACCGAAGAAGAAGCTCAACTTATTTTGGAACAATGTCATTCAGGACCAGTGGGAGGACACATGAGCTGTAAAAAGACTACCTTGAAGGTCTTGCAATGTGGATTCTTCTGGCTGACCATATCCAAGGATTCCTACAACTTTGTCCTATCATGTGAAAAATGTCAAAGAACAGGTAATATAACAAAGAGAGATGAGATGCCACTAAATCTATGGCAAGAAGTAGAGATATTTGACGTTTGGGGGGTGGACTACATGGGTCCATTCCCATCTTCTCATGGATTTTCATACATCCTAGTGGCGGTGGATTATGTCTCAAAATGGGTTGAAGCTATACCAACAGTCACTAGTGATTCCAAACCCGTCATCAAAATATTCAAAGATATTATCTTCCCACGTTTTGGAGTGCCACGAACCGTGATATCTGACGGAGGGTCCCACTTCCTTGAAAGAAGCTTTGAAGCTTTACTGAGAAAATACAGTGTAACACATAAGGTAGCCTCGCCTTACCATCCACAAACAAGTGGACAGGTAGAGGTCTCTAACCGCCAACTAAAGGAAATTTTGGAAAAAATTGTAGGATGAAATTGAAAGGATTGGTCAATGAAAATCAACGACGCCTTATGGGCCTATCGAACCGCTTATAAAACTCCCATTGGGACTACACCTTTTCGATTAATATATGGAAAAGCTTGCCACCTTCCATTCGAACTGGAACACAAGGCATGGTGGGCAATTAAACAACTAAACTTTGATATGAAAGAAGCAGGACAAGCCAGAATTCTGCAACTCCAAGAGCTGGATGAACTCAGGATGACAACTTATGAGAATGCACGAATCTATAAAGAACGTACAAAACTTTGGCACGATGGACATCTGAAAAGAAAAGACATACAAGTGGGAGACCAAGTTCTGCTATTCAACTCAAGATTGAAGTTATTCCCAGGAAAACTCCGCTCGCGCTGGTCTGGACCATACATCGTCAAGAGCATCTCTCCACATGGTGCCTTCTCATTATGGAGTGAAAAGTCAGGGGAATTTGTAACAAATGGTCACCGCTTAAAGAGATATTTCACCTCAACTGACACATGCACCAAAGCAATGTTGGAACTCACCAATCCAAAGGATCCACCGTGAAGCTAAAGGATCCAGTCGAGCCATCGACATAAAACAAAGGCGCTTGTCGGGAGGCAACCCGATCAATAAATTTGTTTTACTTTCATTTCTTCAATTTTGTTTTTACCTTCTAGTTAATTTTTTATTAAATAAAATTAGCATCGCAAGATGCTATTTTAAGATCTAATTGCTCTTTACCTTTGAGATTTTCAGATAAAAGGATGTTCGCTGATTGGAACGTAACCACACCCGGTGGTCATTCTGGCATGATTTTTCCCCTCCATCTTGGATTTAGGGTTTGCTCGGGACAAGCAAATCTCTAAGTTCGGGGTGGAGGGTGGGTGGTACATACCTCACTTTTCACCTACATCCATCCTTTTCATACTTAAGCTTTCACTATCACATTCTTGAAAAAAAAATTCAAAATTTTCAAAATTCTTTAATGTTTTTCTAAGAGATTGAACAAATACTTGATGAACTTTTGACACTTTTTGACTCTTCCTGGTTTCACTAACTAAATTGCTATGTATTCTCAATCATTATATCCTCCTTATTCGAAGTAAACCCTCAAAAGGACCAATTTTTGAAACAAGCCTTTTGCTTGAAATCATCTTGTGAAGCTTATGATTCCTAACATCATAATACTTTTGCAAAAATGATAAGTATCTGTCAAACTGATAGGGATCAAACATGTCGTGCTTCCTACTGACTAGTAGAACAATAACATGGAATCTCCACTGGATCCTCATCAAGTCATTATTTGAGCAGAGTAAGACAAAGAGAACAACCCGGTACATCGAATTGTAAATCAAGTTGCATTCTGATTTGAATTCTCTTCTACACCTCTTCTATCATCTTCGTATCCCTCCATTCATAAAAAAGAAACAAAAATAGCCGAATATGCATCAAACCCTAAGTTCGGGGTGGCACGCCACTTCCCTCTTTATCCGCTTCTTCCATACCCCTCGCAAATAAATAGGGGCGTGCCACCAAAAATGCAATCTCGAGTCGAATAGAGGAGAGATTTGCAAACAAAAGATGCCAAAGTGCAGACAAAAAGAAATGCAATCTCGAGTTGAATAGAGGAGAAATTCGCACAAAAAATGCAATAAATAAAATTGCATAGCAAATAAAAATCTCGAGTCGAATAGAGGAGAGATTTACTCCTTCCTTCCATACCACCTTTCACTCCATTTTCTACCTAATGGCACAATGCATGCCCCCACTATCCTGAAAAACACCAGTGTCAGATCGGATGCACACTTGTTGTTCTGCGGGTATCTCTGGACTCTTACAAAGCATTTTGACATGCTTGTTGTTGGAAAAAGTGAAGAGGAAGTGATATTGGAAAATGAACTCAGGAACGAAGATATGGTAAGATGTGTTTAGTGGTCTCAGGAGGTTGAAATACTGAGTCATATTGAGCAGAAAGAAAACATTCGTGATGTGAAGATGAAGCAATCACACGAATTGAAAGTATTCATTTGGCAACTGTTTTAGATTTTGTGTTACTCGAGGACGAGCAACGTTTAAGTTCGGGGTGTTTTGATGAATGCATATTCATCATGAAATTCAATTATCATTTCGGGACCAATTCAACTCTATACATACTTTTTCACTCAATATGAATCATAATGTGCAAAACTACTTAGTTGATTCGATTATCAAGGTTTTAACTAAATATTGTTCATTTAATGCAGGTTTTGACAAAGCTGAACAAGACCATTTGAGCACATTCGGTCTCAAGACCGTTTGAGCGCATTCAGTCTCAAGACCGTTTGAGCGCATTCGGTCCCAAGACCGTTTGAGCCCATGCAGTCCCAAGACCGTTTGAGCCCATGCGGTCCCAAGACCGTTTGAGCCCATGCGGTCCCAAGACCGTTTGAGCCCATGCGGTCCCAAGACCGTTTGAGCCCATGCGGTCTCAAGACCGTTTTGAGCCCAAGCGGTCTCAAAACCGTTTGCTGCGTCAAAACCGAATGGTGCTAGGGATCGAATGAGCAAGTACATGAAGACCGAATGGCTGGCTACGTACAAACCGTTTGCTGATCATTCTATCCACGTGAACAGCAGCACCAAAACCGTTTGCTTTTCCTTAGCAAAGACCGTTTGAGCATGTGAAGACCGTTTGGAGTATTTGCGGCAACCGAGACCGAATGGACATGCGTAGGACCGTTTGCTGCTAGCGACGACCGAATGAGCTGCTGCATTTGAAGACCGTTTGCTGCTTTAAAACAAATCAAAACCGTATGAGCATTACGTGAAGACCAAGCAGCAAATGAGTAAAATCGTATGAGTGGTCCATGCGAAGACCGAGTGGATGTAGCAAATGAAAACCAATTTATTTGTCTACGTGAAGAAAGAGCAGCTGAATGCATGCATATCGCATGCACACGCAGACCATCCAACGTGAGGACCGTTTGGAATCAACTTGCAAATCGAATGGACCCACTAAGATCGAATGAGCAGCAGTAGAACCGAACAAGCAACAAATCGTGTGAGTACTTATTAGTGAAGAACGATTGGTCACTCGTTCACATGCAAACCGAATGGAGTGCGATTACCACACTGGTCGTTTGGACAGCTGTTGTGAATGAATGGCAAACCGGAATCACGTGCATGGGTAAATGACATACAGACCGTTTAGTCTACTTCTGGACTCAAGACCGTTTGCTTTTCCAACGTGAAGACCGAATGCTAGCAGACCGGATGCGCATCTCGCCAAGACTGAACAATGCAGTACATGCGTAGACCGTTTGCCTATCACCCGAAGACTGTATGGCCTCATTCGTCAAGACCGTTTGGTCTCTTCGCTCGCATGCTAGAAGTGTTATAAGACCGTTTGCTTTTCCAGCGTGAAGACCGAATGGATAAAGTACATAAACTGTTTGCGCATGAAATCAGGTGGCAAACCGTTTAAGCATGCAAACCGAATGGTCTAGATATTTTCGGACTAAAATCACACCAATAGTATGATGGACAGATCTATGCCTATAAATAGGACCCCAAGGGTCCTTATTTCAGCATCGGATCCGGACGCCGCCAGGCTGCCCGAACACAGTTCCGATCCAAATCCAGTCCAATTTACGCCAGTTCCGTTTCATCTACTACCCGTGCTGCAACCAAGGAGGCAGAGGAGAGAAGGAAGACGGAGCGAGGGAGACTGTCCTGTCTGTCTTGGCAACTCCTGTTCACATCCAGATCTGCTCCGACACGACGTAGGAGGCCGTATCTTCTTCACCGAGCTGCGACTACCTCCTGCACCGAGTTCATGGCAGATTTCTCTCTCTTTCTCATTCTTCTTGTTTCTCGCATCATGAGCGAGTAGTACCTTTTCGCTGGGGTGTGTGGACTAGTCCCGCTGCCCATGCAAACCATGTTCTTTTGTTAAACTTTCCATGACATTGTATATAACTCTTCATCTCGTGGTTAACCGCTATGCTTGTAGTTTGATTAATTGCTTGATTTCATCTCTGTTCTACCTATATTGCGAGAACATCTATATGTAGGATAGAATGTCGTTTAACAAGTTGACTCCTTGATGAGAACTTCTGAAAGGATTCCTTGAGGTCGTAAGTGTATGATCTGTGAGGGGATGAGCCATCTAGCCTTCGGTGACGCTTCTGTGTGCCTAACGCCCTTACGGGGGTTCACAGCCTTAGTTGGATTTTGTATCTTCTTGTTAATCATCGATGTTTGCTAGTATATTAATCTTCTGCTTGCCTATCGATTATTGCGGTTGATTCCCAACTAGAAATAGAGTGGGATTTCTTCGGAGCCGTAAGTAAAGTGATCTGGTTGGTGACGAGACATCTGATGCCTAAGGTGATGCTTACGCGAACCTAACGCCCTCACGGGGGGTTTTGCAGCAGCTCTTTTTGGTTTGTTATAGCTTGCCTGGATTGTGTGTGATTGCGTGTGTTTGTATGCGTAGCGGCGGTGAAACCTGATACCATCCTAGTGATTCCATATCATTGATCTAAACCCAACTTTAATTCAGTTTTTACTTTCTTGCCATTAGTTTAATTAACCTCAAACAACAAATCGTTTTAAATATTAGTCTCAACTCGAGCTAGATTAGACTGATTAGATTCTTAAAAACGTTGTCCTTTGGGTTCGATCCTAAGCTATACTGCAATTGACCCGTCCGCTTGCGGGTGGTGATATTGCACATTAGTTTTGGTAAAAACTCGGGGATTTCAACCCCGAGTGAGTTTGTTGGTGCAATTCTAGCCACGTCATATATCTACATACATACAAACAAACACATATATGTACCCATTTATATATACACATATACATATCTATAAATTAATATACAATTTCATGTAAATCACTATAGTTGTTTGTTGTAGTTATATGTTCCAAGAAAAAGAAAAAAAAAACGCTATACATAACTCTTGATATTGACAAGGTCGCAATAGACAATGAGCCTCATCAATTTCTTTCACACTCATTAGTTATTCTATATTTATTTCAAATTATGTTCATGTCCATGATTTATCCCAATTTATTTATTTTCTCCTTTTTGGTCAAGCATGACGCTTACGTAAACATTTTATTTTAAAATCATGGAAATAAGTTTACCAATGTTTTATACAACATATATATTTATGTCATTTATATTATATAATTAAACGTCACATGTTTTTAAAAGGTAACAATAAAATGGGTGATTTTCTCATAAATTATTTTGTGTCTTTAGTAAAAAAAAATATTCATTTACTTGACACCAAGTTCATGACTTTATCCTCACCGTCTTCTGGCTTTCTCCTTTTTACTTAACCACACAACTTAGTTAATTTTTTCATTTTCTAACCGTAGGTAAAGAATTTTATCACTTCACAAATCTTAACAATATGTTAAGTTAGAAAATGATGCCCATATGTAACTCAATATTATGATATCGACAAGAACCCAATTCAATAAGAAATTTCTTCACTCAAGATTTCAAAATATAATGGAAATACTTGTATTTCCAATGGTCATTCTAAACTATCTAAACAATACATTCATATCATTATTCACTTAAAATTTTGTAATAAAACATTTTCAAGTTTGAACGTAGACAAATGATGTGTATATGTATATATATTTTACAATATAAACATCTCAACATAAACTGATTTTGATGAAAAAAGTTGAAAATACGAGTATGCCAATATCAACACTGGGTTGGACATCTCTCAACAACAACTCGTCCAACCTTACTAAAAGAAATAATGCCTCCATCACGCTTCTTGTGAAGGAACTCAAACCATTAGAAGGTAAACATTATCTCATTAATCCCCCTTTTTATGGTTCAATACATGATAACTGTTTGCAAAGATCATGTACCCAATCCATATCTTCTTATTCATTCTTTCCCGAATTATTAATTATTATAAAAATAAAAAGAAGAAAAAAAATCAAGGAAGAGAATATAAAATCCTAAAGAGGAAAACACATTCAAAACTCTAAATAAACAAAGAAAAAACTTTGAAGATAACATAAAAAGAGAAATATTCCAAAATTTCCCAAGGACAACATGACAAAGGGGCTAAACAGATCACCTCGATTCCCATGAAATAGGCCCCCAGATCAGAGTGATGTGTGTCCCACCTGAAAGCCAAAGAGAGAAAAAGAAAATAGAAATGAAAAGGATAATTAGGATAAAATTAGAGAAAAAGAAAATAAGCAAGCCTGAAAAATGCTTACTCTTCACAAAAAAAGGGATTTGATTTAAATCATCTTAGCAGTATCTAATAGAGTCATTAGTCTCTTGCACCCTATCAAAAAATGTATACTTTCGACATATGCCTTTGGTAGTGAAACTTAGTTTGGTGGTCGGATGAGAAAAAGTGAAGGTCATCAGAGTCACCACCACATTTTATATGGAAATGAGGGAAAATAAAATAAGACATTGTGAGTACATGGTGAAAGTCAATTTGTCACCAGATTGGGTTAGGTAGAAGAATAAAAGAACAAAAACAAACAATTTAGGTTCAGCGATCTTGTTGTGAGTGCGGAAATTTTAACACCCCATTTTACCCAGTAAATCTATATTGAGCCGTTTTATGCGATTCAGGAAAATGTGTAAGTTTAGGTTGGTAAAAAAGGGGAAAGCAATAAAAACATATGCTTAGTTGTGAGCAAGCTTTTGGGACTGTAGAAGTGCACATCCTTCCATGTTATCATAAAAGTCCTAGTTGTTAGACAGTTTGGGGGTCCTAATCACCTCATGGTTTCTCATGGTAGAGATCCTTCACGGGTGTTAGGATCAGTGTGTGGGATGTTCTTAGTGATGGTAAGAAATTATGGGATGTTCTACATGATGTTATAAACTATATGAACAATACATATCCACTCATTTTCTAACTAAGAATTTCAAGTTTTTTTAGGGAAAAACCTTGAGCTTATTGTCTATTCATCTTGTGCTCAAGTGCATGCCAAAAATCATCAAATAAAATATGAGCACTAGCAGTGAGCCAGTGCAGTTTGGTAGAATTAAAAGAAACTTTTGACGAAGAAAAAAGGGCATGTTTTACACTGGCATCTAAGGTCTTGTTCAAATGGTGAGGTACATGGTGGAGAGCCACAGACATCGGGTGTTGGCAGTGGCTTTGAAATTGGCTCCATAGGCCTTGGATCATCAGGCTGGGTGCTGACCTGTTGGATAAAATTTGGATGGAACTCATTGAAGCTGAGAAGATGGTGAGACTGTTGAAATTGTTTCTCTGATAGATACCACAGGCATGCACAATTGCTTGTAATTCAGCCTCAAGGGATGATCTCACAAAGAACGACATGGCGAAGCCCATTATGCAGTTGCCTCTGTGATCCTCAAAATGAATTCCCATGCCTACCTCTTTCGTCTCCTTATGGAATGTTGCATCTATGAATGCATAAAACTCGATAGTTGTTGGCCTGGGGTGGAAGCTGTGCACAACAGGCCTGACCACAGGGTCAGTAGGATGAAGGTTTGCAATTGTGCATGTTCTTTTATTGATGAAAGCAACACCAACTGCATGATCTATCTACTTTCCATTGTGGATCAAATCATTTCGCACTTGCCAGATGTGCCAACAAGTAACTAGAAGAAGATGCTTTAGAGTTGGTGTCGGGGCATGATTAAGGATTCCAGAAATCAATGCCTCCTCGCCAATGGTGAAGAAATATGGACCAACCATGAGGAGATTTCAGATCAGTTTGATTCTACCACATTCCCTAAGGCTATGTAGAAGGGAGTCATGGGCATTGTTATATGCAAGGCAGGTGATGACAATGTCGATATGCCTACAAATTTTCTCAGCATTGTTCAAGAGGGCTCTATGTTGAATGAGCTATGTGAAGACACATATTCTTTCTGGTACTTGAAGTTTCCAAATAGCTGACCAATAGCCAGGGATTTATGTTTCCTTCTCAACGTGAAGTCAGTGATAAGTTATTTGAGATGTCATCTCGCCCTGCTGGTCAATAGGCCATGTTCAGGCATCCGATCCAATTCCAGGGAGCGGTGGAGGTATAAGGCTGATGGTGTCCTGTGGGCTCTGATCTCCAAACCACGATATAAACTTAGCGGAAGCGATTCGATAAACAACGAAAGACAAAAATCACGGGAATTTAAAACTTTTTGAGACAAGAGCTTGAATCCTTAAAAGCTTCTTTCATAACAAGAGATAAACTGTTTACATCTCATGATAATTACTTCTTGAGTAATTATATACATCAAGATACAAAATCTCAAGAACTCATAACAAAAAACTCCAAGACCTGAGAGTACAGAGGACACATAGGACTGACTCTATCTACACCACATGGCAGGCTAAATCTCCACCTGAGATTTACTGCTGTTCCTGGTGCCACTGCTGCTGGGACTGGTCACCTGTAGACCTGTTCCTCCGTCCTCGACGTCCACCTAAAAAGTTGAAGTCTACGGGGTGAGACAATTGTACATAATTATCCCAGCGAGAGTTATAACTCTCCGCCAGAAGCTTTATTATAATATCAAAGAATAACTTAAGCAGTAAAAGCTTACAAGGCATTCAATAGCAGAAACAGTTGTAAACAAGAGTTCAACATTTATCAAACATGAAGAACATATGCACTATACAGTGTAACATCAATCAACTAACTCGTAGTTATCTCTAACAGGTATACTACGCTGTAGAGTATGTTTTTCAAACATTACTTTTATGCCCTGTGGAGATGAGGTTTACCACTCATACTCCAACCAATCACTGCTAAGTGCCTCAGTATCATACTAGGTCATCGAAAGAGTCGGATTCTCATGACCTTCACCTTCCTCAGTCAGTAAGAGGATCACTCGTAGGACATCTTGTGTCTCTACTATTATAGCTTACCAGGGTAATCTGGTCCTTCGCTATTTTAGAGTTACAGTGGCGTTCTGTACTCTCTTCGTCATCAGGAGATTTCATATTTATCTTCCACTGATACGGATATCTGTGCTTTCTTCATCATCAGGAGGTTTCATGTTTACCATCCACTGATACGGTATGGGATTATAGTGAAGGATTGATGGATTATATATCTACATCAAATTCCTACACTAGGATGTAAGGTTCTACACATCCATATACCCCACATACTCAACAGTATGTGATCCAGGAATTCTCGTAGGAAAACTTGTTTCACCATTATTTGATCTCTGACAATGATGGATCTATGATCAGGGCTCTACATTTCACTTGATTAGTTAGGTACATTCAATATTCTTTTACATCATACATTGTTCTTCAAACAATAACAGTAGCATAACAACTATGAAAGTAGAATACTAAATGCAACAAACCTAACTCACATCAATCATCATTTCTCATTATACTCATCACAAGTCATCTCTAAAGCATGACCTTGATGGTATTCATGGCTCTCACAGCCCATTATTATCATAGAATGCACTGACAATGCATCAAGATACTTTACTTATTCATAAGGCTATCAATATGCCTTTAATGAATATAGTATCATCATCCATACCTGGATATGATCACCTCCATATCAGAACCTGCATGGTTAATTCAACTAATAAAGGTAATTCAAAGCAATGATTATACTTTCCATTCTTGTCATAAGAGCTACGTTCTTTGATTCTTATCAAATAGAGTTTAATACTCATAAAACATGTCATCACCTTTGAATTAGGGTTTACTATTCACATCACATGTCATTACCCTTGAATTAGGGTTTACTATTCACATCACATGGTGAATTGAACTCATAACATCATCATATATGAGGAACATCATTATTGATGCTCTCAGATTGGCTTAAGATTCATCATATATCATAATTAGGGTTTCCATGATCTCACATAGGTGGATCATACCCTAATCATGCACATTCATGTGTATTGAAGGTTCTTTACTTGAGTGTCCACCCAAAAGGGTACTTTCTCTCTCTTAAGGTACTTTCTCTCTCTTAAGATACTTTCTCTCTCCTCATACTAGTAGATGGTGATAACACCACTCTAGATCAGGTTCGGTTAAGTCCTCATGGGCTAACACAAGCCAAAACATCACTATCATGTGATTAGGGTTTGATTTGAACAAGGTATTACTCAATTGAACCCCTCAAGGGTATTTTAGCAATTCACCCCATTGATCACCATCATGGGTTAATTCATTAGTCAATTAGTCCCTTAATATCCTAGGTTATCATTAGGGTTTAGATTAGAGCATCATTGAACCATTTACACCTTCAATTGATTAAGTGAAATCAACCTTTGAAAACCTCAAACGGTTTCAACCTTCAACCTCCAAACGGTTTGAGACCGTTTGGATGAGTTGACCGTTTGCTAGGGTTGACTCCAAGACCGTGTGACCTTCAAGGTCGATTGCCCAAACCGTGTGAGTATGTAGACTGTTTAACAAGTTTGACTTCAAGACCGAGAGGGCTTACACGGTTTGAGACCGTTTGATGTCTCTCGATCTTGAGATCGTTTGAGTCCAAACGGTCTTGAGACCGTGAGGCCTCACACGGTCTTGAGACCGTGTGACCTCAAACGGTCTTGAGACCGTGAGGTCTCAAACGGTCTTGAGACCGTGTGACCTCAAACGGTCTTGAGACCGTTTGGTCCACTTGGTCTCAAACCGTTTGGACCTCCAACATGGTTCAATGATTTCAATAGTTTATGATTATCAATGTTGAAGCCTCCAAATGGTCAAAGCCATGGTAACCACTTATAGATTGAGTCAATTAGGGTTATGTTTAACCAATTGGTCACTCAATTGACCCTCAATTGCTATCCAATTAGGGTTGAAGTTGGTTCAATTAAGGTCCATCAACGTTCAACCATCAATACTCAATAATGTGAAATCAACACAAGGTTGAACCCTTCAATTGAGCTCCAATTGGGCCCAAACTTGGCCCAAACGGTCTTGAGATCGTGTGGATGAACTCCACACGGTCTTGAGACCGTTTGCCCAAGATTTCATCAAAATCAAATGTGATTTGATAGGGGTTGAACCTTGATTGAGTCTCAATTCAGTATTTTGGATTAATTCAATAACCCATTACAATTGGGCCCTCAATTGATCACATTACCTTAACCCTTGACCTCCAAACGGTCTTGGGTTGGCACCACACGGTCTTGCGACCGTTTGGATGAGTTCCAAATGGTCTTGAGACCGTTTGCCCATCCAACTTTTGTATTCTAGTGTAAATTCTTCAAGGTTTGATCTATTGAGTTGATTATCATATCAATACTTAATTGCAATGTAATTTGGTATCTTTGTACTTTCAATTGGTCAACGATACTTGACCCCAGACCTCCACACGGTCTTGGGTGATTCCCCACATGGTCTTGAGACCGTTTGGTTGATCCCCAAATGGTCTTGAGACCGTTTGGGTCAATCAACCCAAAAACGCTAAGTTATTCATTGAGATTTCAGTACTGATTTCAATTAGGGTTTGCCCTAGTAATCATCATTCAACTCTTAGCTCGTTTGGAATTAGTCCATAAAATTTGGTGAGTTGTTAATCAAAATTATTTTGAACAGTAATCTCATACGGTCAACGCTTGGTCAACGTTCTTACACGGTCTTGAGACCGTTTGCCCAAAAAGGGCGATTTCAACAGATTGGAAATCAGGAGTAAATTCAATTCAAGTTATTGATTAAAAGGGTTATATCTCACGATTCCTTTGGATTTATCATCTCAAATTTTGTGGGTGATTAACCTACATAATTATGAACAGAAATCTTACACGGTCCATGCTCGTTCAACGCGGTTAAATGGTCTTGAAGACCGTTTGCCCTTACACGGTCTTGAGACCGTTTGCTCTTACACGGTCTTGAGACCGTTTGCTCACCAAACGGTTTTGCAAACCGTGTGAGCACTTGGTGGAGACCGTTTGGTAAAGTGAAAAGTAGTGGATTAACTTTGGAAATAACGTCTTCATCTCCTAGCTCAGGAACAGCAAGGATTTCTCACGGATTTGCTTGCAAGGTAGCAAAGGAAGGTAGAGAAGAAGAAGAACTATCATCTAAAAGCATAAACGAGATGTATATAACAAAGCATAGGTTTAGAGTTATAAAACCCGCATAAAGCTTGCTCCTTGAGCTCCAAGATTTCGAGCTCCAAGCTTTTAATGGCGTCCTTGAGCTTCCACAGGTCGGCCAAGGTGAAACCTCCAGGGACAGTCGAGAAGAGATGGCTAGAAAGGTAGAGCTATGTGAGCTAGCCATCAATTTGACATTGAATCCGAGTTCTAACCATGAACTTAAGCAAAAGGGAGGATTCAAACCTACCTTGCCCTCCTTGGTCGTCCTCCTGAGCTCCACAACTTCTCTTTAGTCAGTTTGGGTGAATAGAACAGTGAAAGGAACTAAGGGAAAGTTCCCTTGCTTAGAGAGGTGGAGAGTATATATACTTGGGGTGAGATTTTCAACATAAGCTCATAAGTTCTCCATATTTTCAACTAAGTCCCTCCATCCTTCTATGCTCGTCCCTTCATATTAATTCTAAGGACAAACCTTCTTCTAAGGTCAAAAAAAATGAGGGCAAAGAAGATCAACCTTTTAGTTAAGCATACACATAAAAGGCTATTGTACATACACCTTGATTATTCAATCACAAAGGTGTTTTTCATTATATGATTATTCAATTGAAGTGACCTTTCATCATTTCTTCTCTAAATGATGACAAGAGTCTTAAAAGATATTTTAGATGATGTATTTTACAAGTTGCACTCCTCAAATTGGGTAAATTGCACTTTTCTCCAATTTAGGGTTTTCAAGCACCGGGATTGCTTCCACAGCTGCACCTTGGTGCCCAAGCTTGGGAAATCCCTCAAACCTTACCATCATCATTATCATGATGTCTCAACATCAGAGGAACATCTCAACATGTGCAATTGCAAGTTAACCCTTCTAACTGGGTAATTTGCACATAGGTCCCTGTATTACAAAACAATGCTACAACTTTATATAAAAAGGAGCAAAAACTGAAATATATATTTCTGAGAAACTTAATTACATGCCCAAAGTTAATCACAAGGATTTAATTACATATTTAGGAAAAACATCTAGGGTTAACTCATAACCCAGGTCAGGGATGTTACATGTCCTAAGTATTCATCAGAAAGAACGTCCCAATGAAGTCTAGATCCCATTCACCAGTATCTTGGACCATACTGCTGACAATGAAGTCCTCCAGGTCAGTTGGAATGACAAAGGATGGATCAATATCGGAGACCATGGTACCAGAGATCCATCTGTCTTGCCATGCATTAGTTGTGGTTCCAAAAACCACAAATTTGTGGTTAGATGCTTTGATTGGTTCCATGTTCTTTTTGATGAAAGAATAGGTGAGAGAGCTTGGTTTGTTGTAAATGATACATGTCCTCATATATTTTTAGACATCACACACACCCAAAGGAGGGAGCGATTGTTTAGGAAGGACCAAACATTCTTTAACATCAAGTTGTTGTTTTGGTCGCACGTGTCCTTGATGCCAAGTCCGTCATTAAGCTTATTAGCTGTAATCTTTTTCCATGACACCAAAGACATCTTGTGCTTCTCTGGGACTCTAGAACAGATAAAGTCCTTCACGTTCTTATTGATGCAGTCACACAAACTAGGAGATAGGCAAACCGTATGCATTGCATAAGTGGGGATTGCCTGTAAGGTAGATTTAGCGAGGGTGATCCTTCCAGCTAGAGACAACTGGCGGGAAGCCCAACTTGTCATCCGCTCCTGAAGAGAAGTGACGATGACTGAGTGAGTATATTTGTTAATGTGGTGATGCAACACAGGGATGCCAAGGTAGCGCTCCAAGTCATTCATTTTGGGGAACCCAATCTCCACACAGAAAGCCAGCTTGATGGTTGGAGGGGTGTTCTTTGAGAAGAAGCAATGTGACTTTTCTTTGGAAACCATCTACCCTGATACCGTAGAGAAATCTTCCAAGATTGTAGAGATAATAGACGTTGGTTCTGTTGTAGCTTCGGCCATAAGCATGATGTCATCCGTGAAGAAGACATGGGAGTGAGGGGGACCACCTCTATCCAGGACAATGGGCTTCCAGTGACCTGATGATACATCATTCGTGATGGATTGACTCAGGCGTTCCAAGCACAAAATGAAGAGGTAAGGGCTTGTGGGATCCCCTTGGCGCACACATTAGGTGCTGCTGAAAGGTGGTAGGGGTGAACCTTCCCATAGAAGGAAAGCAGATCCGCTACTGATGATCTCCATGATTATGGTGATCGCATTCGTCGGTGTGCCAACCTTTTGTAGGGTGTTCCGAAAGAAGGGTCGGTGCATCCTGTCAAAGGCTTTAGATAGGTCTAGCTTGATGCTAACTTAATTATTTCTGGAGGCTTTGTTCTTCATAGAATGTATCACCTCTTGTACCAAGATGATGTTGTCGTTGATGTGTCAACCCGGGGACAGAGCTCGATTGGGTGTTAGTGATCCATGAACCCAAGTGAGGCTTGAGCCTTTCTATGATGATCTTTGAGATTAGCTTGAAGCATGAGTTATTCAGAGAGATCGGTCTAAAGTCAGAGCAGCGCAGAGGTTGGCGAACCTTGGGTATAAACACCATATACGATGCAGCAAGCTCTGGATCAATAATGCTTGTATTAAAAGCTCGTTGAACTATCTGGACCACTGATTTCCCTACATGAGGCAAGTGGGATTCTATGAACTAGGTGAGGACACCGTCGGGGCCAGGGGCCTTATTAGGTGCCATCTTCAAAAGGATGTTGTATATCTCAGTAGGTCCCGGGGTATAGGCAATGAAGTTACATGCTTGGTGGCTTAAACCAGGGAATACCCCGGTGTACTAGGCAATGGTGTGAGGATCTGAATGTGGAGTAGCATCCCTCGTCATCAGGTCCTTGAGGTAGGTATGGATCAAGGTCTTTATAGTTGCCTTGTCTGTAACCCATTCTCCATCAGCATTGCAAATTCTTGTAATCTTGTTTACATGGCGACATGTCTTCACATAGGATTGGAAATATTTCATGTTACAATCGCCATAACATAGCCAGTTGATGTGGGATTTTTGTTGCCAATCTACCATCTCCTTTAGAAGGATTTGGTGGTATTGTTCTTGAAGCTCGACAACCAAGAGCTCATTAGAAGTGGTGGGATTAAGAATAGATAATTTTCAAATTTGAATATAGACAAATAACATGTATGCATATTTTACAATATAAATTTCAATATAAACTAATTTTGATGAAAGAAGTTGAAAACACGAGTATGCCGCTATATTAATTATATAAAAGAATATCAACACAGATTGGATATCTCTCAACAACGTGTCCAACCTTACTAGGGCTTCGTTTGGTAACCCGACTACTTCCATCACAGACACACGACAACTTGCTGGATCACCGGGCTTTTCGACATGATGAGAATTATGATAAGTTGGCCGCTCCTCGTAGCATAAATGAATAGAAAAAAGGTGCGACAACTCATCACTATTTTAGTTTTAGCGTTCGGTTGCTGCCCAAAATAGTGAGAGATTAATCAACGCTGCCTGTCCGCTCCTTGACACGTTGTCAAACGTAGCATAAGACTAAGACTACATCCAACATGCTTTTTGTGAAGGCACTCCAACCCTTACAACGTAAACATAATCCTATAAATCCCTTTTTTGATTTAATACATGATAACTGTTTACAAAGATCACATACCCAATCCATATCTTCTTATTCATTCTTTCTTGATTATTTCATTTTTTATAAACAAATAAAAAGAAGAATAAAAACATTACGAAAGAGAATTCAAAATCGTAAAGAGGGAAGCACACTCAAATTCTAAATCAATAAAGAAAAAACTTTAAAGATGATAGAGAAAAGATAAATCTTCCAGAATTGTCCAACAACAACAGCACAGGTGGGCCCAACAGATCACCTCGATCCGCATGCCAGAGGCCTGCGGATCAGAATGATGTGCGACCCACCCAAAGCCAAATAGAGAAAATAGTAAAGAAAAAGAAAATTGGAACAAAATTAGGGAAAAGAAAAACAAGCTTCCTAACAATTCTTAATCTTCACAAAAATAAGAGATTCAATTCAGTCCATCTTGACAGTGCCTAGAAGAGTCGTCAGTTTGTTACATCCTATAGAAATATATATTTTTGGCATATGTCATGGGTAGTGAAACTTAGTTTGGTGGTTGTATAGGAAAAAATATAGGTCTTTGGGGTCACCACTATGTTTTATATGAAAAAAAGAGAAAAAGTTAGTAAGACGTTGTAAGTCCAATGTAAAAAGATGATTTGTTACCCAAGATGGATAGGTAGAAAAATAACAAATAAAATAAACTATAAATTCAAGTTCGGTGATCTTGTTACGAGTGGGGAAGTTTTAGCTCCCTATTTCGCTTAATGAATCGATATTGAGACGTCTTATGTGATTGGGGAAGGACCAATTTGAGGTTAGTAAAAAAGGAGAAAGCTTTGAAAACACGTGCTTAGTTATGAGCGAGCTTTTAGGACTACAGATGTGCACATCCTTCCATATTGCCCTTAAAGTCCTAATTTATAGGCAGTTTGCAGTCCTAATCACTTCATGACCTCCCACGAGGGAGATCTCTCATGGGGTTATTAGGAGTAATGCGTAGGATGTTGTAGAAGATGACAAGAAAATATGGGTCATAAATATGATCAAATATTTTTTCCAAGATCACATGAACATGAATGCCTAGAAGGGTCACATATTTTTTTCCGGTCGTAAAAGTACATTTTCAATTACTCCTGAAAACATCTCAGCCGTCCAGTCTCAAAAACTCATATGGGAATTAGTGCGTAAAGTGTGTTTCAAAAGTACATAAGGATCTCTAGGGGGGTTTGGGGATTGAATGACTGAGATGCATGTTTGGGATGTCCTGCTATCTCTTTCAGGACTGGATCCAACGCATTAGAAAACACACCATTACTATTGGAACCTTTGCACAATGTTTGCGTCAGAAAACAACTATTCTCCCCAAATCAGCCAAATCTTCTCAAACAAGCGCGTGACAATACAATTTTTTTCCTTCAAAAACTGAGTCCAACTATATATACCTAACGCTGCCAGCAGAAACCCCCAGCCTCAACCCATCAAACAACCCACAGGCGAGGAGTGCTCCTCTTCCTCACTCCGTTCGCAGCACAAAAGGAATCCAACCCTCAAGCCAGAGATGGCCGCCCAACACCTGCGCCAACAGCAGCCGAGGCCCGCTTCAGAATTCGAGGACTTGTTACCGACCATGGCCGAGAAGCTGGGCGGTGAGGCGCTGATTGAGGAGCTGTGCGGCGGTTTCCAGCTCCTGATGGACCCTGACAAGGGCGTGATCACCTTCGAGAGCCTGAAGCGTAACGCGGCGCTCATGGGTCTCGATGGCATGAGCGACGACGAGCTGATAGGTATGCTGAGGGAAGGCGACGTCGACGGCGACGGCGCTCTGAACCAGAAGGAGTTCTGCGTGCTCATGTTCAGGCTGAGCCCCGAGCTCATGGACGAGTCGTGGAGGGTAGCGGATGAGGCGCTCGATAGGGAGCTCAGGCAACAGCAGCAGCAGGAGTGTCGTCAGAGAGGGTACCGATATTAGTACCTGATCTAGCTGCTGCAATCAGCTGTTCCGAATTCCCTCCCCCTAGGCCCCTGTCCTGTATTTCACCTTCCTTCTTTCCGATTCTTTGAGCAAAAAATACTCCAGGAATGAGAACTATTAACACAGTTTCTGCTTTGCTCCACGAATTGCTCCTGATGTGCATACGCGCTCTGCTTTCTTATTTTTCAAGATTTACTAGCTTTCCTCGCTGCAATCTTCACAAGTTGCCCACCTTGCGTTGGAATTGGTAGATCATAACCACCTGTGTAAGCATTAATTTGGTCCTTGGGAGCGATAAGGGACACCTCAATCATTCAACTGTCAATTATGAATCCAACAGCTCAAGCATTCAATGATTCAATTAGACACGTCGCTCCATGTCGTGGAAACCAAGGGCTTTACCTTGTTCTACGATTAATTTGAGGGGCAGAATGCCCAAATATTGGATGGCTGACTCCTTCCCATCTATGGGCCTCCCTCCCCCCACCCAATTTCATCTCTTGTTATACCGCCAATTGACTGACATATAGATCGATGGATTCTTACCATCCACGGGAACTGTGAGCAGATTTACATGAGCTCTAGCCTCTAGGCCGCAATTAAGTAGAGCAATCAGTTGCTGGTCCGACATAGTAAAGACATTACAATTGTTTCAAGGTTAGAACAATTCTGAAAAGCAACCCAATGCTCGAGCAGCTTTCCAAAAGGGAATCAAACGTTTTTGCTTCTTTTGACTTGTTTTTCAAACTGTGCCTATAACCAGCAGCTCATCTTATTTGTCAAGATTACAGACGCTGGAATTGGGTACCCAAGTTCTGGAATTACGCCGCTGGGAATTGGGTTCCGGATTACGACAGAGGAGAGGAGATTTATCGGTGAATTGCGTCGCAAGTTCCAAGCTTTCTTGTATCGGTTATTATACACACGAAAAATAAGTACGGGATCATGATCGTGTTCCCCGGCCGTTCCTTGAAATCTCACTCCTATGTCTTCACATGGAGATTCTGAAATGTGTACAAGAGAATAGTCATTTTATAAGACATTCAGAAAAAAACTGCCGCCCGCATGGCATGGAGACGGGATTTACCGGATGTATGCTTTCGAGAAATACAAATTGGGTGTTCAAATCTGTAATACTTCTCAAATTGGTGGCTTGGCCGGCACCAATTACTTTCACTGGGGTGAAGTTGCGTACTGGAAGAACACTCACGAATTGCTGAGCAACACCAACAAAGAAGAGCCGACGGCAGGTTTGTTCTTTCTGCCGGTAAAGAGTTTATCAGAACACGGTTGTGTCCACATATCCTAGCTCCTAGCTCTTCGGCATTGGAACTTGGCAGCTACTGCCGTGCCAAGATATCGCACACCGAGACAGTGACACACGACGGAGACGATGCTTCGTCTCACCTTCGTATGCATTATTATTGCAAATGCTTCGTGCTACTATAAAAAAAATAGTTCACGCTAAGCTCTTCTTGATGTGTTCATCAGCATCCATCTATAATTTAGAGTCACGCTGCCCCACCCGGCTGCCCACTCGGTTTGTAGTAGACTTTAATTATCCAACAATTAACTCCATGCAGCCGGTTTTTATTGTCTAGCAATTAACTTCATGCAACTGGATTTTTTTGTCCAACAATTAACGCCAATTAACTCTATACAGCCCGCTTTTATTGTCCAATAATTAACTCTCTCCACTCCTTTCTCTTGCCACTCCTCCTTCCGGCTCTATTTAAACCTATCAACATTTGCACGTCAGTAAAGTACGTCTGTTCCCCAATTTTTATCAATCTTTGTATTTCGGTCGTACAATACATCATGTAAAGGTTGCGATGGTCAGAGAGTTAAAGTACAAGTACAATACTTGCCAAGCACTATTTTATGAGTACTTGTCCAACACTGTTTTACAATTCAATAATAAGTACAATACTTAATTATTATTCTCTCATATCAGTAACAAACATATTCATTTCCGCCAAGTACAATATTCACTCTCCCTCCATATTCATTTCCGCCAAGTACAGTACTCACTTGTTAATTTTAAGTCATTTACTCAAGCATAAGTACAAGACCTACTAATTTTAATCCATAAGTACAGTACCTACGGAATCCAATAACAACATTTTTCTCCTGGACATAATTTTTTTACAAAAATACAGTGCACATCTGGTCCATAATCAACTATAAAATGCATCCATAAGTATTGTACCCAATACTTAATTTCCAACTCAGTTTGTCAAACATAAGTACAGTACCTATCAAATTCATTTGTGAATGTATATGTATTTATTGTAGGTACAATACTTACATAATCTGCAGTGGCGAAAAATATGCAGTTAATAGAACTTTTTGAAAAAAAAGAAGGGAATCAGAAACGAAAAAAAACTAAGTGGTTTTCCTAAGCTATAGTGGATTGATATATGCCATTTGCATGACTGTTGCATGGAATGGACAGAGTATCACTACCTTGTATGTATTTTGCATGCTTTTACATGGATAATAGTATCAAAAGTCAATTGTATGTTGCGACACATTAAAAATCACGTATTTCCGAGTTCCGAGTAGGCCAGAATTTTTCATAATTTATTACAGGCTGATGCCGATTTTTCCCACATATTGACAAAACGAGTGTGGTGTAGGAGTTTTGGGATCTGGGCTACTATTGGACCAGGATTATCTCATAATTCTACCTACGAAGTACAGGCTATTGAGTTCGACGGCCAGACCCGATACAAGTCCACCGGAGGGCAGACTAAGGTAGGGGTGAGCAGAATTTGGTTAATAACCGATTAACCGAATGGTTAATTTCGAATGGTTAATTTTTTTTAGACTATTTGGTTAATTCGGTTAATTTGGTTAATTTAATTCGGTTAATCGGTTAAATGGTTAATTTCATGGTTAAAGATATTTTTGGTATGGTTAACCAAATTAACCGAATAGTTATAATTTATTATTAAATAATATCCTACACACGTATATATACATATATAGTTATACTTTTATTTCAAAAAACTTCCCCATATACATAATAATCAAGTTTTCACGAGCCATACAACATTATATTTCCAGAAATACCACTATAATATAACAATTGTTCAAAATTCAATGAGTATTTCAAATAACATTATTACACATGTGTTATTTGGTTAACCAAATTAACCGACCGAATTAACCGTTAACCGATTGGACAATAACCGAATTAACCGACGCAATTCGGTTAGGTTAATGGTTAAAATCTCAAACCACAAATCAACCATTTAACCGAACCGAATTAACCGTAACTGACCGAATTAACCGAATGCTCACCCCTAGACTAAGGTCGTAGGAATAAGAATGGGGCCTTAGCTACGCGTGAAAGAACGAGTTGTCCTTGCCGTGGAATACCACTAGATCAGGCAATGCAACCAACAACGTCAAGGCAGGTAACTGACTCCTATATCTACCACCGCTTAATCTTCCATGAACTCTTCTTCATGAATCATTCTGCTTCTTTTATTTTGATCCTCTCAATTTTGAGGAAATCCCGGAAAAATCCCTACATTTTCAATACTCGTAATAGTTAGCCTTCCTCCTACCCTGGCCGTTAGCTGTCCGTTTAAGTTGACTGTTTATTTTTTCTCTTTCTTTCTTCTTTTATTTACTTCCTCTGTTTCTTTCGATTGCTCGTTTTAAATTCGCTTTCTATTGTTTGCATATTATCATGTTATTACATTTCGACTTTTATAAAATAACCCTGTCAATAATATCCTGTTATTACATTTCTATGAGCCTGAATCCATCAGATATCAAAATTAAAACTTGATAGCAGATTTTTCCAAGTCAGACGAAATGGATCACAGGTTCGAATGTACCATTGAGAGTCTAACATTCCAATGTTAAAAGGTTAAGGTCAAACAAGTATTGCACGCGATTGTTTTGGATAGTCCAATATGTGACTGAGTTGGACCTATTTTTTCTAGGATATTGAGCTACCTAATTTATAATTTATAACTTAAATTTAATGTAATTAAGAAATTGGAATAATCGATTAAAAATTGAAATATTCTGAATCCAAAACCAATTTGCGTAAATTTATATATAATGTTTCAAAATGTAGGACGGAACCCCTTTCCTTGAATTCTTATAATTGTCTAAAATTTTAGATGCAGATGTACATATGTCATGGAAACGGATTGCTAAGAAAAGGGCAAATGTATAATTGATCAAATTTTATTATGCATAACTTGCAATTGTACATTACAGAATCAGGTTTTACTCGATCCGTACACAAAAGTTTGGTCCTAATCAGTCTGGTTGGGACTGCTTTTCATAAATTCGGGATGCTTGTCTCGTTAACATCTACTTTACATGATGTTATCAGTGATATGTTTCAACACATGACTTGATCTCGTCTAATTCGGAAAAAGCTTCTTTTAGGCTCTAATTTTAACGATTCGGTATTGATTCAGTGTTAAAAAAGAGCTTACTCAAATTGATGTCTGGGACAGTTATGGGATTTAGCATTAAAAGCTACGTCAGTTCAAGGTATAGGCAAATTGGTGTGGGGATTGATTCCCGGTAAGACTAGCCAAAATTTTTGGTTAGGAAAAATTTGAGCAGCGATGTACCTAACTGCAACATTCTGACTTTAACAAATTCAGATTGATTCCAAGTATAATAGGTTGATCAAAATCTGAATACAAGTTAATTTTAAGTTATAAATTAAACAAACCACATTTTTGTATAGTTTTGATGGAGTGATTGAAACTTGAATCTGTGGATTCTGGGTCTAATTGTGTAAAAATATGATCAGCCTTTTCTGACCCAGGACTAGCTTGAGTCGAAATTTTGATGGTGCCAATTTTCTATCAGTGGCAATGAAGTGGGATAATGCACATAATGTAAAACAAATAATGAAATGATCAAAGTATAAAATGAAAATAAGGAGATAAAGTGAATAAAAGAAGAAAGAGAAAAAAACAACCCATCAGCTTAGACGGACAACTGACGACGGGTAGAAGTAGGGGTTTATTTTGGATTACCCTAAAACTAGAGGTTTTTCTTTTTGGTAATTTTTTTTTCATATGTCTCACCTGCTCTGCTGCAGACACCACCCCCAAAAAAAAGCCTGAACCTTCGTTGCCAAAGAACACCAAATTATCGTCTAAATGAGGTCGGATCGGACATTGAAGAACAGCTAGCTCGGCAAACTCACACCGCACCTACACACTGTGGATCGACGAACCACTGACATACAGTACCTGCTGAATCGTCTACAGGCGCAGGACAGCCGAGGCATAGAATAATCAAACGGCATCTGGTTTGTCCCAGCTGGCCTGTCGGATACATGCTTGCGTGGAGGGATCGATACCGGCAGGGAGCTGCCCCCTGCCGGTATCGATCCTGCCCCCTGCTGTACTTCGAGTGAGCGTTTACTTGCAGGGATTAAATAACATCGAGGGAGGAACAACTGTGAGGTGTGCTTAATTTATGGCTCCACCAAACCAGAAATAACTTGTTTTTTTAGTGCTTAACATCAAAACGTGCTCAAGCATTTCTGGATCGAAGAAGACTGGCTTCCATAAAACATAATTAAGCACCACACAAAAGGGATCGACAGAGTCAAGAGTAGATGGTACTGCTGCGGCTGTGGCAGCAAAGCCTGTCATAGCACAATGTCCACGCGCTGGACAAGAGAGATCAAATCTCTAGTATTACAGATAGCGATTACTTGAGATATCGATAATACGTTCATCCTCCTTACGTAGGAAAAAATTTCAGCCAACGCATATTCATAAAGGCCAGTTAAAAAGGAAACATACTATACGGATAAGAAGCACCAGAGGTGCCCCAAGCCATGGGATTTCTACATTAAACAACCCACAACATAGGAGAAATCTCAGACTCCAACGAGTTAGAAATTTTCAAGATAACAAAAGGGAAGGCTTCTCAGAAGTTAGATATGACTAAAATGGGAGTGGGCTCCCTTTAGACAATCCACTATAATGAGCGTTGGATCTAGAAAATCATAGGTGAGTTGTCACCGGAATTCTTACTCAATGTCTATTGCCTTTCTACTTAAATGACGTATAGGATAAATATAGAATATATTATAGTTGATATTTATCAAATCTAGTGCATAATATCCTTTAATTCATGTCTAAGACCATTTATATATGCAAAGGAATAACGAAATAAAAGACCATAAAATTAATTACAGTAAAAAATATTGAATTCTATGACTGTTTAACGTCAGAATATTTAAATTCTTCTTACATAACTTGTGCAAATCTTCTCTCTCGATATACTAATGTTGCCTTATTGGTAAACAAGTGATGAGAAAAATATATTTTTAGTGCATCGATTTATTTATATTTGAATTGAGAGATGAATAAAATCAGTCACATCTTAACCTCAAACGATTAAGAAGAATATCAAATGATTTATAGTGCTTGTCTTATTTTCGAAATATACAAATATCAGACGGAATACGTTAGTGGTGGCTAAATATTGCCTAATGTGTAACTACCTACCAAAAAAAAGGTATTTACACTATTAGCAACTTGAATTTATTTTTAGTTGTCACTTAAAGCTCCTTGTCTTATATTTTAGGGAATATAAATACATGTGTATATTTTACGCTACAATGTGGACGTAACAAGTAAGATTAACGATTCAATTTAGAATGTAAACATTCGATTTGGATCACTATACCAGTTTAAGACTTGTACCATGCCTTTTATATTTTCTTCTATCTAATAAATTGTTTATATAAAAAGATGAGTGATAAATACATAAAACTACAAATTTTTATACTACACGAATATCATTGGAACTCATCCAACCCATATTAGAATAGTGTCAACATTATGTAAACTAAAAGATCATCTTGATGTATCAAAAAATCAAAAGATAAAAATATGATTATAACTAAAAGGTATACCGAAACTCAACATAAAAATTTCTCCAATATATGAGGGAAAAGTTAACAAAATATCAACAAAAAATATAATAAATTGGAATGATAATAAATGATTCAACTATGCAGATTTCAGCAGCATAACAATAAGAGAAATGACTAAGAAACATATGCAAGGATGTAATCATGAAATATCAGCATATAGCTAGTACCCTACTGGTACGTAGGATATATCCATGCATAAAAGTAGTGTTCTTTAAACTCATTTAGTCATCAGAAGTTGAAACTATACCAAGAAGTACTTAACAACAATATTTTATCGTGGAAGACTACTCATGGTACGTAACTACAATATGTAGTCCATATTCTCGACATATTTGGCTCAAGATGCATACTTAGTATTTTTTTAAAGAAGTATAATAGCAAGATATTGAATTCATGTACGTAGTAGGTAACAAATGAGTCAAATATTATATCACACACCTGATGAGGGAGGAAACTAGTGCGCTCATGAAGAACAATGGTAAAACCTCAAGCTTCATGAAAAACTCCAAAACTAAAGGCAAAATCACTAAGATTTGATCTCATTTTCTTAATAAGATCTACAACAATCAATTCACAGCTTAGAAGCAACAGATTTGATCTCATTTTCTTAATAAGATCTACCACAATCAATCCACAGCTTAGAAGCAACTAAAGAAAGGATGCAGAAGGAAGAATGGGTATAAGACATAATCAGTTAAACATCTAAAGAAAAACAACCTTGAAAACTTTCTTAGAAAGCAATCTGGTGGTAGATCATCAAGATAACAAAGGATTAGAGTTCTATTTACACAGATCTAGGATTAGAGGTCACCAGGAAGCTCATTGCACATCAGTAGAGAAGAGAATGAAAGAAAACAACAATGAAGTCAAAGATTAATAAAAGCATAAATCTAATCACTAGATGTCAACTGTGGGCATCTTACTCTGCTACAACATTTCAAGGATCAAATCGCACAAGTGGGGGTATAAGGAAGGACATGGGGTATATATAGCCCTATTGGAGAGAGAAAAGGTGGTGAAAGTTGTCCTAATGTCAGTCAAAGCACTCATACTTTTGTTAGTATGTTGTCTCATTGGTAGACGAATCCTGACGCTCCATCGATACACAAGACCAAAAGCTCCATCAGTAGACCACCTTGCTATGTCACTGTTAGACACGAGTAGGGATCTTGTTGGCCACGATCGTCGGTTCAAGCTTTCAGAAAACCATTAGAACACATATTGTAGGGTCACCATTGGTAGAGCATATAAACAAAACCATCGGTTCTCAACAGATGAAAACCCACCTCTCTTCCAGTTAGTTATTTATTCGGTAGCCAAATGGTGAAAACACAAAAGGTCACAAGACCGACCAGTTCCATCAGTTCACAACCGATGGGTGGTTAGAACAACTCTATTGGTTCTCAACCCAATGAAAAAACAAATGTATCTCAATTGAGAAAAATTAGAAGAACCTCATCGGTCTCCAACTGATGAAGAGCCATGCACACTTCCATCAGTCCTCTACTGATGGAAATTTAGACCACTTCCGCCAGTCTTCAATAGATGGAAAGGCAAGAAGGTTTGGTTGGACCATAAAAAAGCATCCACCAAGTCCAAGAAAGAAGGGAAGAGAGTAAATGAATATGCTATGTGAAAATTTCAAGGAAACCTTCAAACATGGGTAATTTGCAAACATGCTCTCAAAGAAAGTGCTAGCTGACAAAATCCCAAAACATGCATCATCAAGCATCTAAATAGGTGATTAAGATAAAGGATTAGAAAGCTAAGACAGATCAGGGGTCTTACATCTATTCCAAAATCAACCAATTTCAGATATACACTCTTAACTTATAACTAAAGTATACAATATTAAAATTAGGTGTTTTTCCCTAAATTTCCTGTCTTCACATATATAAACTTATAAATATGTCTCTATTCACAAGTATTATATATTCATACATTACATTGCATAAAGTTGGTTTTAGTACTTACAATGGGAACTAGAAGAGTGAATATACATATAGCTTGTAAATACAAAACAACCCAATTTCAAACAAACTCAAAATTTTATTACAAAGTAGTCTTATTGTTAATCCAGTTGTAGGTTATATAAATATTTATCAGAGAAGTATTAATAATTAATTTTCCCATGCTTTCTAGGTACAAAATTGAAAGAGGTCAACTTGGGGATCAAGTATACAAATAAATATGTCATTGCTAATGAATTCCATGTCTTATAATATATCTATTTATGAAATTATTGTGTATGATAGAGTAGTATGAACCATATAAGTATTGAATAATTGTGTATGAAAGTGTAGTAATGACATAAATCTGACTTATTCTGACTTGAAAAATAATTTTGAGTTCTGATTTTACCAATCCAGGTCAGATATGGGCCTGAAAAGTAGAGTCTAGTGCTTCAAATTTGTTAATCAAAGTTAGTTCTGGGCTGACAAATTTTCACATACCTAAGTTTAACATGCTATACAAATCAATATTATTTGAATATGAATCAAAGATTATATAATTTAATTTATATTCTAGGTTAGAGATTATGTAAATGGGTGTAATACTAGATTTACCACTAGTAGAAAAATCTAGTTTCTACTCGGTCTTGTTTGTAACTTAATATTATTATTGGAAGTTTTCTATGTACTATTATATACATATATCTAAAGGTAACATGTCTATTTTTTTTCTTATTAGATGTCTAGATTCCATTTTTTAGAGGTAGTTAGCAACTGTTAAATGAGGCATCTCTCTTGCTAGATATATTTTTTTATAGAAGTCTTACATTTTTCCCTTGTCTTCTTTGAGTTATTACATACGTCAGTGTAGTATAGGTTGCCAATCAGGCTCTATCCAGTTGAAAATTTTAGTATTGTTTTTTTTTTCATGACAATTATTGTTTGAACTAGAATCAGTTCGGTTTGGCTTTTCATGTGGTCAATAAGGTATTAATATGTTTAGACAATCCATGTTCTAGAATGAGGTGCATATGAATGTTATTTAAGCATATATGATGACTATAAATTCTAATTTTGATCTTGGGTTTGGGGTTATATATAAAAAATTAGAATCATCTCCAAGCTTACAATTGAACATAGAATATGGTTCCTGGTCGATTTGAGACTATAAGTTGATAATCATGTTGTGGCAGTTATCAACACAACTATATGTATAACTACAAGTGACCTATCTAATTTCTTACAGTGTCTAAAGTTTCCATTTTTTGTTGGTAGGAAGTTGATGTATGAATTAGAGTTCGTTCCGAGTTCATATTTTATCAATTTGGATCTGTTCAATATTGATATATTTGGACGATCCATGTTGTGCATTTTGTACCATATTAAATTTTAATTGGACTACTCTCCTTATGTATATGAGGAACTTTGTTCCGGATATAGCAGACTATATTCAAATCTTCTTGAAGTTAAATAAATTAGAACTCTGTAGTAAGACATTGATCATGTCTATTAGTGTCTTATTCTCTTATTATACTATTCTAGTTGATTGTGGTGAATATTAAAAAGTTACCTTATGCAAAAAACCACCATAATATTCTATAAAATATTTTGAGCTATGCATTCTACCCATATCAGATCGAACTCTTCTAAGGACCTTACTTGTTTGGGTTTCTTCTTCATTGTTATGTGTAAAACTTTTTGAATGATTCATCCTTATATTTAAGAAACTAAATATAGCAATATCTGACAACATCATTAATAAAGATTATAAAGTATCCTTTGTTATCCTAGTTGTTACATCCTTTCAACTCATAAATGTTGGTGTACACTAAATCGTATATACTAAATTTTCTATCCACCAGACGAAAATGTTTTCTTGACTGTTTAGTTTACAGAAAAGGTGCACACATTCTTCATTTCCTTCCAATGATATCATTAGGAGTAAGAGTAAGAAGGAACTATAATTTGCAACCACAATCTTTAATGTCAAGTATTAATAATTGGCTTAAAACAATAACTCGTTCAGTATTATTCATTGAAGAACATATAGAGCTTCGAGATGAATCTTATACATATCATATATATCACAAAAAAATTTTATTCTTTTAAATTCAACCATCACAAACATGAGTGAATTACTTCTATTATATACTCAGATATCTACTTGGGGGGGTCGATAGCCCAGCGGTGCATCCTGGTAATCTCCAATGTAGGGACATGTGTTTGACTCTAGACGCCGACCGTGGTGCAATAATGGCTGGCATTTGATTGGACGCGTTGTAGTGTCCCCCATGACATCGCTGGTGTCGGTGTTTACTCTTGGTTGGACCATGTCTAATAGTGGCCTTATCCGAGAAGAATTCCTCGTTATAAAAAAATCTACTTAATATGAGATCACAAATGATATTACATCTGGAGTCGTGTCTCACTCTATGAAGAGCAACAACTTTGAATCCACTTGACCTTCGCCATTGAATGCAGTGATGGAGTTACCTCTCAAGGTCGCTGACAACATGTTAAGACATGTACATTAAATCAAGTACACTAATTCACACACACCCACAAATACTATTTGTTTAGGATATTTTCTTTCATAGCCTTTTATTTGTAATATTGACTTTCATTCCTTTTTATCGTAATATTGACTTTATGAGAAATCTCAACCTGTTTGTTTATGCATTTTGTATTGTTTTTATATTATTAAGTATGCCATTATTGCTAAGTATGTCTTCAAACCATTTAAAGATATATCTCTATTGTTATGCTTGAGATCTAGAGCAAGACCTTTCCGATTTTTTTTTAATTCTTTGAGAAAAAGTTCCAGGAATCATCAGAATTACTAGCACGGGTTCTACTTTGATCCACTAATTTCTCCCACCGTATATACGCCTCTCCTTTTTTATTTCAAGATTTAGCAGTGATCCTAAATCTTCACAAAAGTGTTCTTGTTATTGGTGTTGTTGTTGCTCCCTTCATTTAGAACCGGGAATTGGTTGTCATAAACAAGCTGTGTGTGCATTTATTGGCAAAGACACAAGCTCGAATGCTTGTTCTTCCCCCGGGTGTGTTCCTCCCCCTCACTTGCACAATCTCATCTCTTGTTATAGCCGCCTATGGAAAAGCTCATCTTGCTAGTACATGCTCCCATATGGGCCTGGCCCATCAGCCCTATATATTGATTACGGCTGTTGTCGGTTTTTCCACATGTTGACAGACAAGGTAAGTAGTAGTAAGTCGTTTACAAATCTGCTGTATCGGACTTGATGTCTGGTTGTCTTAAAAAATCTTTATCACACATTTATCCAAAAAATCATTCCTAAAAACTTAACGTGGTGTGTGTATGGTTCAGATTGATAAGCACACGTCCAGACACCGTTCTCCTGTTAGTATTGGACAGACTAAAGCGTTGCTCTGTTCGGCGACCAGACCAGATGCCCAGATGGGATGAAATTTGACTGGAGAACAAATAAAGGTGGGGGAGAGCTAGTACGGGATGGAAATTGACTGGAGAGCGAATTGGCCTAAGGTATGCCGCATGCGTGGATGAACAACCGAGTCATTGACGTGGAATGCCACAGAAACACCCAACCACGTTCGAGAGGCCGGCAACTGGCTGCACAACGTCATCTGCGGGGCCGCCGCCGGTCGACGGGAAACGAGGCATATCGCCATAACAGTTACGTGGAATGTTCATAGTTCTTCTTCTTCCCGCTTGCAGGCTCTGGAATTTTTTGTTTTGTTTATCTGAGAAAACCAAATCATCGATGGAGATGAAGATCGGACATCGAGCAACAACTGGCTTGGCTTGCAGGCTCACACAGTTACACTGCTCCATCATACTGCGGATCAACCCACGGATATGGTCTTGCTGGACTACCGACAGCGACGACAGGGCCGGGACAGCCACGGCTTAGAATAACCAAACAGCACCTGATTTGTCTCACCTGGCCTGTTGGATCAATCAGTCCGGCAACACTTCTGAAGCTGTCACAGGTGGTCTTGGGGATTGATTCCACGCTTCCAGCCGAAGCTGCCTATACTCCAACAATAACCACCGTGCCAGAGTGGCGGGTCCAGTCGAGGAGAGACAAGGTCGTGTGCTTTCTGACTCATATCGACTAATAAACAATAGGTAAAAAAATCGAAATGGCACATTTACAGGGTAATAGGGTAATACCTCTCCGCAGGAAACGTATTTTTATGTCCGAGGGCTACAAAAAACACATGTGGTTATCCACGCTTTAAATGTAATTTTTCCACACGAAAAGGCGTGGAAACACACATTATCCACCCCAGGCAGGAGCGTGGCAAAATAAAGAGTGGAAATTTATTCACTCTTTTCTATTTTCACTTTTTAGCGTGGAATACAATTTATCCACACCAATCTGTGTGGAAAATATTTAACACTTATTTAAAAAAAAAACCTATTTGAATTTGATTTCCACTCATAACAGCGTGGAAAAAATATGAAAACAAACTTTTCGGCAGCAATGCTACACACGCTTTAAAGCGTGGAAAAAATTAACGGACTTCTTTTTAAAAAAATGCACACTTTCACGCTTTAAAGCGTGGAAAAAATTAACGGACTTCTTTTTTAAAAAATGCACACTATAAAGTGTGGAAATAAGATTGGTAATTCAGAGCATCTAGCAGAAAGCCAGCGATCAGAAGGTCTCTTTCGAGATCCACTTATATTTTAAGCTCAAGAAAGAACCAAGTATATAAGAATGATTAGATAAGTTGGTAGCCGAAGCCGACAAAAACCACTGTATAAAAATACCAATAGTGAGGTTTTCTTTAACAGCTTATGGCGACAATAATGAAGATAACTCATCTTTATCTAAAACAGACCTGCTACAGATCGGAAAGAACCTAGGTTGACCGAAATAAAATAGAGAGACAAAGAAACCATGCATCATTCAAGACATCAACTATTTTGTTGTTGGCACATTCTTAATCTAAAACTGATTGAGCAGAGATAAGATCTCATCTTAGAATCTTACATGTAAAGAGGAAGGTATACAATTAAGTTTTTGCATAACAAATAGTTTGTAAAACATAAACAAGATTCTAAATACTACACCCTTCAACTCTAATGATGTGATATGCCATCCAATTAAGCTCTAGGCAGTGGTCCGCTGCGATCTCTATCTCGGATTCCTTCTCTACTACTTGGAGCATGTGTAGCAACCTGAAGTAAAAACAAACAAAACAAATATAACAAAGATAAAATGAAACAGTAAGCAATTACGTGACTCATAATTCTCTCTTGTCATAAAATCACATAATTGAAAGCAGAAAAGTAATATAGCTATCCTTTTAAATTTACAAATATACTGTTGAATAAGCATAAAAAGTACAAAAATACTATGGGCTTCAAAATTCATGTATGGTTATTCGATGATTGCAGATTTAGGATTCAAAAGCAGAGGTTTGCCTTGCAGCTAGGATACCTTTGTTTAAGGCCAATGACAGGAACTATTAACAAAATAAAAAATGATATCTTGTTAAAGATTGGGATCTAATAACAGTACTGAAACTGTAACTGAAGAGCTGTCTAAGAAAACCTGCCGACTGCTCTACTGTTTATGAGGCAAAAATTAAAGATACTACTATTGACAGAGGTAGTTCTTGGGGAGTGGTTTCCATGCAATCAAAGAGTATACTCCTATTGACAGAGGTAGTTCTTGGGGAGTGTTTCCATGCAATCAAAGAGTTCTATAAACATGTTCAAACATAAACTACTTCCCACGATAAGGTTTTGACTGAGCTAAAATGATTGGAGCATGTAGCTAGAATGCCTCTACCATGACAATCTTGATCTTTGCATCTGGTATGTTGATATATAGTAGCTGAAACTTTGTTTCAATAAATTTTCAGCTACTTAAAGCATACTCTCATGCCAATGGACAAATCGTAAGTTCTATAAAGACTGCTTACTTATTTTGACTTAAAAGTAGTGCTGCATCTTACTGTGTTCTTTGTTGGGCAAGTGTTAATAGATTTTAACATGCATGCATGATTTTGGTTTGGAAAATCTGAATGGTCATCTTATCTTTTGTGAATTATTTACATCCTAGTCAAGTAGGTATCAGTTCTTTTATATCCCTTCATGGAGATTGATTATTTAGATTTTCCTTGATCCATCTGCATCGGTTGGTATACTGAATTGGTTTCAAAACCACACATGTATTCATTTGTTTGGTTTACAGCTAATAGTAAGAAGCTTGTGTCCACCTTCTAACATATAAACTATCTGCATATTCGTTTGGCCTACTGGTTTTGAAGCTCCGTCTTTCTCTGAATTATATACTGAGATGCTAACGATCTTGTGCTTCTTAGATGAAAAAGAAAACCATGATGTCTAACCAGTAATCATCCCTAGTTGGAGCTAGCATGCTTATTTGTAGTATACTAAGAAGCTCTTTAATGTATTGCTTTAGTTGTGATGATAATATTCTTCCCGGTCGTGTACTTTTTGGCTAATTATTTGCATCTACTATACATATAACTATAATGTGTATACTCTGTTATTAATTTAGTGGTATGTTAATATAAAAATCAAGGGTTCACCACTCATTGTCACAAATGCTGCTGGCTGATAATGGTGAGCCTGAGATCGTCGAGTGGGGGAATGCAGAGAATCCCCCCTCTTTAGTATATCAAAAAGATGCCCCAAAGGGCTTCAAGAGGATTTTGAAGTTTGCTAGGAAGAACAAAGCAGACTCTAATTCAACTGGTTGGTCGAGTCCATCTGCCTTTTCTGATGGAGATGAAGAGGCACAAGAATCTAAAAACTTAAACAAGAAAAGTACAGATGTTTTGTCGAAGAAAACTGCCATAAAAACAAAAGCTTCGGGGAAGCAAAGAAACATGCTTGCTGAGAGCTATGATTGCGGCAATCAGAGACTATCAGACTTGTCAGCCAAACACGAGATTCTGTCAAGTAAGATTGACATCTTAAATTCCGATTATTGGTTCCTCGGAGTATAAAAATGATAAAGTTTTATAGACATATCTAGTAGCCATATTTAAAGCACCAGCAATTGAGACTTATCCTATATGCTAACTGCAATTTAACCTTTTGTGCACATAGAGCAGTCATGTACTTAGTGTATGCTAAATGTTTGCTTCTATCAAGGAGGAGGTATAATAGGAAAGATTCTGCAACATGGAAAAAGGCAAAAAATAAAAAGCATCTGTACCCAGTGACAAGCACACAAGATCACATGGTCTTCTCTCTAGAAAGAAAAGAAAGGTGATTTGAAAGATCATAGTATGAAGGATCTGCGACTTTGGAACTAAAACAACTTCTTAAGCAAGGCAATTACAACATTTTTATTGGTCAACAGAGAAAACCCAACATCATGAGTTCCTATGTAGTCACAACCAATGGTGGGCATCTCCAACATGTTCATGTGTTCAATTCAACTCCCTAGCCTTGTATACTCATGTCATCCTATTTACCTTTAAGCCTTAGTCCAACATGACAATGCTATTCATAACCTTGTGAACTCATGACATTCTCTTTACTTTTGAGCCCTTCTATGTTATATCATCCTAGTGAAAACCGTTAGTTTCCCTTTCATTGCTATCTAACGAGAAGACAATCTTTCCAAATGCCATCCTCATTTAGCTCACTCCTTCCCTTTTGAAGTGGCCTTGGCAATGGGACTGTCCTCTTCTATCAGGACTGTGGAATAGAACAACTTTGATATCTCTAAGCTACAGTAATAGCAAGATCAAATGTATATAAAGCATTGTTATCAAGATGCACACCTAGACGTTGAGAGAACAGAAGCTTTCTTGGTGCCTAGGCCCCATGGGTTTGCCAGGTGGAAGTCCTTCATTTAGTTATAATTTAGGTTTGATTGTGGTTAAATCAGACTTAGTTTAGGTTAAATCATGTTAGATTCAATATGGTTTAGAGAAATCTATGTTCAATTAGGTGAAATCAGGCCTGTTTAGTAATTACACCTGATTTAAGTTTAATTTAGGCCAACCCGAGTACTGTTTTACAACATCGAAAGTTAGTCTAGTACTCTAGGCAGTGGCCAAGCACATGCATACAATTGTCTACCTAAAACACAAGGACCTCTCGCTCTGTCCAACAGTTTACAACAAGATACATACAGTAATATATAGAGGAATACAAGATAATTAGACGGACGTATTTAGAAAATAATGGATAAGTACTTACATCTTCATTGAGTGTGTTTCTTCCATTATCATCCCCACCAATGGAAACATCAAGAACAATTCCATTCCTAGCAAGTGCTGAAGTCATACGAGAAAGTTGAGATTGGACATTTGCATAGTCATTCTTCAATTGTTTGTTCTCTGTCTGTATTGAAGCAAGTGTTCCTCTAACATCAGTGGAGTCATCTATGTCATGTAACTTGCTCAAATCAGATTTCAAACCAAATACTTGACTACGTGACACTCCATGGCCATATCCCACCACTCTTTGATTAGAATTTTCTTCATCATACATTAGTTCAGTAAAAATGGTATCCTCTATTGTTGATTTGGGTAGTTCTGGATTGTCAATGACACGTTCATCCACTAGCTTTTCAACGGTTTCCTTCAATCAACATGTGAATTGGTCTATACATTAGAATCACAATTAATATAAATGGACATGCAAATATGCAATGCGAAAACAAATATTTAACAAACCAAAAATTCTTGTGTGTTTGTATTTTGAACATAGCTTCCATCTTTGCGTTGGTGAGTAATCTTGTACACTTCCAAGGTGCTAGGTTCCCTCTTTTCCTGTAGGGCCTGGAAAAATAATTATAAGTATTATTTATCTCTAACTAAATGCACATCTTCACTTTAATATACATCACAAGATGTATCTCACAAAGTCAAACTTTTTCTGAGCAAAACTTTTTGACCCCGTAGTATGGCAATCAACTTTTTGAGCACGTGACCTGTTTCCTATTGTTGAAAGTTTCTAGGAAAAAAATAACTTATTCAAGACTACATAAATTTTAAACAAAGTAGTAAAATAATTTTTTCTTCATTTTATTCAAAGAGCCTTACTTACCTTCCCAGTATTAGAGAACCAATATCTCACCAAACGTACCCATTGCTCTCTTATTAAAGTCTTCAGCACTTTACTTGCAATTTGTTCTTCTGCTTTACTGGGATCCAAATGAAGCTTTTTCAGTTGGGACCTAAAGGTTTTCCATTTTGCATTCACGTGTGTTAGGATCCTTTTGTCAATTGTCACGTCTTTCGGCATATGGAACTTGCTCTGTTTAAGAGAGAAAATCATATTCAATGGCAATCATATTACATGTACCAATAGATAATATTGGTGATTTCTTACCCTAGTTAAGGTCACAATCTCGAGCTTATAGGAATCATGCACCCCATGCCAGTTGTTTTCACCAATTGGACAAAGTTCTCCCCATTTTGCCACCTCTCCAAGGAATCTCACCAATAAGTGTCCTCCTTTCCCTATGGGTTGTTTAAATTTATTGAAATTGACAATCAATTTCAAATCTTGTAAAACCCATACTTGTGATAAATGAACTCGCCCTTTCTTTGTCCCAACTTTTCCATCGGAATCTACAACAATATGGATATATTATGAAAATCATGCATAATTCAACTACAATGGATAAAGGGCACTAAATTAAATAATAGAAACATTAAATTTCAACCTATTGTTTCCAGCACATCATCATCATCATCATGAGAGTTCTCATTCCATGCAGCAGTTCGAGGGCGTTTTGGAATTGGTTGTGTGTCTTCTATTTCATCCAAATCTTCATCTTGAATTGGTCTGGATCTGTCTTCATTACCACTTGGAATTGGCTCGCTTGACACAAAGGTTGCTGTTGTTCGTTTAGTTCACCACATTCTCTTCTTAAATGAGCAGACACCTGAAACATGAGTAAATTAGAACAAACGTGATTCAAGAAATTAATCGGGAAGGCATGTTACTTTAACACTAGTCCATGGATCAAACAAGACACATCAATTTCAACTTAGTTGTCTATAGTCAACAATGTGAAGTCCCCTTGTTATTTAGATGCAATAACATCCCTTGCATATCAAATGAAGCATAGGAAGAACTCTGCTGCTGCTGCAAATTGTGAATGTGAGCGACATATACACACATTTTAGATAAGGCAGTAGCTAAGAACATATGTCACTACTTAAGCATTGTTTATAACAGGAACTTGAACCTAATAAAAAAGGAAAAGCAAAGGGAGAACACACGTTCTGAGCATAAGAGATGAAAAAATAAAATTCATCTAATAAATATGAACTCACCATGTAGCTAGTAGTAGAGAAGACATGCAGTCATGTAAAGTTATCCAAATATGTAGTGATGATCCAGTAGGCATGTAATTGAATCCTTTAAGATGAAATTTGCATAATTCATAAGAAAGTTGGGCTAGTATAATCATTAACCAACTCAGGGACCACCCCAACATCAAAAGAATCCCTTATCTTATGTCGAATGACATGCAGCCATGGTTTCTCTATTTCATCCTCTACATAAAATACTTTTTTTGCTTGAGATGAGAAAATAAATGGATCGTCTTTCAATGATTTACCAGTGTGCATCAACTTAGAGAAATTCACACAAGGATTATTGTTTCTATCAAGCTTGTACCCTCGTTTTGAGGTTATATCTACCCAATCACAACGGAAAATCACAACTTTACATGTCCCATAATAATCTAATTAGGGCCTAAAAATGGATTTTAGGTCAATTTAGGTGTAAGCCAGTTCAGTTGAGGACTATATTACATTAAAGCATATATATTTATAGACTTCTTATTATATAAAATGAGAAAAGTAAATAAAAATATATACATAATATATAATACTAACTATATATATAAATAACATGAGTCAACTACATATGTATGTGCAGATTTCAACATATCATTATTATCAAGGTGGACACTTTGAGGCTAAAATAGCAATACTTAGTCCTAAATTAGGTCAAATGATACCAACTTAGGCCATTTTAAGGTTCAAATAGGTGACCTTTAGAGAAAATAAGGATTGAATTATAATAAATAGGGTCTAGTTTATCCAGAATATTCTGATTTAGGTCAGATTAGTAAAATTTTGGTGGCTTTAAGTGTGACTGGATAGCCCACCTTAACTTGGGCCTAATTTGAGACAAATGAGGTTTGAATTAGGCCAAATAAGGTCTGATTTGGCCAAATTATATTTGATTTAGGTCAAGTTTGGGAAAACTTGGTGATTTTATGTTTTAATGGTCATGTTACCCAAACCTAGACCAACGTAGCATGATTTCGTCATAAATTAGGTTAATAGACATCACCATATGCCATTTTTGGATTTAAATAGGTCACATATAGGCAGAATATGGTCTGAATCAGACCGACTAAGGTCTGATTTGGCCTATTTATATCTTTTTAGGTAAATTTCGGGCAAGCATGGTGTTATATGTTTAAATGGTCTGGTTTCCCAAACTTAGGCCTAATTTAGACAAATTAAACAAAGTCACATGTAATTTTTTTATCAAATTAGGGCCTAAAAATTGATTTTAGGTCAATTTAGGTGTAAGCCAGTTCAGTTGAGGACTATATTACATCAAAACATATATATTTATAGACTTCTTATTATATAAAATGAGAAAAGTAAATAAAAATATATACATAATATATAATACTAACTATATATATGAGTAACATGAGTCAACTACATATGTATGTGTAGATTTCAGCATATCATTATTATCAAGGTGGACACTTTGAGGCTAAAATAGCAATACTTAGTCCTAAATTAGGTCAAATGATACCAACTTAGGCCATTTTAAGGTTCAAATAGGTGACCTTTAGAGAAAATAAGCATTGAATTATACCAAATAGGGTCTAGTTTATCCAGAATATTCTGATTTAGGCCAGATTAGTAAAATTTTGGTGGCTTTAAGTGTGACTGGATAGCCCACCTTAACTTGGGCCTAATTTGAGACAAATGAGGTTTGAATTAGGCCAAATAAGGTCTGATTTGGCCAAATTATATTTGATTTAGGTCAAGTTAGGGAAAACTTGGTGATTTTAGGTTTTAATGGTCATGTTACTCAAACCTAGACCAACGTAGCATGATTTCGTCCTAAATTAGGTCAATAGACATCACCATATGCCATTTTTGGATTTAAATAGGTCACATATAGACAGAATATGGTCTGAATCAGACCGACTAAGGTCTGATTTGGCCGATTTATATTTATTTAGGTAAATTTCGGGCAAGCATGGTGTTATAAGTTTGAATGGTTTGGTTACCCAAACTTAGGCCTAATTTAGACAAATTAAACAAAGTCACATGTAACTTTTTTATAAAATTAGGGCCTAAAAATTGATTTTAGGTCAATTTAGGTGTAAGCCAGTTCAGTTGAGGACTATATTACATCAAAACATATATATTTATAGACTTCTTATTATATAAAATGAGAAAAGTAAATAAAAATATATACATAATATATAATACTAACTATATATATAAATAACATGAGTCAGCTACATATGTATGTGCAGATTTTATCAAGGTGGACACTTTGAGGCTAAAATAGCAATACTTAGTCCTAAATTAGGTCAAATGATACCAACTTAGACCATTTTACGGTTCAAATAGGTGACCTTTAGAGAAAATAAGGATTGAATTATACCAAATAGGGTCTAGTTTATCCACAATATTCTGATTTAGGTCAGATTAGTAAAATTTTGGTGGCTTTAAGTGTGACTGGATAGCCCACCTTAACTTGGGCCTAATTTGAGCCAAATGAGGTTTGAATTAGGCCAAATAAGGTCTGATTTGGCCAAATTATATTTGATGTAAGTCAAGTTAGGGAAAACTTGGTGATTTTAGGTTTTAATGGTCATGTTACTCAAACCTAGACCAACGTAGCATGATTTCGTCCTAAATTAGGTCAATAGACATCACCATATGCCATTTTTGGATTTAAATAGGTCACATATAGACAGAATATGGTCTGAATCAGACTGACTAAGGTATGATTTGGCTGATTTATATCTATTTAGGTAAATTTCGGGCAAGCATGGTGTTATAAGTTTGAATGGTCTGGTTTCCCAAACTTAGGCCTAATTTAGACAAATTAAACAAAGTCACATGTAACTTTTTAATCAAATTAGGGCCTAAAAATTGATTTTAGGTCAATTTAGGTGTAAGCCAGTTCAGTTGAGGACTATATTACATCAAAACATATATATTTATAGACTTCTTAGTAAATAAAATGAGAAAAGTAAATAAAAATATATACATAATATATAATACTAACTATATATATAAATAACATGAGTCAGCTACATATGTATGTGTAGATTTCAGCATATCATTATTATCAAGGTGGACACTTTGAGGCTAAAATAGCAATACTTAGTCCTAAATTAGGTCAAATGATACCAACTTAGGCCATTTTAAGGTTCAAATAGGTCACCTATAAAGCAAATAAGGTTTGAATCATACCAAACATGGTCTGGTTTATTTATATTATTCTGATTCAGGTCAGTTTACAAAAACTTTGGTGGTTTTAGGTGTGAATGACCAGTCTACCTAAACTTGGGCCTAATTTAAGCCAAATTATATTAAGTTAGTTCTATTTTTGTAAAATTAGGGCTACAAAAGTCTGATTTTGGGTCACTACAGGTCAATTTAGGAGTACATCGAAAAATATTTTGGGACTTCTTAGTATATAAAATTTAAAAAATCACTATGGATATTTTGTCATTGTTAGTAAAAAAAACTGTATTGAGTACATGGTATTTTTATATATCACTATGTCATTATTATTAAGGTGTCATTTCAAGGTTAAAGCAACATGATTTTAGGTCAAACGACACCTTTTAAATAGGTCTAATTTAGAAAAATTAAGGTTTGAATTTGGTGAAATAAGGTATGATTTGATCAAATCATATCTGTTTAGGTCAATTCCATGTAAACTTGGTAGTTTTTGGTTTGAATGGCTAATTTAAAAAAAAACTTTAATTAAAACAAATTTGAGAAAATTCATTCTTTTTTTGCTCAAATTAGAGCAATTAAAGTCTGGTTTTGGATTACCTTAGGTGTAGTTTCAGTAAACTATAACAGTTTAACATTAAAATAGTTATTGACTTCTTGGTATATAGAAATGAACATAAAATAAATAATTTCTTATATACATAATTACCCATATTTAAATTGTACCAACTACATGTTTATCTACATGCCTGTGCAAGTGGAAATTAGCATGTTTTTAATACTAGATTAGGTCAATGACACCAATTTAGGCCATTTCAGTTCTTGAATAGGTCCCATCTAGATCAAATAAGGCTTCAATTAGGCCAAATAATGTCTAATTTGGCCAAATTCTATATGATTTAGGTCAATTTAGGAAATTTTTGGTAATTTTAGGTTTGAATGGTTAGGTCTCAAAATTGAGGATACTTAGTGAAAGTTTGTTCAATTTTTTTAATATTATGGCCAATAAAGTCTGGCTTCGGGTCGTATTAGGTGTAAATCAAGTCAATGTAGGATTAATTTACATTAGAGGCAAAATAAATTATGAGCTTATTGTATACAAATGAGTAAAACAATATATATACACTAATATATATAACATTAACCATATATATATTTATATATATATATATATATATATATATATATATATGTAGTCACACTTGCTTTAAAATGTGCAACTAACCAAAAATTATATTTTAGGAAGTACCATTGTTACGTGTATGTTGAAAACTACATCAATCACAAAGCAGTCTATATATATTACTGTAAAACATAAAATCATTACCATTCAAAGATGGAGAAGTTAAATGCATTTGCATTCTAAATTTCTAATTACAAACACAACTATGAAAATTGGATAAGTTATGCACCTAAGACAAACAAATCCCAAAACAAATAAGCAAACATAATACAAAAATCTACAAGTTAGTGAAAAATCTGCAGCACAATATCATTACACTTAGGTTAACTTAACAATTATAGATGCGAGGAAATGACAATTAAGCATATAAATCCATCTAAAGAAAATGTAACAAAAGAAAAAGAGAGATGGGCATACATTGAGGACAATATGTGGGTCAGCAGTTGTGACCTTAGGGTGGGGTGGAGGGCATACGATGGATTGAGGGCTACAAAAGTAGTGGGAAAAGAAGGAAGGGCATACATTGGATTGGATGGGGGTTGAGAAAGAGGGGGAAAATAAGGAAAGAAACAATGAGGAGGAAGCCTTCTATACTAATAAAAGATTCAAGCCTTCCGCAATAGGCATGTTTGATTGTCGGGATTCCACTGGATTACAAGGATTTTCAGATTTATTAGATGCAGCAATGACAAATTCTGAGATTCTTGAAATTCTGTAAACAGACAGTTTATATTTGTTTGTCATGCATGGATAGACCAGCATTTTGTATTTATTGTAGAGTTGGGTCATGTCTTTTGCGCACGGAATGGAGTGAGAGCGAGCAAAAATAATGACGCCCGGTGATGGACGGCGGCGTCCCACCAATTTGAAAAGGAAACCTGAATCCTGCAGCAGTTGTACAACTGGAAAAAGCATGATTCTTCAGTTTCTCCTCCTCCGGCAAACCAAACTCAGATTTTTAGTTGCTGCATCAGCAAATGCAATCCAATCCCACAGATTACGGCAAAATAAACGTGCCCAATATGGATGTATAAATTAAAATTGAGAAATATTGAGTTTTGGGCAGAAGAAAACTTACGGAACCAGGCCTTCTCGTCACACAATGGTAGTGCCGCTACCAGCCCTGCTATCTGCTAGAGAACGTGGCAGGTCGCCTCAGCCGGAATTTGCAGACGACTTTTGCTGGAGTTCGCCGGAAGATGTTAGGGGATATTGGTCTAGAAAGGGCATCCAGAAGAGTCGACGGTTTCTAATTTGGGAGAAAGGGCCGCACTGGTTACCTTTGGTTCTCCTTCTTCGGAAACGCGAGCGGAAGATGCAGAGGGGATGCTCCGGCATGCGATAGAAGGAAAATCGCAAAATCATCGGGTATTATGGTGGAGTTGTGCCGAAGAAATCAGAAACGAGGAGAGGAAGGGGTGGGGAGACCGAGCGGGACGGAGAGAACGAGCGCGCGGGATGGGAGAGGGAGGCTAGAGGAAATATCATTGACCGCGGAAGTTTGGCCTTGCCAAAAATAACAACTCTTCACAATTTTGGGCCACGCTGTACACAGCGTAGAAAAAAAGCATGAATACCGGGGTGCTTTTGTTGCAGTGGGGCAATACGGTCTGACGGGTGACACATTGTCCCGTGACAGAATAATACGTCCCAAACCAAGACACATTGTCCTGTGGTGGAGTCAATACGTCCTGACGCGAGATGTGTTGTTCTGAGAGAGAGTAATGTGTTTCCGAGTCGGACGTATTAGTCCCACCACAGAGTAATACGTTCTGGGTCAGGACGTATTACCCTACTGTGGGACCAATGCGTCGAGCGCCGAGACGCCCCAACGGCTAGCCGGGCAATGCGTCTCCCTTGGGGATGTATTGGTGCCACACAACATCCGACCGTTGCCCCCAACAGCTATCTAGTCGTTAGAGGCCGCGACGCATGGCCCCAAATACACATATTTCCTCCATTTCATCAATTCTTCTCTACTCGCATTGCTCTGGAGTTCTCTGGTCGGGATCCTACTTGTAGTTGATTTTGGGCGGAGCTTGGAGTTGATTTCTGACACTATTCTTCTCATCTTCTTTCTCTCTCTGGCCGGGATTCTGCTTCTCTTCTTTCTCTGATTTGGTATTCTGATTCACAAGGGAGATCTCGCCACTTGAGGTATTTTCTCTCGCCACTTGAGGTATTTTCTCTACTACATTTGTATATTCAAAATTTTAAACTTAAAATTACAATGTAATATTAAAAATAAATTAATTATATCACTACTATTTAATTCCAAATTATTAAAACAATGTTATAGAAAATGACATTTGAAGTAAATGTTATCAACGAAAATGACATTCTTACTATTCAATTCCAATAGTTTTATTCTTAGTATTTAAATTCAAATTCCAAATTATTGTTCTACAATCTTAATTACTCTTCTAAAAATGACGTTACTGTTCTAAAATATTAATTACTATTCTAAAAAATACATTATTGTTCCAACTAAGTTAATTTACTGTTCTAAAATCCAAATTACTGGTCCAATTAAGTTTATTTGTTTTACAATGATAGGAACTGTGACAAAGTGGGTTTTCTGGCTTAATTTCGAGGACGAAATATCTTTTAAGGTGTGTAGGATGTGATGGAGTGGACTTTTGGAATCCTAAAATGTCCAATGACTTAAGTGAAAGCATAAGGTTGAGATAGATTGAGGGTTCCAAGCTCTTGACAAAGTAGGTTTGTTGATTGATGTTAATATCATGATTAAGATCCTTAACTTTATGCCTTTTTGAAGAATTTAATTGAATGGTCCAATAGCTGAGTTTCATCACCAAATTGGAGTAGAATGTACCTTGAGAGGTAAGGAAGCTATGGATAAAATTTGGTGGCAATTGGAGTATCCTAGAGGAAGTTAGTAAGGTTTGAATTTGGTGAAATAATGCACATTATTGATGATTTTTTTAGAACTAAGTTGGGGATCAAATATAATGTGCCACACGCCCTTTTAGTTTGGGTGGGCTGCGTTGTCCGATCCTAACCTTTGATAACTAATCAGTGGCTGGGAGTGCTGACTTAAGTGAGCTCTGGATAGGCTCATCTGGAGGACTGACTCAAACCTTTGGATTTGAGATCAAGGGTCCTTGTGTTGTCCCTAACCTTGCGGTTACTTCCTTGACCGCAAGCAGGGACCACGACTTTGTGGTGCTCACTGATCGTGGCTTAGGAGCAGACTACATGCGAGGGTAATCGATCAGTTAGCTGTGAGTGGAGAGGACCTTCCCCGTGGTTCTTTAACTGAGGCGTGAGACCACTCCAGTAGAGAGTTAGAGCCCTCCTTTGCCATTGTCTCTCCACCGCACTGAACAGGTGGTGGCTGGAGGTAGAACAGGGAGCTAGAGAACCGATCAGAGGAAGAAGAGAGAAGGGAAAGGAAGACCAAGGCCTAAGGTGATGAATGTAGGCATTTGCGTGCCCTGCGATGGTCGTCTCCATGGTTGACCAGTTTGGGTTGTCCGATGCTTGAAGATGAAGCTCGGAGACCTGTGCGTGGTGCCTCTCACTGAAAATGATGGATATGGAAGAACCCATGGAGGTGGTGTGAAGCTTTTGGAAGCTTCATCTTGGCACAAGGATGACCAGAGGTCGATCACCTCTTTTGCTCCGCTGTATCAGAGCCTTACGGCGGCGAGCTCGGGAGGATGGAGATACAACGGGGCTAGGGAGCTTCCGATCAGCCAATGGAGTTGCCTTTAAGCCTCCAAGGATGATGGACCATGTGGTAGTAGGCATGAAAGGCCGTGGCTGTGCATAGGTTCTCGCCGGAGCTTTCCCAGCTGCAGCAGCTAGTTCTACGGGAGAACAGAGCCCCGTTAGGGACTCACAAGCGAGAAACAGATGAGGAGAGAGGGCGATCCAATACTTGAACCAATTTGAACCAGCTCAAGTCAGCCCAGAACCGGCCGACCTAGTGCAAACCAGGAGAAGGATCGGCCGCAGCATAGCAAAGGAGTTGCACAACCCTAGAGCCACGTTTCGGTGAGCTATTGGCCAGGAAAAGGTAAATCCCATAAAATACTGAAACCTTGGATAATTCATAGTAAATAGCCTGTTGATTAGAAAAATACAAACAAGGTACAGTTATTCTCAGAAAAATGCGTAGAACAATATAAAAGCATACTATCAGTCTTTTAATGCTTTAATATCAGTGATATCATGTAAGATGTATTATGCTTGTTTCATGAGTAATAAATATCAAATGATGATATAAAATTATGGAAAAATGTCAGTAATTCTATAATCATTTTTATAATGCATATGATGTTAGATATGGTCATGATGATGCACGAAAGCATATAATTTGATTAATATGGCTAATTAGGGCTAATAACACTAAAGATAATGCAATTAATGCATACATGCTCAATAAATGGTGAATTTTACAAAACAATCTTATATCAGTAGGTGGAAGATAACATGTAACTCTAATATCAATTATATGCACTAAAGTCATGTTATATGAATATGACCCTTAATACATGTGTTGTAACCCTAATATGAGTAATGAATGTGACATAATGAGGATATGCTCACATAATGATGGAAAATAGGATTATCAATTGATGAGTCAATAATATGCAATATGACATTAGTAACATAGATACCCGATAACAAGAGGAGTAAGATAAGAAATAATGGTGGGAATGTCCTAATGAACAAAGTAAACCCAAATGAACACGACTAGGGTTATGATGATGAGAACTTGATAGTGTGTGTGATCTTGTCTTAATCAGGTTTGACCAAGGTAATAGTTGATATGAGGAATATGTGATTAGAATGATCTATCTCTTTGGAAGGTACGCAATTACCTCTTACTCGGCTTACTATACAATATGCTTGTATTATATAGTAGTAAATACTTGGCATATGGTATTGGTTTAACTGATTGTTCTTGTATGATATGTTGGTTGTTTTTCTATACTTACTGCTATGAACACATCAAACATAATATATTTGTTCCATTATATGTAAGCACCAACTCTTTAGCAGTGTGCTTGGAAGTGACCGAACTCTTTGGTAGTGGTCACATTGTACATATGGAAGCACCAACTCTTTGGTAGTGTGCTTGAACCCAACTCTTTGGTAGTGGTCACATAGTACATATGATCCAACTCTTTGGTAGTGATCATAAAGGCCTTAATGCATTCAACTCCTTGGTAGTAATGCATGAATGATATAATGGAAAATATGCCTAAAAGTTATGTGTTCTCTCTTTTTAATAAACATTCTTGATTCAAGTGTATGCTTTTTGTTATATTCTTCTGTTACTGCCAAGTATTAGTTTTATCTTATTGCTAAGATATGATGAGAGGTATATAAAAGACACGTAGGCATACTCAGTACAATATTTTTGAATATTGTGCTGATGTGTACCACATGTAATCTTTTGTTTAGGTTGTGGTTATGATCTTGAAGAACCAAGATAGTTGAGAGTTGTGTGGCGAGCTGATGTACAGGTGGACCTGTTATCTTAAGATCCTGTAGTTTAGTGGTAGAACATGTATATGTGGAAGTTTGCTATTCAATATGTAATATCAAATGTTGTAACAATTCATGTTGTGATTATATGTTGAATGGTGAACCTGTGTGTATGGTTTTATTATTGTTCATGTACATGTGCTACTGGTTGTTTCCTTTTGACTTCCTCTGATTTTCCCTTTCTTAGCCTAGTGTGTGATGTTTAAATTGGGATTCTCACTGAGGTGAGAGTTTCAATTTGGACGTCACACATCAGATTAAGTTTTAGAAAATCCGAGGACGTCACTGGTGGTATCAGAGTGTGAACAATAGCAAAGTATGACATTTGCTCATTATGCAACTCAAAACTAAAGAACCTTGAACTTAATAATTTATAGGGTTATATTAGTCGTCTTTTAGAGACTAGATCTGACCTAGCCTATAGGTTAGCACCTAGATGTCTGAGAACTAGGTCTTGACTGGTGCTTATTGTATAGAAGTCCTTAGATGTCGTTCTTTCCTTATAGTGTAGCGGCATGGGATGTTGCACTATTTGGAAATGACGTGCATCAAGGGACGAGAAACCCTAGACATACGACACTCGTTGTCTAGAGTAGCTACACTGGTCTACACCATGTTCTCACCCTTTTCACTAGTTTTCACGACACTGGACTCTCTACTATTTGTGGGGTACTTGTTTTCTGGATTTAGTTTTGGATTCCAATCGGATCGAACCTTGATAGTTTTCTCTGACACTTGTTTTATCCGAGAAAAACTATATACTATTTTATTATGTATATGTATTACAAAAATGTGTCCCCACACATGTACGAGTAGGAGGTGGTCATGTAACCTAAGTGAAAGTGATGACATCAGTCTAGAAGAGAGAGTAGTTCTAGATCAGAAGTCTATGCGATAGATGGAATAAGATTAGATAATGATCTAGGTTGTATAGAGATGATATAAGATGGTTTATGATGATATATGTTTGTCTTTGAGGACTTAAGTTCAGATTTGAGGATTTGAGATGAGTTTTGATGATGCAAGTAACTAGGATTTTATGAGATAAGATATGTTAAGTTAAGATAAGGTTGTGAGTCAGCATGAGACTCAATCTCTTTTACAAAGGAGGGCCTCTAGTGTTAGGACCAGTTTTAGGGTTAACTTCAGAAAGAGTGAGACCCATTGGGATAAGGTTAGAGAACCTAAACTCCAAGATATGAGAATTCTGAGATATGTGATATGATATTGATAACACCAAAGTTTGTGATGTTTTTGATCCTTATTTTGTTATCAAAACTACCCTTTTTAACTGTTTTCCTCTCTTTTTATATGTACTTTTGCGATAACAAGCCACGCTACGCTCTTAACTCAATATTTCCATCTTTTGTAGAGTTTTCCTCCCATTTTGACCCATTTGTCATCAATAAGGCCCGTCCCGGCCCACAAACATGATTCCACCTGCATCGGCCTTCCAGCCGGCCGATACGCACACTGCCCGACAAGGGTAGCGCAATACACGGACGCGCGACGTGAGGATGTCACGCAAGGAGGGACTAATGGACGACACGCCTATCTACCCGACAGGGATCCAGGCTCGCCATGACAACCAAAGCTTGTCGCGCGACACAGGCCACCCACCGGTAGGCACCGCTCGTCACGTCCACCGACAGCCGACATCCTTGTGCCGGACGATACTGATATCGGTCGTCCACCGACTCCGCGATAATAAGAGCTAAGCAAGGACACGTGGTTCCCTGAGTGCCATAACTTTCCCAACCTCTTCCTATAAATCGTAGCTACAGGAAGCCAAAAAGACAGGTCGGAACCCTGCGCAAGTCACCTCAGGAAATCTGTGAAGAGCTAGTGTATCGTGCCTCAGTGCTTGTGCCGGGCAATTCTAGGTGAGCATTTCCCCATCCCGAGAGGGAGGGAATGGTTCACTTAGGGTCGTCCCGGGCAACGCTGCAGGCCGATATCGGCCAACAAGGATCCCCGACATAAGTGACCGACACTAAGAGCATCGCTCTAGTCCGGCACGATACCGAATCCCGATATGCATCATCCGTCATGGCGTGTCGCCTGAGAGGGTGCCGCCTGACATGATCGTATCGGACGAGGGTCCGCGCACGATGCAATCCGCCCATCACGGCGAGTCGCCTGAGAGGGTGTGCCACCCGACATGGATGTATCAGGCTAGGCTCCTGCCGGTATCGGGCTGGAGGGCCTGTTGTAGTTTGTCGTCCTTCTATATCAAGAATGCGACATCTATCTTTGTTATTTCAGTCATTTATTTCTGTTACTTCTGCAATGTAATCAGAACCTTATTTGTTTATGGAAATAGAAGAGTTTGATTGTCTGCTGCTTCATGTTTGGTACTTTTGTTGGATGATTGCTATGTTTAACATCTGAACTCTAGCTTGCATGTTTAGATCGCGTTTCGATTAGCTACCGAATCGTGTTTTCCCGTCGCAACATCCTCGAAATAGGTGTTGTGGCTCTAGTATTTGGTCTGATTCTGGAGTACGAGAGTGCCCAGAATTAGGGTTTCTTTAGCAACCTCTCCACTCTAACTTAAGTCCAGCAACCTCGAGAGGGGTGTTGATGCTTGGTTAGAGGTACCCTCTCTGAGAGGAGGGGTACGGGATGTTCCTTCTACCGCTTGTTTTACCAAAGTTTATCTCCTTCGTACCTTACTTAGGTGCTAGTATTATCTCTCTGTTCTGTTGCATGAAAACCCCTAAAAATTGATAAATGCTTAAAACCTTAAATCTTCCTCGTAGCTCCAGTTGGAGATAGATTTATTTTGTTTTATCGATCTTATCTTGATGTTCCCTTTGGGGAATTTTTACCATATCTCTACCCTTGCCGGAGTGTAGCGTGTCGATTCCACGTTCTCAACACTACCACCCTTGTCCCTGTGTTCGACCCCGTATATCTACTTCGACCCCATAAACAAAGTTGCGGGGGCCTAGAAGGTTTCAGGTTATAAATGTAAAAGCTCGACTACCTCAAATCCGCTCCACTTTTTGGACGCGCGATTTAGGCTGGTCAACTTTTTGGTGCCGTTGCTGGGGACAAGGTAAAACGGTATTGTAGACAAATATGAATCCACTAACTACACTCTCGTTCCTCAAGCTTAGGAATGAGCTTGACAGCGCTCTTTTTTTTCCTTTCTTTATTATTATTATTAGTCTTTACCTGAAATGAACATTTCATATTATCCAATAACAAGTTTTCTAACTTGATTATTTTTCACGTTGTCTCAGCTACTCGGAAGAAAGGTACCTTGCTCACCTGAGCGTCGATATAACCTAGCATGCCGCCTCATGCTGAACAACCTCTTTCAGAGGGCGAATGTCAAGGGAGGGCTAGACCTAACTCCCCTCCACCTGAAGAAAATGACCGCTATGACGACCATGATCAACTTGAAGATCCAGAAGGAGAGCAGTTCAAGGACGACCAACACCGAGATAGATGTCGTCACCATCGAAGGCACAAAAGGAATCACAATGTTCAGAATCAGCGTCAGGAAGGGAGTGACAGCGAAGATTCAGAAGATGAAGAGAAAACTCTGAGGGAGTTAGCCTCCATGAAGGATAACAATTCCCGGTGCCCAGTCGTCGTTCCACGTTTCAACGCCACCAACTTTGAGCTCAAGTCATCTGTAATCTCCATGATCCAAAATAAGACCTTCAGAGGGAGCTCTAAGAATGACAACCCTTATCACCACCTAGACGCCTTCAAGAATATCTGCGACACGATTAAGATGCGAGGTGTACCCCAGGAAGTCATTTACTACAAGGGCTTCATCTTCTCTCTGGAATACAAGGCTCTATCATGGTATCTGGGACTTCCCCACCAATATCTAAACGGATGGGGAGCACTAGCAGACACTTTCGTAAATAAATTCTATCCGACTGAGAAGACAGTGAGGAACAGACAAAAGATAACCTCCTTTATGCAAAGGCCCAACGAGAATCTCCATGACGCCTGGGAAAGGTACCAGGAGTATCAGAGGGACTGTCCTCACCATAACTATAAGAAAGGTTTCCTAGTCACCACCTTTTACAACGGTCTGACCCCCGATGAAAGGGTGTCACTAAATGCGACAACAAGAAGTGACTTCCTAGGGAAAAAGCTGAGCAAGTCTGAAAGGATCATCAAAAACATGGCCGAGCTGCAAGCCGGCGCAGAGTATGATAGATCTGACAGAGGGCAGGCTAAGAAGGGAAGTGAAGGACCCTCTCTTGAATCCAAGGCTCTGGAGTCTATCACTTCTCTTATACAAAGGATAGCGACAGATTTCAAGCAGCTAAGGGAATCTGGTGGTAAAGGGAAGAAGCAGGTGGAAAAAGTAATGAAGTGTGTGACATGTGGAGAAGGACGCCATGGGGAGGATAAATGCATCTACACCCGACCGGAAGCGTTAAGTGATTCTGACTCCGAGGATGATGAGACTGAAAATGTCTCTTTTATAAAATTTAAGAGGCCGGACCACCCTGGTTTCAACTACGGCAACAAGGATGCAGCCGAGAATTCACATCAGCTGCATAGCTCGCCTAAGCTGCCCCAAGCACTTGAGAAGAGGGGAGGGCCCAGTCAGTACACTAAAAACACCCCCTTCCAGACGAATAAAGGTAACTTCCAAGGTCAAGTCAAGTACCAAGGATCAACCAAGGAGCAAGATAAGATTTCTAGCCAGACGGATGTGGTTGGCCAACTGTTTGATTTCGTGAAAAGGCAAGACATTATTAACAACCAGTTAGCGCAGAGCGCACTATCGAACTCGGGTGTTTTGAACTCGTTGCAGGTACAAATGGCGGACATGCAGATGCATTAATTCCAGATTGATCAGCAACTCGCTCAAATGGCCGAGTTAATAAAGAATCCTTCAGGAAAAATTCTGTCAAATACTGAAACGGCAAAGAAGGCAGGACAGTGATCAAGAGGAACGAGGATCGAGTTGCACAAGAGGATGATGGCAGAGACTAAGGAGTGACAAAGCTAAAAGATGTCAAGCAGGAGACGAAGATTACAACGCTTCTCGGAAGGCGTCCCGAGCTTTCTTTTATTTCCTAGAATAGGATGCATTTTAGTTTCCTGCAAAACAAACATTACAAACATTATGGACTGTAATAAGGCCTGAGTCAGTGCATGCGCCACATGCACTGACTTTTCTGTTTTATGGGCCACCGCTCAGTTTTATAGACCGAATGGGTAATACCATATGAGGTCGGGCTCTTAACCTTAGGCCAATGATGTTTTGCTCATCGACCACTTTTTCCAGCTTTGTTTTGAGTTTTTCTCCCTGATTTTTCTCTGAAAGGTCGTATCGGGCAGCAGCTCATCCGGCACGCTGAACGCGACCATTTTGGGAAATGGTATTTCGGGCATCGCAAAGGTCATGACAAATGGCATGCCTGGGCGGCGTACACTCGTATCATGCAAGTGGTGTAATTACCCTTGTGTCGACGGATGGACTGCCCGTCTTGGGAATGACTTACCCCAATGGCCGACGCGCGCCCCAGAATTACCAGTTTTACTCCTGGTCGAGATCGCTATATATAGCATAGAGAGTTTACCGTGTAGGGCTACTGCCTTTACTGTATCACCTACCCTTATCGTGCTGTGATTTTTTGAGTTAGCTCCCGTGTCGTGCAACGTTCCCCTGCTCTCGTGTCGTGCGAAAGTTTAAGAAAACAACAAAGGTATAGCCCGAAAAACCGTATCGTCCACCTTGCCCGACACGACCTACCTATCGCGCATTATTTATCAGACGAACGACCTTAGCTGAGTTTCCTCGTATCGCCCGACAGGCATTACGCCATATCGGGCGATGACCGTTTCACCCATCCTCGTGTCGCCTCGCTTTTTTTATTGTCGGATAACACGTTGTTTTATCAGGAATGCCCTATCGAGCGCTTTGCTTCTCGCGGCCTATCGCCCGACACGCCATGACAGGCGATAGACCTGACGCGCATTTCTCGCAGCATCGTCTTGTCTTATATCACCTTGCATGTTCGATTAGACGTAACGGACGACACCCAGATTCCGTATCAGGCACGAGCCCTAATCCCTGAAAACCTCGTATCGCCCGATACAGTGGTGTGGGATCATTTTTGTATCGGGTCATATCTTATTGTGCTTTCAGTTTCCTTTCTTTAAACATCAACACATTTAATTGATCAAGGAATTTGTTCTATGGTTAACAGAAATGGCCCGTACCAAGCAGACTGTTGTCCTAGTTGACGAGCACGGCAGAAGGATCAACACTGAAGCCGCAGCTGAAGCGACAACTATCGGGCAGAAACGCCCGAATCCCGAAGCGGCTGGGCCATCGACAATAGATAAGAGGACAAGGATAGGGGAGGTGGCGGCTCCAACCACATCACCACCAGCAGAAGCAGAACCCCTGGATCACACACCAAGAAGGTTCGTGCCGAGAGATGATGAGCACGGACGCCGTTATGTAGAACTGGCGGCCAAGCTCTACAGGCCGAGCAGGTTCTGTCACCAGTCCTCATTCGTTCAGCTGGGCATCTTTGAAAGACTGGAGAACATCCTCGCCGCAACAGGACTGAGGAAGATCTACCTCAGCCGATCTTCCTCCTACACCGAACTCACGAAGGAGTTCATGTCGTCTCTCCGCCGAGTGAAAAATACTGCTGCGGAAAAAGAAGAATACGGAGGAGCTGATAGACTACAAGCGCGACTGTACAACTCGGAGCATGCCATCTCCGAGAAGCTACTGAACAAGATCTTCTCTTCCAGCGAGAAGGAGGAGAATCTGATGAATAACAGTGAAAGAATCACCGAAGGAGACGGGTTCAACCCCGTGAAGCTCTAGAATAGGCTGACCGACGAGTCATCTTTTAAGCCAGGAAGCAAGGTGGCGACGGTGCACTCATGTTTTTGGAGAATAGTGCACAAACTAGTGGCGTGCTTGCTGCTCAGCAAGAACGAGTCCAGCAATATCTACATCGAAGAACTCCACGTCATGTGGCACATGATGGAGGGGAAAGTTATCAACCTCGGGTGGTTCTTGCTGAACAGACTGCATCCAATAAAGGATGCCACCAAAGCATATTGTATGGGTGGAATCGTCAACCTGATCGCGGCTGGGCTCGGGTACCCAAAAGAGTCGCGCGACCTTTCGAGGATGAGGGGCGATGAGCTGATCGACCTCAAATACCTTATGAGGGCCAGCATCATAAGGAAGGAGGGAAGGTGCTACTTCTACAAGTTTGCAAGGACAAACACCCTCCTGTCGCTACCCAGTTGTGCCACCTACGACGCAGAAAAGCTGGTCTTCACTACAGCGGAGATAGAAGCTGTAGCTGTAGACGCAGCTTACGCCGCCACCACCGGGATTTAGGAGAGGGCGTCCGCGAGTGGAGAATCGATTCCTCTCGACCCAAGGTAGGAAAAAGTTTCAATAGCCCACACAGAGCCACCCGCAATTCCAGAGCCACCGACGACAGCAACTGATAGAGCTATCGTCGCTCCTACTATACCAGCCACAACCACAACAACGACTGCGGTGGCTGAAGAAGAACCGGTGATCATTGAGGTCGCCGAGACAACAACTACGGGAGCTACCGCAGAAGAGATAGCCGCAGCCCCCGAAATTCCTATAATACCTATAGAGGCAGAGGAAGAACCTCAGTCGGACGCCAGTAATGAGGTGTTCGCCGAGATCCTGGCCATGAAGCTCGAAGGTGCACAGCTGACGCCGCCCCCGCCGGTGTCCCCTATAGTAGCTACTGAGGAGATCGCCGACAGTGTAGAGGTGGAGCAGCATCCGCCCATACCACGGCCATCTCCACCACGACAAGAAGGCGAGGTGGAAACGACCGCAAGAGCACCGACACCTCACCTGTCGGCATCTGCATCGCGGACAATTGAGATAGACTCTACCTCGTCTGGTAGACCATTACGCGACCAAGGTATCACGAAGATAGGAGGGAGACCAGCAGGGACCCTCCATCAGTTGGGAAGATGCTGGGGCATGAGCTCAACTACTTGTGGGAGGTAACAAAGAACAACTCAGCTACATGTATTTTCTTAACCCGCAAATTTTCATCTTTCCAGAAAAGGATGAATAGTCAAGAGCGAGAGCTGCTGACTCTAGTTAGCCTTCCCAACCAACTAGAGACTCTAACCGTGACGCTTCAACAAGCCCTCCAATGCCTTGATGAGATCGAGGAGAGGCCGAATAGGAAAGATGACCACCCGCGCCGAAGGCAGCCGAGAAGGTCTCCGTCGCCCCCTGGCCCTGGCTCTCCACCTTCTTCGTCAACATCCTCCTCAAGATCAACGTCCTCCTCCTCCTCCAGCGGGCCATCCACAAAGCCCGAGGAGCGGACGCCACCAAGGTCGACCGACGGAGCTCCATCAAGACATGAGAGCTCCCTAGGCCTGGAAGAAGAAAATCCCCCAGTCCCCCAGGATGAAATTGAAGATGATAATGGAGATATCATCATTGGGGTGGACTCTTCTGATGAATCAGAGGGAGATGAGGGGGACATTTTTTCCACCAATGAAAGACACCTCCCCCGAGGAAGACGCTCGATGGCAGACAAGTTCACTGAGCCATCGGAGATACCTTCCTTTGAGATGGCCGACTTCGATAGAAGGGTCATCGGGTACCTGACGATCAGAGACCAGAAACTACTGAACAAGGTCCTAAGGTCACAGGCAGACGAAGAAGACGTCGTCTGGAGCGATGGCTACTTCTCCGTACAATGGGGAGCGCTCCACAACATGTTCCGCTCACCATCCGTCTTCGGAAAAAGGGTGTTCAGGGTCCTTGAAAGTGCGATAATAGAGAATATCAGCACCAGGACGGGTCAGAAGACAGTTTACAAGGCCACCCTGACCTTGGCAAGAAGACTGATGTGGGGGGAATCAGACTCCACTGCGGTAGCCAACATGCTGCAACACATAGATACACATAACTCAAACCTCGTGTTGGCACCGTACAAGCACCGCAACATTTGGTTCCTCTACATAGCAGATCTCAGGAGCCATGACGTCCAGCTGTTGAGCTGCAGCAACAGCGAGGTGCCGTGCTCCGGGCATGTTTTCAGTCGCCCAGAGGAAAAATATCTGAGGCTTCTACCGCTGCGTCTTATCCGAGCTATCAAGCAAGGAACCCAATGTCACAAAGGAATTTGGAACTTCTTTTCTATCCAAGACTTCCCCGTCCAAGTAGAAGAGGGAAGTGGAAACATCACCTTCGTTGTCTTGCGCGCCATGGAGTTACTCAACATATTTGGATATATGAGGCATCTCCTGGGCCAAAACTTCTACCACCTCAGGAGCGTATACGCCCTGCTACTGATTAAAGACAGGCACTATTTCTGAGATGCAGGGGTACCAGAAAGGCTGCTGGACAACGATCAAGAAGATGACTCTTCACAACCTAGCAGCTCCCCAGAGAAAGAAGCTGAGATGGCAGCTGACACCTATGGGGCAAGCAAGCAGTTGGAGATCCTATGGAAAGTGCACGGATTTGAAGACACTGCTTCACCTGAAACTGCAGAAGGACCGATCAAAAATTTCGACCGCTTCTCATGCGCTACACTCACGCAGGAGCAGGTCAATGAAATCCTTCTGAAGCTGGCTGATTCTACCCCGGCGGATGACATCTATGAGGCAGGCAATGTCGTAGTCCCGGTTGATGATTTAAGGGACATGGTAAAAGAAGGAGGATGCTTGGCTGTATCTGTGGCGGCCTCTTACATCCAAACATTACAACTAAGGTTCAAACACGCATACATAGCTCATCCTATGATGTTCAACGATGTTTGCCTTGCCGATGAAATAGGAGCAAAACAAGCTTTTTTGGCAGAACTGGAGAGCGGGGTTCCACGCAAAATCCTCCTGCCCATCCTGCATTACAGCCATTGGACGCTCCTGACGATGTACACTCACCAACGAGCAGGAATTTTCTACAACAACTTAGACAGCAACAAAGATCATCCAGTACAATGTACATCGGTAGCGTTGACCCCGCTCAAGCGCTTAGTACGAAAATACTACGTCGATGTGGCGTCGCTGATACAACCATTCCTAGACACGACACCAAGCAAGTGGCACGAGCTACAATTCTGCCACCGCAGTCCGCAACAGATTCCCCTATCCAACGATTGTAGTATCTTCATCCTGGAATGGATGGCAAATGAAGAGACGCCTGACCAGCTCCACCACATCGACTACCACAGCAAATGAGGAGAATATGTGTGAGAGATTCTATCCGGTGCAGGCGCTCACCAGTTAATCCCTCACTAAGTTAAACATTAACCTACCTTATCTAATTCACCACTCTGGGACATAGTGTGGAGTAAGTTTGGGGGGGGTACCATGTACCAGTGAGGGAGGTATACAAATTTTCTTCAAACTTCACCTTCTCTTGTTTTTCTTCTATATCATGTATACATATTCTTGCTCATACAAAAATATTTTTGAAAATTACAAAAATTTTGAAAAATTCTTGTTCCCTTTCATATGTACAAAGTCACTATATTAGTAAAAACCTGATACAACTTCTTGTAAGGTTTTCTTCTATGTGCCCAACGAGATGCAAGTTTTGTTATATCTTTCTGATAATGCTGCCTCAAACGACAAAAGACTACATTTTTCCACGCCAAAAATTTCAAAAAAAAAATAATAATCTCGCAAACAGCTAAGAGACGAGTATGGAGAAGGAAAAAGTTGCCCAAACAACTACAAAATTCCTCTTGTTTTCCCTTACCCAACAAAAACCCCCAAAAGAGAAAGTAGCCTTATGAGAGTGAATAAAAGCATGAGAGTTGTACCTAATAAAAGAAAAGAAAAATATATATATACACACTTATTTTCCAAAAGTACCCATCTTTAGGCATGGTAGATCCGGGGCAGTGGTACGTAGGATGTGAAATCACAGCTCTAAAGCCAACTGGCTTGGACTGCAGGGACCACTTGCCCACTAACAGACCCGTATCTGGATGGACTGATGGGAAATAAGAAAAACCCAAAAAGCCTTAGCCTACCCAACACACAACTTTCTGCCCTTAAAGCTATTTGGTGTGAAAGCTAACTTCAGAATCATGCACCAAAGTCTCACTGAAGCTGTAGAGAAAAACTTTACTGAAATAATAAGGCAGGGAATGCAAGGTCTTTTGTTCGTAGTAGGGCAGTATTATCTCTAAAGACATCGCAATACTTGTCTTACCTCTAGGCCTAAAAGCTACACCGCGCAAGAAGGAGCATCACAAAATAAAGTTTAAATATTGATTGAGGACAATCAAAATGCTAAGTTTGGGGGAGTTGATAGCACCAAATTTTGTGATGTTTTTGACCCTTATTTTGTTATCAAAACTACTCTTTTTAACTGTTTTCCTCTCTTTTTATATGTACTTTTACGATAACAAGCCATGCTACGCTCTTAACTCAATATTTCCATCTTTTGCAGAGTTTTCCTCCCATTTTGACCCATTTGTCATCAATAAGGCCCGTCCCAGCCCACAAACATGATTCCACCTGCATCGGCCTTCCAGCCGGCCAATACGCATACTGCCCGGAAAGGGTAGCGCAATACACGGACGTGTGACGTGAGGATGCTGCACAAGGAGGGACTAACGGATGACACACCTATCTACCCGATAGGGAGCCGGGCTCGCCATGATAACCGAAGCTTGTCGCGCGACACAGGCTACCCACCGGCAGGTGCCACTCGTCACGTCCACCGACAACCGACATCCTTGTACCGAACGATACTGATATCGGCCGTCCACCGACTCTACAATAATAAGAGCTAAGCAAGGACACATGGCGCCCTGAATGCCATAACTTCCCCAACTGCTGCCTATAAATAGCAGCTACAGGAAGCTGAAAAGATAGGTTGGAACCCTGCACAAGTCACCTCAGGTAAGCTGTGAAGAGCTAGTGTATCGTGCCTCAGTGCTTGTGCCAGACGATTCTAGGTGAGCATTTCCCCATCTCGAGAGGGAGGGAATGGTTCACTTAGGGTCGTCCCGGGCAACGCTGTAGGCCGATATTGACCGACAAGGATCCCCGACATAAGTGACTGACACTAGGAGCATCACTCTAGCCCAGCACGATACCGAACCCCGATATGCATCGTCCGTCACGGCGTGTCGCCTGAGAGGGTGTTGCCCGACATGATCGTATCAGACGAGGGTCCGCACACGATGCAATCCGCCCGTCACGGTGAGTCGCCTGAGAGGGTGTGCCACCCGACACGGATGTATCGGGCTAGGCTCCTGTCGGTATCAGGCTGGAGGGCCTGCTGTAGTCTGTCATCCTTCTGTATCAAGAAGGCGACATCTATCTTTGTTATTTCAGTCATTTATTTTTGTTACTTCTGCAATGTAATCAAAACCTTATTTGTTTATGGAAATATAAGAGTTTGATTATCTGCTGCTTCATGTTTGGTACTTTTGTTGGATGATTGCTATGTTTAACATTTAAACTCTAGCTTGCATGTTTGGATCGCGTTTCGATTAGCTACCGAATCATGTTTTCCCGTAGCAACAGCCTCGAGAGAGGTGTTGTGGCTCTAGTGTTTGGTCTGATTCTGGAGTACGAGAGTGCCCAAAATCGGAGTCACTTTAGCAACCTCTCCACTCTAACTTAAGTCCAGCAACCTAGAGAGGGGTGTTGATGCTTGGTTATAGGTACCCGCTCTGAGAGGAGGGGTACGGGACGTTTCTTCTGCCGCTTGTTTTACCGAAGTTTATCTCCTTCATACCTTACTTAGGCGCTAGTATTATCTCTCTGTTCCATTGCATGAAAACCCCTAAAAACTGATAAATGCTTAAAACCTTAAATCTTCCTCGTAGATCCAGTTGGAGATAGATTTCTTTTGTTTTATCGATCTTATCTTGATGTTCCCTTTGGGGAATTTTTACCATATCTCTACCCTTGCTGGAGTGTAGCGTGTCGATTATGCATTCTCAACACTACCACCCTTGTCCCTGTGTTCGACTCCGTATATCTACTTCAACCCCGTAAACAAAGTTGCAGGGGCCTAGAAGGTTTCGGGTTATAAATGTAAAAGGTCGACTACCTCAAATCTGCTCCACTTTTTGGATGCGCGATTTAGGCCAGTCAGATATGTCCTAAACTAGAATACTCCTGAGTGATTGAGTTGAGTCACTCTATGCATGATTCCTATAGTTCGTTGAACCCTAGATGTCCTTGGGAGAGCCAAACCCTAGAGTTAGAGAGAGGCTGGTTATGTATATATATGTGAATAAGGAAATATGAGTGCCTGCCATCTGGGTGGGGGAGAGAGAGCCCAAGACCCTGGAGGAGGTAGCTATGTTAGTTTCTTGGAAGCCTCATGCTCGGGTTGGTGGTTCCCATATAGGAATATAGTGGTGTGTATATAAGAGAAAGAGAGTTGAGAAATAGTGTTTCATGGGTATAGAACCTATGGAGGGTATGTCGTGTCATGTTGTGGTTTGGTTTGTGCCTATGTGGCTAGAGCTTAGAAGGCCATCACTAGTTCCAATGAGGTAATATGAGAACCCTAGACCAAGAGGAAAGATAAAGTATAATCATATGTGATACTTATAGAGATGAGTGAGCTCAGAGAGACTGAGCATGTCACTACCCTCATCAGATGGGCCAAGAGAACCTCAATTGGACTAGATGAAGTTTTGATATATGTTTGAGGAGCCACTTGTATAAGTTTGTTAGCACAACCATGATATGATATATGTAAGATGTGATCTAATCTCGAGACGTGATATATATACATGATATGATGGAATTCTAAAGATGGTTTAATAGGTATCAATGCATAAATGTTTAATCATATACATGAATAATGATGCTAATGTGAAATTGTTGGTTAATCTTGTGATGAAATTATTAGTAAATGTTGCAATTTATTATGAGTAATGAAATAAGATCATATGAATGCTAGGTTTGATCTTCTAGTGACTGGTATAGCAGATCTACCTGTTGAAGTGGTTATTGTGTGGCTGGTAAAAGGAGTAGATGTGCCAGTGGCAACCGTATGCTCCTTTTGTTCCTTCTGGTTTTGTTTGAGCTTCTATGAATCTGTGCTGACGTTTGATGGTTTGGAAGTTTGTATCTGGGTTCCTCCTTTTTCTAGCTTCAGTATGTGTGCTTAACACTAAGAGGAAGGGGAGTCAAGTTCCTATTTCTAGCTATTGATGCCGATGTACAGTTGCTACAGTTGCTCTTATGATCTAGTTTGGTACAGAAGAACGGTGCTGAAGATTATTCTCTTCTTTAGCAATAACAGTTTGAGTGATTGTGGATTGATGCCAGCATGGGAGTTCAAAGTCAGCGGATTCCCTCCTTTCCAACTATAAAGTCTTCACAATTTGTGGGTATGCATATTGAGAGTGGAGCTCCTTTTTTGCTTGGGTGGAGTACATTTTATGTATAAAGACTCCTATGTTGTCTTTCTTTCTGTATCTCTCTTTCTTTTGGGTCTTGTATACAATACCTTTGTTTTCTTTTGTTTGCTTTGGTAATCCTCTCTTGAGGGTTAGGGGTGCGCTTATGTTTGTACCTAAAGTTTTGGAATCAATAGCAATATAGTTTTTCACCGACCAAAAAAAAGATCATATGAATGCAACATGTTACATGAGGCATTAACCTTAGTGCGTAATAAAGATGAAAAATATAGTTTGAGAGTTAACACAACATAATGCTTATAACACCTTTATATGATCTAGATGGATAACTTGGGTTAATTATAGTTAACTCCCTCCGAAAAGGCATATGTTAATGATGAACACATTCTAACAATGAACTAAATAAAATGATTATGACACCTTGATATAATGGGTTAACTTTGGTTAACTGCTTTGGAACATGGTAATATGATGTGGGAACCCTAAGGCATGGGTAAAGATGAAGACGCAACCCTAATATATGAGATATTTAATGACATAACCAAAGTTTCTAAATCTTGAATGGAGTGTTTGTGCACCAAGATGGTTGTAAACCCCCCCCCCCCGAATAGTGGTTTGGATACATGGTTCTAGGTAACCGTTGCAGATATGTTACACATAGAATAGTGCCTACATGTGGATGAAGGCAAGATAAGGTTTTCCTTGGAAGTATGAGTATGGTTTACTTTCGAGGATGAAATTTTTTTTAAGATGTATATGATGTGACAAAGTGAGTTTTATGGCTTAATTTCAAGGACGAAATATCTTTTAAGGTGTGTATGATGTGATGGAGTGGACTTTTGGAATCCTAAAATGTCCAATGAATTAAGTGAAAGCATAAGGTTGAGATAGATTGAGGGTTCCAAGCTCTTGACAAAGTAGGTTTGTTGATTGATGTTAATATCATGATTAAGATCCTTAACTTTATGCCTTTTTGAGGAATTTAATTGAATGGTCCAATAGCTGAGTTTCGTCACCAAATTGGAGTAGAATGTACCTTGAGAGGTAAGGAAGCTATGGTTAAAATTTGGTAGAAATTGGAGTATCCTAGAGGAAGTTACTAAGGTTTGAATTTGGTAAAATAATGCACATTATTGATGATTTTTTTAGAACTAAGTTGGTGATCAATATAATGTGTCACACACCCCTTTAGTTTGGGTGGGCTGTGTTGTCCGATCCTAACCTTTGATAACTAATCAGTGGCTTGGAGTGCTGACTTAAGTGAGCCGCAGATAGGCTCATCTGGAGGACTGACTCAAGCCTTTGGATTTGAGATCAAGGGTCCTTGTGTTGTACCTAACCTTGCGGTTACTTCCTTGACTGCAAGTAGGGACCACGACTTCGTGGTGCTCACTGATCGTGGCTTAGGAGTGGACTACGTGTGAGGGTAATCGATCGGTTAGCTGCGAGTGGAGAGGACCTTCCCTATGACCCTTTAACTGAGGCGTGAGACCACTCCAGTAGAGAGTTAGAGCCCTCCTTTGCCATTGTCTCTCCACCGCACTGAGAAGGTGGTGGTTGGAGGTAGAACAGGGAGCTAGAGAACCGATTAGAGGAAGAAGAGATAATGGAAAGGAAGATTGAGGCATAAGGTGATGAATGCAGGCATTTGCGTGCCCTGCGATGGTCGTCTCCATGGTTGATAGACTTGGGTTGTCCGGAGCTTGAAGATGAAGCTCGGAGACCTATGCATGGTGCCTCTCACTAAAAATGATGGATATGGTAGAACAGGGAGCTAGAGAACTGACCGGAGGAAGAAGAGATAATGGAAAGGAAGATCGAGGCCTAAGGTGATGAATGCATGCAATTGCGTGCCCTGCGATGGTCGTCTCCATGGTTGACCGACTTGGGTTGTCCGGAGCTTGAAGATGAAGCTCGAAGACCTGTGCATGGTGCCTCTCACTGAAAATGATGGATATGGAAGAACCCATGGATGTGGTGCGAAGCTTTTGGAAGCTTCATCTTGGCACGAGGATGACCAGAGGCAGATCGCCTCTTCTGCTCCGCCGTGTCAGAGCCTTACGACGCCAAGCTCGGGAGGATGGAGATACAGCGGGGCTAGGGAGCTTCCGATCAGCCGATGGAGTTACCTTTGAGCCGCCAAGGATGCTGGACCCTGTGGTAGTAGGCATGAAAGGCCATGGTTGTGCATAGGTTCTCACTGGAGCTTTCCCAGCTGCAAAAACTAGTTCTGCGGGAGAACAGAGCCCTGCTAGGGACTCACGAGCGAGAAATAGTTGAGGAGAGAGGGAGATCCAATACTTGAACCAATCTGAACCAGCTCAAGTTAGCCCAAAACTGGTGGCCCAGTGCAAACCAAGAGAAGGATTGGCCGCAACACATCAAAGGAGCTGTGCAACCCTAGAGCCACGTGTCGGCGGGCTATTGGCTAGGAAAAGGTAAATCCCAAAAAATACTGAAACCTTGGATAATTCGTAGTAAATAGCTTGTTGATCAAAAAAATACAAACAAGGTATTGTTATTCTCAGAAAAATGCATAGAACAATATAGTAGCATAATATCAACATTTTAATCTTTAATATCAGTGATATCATGTAAGATGTATTATGCTTGTTTCATGAGTAATAAATATCAAATGATGATATAAAATTATGAAAAAATGTCAATAATTCTATAATCATGTTTATAATGCATATGATGTTAGATATGATCATGATGATGCACGAAAGCATATAATTTGATTAATATGGCTAATTAGGGCTGATAACACTAAAGATAATGCAATTAATGCATACATGCTCAATAAATGGTGAATTTTACAGAACAATCTTATATCAGTAATTGGAAGATAACATGTAACTCTGATATCAATTATATGCACTAAAGTCATGTTATATGAAGATGACCCTTAATACACGTGTTGTAACCCCATTATGAGTGATGAATGTGACATAATGAGGATATGCTCACATAATGATGGAAAATAGGATTATCAATTGATGAGTCAATAACATGGAATATGGCATTAGTAACATAGACCCCAAATAACAAGAGGAGTAAGACAATAAATAATGGTGGGAATGTCCTAATGAACAAAGTAAACCCTAATGAACACAACTAGGGTTATGATGATGAGAACCTGATAGTGTGTGTGATCTTGTCTTAATCAGGTTTGACCAAGGTAATAGTTGATATGAGGAATATGTGATTAGAATGATCTATATCTTTGGAAGGTACACCATTACCTTTTACTTGGCTTACTATACAATATGCTTGTGTTATATAGTAGTAAATACTTGGAATATGGTATTGGTTGAAATGATTGTTCTTGTATGATATGTTGGTTTTTTTTCTATACTTACTGCTATGAACACATCAAACATAATATATCTATTCCATTATATGAAAGCACCAACTCTTTAGCAGTGTGCTTGGAAGTGACCGAACTCTTTGGTAGTGGTCACATTGTATATATGGAAGCACCGACTCTTTGGTAGTGTGCTTGGACCCAACTCTTTGGTAGTGGTCACATTGTACATATGATCCAACTCTTTGGTAGTGATCATAAAGGCCTTAATGGATTCAAATCCTTGGTAGTAATGCATGGATGATATAATGGAAAATATGCCTAAAAGTTATGTGTTCTCTTTTGTTAATAAACATTCTTGATTCAAGTGTATGATTTTTGTTATATTCTTCTGTTACTACCAAGTATTAGTTTTATCTTATTGCCAAGATATGATGAGAGGTATATAAAAGACACGTAGGCGTACTCAGTACAATATTCTTGAATATTGTGCTGACGTGTACCACATGTAATCTTTTGTTTAGGTTGTGGTTATGATCTTGAAGAACCAAGATAGTTGTGAGTTGTGTGGCAAGCTGATGTACAGGTGAACCTATTGTCTTAAGATCCTATAGTTTAGTGGTAGTACATGTATATGTGGAAATTTGCTATTCAATATGTAATATCAAATGTTGTAACAATTCATGTTGTAATTATATGTTGAATGGTGAACATGTGTGTATGGTTTTATTATTGTTCATGTACATGTGCTACTGATTGTTTCCTTTTAACTTCCTCTAATTTTCTCTTTCTTAGCCTAGTGTGTTATGTTTACATTGGGATTCTCAGTGAGGTGAGGGTTTCAATTTGGATGTCATACATCATATTAAGTTTTAGAAAATCTGGGGACGTCACAGGAACATGGCATCTACTTCACATTCACGAATTGTCAAGCTTCGATATGATGGTCAATTTCTCTCTGATGGATCTTATTCTAATCAACATGTTAGAACCATAAATATTTCACTTATCAATACCATATCTAGACTAAAATCATATATCCATACAACACTTGACATCTCTCCCAACCACCTTTCTATCAATATATCCTATCTTTTCCCTGGAGAAGATCATCTGTTCATACAAGTTGATGATGATGATGAACATAGAACTTTGTTCTCACTTTCATCTAATGCCTATATTGATGTGTTTCTTGAAGAAAAAAAATATTTCCACCAACATTCTTATTACATGAATCTATTGAATCAATTTCACCAAATGAACAGTAATGTAACTGATGAATGGAATCAACTACTTGAATTCTCTCAAAATCCTACTATTGAGAATATTGGTCTTGAGGTTGAGGAGGGAGAACAAAATATTGAACAAGAAGGTGATGATGATAGTGATCAAGAAGGTGATGATAATGATCAGGATGGTGACTCATTGACTGAAATTGATGATGGGTATCAACATCGATTCCCTGACTCTATAACAACATTGAGTTTTGTCCCATCCATATTTGATAAAGAATGGCCCCGACACAATCACGTTGATACTAACTATGAAGCTTTTCAAGATGATGAATGAGTAGAAGATTTTTATCAGGAAGTTCGTCTCAATTACAACCCTTCCAACACTGAAATTTATGTGGGTGTTTTATTTGCATCCAAAGCTGTTATGATTGAGACGATTAAAAAATGGTTGGTACAAAACAATGTCCAATATTGTACACAACGCTCATATAATCAATTTATCAAATTTGATTTTATCCATGACCAATGATTTCCTTGGAGTTTGGCCGCTTGCCAGTCCAAAAGAGTAGGTGGCATGTAGAAGATAAAACATTATAGTACAAGCCACAATTGTCAACTAACTATTCTAAATCAGGATCATCGCCAATGCACGTCATCTTATATTGCTCGTATGATATTGCCAATCCTAGTGTCACGATTGGATATGTCCACACGAGAAATTTCTGATAAGGTGAATGTTTAACTAAACCTTCATATATCCTATAAGAAGGCATTTCTAGCGAGGAGGAAGGTTGTCTGTAAAATATTTGGAGATTGAGAATCATCATATCATAATGTTTTGCCATTCTTGATATCTGTATCACAATATATTCCAAGAACTATATATTCCCACCTTGTGGATGATTATACCCTTCAAACTCAAGGCACTCATAGATTCAAGCGGGTGTTTTGGGCATTTGACCCAACTGTGAAGGGTTGGGTATATTGCAAGCCTGTTCTTACTGTTGATGACACATTTCTAACTGGAAAATATTATGGCACACTTCTCATCGCATGTGGCATAGATGATGATAATGGTCTATTTCCACTCATTTTTGTTGTTGTCGAGGCAGAAAATAAGGACTCATGTGAGTGATTCTTTGGTTCTCTACAAACTTGTATTCCAATCATTCCATGCCGTACAAATCCGTGTATTATTTCTGATCGAATGAGTGGAATTTTTCTAGCACTTCAGACACAATTTAACTGGGCTCAACATTATTATTGTCTTATTATCTAATCAATTAGATCGGTGTTTAAATTGATATCTCATTTTTTAGATTAATTTCTTATTATCTGATCAATTAGCAATAAACTATTGTTGGTTGCAATAGCACTTCTACAATCTGTAGGTATGTTTAAAGCTATTCAAATGAACAAATTTATAATAATCGAACATATTATAGACATTTAAATACAAATGAACTAATTGTAAATGTATACATATAATCAATATTGTTAATATACAAATCAATAAGCAGCAAATAATAATTATGAATACAAAAATATCGATAAAAAACAATACGTCATGCATTGGGACGTATTGCTTTCTCTACATAGTATACATCTTGCATGGAGATGTTTTCATCTGATGTGGGATCAATACATCCTATCTCCAGACGTATTGCTCTGCGAGAGAGCAACATGTCTTGGAGCCAGACGCATTGGTCCCACAGCAGGGCAATACATCATGACCCAGGACGTATTACTCTATGGAGGGACCAATGCGTCAAGCTCCAAGACCCATTGCTCTCTCACAGAGCAATACATCTCAGGTCAGGACGTATTGACCCCACCACAGGGCAATGCGTCCTGATCTGGGACGTATTGCTCTACCACGGGGCAATGCGTCATCTTCCAGGTTGTATTGCCCTTGTACAGAGCAATACATTTCTGACAGAGACGTATTGCCCTGAAAATGTGCCATTTTGAGAATTAAGATGAAGAATGCACCATTTTGGGCATTAAAATGGCCAAATGTGCCATTTCAGTTTTTGGCCTAAACAATATATGATATGCAGACAATGTGGCTTACGTTTAGTTGTGGATGCCAGAGATAAAGATATATTAAGTATTATAATCAATTTCTAAAGAGTATATTGTTGCAATGTTGTGGCGGAAATTTGAATCTCTCTATATGACAAAGCTCTCCAAATAAAATTTCATCATAAACAACGTCTAATTGCACATGCATGGCTAAAGATACATTATATTTGTGATCATATTGATTAATTCAACTTCATAATTATAGATTTGGAAAATATTGACATCAAAGTGGAAGATAAAGATAAATCCTTAATTCTTTTATGCCCTCTTCTCCCATCTTACAATTAGTTTTGTGGACCATTGTCAAGCTACAAGAGGTAATGCCTTCTCTCATGTCAAATCCTTCATGGACAAGAAACTGGTTGTTTCTTCTAATAATAACCAAATAGAGGCGCTTCATGTATGAGGATTACCAAAAAAGAAAAGACAATAATGAAGAATACAACTGATCTATGTCCAAACTTAATAACAACAAGCCATGCATATATTGTAAAAAAAGGGTCATACAATTACATAATGCTTTAAGTTGCAGAATAAGTAGAAACATGAAAATAAAGATCTTTAAGAACAACCTGGTGGTGCTAACATTGTACAAGAAAATGACAATTTTAGTCTCATGGCATCCTCTACTTCAATATATGGATTCTTGACTCTAGTTGATCATTTCACATGTGTCCTAGAAGGGATTGCTTCTTCACATATAATGCAGTCACAGATGGAGTTGTCACTATGGCAGATAATTCTACATACAAGACTATTAGAATTGGATATATACACATCAAGATGTTTTATGGCGTTATTATAAGCATCTCCAATGTCCATCATGGTTAAGGTCTTTTTAAAAATCTCATCTCTCTAAGAACACTTGAAGAAAAAAGTTTTTTTGCATGTTGGAAAGTTGGTATCATGACCATTTTTAAAGATGAGACAACTGTTATCAAGGGTCAAAGATAGATCGGATATACATACTCACTTATTTGCAAAACTATCACTGGGACATCTGATGTTTCTTCTTCTTCATCCACTTTTAATCTGGATACCACCAAGATATGGAATATGAGACTTGGACACATGAGCGAGAAAGGTCTTGCTATCCTAAGTAAGAGAGGAATCTTAAATGACAATACTACTAGGAAGTTAGATATATGTGAAAATTATGTAATGGGAAAACAAAAGAAAGTTAGCTTATTTGCAACAGTTCATACCACAAATGGTACTATTGACTACATTCATTCTGATATTTGGTGTCCCTCTCAAGTTCCATCCAAGGATGGTGCAAGATACATGATCCCTTTTATTGATGACTTTTCAAGGAAATTATAGGTCTTCTTCTTGAAGTATAAGTTTGAAGCTTTTGAATAATTTAAGAAGTGGAAGATTTTGATTGAAAAGCAAACCAGAAAGTGCAATCAAGACATTGATGACTGATAATGGTTTAGAGTTTTGCTCATCTGAGTTTACAATTTTTTTCCAATCTGAAGGCATTACCGGACATCACACTGTTAGATATACACCACAATAGAATGGTGTTGCAGAGCATATGAATAGAACACTCTTGGAGCGAGTGAGATGCATGTTGATTCATGTTGGACTTGGGAGGGATTTATGTGGTGAAGCTATTTCTACATAATCCTACATTGTTAACCACTCTCTGTCTACTCCACTCAGTTTTAAAACTCCTGAAGAGGTTTGGTATGGTCATCTTGCAAACTATCTAATCTTTGTATTTTTTGTTAACCTGGTTATGTCTACTATAAAGATGAAAGCTTGACCCTAGGGCCAAGGAATGTATTTTTCTAGATTATGGTGAAGGTGTAAAAGGGTACATATTCTGGCATCCTAGACCTAAGTCTCCAAAATTCTTGATTGAAAGGAATGCTACCTTTAATGAGTATTCTATGTGCTTGAATAAAAATAATTTTGTTACTACTTCTAGTACAAGTCCTTCTCCTAGTGTCACCAAGTATGTGGAGCTAGAGATTGATGATGATGTCATCATCACCACATGATAGTTTAACACCTCATATTGTAATTAGTTAGGATACCTCAATTAATGTTGAAGATGATGTACCTAATGCACAAGCCTATAGTATTTCTCATGAAAGAGATAGATGACATATTAGGTCACTAGTAAGACATTCAAATTACATTATTGCTTATACTTTAGCCACTGCTAAGGAGATTGGTGATGCTGGTGAGTCATCTACTTATACCATAGTTGTAGCTTCTCTAGATTCTACTATGAGAGTTGCTTCTATGAATGAAGCCATGTAATGTCTTCATAGGTATCAAACTTGGGAGCTTGTCAATCTTTTTATCGATAAGAAGATCATCAACAAAGAAAATCCTAATAAAATGATGACAAATTCATTACCAATTTCTAAGTTAAGGACCTTCTCGGACTTGGTTAGCTTTCACAGCTAATAGTGATGCCCATTGGGGTTGGAGGATAAGATGATTTCTATTTTTCATGCAAGATGCCGACTTTGAGTCAAGGTGGATATTTTTTATGCCTTGAAGACTTGTAGTCCTATTCCTAATCCTACATGGGATGATAGTCCTATTGGGTCTTGCCTTGATTTGAGTCCAACCCATGCTCCGACTTGGATTTGGATTAGTATTCCTATTTGGACTTAGATATGGATCTCTCTACATGAAAGTTGGGTTCTTATTGTGTTCTAGACTCCTACTATGATTGTCTATTTCTAGTTCATTCCTTTTGGCATGGAGCCAATAAATAGGGCCATTGAGCATTGAGTTTCTCTTGCACTGAAAAGTATCATTGTACATAGTTGTACCAAAGAGATTTCTCTCTCTTGTTTGAGTGTAACATTCTCAAGGTTTCTGGGTTCTATCTCTTTGAGAGTATCTATCCTTTGTAATCTTCTTGCAATAGTGATATTCTCTTCTCCACCTACATAGTAGGTTGTCTAGATCGAACCATGCAAATACCATGTTCACTGTTTGTGCGGATTGTTATTCTTCTTATTATTTTAATATGCGTTGCTCGTTGTTGTTTCCATTACATCAACTAAATAGAAGCAATGCATGGGAACAAACCTATGTGTCAATAAATGAGGGTGAAGAGGGCATTGAGGTGGCAGTGAGAGAAATATTATGGTATGTACGAGCTGCAATATATGTGGAATTAGGATACACAACAATTGAATGCTAATGCTAGTATGTCACCCTATTGATGTGTTACATACATCATCTTATTTGACTTTCACTTCACATAAATTCACATGGTTTCTTTGACCACATATGAATAACCCATTGCCAAACAAAAAATATCTTAATCAGGAACACTCATAAACCATGATAATTCTTGCATGTAGTCAATTTGCTTGCAACATTTTTTAATCCAACTTTTATGGAATGTCTAAATATTTATTTTTTTTGTAAATTTTAAGTTTAGTGTCAAGTGTGAGGGTGTGTAACTATTATTGAAAATTCCTATGGGAGTATATATATATATATATATATATGAGTTATGTAACCATTACATCTCAACATAAGTGCTATTTTTCAAGACCGAAAGATGTTACCTTGAAGAAGTCCAAAGATGAAGACTGACGATAAGGCGTTATTGTTGGATTGTTGTTGTTTTGCATTTATGTTGTTTTAGTATCCTTGTTTTTCTATTTCTTCATAGTCGATGGATAATGCTACTATGCATCAAATTCCTTTTTCATAATACCTACTATGCATGATCCATACAAATGATATGGTATTCCTGATCGTCATAATTGTATTTTTACAAATAGGTTTCACCATAATTATCCTTATATATAGATACCAAAATATGACATTACTTTTATACTCATGTACACATTATAAGTCTAAAGTAAATAATTACCCACATGTAGAATATATTCATGATGTAATGTGTAGGAAATTTGGTGACTACTACAAGGAGCACATATAAAACATGTGCTATTTTATCAATTATAACCATATTATAACTTTTTACGTACATTACAGTAAAAATAACACCCTCTCAAATTAATTTATCAATTAACTATATAATTGAGCTTATTAGAAACAAATACACTTAATTGAAAGAGCAATTTGAGTTCACTACGAGGATAATCAAACTAGATGCTTGTCTTATAAAAAAAAACCAAATGCACTTATTGATGCAAGTAATTCTATTAAGGTAAGTCTTCATAATTCTTGGGATATATATGATAGATTAAGCATGATATTTCTACAAACTATTATTACTATCAACATCAAAACAACCATACCTAAAGATGAAAGTACAAAAGAGCATCTAAACAACTTTGAAGATAACAGTAAGACTGTAGGTAAATACCTCTCTAGAAGCTTGACATTGAAGCATACATAAAGTAACGTTGGGGAAGGCAATTTGTATCATCAAACAGGTCAAGTGTGATGGACTGATATGTTATGATCCCACTAGTTTCCTGCTGTAAGTGTTCTAGTGTTGTACAAGAGCTAGAGAATAATAACAACTAGTGAATCTCTTTGGTGGATGAGAGAGGGCCAATTCCTTTGTCTTGAGGTGAACTAGTGGTTGGAAATCATTGGAAGATTGGGTGCATCACAATTGAAACTCTCTTCTGGATGAGAAAAGGCTGGTGGAATTATCTTGGGGAGAAGTAGGGGTTGGCAGTCATCTGGAAGCATCAACAAAGTAGTAGAGGACACACATGCGTTGGTGGAACAATTGGTGCATCAATAATGACATTGATCTCTGTAGTGAGTCGAGGATGCTCATCTCTCAATCAATGTCACAATGGTGGTGTATAGGCAAACATAATGATCTATCATGTCAATAATACATACAACAGTTGGTGACAGATTGTTAGTGCATTGAAAAATTACAACGGTGTATGAGATTGAGAAAAGATGTCCATCATATCTCTCTGATAGAGAGAATTTTGATTGGTAGAGGCACGTTGGAGTTCTAGTTTGGGGAGACAACTAGAACCTACTGTAGGTGACACTGAGGTAAGTGGCCTCTTCATGAGCAGAGGCCGCTGATATAGGTGATGTGACTAGACCCACATACCAGGGTTTATGATGGTTAAGGAGGGATTAAACTAACCATCCACTATTAATTACTAATCTCAAATGGATAAATACTTTTCTTTATTTATGCAGAAACATCATTAACTAAATAGATAACACTTGTTAATGGAAAATGTAAAAAGGTTACAATAGAGTTCGAATTTTATATAAAAGTAAGAGTCCTCACTTAATATACACCAAGTACTACTTATTACAAACATCTCTCATTTCTCACTCTCAATTCTCAGGATCTTGAGGAAGGATAAAATACTATCTAACTAAACTAACTATTCTTCTTAAGAGGTGGATTGGTCTGTTGGTACGTATGCCCAGAGAGCAAATCATATGATGATTGGGATATGACATTAAATACATAATTTGATAATAATAAAGGCAAGCTTCCAATTTATTTTGTATATTCAATTATGAGATAATCAATAACATAATAAATGTCTAGAGAATGATATTACTCAATGAAATATGTCTTCAAGTACATGACTTGGAAGAATGAGTTCATACAGATGCTAAGAGTATATACATTCTCATTATGTCCCTGATAGGTTGTTATTGTGGAATGTAGATAGAAAACAATAAGACATAAGATCAAAATGTGAGTTGGTTGATGATAGAGTTTCATTAGTCATGATATAGAAATATCAAACCAAGCACACAGATACATGTTAGAGAATAGTGTATCAGACATACCCATTGTGAGACTGACACAAGGAAGCCATCATCATGGAAGTCATAGTTAGCTCTCACAATGATGGTGTTGGTTGTCTTTCTTAGACTTGAAATCACTACACTCATCACATGTTGCTGGGCACATTTTGACATCATCAAATACAATCCTGAAACATGGGTTGTTATAATGGTGATGATTGGGTGACTTTAACACATGGGACTGAATGTGAGTGATAGATATGGGATTTTCCCCTCCGACAAGATTATGATATCCAAGGCCTCTTGATTAGCGAGACTAATAAAAGTATGGCCATATGCATGTGAGTAAATATATGATATTGAGCTTATATATATCTCATGCAGTCTGCTCTAGTTCAAGGAACAAGATTTAATAATAGTGAGGATGACTGCTCCATGCCTCTAGTTCAATCTGGATATCAGTGACAAAGTCTCTATACAAACACTATAACACCATACACATATGGTAAGTTGAAGTTGCTCCCCAACTTTCCATTCACTTAGTAGCAATGATGTGCGACTAGGCACCACTCTTTGCTTGTGATGTCATAAGTTAGCTATGAACATTCATTGCCAATGTGATATGGGACCTATAGGGGCACACACATAGGAACTCATCTAGAAGAGGAGTTTATCTTAAATGATAATTGAATTAATTGTTAAAGTGCTTAGGTATTTCAATTCACACAATAAATCATCTGACTAGACTGCCAAAGGATCAGTTCAAGTGTTGAGACTGTTGTTTGGAGTGTTAGGCTGATTGTATTGTACATTGGTTAAAATTCTACCTGATCTGGGCTATGAGACTCCCGTATCACTTGTGTGAAACAACCATCTAGCTTGGTGTAAGACGGTCATCTGAATTGCACCAACCAGTCATATGGCTTGGTGTGAGACGCCTGTCAAAGTTGCACTAAACCCCCATTTTTGAGGTACGTCTGGTGGAGTACTAGTTGGAATGGAATTGTGAACATATGTGCAGAACTAGAAGGTGCAAAATGACCTTTTTGCTTAGTGAAATGACCGTATAGTGTGCAAGATGACCGTCATTCTGGGAGAGATGACCGTTTCATCACATGCAGGTTGTGAAACTTCTAGAAAACTTATGAAAATTTAAGATCTTCTTGTCCTTTCCACTCTCGCTTTAGTCCCACATTGGCTGGGGACTGGGATCCCTGACCCTAACTCCTCCTATATATAGAGGGATACTGAGGGCTTCCCAGAGTACAACTACTACACAGACAATTGAGAATCAGTTGCTCTGACAATTGTTGTCCTCTCTAGTTGTGGTAACCACGAGAGCCCAGACAAGTCCTACCTAACTAGGGAGGGATAGCCGAGGGAGAGAAACAACTGAGAACATTGTTGTGGGAGAGTATGTTGGTGACTAGTACACCAACAGGAGGAAAAACGCTTCCTATGGAGACCGCTATCGAACGGAAAATGACATCACACAAAACTACACAGAAATAACCATTAGCAGCAGATTATCGAAAATTACTAAAAACTAAAACCTTTTACCAAGAGATCCACTATCAGCAAAATCTTTACAGAAAGAACCAAGGCAATATATACACCATGGTTCACTTCATACATACATCGTTCCATCACATCCATGTGATATGTGATATCAATTACTTTACCAAAACATATACAAAAGCAACATTATACATCGAAGCATTCTAGCCAAAATCTTAGATTGATTATAAAATTGTTTACGTACTATCTCCCAAGGACCAGAGAGTACAGGGACAACCCATAAGACTCTATAGGACTCTATATCTACAAGACATAACAACACACTCAACCTGAGCTGATATTGATGTCCTTGCTGCTACTACCCGCTCTCTTCTACATGATCTCTGCCTCCTCGTGAAAGTTCACCTAAAAAGTGTGGAAACCCACAGGGTGAGATCCATATCTCAGTGGGAGATATAACCCATTTTCCAACAATATTATTATCACTTTAAATATTCATAAAAGAGAGCAGAAGAAAACTTTATTGAATTAAATAAGTATAATTACTTGTTATATGAAGAGTAGACCAATCTCATCATTTAAGTAGTTCATATATCTATGACTAAGCAGTAGATCATATAATCACTTTTAAAAGGAATATGAAGAACATGTATAACATTTATCAACTATGACATACAAAAGCAATTACAGCCTCATTCAATGTTTTTGTATTTGATCCTTACACAAATACTTTACACAGATGACTACATCTTTCAACAATCAATGTTATGGTCTGAGGAGATGAGGTATACTACTGATGATCCAACCAACCTAATTAGGATAGCATCAGTGCCATACAAGGTCCATGGAAGAGCCATAATCCACAACCCCACCCCCTTAATCAGTACGAGTGAACCTACAGTGACATCATGAGTCAAACTTCTATTTAGCTAACCTGGGTATATAGGCTCAATGCTAGAGAGATACAACCCGTAGTCGTTCCCTTATCAGGGTATGACCCATAGTGAATCCTAATGCTCTTATCAGGGTATGGTCAGTAACCAATCCCGATTGTATATTGAGTCACGACCTACAACTACACTCTCTTCATGGTATGTCCCGTAGCCAATCCTATCAGTTAAGGATACAAGGAGATACCTCAACTTTCACCCCGCATATTCAATAATATGAGCTCTGAGATTCCCATAGGAATAGCTCATTTCACCATTCAGCAAGTCCCAACACGAAATGGATCTATGGCCAGGGCAAACTACATTTTTAGTTTTACTTGATAAGTTAAGTGCATTACAACATCTTTTAGTATCACTCAAGTTACAATCACAAATTATAGATAAATTCTATAAGGAAAGGTGTAATACATTTTTCAAGGAATCTTATATCAATTGGAACACATCTTGTTACACCCATCCTAGGATCTCAATCCCTTGAACACATTACTAGGATTCTCATCCCTTCGATATTTTCATTATCATGATCACATGTCTTGGGTATCAAACCCTCAGTTCATCATTGAACGGTATCACCTATTGCCAAGAAACAATCATCTCTAGGTCATTAGACCCATATATATGTATATATTATACTTGTTGTACAAGTATATCACATGGCTCACAAGGAATATTTAATCAATAACATGCTAAATCACCATAGCTCATACCTGGCTATGCTCATCATCTCATAATACATGCATGGTTAAGATTTCATGGTAAAAGCAATATCAAGTAAATATTATCACCGTGCCATTAAAAGAATCATTCAAATTGCAACCCTCTCACAATTAGGTTTAGGGTTTTCCCCTTGTAACCGATTAGGGTTTTCAAGTTCCCCTTGTAATTCACATCATAAGATCTTATTTGATTGCCATAAGTATTCAAGCATACTTAATTACTCTCATAAATTATTATCAATTAATTATCAGCATGAAGTATTACCTTTCTTATATGAGTAGTATAAGTTTCTCTCTCATCCTTACTAGGATATTTATTTCAAAATCCTTATTACATTGGCTTGACCCTCTTTATGGTTTATCAACCTACACTTACCAAAGTGCATCCATCTCATTACTTCATAGTGTATTAATTGATTATAATCATGATGTGCCAGCCTACACTCATCAAGGTATATCGGCCTACACACTAACCCTTATTGTCCTAGACACATCCACTTGTGTCGGCCTAGACACTTTTACTTGTGTCATCTTAGACATTCTCACTTGTGTCGGCCATGGCACATAAAAGTAATATCGGTTTAGAGGTTCTTAGGGTGATATCGGTTTTGAGGTGCTTAAGGTGATATCAGTTTTGACGTGCATAAGGTGATATCGACCATGAATCATACCTTAGTATATCACCCTCACCATGCCTTGGTGCATCATCATCTTCACACTTTAGCATAATATTTTCACCTCACTTAAGCATAACATCTTGACCTCACTTTAGGGTATCAGGCACCCTATCACTTTGTGTATCGGCCACCCTATCATTTTGTGTGTTCGACACCCTACCACTTTGTGTATCGACCATAGTATACTCTAGGGTATTGGCCACACTATCATCTAGTGTATTGGCCATAGCATCATCTATTGTGTTGCCCAATATATCACCAAATAATATCGGCCTCCAGGGTTTTGATACATATCGGGTTATCCATCATCAACACCCTTATACACTTTCACCTATCAAAGTGTCGGCCTCACCACTACTTGGTGTATCAACCATGACTTCAAGGAGTGTGTCACCCACACCTTCACATGGAGTGTTCGCCTTGAAATCAAAGAATCGTGTTGGCCATGGTGTGTTTCCCATCACACTTATATCGGGCTAGAGATGTGTTGGGTTGCTAGGGTTAGGTCATATCGACTACATATTTTCACTCAATTTTAAAATATCAGACTAACCTCATCTTTAGACTTAGGTGAATGGCTAGAAAACTTTAAGGATGATAGTCATTCACATGTGACAAACTGATAACTGGCTAGGAACTCATGTGTATCAGTTTCCCTTCATATAATCTTGTATCGGGTTAGGGTTTCTAAAATCAATATAGGTTTGTGCATGGGATATTCCATCATCTTCAAGTTTCAACCCTTCATCCACTAACACTCTAGTTCATGGAAAACAGCCCCATATATCCATTTTATCTCATAGAACCATCATTCAATCAAGGAAAGTAGAAATTGAAAAGGAATAATCAAGTATTGCATGATTGAAGGTGAATAACAATAGAGTTGAGTTCAAGTTATATAACCCGCCTCAAGATCACCACTAGGGCTTCAAGATCCAAAGCCTCACATTCCCAAGATTGAAGATGACTTATAAAAGTATATGACTTGATCACAACACTTCTATATGAAAGAACATATCATAGTTAGGAACTTAATGAAGAAGAAAGAAAGAAAGGAACCATGATCTGAGAAGCGTAGTCCGCCCAAGGTTGAGGATGACCATGGATTCACCTTAGGCTTGATGCTCAAACTCCTTCCTATTCCTCAAGCATCTATGGTCATCCACTAAGAAAGGAAAAATATGAGGGTAAAAAATGTTTACTAGTAGGTGCAAAAAGAGGCTTATATAGTTGAGGCTCATAAGAGAGAGTGTATGTGAAGTGTCACCACCATATGCACTTAGGTGACACGTTTCCATGCATGGTGGAACCATGCAACCATAATTATCTCGTCATGCAAAACTCATGAGGATAATACAAAGATGAGATATGGTCCATTGGGTAGCTTGCTTGGCAATATATCACAACCCAATATCACTTTATATGCAAACTGATACAACTTTTGCAAGGAACATCTAAACCGATACACTTCACCTACTTTAGGTTTTTAGACCATTATGAATACTTCCAAAAATTTACTAAACCAATACAGTACCTCCTATATGTCTTCCAAACCGATAGGTACTCCCATATACACTTCATAACTCGACACAACCCCATCTTGGGTTCAGGACACTCAACATTTCTTTGGTTCTTTCACCACCAAGAGTGTTATCACTCAACCAAGACTCAAACAAGGTGCCCCCTCATTTCTTGCTCATCTAGATGATGTTAAGAGAGAGAAGGGATATTCTAAAGGTGATAATTTGCACATCAACCCCACATTTTAGGTAAATTGTAATTTGCACCAAAACTGTCATATAAGACACAAAAAATTTACAAACAAGCTCAAACTTGAGAATTAAACTCTCGTTAATTCTTAATTACTTTTCAAAAGATTAAGACAAGTTTCTAAGAAAATTACTTAGGTAAAACTTCTAGGTTTATCCCAAAACCCAGGTCAGGGGTGTTACACTTCATGTCCATTCTCACATGATGACATGAGTTCTAGTTTTTCCTTGTGGACTACTCTAGAGGTAGGAGTCTGTTGGTTGTTGCTAGGAGGGAAACGTCAACTTGTAGTCTATGGCAAGATCTGAGGAGCCGCTGCAATAGTTGTCTGAGTTGATGTCTGTAGAGGAGTAGTCAGACGAGTTTGAGTGCGATACAACCATCGTCCAAGACAGAGTGCACATCTACACCAACAAGGATTGTTGCAGGACTTACTCTAGGATGAGGTATATCTTTGTGAAACCATCCTTTCCATTACATAGTTATTGATGCGATGTGCTGGTAAATGGGAAATATGTTAGTAAAATGTTTGTTTCCAATGTCTACTTGATGCCATATTCCCCTACATTGGTATCAGAGCCATGTAAATTAATTATATTTTGGGATAATTGATATGATTAGATTTTGGTTTTATCGAGTTTATATATTGCATGCGATGTGAATATTTAAACTGGTTGATATGAACGTCTATATAAATAACCACATAAGAACCCAAACAAATATATATATATATATGTATATATATGTATGTATGTATATGTATATATATGTATGTATGTATATGTATATATGTATATGTATATATATATATATATATATATATATATATATATATATATATATGATACATATGCAATTTACACGCATCTCCATAAAATCAATTTTGATGGTGGATGTAAAGCATGGTTATAGCCAAAATCCTAGATCTATGTGTGCTTGGTTGTGGTTATTATTCTTGTTGTTAATCAGTCTGTGTATCAAACTTCTATCTTCTTTTCAAATGTAAATTAATTCTCTTCTTGCTATTTTCCCTCGAATACAATGTAACTTGAGGTTTTCCCATATACAATGCAATAAGAAATATGATAGTTTTAATTTATATTTCGACGTGAGATGATGATCTGTATAAAGGTGAAATGACCGGCTCATGAGACGACCTGACAAATTGGAGGACCGAGGAGGCCAAATGACATGAAGATGAATCAATCGACTGGTGTCCCAACCATCTGGCTGGAGGTGTCCAGACGCTACTTGGACCTGTAAACCAGGCGACTATTTCAGAAGAACCCAATCGAGCAACCTGGAGGCGAGCCAACTGGTTCAAGAGTTGAACTGGTCACCCGGATTGGTTCGAGCACAAATCTTCACCAATAATAGGTTGCATGTGATGTGGACCATAGGTGGTAGTAATTCCTCATGGCTCTAAGGAATTACATTAGTATGGCCATAACCATCGCTTGTGTGTTTTATTTATTGCATGTTCTTATTTTTGGTTATAACATGTATATGATACATACTATATATGTGGTGATTGTATAAAGTATATGTATTTATATAAACTCCCTCAATTATAATATCAAGTCTTAGATGCTTTCCAAAAAGTGGGACACATAAAAATCTTGATCGACCAAGCGTGGGCTCCCCAAGGGAGGTGCGACATCTATCTCGTGGAAGTGTAATGGTAGTAATGTGGACCCACCAAGTGGGATGCATTATTATCCTATCGGCTTTTGGGTCTGGCTTGACTAGTAATTCTCATAAAGTTTGGGCCCATAGGCATGCAAATGATCATGACAAGGAGTTGCACATATCATCTATCCAAGAGTTGCATATAATGAAATTGGCATGATTGCCTACCTTAATAATTGGTCATGAGTGCGAGCGTTGGCTGGGTATTGAATGAATTATTTTGGATCTTGTCCCATTAGAGTATTGTACGCTACAATATTTTGAATTGATATTAAGGGCTATCAATTTGAATAATATAGTGGGAGTGATAATAATTAAAGACCTAATTAATATTGTACAAATTATCAAATCAAACCAGATCAATTTTTTTTTGAAAAAGTTACATTATTTCTTTGTAGAATCAAATGTCAAACACAAACAAATTCAAATTGTGATTAGTCCTTCAAAGGGACAAAATGGGATAAAGTTCCACAATTGGTTAAGGACTTTAAGAAATGTTTTTATCAATGAGTGAAAGTTCTATGTCCTTAATAGACCAATGCCAGAGGAACCCACTCCAAATGCTCCTAAGGTTAAATGGATGCTTATTGGAAGCATGCCAATGATGCCGTAGATATTTTGAATACCTAATGCTATGTTGTATGAACTATGAGTTGCATGAACAACACAAATACATGGACATTCTCAAGATGGTAACACATCTTAGGAATCATGTAAAGAAAAGAAGGTATAATGTCTCCACAACACTAACTTGAGTGCAAACTAACAAAGGGAGGTCGAGTAGAACCCCATGTGTTCAATGTGATTGGACATGTGTAATGAGTGGGATTTCGCTTATGTCAAAAGTTGACCATTAATATGATTCTGCAAGCCTTGCATGAATTATATAGTCAATTTATCACATGCTTGGCATGTTGATGCCAAAGCAAGGAAGAACAAGGACAAATTCATGATAGATATCAGCAGAAGTGAGTCCTAGGGCAAAAGCAAGGCCAGGAAGTGTTCTGAGGCTAATCTGAAGCCCAAGTCTTCTACACTCAATAAGTGGAGAAGGGTAAGTGTAAAAGGAATCTGTCCTTTTTTCACTTAAAGGATAAAGAAAACAAAGTGCCACCATTGTCACTTGTTTGGACATTGGAAAGGAATTATCCTCTTCATAGAGGATCTTAGGAAGAAGATAGAGATAGAGATCTCTACTTTAGGACCTGAGAAGAAGTAAGCTAGAAATATATGGAGCAAGGGTTGCTTCAACTATAGTTAAAGGTTGTCATTCATGGGCACATAATAGAATTAGTGAATTGCTATGATGTACTTGTCAAACATCATACATTTTGTATGACAAGAACATTATGATCTTTTATGGTGATGCCTTGTGTCTCATAAACTATACTTAGTAGTTGTGAAGACAAATTTGTATGGCACATATATTGAATGACTTGATAACTTAAACATTGAATACCTATAGCGCCGTCATCTAGAGCGCATAAATGAGAAATGCATTTCTAGAATCCATATGATGGTTATCTAGACTCTTTTGGTTTTTGAACCAAAAGAGACATGCATGTCTTATTTGTTACGTAATATGATGGCAATATCTTCACTAGATGTAGTGGGAGATCGACTATTCCATTAGGACTAGTACATACTGATGTACATAGACCTTTTTGGATGAATGCTAAAGGTAGTTACAAGTACTCATTATATTTACTGATACGAAAAATAGATATTGAAATTTATATTCAATGAAATACATATTTGGATCTCTTGATGTGCTCAAGGAGATCATAAATTAAGTACATAACTAAATTGGTAAAAGTATTAAGATACCTCGATATGATAGACGTTGAAATACATAAACCAAGAGTTTGATGAACTTCTAGGAAATCTTGATAGTGTATCATAATGAACTCCACCTGAAACTTAATGATGTGTCAGAAAGAAGGTATCACACCCTATTAATTCATAGTGAGATTATCAATAAAATCTAGCTAATCTTACAATTTCTTTTGGGCACACGCTTAAACACTAAACAATGTACCGGTTAAAATGGTTCAAAAGACACCATATGAGATATGGCATGGGAAGTGTCCCGATGAGTCTTTTATAGTGATTAGGATTGATAGCTTGTATAAGAAAATAGTTTCTTAAAAGGCTTTACCTACAAATTACATGAATGTTATCTTGTTGAATACTATTTATATTCTAGCTCGACAACAAAGTGTTTATTGGTTAAATTCCTAAAGGGAACTTAGTTCCAAAGGAATCAGTAGGAGTAAAAGTAGAACTCAAAATGTTCGAGACAAACAAGAAAACATTGAACCTAAAGAGGTACAACAAGGAACAAGGAGAATCACAAACTATTTTGGAATCTCAAATTCCTTATGTAAACACATAACTCATAGTTTTAGTAGAACGCCTTGAGTTTGAATGATTATGATATCTTATAACTTAAGAAGGTGGTAAGTTGATCATAGTGATGAGTCAACTACCTACCAAGAAACTATTGAGGAACCGAGTTTTGAAAAATGGGTTGAGGCCATGAGATCTATGACGGAATTCATGTAAACCAACAAGGTATGACCTTGGTGGATCCACCTAAAGGGGTAAAACCCATAGGGTGTATTTGGGTCTTTGGAATAAGACCAACATGGAAGGGTAGATTGGTTGCAAAGAGTTTCAAACTAATTCATATTATTGAATGTGATTAAGCCTTTCACCAGTTACCATGGTTAAGTCCATCTGGATCATGCTTGCTATTACAACTTATTATAACTTTGAGGTTTGGCATATGGATGTTAAAACTACATTCATTAATTGGAATAATTAAGAGAATGTGTATGTGCCACAACCTAATGGTTTTATATATCCATTGAGGATTGAGGAAAGCATCTTAGAGTTGGAATATTCGATTTGAGAAGAGAGTAAAAGGATTTGACTTGAGTTAGAATGAAGATGGAATCTATGATTACAAAATATTTAGTGGGAGCATATTGATATTTCACATAATCATGCGGAATAACATCCTTACCCTATAAATGTTAAAACCTAGAAAGGAAAGTACCTTCTATATGAAGGATTTAGGTGAAGCATCCTATGTGATAGGGATCGAGGTTTATAGAGATAGATCTAGAAAGCTTCTTGTAATACCTGAGCCCACTTCCCAAGGCTCTAGTAGAGTTTTAGGAATGACAACTAGCCCCACAGACCACCACTAGCCTTAACTGTGTGCATTAATCTCAGTCACACGCAAGCCAGGATCAACTTCCTAACTGGTCACCCAGTTGAGCACACTTAACTATGGAGTTCTTTAGTGATGGGCTCTCGAAAAAGGAGGTGCACCTTGGTGATATTGGTAGTCCAATCATTCCTTATAAGATTGTTTTATCTGAGGCCTCAAATCCTGGGATGTTACAATCTCCCCTACTTAGACTCTTGACATCCTTGTCAAGGCTCAACTATATGGCCTCATAATATCACCCCATTTCAGTGTAGACACATAATGGCCCATGGACACCCAGCTCCCGATCACGGAATACTAGCGTAAGGGTGGCTATGTCAACCATGGACTACCCTTTCCAACATGCCTGGACCGTACAGCTCAAGACTGGCATGCCACATGCTATAGGGGTTATGGCTCTGATACCATTTGTAACACTCGGGCCCACTACCCAAGGCTCTAGTAGAGTTTCAAGAATGACGACTGGCCCCATAGACCACCACTATAGCCTTAACTGCGTACTTTTTCCTCACTCACCCACAAGTTGGGGTCAACTTCCCGACTGATCACCCTTCCTAGTACTACTCCAAGTGGAGCATGCTTAGCTATAGGGTTATTTAGGGATGGGCTCCCTGAAAAGGAGGTGCACCTTGGTGATATGGGTAGTCCAATCATTCCTTATAAGATCATTTTATCTGAGGCCTCAAATCTTGGGATGTTTCACTTCTTGACCTAAGTAAAAGCACATACATTGGTAAGACTCTAAAGGGTTCAACGTGCAAGACTCAATGAGAGAAAATGTATCCATGTTCCATGGAGTTAGTCTTTCAAGATCCTAGTGTCCTAGTTCTTATGAAGAATAGGGACACATGGATAGATACCATTGGATCTATCTTGAATGCAATGCTATGTACTTATCCCATTATCTCATATGTATTGGACATGATGAGAGGATATCTAGTAATCTCGTATGTATTAGACATGAAGAGATGATATTCAGTTATCTCATATGTATTTGACATGATGAGAAGACATATATATACCTACCTAGCAATCTCGTATGAATTGGACATGACGAGAGGGTATATGTCAGATACTAGTGAGTGTCATTGAACTACCATAATTAACATCCTTAGGTGCTTGTGAAACATTTAAAGGATTGGTTCCATAGTTATGGTAATAAGGAAGAGTTGGATGTAAAGGGTTACACCCATGCAAGCTTCGAAACTGACAAAATAATCACAATCTAAATTTATGTTTGACATTAAATGAGAACTGTAAGCTAGAAAGGATTCTGAGCTAATGATAGTTCTTATAATCTACAAAAGAAGCCGATCACTTTGTGTTATGAAAACAACAGAGGATACTGTATGGATCAAGAAGTTCATATAGATGAACTTATGTGAGGTTCCAACCATTGATGACACAATAGAAATACTTATGATAACAATGGAGCTACCAGTTAGGTTGGGAATCTCAGATAGCATACTACGACACTTCCATCTCATACAAGTAATTGAACAACAAAGATATGTGAAAATTGCAAAATACCAACTTAAAGCATACGTTGCCAAACCACTATATAAGAACTTGCACAACAGAAGCATGATGGTCATGTTAGGTCACTCGGGTTGAGATCCGTGGGTGATTGGCTCTAAGTGCAAGTGGGAGTCTGTTGGTATGTATGCCCAGAGAGCCAATCATATGATGATTGGGATATGGCATTAAATACTTGATTGGATAATAATAAAGGAAAGTTTCCAATTTATTTTGTATATTCAGTTATGAGATAATGAATAACATAATAAATGTCTAGAGAATGACGTATGTCTTCAAGTATGTGACTTGGAAGAATGAGATCATACAGATGTTAAGAGTATATACATTCTCATTATGTACCTGATCAATTGTTATTTTGGAAGGTAGATAGACAACAATAACACATAATATTAGAGTGTGAGTTGGTTGATGACAGAGTCTCATTAGTCAAGATATAGCAATACCAAACCAAGCACACAGATACATGTTAGAGAATAGTGTATTGGACATACCCATCGTGAGACTGACACATGGAAGCCATCATCATGGAAGTCATAGTCAGCTCTCATAGTGATGGTGGTGGTTGTGGTTCTTAGACATGAAATCACTAAACTCATCACATGTCGTTGGGTACACTTTGACATCATCAAACACAGTCCTGAAACATGGTTTGTTATAAATGTGATGATTGGGTGACTTTAACACGTGGGACTGATTGTGAGTCATAGATATGGGATTTTCCCCTCCAACATGAGTATGATATTCAAGGCCTCTTGATTAGAGAGACTGAGAAAAGTATGGCGATACATATGTGAGTCAATATATGATATTAATCTTACATATATCTCATGCAGTATGCTCTGGTCTAAGGAACAAGATTGAATAATAATGAGGATGATTGCTCCATGCCTCTAGTTCAATCAGGATATCAGTGAAAAAAGAACTATACAAACACTGTAACACCATACACGGATTGTAGGTTGAATTTGCTCCCCAACTTTCCAATCACTTGGGTACCAATGATGTGCGACTAGGCATCACTCTTTTCTTGTGATGTCATAAATTATTTATGGACATTCATTGCCAACATGATATGGGACCTATAGGGTCACACACATAGGAACTCATCTAGAAGAGGAGTTTGATCTTGAATGATAATTGAATTGATTACTAAAGTGTTTAGGTATTTCAATTCACACAACGGATCAACTGACTAGACTGCCAAATGATCGGTTCAAGTATTGAGACTATTGTTTGGAGTGTCAAGCTGATTGTATTGTACATTGGTTGGAATTCTTCCTGACTTGGGCTATGAGACACCCATCTCGCTTGTGCAAAACAACCGTCTATCTTGGTGTGAGATGCCCATCTTAGTTGCACCAAATGACTTTCTAGCTTAGTGTGAGACACCCGTCTCAGTTGAACCAAATGCCCCTTTTGGGGGTACGTCAAGTTGAGTACTAATTTGAATAGAATTGTCAACATATGTGCAGAACTGGAAGGTGTGAAACGACTGTTTCTCTTAGCGAAATGACTGTCTAGCATGCGAGACGACCATATCTCTAGGCAAGATGGTTATTTCGTCACATGTAGATTGTGAAACTTCTAGAAAATTTGTGAAAATTCAAGATCTTTTTGTCCATTCCACTCCCGCTTTAGTCCTGCATTGACTGGGGACTGTGAACCCTGACCCTAACCCCTCTTATATATAGGGGGTACTGGGGGCTTCCTAGAGTACAAGTACTACATAGACAATTGGGAATCAGTTGCTCTGACAATTGTTGTCCTTTTTGGTTGTGGTAACCATGAGAGCCTAGGAAAGTCCTACCTGACTAGGGAGGGATAGCCACAGGAGAGAAACAAATGAGGATCATTGTTGTGGGAGGGTATGTTGGTGACTAGTACACCAAAGGGAGGAGCAACTCCTTCCTGTCCATTCTAGTAGGACGACATGAGTTCTAGTTGGTCTGTGTGGACTACTCTAGAGGCAAGAGTCTATTGGCTTTTGCTAGGAGGGCAACATCAACTCACAGTCTGTGGCGTGATCTGAGGAGCCACTGTAGTAGTTGTCCGAGTCTGATGTCTGTGGAGGAGCAGTAAGACGAGTCCGAGTGTGACTAGGAGATGCACAAACACCATACAAGACAGAGTGCACATATACATTGACGAGGATTGTCACTAGACTTGCTACAGGACCAGATACATCTTTGTTAAACCATCCTTCCCATTGAATAGTTATTGACACGATCTGTTGGTTAATGGGAAATATGTCAGTAATTTTTTTATTTCCACAACCTACCTGATGTCGTATTTCCCCTACATGATCTACATAATGTATTGGAGCTCCCCAAGTTCATGTACTAGGTTGAATAAAACGCTTATCTAGTAACTCCTGTAATTGAGATTTTAATTCCTTTAACTCTATAATTTCCGTTATGTAGGGTAGTAATCCTATTGGGTGACAAGCATGTAGAATCTGCATTTCAAAGTCATCATTTCTCTTTGGAGGTAAACATGGTAACTCATCAAGAAAGACATATGGAAACTCACACTATTAGAACATCCTATATATTAATTATTCTTTATCTACCTTTGCATTTTCCACATGTGCTAAAAAGGCCTCATACCTTTTTCTCATCATCTTATCACCTACAATAGTCGATACTGTGAATGTGGATAAGACATTTAGTCTCTAGTAAAAACACAGGAAAAGCCACTTTGATGAAAGATAACCTATTTCTTCCAATAATCTAATTGGACATGGTATGTCTTGACACAATTCGTAAAAAAATATTTGAAAAGAATTCATTTCTAAGGATATTAGATTAATTGCTATGGCATTTGTTGTAACACAAAAGATATCCAAGATATACTTCTGTAAAATTTTTTTGTTCACCTAATAGTACTCTTAATAATAATTCATAATATAATTCTTCAGGTAAAATATATAATCCAGTAACTATTCATCTCTTAATAAAAAATCTATCACATAAGGATCTATCAAAATTGTAACTGAAGTTGAAGAGAAGCATCTCACATGCAACAACTTTGGACGACACTACTTCAGATTGAGTCATAGAAAAGAAACGTCTTATAGATCTCCCTCCTCCACAGTGTCCTCGTTGTCCACTATTAGTACTAGGTGCCCCCCTCTAGAGACTGAATCCATTGAAGAACTTGCTCCTCTAACTGGAGCCTGCCATTGTGGAGATTGAAATTGAGACTGAACTCTGTACAGGTGTGTCCTAAAGCTTAGGTCATGCTGTAACATCCCTGACCTGGGTTATGCTTTAACCCTAGATGTTTTGTTTAATAAAGTCAATTATATGCTTTCTCTTATCTCTTGAAAACTAATTAAGGCCCAAGATGAACTTATGTTTCAATTTTAGTCCTTTTTGAATAATGTTGAAACAAAGTTTTGCTTGTTTTGGACTAAAGTGCAAATTACCCAAGTTGAGGGGTTAGCTTGCAAATGTTACATGATAAATGTTCCTCAAGTATTAAAGCATCATAGGAATGAGAATGATGCAAAGGTATGTATTGTGACAGCCTGAGCACCAAGAAAGAGCTTATTGAGCAATGTCTGTGCATTAAAACCTAGTTTTGGTGTAATGTGCAATTTACCCAAAACCTAGGGTTCAATATGCAAAATACCACTTCTAGAGAGTCCCTAATGTTTCTTGGTATCAATTAGAGATTTTAAAATCAGAGGGTCATCTTATTTGAATCTCTTTGGAGGAGAGAGAATCTTGATATTAAAATAATCAAGATTTAAGCATAATTGAAACACTAATTCAATTTAATGCAAAAATAAATATATTAATTGAATTTCCCTTCAACCAAAAATGTGATGTTTGAATTTGCATAAGTGTGAACGTCCTTGTGCCTTGTAAAGGCAACGAAATATCTAAAGTGAGTGGAGAGCCCACCCACATTAGTTAAAGAAAAAGTAATATCCACTCAATTTTGGATATTATTATTATATAGATTAAGGTGCTTAATTTGTTTTCTTTTAATTCATGAATAATGAAGAGGAATTACAAGGTGGGGGAGATGGATTCGTATGAAAGGGATTGAGGGGAGTATGTGGCACCAATTTTGGGAGTTGAAGGAATTATTTATCACTTTCTCTCTCATTGAAATTCCCTTACATATATCCCATTTTTCACCCACATGAAAGACTCTTTTCGACCCTTCTTTCTTTCCTTGCTTTGGACATGCACAAGGGAGCTTAGGAGTAACAGGAGGACGTGCCCCAACCTGTAGGTAAGCTCCATAACCATCTTCAACCTTGAATTCATGGTGGAAATCGAAATTCAATGCTTAATTTCTTCTTTTCTTCATTCAATCTTCAACATTAGCCATTCATTTCACTCAAAGACTTGAGAACGAGCCTTGGACAGTTGAGAGATCTTCATTCAACATTGAGTACGTGAAGCTTGAAGCTTGGTTTCAGCTTTGAAGGTGGGTTATATAACTTGAACCCTTAAACATTGTTATTGATTTCATTCCTTTATCATATGTTGATTTCTCCTTTACTTTCAGATTTCCTTTTTATTGGTTGTTGAATTCACCACAAGAATCACAATGGATTTCTATGGTTTCAAGCTTGAAGATGATGATGTCATCTTAAGAACACACCTCAACAAAGGAATGGGCGAACGATTTTCAAAACCGATTGAGTTGATTCGGTTTCAAGACTGAATGGGTAATTGACTTCAAGATCGAATGGATAATTGAGTTCAAGACCGAATGGGTAATTGAACCCAAGACCAAATGGGTAATTTAATTCAAAACCAAATGGGTAATTGACTTCAAGATTGAATGGGTAATTGAGTTCAAAACCGAATGGGTAATGGATCTCAAGATCGAATGGGTAAATTGAACTTCAAAACTGTTTGGGTACTTTGACCGTTTGAAGAAGTTGACCGTTTGGAGGTCAAGTACCTCAAGACCATTTGAGGTCAAGTAGAGTCGTGGATGGATGGAGATCTAAGGGTTACATTTTGACCCCTTTCAATGGTCTCAATGTTGGATGGTTCAATGAGTGGAAACCCTAAATTGATTGGTTGAAAGAAACCCTAATTGATTCATTCGATTTCAAGATGGTTTGGACCAAACGGTCTTGAGACCGTTTGGGATCAAACGGTCTTGAGACTGTTTGGAGGGCAAACGGTCTCAAACCGTTTGATGTTCAATAGGTTTCAACGATGGTTTGTTCATTCAGTTTCAATGATAATTTTATGAAATGGTTTCAAAAACGATTGAAGGAGTTAGGGCAAGACCATTTGCAGGTACATTTGAACGAAGACCGTTTAAGGTTAAACGACCTTCAAGACCGTTTGAAGGTCAAGTGACTCCAAGACCGTTTGAAGGTCAAGGAGGTCAAAACCATTTGAAGGTTCAAAAGTAACAAAACCATTTGGAGATCTAGTAGTCTCAAGCTATGAAAGATTAATCAACCCTATGATTGTTAATGATGTTTATCAAAGGTAATTGTATGGTTGTACCTTTATGGTACTAGGGTTATTAGTATCCGTAGAGGGGTTAAACTTTGATGCTTATGGAAGCAATATCTCAATACACTATGCTAACCCTTCTTTCAAGTTGATCTAATCCAATCAAGTTGGAATAATTAACCTCCTAGAGAGGATGAGAAAGAGAGGAAATTATACATGACTTATAATCAGGTAGTGATTAATCCTCAAACATGAATAAAATATGTAATTTAAGGGTTTGATCCATGATGATGAGATCATGAAACCCTAATCGAGAGGGTTGATGAGCTCTAACCCTAATTTAGGGTAAAGCTTGGTTGAACCCTGATCTAGGGTGATGGGTAACCCTAATTTAGGGTAATGATATGAGAAACCCTAATTCGGGGTATTTTAATGAAAAACCCTAATTTAAGAGGATGCTTCATGAAAACCCTAATTTCAGGAAAAGCTATATGAATCCCTAGTTTTTGGGGAAATGTTAAAAGAAACCTTAATTCAAGGTAATGATGTGATGTGAAACCCTAATCCAGAGTAATGCTATGTAATACTATGTGAAACACTAAATTGAAAACCTAACCCTAATATAGGGTGAAGGCATGTGAAACCCTAATTTTGGGTTATAATATGTGAAACCCTAATGTTGGGTAATATGATGTTGAACCATAACCCTAATTTTGGGTAATGGGATGAGTAATCCTGATTGAAATGAATTGGGAAACCCTAACCCTAATAAGGGTATAAGTGGTGTTACTTTGTATAGCATGGTGCTAAAATGTAATTGATATAACTGTTATCAAGTGTACTAACCATGTAGGTATCATGAGATGATGAGCATAGCCAGGTATGAGCTATGATGTTTCATTTATTATTGTTAATGGGCCTTGTGAGCCATAACATGCTTTGTTGCCTAGTGAGAGGTAACAAGAGATGAAATGGGCTTTGTGAGCCATGTGAGATTGCTTGTGTAGCAAGTATCATGTTTACCTTGGTCAGACGACTGAAGGTATTAGTTACCTGATAAATGGTAACAATTGTTCTATGTTGAACTGAGGGTTTGAATACCCATTTTCTATAATCATTATGATGAGTTTATTAAGGGATGAGAATACCCCTGATGAGATGAGGGATTGAGATCCCAATGCTTTATTAAAGGTTTGAACAGTACTTGATGGAAGTATTACACATTCTTTCTAGCAACTAATATAATAACTGATGTTTGGAAATTTGTTGATGCTAAAAGAATAAGGTAATACACTTAATTAATCAAGTGATATCATATAACGTAGTTTCCCTGACCACTGATCCATCAGCGTCAGAATTTGCTGAATGGTGAAACAAGTTAAACTCAGAGTGCATATTTTTGAATATGTGGGGGTAATTGGGCAATTATATCCTCATGCCCCATAGGAATGGTTGCAGGCTATATCCTATGTACGAGATTGGTTACAGACTATACCCCATTATGAGTATGGATACAGGCAATTTCTCCATGATATGATACCAGACATTGGCTACGGGCCATAACCCTAAAGAGAGTATATGCTGCGGGCTATAACTCTATAGTAAAGATGCCAATATACCCTGGCAAGCTAATTGCAGTTTGACACGTGATGTCTCTGCCGAATAATCTCATACTGATCGAGAAGGATGAGGTCTTGGAGTCTGGATCTTCCATTGACCTTGTGTGGTACCGATGCTTTCCATAATCGTGGTCGATTGGAGTATGAGCGGTATACCTCATCTTCTCAGGGCTTAAGTATAATTGTAAAATGTAATCAGCCGTGTAGCATATTTACTTAAGGTTGAAATACATGAATCATTGGTTGATGTTACTTTTCTTAGCCCATCCTAGATGGATAAATGTTATACATGTTCTTCATATTCCTTAATGGATAAGTTATATGTTGCTTTATCAAGTTACAGTTGAAATGCTTTGAATAAGAATATTGCTCTAATATGTTTAGACATTGATTTATTTACTGTTGAATATACATGATTCCTCTGCTTAGCTATATACTATTAAACTGTAATAATAATGTTTCTGGTAGAGAGTTATATCTCTCGCTGGGACAATTTTAATTGTCTCACCCCCGTGGGATCTAATGTTTTTAGGTAGACGAGGAAGAAGAGGCAGAAACCCTATAGTAGGGGAAGAGCAACAGCAATAGTAGGGACAATAGTGATATCCCAGGTGGAGACACTGGCTGTCATGTCTTATATATAGAGTCCTATGTGTCGTATCTGTACTCTCAGGTCCTCCGAGTCAATAGTTAGTTTAATGAATCGATATGAGATTTTGGCTTGATGCCTTAATATTTTTATGCTGCCTGTGTATAGTTTTAAATAGGGCAGTTGATGCTTGTAATCCTTGAGAAGGAATGGTACAAGATACGTACTTGTGAACTAGAATGTAATTAAATTACTTTGGTTCTTTTTGAAAGATTTTTCCAGTGTATGGATCTCTTTGTAAATGGATTTAATTTTTAGTGATTTTCAGTAATCCGCTGCTAATGATGCTTCCGCATAGTTATTAATGTTTTGTTCGAATGCTTCACCACAGTTTAGTGGTATCAGAGCTCTAGGTTCGTTGAGTCTACAGAGACATAGGATTAAGGTTGTTGAGTCTATTATAGTGTCTTCTAGTTTATCTGATAGTGTCTTCTTCCCATATAGAAGGAGAAGAAGAACTTGAAGATGTCTGGATCACACGAAGAGCATGCTGCTGAGAGAAGCATTTCTGCACCAGGAGGATGTGCAAGGGACCGGGCTAGGGAGGAACTAGCACATGAATATCCCCAATTTGACCCAGCTATGATAGAGAACCCAAATTTCCATGCTCTGTTTGGGCAGTTCATGGAAACCATGACACATATGGCGGATAAGATGCTACCACCTGCACCTAGGGCACCAGTCCATAATGAGGGATAGGGAGCTGGAAAGACTTTTGAGAGGCTTTGCTAGGTAGGAGCCACAGAGTATGCTGGTACAACTGACCCAGTAGATGCTAACTTATGGTTGACTGATCTGGATAAGGCTTTCAAAATCCTCAATATCCTAGAAGCCGAAAAGGTGAGATATGCAGTGTACCTTTTAAAAGGGAGTGATGGCCACTGGTAGACAATAGAAGAGGGTAAGAGGCCAGGTGTCAAGGTTGGATGGTAAGAATTCTGACGAGAATTTGTCACTAGATACTTCCCTAAGGTTTACCTAGATGAAAAGATATCTCAGTTTGAGAAGATAAGACAAGGACATATGAACATTAGCGAGTATGAGGCTAAGTTCATGGAGCTTTTACGGTTCTGTCCGCATATGGCAGCTACTGATGAGGAAAGAATTCGGTGTTTTGAGAAGGGGTTGAACACTGAATTGACCACTCCTGTGTCTGCTTTGGAGAATAGGGAGAGGTTTTCCATTTTTGTGGAGTCCGTCAGATGAATAGAGAGGTCTATGATCGAGAAGCGACAGACCAGTGGTAAGAAGGTGTACACTCAGTTTCAAGGACAAAGGGCTTTTAGAAGCCAAGGTTTTCTGCACCGGCAACACCATCAAGATTCAATACCCAGACGCAATGGACATCAAGTATGGGTAGGGACCGTAGTTTTGTTCCAAATAGAGCCCCCAACACAGCATCAACATCGGTGACTGGACCTCATTGACCCTATTCTGAGACCAGAATCTGTCATCAGTGCAGACAAGTGGGACATCTGGAAAGGGATTGTCCTGTCGGGAACACAATGGTGACTCAACCCCAGAGGCAGAGTCAGCAAGGCTCTCAGAGGAGGCAATTTTCAAGTGGCACTCAAGGACGTGGGCAAGCGTCCCAAGCTGGTTCGTTGGCACCCAACAACCGAGCACCAGGTTAACAGCAAGCAACAACTAGATTTTATGCGATAAATGAACCTGAAGCAGTAGTTAACCCACGGGTTGTGACATGTCATATAGAACTATTTTATTCTGATATGTCTTCATCCTGCTTCATATCTATTTTAATTGATCTGGGTTCTATGCATTCTTTCATCACTAGAGAAGTGATTCTTGACTGCAACATGACAGTTGATCATAGGGCAGAGAATTTGTTATTAGAAACTCCTTTGCTTGGGTCTGCAGTGCTGCAGGAGGTATGTTCTCCCTACACTCTTTCCTTTTCTGAACATCGCATTCAGATGGATCTTATCCCACTTGAGATGCATGGGTTTGATATAATTCATGGAATGGACACCCTAGAAAAGTATAAGGTTGTCTTAGATTGTGGTTCCAAACAGGTTGTGTTCACAGATGATAGTAACACATGGATCTTTCAGGGAGACAGAAAGATTCTTCCAACCTATCTGGTGTCAGCTATGGTAGCTGAGAAGCTGATGAGACAAGGATGCTTTGCATTTTTGGCACATGTGGTAGACAAAACAATGGAGAGATCTAATCTTTCTGAAGTTCTGATAGTTAGGGAGTTTGAAGATGTGTTTCCTGAGGAACTTCTAGGTATTCCTCCACCCCAAGAGATTGATTTTGAGATTAATCTAATCTCGGGCACACATTCAATAGCATAAACACCGTATAGAATGGCACCTACTGAGATGGAAGAGCTCAAGAAACAGCTGCAGGAGTTGCTTGAGAAAGGTTTTATCTGACTGAGTACTTCACCCTGGGGTGATTCGGTTCTCTTTGTTAAGAAGAAGGACAGATCGATGCGGTTATGCATTGATTATAGATAGTTGAATAAAGTAACCATAAAGAATAAGTATCATCTACCAAGGATCAATGACTTGTTTGATCAGTTGCGTGATGCAACTATCTTCTCTAAGATAGATCTGAGGTCAGGATACCATCAGTTGCGTATCAAGGAGAGTGACATACCTAAGTCTACCTTTAGGACAAGGTATGGTCACTATGAGTTCATAGTTATGTCGTTTGGACTAACTAATACACCAGATGCATTCATGGAACTCATGAATATAATCTTTCAACCTTTTCTTGAGCAGTTCATTGTAGTCTTCATAGATGACATCTTGATATACAGTAGAGATGCTCAACATCATGAGCAGCATCATCTCCGTCAAGCTTTAACTTTGCTAAGAGAACATAAGATTTATGCTAAGTTTAGCAAGTGTGAGTTTTGGTTACCAGAAGTTTCTTTTCTAGGACACATAATATCTGCCTCAGGTATCCGTGTTGATCCTAAGAAGGTGGAATCTGTTCTGCAGTTGGAACAGCCAAAGACACTAATGGAGGTTCGTAGTTTTCTTGGACTGGCAGGCTACTACAGGAGGTTCATTAAGAACTTCAGTTCTATAGCTTTACCCTTAACCAAGTCGACCAGGAAGGAGGTTCCTTTTATCTGGAATGACAAGTGTCAACATTCTTTCCAGTCATTGAAAGAAAGGTCAACGAGTGCACCTGTACAAGTGTTACCTGAGCAAGGGAAGTATTGTACATTGGTTGAAATTCTTCCTGACTTGGGCTATGAGATGCCCATCCCTCTTATGCAAAACAACCATCTAGTTGCACCAAATGACTTTCTGGCTTGGTGTGAGACGCCCGTATCAGTTGAACCAAATGCCCCTTTCGGGGGTACGTCAAGTTGAGTACTAATTAGAATTGAATTGTCGACATATGTGCAGAATTGGAAGGCGTGAAACGACTATTTCTCTTAGCGAAATGACTATCTAGCATGTGAGACGACCATCTCTCTAGGAAAGATGACCATTTTGTCACATGCAGATTGTGAAACTTATAAAAAGTTGTGAAAATTCAAGATCTTTTTGTCCTTTCCACTCCCACTTTAGTCCCGCATTGACTGGGGACTGTGAACCCTGACTCTAACCCCTCCTATATATAGGGGGGTACTGGGGGCTTCCCAAAGTACAAGTACTACATAGACAATTGGGAATCAGTTGCTTTGACAATTGTTGTCCTTTCTGGTTGTGGTAACCACGAGAGCCTAGGCAAGTCCTACCCGACTAGGGAGGGATAGCCATGGGAGAGAAACAATCGAGGATCATTGTTGTGGGAGGGTATGTTGGTGACTAGTACACCAAAGGGAGGAGCAACTCCTTCCTATCCATTCTAGCAGGATGACAGGAGTTCTAGTTGGTCAGTGTGGACTACTCTAGAGGCAAGAGTCTGTTGGCTGCTGCTAGGAGGGAAACATTAACTCACAGTCTATGGCATTATCTAATGAGCCACTGTAGCAGTTGTCTGAGTCTGATGTCTATGGAGGAGCAGTAAGACGAGTCCAAGTGCGACTAGGAGATGCACAACCAACATACAGGACAGAGTGCACATCTACATTGATGAGGATTGTCGCTAGACTTGCCACAAGACCAGATACATCTTTGTGAAACCATCCTTCCCATTGAATAGTTATTGACATGATCTTTTGGTTAATGGGAAATATATCAGTAATTTTTTTTATTTCCACAACCTACCTGATGCCGTATTTCCCCTACATGATCTACATAATGTATTGGAGCTCCCCAAGTTCATGTACTATGTTGAATAAAACCCTTATCTAGTAACTCCTGTAATTGAGATTTTAATTCCTTTAACTCTATAATTTCCATTATGTAGGGTAGTAATCCTATTGGGTGACAAGCATGTAGAATATGCATCTCAAAGTCATCATTTCTCTTTGGAGGTAAACATGGTAACTCATCAAGAAAGACATATGGAAACTCACACTATTAGAACATCCTATATATTAATTATTCTTTCTCTACCTTTGCATTTACCACATGTGCTAAAAAGGTCTCATACCTTTTTCTCATCATCTTATCACCTATAATAGTCGATACTGTGAATGTGGATAAGACATTTAGTCTCTAGTAAAAACACAGGAAAAGCCACTTTGATGAAAGATAACCTTTTTCTTCCAATAATCTAATTGGACATGGTATGTCTTGACACAGTTCATAAAAATATATTTGAAAAAAATTCATTTCTAAGGATATTAGATTAATTGCTATGGTATTTGTTGTAACACAAAAGATATCCAAGACATACTTCTATAAATTTTTTTGGTTCACCTAATAGTACTCTTAATAATAGTTCATAATATAAATCTTCAAGTAAAATATATAATCCATTAACTATTCATATCTTAATAAAAAATATATCACATAAGGATCTATCAAAATTGTAACTGAAATGATGTTGAAGAGAAGCATCTCACATGTAACAACTTTGGAGGAGACTACTTCAGATTGAGTCATAGAAAAGAAACATCTTGTAGATCTCCCTCTTCAATAGTGTACTCAATGTCCACTATTAGTACTAGGTTCCCTCCTCTAGAGACTGAATCCATTGAAAAACTTGCTCCTCTAACTAGAGCCTGCCATTGTGGAGATTGAAATTGAGACTGAACTCTGTACAGGTGTGTCTTGAAGCTTAGGACATGCTGTAACATCCCTGATCTGGGTTATGCTTTAAACCTAGATGTTTTGTTTAATAAAGTTAATGATATGCTTGCTCTTATCTCTTGAAAAGTAATTAAGGCCCAAGAGGAACTTATGTTTCAATTTTAGTCTTTTTTGAATAATGTTGAAACAATGTTTTGCCTGTTTTGGACTAAAGTGCAAATTACCCAAGTTGAGGGGTTAACGTGAAAATGTTACATGATAATTGTTCCTCAAGTGTTGAAGCATCATAAGAATGAGAATGATGCAGAGGTATGGCTTGTGGCAGCCTGAGCACCAAGAAAGAGCTTATTGAGCAATGTTTGTGCATTAAAACCTAGTTTTGGTGTAATGTGCAATTTACCCAAAACCTAGGGTTCAATATGCAAAATACCACTTATAGAGAGTCCCTAATGTTTCTTGGTATCAATTAGAGACAAGAAAATCATAGGGGCGTCTCATTTGAATCTCTTTGGAGGAGAGAGAATCTTGATATTAAAATAATCAAGATTTAAGCATAATTGAAACCCTAATTCAATTTAATGCAAAAATAAATATATTAATTGAATTGCCCTTCAACCAAAAATGTGATGGTTGAATTTGCATAAGTGTGAACGTCCTTGTTCCTTGTAAAGGCAACGAAATATCTAAAGTGAGTGGAGAGCCCACTCACATTAGTTAAAGAAAAAGTAATATCCACTCAATTTTGGATATTATTATTATATTGATTAAGGTGCTTAATTTGTTTTCTTTTAATTCATGGATAATGAAGAGGAATTACAAGGTGGGGGAGATGGATTCGTATGCAAGGGATTGAGGGGAGTATGTGGCACCAATTTTGGGAGTTGAAGGAATTATATACCACTTTCTCTCTCATTGAAATTCCCTTACATATATCCCATTTTTCACCCACATGAAAGACTCTTTTCGACCCTTCTTTCTTTCCTTTCTTTTTCCGTGCACAAGGGAGATTAGGAGAAATAGGAGGACGTGACCCAACCTGTAGTTAAGCTCCATAATCATCTTCAACCTTGAATTCATGGTGGAAATCGAAATTCAAAGCTTAATTTCTTCTTTTCTTCATTCAATCTTCAACCTTAGCCATTCATTTCACTCAAAGACTTGAGAACGGGCCTTGGATAGTTGAGAGAGCTTCATTCACCATTTAGTACATGAATATTGAAGCTTGGTTTCATATTTGAAGGCGATTTATATAACTTGAACCCTTAAACATTGTTATTGATTTCATTCCTTTATCATATGTTGATTTCTCCTTTACTTTTGGATTTCCTTTTTATTGGTTGTTGAATTCACCACAATAATCACAATGGATTTCGAAGGTTTCAAGCTTGAAGATGATGTTGTCATATTAAGCACACACCTCAACAAAGGAATGGGCAAACAGTTTTCAAAACCGATTGAGTTGATTCGGTTTCAAAACCGATTGAGTTGATTTGGTTTCAAGACTGAATGGGTAATTGACTTCAAGATCAAATAGATAATTGAGTTCAAGATCGAATGGGTAATTGAACCCAAGACTGAATGGGTAATTTACTTCAAAACCAAATGGGTAATTGACTTCAAGATCGAATGGGTAATTGAGTTCAAAATCAAATGGGTAATGGATCACAAGATCGAATGGGTAAATTGAACTTCAAAACCGTTTGGGTACTTTGACCATTTGAAGAAGTTGACCATTTGGAGGTCAAGTACCTAAAGACCATTTGAGGAAAAGTAGAGTCATGTATGGATGGAGATCTAAGGGTTACATTTTGACCCCCTTTCAATGGTCTCAATTTTGGATGGTTCAATGAGTGCAAACCCTAAATTGATTGGTTGAAAGAAACCCTAATTGATTCATTCGGTTTCAAGATGGTTTTGACCAAACGGTCTTGAGACCATTTGAGTCCAAATGGTCTTGAGAACGTTTGGGATCAAACGGTCTTCAGACCATTTGGAGGGCAAACGGTCTCAAATCATTTGATGTTCAATAGGTTTCAATGATGGGTTGTTCATTAGGTTTCAATGACAATTTCATGAAATGGTTTTAAAACCGATTGAAAGAGTTAGGGCAAGACCATTTGCAGGTACATTTGAACCAAGACCATTTAAGGTCAAACGGTCTTCAAGACCGTTTGAAGGTCAAGTGACTCCAAGACCGTTTGAAGGTCAAGGAGGTCAAAACCATTTGAAGGTTCAAAAGTAACAAAACTATTTGGAGATCTAATAGTCTCAAGCTATGAAAGATTAATCAAACCTATGATTGTTAATGATGTTTATCAAAGGTAATTACAATGGTTGTATCTTTAAGGTACTAGGGTGATTAGTATCCTTAGAGGGGTTAACCTTTGATGCTTATGGAAGCAATATCTCAATACACTATGCTAACCCTTCTTTCAAGTTGATCTAATCCAATCAAGTTGGAATAATTAACCTCCTAGAGAGGATGAGAAAGAGAGGAAATTATGCATGAGTTATAATCAGGTAGTGATTAATCCTCAAACATGAATAAAATATGTAATTTAAGGGTTTGATCCATGATGATGAGATCATGAAACCCTAATCGAGAGGGTTGATGAGCTCTAACCCTAATTTTGGGTAAAGCTTGGTTGAACCCTGATCTAGGGTGATGGGTAACCCTAATTTAGGGTAATGATATGAGAAACCCTAATTCAGGATATTTTAATGAAAAATTCTAATTTAAGAGGATGCTTCATGAAAACCCTAATTTCAGGAAAAGCTATATGAATCCCTAGTTTTTGGGGAAATGTTATAAGAAACCTTAATTCAAGTTAATGATGTGATGTGAAACCCTAATCCAGGGTAATGCTATGTAATACTATGTGAAACACTAATTTGAAAACCTAACCCTAATATAGGGTGAATGTAGGTGAAACCCTAATTTTGGGTTATAATATGTGAAACCCTAATGTTGGGTAATATGATGATGAACCATAACCCTAATTTTGGGTAATGGGATGAGTAATCTTGATTGATATGAATTGGGAAACCCTAACCCTAATAAGGGTATAAGTGGTGTTACTTTGTATAACATGGTGCTAAAATGTAATTGATATAACTGTTATCAAGTGTACTAACCATGCATGTATCATGAGATGATGAGCATAGCCAGGTATGAGCTATGATGTTTCATTTATTATTGTTAATCGACCTTGTGAGCCATAACATGCTTTGTTGCCTAGTCAGAGGAAATAAGAGATGAAATGGGCTTTGTGAGCCATGTGAGATTGCTTGTGTAGCAAGTATCATGTTTACCTTGGTCAGACGACCTGAAGGTATTCGTTACCTGATAAATGGTAACAATTGTTCTATGTTGAACTGAGGGTTTGAATACCCATTTTCTATAATCATAATGATGAGTTTATTAAGGGATGAGAATACCCTTGATGAGATGAGGGATTGAGATCCCAATGCTTTATTAAAGGTTTGAACAGTACTTGGTGGAAGTATTACACATTCGTTCTAGCAACTAATATAATAACTGATGTTTGGAAACTTGTTGATGCTAAAAGAATATGGTAATACACTTAATTAATCAAGTGATATCATATAACGTAGTTGCCCTGACCATAGATCCATCAGCGTCAGAATTTTCTGAATGGTGAAACGAGTTAAACTCAGAGCGCATATTTTTGAATATGTGGGGGTAATTGGGCAATTATATCCTCATGCCCCATAGGAATGGCTGCAGGCTATATCCTATGTACGGGATTGGTTACAGACTATACCCCATTATGAGTATGGCTATGGGCCATGACTCCATGATATGATACCAGGCATTGGCTATGGGCCATAACCCTAAAGATAGTATATGCTACGGGCTATAACTCTATAACAAAGATGCCAATATACCCTGGCAAGCTAATTGCAGTTTGACATGTGATGTTTCTGCCAAATAATCTCATACTGATTGAGAATGATGAGGTCTCAGAGTCTGGCTCTTCCATTGACCTTGTGTAGTACCGATGCTTTCCATAATCGTGGTCAGTTGGAGTATGAGCAGTATACCTCATGTTCTCAGGGCTTAAGTATGATTGTAAAATGTAATCAGTCGTGTAGCATATTTACTTAAGGTTGAAATACGAGAATCATTGGTTGATGTTACTTTGTTTAGCCTATCCTAGATGGATAAATGTTATACATGTTCTTCATATTCCTTAATGGATAAGTTATATGCTGCTTTATCAAGTTACAGCTGAAATGCTTTGAATAAGAATATTGCTCTAATCTATTTAGACATTGATTTATCTGCTGTTGAATATCCATGATTCCTCTGCTCAGCTTTATACTATTAAACTGTAATAATAATGTTTCTGATGGAGAGTTATATCTCTCGCTGGGACAATTTTAATTGTCTCACCCCCATGGGATCCAATATTTTTAGGTAGACAAAGAAGAAGAGGTAGAAATCATATAGCAGTGGAAGAGCAGCAACAACAATAGGGACAATAGTGATATCCCAGGTGGAGACACTGGCTGTCATGTCTTATATATAGAGTCCTATGTGTCGTCTTTGTACTCTCAAGTCCTCGGAGTCAGTAGTTAGTTTAATGAATCGATCTGAGATTTTGGCTTGCTGCCCCAATGTTTTTATGCTGCCTGTATATAGTTTTAAACAGGGCAGTTGATGCTTGTAATCCTCAAGAAGTAATGGTATAAGATACATACTTGTGAACCAGAATGTAATTAAATTACTTTAGTTCTTTTTGAAAGAGTTTTCCAGTGTATGGATCTCTTTGTAAATGGTTTTAATTTTTAGTGATTTTCAGTAATCTGCTGCTAATGACGCTTCTGCTTAGTTATTAATGTTTTGTTCGAACGCTTCGCCACACATGCGATCTTCAAACGTCCCATCTTTCCACAACAATGACATCCTTGAAATTTAAGATCCCAACACTGATTAAAGTGTGCCCTACCACAAGTGGCATATAGAACCTTATCTTATCTCTATGGACCAATAACTACTGTTGTTGATTATGTAGACCTACATAAGGGTGCCCATCTTCGTGGTGTGTTCCATTTTTTAAGACTAGATCTTCACCTCCTATGAGAAGATACAGCACCACTTCAACCATATCCTTGCCTTACAAAATAGCCAAGACCTCATCCTATTATGGAAAAGAATCCATGACCTCCTCTGTATACACCACTACTATGTGCTCCTTTACCAAAATATCTAGATCCTTTTCCGCCCACATAATGCTTATCATCATTAATTGGCCCTTCAATACATATTGTTGCCTCCACAAACTCTTCAAAATTTTCTTTGTCCCTTCAACCAACCACTGATATGTGTGTTTGATTTCTAGTCTTAGACCATCTTGAAACCTCTTGCATTTCTCTATGTCATCTAGTACAAGTTGTGAATAAAAGTTAACCAACCTCATAAAATATGCCTCATATTCATCAATCACCATACTTCCATGTCTAATACTTTCCAAATGTCTTAGTAAGGTAGGAGGGAAATATATCAGGTGAAACTCATCCACAAAGTCCCTCATGTATCTCTATATTTCTCCTCTTATCTTCTACTCCGTGCCATCATAACTTAACATATCCTTTAAGTAGATAGATTGTATGGTTGACATGTTTTCCCTTTGATAACTCCATTTAACAGAAAATCTTAGCCAGTTATTGAAGACACACATCTGCAACAGTTGGATTTGTTGTACCAGGAAACTTAGTCTCACCAAGATTGTTCACCACCTCATAGGATCTCATCAGATTCTTACTTGAAGATGATGCCCTCCTATCCATCTTATTTTTCTCCTTTGTATCCAAAAAGACATGATGCATCTTGGATGCCTTATCTCTACCATCTTCACCTTGATCCATTGCTTGAGGGTCAGGACCATAATGGCTCTCAGCATCTTCCTCACCATGACAATGTCCTCTTTTGGCCTTCTGCCTATCCATAACATAACACATATGTTAGAAAGTTGGAGTTCAAATAAGAAACAGTTCCTCACCTCTTGGTCTCTTACAGCCTTTATCCCAAACCTAATATCAAGATACACTCTGATACCAAGAGTTGACATGACCTGATCCCACTAACCAGGGTTTAGGCCCACCAAAGAGGGATTAAACTAACAATCTACTTTTAATCACTAACTCAAATAGATTAAAAATTGATTTATTTATGTAGAAACATCATTACTAAATAGATAATACCTTGTTTATGAATAATATGAAATGTTAAAATGAAGTTCAACTTTACATAAAAGTAAGAGTTCTCACTTAATAGACACAAAGTGTAACTTATACAAACTTGTCTCATTCTTCGGATCCAGAGTAAGGATAATTGACCATATAACTAAACTAAATATTCTCCCTAAGACCTTAGTTGATCTAATCATGATTAGAGTTAGCTTCCAACTCCTATAGAGTAGGACCTTTTCCTAAAAAATATTTGAATATATTTTATAAGCAACTGGCTTAGTGTGTAGAAGATAAATAAGAAATCACGATGATTCATATGTATTTTGTCAATATAATTAAATACATAAGAATATAATTATAGTACTTAAAGTTATAAACAATCCGACATGGAAGTGGTTTTGATAATAAGTGCAATAAATGAATAGATAAATTCATGAATTGAATCTTTTATTTCTTATACTATACCCTGGACCACATAAAGTGTATCATAACATGTGGAAGTATTGCAACAAGCTTGAAATATCACCATAAAAAACTTACAGTAGACTCAAAACTGTAAGTCTATTGAACTAGCTCCTTAGTCTGTATATAATGTTTAGTGATTCTTTAGTTTCCACAAGTAATGTATTTGTCTTTCTATTCCTACCTTTTCTCTATACTTAGGGTTTCTCTTTTCACTTACTGATCCTAATAGAGAATAATTTACCAACTTTAATAAATAATCTACTTTAAATATTAATTGAGAATATTAAAAACCACAATTAAACCTATTCATGAATTTTGTATTCATCGACTAGCAACAACAATCAATCAAGTTTTCGGGAAATATGACATCAAATACGACATTGGAAACAAATTTTTACTCCCATATTCCTATTAGAAAATAGATCGTGTCAACAACTATCAACTAGGAAAGAGGGTTGCAAGGCATATAACTGGTCCTGGAGTGAGTCCATAAACTAATCCTTACAGCAACATGCTTCTTTTTCAAGAAACACTTGATCAATCGTCAAGAACGACATCTTGGTGCATCACCATGGATTATGGTTGAGGACATTCTCCTAGTGGGTAACAAAAAGCCTCCTTACCTCTGTAGTAGTCTATACAGACCACCAAGAACTCCTTTTGCCCCACCATATCCAATGGGAAGGAGTTACCCCTTTGAATGTCAACCTGCTATGGTTGATTCACTCTCCCATGTTGTCTCTCCCTTTCTGTCCCTCCCTTTTATGGGTAGCACTTGCTCGGGCTATCTAGTTACCACAACTAGAGAGGAGAAAAACTTATCATAGAATACTATTGTGTCTCTAAAAAGCCTCAACTACCCCTCTATGTATAGGAGGGTTAGGGTCAGGAGTTCTACTTTGATAGGGAGTCGAGCAGACATAATTTCATGAATTTTTTAGAACATGTGAACCACAAACTAGTCAGTTTATAGATAAACTAATTAGTTCACATATGAGTCGATTGGTTCAACCCTTCAAATGGTCTTTCACCTTGTTTCCTATTTGCAATTGTATTGTCATTTAATATCTGATTAATGCACAACATGACATCAACGTCAATCCTTTATCCAATTGTATTGATCATTGATCTAGGCAGTTCACAAGTTGAACCGATCATTTTAGAACTTGAATCGATCAGTTTATGTCCCAGATTAGGCAATGTTCAATCAATGCAGTTTAGATTTACCTAATACATGAATGATTAATCAACACTTGAATTAATCAGTTCACAATCATGTCAGTCAATTCCCAACCACTGTTGTTTAAACTGAATACCTAAGCACTTTAGTAGCCAAATTAAACATCATTCATGAATAAAATCCTATTCCAGGTGCATACTATGTGTATGACCCTATATGTCCCAAATTATGTTGGAAGTGAATGTCCATGACTTTATTATGACATCACAAGTAATGAGCAATATCTAGCAACACATAATTACTAACAAGTAATTCAAAAGTAGAGAACAACTTCAACATACAGTCCGTAATAAGTGATACCATGATCATATAGTTCCCTTGTCACTGATATCTAGATTGAACTTGAGGTACATAATCATCATCCTCTTCAACGTTCAATCCATGTTTCTAAACTAGAGCTGTAATGAACCAAAATTTAGAATCTTATCTTATTCCATATATAGAAAAATTGTAAGACCCGTTTCCTAGATTTGACCAAAGAAGGATAAATTAAACAATCTCACACATTTACATTATTACTTAAATATTTGCTAATATGTTACATGTAGTTATTACTTAAACAACCTCACAACATAATGATCCATAAGTGACCCTGATACCTTGTTATTGTTTAGTTTGTCTTATTAGGTAAATCCTTTTTAAGTGGTAGAGTGTATTGGAGTATAAGATATGTATGATTAGATTTCGATGATGTAATCCTTTTAAGGAGTGGAGTGTTGTTACGACCCAAAACTTAAAATCTTACCCTATTCCGTAACTGGAGAGATTGTAAGATCAGTTTTGTAGATTTGACCAAACAATGATAAAATTAAACAATCTCACACATTTACATTATAACTTAAATATGTGCTAATATGTTACATATATTTACTTTGAAAATTAATACTCACATAATGGATAAATAAACATGTATAGTATGCTTTGGAGTAACAATTGGTAATTCCATGTCCATAAATATTAATAATGTTCAATTATTCATATAAATGTAAAATTAATGGATTACATATGTTCAATGTGTAAAATGTCAAACTTCGTGCATAATAATAATATATTACTTCTAGGTGAGATGGACCTGCTAGGTGGATCTCTTGCGAGATAAACTTGAGATAGTTGGATGTCCCTATGCTTAGATCTTGATGTAGTTGCTTTCATGTAAACCCAATTGGAAGATGATGATGCACTTTGTAAAATTGAATGTAGTCATGAAATGTTATTCTCTTGTTGCACTGGTTATTCTGGTATACCATCTTTTGAGAAATGAAAAATACACCTATTCCAACATACCTTTTGAGTGTGTTTGGCATATATGGTTCATTCCTCAAATTAAGTAGGGAGTGGATCCCCTATCAGGTCCCACATCTTACAAGAGCAGACTGCTTGAGATGTATGTGATCTCACATATCATATATTGATTCAAATGAATATGGCTATTTGTTTCTCAATCTTTCTTGTCAAGTGGCCTAGATATCAATCTCCTAAAGGAGGGACAAATCCCATCTACATCACTCACATTCTCGATCCCCATGTGTCACAATGCACCTGAGCATCACCTTTCTGGAAACCATTATTCAAGGTCACATTGGATGGTGTCAAAATATATTGAAAGGCATGTAATGAGTGTAGTGACTTTAGGTCTAAGGACTACAATCACCACCATCACTATGAGAGATGATTATAACTACCAATCCACGGTCTCCATGTATCATTCTCATGGTTGGTCTTTTTGATATAGTTTTCTCTAACATTTACCTATGTGTTTGGTTTAATATCATATATTATGAATGATGGGATTCTGTCATCAACTAGCACACACTCTAGTCGTCTGTATTACAATTGTCTTCTTTTCTTCCACAAGAATATCTGACTAAGGACATAACAAGAATATATAAACTCTTGACATACATACGATCTCTTTGTTCAAGTCCTAAACCTAAAAGCATATGTCATTGAGTAACATCATTATTTAGACATCTGCTATGTTTGTGTCATCATGTCATGATTGAGAGAAACATAATAGATGAAATTACCTTTATCATTATCAAATCAGGTATATAATGCCCCATTACAATCATCGTATGATTGGCTCTCTAGGCATACATACTAATAGACTCCCACTTGGACTTAGAGCCCATCACCCATGAATCTTATTTAAGTGATCGTAGAATGCTTACAATATTTCTGCTGCACAAGTGCTTTTGTAGTGGGTTAGCATTGTTTGCTTCTATTCGATAGTTTACAAGTTTCACACCTCCTTGTTGTATGAATTCTCGAGTGAGATGGAATTGTTGTAGTATGCTATCTAGGATTCCTTGCTTATCTATTATATCCATTGTTGTCATAGTATTTCTAATGTATCATCAATGATTGGAACATCCAATAAGTTAATCCAAATGAACTTCATGATCCATACAATATTCTCTATTATTCTCAAAACAACAATGTACTCATATTCTATTGTAGAATTAAACAATTGTCTCTTTATTTACCCTTGGCTGGGTGGGGTCCAATAGTGATCGATCCCGGGAGGGGTTCCTCGTTATAAAAAAAACAATTATCTCTTTCTCAAAACTTTTCCATCTTATAGTTCCCGTTTTAAGGTCAAACACAAATTTAGTTTGCGATCATTAATTTTATTTGTCATTTTTGAAACGTGCATTAGTGTAATCCTTTACACCCAATTCCCCCTCATTACCATAGCTAAGGAACAAATCCTTTTAGTGATTCTCAAGTACTTAATGATGTTCTTTATGGTAATCCAGTGACTTTCACTGGGATTCGACAGATATTCATTCATCATGTCCAATATATATAAGATAATGGGATGAGTACATTACATTGTATACATGATATATCCAATTTCTGAATGCATATGGCATCTTACTCATGTTTTCCCATTCTTCACAAGAACTGGGACATTGGGCTCTTGACAGACTAATCCCATGGAACATAAATAGATTTTCTCTCATTGATTCATGCATGTTGAACTCCTTCAACATCTTGCCAATGTATGTGCTCTTTCTTGTGTCAAGAAGCTTTCCAAATCTATCTCTATAGATCTCAATTCCTATCACATCGGATGCTTCATCAAAACCCTTTATAGAGAAGGTACTTTCCTTTCAAGGTTTTAACATTTATAGTATAAGGATGTTATTACCCATCATTATGTGGAATACAAATATGCTCCCACTCAACTTTTGCAATCACAAACTTCATCTTCATTTCAACTGAAGTCAAACTCTTTGTCTATCTTGTCAATTTGAATATTCCAGCTTTGAGATGCTTGCTTCAATCCATAGTTTGATCTTTGTAGCTTACAAACTTTATTTGCAATAATTGGATTCATAAAACATTTAGGTTGTGTCACATACACATTCTCTACATCATTCCTATTAGGAATGCAGTTTTAACATCCATTTTGCCAAATCTTATAATCATACTAACCTACAATGGCAAGCATGATCCTGACGGATTTAACCACATGAACTGGTGAAAATGATTCTTCATGTTCAACACCTTGAACTTGTTTGAAATACTTTACAAATGTTTTTCCCTTATAGGTATGTAAATTATTCCATGTTGGTCTTCTTCTTGAAGACCCAATTGCACCCTATTGGTTTTACCCCTTCATGTGGATCCACCAAGGTCATACCTTGTTGGTTACATGGACTCCATCTTGGATCTCATGGCCTCAAGCCATTTCTCAGACTCTGGTTCATCAATAGCATATAGGTAAGTTATTTTCTCACCATCTATGACCATCTCATTTCCTTCCTGATTTATAAGATATAATCTCTCAAGCTCAAGGTGTGTTCCACTAGATCTATGAGACTTTGTGTTACATAGGGAATTTGAGATTCCATAAAACTTTTGTGATTCTTCTTGTTCATATTGTACCTCTTTTGGTTCAATGTTTTCTTGTTGGTCTTGAACTTTTTGGAATTAAATTCTGTTTAGAAATAAAACCATCCTGGCAACAAATAGTTTTGTTGTTGGATTGGAATATAAAAGTAGTATTCAACAAAGTAATATATATGTGATTTGTGGACAAATGTTTTTTTAAATATTTTCTTATATATGCTTTCATTCCTAATATTTATGAAATACATATAGGGACACTTCCCATGCCATATCTCATATGATGTCTTTTGAACAATTTTAGGTGATACATTAATTTAGTGTAAAACATGAGCAAAAACGGAAAATGTAAGATTAGCTACATTTATTCATAATCACACCATTACTAATAGGGTGTGATTCCTTCTGTCTGGTACATCATTTATGTTTCAGGTGGAGTTCATTGTGATACACTATCACGATATCTCCAGAAGGTCCTCAAACACTTGGTTAAAATATTTCCACATTGATCATATCAAATTATTTTAATATTTATACCAAGTTGGTTATGTACTTCATTCATGATATGCTTGAACTTCAAGAGATTCATACTTGTATTTTATTAAATATAATCTAACATATCTACTGATAACATTAGAAAATATAATGAGGTACCATTAACCATCTCTAGCATTTATTCTAAAAGAGTGTATATATATCAATATGTATGAGTCCTAATAGAATACTTTCTCTCCAACTATATCTAGTGAAAAATGCTTGTCACATATCCCAATAAATAAGACTTCCATGTCTCTATTGGTTTAATAACTAAAAGAGTCTAGACAACCATCATTATGGATTCTAGAAATGCATTTCTCATTTATGTTCTCTAGATGAAAGTGCTATAGGTATTCATTGTTTGAGTCATCAAGTCATTCCATATTTACATAGTTGTCTCTAGAACTATCAAATATAAACTATGAGACATTGGGGAACTACCATATAAACGAAGAGATGGAATTTCATGAATTTTTTAGAACCACAAACCCTGAACCGGTCGGTTCACAGCTGAACCAATCAGTTCACATGTGAGTCAATCCGTTCAACCCTTGAACCGATCATTTCACCATGTTTTCTATTCATAATTCTATTGGAATTTAATATTTGATTAATACACAACATGATGTCAACATCAATTTTTGATCTAATCATATTGATCATTGAATCGGGAGGTTCACAAGTTTAACCGGTCATTTCAAACCTTGAACCGGTTATTTCAAAACCTTGAACCGGTTGGTTTGTGTCCCAGCTCAAGCATTGTTCAGCCATTGCAATTTAGATTGACTTGACACTTGGATCATTCGGTTCGACACCAAAACCGTTCGGTTCACAATCATGTTAGTCTATTCCCAACCATTGTTGTTAAAATTGAAAACCTAGTCAGTTAAGTAGTCAAGTTAAACATCATTCATGAATAAACTCCTATTCCAGGTGCATCCTAAGTGTGTGACCCTATAGGTCTCAAATTAAGTTGGTAGTGAATGTCCATAACTTATTTATGAAATCACAAGCAATGAGCGGTATGTAGCAACACACATTGCTACCCAAGTAATTTGAAAGTTGGAGAATAACTTCAACCTACAATCTGTGTTTAGTGATCATATAGTTTATTTGTCATTGATATTCAGATTGAACTCGAGGCATGAAATCATTATCCTCTTCATCGATCAATCCATTTTCCTTGAACTAGAGCAAACTATCTAAGATGCATGTGAGCTCACATATCATGTATTGATTCACATGAATTTGGCCATACTTTTCTCATTCTCTCTTATCAAGTGGCCTGAATATCATTATCCTATAAGAGGGACAAATCCCATATACATTACTCACACTCAATCCCAATGTATTACAACACACATGAGCATCACCTTTATGGCAACCTTTATTCAAGGTAATGTTGTGTAAGGAGTGGGACCCAAGAGGGGATCCACTCCCTACTAAATCAAATAAAAAGGAAACATCCTACAAGACAAACATCACTATTATTTTTTTGTAAAAGGGATGATAACCAATTTATTCAAAATGCATGTATGAAGCTACCAAATGTAGCAGTGGAATACAAAATATCTAACTCTTACAATGCTTGATATTATCATTATCCTTCAACATGCAGAGTGATACATATGAAAACTAAACTAAGCATAGGATCAATAGAGGGCCATCTAACTACCTCAAAATTGTCTCCCAAAGAGGTACAACTACACTTGAGGTCTTGGTACGACTTGGTTAACTTCTTCTTGACCTACACTTGGGGTTGGAACCGTACCCTGACAAGAGGAGAAAGACTAGATGAATAAATAAAATGTTGGTATGTGCATACTAAATTGGGTATAGAATAACATTATGATATAAATGATGACAAATATAGTAAGGCTTCCCATAGGAAAACAAAGGACTACCCAAATGGGTCTCAAAAGAAAAAGAGTTCAATTAAAATTTAAATAAGAGCAAGGCATCCATGTGTTTTATGTGTGACAATACTAGAACAATATAAACATGTTAGTAGGAAATAACACATCTACAATAAATATGGGGGGAGCAAGAACATATACATATTTTCTTTGGGCAAGACACGATACACATCTTATCTAATAATATCACTTGTAGAAATTATCACATCTGCAATATCAATTGTGATAATTTACACATCCACATAAAATAACACACATCACATTATACTAGTAGTCACCACATGTGCATAATAAAAGAGTAAGCAAGTCTAAATCAAAATATGAGGAATAAGAACATCTAATAGTTATAATGTGGGGTCAGTGGACCAGTAAACAAGTATATAATTATTTCCACAATAAGATGCTTCACAGGCTCACAAAATTCCACAACTTGCAAATCATGATTCTGTAAGGGTTAAGATGACCAAGATATAAGAAAGAGTTCAACATATATCAAGAGTTCAAAGTCATTAAGATTAGACCCAAATAGGTCTTGAACTCAAGAAAGATATTTTTAATAATATAATACATCAAAGAGGCCCAAGAGAGAGATAAAGGAAGTAATTGCTCAATATGACTCATGGGGGATGCAACATACCTTAAGAAGTATACATATCTCCAAAGTCAAACACTAATTCCATCTCAGTCCACAAGCACCCTGTGATGTGATATTGAACTATGGTATAGGAAAAGCATCGAGGGCCTCCATTGGAGCTGGTCGTGATGATTTGTTGTGGTGAGAGGGTTTGAGACTCATTGCTATGAAGAGTTGATAGTCGACAATTATCAGGTATCGATGGGCGTATCAGAAACAAAGAAGATGATTAAACAAGTCCTCAAATGGGTATTATGTAGGTTAACATGCATGTGTTTCTTTGGGGAGAGGCATGACTGTGGCGTGTAGTCACCGTCTATGATCCAAAGAGTGCATGTCTTGGGGTATATATAATACTATCATCAATTAGTCAAATAGGATATTGTAAATAAAAAAATATAAGGGAGAAATATAAATACATAAAAATTTGAATATTGTTGGAGGGATGTGGGAGAAAGTAAGAAAAAGTTAATAAAGGAAAAAGAGTAAGGGGGAGATAGAGAAGGAATCAAAAGAAAAGATATTGCCACATGGAAAAAGAAAATGAAATGTGATAGAAAGAAAATTAGAAACCATATCAAATAAAACCTACTAAATTAATTCCAATTGTATATTCTATTTCCAAATTTATTTAAGGGTCAAAACAAAGTTCAAATAAAGAAAATTTTGACACATATGTTAATTAAGAGATGTAGAATTCGAAATTTACATTAGTTTTCATTTTGGAATGTTCCATATGTTATTTACCTTATTTGAATCTTTTTTACATTATCTTGTTAATTCATTTTATTAATTGTTTATGGATACTAATATTATACTACTAAAATGACATTTGGAAATTGGACAAATTAATACATGAGAAATAAATTTGACATTAGTTTCTAATTTGAAAATTGTATAGTGGATTATTTCATATAGATGAACATTTTACTTACTATATTGGGTATTTATGATCCTTTCAAAATTGTCCACTCATGATAGAACTAAAGAATATCTTATATTTACTTAAAGTCCTCAATATCTTTTCATTATCCTCAACTATGTTTATTTCTAATTTCTTTCAAATAATAGTAACTTAGTTTCCCAATATTGTTAATTGTTTCCATAATATTGATAACATTCTCTAAAGATAATTAAAGAGGGGAAATTGCATTCTCTTACTTCTTCTATTACCATATACGTCTAATTATTTAGTACATATGAGTGCAATGCTATTATGTACTTATGTATTTATTAATGTGTTTCCAAAATAAATTTTAGATTTTATTTATTTTATGATAATATTTTCATAGATTTAACATGCATGTAAGACATTGTTTCCCTTTATGTTACGCCATAATTTTATTTATTACAACATTCAAATAGATTATATACAAGTAATTCATACAAGTTGGTTTACATTATTCATTGAATATTTTAGATGTTTTCTTATATTAATAAATTCAATATTTTTGGCGTTATCTTTCATTTTATTTTCTTTTGAAATTTGAGGTATATAGGAAAATTTAGAAAATAAGAAACATAGCCTACAAGAAACACTAAATCTGAAGAATAAATTTTTACAATTAATTTTCCCTTTTGAAGTTGTTTAACATATTTAATAGTTTGGGCTTTAATATACATTCTCTCCCCTAAACTACACTAGATAGATAAGATTGTCCAACAAAGATGAAAATTTACATATCGACTAATTTTGGTATGTAGGTTTTGAATTTGGATTTATTCCTACTATTGAAGATATTTAGTAGTTTATTTATCATTTTTGGCTCCTACTCTTATTTTCTTTTCCAAATAGAATGAAAATAGTTATCATTATGGAAATAATGTGAAACTTGGCACCCAAAGCAATTGAGATCCAAGGAACACATTTTCCCATTATATTTTACTTTTGATATATACATTTTTGAGTTATCAATCCATTAATTTTTTTGGCTTGTTACCATTATGTTTATCAAAATATTATTTCTTTATTATAAAAATTTACTCATTTGAGTTCTATTATCTTAAGTTGGTTTACAAAAGAGTTATATTTTATTATATAAAAGAAAATTCACTTTTTTCTTATTTAACATATTTAATCAATTAATACCAAATTTATTTAATTATAGAATATTATTAATATTTATGGTCATGTAATTACCAATTGATACTCCAAACTACATTAATAATTTAAATTTAGCCATTTTGTTAGTAAATGAAATGTATTTAACATATATTACGATTTTATTTACATGTTGGCACATAATCAAATTATTATGTAAATGTGTTTTAATTTTTATCCTTGTTGGTCAAATCTAAGGAAATCAATCTTACAATCTTTCAAATTATGGAATATGGTAGTATTCTATATTTTGGTTTGTTATAACACTCCAACCCTAAAAAGAATTTCGTCCTCTAAATCTAAACATCCATATATTTTCATCCAATTATTCTCCACCCATTAAAAGGTTTAACCTAATAAGACAATTATTATATATCATGGTTACTTATACATCTTTTAATCGTGTGTTGTTCATGCATCCAACTGACATGTCATATACACCAAGGTTGAATTTTAGGTCCTTCTGATTCTAACATAGAAACCCTGAGGTTCACTTCTCAAAACTAAAGATTCACTTAGTATGACTTTCCACATATTAGAGAGTTAAGGAGGGTAGGTCCACCAAACTTTTTTTTGCACTTGGCTAATTTTCCTATGATAAACATACTAAGGGAGACAAAATTGAAATAGTTAGATTAACCGACCTCTAATGGCCCTAATACCATACTGTAAGGATTCAGACCCGAGAGGGGTTCTACTCCCTACTAAATCAAATAAAAAGAAAAAATCCCATAAGCCAAACACCACTATAATTGTTTTTGTAAAAGGGATGATAACCAATTTATTCAAAATGTTTGTATCAAGATACCAAATGTAGCAGTGAAATACAAAATATATCTCTATTACAATGCTTGATATTATCATTATCTTTCACCACATAGGGTGATACATATGAAAAATAAACTAATCATAAAATCAACAGAGGGTCATATAACTACCTCAAAACTGTCTCCCAAAGAGGTTCAATGTAAGGCCCCTGACCATGCTTAATTCTTGAGTGTGATTTCTTTGCTTAATAAGATGCTTAAACCTTAATATAATCCTTTGATATGCTTTGTTAACATGTGACAATCTTACATTTCTAGTTTGGTCATGTTCTGATGATGTTTAAGCATTGTATGCTTATTCTGGACCAAGATCCAATTTACCCATGTTGAGGGGCTATCTTGCAATTTGTCAAATGTCGAGTATATGATGCTATGGGGAGCCTTGTTTAGTGCACCCTTAGTGCTTTAGAATCATGAGAGAGATGATGATGCTATGAGGAGCCTTGTTGGACCTTGGTTTATGAGGTGGTATGATGATGTTAGGGTTTTCTAGGATTTTGCTTGGTGTTGACCATGTTGAGCTTGGTTGGGTGTTTTGACCTTTATGTTGTATCTTGAGTGTGTCTTGAACGAAACACCTTCTTTAGATGGGTTTTTTTTCAACCATGGAGGACTTGGTGTGGATTGGTCGAGATGGTTGGTCTTCTTGTGATGTGTTTGGACCAGGTGTGTTTGGTGACCTTTTGTTGTGGTTGAGACAAGATGTCTTGATGTTTGTTTCAACCTCTAAGGAGGTGGTGGCCCATGTGGTCAAAACCCCACCTAGGTTTTATCACCATAGGTTGCATGCATGTGTTTAGTGATTGAATTGCTATTTTCTTGATGAACAAGTGTCCCTTTGGTTCTCTCTTGCATTGACACCTCACACCTACCTTACTTCCCTCCTCATTTCAGTATATAACCCCTTTCTCCTTCATTCAAGTGATATTTTTGTCCCTCCTTATCCCCTCTCTTATGTTCGTCCTTGGATATTAGAGGAGCAAGAAGGACTGATCTTGGGTGCTTTGGAGTTTGATCAACCTTGCATGTAGTGCTTTGGAGCTTGATCACCTTCCTTGTGGTGATTCTTGGTGGTTTCTCTTCTTGATAAGTGGTTCTACCTTCTTGATCACATTTTTCCTTTGGAACCCTACCTTATTTCTTCTCCTTCTCGGCAATTAGACCATGTTTTGACATGGTTGCTACCTTGAAGATCTTCTCCTCACAAAGGTCATAGACTATGCTTTAACAAAGTGGTACCCAAGTGAGAAAGAGCTCTCTTCTTTCTTCTTTCTTCTTAGTTAGGCCTAGGGTTTTTCACCCTCTTCCTTGGCATTCTTTTGACCATGGTGTTCTACTCTTTTGAGGTGATCTTGTGGCCAAAGTTTTTGACCTTATTTGGAGCGTCTTGTTCTCTCTTGGAGCCTTTGATCTTGGAGCTTGGTTCTCTCCATAAGGTGGGCTATCTAACTCTCTACCTTATTCTACTACCTGCACCATAATATTACATGCATGCTGCTGGTTTGATCTCTAAACTTGATACTAATGTGCTAGATGAGGTTATCATGATCTAAGGTTTAATACTTTTTAGTATTCTCATGTAGCAATATTGCTCTTTTTCTTAAACCCTAAGTTTCTTGTACCCAATTTGTTATGTGACAGTTGAGTTGATTTTGTTACAAGCATCATGATTCTTAGTTTCATAACCATGTTTTGGATCTTCCTTTATGTTTTCTTAAGGTTTTGAGTTGGTTTCCTTGAGGTTGAAGCTTGGTCTTCTACACCTAGTTGGTTTCTTGAAGGTTCATGCTGGAGTTCCGATTTCAAGGTCTTGAGGTTCATCTTAGTTTGGAGTTTTTCCATCTTGATGATGATGATATTCCTTTATGTTAATATTATATTTTTATGTGGCATTCTTCTATTTTTATTATGTTTTATCACTTTTTTGAAGATGGTTATTTTCCTTTGTGGTAGCATGACCTTGGTGGTAACTACCCCAATGTATTTTGTCTTGGTGAACATACTTTGATTATGGGTTGATGGTCGAGATGTTTTCCTTTGTTTCAGTTGAAACACATAACCTTGTGTCATAATCACAACCCTAATCCTGATGGCTGAGGGTCGTAACACTTAAGGGTCAAGACATATGCTTTGGTGTCACGGTTGAAACCCTAACCCTACGGTGGTCAATACACATGTTTTGTGCATGGTCAAAACATATGCTTTGTGATGGTTGAGACACTTGGTTGGCTTGTGGTCAAGACATATATTTTGAGAGTGGTTGTCACATATGTTTGATAGATGGTCCATACACTCATATGAGTACATGGTGGTAACATATGTGGGATATAATAAAGTTTTTACATATGTACATATAAATGTTGGTTGATACTTAATGCTATTTAGATAGTTCATTAGACAAGATAATGATTCTATTTTAATCCTAATATGTACCAAGAAAGTGGGAGGTGATGAGTCTAGGGTTTGGTGATTGAATACTGCTATCAAACACTAATCGGCTATATGTTTGAAACCCTAACCCTAGGGTATGATATACTTGTTGAGATTATATGGATGGATAGCATGTGGTTCTATTTTCTCACTCCTACTTGTGTTATTTTAACCTTACAGGTTGAATGAATGTCATAGCTTGTGCATTCTATGGTGGTGATCATATGACACAGGGTGATGGCTATAAGCCTTTATAAGACATGATGAGATCATATTGATGTGATGGGTCGTATGACCTGGTGAAGGCTTAATGCCTTTTGTGAGGTGATATTGGTGCATCCCTATTTTAGGGCATCATCTTGTGCCATTTTGTACTTTATTCTCATCTAAACATAGTATAATGCAAGTTAAATCCCCAAATATTCATATAATTGGCAAATGCACTTATGGACGTTCTTTGCATACTTTTCAAGTACTTGGACCATGTTTTGGATGGATGAGAGAGAAGGAAGGAGTTCTAGGAGTCTCCACTCATGGAAAGGTCCAAAGAATACCCCAAAGCTCCCTCAACCTACCCCTAATGGCCAATGGTCAAAATCAAGTAAAGAAGTCCATTGACCATGAAGATTCAAGATGATTTTTCCATTGAAGACTCCAACATGGCCGTGGTGTCAAGGAACGACTGTGCTGGTCAATGTAAAAGTTATAGAGAAAATCTCAAATTTGCAAGCTACAACAACATCGCCACCATGACCGTGCTACCCAGCACGGTCGTGCCATGAAGCCCCCAAAATGGCCGCGCTTCCCAACATGGCCATGCAAGCTGAAGTCAAAATGGGCATGCTGAAGGGAACGACCTCAACTCCAACTCACTCACCACGGTCATGCTACCCAGCACGACCGTTCTACCTAGCCTCTACCATGGCTATTCTTCCCAGCACGGCTGTGCTACTAGCCTCCATTTCACCACCTCAACCTGTGATTTTCCACTTTCTTAGAATGACCGTTCCACATCACCACAGTCATTCCTACCCCTACCCACCAGGGCCATGCTGCCCATACGGTCGTGCTACCACCGAAACCCTAGCATTTTCTGCACTATTTTTTCAACATTGCCCCTACTTACCATAGTGCTTCCACCACCACCTATATATAGGGGTGGCAGCCACAACACTAGGTTAGCTGACATTTCTCCTTTCCATACACTCTTGAGCATTCATTGCAGTCCCCTTGCATTTATTCTCTTCATCCACCATTTCCACCTCATTACCTCATGGAGATGCTAAAATGCAACCCAACCACCCCCTCCATGAATACTTCACCCCGGGGAACTACAATTCTCCCATTGCCACCCTTGTTGACCAAATGTCAGGTCAACAATTCTCCATTCCACTCGCACTTCGTAGAATCCTCCCTGCCTACTATGGGATGGAGAATGAAAACCCCTACCACCATATCGATGCATTCCTTGAAACTTGTTCCACCTTCTGCACCCCCACTACCACTTATGATTCTATCCAGAGGACATTTTTCCCATTCTCTCTAAAAGAAAAGGTAAAGGAATGGTACATCTAAAAGCTAGAGTTGGTAACATGGAACATGGTTAAGAATGAGTTTCTCAAGAAGTTATTCCCCATTGCCAAGCTGACCCAAATGCGAAGATGTATCACCACCTTCTCCAGAAAAGAAAATGAACCTTTCCACGAGGTGTGGGAAAGGTTCCAAAAGCTCCTGCATGACTGCCCCCATCACGAGGTACCCTTGTGGCACCTGGTCCAAGCTTTCTACACCGACCTAGTGGATCTGACCCATAACAATATTGATTCATCATGTGGAGGCACCTTCATCGCAAAGCCACATGAGGAGTCATGGCCCTTGTTTGAACATCTTACTGAGAATTCTTACCATCAAGCTTCTATAAAAGGGGAACATTGTGACTGAAACGACATTCCTCCACCTCCTCCCGTAGTTCCAGCCTGGACTATAGCCAACCCCGACATGATGAAAATGATGGCGAACATGATGAATATGATGAAGAACCAAGCTGGTGGCTCTTCTAGTCAATCCACTATAGCTGTCGAAGCTAAAGAAGAAGAAGTCCATGCCTTGCATACTTTTGGCAACCGAAACAACCAAGGCCCAATGTCCAATTATTATACTCTTGAGTGGAGGAATCATCCAAAATTCTCATGGAAGAAAAAAAATGAGGAGGGGAAACAGAAGCCAAGGAAAAATAAAGGGCCCAAGTATAGCTCCAAATTTGAGGAGGAAGTCTTAGGAAGGCTTAGAAATCCTCATGAAGTAAAGAAAGATGTATCCTCTCAAGGAAAAAATATTGGCTGCCTTGAGAAAAGACTTGATCAAATCTCCCTTTTGCTTGCTCGTCGTGAATAGGGAAGGCTTCCATCTCAACCCATGGCTAATCCCAACAATGATGGAGGTTATGTGAGCACCACTCAAGGTGCTTATGTCCCACCACAAGGACAAGTACTCCCACTTCACCAATACTAAGGACATCCAAATACATATGCTCCACCTCATCAACCCCCCTACAACTACCATTATCCTCCACCTCACTCATACCAACAGCCTCCTCCACAATATCACCCACATCCACCACAAAAACCACCACAACAACCACAACCCCAACCATAATTTATCCTTCAAAACCCAAATCCAAGGCCACCACCACCTCAATATCCACAACCAAATCCTCATGCTTCCTCTTCCTCTACCCATGAGCAAGTGAAGGCCGTGACAGTTTTGAGGAGTGGTCGTACCTTGGAGTAGCCCCCTGATACTATTGTTGATAGTGCAGCCAGTGAGGATATAGGTGATACCTTTATCGGACATGTTGATATCAAGATCTAAATTGGTGATATTGTGACATGAACTAGAGTTCATACTATATATGATACCGAGAAGTGATACCGTGATTCCAATTGATGATTCTATTGATCCGAGCCGATTGGGAGCCCAATTTCCCCCATTTCCTGATGCTCTTGAGGAGCCCTCTGTTGAAACAAGAAAAAAGAAACACACTAAAGATATCATGGAAACTTTCAAAGAGGTGAAGATAAACATTCCTTTGCTTGATGCGGTCAAGCAAATCCCTTCCCATGCCAAGTTTTTGAAAGATCTATGCACATTCAAGAGGAAAACAATGGGGAGAACGCCAATGAAAGTCAAGCTCACCGAGCAAGTGAGCTCAATTCTACAACAGACCATGCCAAGAAAGAGGAAAGATCCCAATGCTCCCATCATTTCATGTTACATTAGAGCCCACCGCATAGACCAATCCCTTCTAGACTTGGCTTCTAGTGTGAACTTGATGCCATATGATTTGTTTGTCGAGCTTCAAATGGGACAGTTAGGTCCAGCTCATTGTACCTTAGAGTTAGCTGATAGATATGTGAAAATGCCTAGATGGTGAGTTGACGATGTGCTAGTTAGACTTGATGATGATACTTATACATTCTTCCCCACTGACTTCATTATGCTAGATATGAAAAAATATGCAAGAAGAGTACCTATTATCTTGTGGAGGCCATTCTTGGCCACAATTGACGTAGTGATCCACGTGGGAACTGGGACCATGTAAGTGACCTTCATGCACATGAAGATCTGATTGAACATCTTCAAGTCTTCTGCTACAACTAAGGTGATAGGAACCAAGGAAAATGATTGTTATCTTGTTGAAAGCCTTAAAGAGATTGTAGAGGAGTGCCTACCTGTGTGGATCCAGACTGCCACTCCAGGTAGAGGTTTGGAGTCCATTGTTGAATTTCCCGATGATGATGATGAAGAGGATGAAGTGAATGAGCTAGCCTTGGTGGCTGCTAGCGAGGGCCTCCCATCCATTTCTGAGCCATTGAAGAACTCTCTTGAAGAACCTCCAATTCTTCAACTCAAGTCACTCCCCAAAGGGTTGAAGTATGCATTCCTAGGCTCCAATGACACCCTCTTGGTGATCATTTCTTCTATTCTCTCTCCAAAACAAGAAGATGTATTAATGAAATTCCTAAAGAAGAACATTTTGAAAACCTCTAGAGGGGGGGTGAATAGAGTTTTATAGAGATTTTAAAATAATTTAAACTCAAACAACCAAACTAAAGATTAAGAAGAGGAACACAGGTGTTTAGAGTGGTTCCACCTTAGCAAATACTAAGGAGTCAGTCCACTACCCGGTTGCTTACCCAACCGGGATTTTGAAAGTACTAAATTTTATTACCTCTCAAGGATGTTACATAAAATTTACAATACTTTCTAAACACCCTTTGGACAGCCTTCACCTTGAAGTAGTCTTGCCAACCTCGAAGCAGCCTTCCTTGAAGTAACTTCAAGCTCCCCCTTGAAGTAGCCTTCCTCTCGAAGTAGCTTCCCGTCAAGACAGCCTTCTGAAGTAGTCCAAAGTCTTCCTCTTCACCACGAAGAGCTTCACCCTCTCCAATCCGCAGCCTCCTACCTGGAGTAGCAAGGAGAGTACAAGTAATACAAGGAACAAGAAAGGAATAAAAGAAAATACAACTTATCCTTGTAGCTCAAGGCTTGATTTCCCTAGATCAAGCGTTTGGATTTTCCTAGCTAATATGATGGACTTGTGATTGCTAGGGTTAGGAAAATCTAGCCTATAGGACGAGCTTGAGCTAAAGGGAAAATGGCCAATTGATCACAAAGCTCAGTTCACACAGATTGCACAAGAGGGCTCAAGTATTTTCTCAAGTATAGCAAGTGTAAGAAGTGTGTTATAGTGTCCTATGGCTTGTCCTATTTATAGGAATGACCTAAGTATGCTTAAGGACGTTCTAGACAACTTCTAGGGGGTTCCTAGTGCTTAACTAGCCGTTAGGAATAAGTTAGGCGCATTAGCAACGGCTAGTTAATTAATTCTGCAGTTGCTGTCAGAGACCATCTCGGTCGAGGACTTGTCGACCGAGTTGCCCAGTCGGTCGAGGATTTATCGACCGACAGGCTCTCTGGATTAACGTTTATTTGCAACTGTCAACTGCTGTGTCTAACGGCTACTTTTGGTCAATCTCGGTCGAGAAGTTTGTCGACCGAGAGTGTCTCGGTCGAGGAGTGTGGTCGACCGAGTTTGACTCTGTTTTCAATATTTTAATTAAGATACTAAGTATGTGCATGAGTGTGCATTATGTGATCTATTAGAAGGAGATGACCTAACTAAGTGTGGTGTTTAGCTAGGGAAAATCCAATGCTTGATTTACATGCGATTCTAAGTACTTGTACATTATAATTCTGTACAAGTTTTTACAATGATTACATTTGCATGAAAATATAAATACTTCATGTTGGATTTCCCTTATAGTTGTGTCATCCTGCACACTCAAGTAGCTCGTCAGATAAATAAGAATGAAATGTTTGTCAAAATCAAAACAAAGGGATTTTATAGATGTCCATTTAGCCAACAATCTCCCCCTTTTTGAAGATGACAAACATTTCCAAAATATGAATAGAGGAAATATAAAACATATAAATGCCATACCTTTAGATTTCCGTTTGGAACTTTTCCTCTTATTTATAAAATGTGTGCTTAGTATCCCCAATGAATTATGGAACATGAAATCCAGTTCATTTGGGAATATAGCAACTTTCAATGTAAAGCCAAGAGTATATTTATGAAACTCATTGATTGAGTTTGTCATAAATATTAAGTTATATTTTTATATATCTCTCCCCCTTTGTCATCTCAAAAAGATAACCGTTTTATTAAAAACTCCCCCTTAATGAGATATCCCATCAAAAATGAACGAAAAAGATGTCCATTGAATAGCCAAAATGTGAAGCAATGAAGTTTACGAAAATGATGTCCAAAGAGGCATATTTGGCAAAGCTTGTTTTAGGTCGCCCTTGACTACGACCGTAGCGCCCCTTGGCTAAGTTTTGTTTTAGCCAAGAGGCAACAATTTGCAGATTTCCAATTTAAACGTGCATATCAATGTTGATACTAAACATAAAAGCATAAGTATTCGTTTTAAGAACCGCAGATATCAAAGAAAACATCCTCCAACGGAGTAATAAGTAGTTGCTTCCTAATGTTGTTAAATTGATCTAATGGAAGCGGTTTTGTAAAAATATCAGCCAATTGATTTTCCGTATCAACATGATGAAGGGAAACATGATTCTTTGAGATGTGATCCCTTAAGAAGTGATGACGGATTTCAATATGTTTGGCCCGGCTGTGTAGAATAGGATTGTGTGCTAAGTTTATGGCGCTTGTGTTGTCACACAAAATAGGTGTAGATGAAAGATGAAAACCATAATCGCTTAAAACCTGTTGCATATAAAGCACTTGAGCACAACAAGACCCAGCTGCCATATATTCAGCTTCGGTTGTAGACAGGGCAACTGTGTTTTGTTTCTTGCTAAACCAAGATACTAAGGCTCTACCTAATAAGAAACATCCACCACTAGTACTTTTGCGATCAAGTAGACAACCGGCATAATCCGCATCAGTATATGCTTTAAAATCCAAGGATTGTCCTTTTGGATACCATAAACCAAAACAAGTAGTGCCGGCTAGATATCGAAGAATTCATTTAACCGCAAGAAAATGAGATTGCATAGGTTGGGATTGAAATCGAGCACAAAGACCAACGGAAAACATAATGTCCAGTCGAGAAGCGGTTAAATATAACAAACTACCAATCATGGCTCTATATAAGGAATCATCAATAGGTTCCCCATTTTCATCCTTATCAATTTTAATAGAAGTAGCCATAGGAGTAGTAGCATGTTTGCACTGATCCATCCCAAAGCGTTTTAACAGTTCTTTAGTGTATTTTTCTTGGCTTATAAAAATTCCGGCAGGTGTTTGCTTAATTTGAAAACCAAGAAAGAATGTTAGTTCACCCATAAGGCTCATTTCAAATTCTTTTTGCATAATGTCACTGAATTGTGTGCATAATGATTCATTTGAGGCACCAAAAATAATGTCATCAACATATATTTGCACAACTAAGAAATGAGATGCATATGTTTTGAAAAATAAAGTAGAATCTGAATTTCCAATAGAGAAACCATTATCAAAAAGATATGTCTTGAGCCGTTCATACCAAGTCCTAGGTGCTTGTTTTAGACCATAAAGTGCCTTTTTAAGTTTATAAACATGATTGTCCTTTTCTGGTATTTCGAAGCCAGGTGGTTGAGCAACATAAACTTCTTCTTGTATAATGCCATTTAGAAATGCACTTTTGACATCCATTTGATATAGCTGAATGTTTTTATGGGCAGCAATAGCTAGTAACATCCTAATAGCTTCAAGTCTAGCTACGGGTGCATATGTTTCATCAAAATCTATTCCTTCTTGTTGATTATATCCTTGTGCAACTAACCGTGCTTTATTCCTTATGACTTCTCCTGCCTCATTAAGCTTGTTCCTAAAAACCCATTTAGTTCCTATGATAGTTTTATCTTGTGGTTTAGGAACTAAATCCCATACATCGTTTTTAGTGAATTGATTTAATTCTTCTTGCATGGCTATTATCCAGTAATCATCCTTAAGAGCTTCGGATATTTTCTTTGGTTCAATGATAGAGACAAAAGCCATGTTTGCAACATCTTGGAAAGAGGACCTAGTTTTGACTTTATCATTTGGATCTCCAATAATTAGCTTTTGGGGATGATCCTTGATCAGCCTAGGTGTAGGTTGTGTTTCAACTGGAGGATCGGATGTGGGAGTTTTCTCATTATCATTGGGAATGGTTATTGTTTCAAACTAATTAGTGAGATCAATGATATCTAAATTTGTAGATTTGGATTCCTCATGAAAAGAAACATGAATGGATTCCTCAACTTTTCTAGAGATAGTGTTATATACCCTAAACGCTTTGCTAGAAGTAGAGTATCCCAAGAAGAATGCTTTGTGTGATTTAGAATCAAACTTGTCTCTATCATCCTTGGTGTTTAAAATGTAACATGTAGAGCCAAAAGTATGGAAGTAGTCAACTCTAGGTTTCTTAGAGTGTATTATTTCATATGGAGTTTTCTTCAAATGAGAGTGAACCGTGACTCTATTTAGCACATAACAAGCAGTGTTTACAGCTTCAGCCCAAAAGGTTTTAGGTGTGTTGTGTTCAAGCATCATGGTCCTAGCCATTTCTTGTAGAGATCGATTTTTCCGTTCTACAATACCGTTTTGTTGTGGGGTACGTGGAGCAGAGAAATTGTGAGTATATCCCTGAGATGTACAAAAAGTTTCAAATGTATGATTTTCAAATTCGCCACCGTGATCACTTCTAATGGTACATATTTTATGTTGTAAAAGATTTTCAATCTTAGAACAAAATTGTATAAAGACATGAATAGTATCATCTTTAGTTGCAATAAAATGTACCCATGTAAATCTACTATAATCATCAACAATAACAAAACAGTATCGTTTACCACCAATAGATTGTGTTCTCATTGGTCCAAATAAATCCATATGAATTAATTCTAAGGATCTACTGGTGCTAAGTACATGTTTTGATTTAAAAGATGTTTTGGTTTGCTTTCCCATTGTACAAGGTTCACAATTTGCAACTTGATCAAAAGACAAAGCAGGTAATCCACGAACAAGATCATATTTTACTAACTTTTTAATAGCATGTGAACTAGCATGACCAAGCTTTTTATGCCATAGTTGTAATGTGTTTTCATTTGCAAGTAAGCATTTACCTACTACTGATTTCATAGAGTTTGGTTTAAGGATATAAAGATTTCCAACTCTATTTCCTTCATAAACAATAGTTGTAGTATTTTCTATCAATAACTTGCAGCAGGTTTTGTTAAATAACACATCATAACCACTATCACATAGTTGACTTACACTTATTAAGTTATGGTGCAATCCATCAACTAGTAGAACATTTTTGATTTCAAGATTTGTTCCAACATTACCTATTCCAACGATTTTGCCCTTACCATTGTCTCCAAAAGTGACCGTTCCACTTTTCTTTTCTTCAAAAGTTGAAAATGCATCCTTATTTCCGGTCATATGTTTGGAGCAGCCACTGTCAACGACCCATTCCTGCATTAGAATGTAGATTTTGGTACCCATGTGATGGTCCGATAAGGTTAGAAACTTTTTAATTTGCTGATGCGTATAAAGTTCTGATACAGAAAACCAGTCGGTCGACAATTGTTCGACCGATATCATTCTCGGTCGACAATTTGTCGATCGAGCAGGTTACTGTATTATAATCAAAAGACACAGAGAATTTCTCGGTTGACCAATTTTCGACCGAAATAAGTACTGGAAGATTTTCGATTTGTTAAAGACATCCAGTCGGTCGACAATACTTCGACCGACCCAGAGCTCGGTCGACAGTACTTCGACCGACGAAGTTTCTGTTTTAGTACAGCAATGCAGAAAAAATAATACTAATAATCATAGCATTGTTTGTTGAGATAGGACAATATAAATTGCAAAAATTAAGTGTTTTGTCATATCTCAACTACATTCCATTCTTCTAAGTTTGGGGTCTTGGGGTCCAAACTAAGTTGGACTTCTTAGTCTTGTAGGGGCATGAAAAACAGTAATGTCCAAGACGTAAACAGAAATGACAAGTAATAGAATCAACTTCATTTCTCTTTCTAGCCATTGTGTTTTTGGGTACAAACATAGTTTGGATCTTTTTGGTTTGGTTTTTCTTTGGAACATATCCCAAACCTTTTCTTCCATTGAAGGTAGTACCGCTTCTCAATATGTTATCAAGAATATCTTTTCTTCTTAACTCATAAAGTTCTCTTTGCAATTGAGCAATGTCATTCATCTTCTTATGTATATCTTTTCTTGCCTGGTCTAAATCAGAAAACAATGAATCCTTTTCTTTTACAATATTGTCATAGTCCGAATGATTGCACAAGATAGGTTGAGTTTGAAAAGCTTGTAGTTTGGCTAACAAATCAGTCTTTTCTTTTGATAGAAGATTAAGATTGGTTTCCAAAGTAAGTAGCTTTCTAGTGCAATCATCTAAAGATGTTTTTAAAGATACATTTTCAAGATCAATGTTATTCTTTTCAGAAGAGAGTTCATCTATTTTGGCAATGAGCTCATTATTTGATTTCATAGTCTTCTTTAGTTTCTTCTTGGCATCAACATACTTATCATGAGTTTCTTGTAAGCTAGCAACTAATTCTTCTTTAGGAAGATCAATAAGGCTTACCTCTTGAGAGTCTTCATTGTCTTCTCTTGCCATTAGACATTCCACATTTTCATCTCCACTTTCACTTTCACTGGTTTCATCCCATGCCGCTTTATAAGCTTTTTCTTTCTTCTTATGTGAGCTTTTCTTTCCCTTCTTTGCTTTGGGACATTCATTTTTGAAATGTCCTTTCTTTCCACATTCGAAGCACCTGGGAGTGGAAGAAGAACTAGAAATTTTATTAGATTTAAACCTTCTGTATTTCTTACCGTTGACTATCAATGCTTCTTCTCCTTCTTCTTCACTGGATTCCTCACTCTCATGTGAGGGAGCTTTTGATGCTTTGAGAGCCACATCTTTCTTTGGCCCCCGTTGATGCTCATGTTCTCTTCTCTCTTCCTCTTCTAGGTCTGCCTCATGAGCTTCTAAGTTTCCGATGAGCTGCTCCATTTTGAGGCGAGTGAGGTCGTTTGCTTCTGCAATAGCTGTCACCTTTGGTTTGTACTTTGGAGGAAGAGATCGAAGTATTTTTGATACCTGATCCTCCTCAAGAACAGGTTTCCCTAAAGCACTTAAACCATTAACAATAGTAGAAAATTTTGAATACATTTCACTAATAGTTTCGTTTGGATCCATACGAAAATGTTCAAACTTGGTTTTAAGCAAACTAACTTTAGAGTTTTTAACTTGAACGGTACCCTCATATGTTATTAGATAATCTATGCCAAATCTCATATGCGGTATCACAGTTTGATACTCTATTAAATTCACTTACTGAAATGGAACAATATAAAATGCTTACTGCCTTTGCATTTATTTGGGCCATTTTTACCGTATTAGCATCCCATAATGCGAAATCGTCTTGTGGGAGTGTGTATGGTGTAGATACCATTCTCCAAAGATCCCAGTTGATTCCTTGGAAGTAGAATTGCATCCTTCTCTTCCAGTATTGATAGTTTGTCCCGTCGAACGCCGGAGGTCTAGCAACGAGCGTTCCTTCAATGTTGAGGTTGTTGAGCACTCCATCCCCCATCTTTTCTTCAAGACTTTGTTAGGGATCCTTGAAGCCTGCTCTGATACCAATTGAAAACCTCTAGAGGGGGGATGAATAGAGTTTTATAGAGATTTTAAAATAATTTAAACTCAAACAACCAAACTAAAGATTAAGAAGAGGAACACAGGTGTTTAGAGTGGTTCCACCTTAGCAAATACTAAGGAGTCAGTCCACTACCCGGTTGCTTACCCAACCGGGATTTTGAAAGTACTAAATTTTATTACCTCTCAAGGATGTTACATAAAATTTACAATACTTTCTAAACACCCTTTGGACAGCCTTCACCTTGAAGTAGTCTTGCCAACCTCGAAGCAGCCTTCCTTGAAGTAACTTCAAGCTCCCCCTTGAAGTAGCCTTCCTCTCGAAGTAGCTTCCCGTCAAGACAGCCTTCTGAAGTAGTCCAAAGTCTTCCTCTTCACCACGAAGAGCTTCACCCTCTCCAATCCGCAGCCTCCTACCTGGAGTAGCAAGGAGAGTACAAGTAATACAAGGAACAAGAAAGGAATAAAAGAAAATACAACTTATCCTTGTAGCTCAAGGCTTGATTTCCCTAGATCAAGCGTTTGGATTTTCCTAGCTAATATGATGGACTTGTGATTGCTAGGGTTAGGAAAATCTAGCCTATAGGACGAGCTTGAGCTAAAGGGAAAATGGCCAATTGATCACAAAGCTCAGTTCACACAGATTGCACAAGAGGGCTCAAGTATTTTCTCAAGTATAGCAAGTGTAAGAAGTGTGTTCTAGTGTCCTATGGCTTGTCCTATTTATAGGAATGACCTAAGTATGCTTAAGGACGTTCTAGACAACTTCTAGGGGGTTCCTAGTGCTTAACTAGCCATTAGGAATAAGTTAGGCGCATTAGCAACGGCTAGTTAATTAATTCTGCAGTTGCTGTCAGAGACCATCTCGGTCGAGGACTTGTCGACCGAGTTGCCCAGTCGGTCGAGGATTTATCGACCGACAGGCTCTCTGGATTAACGTTGATTTGCAACTGTCAACTGCTGTGTCTAACAGCTACTTTTGGTCAATCTCGGTCGAGAAGTTTGTCGACCGAGAGTGTCTCGGTCGAGGAGTGTGGTCGACCGAGTTTGACTCTGTTTTCAATCTTTTAATTAAGATACTAAGTATGTGCATGAGTGTGCATTATGTGATCTATTAGAAGGAGATGACCTAACTAAGTGTGGTGTTTAGCTAGGGAAAATCCAATGCTTGATTTACATGCGATTCTAAGTACTTGTACATTATAATTCTGTACAAGTTTTTACAATGATTACATTTGCATGAAAATATAAATACTTCATGTTGGATTTCCCTTATAGTTGTGTCATCCTGCACACTCAAGTAGCTCGTCAGATAAATAAGAATGAAATGTTTGTCAAAATCAAAACAAAGGGATTTTATAGATGTCCATTTAGCCAACACATTTGGGCCATTGGATGGTCCATTGCTAATTTGAGGGGTATTGACCCCTCCATTTGTGTGCATAGGATTTATTTGGAAGATGATGCAAGACCAACCCGCCATATGTAGAGGCGGTTGAACCCAAAATTGAAGGAAGTTGTGACCCAAGATGTTGTGTAATTGTTAGATGCTGGAATTATTTATCCGATTTCTGATAGTACATGGGTGAGTCCCATCCAAGTTGTACCAAAGAAAGATGGGATCACAGTGGCAGAGAATGTTGATGGTGAGATGATGCCAATTAAAGAACAATCCTAATGGAGTATGTGTGTAGATTATAGAAATCTTAATGAGAAGACTAAGAAGGACCACTATCATCTTCCATTTCTTGATCAGATTCTAGAGAGGTTGGCAGGGCAAAGTTTCTATTGTTTTTTTGATGGATACTCTGGATACTTCCAGATTGTTATTCATCCTGTGGACAAAGAAAAGATGACATTCACTTTTCGTAGTGGTACTTTTTCTTATCGGAAAATGTTGTTTGGGCTGTGTAATGCCCCTTCCACTTTTTAGAGACGCGTGACCTCAATCTTCACTGTCATGCTTGATTCGTCACTTGAAGTGTTCATGGATGATTTCTCAATTTTTGGTAAAACCTTTGATGAGTGTTTTCTCCACTTGGCCGCCATTCTTGAGAGATGCGTCAAGGTTCGCCTCATGCTATCTTGCTAAAAGAGCCACTTTATGGTGCCCAAAGGCATAATTTTGGGTCACCGGGTTTCAAAAGACAGTATTGAGGTTGATAGGTCCAAGGTGGGCCTCATTTCTACTCTCACCATTCCTTCTACCATAAGACATTCCCGGTTTTTCTTGGGACATGCAAGCTTCTATCATCGTTTCATTAAGGATTTTAGCAAAATCTCAAGACCTCTCTGTCATTTGTGAGAGAAAGATGTTGAATTTCACTTTGATGAAAAGTGTGTTGAAGCATTCAACCACTTGAAGTAAAAGCTCATTTTTGCTCTGATAATGAAGCCCCTAGATTTCTCTTTGCCATTTGAAATCATGATTGATGCATCAGACATGGCAGTGGGGCTGTTTTGGGCAAAAGAGGTGTGTAGATTCTACACGCCATCTACTATGCTAGAAAGACTCTAGACAAAGCACAAAGGAATTACATGACTATAGAAAAAGAGTTGCTTACAGTGATCTTTGCTCTTGACAAGTTTTGATCATATCTTTTGCAAAATAGGGTAGTGATATACACAGACCATGATGCATTGAAGTATCTCATGGAAATGAAAGACTCAAAGCCAAGGTTGATCTGATGTTTTTTCTTCAAGAATTTGGAATTGAGATTTTAGAAAAGAAGAGAGTGGAAAATTCGACCGCCGACCATCTCTCTTGAATTGAAGCCCCTTTTGATGATACAAGTAGAATCAAAGAAATAATGCCACATGAACAATGCTTCCTACTCTCATCCACTCAAAGGCTATGGTATAAAAATATAGCTAATTTCCTAGCTAGTGGAAGGATATCAAGCACATGGTCAAGGGAGGACAGAAAAAGGTTGTTTTCTATGGTAAAAAATTATGTTTGGGATGATCCTCATCTTTTCAAATTTTTTTCTGACCAACTCATTAGGAGATATGCTCTGGAGATAGATCAGTAAAAAATTCTATATATGTGCCATTCTAGAGTCTGTGGAGGTCATTTTGGTGGAAAATGCATGGCTACCAAGGTTCTCCAAAGTGGATTTTATTGGCCCTCCTTGTTTAAAGACTCTCATGAATTTTGCAAGTGCAGTTTGAAGTGCCAAAAGGTGGGAACTATCTCTAAGAGGGACATGATGCCTCTATCACCCATTCTTGTGGTGGAGGTATTTGATGCTTGGTGGATTGACTTTATGGGTCTATTTTCTCCCTTTTCAGATATGTCTACATTTTAATTGCCATGGATTACGTGTCAAAGTGGATTGAGGCTGTTGCAACTAGAACCAATGATAATAAAGTGGTGTGTGATTTTGTGAAATCAATTATCTTTAGCCAATTTGGTTTTCCAAGAGACATGATTAGTGATGGGGGAAGTCACTTCATCCATTACACTTTTGAAGGTTTATTAAAGAGACACGGAGTGAATAATCGTGCGGATACTCCTTACCACCCTCAAACGACTGCCCAAGTTGAGTTAGCCAATCGGGAGATCAAGCTCATTCTTAAGAGGATGGGATTAAGAGAGAAAGATTTATCCCCCCCTCTCCCGTGATCATGGTGGAGGCCGAACGCCTAGGAGGGTGATAAATCAAGGCGGCAACTGGGATTCGAACCCGGGTCTGTTCATGAGGAGACACTATGCTTGACCACTTGAGCCACTCCTTGTCAGCTTCATTCTTGAGAAGATGGTGATACTGGACCGCAAGGATTGGTCTCTACGTCTTAATGAGGCCTTGTAGGCATATATGACTGCATATAAATCCCTTATTGGCACCATGACATTCAAGCTCATCTATGGTAAAAGCCGCCATCTACCAATTGAAATGCAACATAAGGCATTGTGGGCTTTGAAAGCCATGGCTATGGATGTAGACACAATCAGGTTGAAAAGAAAGTTGCAGCTACATGAACTTGAGGAAGTGAGGCATGAATCCTATGAGTTGTCCAAGAGCTACAAGGAGAGGACAAAATCCCTTCATGATAAGTTGATCAAGAAGAAGAGCTTTGAGCCCAGAAAATGAGTATGGCTATATAACTCAAGGATGAAGTACTTTCCCAAAAAACTCTGATCTAGATGGGAAGGACCTTATCTAATCAAAAAGGAATATCCATCTGGGGTTGTGTTGATTAGTGAGAAAGAAGGAGAAAGATAGTTCATTACGAATGGAAAAAGGTTGAAAGTAGTTGTGGAAGTTGGGTCAGATAGAGAAAACTAAAATTTTGATATTGTATTGTTAGTCGAGGAACACCAACTTGAAGAAGATATGTTCTTGAATGCACATGAGATGGATATCTACTTCAAAGATGCTTTGAAAATTTTTCAAGAGTGATCGACTTCAAAAATCAATAAGTCGGTTGAAGGCATAAAATTTAGCATTAGTGGGAGGCAACCCACCTAGGTTTGGGAACATTTTCACCCAACCTTCACTTTTTGATACTTTTACTTTGTTTTCACAAGATTCAAAGAATACACCCATGCACACTTGTTCTTGATAGTTTTGTTTTAGTTTTGATGATTTGATAGGTGAGATATATGAAAGTTGATAAATGAGGCACATTTTATTGCAAAATGATTGATGCAACCTCGAGTGGGTCGACTAAAATGATTGGAGTATGAATAATGGAATCATTTGATGAATTTGGAAGATTTTAAACTTGAAGGATCCAGCATGGTCGTGCTGGCATATTGCATTTCAACATGGAGATTTTGAGTTTTGGGCATGGGCAGCACGACCGTGCTGGCCACCACGGTTGTACTGGCATCTCGCCAGAATGACTGTCCTGACATCTTGCCAGAACAACTATACTGGCCTGGGCCCAATACTTAAGTTGCTCGATTTTTGTCTGAGCTTGCACGACCAAACCATCATTATCCCAACCTAGAACGGCCATTCCGCATGGAGTGGTGATTAGGGCATGCTCCATTTACCCACAAATCACCTCCTCTTGCTCCCAAACTCTGAATTTGAGTTCCCTATGGTCCCCAATCACCTTCCCTAACCTCAAGCTCTATTTTCCACCCTCCATTACCATCTATTTATCCATCTCCAAGGAGGTTCCACCCCTACAGCCCAGAAGCACGTTTTCTATTGTTCTTGCTCATTTTTTCAGCAAAGATCCTTACAAAGATGAACAACACAGCCAAACCAATCAGAAGGGGGTAGAGAAGAAAATGGACATCCACGCCGGAGGCAAAAACCGCACCAAGTGGGCCTCCAATGTGTTGATGCAGTCCCACAGTGTGTCATCACCATCTAATTCAATTTCACAATCACTTCGATGATCGGCATCGCTGAGTGCATCCCGACACTGATCCTCCTCTAGCAGCCACAAGTCAGATCCAAGTTACAATAACCACGACAAAGAAGAGGAGGAGGAAGAAGAAGAGATGGAGAATATAATCAATTCAGTGGACATTGATGCACTGACCCGAGAGAGGAGGACCAAGAAGGATACTTATGTGTCGTCTTCATGACCTCCACACCTGACTCTGGCACGATGCTCTACTTTGTCAGCACAACCATGCACCACTCAACACCCCATTACGTGCCGACTGGTGATTGAGGAAGAAACTAAAGATGCACTGGCCCAGATGGTGCCCTTGAACTTGGATACAAGTTTGGGGTCACATACATATGAGGAGGAGGAGGTAGATGACACCAAGAGTGAGGAGATGGAAGATGAGCCAGTGGACTTTTTGTCCAAGCTGGAGGAGGATAGGATGAAGTGGGTTGGGAAGCAACCCGAGCAAAATGCTTATGGGAGAGGCACGATAAGGAAAGTGTTCACAAGACCCCTCCACCCTGAGTGCTTAACAAGTAGGGTGATGCCTACTAGATTTGCATGTATGGATACCATGCAAGCTTTAGGGATCAACTACATGTATCAGGATCGAATGCAAAGATGTGGGCTCCAAAAGATGTTGAATGAGGTCGAAGAAACCTACTTGGAGGCGAATCATGAGTTCTTTGCAACTTTGGAATAGGTACAGTACCAAGGTGAGGATACCAAAGTGAAACACATGTGCTTACATTTTACCAAATCAATCCTATCTTTGCCCCCATCTCAGAAATGGCAAATAATTTCAATGAGGGAAGGCTTGACAAGAATGGGAAAGTAGATTACTCCAAGATGTGGAAGGCTATTACTGGTCAAGCAACTTTTTCTGTAGGAAAATCCAAGACCAGCAACATTTACAATCCCTTCATGAGATATCTACAGAAGGTCCTACCAAACACCTTGTTTGGATATTATGACAATTAAGGTTGTTGTTCACAAAAAGATTTGTATGTGATTGCCACAATAGCAAGTAAGGGATTTGTAAACATTGGAGCCATGGTGATTGGCCAGTTGAAGACAATCCCCTCTAAGAGTAAAAATCCATTCATCATGGGGGGAATTATCACCACAATGGCAAAGGTAGTGGGCTGCAATCTAGATGGGCTTACCAAGGTATAAGGAAGAAAATATGTTGATCTAAACTATCTTACTAGGTTCCAAATGATCTCCCTCAAATATAACAAAATCTTTTATGTTCTGAACCTCGGGTACCCTAGAATCACCTTGGAGCTCCCATACCACACCACCCCCTACTCATGGATGCGGGACCACTGGAAAACTTTTTGGAGGTGATATCATAATATGAGGAGGAGAATCCAAGAGATGGGTTTAGAATTCCAAATGTGGGCTTACCTAAAGAAGGAGGAGAGACAAATGTGGTAGAGAAGCAACACATTCTTGAGCAGCCACACCACATACAACTGATATTTGAGTATTTTGATGCGCATCCACCTACAACAAATGCATACGACATGTCATCCATTCAGGCACAGTTGGAGGAAATTCAACATACATAGTCGGCCATGTGGTTAGATCAACAGTAGATACATCATCAGATCAACCACATGTCCCAGTATCAGCATGCATAGGTATAGAGGAACCCATAATGGGGGGAGGATTTCTGGGGAGAACTATCTGGCTACCAAGAGGCATACCCACCTCCATAAGCAGACTACTGGGGCCACTATTACCAGCATCCACCTACATTCAGGCACATCGCAGGATCCCACACCGCCAGAGCAGCGACGTCTACCCTATCATTCCTAAGCTTTAGTTTCATGCTGAGGACAACATGATTCAAAAGTTTGGGGTGGTAGGGTGGTATGCCATATTTCTTAGCTTATTTTGTTGATGTCTATATCAGCTAATCTCTGTTTAGTTGTTGATTTATCTTGTTAGAATATATTTCCTTTTGGTTGCATCCATGCATACATGTAGTTCAATTTCATGCATTTTTGCGTAATTTTTTAAAATTTTTGTCCTTTTTTCTCCTCCATGTCATGCATTGCTTTCTCATGTAGATTTTGGTAATTTTTGTTAGTTTTTAATTAAGATTTTCTACTGTATGTTTTAATTTCCCTAAAGTTAGGTTTAGATGTGATTGAATGCAAATTGGCACCATTTTGGCCAATTTTGCCCAAACTTGAATGTTCTTCCTTAAAAGCATGTTTTAACTTAATCTCCACTTTTTGAAATGAAAATTTTGGTCTTTGACAAATTCATGCCATTTTATTAGAGTTTATTGGTATATGGTCTTGATTGTTGACTTTTTACATGTACATCACCTCTCTCAAGTTTGTGAATGTTTTGGTTGAATTGTGATTTCAGCAAGCTATGAACGCTTACAACCTATGGAATCACATGATATAAATGTGAATCTCATGTTATTCAATCATGTGGTGTGATATCATTTGATGAAGTGTTGGATTAGTTTTCATGTTGGGAATCTTATGTTAAGGACTACACTAATGGCCCTTCTTTGACCCGACTCATCTTTCACCATCTTGGTACCCCTCCGCCTCATGAAAGGATGCCTTAGTGCACATATCTATCATTGGACACCTCCATGAGTTTGGAGTCTCCGTATTTACATCTCCCCACTTCACTCTATCCACCATATGCCCTACCTACATCAAGGGCAAAAGAAAAGAATAAAAAAAGTAGAAAGAAAATAAAAAGATGCTCATGTTTAAGAGCATCTAAATAAAGAAAGAGATGAGTGAGTAAAAGAAATAAAAAATCTTACTACAATCTTTTCTTCTATTTTCATACCCATTGATCTAGAAAACAATAAATCTAGCTCACTTTACCCTTTTTACAACCACTTGGTGTGGTTTGAGGCATAAGATTGAATGCATGAAAGTTAAACAACACTCCTAGTCATCATTGATTAATGCCAACATGAAATGGTTTACCTGGAATTACATGAAGGACATATAGAAAGCTTGTGTATTCTGTGGTCTATATTTGAAGTTTGTACGCTCATTGCTCATTTCATGATTGGTTTGTGAAAGTGGAGAGGAAATAGGTGGAACACATGCAATCAGTCACTTTTAACACCATTTAGTTAATAATCATCTTTTGCAATGCATTTGTCATTCTTGTTTATTGAAAGAAAACTAAAGAGAAAGATTAAGTTGGAGCATGCTTGAGGACAAGTATGTTTTAAGTTTGGGGTGGTGATGCAACCCTATTTTGGGGCTTCATCTTATGCCATTTCTTACGTTATTCACATCTAAACAAAGTAGAATGCAAGTTAAATCCCCCAATATGCATACTATTTTCAAATGCACTTATGGACATTCTTTGCATACTTTTCAGTTACTTGGACCATGATTTGGATGGATGAGAGAGAAGGAAGGAGTTCTAGGAGTCCTCCACTCATGGAGGAATCCAAAGAAGACCCCAAAGGTCTCTCAACCTACCCCTAATGGACAACGGTCGGCATCAAGCAAAGAAGTCCATTAACCATGAAGATTCAAGATGATTTTGCCACTGAAGTCCCTAGCACGGCCGTGGTGCCAAGGAACGGTTGTGCTGGCCAATGTAAAAGTTATAGAGAAAATCCCAAATTCGCAAGCTACAACAACATCACCACCACGGTCGTGCTACCCAGCACAGTCGTTCCATGAAGCCCCCAAAACGGTTGTGCTGCCCAGCACAGTCGTGCTAGCTGAAGTCAAAATGAGTGTGCTAAAGGGAACGACCTCACCTCCAACTCACTCACTATGGTCATGCTACCCTGCATGACCGTTCTACCTAGCCTCCACCATGGTCGTGCTGCCCAACAGGGCAATGCTACCAGCCTCCATTTCACCACCTCAACATGTGATTTTCCACTTTCTTAGAATGATCGTTCTACACCACCACGATCGTTCCTACCCCTACCCACCACGGGTGTGCTGCCCAACATGGTCGTGCTACCACCTAAACCCTATCATTTTTTGCACTATTTTTCCAATAATTCCCCTACTTACCCTAGTGCTTACACCACCACCTATATATACATGGGTGGCAGCCACAACACTAGGTTAGCTGCCATTACTCCTCTCCACCGACTTTTGAGCATTTGTTGCACTGCCCTTGACTTTATGGTCTCCATCCACCATTTCCACCTCATTTCCACCATACAAACCCAATTTTCTAGGTTTTCTACCATAACCCCCTTCATTTCCAAGCCCATCATCCACCTTGGAGGAGGGAGGTCATCCTACAGTAGCTAGGATGTAAAGGAGAAGGATCTACTTCGAGCTCCATGGATTCATATCCCCTTCTTCTCATTTCTTTTATCTTTTCTTTGAGAATGTCTAACTAAGCCCCTAGTGGTAAGATGTTTGGGGTTAAAATGTGACTTTGATACCATGTTGGGGGGAAATAATTTGTAATGAACATAATTTCATTCTATGATGATTACCTCTTGCTTCTATCTCTTTTCCCATTATATTGCATGTGGTTTGTGCTTTTACACATAAATTTTTGTTTTGTGATGCTTGATAACACTTAGCTTCTAGGAGAAATTAGAATGTATGTGGCAATCTTAGGAATGGCTCCTAGGTCCAATTAGAGGATCCATAGCTAGCCCCCTTTGCTCCTACATACATCTCCCTTCTTCTATAAGTGAGTGTGAGATCTAAGTAGCTAGTCTAAGTGTGATTAGTGCGATTGCCTAGAGCTTCTTAAAGGCTAGATGGCAAGTAACATGAGGTGAAATACCCTCATCTCTACTCCCATTCCTACCCGTTGGATCTCAATTGGCCTAATACCACTTACCCTAGAAACCTAGACTTGCCAAGTCCTACTAGAATTACACCTAACCCTAGTTCTACAACTAGTAGTATAGGGTATATTCTAATAGAACTTGCCTTGTTGTTTGGTTTGGTAATGTAGATTGAAATGTGAGATTTACATGCTATATTGACCTTCCCCCAACTAATATCAAATCATATTCCCAAATGGCCCACCTATCCAATCCATTGCTTAAAACCTAACTTGTCATTTTAGCTTGTTAATGCTAGCTTAGCTTAATTGCCTTTGTTCATTCTAGATAAATGCTTAGACTTGTCACTTAGGTTTAACCTAGATTCTTGCTTGCTCTAGTGTTTAGCTTAGTTCTTAGTTTCTAATTGCCTTACTAGAGTAGTATATATCATCTTTATCTTGTTTAGTTGATTGCTTAATCTAGTCTCTTAGACCTAACTTGCTTAGGATAATCTAGTTTTTGGTAATCTAGTTTCCAAATTGCCTTTACTTATATGCTTGCTTAGTGTAATCAAACGAAACCCAATTTAAAACCCTCAAACTCTAATCTCCACTTTAGGAACATAGAAAACACAACCTAGATCTAGTGCCCCGTCTGTCCATGTGGATTGATCCCCATTACTTGCCTCTCACCTATACTATAAAATGACCCCATGCGCTTGCGGGAACATATTTTAGTATTGTGAGTGAACCTTGTTTGGGGACTTATAAATTTGAAAGATCATACATGCATGGAAAACCACACCAAGCATTCCTGGCGCTATTTCTAGGGGTAGAGGCACTCAGCCTAGATAGTTAGTGTAGCTTAGCCTTTCCTACTTCCCTCATCATTGCTATTCTTTATTCTTTGTTCACTTTTGCATATTATCATTCTAACTTGTTTTTTTTGTTGCTTGTTTGTGTATTGTGTAGGTGACAGTTGTGCATGTGTAGTATGCATTCTACTTGTACCGACTTGGTGTTGTACGACCCTGAGATAGGTAGGAGGAGATGCCAAAGTTTCTGCCATAAACATTGAGAAACCAAAATGGGTGATCGTGAAGCTGCAATCAACACTTGTTTAACTGAATCTTGTCAACATCTTAAGCATGTTATCTGCATGTGCTTTTAACAGATGTTGGCAAAGAGTTATATCTCTCACTGGGACGTTTGGTCTCACCCCGTGGGTTCCACATCTTTTAGTTGGTTGAGCACTTAGAGGTAGAGAATGTGTTGTTGAGGATGACCAACAAGAGTAGTAGCAGCTGAGTAAAGGTTGGATATGCTGCTTGTGTTTTGTAGTAGAGTCCTATGTGTCATCCATGTACTCTCAGATCCTTGGGGGAGTTTGTTTAGATGTTATATATCAAGATGATGTTTTATTTTTATGCCTTTGTTGTACATGTATGGAATGTATGTATGTGAATAGGTTATCATATATACAAGTTGTGTCCAGTGAGTCAGTGAACGATGCTATGCAATAATCTTTTGGTAGGTGTTATATATACATGTGGTGTAACACCCCAATCTTATTATGCAAATTTTCCAATATATTTTATTCCTTGCATGTTCTTTTCCTAATTAGATAATTGTTGAGGATTTAAATGCAAATTGCCCATGTTAGTTTTGCAAATTCAATTTTATTATGTCCAAGTGCTCTATTATCCTTGTTTTATTTAAAGAAAATGTTTTCATTTATATCTATGCTCTTTTTTTAAGAAAATGAGAATAAATACTCTTATGTCAAATTTCCTATCTCATATGGTAATTAGTGTTTTACATGTTTATTTGCTTGCTTAATGACCTCCATTTTGTTAATTGAAAATAAATAATTATGAGTACACGTTTTCATGTTTTGTAACTCTTATTTGAGAAATTAATGACTTTATAAATTATAGCCATTTGAGTACACATGATGACTTTTCTATGTTATGAACCTATTTGTGCACAAAAACGAAATCTGACCCCACAGGAATATTCTAGACACCCTAATGTACCTATGGTTCAAATTTGAACCCATTATGACCATGTTTGACCTCTCAAATAATTTGGAAGAGGTTTGTATATGGTTTTTCTAGAGAATTTAATCGAGATTTAATTGATGTCATTTATTTCCCTAAGGTTCCCCTTCTTTTGACTGTCACACATTACCATGGTTGGCACACGAGACAGTAATCGTTGGATCAGGATCCAACGGTGCTTGACTCCTCTTCTACCTCCGCATAGTCCGCGGTTAGAGCCGTTTCAGGCTATTGATTTCTCCCACCTCGTTTCCACTCCATGATCCATCACTACTCTCGATTCTTTCACCAATGAAACGGTGAGATCAATCCGGTCTAAATGAACCCTAACTCATGCGCTCTCATTCCCTATAGAAGAAATGCCCATTTTGGGGCTTGGACAACCTCTCTGCAGCCTGTCCACCCCGAGATTGCAGACCGTGCTGCGGTCCATTTCTTGCCTATTTAAGGCATTGTAGAGCACCTCCAGACTGCAGGAACCCCTTCTCCTCCTTCGATTTCACCACAGTAGCTCCGACTCACCGAAACCTGCTCGACCTCCCTTTCCGGCGACCTTGACTCCTCCCTAGCCTGTTCCGGCAGCTCGGGTCAAATTGGAGCGTCGGTGAGCTTCCTTGACACCCTAACGTTGTTATCAAATCATCGTTTACCCTGCGATTACCCCAACCTCTATGTCCTATAGAGCCTCCATCGGAGCTTGCCGACGCTAGTCGCCGTTGCAACCCAGTGCCCCTCCAACCTCGGAAGTGCCTCTGATCTCTTCTTCTTTCCTCGACGATCATTTTTCCAATCACTGCATATGTGTTTCGGCCCGATTGCCTTTAGTTACAGGTTCGCAAATGTTTCCTCTGTTCCGCTTGATTTTCTGGCGTGCTTGAAGACTCAGGGCTCCTCGCCCTTTCTTGTTTGATCTGTGGGATTCAGGAAAACGATGTCCACTTTACCCTCACCGACCTTTAGCTCTCGTTTTCATGCCCTCATCGTGGTGCTTTCTTGGCGTCAGTTCGTGTTTTTTTGTGCCGCCATGGCCAAGGAGCTTCTCGAGCTCCAGTCCATGCCTAAGCTAGTGACTCGGCTCGGTGCATCTGCCATGGGTTGAAGAACTTGCTAGAAGTCTCGCGTCCTTGAGAGGAACCCAGATCCTCAACCTGAATCGTGGATGAACCTCAGCTTCTTGCTCCTGGAGCCAAGCTCGAGCCATGGCTCGCGTTGTGAAGGCGAGGAGCAATCGAGGTCCAAGAATGACCTTTGTGCCCTGTCTTTTTATTTTGACATTTACAACCACAAGGGTATTTTCGGGATTTCACCTGTCCTCTTTGCTTTGATCACGAGCCCTCAGTGGCAAGCCTCATCGTTAAGTTGGCCAAGTGCGATTGGTCCAACTCAGGACTCAGGCCCAGATGTGGCTTTTTCTAGGTTTATTATTGGTCTGTTTTTGTAAAATTCATAATAAATCGCCTGTTTATCAGAAAATTACAAAAAAATATGTTTTGGAAAGGATTTTCGATGAGGAACTGATTTTGTGGTTTTTATCGACTGATTTTGTTGTTTTCACATCTCAATATTTATATGAGAAAATTAGGGTTTAATGATATATGATAAAGGATAAATATGTTAATTTCAGGTGATTAAAAGGATCCAACCAGTCAAACCAGGTTTGACTTAGGTGCTATAGTTCAAAGGTAAGCGGGCCATGCCTTTGGCATAGTAAATTTGATTTATTGAATGATTATGATATGTTTATGCTCTTTATACTCAAGTCATGATAAATGTCATGTTTTTCCTCAATGTATATGTTTATTGGATGTTGATTGTTATAATCTAAGTCTAAGAGTAGAAATCACATTAAGATTATGACTTATGATTAAGATACATGAAACTATGATTTAGAGGGAAGAGATTCCCATCCATGCTTAAGAGGGAGAAATCCCATTATGTTTCATGGGGAGAAATCCCAATTATGTTCAAGAGGGAGAAATCCAAATTAAGATCAAGTTTAAGTTATTAAGAAGATAATTAAGTCTAAGAAAGATCATGGTTAAGGGAATTTGATTTAAATTTATATGGACCTTGTTATGGGCTTTCCGAGCAATTATGGGCTTTCCGAGCATTATGGGCTCCTTATGGGGAATTAAGAGAGGAGCATATACTTCTAGTCAAATTCTTCATGTAAAAGATGCCAAGAAATGATTAATGTTAATGCATGTTCATGTTTATGTCAAATCAATTTATATATTATTTTTATGATGTATAATATGCCAATGCCGCTTACTCACCATGAATGTTTTCCTTTGCATGGCTGGGGATGAGATGTCCACAGGCGTTGGAGCTAAAGAGAAGGAATCATCTTGGGAATGCAAGGGACCCAAAGATCTAAGGAGTTGTTGCCTGGTGGGACGTCCATCTATGGAGATCCTATCTTTTATGTGTTATCTAGTTTATGTTTAGTATACCTTTAGAAATATGATGTAGCTTTCTTTCCAAGAACTTATCTATGAATCTATATTTCTATGAATGTCAAGTGTTGTTTATTTCTTGATATGAGATCATGTATGTGACAATCCCTCCCTGATATGCCAAGTACCCCACATTATGGATAATGCTAGGGATTAGGCAGTGCTTCCACTGGTTATGTAAGAAACCCTAGGGAGGGGTGTTACATGTTGCTTTTGTGGAATCATATGTGATAAGTTCAAACTTTTTTTCTTATGTGATATTGGTTTTAATTTGATGTGTTTTCTAGTAACCTGGTTAATAGTGTTAATTCACCATTTTGCTTTGAGTAATCTTGCTTTGTGTGGTGTGGGGCATTTGAGTTAAAGGTTGATATCAGAGTTTTAGGTTTGCTGAGTCAACATGGACATGGGACTAGAGTTTGTGTATGTTCTAGTGTCCTCCAGTTAGCTAATGGTAACTTTTGCTTATGCAGAAGAAGAAGAAGAAGAGAAGAGAAGATGGTTGGAAAACAAAAAGAACATGCTTCTAGGAGTAGTGTTGCTGCACCTGGAGGTGGTGCAAGGAGGTAGGAGAGGTCAGATGCACTACATGAGGTATCCCAGATTTACCCAACCATGATGGAAAACCCAGTCTTCCAGTCCTAGGTCATGCAGTTCATGGCGACAATGACACACATGGCAGACAGAATGCATGTACCACAGTTAAGGGCAGTTGTTCCCAGTGATGAAACTTTAGGAACCGGGAAGACTTTTGAGAGGTTGAGGGAAGTTGGGGCTGTGGAGTATGCTGGTATGACAAATTCAGTGGGTGTTGACCTTTGGTTGATGAAGTTGGAGAAGGCCTTTAAGATCCTCAACATCCTCGAGGTAGATACAGTGGAGCATGCTGTGTATCTTTTGAAGGGGAGTGTTGACCATTGGTGGGCCATTGAGGAGGAAAAGATGCCTGGTGCTACTATCAGTTGGGAGGAGTTATGATGTGATTTCATCAGTCAGTACTTTCCTCAGACCTACTTGGTTGAGAAGATCAACCAATATGAGAGGATCCAGAAGGGATCCATGTCGATCAACAAATATGAGGTGAAGTTTATGGAGTTGTTGAGGTTCTGTCCTCATATGGATGTGACAGATTAGGAGAGGATCAAATGTTTTGAGAAGGGCTTGAGCACAGAGTTGACTATACCAATGTCAACTTTGGAGAACCGTGAGTGGTTTGCCATGTTTGTGGATTTGGTCAGGAGGATAAAGATATTAGTTGTTGAGAAATGTAGGGTGAGTGCCAAGAAGAGACTGGCATAGTTCCAGGGACAGTCTTCTTGAGGCTTCAAAAATCCTAGGTTCTTTGCACCGCAGTCATGGCAGAGGTCAAGTGTGCAAATATAGTGGTCACCAAGTAAGGGCAGAGGCCACAATTTTTAACAGTAGGAGCCCACAACACATTGTCAGTGTCAGTGACAGGGCCATCTAGGCCGTGGTATGAGAATAAGACTTGCTACAAGTATGGAAATACCTGGCATACTAGACCTTAATTCCATGTGAAGGATGATGAGGTGATCCAACAATTGAGACAGAGTCAGTAGGGCTCATAACGACAATAGTTTAGTAGCAGTGGAGGCCGGGGATGTGGACAAATGTCACAAGTTGGTTCTTTTGGACAAGCTAGTAGAGGATAGGGACGACAAAAGTCAACAACTTGATTCTACACCATGAGTCATCTGGAAGGAGTGGTCAACCCACAATTTGTGACATGTTAGGTGGAGTTAATTCATTTTGATTTGTCTTCTTCTTGCTTTATATGTGTTTTGGTTGACCTCAGTTATACACACTCTTTTATCACTTAAGAAGTGATTGATGGTTGTTCTTTTCCTATTAGTCGTAGATGTGATAGCCTTCATTTAAAAACCCCGTTGGTTGGTTCCACTGAGTTGCAGGAGGTGTATCCTTCATGTGTCCTTTCTTTTTTAGGGCACATGATGAATGCATATTCATCTCTCATTTTTGCTTCATTTAGAATAATTAATTATGGCTTTTTTGTTAATTTTAGCTAATTCAAAAATAAACAACACTTTCATCTTCTTGATATACTTTTCCTGAATTCTTATGATATCTTTCTTAATTTTCAGGAACTATCTAAGTAATTAAATCGAGAAAATAAAAGATGAAGATATGAGGCTTTTCAAATATCCCCGTAGTTCCTGAGATACTTGTCACCAAAGTAGCCATATCGTTTGTGTTTAAAGGTGAAATTTTAAAATAAAGTATGGAATGAAAAGAGAATTTTATTGGCTACACAAAAGATATATTTTGCGGCAATTTTGGTATTTATTTGGCTGTGCAATTAACCAGTGAAAGTAGCATTACGTTTTCCAGCAGAGTCTGATTTCAGTATATACCTTTCACCAAAATTGGTATAACTCCCACATCCCAAGGCGGCATTTATTGTGAAAGTATGCGTTGGAAAGATAATTTAATTATATACAGGAAAAATATATTTTTGGGCTGCTTCCTAATTTTGACTAGCCAAAAAATATGCTCAAAACCGCTGTTGCGGGAAATTAATGCAAAATGAATGCAAAACAATCAATTGTTTCCTCTATTGATTAGATCTAGAAAGTTAGCAGCCGTCGGCGGCCATTTATTTTTCCCTAAACCTAATGTATACCCCCTCCTTCTCCTATAAAAAGAGGGGCACTTCCTCCTCTTTGGGCATCTTGTATTTCTTTGTATTGGAATTATGAAACAACTAGTCTTGTAATCATCTTCTTATTATGCAATAAAATAGATTTTAGTTCAACCATAGTTCTTTCATACTTGTTCTTGTCTCTTCATTCCGCCTTAGTTTTAATCTTCTCTTCTCCGTTCTTTAATTCTGGAGCAAGGAACAAAGAACTAAGCCATTTCATTGTCTCTAGCATAAGGATTAATCTCCTGATTTTTAGGCTAGATTATGGCTTCAGTACTTTCTTCCTCCGTCTCCCCTTTCTCCATGAGTGAGTAGACTTCTATCGAGGAAAGGGGAATAACCCCTTAGCCATGGTTTTAACGACTTCTTCTTAAAAGACTAGATGGTAATCGATTTTAATTAACGGTTGATCTTCGGATCGCATGTTAATCCGGATGGAAATGACCATGGAAATTCGGATTTAGAACAATAAAATCGATTACATAGACGTTTTGATATGACCGTGGATTTTCATCTTTTAGGATGATAAACTAGGAAGCATGAGCAACAAGACCAATGGGCTCATATGGAGTTTATCTCTTGTGAGTTTTTAAATTCGCAAACCTTCATCGAATTGTCGTTTAAGAATTAGTTGTTATCGCCTAGGCTAAGGTGGTGAAAACCCCTACGAGCCTCGATTTCCATCTCTTGATTTAATCACCACATACTTTTGTTTTCTTTAATTCCTAGTCTTTTCATTCATATAGTTTTTCTTGTGTTAACAATAGTCTTAACTTTTCCTTGTTACTTTTTTGTTAAGTACATTTTCTTTCTTGCATTAGTGTAATCAATCAAACCCCCAACTTGACTTTTACTTCCTGTTCCAATCTAAAAGAAAAACTACCAAAAACAAATAACAAGTTCTTCAAACTTTGGGTTCTAAGAACAATCTCTAAAAAGTTGTCATGTGGGATCGACCCTTCTATACTACCCTTAAAACCGGAAGTAAAAAATGTTTAAACTTTAGGATTAACCATCTTAGTGATTGATATTGCAAAGCGACGATTATCAATTTGGCGCCGTTGCCGGGGACAACGGATTATTTTCTCAAACCCCAAAACAATTTGAAAAACTTTTTTTCCTTTTTTTCATGTCTTTCGAGTAACATTCCGGAAGTGTACTCCTCTTTCTGCCGAGTTTCCATTCCGGCAGTACATTTTTTCTGCACATGAATAACTACTTTAATTGTGCATGTGACACCCGAACGACGATTTCCAGCCGTTTGATACGGAAATAGAAATGACTTTTCATCGCCTAAACCGTCAAAATCTAGTGAGAATGAATGAAGACGAGGTCACCCGTAGGATCGACCAAGCTCTCGCAGCTCAAAGAGAGCTCATCCAAGCCGAACAAGCAGAAAGAGAAGCTGCTTTGCGAGCAGCCTTTAGGGCCGAACAAGAAACCATAGAAGCCGATAAGAGGGAAGCCGAAAGGCAAAAATAATTAAAAGACTTTTCTGTTCCCAAAATGGCCTATGCACAACATCCGGTTATACCCCCCAATATTATTGCTCCACAATTTGAAATTTGAACACAATGGATCACCATAATGCAAGCCAACCCCTTCTCAGGCAACAATGGGGAAAGTTGCCAAGATCATCTTCAAAGGTTCATTGACCTTTGCTCTTTGAACAAACTCCCGGGTGTCTCTGAAGATGCCATCCGCCTTAGGTTTTTTAAGTATTCCCTCTCTGGCCAAGCTAGTAGCTGATACAACACCATGGAGAGCGAAGAACATGTCACAACATGGGAAGTTCTACAAAGCAAGTTCCTTGTGAAATATTACCCCTCGTCTCTCACCTATGAACATAGGGGTCAAATAACTCATTTTTCTATGTCCCCAGGAGAGTCTTTAGGTGAAGCCTGGAAAAGGTTCAAAGACTTACTTAGGAAGTGCCCCCACCATGATATCTCTCAAGCCCAACTCATAGAGATTTTCTATCGTGGTGTTGATGATGATACCGAATTCTTTCTCGATTCCTCATCTGGAGGAAATTTCATGCATCAAAGTTTGACTAGCACATGGGAGGTAGTCAAACGGGCTTCCGAAACAAGGGCTAGAAGAGGGATTGGTGGAATCCTTAAGGTAGCCAAGGTAGAAGTTAATAATGATATCCAAAGCATAGCGGAAAGCCTAAAATTAATTGCTTTAAAACAAGATCGGTTAGAGTCATCCTTGGTCACCCTTAGGGAGTCACCCCAACAACTAAAAGCCATGGATTCCCTTTGTGGTATTTGCCAAGGATACGACCATACCACTCTCCACTGTCAATATCTCTACAACATGCCCATGCAACCTGAAGTAGGACAACAACCAGAAGACCTCAATTCGATTCATACAATACCAGTCCAAGGTTACTACAATCCCAACCAACCTAGAAACCACCCTGGTTTTCAATACGAGAACCCTTCAGGTGCTGAAAACTCTAACCATCTTCAACAAAGGCCTCCCTACCCTCAAAGTAACAATCGACCACCACCTGGATTCCCATATAACAATCAAAGAAATTTTGGAAATCACCAAAATAGACAACACTACCAACAATTCCAAAACCTAAACCTTCCACCCCAAAATCTAAACCAACCTCAACCTCCCCAGCCACCTCAAAATGCCCCCCTCCTCCTCCCCCAAGTCATCCTAGCCTGGAAAGCATAAAACAAATCCTGGTGGCCATACAAGCCCATTAAAAGGCAACTGACGCATAGTTGGCCCGTCTGTTTGCCCAACAAAAACATCCTACTGGGACCTTTACAGGGCAGCTTGAAAACAACCCCAAACATCCTGAACAACTCAAGGTTGTCTCTACTCATTCGGGAAAGGTGCACGCCCCTCCCCCTCTAGAAAAATCTTCAGACCCACCTCTAGAATTTGAGGATGAGGACATGGTAGTTGTCGAACCTGAAGCCACACCCAAACCACCCATCCCCGAAACCCCTCAAGTGGAAGATGAAGAACCAGTTTACCAACCCCGACCTCCCTATCAAGCCCACCTCAAACAAACAAGACTTGATGCCCACTTCATGAAATTTAGGGATGCTATGAAAACAATACATGTCGACATTCCCTTCCTTGATGCTTTGGCAGACATGCCTGCCTGGTCCAAGTACATGAAATCTCTCTTGACTGGGAAGTATGTTACTAAAGAATACGAGACTGTTAAACTTTCTAGGACCACATCAGACATTATCCTAAGTAAGATGCCTAAAAAACAAAAGGATCCAGGTTCTTTTGGAATAGGTTGCTACTTGGGTGACAATGCTTGTGGAAAAGGCCTAGAAGATTTAGGAGCCAGTATATCCATCATGCCATATAGTCTTTGCAAAAGACTAGGATTCAATGACATGTTACCCATAGCCATGACCATCCAACTAGCAGACTCATCCACAACTAAACCCATGGGAATCATAGAAGACATTCTGGTTATAGTTGGAAATGATGCATACGTCCCTTGTTATTTTGTGATCATGGATATCAAGGAAGATTTACGCTACCCTCTCATTTTCAGACGTCCCTTCTTAGCCACTGCTCGTGCCTTAATTGATGTTGAGGCTGGCACCATTTTGTTAAGGCTAGGGAAGCAAACCCTACAGTTTAGGGTGTTTGAAAGTATGAGGGGACCTAGTCTTGAGGAAGAAGTCTACCTCCTTGATTGCATTGATGAATTAACCCAACTAAGGCAAGAATGGGAATTAGTTGATGATCCCCTACGCACTACTCTCACCATCCCCACCGAATGTGATTTTGATAATGAACCATCAAATCAACTCAAGATTCATTTGGACAACTTTGAGGAAATCCCATGTGCTGAGATTGAAGACCTTAAAATGATCTCCACCATAGAAGAACGACCTGAACTGCCAAAGGCCCCGGAAATGAAGACTCTCCCCATAGGCCTGAAATATGTCTTTCTAGATGAACAATAATTATGCCCTGTCATTATCAATTCTGACCTTACCATTGAACAAGAAAACATGCTTATGAGAGAACTTAGGAAACGGAAAATAGCTTTAGGGTACAAAAGAAAGGATTTAGTTGGGATAGATCAATCCATTTGCATCCACAAAATCCCAATGATTGAAAATAGTAAACCTTCCCGAGACCCGCAAAGGAAACTCAACCCAAACATGAAGGAAGTTGTCTGTCTTGAAGTAATTAAACTTTTGACTGCAGGAATCATCTACCCCATCTCTGAATCCCTTGGGTCATCCCTGTCCAGGTCGTCCCCAAAAAGGGTGGGACTACAGTCATTAGGAATGAGAAGAATGAGATCATCCCCACCCGTACCGTCACAGGGTGGAGGATGTGCATTGACTATAGGAAACTCAACAAAGAAACTAGGAAAGACCACTTCCCTCTTCCCTTCCTTGATCAAGTTCTTGAACGTTTAGCTCATCAATAATACTTTTGCTATTTAGATGGCTACTCGAGTTTTTATCAGATTCCCATTCATCCTAAAGACCAAGAGAAGACCACTTTCATATGCCCTTTTGGTATATACGCTTTTAGACGAATGCCCTTTGGCCTGTGCAATGCACCAACCACTTTTCAAAGATGTATGTCTGCCATTTTTCAGGGTTAACTGAAACTATCATGGAAGTGTTCATGGACGATTTCTCTGTCTATGGAGATAGTTTTGATTCCTACATTCAAAACCTCTCCCTTGTCCTTGATAGATGCATTGAATCACACTTAGTCCTTAATTGGGAGAAGTGTCACTTCATGGTCAAGGAGGGTATTGTTCTAGGCCATAAGGTGAGCAACCAGGGCATGGAAGTAGACCAAGCCAAGATTGAGGTCATCACCAAGCTCCCCCCTCCTACCTCAGTCAAAGACATCTGAGCCTTCCTAGGACACACCAGTTTCTATCGAAGATTCATCCGTGATTTTTCCAAAATCACAAAACCTCTCACCAATCTTCTTTAAAAGGAGGCGCCTTTCCATTTCGATGCAGCATGCATGGAGAGCTTTCTGTGTTTGAAAAAGGCTCTCACCACCACTCCTATCGTCCGTGCTCCTGACTGGGCCTTACCCTTTGAAATCATGTGTGATGATAGTGATTTTGTTGTATGCACCATTTTAGGACAAAGAATTGACAATAAACACCATGTCATTTATTATGCATCCAAGACCTTAGATGAAGCTCAGCGAAATTACACAGTCACCGAAAAAGAAATGCTAGCCATTGTCTGTGCATTCGATAAATTTCGCTCATATCTAGTTGGTTCAAAGGTTGTTGTTTACACTGACCATGCATCTATTCGCTACCTCATGACCAAAAAAGATGCCAAGCCTAGACTCATAAGATGGATTTTGTTATTGCAGGAATTTGATCAAGAAATCCTAGACAAAAAGGGATCTGAAAATGTCGTGGCCGATCACCTTAGTAGACTTAGCTATAACCCCATTGATGAAAATCCAATAAATAAATCTTTACCCGATGACCAATTGCTCAAGGTAGACTCCCAATTTCCTTAGTTTCCTGATTTTGTAAACTATTTAGCTGCAGGTGTATTGCACCATGAGTATACGGGACACTCTAAAGCTAAATTTTTACATGATGTGAAAAATTATTATTGGGATGAACCTTATTTGTTTTGACTTTGCGCCGATGGTTTATATCGTCGTTGTGTATCCCACGAAGAAAGCATCGCAATTTTGGAACATTGTCACTCTGGCCCCTATGGTGGTCACATGAGTTCCCAAAAAACGGCTAGAAAAGTCCTACAATGCGGATTCTTTTGGCCCACCATCTTCAAAGACTCATATGATTATGTGCTTTCATGTGACCAATGTCAAAGGACGGGTAATATTTCCAAACGTGACCAAATGCCTCTTACCTCTTGGAAGGAATTAGAGATTTTTGATGTCTGGGGAGTCGACTATATGGGCCCATTTACTTCTTCTTATGGGTTTGCTTACATTTTAGTCGCCGTCGATTACGTGTCAAAGTGGGTTGAAGCCATACCCACTAAAACGTGTGACTCTAAACCTGTTAAGAAACTCTTTAAAGATGTCATTTTCCCTAGATTTGGAGTCCCTCGTACCGTCATTTCTGACGGGGGATCCCATTTTTTGGAGAAAAGTTTTGAGGCTCTCTTGAAAAAATATGGGATTTATCACAAAGTCACCACTCCTTACCATCCTCAGACAAGTGGGCAGGTAGAAGTATCCAACAGACAAATAAAATCAATTTTAGAAAAAACTGTTGGACGCACTAGGAAAGATTGGGCGTTAAAAATCAATGACGCTCTGTGGGCATATCATACTGCCTACAAAACACCCATTGGTACCACCCCTTTCAGACTGATCTACGGTAAGTCATGTCACTTACCAATAGAACTAGAGCACAAAGCAAGATGGGCCATCAAAACTTTGAATTTTGACCTTTCCATGGATGGAGAGAAACATTTTCTCCATATAAATAAGCTTGATAAACTTAGGATGAGTGCCTACAAAAACACAAGAATCTACAAAGACCGAACCAAAATGTGGCATGATGGTCATATTAAGTGCAAAGACATTAGAGAAGGGGATCAAGTTTTAGTTTTTAATTCAAGATTATGACTTTTCCCTAGAAAACTCAAGTCGAGATTGTATGGCCCCTACATTGTCAAGTGTGCTTATCCACATGGCACTTTTCTTCTCTGGGATAAAATTTTGGGTGAGTTTAAGGTTAATGGGCACCGACTTAAAAGATACATCACCACTGAAGACCTTGTCGCTTCAGATTCAAACAATTTTTTATCTTTGAAAGACTTGAACCTATTTGACCCCACAACTTCCCCAGAATCCCAATAGACTGATCCATCTCTTGTCAGGCCATCACGTAAAACTTGGCGCTTTTTGGGAGGCAACCCAAATAATTTTTGCATTTTTCCCTTCTTTTCTAATATCATCACCCTTGTTTTTTTGTTTTGTTTTGTGTTCTTCTCTCTTGGGGAGTTGTTGTCATCGTCCTTCATCCTCCACCACAGTGATTCTTTTCCCCCATCTTGGATTTTGATTTTGCTCGGGACGAGCAAAGTCTTAATTTCGGGGTGGGGATGGGTGGTACCTCCCCCCCCTTTTTCTTCCCATTTTAGTATCTTTTCTTTGTTTTACATTTTGCATGTAGTTTTTTTTCTTCTTTCTTTCTTTTCATAGTACAATTGGCCCATATCTAGTCGGCCTTGATATGATCATTTGTCAAAATACTCCCCTTAATGATGTGACTGCCTTGCAATTAAAATTTTGAAACTTTCATTACTAGAAATCCTCCTGTCACTTAGGACCTCAAATAATAATCACTCCTTGGAAAAGATGGCAAGCCATAGAGGACTGATAGGATTCAAGAGTGATGCTTTCTTATCATGTACAACTTGTATAAATTTTCTTAATTTTTCGCATGATTCGGTAATAGTTGAACCAATGCATGGTACTCTAAAAAAAAGATAGAAAAAAAAGTTGCACAAGAACAACATCTTCTACTCTTCTTCCACCACTTCCAAATCTTTCCATTCGTCAAAAAGAAAAAAAAAACCAATAATGCCCAAAAGGCTAAGTTTGGGGTGTCACCCCTTCCCCCTCTTCCGCTTCTTCCATACCCATGCAATTGGGTGTATCACCAAAAATCAAAGAAAAAAATACGGTCAATGTAACTGCATGTCCACTAAATAAAAAGGTCTCGAGTCGAATAGAGGAGAGACGGTCCTTCTTCCATACCTCCTTCACTCCAATTTTCTACCCAGGGGAAAACTACAAAAACTCCAACCATCCAAATTAGGCCCATTCTTGTGTAAAACTTTAAAAAAAAATTGGAGTACCAAATGCAAAGGTGAAATGAAAATCTGTTTTATTACAGGTCTTGAATAAATGCAAGTTTGTGAAGTAGGAAATATAAAAGTCACTTTTTGTGAATTCAGGAAGTCAGGATCGCTTGGCCATATTTTGGTGGAAGGAATCAAGTGATTGTTAGGAGAGTGAGGATGATAGGTCAAGAGTATGTTTGAAAGTATTTCTTGATTTTAATGTTGCTCGGGACGAGCAAAGTTTAAGTTTGGGGTATTTTGATGAATGCATATTCATCTCTCATTTTTGCTTCATTTGGAATAATTAATTAGGACTTTTTTGTTAATTTTAGATAATTCAAAAATAAATAGCACTTTCATCTTCTTGATATAATTTTCCTGAATTTTTATGATATTTTTCTTAATTTTCAAGAATTATCTAAGTAATTAAATCGAGAAAATAAAAGATGAAGATATGAGGCTTTTCAAATATTCCCGCAGGGCCTGAGATACTTGTCACCAAAATAGCCATATCGTTTGTTTTTAAAGGTAGAATTTTAAGATAAAGTATGGAATGAAAAGAGAATTTTATTGGCTACAAAAAAGATATATTTTGCGGCAATTTTGGTATTTATTTAGCTGCGCAATTAACCAGTGAAAGTAGCATTACGTTTTCCCGCAGAGTCTGATTTTAGTATATACCTTTCACTAAAATTGGTATAACTCCCACATACCAAGGCAGAATTTATTGTGCAAGTATGCGTTGGAAAGATATTTCAATTATTTACAGGAAAAATATATTTTCGGGCTGCTTCCTAATTTTTTACTAGCCCAAAAATATGCTCGAAACCTCTGTTTCGGGAAATTAATGCAAAAGGAAAGCAAAACAATCAATTGTTTCCTCTATTGATTAGATCTAGAAAGTTAGCAGCCGCCGGTGGCCATTTATTTTGCCCTAAACCTAATGTATACCCCCTCCTTCTCCTATAAAAGGAGGGGCACTTCCTCCTCTTTGGGCATCTTGGATTTCTTTGTATTGGAATTATGAAGCAACTGGTCTTGTAATCATCTTCTTATTATGCAATAAAGTAGATTTTAGTTCAATCATAGTTCTTTCATACTTGTTCTTGTCTCTTCATTCCGCCTTAGTTTTAATCTTCTCTTCTCCGTTCTTTAATTCTGGAGCAAGGAACAAGGAACTAAGCCATTTCATTGTCTCTAGTATAAGGATTAATCTCCTGATTATTGGGCTAGACTATGGCTTCAGTACTTTCTTCCTCCGTCTCCCCTTTCTCCATGAGTGAGTAGACTTCTATCAAGGCAAGGGGAATAACCCCTTAGCCATGGTTTTAACGACTTATTCTTAAACGACTAGATGCTAATCGATTTTAATTAACGGTTGATCTTCAGATCGCATGTTAATCTGGATGAAAATGACCATGGAAATCCGGATTTAGAACAATAAAATCGATTACATATACGTTTTGATATGACCGTGGATTTTCATCTTTTAGGATGATAAACTAGGAAGCATGAGAACCAAGACCAATGGGCTCATGTGGAGTTTATCTCTTGTGAGTTTTTAAATTTGCAAACCTTCAATTAATCATCGTTTAAGAATTAGTTGTTATCGCCTAGGCTAAGGTGGTGAAAACCCCTACGAGCCTCGATTTCCATCTCTTGATTTATTCACCACATACTTTTGTTTTCTTTAATTCCTAGTCTTTTCATTCATATAGTTTTTCTTGTGTTAACAATAGTCTTAACTTTTCCTTGTGCCTTTTTTGTTAAGTACATTTTCTTTCTTGCATTAGTGTAATCAATCAAACCCCCAACTTGACTTTTACTTTTTGTTCCAATCTAAAAAAAAATACCAAAAACAAATAACAAGTTCTTCAAACTTTGGGTTCTAAGAACAATCTCTAAAAAGTTATCCTGTAGGATCGACCCTTCTATACTACCCTTAAAACCGGAAGTAAAAAAGGTTTAAAGTCTAGGATTAACCATCTTAGTGATTGATATTACAAAGCGACGATTATCAGCGCAACATTCAAGTAGATCTCATACCACTTGACATGCATGTATTCGATGTGATCCTTAGAATGGATACTTTGGAGAAGTATCATGAAGTCTTGGACTATAGTTCAAATGTGGCAATATTTGTTGATGGTGGTGTGATGTGTATCTTCCAAGGAGATAGAAGATTCTACCGACATTTTTGGTGTCAGTGATGGTGGCAGAGAAGATGATTGGGCAAGGTTGTGGTGCATTCTTAATGTATGTGGTGTATACCTAGGCAAGGAGTTTGAGTATCCAGGAGTTAACTGTGAGTTTGAGGACATGTTTCCTGATGAGTTTCTAGGTGTTCCTCTAGTTTGAGAGATTGATTTTGAGATTAATCTAGTTCTAGGCATACAGCCGATATCACAAACACTGTATAGGATGGCACCATCTAATATGGCAAAGTTAAAGAAATAGTTGCAAGAGCTACTTGAGAAAAGTTTTATCAGACTGAGCATGTCTCTATGGGGTGCTTGCGTGTTATTTGTGAAGAAGAAGGATGGATCCATGAGGCTATGCATATATTATAGATAGTTGAATAAAGTGACAATCAATAATAAGTATCCTTTGCTACAGATTGATGATTTGTTTGACCAATTATGAGGTGTTGCAATCTTCTCCAAGATAGACCTGAGATCAGGGTATCACCAGTTGCGGATCAAGGCAGATGACATACCAAAGTCAGTTTTTAGGACATGGTACGATTGCTACAAGTTTGTGGTTGTGTCTTTTAGGCTAACCAATGCATCAACAATGCTCATGGACTTGATGAACATGGTGTTTTTCTATATCTTAACCAGATTGAGGTGGTGTTTATAGATGATATCTTGATATACTCCAGAGACAACCAACAACATGAACAACATCTATGTCAAGCATTGACCTTGTTGAGACAATATCAGTTGTACACTACATTCAAGAAGTGTGAGTTTTGGTTGAAGGAGGTGTACTTCCTAGGACATGTGTCTGAGGGTGTTTGTGTGGACCTCAAAAATGTTGAATCTGTGATAGAGTGGGAGCAGCCAAAAACAGCAACAGAAGTTTGCAATTTTCTGGGTTTTGCAGGCTATTACAGAAGGTTCATTAAGAACTTCAATGCAGTGGCATTACCCCTAACGAAGCTGACTAGGAAAGATGTGTTATTTGTCTGTGATGACATGTGTCAATGTGCTTTCCAGTTGTTAAAGGAGAAGCTAACTATTGTGCTAGTGTTGGTTCTTCCAAAGCAAGGTAAAGGATATATCATCTTCTATTATGCATGAAGGATTGGGTTGGGTTGTGTGCTCATGTAGGATAAGAATGTAGTCTCTTTTGTACCGCAACAGCTGAAGAAGAATGAGGAGAACTATCTCACCCATGATCTGGAGCTAGCTGTAGTGGTTCATACCTTGAAGATCTGGAGACACTACCTTTCCAGTGAGAAGTATTAGATCTTCACTGATAATAAGAACCTCAAGTACATCTTTTCACAATAAGAGTTGAACATGCAACAAATATGTTGGATGGAGTTAATCAATGACTGTGATTGCACTATAGTTTACCATCTAGGGAAGGCAAATATCATGGCAGAAACCTTCAATAGGAAGTCTTCATTATCGTCATTTGTTGATAAGGCACAATTGTGCTCCTTGGTGTGCCATAAGAGAGACATATTGGTCTCCTTGCATCATATGAAAGTGAAGTTGGAAGAGTCCCTGTTTGTAGGATTGCTGGCACAGTTACAAGTGAATCCTATGTTGTGGCAATAAATTAGAGATGTGCAATAGACTGATACAATGATACAATATATACGAGTAGAGTTTGACAATGAGAAGTGTGATTCCATGATTCAGAGGATGGGACAGTGTGTTAACCCAATATAGTTGTAGTTCCCGATGTTGATAATCTAAGGAAGATGGTTTTGGAAGAGGCTCATTCTTTTATGTATTCTATACACCCAGATAGAACCAAGATGTACCATAACCTTAAATATCTGTATCAGTGTCTTGGTTTGAAATGTGATGTAGCTAAGTTCATGGGCAAGTGTACAGTATGCCAACATGTTAAAGCATAACATCATAAGCCTGAAGGGGCATTCAACCATTTCCTATACCACAGTAGAAATGGGATCATGCTACGATGGACTTTGTATTTGGTCTCCCAAGGATGACCAAAGGTCATGATTCCATTTGGGTGATAGTTGATTAGTTGATAAGACAACACAATTTTTGGTAGTAAAGATGACATATACGACAGAGAAGCTTTCTCAAATATATGTTGATGAGATAGTGAGTTTGCATGGCATCCCAGCTATCATCGTGTTAGATCGAGGTCCTCAGTTCACCAGTCGCTTTTGGAAGTGTTTGCACACAGCTACATGTACACAGTTGAGGTTCAACACTACGTTTCATCCACAGACAGATTGACAGTCTGAGAGGACAATGTAGACTTTAGAGGACTTACTGAGAACTTGTTTCTTATAGTTTTTAGGAAGTTGGGTTGTGCAACTTAGTCTGATAGAGTTTGCCTAAAATAATAATTATCAAAGGAGCGTTTATATGGAACCTTATGAGGTGTTGTATGGGAGACATTTTAGGTCTTCGTTGTGTTGGTATGAGACTAGTGAATACCAAATTTTAGGTCATGAGGTTATACAATAGACAACTGAGAAAACAAAGATGATACGACAACAATTGAAGGCAACCCAGGATAAGAAGAGTCATATGCTGATATTCGTTACAGCCACTTGGAATTCCAAGTGGGGGATAGAATGTATCTCAAGGTCTCTCATTGGAAAGGTGTTTTGAGGTTGGGGAGGAAGGGTAAGTTGGTTCATAGGTATCTGCAACCTTACCCTCTAGTGGGCACATGTTGGGAAGGTGACATATAAGTTGGACTTGCCACTTGAGTTGCACAAATTGCATCTAGTGTTCCATGTGTCCATGTTGAGGAAGTGCCATCCTGACATGGAGTTAGTTTTGCAGCCTATGAAGGTTGAGGTTGATGGAAATGTGTCTTACATAGAAGGTCATGTGTTGATCCTGGACATGAGGATCAAGAAGTTTAAGAATAAGGATATCATTTTGGTTAAGGTTCTGCAACATCATTGTGGCATAGAGGAACCCACGTGTGAGCTTAAGGAAGAGCTGTGTAGGAAGTACCCGTCTCTTTTCACGCATGATTTCGGGGACAAAATCCTTGTTAGGGGTTTATGGTTGTAAGACCATTGATCTAGCTTAATGCTTGAGTATGATTTCTTTGATTAATAATATGCTTAAACCTTAATCTAATCCTTTGAGATTCTTTATTAAAATGTGACAAGCTTATGTTTCTAGTTTGGTCTTGTTATGATGATGTTTGAGCTATGTATGCTTGTTTTGGACTAAGTCACAATTTACCCATGTTGAGGGGTTATCTTGGATTTTTTCAAATTTCAAGTGTTCCATTAGTGCTTTAGCATCATGAGAGAGAGAATGATTATATGGGGCACCTTGTTGGACCTTGGTTGATGAGGTAGCATCATGTGGTGATATTAGGGTTTTCTAAGATTTTGCTTGGTGTCGACCATGTTGAGCTTGGTTGGGTGTTGAAACCTATGTTTTGACCTTGATGGTGTGTCTTGAGTGTGTCTCGACCAAAATACCTTCTTTGGATGCGTTTTGTTTCGACCATAGAGGTCTTGGTGTGGTTTTGCCAAGATGGTTGACCTTCGTGTGATGTGTTTTGACCAGGTTTGTTTGGTGACCTTTTGTTGTGGCTGAGTCAAGATGTCTTGATGTTTGTTTTGACCTCTAGGGTGGTGGTGATCCATGTGGTAGAAACCCCACCTAGGTTTTATCACCATAATTTTCATGCATGTGTTTAGTGGCTGGTTGTCTGTTTTCTTGGTGGACAAGTGTCCCTTTGGTTCTCTCTTATGTTAACACCTCACACCTACCTTACTCCCCTCCTCCTTTGAGTATATAACCCCTTTCTCCTTCATGAAAGTGATCTTACATCCATTGTTATCCCCTCTCTTGTGTCTGTCCTTGGAGCTTTGACGAGTAAGAAGGACTAATCTTGGGTTCTTTGGAGGTTGATCAACCTTGCATGTGGTGCTTTGGAGCTAGATCACCTTCCTTGTGGTGATTCTTAGTGGTTTCTCTTCTTGGTAAGTGGTTCTACCATCTTGATCACATTTTCCCTTTGGAACCCTACCTTCTTTCTTCTCCTTCTCAGTAATTAGACCATGTTTTTGACATTGTGGCTACCTTGAAGTTCTTCTCCTCACAAAGGTCAAAGATTATGCTTTGATATAGTAGTACCCAAGTGAGAAGGAGCTCTCTTGTTTCTTCTTTCTTCTTGGTCCGGCCTATGGTTTTTCACCCTCTTCCTTGAGCATTCTTTTGACCATGGTGTTCTTCTCTGTGGCTGAAGTGTTGACCTTAGTTGGATCATCTTATTCTCTCTTGGAGCCTTTGATCTTAGTGCTTGGTTCTCTCCATAAGGTGGTTTATATAAATCTCTACCTTATTCTATTACTTTCACCATAATATTATATTCATGCTACTATTTTGATCTCTAAACTTGATGCTAATGTTCTATATGAGGTTATCATGATCTAAGGTTTAAGACTTTATAGTATTCTCTTGTAGATTGCTCTTTTTCTTAAACCCTAAGTTTCTAGTACCTAATTTGTTATGTGATGATTGAGGTGATTTTGACACATGCATCATGATTCTTTGTTTCAAAACCATGGTTTAGACCGACTTTTGTGTTTTCTTGAGCTTTTGAGTTGGTTTCCTTGAGTTTGAAGCTTGGTCTTCTTCCACCTAGTTGGCTTATTGAAGGTTCATGCTGGAGTTTGGATTTCAAGGTCTTGAGGTTCATCTTAGTTTAAAGTTGTTCCATCTTGATGATGATGATTTTCCTTGATGTCAGTATTCTATTTTGGCCGTGGTATTCTTCTATTTTGCTTTTAGTTTATCTTTGTTTTGAAGATGGTTATTTGCCTTTTTGGTAGCATGACCTTGGTGGTCACTAGCCCCTTTGATTTTATCTTGGTCAACACACTGTGATTACGGGTTGATGGTCGAGATGTTTTTCTTTGTTTCGGTTGATACACATGACCTTGTGTCACGATCACAACCCTAATCCTGATGGGTGAGGGTCGTACACTAAAGGGTCGAGACATATGATTTGGTGTCACAGTTGAAACCCTAACCCTAGGGTGGCCGAGACACATGTTTTGTGCATGGTTGAAACACATTCATTGTGATGGTTGAGACACTTGGTTGATGGTCGAGACATATGTTTTGAGAGTGGTCATGACATATGTTTGATGGATGGTCGATAAACTCATATGATTACATGGTCATAACATATCTGGGACATGGTAAAGTTGTTAAATATGTGCATATAAATGTTGGTTAATACCTATTATTGTTTAGATAGTTGATTAACCAATATAATGATGATGTTTTAATCCTAATATGCTCTAAGAAAGTGGGAGGTGATGAGACTAGGGTTTGATGATTGAATAATTCTATGAAACCCTAATTGACTATGTGTTTGAAAACCAAACCCTAATCCTAACCTTGCACGATGAATGAATGTCATAGCTAGTGCATGCTATGGTAATGATCATATGACATAGAGTGATGGCTATAAGCCTTGATGAGATATGATGAGATCATATTGATGTTATGGGTCCTATGACCTGGTGAAGGCTTAATTCCTTTTGTGAGGTGATATCCTCTAGTGATGTGATTGAGGGATTGATATCTCACAATGATGAGATAATGGTGGTAGGCTTGTATGGCTGTGTGGATTTGGTGATTTCCTTGTGAAAGACAGTGTTACAAGTATCATGTGATGATGATGTGACAAGTTCACACCTTATATGTTTTATATCTCCTGGAGTGGTTCTATTCCCTTAGTCTTGTAGAGTTTGTTTTAGGTTTGTAAGTTGTAACTTGGTTGATGCTAGAAGACACACAATTGGCCTAACCAATCAAGTGAAACCCTAATCGTGTAGGTGCCTTGTGCTATAGATCCATTCTAGTATCAAATTTATTACTGGATGGTGAAATGAGTCATTCCTACGGGAAACTCGGAGTGCATATTTTCGAGTATGCGGGGGAGCATGTGCAGTATCTCCATGCGTCCACAATTACAGGTTGTGTGAGACGACCATGCATGAGTTGTTCTCCTTGTGATACGTGATAGGAAACAATTTAACTGCATGTGATGCCTCTTTTATTTTTAGAACGACCATGCGTGAGCTTGTTCTTCTAGTGATGTAACCTATTCCAAGGGGAGATAGGTGTTTTTATATTGATGGCCATGCGTGATACAATCCTTTTGCTTGACTAAATGTCATTGTTTACAGTTGACTGTTACATCTCTATAGTGTTTCTCTTATACTAACCCAAAGGTGTTGGAGAGGTCGTGGATTCTGATTCTTCCATTGACCTTGTATGGCACCGATTTTGACTTTGCAGTGGTCGGTCGGATTTGAGTGGTACAACTCAAATCCTTAGGAAAAAAAAAGATGAAATACATCCATGTAGTATTTTTTCTTAGGTTCAAAATACGAATAACATTGGATGACCCCTTTTCCTTATCTTTATATTGATTTCTAGAATAATAATGCGGTAAGAGAAATCAACTGTTGTACATGTTCTTCATATTCCTTCTAAAAGTTTTGAATTGTTCTACTACTCAGCGGTAACTGCCTAGTTTGTTTAATTTGTTTGATCTATTGGATACATATTGTTTAGCTGAATTTGCTCAACTTGTTAAGTATGTTATCTACTTGTGCTTTTTCTAAAAGGAATTGGTAGAGTTATATCTCTCGTTGGGACATTTGGTCTCACCCTGTTGATTTCCACATCTTTTAGGTGGTCGAGAACGTAGAGTTAGAGATCTTGCTGTTGAGGTTGATAGGCAGAGGAGTAATAGCTAAGCAAAGGTTGGATAACTACTTCTATTTTTTAGTAGAGTCCAACGTGTTGTCCCTGTACTCTCAGGTCCTTGGGGGAGTTTTATAGATGTTATATATTGAGATGATGTTTTGTCTTCATGCCTTTGTTGTACAGATATGGCATGAATGTATTTAAATAGGTTATCATTTGTATAAGTTGTGGTCAGTGAGCCAGTGAACGATTCTATGTAATAATCTTTTGGCAGGTGTTATATATATATATATATATATATATATATATATATATATATATATATATAGGTGGCTTTTGTGGACTCAGATGTGTATATATATATATATATATATATATATATATATATATATATATATATATATACAGGTGGCTTTTGTGGACTCATATGTGATATGTTTTCAGCTTTTGTACTTATGCTATAATGGTATTAATTTACTCTATTTTCTGGTAACCTAGTTGATTAGTGTTAATTTTGTGTTTTGTTTTGAGTAATCTTGCTTTGTGTGGCATGGGGTGTCACATTCAGCTACACTTGAGGTCTTGGTCCAACTTGATTAATTTCTCCTTGACCTACACCTAGGTTTATAGTGTACCCCAGCATGAGGAGAAAAAGTAGATGAATTAGCAAAATGTTGGTATGTGCATCCTAAATTGGTTGTTGAGCAATATTATGAGATAAAGTATGACAAATATAGTAAGGCTTCTCATATGAAAAGAAAGGACTACCCAAGTGGGTCTCAAAAGAAAAAGAGTTCAATAAAATGATAAATAAGATCAAGACATCCATGTGTTTTACATGTGACAATACTAGAAAATTATAAACATGTTGATAGGAAATAACACATCTACCATAAACATGGGGTGATTAGGAACATATAAACATCTTCTCTGAGCAGGACAAGATACACATCTTCTCTAATAATATCACTTGCATGAATTATCATGTCTCCATTATCAAGAGTGGAATTTACACATTCATATTAAATAACACATGTCACATTATACTAGCAGTCACTACATGATGCATAATAAAAGGGGAAGCAAGTCCAAATCAAAATATGAGGGATGAGAACATCCTACAATTATAATATGGGGTTATAGGACTCATAAACAAGTATATAATTATTTTCACAATAAAATGCTTCACAGTATCATAAAAACCCACAACTTGCAAATTAGGATTCCACATTGATTAAAATGAATAAAATATAAGTAAGAGTCCAACATAGATCAAGAGTTCAAACTCATTAAGATAAGACCCAAATAGGACTTCAAGTAAAGAAAGATAGATTTCAATAATATGATACATCAAAGAGGCCCAGGAGAGTAATAAAGGAAGTAATTGATGAATATGACTCATGGAAGATGCAAGATACCTCAAGATGTCTGCATATGTGTAAATTCAAAACAATACTTCCATCTTAGTCCACAAGAACCCTATGATGTGATATGAAAACATGGTATATGAAAAGCATTGAGGGCTTCCACCAAAATTGGTGGTGATTATTTGGTGCGATGAGAGGGTTTGAAACCCGCTGTTGTGAATAGTTGATGGACAAAGATCATCAGGTATCGATGGGAGTATTAGAGACAAACAAGATGATTAAAAAATTCCTTGGATGGGTATTATGTAGGTTAACATGGACGGGTTTCTCTCGGGAGAGGTATGCCAGTGGTGGGCAGTCACTATCAATGATCTAGAGAGTGCATATCTTGGGGCATATATATTACTACCATCAACTAGTCAAATGGGATGTTTTAAATGCAATAAGAAATGGGAGAAAATTAAATACATAAAACTATGAATATCATTGGAGGAATGTGGGACAAAGTATGGAAAAGTTAATAAAGGAAAAATAGGAAGGGAGAGTGAGAAAAATGATCGGAATAAAAGAGACTGCCACATGCAAAAGGAAAAGGAAAATAAGATATGATAGGAAGAAAATTAGAAACCATATCAAAAGGAATGAATTACATTAATTCCAATTGTATATTCTCTTTCCAAATTTATTTAAGGGTCCAAAAAAGTTCAAATAAAGTAAATTTTGACACATAGGTTAATTAAGACATGTAGAATTCCAAATTTACATTAGTTTACATGTCTGGGATGTTCAATATGTCATTTACTTTATTTGAATCGTTTTAGCATTATCTTTTTAATTTATTTTATCATTTGTTTATGGATATAAGTATTATCCAACAAAAATAGAATTTGCAATTGAACGAATTCATACATAGAAATAAATTTGACATTACTTGCTCATATAAAATTGTATAGTGGATTATTTCATATAGATGAATGTTTTACTTACTATATTGGGTATTTATGGTCCTTTAAAAATTGTCCACTCATGAGAGAAGTAAAGAGTATCTTATATTTACTTATATTCTTCAATCTCTTTTCATTATCCTCAACTATGTTAATTTCTAATTTCCTTCAGATAACATTAACTTAGTTTCCCAATACATGTTAATTGTTTCCATAATATTAACAACATCCTCTAAAGATAATTAAAGAGGGGAAATCATATTCTCTTACTCCTTTCTACTACTGATATATACATCTAATTATATAGTACATATGATTGTGATGATATTATGTACATATGTATTTATTAATGTGGTTCTAAAATAAAATATTGGATTTTATATATTTCATGATAATATTTTTATCGATTTAACATGCATGTAGGACATTGTTTCCCTTTATGTTACATCACAATTTTATTTATTACAACATCACACATACATATAATACATACATGTTGGTTTACATTATTCATTTAATATATCACATGTTTTCTTATAATAGGAAATTCAATTTTTTTGGCCTTATCTTTCATTTTGTTTTCTTAAGGAATTTCAGGCATTTAGGAACATTTAAAAAAAAAGAAACTTAGCCTACAAACAAAACCTAAACATGAAGAATAAGATTTTACAATTACATTCCCTTTTGGGTTTGTTTTACATATATAATATTTTGGGCTTTAATATACATTCTCTCTCCTAAACTACACTATGATAGGCAACATTGTCGAAAAAGATGAAAATTCACACATAGGATAATTTTGGTATGTCAATTTTGAATTTGGATTTATTTCTACTATTGAAGATATTTAGTAATTTACTTAACAAATTTGGCTCCTAATATTATTTTCTTATCGAAATAGAATGAAAATAGTTATCATTATGCAGATAATGTGAAACTTGGCACCCAAGGCAATTGGGACTCAATAAGCACAATTTTACCATTATATTTTACTTTTGAGATTTTCTTTTATGAATTAGCATCACTAAATTTTTTTGGCTTGTTGCCATTACATTTATCAAATAATAATATCTTTCTTATCTACATTTACTCATTCAAGTTCTATTATCATCAATTGGTTTACAAAAGAGTTATATATTATTACTATGAACGAAAAAATCCACATTTTTGTTATTTAACATATTTAATTCATTAATACCATATTTATTTAAATTATAGAACATTATTAATATCTATGGTCATGTAATTATTGATTGTTACTCCAAATCACATTATTAATTTTTATTTAGCCATTAAGTTAGTAAAAAAAATGTATTTAACAATTTTAGGATTTTATTTACATGTTGGTACATAATCAAGTTATTATGAAAACAACTTTTAATTTTTATCCTTGTTTGGTCAATTGTAAGGAAACCAATCTTACAATCTTTCAAGTAATGGAATAGGGTACGATTCTAAGTTTTGGTTCATTACATAGTTGGATGGTGTAAATAAACATCAAATGACATGTGATGAATCTAGTGACTTTAGGTCTAAGAATCACAATCAACACTACACTAAGAGAGATGATTCCAACTACCATTCCATGGTCTCCATGTATCACTCTCAGTGTGTGCATGTTCGATATACTATTCTCTAACATGTACCTATGTGTTTGGTTATATATCACATATCATGACTGATGAGATTCTGTCATTAACTATGACACACTCTATTCTTATGTATTATTTTTCTCTATTTTGCTTCCACATTAATATCCAACTAGGCACATAACAAGAATGTATATACTCCTGACATGCACATGATCTCATTGTTCAAGTGCTCAACTTGAAGAGATATGTTATCGAGTAACATCATTCTTTAGACATCTACTATGATTGTGTCATATCTCATGATTGAAACAAATATAATAGATGGAATTATCTTTATCATTATCATTTCAGGTATCTAATTCCTCATTACAATCATGTTATGATTGGCTCTCTGGGCATACGTACCAACAGAAGCCACATGATTGTAATAGATAACATTAATGTAGAAATTAGGGGCAAACCCAAAATACCAGTGCTACTCAATACACCACTACAAATCACAATGGCCTTGATGTATCTTTATTTAGGGCTAAGAACATCAATATTGCATCATGATTATACTGAATAATTTAATAGTACAACTAGAATCACATGTCTAAACTTATCAAATTCAAAAACATTCATCAACAAATAGGTAAATACATACTAACGGTCATTTTAAGCTTGATTATTAAAAAAGTAGGGTTCAAAGGTGATTTTCCACTCACTTGTATGTGTTCTAGGTTATAGATCACAAGCTTGAACTAGGTGAACTCGGATACTGGTATATTGAGCTTGAATTCAAGCTCAAAGCTCCAAGAAATAGCTCCGTCAGTCCGTAGTAGGCCTAAATGAAGCCTTTTGGAGGTAGAAGATGAGAAGGAAGGTTAAGTAAAACCTTTGGTACATGAATCATACGACATAGAGCAAGGTAAAATGCATAGAAGAAGATATCTACAACTAAAACCTACTTACTAGGTTGGATCTAAGATAAAACCATTGGTTTCTCTTATTCTCCATGTTTTCCCCCAAAGTCACCCTATAAATCACCCATAGGTTCAACTTTTCAAAGGTTTAAAACCTTGGATCTGTATAAGATTGAAAAATGAATCCAACAAAAAAAATTTCATTAGATTCCTATATATATAGCCAAAACTATAGCTAGTTTTGTAAGTGGTTGTGCAAGGCGGTGGGGCAGCTCAAAACCTTTGGTTTGTGAGTCTGCCAAGCCATTGGTTTGTTAGTTTTCTGAGACTTTGATTGTTGGACCTTCAATTCATGAGTTTGTCGAGCCATTAGTTTGTGAATGTGCCAAATCTTTGGCTGTTGAGCCTTCAATTTGTGATGTGTTAAGTCTACAGTTGTTGATCCTTCGATTTGTGACTCTTCCAAGCCATTGGTTTGGGAGTTTTCTGAGCCTTCGGTTGTTGAACTTTCAGTACATGAGTCTATCAAGCCATTGACTTGCGAGCCTGCCAAGTCTTAAGTTGTTGAACTTTTGGTTTGTAAGTTTGCCCAGCCAATGATTTGTGATTATATTGAGTCTTTGATTGATGAATCTTTGGTTTGTGATTTTTTTGAGCCTTTGGTTGTTGAATCAAAGGTATTTTTGTATGAAAAATAAAAATGCCATAAATATTTTATTTTAACTCTGATTTGGTTCATTCCTTTTACATTGAATTCATAATCAAATTCTCTATAAATATAAAGAAAGAGTTTTCTCATGATAATATTTTTTATGAATTAATTCTTAAAACATTCCTAAATCTCTTTCTACCAACATGTGTATGTTATTAATATTTCAATTAAAGTCCAGACCTAGATGTATTCACAACACATATTTTCTTTAACTTATCAAAAAATGAGTTTAAGATGAGATAAAAAATCAAACAATTAATAATGCAAAGTATTTAATAAATATGTAATTAACACCATAATTATATTTAATTCTAAATTATTCTTAAAATAAGTTATGGATTGTAAGACTAGGGGTCATAGCAAACGGTAAGGACAAATGTGTGTGTCTGATCCATAGATATGATAGTACAATACTAAGGATAAAAATGAAGTACTAGGTTTTTTCATTTTTGGGTATGATTCTCTACTTTCTTATCTTTATTCTTGAGTATTGGAGCTACTCAAACTTAGTGATAATTAAATCTAGGTGGTGTTAGATGTAATATTAGTTACATAGAGATAGTTGGCCATTGCTATAATGTGGTTTTCTCTCTTATCATCTTGGGATGAGTTTTCCGTATTAAATATTTCTTCTTTAGTTTTGTACAACCCGTCATTTCCCACCTTTATTTCTAGCAAGTAGTATAAAAGCAAGGTTCGGATATTGTAGTGGAAGTGGTGAAGGATTCTTGAAATGGGAAGGTGTAGATTGACAAGAAGTGATCACAGGGATAGACACATATCTTGTTGGAAAATATGAAAATAGATAAACACCAAAAAAAATTATCTGCCATATTCCCCTATAACAGACAATCCTAACAATAACTATGTAATGAGAAAGATGGTTTGCAAGGACATACCTAGTCCTGGATAAAGTCTAGTGATTATATCCTCACAGCTGTATGCACCTTTCTTCAAGTCGCACCCAGACAACGTCAACAACAACTCCTGGTTGATCACTATAGACAACGGTTGACCTTATCCTCCTAAGCAGCAAGAAATGCCTCCTTGCCTCTATAGTAGTCCACACAGAGCACTGGGAACTCATGTAATTCTAGAAGAACAGACAAGAAGGAGTTGTCCCTTCTTGCTGGTATACTAGAACCGACTTTCTCTCCCATAAATGTTGTCCCTTGATATCCTCAGACACAGATACAATTTGATGCTCAGTGATATCCTTCCTTTCTTGGGTAGGACTTTCTCACATTCTCTTAGTTACCATAGCCAAAGAATACAACAATAGTCAGAGATAATTAATGTGTCTATGAAGCCCCCAATACCCCTTTATTTATAGGAGGGTTAGGGTCATGGTTTCTTGTCTCAGCGGGAGTGAAAGGGCTGGAATTTCACAAATTTTTGCATCATGTGAGTGATGAAATGGTCAATTCACAGGTGAACCAACCGTTTTACATGATAACCAATCGGTTCAACCCTTGAGCCAGTCATTTCATCATGTTTCCCAATCACAACTGTATTGGCAATTAATATTCAACTAATGCTCAACATGGCGTCGTCACTAATTCTTGTTGCAATCAAAATGATAAATCCAAACGGTTGGTTCACTACTTAAATCGGACGGTTCATGGATCTGAGCCGATCGATCCACTTTCTGAACTAGTTAGTTTATGGTCTAAATTGCCAAAGTTGGTTCATTTGACCTGACACTCGAAACGATTGACTCAATGTTTTAACCAATCTATTCACAGTCTAGTCAGTCAATATTCAACCAATGTTATTTAAATTGAATACCTAACTCCTTAGTAATCAAATTTCAACCATATTCATGAATGAATTCCTTTATGGTAACCCTTATTGAAAGTCACAATAGATGATGTTGAAGCACATCAAATGATATGTGCTGAGTGTAGTGATTTTAGGTTTAAGAGCCACAATCATCACCCTCACTATGAAAGATGATTTTAACTACCAATTATGGTTTCCATGTATCACTCTGAAGGTGTGTCTGTCTAGTACACTATTCTTCTACAATTATCACTATGTTTGGTTTGATATCACATATCATGATTGATGGGACTCTGTCATCAACCAACACACACTAGTCTTATGTGTTATTGTTGTCTAACAACCTTTCATAACAACATCCGACTAGGGACATAATAGAATGTACATACTCTTAACATCTTTATGATCTCACTATTCATATCATCCATCCAAAGACATAGATCATTGAGTAATTGTATTCTTTAGACATTCATTATGTTTCATCATTATCTCATAACTGAATAAAACAAAATAAATTGGACGATTGCCTTTATTATCAATCAAATCCTTTACAATATATGCCATAACAATAATCATATGATTGGCGATCTGAGCATTCACACCAACATATATGAGATGTAGGATCCTCATGAATATGTCAAGAAGAACAAATAAATACATTTTTCCAACCACTAAGAGGTGCATCTTGCCAACTTATAATAAAAAGTTCACCTTAAATCCTTCTTCAAGACAATGCACACATGAAGAGGGAGGACAATGCCATGAATGTTTGGATGTTACATCTAGAGTGGAGGGTTGAGCTCGTGATTCATAGTTACAACGATAGGGGGGGCATAAATAGATCTTTTTTTAGCTTTGATATATAAATCATGGTGAGAGAAGCAACATTGTTAGAGTTCTTCTTCTTAGTTGTCTAGGAACAAAGCAGAGTTAGGGTGTAACTTCAAGGACATTGATAAATTGATGTGATGCATACATATTTCAAGAAAATGTCTATTGGGGATGTTGTACTGATACGGTCCCAGATGTGATGAAAACTTATTGCAGAAGCATTATCGACAAGCATATAAGCCCAAAGAAGAAACACCAAATTTAACGTGGAAAAATCTCCGCAAGACAAGGAGAGAAAAACCACGGGGCAAAACCGGCCAACAAGCACTATGTAATTAAAATTACAACTCATACTTCCTAGATTTAATTACCCCTAAATCTAGGTAGCCCTCCCCACATGAGAACAAAGATGAGGAAGAAGAGAATCATACCCAATGTGTACAAAACCTCCCTCTTTACTTGATCTCCTCATGAGGCCATTGTCTTTGTTGGGGATTGATTGATGTCGTTGTGACCACTGACTAGGCCGGACCGTTGCCGCTATGGAAACACTATGTCTATAACCACCAACCATTACTTTGCTTCAAGGAAAAGTCATTGGCCCTCTTTTATCAACCAGGAGAGATACTATGTTAGTGCATCCAATGTGTCACCGATTGTCTGCCTCTACTTTACTTCAAGGGAAAGTTGCTGACCCTCTCTTATTCAACTAAGAGAGACCCTCCATTTGTTCTTATTCTCTGGCACCCTCTACCATAGAAGGCACCAACAAGCAAATGGAGGGATCAAACCTCAACTGGTGGGATGATCTCAATGGCCTCCTCATGGCCTTTATTTATAGGCCTTCATGTCATGTGATTGCAACTTGGAATCCTACTGCAATTCTTAATCCAATACCATGTTGCACATAGGAAACCATCTTCTTTCCCTTTTATATTTGACTCTTATTAGGATTGGTAGCACAAGAAAACTCCTACTCAAGTCCAAATCCAATTAGGCATGGGTCGGATCCTTTTCCTATTCCCAACAATCTCCCTCTCCAGCCCATGAGGGAGACATTGTCTTCAGTGATCATCTAGAGTAGCCTCTAGATCTCATCACCACATGTGATGGATCCATTGTCCTTAGACATGTCAGCGTCCTATTGTTTTCATCCATTTTCTTGAAGCCTCGTCCTGACTTCAGTTCATTCCTAAGAAACTGAGAAGAAGTATCTTGGTAATGCTGCTTCTCTCTCCATGCCCACACCTTAGAACTTTGTTGGCTTCCCCTAGATGGTATATCGAGCCATCCTAGATGAAAACCTTGTTTCCGACCCTATGTACGAAGGTTCAGAAACCCTCTGATGATTCTCCCCATGTCCATGTAGCTTCTCATAAGAAGCTTTATCCTTTCTAATATCATCTCTCTTCATCCTATAGACCCACTTGTTCTTTAGTGGTTTCCAGCCCTTGGGAAGCACCACAAGCTCATAGGTATCATTCTTATGTAAAGAAGACATCTTCTCCTGCATCTCCTGATGCCACTATGCTTTATCTCTATGAGTTTTTGCCTCATGATAAGTCTTTGGATCCCCCTGATAGGTAAGGAGAATATACTGAGATGTCAGATATCTAGATGAAGGATGACAAACTCTGTCAGATCTCCTCAATTGTTGCTCTGAGGACTCTGCCTGGTGATGATCTTGCTCCCCCTACCCAGAAGTCTCTGACTGTGAATCTAAATCACTCAATTGCACATCTAGAACAGGAACACTCCATGTTCTCTCACTCAGCTGCTCAGGGTGATCTTGCTGCTCTTCTTCATCATTGGAAGACTACACTTATGAAGAAGCTAAAGCATCCTCATACTCATTATCAAATGAACTATCACCTAATTCTATAGCCTCTGTAGCATCACTCTTAGACTTTATAACTGTCTGACTCTCACAGAAAGTCACATCTCTATGTCTTCTCATGGTTCCTTTTACAGGATCCCATAACCTCTAGCCAAACTGATGATATCTATAGCCAAGAAAGATACATGGCACCAATTTATCATCCAACCTTTTCCTCTTTTCCTTTAGAACATGTGAATAAGCCTTACACATAAATACTCACAGATGAGCATAGGATGCATCCTTGCCTTTCCATACCTTCTCAGGTATATCAAACCCCAAAAGAACTGATGGAGATTGATTAATCAGATAGATGGAAGTACACATTGCCTCGCCCCTGAATGTCTTTGGCAACTTCACACACTTCAACATGCATCTAACTTTTTCCACTATGGTACAGTTCATTCTCTCAGTTGTACCATTGTGTTGTGGTGTTCCGAGCTTTGTCCTTTCATGCCATATTCTATGTTGTGCACAATAATCTTGGAACTCCCTGGAGGTGTACTTTCCACCATTGTCCGTGTGGAGACACTCCAACTTTTTCTCTATCTCCCACTCCACCATGGCATAAAATTTCTAAAAACACTGAAAGACATGATCCTTGATTTTCAACAAGTAGGCCCACACCTTCCTAGATGCATCATCAATGAATGTGAAAAAATACCTATTGCAACCCAGTGAAGCCACCTCAAACAGACCACAGACATCCAAATGAATCAATTGTATAAGATCTCACTTCACATTCGATCTTGTCTTGAGAGAAACTCGTCGATGCTTTCCTGTTTGACATGCGTCACATGAACTGAGACCAATATTTTTACCACAAGGAATCAGTCTCTACTTTGATAAAAGCTTCAAGCCTTTCTCGCTCATGTGTTCTACCTCCCAGTTCCATAGATCTATCTGGTGATCCTCAACTACATACAGATGACCACCTTTGATCACCTTAAGCAGGGTCTTGTACAATGTGTAACACAATTTGTCTCGTACAATAACCAAAGACCCCTTGGTGATCTTGCATTTCCCACTATCAAAATCCATTTGATAATCTTCTCTATCAAAGAATGAAACAGATATCAAACACAACTGCAAATCTGGAATGTAACGAACATCCTTCAGTATAAGCGTGCAACCAACACTTGTTTGAATACAAATGTATCCAATCCCAATAATTCTGGAGAAGCTGGAATTTCCTAGGTTCACTCTTCTAAAATCTCCCCTCCTATATGAAGTGAAGAATTCCTTAGTCAGTGAAGCGTGTTAAGAAGATGCAGTATCTACCACCCACTCAGAATCATCATCCTCAACATGCAAATGCTGCTCGTGGACTGTTAAGACCACATCGTCGTCATCATCTCTGCCATCTGAGATTGTCGCTATAGTATTGTAGTCATCATCTTGCTTGTCTTTGGCTTCAAACCCATATTTCTTTTTCCAAACCTTGCAATCTCTTTTGAAATGACCTTGCTTGCCACAATAGAATCACCCTCTACTACTCTTTGACTTGGATCTACCACAAGACTTCTCGTGGTTCTGGGACTCGATGTGGCTCTTAGATCTGCCATGATCTCTTGCTCTATCAACACCTCTTCTCTCTGTGAAGTGCACTTCTGATATGCTGTCGCCTAAGGCTCTTCACCAAGTCTCTTCATTCAGTAGACCGCTCTTCACCTGATCAAGTGTCTACTTGCCTTCCTCTGCATAATTGCTTACTATCACTACAACCATCTCCCAACTGTAAGGTAATTATCCCAGAAAAAGTAGAGCCTGGAGTTCATCATCAAGAACCATCTTCATGGATCCCAATTGATTTAAAAGGCTTTAAAATTCATTCATATGCTCGACGATGTTTGTACCATCTGTAAAGAGGCGAGATCACCTCTTTACTAAAATTTAAAGGAAATACAAAACATCCACAATTTTAACAAAAATAGAGACTTTGAGGATGATTGAACAATATTCCAAGTAAATAAGCATGATTCTAGATACATTGTAAAATGTCAATAACAACGGAAACAAAGAAATACTAAGCCTTCACATGGCTTTTATTGTTTACTACATGATTGATTTCTAAAAGAAAAGATAAGAAAAATAGGATCTAGCTATAGCAACCTAGCCATCCTTTTTAAAAGCTAAAGATCAACTTCTGAGGAAAACCTCCTTCAAGCTTGTCCTTCTCCTTGCACAGCTCTGGCATCTAGGTGGTTGGGAAGACACCCAACAAGAGGGAAAAAGAAGAAAAAGTATGTGTTACAAGATTATTCTAGAAGTGACAAGGTAGTTAAGTAAAATAGGCTAGGAAATCATCAAAGGATAAGTCATCAAGAGTATGAGGCTTTTATTAAGGAAACTTGCCAATAACAATAGTAAATAAAGGATTTGCATGTAAATTAATATGTCTACCTAACTAAGTAGGGTTGAGGCACCTACCAGACCTCTAACCTTAGGTGAGGGGAGAATAAGACATTCCTAGTCACCTATAATATTATGGGGAGAAATACACACATTCCCCTAGGGCGATTATATACATGCCCTCTGTGGGTGGTTGTACATAAGTACCTCTACTTTACAATTAAATAGAACATATAACTACATGCTAGCAAAGGAGTTATGGAAAGATTAATCAAAGGATTTATATAACATGGCAGTGGGGTATAGAAACCCAAACAAGATAATACTACAACTAATTTTGAGGCATGAATAAATTAGGTTTCAAAAATAATGAATTAGGTCAGATTAAGCCTCATTAAGGAACATAGGTAATGGTATAAATAACTTCCCAACTGAAGGGGGTAGATGCACATACCTTATCATCAAGAGTTCTAGAACCACTTTCCAACCCTTTACACAAAATCAGAATCCACTTTTCCTAAAATCATCATTAGGCCTATGGATTAGAACTAAGTATACTCATTAAAGGTTTAAAACCCTAAATTTACTAACTTTTTGCATAAACCTTCAAATTAGACTTTGAAAATATCACCGTCATCTTAGTTAGGGTTTTTTGATCAAAATAACATATAATATTAAGTATTTTGAAGATATGGATTTTTCAGGTTATTTTTGGTGATTTTTAGTTAATTAAATCGTTCTAAAAATACGTTTTCAAAAACATCAGAATCAAACCTCGGAAATATTTTTAATGGATAGATCTCATTCTCTTGATTTCAAACACTACTTATTTTTTATTTTTGACAACTGGAATAATTTATATGATTTATTTTACTTCGGCCAATCATAGCCTGCCACATAGGCAAAACATGTGCGCAAAGAGCAAACAAAAGATGGAAGTGGGCCCCACAGTGCTGACTTGGCCCAATGGGGGTTGGCCTCATGTGCGTGGGCACCCAGTGGGCCCCTCGACTGGCGCTAGCTGAACCGGGTCAGCGTTGGGTCAAGCAAGAGTAAAACAATTGGTGAGAAGACATAAATACCCTCGCGTGAAAAACACAGCTAAACGAAAATGATCGGGGGCAATTGGGTAAAACAATAGTGAGTTATCTTCCTCCCACTGCCCATGCCATGGCAGTGAGCTGTGAGTAGCTTGCTCGGGCTCGGTTTGGGCAAAAATGCCACACCCAACGAAACTCGATGGTTAAGTACTTAAAAGAAAGAAGAAGAAGAGAGGAATCTATATGTATCTTGTATTTGAACGGAGACAAGGAGAGTAGAACGTGAGGGGAGCCGCAAGTCTTGAGGCTACAGCGGCTAGATGAAGGCCCAATCGTCCACAAAACACGAAATTGATAGTTTGGTTGATTTTCTATGATGATGGCGGTCCTAGGGGTATGGATATATATAGGCAAGGAGGCCTGTGCTAGGGTTTACATAGGCGAGGTGAGAGGAGAGTTTCGGCCAAAAGGGGGATTCTCTAGATAAATGTGAAAACACCAAAATTTTAGGATAAAATGAAGCGGAATCCAACGAGGAAACCAACGAACCAAAAAGTTCTTGATTTGGTTGAGAATTGAAAGAGATCATGCGATTTGAAATTTTAGAAAATAAAACAACTTGTTTCCCAATCAGTTTGAGGAAGAAGACGACCACCAGCCATCTGATCAATGTACCCAGGTCCACGGATGGATCCTGACCATCTGATCTTGGCCTTGTCCAAGGAAATTTGATTTCTAGCCAATTTCGACCAAAGAGACATATTACATTAAATGTTTTTCGCTCTCCTCATTTGGAGGCCCAAACGACATCCAAAATTAACCAAATCATATATTCTGACTGATTTTGATGCGTAGAATCCAAATATGGAGTTAGTTTTGACTTTTGGGAAATTTTACTAGGTTAAATAATTAAAATGTCATTTTCTCTTTCCTCCTTCAAAAGAGGTGATAACATTATTTAAAATTTGTATAACTTCACCCATAAGTATTCCTAAGGGGTTAGAACATGATTTTGTTTTATTTTCACAAGTTGAGATTATTTATTTATTTATTAAATAAATAGAAGATTCTACACACTTTCTCTCTCCTATTTTACTCATTATTCAAACATTATCCAAATTAGTTGAAAATTTACCCAAAGGCTTATTTTTATGTTTAGAATACGAATTTGAGTTAGTTTTCTAATTTGAGGGCATTAAGTATTTTATTTCACTTTATTGGCCTTATTCCTATTTTCTTTTAATAATGATTTTAATATATGCATTTATCTTCCCAATTAGATGATACTTGATCCTTAAGTTACTTTTTGGTCAAAAAACGAATTTGAGTGTCAGATTATCTTTGTGGGTTTCCCATTATGATTTTTAGAACAATTTCTTCCTCATTATCTCCTTTTATCCATTAAATCCCACATTATCACCAATTATTGCATTTATCATTTCCTTTATATATAATAAGGTTTTTCTCTTCTTTTTCCTATTCTACAAAGTACTAGAAAGTTCTAGGACGAAATATTTTAGTATTTTTATTACTTAGTGTACAATTTGCACTTCAAGCCCATTATTTAAAATCTAACTGAGGTATTTCAGCATACAACCCTATGTTGAGAATATATGGGAAACATTTATCCAATAACCATCATAATTCCACTAAATCAGATCCAAGACATATGGAATGAAAAATGAAGGGAAAATCTTATTGGAAAAAAGTACAAAGAGATACATAATGGATTTCAGTATGTTACAACACTCCATCCCTTAAAATGGATTTCGTCCCCGAAATCTCATACAAAGAGGGAAGGGTGAGTATGTAACATCTCATCTTTCAACTCCCAAGTGCTTTCTTCTAAACCATGATATATCCACAAAACCTTTACTAACTCTATCTCCTTATACTTTAGCTGCTTTACTCGGGAGTCAAGGATCCTCAGAGGTAGTTCTTCATAGGTCAAATTCTCATGAATCTCCACAGGTTCAATAGCGAGTACATGAGAAGGATCTTTCATGTACTTCCTCAACACAGAGACATGGAACACATTGTGGATCTTGTCCTAAGCAGGAGGTAAGGCTAAGTGATATGCACAGTTTCCCACTTTATCTACGATTTCAAATGGTCCAACATAGCAAGGACTCAACTGCCTTTTACTTTAGATCTTGCAATAGAATGTATAGGCTTGATCTTCAGAAAAGCATAGTCTCCCACTAAGAAGCTTACATTAGACCTCTTTTTATCAACATACATCTTTTGTCAGTCTTGAGTAGCTTTCATATGTTTCTTTGTCAATTGTACCTTCTCAAGCATCATCTACATGTCATCGGTCTTTACTAGGGACCATTCACCAACATCATCCCAATGTAAAGGTGAACGACAAGGTCTACCATAGAGAGATTCAAAAGGTGGCATACCAATACTAGCTTGGTAACTGTTTTTGTAAGCAAACTCTGCTAACGGTAGATACTGATCCCAGGGACCACCCCAATCCATCACACAAGCACGTAGCAAGTCCTCTAGAATCTAAACTGTTCTCTTGGACTGACCATCAGTTTGCGGGTGGTAAGCAGTACTGAAATGCAAATCAGTACCCATCTCTTCCTAAATGTGACCCCATAAGTGAGAAGTGAATTTCGGGTCTCGATTAGAAACTATCATAGTACAAATACCATGTAGACGAACTATCCACTCCACATATAACTGAGCCATCTCAACAACTTTATATGTAGACTTGAAAGGCAATAAAAGAGAAGATTTTGTAAGCCGATCAATCACCACCCAAACAACATCATAACCTTTCTTAGACTTAGGGAAACCAGCACAAAGTGCATTGTGATCTTCTCCCACTTCCATTCTGGAATCTCAAGAGGATGAAGAAGACCACTGGGTCGTTGGTGTTCAATCTTGACTTGATGACATGTCAAGCACTTCGCCACATACAGAGCTATGTCATTCTTCATGTTCTTCCCCCAGAAGCTTCGTTGTAAGTCCTTATACATCTTTGTTGTGCCAGGATGAATAGTGTACTTGGACCCATGAGCTTCACTCAGAACCTTCTGTCTCAGATCACCAACATCGGGAATCCACAACCTTTGTCTGAAGCGGACAACACCATCCACTCCGATAGAGAAGTAAAATTGCGGTTTCTCAGTTAAAGATTTCATCTCTTCAAGCTCAGAACTCCCCAACTGTGCAGCTATGACTTCCAAGGTCTAGGTTGGTGTAACGGTCAAGCTGGCCATATGGACACACAACTTATCTTCATCCACCGAATCAACAGGCTGAGGTCTCCAGCTAGCCGCATGTTCAAGATTTTCCCACAATGAACATCTCAGAGCAGCACAAACCGCATCCTTCTTGCGACTTAGAGCATCAGCTATGAGATTCACTTTACGAGGATGATAGGTAATGGTGAAGTCATAATCTTTAAGATATTCCATCCACCTACGTTGTTGCAAGTTCAGATCCTTCTGAGTCAACAAATATCTCAGACTCTTGTGATCAGAAAAGTCTTCAAACTTTTCGCCATAGAGATAGTGTCACCAAATCTTCAAAGCATGAACTATGGCAGGAAGCTCCAAATCATGCGTAGGCCAATTAGCTTCATTTAGTTTTAACTGTCAAGAAGCATAGGTGACTACCTTACCATCTTGCATCAAAACACACCCTAAGCCCTGTCTGGATGCGTCGGTGTAGATGACATAGGGTAAACCCTCAACAGGAAAAGCAAGCACGGGAGCAGAAGTCAGGCTCTTCTTCAACTTTTAAAAATTGTTCTCACATTCAGGGGTCTATGAGAACTTGACCTCCTTTTGAGTCAGCATGGTCAAAGGTAAGGCCAACTCAGAGAAACCTTTGATAAACTTCTGATAGTAACTGGCTAGACCAAGGAAACTACGGATTTCAGATGGGTTTTTCAGAGCATTCCACTTTGTCACAGCTTCTACCTTAGTAGGATCAACAACTATATGACCGACAGAAATCACGTGACCAAGAAACATAACTTCCTTTATCCAGAACGCACACTTTGAGAATTTTGCATAGAGTTGATTTTCTCACAGTGTGTTGAGTAAAATCCACAGGTTCTCGCGATGTTGTTCTAACGTCTTGGAATAAACCAAAACATCATCAATAAACACCACTACAAACATCAAGGTATGGGTGGAATACTCAGTTCATCAGGTCCATGAATGCAGTAGGGGCATTTGTCAAACAAAAGGCATGACCATGAATTCATAATGCCCATAACAAGTTCTGAGCGTTGTCTTTGGGACATCATCATCCTTCACGCGCATCTGGTAGTAACCACTTCGTAGATCCATCTTGGAGAAGACAGTGGCTGACTTCAACTAATCGAATAGTTCATTGATGCACGACAACGGATAACGATTCTTCACTGTCACTTGGTTAAGCATGCGGTAGTCCATGCACATCCGCATTGATCCATCCTTCTTCTTCACGAATAGGACATGGGCTCCCCATGGAGAAACACTGGGGCAGATGAAGCCCATGTCGAGAAGCTCTTCAAGCTGCTTCTTCAACTCAGCCAGCTCGACAGGGGCCAAATGGTAAGGTGGCTTTGATATCGGTGAAGTTCCGGGTATAAGCTCGATGGAGAATTTCACCTCATGAGTTAGCGGAAAACTGGGAAACTCCTTGGGAAAGACATCCGGGAAGTCCTTCACCACCTCAATGTGATATAGAGTAGGAGGTGTAGCATCGAGAACTATAGAGGCTAGGAAAGCTCTACACCCTTGCGAGACAAGCTTTTCAGCTTTAATGGTTGAGATGACAAACTGCCGCTCTACTCGCTTCTTGCCCTTGACACACATTTTTCCTTCAACAGGATGAACCAATCTAACCTTGGATTCCTCACAGTACAAAACTACTTTATACTTCTTTAACCAATCCATACCCAGGATGACGTCAAAGACGGTCATATCAAGTAAGACGAAATCTGTGGGAAACATTATTCTGGATATATAGAGGTCCATGGTGGGAGTTTGGAGGTACGAGGAGCAGATCTTACCACTAGGGGTTTTTACGTCTAACACATGGTCCATAAACTTAGATTCTATTTCTAGCATAGAGGCAAACTGATAAGATATGAAGGTATTGGAGGAACCAAAATCAAACAGTGCTTTTAAAGGGTGCATATTAAGGTGCAGAGTACCTTCAATCACTTCATTTCCTTCCCCATCTTCCTCAGCATTGAGAGCGAACACTCTCCCATTCTGCCTTTCCACAGGCGGACGCCTCAGGTTCTGGTTGTTGTTGTTGTTGTTGTTCCGCGGAGGCGGGTTCTGTCTTGGTTGTTGCTGCTACTGGGCATTATTCTTCCCTGCTGGAAATGAGGGCATTTGGGTCGGATGTGCCCGACTTGCACTACAAAAAACTGGGCCATTATTCACGGGAGAGTCCTGTCACAAACCCCTCTCTACAGGCCCTCAGAAATAGGGACGGTTGAGGGTCTGGCCCTCACAAATGGTCCGTGAAGAGAACTCGCGTGACAAATACCAGTGGCCCTCACGAATACAATTGTGAGGGACTATTTAGCCTTCATAAATACATTTTTGAGGGACAATTTAGCCTTCATAAATACATTTTTGAGGGACTATTTAGCCTTCATAAATACATTTTTGAGGGACTATTTAGCCTTCATAAATACATTTTTGAGGGACTATTTAGCCTTCATGAAACATTTTTGAGGGACTTGATGGTCCTAGAGAATATATTTTTGAGGGGCTATGTGGTAGCCATGAATGCAATTTTGATGGTCAATCTGGACCTTCATCAATATATTTATGATTTGGTTATTGATTATTGAATGATTTATTAAATGTTAATTAATTGTTACTATAGTGAATATTAAATTTTAAATGAAAACTTTGTATACATAACCTCAAGCAATATTTTTATACTAATTCACATGACATCATAAGAAGATTCAACACCAAAATGACACATAAAAATGTTAAATCACCTCAACCAATTTTTGATATTGAAACAAAGTATTATCCATACATTGTGTGCTCAACGTTGATATAAATAAAGAGTACATATGGTTTTAAAATTTGAGATTGATGACAATCAACATATCATGCTAGAAACTCCTAAGATCTATAATGTCTTCATATTCCTTCAAATGGTGTTGTGTTCTTCATCAATGCCACGCCTCATACGGTTAGGTACTTGAACATTCTTCTCCTAAAAATGACAAATCATTATATTAATCGAATTTAAAGTTAATACATAAATCATAGTACAACAAACAACTTACCCTTATATTTCGGTTTTGGTCTACTCCAAGGTGAATTGTCCGTTGAAATCCATCATTAAAAGTAATTCTACCCTATCAATATAAATACAAAAAGGAATCATAAGAAACATATAATTAGAAAAAGTAGATAGGTATACATGCAAGTTATATGAAACCATCCTCAATATAAGCAAGCCAATAGTTGGATATGGAAGAACATCCTCAATATAAGAGATAGATATCTCTATAATGTCCAATTCCACATTGGAAAGGGGACTGATGTGAAGTGTGGAGTGTGGAAGCTCCCTGAGATCAGAGGAATTGAGCAGATTCAAAAAATCTGCAGCTGCATGCTCGGGAAACTAAAAACTATCTCTCTAAAAGACGCTTGGGAGGTATGCAGTTCTAAACATGAGGTCTTGCCTTGGACCAAGTGGCTGTGAAAGAGTCGAGCACCTAAAAGAGCAACACTTTGCTGCTGGAACAGAAATGAAGTACACCTGCTAAAGAACAGAAATGAAGCTCTTCTTGCTACTCTTGGAGCAGCTTGGACAGCCAAAAATTTGGAGCAGCTTGGACAGCCAAAAATTAAAAACAAAGTAGATAGAGTTAGCCCATACAGAGAGTGGCCATTCCCAAGGTTATTAATATCAACAGCCCCTTAAGAAAATGACTCAAAAGAAGGGGACAAGCAGGGGACAAGGGCATCTGGAGCAGAAATAGTAGGCAATAACAATATTCATCATCACAATTACTGCCATCTTTAAAGTTCGTGGAGTGTTGGTGCACAAGCAAAAGATTCACTCTGTTCCTAAGCAAAATCTGGAATGACCACTCTATATTAATTACTCAACTATTAGTTATTTAGATAGTCTAGAAAACAGATGTTTGATTCAAAGTCCCAGTTCACAGGTGAAGGAGAGAATTGTTTTGGGCCATTGAGTAAGTAACAAGGGATAGAGGAAAACAAGGCAAAGATCAAATTCAATCTTGCACCACCGTTTGTAATGAAATAAGTTAGAGACTTCTTTAGACAAGAAGATTTTCACAAAGGATATATCAAGGATTTCTCAAGGACTGCAAAGCCCCTCACCAATCCTCTTCTTAAAGATATGATTTTCTCTTTTGATTCTACTTGTGTGGATATATAAATGATTTGAAAGCTACTTTTGTAACCACACCTATTATCCTTCTACCTGATTAATCTCTACCCTTAGAGATGATGTACAACACTAGTGATTATACAATGAAGGAAGTTATGAGACAGTGGATTGATAAGAGGTACCTCATTGTATATAACATCTAAAATACATTGGTTGTAGCACAAAGGAATTATGCCACAACTAAGAAAGAGTTGATGTGTATTGTGTATGCCTTTGACAAGTCCAAGTAGTACCTAGTGGTTCAAGGGTGATAGTCTACACCAACCATGCAGCCATACACTACTCCATGATGAAGAAAGAAGCCAAGCTCGGGTTGACATGTTGGATCTTATTGTTGCAGGATTTTGATATGGAGATATGTGAAAAGAAGAGGAGAGAGAACATGGTAGCTAACCATCTCAGTTGCATTCACCTCTCTAAAAATGACAGCAGACCGATTGATGGCTCTCTCCTCGATGGCTAGCTGATGAAAGTTTCTTTTGACACTCCATGGTATATATTTCATGAACTATCTTGCTGCTAAAGTCTTATACGCAGAGTACATTGGTGATTCAAATAAAAACTTCATGTACGACATTAAGAATTACTATTGGGATGAGCAATACATTTACTGATGGTTTATATCAAATATGTGTCACAAATGAGGAAGGCCATTTAATTCTTGAGCAATGCTACTTGGGCCCAACGGTGGGCACATGAGTGCAAAGAAGACCACATAAAAAGTCCTCCAATGTGGATTGTAGAGGCCTATAATATTCAAAGATGGGTATGAATTCATCTTATGTTATGAACAATGTAAGAGGACACGAAACATATGAAGGAGGGATGAAATGCCTTTGACAACTTGGCAAGAAGTTGAGTTGTATGACAACTTGAAGCAAGTTTTAGATAAGCTGAAATGAATTACTTACAGAATTTAAACGCTGATTTCTTGGTGTGAAAGACACCGATGAAGATGTGGTTGGTGTGTTCTGCATTTGAGGATAACTTTGTCGATTATTACCAGAGGAAGGGGACCAACTTTCAACTGCAGCCTTTAATAAAGTGTACATGTTAATATTCTGATGTGTATGAATATTGAAAATAATCTATAGCTGTAATGAGTTACCTGTGGCGCAAAGATCCGTTGATGTCCATTTCCTTGTATGGAAAGCCTGCCTACTCCATTCTCCCTTGAATTGCCTTGTATGGAAAGTCTGCCTACTCCAGTCTCCCTTGAATTGCTTGGTCTAGAAAGTCTTCCTAAGACATCCCCGCTTGAATTATTTTGGTTGGGAAACATGCCTACATCTGCACCATTTCTTGTATTGTCTTGTATGTGAAAAGAACCCACATCCGACCTATTTGTGCCACTTTGCATGTGTAAGACACTTGTAGTATTCTGATTGGGGTATTCAACTGCACAATCAACATTAATACTACCATCCTATAACAAATACATCAACAATGTCAAAAAACAATTATATATTACATTGACATAGACAACTGAATCTGAGTTACCTGTGATTGATTATACCAAGTCATTAATTGGGAGACGGAGTTCTTCAATCCATTTACTATTTCTTCAAGTTCCTTAAGTTTATCCTGAAATAGAAAACAAAGTACAAACATCAATCTAATAGACTAGTTGTAACTAATAGTTCAAGTTTAGATTTTCTCCAACATACATCCTTTGCATTGCTTTCCTCAAGAAGCATTTCATATCTTATACGGGCAGCTTTTCCCCTATGTCCTATCTCTTTGTGCCCAATTCCAACACCTCGGATCCTAGCCTTTTGTGAAGGATTTAAAACTTGCAAATAAGCAGCACGTGTTAGATTATCAACACTTCTAGGATCTATTTCTTCTTGGTTTGCTACTTGGTTTTCCACGATATCAGAGATTTCAAGCTGTAATTAGAAAGCATCATAAAAGGAAAGCATAAATTCAGATATTTAAGCATATTAAGCTTTGTAGACATCATAGGAAAGCAAATATCCATTTTCTAACCACTTGTGGGCTTTTTTCGTAAAATTTTTCCAAAAATTTGTTAAGAGGCACAACGGGTTGATCTTCACTGACCTACACATGATAGATAACATAATAATTGTCCATGTTATATGTTCAACTCCTACTAAGAAAGGCAAGTGTCCATTATTAATACCATTTCTGCCCGATAACAACTCCATGGCTTTGATCCTGTGGTATGATCCATCACTTTTTTTGCTCTGTTTGCCTTGTTGATCTCGGAAATTTTCTAAACCATAAGAAACATATAATTAGAAAAAGTAGATAGGTATACATGCAAGTTATATGAAACCATCCTCAATATAAGCAAGCCAACAACTGGATGTGGAAGAACATCCTCAATATAAGAGATAGATATCTCTATAATGTCCAATTCCACATTGGAAAGGGGACTGATGTGAAGTGTGGAAGCTCCCTGAGATCAGAGGAATTGAGCAGATTCAAAAAATCTGCAGCAACGTTGAGCTGGGAAGTGGAGATGATATATGCATGCTCAGGAATTGAGCAATACTTTGCTGCTGGAACAGAAACGAAGTACAACTGCTAAAGAACATAAATGAACAGCAATACTTTGCTACTCTTATCATTTATCACATATGGATACATAGAAACAAATGTGTTTTTGAAGACAGTAGGAGCAAACCAAACAGTGTGTGGCATTGCAGGAATACTGATTATAGAAGTTTGCATAGATAAATTGCATCCTTCTTTTTGACTTTTGATATTTATCTTTATAGATGTATTGAGCTTTGCTCCCCTTTGTAAATTTTGTGAGTAATGAAAGAGAAACACACTTATTGATCAAAAAAAAAGTTATATGAAACCATTGTACCTTAGACTTCTCGGTTCCCCATTCTTTAACAAGATTTTTAAACTGTTCCATATCTATGGAAGCATTTTTCTCAACTTTCTTCATCATCAATTGTGGTTCAATCTTGTACTTTTCATAGTAATCTTTCTTTACACGGGCCCTCCACACTGATATCCCTTTGCTAATGTGTTCATCAATGTGATTCCATGCATTAGGGTGACTGCCTAAATCAAAGTACGTCTACAAAAACATAGAAAATATTACTTTAGAAATCACAATCATACAATTTGTTGGTCTTTTTATGAAAACGATTACCTCAATAAATGATTTTCTATCTGCAAAAGCTTGTTCTGGTTGTTCGTTCCACTTCAAGTCTAGATGCCATATGTGTGGTTTCCTTGCTAGCATATGACAATAATGATTCAATTTGACACCATTCTCCCCAATAGCATTTCCTTCATCATCCCATTGGACCTTGTGACGTGGTTGCCCTTGCTTAGGAAGTAGGCTTTGCTCACTTGCAGGCCCACGTCCATACTTCCTATTCTCCTGTTCATCCTCAACATTTTCTTCAACTATTACATCATTTTCAATAGGTTGATCCTCACAATTTTCTTCAATTGTGGATGGAGGGACAGCAATAGGTTGATCCTCACAATTTTCTTCAATTGTGGATGGAGGGACAGCAATAGGTTGATCCTCACAATTTTCTTCAATTGTGGATGGAGGGACAGCAATAGGTTGACTGGGTGTGTTGTTACAACTAGATCTAGTGAATCTTCTTCCTGCCATCCTTCAATTGACAAGGAAAAAAATTAGATTATTAGTGCAGAAATGTCAGTAACAAAAGTAGTAGGTACATTTGAAAAACAAATAAATTGCAGAGAATATGAGACACCAACATATGAATATTCAGCATTTGAAAAACATATAACTTGTAGAGTACCTTGGTTTCATATCCCAAAAAAGAATAATGATGTCCTACTTGCCGATATATGAAACAAGACTAAATAAATTGCAAAGAATATGCCATATAGTAACAGTTTGCCAAAAAAATGCAATACAACATATTCCCCAAGTAAAGTATTCTAGACTTGCAAACAAAACAGACTGATTAATGAACTAAACATTAGCCCCATCATTCTTTTTTTTAGTTCTATCAACAAAAGATCCCCCGGTGTCACTCCTCGTCCAAGACACATCACTAGTTACACCACCATCAGATTGTAAACCAGTCAAACAATTCTCAATAAGAGGTACTTCAGAATAATCTTTAGGAGGATGCTTTAGCACTGTGCACCAATCATCATCATTAGGATCCTTCACATAAAAGCATTGCAATGCTTGAGAAGCCAGGATAAACGGTTCCTCCTTTTTTTTTATCCTTGAAGTGTTGATTTGTGTGAACCCATACTCATCAATTCGCAACCCGTTAGAAGTGCTTTCATCATACCAAGAACATCTGAATAATGGAACTTTGATTCCTGGACCATAAGTTAGCTCAATAACCTCCTCTAAGTAGCCATAGTACGTGACTTCAGCATTTATAGGATTTCGATCTCTACCACTTGAATAACTTGAAGTGTCAGCACACAAATACACTCCACTATTTTGTGTAGTACATGTACTTTCAATGTGCTTTGAACGGAAACGATATCCATTGACTGAAAATCCTTCATAAGACATTCCCTCAGCACAAGGGCCTTGGGATAACCATCTCAAATCATCGCTAATACTGTTCAGCCTAATCTCTCGCATTTGCATTACCTTCATAAAAAAGTAAAACATTAATGTAATCTACACTAACTTGAACATTAAGAGTGACAACAATATTTATGTTTGAGACTTACATGCTCTTTCAACCACTTAGAGAACTCCTTTGCATGTTTTGTTTCTAGGGTCCGTGGGGCAATGTTGGGTTCCATATCTTGAAGAATACACATGTGTTCACTGCTTTATAAGAAGTGTCTAAATTAATGTACAACATATATACAAATATCAGCAAGAATTTTAGGACCTAATTAAATCTTACCTTCTGTAAACATCCAATTCCTCTTTATTGAAAAGGACATAACGATGGGCTTGTTCCAAAGTGTGGATGTCGAAATTTCTTGACACTCCCAACTCTAATTGGAGATCCATCAACATTATGAGCATTGCGGATCAGTTTTGTCTCAAAATTATGCAAGTACCTACCACAAAATGTCAAACTTTCTTCAGCTAAATAGCAACTAGCAATACAACCAGCCGGTTTAGCTTTGTTTCTTACATACTTCTTCAATTTCTTCAAGTATCTCTCTATTGGGTACATCCACCTAGTTCGGACAGATCCGGCTTGCCTGGCTTCATAAGCTAAATGAATGGGCAAATGCATCATGATGGTGAAGAAAGAAGGAGGGAAGATTCTCTCCAACTGGCAAAGAGTGACAGCAATTTCTTGTTCCAATTCTTTGAATTCTTCCACATCAATAATGTTAGAGCAAAGCTTGTTGAAAAATGAGCACAAATTAGCAATAGGCTTGTACACATCTAAGCTTATGCAATGTCTCAAGGCAACAGGTAGAAGTTGATGCATAAGAACATGACAATCATGACTTTTCAGCCCAACAAGTTTTCTATCAGATTTTCTAACACACCTAGATATGTTAGAAGAATAGCCATCAGGAACTTTCAACTTTTCTAACACGGATAGGAACTTATCTTTCTGCGCATTAGTCATGGTGTAAGATGCTGGAGGCAAGTAATAGCGGTCACCTGCATCTACTGGCCATAAATCTCTTCGAATGCGCATTTTCTTCAAATCTTGACGAGCTTGTAAGTTGTCTTTACTTTTCTTAGAATCACCCAATAATGTGTTTAAAATATTCTCGCACACATTCTTTTCTATGTGCATCACATCCAGATTGTGTCTAACAGATAAATACTTCCAATAAGGTAGCTGAAAAAAGATGCTTATCTTATTCCAACCAGGAGGTAATGGTCGAATTTGATCTCCAAGCCTCTTGCGCTTATTCATTTTTCCAAATGTGATATTTTCATACCCATCAAATTGCCTCAGTATATCTTCTCCAGATAGTGGCTTAGGTGGAAGTCGAAAATCTTTTTCACCATCAAAATTTTTCCTATCACGTCTATACGGATGATTCATTGGAAGAAAACGTCGATGGAAACCATAGCATTGCTTTTTCCCATACTGTAACCATTTTGATACAGTCTCCACATTACAACAAGGACATCCCAAATCTTTCTTACCTTTAGTGCTCCAACCAGATAAGTCACCATATGCTGGGAAATCGTTAATGGTCCATAAAATCATCGCCCGCATAGTGAAGTTCCTTTTTCTATATGCATCATAAACTTTGACTCCAAGCTCCCAAAGTAGTTGCAACTCCTCAATTAATGGCTCCAAGTATACATCAAGGTCATTGCCAACCATATGTGGACCTGGGATTAATAGGGACATCATAATAAATTGTTCTTTCATAAGAAGCCAAGGTGGAAGATTGAGAGGTGTCACCAACACAGGCCAGATGCTATGTGATGCACTCATATTGCCAAATGCATTAAATCCATCTGTTGCTAATGCCAATCTAACATTGCGTGGTTCAGCAGCAAAGTCTGGATACCTGGCATCAATAGACAACCATTCTGGTGTGTCTGAAGGATGATGAATACGACCATCCTTGCCTTTTACTTCTGATGGCCAAATCATGTCTTTAGAAATAGATGAAGACATATAGAGCCTCCCTAACCGAGGTATCAAAGGGAAGTGATACATGAACTTAGCAGCTACCTTCTTTCCCTTTGTTTTGTATTGCTTTTCATTCCATCTTGAAGCACCACAAGTATCACAATTTTCTTTTGAAGCTGCATCTTTGCGAAAAAGCATGCAATTATTTGTACATACATCTATAGTAGAATGATCAAGTCATAAATCCTTCACGATCGCATTTGCTTCATAGTACGTCTCCGGGAATAGACAATTTTCTTCCGGAAATCCTGAAACAATCAACTGTAACAACTTTGTGAAAGAATCGTTAGACCATCCAGATTCCTCCTTCAGAAATAGCAAGGCAACCAAATACGATAGCTTAGAATGACTTGTGCAACCTCTATAGAGTGGTTGATCTGCCTCTTTTAGTAGCTTGTAAAATCTTTGTGCATCTACATTTGCAGGTTCCTCTGTAGCTTCAGTAGAGTGGTCATTTGTTGTGTCACCCATACCAAACAAATCCTCCAACATCTGATGCATATTGTCGGTGCTAGGCATGTTTGGTGCCACAACAGGATTGCTCCTACCAATCACCTCCCCATGAAACGTCCAAACATCATAGCTATGCACAAATCCTTTTAGTAATACATGTGAGAATACCTCCTCCTCTGTTTTAAGGTATCTGTTCAAACATACCTTGCAAGGACATATTAATTTCCCCTGTCTAGTTGGTCTCTGATGGATAAGAGCAAACTCAATGAACTTTCGTAACCCTGCCTTGAATACATCACTTTGCACTCTGTTCCCAATATACATCCAACTCCGATCTATTAGAAAATCCATCTACATGAAGGAAAATATATAATAAGTTAAGCACAGCTGTTTGAGATGTTAGGAAACAGCTGTTAGGAAAATATAAGTAGAGATCAGGAAGCTTTAACAAATACATGCAAACAGCAACAACTGTTTGAGATGTAGTCATGTAGGAGCAAGAATAAGTAAGAAAAAGTAGAAGAAAACTTGCAAATAGAAGTGGTACTAGTAGTCTAGGTTTGAGTAAGAATCTGAATTTCTGATATGAGTAACAAGGAAATAGCAATAAGAGGGGACAGAGAAGTAACAAAAATTTAGATGCAATAGAAGGAACACGAAATGAAGGAGAAATTGCAAAAAAAGAAAAGAAAAGAAGCTAGAATAGGAGACACAAGAGGAAATAGAAAAAAAATCAAAGAAACAGTAGTATAAAAGGACTGATTTTTTTGCAACAATTGTAGCAAAAGGGGAGGGAAGGGAGAAGACATACAAGAAGTCTATCAATATACAAGAAGCCTTACCCCTATCATGAGTCCAATCTTCATGACAGGGGAATCCTATCAGTGAGTTTACACTCAACAACCTTACCCCGATGAAATCAGCTACATGCCAATTAAAGAATAAATGAATGATAAATTCATTAGAACTTCTACACAACAAACATATAGAAGTATAGAAAAACCCTCTTTTTTTAGGTTGTTCATCATTGAGATGTTGTTTCTAGCAATCTTTCATAATAGGATTTTAAATTCAGATGTATGATCATCTGAATTAAATACCAAGAAAGTTGACCATAGATATCAATATTTTAGATAGAATCCTTAAGAAGGTATTTCTCATGGATCAATTTGATCCATAGACTACCTTTCTTTGAAGCTACTATCCAGATATTTAATATCATAGCAACCTTACAAACGTCTTTGACTTTTTTTATAGACATACCACCTTCATCCTTTACCTTGGTTACATCATCCCACTTAATAAGATGGATATCATTTTTGCCTTCACACTATCCCCACAAGAAATTTATAATAGTTATTTCCAGAAATTTTGATTGGCGGACATAGTATAATTACAAAGTTCTAGTCTCCAATGGAAACTGAAATGATATGTAAATAAGTTTGGTATCTTTAAAAATCAAATGATGGGCATAGAAGCACTAAAGCATGGGCAGAAATAATGATGGTAACTTCTGGTTCACTTGTATGATATGTATCATTATAAGTTAGTAGCATACCATCATTATAGTAACTTCTGGTTCACTTGTATATTTGTCTTAGTAATGTGGGTTCCTCCTTGTTCCCTTTATTGTTAAAACAACATTTATATATTGTCTTTTTTCCTTTACCCCCTCCATCTAAAATAATACCCTTTCTGTAACATGTGGTTGTGATGCATGCCCTAAAAGCCAATAACTATAGTAATGATCCGAACTCTGTACTTGGAGATTAATTAAAGGCTGACTGCCCAGGGCTCCAATGAGATACATCCATCCCTGATATAATAGTTGGCACTTTGGAGATCTTTGGCATGGATGGAGGATGCTCAGCTGTGGTGAACTTCTATGTAGGCTTATTTAGGATCTCATTCGCTGTGGAAACATTTAGTGCGTTGTCAGTAAAATCTTTTTATGTATTTCGTTTAACTAATTTAAACGAAATACATTAAAAGATTTTACTTACAATGCCCTTCATGTTTCCACAGCGAATGAGATCCTAAATAAGCCTACATAGAAGTTCACCACAGCTGAGCATCCTCCATCCATGCCAAAGATCTCCAAAGTGCCAACTATTATATCAGGGATGGATGTATCTCATCGGAGCCCTGGGCAGTCAGCCTTTAATTAATCTCCAAGTAAAGAGTTCGGATCATTACTATAGTTATTGGCTTTTAGGGCATGCATCACAACCACATGTTACAGAAAGTGTATTATTTTAGATGGAGGGGGTAAAGGAAAAAAGACATATATACAAATGTCGTTTTAACAATTAAGGGAACAAGGAGGAACCCACATTACTAAGAACACCCATTCTTTCTTGAGGCTTCTGCCTAGATTTCTGAAATGTTGACAATGACTTAGTGTGCCTCTGCAAAATGCAAAAACACCAGGCTATATTATACTAAGCACCAAAAACAAAACATTCAAAAACAACGCAGTGAGAAAACAGAACAGAACTCGTACAAGTGACCACAAATAGCAGTAAGAAGAAATCTTTTATCACCAATACTGATTCTAGTATGTATTAATTTATCATATTAAAAAAGCTTTTCAACAGAGCATTAGATACCATTCCACAAAACAAAAACTCTCCCAATACCATGACTGGTGTGATGAGAAATCCACTATAACTACCCAAATTTATTGGATAAACAATTGCTAAGTTATCAAACTTATTAGATAAAGTAGCATTGTTATCCTCAGTTTACCCCTTTCTCCCTCTACCTCTGGACGTATTCTTCTTATTACATTTTAGAAACTAAAAGGAAGGTTCTAAGTTATTTTTCTCAACAGAGTTGGGAGGGGTAACAAGGTTAACACTTCCCCTTCAAAAGAAAGGTCATTTCAGCACAACATTTTACAAGCAACCATCTTGATCATCACTGGATCAATAGACTAAAAAACACCAGATATATAGAAGCTCTACTTCATCTTCTGAACATAAGGACAAGTAGGAAACTCCAACATTGTAGAATACATACAACCATCTTGATCACCACTACATCAATAAACCAGTAACATCAGATGGAACCCTTCTTCATCTTTAGAAAATACGAACAAGTATAGCAATTCCAGAAAAAATAACACAGGGCTCGTTTAGTAAAGAAGCACTTTTATCTCATTATGGATAATAGACTATAGCACACTCACATTGACTAACCATTCCTCAAAAATCACCTTATTTCTATACCACCAGATATAGTAAAGGATACATATAATAGATTTAAAGGAGGTATTGCTTATTTCCTTCATATTGTCTTCAAAGAAACTAGGAATATTATTAATACATTCATTATCAACTACTTTGGCTATGACCCATATATATGTGTGTCATGAGAACACTTGTTCATATAGAATAGAACAGAGTAGCAAAATTACACATACATGCACACATGTGTATTGCTTTGAACCAAGCTTGAGCCTCAACAATTATATATGAGTAATATTTGATCAAGTATGACTTGGATTACATGGTAGGTATTATACATAAATTCGAGTTTGTACAATTAATAAATATTGTACATATTCGAGAAAGACAATATTCAATCAAATACTATATCTACTCAATCACATAAGTAAATTATTCTTTTCTTATTGACAAAACACAAAGTTGTATGATAGAAAAGCATTATGAGGATGCTATACTGTAGATGCATAGCCTAGGAATTTATGTACATCACAACTTTGATTCCCTTCCATTTAGTTATGGTAGCTACTCCCAAGGAGCTATTTCCTCGCTTCCAAATATTGAACACACCCCTGACTACTCTGTATTACTGTTGTATGACCATCTCCATGCAACTGAGGATAGTCAAAGTTTTTCAAGATTGTGATATGTTTCTTATACGTGTGAACGTTAACCCTTAGGGGAGGAGGAGATAACTCATATGAATACTAGATGGTTAGTATTTTTACTAAGTAAACCCAGCTAATCCTATGCAGATCACATTGGGGGGAGATGAGGCGGACACATGAGGTATGAACTGTAAGCCCATTGGAGGAAGAACCAATCTTGGCTATCAGGCGTCGAACTGGGGGCTAGTGCTCTCCCAAATGAGAAAAAGAAAAAAAGATACGAACCTAGAGAGGATTCCAGTGGCCGAAGAAGCAAGCTGCGTAGCAGAAACGACCAATGCGGCCGAGCAGGGCAATCGGCGGCAATCAAGCACGGTGACTGCGTAGCAGCAACGACCAATGCGGACGGCATCAATCGTCAATGGCGGAGGGCAGCAACCATCAACAGCCTTACCCCGATGAAGGATGAGCCCAATACGAAGGATGAACGGCAGCAACCGAGCAGGGCGATTGGCGTCAAGGATGACCCAATGCGGAGGAACCGATGAGAGAATCGGGAGGGGGAGGGTTCAGTGGAGGAGTGCGGAGGAACCGATGAGAGAATCGGGAAGGGGAGGGTTCAGTGGAGGAGTGCGGAGGAAATGAGGGGGAAACTAGCGCCCGCCGGGACTGGGTGGTTTTTTTCGTGAATTTTGATAGATGAATCAGAGTTTTAGAATGGAGGGAAGGATTATGAGATGGAGGGAAGATTTGGCATGGAGTTTTTGAGGGGGTAATTCGTAACAAATGTATTTGTGAGGGACCAATGTTCACATAAAATGCCTAACGATGTCAAGAACACGGTTGAGGGATGTGGTCCCATATTTGAAGGATGAGCCCTCACAAATGGACATCATTATTCACGATTTTTGGTTCCTCACAAATGTTCTTCAACAAAAGCCAAATTTTTTGTAGTGTTGGCCGCACTCATGGCGGGTCGGTGGAAGACGGTTGTCTTTACGGGCAGGTGCATTGTTGGTAGGGCATCTGCCAGGAGGATGGTGGCGATTGCACCTGTTGCAGCAATCACGTCCGCGGCTCTCATGTTGGTTCTGATTCTTGCTTTTCTTGCTGTAGCCATTAGAAGCTTGAAACCCTAGATATGACTCGATGGCGAAAGAATTGTCCACCATCTATTGAAAAGTATGTGGCAGTTGCGGGATGAGGCTCCGGCCCACTTGATAGTTCAGTCCTTCTAAGAACATGGTCGCTCTTCTGTCAGCTCTAAGGTCGGTGGCGTAACGCTCTAGCAGTAGAAATTTTTGAACGTAGTCGGCCACGCTCATGCTTCCTTGCTTGAGACTGTAAACTCAGCCTCCTTCTTCATTAGGAAAGCAGGGCATATATACATATCCCTGAACAACTTCAGAAACTAGGCCCACTCCATCGAAGAGGTGTCCCGAGTGCGGGCAACACCATTCCACCAAACGTGCACGGTCCATCCAACACGTATGTCGGAAACCAAACCTTCTGGTCAGGAGGGCACGCCATACCCTCGAAGGTCCGATATAGGGCCAACACCCAGTCGTCGGATTTGTCCACCATGTTAGGCTCACTTTCACCCTTGAAGTAGGGTGGTTGCATCTTGATGAAGTCGGTGAGGGTGAACTCCCTCGGCTTGTTGGCACTAGCAGCTATGGTGTTGAGTTGTCCCATCATGGTGAAGGACAATAACTAACGTAGCATCGCCAGTTCTTACTCAGGCATGAAGGAGGGAGTACTCGAAGCAATCTGGTTGACCGCATGAGTCACATGAGTGTCGGGGTCGTTAGGGGTCGACTCCTGGTTCATGTTGTCGAACAAGTCACCTCTCCTAAAAATTAGGTTCAACATGTTAGGTTCTCAGGAATACATGATCATAGATGAGAAGCGAATATAAATAGAGATGAGAAAAGGATATCTAGAATGCAATTGCCTAAAAGCATACTATTTTAAGCAATTCATATCAGCGCAGGCCAGACTGGTATCATATGGGCACGGGAGTCCTCGTATACCAAGCTAGTGGTGCGGAGGAAAATTTTGCCATCCCCTGAAACCTTGATCCTTTCTAGACACCCTTGCTTCAACTTCATGCCCTAATAGTCACCTTAAAGGCTTTGAGACCATGCTATAAAGAGGTGAGATCACCTTTTTACTAAAATTTAAAGGAAATACAAAACATCCACAATTTTAACAAAAATAGAGACTTTGAGGATGATTGCACAACATTCCAAGTAAATAAGAATGATTCCAGATACATTGTAAAATGTCAATATCAGCAGAAATAAAGAAATACTAAACCTTCACATGGCTTTTATTGTTTACTACATGATTGGTTTCTAAAAGAAAAGATATGAAAAATAGGATCTAGCTATAGCAACCTAGCCATCCTTTTCAAAAGCTAAAGATCAACTTCTGAGGAAAACCTCCTTCAAGCTTGTCCTTCTCCTTGCACAGCTTTGGCACTTGGGTGGTTGGGAAGACACCCAACAAGAGGGAAAAAGAAGAAAAAGTATGTGTTACAAGATTATTCTAAAAGTGACAAGATAGTTGTAACAAGTAAAATAGGCTAGGAAATCATAAAAGGATAAGTCATCAAGAGTATGAGGCTTTTATTAAGGAAACTTGCCAATAACAAAAGTAAATAAAGGATTTGCATGTAAATTAATATGTCTACCTAACTACGTAGGGTTGAGGCACCTACCGGACCTCTAACCTTAGGTGAGGGGAGAATAAGACATTCCCAGTCACCAATAATATTATGGGGAGAAATACACACATTCCCCTAGGGTGATTATATACATGCCCTCTGTGGGTGGTTGTACATAAGTACCTCTACTTTACAATTAAATAGAACATATAACTACATGCTAGCAAAAGAGTTATGGCAAGATTAATCAAAGGATTTATATAACATGGCAGTGGGGTATAGAAACCCAAACAAGATAATACTACAACTTATTTTGAGGCATGAATAAATTAGGTTTCAAAAATAATGAATTAGATCAGATTGAGCCTCATTAAGGAACATAGGTAATGGTATAAATAATTTCCCAAATGAAGGGGGTAGATGCACATACCTTATCCTCAAGATTTCTAGAACCACTTTCCAACCCTTTACACAAAATCAGAATCCACTTTTCCAAAAATCATCATTAGGCCTCTGGATTAGAACTATGTATACTCATTAAAGGTTTAAAACCCTAAAGTTACTAACTTTTTGTACAAACCTTCAAATTAGACTCTGAAAATATCACCATCGTCTTAGTTAGGATTTTTTGATCAAAATAACATATAATATTAAGTATTTTGAATATGGATTTTCAGGTTTTTTTGTTATTTTAGTTAATTAAATCGTGTTAAAAATACGTTTTTGCAAACATAAGAATCAAACCTCAGAAATATTTTTAATGGATATATCTCATTCTTCTGATTTCAAAACACTATTTATTTTTAATTTTTGACAACTGGAATAATTTATATGATTTATTTTACTTCGGCCAATCATAGCATGCCATGTAGGCAAAACATGTGCGCAAAGAGCAAACAGAAGAGGGAAGTGGGCCCCACACTACTGAACTGGCCCAATGGGGGTTGGCCTCGTGTGCGCGGGCACCCAGTGGGCCCCTCGGCTGGCGCTAGCTGAACCGGGTCAGCGTTGGGTCAAGTAAGAGTAAAAAAAATTTGTGAGAAGACGTAAATACCCCGCGTGAAAAACACAGCTAAACGAAAATGACCGGGGGAGATTGGGTAAAACAATAGGGAGTTATCTTCCTCCCGCTGCCCGATCCATGGCAGCGAGCTACGAGCAGCTTGCTCGGGCTCGGTTTGGGCAAAAACGCCACACCCAACGAAACTCGATGGTTAAGTGCTTAAAAGAAAGAAGAAGAAGAGAGGAATCTATATGTACCTTGTATTTGAACGGAGACAAGGAGAGAAGAACGTGAGGGGCGCCACAAGTCCTGAGGCTATGGCAAATAGATGAAGGCCCAATCGTCCATGAAACATTAAATTGATAGTTTGGTTGAGTTTCTATGATGATGGCGGTCCTAGGGGTATGGATATATATAGGCAAGGAGGCCTATGCTAGGGTTTACATAGGCAAGGTGAGAGGAGAGTTTCAGCCAAAAGGGAGATTCTCCAGATAAATGTGAAAACACCAAAATTTTAGGATAAAATGAAGCAGAATCCAACGAGGAAACCAACGAACCAAAAAGTTCTTGATTTGGTTGAGAATTGAAAGAGATAATGCGATTTGAAATTTCGGAAAATAAAACAACCTATTTCCCAATCGGTTTGAGGAAGAAGACGACCACCAGCCGTCCAATAAATGTACCTGGGTCCACGGATGGATCCTGGCCATCCGATCTTGGCCTTGTCCAAGGAAATATTATTTCTAGCCAATTTCAGCCAAAGAGACATATCACATTAAATGTTTTTCTCTCTCATCGTTTTGAGGCCCAAATGACATCCAAAATTAACCAAATCATATATTGTAACTGATTTTGACACGTAGAATCCAAATATGGAGTTATTTTTTACTTTTGGAAAATTTTAATAGGTTAAATAATTAAAATGTCATTTTCTCTTTCCTCCTTCAAAAGAGGTGATAACATTATTTAAAATTTGTGTAACTTCGTCCATAAGTCTTCCTAAGGGGTTAGAACACGATTTTGTTATTATTTTCACAATTTGAGATTATTTATTTATTTATTAAATAAATAGAAGATTCTACACACTTTCTCTCTCCTATTTTACTAATTATTCAAACATTATCCAAATTAGTTGCAAATTTGCCCAAAGGCTTATTTTTATGTTTAGAATATGAATTTGTTGTTAGTTTTCTAATTTGAGGGCATTAAGTATTTTATTTCACTTTATTGACCTTATTCCTATTTTCTTTTAATAATGATTTTAATATATGCATTTATCTTCCCAATTATATGATACTTGACCCTTAAGTTACTTTTTGGTCAAGAAAATGAATTTGAGTGTCAAATTATCTTTGGGGGTTTCCCATTATGATTTTTGAATAATTTCTTCCTCATTATCTCCTTTTATCCATTAAATCCCACATTATCACCAATTATTACATTTATCATTTCCTTTATATATAATTTGGATTTTCTCTTCTTTTTCCTATTCTACAAAGTACTAGAAAGTTTTAGGACGAAATATTTTAGTATTTTTATTACTTAGTGTACAATTTGCACTTCAAGCCCATTATTTAAAATCTAACTGAGGTATTTGTGCATACAACCCTATGTTGAGAATATATGGGAAACATTTATCCAATAACCATCATAATTCCACTAAATCAGATCCAAGACATATGGAATGAAAAATGAAGGAAAAATCTTATTGGAAAAAAGTACAAAGAGATACATAATGGATTTTAGTATGTTACACTATCCCAGTACTTGAGGTTCACCAACTTTCTAATCAAGAAAGCATTATTTGTGGTCATCTTCCGCTCATATAACTTCTTGAGCTTCTCCCACATATCTTTGGCATTGGTTTGTTTTGAGACGTGATGGAACACGAAAATGTCGAGCCACTTTCAAACTATTCCAACAGTCCTCCTGTTTAATTTCATCCCGTCCACATTTTTTTTTAAAAAAATTGGCCATTCATTCATCCCGTGGCTGGGGGGTTTTGAACCTGAGACCTCTCGGTCTTACATCAGTACTTTTACCACTCTCTGACTTTTGTCCCTCTATCATATCATACATATCTTTGCAATAGAGAATATCCTCCATCTTGGGTTTCCAAATCTGCCAATTTGTTCTTGTCAACTTTATCATTGTCACATTTTCATTCTTCCCCATTTGGACCAATATCTACTGCCCCTACTCTGATACCACTTGTTGGGGATGTTGTACCAATATGGTCCTGGATGTGATGAAAACTTATTGCAAAAGTGTTACCGAAAAATGTATAAACTCAAATAAGAAACACCAAATTTGAAATAGAAAACTCTCCCTAAGACCAAGGAGAGAAAAATTATAGGACAATACCGACCAACAAGTACTATGTAATTAAAATTACAACTCACACTGCCTAAATTTAATTACCCCTAAATCTAAATAGCTCTCCCCACACGAGAATAAAGATGAGGAAGAAGAGAATCATACACAGTGTGTACAAAACATCCCTCTTTACTTGATCTCCTCATGAGACCGTTGTTGTTGCTGGGGACTGCTTGATGCCATTATAACCACTGACTGGGCCAGACTGTTGCCGCTATGGTAACACTGCGGCTGTAAATGCCAGCCGCTACTTTGCTTCAAGACAAAGTTGTTGGCCCTCTTTTATCAACCAAGAGAGCTGCTCTGTCAGTGCACCCAATGTGTCACTGACTGACAGCCGCTACTTTACTTCAAGGCAAAGTCACTAACCCTCTCTTATTCAACCAAGAGAGCTCCTCGAGTTGTTCTTATTCTCTTTCACCCTCTACCACAGAAGGCACCAACAAGCAACATGTGGGATCACACCTCAACCAGTGAGATGATCTCAATGGCCTCCCCCAGGGCCTCTATTATAGGCCTCCATGTCATGTGATTGCAACCAAGAATCCTACTCCAATTCCTAATTCAATACCATGATGCACATAGGAAACCGTCTTCTTTCCCTTTTAGATATGACTCATATAAGGATTAGTAGCACAAGCCTAACTCCTACTCAAGTCCAAATCCAATTAGGTATGGGCCGGATCCTTTTCCTATTCCCAACAATATCCACAATTAGAATCCATCATATTTGGTGATACAAACATATTTTAGTACAATGTCTTCATCATGAGTCATAGGGAAAGATTGTTGGTTTAAGAGAACATTCTGGCCTATGTACTAATGGGATTTGGATTTAACATAAATTAAACTTGTGATTTCTTTTTTCTACTAGGAGTGAAATCTAGAGTAAAAAAGATGGCTTACTATGTGCCACATGGATTAGTATTTGAAGCTTAACTAGGATTTGAACTAGAATTGCTAATTGCTATCACATGCCGGTGACTGAAGGATGACTCGTTTTACTTTTGGCAAAAGTGGGGAGATAGTTTTAATTGTTTTGCTGAAGTTTTGACATTGTTTATTTTGTTTTGATTTCCATTCATTAAGTGTAGGCCGCTGCTTCTGCCCAAGTCTAATTTATTTTGTATAAGTCAATCCATCACCTTGCATTGTTGCTTCATATATTTTCCTTATCCACAATAAAACATGTTTATTATTATTGGTTTCATTGACTAACACCATGTTCTTTACCTTTATATCCATTCAGGTATCCCAATTTCTATGAAATTGATAATTAAAATGAAATATGCATTCTTTGTTAAAAAGGTTCTTTGACAACTAATATACTTCAACCTCTAATATCATCCAACATATGAGGAAATCATCGTCAGACTACAATATGAATGCCACATATTTATAAGAGTTGCTTATTTCAAAATAAATTAATGTTCCTCACTGTCAACTAGAGATAGCGTGTTGGCACATTTACATTAGGTCATCAATAATATTTCCCAAAAGTCCAACAATTATTCAAGTATCAAGCATGTTTCATGAATGGATGACCTACCTAGGTATATTTAGGAACACATGCCAACCCTAATTATTATTATCATCATTCAAATCTCTAGATCATTTTCAATATGAAATAGTCTCATTAGACTCAAAATTAGATCAGGGAGATTCATGGTTAGACATATGATTAAGAGGGTTTTCCAGATTAAGGTTAATCATCATCATATCAAGAGTAAACCTTATTTCAAAGTATATGATTCATATTTTAGGGTAATGAGTTAATAAGATTAGATCTAACCCTTATTCTATCAAAATATATTTGGTGTCTCAAAATGATCATTAGAATCAGGAAAAAAGGGTTTCTCAAACATTAATCATCATATTAGATAATTAAATAAGCAAAGGAACAAGATCTAGGAATATGCGTGATAAATATCACGAATTAGGCTTCAAAAGTATTTTTAAAAGGTTTACTGGATTTTTCTGATCAAGATTGACTATTTTATTATTATTTTTGGAGTTCGGATGCATTTTCTATTATTAAAATGAGATCTGGACATTTAAACGAATATCTGAGAAGAGAGTAGGTAAATACCAAAAAAAGGAAGAGCGCGGAAAAGTAGTGGCCATTGGATTCCTTGGTCGGTTTTGATCAGATTGGGATCTGGTGACTGTGAGGCCATCCACTGCTGGTCAAGTGCGCGATGATGAAGGAGCAAGGGAGGCACTAGGACTGTCGATCTAGGTTTGGGTCAGCGTGGACTCAGATCTGAGGGTCACGGTCAATCGTCCCAAATAAAGGAAGCCGGCCACGAGCAGTCTTGCTCCACGACGGTGTGGTGACCAGAGAAATTAGGGGAATACAAGAGAGGGAGAGATGAGGTTTCAGCTGGGGTCATAGGGCCTCGTTGAGGGTGGAGGTCAGGTTTTTAAAGCCCAAAGGGGTTAGGTTTAGGGTTAGAGGGGGCTCCTCGCCCATGGCGGTGGCCGAGAGAGTTTTCTCTCGAATGTTCTCAGAACATAGGGAGTTGAGGGGGGAAGGGGGTGATTAAGTTCGGATTTGCGGGGGGAAATGATCCAGTGCGTTTGATTTTTGAATCGAGTCAAGGAAGAGCGAAACTGGGGTCTCATCCCCCATGGTCTCCTCTTGCTGATTGCGGGAGGTAGGGGACGACCATGTGACCACTTGATCAGGGCCCCGATCTGCGGGTTCCTGATATGAGGGTCAAGGATCATTCCCTCCCTACTCAGTGGATCGCATGCCCTCAAAAGGGTGAAATAAAAGCAAATAAAAAAGGATTTTGTGATTAAACTTCAGAAAATCATAGAAATTAGGAGTGTCCAATTTGAGTGAAATTTGGATCATTGATTCAGAAAATTGTTTAGAATATATAGAAAACGTTTGAGGAGAAGATAATAAAGTTTGAGGAGCGAATTTATTTCTTGGAGTAAGGTGATTATTAAACCTAATTAAAATGTCATAAAGTGTAAACAAGTCACATTTGTCACCAAATTTTGTAATTGAGTCTCAAAATTAATTATGTAGCCAAGAAAAATAGATTGGGCCCATGAGTGAACATAAGGAGGTCAAAATTTGAAATTGGACAAAAGTATGAGTAAAACTCACTTTATCATAGCCTCCTCTCCTTATTAGGAATTTTGTCCTCAACATTTAGACTTCTTTGAAAAGGTCTGGAAATCATTCCTCCGTGTTGAACTTCAACTCCCAAGTAGCATCATTGCTATCATGGTGCTTCCAAAACACTTTAACCATCTCGATCTTCTTGTTTCTGAGCTCCTTGGTGCAAGTATTAAGTATCTTGACTGGAGCTTCTTGGTATACAAGGATGTCCTTTAATTTAATTGGTTCATGATTGAGGACTTGGCTAGGGTCTTTGACATACCGCTTTTGTTTCAATACATGAAAGACATTGTGCATCATGCTATATTGTGGTGGTAAAGCCAACCTGTAAGCACATTCCTTAATACAGTCCAAAATTTCAAATGGACCCACATATCTAGGGCTAAGTTTTCCTTTGTTCTTTGCAATGGCTCGAATCAGTCAAATCATCAGGAATACATGATCACCTACTAAGAACTGAGTGTCAATCCTATGTGCATCAGCATAAGACTTCTGACGATCTTGGGCCCTTTTTAACCTTTGCTTGATTAGGTTGACGTTTTCCGAATAGAGTTGTAGTTCCTCATATTTTAGAATTTGTCTTTCGCATACTTCATCCCAGTAAAGTGGAGATCTACACGATCTTCCGTATAAAGCTTCATAGGGAGGCATGCCTATATCGGACTAGTAGCTATTGTCATAGGAAAATTCAATGAGAGGAAGGTAGTGGTCCCAAGAACCGCCCCAATCAAGGACGCATGATCTCAGCATGTCTTTTAGAACTTGGATTGTCCTCTTAGACTCTCCGTCAGTTTGTGGGTGATATGCAGTACTGAAATTCAGCTGAGTTCCCAGTTCTTCCTGTACTTATCTCCACAAGTGAGAAGTGAACTTCACATCACGATATGATACAATAGATACAAGAATTCCATGCAGCCTGACTATCTCCTGAATGTACAACTCTGCTAGCTCTGGGACTTTGTTTGTTGTCTTGATCAGAATAAAATGGGATGACTTAGTCAGGCGATCAACTACAACCCAAATGGCATCACTCCCTTTCCTGATCCTGGGGTAGACCCACCACAAAATCCATGGTGATGTTTTCTCATTTCCACTCGGGGATAGGTAGGGGTTCTAGAAGACCTCCCATACGTTGATGTTCAACCTTGATCTATTGGCAGGTCAGACACTTGGAGATGAAAGTAGCAATGTCAGTCTTCATATTCCTCCACTAGAAGTGCCTTTGCAGATCCTTGTACATTTCAGTTGATCCAGGATGCACAATATATTTTGACCCGTGAGCTTCTCGTAACACCATTTCTATCATGAATGAATCTTCTGGGACCCATATGCGTTGTTTGTATCGGATTCCACCATCTATACCAACTGTCAGATGAGTTTCAGGCTTCTCTAACAGCTTAGTCATTTCATCCAGGTTCCTGCTATTCTTTTGGTCTAATAGAATCTCAGACTGGAGGCCTAGTTTTACATGGACACTAGCCAATCTAAGAACATTGCCCATACGCCTTGGGGCCCAAGGTGACATGACTTCCATGTTCTTCCATTCAATAGTAAAGACAGCCACACATTTATCCTGTTTCGTGTTGAGTGCATCAGCCACCACATTTGCCTTACTAGGGTGGTAGACAATGGTGAAGTCATAGTCTTAAAGGTACTTGAGCCAACGCCTCTGTCTGAGATTGAGATCATTCTATGTTAGGATGTATTTCAAACTCTTGTGGTCAGTGAGGATGTTGAAGGTGGCACCATACAAGTAGTGTCACCATATCTTCAAAGCATATATGATGGCGGCAAGCTCGAGGTCATGGGTTGGGTAGTTGACCTCGTTTGGCTTCAATTGTCGAGAGGCATAAGCAACTACCTTTCTCTCTTGCATGAGGACACAACCCAGAATGAACCTTGATGCATCAGTGAAGATGACAAACCCATAATTTCCCGAGGGAAGAGTCAAGACAGGTGCAGTTTTCAACTTTGTCTTTAGATCTTGAAAACTAGACTCACACTCGTCCGACCAGATAAACTGTTCTCCTTTCCTGGTGAGCTTTGTGAGAGGCAAGGCAGTCTTGCTGAAGTTATGAATGAAACATCGATAATAGCCAGCAAGACCCAAAAAACTTCAAATCTCAGAAACATTCTTTGGGGCTTGCCACTCTAGAATAGTCGAGACTTTGGTGGGGTCAATAGAAATTTTCCCACCAGAAATTATGTGGCCTAAGAACATGACATCAGAAATTCAAAATTCACATTTTGACAACTTTGCATAGAATTTTTGAGATTGGAGGATGTCAAGAACTTTGCGAAGGTGAATACGGTGTGATTCAACATCAGTCGAATATATCAATATGTTATCAATGAAGACCACTACAAACTCATTAAGGAAAGGTTGGGAGACACTATTCATCAAGTTCATAAACACACTAGGGGCATTGATCAACCCAAATGGCATGACAAGGAATTCATAATGCCCGTATCAGGTTCGAAAGGTTGTTTTAGGGATGTCTTCGTCCTTAACTTTGAGTTGGTGGTAACCAGAACGGAGATCAATTTTTGAAAAGACATGGGCAGAACAGAGTTAATCGAAAAGATCATCAATTCTGGGCAGCGAATACTTTTTTCACAGTAGCTTGATTGATCAGATGATAGTCAATACACATGCGAAGAGAAACATCCTTTTTCTTGACAAATAGAACGGGGGCTCCCCAAGGAGAGGTACTAGGGAGGACGAAACCCTTATCAAGCAATTCTTGCAACTGCTTTTTCAGCTTAGTCAAGTCATAAGGAGTCATCTGATAGGGTGCTTGAGAAATGGGTGTGGTACCATGTGCTAATTCGATAGAAAACTCAACATCACGATCTGGTGGTAGCCCAGGGAGCTCCTCGGGAAAGACACTCAGGTACTCCCAAACTATATCAATTTTTTCTAGGGCACTCGTATCAGGATTGACTATGGTTACAGTTGCTAGGTATGCTTTGCACCCTTTAGCTATCAAGTTTTGGGCTTTAATCAGAGAAATAACAACATTTTGATTTTAATCTTTCCTTCCAGGAATTACAAGAATAGGGAGGTTGGGTTTGGAAATAATGACTTTCTTGGCATGACAATCGATCAGAGCAGGATTTTTATGGAGCCAATCCATCCCTAAAATAAGGTCAAAGTCTTCCATGTCTAAGATTATGAAATCTGACTCAAAACTATGCCCAACATAAGATAGAGGGACTTTTTCGAAAATATAGTGGGAGACTTTCATCTTCCCACTTAGGGTAGTTACATCAAGTATGTGCCCTAAGTCCCTTTTTTCAAGATTCAACATAGAGGCAAGATTCTTAGATATGAAGGTGTTTGTTGACCCATAGTCAAATAGAGTGACAACAAATTGGTCGGAGATTTTTATCATACCTACGTATACATATATTTTGTGTAAGGATTTTGTATAAGAAAATCATGATAAAATGTTTTGGAAATAATTTTGAATTTAAAAGGTACCTTCCATGAGTTTTTTTTTCATTGGCCTTCACCTCATCTGCATTCACGACAAAGACACAGGCCTATCGATGTTCACCTTGCCTGGCCCATGCTGGAGGAGGGTGGGGGCAGTTGTCTCTGAAGTGACCCTCCTATTTGTAGTAGTGGCAGACTGGGGACATATACTTGCACTGGCCAGTGTGGAAGTTACCATAGTTGTGGCAATGAGGAATATTGGTGTTCCAGCCTTGACCCCTATTTTGGCTAGGATTTTGGTTTTGTGCAGGACCACGGTTGTAATTATGGTTCTGGCCTTGATTGTAGTTCTGGGCAAGGGGATTTCTCTGGTTCTTCTGTCGGTGCTTGTTCTTATTGCCACCAATATGGGGTTTTCACTTCTATTCGGGTTTTGCAGGTACAACCTCAGTCAGGCCTAGATAGGCAAGGGTAGGTAATGGTTTCCCGTGTCCCATCCCTAGGGTTCTTTCAATGGACAAGGCATGGTCATAGGCATCTTGAAAATTGGTGGGTTTGGATGAGGATACAAAAGCTTTTAGGGTAAGGAAGAGCCCATCAATGTAACAGTCAAGTTTTTGTTCTTCAGTGAGGTTGGTGACATGCCTCTCCAGAAGGCGGAACTGTCAGCTATATTCAACCATTGTGTTAGTTCCTTGGGTAAGGGTAAGGAATTGTTTTTGTTTCTCCTTTCTCTCAGATGTGGGTTGGAAACGGTTGGTAAAAATGGGTTTGAAGGCTTCCCAGTTGACAAGGATGACCTGTCGTGACCGGATATAATTCTCCCACCACAACTTGGCCGCCCCCTTCAACTGGTAAGTAGCAAAACCAACCCTATCTTGTTCAGGGCACATCAAAACCCTAAAGGTATTCTCCATGGACACTAACCAGACACCAACCTTGTCTAGGACATCATCTTTGTCTTCCCCATAGAAGGCTTCTGGGCTGAGTTTCAGAAAATCCTAGACAGTGATGGTTTTGGGTTATGGGTTGGCATAAGGGATGTTGTACGAATAGCTAGGTCATGGAGTGCATCCATAATGGCCTTCTGTTTCAACTTCCACTCCCCCATATCGGTGGTCTTATTGGCAGAACCGACATCTTCATCATCATTCATATGGGGCTTCTTTCCCTTATCTTTAGTACCAGAGGTCCCTTCACCATCCCTATCATTCCTGGTTTTTGGGGCCATCTGCTATTGTTCAACTGATATAATTTTTCTTATTTATAACTTTCAAAGCAAAAAAATATGCTAGATCATGGAAATATTGCAACAAGTTTTCTCAATTTATTTTCAGATTTTAGTTGTTCCCATCCTTAAATTACCCAAAATAGAGAGAGTACATAGATCAAATCATGACACCTTAAAGAGAACGAGAAGATGAGAAGTCATCCTACTTCCTTCTAATAGGTGGCTTGGGAAAACCTTAAAGAAGAGATAAGATGCTAGAATACTCTCTAGGGTTATAGGAAGTCCTTCCATCCATTTTTGGATCAACTAAGGCCAGGTGGAGCAGGAGGAAGCTCAGCCACCGTGAAGATGGATAGGAGGAATTATTGCAGAACCCCCTTTGTGCTCTTTCTAGACAACTCAGTTTTCACCATAGTGAATTTTAGGGCTTCCCTGGTTCAACGATTAAGAACATCATTTCACTAATGCATATGAAGTGTGTTATGGCTCTGATACCAACTATCACGGATCCGTTCTTACCCTAATCCCAATCCCAATGTCCAAATGGGCAGTGTTAAAGGGATTAGAGCGCCCGTCCTTGAGTGGCCCGAAAATCACACACAGATAATATGCAAAAATGAAATAACATTCTTCTTTATTAAAATGAACCAAAAGGTTTAGTACATAAGTCATGTAGGCAACATGGAAAGATAAAAAGATAAGAAACTAGCCAACAACTACATTCTTTTTACAATTAGCTCCCATGTAGAGTCCATATTTGATGTAGCAGTCTTTATTTCAGTGGATAAATGAGTGGATGAGTGTAAATCTCTAGTTTCAAAAGTATATCGAATGATTTCCCAAAAACTAAAATGTTGTCCAACAAGAATTTTATTACAAATTTCCCATTATGATGTAATCGAGAAGCATGCTTATATTAGTTTGTGTGACTCTATTACCCCAACACGATGGGGAGGTCACCAAGCTCCTTCTCACCATAGGAGATAGGAGGTCAATGTAAAAAATCCCACCCTTCAAATAAGGGGGGGTTTGCTTATATTCCATGTCAACATTATCAACTTTTCCAACATCATTATCATCATCAATATACGGGCAAACATAATGGGTATTGCAATTTATGTTTTCATGTTTTTCAAAATATAGTATAGGAAAAATGGAAGACTAATCATAGGGAACAATAGTTCATCCAAGTAAATAGCCAAGCATATTGTCAAGAGATACATAAAAGTGTCTTCAATACAATCAAGGAGGAGTTATATAATAGCGTACCTTTCTAAATTTGTATTTGGAGTATAGATCCCAAGAAAGAGTAGATCAACCCCTTGAGTCAGATCCTACATCAAAATATTGGATCAAGAGTCAAGATCATAGTTCTAAAAATATCATGCTTCACTATTTGGGATTAGGGTTACATTTTCCTATTTCTACCTTAGGGTTAGGTAATCAACAATATTTCCCAAAAGTCCAACAATTATTCAAGTATCAAGCATGTTTCATGAATGGATGACCTACCCTGGTATATTTAGGAACACATGCCGACCCTAATTATTATTATCATCACTCAAATCTCTAGATCATTTTCAATATGAAATAGTATCATTAGACTCAAATTAGATTAGGGAGATTCATGGTCAGACATATGATTAAGAGGGTTTTCTAGATTAAGGTTAATCATCATCATATCAAGAGTAAACCTTATTTCAAAGTATATGATTCATATTTTAGGGTAATGAGTTAAGAAGATTAGATCTAACCCTTATTCCGTTAAAATCTATTAGATAACAACAGCGGATGTGGGGGCCTTGGGTTAAGGCATCTCCGATGAAGCGATGGGTGGTACCTATTAAGGAGGATCTTTTCGGGAAGGAAAGCATGAAGAAGGATCTTCGTATTGCTGCTAAATTGGCAGGGTGGCAAACAGGTGGATGGAGCTTCTCCCAGGAGCAAGCAAGAACTTCCTCCATGAACCAGCGAGAACGCAAGCTCCTAGAAGAGGAGGAGGTGGAAGTAGCGTCGAATTTTGATCTGACAGTGCGGGACTTGGAGGCAATATTCAAGGAAAAGGAAGGAGAGCAGGAGGTGATTGGATGAAGGGAAACCATGACAGAGACTAGGGAGGAGAAATTAAACAGTGAGCCAACGCCTACGGTGAGGAAGGTTGTGATCACTCAGGAGTGCAATCAGGATAGGAGGATGGAAGGCTACCTGACAGCCGGAAGAGAAGGATCGCAGGTGGGCAAGGAGGTGATTCAAACAATGAGGATGGATATGGGTCATACAATGGACCAAGGGGACTCGGTGACTCCAGTGCAGATGCTTCAAGATGACAATAGGACAGCAACACAGAGGAAGGAGGCACAGGGTGAGGACGTGAATAAAGCAAGGAACATCAGGAGGAAACAACAACATCCAAAGAAAGGCCAATTCAGAAGGAAGAAACGATAGGGTGCTAATCATAATGAAGAGTTAAATAACCCCATGCTTATGGATGATACCCATATGGGTAACAAAAGAGGAAGACAAAGTTAGGAAGATCATATTGAACGGGTAGAGGAGGAGTCAACCAGTATTTTAAAAAAAAGAAAGGCCACAAAACAGATGACCATAGCATCGGGCATGCAAGTAGCGGGCACTGGGACACACCAGGCCCATGAACAACAATGAAAGCCTTATGTTGGAACGTCCAGGGGTTGGGCAGCCCTGGGACGGTGAACTCACTCCGCAGGAGATGTTGGAGGGAGATGCCCCATATGATTTTCGTCATGGAAACCATGTGTAGTAGTGTGGAGTAGGAGAAAGCTCAAAGGAAGTGTGGATATGACAACGGCTTTGGCATGGATAACATAGGGAGATCTGGGGGTCTGGGTTTGTGGTGGAGGGGCAATAAAGTTACTATTAAATCTTTTTCTAAACACCATATCTGTACTGATTATGAGGCAGATAGACTAGAGGATAGCTTCTGTTTTGTGGGAATGTATGGGTGGCCTGCTGTACCAGAGAGACACCGTACATGGACTCTTATGGGAGACATATGTCGGAACTCTATTCTTCCCATGTTGTTTGGAGGGGATTTTAATGAAATCAAGTCACAGGAGGAAAAGAAAGGCGGGCAACCAAGGAACGAATGGCAAAGTAGGAACTTTAGAGAGGCTATAGACACATGTCATCTGAATGATCTGGGAAGCACAGGCTGCAAATTCACTTGGAAGAGAGGTCTTCATGTAGAGAATCTCATGTTTGATAGACTGGATCACTTCTTAGCTGATAGGCGTTGGTGTGATATCTATGGAGTGCGCAGAGTTAAGAATTTTTTGATTCAAAATTCTAACCATGGGCAGATTCTCTTATGGGTTGAAAAGATACCTCATGAAGGCAGGCATAGCAAAAGATTTCAGTTCGAAAATTTATGGCTCTCTTCTCCTGATTGCAAGAGGATAGTGGAACAATCTTGGGATGAGAAGAAGGGGGAGGGTCTTCTACAACAGACTAGACAGTGCATGGAGAATCTCAACAGTTGGGTAGGAAAGACGTTTGGTAACATAAAGAAGAAAATCCAAAGGAAGGAACATGATCTCATTCAGGCTCAAAACAGACCGCCTTCACATGATATGATCTAGGAGTGTTCCCAGCTGGCAAAAGACCTATAGGAGCTACAATGAAAAGATGAAACCTGGTGGTTTGCCAGAGCGAGAACGAATGATATGAGAGACGGGGATAGAAACACTAAGTACTTTCATCATAAAGTGTCCCAGAGAAAGCACAAGAACACCATTGCGGGACTCTACAAGGATGATGGGAGCTGGCAGACGGATATCTCTGAGATAGAGGAGGTGATCTCATCCTTCTTTGGTGCGTTTTTCACTACTTCTCATCCTACGGGGATTGAAGAGTTTCTGAGTGGTATGCATAGAGTCGTCAAAGAGGGGGATGTGGCCTCTTTAGACAGAACGCCCACTGAGTAGAGGTCTGGCTAGCTTTGAATCAGATGCATCCCAATAAGGCACCGGGACCAGATGGTATGAAGACCATCTTCTATCAAACATTCTGGGATAAAGTCAAAGGGAGTGTCATGGACTTCATTGGAGGGTGGTGTACAGGAAACCATACACTTCATGAGATTAATGAAACTGACATTGTCGTCATCCCAAAAACTGCCTCACCAGTATGCATAATAGAGTACAGACCAATCAGCCTCTGCAATGTGTCATATAAAATCATTTCTAAAGTCTTGGCTAATAGGGTGAAGCCTTTGTTGAATAATATGATCTTGGAAAATAAAAACACTTTCGTGGGTGGAAGGATGATCACTGACAATGCCTTGGTGGCGTATGAGATTTTCCATACAATGAAGAACAAAAAGAAAGGAAGGAAGGGTCTTATGGAGTTAAAGCTGGACATGAGCAAGGCCTATGATAGAGTAGAGTGGAGCTTTATGGAAAGAGCCATGGAGAAGCTTGGGTTTCCTAGGAAATGGAGAGCAAAAGTTACTGAGTGCATGACCAACATTTCACACAAATTCATCATCAATGGCACAAGGAGGGGATCCACAAGACTGACTAGAGGACTCCTCCAAGGTGACCCCATCTCTCCCTACCTATTTCTTTTTTGCGCTAAAGCCCTTTCTCTTTCCATTTCACATGTAGTACAGGATAGATGAATACATGGCATATCCATGTGCATACATGCTCCACGGGTATCTCACCTATTCTTTGCAGATGATAGCATTATATTCACGAGTGCTACTTTAGGAGAATGCTCTGCTTTAACTGAAATTTTCAGCCAATACGAGAGGGCATCCAGGTAGAAGATCAACTATGACAAAACTAAAGTATCCTTTAGTGGGAATGTGGATGTAGAGAGAAGGGAGATCATAAAGAACACCTTGGGAGTTAGGGAGGTGGATAAACACAAAAAATATCTAGGCCTCCCGACTGTTATAAGAAGATAAAAAAAAGCAATGTTTGCTTCTATAAAAGACAGGATATGGAAGAAGCTGCAAGGGTGGAAAGAAAATCTCCTATCCAAGTCGGGCAAGGAGGTACTCATCAAATCTGTTATCCAGGAAATCCCGACGCACCTTATGAGCATTTTCAAGATACCGAATGGGATCTTAGATGAGATCCACTCCATGATTGCTAGATTCTGGTGGGGTGCAAAGGATGGGGAGAGGAAGATCCATTGGATGTCTTGGGAACGATTTTGTAAACCAAAAGAGAGTGGAGGAATGGGCTTCTGAGATTCTTAAAGCTTTCAACCAGGCGCTCCTTGTCAAACAAGGGTGGTACCTAGCCACTTCGAGCTCATCTTTGGTTCTCTGTGTCATGGGGCACAAGTACTTCAAGAAATCTACACCTTTAAGAGCAGGCAAAGGAGGACTCCCAAGCTACTCATGGCGGAGCATATGGGGAGCAATACAACTCATCAAGATAGGTTTCCTCTGGAGAGTGGGCACGGGTGACCAGATAGACATCTATGAGGACAGATGGATACCGCAATTGGGAGGCCTGGTGCAACATTACCTCATGCAGGGACCAATGGACTACAATAGGGTGGTACACTTGATTAGCGAAGAGACTGGGCAGTGGGACATTCATGCACTATCTGAGGTGTTTCCTCCACACATCAGGTCCATGATACATGGCATTCCCCTTGGTAGACAGACCGATGGTGATGTCCTATGCTGGAAGAAGGAGAGTGATGGGGTGTATACGGTGAGAAGTGCATATGCATTCATTAGGACAGGGGCAGAGATCATATAGGAGGTGGAAGAAGAGGATTAGAAACAGATTTGTAAGAAAAAATGGCCGCCAAAACTCAAACACTTCATATGGTGGGTTATGCAGGATACCCTCCCCACACAGTGTGCCCTTGCCCGGAAGCACATCATAGAAGACGACACTTGCTGAAGATGTCATTTGCAGCAAGAGGACGCTATGCATGCTCGCTTGACATGTCACCATTCTCTTCATCCATGGAAAGCCGGGAAATTCTTATGGACGACATGGATAGGTGGCAACACGAGGAAGTTTGTATGGGATCTGATTAGAGAAGACGACCAATGACGTACAGATGAAGGAGCCACACTGCTATGGGCCACGTGGACTGCGAAGAACAAGTCATTGTTTGAACAATGGCCACCATACACGTCGACGTTAGCAGCTGGCTTTCTCTCCCTGGTAGCGGACAACGCAGGCTACATGGAGAAGACTTCCAACCGGAGCAATGGCAGCAGCACAGACATCAATATGGCTTGAAAACCTCCCCGACAAGACTCCACAAAGATGAACATAGATTCTTGCATTCTAAATGATGGGTCGGGTGGGATTGGCACAGTACTACGAGATGACAAAGGCACCATCCAAGGAACGTACCAATGCAGGGTGGACCATACATTCTCGGTGCTTAGTGCAGAGGGAATGGCAGTCTACTCAGACATGGTGTTTGCATTGGAACAAGGCATTATCGACCTATTAGTGGATATGGACAACGCCTTACTCATCCAAGAAATCAAGAAGAAAGGTTGGGTGTGGGGATATGAGGATCACTAAGTGCAAAACATCATTAGTCTTCCCGTTCAGTTTCTTTCTTTCAATGTTAGCTTTGTAAGAAGGCAAAGCAATGAGGTAGCTCATGCCTTGGCTTCAACTGCCTATCAGCTCAAAGGTTCTCGACATCTACTAGAGAACTTTGATGATGACATTGTATGAATTTCTTTTAATGACATAAATAAATAAGAGTGATAGGCTCCCTTTATAAAAAAAGCAAAGGAACAAGATCTAGTAATATCAGTGATAAATATCAATAATCAGGCTTCGAAAGTATTTTTAAAAGGTTTAGTGGATTTTTCTAATCAAGATTGACTATTTGTTTATTATTTTTGGAGTTCGGATGTATTTTCTATGATTAAAATGAGATCTAGACATTTAAACGAATATCCGAGCAGAGAGGAGGTAAATACTAGAAAAAGGAAGACCGCGGAAAAGTAGTGGTCGTTGGATTCCTTGATCGGTTTTGATTAGATTGGGATCTGGCGGCTGTGAGGCCGTCCGCTGCTGATCAAGTGCGGGAGGATGAAGGAGCAAGGGATGCTCTAGGACCTTCGATCTAGGTTTGGGTTAGTGTGGACTCAAATCTGAGGGTCACGATTGATCATCCCAAACAAAGGAACCTGCCCACGAGAATGGCTTGCTCCGTGGCGGTGTAGTGGCCGGAGAAATTAGGGGAACATGAGAGAGGGAGAGGCGAGGTGCCGGATGGGGTCGTAGGGCAACGGTGAGGGTAGAGGTGAGGTTTTTATAGCCCAAAGGGGTTAGGTTTAGGGTTAGAGGGGGCTCCTCGCCCATGACGGCGGCCGAGAGAGTTTTCTCTCGAATGTTCTTGGAACATAGGGAGTTGAGGGGGGAAAGGGGGTGATTAAGTTCAGATTTACGAGGGAAACACTCCAGTGTGTTTGATTTCCGAATCGAGTCAAGGAAGAGAGAAACCGGGGTCTCGACCCCCTTGGTCTCCTCCCACTGATTGCGAGAGGTAGGGGACGATCCTGCGACCGCTCAATCAGGGCCCCATTTTGCGGGTTCCTGGTCCGAGGGTCAGGGATCGTTCCCGCCCTACTCAGTGGATCACGGGCCCTTAAAAGGATGAAATAAAAGCAAATAAAGAAGGATTTTGTGATTAAATTTTGAGTGACATTTGGACCATTGCTTCACAAAATTGTGTAAAATATATAGAAAAAGTTTGAGGACAAGATAATAAAGTTTGAGGAACGAATTTATTTCTTGGAGTAAGGTGATTATTAAACCTAATTAAAATGTCATAAAGTGTAAACAAGTCACATTGGTCACCAAATTTTGTAATTGAGTCTCAAAATTAATTATGCAGCCAAGAAAAATAGATTGGGACCAAGAGTGAACATAAGGAGGTCAAAATTTGAAATTGGATAAAAGTATGAGTAAAACTCACCTTATCACATATAGCTTGTTATACCTAGCTTTAATATAACTAAATGATGGTAATTGAGTATGAATAGTCCTTGAATGACTAATACAAACATGGAGTACTTTGTTACTGTTGTTGAAACCCTAGTATGCTATAACCCAATGGTTACACCTTGATTTATGTGTGGGTTAATACTTGAGAATAATATGGAATGTGATGGTGATGCTTCACCTTATGCATCCATGATCCAATGGGGATGTTGTGAGTTAGGGTTTAGGTATGAGTGGTGATTAGTAACATTGATAAAATTTATCATGTTGAACCTAACTCTAATGCAAATAGATAACTATGAGTATTCATGTTTAACATTCTTATATGATGGAATGATGGTAGAATAACCTCCTTAACATGATCATAACCTTAATATCTTCATTGGTGGTTATCATAGCCACATGGTGGATACTTTCTTATGCTAAACATGTGAATTATGTATATGATGAGTGTTAATCATATCTAGATTCCTTGCATGTTGATGTAATAAAGGAATTTTTTTATTGTTAATATAACCCTGCTATGATTGTTTATGAATATCTCCTAGCTCATTAATGCATGGTTGAGTCCTGAATGAGGTGTAATCCTCTTGTGTTGATAAGGGTTGATACCCTATGATATTGTGGAAAGGATTTATATCTTGTGATAGTATGATGACTAGTGTGGTCTCATGAATGGCAAGTGAATAGTACCATGTGATGATGAGATGAGAAATTATGTTTCACACATTTATATCTTTTGAAGTTGTGATATTTTTATGCTTGTTTGAAGTGAATTATGGTTTGTATTTCCACTTGTTTGATGCATCCTTAAATCACCCAATTGGCATAACTAATCAAGTGAAACTCTAATCATGTAGTGCTCTATGCCATAGATCCATCTGAGTGTCAGAACTTCCCATATGGTGAAACGAGTATTCCTAAGGGAAACTCAGAGCGCATATTGATGAGTATGTAGGGTGCTTGTCATCCTGAATTCAAGTGTTTAGAGAGGATGACTGTAGTCATACCTAGCCCTCAATTTGAGAATGACTGTGGTCGTGTCTTGGTGATTATATATGTGTTGATATTGGAGGACAACTACGGTTATACCTTATATGGTAGGGTATGTGTACCCAACTCTTTTCACTAGTGCCATGACCTATACCAAGGACGGACTAGGCTATAGTAGCTTAACCTTATATGTCACTGTGGTGGACCCGTACTGACCGGGGGCAGAGAAGATCTTAGGAATCTGACTCTTCCTAGATGTTGTATAGCATTGATTTTGACTTAGCAGTGGTCAGTTGGATTTTGAGTGGTATCCTCAAATTCCTCAGGATGTAATAAAAATGTAATACAACCATGTAGCATATTTTTTTAAGGTTATACACGACATTTCACATTGGATGATAACCCTTGTTTGTTATCTTTACATAAAGATGATGCTTAGTGCAATTAAGAGATAGTAGATATACTTATGTTGTGGATATGCTTAAGATTGTAGATGCGTACATATAGCAGCCATGCTTATGTTGATAACTATACTACTACTACTGATTATAATCATGATGCTAGATATCTCATGTTGTTAGTTATGTTTAGCATGCTAGCCATGCCTTTGTTACTAGAGATGCATATACTGCTAATCATGCTTATGCAGATAGTTGTGCTTATGTTGTTATCTCTTCTTATGATGTTGATATGTTAAACCAAATAGACATGCTCATGTTGTTAGCTATGATATGTTAGTAGACTTTCTCATGATGCTAGATATGCATATGCTACTGAATTTCTTATATTGTCAACCAGATAAAGGATGACAGTTTGACTAATGATGATAGTTATTATCTGCTCCTTTATGTATTTTGTTAATCATCAGTACATCTGATCTTATTTTTTATATCTGATTAAACTACTTAACTGTTTAATTACTTTAAAATGTTGTAATCAATAAATGATATTGGAGGTTCTATCTCTTGCTGGGACATGGGTCTCACCCTTGTGGTTCGTCACATTTTTTTAGGTAATCGACAGTGATGGCAACATAATCGTGGAAGTAAACATGAGCTATAATAATGAATCTATGAGAAAGTTGATTAGATGTCTAGTGTGTCCTAGAGTCATCCCTGTACTCTCAGGTTTGGGTGAGAAAAAGTTTGTATATGATGTTTCAAACGAATCAGACTTTTGTTAGCATATTAATGCTTATTTGTGTGGCATATATGAATATTGTTCTCCTGTGTATGTATGTGGTGGCTAAGACGATATAACAATTTGTATCAAATTCTTGGCATAGTATGGATATAAGAAAGATTTTGGGCTCTTATGTAAATGTTTCTGAGCGGGTGCTGATGTTAAAATCAATTTTAATTTACCCATATTTTTGGTTATGTGATCAAGTAGTGATTGATTGTGTTTTATGTTTTGAGTAATCTCGTTTAGTGTAACATGTTCTCAGAAGTTAGTATCAGAGCTTTAGGTTCACTAAGTCTACATGGACACTAGGACTTAGGACTAGGATGATGTCAAAATTAGGAATATGACACAAAAACATGGTGGATACAGCCTAATCTCAGTACTTGGATGCCCTGGCCAGTTATTCAATTATTGAAGAAAAGGTAAGTATGGAACTCTTAGATTGTTATCTTTCTAATTACTCTAATCAAGTAGTCATTTTGAGACAATTCTAAAGAGCATAACGAATAAGAAATCATGGTGTGAATATCTCAATCCTACCTTAAAGAAGATGAGAATTGCATCATTATCTATCAAAACTTGAATGTTTGGTAAATATAAGAGAAAGATACAACACCATGAAATCTAAATCTGAATACAAATAAGGAAAAGAGGAGTTCTTGAAGATGTGATTCAAGAAGATTATAAAGTAAAAGACAAATAAGTCTATGCTTATAAAGTGATTCAAGGTATGAAATCCACATAAGATAGAGAGAACTCCAATGATAAGTATATAATGAGAAGATAAATGAGAACAATGAAAAAGGAATAAGGTGGAACCTGAGTAAATCTCAGACCAACCTATGTGTGTAAGAAAGTGTTAATGTAAAATAGGCATGTCATGTGAAAGAAATTAAGGAAGATGGTCCCTGTTTAATGAAGAAAATGTGGAATATGATGATTTACATGCTGATAAGTGGTTGAAAAACATAATAAAATAAGAAAACATATCTAAGTGTGATAAATAGTCATCAAGGAAGGTGTAATGAGATATGTTAATCATGATGATTCCTATGCTAATGGCAAGGAACCTGAAATGAAAAAGATAAAATGATACAGAAGAAGTTGTAACCTACATAATGAAAATAGAATTGGTTACCTTTTTGCTAGTGACCCTTGAACAATGTTGCTATGATGTGGGAAGTGTGTTTCACTTTGTGTCTTTCATTTCTAGAGCACAGCTTTCAAGTGGATCATTTTCACTTGGTACCTGTGGATTCACTGCAAACATGAGGGCGAATAGCTTATTATAGCATAAGGTTTCTTGGACTATGGTTCCAAGATAATAAAGTTTGTGATGAGTTTGCTTTTGAGCCTTCTAATAATTTGGGAGATGCCTCTTATATGTTTTGAAATTTATTATGTTGGTAAAAGTAGATGAGATATGTAACGACCGTCTCACGAAAAGATGATTAACTAATGCGAAAGCGTTCATCAAGTAGCGGATTAGCGAAAATCACTAAAAATTAAAACTTTTTGCAAAGAGATCCACACATAGGAAATCCTTTACAACAAGAACCATTGTATAACATTTACATTCTGGTTCAAACATATATAACCTATACCATCTCTTTTCAGAGACTACAACATCAGCTGCCTTATGAACATTATATACAGACAATATATGAATCTCGAGGCATCAACCCAAAACCTCAGTTTGATATATCAAAAACACTGACTGAAATTCCGAGGACCTGAGAGTACAGAGACGACACATAGGACTACTATCTATATGACTTGACAGTCAGTGCCTCCACTTGAGATCTCACTGCTGTCCAAGTTGTTGCATTCCTTTTCCTGCAAAAGAGTATCTGCCTCTTTGTCCGCGTCCACCTAAAAATGTTGGATCCCACGGGGGTGAGACAATTGTAAATTGCCCCAGCGAGAGATATAACTCTCCACCAGAAACATTATTATTGCATCTTAAGAAGATAAATATAGGTAGATGATAAGCAGTTTAAAGCATTCTCTTAATAAGGAATAGGAAGAACATGTATATCATTTATCCTCCATATTATACCATCATGTCAAACTTCTCTTGTGACACTCATTATCTTGATATGTCACCCATCAGACATTCTTGTTTCAACTTATCGGCCTTAGTCAGTCTGCTAAACAGATAAGGAATTACATCTACCATGTACTCATATATCATTAATACAGGCATTGAGTTATTACCAATCATGTGTCATCATTACAGGCATTGAGCCTCTGCCAGGTATTGGACTCTTCCAAACCTGATTACACTGCCAGGCATTGGTCTTTAACCAACCCTGATTATAGGCATTAGACCTCTTCCAGGTATTGGATTTCTCCAAACCTGATTACACAACCAGGCATTGGACTCTAACCAATCCTGATTTCACAGCCAGGCATTGGACTTTAACCAACCCTGATTACACAGCCAGGCATTGGTCCGTAACCAATCCTGATTACACAGCCAGGCATTGGACTTTAACCAACCCTGATTACACAGCCAGACATTGGACTCTAACCAATCCTGATTACACAGCCAGGCATTGGACTCTAACCAATCCTGATTACACAGCCAGGCATTGGACTTTAACCAACCCTGATTACAGGCATTAAGCCTCTGCCAGGTATTGGACTTTAACCAAACCTGATTACACAGCCAGGCATTGGACTCTAACCAATCCTGATTACACAGCCATGCATTGGACTTTAACCAACCCTGATTACAGGCATTAAGCCTCTGCCAGGTATTGGACTTTAACCAAACCTAATTACACAGCCAGGCATTGGTCCGTAACCAATCCTGATTACACAGCCATGCATTGGACTTTAACCAACCCTGATTACGGGCATTAAGCCTCTGCCAGGTATTGGACTTTAACCAAACCTGATTACACTACCATGCATTGGTCCGTAACCAATCCTGATTACACAGTTCATGGAATTTAATTCCTTTAACTCATCATTGATCATCACATACTACTTTCTTAAGTTACCAGCTTATCTTGGATTAAGGTATTTCCCATCTTAATCCTTTCATCCACTAACCTATCACTCTTACCATAAATTGCATAGGTTACACATAAGAATGGTCCAACTATCTTTAATGATATGGACTCATCTCAGATTAAGGCATTGCTTACAATAAGCTTGCCTATAATCAACCACATTAAATGTTTCACCTTTATAAGGACATTCCTTCTATCTCATCATTAGGGTTTCCTTATACCCTTATTTAAAATTAGGATTATAATTCATTGTCATATTGCCCAAGATTAGGGCTTTATGTATTATGACTCCACATTAGAGTCTCACATACCTTCACCCTTCTTAGGGCCTCACATCACAACATAGCATTAGAGCTTCATGTGATGTTAACTCTTAATTAGGGTTTCTCATGGAATCACCCTCAACTAGGGTTTCTCATGGAATCACCCTCAACTAGGGTTTCCACCTTAGTCACCCACAATTTGGGTTTACTATGCATCTCCATTAGGATTTCATTCAATTGTCCATAATTAGAGATTCACTATTCATCCCAATTAGGGTTTTACATCTCATTTCCCTAAATTGGAGTTTCACACATCACTACCCTGACTTAGGGTTACATCCTCACCCTGGATTAGGGTTACATTTAGAATTGCCCTCAATTAGGGTTAAAACCCAAAAGCCCTGTCAATTAGGGTTTATATTCATGATTAGGGTTTCATGATCTCTCTTCTTAAGGATCATACCCTTAATCACCACATGAATCATATTCATGTATGAATTCATGTTAACATCATCTCAAATTGATAAGGTCATATCAACCCTTCAATCAAGAGCATACCACTATGATTAACGTAGTATATCAAGTCATTGGTCCAATAAGCAATTAGGGATTGATTCCTTAATTGGTACTAGTCCCTTAGGGACTGTTAGGGTTTCAACCTTTGTACCTTCTTTGTTTATCATTACTAATCATCATTGGGTCAATGGATCATTCATCGTCTTAATTCTTAAGAGATTCAATCACATTGGACCTCCATTACATAAAGCATCCAATTGAATTAGGGTTTCCAATGTTGATTCCTTCAATCATTGGATTCATGGAACCAGTCATCAATTGGACCTACCCTCATACTTCAATTGGGTTTAATAGGTCAACCTTCAACTGATTTGACCCTCAATTAACCCTCAATTGGTCCTCAATTAGGGTTTTATTCAATTGAATTAGGGTTTGGAATCAATGATCCATCAACACTAATCAATGCAAGATTAGTTACATTGAAACCATTGAACCATCATCCAAATTGGGTATGACCTGACCCCAAAAGGTCTTGAGGTCGTTTGGATGACCTCCAAACGGTCTTGAGACCGTTTGCCCATCATATCACTCAAATCCAAGCCATCCAATTAAGGTTTGGATCATTGGATTGATCACCAAATCAGCATTGCATTGTATAACAACTTGGTACCTTTAGACCTTCAAACACCTAACCATACTCAACCCTAGACCTCCAAACGGTCTTGGGTGACCACCAAACGGTCTTGAGACCGTTTGGATGAGTCCCAAACGGTATTGAGACCGTTTTCCCATCTAACCTTTGGACTCTAGTGAAAATTCATCAAGGTTTGGTCTATTGAGTTGATCAGCACATCAATACTCAATTGCAATATGATTTGGTACCTTTGGACCTTCAATTGGTCAACTATACTTGACCCCAGACCTCCAAACGGTCTTGAGGTGACCCCAAACGGTCTTGAGACCGTTTGGATGATCCCCCAAACGGTCTTGAGACCGTTTGGGCTAATCAACCCAAAATCTCAAATTAGCTCATTGTGATTTCAGCACTGATTTCAATTAGGGTTAGCCCAATTGATTAGCCTTCAACTCATGACTCGTTTGGAATTAATCCATCAAATTTGGTGAGTCATTAACCAACATCATTAGGAACAGTAATATCAAACGGTAAATTCTTGGTCAACTCCACCAAACGGTCTTGAAACCGTTTGCCCAAAAAGTTCAATTAAATCAGATTGAAAATCAGCACTTAATCCAATTAGGTTTCCCTAATTGATTAGGCTTCAACTCACGTATCTTTGGCGTTAATCCCTAAAATTTGTAGGGTCATTAACCAACATCATTAGGAACAGGAATCTCAAACGGTCAACGCTTGGTCAACCATCTCAAATGGTTTTGAAACCGTTTTCCCAAACTGGTCGAGTTAATCAGGTTGAAAATCAGTATTTAATTCAATTCGATTTGCCTAATTGATTGGCCTTCCACTCACGATTCCTTTGGAGTTAACCCCTCAAATTTGGACGGTCATTAGTCTACATAATTAGGAACAAGATTCCCAAACGGTCAACTCTTGTTAAACCATCTCAAATGGTTTTGAAACCGTTTTCTCCCAAACGGTTTCAAACCGTTTGCCCTTAAACGGTTTACTGAAACCGCATAGCCAATCAAATTAAAACGATTTGGAATAGCTATCAAAACCATTTGGCTTGGTAATTTTATTTGTATAAGCATCTAGGATGATGTCATCATCCCCTTCCTTCGAACAACCAAGAACAGCAACCGTTCTTGATGGAAATTGCAGCAAGAAACAAGAGTGCATCAAATTGAAGAAATCAATCAACAAAGTATAGAGAATTGATGCAATAGCAATGATTAAGGGTTTGAGTTATAAAACCCACCTCCAATTGAGCTCCAAAGCTCCAAGCTCACGCCATTAATGGTGGATGAAGCTCTAGAAACTCCCCCTAGGCTCGTCCTCAAGCTTTTGATTGCAAAAGTTGGCTAGGGTTGAAGAGGAGATCGAAATAAGAAGGAATCCATAATTTATTTTCGATTTCCACCATGAAATCAAGGAGAACGAAGGTCAAGGGCTTACCCACAGGTTGGGGACGTGCTCCCTGATCCTCCCTAGCTCCTTGGTCGGTTTTGCAAGCAAGGGGAAGAAGAAAATCCGAAAAAGGCCTTGGTTTGGGCTTGGAAATGGCACTTTTATAAAGAAATTGATGAGAGAGAATATGCCTTATAAAAATCCAATTAATCCAAAAATTATGGCCGCCTCTTCCCCCTCAACTCCATGGATACGAGGCATATCCCTTTGCCTTTAATTCTCCTTCATTATCCTCAATTTAAAGAAAAGCAAATTAAGTACCTTAATGCTTATAATATAATATCTCACATGTGAGTGGATATTACTTTTCTTTATAAAAAGGTGAGTGGAATTTCACCTACTTAAGATATTTTCGTTCCTTATCTTGTTAAAGGAACGTCCATCCTTATTCAAAATAAACCCAAAACATTTTGGTTGAAAGCCCTTCAATTATTTTATATTCATTTTTGCCCTAAATCGAATTAGGGTTTCAATTAGGCATTATTCTTGATTATTTTAATGTCAAGATTCTCTCTCCTACAACTTAATTCAAATGAGGAGTCCCTCTCATTTTATTTGCTCTAACTGATGCTAAGAAACATTAAGGACCTTATTGAAGTGGTAATTTGCATATTGAACCCTGGATTTTGGGTAAATTGCACTTTACTCCAAAACTAGGTTTTAATGCACAAGGATTGCTTTACAAGCTTAATCTTGGTGTCCAAGCTTGTGGAAACCATACCACTACATCATATTCATTCTTATGATGTCTCAACATCATAGGAACATCTTATCATGTGCAATTTTCAAGTTAACCCCTCAACTTGGGTAATTTGCACTTTAGTCCGAAATAAGCAAACATTGCTTCAACATTGTTCAAACAGGACCAAAATTGAAACATAGGTTCCTATTGAGACCTAATCACTTTTCAAAAGATAAGATTAAGCATATAATCATCTTTCTTAATCAAAACACCTAGGGTTAAAGCATAAACCAGGTCAGGGATGTTACAAATTATAAACCCCTAACAAGGATTTCGTCCCCGAAATCCCAGATAAAGGGAACATATGTTATTCATTCATCATATTATCATGTCTCTTCATAACACCTCATTGTTATGGAGACATCATAAAAATTTGATCAACACAAAGTTTCTTCACACAATATTCTCAGAGTCAAATGAGAACTTATCTTAAAGACATATTTAGTTGTTATGTTTATGCAAAGCATAAACCCCTAACATATGATGTTCATATCATTTTATATAATCAGACTGATTTCATAGTTGACCATTTTGGGTAGCCAACCTAAAACATCTGATAATTCTTAGATACTAGAATCCCTTACCCTGGTATCAGTCACATGTTGAAAACACATCATATTCTCATCTTTCTTTTATCATATTTACAACTTTATAGAACAGGGATCACCTCCCTTGTTCTCTTTCTCATCATATGAGGGTCATACTTTTACTTCCTTATATACACATACTGATCTGAATTCCTATCAGATCCTTCTTTCTTGTTCTTAAGATATGATACATTTATCCAGACCATATTTCCAATTTCATGATACTCATTAGATTGTATCAGAATGATTGCTTGATCAGGGCAATAAAAAAGATATCAATCTAAGAGTTTCCATACTCACTTTATCATCAATAGTTGTATACCTGATCAGGGTTTACAAGTACTGAGATCGAGTAGTATGCACTTACATGATATCATATTTCTTGCTTTTCATATTATCATAACATAAGATTTAACATCCCTAGATTTTATCCAGGCATCTCTTCTATACCTCTTCCTCTTTCATAGAGGTAAGATCAATATAGAGCATTTAAAAGAATATTGAACAGAATTCAAATTCTAGTTCTCATCATTTCTTCCCTATATAGCAACCAACAGGGAAAACAAAATCAACAATCCTTTTTTTTTATAACAAAAAGGGTTTAGTGTACTCAACATGTACACATTTATAACATATCTTGTACTCATATCATGGTCTTACTAGTCTTATTACTGAAGCAAAAACTAAGCCATAGAATCTTACAGGTGAAAGGTTAAGACCTTTGCACTTACTTAGTGGCTACTTCCCTGGTACACTAGGCATTTATTGCACTATTTGTACCAAAAACCTTGGCTTTTTAGAACCATTAGGCAAATGTCTCTAAAATTATAGAGATCATCACCTACTTCTCAGCTTATTGCCCCTTCTTGGGCACTGCCATCACAGATTTATTATCTGTCTAAGATCATGGCAGAGTCTACTTTCTTGCCATAAGTTAATCTTTTCCACATTTTCCCTTGTTCCCACATGACTAATTCATTCAGGAACTCTTTTAAAGCTCAAGCTTTCTGTATTAAGGACTGATAACATAGGTTGTAAGCCTAGCATCCAGTCCACTCATATGCATTACTGTTGCCCTAATCTTCCCAACAAGAGCATGATCATAGGATTCTCTATCCTGATCAGGTCTTAATGGGGATTCTCAGGCACTCATTCTATTCTTGCATGATCCCTTGCACCTCTTCTTGGTGCAACAACATTTCCCTAAGCAATGTGTTCGTTGTGCTCTCCAGTCATTTTAAACTTTACCCTTTCTCTGCACAAGCAGAAATCATTATAGGGTATACTGGAGGACACTAACACAGACTCAATCATCTTAGTCCTATGTCTCTGTAGACTCAGCGAACCTAGAGCTCTGATACCACAATTGTAACGACTGTCTTGCGAAAACATGATTAACTAATGCGGAAGCGTTCATCAAGTAGCGGATTAGCGAAAATCACTAAAAATTAAAAATTTTTGCAAAAAGATCCACACATAGGAAATCCTTTACAACAAGAACCATTGTATAACATTTACATTCTGGTTCAAACATATATAACCTATACCATCTCTTTTCAGAGACTACAACATCAGCTGCCTTATGAACATTATATACAGACAACATATGAATCTCGAGGCATCAAGCCAAAAACTCAGTTTGATATATCAAAAACACTGACTGAAATTCCGAGGACCTGAGAGTACAAAGACGACACATAGGACTACTATCTATATGACTTGACAGTCAGTGCCTCCACCTGAGATCTCACTGCTGTCCAAGTTGTTGCTTTCCTTTTCCTGCAAAAGAGTATCTGCCTCTTTGTCCGCGTCCACCTAAAAATGTTGGATCCCACGGGGGTGAGACAATTGTAAATTGCCCCAGCGAGAGATATAACTCTCCGCCAGAAACATTATTATAGCATCTTAAGAAGATAAATATAGGCACATGATAAGCAGTTTAAAGCATTCTCTTAATAAGGAATAGGAAGAACATGTATATCATTTGTCCTCCATATTATACCATCATGTCAAACTTCTCTTGTGACACTCATTATCTTGATATGTCACCCATGAGACATTCTTGTTTAAACTTATTGGCCTTAGTCAGTCTGCTAAACAGATAAGGAATTACATCTACCATGTACTCATATATCATTAATACAGGCATTGGGTTATTACCAATCATGTGTCATCATTACAGGCATTGAGCCTCTGCCAGGTATTGGACTCTTCCAAATCTGATTACACTGCCAGGCATTGGTCTTTAACCAACCCTGATTATAGGCATTAGACCTCTTCCAGGTATTGGATTTCTCCAAACCTGATTACACAGCCAGGCATTGGACTCTAACCAACCCTGATTTCACAGCCAGGCATTGGACTTTAACCAACCCTGATTACACAGCCAGGCATTGGTCCGTAACCAATCATGATTACACAGCCAGGCATTGGACTTTAACCAACCCTGATTACACATCCAGGCATTGGACTCTAACCAATCCTGATTACACAGCCAGGCATTGGACTCTAACCAATCCTGATTACACAGCCAGGCATTGGACTTTAACCAACCCTGATTACAGGCATTAAGCCTCTGCCAGGTATTGGACTTTAACCAAACCTGATTACACAGCCAGGCATTGGACTCTAACCAATCCTGATTACACAGCCAGGCATTGGACTTTAACCAACCCTGATTACAGGCATTAAGCCTCTGCCAGGTATTAGACTTTAACCAAACCTGATTACACAGCCAGGCATTGGTCTGTAACCAATCCTGATTACACAGCCAGGCATTGGACTTTAACCAACCCTGATTACAGGCATTAAGCCTCTTCCAGGTATTGGACTTTAACCAAACCTGATTACACTGCCATGCATTGGTCCGTAACCAATCCTGATTACACAGTTCATGGAATTTAATTCCTTTAACTCATCATTGATCATCACATACTACTTTCTTAAGTTACCAGCTTATCTTGGATTAAGGTATTTCCCATCTTAATCCTTTCATCCACTAACCTATCACTCTTACCATAAAGTGCATAGGTTACACATAAGAATGGTCCAACTATCTTTAATGATATGGACTCATCTCAGATTAAGGCATTGCTTACAATAAGCTTGCCTATAATCAACCACATTAAATGTTTCACCTTTATAAGGCCATTCCTTCTATCTCATCATTAGGGTTTCCTTATACCCTTATTTAAAATTAGGATTATAATTCATTGCCATATTGCCCAAGATTAGGGCTTTATGTATTATGACTCCACATTAGAGTCTCACATACCTTCACCCTTCATAGGGCCTCTCATCACAACATAGCATTAGAGCTTCATGTGATGTTAACTCTTAATTAGGGTTTCTCATGGAATCACCCTCAACTAGGGTTTCTCATGGAATCACCCTCAACTAGGGTTTCCACCTTAGTCACCCACAATTTGGGTTTACTATGCATCTCCATTAGGATTTCATTCAATTGTCCATAATTAGAGATTCACTATTCATCCCAATTAGGGTTTTACATCTCATTTCCCTAAATTGGAGTTTCACACATCACTACCCTGACTTAGGGTTACATCCTCACCTTGGATTAGGGTTACATTTAGAATTGCCCTCAATTAGGGTTAAAACCCAAAAGCCCTGTCAATTAGGGTTTATATTCATGATTAGGGTTTCATGATCTCTCTTCTTAAGGATCATACCCTTAATCACCACATGAATCATATTCATGTATGAATTCATGTTAACATCATCTCAAATTGATAAGGTCATATCAACCCTTCAATCAAGAGCATACCACTATGATTAACGTAGTGTATCAAGTCATTGGTCCAATAAGCAATTAGGGATTCATTCCTTAATTGGTACTAGTCCCTTAGGTACTGTTAGGGTTTCAACCTTTGTACCTTCTTTGTTTATCATTACTAATCATCATTGGGTCAATGGATCATTCATCATCTTAATTCTTAAAAGATTCAATCACATTGGACCTCCATTACATAAAGCATCCAATTGAATTAGGGTTTCCAATGTTGATTCCTTCAATCATTGGATTCATGGAACCAGTCATCAATTGGACCTACCCTCATACTTCAATTGGGTTTAATAGGTAAAACTTCAACTGATTTGACCCTAAATTAACCCTCAATTGGTCCTCAATTAGGGTTTGATTCAATTGAATTAGGGTTTGGAATCAATGATCCATCAACACTAATCAATGCAAGATTAGTTACATTGAAACCATTGAACCATCATCCAAATTGGGTATGACCTGACCCCAAACGGTCTTGAGGTCGTTTGGATGACCTCCAAACGGTCTTGAGACCGTTTGCCCATCATATCACTCAAATCCAAGCCATCCAATTAAGGTTTGGATAATTGGATTGATCACCAAATCAGCATTGCATTGTATAACAGCTTGGTACCTTTAGACCTTCAAACACCTAACCATACTCAACCCTAGACCTCCAAACGGTCTTGGGTGACCACAAAATGGCCTTGAGACCGTTTGGATGAGTCCCAAACGGTATTGAGACCGTTTTCCCATCCAACCTTTGGACTCTAGTGAAATTTCATCAAGGTTTGGTCTATTGAGTTGATCAACACATCAATACTCAATTGCAATATGATTTGGTACCTTTGGACCTTCAATTGGTCAAATATACTTGACCCCAGACCTCCAAACGGTCTTGAGGTGACCCCAAACGGTCTTGAGACCGTTTGGATGATCCCCCAAACGGTCTTGAGACCGTTTGGGCTAATCAACCCAAAATCTCAAATTAGCTTATTGTGATTTCAGCACTGATTTCAATTAGGGTTAGCCCAACTGATTAGCCTTCAACTCATGACTCGTTTGGAATTAATCCATAAAATTTGGTGAGTCATTAACCAAAATCATTAGGAACAGTAATCGCATACGGTCAATGCTTGGTCAACTCCACCAAACGGTCTTGAAACTGTTTGCCCAAAAAGTTCAATTAAATCAGATTGAAAATCAGCACTTAATCCAATTAGGTTTCCCTAATTGATTAGGATTCAACTCACGATTCCTTTGGCGTTAATCCCTTAAATTTGGAGGGTCATTAACCAACATCATTAGGAACAGGAATATCAAACAGTCAACGCTTGGTCAACCATATCAAACGGTTTTGAAACCGTTTGCCCAAACTGGTCGAGTTAATCAGGTTGAAAATCAGTATTTAATTCAATTCGATTTTCCTAATTGATTGGCCTTACACTCACGATTCCTTTGGAGTTAACCCCTCAAATTTGGAGGGTCATTAGTCTACATAATTAGGAACAAGATTCCCAAACGGTCAACTCTTGGTAAACCATCTCAAATGGTTTTGAAACCGTTTTCTCCCAAACGGTTTCAAACCGTTTTCCCTTAAACGGTTTGCTGAAACCGCATAGCCAATCAAATTAAAACGATTTGGAATAGCTATCAAAACCATTTGGCTTGGTAATTTTCTTTGGATAAGCATCTAGGATGATGTCATCATCCCCTTCCTTCGAACAACCAAGAACAGCAACCGTTCTTGATGGAAATTGCAGCAAGAAACAAGAGTGCATCAAATTGAAGAAATCAATCAACAAAGCATAGAGAATTGATGCAATAGCAATGATTAAGGGTTTGAGTTATAAAACCCACCTCCAATTGAGATCCAAAGCTCCAAGCTCACGCCATTAATGGTGGATGAAGCTCTAGAAACTCCCCCTAGGCTCGTCCTCAAGCTTTTGATTGCAAAAGTTGGCTAGGGTTGAAGAGGAGATCGAAATAAGAAGAAATCCATAATTTATTTTCGATTTCCACCATGAAATCAAGGAGAACGAAGGTCAAGGGCTTACCCACAGGTTGGGGACGTGCTCCCTTCTCCTCCCTAGCTCCTTGGTCGGTTTTGCAAGCAAGGGGAAGAAGAAAATCCGAAAAAGGCCTTGGTTTGGGCCTGGAAATGGCACTTTTATAAAGAAATTGATGAGAGAGAATATGCCTTATAAAAATCCAATTAATCCAAAAATTATGGCCGCCTCTTCCCCCTAAACTCCATGGATACGAGGCATATCCCTTTGCCTTTAATTCTCCTTCATTATCCTCAATTTAAAGAAAAGCAAATTAAGTACCTTAATGCTTATAATATAATATCTCACATGTGAGTGGATATTACTTTTCTTTATAAAAAGGTGAGTGGAATTTCACCTACTTAAGATATTTTCGTTCCTTATCTTGTTAAAGGAACGTCCATCCTTATTCAAAATAAACCCAAAACATTTTGGTTGAAAGCCCTTCAATTATTTTTATTCATTTTTGCCCTAAATCGAATTAGGGTTTCAATTAGGCATTATTCTTGATTATTTTAATGTCAAGATTCTCTCTCCTACAACTTAAATCAAATGAGGAGTCCCTCTCATTTTATTTGCTCTAACTGATGCTAAGAAACATTAAGGACCTTATTGAAGTGGTAATTTGCATATTGAACCCTGGATTTTGGGTAAATTGCACTTTACTCCAAAACTAGGTTTTAATGCACAAGGATTGCTTTACAAGCTTAATCTTGGTGTCCAAGCTTGTGGAAACCATACCACTACATCATATTAATTCTTATGATGTCTCAACATCATAGGAACATCTTATCATGTGCAATTTGCAGGTTAACCCCTCAACTTGGGTAATTTTCACTTTAGTCCGAAATAAGCAAACATTGCTTCAACATTGTTCAAACAGGACCAAAATTGAAACATAGGTTCCTCTTGAGACCTAATCACTTTTCAAAATATAAGATTAAGCATATAATGATCTTTCTTAATCAAAACACCTAGGGTTAAATCATAACCCAGGTCAGGGATGTTACAAGATAAGGACGTGAGTTCCTTATAGTACATGAGGCGGATAACAAGGTAATGAATCCTGGTATCCAAGGTGTATCAACAACTTGAGAAATATGTGAAGGTTTGAGATGTTTATTAAATGAACATTCCAAGTGTTCCTATCACTTAGAGAGAGAAAGAGAGTTGATGATGACCCTCGAAATGTTATTTGAAAAAAAGTGATTTTATAATGTTGTGTATGGTTCAATGATAGCTGGGCAAGACCACTATCAAGGATGGATGGTTTGTAGGTCAATAGACATGTGATATTGTGTTCCTTTAAGATAAACCTATGATCAAATATCAATGCATAAGAGTTAGACTTGATGACATAATTCACATGACCATGATGAGTTTAGAGTTATGTCCTTTAGACTAACCAATGTACAAATAGAATATATGAATAGGAGGAATAGAGTGTTCCAGTCATGTCATATAAGCGATATCAAGCTTTGAATGATGACATGCCAAAGTATTTCAATTATGGTAAAAATATGATCAATATTTCTTCAAAACCCTTAGGGTTGCCGAAGCAGCAATAACTATGAGAACAAGTTGAACAAGAGTGAGATGGGGTTGATTAAATTTCTTTATGGGGTCATGATATGTCTTCTAAGTAGGTTGTGTAAATCCTAGTAAGGTGAAGATAGTGTTGTTGTTTCACCCATAATAAGGTTGACTAGGAATGTTGTTTCCTTGTATGGAATGATAGCTGCCAGCGTCATCATTTCTTTTGATGCTAAAAAAGAACTGACAAGAGTTCTAGTGTCAGTGTATAAAAAAAGGATGGATACATTGCCTTTTTTTTATCCTTCAAGGAATGGTATGGGACTCATGCCATGATTGGTAAAAAGATAGCACGTATGAATTTTGAGTAATGTGTTGATACAATAGATATAATTTCCAGATGATAGCTAGAATTCAAAGTTGAAAGTTACTATTAGAGTTGTATAGATAACACAATAAGTTTCTACATTCCATATTGAGAATGTCTTCTTAGGTGGGGTTTTTTGTGCTGACGCAATATGAGATATGTATGAATGATGTGACATCACCATGATATGTAAGTAACCATGTGAAGTTAAGAGTATTAGGTGCAAAGGAAGTACCCATCTTTGTTTACCTTGGATTTTGGGGGCAAAATCCTTGTTAGGGGTTTATAGTTGTAAGGCCCCTGAACTTGCTTAATGAGTTGAATAAGCTTAATTACCATAATTGAATTCTTAGAACCCTAAATAACCTTTTATATGCTTTGAAATCATAATACAAGATTAAGTTTCAAATTTGGTCCAATTTGGACATTGTTTGAGCAAGTTATGCAATTTTATGCACATTTTGGACTTTTCTGTAATTTACCCAATTGAGAGGTTTTATTTGCAATTTATCACTTTCATTATGTTCCTTTTATATTCTATAATCATTCTTGAGCTTTTTGATCCATGGGGCACCTATTTAATCCTTGGTTTGAAGGTGTTTTTTCTAAGGGTATTTTAGGGTTTACCCCTTCACGGATGAGCAACCTTTAGTAGCTATCAACTAATGAATTATGTGATTGGCTGGGAAATTCGACAAAGGAAAACTAAGCAGGTCTATAAGGACGGTGGGGGAGCTTATTGTGAGTGTTCTTGTATATTCTTAATAGTTTAAGGCCATAGATACATGGGGAAGCTACTTTTACACCTCATGCTTGCTTCCATCCTTATCCATGGGCTATATTTACCTCTTCCTTTCCCAAGTTCGAAACTATGCTTGCTTTCTCTTTCCTTTAACCTGGAGCAACGACTACCCTCTATTTTTCTGTGGAACCAAGTGTTCTAAGGTAGAAGACAACCTCTTTTTGGAGAAGAAGGTCTCCTAGATCTCCATTTAGCCCTACCTAGGGTTTCCAAGGTCATCTTCTAGGGAATTCGACCAAGGAAAGTTATTTTATTCCTTCCTTTTCTATTTCTCTTGCTCTTCTCCTTCCTTATACCTTCCTCCAGGTAGGAACCTTGCTGTTCCATGGTAGAAATCGCTCTAAAGCTCTAAAACCCTACCTTTCTTGCTCCTTATGCTTAGGGTTTGCTCATTTGATGAAGAAAGGTGCTAGATGGACGAATTCATAGCTTATTCTTGGATTTTATACCCTACCTGCTCGAGATTTATTTTGTTTGGGGTTTCATATTCTCATTAGTGGCCATTTTTATAACTTGCTCCACATTTATTACTTACCATAAGCTTTCTAGATCATGTTCTTGCTTGAAAATGATGATACATACACTAAAAAGCTATGCTTGACTTGGATTTCGATTTTTATAATATTCCTGATTTTTCTTTCAGTTATATATGAACCTTTGATCATGTGTACATTATTCCTAAGGTATAATATGACTTGGATCAGGTTCATTTGACAACCTATTATGCTAAGCACCTATCAACCAATGGTCAATTTTAGGATTTTAAGCTGATTTCTTCTATAAACCCATGACCCAATGATGGTACCATTGCAACAACCCTATGGTTTTGTCTTCATGAAAACTAATGGTCATGATCAAAGGTGGCATATGATGGTGACAACCTATGGTCACCCCCCTTAGGTCAGGTTTTGGATCAATTAGAAGTTTAATGATCAACCATTAAGTACCCTAATAATGTTATCAATCAATTATGACATTAGCTTAATATTTGATGTTGATTAATGAATATAGTGTTGATATAACAACCTATGGTGACTTAATGGTCACTAATGATGGTGGATCAGATCTCCAAAACCTATGGTGAGTTCATCATATAGTTGTAGAATCAATTAATCCTTATACCAATGGTTTCTTGGGTCACTTGATACAATGGTCGGACCTATACTGTAATTGATGGTTTTAACATATGAACTTGACCCAATAGTCAAGATCTAATGTTTATTACTGCAATAAAATGAAATGATGGCTAATGTAATATGTTGTTCCTAATAATGTGATTTAGATGGTTTCCTTTATATGCTCAATTTAAGGAGCTTAGTTGTTGACATTGGATAGCTTGTTTTAAATGAACAATCGATTGTCAGTTTTACCCTACTCTCAACGGAACCCTTATTGTTGTTAACCAAAGGATGTATAGGGTTAAAGGGTGACTTTTATATATCACAACTCAATAACATCTTATATGATTCATTCAAGGTGTTTACTTATGTAAACAACCAATGGTCTTACCTTATAAACATCCAATGGTTCTGGGTGACATTGTGGTATGGCGATATGGGTTGAATGATGATGGAACAAATGGAGGGTTACCCTTAATAAGGTAGTCTTACCTTTTCACTTATATGAATAGAATGGATGATAACCATATTGTGTTGATATGTAACCCTAATGGGGTATAGCTTGTTATACCTAGCTTTAATATAACTAAATGATGGTAATTGGGTACGAATAGTCCTTGAATGACTAATACAATCATGGAGTACTCTGTTACTATTTTTGAAACCCTAGTATGCTATAACCCAATGGGTACACCTTGATTTATGTGTGGGTTCATACTTGAGAATAGTATGGAATGTGATGGTGATGCTTCACCTTATACATCCATGATCCAATGGGGATGTTGTGAGTTAGGGTTTGGGTATGAGTGTTGATTAGTAACATTGATATAATTTATCATGTTGAACCTAACTCTAATGCAAATAGATAAATATGAGTATTAATGTTTAACATTCTTATATGATGGAATGATGGTAGAATAACCTCCTTAACATGATCATAACCTTAATGTGTTCATTAGTGGTTATCATAGACACATGGTTGAAATACTATTTTCATTTATATGATCAAAGAGAATGATGTCACTAAAGAAAATAAGATATTTATCATAACAAGTGTACTACATGTATCTTTTAAACTAGATTGTGATATATATATATATATATATATATATATATATATTTCCCTCTATATCCCAACTTGTTTTCACTAAAAATTTATCTAATTACATACATATATATATGTTCTATATTTAAATTTATTCTTCTAAATAACCTACAGATTTATAACTTATTTCCCTCCATATTTCTAGTGAAAATTTTATTAAAATTTTCTATTAAATTTTATCACATAATGAAAGTTCAATTAACGCTTGCCCATTATTTTTATTGAAATCTGTCTTTGAATTTTCTGCTTACACTCTAGAATTTACCTTTATTTTTTCATCAACTTATCTCGAATTTATGATACCCCACCATATATTTCTCCTTTACTTGTCTTTATGTTTATCTGATTTGGAAAGATGTCTTAGAAAATAAATTACAATCTTTCACACTTATTATTTTATATTCCATTTTCATTCCTTCACTATCACTTTGATAAACCAATAAGGGAATAGTTATTCTACCTCCTCTCATCCCATCATTTTCCATTACCATATCGAATTTGTCACTTTTACAAAATTGAGATAACATGTTATTTAGTTTTTCATTTATCTCATTAATTTTTTTTCTTTCACATCTAGCATGTTGTTTTTATAATAAAAACTTATTTATCATTTTTATATCTTTTTATTTCTATCATTAATCCTACATTTGAATGTCAAAAATGAATATCAAGACAAAACTTCACAAAAAATGGACGTTAATTTTCATTTTAATATTATAACTTTTCACTTTAAAAGATACTTTTGTTACTGTGTCTAGGAATTTGAGAATGAAAATAAAATAAAAAAATCTAAAATGCAAATTTTAGTAGTATAAAACTATATACTAATTGAAAATATATATATGTTAGCTCCAAATCTATATGTTACATTTATGTTATTATTTTATTATTTATAAATAGTGTAAAGTATATGTAATAATAAAATTAAAAAATCAATTAGAAATTGAAGTTATGTTCTAAATTGTCTCATCAACCCTTATTGATGAAAAATATAATACTTGCGTGAGAAAAAATTACATTATCTCTAAAATTAAAAGAATGTAATTGTACATGTGATACTTTTGCCCTCCCATATAATTAGGTCAAGATTGTGTACTGCTCATCAACTTGTTGAATGAGAAGCTAGAAAAGGTAGGATGCCACATGATGACTCTCACAGACCATTTGTATCTCCTTCCCATTGTTGTACCATGTTTATGTAGTTTGCTCCATTCTTTCTTCTTCTCTAAATTTTTCTAATCAATGAAAACATACTAGTATATAAATGAATCTATCATTTGTTAAATAGAAATCTCTAAGTCGTCATAAAATCATAATGTTCATATATTTGGTTTTGAATAGTCTGAATGCAAAAATGGATGAGAAGATCCCTTCTCATGTAAATATGAGTTGAAAGATAAAATTAGGTGTAGTGTACTGTCCTTCAAAACAAGGACCCGCTGATTGATTCTCATGCAAAACTGGGTGTCATATATGAAACTTAGTTACACACAAGGGTTGTCTCTATCAAGACCCATCCTAGGTGTGGTTCCCTACCCACCATTGGATTAGTATATAGCTCACTTAGATCATCAGTATATCAGTTGGGAGATCATCTTTAGCTATGGTTAAATATGGGTGAAGAACATTATAATAATGACCTTGAGGTCTCATTCATGTGTACTTATTCATGGAAATATCAAAAGGGTCTAATTTCATGTCTCCAAGACAAGGTCAACGATCCCTTGCACACCATCCCTTTCTCCTGGAAAGACCCAAACAAAGACCCTCTGGTCTTAGGATCTCGAGGGTCGGGTGGTCCTTTCCATGCCATATAAACCCCCCCAAAGTTACAAAGAGGATTATATTTCTCCTCTTTTGACATTGAGGAAGCACTGCTCATTGAGAACCCACTCCTCCAACTAGAACCTCCAATGCCATCTCTATCCAATCAGGACCCCTCCTTGTGACATCCTCACCATTCCTTACCCTCTTCATTAGCTTCAATAACTCGTTATGAAGCTATCCAATTAAGATACAAGGAGTGGAAGCTTTTTTTCCTTCAAAAAATCTCTTTTCTAGCAAGAACTACTACCTCAACACCTACTACACCAATGGGGACCAACCTATCCTCTAACTGTACGAGCATGACCCCTTGAGCTAAGATGGATCTATCATACACCTCCATAATGTAATAGGAAGAACTCTCAACCATCCAACAAGAGCTCCATTAAAGTGAGTTATCTAGATTTCAAGCTAAGTTCTCAGAATAAGGAGCTACACAATAAGATTCTAGGGCTAGGATCAAGGAGTCAAGTGAACTAGACTGATGAATCCTCCAGATTCATCTGCACAGTCGCCAATTCTAGGGATTTTATTTCTCATATTGACTGATTTACCCTCGCTTTGGTTCACTTTGAGTGTTTCACTAATTCCTTGCAAATATTGCCTAAATAGTTCTAATTACTAGTATATTCGATGATATTATCTCTTACACATTCTCCTTTCCCTCTGCAGATCACTCACAACCACCTGATCGAGATCCAACGGTTCCTTTTCATCCAACCACTAAGGAAAATCAAGCAACTCCATGCATACGGTCTCAAGACCGTTTAGATCCTTGCGGTCTCAAGACCGTTTGGATCCTCGCGGTCCCAAGACCGTTTGGATCCTCGCAGTCTCAAGACCGTTTGGATCCTCGCGGTCCCAAGACCGTTTGGATCCTCGTGGTCTCAAGACCGTTTGGATCCTCGCGGTCTCAAGACCGTTTGGATCCTCGCGGTCTCGAGGCCGTTTGGATCCTCGCGGTCCCATGACCGTTTGGATCCTCACGGTCCCAAGACCGATCGAAGCAAGACCGCGAGGGCTGGAGTAATTAAGACCGTGAGGCTGAAACCGCGAGAGTTGGTTGAAAAGGTTCAAGACCGTGAGAACGTGAAGAGTGCATGCAACACTTTGTTAAGTCCGAGAGAAGAAAAAGTAGCGCAAGACCGAGAGAAGAAAAAGTAGCGCAAGACCGAGAGAAGAAAAGGTAACGCAAGACCGAGAGAAGGAAAGGTAGGACCGTTTGGATGATTACTGAACACCGAATGAAAATATACAGAGACCGAGAGAACAGAGGCTCTCGCTCTCTCAAATTGTATAAAGAAGGCTGAGTGGACAAAAGGCACGTCCAAGATATTTTGGGCAATTTGTAGATCTAACCCAACCCGTCCAAGACACATGCCAAGCCTATAAATAGAAGGGTAGAGGCATGGTCTTGGGGACCCCATCTCACTACGGCCCAAGGCTGCTGGACTGGGACCAGGCCGGAACGCTGCCAGATTGCCCGAGCACTGTTTCCGACCAAACTTCACCCACAGCCTCAGAATCCCATCCTGAGTCCAGATCCGGTGAGCAGCCAGTCCGGGCGCAGATCTAGTAGGTTGTTCCATCACCATCTCACCATTGCTCACACCATAGCTCCACCTCATCCTACTCTTGCTATTCCGGAGGTTGACCCGAAGATCGAGGCGGAGAAACAGACGGCATCAACCATGACGGAGCAGTCCCGGAGACTGCGACGATCTACACCGGGCTGTCACAGATCTACTCTTCTGCTCCGACGATGCTTTCTTTCTCTCTCTTCTCCTTCTTTGTTGCTCCCTCTATGAGGAGCGAGTAGTTCCATCCACTGGGGTGCGGGGACTAGCCCCGCTGCCCGTGTTTTGTATCTTGTACTAAAAAGATGTTATCATTTTGTTTCAATACTAAACCGTTTCATACATGCTCGAATGTTGGCCGCGTTCTTGTATGCATCTATTGTCTTTCGTTGTGGTTTGTCTACGACCGCTCCCGAGACTCGAATACCGGTTTAGTGTTGGTTTCTGGTGCGTGTACCCACCGCGCACCCATTTCGGTATCTAGGAACGCTTTCTAAGGAGTGGAGTAAACTCACCTCCATCGTTGTACTTTTGTACTATGAAATGGAATCAGTTGACGTACAAAAGTGCGACCTTGACAGGTCGAGGAACACACTCTGAGGAGAGAGTGGTGCAAAGTACTTGACCATTCATTCGAGAATGGCTGACGTTGCAACACTCTCACGTTTCTCGTATCTATATCCTCGAAATAGGGATAGTCTATAAGGATACTAATCGATTTGGTAATTATCGCTCGCTTGTTAGTTTTCCGATGCACGTTTCACGAGGTTGAGTAAGATTTTCTCTTCGGAGACTACATATCTTCATTGACACGTAGATATGTACCGGATGAGAGTTACTCAACCCGTGATGGATGTGTGCATTACTCTTGTCCTCTAAGACATCGGTATTGTACAACATCCAGGTATCTTGCTTACAAGTCTTGCTACGATTGGTACAAGTGCAATCCATGTGTAGTGGTGGTGAATACCCGCATCACCCCAGTGAGCCATCATCATTTGCTAATCTTAGATTTTAATCATTAAACTAGTTTTTATACTTGCCTTTACTTTTACATGTTTAGGTTAAATAACTCAAATCAAACTTCTGGTCTTAGATGATTAACTTAGATTGATACGAAACAAGAAAAAGACACTCAGATTCTTAACGTTGTCCTTTGGGTTCGATCCTAAATCTGTACTATGATAAGGCTTCCACACTCTTGTGGGGTTGGAGCATTTATCTAGCACCAGTTGTAGGTAAACCTAGAGAGAACATCAACTCCCTAGGGTTTTTGGTGTATATTAGGACTTCCATTGGAAGAGTAATCTTTTGGTGTAAGTTCTAGCTCCATCAAAAAATGGCACCGTTGCCGGGGACAACAGTATAAGAATCGTCTTTTTCAAATTTTGTGTCGATTTAGGTTTCTCTAGGGTTTTCTTTTTCTTTTCAAAAACCTAAAAAAGTAAAGGACTTAATCTTGCATATCATCTTGGATTTGAAGTGGTTGGTCAAACTTGATAAACTCTTTCTTTGATTTCAGGTACCAATTCTCTTCAAAATGAAGCAGTCAGTGCCACCAACTAATAGCTGTCAATTCTGTGGCGACTATTCTCATACATCGATCAACTGTTTCAACGTTCATCCTCACTACGTGATGGCCTTGCGTCAAGTAATCATGAATCGTATAGTCGGGAAACTCAGAGCAGCCACTCCATACAACTATGGATATAACGCAGGTTATATTCCATATCACCCCGGAGGCTACTACGAGAAACCTAACTATGGCGGATTTCAAGGCGTAGACTGCAATACAGGAGGGCAATTGGAAAGCAACTCAAATCAATACTATGATGAGGGAAGCTATTATCAACATCAATCAAACGGGTGCCATGAAGAGCCTTTTCATGAAAATCAATACATATTGATGGAGGAACTACGTGCCTTAAAAACATCGGTGGCTCAACAACTAGCTGATCAGACAGCCACGACCAAGAAGTTGATAGCCGACCTTAATCAAATTACGCAACTTGTCAACGCTCCTGAGCAACATGCAGAACAGCCACAAAATTCAAATAAGCACATCTCTAGTCCACATGTTGCAATAAATTATGATGATGATTACGAAATCATGTGGAATGTGCCTCCCAATGATTTTCAAGTGCCAGTACAGGGTGGGGAATCATCCTCAGAACCAATGACTGAACTCAAGGATGATACCTTCACCACACCACAGGAAAAAGAATCATTCTTCGAGCCGAAGTCTGACCCGGATAATGACTCTTGCACTATGCTCTTAGATGAAAGAATGAGTAACCAATATGAAGATTTTCTTCAATTGGGAGATGAATTGGGAGCAAATTTCAATGTTTATCCATCTTCTCCCCCCATAGACTCAGATCCGACCATACAGATTGAGGGACAATCATCATTGATTGACTCCCTATATGACAAATGTTCTTCAACTTCAACTGTTTTGTCAATGAATTCCAATGAAGAAGGGTCTGCGTTACACAAACTCCACACTCCTTCTCAGTCAGACATAGATGAATATGAGACTGATTCAGATGAGGAGACGTCTTTTATGCAAGAGACTCAAATGATTCCATTACTGGAAAAGGATTTGATTTGTCCTTATGGAGACATTTCTGATCATTCGGCTGATCTAGAAACAAACTTCGAGGATGGGACTAACCAAGATCCTGATCCAGAGACGGACCATACCACTCTCACTGATGATGAAACAAAATCAAAGGAGGATGAGGGGTCTCAAGATGACAATCCTCTGACGGGTTCTTCCCATGAGATGATACCACCACAAGGAGTTCTGACGGAGCCAGTCCTCGAACAAGAATATGATTTTTCTATTGAATCTCCTTCTAGTCACTTGAACGATTTGAAAGTGCACCATGAAGAGAAACATGGACCATCTCTTGACTTTGGGACGGATTATGATATTATCATAAACTTTTGTAATGACAAAAAGGACCCCTGGGATGACATCAAGCCACAAACCTATCCCTTTATAGCCACACATCCCTATGAAGAAGCCCCCCCTAACATTCATGAAACTGAGATTCATCCATTACCTGAACTAGTTTCCATTCCTCTCATAGAAACTCTTCCCAAGCACTCAATTGAAATGGAGGAGTGTTATGAACAAGAACTGGAACAACAATATATCAGTCCCAATATTGAAGAAATGGGTTCATCAAGAGATTTTAGCCCTCAAAATGATATGTCAGGGACTAATCCCTCTCATGAAGAGACATCACTGGAACTCCTATCTCAGGATCCCATGATTTCCTCACCCGAGCAAGAGTTCATTCTACCAGTCAAATCCTCTTCTAGTTACTTGGATGAATTAAGAATGTTCTATGAAGAAAATTCCGAACAAAACCTTGAAAAGAAGACGCTCTTACCAATTTCAACATTGATAAAGATGATGATACTTCCCACAATAACTCCTCTGATGATGAAACGTCATCCTGGCTACCATACCCCACACAAGAAAAGCCAGGTGATGAAATGAAGCCGAAACCAGATCCACCACCTGATCCTAGACAGGAGAAAGTTCAAGTGGTCGACCCTCAATCAACTGCCCTAGATTTTGAAGAAAGCTGTTTTACTTTGAACTTCGAGGGTGAGCCACAACTGGAAGGCACAATTGGGCATAACCTTGATTTCTCGCATAGACCTCCAGTTTCGACTGCTTATGTTCCACCTCCCTTGCTGATGGGGGAAGGTCTCTGGATTCTTCTAGACGGACAACGAGGTGAAAGAAATATACATCCAAGTCATCCAGAAGACTCGTTCGAGTCGCCACAACTTCCCAGCCAACAAGTTGTTCAGACCACTTCCTCATTTTCGGCACCAGCTATCGCAAGGCATCTTTGTCGGACTTTCTTCCAACTAAGAGGACCGCCTGGTTAACATTGCTCAACCCTTCCCCTCCATCTTGAACCTAGTATTTGCTCAGAAATGGGTAAATTCATAAGTTCGAGGTGGAGGGCGGGTGGTATGACTTTCACTCCACCCTCTATCTTTATTGCTTCCCGCTTTTCCATTCTAGTTTCTTTTTCGTAAACATTTCTGCCTTTTTGTTAGTTTTCTAAAAATAAAGCCTTTATCTAGTCGGATTTTGTTTTGCGAATCTGTGATCATCACCTCTTTTGCGTTGCAAATTTCTTGGAAAAGAATACTTAAAACTAGCCAATGCGTGTTTTTCATTTTGAATTGTCTATGAATCCTAATGTTATATCTCAAATAGGAAAAGATGATACACTTCAATAAGGCCGAGATAGATCAAATACGTCACGCCTTTATCTGATTAATGGATCTATTGTATGGATTTCTCATTTGATGTTTCATCATGTCTCTTTTGGAGCAGAGTGTGATGGAGAATAGAGACCCGTCGCATGGAATCGCTAAGCAAACTGCATCATGATCCAAACTCTCTTCTACACTTCTTCTTTCATTTTCATACCCCTCTGTTCATTAACCATGCCAAAGTCTTAAGTTCGGTGTGGCACGCCACACTCCTTTCTAGTGAAAACTAGAACATTGCCGAACTTTAAGTTCAGTGTGGTAAACCACACCTCTGCAAAACTCTAAGTTCGGTGTGGTACACCACACCCCTCTTTCCATTACCGCTTCTTCCATACCCCTCAATACATAACGGGGGCATACCACCTTCTCAAGGAGTATACAATGATGTTTGTGCACATACCGAGGTTGGTGAAAAATCTACCCCGATTCCAAAAAGAGGCCTGGAAGCCCAATTATGAAAAGAAAAAAAAATCCAAAAATACCCTTTGTCCTAAGCCAGGCGAGAATGAATAAAAGCCAGAGTGTGAATAAAAACATGAGAGTTGTGCCCTGAATAAGGATAATCGATAAAGGTCTTGCCCGGCCGGTACATTAGCTGCCCTCATGAAGGCAGATGTGTCGTGACCGGTAGTGAGATCCTAAGGATCCAAAAATAACCCCTTACCTCCCCTCAAAGAGGTAAAAGAGCCAAAAGCCTTAAGACAACCTATACACACTTCTGAGTTACCTTTAGAAAAAGAAAATAATTGAGTGTAAGGCTAAGCCAACCAGAGTTGTGCATAAATCATTCAAAGTATCTCGATGAGTCAATTAATTTTAAGAGTCTTGATTCAATCAGAGGAGAGACTCTTATCTTTTGATCATACCCCCATTCCCTCCTTTTTCAACACCAGTAACAGATCGTATGCATTTTGTTGATTCTGTGGGTCTGTTCAAAATCTCATAAAACTCTTTAACATGACCGATACAACAGAGAGTGAGAAGGAAGTACTTCAGCAAAGTGAAATCAGAAACAAGGATACCATAAGATGTATTCCGTGATCTAAGGAAGCCTTGATGTTGTATCAATCTGAGCAACGAACAAATCTATCATATGACATTAGGATGAGGCAAACACGAGATGAACAATTTCATTGGCGACTGTTTTAAGTTTTTCGTTCCTCGGGACGAGTAACGCTTAAGTTCGGTGTGGCGATGAATCCTCCAGATTCACCTTTAGTCACCAATTCTAAGGATTTTTGACGTTTTTTTTCCCTAATTTTGTTTTGTCTCATTTCCCCTTTTCTCTTTTCTCGTGAAAATTCTGACACTTACATGCAGATGAGGTAATTACGAGACGAACGAGCTCTTTGTCGACTATCTTAAGTTTTTCTCCGTTCCTCGGGACGAGCAACGCTCAATTTCGGTGTGATGATGAATCCTCCAGATTCATCTGCACAGTCGCCAATTCTAGGGATTTTATTTCTCATATTGACTGATTTACCCTCGCTTTGGTTCACTTTGAGTGTTTCACTAATTCCTTGCAAATATTGCCTAAATAGTTCTAATTACTAGTATATTCGATGATATTATCTCTTACACATTCTCCTTTCCCTCTGCAGATCACTCACAACCACCTGATCGAGATCCAACGGTTCCTTTTCATCCAACCACTAAGGAAAATCAAGCAACTCCATGCATACGGTCTCAAGACCGTTTAGATCCTTGCGGTCTCAAGACCGTTTGGATCCTTGCGGTCCCAAGACCGTTTGGATCATCGTGGTCTCAAGACCGTTTGGATCCTCGCGGTCCCAAGACCGTTTGGATCCTCGCGGTCTCAAGACCGTTTGGATCCTCACGGTCTCAAGATCGTTTGGATCCTCGCGGTCTCGAGGCCGTTTGGATCCTCGTGGTCCCATGACCGTTTGGATCCTCGCGGTCCCAAGACCGATCGAAGCAAGACCGCGAGGGCTGGAGTAATTAAGACCGCGAGGCTGAAACCGCGAGAGCTGGTTGAAAAGGTTCAAGACCGTGAGAACGTGAAGAGTGCATGCAGCACTTTGTTAAGTCTGAGAGAAGAAAAAGTAGCGCAAGACCGAGAGAAGAAAAAGTAGTGCAAGACCGAGAGAAGAAAGGGTAACGCAAGACCGAGAGAAGGAAAAGTAGGACCGTTTGGATGATTACTGAACACCGAATGAAAATATACAGAGACCGAGAGAATAGAGGCTCTCGCTCTCTCAAATTGTATAAAGAAGGCTGAGTGGACAAAAGGCACGTCCAAGATATTTTGGGCAATTTGTAGATCTAACCCAACCCGTCCAACACACATGCCAAGCCTATAAATAGAAGGGTAGAGGCATGGTCTTGGGGACCCCATCTCACTACGGCCCAAGGCTGCCGGACTGGGACCAGGCCGGAACACTGCCAGATTGCCCGAGCACCGTTTCCGACAAAACTTCACCCACAGCCTCAGAATCCCATCCTGAGTCCAGATCCGGTGAGCAGCCAGTCCGGGCACAGATCTAGTAGGTTGTTCCATCACCATCTCACCATTGCTCACACCATAGATCCACCTCATCCTACTCTTGCTATTCCGGAGGTTGACCCGAAGATCGAGGCGGAGAAACGGACGGCATCGACTACGACGGAGCAGTCCCGGAGACTGCAACGATCTACACCGGGCTATCACAGATCTACTCTTCTGCTCCGACGATGCTTTCTTTCTCTCTCTTCTCCTTCTTTGTTGCTCCCTCTATGAGGAGCGAGTAGTTCCATCCACTGGGGTACGGGGACTAGCCCCGCTGCCCGTGTTTTGTATCTTGTACTAAAAAGATGTTATCATTTCGTTTCAATACTAAACCGTTTCATACATGCTCGAATGTTGGCCGCGTTCTTGTATGCATCTATTCTCTTTCTTTGTGGTTTGTCTACGACCGCTCCTGAGACTCGAATACCGGTTTAGTGTTGGTTTCTGGTGCGTGTACCCACCGCGCACCCGTTTCGGTATCTAGGAACGCTTTCTAAGGAGTGGAGTAAACTCACCTCCATCGTTGTACTTTTGTACTATGAAATGGAATCAGTTGACGTACAAAAGTGCGACCTTGACAGGTCGAGGAACACACTCTGAGGAGAGAGTGGTGCAAAGTACTTGACCATTCGTTCGAGAATGGCTGACGTTGCAACACTCTCACGTTTCTCGTAGCTATATCCTCGAAAGAGGGATAGTCTATAAGGATACTAATTGATTTGGTAATTATCGCTCGCTTGTTAGTTTTCCGATGCACGTTTCACGAGGTTGAGTAAGATTTTCTCTTTGGAGACTACATATCTTCATTGACACGTAGATATGTACCGGATGAGAGTTACTCAACCCGTGAAGGATGTGTGCATTACTCTTGTCCTCTAAGACATCGGTATTGTACAACATCCAGGTATCTTGCTTACAAGTCTTGCTATGATTGGTACAAGTGCAATCCATGTGTAGTGGTGGCGAATACCCGCATCACCCCAGTGAGCCATCATCATTTGCTAATATTAGATTTTAATGATTAAACTAGTTTTTATACTTGCCTTTACTTTTACATGTTTAGGTTAAATAACTCAAATCAAACTTCTGGTCTTAGATGATTAACTTAGATTGATACGAAACAAGAAAAAGACACTCAGATTATTAATGTTGTCCTTTGGGTTCGATCCTAAATCTGTACTATGATAAGGCTTCCACACTCTTGTGGGGTTGGAGCATTTATCTAGCACCAGTTGTAGGTAAACCTAGAGAGAACATCAACTCCCTAGGGTTTTTGGTGTATATTAGGACTTCCATTGGAAGAGTAATCTTTTGGTGTAAGTTCTAGCTCCATCATAGACCACCCCTCCAATGACCACATGGCATTGAGTTTTACATAAATCGACCCTAATGGAGGCCATTGGTATCATCTACCCAGTTGGTGTGATCTACCTGTTGGGTGAAATCCCATAAGTTGGTTGTTGGTGTGCTCTTCTATGGTAGAAGAGCCAAAGAACAATAACAACTAGTGGAGATTTCTTTTGTAGATGGAAGAGCACCGCAAATTTTGTCTTAGGGTGAAATAGGGTTTGGCAGTTGGTGGCATAATGAGTGCATCAACAATGGATCTATATCTTGGATGAGAAAGAAACATTGACTTTATATTGAGGCTAAGTAGAGTCGATTAAGATTTATTGACAATGACAATGGTATGTCATAGCTGTAACATCCTCAATTTAATAATGAATGTAAGTCTTTAATGTGGGGTTTTCTAGTAAGTGTATGCCAAGGGATCTAATGAACCTAACATGGCTAGGTATGTAATTAAGTTCACAAAATTTGTAATACAAGTCATCTGTATCACCTATACAGATGTAATGATTTAAATATGTATAATTAGTAATCTGGTGTGTATGAAGATGAATGAATGTTTGGTATGGACAATAATGTCGCTAATGGACATGGTGTGACAATTATTGATGGTTAATGCAAGTGAAGCTAAATAAATTTGTTGGATATAAGTTCATATTGTACTAACAAAGACAGGAATGTTAATGAGTATATTATCACAATTCATGTAAGATAATGTCATGAAACCTTAGCAAAAGGAAGATGATGATAATTGGACTCAAAATCCTAAATAATCATAACTAATGTGATGATAATATGATTTTCAATCGAGTATACACCATACTTAGGGGTTCTTTAGTTTTGTTTTTCTTCCTAAATTGGGATCTCAAATGCATCTAGTGATGAATTTTAAGACCGATAGTGTGTTCTTGATGACATATATGAGATGGTACGATTTTAGTGTAGTTTATAGTCAATTTGGTGATTCAGTTTGTTGATATAGGCCATGATACAAGTGAAACTATATTCACGATACTAGTGAAGTCTAATTAGTGAATTAGGGTGTGAGGATTTTTACACAAGAAGATAATATCTATATGAAGTGTTGGTCATACATTGGGTTCAATTGAAATTAAGTGGTACCCTATGGGAATTGTAAGAGACACTAAAAGAACATAGTATGTTTATACTTTTGGTCTCTAGACCAAGGAATTGGATATCAAACAGTTGGTTCATGGATTGGCTCATTTGAGCACATGTCGGTTCACTAATTGGGCATAGGTTTAACAAAAAGGAAGCATAGGTCTCATGATCCCAGTTCTTTCAGGACTCGGTAACATTCCAATAGTGATATGATCTCATTGTGAGATCCAGAGGGAAGGGGGATTATAAAATCCATGTTGTGGAATAGTGGAAGAGAGCAACATTCGTTAGGGTTTTTGCTTAAGCGAGGGTTTAGAAGAAGAGGGTAGACATGAGAAAGAAGTTCTTGGCAGCATTGAATGCAGTTGTGGTGGCTTTGGGAGGGTTGCACTACCAAGGGCACCTCTTGGCGCTAGCACAACAACCATGACAAGTAAGGGTGAGGCTGTGCCGAGGCAAGGAGACATCCTCTAAGCAAGCTCTAACGTCTACACAGAAGGTAGATCGCCAAGTCACCTGGGAAGCTTGCCCTATTCTTGCTGCAGGAAACAGGGGTAGCGGCGGCTACAGGGGGTATTGAGGGCTCCTTGCATGACACATCTGACCAGATTCGAGTGTGAGTGCATCATGGGATGACGTATGATGGCTTGTGGTTGGCCAAGGTATGAGCAATCCTCACTGGAGAGCACTTCCACGGACGGCTCTATTTCACGGTGGCACAATAGGGTGTCGAGTCCTTGTATCACGTGCAACATCACGAGTGAGAGGAGGGAGAATGGGGTGAGGAGATTGATGGATCCTAGAGTACCATGGATCCCCAAGGTGACTTATGCTGGAAGGTGGCCGGAGGGCCCCCATACATGTCGCCCAAGCACTGATCGGCGGTGCTATGCAAAATAGAGGAAATAGAGGTTGCGACCTCTATACGCGATTACCCGGGACGAAGGGTGAGGGACACGGGTCAAGCAAACCCTACCTAAGGCGGATCCCGTCCCGACCCGATTAATGTCCCCCAAAGGAATCAATTGATTTATCATTTAAGTAATGTTGCTACCTTACAAAATTTCTAGAAATAAATCTATAACTCAGATAGGGTCAAATTATATATGGATTTTGATCAATTTTTTGAGATCAAGATGATGGAATAGGATTCAGAACCTGATTTGACTATGTGTTCCCTTATTTTAGCCAAGAACCATGAATCCCTAACTAATAAGGTGATCATAATTATTAATCAATGACTATTAAATGAACATGGTGATTAGAGTTCATCAACCCCAAGAACATGACTAGGGTTTGTTCAACCTAAGAAGAGAAATTAGGTTTTCTTCAAGAGAGGTAAGTGGTTCATGCCCTGAGTAGTCATATTTATCAAACTCAACATATTTTCATAAGACTTCATACTTTATATGATCCAATGTTCAAAGGTTTCATGTTAAGATATGCAAGTAATATTTTTATACATTCATGGATACATCCTTACATGTGCCTAATATCTTGAGAAGAGATATGTTATTAATATTTTATAAGAATGATAGAGACTCATGAGCCAGGTTAATGAGAAAACTAAAGGATCATGTTTTTGTAAGAATTATTAGTAATGATTCATATTGATGAATACGACTACAAGATAAGATATGCAACCAATATTGACAATGTGGGATAAGAATGTATTAATATTTCAAGTAGAAATATGCTATTAAGATTTCTTAGATAGATTAATATCTAAGAATTAAGTGTTATTTAGATTTCTTAGAATGATTTAGATTTAAGCATGATGTAAGTATATAAGTTTTTGAACATATCAAGACATGATCAAGTTTCCAGGATAAAGATTATACTAAGATCAGAATATATTTAGAATTGAGTTTATGATGATGTTATAACATTATGATGGATAAAGTTACAAGATAATATTTTTTTATAGGTTTCATACTCTAAGATTTATGATTGAAGATGTAAGCTCACATGAATACATTAATATTCAGGGTAAGATCATATTTTGTGAGAGTTTATGAAAATTGAGTTATCTTGTCAGTAATCATACTTTTTATATACTTTATACTTAAGATACTTTCATATATTTGACTTAAGGTAATTTTATACATGTAGTATTCCTATATCCAGTTTAGATCTTTTCCTAAGCCTTTAGATTGATTTGTCATATCTTTAGTATCAGTGAAGTCATTCTATCAGATCAAAGATTCAAAATAAGGTTTATCCAGATAATAATAATAATATTATAATTAGATTCAGACTTAGACTACTCATGGTGTGAATAGTCAGATTTTGAATAAAGATACATGATAAGGGTTTTAGACCCAATCTCAATTATGCAGTAATTGAGATCTATATTCATATTCATTTGTAGATTCAGTTTATAATAAAAGATTTAGATTAAGATTCAACTACATATTTAGAATTCAGTACATGCTCAATACTTAGTAAACAGTTTCAGATAAGTTTCTTTATCAGAATTCATTTTAAGATAAGTTCAAATTTAGAGTTTAGTAAAGTTAGACTTAAGATAATTAATTCAGAACCTTCACATAATACATTATATTATAAGTCCTCAGTTAGAGAGTCCTGGGATGATTCAGAGGCATCTGTTGTCAATTTAGAGGAGTGTTTACTCCATTTCAGAGGGCACGTTGTGCCAACAGAGGGTGTGTTGCACCATAGAGGACACTTCAGTGTCAACAGAGGGTACGTAGTGCCAACAGAGGGTGTGTTGCACCATAGAGGACACTTCGGTGTCAATAGAGGGAACGTAGTGCCAACAGCGGGTGTGCTACACCATAGAGGACACTTCGGTGTCTACAAAGGGCACGTAGAGCCAACAGAGGGTGTGTTGCACCATAGAGGACACTTCAGTGTCAAAAAAGGAGGACTTGTTATATAATGGTGGCCACAATCAGATAAAAATTATAAGTAAAAGATACATTAGGCTAGAGCATGCCCATAATCTCATCCATAAGTATGATGATAGGGAATTAGATAAGATAAGTATGACCCATGCACTATGGAGCATGTCTTGAAATCCATGTACTAGGGTACATGTCGCCAAAGAAATATAATGTTGAGAGATAAGAATTCAGACTAAATAATAAGGGATAATATGTTACAGATTTTACTCACAATTTGATGTTAGTTTCATATTTATAAAATCCAATTTCATTTTTTTTAGCAATGGTGTGCCATCTACCGAGACGGTCCAGAGTTTAGACATCTCTTTTTATGCATAGTCTTGTTACCAGAGTATATTAGATGAGTTGTAGTTTTCTTTTATCAAGGAATATGTATGAATCAGTTTTACTCAATGCAACGTGTTTCATTCACTTTTATTACAATGATTATCATGCTTGTGACACTCCCAGATGAAGAAAATTATATAACTTCCGCTCATGTGTTATGAAAATCGGGGTGTTACAATAGCAGAATAGTACTTGTATAAATTGGTGGTACAATGAGTGCATCAACAACGACGTCGATCTGTCTAGTTAGAAGACAACATACATCTCTCAATAGGAGGTACATTGTGGTGCGTCCGTAATTATAGCGGTTCGTCCTATCATTGGCCAATACACATCAGTCGGTCGAAGACTATTGGTGCATTGGCGACGACAACAATCTGTGTAGTATATAGAAGGCACTCATTTGTCTCTCTAGTGTAGAGAAGTTTGGCTACTAGCAACATGTGGTTGTAATAGTTGGAGGAGCCAACTAAAGCTAGTACCGCAAATAATAGTCATGAGTTGAGACAGCAAACCAGTGGTTGTAGTGGCTAAAAATAAGGAGATGTGTGTCTTTAATCAAAACCTAGTAACAATAGTTGGTCTGTGAGAAGAAAAAGTTAAGCAAAAGATTTTTCAGACCTTATGTGATTTTCTTCCTTATTTGTTTTGAGTTGAACTATCCAAGTTTAGAAGTAATCTACAGTATTTTAAATTGTCATCTTAATGATTACATAATACATGTATAATACATGTTGCTAATATTGTCCCATAATTTTTTCTTCATCTTATCTTCGAGAGTCTTCTACATTAAAATTTTGAATTGTTCTCACCTCAGTTCCTAACGCATTTCCTCTTAGTTCTTTGAGGTTCTCGCATAGCCGATTGTGGTGGCATCGCCGATGCTTCTCTATGTCCTATGTGCTAGTATAGCAAGTGTATGCTCCCATATGCCTCGTCGTAAATTAGCTACATGAGTGGTGTACATCCGGTTCGTCCACATGTTGACTGACGATTGAGTATGATGACAAGTTGTGGGGTCTGGCCTAGCTATCCGACTAAGCGCTGCTCAGTTCGGGCGACCAGACCAGAGCGTATAGGAGTCCTTGCCGTGCAATACCAGGCAAAACAACCAAAGCAATGGCAACTTCTCCACCGCGTCGTTAGCGGGGCCGGCTGGTCGTCCATAGTAAACGAGCATATCGCCTAGCTAGCAGCTATGGGGAACCTTCTTCTTCTTCTTCTTTCTTTCTTTCTTCTATTTCTTTTATTTATTCCACTTGCCCTGCTGTCGCCCCCCCCCCCTCGAACGCTAGATTTTTTTGTATTTGGAGCAACCTAATTATCGACTGAGAAGTAGGTCGGACAGTGAAGAACAAGCTCGCATGTTCTCACACGATGACACCGGACACTGCGGAGTTGGGATCCACCGACCGACTGACATGATCCCTGCTGGATCATCGACAGTGCGATTTGTCCGACCTGGCTGGATCCATCGATCAGTCAGCAACGCTTCTAGGTTGTCAGAAAATGGCTGTTTTGGGGTTAGACAGGGCTCTGCAGGATTAAACAACGCCACTAGAGTGGCGGGTCGAGTGCGTTTAGTAAAAAAAAACATATACGATATGCAGGCAATGTGGATTATGCTCGGATAGGGCGGTTTCCAGAGACTACTAGCGGGATCAGTCCGTTTAGTTTTCTGATCAATTGTAAAGACACGTCAGGCTCTACTCAACATAAGACTACCGGGTCTCACAGATCTGCAACAACCTTCATAAAGTCTGCAACCACTTGGTCCACTTCCTTCACGACTGCAACAAATCCGACAACTGTTCCGACGGCTGTTACATCGGATATTTGATAGCAATCGTCTCATGTACTCGCTCGTGCCTATATAAACAACAGTAAACAATCTCTGTAAACACATCGAGAGATTTTTCTCTTATTCAACTTGGTTTACAAGTCTTTAAATTGAGCATCGTTTTACGAGCTTTTCAAGGTCACAAACGATGTTTAAGGGTTTCTGGACCCGAGAAGAATCCCCTACACAAGAGCTTAACAACGTGGGTAAGTGATACACAGGGGCAGTGGCGGATCTAAAGATATACTATATCGGGATATCGGGGGGGGGGGGGGGGGCTCTAATTGAAGAATATTAGAATATGACATTCGGCTAGCTGCTCGCCGTCTATAATCTTTTGAAATTATTGTAGGCAAAAAAACTTTAAATGGCACATTTGCCAATTTTTATTACCTAAATGGCACGTTCTTGAAATTATTGCCCAAAATGACACATTTCTGGAGCAATGCGTCCCGGCGGGGGACGCATTGGTCCCACATGAGGGTAATGCGTCCCGGTTCGGGACACATTGCTTTGTTGTGGGACCAATGTGTCTCCAGCTGGGACACATTGCACCAATGCGTTCCAGCAGAGGACGCATTTGTCCCACAACAGAGCACTGCGTCCCGGTTCGGGACGCATTGCCCTCCTGTGGGACCAATGTGTCACCCGTCGGGACGCATTGCTCAATGCGTCCCCATGCAGGACGCATTGCACCAATGCGTCCCCATACATGACACATTACGTTTTTTAATCATATTTTTACAGTCACTGATATTGTTTCATGGTTATTGATATGTATATTAACAATATTGATTATATTTGTACATTTACAATTCGTTCACTTGTATTTGGATGTCTATAATATACCTAATTATTATAAATTTGTCAATTTCAATAGCTCCTAACATGCATATGGAATATATAAGTGTATTGCAACCAACATCAGTTGGTTCCTAATTGATTATATAATAAGAACTTAATCCAAAAAAATGAGATAGCAATTAAAAACAAGGTTAAAACATGAACCAACATGACGAGAAAATAATACACAACAGAACAATATGATAGATCCAAAATGAACCAATGTGATATCATAATATGATAGATCCACATACAATAGATGTCCTCACAAAGGCATACATACAAAACTGTACAATATATAAAAAACTAAGTACGTCATCCTCGCCCACGACGTCCTTGCCCACCTCCCTCTACATCAGGATCCTCTGTACTGATGTCATCTGGAGACGGCTGAACTGGGGACAACTGCGTAAGAGGCTGCTGGCGAGCATCAGGGAAGAAATGAAAATGTGGAGGTGGGGTGAGGGGTCTCTGAAAACCAGGATAGGATGCATCAGGTGGGGTGCATCCTGAGAAATCAAACGAAGTAGGTGAATATGTGGCATAAGATGGTGGTCGGCTCTCAGGAATAATTGGTGGTGGGAATGGAGTGTATTGAACAGAAGAAGAACTTGCTCCATAGTATGATGGTGGTTGAGGTGGGGTGATGAATGAGGAATTTGAAGCAGCTCCTAAAAAATATGGCCCTGTCGGTCCCCATGACATGAACTGAGAAGTGGGAGTGGGAGTGGGCTCAGCAGTAGGAGTAGGAGTAGGAGTAGAAGTAGGAGTGGGCTCAGGGGTTGTGGTATGAGTGGGTATGGGATCCCACGGCCGAGCATAGTCGGGAAGACTATCAAAGTAACTTCCCTTGATGTTGTAGATTTCGTCTCTGATCTGTGCAGGGGCGTGCTCTAATGCCGCTCGGATCGCCACCTGTGTTTGTACCTGTAAAACAAAGTATGTACACATAATAAAGACCAATTACATATATTACAAATAACAAAGATAAATAATAACAGTTTGGAAAAGAAATAAGAATGATACTCACAAATTCCTGTTGGCGATAACTTTACGGGTAGTATGTGCTTGGAGGCATAGCTGGAGGGGGCATGATGTATTGTAGATGATACCATGCATAGTGAACCTGAGGACTGAAGACTGTATCAGCTGGTGGAGCGGGAACTAAGCTCCCACGTCTGTTGTTCCACATCTGCACCTCCTGCCTATAATGAAGCATCCAATCCTCAGCCGCATGACCCCTCCCATCTATCCGGCTAAGCTGCGGCAACTCAAGAGTAGGTTGTACTTGAACAAAGTCGAACTGTCCAAGTACTCTGTCGGGAAAGTTCCACTCCACTATTGTGTAGCACAACAGAGGCACTCGTGCCAACCAAATATCACTACCATCTCTACAAATGGCAGACAATCTCTCAAGAACATCAGCAGTGTAAGGAGTCAACTCTATCTGTTATTCATATAGACAACGTGTATCATATAAAACGGAGTAAATTGCAAATAAATAAAACATATACCATACAACAGAGGTAAGTAAGTTATACCTGTGAGGGCAAAATCTGGTCAAATGCTGAATCGTAAAACTGAATTGTTCCCCTGATAGTTTGACTCCTTTGGACAAAGGTAGGCCACCTATTAAATTGACAAACTAAATTTAGATAAACACTACATAATATTTGGACAAATATAAAAATTAATTGTGTAGATCTTTAACCTATAACCCAAGGGAACATCTTCTGGCCAATCATCCCAACGCATTGCAATTGTACCTGGGCGTCCAATTCCCAACCTCTCCCAACACCACAGCTGTAATAGGCACACACAACCTGATAGATGGGCAGTTCTCCTGGACCAGGTGGTTGCCTTATACAACTCCCTATATAAGAAAGCTCGAGTTGCAGCACCCCAAGATAGAGTGTGTGGGCTCTGATCTCCAAACCATGACATAAACACAATTAAAACTTAGCGGAAGCGAATCGGTAATCAGCGGAAGACAAAAATCACGGGAAATTAAAACTTTTCGTGACAAGAGCTTGAATCCATAAAAGCTTCTTTCATAAAGTGAGATAAACTGTTTACATCTCAGGATAATTACTTCTTGAGTAATTATACACATCAAGATACAAAATCTCAAGATCACTATACAAAAGACTCCAAGACCTGAGAGTACAGAGGACACATAGGACTGACTCTAACTACACCATATGGCAGGACAATCTCCACCTGAGATTACTGCTGCCCCTGATGCTGTTGCTGAGACTGATCACCTGTAGGCTGGTTCCTTCGTCTCCGACGTCCACCTAAAAAGTTGAAGTCTACGGGGTGAGACAATTATACATAATTGTCCCAGCGAGAGTTATAACTCTTCGCCAGAAGCTTTATTATAACATCAAAGAATATCTTAAGCAGTAAAGCCTTCAAAGTATTCTATAACCGTTGCAGGTATAACAAGATCTCTACAATTTAGGAGATATGGAGAATATAAACACTATTGCAATGTAACATCAATCAACTAACTTGGAGTTATCTCTAACAAGTTATACTACATGGTTGATTATGTTTTACAAACAACATTATGCCCTGTGGAGATGAGACTTACCACTCATACCCCAACTGATCGCTGAGAAGTCACATCAGTATCATACATAGGTCATTAAGAGAGCCGGATTCTCATGACCTTCTCCTTCCTCAGTCAGTAAGAGGATCACTTGTAGGACATCTCGTGTCTCTACTACTATAGCTCACCAGGCTAAACTGGTCCTTCGCTAATCTAGAGTCACAGTGGCGTTCTGTACTCTCTTCGTCATCAGGAGGTTTCGTATTTACCTACCACTGATACGGATATCTGTGCTTTCTTCGTCATCTGGAGGTTTCATGTTTACCTACCACTGATACGGTATGGAATTATAGTGAAGGATGGATGGATTACACATCTACATCACTTTCCTACACTAGGATGTAAGGTTCTACACATCCATGTACCCCACATACTCAAAAGTATGTGCTCCAGGAGTCCCCTGAGGAAAACCTGTTTCACCATCACTTAATCTCTGACAATGATGGATCTATGATCAGGGCTCTACATTATACTTGATTACCCACCGCTTTTCACTTCCTTAAACGGTCTCAAAAGTTTGCTCTCTCGGTCTCAAGACCGCGAGGTGAGCAAACGGTCTCGAGACCGCAACAGGGCAAACGGTCTCCAAGACCATTTGTCCCCGTTGACCGAGCGTGTACCATATAAGAAACCTGTTCCTAATTATATAGGCTAATTACCCTCAAAATGTGGGAGGCTAACTCTAAAGGAATCGGGAGATATGACCTTTTTAAGTAACAACTTTAAATGAATTTATTCCTGATTCTCAAACGGTCTGAAATTGCCTTTTTGGGGAAACGGTCTCAAGACCGTGTAAGGTCGTTGACCAGGCGTTTACCGTATGATTTTACTGTTCAAAATAATGTTAATTAACAACTCACCAAGTTTGATGGTCTAATTCCAAACGGGCTAAGAGTTGAAGGGCGAATACTAGGGCTAACCCTAGATGAAATCAGTACTGAAATTATGGTGACCTAATTAGGGTTTTTAGGGTTGATTGACCTAAACGGTCTCAAGACCGTTTAGGGGTCACCCAAACGGTCTCAAGACCGCGAGGGAAATCAACCATGACCGTTTGGAGGTCTGGGGTCAAGAATAGTTGACCAATTGAAGGTATAATTACACCAAATTACTTTGCAATTAAATATTGATATGATCATCAACTCAATAGGTCAGACCTTGATGAATTTGCACTAGAATCTAAAATTGGATGGGCAAACGGTCTCAAGACCGTTTGGAACTCATCCAAACGGTCTCAAGACCGAGAGGACAATCACCCAAGACCGTTTGAATGTCTAGGGTTAAGAAATTTGACCAATTGAGGACCCAATTGCAAATAAGTCATCAATTTAATCAAAATTTTGTTTGTGAATCAATCATGGTTCAACCCCTATCAAATCACCTTGGACTTTAATGAAATCTTGGGAAAACGGTCTCAAGACCATGTGGGGTCCAACCACATGACCTCAAGACCGTTTGGGCCAAGTTTGGGCCCATTTGGAGCTCAATTGAAGGGTTCAACCTTGTGTCAGTGCACATTGTTGAGTGTTGATGGGTGAACATTGATAGACCCTAATTGAATCGACTTCAACCCTAATTGGTCAACAATTGAGGGTCAATTGAATGACCAATTGGTTAAGCATAACCTTAGTTGACCCAATCCATAGGTGGTCAATAGAGCTTTGACCTTTTGAGGCCTTCAACATTGGTTGACATTATCGGTTGTATCATCGAATCTTGTTGATGGTCCAAGTGGTTAAGACCATGTGAGCTCACGGACTCAAGGTCGTGAGGAGGCTTGCGGACTCAAGGTCGTGAGAGGGCTCACGGTCTCAAGACTGTGAGGGGGCTCACGGTCTCAAGACCGCGAGGGGCCTCACGGTCCTGAGGTCAAAGTGGGCAAACGGTCAACATCTCTTCGCGGCCTTGATATCAACTTGGTCCTCGCGGTCTTAACATTAGGTTGAGCTTCGCGGTCTTGAACCAATTAAGGAGGCTCGCGGTCTTGAGGAGGCTCGCGGTCTTGAAGTTAGAAGAGGGCTCGCGGTCTTGAAAAGTCAAATTGGCTAAACGGTCAACACTTTCAAACGATCTCAACTCAATTGAAGAATGATGGTTGAAGGTCAATCAATGTGATTCAAAGTTGACTTCTTTCAATCAATTGATGAAATAAATGGTTCAATGTTGCCCTAATCAAACCCTAATGATAACCTAGGATATTAAGGGGTTAATGGACTAAGGTTTGACCATGATGATAATCAATGGGGTGAATTACTAAAATACCCCTGAAGAATAAATTAAGTAATACCTTGATCAAATCAAACCCTAATCACATGATAGTGATGTGTTGGGCTATGTTAGTCTATGATGACTTAATCCGACCTGATCTAGAGTGATGTTGACATCACCTAACCTTATGATGAGAGAGAAAGTACCTCTAGAGAGAGAAAGTACCCTTTTCAGGTGAAAATTCAATTAAAGCATCTCCAATGCATAGGAATGAACATAATTAGGGAATAATCCACCTGTGTGAGATCATAGAAACCCTAATTATGATAAATGATGAACCTTTAACTAATCTAAGAGCATCAATGAAGATGTTACTCATACATGATGATGTTATGAGTTCAATTCACCTTGATATGAATAGTAAACCCTAATTCAAGGGTGATGACATGTAATGTGAATAGTAAACCCTAATTCAAGGGTAATGGCATGCTTTTGAGTATTAAACTCTATTTGATGAGAATTAGAGATTCAACTCTTATGACAAGAGTAGGAAGTATATTCCTTATTTTTGTATTACCTTTATCAGTTGTATTAACCATGCAGGTTCTGATATGAAGGTGATCATATCCAGATATAGCTGTTGATGTTATATTCATTAAAGGCATGTTGTTAGCCTTATGAATAAGTAAAGTAATCTGATGCCTTGTCAGTGGCATCCCATGTTGATAATGGGTTGTGAGAGCCATGAATACCATCAGGGTCATGCCTTAGAGATGACTTGTGATGAGGATAATGATGAAATGATGATTGATATGAGTTAGGCATGTTACATTTAGTATTCTTCTTTTATAGCTGCTATGCTACTGTTATTGTTTGAAGAACAATGTATGCTGTTAAAGAATACTGAATGTACCTGGAAATCACGCCTTCATCTCCTAGCTCAAGAACAGTACGAATATACCATGGATTTGCTTGCAAAATAGCAGGGAAAAGTAGGGAAACACTAAGAGCTATCATCAAACCGCATATAAAGATGTACATAATGAAGCAAGGGTTTAGAGTTATAAAACCCGCCTAAAGCTTGCTCCTTGAGCTCCAAGCTTTCAAGCTCCAAGCTCTAATGGCGTCCTTGAGTTCCCACAGGTTGGCCAAGGTGAAAGCTCCAAGGAAAGACGAAAAGAGATGGCTAGAAAGATAGGGTTTTGAGAATTAGCCACCAAATTGACCTTGAATTCGAGTTCTAACCATGGAATTAGGCAAGAGAAGGGTCCCAAACCTACCTTGTTTCCCTTGGTCATCCTCCTTAGATCCAAGGCAGTCTTTGGTCGTCTTTGGTGAAATGGAACAGTGAAGGGAACGAAGGGCAAGTTCCCTTGCTTAGAGAAGTGAAGTATACATATACTTGGGTGATGTTTCATTAAAGGCCCATAAGTTTCCCCATAATCCCAACTAAGTCCTTTCCTCATTACTTGCTCGTCCTTTCCTCTTTATTCCAAGGACAAACCTTATCTTAAGGTCTAGAAAAAGAAAGCAAAGAAGAGCAATGTTATAACCCCAAATTTTGGGTTCAATTAATGAGAAATGAAATTTCTCATATTAAGGATAATTGAACAAATAATGATGCGATTTGTTTTGAATAATTGGATTTCGTTTAAAATAGCCTTGTTATTTGATTTGTGGGCTTTATTGGCTATTGGGCCCAATAAAAAGGAAAATAACAAAGGAAATTCAATTAGTAAATGGATATTTGAGAAAAGAAATAATGGAAACCTCTAGAAGGCAAATCCAAAAAGGATTTCGTGCCTCTTGGATTCCTTGGGTTCCAAGGAGTCTAAAGTTGCAAAGAAAAGAAATAAGAAAAAGAAAAGGTTAATTATGTATTTCTTTATGAAGAAAGAAATTGGGAAATAATGATATAATGTGGAAATGAATGAAAAGAGACATAAATGAGATTTCTTGGGGAGATTTCGTATCCATGAGGTTTCTAATATTAAAAGGAATGCTAATGAATAAAACAAAAGAGAAATAAAAAGAAATCCTCAAAAAGGAATATTTAAATGGGAAATAAACAAAATAATGTGAAATAATGCATATAGGTGCATTAAGAAGGATAATGATTATTCCAATAAAATGAATTTCGAAATGATGGAGTGTCTTGGGATCCAAGGAGTCCCAATAAAGAGGAAAGAAAGTGAAAATACTAAAAAGGGAGAATAAGAGGATAATGTGTTGTGTTATTAATGAATTATATGAAATTGTTTAAAAAGATAGTATTTTCTATAAAGGAAAATAGGAATTTGTGCCAAAGCATTAAAAAAGAAACTATAATGTAAATAAGAGAGGAGGAATTTCGGAGTCCTAATATCCAAGTAATAGGATATACCAAAAAGGATTAGGAAGAGAGAAGGAATACTTCTCTTTGAAGGAATAAGGTTCCTTTTTGGGGAAACAGACTCTTTGATTCAAGGATAGCCGACCTAGGGCTTCTTTACCTACCCTTGTATAAAGGTAGACCCTCTGGGTCGAGTCCAGAGAGATCCCGCACACACACTCTCTCTCTCTCGCTCTTCTTCTTGGTTCTTACACGTAAAAACCCTAAACGAGAGGATAGTCTGGCCCTGGAGCGAACAAGTGGCTTCTGAGTCATCATGTTAGATGAAGGAAGTTTCTACGGAAGCTCTGAGCGGAGAAGCTAGCGTTCCCAAGCTCACCCCCCCTCATGGTGGCTGTAACAGGACCTGCAGCCTAGCCGCAGGTCACAGGCTCGGAACCCCTACATCCGGCTGCCCAGACCGAGATGGAGGCCTAGGCGGGAGCGGAGGAGAGTGGCGGATGCAATGGATACCTCCCTGAGGTCCGGCGAGGTCAGGAGCAGGGAAGGGGAGTCCCGCCCACGGCCCTTAGGGCGGCAGCAGGTGGCTGTCGCGAGGAAGAAGAAGGGAAGGGGGCGTTGGACGATCTTGCCCCTCCGGGCTTTGCAAAACTAAGGAGTCACGCGAGGGTAAAATTGGAAATTCGTTATGTTTCCCAAATCGCGTGAGGCGCTGCATGGGCTGAGATGACGTGGCGCGTTCTCATTGGCCGTGGTAAGTTGATTTTGCTAAAATCATAACTCTTAATTCATAGCTCGGATAAATACAAGTTATATATGAATTTTGATCCTCAGAACGAGAGGAATCTAAATAAATTATGATTGATGCCTGATTCCTTATGCAATTCGAAAAATAATGGAAGATATCAACTTTAATGTGTTAATTGTTTAAAGAACCCTATTTTGGTATGATTAAAGTGATTAGTAGGGTTAATAGATGATTAAAGTTGGTATTAGCCTGTTAATGATAAAAAGGATGGTTTGAATCTAAAAGGATGATCTTTGTACGTAATTAGTTTAATTTGAAGATTATGTACATAAATATGATAAAGCTATCATCTTTAATGATTTAATTAATGAAAAACCTTTAAATTTGATGATAGTTAAATACAGTGATGTTCTCTGAATGTTTAGAATGAATATTAACAAGTTGATAATAAAAGGATGATAATTGTACACAATTGGCTTAAATTAGGGTTTCATATATCTAAGTTTGCATCAATGGGCTTAGAAACCCTAATTTAGGAAGACATTCCTTTTTAATGATTTAATTGTGCAAATCCATGAATAAGACAATGTTACGTTGTTATAAATCCAATTTGAGTACCAAATATCTTTAATGTGAATTATTTGTATAATTAGTGTTCCCTAGTGTGCAAAGTGGAAATAGTGATAAATAAGGTTCATATATGTGAATTGAACTACAATGAAATACGATTTGTCAATTTGAAAGAAACTAAAGGTGATAGTTAGCCTTAATGTTGTGAATATGACCAAAAAGGATAAAGGTAATAATTATAGTATAAAAGAAATATATTAGACTTAATTGACATGCAATTGTGCATATGATGCAGAAATTAGGGTTTGTGAACTAAAAGAGCATTAAAAGTGATAAATGCATAATGAAGGCTAAAACCCTAATAACACGCTAAAGTTGGCCTAGAAATCATAAGGAGAAATCAAAGTTGATCTTAAGGATGTTTGAATAAAATAATGACACTTGGATGTTATGCATTATTTTCAGGATATTGTTGATTGCTTGTTAATTATGTTGAATATTAAATGCATGGACATCAAGTTACTATGGATCAGGTATGTGGTTACGCTTAAGAATAACCGTTCTAGTTTCACGGTGGTTCCCGAATGTTTTATCGGTTGCTTTAAATAAACTGTTGGATGTTTATTTAGTTCATGCAAACTATAATGTGGCTATGACTATCACAAAGAGTATATGCCTACAAACTCAGATCCTGGTTCTCTCTGTGGCATAATAGCTAACCTAGTACATGGCTGCCTATGGGCAGGACCATCAGGTTAGAAAGACCTAGTACATGGCTACCTATTGGGTAGGTCCATCAGGTCTATGGATGACCTAGTACATGGCTACCTATTGGGTAGGTCCATCAGGTCTATGGTTGACTTAGTACATGGCTACCATGGAGGTAGGACCATCAAGTCATAATGAGTTAGATATTGGGCTATCTTCGGATAGTGCCATGCGACTCTATTACCTAAAAGAGAGGTGAAATTCATGTCCACTGCAGGGACAGCCCAGAGTTCGAGAATATGTATGGATTGAGTTGTATGGCCTAAAACGTAATCTTGATTGTTAAATGATTAATTGAATGATTATATTGTTACCATAGTTGAACATTATCAGTTTCCTCCACATACCAGCTTCGGCTGACCGACGTTTTGTTTGTCGGCGTTTTAGGTACAATAAAAAGAACAAATAGTAAAGAGACACCTTATGAATTCAAGAATTAAAGAACAAGGAGGAATTAGATAGAATAGTTCAGCTGAGGTTAGAAGTTAGTTTGTTCCCAACTTTTCAAGGTATGCAAAGAAAATTTTTACTACCATTTTCAGTATAGTCTGTTAGAAATTAATAATTGTTTATGGTTATATGTCGAACCTTTGATCCGGGATTAATGGGTGCGGCTTCAACCTCTTGGTCTCCCTTAATTGGGGGTTATCGGGAGGTGGGGTCGTAACAAGCAATCTAATAATATAGTACATACATAAAGAGTTATTGCACATATACCCTGATTATTCAGTCACAAGGTATGTTTCATAATCTGATAGTTCAATTGAGGTGACTTCCTCATCATTTCTTCTCTAAATGATGGCCAAAGTCTTAAAAGATACTTTAGATGACATATTTTACAATTTGCATCCCTTAATTTGGGTAAATTGCATTTTATCCCAAATTAGGGTTTTCTAGCACCGGGATTGCTTCCACAGCTGCACCTTGGTGCCCAAGCTTGGGAAATCCCTCAAACTTTGCTAAAAAGATTTCTCATGATGTCTCAACATTAGAGGAACATCTCATCATGTGCAAATTGCAAGATAACCCTTTTAACTGGGTAAATTGCACATAGGTCCCTGTATATCAAAACAATGCTACAACTTTAAATAAAAAGGAGCAAATACTGAAATATATGTTTCTGAGAAACTTAATTACATGCTCAGAGTTAATCAAAAAGATTTATTGACATATTTAGGCAAAACACCTAGGGTTAACTCATAACTCAGGTCAGGGATGTTACAAATTATCCACCCCTTACAAGGATTTCGTCCCCGAAATCGATAAAACATACTTCAAGAAAAGGGCAGGATACTTCCTTCTCATCTCATCCTCTAACTCCCAAGTGGCTTCTTCAATACCACGATGGTTCCAGAGGACTTTCACAAGACTTATATCCTTCTTCTTTAACTTTTTAATTCGTTTATCAAGGATTGACATTGGTCCCTCCTCATAGGATATGTCATCATTCAATTCTACCTCCATAGGTTGTAGAACTGACTCGGTGTCTGGGTGACATTTCTTCAACATAGAAATGTGAAACACAGGATGTAACCTCTGTAATTCTGGGGGAAGCTCTAGTTTATATGCTACCTTTCCAATCCGTTCAATGATTGGATAAGGCCCCATATATCTAGGAGCTAACTTTCCTTTCCTTCCAAAACGAAGGACTCCTTTCCAAGGTGAGACCTTAAGATACACTCTGTCTCCAACCTGGAACTCTAAGGGTCTACGACGTTTGTCAGCATAAGATTTCTGCCTATCCTGAGCAGTCTTAATCTTATGTTGTATTACTTTAATCTTTTCTGTGGTTTGCTACACCAGGTCAGGACCTAACAACTGGTGCTCACCAGTCTCAAACCAACACAAGGGTGATCTAAAACGTCTACCATATAAGGCTTCATAAGGTGCCATATCAATACTATGTTGATAGCTATTGTTATAGGCAAACTCTATCAAGCTTAGGTGTAGATCCCAATTTTCGGTGAACTGGAGAACACATGCTCGCAAAAGGTCTTCTAAGGTTTGTATGGTCCTTTCTGACTGTCCATCAGTCTGTGGATGAAAGGCCGTACTAAACCTCAGTTTGGTGCCTAAGGCTCTGTGTAACTGTTCCCGAAAATGACTCGTAAACTGTGGACCTCTGTCAGAAACTATTGTGACAGGGACTCCGTGCAAACGCACTATCTCTTTAACATACAATTCTGATAACCTTTCAGCAGAACAGGTTGTTTTGACAGGTAAGAAATGTGCTGTCTTAGTTAACCTATCAACAATTACCCAAATGGAATCATGTCCTTTGCTTGTCCTGGGTAGGCCAACAACAAAGTCCATGGTCACATGGTCCCACTTCCACTGTGGTATGGGTAAAGGTTGCATTGTTCCTGCAGGCTTCTGGTGTTCAGCTTTAACTTGCTGACACACGGGACACCTTAGAACAAACTCTGCAACGTCCTTCTTCATCCCAGGCCACCAATACAGATCCTTCAAATTCCGATACATCTTGGTGCTCCCTGGATGCATAGCATACATGGAAGAATGGGCTTCTTCCAGGACTAACTTCCTCAAGTTGTCCACATCCGGCACTATCATTCTCCCATTATAACAAGCTACTTGATCCTCTGAGTCATGGAAACCATCTTGCTTCTCCTTTCCATACTCAGATCTAATCTGCTGAACTGCAGCATCACCTAGCTGTGACTCTTTAATCTGCCCCCTTAGGGTAGGTTTAATATGCATCTCAGCTAACAAACCGGCTAACAATGACACTTTCAACTGCACATTGTCTTGCCTTAAAGAGATAAGCATATCTCTCCTAGAGCATACTAAAGAGTTTAGTTGTGCTCTATTCATGGTTGATGTTGCTGATTTCCTACTCAAGGCATCTGCAACAACATTGGCCTTGCCTGGATGGTAATCAATTGTACAATCGTAGTCCTTGATTAACTCCATCCAGTGACGTTTCCTCATGTTGAGCTCATGCTGAGAGAAGATATACTTAAGGTTTTTGTGGTCTGTGAAAATCTGGAATGTCTCTCCGTAAAGATAATGCCTCCAGATCTTCAAAGCATGAACCACTGCAGCTAACTCCAGATCGTGTGTTGGATAATTCTCCTCGTGTTTCTTAAGCTGTCGGGAAGCAAAAGAAATCACTTGTTTATCCTGCATCAACACACATCCTAGTCCATTTTTGGAAGCATCACATAAAACTATATACCCTTTTCCTTGTTCAGGTAGCACTAGCACAGGTGCACTTGTCAACCTCTCCTTCAGCAGCTGGAAAGATTGTTGACACTTATCACTCCAAGAAAAAGAAACATCTTTCCGGGTTAACTTGGTCAAAGGTAAAGCTATAGAACTAAAGTTCTTAATGAACCTTCGATAATAGCCAGCTAACCCCAAGAAACTTCGAATCTCCGTCGGTGTCTTTGGTTGTTCCCATTGTAGAACAGATTCTACCTTTGTAGGGTCAACACGAATTCCCGAGGCGGATATCACATGTCCAAGAAAAGATACCTCTGGCAGCCAGAACTCACACTTGCTAAACTTAGCGTACAGCTTATGTTTTCTTAGCAAGGTCAAAGCTTGGCGAAGATGCTGCTCATGCTGCTGAGCATCCTTACTATAAATCAGAATGTCATCTATGAAGACGACAACACACTGATCAAGGAAAGGTCGAAAAACTCTATTCATGAGTTCCATAAATGCAGCTGGTGCATTGGTTAGTCCAAACGACATAACCGTGAACTCATAGTGACCATATCTTGTCCTAAAGGCAGACTTGGATATGTCACTATCCTTAATACGGAGTTGATGATATCCAGACCTCAAGTCTATCTTTGAAAAGATTGTTGCACCACGTAGCTGGTCAAAGAGATCATCAATCCTCGGCAGAGGATACTTATTCTTTATTGTTACTTTATTGAGTTGTCTGTAGTCAATGCACAACCGCATTGACCCATCTTTCTTTTTAACAAACAAGACTGGAGCACCCCAAGGTGAAGTACTTGGTCGGATAAAACCTCTCTCAAGTAACTCTTGAAGCTGTTTCTTGAGTTCTGCCATCTCGGCAGGCGCCATCCTATACAGAGTTTGAGCTATGGGTTTCGTATCTGGGATCAGATTGATTTCAAAATCAATCTCCCGAGGTGGTGGTATACCAAGAAGTTCTTCAGGAAACACATCCTCGAATTCCCTGACTATGGGAACTTCAGAAGGATTGGTCCTTTCCTTGGTAACATCTACCACATGGGCTAAGAATGCATGACATCCTTGCCTCAACAGCTTATCAGCAACCATAGCTGATACAAGACAGGTGGGCAGAATCTTTCTTTCTCCTTGAAAGATCCATGTGTTGCTTTCATCAGCAAACACAGCCAACTTGGACTCACAATCCAAGACAACTCTATACCTTTCTAAGGTATCCATCCTGAGGATTATATCAAATCCCTGCATATCAAGTGGTATAAGATCCACTTGAATGCGATGGTCAGAAAAGAAAAGGATGCAGGGAGAACATACCTCCTGCAAAACGGCAGACCCACTTAACGGAGTCTCTAACAACAAACTATCTGCTCTATGACTAACAGTCACATTGCAGTTACGAATCACTTCACAAGTGATGAAAGAGTGCGTAGCACCCGGATCAATCAGAACGGATACAACACAGGATGTAGACATATCAGAATATAAAAGTTTCATCTGACCTGCCACTACCCGTGGATTGACCACTGCCTCAGGTGGGTTCATAGCATAGAACCTCGCAGTCACCTGGTGTTGAGGTGGTGCTGATGATCCAGCTTGAGACGCTTGTCCACGTCCTCGAGCTGCTCCTTGATGTAGTCTATTCTGAGATCCCTGTTGATTCTGTCTCGGGGGTTGTTGTGTCACACCGACAGGCCTACAACGGCAATCCTTCATCAAGTGTCCCACCTTACCACAGTTGTAGCAACTCTTCTCCTGTTGTTGTGGTCTGGGTGGTCCAGTAACTGACACTGATGCAGAACTGTGTGTCCCTTGAAGCGGTTGACTCCGTCCTCTACCTCTGCTTGGTGTCCATTGAGTTTGAAAACTCGATCTGGGTGGTGGAGGGTTAGGTGCAGAGAATCTAGGTTTCTTGGAATCCCTAGATGAAGAACCCTGGAACTGTGGATATCTTTTATGGGTTTGTCTTTTCTCAACCACAGATCTCTCTATCCTTTGGATTGACTCAACGAAGGTAGAGAATCTCTCTCTGTTTTCTAAGGCAGACACAGGGGTTGACATATCAGAATTCAAACCCTTTTCGAATCTTCTGATTCTTTCCTCATCCGTAGCAGCCATGTGCGGACAGAACCGCAACAACTCCATGAACTTAGCTTCATACTCACTAATGTTCATCATACCCTGCCTTAGTTTCTCGAACTGAGAGATCTTCTCATCTAGGAAGGTCTTTGGAAAATATCTATTGATAAATTCCCGACGAAACTCTTCCCATGAGAACTCTACTCCAGGTCTCTTCTGCTCTTCCATGTTCCACCAGTGACCAGCACTGCCTTTGAGAAGATAGACAACATGTCTAACCTTCTCAGCTTTCGGAATCATAAGAATCCTGAAAGCCTTTTCCAACTCTGTCAACCATAAGTCAGCATCTGCAGGGTCGGCAGTTCCGAAGTACTCGGTAGCTCTGACACGACGAAGTCGTTCGAATGTCTTACCGATACCTTGTGCTTCAAGCTGGACAGGTGCCCTAGGTGCAGGAATGGGCATCTTATCGGTTATATGTGTCATGGCAGTCATGAACTGCCCGAACATCGTCTGTACAGCTGGATCACTCATGTCAGCTGGGTCGAACTGGGGTGGCTCTCGTGGCGACTCAGGTGCGGGTTGTTCTATTCTCGGAACTCTTGCACCGCCTCGAGGTGCACTAGCACTACTCTCTGCCACGTGCTCATCACGATGTTCTGACATTCTTATGTATTTTCTTCTCCTGAGGAGCAGAAAATTCTATTAGATGAGGAAGGAGTACTAAAGGTAGACTCGAAATCCTAAGTCCTATGCCTCTGTAGACTCAACTGAACCTGGAGCTCTGATACCACTAGTTGTGGGCTCTGATCTCCAAACCATGACATATAAACACGATTAAAACTTAGCAGAAGCGAATCGGTAATCAGCGGAAGATAAAAATCACGGGAAATTAAAACTTTTCGTGACAAGAGCTTGAATCCATAAAAGCTTCTTTCATATAGTGAGATAAACTGTTTACATCTCAGGATAATTACTTCTTGAGTAATTATACACATCAAGATACAAAATCTCAAGATCACTATACAAAAGACTCCAAGACCTGAGAGTACAGAGGACACATAGGACTGACTCTAACTACACCATATGGCAGGAAAATCTCCACCTGAGATTACTGTTGCCCCTGATGCTACTGCTGAGACTGATCACCTGTAGGTTGGTTCCTTCGTCTCCGACGTCCACCTAAAAAGTTGAAGTCTACGGGGTGAGACAATTATACATAATTGTCCCAGCGAGAGTTATAACTCTTCGCCAGAAGCTTTATTATAACATCAAAGAATATCTTAAGCAGTAAATCCTTCAAAGTATTCTATAACTGTTGCAGGTATAACAAGATCTCTACAATTTAGGAGATATGGAGAATATAAAAACTATTGCAATGTAACATCAATCAACTAACTTGGAGTTATCTCTAACAAGTTATACTACATGGTTGATTATGTTTTCCAAACAACATTATGCCCTGTGGAGATGAGGCTTACCACTCATACCCCAACTGATCGCTGAGAAGTCACATCAGTATCATACATAGGTCATTAAGAGAACCGGATTCTCATGACCTTCTCCTTCCTCAGTCAGTAAGAGGATCACTTGTAGGACATCTCGTGTCTCTACTACTATAGCTCACCAGGGTAAACTGGTCCTTCGCTATTCTAGAGTCACAGTGGCGTTCTGTACTCTCTTCGTCATCAGGAGGTTTCGTATTTACCTACCACTGATACGGATATCTGTGCTTTCTTCGTCATCTGGAGGTTTCATGTTTACCTACCACTGATACGGTATGGAATTATAGTGAAGGATGGATGGCTTACACATCTACATCACTTTCCTACACTAGGATGTAAGGTTCTACACATCCATGTACCCCACATACTCAAAAGTATGTGCTCCAGGAGTCCCCTGAGGAAAACCTGTTTCACCATCACTTAATCTCTGACAATGATGGGTCTATGATCAGGGCTCTACATTATACTTGATTAGTTAGGTACATTCAGTATTCTTTAACAGCATACATTGTTCTTCAAACAATAACAGTAGCATAGCAGCTATAAAAGAAGAATACTAAATGTAACATGCCTAACTCATATCAATCATCATTTCATCATTATCCTCATCACAAGTCATCTCTAAGGCATGACCCTGATGGTATTCATGGCTCTCACAACCCATTATCAGCATGGGATGCCACTGACAAGGCATCAGATTACTTTACTTATTCATAAGGCTAACAACATGCCTTTAATGAATATAACATCAACAGCTATATCTGGATATGATCACCTTCATATCAGAACCTGCATGGTTAATACAACTGATAAAGGTAATACAAAAATAAGGAATATACTTCCTACTCTTGTCATAAGAGTTGAATCTCTAATTCTCATCAAATAGAGTTTAATACTCAAAAGCATGCCATTACCCTTGAATTAGGGTTTACTATTCACATTACATGTCATCACCCTTGAATTAGGGTTTACTATTCATATCAAGGTGAATTGAACTCATAACATCATCATGTATGAGTAACATCTTCATTGATGCTCTTAGATTAGTTAAAGGTTCATCATTTATCATAATTAGGGTTTCTATGATCTCACACAGGTGGATTATTCCCTAATTATGTTCATTCCTATGCATTGGAGTTGCTTTAATTGAATTTTCACCTGAAAAGGGTACTTTCTCTCTCTAGAGGTACTTTCTCTCTCTAGAAGTACTTTCTCTCGCATCATAAGGTTAGGTGATGTCAACATCACTCTAGATCAGGTCGGATTAAGTCATCATAGACTAACATAGCCCAACACATCACTATCATGTGATTAGGGTTTGATTTGATCAAGGTATTACTTAATTTACTCTTCAGGGGTATTTTAGTAATTCACCCCATTGATTATCATCATGGTCAAACCTTAGTCCATTAACCCCTTAATATCCTAGGTTATCATTAGGGTTTGATTAGGGCAACATTGAACCATTTATTTCATCAATTGATTGAAAGAAGTCAACTTTGAATCACATTGATTGACCTTCAACCATCATTCTTCAATTGAGTTGAGATCGTTTGAAAGTGTTGACCGTTTAGCCAATTTGACTTTTCAAGACCGCGAGCCCTCTTCTAACTTCAAGACCGCGAGCCTCCTCAAGACCGCGAGCCTCCTTAATTGGTTCAAGACCGCGAAGCTCAACCTAATGTTAAGACCGCGAGGACCAAGTTGATATCAAGGCCGCGAAGAGATGTTGACCGTTTGCCCACTTTGACCTCAGGACCGCGAGGCCCCTCACGGTCTTGAGACCATGAGCCCCCTCACGGTCTTGAGACCGTGAGCCCTCTCACGACCTTGAGTCCGCGAGCCTCCTCACGACCTTGAGTCTGTGAGCTCACATGGTCTTAACCACTTGGACCATCAACAAGATTCGATGATACAACCGATAATGTCAACCAATGTTGAAGCCCTCAAAAGGTCAAAGCTCTGTTGACCACCTATGGATTGGGTCAACTAAGGTTATGCTTAACCAATTGGTCATTCAATTGACCCTCAATTGTTGACCAATTAGGGTTGAAGTCGATTCAATTAGGGTCTATCAATGTTCACCCATCAACACTCAACAATGTGCACTGACACAAGGTTGAACCCTTCAATTGAGCTCCAAATGGGCCAAAACTTGGCCCAAACGGTCTTGAGGTCATGTGGTTGGACCCCACATGGTCTTGAGACCGTTTTCCCAAGATTTCATTAAAGTCCAAGGTGATTTGATAGGGGTTGAACCATGATTGATTCACAAACAAAATTTTGATTAAATTGATGACTTATTTACAATTGGGTCCTCAATTGGTCAAATTTCTTAACCCTAGACATTCAAACGGTCTTGGGTGATTGTCCTCTCGGTCTTGAGACCGTTTGGATGAGTTCCAAACGGTCTTGAGACCGTTTGCCCATCCAAGTTTAGATTCTAGTGCAAATTCATCAAGGTCTGACCTATTGAGTTGATGATCATATCAATATTTAATTGCAAAGTAATTTGGTGTAATTATACCTTCAATTGGTCAAATATTCTTGACCCCAGACCTCCAAACGGTCATGGTTGATTGCCCTCGCGGTCTTGAGACCGTTTGGGTGACCCCTAAACGGTCTTGAGACCGTTTAGGTCAATCAACCCTAAAAACCCTAATTAGGTCACCATAATTTCAGTACTGATTTCATCTAGGGTTAGCCCTAGTATTCGCCCTTCAACTCTTAGCCCGTTTGGAATTAGACCATCAAACTTGGTGAGTTGTTAATTAACATTATTTTGAATAGTAAAATCATACGGTCAACGCCTGGTCAACGACCTTACACGGTCTTGAGACCGTTTTCCCAAAAAGGCAATTTCAGACCGTTTGAGAATCAGGAATAAATTCATTTAAAGTTGTTACTTAAAAAGGTCATATCTCCCGATTCCTTTAGAGTTGCCTCCCAAATTTTGAGGGTAATTATCCTATATAATTAGGAACAGGTTTCTTATATGGTCCACGCTCGGTCAATGGGGCCAAACGGTCTTGGAGACCGTTTGCCCTGTCGCGGTCTCGAGACCGTTTGCTCACCTCGCGGTCTTGAGACCGAGAGAGCAAACTTTTGAGACCGTTTAAGGAAGTGAAAAGCGGTGGGTTTTTCTTGGAAATCACGCCTTCATCTCCTAGCTCAAGAACAGTACGAATATCCCATGGATTTGCTTGCAAAATAGCAGGGAAAAGTAGGGAAACACTAAGAGCTATCATCAAACCGCATATAAAGATGTACATAATGAAGCAAGGGTTTAGAGTTATAAAACCCGCCTAAAGCTTGCTCCTTGAGCTCCAAGCTTTCAAGCTCCAAGATCTAATGGCGTCCTTGAGTTCCCACAGGTTGTCCAAGGTGAAAGATCCAAGGAAAGACGAAAAGAGATGGCTAGAAAGATAGGGTTTCGAGAATTAGCCACCAAATTGACCTTGAATTCGAGTTCTAACCATGGAATTAGGCAAGAGAAGGGTCCCAAACCTACCTTGTTTCCCTTGGTCGTCCTCCTTAGATCCAAGGCAGTCTTTGGTCGTCTTTGGTGAAATGGAACAGTGAAGGGAACGAAGGGCAAGTTCCCTTGCTTAGAGAAGTGAAGTATACATATACTTGGGTGATGTTTCATTAAAGGCCCATAAGTTTCCCCATAATCCCAACTAAGTCCTTTCATCATTACTTGCTCGTCCTTTCCTCTTTATTCCAAGGACAAACCTTATCTTAAGGTCTAGAAAAAGAAAGCAAAGAAGAGCAATCTAATAATATAGTACATACATAAAGAGTTATTGCACATATACCCTGATTATTCAGTCACAAGGTATGTTTCATAATCTGATAGTTCAATTGAGGTGACTTCCTCATCATTTCTTCTCTAAATGATGGAAAAAGTCTTAAAAGATACTTTAGATGACATATTTTACAATTTGCATCCCTTAATTTGGGTAAATTGCATTTTATCCCAAATTAGGGTTTTCAAGCACCGGGATTGCTTCCACAGCTGCACCTTGGTGCCCAAGCTTGGGAAATCCCTCAAACTTTGCTAAAAAGATTTCTCATGATGTCTCAACATTAGAGGAACATCTCATCATGTGCAAATTGCAAGCTAACCCTTTTAACTGGGTAAATTGCACATAGGTCCCTGTATATCAAAACAATGCTACAACTTTAAATAAAAAGGAGCAAATACTGAAATATATGTTTCTGAGAAACTTAATTACATGCTCAGAGTTAATCACAAAGATTTATTCACATATTTAGGCAAAACACCTAGGGTTAACTCATAACTCAGGTCAGGGATGTTACAGAGTGCCACAACGTGCAAAATCAGACACAAGAGGGAGGTACCTAACATGAACTCTATCCCCTGTACTATCTGGGATAAGGTTACTACCTAAGAAATATAAGAGATATGCCCTAGTATACCTTGTCCTCAATTCTAATTGTTGTTCTTCATCACCCGCGGTCAGATCCATATCCTTGAAGGTCTCACACAACCAAATCAAGGAGATATGCCCCTTAGACATCCCATCTGGTGCATCTCCTAAGAAATTCTCACAAAGGTGAGTCCATGAAGAAAATTGCCCCTCATCTACACCTAAAGGATATGAAGCTATAACTGGTGGGCCATCAATCCTCAGGCCTAAAAGAACTGCAACATCCTGAAGAGTGACACTCATCTCAAAAGGGGGAAACCTAAAAGTATTGTTAGAGTTGTCCCACCTGTTAACTAATGCAGTGATTACAGTAGGGTCAAGGTGGATACAGGGTAGCCTATGAATAAGACCAAAACCAGCTATGGAAATATTTTCTAAAACATCCTGGTCAGTAATAGGCCATTGTGCCAACATAATGTGGTGCTGGGAGAGTCGGTAGGTTTCTTGTCTAGGAGCCATATCTATGAAAAGTGCAAATATTACATTAAATGAAAAGTGCAAATATTGTACTACATTTAAGTTTGTCAAGATTCTTCATTAGATAAGATGAAATTAATTCAAATACATGAACCACCAAACAATATAAAAATACAACATGAACTACTAAAAGAGAAATACTACAAAACTTAGTTACTGCATTTGATTTAATATCTCATCTAGAGGTTCATAAAATGGCCACATTTGATGTACAACTCGATGTATCTCTGGATGTGATACAGCTAACTGGTTTTTAACTTGTTCATTGATTGACATTGCTTTCTGTTTCGTGTGATCCCAATACCAACCAGGTAGCTCAAGAAGTTCTTCATACATGTGAAACATTTGCTTTAAAATTTTCCAATGAAATTTTTCTTGTTCTTTTATCACTATAAATCCTAACTTGTTGTACAACAAATCTGGTACGTCATTCCAGTCATCATTCAATAGAGTTTTATGAGCCATTTTTCCCTGTAGGCACTTCGTAGCTATTATTTGGATTAACTCTACGGACATGTGAAATGTCCATGTCCTTCGATGAGCCATCTATAGAAAAACCATTTTAAATTCATTGTTTTAGTGAAATTGAAATTGCAAACATTACATGACTTGAGTAAATTGACATTGCAAACATTACATGACTTGAGTAAATTGAAATTGGAAACATTACATGACTTGAGTAAATTGAAATTGCAAACATTACAAGACCAGAGATGTTGTGACATTAGGATAAGTGTGTCTATTATGGCCCTTTCTGCCACACTTATGACAGTGATATGTATACTTATTTGGATCAACATCCATAGTTGAATGCCTTCTCTTTTTCTTTGGTCTTCCAGGTTGCCTTCGTTTCCTAGGAGGTAATAAGGGATAAATACCTCTACTTTCATCAAATTGAGGCCAATACCTCTTGTCGGGAATAACACCCTTCAACATAATTGGTAGTCAATGACCCATACCTGCAACCTCTGTCATATGCGAGAGCCCAATGTACTGAATTTTGGCCTAATAAATATGACTTCGTTGTTGGTTCTATGGTTTCTATAACAGTCATATGACGATCAAATTCATGTGTATCAGTTGTGGATCCCACCTTCCACAAAAGCTCCCTCAACTCCTTGGACTTGAACTGCTTATGGAAGTTCTCCCGAAGATGTCGAAGACAATAACGATGTTGAGCCCAATGAAATTTTGATTCAAGTGCTGGAAAAATCCCACTCATTCGATCAGAAATAATACACAAGTCTGTACGTCGTGGAATGATTGGAATACAAGTTTGTAGACAACCAAAGAACCACTCCAAGGAGTCCTTATTTTCTTTCTTGACAACAACAAAAGCAAGTGGAAATAGACCATTATCATCATCTATGCCACATGCAATGAGTAGTATGCCTGTATATTTTCCTGTTAAAAATGTGCCATCAACAGTAAGAACAGGCCTACAATAGGCCCAACCCCTCTCACCTGGACCAAATGCCCAAAACACCCGCTTGAATCTACGAGTGCCTTTAGTTTGAAGGGTATAATCATCAATAAGGTGGGCATATATAGTTCTTGGAATATATTGTGTCAGAGAAATCAGGAACGACAAAAAACTATGATATGATGATTCCCAATCTCCAAATATTTTACAAACAACCTTCCTCCTCGCTAGATATGCCTTCTTGTAAGATATATTGAGCCTTAGTTTAGCATTCACCTTGTCACGAATTTCTCGTGTCGACATATCCAATCGTGATACTAGGATTGGCATTATCATTCGAGCAATATAAGATGTTGTGACTTGGTGATGATCATGATTCATAACAGTTAATTCACAATTGTGGCATGCTTTACAACGTTTTATCTTCCACATGCCACCTGCTCTTTTGGACTGGCAAGCAGTCAATCTCCAAGGACATCGTTGATCATGGATACAAACAAGTTTAAGATGACGATTATTTGAGCGTAATGTACGGTACTAGACATTCTTTTGTACCGACCATTTTTGGAGCGTCTCAACCAGTACAACTTTAGATGCAAATAAAGCACCCTCATATATAATAGCACTGGAAGGATTGTAATTGAGACGAAATTCATGACGAAAATCTTCCACCCAGTCATCATCTTGAAAAGCTTCATAGTTGGAATCAATGTGTTCATGTTGGGGACATTGGTTGTCAAATATGGATGGAATAGAACTCAATGTTGCAATAGAGTTAGGGAATGGATGTGTGTGCTCATCATTGGTTTCAGTCGATGACTCATCCTCAGGTGGTTCACTGTTATTACCACCTTCAATGTCACTATTGTTATCACCTTCGTGATCACTATCATTATCACCTTCATGATCAATATCATTATCTCCCTCCTCAACCTCAACACCAATATTCTCAGTAGTAAGATTTTGAGAACATTCAGGTGGTTGACTCCACTCGACGGTTAAATTGCTAAGACTGAATTGAGGTGGTTGACTCCATTCAGTAGTTAAATGACTTTGAGAGAATTGAGGTGGTTGACTCCATAAATTATTGTGAGGGAATTGAGATTGAAATTGATTCAATACACTCATTAAACAAGGTTGTTGGTGGATAGATGTTTTTTCAAGAAACACATCAATATAGGCATCAGCTAAAAGTGATAACAAGGTTCTGTATGCATCATCATCATCAACTTGTACGAGCATATGATTTTCTCCAGGGAAAAGATAGGATATTTTGATAGAGAAGTGTTTGGGATTGATGTCAAGTGTTGTATAGATATATGATTTTAGTTCAGCTAGGGTATTAATAAGTGAAATGTTTATGGGTCTAACAGATCGACTAGAATAAAACCCATCAGAGAGAAATTGCCCATCATATCGCATCTTCACAATTCGTGAATTTGAACTAGATTCCATGTTCCTATATTTTAGAATATTATATTAACATCAGAAAGAAATTCATATTTTATAACATTATATTAACATGAATTAATATTTTAGAGCAGTGACATCATTTTTTAGGGAGGGTTTAGGCATCCACAAGGACGGCCGCAAACAAGAAAAATAAGAACAAGGAGAGGCGACGACAAGTATCCATCAAAGCAGGGGCGGAACCAGGGGGCGGGCAGGGGTGTTACGACCCCATCTGAGCTTAATTGGTAAACTAGGGTTACCAAGATGATTACATGATTAATTGGACTGATCACTCTTGAAATATAATTAATGACGATAACACAATTAGGATGTTTTAACTATGATAAGAAGTCTAAATGTTCTTTTGTCTTGAGAATTAGGGTTTGAGAAGCATAGACCCTAATCGGCCCAAAATAGGGTTTTAATGACATATGAATACAAAATTTGATAAGTAGAATGTCTCACTAAATGATTTTTAGTATTTTATTTGTAACTCTTATTTACTTAAAATTTGGATATGATTTGTATATATAAAATTTGAACAACATTGAAAAATATCAGAATTTTTGAAGAATGTTCTGACCTGTTTATCGGTCTAGTTTCAAATTCGACCGATCATATTTCCAGATTTATACAGCAGTGTGGTAATTGAATTTTATCTTTTTATTGGTATATCCAATTGATCTAAAATTTTAACTGTAATTGAAAAGCACAGTTTTAGACACTCTGTTAAATTGGCATAATTTTTGGATGATTTTTGATCTCTACAGTGAGGGTGTCGGTCGAGTTCTGTGCAGGGCAAACTCGACCGAATCTGCTGCAGACTGCAATATAGCAGTGCACTGTTCTATTTTTAATTATTTATTGGTAACTCCAAATAATATCAAATTTTAAATGAAGCTTTATAGATCAATTATAAACAACTTGATAAATTCCCATAATTTTTGGAGAATGTTTGATCTCTGAAATAAACGAATTACAGTAACTTTGTATAACTGAATATTCAGCCAATATAATTAAAGTTGAGTGTTGGGTCAATATGCAATTGACCCAAGCAGATCAAATTGACTTATATGATCGACCACACACACACACAGCTCTCATTCTTCGTCATCCATCCCAGAGAAATGAAAATCTAGAGAGAGAGGGAGAGTTAGGGCTTGAGTGGAGAAAGAGGAGGAATTGCTGACCTAGGGTTTTGCGGTCCGAGGAATGGTGAAATCAAGTAAGTTTGGATCCTTTGCATAGACTTTTATGGTGAATCTTCTCTCTCATGTCAAGATTCCGTCCATGCTCTGATTTGATCCAAGATGATTTTGAAATTCCCTCTTTTCTCACCCTTTCTTCATAATCCCTTATTTTCAAGGTTTCCGAGTTGAATGGAAGAAGAATTGGGAGATTTGCTAGGGATTTGATATGAGTTCGAGATCCCCTGAGTTGAGCTGCAGTTTTGAGGTGTTTTCACACCTTGGGGTGAGTGGGTTCTTCCTTTAAACAGTATAATGCACGAAATTTGATTATAGCATCCAAATCCCTAATTGCTTGGTATGTGATTCTAAACCCTGAAATGTCCGTTTAATTTAAGTTGTTGCAATTTGATATGATATGGATTCCTTCTTTGTTTGAATGACTCTTTGATGGTAGATTCACATCAGAAATGTATACAGCACATCCTAGTAAGAATACTTTTCAGATTTATACCATACGATGTAATTAGGGTTTAACCTAATTGAGATATCTCTAGAGTTTCAACCTTATTGAAAAGGACTAGTAAACTTATAAGTGGTTAGGATGTACCTCATGGATTACCTTATTTGAATTTTATCCTTGGTGCATGATGCCTCAGTGAATAGCATGGAAACCTAAATTTAGTTCAATTTCCATGGTTTCATACATATATCGATTGTATATGATTTGTTGAAAACAATCTTTATTTAGTGAATGCTTATATCCTATGAAATCCTTATGAGAGCCATGTGACAAGTGAATGAGGTAAATGAAAAGGTGAATGAGGCGAATGAAACCCTAAGAGTAGGGTGTTGGCATGTGATGAATGAATAAGGCAAATGAAACCCTAAGGATAGGGTGTTCAATGAATCATGTTATGGTGACATGAAAGATCTCGATATGAGATGTGGTGATACTTAACTGTTGAATTGTATGTTTCTAGTGCATTTAACTTTATATGCTTGTTCTCTCTGAGTTGATATCTACATACTGCAGGGCTTCTTATATTTCAATACATATCTCGTAAATTGCAGGTGATGAGATATGACATGCCCTAGAAAGGGATGTTACTGAGACATGGTATATGTTGAATACATGAGCTATGATGTTTTATATGATATGATATGGCAGGCCGTGTGAGCCTTGTGAGAAATGTAAAATGAGTTATGATTTCTGTTTTACATGTATCTATAATATTAATGTTAGACTTAGGTGCCCTGAACACCGTAGAACTCCTTCGAGAGATCTACTTCTTAGGGGTGAAACTCGTGTTGCAACATTAACCGTGCGGAGTCATGGTGGCACGAGGACAGAGAGGCAGTTTTCAACAATAATCCGTGCGGAGTCACGGTGGCACTGGAGAAAATAGGGGTTATTGCAACAAGATCCGTGCAGAGTCATGGAGGTAACCCCGTGAGACTCTCCGCCTATGTGCTCAGGTTAGAGGAGGAGTCTAGAGCACTCGGAGTAGTGCATTGAGGTCGGAGAGCCTGTGGTCCTGTAGCAGAACAGAGCTGGCGTCAGACTTAGCATTTCCCGGGTGTGTCGCAAAGTCTTGTACGGTGTGGCCGTAGTGCACTGCGAGTCTCTATGCATAGTACACTGCATAGATCAGGGCATAAGCTAAAATATGATCATATAGGTTCACAGAGTTCCTTATAAATGAAAGATTTAAGGAAGACTAGAGCATAGTCTTCTAGTAGTTATTCTTTGGATGCAATATTTACATTCTTTGTTATTTCAATTATATTGTTTTAGAACTGCTCAGTGTAGTATTTATTGTTGTTAAATTTCATATCGTTTACTCAAAGTTATATCTATAATCACATTAGTGCCTTAGATTGTTTCTTTGAAGTACTCATTCACTGAGAGAGTAGGCTCACCCCTCTACTCAAACATTTTAGGGTTAACCGCGTGGACTTGAAGATGGTCAGAGCATCAGCGTAGATCTTCCACAAGAGTTAAGTACAAGATTAGTTGAGTCAGTCGGTCCTTGTCACTCTAGGTCCTTAGTAAGAGATAAGAGAGAGCGTTGTAATTACGATGTGTAATATTGTTCCTCTTTTGATATGTATGCTAATTAGCAAGCTTTATGTGCATAAGGTGTGAGAGACATCATGAATGTTTATACATGTACCTTTACTATTGAAGTCTGATTAGTAAAAGAAATGTTCATATTCCTTTACTAAGATGTTATGTGGTTCAATGCGGGGAAACAAGAGTTTTAAAGAAAAGAAAAAAAAAGTTAAGGGTGTTCTTTGTGTTACATATAAGTCCTATCTTATGCCCTAATCTCATGATTTGAGGAAATTGTGAGATCAGGGTGTAACAACTTGGTATCAGAGCTTAGGGTGAGTTGTCAAGGACCATTAAGTTAGTAAGTTAGCGTCATAAGTGTGACATATAGGAGATGTTTTGATGTTAGCTTTGGGGATTTGAGTATTTGGATATCCTGGCACGATATCTGAGTACTTGGATCAACCAGTACAAGCTACTCTGTCTATTCTTTCACGTATACCCTGGCCAGGTATACAGTGGAAGAATGGGCTAGAGAGGAACCCTAGAAATGTTAGGGTTAGATAATGAGAAAAGAAACAAGAATTAAGAGCATAAATGTAAAAGGAGATAGAACTTACATTTCATAATGTTGTTTTTGTTGGAAATGTATAGAAATGCTCTTATATGTTTGAATTGAAATATTCAATACTTTGAAATATGGGTCTTTAATATCTGTTGTACACTATGCAGTTGTAGCATTTATTGATTTCATTCTTTGTAACAAGTAGACTAGAATTGACCTTTGAATGAGCTTTTGTTAGTGGATAAGTTTTCTTCCACACTTCTGAGATGAATAAGAATTGAGTAATCCTTTGTAGTTCTTGGCTTCAGGACTTCAGGTTTGGCCTGGTCCGGCTGGCAGGATGCGTTACTAGGATCTAATGAATCCTATCAATAGTATAATAAGAATAGAATTTGAATAATTAGACCCACATCAGAGTAAGAATGTACATACAGTAAGATGTTGAAACATATGGGCAAGATCAGAACAACTAAGAATTAGTTGAAACTGATATCTGAGGTTCAATTTTGGGGCCTCATATGAGAAACCCTTAATTGGGAATAATAGAACATGATATGAAGTTCATAATCAGTTTATTGATTAATATTATATGAACTATACATATGAAATATAGAAAAGATATGTGGAATGTATGTATGGTTCAAGATAGAAAGAATCAATCATGAAGAATGAATCATATAATAGAGTATAATGCTTTTATGAACTCTAAAGCAAAGGCTAAGTAGAGAATAGGGTTGAGCATTCAATAGGTCCATAGAAGTAAAGAGTCTTCAAAAGAGTAAAAGTGAAGAGGATCGTATGAACATGTAATTCATAAGACTGGAACAACAAACTAGTTTCTAAGCAAAGAACATAGGTTCAGTTTAACGAATGAATAAGTCATACAAAGGTAGACTGTATTCAGGAGAGAAAAACTTGATTGAAAGAGAAACTATGTTTGACCCATGCATGATCCACTTGATTTAAAAATGAAGAATATGTAATGTATTCAACATGAGGAAAAACTAATAGAAGGACTATTAATTTAGAACGTTAACTTCGCAATAGTATAAAGATAAAGGAGGAAATATGTGCAACATGGTATACATGACCATACATATGAATAAGCAACATGGTCATAAGAGAAAAATTTAGAATTAAAAGATGACGGGTTAAAGAGTAGTATATGGTAAGAGGACTATGAAACGTAAGATAGGGTTGGAAATATGATGGAGAAGTTATAAAATAAAGAGGTTGTGAGATTCAAGCAAGTGCTAATTAATCAAATATCTCTGTTGATAACTAAGTAAACCTACATATGAGAATGTATTAAGGGAATGTTTGAATACAAGTATTCCAAGTCGTAAAATCATCTTCTCTTTCATATATTCCTTAACAATAGCAAGGTGGGAATGAAATGATAAGAAAATGAATCATATATGATGCATAACTACCTTGGTAGGGTCATCTTATGCCCTAATCTCATGATTTGAGGAAATTGTGAGATCAGGGTGTAACAAGGGGCCATGGCCCCCCCAAAAAAAATAAAAAATAAACATACATATAGATATATATACATATATTTGTAACTTATATTTATAATATATATCAAGTATGACGCATAAAAGACATGAACGTGAAAGTAGTATATTGGTTTACAGTTGCACTCATGTACCAAAGGTCATGAGTTCAATTCTTGGTGTGTGCATTATACATTTTTTGGCAATAAATACATAATACAGTTACTATTAATACAATGTTTCACATATAAAGAGACAAAACTGATCATGATGTAGTGGTTGATATGTTATTTGATGTACCAAAGGTCTTGAGTTCAAACCTTACAAAGAATATTTAATTTTTGGCCCCCCCAACCTATGGGTTCTGGTTCCGCCACTGCATCAAAGGGTCGTATAAGATAGAAACTAGTTTTAGCTATCTAAGAATCATCGGCGACGGAAGCGATCACGGAACGGGCAGCCCTTGTACCGGGCCACCGGCATTAGCAGTGACATCATTTTTAAAATAATAGTTAAGATTTTAGAATAATAATTTTGAATTTGGAATTAAATTTATTTGACTACTTTTTCTATAACATTAACAGTGAATAACAATTAAGAACAACAATTTTGCTATTTTTTTCAGTAAAATTAATTAACATTTCATAACAACAATTTTGCTAATTTTTTAGTAACACTAACATTTCAGAACAACAATTTTGCAATTTCGAACAATAATTTTCAGGTATTAATTAGCCTTCAATTGTCATTTTCTACATCATTATTTTAGTAATGTGGAATTAAGGAGTAATAATACAATTATTTCAGTTGTAATATTTCGTACTAATGTTAAGTTCATGTTTTGAAAATTAAAATTTTGGTAGAATAAATACCTCAAATGGAGAGTTATGTGTTGACAATCGAAGAATACAAGAAGAGAAAGAAGAAGCTCCAAGATCGTCTCCGAGCAGTAGAAGATATCAGCTCCAAGATCGCCCAAAATAAGCTAGAAATCACCCCAAAGCATTAGAAATCTAAGAAAAAGCTCCAGAGCAATGGGAGTATAGAACAAGAGTAAGGAAATGAAGAATGGTGTGAGTTTGGGGGGTTGATTTCGGCCAATATATATAGGGGAGCAATGCGTCCCGGTTGGGGACGCATTGCGCCCAGTGACACCGCCCCGCGGCCCCAACGGCAAAATAGCCGTTGTCCAGGGAGCAATGCGTCCCCGTCCCGGACGTATTCGCATTGCCTCGTGTGAGAGAAATGCGTCCCGAACCGTGACACATTGCCCTCTTGTGGGACCAATGTGTCCCCTCCGGGACGCATTGCCTCGCGTGAGAGCAATGCGTCCCAGTAGGGGACGCATTGCTCCAGAAATGTGCCATTTTGGGCAATAAGTTCAAGAACGTGCCATTTAGGTAATAAAAATTGGCAAATGTGTAATTTAGGTTTTAATTTTGCCATTATTGTATATATATACAATTGGCAGTTGTTAAATGTCAAGGGCCGTAAAAACAAAAAATGTGTAATAACGAAGAGTCGTACCAGTGACCTGGACTTGATATGGCCGCACATCTACCAACGCGGACAACAGCTGAGTGCCATTTTATTTTTCATGGGATCATATATATTTATACAAATACATTGTTTTCTTCTAAATATACAGATTTATATTAGAATCTTGAGAGGGGAGGGGTGGCTAAAGCTTCGATGGAGATAGAAACGCGCCATTCTAAGGAATTGCACAAGCGCAACCCATTTGTTGATAACGAGATCGGAGAGAGCATTCTGGTGCCAGTGCACAATGCTCTGCAATGACGGACATGTCATAGCATGGCCTTTAGACTTGACTAATTTTTTCATGTGGTTTTTGGTAGGGTAGCTTGGTCAATCTTGGTATAAAAGGTCTCCTATATAGTCTAAGTCTCTAGAGAGCTTTCGGGATGGGTCCTAAATAGTACGATCATAAACTCTCTCACCTATTATTTAGTAAAGAACAAATTTGACCAAACATGAGAGAGAGAGAGAGAGAGAGAGAGAGGATATGGAATAGAGAAATTTATAATATGTTGTTCTTCTATAGTCACCGGCTTTCCATAATGATGACTTACTCGTTCTTCACTTAAATTCATATGGTTTGCTTCATCTTTTTTTTGGATAACTAGAGATCATTCTTCATTCATTTCTACTCTTTAGTGCATGCCAAGATTCAGTTCCAATAAACGTTTACTTTACATAATAGCTAGCCAGTCCGTCCAAAATAGCAAAAAAAGAACAAGGGATCGAAAGTGTGAAGGACGTCTATTGGAATGGAGTCAGCTAAAATATCAACTCCCTAGGAATGTGATTCATGTTTACTACACTAAGTAGGTGTTTGAGCTTTAGGAACTGCCTCTTGTAGGTGCAAAATCTGACTAGAACTGTAGCTTTAGTGGTTATGAAGCGTACAAATTGCATGGAGTCAGAGAAGATAGTTAGTCACCCCACAGTCGTGTTCTTTGAAGATATATACGGTAGGTAGCTGGAACGATGGCTGATTAAACTGCTTTAACATCGTGGCTTTTATATATCGCAATTGCTAAGATCCAATAGCACATTTCTCCTATTCGGTCCCTATGCAAGAAGACATTACGCTTAAAACTCTACCTATTCTGTTCTCGGAACAATTTGCCGCAAGTGACGTATATTTTGCTGGGTCCAACTTTGTTGTTCCGAGATGCTATTGTAAGCGTGTTATATTAAATTTCTACCATTAAAGCACCTTTTTTTTTTAAGTGGGTCTTTGAAGTAGATGTTTGATTAGCATTCTGTAGATCAACATTTGGAAAATAGCATGTTGTCAACGCAGATTTGTGCGCTACTTTGCTAGCCTTGCCCAAATTTGGTGCGGCAGCCTGAAGGCCCCTTGTCTTTATTTCAGGCATTTTGTCTTTATGTAAACCTAATCAGCCGCTGGTGATTGAAGGGGCGACTCGTTTTGCTTTTGGTAAGAGCGAGGAGACCGCCACTTTCAATTGCTTTGCCAAAGTTTTGACATTCTTTATCTATAAAAAAATTCTAGCTATCGTCAATTACCTACCCGCTGGCATATTTGGAGCATGGAAAAATGCAAATTTTAATCTATTTCAGAGATATTCCACCAGCAACAGATTTTTTGTATTATTGTCTATGCATGCAGTACAAGTAAAACGCACTTATTGTCCATTCCCGAACGGATTGCACTTGTGATATCCAATCCACTACAAATTACGAAAAAAGTATTTATATTTACATTTTTGTTCGTGATTCCTATTAATTTTTGTTCAAAAAACTCTATTGCCTCCCGATTTCTTTCCAGTCAAGATTCACTCTCATATACGCACATACTGCATGTACATTTGGTTATACTTTTTATTTGTAGTTTATTTCATATATTACGTCTAATGCTGTTATATATACACAACAATACAACTTCCAAAATTTAATCATATATACAATATTTTACACAACATTACATATTATAATATTTGCTCATGCATAATCATTATTATTTTTAACTCGGTTTACATATAGTACAAGATATACAGCACGAGACATATAGTACTAATATATTCTGATATGCATACAATGCTTAAATAATTTATTTTCAAATCCGAATGAAATTCACTCTCTTGTGATTTTCTAAGGTTGTCTTAACTTGGCCGTCGCTAGGACTCCCTCTAGCGATCAATGAGGCGAACAGGAAGACGATTCTGGAACCCTTAGAGGGGGAGCAGCCTCCCCTCTCCCTCTCATGAAGGAGGATGTCGGCGATCGGGAACCAGGAGGCTACCGGAGACGCAGGCGGAGCCATACCTAGGAACGGAGGCACAGGCGGTGCCTTACCCAGGAAAACGTGGAGCCAGGTCCTTGGTGGATCGAGCATCTTCAAGGATCATGATTTTGAACCGCCTGTTCGGATGGACGGAAGAAGATACGTGACAGTAGATGAAGGAACCTATGACACCATGGAGAAGGCTTGGGAGCACACTGCTATTCTGTACGTCATGGAGAAGCGGCCTTACTATTACCATATTTTGGCGTGGATACGGCGAGTCTGGAAGCCAAAGGGAGGATTCAACTTATTCTCTAAACCGAACAAATTTTTCCTCCTCAGATTCAACTCTGCGGAGGATAAGAAGAATATCATTGAAGGGGGCCCGAGGTGGTTTGATAGTAGATATTGGTAGTGGTTAAAGACTACAAGATCGGTGACGATCTCCAGAAGGATTTCTTCAGCACCCTACCTGTATGGATCAACATGCCAAGTATGGGAAGGAACTGGTCACCGAGAGCCATCGGAATTGTGGCGAGTGGAATAGGGAAACTACTGAAAATCGACTACAAATTTGTTGGTGAGGAATCGCTGGGCGAAGCAAGGGCACTGGTCGAAATTGTAGCTGAAGAGGAACAGCCGGAGGAAATTTGGGTTAATCTTCCTTGAAGGGAACCTGTCTCGGTTGCTATACACTACGAGCATCTTCTGAAAAGATGCAAAGACTGCTTGGTCTTTGGTCATGATGAGGATGACTGTCCATTAAAACAGATTGAAGAATTGGCCCAGGCGACGACACAGCAAAACAACAGTCAAGTCTGGAAAGTTGTCGCAAGGAAGAAGAAGCATGTTCAGGCTGATGAGCAACCATCCGATAAAGACGAGGGAGTACATGTTCTAGTTGCTAATAGATTTGATCATCTACTGGAGGAGACTTCCAATGATAACGGAGTTGTGGATGTGGTTGTTGAGTATATCACAGACACCAATCAGATTGTTATCGCAGGTCAAGGAGCAGCAGGGGGTCCATGTTCCTCATCGGTTGATATACCAGTTGTTGCAGATGTTGTTGGTGACGCAAACCAAGTCACTGGTCTTTCATTTTCTCAGACCGATATACCAGTGTCAACTGCGGGGGAGGATCCCGATGAAAACTCTGAAGTTGCTCAAACGGCCATAACCAAAGGGAAACACACTATTACTGTTGTTGCTTCTTCTAAGACTCCAAAGTCGTCTAAAGGTGATGGGTCTCGCAAGACCTGATCAACCAGTAGGGGTCATTAATGACTTTCTTTATGACTAATGTCCAGGGTTCTAGAAAGCCACGAAAAAAGAGAGAGGTTAGGAGAACGATTATTGAAAATAAAGCTTCTATTGCGATTCTGGTCGAATCTAAAATCAAAACTCATATGTTGCACACATCTGATCGTATGTTTCCTCGAGGTTGGACTTGGGTCTCCAATCATTCTCATAACCCTAACGGACGTGTCTACATCAGTTGGAATCCTAAAAGTTGGGATGTTCTGACTAGTGAAATGGATGACTAGCAAATTACAACAAAATGTCTTAATAAAGGTGGACTGGTTATTAACCTTACTGTTGTATATGCTAGGAACTCAGTAGTTGAACGCTCTATCTTATGGAATACGTTGGAAAGACTGGCTGCTTCCATGGTTGATGCATGGCTTATCATTGGTGACTTTAATAACATAAGGAAGCTTGAGGAGAAAGAGGGTGGTCAGATGTTCCTTCATCTATCCTTAGCTCGTTCAATACTGCTCTAGATAATGTAGGTCTTACTGAGCTACCTACTGTTGGGAAAGAGATATACACCTGGCACAACAAATAAGGAGTTGCTAAGAGCTTGATCGAGATTTTGTTAATGATGCTTGGCTTTCTAAGTTCTCGAGATCCAAAACTAAATTTGTTACTTGCTCTTATTCTGATCATTATGCTCTTAATGTCAACATGAGAAATATCATCTTCAAGAGGAAGCCTTTCAGGTTTCTTAATTTTTGGATGAATTGGGAAGGCTGTAGAGATGTCATAAATAAGGCCTGGGATACCATAGTCACGGGCAATCCTTTATTCTGTTTCACTCAAAAACTCAAGCATGTCAAGGATTAGCTGAGATCATGGTCTTCTCAATATGTTAATCTAAAAAACCTTATTTCTAAAGAAAGGTTTGAACTTAATGATATCTCTACTGATCTTCGTAGGAGTCCTTTGGATCATGAGCTTATAGATGCTGAGAAAGTTACCCTCAATAAGCTTGATGATCTTCTTAAAGCTGAGGAGTCTTATTTTTGGCAAAGAAGCAGAATGGAGTGGCTTACTAATGGTGATAAGAATACAAAGGTCTATCATACCATTGTCAGATGTAGGGATGCCATTAACTCAATTACCGAGCTATTTGATTCCCAAGGTAACCTTCTCCAAGATGATGATTCTATTTCTAATGACATCATTCAGTTCTTTGAACAACTATATAATCAACCTCAAACACCTTCTGGTTCATGTATACCTGAATGGACACCGATTGTCACTATTGATGATAATGTGAAACTTTGCACTATTCCTGATCTGAAGGAGGTACGGAACATCGTATGGAGTATTGGCCCCAACAAGAGTCCAGGTCCTGATGGATTCAACGGCTTTTTCTATAGAGAAAATTGGAATCTCATTTTTGATGACTTTTTGAAGGCAGTTCAATGGTTTTTTGAAGGTGGTCACATGGTTAGACAAGTTAACCATGTATTTCTTGCTCTCATTCCTAAGAAGGACATTGTTTCATCCCCTGCTGATTTTAGACCGATATCTTGTTGCTCAATACTCTACAAAATCATTGCCAAGATTATTTCTCAAAGGTTAGCTTTAATTTTGCCTTTTATCATCTCACCTTACCAAGGTGCTTTTATTAAAGGTAGGAATATTAAGGATTGTTCTCTTCTAGTGGCTGAATTTACATTAAAATTCAATCGTAAGATTAGTCCACCGGCAACTTGTATCAAGTTGGATGTCACTAAAGCTTTTGATTCGGTTTGATGGTATTATATCTGGGATTGTCTCACTAGTCTCAAGTTCTGTGAGAATCTTATTTCTATTTTGAAACAATGCGTGGAAACTCCTTATTCACTCCTGCTAAATGGCTCTTCAGTTGGTTTCTTCAAAAGCTCCAACGGTCTTCGTCAAGGTGATCCTCTTTCTCCATTACTTTTTGTCCTTGCTATGGAAGGTCTTAGTATATGCATTGAAGATGCTCATAATAAAAGATTGATCAGACGCTTCCCTATTAATAAGACTAAAGCTCTTAGCCATCTTCTATTTGCAGATGATGTTCTTATTTTCACTGAAGGACGTGCTGGCAGCCTAGTTAATCTGAGACTTCTTCTCAATGAGTTTGGTTTAGCCTCCGGTATGAAGTGCAATTCTAATAAAACTCATTTGTACTTATCTGCTTCTTGTTGCAAAAAAGTGGATCTTCTTAACTGTATGGGTATTCAACTTGGTACTTGGCCGTCCAAGTATCTTGGGTTTCCTATGGCTAGTGGCAACCTCAGAAGGCGTCATTTTCATGAATGCTTGGATAAGCTGAGAGATATGATCCAAAGATGGTCGGGCTCCAAATTTTCAATGGTTGGATGTCTTGTATTAATCAAACATTGTTCTATGGGACTGGTTGGTTAATGGATGAGAATGGGAGAAATTCCTTCTTCTGTTCTTAGATGCATGGAAATCTTCATGTCTGACTTCTTATGGGGTAGTTCTTCGCACCCTTCCAGCTGGTCAAGATTAGCTTTCCCTACCAATGAAGGTGGTCTTTGTCTTAAGAGGTTAGATGAACTTGTTGATTACTTCACTCTTAGACGCATCAAGAAACTGCTTCATTCTCATAATATTTGGAGCAATTGGATGTCTAGTAGATATGGTGTGTTACCATCATCCAATCAAGCCTTAGCTACATCTACTTGCCTCAGGCGCATGACTCTCTTATGGCCTTCCTTATCGAACGTGGTTGATAATATCCTTTGGGATAATGTTCAACAAAAGCAACCTTGTGACAAAGCTTTTGAGAATCTATGGCTATCCAAATACTATTGTAGATGGAGTCTTACAACATTCAAAGCTCTCAAGAATGTCCTTCCAACTTTTGAAAAGATTAATTCTTGGAGTGGTTCGCCTATTCCAGTTTGTTTTCTATGTCAGCTGGGTACGGATTCAGCCAATCATCTTTTTGATAGCTGCAAATTTTGGAGATATATATGGGGTCGTGCTCAATTAAAGCTTAACATCAAATCCAATTATGCTCTTCATTCTTGCCTTTCGAATCGTGGATCAAGGTCTGAAAACATTAGAACTATTGAGCTATGGGCGATCACTGGTGCTGTCCATTTAATATGGACTGAACTCAACAAAAGGCTGCATAACGGAGGCTCCTCGGATTTATTGAATTCTTTAATCAACTTGAACGTGATATTAGGATGCTTCACTTTAATTTCAAATCTAGTCTCAATGTTCCACCTCTTATAGCTAGGGATTGGGAACTTTTGTAATCAAATTTCTAGTTTGATGTAATCACACGTTGGGTGATTTGTAACTTTGTTCCCTTTGGGGTTTTGGGAATATATTTACCCAATTTTCAAAAAAAAAAAGGTTGTCTTAATTTTGTCGGTGTACAATACCAACACAAATTACAAGACGTACATTACAAGATGTACAATACTTGTCATACAATACTAACACACAACAACAAAGCTTCCAAACTTTCATCATATATGCAATACATAACTTTTCCTTCATACAGTACTAACTCACAACAAAACAACTTCTAAAATTTAGTCATACATACAGTACATGACATTCGTGATGTAGAATACTAACAAACAACAACACAACTTCTCAATTTTTATCATAATGTAATTTTACCGGCATAATTACTAAAACTCATTACAATACCCCAGATATTACACACGATTTATTTTACACAACATTATAGATTGCAATCTTTGTTCAAATTATAATACCAACATAAACTATAAAATATACAGTACAAGACTTAAAATACTAACATCCATATATTACATTTATCTGTCCTACTAGTCCATTCAATGTTTTGTTGTAAAAGCTAGATCATTTGTGAATCTTTGAATGAAGTTCACTCTCCCGTTCAAGCGACTGTTCCTGATGCTCAAAGGTTGTCTTAACTTTTCCGACATACAATCCCAACACAAATTATAAGCCGTACAATATAAGATGTAAAAGATACAATACATGTACAACAAAAATATCTATATGTTACATGTATCCGTCTTGCTAGTCCATGAATAATTTTATTGCAGAATCTAGATCATTTGTTAATCTTCTGTTTACTCAGAAGGACTTGATGAACTATGTTGCACCTGGAAACACATATTTTTAATATATTAGCAACATACAAAATATGATTTTATAGTATTATAAAATTTAAATACATATTGTACGAGATTATGAAATATTGTTGAACATAATAAAAATACATTACTTACAGAAATCTTATAAAATTTTAAACTATATAGAGTAGTGATTTTTGGAATACGTACTGTGCAAGTTCTGGGGGATTGAATGTATTGTGCAAGTGTGGGGGTTGTATTGTGCAAGATTTGGAGGAAAGATGAATGCATGATTTTTATACAAGTTTGGGGGGGGGGGGGTCGTACTATGCGGGTTGAAGCAACCCAAAATTACCTTAGCACAATAGAAGAGAACCTAGGGACCGTGCTATTCTGGAAGGGATCTTAACTTTAAGAATGGATCCCAACTTCCATTGCCTCCAACACGATCGGCCAGAAGGTCTGAAAATAGAGCGACATGACTGAACTCTGATATTGTACGTTGGTGATAGAATGCTCGACAGAGGAAGATGCGGTCGGAGGTAATGTACTAGCACGGAAGTGCTAGTGTGATTGAATGGTCGGGAGGAGAGAAGAGTTGCTAGAAAAAGCCAAAATTAGTCAAAATCTGAGGGAGAGAAAGACTTTTTGTCTTCTACGCCTAATAATTTATATATGTAGAAAATGACTAGGATAGGAAAACGGTTGGGGCGAATTTATTGTTGATTTCCAATGTAGTAGGTGAGTAGCCGGGTGGGAACCTGAACGTGAACGTGAGTAGCATAACTCTTGTTAATTTTTTGGATTTGCATTCATTAGGTGCAGGCGGCTGTTTTTGCTTATGTCTATTTTAGTTTGTTAATGTCAACCATTACTTTGGCTGATTGCTTCTATAATTTTCTTCTACACATTAAAACGTGTTGCTTATTACTTTTTCTTCTCTACTTTAAAACGTGTTGCTTATTATTCCTTTCTTTCATTAACACCATGTTCTTTTCCTTTAAGTCCATTTAGATATCCCAAATTTTACGAAATTGATAGTTAAACTGAAATATGCATTCTTTATTTAAAAGGTCCTTTGACAGCTAATTTAGTGCCGACCTTTCAATTCACTCCAACGGATGTGGAAATCATCGTCACACTACAATATGAATGCCACATCTTTATAAGAGTTGTTCATTTCAGAATAGATTAATGCAACTATATTCGATTTGAGTCTATAACTGTCATAGTAAAGTCAAATTAGTGGATGTTACAAACTCAAGTTGAATAATTCGTCTAAATTCATAGAAGGTCTTTGTTCATTATCGCCTATATTTTTATATTGTTAGAAAATGTATGTTTATATACATTTTTCTAACATTTCAATTATTGTGATTGAAAAATATGTGTAACCTCTTACATTTGGGCCTCATCCACCCTGAGCCACTTGTCGTGCACGTCACCTAGAGATGAGCATTGGATCGGACCAACCCGATCAAACCCATGTCCCGATCCGCATAACATGATCCAGGTTCGATCCATGTAATTTACATGGGTGGGTTGGATCTAAGATTTTGACACATATTTTTATATGGGTTGAGTCAAGGCCAAGGTAAACCTAAGTCCAAAAACCCAGATACTCAGATTAATTATATACATGTGTATATGAAACCACCTATTTGTATATGATATGTGTCTTTTTTATGATTCATTTGACTGCAAACTTTAAAAATTACATTTAACAAATATATATTTAGTCAGTCATATTAATTAGACTATAAGAGCAATGCAATATAGTAAATTACAATATGCACATTCTCATTTTGTATCTAACATGCTGATTATAATTTATGCAAATTAAATCTAAATGATTGGATTATACTACTTACATGTGTTCTACAAATCACCTCAGTTGGGACATTACTAGACCAATGAGTTGAAATACAAGTGTGCATCTTTTATTCGGTATTAACTGTAAAAATCTCATTCACACAAATAAATGGGCTACGAATGTGATTTTAAATGTGTCTTATCTATATTCTATGTGTTTCATCCATTGAATATATTTAATAATTTGTAAGTGTGTTAGCTTCTCTGATGATACATATAGATTACATATACCTATTGGAACAAATTTTAGAATCTATGTTAACATTTTGTATTATGTAATATATTGAAAATATCATCATTTATGTTGTTATCTGGGCCAGCCCGAATCCAACCCGAAGTCCATCTATATTATGTGCGCCGGGTATGGGCCTAGTTTTTAAACATTACCTAGGCCTAAACCCGGCCCAAAACTCAGTTAAAAATATGGGTTTGGGCATGGGCTTGCAAAAATCCTAGGTGATCCGACAAGATGCTCATGCCTAGTGTCACCAGCCGAATGTCATATGTACGTAAAACCAATGTAGAGTGATTGGTACAATATGTTAGTAAGGGGTTTCTGAATTTTCACAACATAAAAGCTAAGGTACAAACTATAGTCCTACACAATTAAGGATAGTAATAGTGTTGTGAAAAAAATCCACAGATAAATATACTGTATTTTACACTGCATAACTATATCAAAAGGTTATGGTGCGGATATAGTTTCAAAATTTTAAAATCACAATGCTTTGGTGCAATTATGATTCTAAGAAAAATAATCACGAACAACTATCACATCGCAATGAAGTTATTTTAAGTATATAGAGTATGTACAATATTATTTTAATCACATTATATATTTTTTTACATGAAAAAATACTAGATCTATATATTCAAATAAAGTTTCATGTATAAAGAAATAGGGACTTCAATATTTTAACCACGTATGGGCACTCTCTATACAATTTTTAAATATACATGTGATCCTAATATATGAAAATATTACAATTTATTTGTAAGTTTATATATATGGAACTTCATATTTGTATGTGTATTTGTACACAATTATATAGTCTTTCATATAATATGGTAGATCGTATAGTCGTTGGAAAAATCATCTAATGTATTATGTTTAAATTTATATACTTGTTTCTTGTCGATCTCGAATAAAAATGAATTAGAAAATGAGAGATATATAATTAAGGTGACAATTTTGTTTATTACTATAAGTGAACTATTAAATGTTACCAAGAAATGTCGTTGTTTAGTGGAGATGAAATCAAGTTCATATAAAACAGCAAAAGTAAAAGGAATATAAAAAGAAATAACAGAGAGAATCAAGAAGAGCTAATTACTATAAGTGAACTAATTGCACCGTTATTAATAGTTATCTTTCTCTATAATATATTCAAATATTTTACCACTATACTATACCAATAGTTTTTACTTCCCCTTATCTCTCTTTGAAAATATAACATTACACTTAATTCAATATCTTCTTATTTTCCTCTGATTATAAATAAATATATAGAAAAAAATATGGATTACATACTGAAAATGAAGACGACAACTTAGTAGGGGAGAGATATTTGAGGAGCTAATTAATTAGAATAATGTTATTTGAAAAAAAGAGCTAGAACATTCTTCTCATTAACAAAAAGTTTAGTATTTTTAGATAATATGGAAATGACATTATTTCTATGATGTTATTTTTATTTATTGTGTACAACTTCTTTATAAATTTTATATACAATTACACTATGAGTAATAATTTCTGACATGGTGTAGTGTGTTTTTGTGTGTTGTCGTGCGGTTAACTATGATTTTGTTGACGGTGCAGACATGGTTTCTCATATTAAACACCGCAGTTATTATGGTGTTTAATTCTTATCTGTGGTGCAATTATTGTTTTGGTATAAATCACGACATATTCATATCACTACCATCCCTATGCACAATCGAGCAATCTGTCTACTTCACCCCTCCCAGGCATCGTATCCCACCTCAGAGCTCTGGAGAAACCCATGAAAGTTGCCAACTTGTTTAGACTTCGAAAGATCTTCAACGACTATCTGTTGTACCCCTTTTACTAAGAATTTGGGAGGGGGGAACCAAACTGGATTACTTTGAATAATATGTTTATCATACTAACCTAGTTTTAAGTTATTTTCTAACTAGACAAATTTGAATGGGAGAAGCTACCATCCCGTGCTACATCACGAGCTGCCTTTTGATGATGCAATCCCATTTGGTGTCTTCAGGAAAAGCTACATCCTTCAAGTATGTATTTAATAAATCAAATACAATAACGTCCATAATATATATCTAAATAAATATTGTTTAAATATAAATGAGTAGAATAACATTAATAATATACATATATATGACATATAAATAATGTATTAAATATATAATTATATTTTACATATTTTTATTTATATAAAAATATTTTTTTTTGTCGGCAAAAAAATGTGTTACTATAATAGCCAAAAACTTTGGGTACAATGTGCCCCTTTTGGGTAAAGTCAAGATCCATGTTGCTCCTCACAGGGAGAAAACATCGGATCAGGGAACTAGAAAAGAACTACACCAGACTGTCAGAAACCAGGAGCAGAACACACTCTAATCAGGAAGAAAGGATCAAATAGAGAAGAAAGAACGCATATAGAGCCATTATAACACCCACAAATATGTCTATAATAAACTCCTACATATCTATTAGACCCATACATCAAGCCAGACCTTGTCACTACTTCTTGAGTTAGCTTCCTGCTGGGAACACATAGAAGACTTGATAAAGAATACAGGCCCTGCCACCTCCTGTATCCTTCCCAGGAAGAGAATCTATGACAGATCCTCAACTCCAAACGTAAAAGTTACCAATCAAACATCATGTCCATCCAAAGAAGAAATCATCGGCAGCTCGCCTTGGACTCCTGCAGCTAAATCATCAACGATCCATGAAACACTTTCAATCACAACACCCACAAAGTGTGTTCCATGAAAGGAGTCAGATCATTCACTATCATCCTCAGCTAAAACCAGCTAATGGTGCCCATATTCACCTAGAAAAGGAAACCTACTTAGTAACATATCCTATTGACAGCAAAGGACTAATGAGGAAACAGACAATGTCAATCTACTCCCCTAGATCCAACTACATGCATGACCATTCGTGGCTAAAGGTCAAGGCCAGATGCTCCTAATAGCACAGAGATACCTCGTCGAACACCTTCATGGTGTTCCATTCCGCCATAGCAGCAAAGCCAGCAGGAGGAGAGGGAGATGACGATCTGCCCCCTTTCGCCATGGTTGCCGAAGCAGTTCCAGGGATCTCCGTCGACCTGTTTGAACCAGGTCTCCTTCTATTATGCCATAAGCATGATCCCCAGGATAAGGATATGTCGCCGAAGCACAGAAGCAGGGCACCGCCAAGCATGGGAGCACCGTCGTCCGGATAGGAAATGCCCAAAAATGACCAAACAAGGCTCGACCATACCTGGACGGAGATGACTTTTGTGATCTGTAATTGTCGAGAAGATGCCCTACGGCCGACACGATGTAGGATCGAGTCCAGACGCCCGTCGAAGAGCCCTTCTCCGCCTAGGACGCCAGAGCAGGACCAGATGTGAATGACGGTGTCGTGAACCTGGGTAACCAGGTCGTTTCTCGGGGGAAAAGTGGCACAAATGCCAGGGACGGTGGAGCAGCAAGCTGAGTGACGACAGGGGAAGGCTCTTCTCCATTCGTCTCTCTTGAACGAGATGGAGTCGATTGAATCGAATGTGCCGACCTCGATCAATTCACAGCTCACGCAACGCAAGCCCGTCCCGCGCTTACCAAAACAGAGAGGGGCAACCGTCGGGGCAACTAGAACTGCAGCTCAACGCCTTTTCTCCAGGAGCACGTACCCTTTGCTTCAGTCACCGTGGTTGATTGGAAGCCAAGGGGAGGGCACGCTAGAGATGATGCCCCTCCCCCCAGCGGCGCCACCGGGGTAGAGAGAAGCTAGAGCAAACCATAGAGCGAGAGTCTCCTACGCTTATGAGAATTAAAAAATATTATTTTTAACGATACATCGATTATAAATTCTATATTCCTATTCATCTACAATTTAGATGTCAATATAAATATACATATATATTCATTTATGAATTACATATCATTATATATGTGTGTGTGCGTGCGCGCACATGCGTGTGTATTTGTGTGTGTCTATATACACACACGCATACACACACACACAGATATATATAACATGAAAAATATTTTGAATTATCTTATAAAAATATTATTTATACCATAGAAAAATGAAATATTTGGAATAATAGTATTAAATTATAATATATATATATATATATATATATAAACACAAATATGAGCATATCAACATGTAGTGAATGTGGAATTGTTTTTTTTCCTATTTTTATATATTGTATGAGTACATCTACTCAATGATTATATCGATTATGCATACTATGTGAATTGTTTATGTTATATGTTAAATATAAGTAATCAACTTCATTAATATATGCATGTAAATATGATTCATACATTTTCCATGTGGGATATAGTAATATCTAATGTAAATTCATTTTTCATTTCCTATATAAGATAATATTATATATAATTAGTAGATACATTTTAATACAAAAATGTTATTTTATATAGTTAAATATTTCATTTATATGTAAATGCCAAATTTAAATGTATAGTATTGAATTGACATGTCAAATTATGTCATATATATTATAATGTTAATCTTGTTGTATTGTTTTCTACTTAGACCCAAATAATTATTTAAATTTGACATTATTTTATTTAGTAGAAAACAATGCATTACCATGTGTGTAGCTATATGCCATATAATATATAATATATGATATATTATATATAATATATAATAAACAAATAAAAATTAAACAAATAAAAATTTATATTATACATTTAACACATTATATATATCTTTATATATACATTTACAAGTATATATATGTGTGTATTTGCGCATATTATTAACATTATTGTATTAGTTTATATGGAGACCATTATTATTTAAATAATTGCATACATTATTGTACTAGATACAATTAATACAAAGTTTCATAGTATTAAAAAAAAAGAATCTAAAGGCCGCCACGTCTCCTTGAAGACACCAAATGGAATGACGTCTTAACGAGATGTCTGTCATGTGACACATGCTTAAAACTACTCAAATTCAAACTAGGCTATTTAGGAAGTAAGTTAGAAACTAGATTCGTGTGGTAAATAAATTAGTCAAAATAGGTTAGTTTTTTTTTCGATTTGAGAAGAACATTGCTAAAAGAATTTGAAGCTATACCGGACGCCATGGAGGACAAACAAAGGGAGTCATTCCAGATTACAAATCCACTCCAACTGATGCTAAAAATGAAGCACCTCATTAGCTTGCTGAATGAGAAATCGGAAAAGGTAGGATGCCCCATGGTAACCCTCATGGACCATTTATATCTCCTTCCTATTGTTGTACCATGTTTATGAGGTTTTCGTAATTCTTCCTTCCTCTCTAGATCTGTCTTGTCAATCAAAACATACCACTGTATAAATAAATATCTCATTTTTGGAAAATTAAAATCTATTCCTCATCAAAAAATCATAATGTTTGCATATTTGGCTAAGAATAGTTTGAAAGAAAAAATGAGTGAGAAGATTCCTTCTCATGCAAAACTGAGTTGAAAGATAAAATTAGGTGTAGTGTGCTCTCATTGAAAACAAAGACATGCAGATTAATTCTCATGCAAAACTAGGTGTCACGTACAAAACTCAATTACACACAAGGGTTGTCTCTATTAAGATCCATCTAGAATGTGGTTCCATACCCACCATTGGATTAGTACCTGGCTCACCTAGATTATCATTCTAGTAGCTGGGAGATCATCCTCAACCTCTTATTAATCACTGGAAAAGAGAAATATCACAGTCGCCCCAAGATCTCATTCATGTGTACTCATGTAGAGAAATATCAAAAGGGTATAATTTCATCTCCCCAAAATGAGGTCAGTGATCCCTTGCACACCATCACTTGCTCATGGACAAACCCAAACCAAGATCCGCTCATCTTTGGATCTCCAGGGTAAGATGGTCTTTCTCATGCCACTTAAACTCAGTGTAGCTACAAAGAGGCTTATATTTCTCCTCCTTTGACATTGAGGAAGCATTGCTCATTGAGAACCCACTCCCTCAACTAGCACCTCTACTCCTCACCATTCCTTACCTTCTTCATTAGCTTTAGTGACTCCTTACAGAGCTATCTAATTAAGCTACAAGGAATGGAAGCTTTTCTTCCTCAAAAACATCTCTTTTTTGGCAAGAACCACTGCATCCTACTACACCAATGGGGACTGACCTATCCTCTAACTGCACCAACCCTCTCTCTTGACCTAAGTCGGATCTATCCTGAACCTTAGTAAGGTATAGTAAGAACTCTTGACCTTCCAACAAGAGCTCCATTTTAGTGAGCTACGTAGATTGCAAGTGAAGTTTTTGGAGCAAGGAGCTACATGATAAAATCCTAGGGCTACGATCAAAGAGTTTGGTGGACCGCACCGCCCCACCAATGAATGCCAATTATGGTAAAGTCCCATTTTCCTATCATTATACAAACTAGGGAGTATGATTACAAACTAAACGTTGATAGCACAATCAATTTCTCACAAGTAAAAATTGGTCCAAAATCTAACAAAGGGAATATTGCTCTCAAAATAGACATGTCAAAATCCTATGATAGAATTAAATAGATCTTCCTATACTATGTTATAGAGAAAATGGGGTTTGGCGGGGTGTGGAGAAAAAATGTGAAGGAGTGTGTCTCATCTATCAACCATATGTTTTATATCAATGAAGAGTGATTCAAGAAGATAATACCAGCCCTGGAACTATGAAAGGATGACCTTATTTCTTCCTATCTCATTATTTCACGTGTTGAAACTTTTTCAACTCTTATTCATTTGTTAGAAGAACATAATTTTATATATGACATCATAGTCAACTGGACTGCAACTCGTATCTCACGTTGTTTATCCGTAGATAATAACATCATGTTGGAAAGGAAATTTGTGAAGAATGATTGAGTTTAGCTAACTAATTAGGCAATATGAACAAGCATCGTGTCAAAAGTTAAATCTATCTAAGAAAAAGGTTTCTTTTAGCAAGGGTGTTTGTGCTGAAACAAGACATGAGATAAATACCTTATTTTTATTATTGAAGTTGATAGGGTATGTGATATACCTAGGGATACCAAGCTCGATTGGTAGGTCTAAAAAGTAGGTCTTTGGTTTCATAAAGTATACTATATGGAAGAAGTTACAGGGTTGGAAGGATTTTTTTTTTAATTGGGCGAAGAGGTTCTGATAAAATATTTTGTACTAGTGATTGCTACATATGTCGTGAACATTTTCCAATTTCCAGTGGACTTACTAGAGGATATTCTAACTTGTATTGCAAGATTTTGGTGGGGGCGAAAGGGACAAAAGAGGAATATTTCTTGGCAATGTTGGGTGAATCTTTGCAATCCAAAGAAAATGGAGAGACTGAGATTCAAATACATGCTTTCCCTTAATCAAGCACTTTTAGCTAAGTAGTTATGGAGGCTCCTGATGATGGAGGAGTCTCTAGTAGATAGAAGACTTAAGACTATATATGTGTTGGTATGGTATGCCCAGAGAGACAATCATATGATGATTGCGATGAGGCATTAGATACATGATTTGATAATGATAAAGGTAATTTCGTCTATTATGTTTGTCTCACTCATCAGATGATGACACATACATGATAGATTTCTAAAGAATGATGTGACTTGATGACATATGTCTTCAGGTTGAGGGCCAGAACAATGAGACCATATGTATGTTAAGAGTACATGCATTCTTGTTATGTCCCTATTCGGATATTACTGTGGAAGCAAAATAGACAACATTAATACATAAGACTAGAGTGTTTGTTGACTTTCAATAGAGTTTCATTAGTCATGATATATGATATCAAGTCAAGCACATAGATATATGTTATAGAATCGTATATCGGACAGACACACCATGAGAGTGATACATGGATACCATGGAATGGTAGTCACAATCGTCTCTCATAGTGATGGGATGATTGTGGTTCTTAGACCTAAAATTACTACACTCATCACATGTTATTGGGTACACTTTGACATCATCAAACATAGTCCTAAAACATGGGTTGTTATAAAGGTGATGGTTAAGTGACTTTGACACATGGGGATTGACTATGAGTAATAGATATGGGATTTGTCCCTCCTACAAGGATTATGATATCCATGGCCCCTTGATAAGTGAGATTGAGAATTGTATGGCCATACTCATGTGATTCAATATATGATATGTGAATTCACATGCATCTCAGACAGTCTTCTCTAGGTCAAGGAACATGGATTGAATGTTGAAGAGGATGACATTCCATGCCTCGAGTTCAATCCAGATGTCAGTGACAAAGGAACTATACGATCACAGTAACACTAATCACATATTGTAGGTTGAAGTTGTTCTCCAACTTTATGAGTTACATGGATAGCAATGATGAGTTACTAGATTCTGCTCATTGCTTGTGATGTCATAAGTTGTTATGAACATTCACTGCCAAAGTAAATTGGAACCTATAGGGTGACACACATAGGATGCCCCTAGAAGAGGAGATTGTCTATGAATGATGTTTAGATTGAGACTAAAGGTGTTTAGGTACTCAACTAAACATACAATTGACTGACGGGACTCAGAACTATCAATTCAAGTGTTGAACTAGTTGATTAGAGTGTCAGGTCGATTGGAATCTACATTGGCAATGTGAGGACTGCCAACCGACCAGTTCACCCTTGTGAGCCAATCGGCTAATGTGAGCCAACCGACTAGTTAACTTGGTGAATTGGGTGGCTAACACTCCTACCAACTGAGGAAATAAGGATTTTCCCAGTTGGAGGAAACTTTCATGTTTCACTTGTTCAATTCGATTGGAATAAGGATCAATCTTTGAATTAATTGGAAACAATTGAGGAAAGTCAATTGTGGGAAAGTTTGGGAAGTGAAACGACCAGTTCACTGGGTGAATTAATCAATTCACACTCCCAACTGACTGGTTCACTAGTAAACCAACTGGCTCACCTTACCAAATGACCGGTTCATTTATGAAATGATCGGTTCATGGAATTTCCAGATCCTTTTACTCCCGAACAGAATGGGAACCCAGACCCAACCCTCTACTATAAATAGAGGGGTACTGGAGGCTTCTTAGAACACACAACTCAGAACATCATTTGCTTTACAAAGTTGTTGTCCTCTCTGGTTCTGGTAACCAAGAGAGCCCGATCAAGTGCTACCCGACTAGGGAGGCACAACGAGGGAAAGACAATTGTAGAAAAGCAGTCTGAGTTCAGGAGAATAGGTTGGTTCTAGTATGCCAACAGGAGGGTCGTCTCCTTCCTGCTAGTTCTTATAGAATGAAAGGAGTTCTAGGTGGTCTGTGTGGACTATCTGTAGAGGCGGGATAAGTCAGCCACAGTCCATGATGGAGGCTAGAGTCCATGGCAAAGACTAGGAGCTACACAAACACCGTCTAAGACATGGTGTTGAAGACCGCATATGGATATGAGGTATTGTCACTAGGAAAGCCCCAGGACCAGGTATATCTCGTTAAAACCATCATTCCCATTACATAGTCATTGATGTGATCTCTTGTTACACGTTAATGGCCAGTACAATTTTTATTTCCGCTGCCTACTCTGAGGCCATAAAACCTAATAGTAGTATCAGAGCCACGTCAACAAACTGTGTTTTGGGATACTCGATATGATCATATTTTGATTTTATCATCATTTATTCATTGCATACGATGTGAATACTTAAAATGACTAATGTGCATATCTGGTTAAATACCACATGCGACCACAAACTAATATACATATATGATATGGTATATATGCAATTGATATGCGTCGCCCTAAAATGGTTTTGATGGTGGATGTGTAGCATGGTTATGGCATATAAACCCTATGTGTGATTGCTTGGTTATGGTTGTTTGCATCTCAATTTGCATACCGAGCCTCTACCTTCTATTCCACATGTAACACGAGATAACTCGAGATCCTTTCTCTTCTACCTTCGCTCCCCTCAAAATGTAACTCAAGGTTTCCCAAAAATTATGTAAAAGTAGAATAGCTTATTTTATAGTTACATCAAAGAAGAAGACGCTTAGCACCAGACGAGATGACTTCCTAGATGACCAAGGAGGATTGCTAAGAAGGAGCTGAACTGACCGACTAATGGCCCAATCGCTTGTTGGAGGTGTTTAGACATCAGAGACCAGATTGGCAAACCAACTGACCAGAAGGCAAGACGATCATGTCATAGGATGAGCCGATCAACTCGGAATGGTTCAAGCACAAAGATCTTCATCAACAGTAGGTTGCATATGATGTAGACCTTAGATGATCATAATTCCTTGTGGCTCTAAGGAATTACAATAGAATGGCCATGTTCATCACTTTTATCAATATTGCATGTTTTTCTCATTGTGGTTATAGCATGTATATGATATGTACTATAATAATGTGGTGATTGGATATGTAGATATACTTACATAAAATTCCTCAATATAATATTAAGTCTTAGTTTCTTTCCATAAGCAACACACATGAAAAGCTTGATCGACAAGTGTGGGAATCCCATGGGTGGTGCACTGTCTATCTCGTAGAAGTGTGATGGTAGGTGTGTGGGCCCGCCAAGTGGGGTGCACTCCTATCGTGTTGTCTTTTGGGTCAAGCTTAACTAAGTGATCTTAATGGGATTAAGCACTTAGAGGCATGAAGATGATTATGACAAGGAGTTGTGCATATCATCTATCCAAGAATTGCATGTGATGCAATTGGTAAATGTTACCTACCTTAATAATTGATTATGGACGTTGGCGTCGGCCGGGTAATAACTCAATTATTTTGGATCTTGGCTCACTAGAAGGTTGTACACTACAATCTTCCAAATTGATGGTGAGGGCTATCATTTTGAACAAAATAGTGGGAGCAATAATTAATTAAAGAGATAATTAATATTGTCAACTTTATCAAATCAAATAATTAAAAAAATGTTTTGAAAAGTTGCAAAATTTTTTTGTAGAATCCAAATGACAAAAACAAATACATTATCATTGCGTTCAGTTCATAAATGAGATAAACTTCAAATCTAGTTTGGGACCTTTGAGAAGTGTTCTTAGTGGTGAATGTAAACTCTAAAGTCCTTGAAAGACCAGAGACAGTGGAACCACTCCAAATGCGCCTAAGGCTAAAAATTGGATGCTTACTTGAAGTATGCCAATGATGCCTAAGACATCAAGAACCTTATGTTGAGCTATATGAACTATGAGTTGCATAAGTAGCTTGAAGAATGGACATTCTTGAGATGGTTACACATCTTAAGAATCATGTAAAGCATGAAAGGTATAATGTCTTCAAAGTTATGTTTGAGTATAATCAGACAGATGGAGATCAAGTATAATCTCATATGCTCAATATGATAGTGCATATAGATTAACTGTGATTTCTTATAGGTCAAGAGTTTACGAAACATATGATTCTACAAATTGTTGTGTGAATCATATAGGCAGTTTATCAAATTTTGAGAAACTTGGCCAAACCACTGTTTGAAGTGCTTGGCATGTTCATGCCAAAGCATGAATGAAGAAAGGACAAAACATATGATAATGATCAGTAGAGTGATGTCAATAGACTAAAGCAAGGTCAAGAAGTGTTCTAAAACCAATCTTAGGTCCAAGACTTCATCACTCAAGATATGGAAACGAGTAAGTTGGAAAGGGAAATAACCTCTTAACAGAGGATCTCAGGAAGATGAAAGAGAGATAGAGATCTCAACTTTAGGATCTAAGAGGAAGTAAGCTAGAAACTGTGTGGAGAAAGAGTTGTTACCATTATAGTTACATTATGACATTCATGGGCATGTAATAGAATTAGTGAATTGCTATTATATATGTTCCATCAATGAAAAATAGCATACATCTTGTATGGGCAAGAATGTTATGGACTGATGTTTCATTTTAAAGATATGATCTTTGATGGCAATGCCTATGTCTCACTAACTATACTTGATAGTTGAAGAGACAAATGTGTGTGACACATGTAATGATTGACATTGTATCTCAAACTTGAATTCCTATAGTGATGTCATCTAGAGCGCATAAATGGGATTGAATTTCTAGAATCCATATGATGGATATCTAGACTCTTTTGGTTGTTGAACCAATAGAGACGTGCTAATCTCATTCATTGTGCAATATGACAAAGTTTCTTCACTAGATGTAGTGGGAGGATGATTATTCTATTAAGGATTATACATATTGATGTATATAGACCTTTTAGAATAAATGCTAAAGGTAATCAATAATACTTCAATATATATTTATTGATGACCTCAGTTGATATGGTACTTTTTTTTAATAAAATACAAACATGAATCTCTTAAAGTGTTCAAGGAAATCATAAATGAAGACTTGGTATAAGTATTAAATTTTGATATGATCGATATGGAGATACTTTGAACCAAGAGTTTGAGAACCTTCTGGAAGATCATGATAATGTATCATGGCAGACTCCATCTGAAACACAATGATAGTGTATAATGAGAAGTGTATCAGAAAGAAGGAATCACACCTTGTTGAGTCAAAGTTTGATTACTAGATAAATCTTCAAATTTCCTTTTGGGCACATGCTTTACAGTGGGAATAAAGAGAATTACAAAATGTTGTGGAATCTCAAAGTTCTTTAAGTAACACACATAACTCACGGTTCTGGTAGAATATGCCTAGAGCTTGAATGATATATGATATCTTATGGATAAGAAGGTAGTGAGTTGATCATATGATGAGTCAACAATCTACCTAGAAGCTAATGAGAGCCAAAAACTGAGACATAGCTTGAAGCCATGAAATCCAAGATGGAGTCCATGTACATCAACAAAGTATGACTTTGGTTGATCCACCTAAAGGGATAAAACCCATAAGGTAATTTTGGGTCTTTCAGAAGAAGACTTGCGTGGAGGGTAAGTTGGTTAAAAAGAGTTTCTAACAAGTTCAAGGTGTTGAACATGAAATCTTTTCAGCAGTTACCAAGGATAAATCCATCAGGATAATGCCTTCTATTGTAGCTTAATGTGACTATGATATTTGGCATATGGATGTTAAAACCACATTCCTTAAATGGAATATTGTGTAGGATGTGTATGTAACACAACCTAAAGGTTTTATAAATCCAATAATGCAAATAAAGTCTACAATGTTGCATAGACCAATCTTTGGATTGAAGCAAGCACCTTAGAATTGAATCTTCAATTTGATAAGATAGTCAAAGAGTTTGACTTGAGTCAGAATGAAGATGTCATGTGTGATTATAAGAATTTAGTGGGAGCATATGTAAATTCCACATATTGACGAGGAATATCATCTTTATACTATAAAACATGGCAACGAAGTGCATTCTAAAGTTTTAGAGAAGCATCCTGTGTGATAGTAGTCAAGATCTACAAAGATAGATCAAGAGGGCTTCTTGACCTAAGAAAGAGAACATACATCAGCAAGATGTTGAAAGGGTTCAACATGATGAGAGAAAATATGTCCATGTTCCATGGAGTTAGTCTCTCAAGAGCCAAGTGTCCCAATTCTTATCAGGAACACATGGATAGATGCCATATACATTCGTAATTGGATCTATCACATATGAACTCATCTCGTTATCTTGTCTGTATTGGATATGATAAGAGAATATGAACTAATTATCTTGTATGTATTCACTACTATAGAAGAGGCATTTGGCATCGGTTATTTAGTGCCTTTAGTGTCGGTTTCCAAGTGACACCCAAGTGGGCGCCGCCAAAAGTTGATACCTTCAGCGTCGGTTTCTAACCGACACCAAAACTCTTCCCGCCACTGAAAATGCACCAACAAGGGAACTATAGGCATCAGTTATTAAAGAAAACTAACACTATATCATTGTTAAAGACATCGGTTATTAAACAAAAACCGACGTCATTACCCTTCCCGCCACTGAAAACGCACGAGTAAGGGAACTATAGGCGTCAGTTATTAAAGAAAACTGACACTATATCATGATTAAACACATCAGTTATTAAACAAAAACTGACGCCATAACCCTTCCCGCCACCGAAAATGTGTCAGCAAGGGATCTATAGGCGTCGGTTAGTAAGGAAAACTGACACTATATCATGGTTAAAGATGTTAGTTATTAAACAAAAACTGACGCCATTACCCTTCCCCCCACCAAGCCAGCAAGGGCACATAGACGTGGGTTTTTTGCTAATAAACAACGTTGTATGTCTTTGTTGTCGGTTAAACACGTCGGTTATTAAATAAAAACCGACGCCATAATCCTTCCCGCCACCAAAAACACGCCAGTAAGGGATCTATAGGAGTTGGTTAGTAAATAAAACTGACATTATATCATGGTTAAAGACATCAGTTATTAAACAAAAACTGACACCATTACCCTTCCCCCACCAAGCCAGTAAGGGCACATAGACGTCGTTTTTTTTGCTAATAACCGACGTTGTATGTCTTTGTTGTCGATTTTATACAAATAACCGACGCCTATGTTCTGATTTTTTTTCTTATCATTTTACAGGTCTGCTGTATGGCTGGTCAGCAGGATGCAAAACCTGTAGTTCAATTCTGAACTGTAGGTTTATAGCATCCATTGATATCAGCCAACAACAGGCCACACACCTACAAAGTCATTCACATTCAAACACATGTATTGATCAGATACATGTAGAAACCTACAAAGTCAATTACATTCACATTCAATTCCAATCATTTCATCTCTTTTCACATTCAGACATTCATGTATTGATTAGAAAAAGTCATTCACATTCACACATATGACAATTTAGAAAAAGTCATTCACATTCAAACAAAAATAATTATGAGAAAAAAGTTTAGAAATATTATTCTTTATTCATCATCGTCATCATTGTCATCAGATACCCAATTATATTTAAAAATTCCCACTACTTGTAGGGCTTTTGCCCATTCTTCTCTTACAACATCTAATTCCTCCCTCGTATAGAGAGTATGTACATCTAATAACTTTCCACCTATACTGAAGTCAATTTTAAACACCTACAAAGAGAATGGTGTATATATATAATTAATAATATATAATAAGATTGATAAATTTCATATTATCTAATGAGACTATATATAATACCTTCTGTATAGTATCGATTTCTATTGCGGCATGTTTGATGATTAGGTCCATAAATCGCATCACATAGTAGGCACATGCCCAGACGTTGTCTTGTGTAGCACACTATAAATTGAAACATATAAAATATTCAAAAATACAAATAAGCACAATTCACATAAATAATATATACATTGGAGTCAGGAAATTACTTTCACATTCTCCCAAATTAGTGGTTGATTCTTTTTGCTGGGGACCTTTCTTCCAGGTTTTTTGAACTCTTGTAAAGCCCTTCATGTTAATGTAACACATTAAATTGCATAATTAAATAGTAATGTAATAACAGATGTTAACAGATATAAAAATATGAAATATTTCTCACGGGAATAATGGCCGTTTCATTGTGTGTCCATACAATATATTCAATTCATTCCCCGTAGGATCTAGATAATAGATAGTGAATGTCTTGGGGACAATAACTAGTAACTCTCAATGCCTACCACTACAAGTAAGAAAGTTAAAAATTAATAACTCAAAATCCACAATAAAAATATAATTTTCTTAAGTCCACATTATAAGCAAAGTAAACTTACTCGACATTGAATGGAGCTATTATCACCGTCTTCTTATCTTTTTATCAAAATATTCAAAAGCAGCACAACAATATGAAGTAACTGAAGAAGGATCTGTATCCACAAGACTAATCAAAGATGGAACTAAAAATCCCACATGGGAAAGTGCAAGATCTATACATATCATGTGTAAGTGGCTGCAAAACATGTATTACGTATGCATTAATATATAAGAAACCAGATCACCGTATATAAAACAAGGTATACAGATTTATAAACAAGATCTCACCATATCCACATCTCTATCATAGATGTGTTCATCCAATCATAACGAAACAACTCCAAAATATCTTGTATAAATAGCTTGTTTTCGTATGATTGACCTGCATTAACACCTATGTATTAATACGTATGCAAAACTTATATAAATAGATTATTACCATATGATTGACCTACAACATCCTCTAGAATTGTAACATTTATAGGGCAATTTAGATCACGTTCGCCAATTCATACTGCCATACCCCTACAATTAGGACCCCTAACGAGGCGTGTAGGTCCCTTGGAAGCCAACTTGGTAGTTGAGGAGGTGGAGGTGGAAGCTGAGATGTAGCGGGTGTCGTCTTTTTGACCTGTATATATAATTTCAGATCAATTGACTCATATATACACACTAACAAATTAACGTAATGTACATTTACCATACAATATTAGTATAGATGACATCCATTTTGGGCCTCATTATCACTCCGCCTTTTGTCCCACCAAGCGTTTCAGCATCTGGTTGGGCATATGGCAGTGGAAGATCCCTCCAATTGGGGAATACACGTATCGGGGTCACACGAACCGCACCAGCTAGTACTGGAGTCCCATGACATATGTCCCCTGGAAGGGCTGGGTAAGCCTGTGCCTCTGCAATGACATATTCTTGACTTTTTAGTCGGCATGGCTTCAACCCCTACAAATTTACGTAAAGAATGTTATATGCATATATACACAAACATATCATCTTGAAAAGACTAGCTATTATGTCATAAAAATACTTACGGAGGATGTGCTAGGTGGTAGGTCTACAGGATTACTCCCAACCTCTACAGTAGGAGTAATAGAAGTGCAACACGTCACAGGTACTGTCTGAGACGCCTACCACTTCACCATTGCTTCTTGGACTTTCCTCTCAATTAATTCATCTACCTATACATGGATAAAAGAAATGCTAGCTATCAATTATTGAATTCCCTTTCACAATAATATTCTAAAAAAGAATAGATTACCTCAACTTGTGAAAGTCTCACTTTTGGGATAGGTATGTGCAGGGATGGCCCAAAGAACGCTTTGATGCCCACGCCAGTGCATGCACCCCTAACATGTCTAGGATGCTCTGGGTTACCCAGAGCAACTGTCAGTTCATCACTTGTGCCCTGAGGGATGAACTTGTCTTCCTTCCTCAGCTCATGCAGCTCCCGCTAATTTCCATCAATAGATATTGGTAAGTAAATATAACAATAATCAATATCGATCGATTGCTCTAAGAGTTGATTTTTACCATTTTTGTATCCGCCTCAGTAGTTGCGGGCTTTGTTATATCTCCCTTCACTACTACAGAAACAGCCTTTGGCGTCGGTTGTTTAACCCCCTTTGGCGTCGGTTTCTGAGCGACGCCTATGTGGGCGCCGCTAAAGGTCGAACACTTCGGCGTCGGTTTTTTAACCGACGCCTATTTAACATATAGACGTCGGTTTCTTAGTAGATAACCGACGCCAAAAGGGTTCGCGCCACAGAAAACGACGTCATCCAGGACACATTATGCGTCGGTTATCTACTAAAACACCGACGCCTATACTTCAAGACGACACGGCCGTGCTTCCCTGCACGGCCGTGTTTAGTACTATAGGCATCGGTTTTATATGAATAACCGACGCCTTTTCCACCACGGCCGTGCTACCCTGCATGGTCGGATTGTTTGTACTATTAGGCGTCGGTTTTTATCAAATAACCGACGCTGTAGGTCTTTGCTGACGGTTTTCTGTAAATAACCGACGCCTATATCTTTTTTTTTATATCAGTTTGCAGGCCTACTGTGGCTGGTCAGCAAGATGAGAACCTGTAGTTCAGTTTTCTGAATTGCAGGTTTACGACATCCATTGATATCAGCCTACAAACAGGCCACAAACCTGCAAAATTCACAAAAAATAATTCACACAAGTAGATACATTCGGACATCAATTCAATTCTCACATTCACACATATAAAAACATTCAAATACATGTATTAACATTCAGAAATATTCATTTACAAAGTATCATTCATTATCGCTATCAACATCCCAATTATATCTTACAGTTGCCACTGCTTGTATGGCTTTTGCCCATTCTTCTCTTATTTCATTTAATGCTTCCATCGTATATGGAGCATGCATATTTTTTAAGCGTTTACCTATTGTGTTGTCAGTTTTAAACACCTGCAAAGAGAATGATGTATATATATAAGTAATAATATAAAAATAAGATTGATATATTTCATACTAACTAATGAGACTATATATAATACCTCATGTATGGTATCGATGTCCAATTTGGCATGTCGGATAATCATCTGCATAAATCGCATCACATAGTATGTGCATGCCCAACCATTGTCTTGTGTAGCGCACTATAAATTGAAACATACAAAATAATACAACTAAGCACAATTCACATCAATAATATATACATTGGAGTCGGGAACTTACTTGTACGTTCTGCCAATTTATTGGCTGGTTCTTTTTCCTTGGGACCGTTCCTCCAGCCTTTTTGAATGCATCTAAACCCCTACATATTAATATAACACAGTAAATTGCATAAGTAAATAGTAATGTAATAACAGATGTTAACAGATACAAAAATGAAATATTTCTCACCAGAATAATGGCATTCTCATTATGTGTCCAATTTTAGTGTTTAATGTACTTCCCGCGGGATCTAGATAATAAACAGTGAACGTCCCGGGGACAATAACTAGTAATTCCCAATGTCTACCGCTAGAGGTAAAAAGTTAACAATTAATAACTCAAGATGCACAATAAAAATGGAATTTTCTTAAGTCCAAATTATAAATAAAGTAAACTTACTTGACATTTAATGGAGCTATTATTATCGTCTTCTTTTGCTGACCAAAAATTGTAAAAGTATCTATACAGTATTGTTGAACATTATCAGGGTCTTTAGCTACCAAACTAATCAATGAAGGAATAAAAAATCCCACATGATCAAATGCAAATTGTTTGCAATGATCTTCGACTAAGTAGCTACAAAACATGTATTACGTATGCATTAATATATAAGAAACCAGCTCACCGGATCTTACACAAGGTATATGGATGTATAAATAAGATCTCACCTTATCCATGTCTCTATCATTGATGTATTCAACCACTCATACATAAACAGCTCAATATCTTCTATAAATAAAGAGATATCGTATGATTGTCCTGCATAATCTGCATCTAAAGAAACAATTATAGGGCAATGTATATTATGTGCCCGTAGCCAACATGCCATTCCCCTACAAGCAGGACCTAACGGGTATGTTAAGTCAGTTGGAACCCAACTTGGTAATGCGGGAAGTGGAGGTGGAGGCCTAGGTGCTCCGGTTGTCTTCTTTTTAACCTATATATATAATTTCATATCAGTTGACGTCATATATACACATTAACAATTTAAAGTAATGTAAATTTATCTTACAATTTTAGTAGTGTAGACGACATCTGCTTTGGGCCACAATATCACCCCACCTTCTGCATCAGCAAGTGTATCAATATCCGGGTGGGGATATGGTAATGTAGCTTCTCTCCAATTGGGTAACACACGTATCGGGCTCACACGAACGTAGCCATGTGTCATTGGAGTCCCGTGAAACATTGCCCCAGGAAGGGACGGGTAAGCCTGCGCCTTTGCAACAATGTAGTCTTGCATTCTTAAGCGGCATGGCTTCAATGCCTACAAATTTATGTAAAGAATATTATACATATATACATATCATCTTGAAAACATAACAACTTGAAAAGACTAACTACAATGTCATAAACAATACTTACAACAAACGTGTTAGGCGGTGGGTCTACATGATTACTTGTAGTCTGTACATCAGGAGAAGAGTGGGTCGCCATAGGCTGATTGGAAGCCGGAGATGCCTGCCACCACAGCAATTCTTCCTTGACCTTCTCAGCAACTACATCGTTGACCTTCTTAGCAACTATATCCTCGACTCTCTTATTCTCCTATACATGGATAAAAGAAACATTAGCTTCTTATTATTGAATATCCTTTTGCAGAAACATTCTAAAAAAAGTATAGGTTACTTCTTCTTGTGAAAGTCCCGCTCTGGGTTTGTGCTGGGATGGCCCAAAGAATGCTTTGATGCCCACACCAGCGCCTGCACCCCTAACACGTCCAGGATGCTCTGGGTTACCCAGAGCAACTGTCAATTCATCCTGTGTGCCATGAGGGATGAACATGCCTTGTTTCCTCTGCTCGTGCAGCTCCCGCTAATCACCATCAACAGAAATTGGTAAGTTAACAAATAATCAATATTCAAACGATTGCTCTAAGAGTTGTATTTTACCATTTTCGCAGCCGCCTCAGCAGTTACGGGCTTCTTTATTTCACCCTTCTTGTTTTGCCTCCCAGCTATCCAGATATCATGGCGAGGCATGGGTGTGGCAGACTCCTCAGTAGCAGCAGACTCCTGAGTAGCCGCAAACTCCGCCTATAGTCTTTGGCGAACGCTTGCATAGCCTTTTGGACCCATAGTGTGGTCATGCACATTCAGTGCACGCCTTGCTTTTTGTGTGTCACTGAGGGCCTAGTTAGTATGCACATTAATGATTTGGTTAGTAGCACTAAATGTTAATCTTGAATAGGTGAATACAATGTATATTAATTAAATTGGGAGTGACGCCTAATACCTTGAATTCTTCAGATTTTCTTAAAGCAACAAAATTGTCCCAATCTTCTTTGTCCAAGAAGTTCCATTGTTCAAGGGCTGACTTCTTCTTCTTATCACCCTCTTTTATGTATTCTCTGTTCAGATTTGTCCTATAATTCCTAAGCATCTTTCCAGCGCGTTGCGTCACACTTTTACGATGCAACTTCTCATCCAATGCAAACAAATTCTGTAAAATAGAAATGTTATTAACTAGTATCCAAAATAGAATTGCAAATAATAGAATTTGTAATCTACAAAATAGAATTGCAAATAATAATAACTCACGCATAAATCCTTCCATATCAAGTCTTTTTTCCCCTGAGGAACTTTATGCCAATTATCATACTTAACACCACAATGGCTCCGAGTGGTACACCCAAGATAGTTTACAAAATTATTGTGGTTCACTCCAATTGCATTTCCTCCATTATCAAACTCCACAACCAATTTGGATCCACTGCCACTTAGTGCTATTAACTTCTTCAACAGAGTGATGCCCCTTTTCTTGTTAAGTGTTTGGTGCTGCGCATCAAGTTGCTCCAGTGCTTCAGTGGGTACATGTGCATCATAAACCTAAATTTTGACAAAAATAAACACACTGAATTAGCCCAATATAGATATATAGGATATATGACATAACTAGAAGATAATGAATTTTATAGAAATACAGGATATGTTTTTAGAACTTACATTGGTATCCTCGCCATGCTCGTCATGGACAGCATGCTCATCATGGACTTCATGCTCATCATGGACATCATGCTCATCATGGTCAGCCATCTGAAAATGTCATTAAAAAGGCAAACATTTAGCATTTGTATTAACTAGAAAAAGGCAAACATTTAGCATTTGTATTAACTAAAAAAAGGCAAACATTTAGCATTTGTATAAACATATATGTCTCTAAAATTGTGATCTTTTATCAATTAACAATCCTTCATTGTGATCTCCGCGCACATATAAGTCATCATTAGCTTCAATATTTTGTGGAGTTGGTAACCCAACTGAGAATGGACTGGAGTCATCATACTTATCATAGTACTCTTCTTCATCTATAGGATCTTCAATGAATTGTCTTTTACCATGAAGAACAACCGACCATTTATCATTCGCAGGATCATCGATATAGAATATTTGTTTCGCCTGTGATGCCAATATGAATGGTTCACCCTTCTCGCCAATCTTTTCAAAGTTCACTAAAGTGAAACCCAATTCATCCACTATAACTCCTTTGGTGTTATCAACCCAATTACATTTAAAGAGCGGAATTTTGAAATCTGTGTAGTCAAACTCCCAAATGTCCTCAATGACACCGTAATATGACATTTTAGCTTCACGTGGACTCTTATCCTTTGCACTTGCAAAGTACATAGTCGACGCTTGAAGAGTGACCCCACTATTTTGGACGACACTCTTATCATCTTGGCGCTTTGTGTAATATGCGAATCCATTAATGTCAAACCCTTCATAAGACATAACATTCGGTTTTGGTTTAAAGGCGAGGCATTTGATAGTTTCTGTAATATCATTTGGTGTTTGAGATAGTTGATGTAAGACTTTATCTTCAAACCACTTAGTAAAAGTCTTATTATGCTCTCTAGCAAGCCCAATACACATTATACACATATGTACTTAGAGAACAAATGGGGAAATGCTACCGAAATTTTCTCAAAAACCCAATACACATTATACACTTACATCCTAAGTGAGATTAGGTGTTCAAGAACAGTCCCAAACCGGGGACTATCCAATATTTACTCCTAATGAGTCAATCTTGGACGGGTTTCTAGGCCAACAAACACATTTGATGTTATTCTTATATATAATAAATGTGTACCACCTATCCCATCCTTGAACACCTAATCTCACTAGTAAGTGTATAATGTGTATTGGGTTTTCAAGAAAATTCCGGCAGCATTTCCCCGCTGTTCTCTAAGTACATATGTACTTAGAGAACAAACGGGGAAATGCTACCGAAATTTTCTCGAAAACCCAATACACATTATACACTTACATCCTAAGTGAGATTAGGTGTTCAAGAACAGTCCCAAACCGGGGACTATCCAAGATTTACTCCTAATGAGTCAATCTTGGACGGGTTTCTAGGCCAACAAACACATTTTATGTCATTCTTATATATAATAAATGTGTACCACCTATCCCATCCTTGAACACCTAATCTCACTAGTAAGTGTATAATGTGTATTGGGTTTTCAAGAAAATTTCGGCAGCATTTCCCCGCTGTTCTCTAAGTACATTATACACTTACATCCTAAGTGAGATTAGGTGTTCAAGAACAGTCCCAAATCGGGGACTATCCAAGATTTACTCCTAATGAGTAAATCTTGGATGGGTTTCTAGGCCAACAAATACATGTGTTGTCATTCTTATATATAATAAATGTCTATAAACTACAGGCAACATGGTTAATCCTAATCAACAAAGCATTATTAAATAATAAATCAAGAAATCAATAGTTTCAAACAAAAGGTCTAGGAATCATTACTAGACATTATATGTATCCCTAATCATCATATTTAACATACTACATTATTATGAACATCCAGATTAGATTAAGATCATACTATGTTATAACCATTGGTTTAATAACCCTATTTCCGCATGTACATGTTTATCAACTTTAAAACCCTATAATTCATGAAATCATTCTAATTCAATTTAATATGTTGGGATCACATAATTATATAATGACATCAGAATATATAGAAGAATCATAATTAACATGATTAACAACATGCTCATCAAACTAGGGTTTTCTTGAATATCATCTAATATTTGTGTACTAGACATTATATGTATCCCTAATCATCATATTTAACATACTACATTATTATGAACATCCAGATTAGATTAACTCTAATCAAATACATTACATGCATTTTTATCACAACAATTTAATCGATGCAAAAAAAAAGTAGAGCAGCTAGCAGCGGGAAGACCAACCTTGTCAGAGGGAAGAAGGTAGAGGCTCCGGTGGCTCTGGCTGGAGGAGTAGCTAGCAGCGACGGCAGTGGAGGAGCAGCTAGTAGCGAGGCTGGAGATGATGGTTGCTGCGGCGTGATGGCGGTGGAGGAGCACCAGGGGCGTGGCGGCGCCTAATCTCAGGCGTGGCGGTGCCTAATCTCAGGCGCTGGCGCTGGAGCAGCAGGGGCGGCGGAGAAGGGAAGAAGGTGCAGGAGTGGCGGCGGAGAAGGGGGCGCCGGAGAAGAAATTGTCGGAGAAGGGGGCACCAGAGAAGAAATCGCCGGAGAAGAAATCGGCGGCAGCAGAGAAGAAAAGGTAATCGGCTCGCAATGAAACAAAAGAAAGGGGAAGAGTCAGGCGATCGCGGGTAATAAAGTTCCCAAATAGCGTCGGTTGTTTCAAACAACTGACGCCTAAACCTCTTTAGCGTCGGTTGTTTGAAACAACCGACGTCCAATTTGACGATATTTTCACGAAATTGTTTGGCGGGAACCACCTTTAACGTCGGTTATAAAAGGATAACCGACGCTGAAAGTGACACTTTTCGCGCAAATTTTCATCGCACATAGGCGTCGGTTTCTATCTACATAACCGACGCTGAAAGTTACACTATTTTTTTTATCGAAATTTGGATTTCGCGGGCGACTTTAAGCGTCGGTTTGGTATAAACAACCGACGCTGAATACAAAGCGGTACCCATGTCTGGCTGGTTTTCGAATATAGACGTCGGTTTGCATAAATAACCGACATCTAATAGTATAGGCATCGGTTGTCCTAAAGAACCGACGCCCATAAAAGCGACACTGAATGTTGTTTCTGTAGTAGTGCTTCTTATTTTGCCTCCCAGATATCCATGTATAATGGTGAGGCTGAGGTGCGGGAGCAGTAGTAGAGGACTCTACAGTCTCCTAAGTAGCAGCAGGCTGAGCAATAGACTCAGCCTGTAGTCTTTGGCGAACGCCTGCATATCCTCTTGGACCCATTGTGTGGTCGTGCACATTCAGTGCATGCCTTGCTCATTGAGCATCGTTGATAGCCTAGTTAGTAAACATATTGATTTTGTTAGTAACACTAAAGGTTAATCTTGAATAGGTGAATACATAAGAACATATATTAATTAAATTGGGAGTGGTGCTTAATACCTTGAATTCATCAATTTTTCTTTGGGTAACAAACTCCTCCCAGTCTGTGGGGTCCAGGTAATTCCATTGTTCTGTTGCTGTCTTCTTCCTAAATTTATTTTTTAAAGAGAATACAAACAAAAATTATTAGTGTAGAGTTAGTCAAACAGTGACCAATGTCTAGAATTGGCAATCAATCAAAAACCTCTTCTCAGCATCGCGTATGTAATCTCGGGTGAGATTGGTCCTATAGTTCCTTAGGACCCTCCCACAACATTGTATCACACATTTACGATGTAGCTTTTTATCCAAATCAAATATGCTCTACAAAATAGAATTTCTATTAACTAGTATCCAAAAAATTAGTAATCTACAAAACTAGAATTGCAAATAATAATAACTCACACATAGTTCCTTCCATATTAAGTCTTTCTTCCCCTTAAGAAAATTATGCCAGGATTCTAAGTTAGAACTACAATGGATGCGAGTAAGAACCCCAAGATATGAAATAAATGAGTTTTCGTTCAGTCCAACTGGATTTCCTACATGATCGAAATCCACATCCAGTTTGGGTCAATTGCCCCTTTGCTGTAGTAACTTGTTCATCATTGTGATGCCCCTCACTTTCTCATTTTTTTTTGCTGCTCATCAAATGCCCCAATTTCTTCAGGGGGTACATCACCAACCTAAAATTTGACAAAAAAAACACACTTACAAGATATAACTATAAATGAACATATAGATAGAAACCTCTAGGATAGATTTTTAAAACTTACATTGTGAAGCGGCACATTGACGTCCTCACCCTCACGGTAATCATCAGCACGGTCATCAGGAGAATGCTCAGCCATCTGAAAGTTCACATTCACATTGTAAAGTTGACATTGTAAAGTTTACATTCACATTATAAAGTAATTCACATTTTAAAGTTCACATTCAGAAAAATAAAACATATAAAAAATATAAACATGCATGCCTCTAATATTGCGGTCTTTTATCAATTAACAATCCTTCATTGTGAACTCCGTGCACATACAAGTCATCATTAGCTTCAATATTTGGTGGTGTTGGCAACCCAACTGAGAATGGATTGGAGTCATCATACTTATCATAGTACTCTTCTTCATCTATAGGATGTTCAATAAACTATCTTTTACCATGAAGAACAACTGACCATTTATCATTTGTAGGATCATCGATATAAAACACTTGTTTTGCCTGTGATGCCAATATGAATGGTTCACCCTTCTCGCCAATCTTTTCAAAGTTCACTAATGTGAAACCCAATTCATTCACTATAACTCCTTTGGTGTTATTAACCCAATTACATTTAAAGAGCGGAATTCTGAAATCTATGTAGTCAAATTCCCATATGTCTTCAATGACACCGTAATATGACATTTTAGCTTCATGTGGACTCTTATCCTTTACACTTGCAAAAAACAATGAAGACGCTTGAAGGGTGACCCCACGGTTTTGGATGACACTCTTATCATCTTGACGCTTTGTGTAATATGAGAATCCATTTATGTCAAACCCTTCATAAGACATAACATTCAATTTTGGTTTAAAGGTGAGGCATTTGATAGTTTTAGTTAGCTGATGATAGAACTAGAATAGATATTTTTTGTTTCCTACTCACACGAGCCCATATCCTTGCTTTTCTATCAATTTCTAATTCTGATCTTCCTCCCCAATCTGATATTATGGTGCTGGTATAAATAGAAATTCCGTTATGGTCCAATTATGAGCGATAGTAAATACTAGGACTTTGCAAGATTATCTGGTGCTTGAGATAGTTGATGTAAGACTTTATCTTCAAACCACTTAATAAATGTCTTGTTATGCTCTCTATCAAGCCACATTGAATTGGCTCGAGGATATTGTCTCTTGATGAAATTGGTATGTTCCTTGATATAAACACTCACTTCGTTGATGTTGTGTAAAATATACAAGTGACCTTGTTCCAACTGCTCATGGCTGATTACTTTCATCCGTGATCCCAAAATTCCTTTGCCAAAATGCTCCTCAATATTCTTGTCATTAACAGGAGCGTCATTACCACTCAGAAAGTCATTGAAAAAATCCATAACCTCTCTCACCACATAACCCTCAATAATACTCCCTTCAGGCCGATAACGATTTTGAACATCACCTTTCAAAACGCTCATGTATCGTTCAAAGGGATACATCCAATGCAAGAAAATTGGTCCCAACATTTTATTTCCCTAGTCAAGCGGACAACAAGATGTACCATGATATCAAAGAATGAAGGAGGAAAATAAATCTCAAGCTAACATAGGGTAACAACCACTTCGCTTTGCAATTTATTGAGAATATCAGGGTCAATAACTTTGTTGCACAATTTGTTGACAAAGAAACAAAGTCTGGTGATTGCAAACCTTACATGCTTTGGCAATATAGATCGAATTTCCATAGGCAATATTTGTTGCATTAGAGTGTGACAATCATGAGATTTAAGACCTATCAACTTCAGATCTTTTCTTGATACCAATGTACGGATGTTGGATGAGTAACCCTATGGCACCTTAACATTTACTAAGCATTCACAAAAAGCTTTCTTCTCCTTTCTAGACAACATGTAACAAGCAAGAGGTAAGTATGTTCTCCGATCGCTACTAACTACTTCTGTTAATTCTTTCCTTATTCCCATTTCATGTAGGTACATTCTAGATTTTATTCCATCTTTAGTCTTACTTGATATATTTAACAAAGCACCGATGACGCTATCACATACATTTTTCTCAACGTGCATGACATCGATACAGTGTCTGACTATCAAAGAACTCCAATAAGGAAGATCCCAAAATATTGACTTCTTCTTGAATAAAGATTTGTCACTCCGTGTGGTCATCATACATTGTGATCTCTTACCAAATTCATTGTCAAATTCTTTTACACTTTCATAAACATCCTCCCCTGGCATAGGTTTAGGTGCACTCCATTCCTCATTTCGTCCATTGAATCCTTTGCGCAACCTACGATACAGATGGAATTTTGGAAGAAACCTTCAATGACTAAGATATACAGTCTTGCTACCGTGTTTTAGTCTTATTGAATTAGTGTTCTCTTCACATATAGGACACACTTTAGATCCTTTGACACTATATCCAAACAAATTCCCATATGCTGGAAAGTCATTCATAGTGCAAAACAACATAGCGTGCAAATGAAAAGTCTCTCTTTATGAAGCATCATAGGTCATCACACCTTCACCCCATAGTTTCTTTAAGTCATCAATCAAAGGTTTAAGATAAACGTCAATATCATTTCCAGGTTGTTTAGGTCCCCATATCAACAACGACAACATAACTTACTTATTTTTCGTACACAACCAGGGAGGAAGATTTTATATAACAAGCATAACTGGTCAAGTGCTATGTTGGCTGCTCAATGTCCCGTACGGATTCATCCCATCTGTACAAAGCCCAAGTCTTAGATTCCTGACTTCTTCACCGAATTTAGGGTACAATAAATCAATCTTATTCCACTCTGAGGAATCATACACATGTCGTAGGATCCCATCATTATTTTTCTTAACATATGCATGCCACATCAAATTCTTTGCATCTATCGGATTGGCAAACAAGTGTTGAAACTGTGGTATTATAGGTAGATATCACATCACCTTGGCAGGAGAACTAGTTTTGGACTCCCCTGAAGTCATCAATTTATACCTTGACGCACCACATTTGGGACAATATTTCAAATCCACATAGTCCTTTTAAAATAATACACAATCATTTGGGCATGCGTGTATCTTCTTGGCCTCCATTCCCATTGGGCACAACAATTTCTTTAACCGGTATCTTAAGATTGGAAGCTCATTTCCTTTAGGAAGAATTTCTTTCAACAAAGACAACAATGACGTGAAGCTTTTGTCGCTCCATCTATTGTTAGCTTTCATCTTATACAATCTCAACACATCGCTAAGCTTTGTAAACTTACAACCTGTGTATAACGGTATTTCAGCATCATGCACAATGTTTCTAAACATGGGAGGTGGATCGGTGTTCTCTACCCCACAACTATCCAGCATCGCATCAACGATGTCTACTGGAACTGGTTCGTTCACATCTACATCATCAGAGGCAATTTCTTCTTCCACACAAGAACTGCTATCGACATCCACTGATTTCAGTTTTGAAATCTCTCCATGCCAATGTCATTCTATATAGCCTTGTACAATCCCGTTGCACATGACATGACTTTTGATTTCATCACCAGTGCTGACTTTCAAGTTGTTACCGCAATGCCTACATGAACAGTAGAACCTATCTCTAGGTTTTTTACTATGTTCCTCGACAAATCTAATAAACTGATCAAGACCAAAAATAAACTCTAGGGTTCAATGATTTGGAATGGACATCCATGATCTGTCCATTCTATGATCAAAGAGAAAACAAGTATATATTAGAACAAGATTAGGGTCTAGGGTTAAAATATTAGAGTTTACGGTTATAACTTTAGGGTTTAAGGTCTTATATATAATAAATGTGTACCACCTATCCCAATCTTGAACACCTAATCTCACTTAGGATGTAAGTGTATAATGTGTATCGGGTTCTCAAGTAAATTTCGGCAGCATTACCCTGCTGTTCTCCAAGTACATATGTACTTAGAGAACAAATAGGGAAATGCTACCGAAATTTTCTTGAAAACCCAATACACATTATACACTTACATCCTAAGTGAGATTAGGTGTTCAAGAACAGTCCCAAGCCAGGGACTATCCAAGATTTACTCCTAATGAGTAAATCTTGGGCGGGTTTCTAGGCCAATAAAATATAACACCAGTCCCTTGTTCACAACCCCATTCAACATACAATTTTCTTATAAAAACAATTGTGGACAGCCATAACAACATAGAAAAAAACTCATGTCACAACAGAAACATGTCCTTAACCTAATATACATATATTTGTAACAAAACTCATTAGGAACACCATTCACATTGTTTCCTGCAAGAACATCATGATCTCCCCATACCTCATCCAGGCTCGTCATCATATGTGTGATACAAAAGCTTAATACAACATTATTTAAAAGACATGACGTTCATGTGACATCAACTTAGGGTTACAAAAACATAGAGAGAGAAAGTACTCTATCATTATAATAATCACACAAGAGGTTATGTACCATCATCTCTTACTTGCATTAGGGTTAGGTTAAGAATTATGAGCTGAATTAGGCCATGCATTGTCATCATATATGGAGTCAACAACACATGATGAACATATTGTCTAGTAATCTACATCAAATGTTCAGATTTAGGGCTCAGGATGTGTGGGGGAGTTTTAATAATTGTGAAGAAGATAATAGGCACAGAAGTAGAAGAGGAGGAAGAAGGGTACCTTTTGAGGAAGAAGATGAGCGACGGCGAGCAGGCGAGTAGGGAGCAGGGAGCGGCGGTCGAGGCGAGCAGGGAGCAGGGACTGGCGGTGAGCACGTAGCAGGTGAGAAGGGAGAAGGGACGGTGGTGGCGAGTAGGTGAGAAGGGAGAAGGGAGTGGTGAGCACAGCAGCAACGATGGTGAGCGGAGGCAGGACTCGCACAAATCGCCAGCCCTTAGTGGAGTCGGCAATGAAATAGAGAGAAAGGGGAAGAGTCTACTTCGTGTGGGTGCTATTAAGTTAACAATAGGCGTTGGTTATTAAAAACAACCGATGCTTATAACAATAGGCGTTGGTCACCACAAACAAACTGACACCTATGTTCAATGATAGTCGTCAGTTTCAACTAGAAAAACCGACGTCTATCTACATATGCCGACAAAAAAATGTTCTCAAATTATGACCATAGTTGTCGGTTGTCGTAGAAAACGGACGCCAAAGGGGGGTGAAAATTTTCACGGGGACAGTGCGTAAAAACACATTGGTGTCAGTTATTGTAAAAAAACTGACGATAAAAATGGGCCCAATTTCTGTCTCATGAAAAACCTTTAGTCGTCGATTGATTTGTTAACAACCGATGTCGTATGTTAAATTTTAGAGGTAATTTTTCACTGGAAAATTTGGATTTGGCGGTCGATTTTAGGCATCGGGTTCTTATTGAGGAACTGACGCTAAATAAAATATGATACCCATGTCTGGCCACTCTTCACAGATAGATATCAGTTTGTGTGTTCAACCGACGTTGTAGGGTTTAGGCGTCAGTTTCTTGTATAAAATTGACGCCTATAAATGTGACATTATAAGCCATTTCTGTAGTAGTGATTAGACATGACAAGAATATACAAATGCATCATCTTGTATGTATTGGACATGACAAGAAGATATGAAATTAACATCTTGTATGACAAGATGATATAAATATTCAGTTATCTCGTATGTATTGGACATGACAAATGGATATCTGTCAAACTCCAGTTCAAGTTACTGGAATACCATGAAGGACATCTTTGTGTACTTGTAAACAACTAAACGGATTAGTTCTTTAGTTATGGTAATAAGAAAGAGTTGGGTGTAAAGATTAACACTGATGCAAGCTTCTGAAAATGAAACAATTGTGTTTGACCTTGGAATAAGAATTGTTAGTTGAAAATGTTCCAACATAAGAAAATTGATTAATTCTACAATAAGAAGTTGAGTACCTTAGTGTTACGAACACTGTAAAGGATATTGTATGGATCTATAAGTTCATATGGATGAAATTGTGGGAGGTTTCGACCATTGATGACTCAGTAGTAATACTGTAACAACAATGGAGCTAACAGTTAGGAAAAGGAATCTCAGATAGCATTCTACGACACTTATATCTCATATGAGTTGTCGTACAACGAAGGGATGTGAAACATGCAATATACCGACTTGAAGCAAATGTTGCTTACGGGCTATAAAAGTGCTTGCATAGCAGAAACATGATGGACATGTTAAGATCACTTGAAAATATGATTTGTGGGTGATTGGTTCTAAGTGCAAGTGGGAGTCTATTGGTATGGTATTCGCTCATGTGATGGTTGAGATGAGGCATTAGATACTTTATTTGACAATGATAAAGGTAATTTCGTTTATTATGTTTGTCTCACTCATGGGATGATGAGACATACTTGATAGATGTCTAAAGAATGATGTGACTCGATGGCAGATGTCTACAGGTTGAGGACCTAAACAATGAGACCATATGTATGTTAAGAGTACATACATTCTTGTTATGTCCCTAGTTAGATATTACTGTGGAAGAAAAATAGACAATAGTAATACATAAGACTAGAGTGTGTGTTGACTGATGATAGAATCTCATTAGTCATGATATATGATATCAAGTCAAGGACACAAATATATGTTAGCGAATAGTATATCGGACAGACCCACCGTGAGAGTGATACATGGATACCATGGAATGGTAGTCACAGTCATCTCTCATAGTGATGGTGGTGATTGTGGTTCTTAGACCTGAAATCACTACACTCATCACATGTGATTGGGCACACTTTGACATCATCAAATGCAGTCTTGAAACATGGGTTGTTATAAAGGTGATGGTTGGGTGACTTTGACACATGGGAATTGACTGTGAGTGATAGATTTGCAATTTGTCCCTCCTACAAGGAGTCATAAGTTGTTATCAGTTCACTTGTGATGTCATAAGTTGTTATGAACATTCACTACAAATGTAAATTGGAACCTGCAGGGTCACACACATAGGATACCCTTGGAAGAGGAGATTGTCCATGAATGATGTTTAGATTTAGACGAAAGGTGTTTAGGTACTCAATTAAACATACAATTGACTGACTAAACTCAGAACTATCAAGTTAAAGTGTTGAACTAGCTGGTTAGAGCGTCAGATCGATTGGAGACTGCATTGACAATGTCAGGACTGCCAACCGACCAGCTCACCCTTGTGAGCCGATCAGCTGGTGTGAGCCAACTAACCAATTCACTTGGTGAACCAGGTGGCTCATAGTCCTTCGAACTGATAAAATAAGGATTTTCCCAGTTGGAGGAAAACTTTCACGTTTCACTTGTTTAATTCAATTGGAGTAAGGATTAATCTTTGAATTAATTGGAAACAATTGAGGAAAGTCAATTGTGGGAAAGTCTGGGAAATGAAACAACTGGCACTGGGTGAACCAACCAGTTCGTACTCCCAATTGACCAATTCACTAGTGAACCAATCGGCTCACCTTTCCAAATGACCGGTTCATTTATGAAATGATTGGTTCACCTATCTCAGTACAAACAATTCATAGAATTTTCAGATCCTTCTACTCCCGAACAGATTGGGAACCCTGACTCTTCCCTCTACTATAAATAGAGGAGTATTGGGGGCTTCTTAGAACACACAACTCAGAACATCAGTTGCTCTATAAAGTTGTTGTTCTCTCTGGTTCTAGTATCTGAGAGAGCCCGAGCAAGTGCTACCCAACTAGGGAGGCACAACTAGGAAAATACCACTATAGAAAAGCAGTCTGAGTTTGGGAGAGAAGGTTGATGCTAGTATGCTAATAGGAGGGTCATCTCCTTCCTGACAGTTCTTCTAGAATAGAAGGAGTTCCAGGTGGTCTGTGTAGACTATCTGCAGAGGAAGGGTATGTCTACCGCTCAGGAGGATATGTCAACCGCAGTTTGTAGTGGAGGCCAGAGTCCATGGCAAAGACCAAGGGCTACACTGATACCGTCCAAGACATGGTGGGAACTTATCCTATAGGTCCTCCTATTGGTTGGGATTTTTGGGTAGGGATGCTTGAATTTCTAGTAGAACTATAGAGAATGATGTTGTGTGTTTGAAATTTTGGTTGTGAGTTCATCAAATTTTCATCGCCTTGACCACACGTGTGATGTCCAAATTGAAACCCCCACCTCAGTGAGAATCCCAATTAAAATAACAAACACTAGTCTAAGAAGAAGAAAATCAAAGAAGTCAGAAGGAAACAACAGTAGCACATCCACATGAACAAGAAAATACAACACATGTTCACCATTCAACATATAATTACATAATGAATTGTCACAACATTTGGTATTACATATTGAACAACAAACTTTTACATGTACACATTCTACATTCTATAACATGATCTTAAGACAATAGGTCCACCTCTACATCAGCTCGCCACACAACTCTCAACTAACATGGTCCTTCAAGAGCATAAGTCCACAACCTAAACAAAAGATTACATGTTGTACACGTCAACACATTATTCTAAAATATCGTACTGAGTATTCCTACATGTCTTTTTATATACTTCTCATTACTAAGACTTGGCAATAAGATAAAACTAGTACTTGACAGTAATAAACAAATATAATAAAAGGCATATACTTTAACAAAGATGTTTATTAACAAAAGAGAACACATATTTTAGGCACAATTTCCATTATATCATCCATGAATTTACTACCTAAGAGTTGAATGCATTAAGGACTTTATGATCTACTATCAAAGAGTGTGATGACTTCACAATGTGATCTACTACCAAAGAGTTGGATCACTTCCAAGTACTTTACTACCAAAGAGTTGAAGTACTTTACTTTCTAGCACTTTACCTCCAAAGAGTTGAAGTGGTTGGATATAATGGAAAAGATATATTGTGTTTCATGTGTTCATAGCCATAAGTATGGAAAATCAAGAAAAATATCATACAAGAACAATCATTTCATATAATATCATATGCCAAGTATTTTACTACACATATATTACAACCATATTGTATAATAAGCCAAGTAAGAGGTAAAGCGTACCTTGAACCAAGATTATGTAATCATCACAATCTTGATTTCAACTATCACTCTTGGTCCACCCCTGATTAAGATAAGATCACATATCACCATCAGGTTCTCATCATCTTAACCCTAGTTATGAATCATGTTAGGGTTTTGATTAGTCATTAGGATATTTACATCAATAATTGTCTTTCAACTTGGATTTATTTTATTGATGTCATATTCCATATTATTGTTTATTAATTGATAATCATGTTCACATTAATATGTGAACATATTAGCCTTAGATTACATTCATTAATCATATTAGGGTTACAAAATATGTATTAAGGGACATCTTCAAATAACATGAATTTTATGCATCTAACTGATATCAAAGTTGCATATTAACTTCCAGTTATAGGTATGAGGGCATTCAATAAATTTCATCATTTATTGATCATAAATCTATTTATTGTGACTTAATCAGCTATATGGAGCAAATTACATGATTTTATGCATCATAATTATAATTATAATTTGACATCATATGGATTATATATCATATTTCAGAGTCACTGATGCATTATCATAATTTTAGGCCACTATTTGATATTTATTACTTTGAAACAAGTGTAACATATCTTACATAATATCATTATGACTTAACCATAAAAATACTTTTATTATGGTTCCATCTTCTTCTACGAATTTACCTAAGAAAAATGATACCTTGTTTGTATTTGTCTGATAAACAAACTAATTACTATGCACTTTCTAAGATTTGTACATTTACTGGATTTTCGAGTGGATTATTATCTTCAGGCGAATCATGAGCTACCATGTGTCTATCCAGGGGTGCGGCTCCTTGGTTGGTATGCTTGAGCCAGCTGAATTTTTGGTCTGATCCTAGTTTAATGCCTCTGGATCCAGTTCATGTCATGGTCTGACTAGACCGGTCCCGTCCTCTCTCTCATGCATGTGTTCTCTATCTCGCATTATCCCCGATCCAACACCATCACTGAGGATGTTCTCTGGTGACCGACCACTCCCTTTGCCTATAATTGATGACTTTATGCTTCCATCACCTTCGGGTATCCTCAAAGCTTCACAACGACAGGCTCAGGATCTTCCTCTGTCCCCAATGCTTCTCCTCGGTCGAGCTTCACCTCAAAGGAGCAACAGAGCTTCATGGTGTGAATTGGGCATATTCACAAGGAGCCCTCTCTATCACCCATTTTTCTTCTAGGAGCTCTACAGGGCCTCCTAGAACTCTTTCACCTCCTCCTCAAGTGGTGGGAAACATCCGCATATAGCCTCCAAGCTCCACATTCTCCTCTAGAAAATGGAGTTTGTCAACCAGCAACACCACAGTGGGATCCCATGGAAACAACTGGCTCGAACATCCCTCACTTCATGCTTGCTTCACCCTCTCTTATCTTCCTCAAATCTCATCTCTATCTCCCCATTCGCTCCACCTATTTCTCAACCACCACCTGCTTGCCACAATGGAGAAGCAGCGTGAGACAGAGGCTCATTCTCCTTACTGAAAAGGCATAGCAATTCATTCATGGGGTCAAACAGTTCATCTTGGGGAGTATTAAACATCCAGTCAGTCATCTCCCACTCTATTCACCCCATGACCATGGACGTGGTGGTGATCTTCATGAGTCGAACTGGCACCCTACACATACACACATTTTGTGTTGTGACTAAAAGTAGGAAGACAACTCCATGTGGTTCAATCATCATCCAGGGGTCAGAGACTCTCCACACCATACTGGATCCATGGCTAGAGTGTGGACAATAGATCAGCAGATCTAGGGCCAGGAACTGGCCACATAGACCCGACCAATGCCAAGGATGTGACACTAGTCTCAAGCTACAACTTAGGTCTATAAATCATCAATAATACACATTATTTCCCAAATATCAAACCTAAATAACTTCCTCTAGGATCCTTCAATCTTCATGAAATTTTAACCATAGCTTTATCGCAACTCAAGGTACATTCCATTCCATTTTTATGCCAAAACTCAACTATTTTAATTATCAATCACATTCTTCAAAATCAAAAAACTTAGGGATCTCAATCATGATATCCACATCAATCATCACTCAGACTTTACCAGAACAGTTGGAACTTTGAATATCCAAAACACATGAATTCACTTACACATTCTTCAAAATCACAAAACTTAGGGATCTCAATCATGATATCCACATCAATCATCACTCAGACTTTACCAGAACAGTTGGAACTTTGAATATCCAATACACATGAATATCATTAAGAATTCAAAAGGTTTAAAAAGTTCACTTCATCACATTGGTACTCCAGTTGGCCTCCTGAATTCTCTCATTTCTTATGGAGACCTTGTACTGGAGGGTTAACTACTATGGGAAGGTTACTTTATCTTATTTATGGAAAGAATCACTGTGTCGACCACTAATATATCATTGAGGACCAAACAATCCTCTCAATTCACCACTCTACTCCCTTGAGCTAAAATAAATCTAGCCCATACCTTAGTAAGGCATCGGAAGTACTCTTGACCATCAAAATAGCCCCATTATAGTGAGATGTCTAGATTACAAGCTAATTTGTTGGAGAAAGGAGCACAAAATAATATACTAGGGAAGAACCCAATGTTCCATATGACCCATCATATCACTGTCCATTTTGTAAGTCTACTTTTCCCTATACTATACTATAAAAATATCAAATAAGAAAAATAATAGTAGATAAAAATTGTAAAAAATTGGGAAATTTGTAGGAAAATTAGAAGTACTCTTCAAAATCAAAGGAAATTGCATGAAGAGTCATATAATTATAATATTATGTTATTTTGTTAACTTTTAACTATTTCATTAGGAATTATAAAAATACTAATACCCCAAAATAGTGTGAAACCTTGGGTTAGGTTTCTACCTAAATAATTTATCATATTAGGGCTCATCTAGCTGTTAGATATTTGAGTAATTATCTTAGTATGTGGTCCCACTAATGACTAATGAACCCTTAATGTGAAAACATTCAGTCTATACATAAGAAAATTGTGAAAAAAATCATGGATACTACTGCATAATGTCACCATTACCATGTCATTAAATATTGAAGGCAATGTTACTCAAATGAATCGCCTTATGTATTTATTTTAGGGTTTGAAATACTTAAGAAAACCATAAGTACTTTTCTAGAATATCATTTGTATCATGTCATTAAAAATTAACGTCCCATAAATCATATGAATCACCCTAGGCATCATAGTACATCCTTTCCAACTATATGACTTAGCCTAAAATTCTCTTCTAAGAAATACCATGCATGATTCCATAGAACCATTTATCAATGATTTATATACACTTGGATGAACACATCAGAGGTTATGGTAAGATTTTCCAAATCCAATTAATGAAGATCTTTATTAGGGTTAATTTATGCTCTATAATTCAAACCCTATAACCGACTTCACTACATTTTTGAAAACCCCAACAATAACTAAACTTTATATCAAGTTACTCCAATGGGTAATTGGAAGGAACCCCTCTTGTTTCAATGTCTATTCATGAATTTATGTGTAACTAAAATAGAAAATGATTGTTTAAGTAATATTTTTTATATGTTCGTATTTTTTTGGACTATGGTACAAATCAAGAAAATTTAAAGCATGCTAAAGGTTCCTAATTAATGTGGCACATGGATATTCCTTAGAGATCTTTCCCACATGTAAGATACATTCTTTGAGGATTGGTTTATCATATTTCCTTTCAATTTTAATTGGATAAGATTTCACCTTTCTACTAAAATAATCTGGTGAATTAGATTATCTAATTCTCTTTATAGTAGATGATTACTTCATGAAACCATTTTTTTATAAAATGCATGTTTCTATATTACGTTTTGTAACTAGAAGTTATTTCTTAATATTGATTAGTGTCAAGTAATTATATATGAATTTACTTGTATGATCACCTGAAGTATATACACAAGAGAATTGTTGTGACCAAAAGACTTTAAAATGTTATGATGAAAGCAAATAATTGACAATTAAGACATATTTCATACTCTTCTAATGAGAATTTAGAAAAACCCCACATTTCCTACTTTTGACTATTTTTTCTAGTTTCCTATTCATATCATTCCCATATGTAGTAATGATGCAACATACTTCAGCTTACACTATGTTTTTCCCTTCTACAGTTTACTGGGATTTTCAAATAATGAAAATTCTATGAATTTCTTCTGTAGTTTGGTCTTTTCAAGATGCTACAAATATTGTAAGACTAAATATTCACACATCTCTTAGTGCATGATTCATTAGGGTACCGTTTTGGCAGGACACACATTTGTCTGTTAGGAAACTCCTGAAAAGATGTGTTGAAGTGTTCAGTTCTTAAAATGACACTTTTGGATGAGACTTCCATAGTTCATCTCTATAGCCATTAGTTATATGTCTATGATTATTTATATTATCTGAGTGGTATTATTGTATGGTAGTTCTTGTATCATCCTATGCGGGGATCTAAAATAGAAATGGCCCAGTATAACACAACTGACTTCTCAAACATGACAGACAACCAAGTTAAGACATAAGGTTGTCACATGTATAACATCATAAAACCTCAACTATGAGAAGCTTGATCGAGAAAGTAACATCATGTGATTACCCAGCAATATGAAGCAATGAAAGAAGGTGTGTGATAGAGAGGCAACTATTTGAACTACATGTTATTTGGATGCATTACCTAATCCATATCTAGATAGGTGTTAAATCATGTTTATTCTTCCCTATTGTATTGTTAGCGGTCAATCATGGTGCAAACAAACTAAAATTTGATATTCAATCTAATGGAGACTTCTTTTCCTTATTTCCAATTAGATAACTCTTAGTGATTTATATCATAACCCAAACCCCATGTATGTATTTTATATAACTATTATTCCTTTAAGATTTTTGGAGTTATATTTAGTATTCCATTCACATTGATAATTATTTTGGTCTAGGAAAGTTATACATAATTTATTTATTAATAAAGAATACTAAATACTAATAATAATCTCTATCAATAAAACCTCCCATTTGTGAATTTTTTGCTTAAAACTATATATTATCTCCCACTATTCCTATCATCATCACCTAACCCAAGATGAAGAAATACTAACACTAGCTATGATGGAAAAATAATTAGAAAATATAGGGTTTGTATATGTCTCCAGGTTTGGGTATGTTATACAAATTATAGGCAATATAGAGAAAGCCTTATTACAACACATGAACAACAATTTCTCCAACATAGTAAATCAATTTTGTGAGTGGAGTATGATAGATTGCCATTCATAGGATGCATGGAGACAGTAAATGGTAGTAATGTGTCCATGCACCAATATATCATCTCATCCTAACATTGAGTATAAATGACATATGTAGCATTAGGGAAAAGGCTTGCATTTGTCACTAATTACCCATCACCTATCATTCATCACATCAATTTCTCATAATGAGAAATGAGTCATTGGAAGAAATTTATCATCGCTTATGATGGAGAAAATAATTTACAAAAATACTATATGGCAGACATATGTTTGACAAAGGGATTGATAGAGATTGACCTTTTTCCCATGATTGACCATCGTTGCCTGAATAATCACTACAACTTTACCAATTGAAGTAATAGAGGCCATACATTTTGGTGTCTATCATCACCTATTGGAAAACATGATTATTTAAGATAGTGGGTGATTATCCCTAAAAACCAAGTATGTTTTAGAACCTTTTCAGTGATGTTTAGGGTGGGTCCCATGCATATCAGACACCTATATTCTTTTTCATTCCAATGAAGAACATTTTTTGTCAGATTATGCCAATGGACATATACTGCAGATGCAACCCTATTTTAGGGATCCATCTTGAGTCATATTGCATCTCAATCACATCCATACCTTTTAGAGTACATGTTATTTCCCCTAATATGCATATTTGTGTAAAAATGCAATTATGGATATTTGCATGCTTTTCAGGTATTTGGGCCATACTTGGATGGAAGAGAGAGAGGAAGAGTGATCCTAGGGTTTCTCTACCCCGTGAGAGGCCTAAAGTGAAGTCAGAGACTCCCTTAGTGAACTCCTAGTGGCCAAAGATCAATTGAAGCAAAAAATGTCCAAGAATGAACCAAGTACAAGTTCAAAGTGTTGATGTAGAGAGCAGCATGTCCGTACAGCACAACATGGCCATGCTACCACGACCCAACATGGTCATGCAACATAGCATGGCCGTGCTACCATGACCCAACATGGCCATGCAGCATTGCACGACCATGTGGCATATAGACCAACATGGGCATTCCACTTAGAATGGGCAGCCAACTCCAAGACACCATACCATGCCACCCTTACCTCACCACTATCATGGTGACCTCCACGACCGTGCAACCTTCAGTTCAAAAACACACTCCCTGTGATTTTTGTGAAATTCTCACCTTGGTCGTTCCACACCACAACAGCCGTGGTCAACTCTACCCACCACGGCCTTGCTTCCCAACACGGTCGTGCCACACATAGTTCTCTCCACTGCATTTCCTATTTTACCCCCCACTTGACCTAGTGCCTCTCCACTGCCTATATATATGGGTGGCAGATGGGGAATGAGGCTATCTACCTTCTACCCTCTCTTAGCTACCCATTTTTTCATTCCACCCATTCTACTTCATTTCCACCTCCATTCCACTCCATTTCACCATTTCCACCACCAAAACCCTAGTTTCTTAGTAGTTTGGCCACTTTCCACCTTCATTACATGCCCTTGCACCTTAGAGGAAGGAGGATGACCTCTTTCAACATCTAAAGAGGAGGAACAATCCATATACACCCAGCTCCATGGATTCTTCTACCTCTTTCTCCTTTCTTTTCATATTTTGCATTTCCATGAGTAGCTAGGCCCCTTAGGTGGGTTGTTTGGGGCTCAAAACGTTAGGGAAATTCATTAGACTCTAGCTTGTTGTATGGTTTGGTAATCTAAATGAAAGCATAATGTTCACATGTCACCCCAATCTAATTGATAAGTGCATTCCCCAAACATCACACACATACCTTTCTTGATCTAAAAATCCTAATTGTCATCTTACTAAATTAATGTTAGCTTAGTTAGCTCTTTACTTGCTTATTCAGATTCTTGTCTCGTTCTTGCCTTGATCTTGCTAGTGTAGGTCTTTAGTTGATTTTTTGCTTAGTTTTCTAGATTAGTGTAGTGTAGACCTCTACTTCCCTGCTTTAGAATAACTTTTTCTTTTCTTGCTTGCCTTGTCTTTTCTTGTTCATTAGAATTAATTATATAGGGTTAACTTAGGTTTTGATTTTTGTTTTCTTTCCTATATTTGTTTTCTTGTTCAACCCTTAGTGTAATAAAAAAACCACCTTCAAATCCTTCAAACCTAGACTCCGCAGTAGGAACCTAGCCCAAAACTAACTCAGTTCTCCCTGTGGATCGACCCTATACTTGCCGCCCTCCTATACTACAACATGACCCCATGCGCTTGCAGGTGTAGTGTTTTAGTGTTTCTGAGTGTGTACATGTAGGTCTATCATAAATTTTCAAGATACCCCATGTGTTTCAAACTCATGCGGTGCATCTAGTCAACTCTAAATCAACTAGTGTGCGCACCTCTGGCAGGACGTGCCAAGCTTTCTAGCATCATTGCAAGGGAGAAAGGTGCTCGGCCTAGCTAGTTAGTTTTGCTGTGATCTTTTCCTACTATTCTCATCATTGCTATTCGTTATTCTTTATTCTTTGTGCATATTGGTTTACTAACTTGCTTTCTTTTGTTTGGTTGTCCCTTGTGCATGTGACAAGCTACTCAAGGAAGACAAGATGGAAGGCCAAAATGCACCTCACAAACCACTTCAAGATTACTTCATGCCAAGCAACTACAAATCATGCAATTGCTAGTAGAGTTGATAAAATGCCCGGGGAGAAATTCTCCATTCCTCAAGGTCTTCTTGGGCTTCTTCCCACCTACTATGGCTCAGAGAAGGAGAACCCTAACAAACACTTGGAATTCTTTCTTGAAGTATGCTCCACGTTTAGGACGTCGACAACCAGTGCTGATACAATTAGGTTTACCTTATTCTCATTCTCCCCCAAAGACAAAGCCAAAGATTGATATGATTTGAGAAATGACATCATAAATTGGGAAGAGATGAAGAATACCTTCTTAAGGAAATTCTACTCTATTGCAAGGTTGACACAACTGCATTGTGCCATAGTAAGTTTCAGTCGAATGGGCAGTGAGCAATTACATAATTCTTGGGAGATATTTAAGAAGATGTTTAGAGAGTGACCACACCATGAGATCCCATTGTGGAAGCTAGTTCAGTCCTTTTACTCTAGTCTATCTTCAATGGGTCAAGCTATAGTAGATTCTTCTTGTGGAGGAGTTTTTATGGCTAGGCCACCTGAGGAGATATGGCCATTGTTTGAGTAGCTAGCAAAACGTTCAAGAAACCAATCTTATAGTATGATAAATGATGGTGGACGCACCTTTGGTATGACATATACAGCTCATAGTGATTCAAGCCCGCAAGTGATGAAGATCCTTGGTGACATGGTAGCTTAGTAAAGAACCAAGTGAGAAGTGTTCCTTGTCACTCGGTCAATCTATTGAGTTCTATGGTGAAGAAATGAAGACACCTAACTCCTATAGCTACATGGAACCACAAAGTCCCAAGATATAGCTCAAGTTTAAGGAATAAGTTAATGAGGTGCAAAAGAATGTTACAGGTCTTAAAGAAAGGATATATCAACTATCTTCCATACTTTCTCTCCAAGAAGAGAAATTGTCTTCAAATCCCATAATGAGTTTCAATGAAGTAAATGGACCCATGTATTCCACTCAAATTTTCTATTGTCCACCTCCCATGCAAGTGCAACCCATATACCACTTCCAAGGCCATACAAAGAGTTACACTCCTCCTCCCTCTCCATCACCACAACTTTCTCAACAAGTCACCTTCAAACCACAATTCTCCCCTCCACCTCAATTTCAATACCAAGAACCACCTCCACCTCCTCCACATCCCCAATAAGATCCCCCTCTCCACCATGAGCAAGGAAGTGTTGTGACAGTTCTAAGGAGTGGGAAAACACTTGAGCAGCCCACGAGTCAAAGAAAGGTTGATAAAGCAAAGCAAAGGTAGCAAAGTGGTGATACTGTGATTGACATTGGTAAAGATGATTCTACGATTCCTCCTTTTAAGAATGTGATACCAAGTGTTTCGATTTCTAATCCATTTGTAGGTCCTACCATCCCTAGTGTTCCACTTTATGGCATGCCCCAAGAGAATCATGTTGATGCAATCTAGAAAAAAGAAAATGACCTTCCATTTGTTGAAGCATTAGACAAGCCATCAGAAGTAAGGAGGATACAAAAGCACAATGTTGACATTCTTGAGGTGTTTCACCAAGTAAAGGTCAACATTCCATTATTGGATGCTATCAAGAAGATTCCATCTTATGCCAAGTTCCTCAAGAACCTATGTACTGTTAAGAGAAGGTCAAGGGAGAGAATACCAAAGAGAGTAAAATTGACTGAGCAAGTGAGCTCTATCCTCCAACACTCACTTCCGGTGAAGAGGAAAGACCAAGGAGACCCACTCATGCCTAGGTACATTGGGGAACATTCCATAGACAAATCCCTACTTGATTTGGGATCTAGTATGAATTTGATGCCATATAGTTTCTATGTTGTGCATGGATTAGGCTAGTTGAAACTGGCACATCACAGTCTCCAATTGGCAGACCGTTCCATCGAAGTGCCAAAAGGAAGAGTGGATGATGTTTGGTGATGATAGGCAAGGAAAGAGGTGCAATGTTCCTGGCGGATTTCATTGTTCTTGACATGGAGGCATATGATAAGAAGATTCCCATAATCTTAGGAAGACCATTCTTATCTACGGATGATGTCGAGATACATGTTTGTAGTGGCATAATGATAGTCTTTTTCATGGAAAAGAAGATAAAGATCAACAGATACAAGACATGAAGCCCGCAAATTCGAGATGAGGATATTGGACATGGTCATTTCAAGAGTCTGACTGGTCATTTGAGAAGGAGATCGAGATGAAAGACTTGAAGATATATTTAGTGATCGAAGGGATGAGGAACATAGGTTGAGTGCAAATGAGAAATGCATTTATTGCAAGAATGGACACATGAGAATTCCAAATGGATGAATGATGCAGGAATATCCAAGAGGCCCAACTGAAGGCATGAAACTCAATGCTTGTGGGAGGATACCCACCTAGGTTTGGGAAATTTTTTACCCAACCTCTCAATTTTGATACTTTTTGGTTATTTTTACACTTTTTCCAAGAAAACACACACACACTTTATACTTGATGGTTTTTGTTGTTTTGTGAATCATGGCACAATATATAATATATAGAATTCTGAGAGAATGATTTTTTTTTTGGGGGGGGGGGTCTGGTCGTACCCAAACAATAAGATTCCATAGGGAAATGCACCTAAGATCAAATATTTTGAGTCGACTTTTGTGGAATGTTAGGATAGGTACATTGAAAGGAGGACGATGCATGGATGATATTGCCAAGGAGAACATGGAAATTAAACAGAAAATTGCAAATCAGTAGATAAGCTACAAGAGGAGATCAGCATGGTCGTCCACATAGCACGGTTGTGGTTTGGGCAATACAAAACGGTCGTGGTGGGCACCACGGCCATGGTGGATATCACCTTCTCACTGGATGCCTTAAGATCTCTCTCCACTCTTGGAATTTGTCTACCATTACCCCATGCCCTCTACCCTATCATCGTAGACTTCTATTTCATGTTGAGGACAACATGGTTTAAAAGTTTGGGGTGGTAGGGCGGTAAGCCCTTTCTCTAACCCACTTTCCTCTATGTTACATGTTCTAAATTTTTTCTCAAGATGATCAAATAGTATAACCATCTCTCATAATTGTGTATCCATACTTTGTGTTCTTACTTTACATACTTGCATGCCATGTAGTTTACTTTCTTGCATTTTTGCGTTAATTTTTACAATTTTTACTCTTTTTACCATGCATTGCATATCATGAGATTTTTGTAATTTTGGCATGTTTTATCTAGGATTTTCTTATTTCCTTCTTATGTTCCATAATGTAGGCTTAGATGTGATTGATGGCTATTTGGCACCATTTGGCCAATTTTGCCCAGATTTAGAATGTTCTGCCCAAAAATCATGTTTTGACTCAATCTTACTTTTTGGATTGAAAATGATGACCTTTGACAAATGCAAGTCAATTATAATGGTTTATTGTAAAAGGGCCTCAATCTTTACTTTTTACATGTGAATCACCTCTCTCATGCTTGTGAATTGTTTGGTTGATTTGTGATTGAAGCAAGCCGCAAAGTTTTATAGAATCTCATGATAGAAATATGGTTTTAATATTGCTCATTCATGTGGTATGTCATTTTTTGATGAAATTTTTGGAGTAACGTTCATGCAATAGATCTCATGTTGATGTCCACACTAGTAACCCCTCTTTGACTCACTTTTCTTGTACCATCTTCTTACCTCTCTACCTCATGAAAGGATGTCAAAGTGCACACATTCAGCGTTGGCCACCTCTAAACTTTTGGGTGGCCATATCCATACCCCCCCCACTTCATTCTCATCATCATGTTCCCTATCCAAATCAAGGGTAAAGAAAAAAAAATGCAAAAAGAAAATAAAAGATGCTCCTGTTTAAGAGCATTTAAATAAATAAAACATGAGTGTGTAAAAGCACTCCAAACTCTTAATGCAATCCTTTCTTCCTTTTTCATGCCCATGGAGTTAGGAAACATCAAACCTGACTCATTTTGTCCTTTTTTGCAGCCACGTGGGTTACTTAGTGTGGATGGACATATGAGATTGAACGCATGAATGTAAAACAACAAAATTAGTCATTTTTTACCTTTGCCACCATGAAATGATTTACCCAGAGTGATAGGACAACCATAGAGATTGATTGTGCTTTCTATGCTCTGTATTTGAAGTTTGCATGCTCGATACTTCAATCATGATTTTTTTGTGAAAGAGGAGAGGAGAGAGGTGTAATGCATTACATTTGTCATTTCTTGATTGTGGAAAAATTATAGAGAGATTGAGTTGGAGCATATTTGAGTACAGGTATGTTTTAAGTTTTGTGTGGTGATGCAACACTATTTTAGGGCTCCATCTTGTGTCATATTGCATTTCAATCACATCTATACATGTTAGATTACATGTTATTTCCCCTAATATGCATATTTGTGTAAAGTGCACTTATGAATAATTTTTGCATGTTTTTCAAGTATTTACGCCACACCTGGATGGAAGAGATAGAGGAAGAGTGATCCTAGGGTCTCTCTACCCATGGAGAGTCCCAAAGTGAAGTCCAAGACTCCCTCAGACTACCCCTAGTAGCCAAAGATCAATTGAAGTAACAACTCAGGCACAACGACGCAATTATCAGGGGTGCGCTCTACCATTGAACTAATAGCCCTCATGTGGGCCTCCTAGTGGGAGGCCCATAATGCCAAAAGCAAGAGAAACCCCAACCCTCTCTTTCCTTTTTGCACCCCCATGTTGCCACATAGGAGGGACATGGGGATGTAAAAAAGGGATGTCCAAGAATGAATCAAGTATAAGTTCAAAGTGATGATGCAGAGAGTAGCATGGATGTACATCACAACATGGACGTCCTACCATGATCCAACATGGCCATGAAGTATAGAATTGTCATGCTACCATGACTATCAAGGCCGTGCAATGTTACATGACTGTGTGGCATATAGACCAGCATTGGCATTCCACTCAGAATGGGAAACCAACTCCAGGCCAACATGGTTGTGCCACCCTTGCCTCACCACGGTCGTGGTGACCACCAAAACTGTGCCACCTTCAGTTAATAACACCAAACTCCCTCTGATTGTTTCCAAATTATCACCTCGGTCTTTCCACACCACCATGGCTGTGGTCACCTCTACCCGCCATGGTCGTGCTGCCCAACGTGGTCGTGCTACATACAATTTTCTCCACTGCATTTTCTATTTTACCCCCACTTGACCTAGTGCCTCACCACCTCCTATATATTTGGGTGGAGGATGGGGCACAAGGCTAGGTACCTTCTACCCTCTCTTAGCTCCCTATTTTCACATTTCACCTATTCCACTTCATTTCCACATCCATTCCACTCCATTTCACTATTTCCACCACCAAAACCCTAGTTTCTTGATGTTTTGGCCAGTTTCCACCTTCATTCCATGTCGTTATACCTTGGAGGAAGGAGGAGAACATCTTACAGTAGCTAAAAAGGAGGATCACTCCATCTACACACTTCTCCATGGATTCTTCTACCTCTTTCTCCTTTCTTTTTGTATTTTTCATTTCTATGAGTAGCTAGGCCCCTTAGGTGGGTTGTTTGGGGCTCAAAATGTTACTTTGATACCATTTTGGGGGAACATTATATGGAAACATTGTAATTTAGTTTGATAATGATCATGTTATATTTCTATCTCATTCTTCATGAATTTCTTGTTGGTTTGTGCTTGAAATCACCTAGTAATTTAGGGAAATTTCTTATATGTGTGAATTTTGGGATTTTCCCCTCGGTCCAATTCATGGATCCCTAGCTAGCTACCCATCTTCCTACATGATGATAACTTCTCCTAACACTAGTTGAGAGATCTAAGTATCTCATTTAGATGAATTTTGTGTGCTTAGCATGTAGATTTCTCAAGTCTAGAATGTGGGTGATGTGAGGCCTAGAACCTCACTTCCACTCCCATTACTACCCTCAACCCCTAACCACCCTAAGATCCTTTAACCTATAAACCTATGGTTTTTTAGACTCCTAATTGAATTACACCTAGGCCCTAACCCAATTGATCCTCATAAGAGTAGTAGGAGGTGTTAGGGACTAGTTCTCCTATACACAATCTATCTTATCCGTGGACAATTAGTAGCATAGGGAAATTCATTAGACTCTAGCTTGTTGTTTGGTTTGGTAATCTAAATGAAAGCATAATATTCACATGTCACCCCAACCTAATTGATAAGTGCATTCCCCAAATAGCACACACATACCTTTCTTTCTCTAAAAACCCTAATTGTCATCTTACTAAATTAATGTTAGCTTAGTTAGCTCTTTACTTGCTTATTTAGATTCTTGTCTCGTTCGTGCCTTGATCTTACAAGTGTAGGTCTTTAGTTGATTTTTTGCTTAGTTTTCTATCTTAGTGTAGTGTAGACCTCTACTTTCCTACTTTAGCTTAGCCTGTTCTTTCCCTACTTGCCTTGTCTTTTCTTGTTCATTAGAATTAACTATCTAGGGTTAACTTAGGTTTTGATTATTGTTTGCTTTCCTATATTTGCTTTGTCATTCAACCCTTGGTGTATTCAAACAAACCACCTTTAAACCCTTCTACCCTAGACTCCACCGTAGGAACCTAACCCAAAACTAACTCATCTCTAGTACCCCCTTTTCTCCCTATGTATCGACCTTATACTTTCCACCCTCCTATACTATGACATGACCCCATCACTTGCGGGTGTAGTGTTTTAGTGTATGTGAGTGTGTACATGTAAGTCCCTTATAAATTTTGAAAGATATTCCATGTGCTCTGATCTCATGGGGCACATCTACTTAGTAGCCAAATTTAACTGTGTAGTATCTTATCATACTCAACTTTTATCCTATATATCTCATAGCTACCTTCCCCTTTTTCTAATGAGATCTATTTCATGTTTGTATTTCATTGCTAATGATATTTTTTGGGGTTGTGAGTTGAGAATAAGAAGAATATGAAATGACACGAAGAAATACACTGTTTACAAGTCATACTACAAAATATGAAATAATTCTTAGTGACCAAATTAGCTATAAATTTTGACAATATGATTATTTGATACTTACAACATAATCATGTTGAGAACTCATTTTCATACTCACTACCCATAATTATTTTTTTTCTTAGTCTTAATTTCTAGAAGATCTAGTTCTAAAACAAAGTAAGTTTGACAAATAGGCCACCAAATGTCATCCTTCTCATAAGGAATGTATAAGTCTACTGGAACTACTTTTGTATGGCTACTAGAGTATATATTTAACCTAATAAGTATACTTTTTTACATATTAATATATGTAGTCATTAGCATATGCATATTTATCTATTTACCAGTATATGTGCACTTATATTTATACATGTTATATATAGGTTTATATATACATACATACATACATACATACATACATACATACATACATACATACATACATACGCCGACAAGGAGTGGCTCAAGTGGTCAAGCACAATGTCTCCTCATGAAGGGACTCGGGTTCGAATCCCAATTGCCGCCTTTATTTACCACCCTCCTGGGAATTCGGCCTCTGCCACGGGCGTGGGAGAGGGGGGAGAAATCCTTCTCTCTTAATCCCATACATGAATACATACATACATACATACATACATACATACATCCATCCATACATACATACATACATACAACCATGGCTTAGTGTAGTGGTTAACATGCTTATTGTTGTACTTAAGGTCATGAGTTCCAATCCTATATTTAACATTTAAATATTTGCGTAACTTGACTTGATTTAGTGGTTAATATGTTTGCCGACAAGGAGTGGCTCAAGTGGTCAAGCACGGTGTCCCCTAACAAAGGGACCCGGGTTTGAATCCCAGTTGTTGCCTTGATTTATCACCCTCGTGGGCATTCGGTCTCCGCAACGGGGGTGGGAGGGGGGGAATATTTCTCTTTTAATCCCATACATACATACAGCCAAGTGGTTGGCTGAGAAAGAGTGGCTCAAGTGGTCAAGCACGGTGTCCCCTAACAAAGGGACCCAGGCTCGAATCCCAGTTGCCACCTTGATTTACCACCCTCTCGAGCGTTCAGCCTCTGCCATGGGAATGGGAGAGGGGGGAGAAATCTTTATCTCTTAATCCCATTCAACCAAGTGGTTGATAGCCACCTGGTCGAATCCAGTGGCGCCTCATGGAGTGTCCCAGATTCAAATCTCAGTGGGGGACTAAGGCTGATTTACCCATCTCAAGAGCATCTTGTCTTTGCTTCCCCTATCGGAGAGAGGGAGAAGGAACCTTCTCTTATATGCGATACATATATACATACATACATATTTTTATTTTCTAATTAAACATGTCAATCATATGGTGAAGAATTATATGAATGTACTGATATGATGGATGATATGCTAAATAATTTGTGTTAGGAACAACCACATTGATTAAACAAGTAGAAGGACTTATCATTTTGGATGCAACAGTGATATATTCCTAGATTTGTTCTTGGTCATGTAGTGATGAGGGTCTCACATTTCTATTAGAAAGTGGATATCATCCTATAAAGATTTTCTAGAATTTCTCTCCCTAAAATGAAGGAGGTTTGAATCTAAGGATTCCAGAGTTATTACTAAATGGGGGATAATGATAAGTATCATTAATTCTCAGAAACCAAGTATGGTTTGGGATAAATGGATAAGAAAGAGATATTCAGGCACATTGGATTTTATCAAACAAAATAAGAGAAGGATATTCGTGCAAAACTAATTATATGATAAAAATGTGAAGTGAAACATTTACTTGAGCTCGCTGATGTTAGTGGCTGGAAAATCAATGACATAATTACAAATCTCTTAGAGGTGACAAGAATAAGATCTAAGAAGAATTATATCATTGAGATTGTATGGTTAAAGATTATTCACCAAAATGGACCTTATGTGTCTCCAAGGTTGTAAATGGATTCCTATTGATGATAGATAAAATATATATGTGGTATCCAAACATAAGCACGACATGTATGTTGTGTCATTTAGGAAGGATATGAACGACTATTTGCTGTGTGGATGAAAATTCACCAAGAAAATAATAAAATTCATACCAAAAAGAATAAAGATAGAAGTAGATGATGAGCATACAAAGATGTTGATCAAATGTGGCAAGTAGGAAAAAGAAGGGTTGTTGTGTTCATCTCCATGATTCAGCATAGGGACATAAAGGAACAACAAGGACCACTATAGAAAAATTACTAATGGTAATTTTGGCTATAAAAAAGTTTAAATGAGTAAAATATTTAATACAAATTGGATAGTAGAGGGAGTAGTACTCTATTCTTTATATGGGTTTAGCATTGGGCTATATGTATCTATTGGATTGTAATAATATTTTACTTGATTTTGATACAAACAAACATACATTCTTACATATGTGTGACATGTGGCTAACCTAGGTATGGATCTAGCGATCAAGTAGGTAATTACCCTCAGAAATAGTTTCCATTCTAGCATCTCCAAGACCTGACATACACATGACGCACATGATTCATGTACCAAAGCTGGGGCTAATTAGGGCATGTATTCATGAGGATTTGTCTCATATTCATGTGTTTTATGTACATTTCATATAAATTTCCCAAAATTAATCTTGTTCGTCAATTTCTCTTTTTTTAATATATTTGGCGTGAACATACTTTATTTTATTATTATTTTTAAATATTGTCACTTATTTGTAGACTTAAAGAAGAAAAAACCACATAAAGTTGATGCCACCGACCCAAGTTGGTGGCACTAAAATGAAGAGAGGGGAACCGACAAAAAATAAAATAACTATTGAGAAAAGAAGAAGGGAAGTGCTGCCAAAATATATATTGTCACCACTAACCCAAGTCAGCGGCACTAAATCAGAATCCCTAAGTTAGAATAAATTAAAGAAGTCTGTTCCACCAACATTTATCTAATGATCAAGATTTAAGAAATCACATCATATGGCTTATTAGATACGTGGTGACCTGATCCTCCCTATATAAACACAAGGGGGTTGGTCACAAGAGAGTGCTCTCCAAAGAGAAGGACATCTCATCTAGAGGCCATCCCATTATCTATCATTGGATGGATCGAAACCCAATGAGGATGACACTAAGAGAATAGAGAAACATTTTAGGAGTTTACTATGTCTTTCTCTTATTTCATCCCTTCCTTTTATTCCATTTTGAGCATGAGAAGATAGCCCCCATTATTTAGGACCCAAGAGTTGCCTGATGTTGACTCTATGCATGTTTATATTTAATTCAATATAGTTTATCTTTTGCTTCAAATTTGATAACATAAAAGCTTTATAGCCTTATTTATGATTGACCACCATGAATATGTGTTGGTTGTTAATTGTTGCAGACGTCGGTTAATAGTTAGCAAACACAATATGGTCAAAATCAATAATGTGTTGTGAAATAAGGCCAACCAATGTGAAGTATTTATCTAGAAATTGATCTTATCATTTGTCCTTTTATATGGATGTTGTGAAGTTAGATTAGTAAATAGGCTAAATAGTATGCTTTGTTGTGAAAGCAGGTAGTACAAGCTGCATACCTTTAATCCAAAGAAGAAAGATAAGCTTGATTAATTTGATAAAATGCATGTATAGGTTAACACCATATTAAAACTCATATCATAAAGAATCCATCCATTTGATCTTCCATTCACTTTACTCATTGCAATTTTAAATTTTTGTTCTTATTTTAATCACTTAATCAACTCTTTTCTTAGTCCTAGCTAATCAGTTTCAATTAGTACTAGTCTCTAGTAGTCCTAGTTTCTTGAGTTTTACATTGGTGATTGTTTGACTCCCTTTAATACTCTAACACATTCACTTGCATTTAGCATGCACACTTCAGTCATTTCAGGCTCCTTGCGCCGCTGAGGGGAAATTGGCAGTGCTAGCATTACGAGTGCTTAAATTGGACACTCTAGGTTGTTGGTAAGGTATACCCATAGAGACAATCATGTGATGATTGACAAGGCATGTACCATAATGGATTTGATTAATACTCATAAAGGCAAGCTTCCTATTTATTTTGTTTCACTCAGTTATGAGATAGTGAGGAAACACTATGAATGTCTAAAGAATGACAATACTCAATGATGTAGGTCTTAAAGTACGTGATTTGAAAGAATGAGATCATATGAATGCTAAGAGTGTGTACATTCTTTATGTCCCTAGTTGGTTATTACTGTGGAAGGTAGATAGACACCAGTAACACTTAAGACTAGAGTGTGGGTTGGTTGATGATAGAGTCTCATTAGTCATGACAAGGCAATATCAAACCAAGTACACAGATACATGTTAGGGAACAATGTATCAGACAGACCCACCTTGAGAGTGACACATCAAAACCATCATATGGTGGTCATAGCCAGCTCTGATAGTGAAGGTGGTAACTGTGATTCTTAGACCTAAAATCACTATACTCATCACATGTCATTGGGCACGCTTTGACATCATCAAACATAATCCTGAAACATGGGTTGTTATAAATATGATGATTGGGTAACTTTGACACATGGGGATAGACTGTGAGTGATAGAGGTGGGATTTTTCCTTCCTACTTGAGTATGATATCCCGGCCACTGGATAAGAGAGATTGAGAAAAACATGTGCATACACATGGGAATCAATATATGTTATTAGATCACATTATCTTAGACAGTCTTCTCTTGGTTCAAGAAACATGAGATGAATATTGAGAGGATGACGAGTGGCCATGCCTGAAATTCACTACAGATACCAGAGACAAAGGAATTATACAATCACTACAACACCTTATACAGATTGTTGGTTGAAGTTTTTCTCCAACTTTCCATTCACTTGGGTAGCACTGATGTGCAACTAGGCACCACTCCTTGCTTGTGATGTCATAAGTTAGTTATGGACATTTCCTACCAATGTGATATGGGTCCTATATGGTCACACACATAGGAACTCATCTAGAAGAGGAGTTTATCTTGAATGATGATTGGATTGATTACTAAATCATTTAGGTATTCAATTCATGCAACAAATCGATAGATTGGATGACTGAACTTCCAAATGACCATATCAAGTGTTGAGACGGCCGTTTGGGAAGCCAAATGGGCATCTTAAGTGTTGAGATGGTCGTTTGGGTTGTCAGGCTGATTAGAGTTTGAATTGGCTAAGTTTTTCCCTTGAACCGACTGGTTCAATGTGATTGAACTGACCAACTCATCTCAAACACACTAGAGGGCCATCTAAGTGAGTGAGACGGGTGTCTCTCTTGTGTGAGATGACTCGGTTGGTCCGAACAAATATTCTAGATGTTTCTCAAATAGTTTCAATTGCACATTACTTAGGGTAAAAGGAATTAATACATGATATTAATTGGGAATCAAAATTGCAAAATTCATGTGTGATTGGGAAACTTCTATACGACCATATGGTAGTGTGAGATAATCATTTTGTGTGACCAGACAACCGTCTGGGTCACCAGACATCTGTTTAAGCTGTCACATGTTGCAAAAATTCAAGATCTTCCCATCCCTTCCACTCCTACACAATCCTATACAGACTAGGAACCATGAACCTAACCCCGTCTATAAATAGAGGGGAACCGAGGGATTCTCAAAACAAAACAACACACACAACTGAGAATCAGTTCTTGTGACAATTTTATCCTCTCTAGTTGTGGTAACCGATAGAGCCCAAGCAAGTCTTACCCAACTAGGGAGGGATATCTACGGGAAAGAACAGCTGAGGATCATTGTTGTAAGAGAGCAAGTTGGTGACTAGTACACCAAAGAGAGGGACACGTCCTTCCTATCTATTCTAGTTGAACGACAAGAGTTTTAGTTGATCTGTGTGGACTACTCTAGAGGTAGGAGTCCTTTGGCTTCTTCTAGGATAACAAAGTCAGCTTGCATTCCATGGTGAGACCATAAGAGCACTGTAGAAGCTGACGTGTTTGTTGTTTGTGGTGAAGGCTAGGAGCTACACAATCACCATCTAAAAGCAACTAGTTGACATATACATTGAAGCGAGTTGTAGTCGTTGGACTTGCTCCTGGACCAGGTATAACCCCTTATATCATCCTTACTATTTCATAGTAGTTGACGTGATCTTGTTGTTATGGGAATACAGATAGATAATTTTTTTTTCCTTATATACTTAGTGCTTGTATTTTCCAATAGTGGTATCATAGCCACATCTACTATACTTAGGATAATCGATATGATCATATTTATGGCTTAATCGTTTATTTATTGCATACAATGTGAATATTTCAACCGTCTCATATGCGTATCTGATCAAAGAACATGTAATCCCAAACTAATATACATATACATATATATACACATATATATACATACACACACACATACACACACACACACACACACACACACACATATATATATATATATATATATATATATATATAATGCCATTTACATGATGCCCTAAAAGTGTTTTTTATGGTGGATGTGTAGTGTGGTTATGGTAATACCACATATCTGTGTGTGGTTGGGTGGTTTGGTACCTATTTATCTCGAGCCTCTACCTCCCTCTACCCAATGTAAATTTAATGTTTTCCTCCTTTTCTCCCCTCTAATGTAACTTGAGATTTCTCTTATTTCATGTAATAAAGTGGCAATAGGATAGTTTCTTTTCTTATAACAACATTGAAGATGTTCATCGCTGGGTGAGACGACCAGTTTGTGAGATGAATCGACCATCTAGAGAACCAAGGATGACAGAGCGATGGAACCAGACGACCTCCTGGTGGATCCAACCAACCTTTGGATGGAGCCCAGACATCGGTTCAATAGGAGGCAAAACGACCATCCTAGAAAGCAAAATCGACCGCTTGGAAGGTATCTAGACATCATTGGATAGGAGGACCAACTGATTGGCCAAGAGGTGAGATGATCAGTTCAAGGGTTGAATTAATCTGCCCAGATTGTCAAGCATAGGTCTACACCAACAACAAGTTCATACATGTAGTGTGATGATTGACCTAGGTGGTAGTAGTTCCTTGTGGCTCCAAGGAATTACAAGTAGACATGTCCATAAAAACCACCTTTTGTTTATATTGCATGTTTACGTTGTGGGATATATTATGTATATGATACATACTATATATGTAGTGATTGGATGTAGTCTATGTATATATATGATATATATATATAATTCCTCCTCATATTAAGTTTAAGATGCTTTCATTAGCAATACACATGAAAGGCTTGATCGACCAAGCATAGATTTGCACAAAGCATGGTGCACTGTCTATCTCATGGAAGTGTGATGCTAGATATGTAGTTTTGCACAAAGCATGGTGTATATCTATCATATTGGCTATTGTGTCAAGATTAACTGGTGATTCTTAGAGTGTCGGGGCCCATAAGCATGTAGATGATTATGGTGAGGGGTTTCTCATATCATCTATCCTAGAGTTGCATATGATGTAATTAGAATGATTGCCTACCTTAATGGTTGATTACGGACACTGGTGTAGGCCAGGTAATAATTGAACCATTTTGGATCTTAGCTCATTAGAAAATTGATTAGCTACAATTTTTCAAATTGATACTTGAGGGTTATCAATTGGAACATAATAATGAGAATGATAATTAATTGAGGAACTAATTTTTATCACCCAAACTTCAATCAAATCAAAATGAGTTTTTGATAAAATTGAAATTCTTTTGTAGAATCAAATGGAAACAATAAACAATAACTTTTCTCTATAATCGGTCCTTGAGAAGGACAAACTTAATGGGAACAACTTCCATGACTGGTTCAGGATGCTGATAATTTTTCTCACACAGGAGTGAAAGCTCTATGTCCTGGAAACACCAGAACCACATGAACCACCTCAAAATGCACCTAGGGCTGACAAGGATGCTTAAAAGAAGCATACCAAAGATGTTGTGGATGTCAAGTGTCTAATGCTATTATCCATGAACTATGAGTTGCAGAGGCAACATGAGAATATGGGTTTTATTGAGATGGTCACACATCTAAAGAACATGTACCAAGATCAGGCAAGACAAGTGAGATATGATGTCTCCAAGGCAATGTTAAACTGTTACACGACAGAAGGTGACTCAGTAGGTCCTCATGTGCTCAAGATCATTAGGGATGTGGATATTCTTGCTAGACTAGGATTCCCCTTGGGTCAAGAGTAGGCCACTGACGTGATTCTACAATCTCTACTAAAGTCATATAGTCTGTTTGTCATGAACTACAACATGAAGGAATTTGACAAAATGTTGACAGAGTTGTTGGGCATGTTGAGAACAGCTGAGACACAAACGAAGAAATACAAGCCCAAATCTGTGATGATGATCAACAAGACAAAGGGGAAGTCTAAAGGAAAAGGCAAAGCTATGAAGAGTTCTAAATCTATCCAGAAGCCCAAATATTCATCTCTCAAGGAAAAATGGGGTGAGAAGAAAATAAGAGGCGATTATCACCATTATCACCAACTCACACATTGGAAAAGAAATTTCCCTCTCTAGTTAGAGGAAATAAAGAAGAAGAAGGAAGGCATTGAGGCTTCCACTTTAGGTAGAAACATTATAAGATAAATGTGATTACTTTTTTATTTGGTATGTGATACCAAATAGAGGTCTGAGATACTGATGTACAGAATCTGATAAGAAGTAAAATCCTTCATGGAAGGACAAACATGGACAAGGTGGAGCAAGAGTGTGGAAGTTTTAGTCTATATTTAAATTTATCTTAGCCCAATCGACATGTAATACAGTTAGTAGAACTACTATTTCATAATGCCATGTAATGGAAACATTTAGTTTAAAGCATTTTGTATGACAAGGATGATATATCAATAAAATGAGAGTTTAATGTTTCAAAAGATATGATCTTGCATGGCAATGCCCAAACATGTAATGATCTTTGTATGAAAGACTTTGAGATGAATGTTTAAAATGTTAATACTAAAGGATTATAATTGATAACTCAAGACTATCATTAGAAATAGTCACCTTGGATATATATATATATAAGAAATGCACACATAGAACAAATATTGATGTTGATCTAGACTCCTTTGGTTATTGAACCCAAGGAAATGTGCAATTCTAGTTTATACACAACGTGAAACAACATCCTTCACTACATGTAGTGGGAGGATAAGTCTTATGTCAGACCTCATGCATATGATGCATGAAGATCTAATCAAATGAACGCTAAAGAATCATAATTCATATCATTTACAGGTAATATGATGATATGTACTCAGTAAAATGGAAATCTGTTGAAATATTCAAGGTGATTATAAATTGAAGTATAACTTTGATGAAATTATCAAGAAACTTTTATGAGATCCAATGTTGAAATTCTTTGCATCAATATCTTGAGAACCTTCTAAGAAAGAATTTTGATAGTATATCACAAGTCAAATTCATCTGAATATGATGATGTATCAGATGAAGGGATTGTACCATGATGATTCATGATATGATTATCAATTAATTTAATCTTCTTATCCTCATAAATATAAAGCTATCACTAAAAGATGTACCAAATTAATGGTTTATAAGAGATCATATATGATATGATTTGGGAATGTCCCAATATGTCTAAAGGATTAAAACCTACATTGAGAAAGTTATTCTTGAAAATGTTTACCCAAAAACCATAATTGTTGAATATATTTATTAATCCCAATCTAATGAAAAAAGTTTATTGTTGATAGGATAACTGAGTTTCTAAAGAATCAGTGGGAGTAAAAGTAGAACTCAAAATGTTGGAGATCAACAAAGAGGTACAATGAGAACTAAGAGAATCACAAGATGCTGTGGAATCTCAAGCTTGTCATGTAACACAAAATAAAATAGTTCTAGTAGAGCATATCTGAGATTGGAGTATTGTGAATCCAACAATTCAGATAGGTTGGTCATAACTAATGAGCCAACTAATCAACTAGAAACTATTGAGTACCATAATCTGAGTAATGGCTCAAGGACATTATGGGATCCATGTAAGCTAACAAGGTAGGACCTTGATAGTGCCACCTAAAGGGGTAATACCTAAAGGGTACAAACGTTCTTGTGGTAAAGACCTACATTGATAATATAAAAGAACAAAATGGTTTAAAAAGTTTTCAAATCAGTTCAAGTTGTTGAACATAATAGAAATTTCTTTACCAATTGTCATGCTTGTTGTTGTATTTAAAACAGACTACAAGATTTGGTATATGAAGATGGAAATCAGATTCCTTACAGGAAATACATCAGAGGATGTGTACCTGACACAACCTAAAGGGTTTCATGACTTCAAGGAATGCAAATAAAGTCTATGAACTACAAGGTTCAATCTGGGATTGAAACAAGCACCTCTGAAATGGGATATTTTGATTTGACAAGATAGTTAAAGTGTTTGACTTGAACCAAGATATAGGTGAAATATGTGATTACAAAAGATTTAGTGGGAACATATATGAATATTCCACACATGATGAGGAATAACATCTCAATATTATGAATATTGAGAAATGACATGGAAAACTCCTTCTGCAATAAAGGATTAAGATGAAACGTCTTATGACATAAGCATCAATATTGATAGAGATAGTTCTTGAATGTTTCACATTAGAAGTTTAAGCACATACAATAGAAATGTGTTGAAAGAGTTTAAAATGGAAAGGATTCAATGAGGGAGAATTTGGATTGGTCTCTCATGAACCTTATGTTCCAATTCTTGTGACAAATGGAAGTGCCATGATTAAGATGCCAAAGGCTGTAGAAATGGATCTATCATAAAATGTTATTATCCCATATAATCTTGTATGTATTAGACATGAAAAGATGATGGTAAATTCCAATAAGGGTTATTGGAATTTCATTATAGATATCCATTAATACTTGAGAAGTACTTAAGGATAGATTGCTACATAGAAAAAAAGGAAGAGTTGGATGTAAAAGGTTACATTTGATGCAAGCTTCCATAATGACAAAGTGATCGCAATAAAAGATATTTGATTTAAAAGGTAAAATGTTGTTAGTTGGAAGGGTTCCAAACTAATAGCCATTAATTATGTTCTACAATGGAAGTTGAGTATACTTGTGTTGAGAACACAAAGTGATACTATATATATGGATCTAAAAGTTCATATGATGAACTTATAGATGTTCCAAATATTGATGATTCAATGGTGATACTGTAACAACAATGGAGCTTAGTGTTAGGAAAGGAATACCAGATACCATATCATGGTGGTTTCATCTCAAAACGAAGAGATAAAAAACATGTAATATACTGACTAAATAGAAAATTGTTTCTAAACCCACTATATCAGCACTAGCATAGAAGAAGCATGATGGACATGATTAGATCACCAAGAATATGATTCATGTTTGATTGTCTCTAAGTGCAAGTGGGAGTCTGTTGGTAAGATATGCCTATAGAGCCAATCATGTGATGATTGACATGGCATATACCATAAATGATTTTATGGTACCTTAGGGTGACAGACATAGGAACTCATCTAGAAGAGGAGTTTATCTTGAATGATGATTGGATTGATTACTAAAGTGTTTAGGTATTCAATTCACACAACAGATCAATTGATTGACTGACTGCACTTCCAAATGACCATCTCAAGTGTTGAGATGGTCATTTGGGTAGCCAGACGAGCATCTCAAGTGTTGAGATGGCCTTTTATGTTGTCAAGAAGATTAGAGTTTGAATTAACTAAGTTGTTCGCATGAATTGATAGGTTCAATTTGATTGAACCAATCTGCTCATATCAAACTCACCAGATGGTCGTCTGGGTCAGTGATTCAAGCATCACACTTGTGTGAGATGCTCAGTTGGACCGAACAAACATTCTGGATGTTTCCTGAATAGTTTTGGTTGCACATTACTTGGGGTGCAAGGAATTAATATGGGATATTAATTGGGAATCAAAATTTCCAAATTCATGGGTGGTCGATAAACTGCCATACAATTGTCTGGCAGTGTGAGATGACCACCTCGTATGACCAGACGGTCATTTCAGCTATTGCAGGTTGTGAAATTTAAGATCTTCTGGTCCCTTCAACTCAAGAACAATCATGTACAGAATGTGCACCCTGACCCTAACCCCGCCTATAAATAGAGGCATACCGGTGGATTCCCAAAACACAACAACATAGACAACTAAGAATCAATTCCTCTGACAATTTTTGTCCTCTCTGATTGTAGTAACCGAGAGAGCCCAAGCAAGTCCAACCGGCCTAGGGAGGGATAGATATGGGAGAGAACAACTGAGGATCATTGTTGTGGGAGAGCATGTCAGTAACTAGTACACCAACGGGAGAGACAACTCCTTCCTATCTATTCTAGTTGAACGACATGAATTCTAGTTGGTCCTTGTAGACTACTCTAGAGGAAGGAGTCCTTTGGTTGCTGCTAGGAGAGCAAAGTCAGCCTACAGTCTATGGTGAGACCACAAGAGCACTGCATAAGCTATCTTGTTTTTTGTTCATGGTGAAGACCAGGAGTTGTACAGACACCATCCAAGAGCAATTAGTTGATAGTTGCATTGAAGTGAGTTGTTGTCGATTGACTTGCTCCAAGAGTAGGTATAACTCGTTAAACCATTGTTCCTATTTCATATTAGTTGACACAATCTTACGGGTATGGGAATACAGATAGATATTTTTTTTCTTTCCCATGCTATACGTTGTGCTTGTATTTCCAAACATAGGCCACTTCTATTTTATTATTAATTTCCTCTTTTATTAAAAATAAAAGGTGGAATCATTTTGTTACTTTTAGTTAGTTTTTTGTGATTCTCACATATCTTTACTTTTTAGGTATTTGCTCATGGTCCATACACAGGCTATAGACTACAGTGAATCTACACTACCAACATCTGAGGGTGGTCTACAACTTGAGCAAAATAGGAGATTGCTCTCAGAAAAACATGTGGTAGAACTACAAGATATGTCTGACCATACGGAGAAAAACAATGATGTAGAAGTTTTGTATGATAGCAAACCATATGAGAAGATCAAAAATTCTTTTCTTACTGCACATTTGGGTCCCATAAAGAAGCAAGTAGTCAACATGGAGAGCTATAAGATTGATCTAGGACTTGTTGCTCTTATCAACTCACAAGCCTTCCAAGGACACAACAACAAGGAACCCATTGAATCCATTAATGATTTTGTTAAAAGTTGTAATATGATTAAGATAGACCAAAACCCTTTTACATATACCAATTTGAAGATGCTTCCTTATTCTAGGATAAATAGGTCAAAATATGGCTCTTAAGTCTACCTTTTGAATCAATAGGGTAATGAGAAGAAACATTGCTACTTTAGTTGAGAGATATTTCCCCTCTCAAAAGACCAATTATCTGGTCAGAAAATCTATGGGTTTGAGAGACATGTAGATGAATCATACTCATAGGTTTGGGAATGATCTCAAAACATGTTGAGGAGTGTGTTTCACCATGGGATTGACTTATACGGACAATCCAATACTTTCTGTAATGGCTTACACACATGAGAGAGGACCACACTTGATTAACGTTGGTGTGGGATTTTTTTGAACAATGAAGAATCCAAGTATCATGAAATCTTGAAGAATATGTCTAGAAATAAATCTTGTGATGATGAGTGTGAGCATTCTATGTCAGAAAAAAATTTCCAAGGGTCACGTGATATTGAGGAACTCATAACACACATGGCCAAGTTGGCAGGGAAAATTGAGAAGAAGAATATCCTCTCATCTGGAGGAGAGGAAGAGGATTGCATGTATGTGCAATGACCTAATAGAAGGAATGCATATTGTTGGAGGAGAAATATAAAATTTTCTTGGAAAGAGCCCAATAACTTTCATCATGATCCATTATAAGTACAACAACATCATGTGCACTAGAAGTAGGGGCCTAGACAATTTCAATAGGAGCAAGACCCAAAGAAAGATGTTAACTTGAGAGAAATTCTTGGGAAATTCATTAATAAAATTTACACATATTTTGAGAAATCATACAAAGAAAAGAAAAATATGAAATATCAAATTAGAAACTTGGAGATTCAATTATTACATATGGCATCAGATGTGTCACAATTGAAGAAACTTCTCAACAAGGTTTTCCAGGCAATACCGATATGGCACGCCATCACCACCAAGCTAAGAAAATTATTATATATGGAAACAATGGAGGTACCACTAATGTTGAGAAAACATGCTCTATAATGTAAATGCCAAATAAAAACTTCTTACAACGCTTGCAGACATTTCAAGCCACAACCCTAGAATTTTGATGCTTGTCTAGATGGAATACATAAAGAAGATGAATCTGGTACACATGTGGGAGTTCCACCTATTAAGAAAACATTTATAACAATAAAGAATTGCCTAATACTACTCAAGTTCAAGAGTATATCCCTTTCCATCAAGAACATGTGAAGGTTCTATTTCACAGTGGAGCATCCATGATCAATAAGGAGGCACCCATGTTTGATGAGGCAAGACCAATTTTTTTAGTCAAGTTCCATAAATTGGGGAATAATACCAACTAAATATTTGGGGAGAAAATCCCCAATAAATCATAAATCCATTTACATAGGCATCATGTCTTTCTGCCTACGATCATAATTTGCATAGCTAAGACTGACAATGTGGACAGCCTAATATCAAAGAACAAAGATGATAAAATCAAAGAATTCTGGAACATTTTATACAAACTCCATATGAAACTCCTTTGGTGGAGATTCTTGACCAAATTCTGGCATATAGGACGTTCTTGAATGAAATCATTAACAAGAAGTGACACATTAAGGATTATAATCATGTCATTGTTGATGTGGTTATCAAGGCATTGATCCAAAGATGACAACGTATAAATAAGAAGGATCCATGATAATTTAACATCTCTTGTTCTGTTAGAAGTATTAAGTTTGTAAAGGCACTCTAAACCTTAGGGAACGCATCAACTTGATACATATTTGCACATACAAAATACTTGGACTGAGGAAACCGACCAAGACTAGCATGACGTTGGTAGATGACTCTATTGCTAGACCTCTTGGGATTTTTGAAGATGTGTTTGTTATAAGTAGATAATTTAATATATCCAGTCACCTTTGGTAATGGACATACTAGAGGAGAAGGGATCATAGTTACTTTTGGGGCATCCATTTCAAACCACATCGAGTGTGATCATCACTATGGGTTGTAGATATTTGACTCTTGGGATTGAGAATGATAGGGTGGAATTTTAATTACCAATTTATGTTTCACAAACCAATTGTAACAACCTAGGATAGAGGTAAGAATCATATCAGGCCTAAGACATTAAATAAGTGTGATTTTTGGGAGGCAATCCACACATTTTAATCTTCTAGGAAGTAGATTTAGTCTTGCATTTTTTTATTTTGGTTGTTAGTTAATTTTGGTGCAATTTTATGATACATGAGGAGTGTGTTCAATTCATAAGAATAGGGAAAAGTTGGTATTGCCAACCCTAAATTTGGTGGAACCGACACACTATTAATTGTTTATCCACATTTGCACAACAAAATGTTGGTACCATCGACCAACAAGTTGGTGGCACCAACCCAGACCAAGTGATGTGCGAAAAATGTCTTCACTAGATAAAGTTGATGTCACCAACAGGTGTCAATACCACCGATTTATGGAAGAGCATGATCTTTGGACTCAAATCAAACAGTCACATGTGCATGAGTCCAACAATGATAAAGAAACCAAGCCATAGATTCTTGCATATAAAGACCACCGACTCACGTCGGTACAAAAGACTTTATGAATATGTGAGTCAGTACAACCAGTGATCACAACCGTTGGTATTTATGGTCAATATCATGAGAACACATTTAGGAGTGCAAGTTGGCACCACCAACTTCAAATTGGTGGTGTCGACTTTTTACTGATGTGTGCCACTCCCCCAATATAAGGAGGAGGATTCATTTGGATTTCTCGCAACATAGGAATCCATTCCTCAAGCACTCTTTTGCTGTCTTCCCTTAGCATTTCCTCATTAAGAAATTATTTCATTGAGCTCTCATCCTCCCCTTTCTTCTTTCATGATGGAAAGCAAGTGGCCTCTAAAGGAAGCATATTCTTTAATATCTCCATCTCAACTCATCTCCAAGCAATGGCTGCACTTGACACCACTGAGCTTGAGGAAAATATATGTTGAGATAGAGAAGCATAAATTCGGTGCCACTCGCAATAGCGACACGACCTTCAACGAGCAAATTGATTTTGCTAACAACCTGTGTAGAGTGTGAACATGCTAGGAGATGGCTTCTAATAACACCTTCCTAGGGGGATGGAAAACATGTAAGGATATTATGTTGGAGTTCCCAGCCTCTCTATAAGTGTGCTTCTTGACAACACACCAGGTGTGATAAATGTGAGATCGTATGGGTGAAGTTCATTCACTACAATGCCCCCACCATCTTAATTTGGAAGCATTTAATGCCATCTTTTGGTGGGAGAACCGTAGAGTATGTTGTTTCCATAATGGTTTCATTCATTTTATAGAACTGAGTAATATCATAGAAGTGTTGTCTCATGTGAAGGTCAAGTGGCATCACTCCAACATCATGACATTGAAAACCCCTTTTCCAGCCTTCTTCATTGACTCCTAACAAAACATTTGTTCCCCAGGTCCACTCAGGGGTAAGGGAAGGTCCAAGTCATTGAACTATTCACACTATGAACATTCCTCTTGATAAGGATAGAAAGAATAAACTAGGGTGCACTATTCCTTTGACACACATACTCAGTTGCCATAAGTGAGAATAGGATATTAACCATCCATTTTGGCATTCTTATCAAAAGACTTTTCATCCACTTCAATCTTGATCTCTCTTGTCTAGAAAGATATAACAGTGATGAAAGAAAAAGAAGAGAAAGAAAAAGGAGCACGGATTTGAACAAAGTGGTGTAGGTAACGAGATCTTGTGTCAAACTTAGTACGACACAGACTTCCAATTATATTTCTCTACTTCGGATTACTTACGTGTTAAGTGGTATGATTTCGACATTCTTTTTTTCACAAATGGTCACTTGTAAAGTATTTGTTTTCTTTGGTTTGAAAGGACATGTTTGGGACAATTTAGTCAAGGATAATTAGAATGATATAGTTCACATATGTGTCTCTCTTTTGAGTTTTTCAACTAAATCCAAAGTAGTATTGCTCTAGGGCAAGAAACATTCAATCTTAGGGAATTTTGATGCACACGATTTTGGTACCAAAATTGAGGCAAAATTAGGCGTGTTTTCTTGTGGATTTCTCTCATATCCAGTTGTTTTACATACATTTTATCTAAACTTCCCAAAATAGATCTTATGCATCAATTTTATCTATTTTTATATATTTGAGTCGAAATTGCTTAATTTTATTATTTGCCAAATACATTGTTGTTTTGTTTTTGTAGACCTAAATAAAAACTAACCAAAGAAAGTCAGTACAACTAGCTAAAGTCAGTGGCACTAATGAATGTATATTCATGTTCATTTCAATCTCATATTTTTGTTCAATTTTGCACTTAAATCCCTCAATTTACCCTTAAATTTTCCTATATAATATTTTACTTAGTTTTACGTAAATATGTAGGGCTTTGACTAAATCTATTGGGTTTCCATGTGTAACAACCCTATTTTGAAAAACTTATACAATGTTGAGCAGAAGCATTCTCCTCAAGGGGAATGATATAAAAATGATAATCATTGCAAAACATGTATTATTTTGAAATGGTTCATACATAGGAATACCAAAATTTGTTCATCTTGAAATATGAAACTACTAGTCCAAACTTGTCTAGCATAACTAAGGTATGATGTGAAAGATATCTAAAAGATTGGATCATCTTACTAGACGGAACCCCACTAGGTATTCTAATGGTACTCAAGCTAGTCCTTGCAAGTTAGATAGCTCCACTTCTCAATGCTTGCTATTTACCTACGAGCATCACACCTCCAACCATGCATCAAATGAACATAAATGTAAGTAAGCAATACTTGGCACTTTAAAAAGTAGGAATTAACTATAATTAGACATGAAATAAACTTGACATGTCATAAATTTGACATAAACTTGACCATAGATTATCTTTTTTTTTGAATCATTTAAACATGATGAATTGGATAAGTGAGTGTAAGATTCCTCTCTTAATTCCCCATAGGGTCCCACAATTTCTAGGAAGCCCATAATGCTTGGAAATCCTAGAACAACACGAAGGTCCATGATCTAGGTGTATATAAACACTTGACCAATTCCTTAACTTTGTTCCCTATCTTAAATCTTGACTTAAACACATGACCAATTCCTTAACTTTGTTTCTATGTTAAATCTTGACTTAATCATTAATGTCTTTAATCTTAATCTTGACCATAATGAGATTTCTCCCTCTTAGTGTCCTAATGGGATTTCTCCCCTTAAATAATATTGGGTTTTCTCTCTCTTAGTGTCTGAATGGGATTTATCCCCTTAAATGATATTGGGATTTCTCCCTTCTTGAAAGATAATGGGATTTTTCATCATAATGTCTAATGGAATTTTTCCCTTTAAATCATAATGGGATTTCTCCCTTATTGAACAAAAAAGAGATTTATCCCTCATAATGTCTTAATGGAATTTCTCCCTTCTTGAACATAATTCATAATTAATAAATCATTTTCGTAGTTGAGGTTTTACAACAGAACATAAGCAATCAATCACACAGTGATATCTATACATTATTTCATCTGAGAAAGAATTCATAATTTCATGTAACAAAATAATGTGTATAATCATAAAGGTAGAACACCCAATCAAACCAATCATAACTATGTCAAAAATGCATGGCCCACTTACTTTTCTCTTAGAATAGATCTTACTTGTCTTCCTAGGTCAAAGTAACTCTAATCACCCTAACTGAAGGTGATCAGAAATCCCTGGATACCGAGTAGGGGGGCAATGCTTGGATGGATTTGCAAGAACATAGGATATTATTCTTTTCCTTGGTATTCTAGGATCATGGGGAAGGTTTCTTTTATAGGTTTTAGGGGTCTAGAATCTTCACCCCCAACATGATTAAAATTTTGAATATATTTTTTCCTTCAATTTAAAATTGATCATTATCTTGACTTAAGTGTAAGTAAAAAAAATATACGGACGAACATATTTCCTTTGTTAATTACTAAAGTCCAACTTCATGGTCAAATATTTATCTCCTTTTGGTGACTTTCCATTATTATCTTTCAATATATTTTAAATGAGTTTTTAGAGGTGAGAGGAAAGAGAAAGGTGATGTTATTATTTCCATACTCTAAATAAATAATTTCCTACATACAAAACTTTATGTCATTGATACTTCACTTTATCTCTTAGTGTTCCAAGGAATAGGAGAGACAAAATATAGAGAGAATGTATTATCATTTACTTTTATGTGTTTATTGTGTATAAGGGATAAGGAAATCTTTTATCGCTATTTCTTGAGAAACTCTAGAGTATGACATTAACTAAATTACCATTACTTTCTATTTGTAATCACAAAGAAATATGGATAAGAGTAAGACAATAGTACCATTCCTTTCACAATTACATAGTGTATTGATTAAGTGATCACTTATTTCCATGTAACTAAAATCTAGACACATATTTCATTTTAGAAATCACAAAAGGGAGGAAAGAGAAAAAGAACTTTATCTCACATCTACATGCGCTAAATGTATAAAAAGAATATAGAACGTGATTTCAATGTGTTATATAAAAAAATGTTGAATATAATCGCTCACGTCTATATAATTTGCATTTGTTTGAAATGATGTTATGATTATGGAACAGTAATGTATATTTAATTTTCCATATTAAATACACTAACTTCATTTCCAACTTACATAATACCTTGTCACCCACAATTACATATCCTTTTCCATAGCATGCTTCCTATTTGTGTTGGAAGGCCAAGGGTCAAAATCCATACTTTTCTATAGTCTCCAATTAATATATTGATCTTGAATATTTGATCACATGGTTGTCAACTATTCAAACTTTGGAACATTATAATGAAAATAATAAAACTCTCCTTCCAGCTTCCCTTTTACATCAATTTTAAATATAAGATTTCCATGTGGACTAATTTTGACCAACAACTAATCAATGTTTACATTATTTTTTTTGCATGTGTTAAATGGATTGACGTTGTATTTACATTTATTTGAGTGGTCAAACAAATTAGACACAGAACCAAATTTGGACCACATGTTAGTTAGGTAGTTTACATCCTTCCTATATAGTAAAATTTGACTTTTGCATATATTTTGTATACAATTTTCATATGGGTCATTCAACTTGATTTTTATACATTAAAGGATGAGATAATGTGAAAATTCTTTCCTTAACTATTTATTTGATTCAATTTTGAGATGAACAGTTATTACACACTCAATGGTCATGTCATATATTTGTAATGTCTTTTTTGGAAATGTTTTAAGAGAGAGAGAATAAGAAGATAATGTTATTCCTTCATCTGTGTACAAAAGAAAAGAGGAAATAATTTATTATTTTTGTCCAACTGAGTAAGTTATCTCATATTTTTTAAATTAGTTCATAGTGGAAGTCGTCATTCCTTATTGTAATCCAACGAGAAGAGAAATGAGGTCAATGATATTTTCTTTTTATGTTAAGGGCTATCAAAAGGAAAAGGGAAACTTCTTTCCCAAATTACCTATTCCATATTTTTGAATTCCAATTCTTTTGTCTTGTTCTTTTGTATCTTTTCAAAATCCTCAAGGACATGAGAGAGAAAAAGGAAAGGGAAACTAATATTCATCCTTTTAGGTTAATTGCAACACATTAGGGCACATATGAAAGAAAAAAGTATTTTGAGTTTTTTTTCTTACTTTATTTTTTCTATAAGGAACATCATTTCATGGATCTTTTACAGTAAGACCTTCAACAATTTTATTTAATAAAAATGATTCTATAAGTTTTAAATTATTTCTAAAAATTGTGGGTTCTACTCCTCAGAATTCCTCTAGGATACTACACACCGCATGATTTTTCTTAATTCTTTAGGTAATGGTAGTTAGCATTTGAAGGTTCAAAATTTTATATGAAAGAGATGTACAATATATGCCATCTAAATTTTGTGAAATATTTATATGAACATGGATTAACTATTACTTTGTCTCCTTCTCAACTTATACTCAGGGTTTATGAAGCCAAACTTATCACTACATTTAGGATATCTATTTTCATGACTTCCAATAATTATGTGTATATGACAATCTAGCTTAGGTATTTAGGTATCTCCTACACTTCTTGATACGCCGTGATCAATACCATACCCAGAGATGTGCAACCTTGTAATACTACCTCTCACTAACTTACTAATACACATGTCCCACACTACATGGAATAGAAGAAAAGGATAAATGCATCAAAAGACTCATGCTTATTACATCCTCTTAAATTCTCAATTGCTTGGCCATAACCATTGAGTGTGGAGAGGATATATCATTAGATATGATTAGATTAATACTTGATATCTAACTAGTTAAACATGTATCCTATATATGTCATCATAGGGACTGATATCTTTTCTCAATAGTCCATTCCTAGACCTTAATTTCAATTTTTAATTCTAGGGTGACTATGTCTATAATATTTTCCTAGTATCCATCTACTATCTGTTCTAATACCATAATGTAACATCCCATTTTCACAACATATACATTGTAGAGTGGAGGCATTATCCTCAAGGAGAATGATACAAAAATGATAGTTATTGTAAAATAGAGTGAATGAAGCACCATGGATTAATTTGAATTGATTCATACATAGGATTACTACAACTTGTTCATCTTGAAATCTAAAACTTCTATGCCAAACTTGGCTAACATAACTCAGGCATGATGTGAAAGATATCTAAAATATTGGATCGGCTTGGTAGATGGAACAAAACTAGATACTTTCTTCTAAAGGTCCTTTATGTATTCCATGCATGTTAGATAGATCCACTTCCTCTATGCTTTCTCTTTACCAGGGGGCATCGTGCCTCCATCCATTCATCAAACAAAAATAAATGCAAGTGAGAAGTACATTGCACTTTATAAAGAAGATAGTAACTATAATTTTACATGAAGTAAACTTGACTTGAAATAAATTTGACATAAACTTGACTATGGATTATCCTAAACATTCTTTGAATCATTTAAACATGATGAATTGGTAAGTGAGTATATGTTTCCTTTCTTAATGCCACATAGGAGCCCAAAATTTCTAGGAACCCCATAAATGCAAGGATAGCCCATAGCGACCCAAAGGTCCATGATTGAGGTGCACATAAAACTTAACTAATTCCTTCACTTTGTTCATTATCTTACATCTTGACTGAATCATTAATGTCTTTAATCTTAATCTTGATCATAATGAGATTTCTCCCTCCTAGTACCATAATGGGATTTCTCCCCTTCAATCTTAATGTGATTTCTCCCTTCTTGAAGCATAATATGATTTCTCCCTTATTATGTATTCATGTGATTTCTCCTCTTAAATCATGATGGAATTTATCCCTTCTTGAAACGTAACGAGTTTTCTCCCTCATAATGTCTAAATGGGATTTCTCACTTCTTAAACATAAATTTTAAATCATAAAACATAGTCATCATTGAGATTTTACAACATCACATAAGCAATCAATCACAAAACAATTTATATACATGATGCCATCATGGAAGCATTCATAATTTCATAAAACAAAATAATGTCTATAGTCATAAAGGTAGAACATCCATCAAACCAAATTTAACTATGACTAGAATGCATTGTTCACTTACTTATATCTTAGAGGAGATCCTACTTCTCTTCCTAGGTCGAAGGAACTCTAAATACCCTAATTAATGGGTGACATAAATCCTTGGAAACCAAGTAGGGAGGCAATGCCAGGATGGGATTTGTAAGAACATAGGCTATTGTCCTTTTCTTTAGTATGCTAGAGTCACATGGAAGGTCTCTTTTATAGGTTTTAGGTGTCTAGAATCTTCTCGTCTAACATGATTAAAATTTTGAATAACTTTTATCCTTTAATTTAACATTGGCCATTATCTCGACTTAAATGTAGTAAAAGATAAGGTAAAGTCAAAATTGTTTCCCTTTGTTAAAGACTGAAGTCCAGATTTGTGGTCAAGCTATTTATCTCTTTTTGGTGACTTTTTTTATTATCTTTCAATATATTTTGAATGAGTTATTTTAGAGGTGAGAGGAAAGTGAAATGTGATGTTATTAATTTCATATGTTAAATAAGTAATTTTTGATGTTCAAAACTTTACGTCATTCATCCTTCATTTTATTTCTTGTCTATATACCCAATATTAGGAGAGACAAAAGATAGAGAGAATGTATTATCATTTACTTATATGTGTTTATTGTGTATAAGGGAAAATGAAAGCATTTACCACTATTTATTGAGAAACTGAAAAGTATGACATTAAGTAAATTACCATTACTTTCTTCTTGTAATCATAGAGAAAAAAGGAGAAGAGTGAGATAACAGTACAGTTGCATTCATAATTACATAACGACTTGATCAAGAGATCTCTTATTTTCATGCCACTCAAATCAAGACACATTATTTCATTTTAAAAAAAACAAAAGAGAGGAAAGAGAAAAAGAACTTTAACTCATATCCACATCCACTAAATGTAGAGAAAGAATATAGAACATTATTTCAATTTGATATTTTAAAGATATTGAATACAATTACTCACTCCCACATAATTCGTTTTGTTTGAAATGATGTTATGATTATGGAACACTAAACCATTTTTTATTTTCCATATTAAATGCATCAATTTCATTTCTGACTTACATAATATGTTGTCACACATAATTACATCTCCTTTTCCATATCATGCTTCCTAGTTGTGTTGCAAAGGTGACAGGTCAAAATCCACACTTTTCTATAGTCTCCAAGTAATATACTTCTCTTATAAATTTAATCACATTATAGTCAATTACTCAAACTTTGAAATGTTGAAATGAAGATAATCAAACTTCCCTTTCATCTTCCCTTCTACCTTTTTTTATTAATATATGGTTTCCATGTTGGCTAATTTTGACCAACAACTAATCAATGTTTACACTATTTTGGTTTTGCATGCGTTAAATGGATTGACAATGTATTTACATTTATTTGAGTGGTCAAAAAAATTAAAAATGAAACCAAATTTGTACCACACATTACTTAGGTAGTATACATCCTTCCTAGATAATAAAATTCGAGTTTTGTAAATCTTTTGTACATAGTTTCCATGTGGGTCATTTAATTTGATTTTTATGCATTACAGGAAGATATAATTTGAAAATTCTTTACTTAACTATTCCTTTGATTCAATTTCAAGATGAACACTTATTACCCACTCAATGGTTATGTCATATATCTTTTATGAATTTTTGGAAAATATTTTCATAGAGAGAGGGAGAGAGGAAAAGAGAAGATAATGTTGTTTCCTTCATATGTATATAAAAGAAAAGAGGAAGTCATTTATTGTTTGTTTAAGTGAGTACGTATCTCATATTTTTGAAATTAGTGCATAGGGATAGTTATCATTCCTTTTTGTAATCCAATGAGGGTGAAAGAGAAATATTTCAATGATATTTTATTTTCATATTAAAGTTTATGAAAAGGAAAAGGGAAACTTCTTTCCCATTTAGCTATTCCATATTTTTGAATTCCAATTCTTTTTTATTATTATTTTTATTTTTTATAAACGTACTCAAGGGTAGGAGAGAGAAAATTAGAAAGGGGAAACTAGTATTCATCATTTTGTGTTAACTGAAACCAATTATGACATACATGAAAGAGAAAAATATTTTGATTTTTCATTTTGTTTTTCTTACTTTATCCTTTATATAAGGAATATAATTTCATGATCTTTTTACATTAAGCCCTTCAACCATCTTTATTTAATAAAAATCATTTCATATGTTTTAAAATTGGGGTGTTACACCATGACAGGATTAAGCCTCACATCATTTACCATGACTTAGAGACATTGGTCCAAGGAAAATTTTGATAATTTGGATTTGATTTTCAATAATTAGTCCCTTCATCGGTAAGCATTCCCATAGGTCCAGGCCTTCACTGGCACTGACTTCAATGGTGCATTAATAGTGCCTCTAAGGTGGGTTTTCTTCAAAGTAGAATTTCCATCGACTGACAACACCCTAGCTCCGATGACCATATAGATGTGACCCCCAATGGTTGATCCCAATGGGAATTCCATGTCATCATTGACCAATGATACAAGCATGTGATGGTTGTTCCTCCAATGTAAGTTTAGCATCATCACATCCGATGGGATCTCAGTGTGTTGTAGATGGATGAACTCTAATGGGAAATCCTCTGACGATGAATAAGACCAAGTGAATAATATTACTCTTGCTAGTTGTTGGTTGATGACAGATAGAGTCCAGCTCTGATGAAACTCAAAAAATGAGCCCTAATAGAAAATCCAATGAAGTAGACCCCAATGAGTGAGAAGATCGGAACCCTGACAACCATCTTGTGTGCTAGTACTTAGTAAAGTTTTTGCTCCAACCTCTGATGCCATGATAGACCTCGACCCTCGGTGGTGTTTTTGTACCCAACTTCCAATGTTTTGCTCCAACAAAACACCAACCAATGGAGCCTCTTGTCCATTGGTTGATGAAGCATCTATGCTATTCACCTTATAGGTTCTCTACACTTCACTCAGCTACAACCTATGAGTAAACGAGCCCTACCAACAAAAGAGGGGATATGTTATTCTTAATAATTACACAAGGATACCACACCTCAACCAACCAAAGGAGACAATCACCATCAACCCTCCTTCCTAAAATTCCTCTGCGGTATTTCCATTCCACCTCCACTTTGCTTTGGCAAGGCTCGTCTCCTAGGCACAAAAGTGGGTTGACTTTAGGTACCTCCTATTGGTATGTTTGCCCATAGAGCCAATCATATGATGATTGTAATGACATATCCTATAAATGATTTAGTTAATAATAATAAAGACAAATCTTCATTTATATGTTTGTTCAGTTATGAGATAATGATGTAACATATTAAATGTCTAAAGAATGATGTTGGTCAATGACATTTGTCTTTATGTTGAGAGCCTATACGGTGAGATCATACAAACGATAAGAGTATATACATTCTTGTTATGTCCCTAGTAAAATGTTATTGCAAAACGTGATAGACAACACTAAAATAAAATACTTGAGTTTGTGTGGGTTCATGACAAAATCTCATTAGTCATAGTATATGATATCAAATCAAATACTTAGGTATTTGTTAGAGAATAGTGTATCAGCTAGTCTAACCTTGAGAGTGATGTATGGAAACCATGGATCGGTAGTTAGAATCATTTCTAATAGTGATTGTGGTGATTTTGGGTCTTAAACCTAAAATCACTACACTCATCACATGTCATTTGATGTACTTTGACATCATCTAACATAACCTTGAATAAGGGTAACCATAAAGGTGATGCTCAGATACATTGCGACTAATGGGGATGACTTTGAGTGATGTAGGTGGGATTTGTCCCTCCTACTAGAGTTTATATCTGAGCCACTTGATAAGCGAGATTGAGAAGTGTATGGACAAACTCATGTGAATGAATATATGATATGTGAGTTCACATGCATCTTGGACAATCTACTCTAGTTCAAGGAACATGGATTGAATGATGAAGAGGATGATGATTCCATGCCTCAAGTTCAATCTAGATATTAGAAACAAAGGAATTATAGGATCATTATAACACTAATCATAGATTGTAGGTTGAATTTGTTCTCTAACTTTTGAATTTCTTGGGTAGCAATGATATGTTGCTAGATACCACTCATTGCTTGTGATGTCATAAAGTAGTTATGGACATTCACTACCGACATAATTTGGGACTTATAGGGTCACATACATATGATTTACCTAGAATAGGAGTTTACGCATGAATGTGGTTTAAACTGGATTACTAAAGTTTTAGGTATTCAATTTAAACAAGAATGGTTCTTAGAACTCTGAAACGACTAGTTCAGCTAGTGCACCAATCAGTTTAAATGTATGAATCAACAGTTTCCAATTGTGAACTGACCAATTGGTTGATCAGTAAGACTAGATCAAGAACTGATGCTAACATCATGTTGTGCATTAATGAAATATTAAAAGTCAATATGATTGTGAATAGGAAACATAGTGAACCAATCCTTTCAAGAGTTGAACAGATCAACTCACATGCAAACCCATCGTTTCATGGTTTGTAGGTTCTAGAAAATTCATGAATTTCCATCTCTTCCACTCTCATTTGATTTGGAAATTATGACTTTGATCCTCCTATAAATAGAGGGATAATCGATGCCTTCATAAGACACAAAAATAAGGTCTGACAATTTTTGTCTTCTTTCACTTGTGGTAACATGAGAACCCAAGCAACTCATACCCACAAAAGGGAGATACAATAAGGGAGAGACAACAAGGGAGAGCAAGTCAACGCTAGCACGTTGACTAGAAGGGACAACTCCTTCTTGTATGTTTCAAATGAACGACAAGAATTTGTGGTAATCTGCGTGGATACATAGAGGTAAGGAGGTCTTTACCACATGCTAGAGGACATCGTCAACCACCATTTGTAGTGATCAAACAGAAGGCTGCAACCGGTAGTCGTCCAGGTGCTTCTTGTGAAAGAAGCACACTAGTGTAAGGATAAGTCACTAGACTTTCTCTAGGACCAAGAATATGCCTTGAAGCCTTCCTTCCCAATCTATAATTTTTGATGCGATCTGCTATCTATTGGGAATATGGAAAGTAAAAAAAAATATTTTTACTATCATATATGTAGTCATATTTCCCAATACCTCCACCATCCTTCCATATGTTGTTTCTTCCTTGAAGTAACAAGATATAAGGATATAAGGACCAAGGAATAAGGAGTATGTTGGATGCATTTCCTCATTGTTCTACCCATCATTTGACCAGAAATATCCATTTCATCAAGTTCAAAGGTTGTTGCTAATCCACATCTCCCCCTCCATAGTAGATGATGGCCAATTCCTCCTTCCCTCTTTCTTCATATTCTAATATAGACATGAGGAGAGAGTATTTCTTTTAGGTGGGATGTGGAGATTAGCCCTTCTACCCCTTTCTTGCAATTCGATTCTTGTTTCAAGTCTTGTATGAACACAGTTAATTCATCGCTAATCATTTAATGCATATTTTGTGGTTTGTTCACCCACTCGATGTGAGTTATTATAATATGAGACCACAAGAACTTCCACAATAAATATAAAGTTTCTATTTATAAGAATTACATGATAGGAAGTATCTAACTTGGTTATAATAGCATTGAGTAGGGATAAACAATAGATGGCTATTATAGAGGTAGTAACACTTGCCCCCATTTGCAACACGTAGTTCCAAGGTCTACTTCTTATGAGATCATGCATACTTGAACATATGTGATATCCACACCCCATTTCCATTACCCATGATGAAGAAATAGATAATTAATTTCAATAACATTTATACCTAAAGTTAACATCACATTCATTTACTTCTTGTTTTTCAGTTCCTCAAGGTTGAGAGAGAAAAAAAATTTCCATTGTCCACTCTAGTGACAATGATGACAATTAGCTCCATTAGCCACTCCTCCTTTTGGTTCAAGTGCAAAAGACTTTTGGATAGCTTTAGAAACTTTATTAGCATTGTCTTTTCCCTTTTCTAACCATCAACATGGAATTGGGCTTGTCTTTCATTTTCCACTCAACAGTTCTCAACATGCCAAGTAGCTTAGTCAATGGCTTGTAAAAAAAATTCATGTTGCACTTCATGACAAATTACTTGTATGAATCTGGAAATGATTGCACGATTACATATATGTCCAACTCTTGACCTAAAGGATATCCCAGTCTTGCAAGACTTTCCACACACCCAATTAACTTCAGTACATGGTGTGCAACTGGATCACTTTCTGCCATTTTGCACTTAAATAGAGTCTTTGAGACATCATATCTCTCTTTCCTTACTTGTTCTTGATACATCTTCTTGAGATGTGTTGTAATATGAACAACATTTATGTTCTCATGTTGCTTCTGAAGAACATGATTCATGGAGGAAAGCATGAGGCATTGATGTCCATTAATATTATCATAATACTTCGGGTGAGCCTCCCTTTCATCCCTAGGTACATTTTGAGTTGGTTTGTCGGTATTGGTGTGTCCAGGACATATAGCTTAAGATCATGTGAGAAAAAAGTTCTCAACATCCTAAATCAGTGTTAAAGTTATTTCATTTAAGTTTCTCTTTCTCAAGGAATGATCATAGTAAAAATAGATTGTTGCTAGTTTTTTCTATTGATCTACATAGAATATATATTACACGATTCAACTAATTTGAAAATTAATTTCATTTCAAAAATATTTAGTAGAATTAATTTGGACTTTGATTAATTACATTCCCACTGAGTTATTCAAATTAATAACCCTGACATTTAGCTAAGAAGATTACATGGAGCAATCTTTTAGTGTGCCAAGATGCAAAATACATTAAGTCATTTCACATACAATGTTGATGGCCACAACTTAATTATTAAGGTAGGTAACTACTACCAAATGCATCATATAAAATTATTGGATAAATGGTTGCACAACTCTATATTAATAGTTTATCATATGTCTTATATTCCATTGTTATGCCTCTAGGTGCTCAATCCCATTAAGATAACCTAGTCAAGTCCAAGCCAAGTCCTACACAATAAGATATGCACCCTTCTTGGCAGACCAACTTACTTATTATCACACTTCCACGAGGTAGACGGTGCATCACGCTTGGTCTGCCCACACTTAGTCAGACAAAGTTTTCAGATGTATCACACTTGAAAGGCATCTTCAAGATTGATACTATATTAATATATATATATATATATATATATATATATATATATATATATATATATATCCTTATGTATTCATTCACAATTATGAATACATTATTAAATGTATTATATACTATAACAATCACCACATGCGATAAAATAGGGTATGACAACTACAATAAAAAATTGAGAAAACAAGTGTTGTACAAAAACAACTAAGAGATATACCCCTAAATGAAATCCTAAATCTTCCCTTTCAAGGTTCCTTGTCACCCAATCAGGAAAGATGAACAACCAAGTAGAAGCCTTTGATTTAGGCATTTCTTGTGTTATTGTTGATCTACCATCTCTTCTTGATCACAAACCCTCCAAGGACCATCCCCTTCGGCATGGGCTTCTAATCGTCTCCTCATCTCCACCATGGTCTACTAGTGCTATTTTCACATCATCCCACTCTAATTGCATAATTAAAATTTACATGGAGAATCAATAAAGAGAGACATGGCATGCAAGCCATATACATGTTACATGATATTTGATCAAAATAAAAATGTCAATATTACATATTTCAGATCACACCATAATGGCCTAATTTCCATATCCACGTTCACCAAAAAAAAAAGATTTTCAAGGTGTCACATAGATTATATACATATCATGTCATATGATATTAGAGGATTATCGTGGACACAAGTTTCTAAATATTTGTCTAGTGGATCATTTGTGGTTCAAATTTCTAATTGATGTAATAAACATATGACATCAAATAGGAAAAGGGATCGTGGTGGGATAACGATGAAATTGTTTCCTTTGTATCCTAGTCGTTGGACCTATTGTAGCTATAAAATGATAGTGAACAAAATATATGAGATAGGATGACGGTGATACCTTTGCGCACACTAGTCGTAAAACAACTGAATGCATCTTTTGTTGGTGAAGAATAAGATCTAGATTTGGATCAGCCTCCAAGAAGTCTAGATGAAAAAACAATAGATCTAGATTGTCTACCAAGAAGTGACACGATTGTTTCCTTTGTAGCAGCTTATTTTCATGATAGTGTTCTCCAAACCATCGCATGTGTACCTTGGCCTCTACCTCATGTCAAAAATTAGGGAGAATGTGGTGCACCACATTGCCCACCAAGTCGAAGTTGAATAGGATTCATTGACATGCTAGTCATCCCATAACTCCCTTTCTTATCTTGGGAAAATGTCCTTTGGGTTCTCTCTCTACAATAGAGAGGTTTGACAACCAACTTGTCTCAAAATTTGTCTCAAAAGATGTATCAAACTCTTTGGGACATGCCCCCCTTATGTATGATAGTCATGGGCTTGGAAAAAACTAATTCAAGTCCCTTTCCCAATTCCAATCCCTTCTAAAAGTAGTTTAATGTTGATAAACTCGGACTAGATTGTGACTTCCTTATCACATTTTCTATTTCGACGATCAAAGTCCTTGATTGCTCATTCTATTATCTTATTGCCTAATCATGACAGTATAGATCCATATCTAAATTGCTTTCCAGTTTTAGACTTTTTATTTGCATCATGATCATATGATTAGATTGCCTAATCAGCTAATAATGTTTGTACAATGGGAAACTTAGTTTACAATTACAATCAATTGGTCCATTGACCCAATCATATGATCGATCAATCCTACAGTTGAGTCACCCAATTAGAGGGTTAAGCAGACTACTTATGATTGAACACCATTATAATCATATGTTTGATTGCAAACTTCAATTCCCGTATGCATCCTTATGTGTGTGACCCATTGGGTTCCTTTGTTACATTGGTAGTTATGTTCAAAACATCACAAGCAAACACTGGTGTGTAGCCACATGTCATTTCTACCCCAGTAATAGGAATGAATTGGAGAACAACTACAACCTATAAAGTGATCAATGTTGCCATGATTTTATATTCCTTTGTCATAGATAACTAGATTGAAACTGAGGCATGAACTATTTTGCTTTTATCATTCAACCTATGTTCCTTGAACTAGAAAAGACTATTAAATATATTGTGAGCTCAATATTTATTTTGACATAAATGATCATGGCCATGAAATCTCATAGTCTCCCTTATCAAGTCATCAAGGATATCACTACAAAGGAGGGACAAACTCCATCTACATCACTCATAGTATGTGCTATGTGTCACAGTTCACCCAACCACCATCTTATTTCAACTCATATCTCAGATCATGTTGGGTTAGTATCAAAGTACAAAGAATAACATATGCTACTGTAGTGATTTCAAGTCTACTCTAACATGTCATGACATGACTTTCATGTGTCAATATCAAACTGGGCATGTGTAGATCAACTTGTTCTCTAACTAGTACCCATGCATCTAAGTTGATATCTAATATCATGAATAAAGATACACAGTCATCGGTACCATACATGTTAGTCTTGTGAATTTTTTTTGCCCTATATTGTCCACAATAATAACTAACTAGGGACATAACAAGAATGACTACTGTTATTATGCATATGATCTCATGTTCGAGTCCTCAACTCAAATTGTATGTCATTGAGTTAAAGCATTCTTAGGACATTTTTAAGTTTATCCATTATCTCAATATTGAAACAAACATAATAAGTGGAAATATCTTTTATAAATAATCAAAACAAGTACATAATATCCCTTTTAACATCATTACTTGGTGGCTGTCAGGACATATAACCAACAATGTTTTATTGAGTAAATACATTTGGTTTGTCGACCTTTCAGTTCATTAGACACACATCTAAGACTAAGAGAATCTATGTTTCCTTGAGTACATATAAATTAGACGAATTCCAAACTAAGCATTCTATAGTGTAAATAATAGCATATCACTCACCTATCAACATATATTTTTCCATAGAGTGAAATCTAGAATTCACAGGGTCTTGATTGAATTTGGTATTAGTCCTTCATTGGTTGGCGATGACTATCTGTTGGTCTATATTTGGCATGTATAGTCAAACAAGACCACACAATTATTGAAGATATAAATATGATAGACATTGATGATAGAAATATATCTAACATTACGAACGTGGAGTGGTGTTACAAGTAGGGAGAAGAAACCATAAGATTTATAGAGAAGAGAAAAAAATGACAATATGATAAGTTTTCAAGAAGTACATTATACAAAATAAGAGGTAACTAGTAGAAAAAAGAATAAGACAACATGACTACACACACTTTCAAGTCAAAAAGTATGGTACACTACAAGAACTATGACACCTATGCAAATGAATTTGTTACTAAATTGTAAAATCATAATGTAAAGATAGTGAGAATATTATATATTTCTAGAACATACTTTTGAAATTTATTTTTTTAAGGATTCTAACCTTTAAGTTGATTTACCAAAACAACATGATATAGAAATATTGGATGCTAGTGTCTTTCTAAAAGATGGACCCACATATGATTCTAAGTTTTTATTTATTTCAATTATAAACTGAAGGAAAGGAGTTGTATAATCAATTCATCAAGTTTTCTTTGGAAAAGGTAGGTGTTTTTTGTTGTACTTTTTTAGTTCCATTGACCAACAACAACATCTGTAATTCTAACATTGTGCATCCATTCTTTTTGTAGTTAGATAACAAGCATGCAAGAATAAGATGTTCTACTAGTTGACTTGCATAGGTGTTCAAAGATGGCTACTTGATCAATGTCCAAAAGTGTTGTCATGTCTTAATTTATGTAATCTAATAAGCTACAATGTATGGCTAATCATACTAAGAACACATGTGTGTGGCTTGCTTGACATTCTTACTGACAACATGAAAAGGTTGTCATTGTAGCTAGAAGCTGACCCAAGTCATATTCATGAGTGTTCACATTTGAACATCCAATATAATATACTAAAGTAAGTTTACGTATTAAAAAAATTTGACAAAACAAGGTTTATACATTTAAATAGGTAAAATGAAGCTAGATTCATTATCCATGTAAAAATATATTAGTGTATATGTATATCTCTCTCAAAACATATTATTAAAACAATGCACTCAAAATATATAGTTAATGTAGATATGATCAAATGGAATGACATCCAAGCAAAATGTTATACAAGATGATTATGTCGATGATAAGTAATTCTATAGATATATCATATTTCCACGAGATATCATGTTGAATTTGACCATTAGTTCTGAAACTAATAAAATGTATGCTATAATCAATAAAAGCAATTTCTAGAAATGAAGATGAAGATCATTTCTATCATTAGTAATACTTATAAGGTGTATGACTTTTTTTAAATCAAGGGCGTAAGGTGTAGAGGATTGGTTATTGTTGATAACAAACATTGTAGTAGACACACATGAATTTATCGATACAGTTGACACATGATTTAGGACTGAGGCTTAGATGATGATGATGATGATGATGATGATGATGATGATGATGATGAAGTAATTATGATAACATTTCTTTTAGTGTAGTTAATTTAATAAATTTAATTCAAAATGAAATCTCTATAGAAATTTGTTGTGGGTGTTGGTTGAACTTGTCATTCATAGAATATTTGTCAATGCTAAATTCATAGTGGTGATGATAATCGCGGAGGGAAATCAACTAATAGATGCATATAAGGAAGACTCATGTAACCAAAACTATTGGGTGGTTTCCAAGCTTGACTCTAATTAAATGATGAGTTGGCTTGGCAGTCTATAGAAGTACAACTTTTAACTATGAATTTTTTATGGAAGAATTTTACTTTTCTCAAATCATGCCTAAATCAAATTATAACAGCAAAATATAATGAATGGAAGATGGTTCATAACTAGATAATTATTTAAAACCACTAATTTAAAGTACTAACTACATGCATTACAATTTCTAGCATAGTAGCGAGATATATATCTTTATAACTCAATGGATTGTGCATGATGTTACTGCTAGACTAGAAAGTATATTGGTAGGTAGGAGAAATAACATGTTAATCATTTATCAAAATTAACAAATACATATACTTACATGTAATTAACTTATTATCATCATTGAAAACATGGGTAAAAATAAAATTTGAAAAGGAAAATATTTTATAAATGTTGCCATATTCACCTAATCGTTTTTCAATAAGAAAGTCATGGGGCTCCTCTTCTTGGCATCCACCAATTAGTACATCAAGCCTAATACATAATGTATATATGGGGGATACATCATAACCATGCTATTGTACAAAGCAATTAGTCGGCATTAAAATTAAAAAAAATAATGTGTTAGCTTCGAAAGTTTGCTTATTCAATTGAGAGTACACACCTTATACTGAATGTTATCTTATTCTTTCACGTTGTTCATTCCCCAAATGAAAAAATAGAACTAATAATGCATACATGAGTTTAGAATCTAAAGAACACAAGTCATTTTATTAAGTGGTCCCTATTTCTAAGTATAACACAATATGGAAAGTATATATCTAACAATTAGTAACACATATAGATATCCAACAATTATCAACACCTACTTTGCAAGTAAAAGTAAGAAGGATCTTTTTAGTAGCAATTGGTTTTATGCTCATAGTTTTCTTTACATTACGATCCACAATGCTTAAAGGCCTCATAGTCACTGAGCCCATAATATCTTTTTTGGGTTGGTGTCATCCTTAAAGATGTGCTAAAATCAACATCTAAAAAGATGAAAAGCCTATTAGTAAGATATAATTTTTCTATTTGTATATTTATATAGAATTGAGAGAAGTTCACTAACAATATTATGCTATTGTGTGACCTTAATTGTTCTATGGTTTATGAAAGAAAAAGAAAAACATGAGTTTGTCAATTTTTTGTAAGCCTTCCTCGCATTATTTTATATTCAACATTGACATAATTCTTGTTTTAAAAATCAAGATTTTGTGTGCTAACCTTTTAGAATGAATCACATTTTTGTAAAAAAATAAGAAATAGTAAAACTATTAGAAAGTAGAGTATTAACACAAAAAAATCATGCTTTCTTTGTCTAGCCTCTGTTGTAAATCATGTATAACATTTTGCTTGAGACAAGTAGAAGTCATCTTGGATGTATCCCTTGCTCACAACAAAGAAAAAAACTACAACCAACATTAAATAATGGATAGGTGTTCTAACTAATATCTCCTATAGATAAACATCATGTTGGGTACAAATAAGATAGCAATAAATCTTGATTATACATAGATATGATGTGGTTCATACACAGAAAGAGGGATATTCATGCCTTGATCTTCAGTGCATATCTCACGACTGCGATGATAATAGATAACCAACGTTAATCTTCTATGACCAGCAATCTTTGGTAATCCCTTTCCCCATTGATGTTTGGTTTTCCATAAACACAAATTCACAATAGGGTAGATGGAGGACAACAGGAAACATTAGTAGTCAAATATAGTGGGTAGGGATGGAGCAGACTTTCCCAATTTTGGTTGGAGATGAACTTCTAGCTTTACCCGGATAGTGGAGATCCAACAATGGGGCAACAATGGAGATATATCAGACGTTAATGAGAGTGCAAAAGGGGGAAGTGATATGTTCAATTAGGTCAGTGGGGAGTGTGATTCGAAAATTGTCGAGATTCTTCTTTGGTGAGTCAATATATCTGGGGGAGTAGGATAGAGGGAAGGCTAGTGGGATTGAAGGAAAATATCTGAGAGATTTCCATACTAATCTATGAAGTCTTATTGTCATTTTCTTCTAGTTATAAAGAATTTGTGGATAACAAATAAATTTTTCCTGAATAAAATTACATTTGAGGGACACAATTGTATTTATGAAGGATAATCCCACATAAACCATCTAATTTCATGAAAGTTGCATGACCTTCGAAGTTGTCTTTCACAAAGCCTTCTTTTTTGTTTTAAGGGATTACATGCCAAACACATTGTCAGTAGAAGTCTAAAAACCACAAGACTTTTTTTAGAACAAATTATCTGTCAAAAGAACCAACATGATGCTTTTAGTCATGTGCATTCCCTAGAAAGTCATAGTTAAAAACCCATAGCTGAAAATATCAAAAGAGGAGATTAGTCTAAGCTAACTGAACCATATGAATGGAATAGAAACTTCAGCAAGGGGGAGCTAAAATATCAATATGAAACCATCTAGATGGAAGGAAATGAAAAAATAATCCCTTCACCTTGGTAATCCTTCAGGAAAATTCAATGATAAACAAGGTTAGTTGAAACAACTATAGGGGAAAGACAACTGCCTAATGTTATTCAGGAGACTTTTAATCACCCAAGCAATAATCGTAAAGATACTTCAAGAAATGAAATGAATAAAATAAAGAAATTCAACCATATGCAGCAACAACATTGGAAAAACATCAAGTTCCTTAATCCATCGATCGAATCTCCAAGATCTACTAGTCAACCACATCAAGCATCTGATAAGCTAGAATTAGTTTGAAATAATTTTGAAATCCTGCCAAATGATGTCACAATGGCATTCTTTACATTTTGCTTTATTTTGATGGACTTTGGCATTCACATCCCTCCAAATCTCATGCATGAAACAAAAAATCAAAAGTTATTTGTCTCTACTTTCAATTATAGGAAGATCATTACTACATTAAGGGCACTTTGGAGTAAAGAAGACTTGTATTTGTCCCAAACATTCTTAGAGAAATCACAATTAAATAAGACATATTCAGTATATTCCTCACTAGTTTTATAGAGTAAGCAGATAGAAGGAAGTTGGATACCCCATCTTTTAATATAATTTACTATAGGAGGCTTATCATGACCCTCCTTCCACCATTGAACTTGTATCTTTTAGGGATTTCATAATGCCAAAAATTACAAAATATGGATCCACTAAATTTATTTCTAATTTAAATCTTGAATTTTTGGCCTTTATCTCCAAGCTTAATCTCATTGGTACCACACTTAGGATCAAGACTATTACCAAAGAGATTATTTAAACCTTCATGCAACCTTGATTGTGACCTCTAGTGTAAGGTTTCACATGAAGGTGTATGTGTGATTGTGTCTAAATAGAGAGTCAACTAGTTGTGTGGCCTAGCTCTATTCGTGGTCTCGTGTTGTGGTTTAGTATTATCAGACATATGTGCCTCTGATTATTTTATCTAAAAGCTTTCTGGCATGTTACATGGTTCTTTTGGGATTTTTTCTTCTCCTAGTACAAGGATTGTTGTAAATGACTCAGGTAGTGGGTTTTTGTTGATGCAGCTATGATGCCTCAGGAGATATAGGGATTGGTATTAACTAGTTGTGTGGGAAGAAGAAGAGGACTAAGATGTACCATGTCCTCTATAAAAAATAGTAGTTGTTTTTATGTTGCTATGTGAGGAAAAGTTTAGCATGAAGAGTTTGGGGTTTTTTTGTCTTTAGGACGGCTCTATTTCTTTTGAATTGTTGTTTCCTTTTATGTGTTGCTGACAATTTGACTATCGAGTTAAATGTGTATCTTTTGACCTTTGGGTCTTGTCTGGTTACCCTGGGCTTTTTTGTTACGTCTTGTTCCCTGTGTGGAACATTGATATGTTTTTGTGTCTTTTATGTGGTTTTATAAGGTTGAGGGGGCACATGCTTTTTAGCTAAAGTTGGTTAGTAATAATATTTACATTTTCTTGACAAAAAAACTTGATTATTCAAAGACTAAATTCATCTTCAAATGGACTAGTAAGTATGTTTTAATAATACTCTCATTCCCTAGTTTTTTCCACTAAGATTTAGAATTCAGAAGCGATGGGTCAGCCAAAACTAAAATACTAACTCCATCTCCTAAATTGCAGTTGGTGTAGTTCTTTAAAGCATATCTCTCTCTAATATTTTTCATAAAGTTCTACAAGCAGTAACCCATTCTACTAATATTCAACAAAGAAACTTAAAGAGATATTTATAATGTATTCAATTGACTAATGTATTGTCTTTCTTTATTGTAATATTATGCTATTTTAACAATAGTGGCTAGAACCCTCTATCCTACAGGTCTAATACCCATAGCTCCCTCCCATATAACAAGATCAACTTTGGACTTATTTTAAAATTTTCTTCTTCCAATTATCTTATGGATCTTTTCAATATCTTTAAAACTAAGAAAGTCCATGTCCACTTCTCCTTCCTAGATATTCCTCTCCTTTTATCCTTATCTCTATTTCTCCTCCTCTTCATGTTCCTCTCTCATTTATGAGGTCATCCATCCTAAACTTGATAGGAACTTGTGTACCCAAACATCCATGTGAACCCTCCTTGCTCTATTTCCCTTTCTTATTAGGACCCTTGCCTCCTCTAGACTTTGAGCCGATAAATAGAGTCCCTTTCACCAATAACAAGCCTATAGAAATCTTGTACGAGCACCATTTAAATCCCAAGCGCCCAACCATACTCCCCCAACCTCATCTATGGAATCATTTCAACTGGCATCAAAGAGTGAGTTCCCAACCTCCAAGGGCATATAAAAATGCCCACATCCACTCCTTGAGGCCTTCCAAAGTTGTGTATACCCTCTATTACCCCTAGAGGTGTATTATTTGACACCACACCTTCATGTCCACAGTTGATTCATGGTTTTTATGTCCATTGTTGATTCAAGGTTTGTATTTACATTTCATGGTGTTTTCTGCTCATGAACCTTTGGCTAAGAGTTGTAGGCTCAACATGTATCATGGACTTGGTTGAGATGCTCCCTTATAATTTTCAAGGTCTCTCCAATAGAAACCATTACAGACAACCTTGGAAGAGCACCGGGTCAGTATAATCGTCTAGCCAGATCTTGCCAACACTGAAGATTGAGGAAGAACTCAACTTGATTGGTTTTTTGCATTATTTTTTAAGGGATAATTATTTTTGGTTCCTCATTATAAAGATATGTGGATACTCTCAGTTTGTTTGCAAGTTATCAAAGAAATTTGTAACATTGATGGCATTGATTTCTCATTTTCAACTATGTTTTTATTTATTCGCTATCGTGCTTGAATGGACTTTCTCATCTTTCTAGTTCCTTTGTCTTGGTTTTGATTGATTGGATTTCAATAAATGTCAATGCATTATTTTTTTATTTTTTTTTTTTGAGAATCATGGGAAAACTATTATTCATCCTTCTCTCCCAGTACAGGTCCACTAAAAACTTGGACGATAATTGTGGTTCAATATAGCTTCCTCTCCCATCATGTCAGAGAGGAATACTGGGCACTGCACCCACCGACTCCTACTATCCTTTTGACTTAGACACCATTTAGCAATAGTGTTTGTTACCTTATTACATGATCTTTTCCTGAATACAAAATCTAAGACATCGAAAGACACCCTAAGTTTCCTTATGAAATTACATTCTGGCCTGTACTTAGCTGGGATGTCCACCTGGTTATTTATCATTTTGATCTCCCTCTTTCTATCTGATTCAATCACCGCATTACTGAACCTTGTCCGACATTCCTGGATCCCCTTCATAATAGCTCACAACTCTACTTGTAAGACGTCTGTTACTGATCCTTTATTAAAGCCACCTCCCAGCCACCATCCTTTATGGTCCCTAATAACAAAGCTCGTAGCCATAACACTCTTCTTGGTTTTTATCACAGCATCTACATTCAGCTTTACCTGCCCCGTCTCTGATGCCTTCCATCTCGGCTTGGTCTTCTCCTTCTCAGTCGCGGTCCTCTCCCCCTTGGTGAAGCAGTGGCGTAGCCACATGGAGGCACAGGTGGGCACGGGCCCTACCCGTGTTTGTCAAAATGTACATTAATCAAAGTATTTTTAATATAGATTTTAGAGAAAAGACATATAATATTGTGTTTGGTGCCCTACCCATTCACCTGTAGCAACAAGATGCCCATCCTTTAACTAAGTTCTGCCTCCGCCACTGTGGTGAAGGTGATTGTGCAAAGATGTAACTCTTGTCTGATAACTACATACAATCCCTCTGCTTTGATCGTTCTCTCTTATAATACCCCATTGCACATGTTAATCTAGATCTTCCACAAAGCTATAGCAAGCCAAGTGTTCCACTTGCTATCCTCCTTCTTCTTTCTCATATTGAGGTTCACCCAGTTTTTGAAATCAAGTGCGTTGATCATTTTAGTCTTGGCTTCAGCTTGAATGTAGTCCCAGACCTTCCTTAGCTTCTTAGCACATGTAACAAAGGCGTGCATAATAGTTTCCACGCCATTCTTGCATCTCGAGCATTGGTTGTCTTCTATGAAGCCTCTCCTTGCTTGCGCCTCATTCGTCATAATACCGCCATTGAATGCCACCCATATTAGACCAAACATCCACTGCAGTACAGCACAACCCCGCCATTCCAGGAAATACTGGGCAGCACACAGCAAGTGACGGAGTCAAGCAACAAACTCCACGTATGGAGGTCTCGGTTACAGATCCACCATTATAGGATCTAGAGAACTGATTAGTTATCTCACATGTACATCTCTTTGTATTTATCTTTCTATAAATAGATACTTGTATCATGTAATTTAATGACTGTGAAATTAAAGAAATGAGGCAAGCTCATTATATCTCACATGGTATCAGAGCCATGTTAGGCGGTGTAGCTACTTCATTCTCCTCTACCCCACCCCAAGATTCTTCCTCCTTTGATTCGTCTTCTTCCCTTCCCACCATAAACCAGGTCCACTATCATCTCTCTATTAAGCTCTCCCCCACGAATTATCTACTGTGGAAAACCCAGCTTCTTCCATTTTTACACAGCTATAATCTCCAGGGCTTCGTGGATGGATCTCAGCCATGTCTGCCAGCCCTCCTACCAGACTCCACCCCAAATCCGGGGCATGCAAATTGGCAATGTAAAGACCAACTTCTCTTGAGCTGGCTACTTGCCTCCCTCACCGAGTCTGTTCTTGTTGAGGTGATCGGATTAAACACTTCGAAGGTTGTATGGCAGGCTCTTCATGTCGCATACGGTTCTCCCTCTCACACTCGCATAGTCCAACTCAACAACCAGCTCCAGTCCTTTAAACAAGGTGACCAACCTGTCGCAGACTTCCTCCGTCACGCCAAGCATTTGGCGGATCAACTTGCTGCCGCCAGATAACCGCTTGCCCTACCAATGTTCAATGCTATTATCTACAATAATCTTGCTCCTCATTTCGGTGCAATGGTAGCTTCTCTCACGGCTCGTTCCAACCCCGTCAGCTATCCGGAGCTCAACAGCCTGCTCGTGAGCCATGAAATTTGTCATCAACTTTGACAATATGTTCTTCTTCCAACAGCAAATGTTGTGACGGCAGCAACACCTGCTACGCCAAATGTGTGTGCCCCTACGTCAACTGCATCCTGTGGTCATGGCCGCCGCCAAAGTCCTCGCCGAGATCCATGTCCCGTCTGTGGCGTTCATGGACACAGTCCTTATCGATGTCGCTTCAAGCATCATGGTACCACCTCGACTCAAGCTCATCATACGTCGGCGCCGCTTCTCCCGACTCCACGTGGACCACCGCTGCCTTCCTATTCCTCAACTCCTTATGAGGAATGGTACCCTGACACGGGTGCCACACACCATTCTACCCCGGACTCTCGCAATCTCCAGCAAGCCACTCCTTACGCCGGCCCCGGCCGTCTTCAAGTTGGTGGTGGTACATGTTTGCAAATCCATAATATTGGAAAGTCTCTTCTCCCTTCTCGTTCCCACTCCCTCTCTCTCTCTGACATCATTCACGTTCCATCCTTGACTAAATCCTTGTTATTTGTTTCGCGGTTTACACGTGACAAAAAATGTTATTTTGAATTTCACTCTGATTTCTTTGTTGTCAAGGACTCGGCGACACACAAGCTTCTTCTTCATGGTCGCACTAGCGATGGCCTCTACCGTCTTCTTCATCGGCAACTTCCCAGTGTTCATTTGTCGGAAAATGTCTCCCTCAACTGTTGGCACCGTCGACTGGGTCACCCTCACTATCGTGTGGTCCGCGACGTGATTACCTCTAGCAATATTTCAGTTCTGGCTAGCACACCTGTTAATAAATGCACTGCTTGTTTCTGGGCAATTCATCTCGGCTTCATTTGCCTCCTACAAATACTCGTAGTGTAGAACCTCTTCAGTTGTTATTTCTTGATGTATGGGGTCCCTCCCTGGTTGCTTCTTCTGCTTGTCACCACTATTTTCTAATAAGTGTGGATGACTATTCGAAATACACCTGGTGGTTTCCATTATTCAATAAATATTTGTTAGGTATTATACTTATGCTTGATTTTATAATTTGGTAGGTACTGCACTTATGTTTGAAAAAACTGAGTTGGAATTAACAAGTGGGAACAATACTTATAGATGCATTTTGTAGTTGATTCTTGACCAGATGGCCAATGTTGCTATGTGATTATGTAGGTACTGTTCTTAAGCTTTTAGACCAGTTATATAATTATGCTTGATTTTATATTTTTCTAGGTACTGTATTTATGCTTGCATTTTGTAAAAAAATTGTCCAGATGTTCAATGTTGTTATGAGATCCCGTAGGTACTGTGCTTATACTTCTAGACTAGTTATACAATTATGCTTGATTTTGTAATTTGCTAGGTACTGTACTTATGCTTCAGCAAATGAATTGAAATTAACAAGTGGGTACCATACTTATGGATGTATTTTATAAATAATTTTTAATCTGATGTGCACTATACTTTTGAGATCATCAACAAATGGGCACTCAACTTATCTCTCTATTTTGTAAAAAAATTATGTCCAGATGAAAAATGTTACTATTGGATTCCGTAGGTATTGTATTTATGCTTCCAGATCAATGTTGTTATTGGATTCCGTAGCAACTGTACTAATGTGGGAATGCTGGTGGGTGGAATAGAACTGGAGAGAATAATTACAAGAGAAAAAATAAATTAATAAAGATGAGAGCTGGAGAGAAGAGAAGAGTGGAGAGAGAATCTTGGGAATCTTCATTTGCTGCATGAAATCAATTGGTGGAGGAGTTAATTCCAATTAAAAGAAAAGGCTGGAACAGCTTTGTGCGGGTTTCCAAGAAACCGAGTGGTGCAGCGGGTAGTTATCTGACTATGGGTAGCATAGCTCTAAAAAAAGCTCATCTCCGTTTTACTACCTTTATGGCCAAGTTCCTGATTATGGTTTCCTTAAAGTTTTTGTGTGTGTTGTTTTTCCCCTCACATGTCCCTATAACACCCATAAGTTTGAGTTTCGTACCAAATCATGTGTCTTCCTGGGCTATCCATCGCAACATCACGGCTAGCGTTGCCTTGATCCCTCTACAGGAAAAATTTATATTGCACGACATGTCCGGTTCGTGGAAGATGCTTTCCATTTTCAACAGCAGCTCCCCCAGTCCACACCCCCTCCACCTCCACCTACACCTTGGCTATCTGTTACTTCTCCAGTTCCCAACAACAACTCATTACCATCCGTTCCTTTCATTCCATCTTCACAAGATCCAAAGCCCACTTTGCCTCCCACCACTCCCGTGGCCCCTCCCCTACCTCAAGATGTTGCCACATCTACTCCTCGCGTCCCCCATCCCACTACCACTGTGCCTACCATTCCACCTGTCAACACAACCCCCATGCAATTACGCAATACAACCCCCATCAACTATCGACGCTTAGCCGGGCTTCCACCAACCAAACAGCGAAAAACCTCACGCCATGCCCTTCCCACTGTTTATGTCCTTCAATATCACCCAGAACCCACTACCGTCACCGAAGCTCACGCCATTCTCATTGGCGTCATGCCATGACTTCTGAACTCAATGCTCTCTTGACCAATGGTACCTGGACACTAGTGCCTCGACAACCTCATATGAACGTCCTCGGCTGTAAATGGATTTTTCGCAACAAATTTAATGCAGACGGCTCTCTCGCACAGCACAAAGACAGGCTTGTCGCAAAAGGGTATCACCAACAAGAAGGTTTAGACTATACTGAAACATTTTGCCTAGTTATTAAACCTACTACCATCCGAGTTATCCTTGCACTAGCTGTTTCCCACAACTGGCCAATCCACCAATTAGACATCAATAATGCTTTTCTGCATGGCGACCTCACTGAAGATGTCGTCATGGCTCAGCCACCGGCACTACAAAAAACACATGTGGTTATCCACGCTTTAAATGCAATTTTTCCACACAAAAAGGCGTAGAAACACACATTATCCACCCTAGGCAGGAGCGTGGCAAAATAAAGAGTGGAAATTTATTCACTCTTTTCTATTTTCACTTTTTAGCGTGGAATACAATTTATCCACACCAATCTGTGTGGAAAATATTTAACACTTCTTTTTTGAAAAACATATTTGAATTTGATTTCCACTCATAACAGCGTGGAAAAAATATGAAAATAAACTTTTCGGCGGCAATGCAACACACGCTTTAAAGCGTGGAAAAAATTAACGGACTTCTTTTTAAAAAAAATGCACACTTTCACGCTTTAAAGCGTGGAAAAAATTAATGGACTTATTTTTTAAAAATGCACACTTTCACGCTTTAAAGCGTGGAAAAAATTAACGGACTTCTTTTTTAAAAAATGCACACTATAAAGTGTGGAAATAAGATTGGTAATAAATGGTCTGAAAGACGACTTGGTTAGAAGGTTGTCAATTGCTATCACAAGAGAAATTGAATCGCGGGAGGGTGACGAGCCAAAAAATGGGTTAAATCCTGATTCTCTCTTCAAATTGAATCTATCTTAACCTTTTCGATCTTGAAATAAACAAGAACGATACACCCACTCCGCAGCTCTTCCCGGTGGGCCTGCCGGCTAGCCCAGAGGGCTTGCTAAGGATGCTAGTATACTTGAAAGAAGAGTATGGGATCCCAGCAATGTATATCCATGAGAACGGTATGACTGTATTTGTTATTTGATTCAGGTGCATGAGACAGATTGCAGTGTGTACCCATTGACGTAATAGAGACACTGACATGAGAAGATGAGCATGCAGGTCTGGGAACATCCAAGAACAGTACCACCGAAGATCCCGAAAGGATTGATGCAATCAAAGGCTATATAGCAGCCCTGCAACTGGCCATCAGGTGAGCTTATGGCGGGCAAACTTTGCACTGAGCTACCAGTTGACTAGCTGATCTTAGTCAACCTGATAACAGCTGAAATGACAGGAACGGATGCAACATGAAAGGCTACATTCTCATGCACAAGACCCAGCAGATGAAACTACCAATTCTGATAGTGACGTTCAAGTTGAGAAGGCTGATGAGGTTACAGACCACATAACTGAACGTGGTGAGGGTGGCATAAATGATAATGATAATTTTGCTGATGCAGGTAAAGACAATGAGATTCATGTTGTGAGTGATGACTTGGTTGCTGCTGCTCATGTACATCTTGTTGTTGAAGAACCAGCTGTTCTCTCAACTCCATTAGAACCCAGCTCCAGTGAACCTAATCTCTTGAGCACTTCATCAGAACCAAGTGGGCAAGCTGCAGCTGAGATCAGTGATTGTAATGAAGATACAAAAGATCTAGTCCACGAGTCAGATGCCCTGGACAACAATGATGGATCCAAAACCAAACCTGCAACGGAAACTGATGATAAAAATGACAAGTATTCAGAACTTGCTAGTGAGAATGCCCCATTTGATGAGCCAAAAGAGGTGTCTGAAACCAGGCTTGATTCAAATAGCCAGGACATGGTCACAGAAATAGATTCTGCATTGGGTTCTACAAGCCATGTACAGAAAGGAGACACTGAGGTATCCTCCGAAGATGTTACTATGAGCCAGTATGATCCGAGTAAATTTAGATCCGAGTAAATATTTTGATCTTAAGCCTGGCAAGTTGTTAAGACACAGATGGTGCTTCCATCATCCAGTGAGACTACCATTGGCGGCAATTTACATATGGAGGATGTGGTAAAACACGATGAAAACCAGTTTCCTCCTATTGAAGAATCTTGTTTAGAAAAATCAAGGGATAGAGAAGCTGAAATAAAAATCAATAACGCTGATGGTGGGTATTCAGAAAAGATAAATTTAGATCTGAGTAAATATTTTGATCTTAAGCCTGGCAAGCTCGGGAAAAAATGGATGTTTCATCTTTGGCATGGAGCCCTCTAGGTTCTATGTCATTACATCTTAATGACATTGTCGTACCTAGGTTGGCTGATCCTTCAGTTCCAAAAGAGTTGTATCACAACCTCATTCTGCTACCAATTCAAGGGTAGTTTCTCCGTTCTCAAGAAACTCTAGCCCTTTACGTTCTGCAACACCTATCCCTACAGTATCTGGTCTTTCTTTCTCCAGAAATGGCAGTGATGATTTGAGGAAAACAAATGATGCCTTAAACCAGGAACTGAAAAAACTGCAGTCTCAGGTTGAAAGCCTAGACAACGCTGTCAACGTCAGGACTTTGAACTTCAGAAGTCAGCACAGAAAGTTCAGGAAGGTATGTCTCTTTCTGCTGAAGAATCCTCAAAGTCTAAATCTGCCAAAGAGGTTATTATGTCTCTGACTGCACAGCTCAAAGAGATGGCTGAAAGGCTTCCTAATAAAGAAAAGATAAATTTAGATAGGAGCTCTGGTGATGAATCCATGGAGGATGTGTTGGAAAGTAAGATTGAAGATAATTCCACACTAACAGAAGAGAAGGCTGCTTCTGTTCTCACCATGAATGTGGAAGAGGCTTCTGAACATGATGGCAGGATAACAGAGGGAGAAAAGAAAAGAGAGACAAAGAAATTATGCATCATTCAAGACATCAACTATTTTATTGTTGGCACATTCTTAATCTAAAACTGATTGAGCAGAGATAAGATCTCGTCTTAGAATCTTACATGTAAAGAGGAAGGTACACAATTAAGTTTTTGCATAACAAATAGTTTCTAAAACATAAATAAGATTCTAAATACTACACCCTTCAACTCTAATGATGTGATATGCCATCCAATTAAGCTCTAGGCAGTGGTCCGCTGCAATCTCTATCTCGGATTCCTTCTCTACTACTTGGAGCATGTGTAGCAACCTGAAATAAAAACAAACAAAACAAATATAACAAAGATAAAATGAAACAGTGAGAAATTACGTGACTCATAATTGTCTCTTGTCATAAAATCACATCATTGAAAGCAGAAAAGTAATATAGCTATCCTTTTAAATTTACAAATATAATGTTGAATAAGCATGAAAAGTACAAAAATACTATGGGCTTCAAAATTCAATTCAAATGTACGGTTGAGTCATAAGTCGTTGCGTCACATTCATTCCCTCGTGACCCAAAATGCATTTTTTATGTATTGGTTTTGTCCTAAGTCTAGTTTCCAGTATGCCATATGCTGATGACTGTGAGTGAACTGGTCTGTGATATCTGGTCTGAGTTATTAGCCAAGAAAGAAGTCGTTGTGTCTTAGTCAATATAATTTTACTGTATTTATGGTAGTGTATCAAATTGGTATTTTTGTGCCTGTTGATCTGTTCTAAATCTTAGACCCTTATTTTTTTTCTGATGGTGAACACTCTACTCAGGAAAGAAGTCGCCCTGTCATAAGATCAGCTTCCCCTAGAAGGTCAGCATCTCCCATGCGGCGTGTTCAGATAGGGAGATCTGGGTATCGGAGGCCTGTTGCACTTACCATCAAAAGTCTTAGTTTTATTCCGGCTAGAGAAAAGCCCTTGTTCAACAGGGATGGTGACAGTGAAGAGGAATCATCTGCACCAAAGCCTAAGCCATCCGAAAGTTCAGTAGTCAGGATGAGCGTTCAGGACAGGATCAACCTATTTGAGAACATACAGAGGGATCAAACTGTGGATAATCAAAAGGTAACTAAAGGCATAGAGGCACCTTTTGGCGTGAAAAAATTAGTTCTGAGAAGGTGGAGTTCTGGATTGGGAGATGCTTCTGCCCACTTACAATCAGAAGTTACTCCTGATGAGGAGTGAAAACACTACAGAGACTATAGCCCATACTAATCAGAACTCCACTGACGATGACCCTTTGATAAGTTCTAACTCTGTTAATAATTCTACTTTAGCTCCTTTGGAGAAAGAAAATGCGCCATCCTCAGTAATTGATGGTTCTACCAGTTCAGTTGCTTCTCAAGCTGAAGAAATGCCTGATAAAGCTGTTGCATCAGCAGAATGGACTCGGCAAAAAGAAGCAGAACTCAATGAAATGTTGCTGAAAATGATGGGAGATAAGCCATCCATAATTTCAACTGATGGAAGTGATGGGGTTCTAGAACCTTCATTAGAGCGTAAAGGTGACTTCTACAGCCAATACAAGGAAAAAAGGGATGAAAAACTTTGTACAGAGAATTTTAAGAAAAAGGCTGAGAAGGAAGCTAAGTTTAGAGTGATGCAAGAAACTCTTGAACAGAGGAGAGCTGAAATGGCCAAAAAGGTCAGTGCTTCTGGGAAACCAAATCTATCTGTTCAATCTCAAAAACCACGTAGAAATTCTTCTCCCCCTGTTCTCTCCAAAAAGGACTCTCCAACTCCAACTGGTCCAAGGAAGGCTTCCCCAAGGACACCATCTTCCTTACCCACAACACGCAAGTCGTTGCCATCTGCTCCCACTACACGAACTGTTGCAACCCCCCCTAAGAGCTCCACAGGCATTGTTCGTAGTACTGTTCCTAATCACAGAAAACCTCAGTCTACGCCATCTCCAACAAATCCAACACCCCGAACTGAGAAACCAAGACAGCTAAAAGCTACAAAAGTTACTCCACCAGAAACCAAGTCAAGCTTAAAAACCCAAGAAGCAATTAGGCCAAAAGAGGTGACAAAGAGCACCAAAGTTATACGTAAGGAGCCAGTAACTGCTGTGGATAAATCAGCCACAACACCCACAAAGCCTAGTTTTTACAATAAGGTTACTAGAAAGAATAGTGTGGTGCCACTGGAATCTAAAACTTCAGTAAAAAAAGCTATTGGTACTAACTCAGGTGTTGCTCCTGTGACACCAAAAACAAAAATAAGTGTCTAACAAAAATAGATTTATGGGGTACTAACTCAGGTCTTGCTGGGATGTATTGTTTCTCCAAGTGTAGGTAATTTCTGAGAACTAAAGAGCTGTTTATTTGAGAGGCTGCTAGTTATCTGTTGCGTGCAAAATGTAGGCAGCAATAAGATGGCTGATCGTGTATGGTTATTCGATGATTGCAGATTTAGGATTCAAAAGCAGAGGTTTGCCTTGCATCTAGGATACCTTTGTTTAAGGTCAATGACAGAAACTATTAACAAAATAAAAAATGATATCTTGTTAAAGATTGCGATCTAATAACAGTACTGAAACAATAACTGAAGAGATGAAACTATAGTAGCTGAAACAAATCGTAAGTTCTATAAAGACTGCTTACTTATTTCAATAAATTTTCAGCTACTTAAAGCATACTCTCATGCAGTTAGGACAAATCGTAAGTTCTATAAAGACTGCTTACTTATTTTTACTTAAAAGTAGTGTTGCATCTTACTATGTTCTTTGGTGGGCAAGTGTTAATAGATTTTAACATGCATGCATGATTTTGGTTTGGAAAATCTGAATGGTCATCTTATCTTTCGTGAATTATTTACATCCTAGTCAAGTAGGTATCAGTTCTTTTATATCCCTTCATGGAGATTGATTATTTAGATTTTCCTTGCTCCATCTGCGTCTGTTAGTATACTGAATTGGTTTCAAAACCACACATGTATTCATTTGTTTGGTTTACAGCTAATAGTAAGAAGCTTGTGTCCACCTTCTAACATATAAACTATATGCATATTCGTTTGGCCTACTGGTTTTGAAGCTCCGTCTTTCTCTGAATTATACACAACCAATGGTGGGCATCTCCAACATGTTCATGTGTTCAATTCAACTCCCTAGCCTTGTATACTCATGTCATCCTCTTTACCTTTAAGCCTTAGTCCAACATGACAATGTTATTCATAACCTTGTGAACTCATGGCATCCTCTTTACTTTTGAGCCCTTCTATGTTATATCATCCTAGTGAAAAGCATTAGTTTCCCTTTCATTGTTGTCTAACGAGAAGACAATCTTTCCAAATGTCGTCCTCATTTAGCTCACTCCTTCCCTTTTGAAGTGGCCTTGGCAATGGGACTATCCTCTTCTATCAGGACTGTGGAATAGAACAACTTTGATATCTCTAAGCTACAGCAATAGCAAGATCAAATGTATATAAAGCATTGTTATCAAGATGCCCACCTAGACGTTGAGAGAACGGAAGCTTTCTTGGTGCCTAGGCCCCATGGGTTTGCCAAGTGGAAGTCCTTCATTTAGTTATAATTTAGGTTTGATTGTGGTTAAATCAGACTTAGTTTAGGTTAAATCATGTTAGATTCAATATGGTTTAGAGAAATCTATGTTCAATTAGGTGAAATCAGGCCTGTTTAGTCATTACACCTGATTTAAGTTTAATTTAGGCCAACCCGAATACTGTTTTACAACATCGAAAGTTAGTCTAGTACTCTAGGCAGTGGCCAAGCACATGCACACAATTGTCTACCTAAAACACAAGGACCTCTCACTCTGTCCAGCAGTTTACAACAAGATACATACAGTAATATATTGAGGAATACAAGATAATTAGAAGGACGTATTTAGAAAATAATGGATAAGTACTTACATCTTCATTGAGTGTGTTTCTTCCATTATCATCCCCACCAATGGAAACATCAAGAACAATTCCATTCCTAGCAAGTGCTGAAGTCATACGAGAAAGTTGAGATTGGACATTTGCATAGTCATTCTTCAATTGTTTGTTCTCTGTCTGTATTGATGCAAGTGTTCCTCTAACATCAGTGGAGTCATCTATGTCATGTAACTTGCTCAAATCAGATTTCAAACCAAATACTTGGCTACGTGACACTCCATGGCCATATCCCACCACTCTTTGATTAGAATTTTCTTCATCATACATTAGTTCAGTAAAAACGGTATCCTCTATCGTTGATTTGGGTAGTTCTGGATTGTCAATGACACGTTCATCCACTAGTTTTTCAACGGTTTCCTTCAATCAACATGTGAATTGGTCTATACATTAGAATCACAATTAATATAGATGGACATGCAAATATGCAATGCGAAAACAAATATTTAACAAACCAAAAATTCTTGTGTGTTTGTATTTTGAACATAGCTTCCATCTTTGCGTTGGTGAGTAATCTTGTACACTTCCAAGGTGCTAGGTTCCCTCTTTTCCTTTAGGGCCTGGAAAAATAATTATGAGTATTATTTATCTCTAACTAAATGCACATCTTCACTTTAATATACATCACAAAATGTATCTCACAAAGTCAAACTTTTTCTGAGCAAAACTTTTTGACCCCGTAGTATGGCAATCAGCTTTTTGAGCACGTGACCTCTTTCCTATTGTTGAAAGTTTCTAGGAAAAAAATAACTTATTCAAGATTACATAAATTTTAAACAAAGTAGTAAAATAATTTTTTCTTCATTTTATTCAAAGAGCCTTACTTACCTTCCCAGTATTAGAGAACCAATATCTCACCAAACGTACCCATTGCTCTCTTATTAAAGTCTTCGGCACTTTACTTGCAATTTGTTCTTCTGTTTTACTGGGATCCAAATGGAGCTTTTTTAGTTGGGACCTAAAGGTTTTCCATTTCGCATTCACATGTGTTAGGATCCTTTTGTCAATTGTCACGTCTTTCGGCATATGGAACTTGCTCTGTTTAAGAGAGAAAATCATATTCAATGGCAATCATATTACATGTACTAATAGATAATATTGGTGATTTCTTACCCTAGTTAAGGTCACAATCTCGAGCTTATAGGAATCATGCACCCCATGCCAATTGTTTTCACCAATTGGACAAAGTTCTCCCCGTTTTGCCACCTCTCCAAGGAATCTCACCAATAAGTGTCCTCCTTTCCCTATGGGTTGTTTAAATTTATTGAAATTGACAATCAATTTCAAATCTTGTAAAACCCATACTTGTGATAAATGAACTCGCCCTTTCTTTGTCCCAACTTTTCCATCGGAATCTACAACAATATGGATATATTATGAATATCATGCATAATTCAACTACAATGGATAAAGGGCACTAAATTAAATAACATAAACATTAAATTTCAACCTATTGTTTCCAGCACATCATCATCATCATGAGAGTTCTCATTCCATGCAGCAGTTCGAGGGCGTTTTGGAATTGGTTGTGTGTCTTCTATTTCATCTAAATCTTCATCTTGAATTGGTCTAGATCTGTCTTCTTCTATTTCATCCAAATCTTCATCTTGAATTGGTCTGGATCTGTCTTCATTACCACTTGGAATTGGCTCGCTTGACACAAAGGTTGCTGTTGTTCGTTTAGTTCGCCACATTCTCTTCTTAAATGAGCAGACACCTTAAACATGAGTAAATTAGAACAAACGTGATTCAAGAAATTAATCGGGAAGGCATATTACTTTAACACTAGTCCATGGATCAAACAAGACACATCAATTTCAACTAAGTTGTCTATAGTCAACAATGTGAAGTCCCTCTGTTATTTAGATGCAATAACATCCCTTGCATATCAAATGAAGCATAGGAAGAACTCTGTTGCTGCTGCACAAAGAATACGAGTCAAGGAGGTGTTTTTGAGGCAAAAAGAGCTAATATTGGTTGGGGAGACACTATTGTTGGCCACAATCGGGTTCGATTTGAACGTCCAACATCCGCACAAAATCTTAATTGAAGCAGTGAAGAGACTAAGTTTGCCAAATATTGTGGCAAGAGTAGCATGGAATTATTTGAATGACTACTGGATGCAGACAACTTTATATTTACAATACAAAGCTCATTACTTGGCAGCTGGTTCAATCTATCTGGCAGCAAAAATCAACAACGTCAGATTTCCTTATGACAAGGGGCATATTTGGTGGCAGGAGTTCGATGTCTTACCAGGGACGTCTAACATGTAATTTGACACTTGTAATTTGAAAAATGAATGAAAATTGTGATGTGTATCAAGAAAAAAAAAGGGTTGGTGAGTGACAAATACACACACTTTAAGATAAGGCAGTAGCTAATAACAGCTGTCACTACTTAAGCATTGTTTATAACAGGAACTTGAACCTAATAAAAAAGGAAAAGCAAAGGGAGAACACACGTTCTGAGCATAAGAGATGAAAAAATAAAATTCATCTAATAAATATGAACTCACCATGTAGCTAGTAGTAGAGAAGACATGCAGTCATGTAAAGTTATCCAAATATGTAGTGATGATTCAGTAGGCATGTAATCGAATCCTTTAACATGAAATTTGCATAATTCATAAGAAAGTTGGGCTAGTATAATCATTAACCAATTCAGGGACCACCCCAACATCAAAAGAATCCCTTATCTTATGTCGAATGACATGCAGCCATGGTTTCTCTATTTCATCCTCTACATAAAATACTTGTTTTGCTTGAGATGAGAAAATAAATGGATCGTCTTTCAATGATTTACCAGTGTGCATCAACTTAGAGAAATTCACACAAGGATTATTGTTTCTATCAAGCTTGTACCCTCGTTTTGAGGTTATATCTACCCAATCACAACGAAAAATCACAACTTTACATGTCCCATAATAATCTAACTCGTAAATGTCAGTCAGTTTTCCAAAGTAAGAATATCCATCAGCTTCAACCATAATTCCAGAATTTTGTGTCTTTCTATTTCTTTCTCGGTCTAGTGTCTGATACTTATAGCCATTGACTATAAAGCCCTGAAGCTTTTTAGCATAGACATTAAGTCCACGAGCTAATGCCCTTTTTAACACACCTTGGTCGTTGCTCGCATTGATATGAGGTCTCTACAAGAGTGAAAAAGTATATTAGCCACACTATTTCACTTGGCATTTGACCAATACACCTGTGTTTATTTTATCGTTACCTGAGAATTAAGCCATTTGGCAAATTCTTCTAGCAGCCACTTAGCTTCTAGTGTTTCAGTAATTCTTATTCCTTTTTGTTGACACTCCTCTCGCTTCAGATATAGGAATTCTCTATAGCAACACAATAAGTTAACTCAATTTTAAATCGTAAATTAAATAAAGTGTTACAACGATGCTTCTTACTGTTTGAGGTCTTTCATCAAGTCATCACAATGGAGTAGAACATAACGGTGTGCTTGTGACATGCTTTTCTCATCAAGCCGAACAACTTTTTCAGCCCCGACACGACGTCCACCAGAATTAAACAAGTAAAGACCCTTATGTGAAACATTATCATCATTTCTTTTAGGTTTTCTAAGTATTGTCTCAACACCTTCCATATATCTAGAACAGAAGGTAACAGTCTCCTCCAAAATATAGCCTTCCGCAATAGAACCCTCAGGTTGAGACTTATTACTTACATAACCTTTCAGTCGAGATAAATACCTGCAAAAATATTATCATAGTTTCTGATATCAAAATTGAACTATTTAATAGTAAATTATAAATAATTATGAATGGAAGGTGATATTAAATTATAACCTTTCAATGGGATACATCCACTGATATTGAACTGGACCACCATGTTTAACTTGATCAACCAAATGAACCAAAAGGTGAACCATGATTGTGAAAAATGGAGGAAGAAACTCCATCTCTAAGCGACAGAGTGTTTCCACTATACTTTCTTGTAATGCATCAAGATCATCCAAATTAATGCACGTAGAGCACAATGACTTGAAGAATGAAGACAAATTTGACAACACATCAACAACTTCAGTTTGTCCCGATGCTCGTAATGCTACAGGAAGTATGTCTTGCATGAGGATGTGATGATCATGGCTCTTGAGATTTATAAGTCTTCGTTGTTTTAAATTAACACATTGAGAAATGTTGGAAGCATAACCGTCAGGAAATTTGAGCTTAGCTAAGACATTTAAAAAGCATTCCTTGTCCTTTGAAGACATAGAATATGGAGTCATAGGCATAATAAAACTTCCATCTGGTTGTGGTTGTAGCCAAAGATGTTGCCTTATATTTTTTTCCTCAAGGAATCTCCTAGCGTTCTCATCATCTTTGCATTTTCCATCTACATTTAATAGTGTTACCAATACATTTTCACAGACATTTTTCTCGATATGCATAACATCAAGGTTATGACGAATCTGAATATGCTTCCAATAGGGCAAATCAAAAAATATGCTTCTTTTCTTCCAAAGCCCCCCATCATTGGGAGTATTGTCATCTGCAATAGCACTAGTAGTTGATGCATTTCCTTGTTTTCTTCCTCTCTTCTTGAAATTTTGTCTTGAGTTCTTCCCATATTCAAAGCTGACTCGTTCTTGTGCTCGTAGAACATCACTTCCAGTTGTAGGAATTGGAGGATGACGATGTTCCTTAGTCCCATCAAATAAACTACTTTGGGAACGAAATGGATGGTTATTTGGTAACCACCTACGGTGACCACCATAACAAATTCTTGACCCACATCGATAGGAATGGGTGAATTCAGTACAACATGGGCATGCATAATAACCTTTTGTGCTCCAACCAGATAGCATTGCATAAGCAGGAAAATCACTGATTGTAGACATTAAAGATGCCCGCATCTTGAAATTCTCTCCAATATAAGCATCATATGCATCAACACCTTCCCACAATATCTGCAACTCATGCAACAAAGGTTGCATGTATACATCAATATCATTTCCAGGACCAGATTTTCCAGGAATTATCATAGATAGAATCAACGAGTATGATTTCATACATACCCATGGGGGAAGATTATTCACACTAAGAATTACTGGCCATATACTATAGTTAGTACTTTGTATCCCATATGGATTGAACCCATCACTAGCAAGGCTGATTCTCACACTACGAGGGTCTACAGAAAAATCTGGATACATCATATCAAACTCTTTCCATGCTACTCCATCTGTTGGGTGTCTTAATTTTCCATCTTTGACCCGACCTTTCTCATGCCATATCATATCTTCAGCTATCTTAGAGGACATGTACATCCTTCTTAATCTGGGAATTAATGGAAAATACTTCATAACTTTTGCTGGAGGTCCTTTAGAGCTTGTGTTATCTTCTACATTGTCATCACTCACATTACCCTTTACTGTTTTCCACCTAGAAGTTTGACACACATTGCAATGGGTCTTGTGGGAATTTTCACCCCAATACAACATACAATCATTTGGACAAGCATGGATGTTTTCATATCCAAGGCCTAATTCAGTAATCAATTTCTTTGCTTCATAGTAAGAAGATGGAAATTTGGTCAACTGTGGAAAGGCATCCAATAGAAGCTCTAACAATTGCGAGAAAGATTTGTTCGGCCAATGAAACATAGATTTTAAGTTGAAGAGTCGTAACACAAATGAGAGCGTTGAGAAATTTGTACATCCAGGATAAAGTGCTTCATTAGAAAGTTCCACTAATTTTCTATGGTTCATGTCATCTTCAGCAATAGGAGGACAATTTGGTTGGTGAAAAGAAGTATCACCTATATCAGGATTATCACCTTGTGGAACCCCTTCATTATCATCACTAGTTGATGCATCCCCCACATGAGTAGCATTTTCTCCCAATGCGTCTCTCAATAGCCCTTCCACATCAACTTGGCCTACTAATTCAACTTCATGATTATTAGCTTGTTGGATATCGTTACTTATGCGGTCTGCAATGATGTTTTCAAAAAGATTCTTTGGACCATGAAAAATCCAATTTTTATAATCTTTAAAAAAGCCATGGAACAAAATGTGCCTTTCCACCTCATCAATAGAATATTCTTTTCTCCTACCCGCTTTACATTTCTTGCATGGACAAATTATCATCCCATCTTTCATTCCTGTCTTAGCGTATTCAAGAAAGTGATACATCCCATCAATATACCTTTGGGAGCCAATCGGTTGCTCAATCCAACTCTTGTCCATGTTAAAAGAAACTTCAACAACCAAATCTATAAAAAAGAAAAATGACAAATCTGATATCTTAGTTACAACATTAACATAACAAAAAAGTAGTTGAACGTGATGAAATTATATTTGGGGTTACGAAGCAGATAAAATAATTATAAAATAATATATAAAATAAAACATATATATCCATAAATGTACATACAAGAAGGGTCTAGTTCAGCCAGAATATTCTGATTTAGGCCAGATAGGTAAAATTTGGGTGGTTTTATGTGTGAATGGCTAGCCCACCTTAACTTGGGCCTAATTTGAGCCAAATGAGGTTTGAATTAGGCCAAATAAGGTCTGATTTGGCCAAATTATATTTTATTTAGGTCAAGTTAGGGAAAACTTGGTGATTTTAGGTTTTAATGGTCATGTTACCCAAACCTAGACCAACGTAGCATGATTTCGTCATAAATTCAGTTAATAGACATCACCATATGCCATTTTTGGATTTAAATAGGTCACATATAGGCAGAATATGGTCTGAATCAGACCAACTAAGGTCTGATTTGGTCGATTTATATCTTTTTAGGTAAATTTCGGGCAAGCATGGTGTTATAAGTTTGAATGGTCTGGTTTTCCAAACTTAGGCCTAATTTAGACAAATTAAACAAAGTCACATGTAATTTTTTTTATCAAATTAGGGTCTAAAAATGGATTTTAGGTCAATTTAGGTGTAAGCCAGTTCAGTTGAGGACTATATTACATCAAAACATATATCTTTATAGACTTCTTATTATATAAAATGAGAAAAGTAAATAAAAATATATACATAATATATAATACTAACTATATATATAAATAACATGAGTCAGCTACATATGTATGTGCAGATTTCAGCATATCATTATTATCAAGGTGGACACTTTGAGGCTAAAATAGCAATACTTAGTCCTAAATTAGGTCAAACGATACCAACTTAGGCCATTTTAAGGTTCAAATAGGTGACCTTTAGAGAAAATAAGGATTGAATTATAGCAAATAGGGTCTAGTTTATCCAGAATATTCTGATTTAGGTCAGATTAGTAAAATTTTGGTGGCTGTAAGTGTGACTGGATAGCCCACCTTAACTTGGGCCTAATTTGAGCCAACTGAGGTTTGAATTAAGCCAAATAAGGTCTGATTTGGCCAAATTATATTTGATTTAGGTCAAGTTAGGGAAAACTTGGTGATTTTAGGCTTTAATGGTCATGTTACCCAAACCTAGACCAACGTAGCATTATTCGTCCTAAATTAGGTCAATAGACATCACCATATGCCATTTTTGGATTTAAATAGGTCACATATAGACAGAATATGGTCTGAATCAGACCGACTAAGGTCTGATTTGGCCAATTTATATCTTTTTAGGTAAATTTCGAGCAAGCATGGTGTTATAAGTTTGAATGGTCTGGTTACCCAAACTTAGGCCTAATTTAGACAAATTAAACAAAGTCACATGTAATATTTTTATCAAATTAGGGCCTAAAAATTGATTTTAGGTCAATTTAGGTGTAAGCCAGTTCAGTTGAGGACTATATTACATCAAAACATATATATTTATAGACTTCTTATTATATAAAATGAGAAAAGTAAATAAAAATATATACATAATATATAATACTAACTATATATATAAATAACATGAGTCAGCTACATATGTATGTGCAGATTTCAGCATATCATTATTATCAAGGTGGACACTTTGAGGCTAAAATAGCAATACTTAGTCCTAAATTAGGTCAAATGATACCAACTTAGACCATTTTAAGGTTCAAATAGGTGACCTTTAGAGAAAATAAGGATTGAATTATACCAAATGGGGTCTAGTTTATCCAGAATATTCTGATTTAGGTCAGATTAGTAAAATTTTGGTGGTTTTTAGTGTGACTGGCTAGCCCACCTTAACTTGGGCCTAATTTGAGCCAAATGAGGTTTGAATTTGGCCAAATAAGGTCTGATTTGGCCAAATTATATTTGATGTGAGTCAAGTTAGGGAAAACTTGGTGATACCAACTTAGGCCATTTTAAGGTTCAAATAGGTCACCTATAAAGCAAATAAGGTTTGAATCATACCAAACATGGTCTGGTTTATTTATATTATTCTGATTCAGGTCAGTTTACAAAAACTTCGGTGGTTTTAGGTGTGAATGACCAGTCTACCTAAACTTGGGCCTAATTTAAGCCAAATTATATTAAGTTAGTTCTATTTTTGTAAAATTAGGGCTACGAAAGTCTGATTTTGGGCCACTACAGGTCAATTTAGGAGTACACCGAAAAATATTTTGGGACTTCTTAGTATATAAAATATAAAAAATCACTATGGATATTTTGTCATTGTTAGTAAAAAAAACTGTATTAAGTACATGGTATTTGTATATATCACTATGTCATTATTATTAAGGTGTCATTTCAAGGTTAAAGCAACATGATTTTAGGTCAAACGACACCTCTTAAATAGGTCTAATTTAGAAAAATTAAGGTTTGAATTTGGTGAAATAAGGTATGATTTGATCAAATCATATCTGTTTAGGTCAATTCCATGTAAACTTGGTAGTTTTTGGTTTGAATGGCTAATTTTAAAAAAAACTTTAGTAAAGACAAATTTGAGAAAATTCATTCTTTTTTTGCTCAAATTAGAGCAATTAAAGTCTGGTTTTGGATTACCTTAGGTGTAGTTTCAGTAAACTATAACAGTTTAACATTAAAATAGTTATTGACTTCTTAGTATATAGAAATGAACATAAAATAAATAATTGCTTATATACATAATTACCCATATTTAAATTGTACCAACTACATGTTTATCTACATGCCTGTGCAAGTGGAAATTAGCATGCTTTTAATACTAGATTAGGTCAATGACACCAATTTAGGCCATTTCAGTTCATGAATAGGTCCCATCTAGATCAAATAAGGCTTCAATTAGGCCAAATAATGTCTAATTTGGCCAAATTCTATATGATTTAGGTCAATTTAGGAAATATTTGCTGAATTTCTAGTAGTGAAATTAGACCTATTTACCCTTACATGACCTAATCTGCCCAAATTAAATCTGATTTGGCCTAACCGAGACCTATGTATTCCCTAAAATAACTAAAATTTATCGAATTTGACCAAATTTCTGATGCATGCTAACTTTGTCTTTAAGTGTCATAATTTGGGCCTAACAGTTATAGGCATCCACTTTAGTTATCTAAAAACCTAGGCGGCCAGTTTAAGGTGACCCACCTAGAGTCTGGGGGGATGAGAAGTGCCTAGGTAGAACCTAGGAGGGAACCTTGATACCTATGATGTAAGGAGGACATGGAAACATATAAGAACACTACATTTGGACTCTTCTCAATCGAGCTTATTCAAGAGCCCAAACAGTTGTATTCATTCATATAGAATAAGGGTTAAACACATATAGAATGAAATAAAAAGAGATATAAAACCCCTAAACCCAACCACTACTCACATTTCATATGCTAATACCTTTCACAAATGAATCCCCTAAAAGTATTACAATTTTTCTACAAGCAAAAATACGCGGTAAAGCTATGTATGGCAGTAGCTCAACATAATTTAAAGCAAAATTTCTCATACCCTAGGATGTAGAGGTCTTGATCTATATAAGGTGAACATGTGAACAATTAAGAATACTACCATTATTAAGGTATACTTAATGAGATTTAACATATTAATAATGACAACACAGAAAAACATATTAGAATGTTAAGAATTTACTTTTCCTTGCCTCAAAATATGGTCATTTTTGGACTCGAAACAAAAGGAAAAGAATGTGGTATAAAAATATAAGAACGACTAATAATAATTAAAACCAAGTCATTACCCACAAAACCTAAACACATAAAATGGGTCCAATATGTTTAAGCTTTATCTTGCACTCATAGACACAATGCATAGTGGATTAGGTTAAATTTGTTATATTGGTATTTCACACTCAATGAGATTTTCAGGAGCCCAAACAGGTCAATCCAAAAGAAACAAAAGATGGAGCTATAAATCAGTTGGACCCAACCACTACCCACATATAATACACTAATATCTTTTCCATTGGTGTCTACCTATAAGTATTATCATTTGTATTCATGTAAAAAGTAAAACAATAACACTATAACTAATAGTAAGATTGAGACAGTATGATACAACAACTCTCCTGATGGATCTCTATAACACTCGAGATCAAGTTATTCCAGACTGAAAATTTCAAATCTAACAAGCTCACTAGTCGGGATTTATTGCATCAGCCTCGAGTGATTCACCAAAGTGATGAGACTGCCAAAAATTTTAGACGTGTCAGTAGCAGGATGTTCTGTAAATTTGGAAAGGTTTTTGGTGACAATACCTGGAGATATTAGAAGTGAGAATGCTGACATGAGTAACGATATATCCTATGAAAATAGGACGCCTTCCAGTGGATGACTTTATGGGTTCAGTCAATCTAGACAGAGTGAATTAGTCCCTAAGGAAGCCCCTACAGGGAATCTGACGGGTACACAAAAGAGACAAAGTTATTTTGAATATTGAGTCATGCCTATCTATTGGAGCAAATTGGATGAGATCAGGTTGTTGACGACTCAGCTAAATGCCACAATATTCCACTTTTTGGCTTCTCCTCGCCTTGAGTCATCAAAGCCTCCCCGGATGAGGGCTCTCTCTGGTTCAAGTTTGACTAGGACCTGAGAGAGCATATCTCCATACCACAATTGCGAGTATCGTCGATATTCGCGATAGAGAGGGGGTTGAAATTTCCAGGAGAAAACTTTGAATTGGGAGGGCAGTCCTTCTGATTAACTGACTATACCCCAAATTGACACAATTGAACAAGATGAGTATACTAGGGCGTACCAAGAGAGCCATGTTGAAGGAACTCAAAAAAATGACCCCGTAACCTCAGGAGAAGGGGTGCTCTCGAGAAGGGAAGCCCACCCATGGTCATAAGCTTCATCCTCACTCATCACGCTCACTCCCCTATGTGCTTCACTACATGCGACATCCAAACTTTGTGTGGCTTTTAAGTTGGTGACAAACATATATGAAAAAAGGCAATGGACCACATGGATGTAGGAAGTGATCTATACAAGGAGTATATCTATCCGACTATAAAAAGTATTTCCTAAGAGGTTTACTGTTGAAATTTGTAAGGAAGAGGATAACAATTTGCCTCCAAGTGTTATGGCTGCAAAGAGGTAACAAAATCTGTATCTGGTCTTCTTTGGCGTTGTGCTCTTTCTATTGAACTGCCAAATGACCAACAAAAATAGCCACATCATGCACATCCCAATAAAAAGGGACCAATCGCTCAAGATTAATTATAAGAAGGCAAAAATGGAACAATTTGTCATGAATTAGAGAGGGGCAGTGGATGATCTAGGATTATTAACTGGGTGACACCTTGTATATAAGAGGTTGAGTTGGTTAATTATCACATATTTATCAAATAAATAGATGGTAAGCATGTGAGCAACAGATGTCTCCAACCAAAAAATCCTAACCCATATTTGGCTGGGATTAGTTGGATAATAAATGTATATTTATTGTACGCTTTTACATTTTGATTCACACTTTACGTACAAATCAATCATACTAGTCCTACGCTTTACTGAAGTAGGTAGCTTATTGGAATACAAGCATTCGGAGTTAACGAAGATGACCATGTGGTCATTATTGATGTATTCGTAAAGCAAACTTCTATAAAGATCAGAGCACCACATTTTATAAAATCTTAGAAACTGTAAACATCAAAGCTCTGATTAAAACATATGCCCACATGCTCCATTTGAAACCATATGGGTCTAACTGACTTTATCTAACCAACAGAAGTGCAAGTTAACAGTAGGACTATAGGAGATATCTAATCAATACATAGACTATCATATCAGTGATATGATGACTCATTCCCAATGGTGTTAAATCTCCTACTAGTAATCGTTGATCCATAAGCTTCATAGATAAATTTCAATGTCCTAGTGAATCTTGAAATCTACCTTTAGAAGGTCACCGATTGAATAACAAAATATTGCACTTTCTATGAAAAGTTTCAGAATTTTTTCCTCTTAGTTTGCCTATAAACAATAGGTGGTTTCACCCATCTACCACACATATGTAAGCAAGCATTCACCTCTCCAGCATATATATGTAAGCAAATACATGACTAAATGAGTCTGCAGTTGATTAGAATCTATATAAAAATGAATCTATTGGATGAGAAAGAGTATCTGGACTATCTCTGAATGAGACATTAATTTATACTAATATTTTGGATCAGGAATAAGAATATAGGAGCCATCTGTATATTAATATCTTCATATTCTCTGATTACGAAACTAACATAATTTTTACATTCCAGCAACTCTGAGTAATGTTGTTTAAGTATCCAGTTAATCAACATGACGGTCCCCAGAAGACAAAAAACAACTTAAGATTAACCAAAAAGTCACCCTTGCACACATAGAGAGAAAAGTAAATCTGTGTTCACAAGAGAGAAGGAAAGAATAGATCACCAGTTCGTTCTCTTATGGTTGAACGCTGCTCCACAAAGAGTTGTAGCCTTGAAGTCGAAAGGAACGACTACTCCTTCTGGTTACAGTTCTTCTCCTAGCCTCCTAGCAGAATCTAGCGCAATCGTCAGCGCCGTCTTCCGTCTCCCAGCACCAAGGTCACCTATCAGCGCCGTCTTCGGTCTCTCAGCACCAAGGTCACCTATCAGCGCCGTCTTCAACCACCAGTGTTGTCGCTGTTTGTACCTACCAGCGTCGCTGAACTAGTAGATGTTTTTGTTGATGCCTCAGCAGAATCGATCCTCATCCCCCGATGCCGATGTCGATGTCGACGCCATCTCTTGGTGGTTGTTGCTTGCGCTGAACATCTGTCAATCCAGGAGAAATGAAACCTCCAGGGAGTAGTCGGTAGGGTAATAGAAAGGGGGGAAGAAAAGGGGCGACGCCACTGGGTGGGGGGAGAGAAGAAGGTACTTTCCGCAGCGCATGGAGAAATGGGGTGCGATAAAGAAGGAATATGGATGACTGGGTCATCGCACGATTTGAGAACAGCGGGAGAAGTTCGCGGGGTGTGGGAAGCGGGAGGCAGGAGGGAGAAGACGGAACAGCGATAGGGATTTGACAAATTAGGAAAGTCCCGGGTCTTGCGAGCGTAGAGGCCTCGAAGGCGTATGCCGCGCGTTATTAGTAAAACTAAGAGCCGAGTCAATTGGCCGTGTCACGCTTTAAAAAACGTGAAAAATGAAGTGTGGACTATTACGCCTGTTTCTAGTAGTGCGGGTTTCATTGATGCCAACCATCCCCACCATGTTTGCCATCTACAGAAGTCCATTTACGGCCTCAAATAGTCTCCCCGTGCATGGTTTTCTAAACTTAGTCATGCACTCCATACTTATGGTTTTCCTTCTTCTAAAACGGACACATATCTCTTCATCTACAGCCATGCCACCAAAATTATCTATGCCCTTGTCTATGTTGATGACATTATCATCACCAGCAACCACCATACCAACCTTGATCATCTCACCCATTACCTCAGTACGCATTTTCCAGTCAAGGCACTAGGTCCACTCCATTATTTTTTAGGCATTGAAGTATCCACAATACAAAATGGTATTCTTTTATCGCAACGCAAATACATTCTGGATCTCCTCCAGCGTTGCAACATGCTTGATGCTAAACCCATATCCACTCCGATGTGTTCAACTACCAAGCTTGTCAAAACCGGTACCCCCCTTCATGACCCTACTATGTATCGTCAAATTGTGGGAGCGCTTCAATATCTTACACTAATCCGGTCGGACATCTCGTTTGCTGTGAATAAAGTTTGTCGATACATGTCCCAACCGACAGATGAACATTGGGTTGTCGTCAAACGCATTCTTCGTTACTTAAAGCACACAATTTCTCACTCGTTGTCCATTACTTCATCTTCATCCCTTACATTGCATTCTTTTTCTGATGCTGATTGGGCTGGGTGTCTAGATGACAGAAAATCCTCTGGGGGTTATGCTATTTATCTTGGTCCTAACCTTATTTCTTGGTCAGCTCGTAAACAACAAACCATATCCCGCTCATCAACTGAATCGGAATATTGGGCGCTAGCAAACACCACAGCTGAGATACTTTGGCTTCACGCACTGCTAAAGGAATTGCAACAACCCCTTATCCACCCACCTATACTTTGGTGTGATAATATTGGCGCAACATATCTCACAGCCAATCCCATTTTTCATGCTCGCACTAAGCACATTGAAATCGATTTTCATTTCGTACGTGATCATGTTGCCAAAGGAAATCTTCAAGTTAAATATATCTCTACGAAGGATCAACTTGCAGATTTCATGACCAAAGCACTACCAAATTCCCGTTTTGAATTCATTCGTCACAAGCTTCGCCTACAGCCTAGCGAAGGTCTTGCTTGCGGGGGGTATTAGACCAAACAGCCACTGCAGTACGGCACAGCCCCAGCATTCCAGGAAATACTGGGCAGCACACAGCAAGCGACGGAGTCAAGCAACAAACTCCACGTATGGAGGTCTCAGTTACAGATCCACCATTATAGGATCTAGAGAACTGATTAGTTAGCTCACGTGTACATCTCTTTGTATTTATCTTTCTATAAATAGATACTTGTATCATGTAATTGAATGACTGTGAAATTAAAGAAACGAGGAAAGCTCATTATATCTCACAACCCACATCAGCATCTTAACGCGTTGGGGTACCTCCAGCTTCCACAACGTCTTCCATCGCCCTTGTGTTTTCTCTGATTGATTTTTCAGCAATTTCCAGTATGCACCCCTCGTTGTAAGTTGTCCCTTGGTTTCTGTTAAGTAAATTAGTTTGTCGTTGCCCGCGTCAGGATCTGGTGGCGGCATGGCCGCGATGCTTTTAACTATCTTTTCCTTAAACCATTCTCACATAAATCTGGTATCCCACCCAGGTCCACCATCGAATTCACAGTGAGTTCCATAAGCTCTGCTAGCACGAAAGCATGTTCTCTCAGTGTTGGTATATAAGCTGTTTCCATTTACCCATCTGTCTCGCCACACATTTGTGTGTGTCCCTGATAGGATGATCCTCCCCACTTCTGGCAACAGAGATGCTTGTATTCTAACTAGTACTCTCTACAGTCGAGATGCACTGGTTAGTCCCAGGTTGATTTTATGATTATACTTCTCCTTCATAATTACCTTCCACAGTGCCTCACGGCTTGATAGGAAGTCCCAGCTGGTCTTCTGGAGTAGAGCCTCGTTTTGGATCATAGCAGACTTGACATTCAAGCCTCCATCATCTCTTCTCGCTATCACTTTTTTCCACACCACGAGGTGGATGTGTCGTTCTGCCGTGACGCCCCTTTCCATAGGAAACATACCGCCAACAGAAGCGATGGTGTCTGCATGGTATAGATAGGTATGGTGTTGAGCACCGATTTGATGAGTGTCACTCTGCATGCAAGGGATAGCAATCTGTTCACCCAAGATGATATCCTGGTTTCCACCTTATTAATTATCTCCAGGTAGAGCTCCTTTGTGGGTCGCTCATGTATAATTGGGACTCCCAAGTGCTTCCCTAAGTTCCTTGTCTGCTTTATCCCTATGATTCTGATTATCACCTTCTTGGATTGATTGCTCGTGTTCTTTGAGAAGAAGATAGCCAATTTTTCTTTTTCCAGCATTTGTCCTGAGACTCACTCAAAGTTCTTGATCACTTTCATCATAGTGCGTGCTTGTCTTTCAGTGGCTTCACCAAATAGTATCTGGTCATCCGCAAAGCATATGTGAGATATGCCAGAGCCCTTCCTAGTAGCGTGGAAAGGGATCCATCTCCCAGATCTTTCCTCTTCCGCTATTGCTTGGCTCAATCTCTCCAAGAAAAGGATGAAAATATATGGGGACAATGGGTCCCTTTGTCTCACCCCTCGGGTTGCTTTAAATGGCTCCAGGTTTTCTCCATTCCATGTGATTGAGATCTCCCCGACTGTAATGATGTTCATGATTGTTCGAACCAGATTTTGCGGTACGGCTGTCTTGCTCAGTGTATCAGTGATAAAATCTCAATCCATCATGTCGTATGCTTTTGAGAGGTATACTTTCAGCGCCATAGCTATTCTCTTCCCCCATCTGAATCAGCATAGAGTGTATTAATTCTTGTACCAGTATGATGTTGTCCTCTATTCGCCTTCCAGGGACGAAACTACTTTGTGTCGGTGCAATCCAGTACGGGAGATATGGTTTGATTCTTGAGTTTTTTCCCAAAACCCCCCTCTCTTTCCCTTAAATTCCAGATTACCCCCTCGTTTCAAACTAATTCCTAAACCCCCCCTCTATGGTCACACCGTCAGCCAATCTAACGGAAACCTTTTTTTTTACAAAATGCCACGCTGCTTCTCGCATGTTTCTTTCTTTATTTCTGTTGAGTTTCTTTATATATTTGTTGACCCTACTATATAGGGGTGAGCAAATAATGGTTCAGACCGCAAAACCGGACCAGACTGCTCAATTCGGTCTGGTCCGGTCCATTTGAGTTCGGTCCAGTCCGCGGTATGAGAATTTGGATAAGTTCGGTCTTCGGTCCGGTCTGGTCTGGTCCGGTCCAAAACCGATCCGGTCCGATCCGGATCGTAGACTGACTTTTATATAAAATTTATATATATTTGAAGGTGTATTCTATAATAACTACAAATAAAGTACATATATAAGCACTAGTATAAATGTTTGATACTAAAGTTATAAAATTGTTAGAAGTGACTAAGATTATCAACTTTGTACAATTAAATAATTTGTAAAACATGTACAAAAGGCTGATTACGGTCCAAACGGTCCGGTGCTAGCACAAAAAACGATATGGTCCCGGCCCGGTCCTACCTCGAATCGGTCTGGTCTACGATCCATATATTGTTGAAATTCAGTTCGCGGTCTGGTCCGGTTCGGTCGGGTCTGGTCCGGTTCTCACCCCTACTACTATATTGCTTCAATGAATAAGAATGTATGAGAAAACAATATTTGAGAGTTGAGTGAAAACATGATTTTGTCTGAATCTAGATCTAATCCTGTTCCGTAATCATTTGATCTAGATTTATAACTCAACATGCACATTAAATACTTGCCAATTATAATAGATTTGACTCAGAGATTTCTAGAAAAAATACTAATAGTTCCCTACCATCTATGGTTGTCAAAGCATTCAACTTATTGTGTCCCACTTATTTTGATTTTTTGGCTCCACTACAGACGAGGCGTGTAAAATGGCTGTCCGGAACAGATTAAAATCTTAAAAAATCCAACCCAAATCCAATCTGACCAGACTTGACCCAAACATGATAAAAAAAATTGCTCTGGTATAAATATGAGAAAAAACACTAATTTTGTTATGTTTGGGTCGAGCCAAAAAATTGCTCTAGTTTGGGTCGTTTAGGGTCAAATTTGAATTTGTTGTGTTTTTTCTCATATTTATACCAGAGCAATTTTTTTTATCATGTTTGGGTCATGTCTGGTCAGATCGGGTTTGGGTTGGATTTTTTAAGATTTTAATCTGTTCCGAACAGACATTTTACACGCCTCGTCTGTAGTGGAGCCAAAAAATCAAAATAAGTGGGACACAATAAGTTGAATGCTTTGACAACCATAGAAGGTAGGGAACTATTAGTATTTTTTCTAGAAATCTCTGAGTCAAATCTATTATAATTGGCAAGTATTTAATGTGCATGTTGAGTTATAAATCTAGATCAAATGATTACGGAACAGGATTAGATCTAGATTGAGACAAAATCATGTTTTGACTCAACTCTCAAATATTGTTTTCTCATACATTCTTATTCATTGAAGCAATATAGTAGTAGGGGTGAGCATCGGTCCAAAATCAGACCAGACCCGACCGAACCGGACCGGACCGCGAACCGAATTTCAACAATATATGGACCGTAGACCAGACTGATTCGAGGTAGGACCGGACCGGGACCAGATCATTTTGTGCTAGCACCGGACCGTTTGGACCGTAATCAGCCTTTTGTACATGTTTTACAACTTATTTAATTGTACAAAGTTGATAATCTTAGTCACTTCTAACAATTATATAACTTTAGTATCAAACATTTATACTAGTGCTTATATATGTACTTTATTTGTAGTTATTATATAATACACCTTCAAATAAATATAAATTTTATATAAAAGTCAGTCTATGGTCCGGATCGGACCGGATCGGTTTTGGACCGGACCGGATCAGACCTGACCGAAGACCGAACTTATCCAAATTCTCAGACCACGGACCGGACCGAACTCAAATGGACCGGACCGGACCGGACCGAATTGAGCAGTCTGGTCCGGCTTTGCGGTCTGGACCATTATTTGCTCACCCCTATATAGTAGGGTCAACAAATATATAAAGAAACTGAACAGAAAGAAAGAAACATGGGAAGAAACATGGGAAGCAGCATGGCATTTTGTAAAGACAAAAAAAAAGGTTTCCGTTAGATTGGCTGACGGTGTGACCATAGAGGGGGGTTTTAGGAATTAGTTTGAAACGAGGGGGTATTCTGGAATTTAAGGAAAAGAGAGGGGGGTTTTGGGAAAAAACTCTTGATTCTTTCCACAATGACTTTGGATAGTAGTTTAAGTCCCACATTGTTCAACGCAATTGGTCTCAGGTTATTGTAGCTTTCTGGTGTCGGCATTTTGGGGATCAGGATAAGGATAGAATTCAACATACTTTTGTCGATCGGCTTCCCTACAAAACAATTAGTTATCATTAGTGAAACTGAGACGCCAAGGTGATCCTAGTTCTTTTGTAGAAACCCGGTGTCTGCTCCGTCAGGCCCAGGATCCTTGATGGGGTCCATCTTCTGCAGGACCTCTCTAATTTCCTCCTTGTTAGGCATTCTGTCCATAAACGATCTAGCATCTGCTTTGAGTGAAGGGAAGCGGCCCACATAATCAGCGCAGGCTGTTGTCCTCGCCCGTCTTCCTTTTTTGGTGAAAAGGTCAAGAAAGAACACCCTCACTGTTGTCTTCACTTCTCCTTTGTTGTCCACCCATTCCCCCTCGCTGTTTTTGAGTTTTGTGATCGTGTTTCGTTATCTCCTAGCTTTGACTAACGCCTGAAAATACTTTGTGTTGGCGTCTCCTTTCTTCATCCAATCACAACGAGCTTTTTGCCTCCATTCCTCCACCTTTGTATGTATCATTTCATTATATTCAGTTTGCAGTACTGCAATCCGTTCATCTTTGTCTATCTAGTACGCCCCCCCCCCCCCAGCATTCTCCTGTAGCTTGCCAATCTCCCTCAGCACATTGCTCCTTCTTGCATTTGTTCATCTCCTTTCTTCTCTAACCCACTTGACCGAACTACTTGTAAGTTCATTTACTGTCTCATGATAGGGTAGTCGATTATCCCAATTGAGTTGGAGAAAATTTGGAAACGATGCCCTGTTGTTCCAAGCGAGGCTCGTTTTGGGTCTATAGACTATTTGTTTGGTCCTCTCCATAGTTGAAATAAGTAACGGAGCATGGTCTGAGTTGATGCGAGGTAAAACCTTCACCGTAGTCGAAGGATGGGCCTCCACCCACTCGTGATTTTCCACTGCTCTGTCCAGCCGCTCTGTCAACCAGCCCCTTCTAAACGTCATCTTAGGTCCAGACGCTCCCAGGTCCTCTAGGCCCGCCTTGCGTGGACTCTCTGCAGCTACTCAACGTGCATGACAGGTCTCCTCCCACCTTTTCATCCACCTTCAAGACGACGTTGAAGTCACCCGCCACTAGCCAAGGTGTTGAAGATGTTGTCACAATGGTATGGAGATGTTCCCGTAACAGTCTCCTTCCCGCTTGTTTGGTGCTTGCATACACAAACATTACCTTCTTCTTTCTATTTACTCGACAGTGCACAAACTGTCTGTGACTCACTAGTATCTCCAACTCCACCCCCTTTGTTTCCACATCAAAAACCCGTCGCTTCCACACGGTAGGATCTAACATATCCTAGCATCTTCATGATTCTATCTGTATTTTCTCCACTGGTTCTCATCTCTAGGATGGCGAGAATGTCAATCTTGTAAGTTTGGGTTAAATCTCTTATTGTGTTTTGGGTATCTCTTCCACAGATACCATGTACATTCCAGGTTGCAATTATCATTACGTAACCATTGTGGATGATCTCGATCGGGTTCTCCATACCCAGTGCCTTCGTCTCCTCCTCTCCTACTACTCTTCTGTTCTTCTTCCTTGGACCATTCTTTGTTAGGTCCCCAAACAGTAGGGATTTTCTTGGGCTTCCTACTGTACCGGCTTTGCTATGTGTACCCCCATGGTGAACGTCAGCCCTTCGTGTCCTCCAGCCTCGTCTTCCAGTATAACCACTGTGTTCTCCCCTTCAATAGTCACTGCTTGGTGCTTCTGCATACTACCTCTCTGACTCGTCTGTCCCTCCTTAGATGGTCCCACATTTGCTGGCGGCCGGCTAATATCCTCAACTGGCCGCTTCTTCTTATTTGCTGCCTTCTACCTCCATTCATATCTTGGATTTGGTCCGGTTGCCGTTGCTTCTGTTCCCGTAGTTGGCTCCTCATTGACGTCCAGTTGTCCAAACTTGTTGTGAGTGGGAATCCCACTGATCTTTCCCGGCGCCTCCCCTCCTTGGCCTTAGCATGTAGAGTCTCAGTGAACTTCCCCATCGGGCTATAGGTCTAGATTTAGTGCCCTCTGCGTGCTTTCCTGTCTTCGTTAGGGCCTCTATTGCTGCTTTGCGCTCGTTGCATTCCTCCTCTATGTGCCGGACTTTGCCGCAAAACATACAAATGCTAGTAAGGTTCTCATACTCCACACTGTATTTCTCCCCTTGTACGTTGATTTCCGGCACCAATGGTTTACTGGTGTCCAGCTTGATTGCTATCATGGCATTATTATATCTTGTCATTCTACGTGATTGTAAATTACATACTAGGGTATATAAGTAATTTCCCTATTGATGTATTGTTTCATAAATAGGTAAACTATATTAACGTCAATAATTCATAATAGTTAATCTATAAGTAAAAAATTATATATAAATAGGTTTTCGAATCATAAAACTAATATCTATCAAATGGTCTAGTTTTACATCAATAGTTCATAATAGTTATTCTATAGGTAAAAAATTATAAATAAATAGGTTTTCGAATCATAAAACTAATATCTATCAAATGGTCTAGTTTTATAATTTACTAATATTGTATTAAAAAAATCATCTTGTATGATGTGATGAATTTGATCCTTGCCAATAATCGAGATTCTTTTGTGCTCCCCCCACACTTCTATATACTAGGGTTTCTAATATATACATCAATAATGCTTGTATATTGAATAAACAATAGGTGTAGAATGCCACATTTGGATCTAGAATTTTTGTGGTATCTTGCATCATCCCCTTTGAATCACACTAGACAATTTATCTAGTTTCTCTTTCTTGATGTATGTTGTATCTTTTTAGTCATATCCAACTATATTCTCTCTATCTCTCTGAGTTGATTGTGACATACTGCTTTGAATATCACATGTTTATATATTTTTGTATTGATGAGGTCTAATGTGTTAGAGTTAACCTAATGGACTTTTGTAAATGAAAATTGAATCCCATGGATGTATCTTGTTTCTATTTATTCAATTTGCATTATGATTGAACTTATTGGTTCATTCATGAAATGGAAACCTTGATCACCATATGTTGGCCATATTGCTTCACTCTATATCATATTTGTGAAATTGATCTAATTTTTGAAAATTTACAATGTGACCCCAAACTAGATTCTTTATGATGATTTGACTAAACGGAATCTTGCCTCAAATGAATATTCATGTTTGATTTTGATTACTAGTATAATGAAAACTATTTCACTTTGGTTGGTGATCCCTGTTGTATACATAGGGGAACTAGACAATGTTTATTGTTCTAAGGTAAAGAATGGTTATGACATTACTCATTTGAATATTATGATGACGATGCCATAATATGTTGATATGGTGTTGATGCCATATACCTTATGGTTTCTGTATACTTATTTTTATCACAATAATCTACATACAATTTTTAATTATTTATTGCTTGTCTCTACATTGAGATCTATGGTAAGAACTGACCATGATTCTTTTGTTTCTTCATATTGTTGTGAATAATGCTATATGATGTCCTTTTTGACACCCATTTGGATATATCAACCGTTCTCCTCATTTAGGGAATCTACAACACTCAAATTTGATGTCCCTTTTAAAATATAGCACAATCTCAATTTAATACACATATCAGATTTTTGTTGATAAACATTTTCTATTCTTCTCTTGTTGGGGCATTACAAAATCCTTAGATGATAATTTTAGTTGAGTTTGCACTGCAACATGCAGAAGAATAGTTAGATCCTAAAGATAGATTCAAGGAGACAAGCTTCCATCTGTCACTTCTTAAGATTAATTTGGTTTGTATTATAGTTTGATATGTGTCCATACATAGTGGGTGAAGAACTATATCACATACGGGGATTGTAATCGTCACATTTTTATTTCTACTTCTACAACTCTAGTTCATGTACAATATCATACCTGAATTTTAGTGTCTCATCCCTTGTGAAAGATTTATATAATGTTTGGCATGTGGATGTTTACTATTATTGATTTTAGTAAGCTGGTAACTCTCCTATTGGCTCTTACTCTTTACATTAAACATGTGTTTAAGAGGTTTTATATCTTTACGGACATAGTGACTTGCGGTTATGTTATGTTCCATGATTGGTTATACATGAAAGATTGTCATTATAAAATTTTAATCAAAATAAACTTTAGTTCATGTTATGCCCTATGATAGTAGAACTATCCAAGTATTTGTTAGTCTAGGTAGTGAAATGATAATCTCATCGCAATATTTGGTTGTAAGAAGGTATTTTGAGTCATGTACTATTTAGTAGACACAGGGAACCATGGATTGGTGTCCTTGGTACCTTAATACATATTATGTGTATAAGTGTGTTACAATCCATATTTCTAATTATATGTAATAGAGTGAATCTCTCTCCCTCTCTCTCTCTCTCTCTCACACACACACATACATCTGCCCCTATTTTGGTTAATTATTTTAAGGTTTCTTACTTTTAACATGTAGAAGGTTACTTTACCTTACAAATTGATACTTTTCATGCATAGATAGTTACATTGGTAACAACAATAATAAATATATAAATATATATATATATATATATATATGTTGTGTATTCTTCCAGATTTACTTTTTAGTCATATAATTAATTTTTTATCATCATAGTTAAATTTCTGTCCAGCGAGTTACTTTTTCTGACCGTATAGTTACTTTTTGGGCTGATGGGAGCGAAATTTAGGATATGCACGCAGGTATTCAATGAACATTATATATATATATATATATATATATATATATATATATATATATATATATATATATAGGGTAGTGATCTAGTGAGAAACATTCTACGGTGAGAGCATGAGAGGCATTTGAATAACTATAAAGTTGTAGCTTATTTTCAATATCCAACCTTATGGATGGGAAGAACATAAATACATTTACCTTCACACAAAAAATCATCACAATTGGATATCTTTTACATCTCCATATATACAATATACACATTTTACATCCAACGGTCAGCCTAAAACTCAATATTGAGCGTTGAAAAGTATTTGCTTGTTGTGTGTGCAATACAAGGTCTATGATGATGAGATTTTGTGGGAACGTGACTAATAGGGTATATTTCCAATCCATACAGTTAGATTATGAAAATTTGATCATTGTGCAAAGTTATTCAAATGCGTCTCATGCTCTCACCAAGATATGTTTTTCACTGGATCATTTTCCTATATATATATATATATATATATATATATATATATATATATATATATATATATATATATATATATATATATATATATATATATATATATATATATATATATACATATATATAGCAATACTATATATATATATCTGTGTGTGTGTGACAATGATCCAATGAGAAACATATCTTGGTGAGACATGATAGGAATTTGAATAACTCTTCACATGGACCAATTTTTTATAATCTAACCGTATATATTACAAACATAACTTAATATTTACTTTCCTATAAAATTTTATCACCATCCGATTTGTATATCATTCACAACAACAAAATACTTTTCAATGCTCTATAATAAATTGTAGGCTGACTGTTGGATGCAAAAAGTGTATATTGTACATATAGACATGTGAACAATGTCTAATTGCAATGATTTTTTGTGAGAAGGTAAATGAATTGATGCTTTTCCCATCTATACGGTTGAATTTTAAAAAATGGTTACAATTTTTTTAGTTATTCAAATGCCTCTCATGCTCTCGCCGTAGGATGTTTCTCACTGGATCGCTACACTATATATATATATTTATTTATTTATTTATTTATTTATATATATTTATTTATATATGTATAGAGAGAGAGAGTCAGGTTGGAATATACACTCAAGTATATAGATTACATTGTACACCTCAATGGTGTAAGTCACTCATCCAAGGGTTATAAAATTGACACACATAGCTAATTTAGAATGCATGACTATCCCTCCTTTAGATGCATAACCTATAAGTATCTCACATGAGCTCAAATTTATTATGTAGTATGTTCTTAAGATATTTAAGAAGATCAATGATTTAGATTTTCAAAATAATTACTTCATGATGTAAAATGACTGAGGTGTATAGCATCTCTGGTACACTCGAGTGTATTCTAACTTCTCTCTCTCTCTCTCTCTCTCTCTCTCTCTCTCTCTCTATATATATATATATATATATATATATATATATATATATATATATATATATATATATATATATATATGGCGTTCATTCGTTGCCCGCACGGGTAACTTGGATTTTCGCTACCCTGCAGTCAAAAAAGTAACTCTCCTAGCTAAAAAAGTAACTCTGCTGTCAAAAAAGTAACTATGGTGGCCAAAAAGTAACTTTGCTGGCCAAAAAAGTAACTCTGTACAAAATATACATCAGATATATATAAGGACGGGTTTTTTTATTTTGGAGGGGCAAATGATATTATTTTTGGCTAAAATTTTTTAGAGAACTAGACAAAATAGTCCTCTACAATTGCGAGAAAAAAAAATTTGAAACAAAGTGGTGGGAAAAGTGGGCGGGTAGCTACCCGTGCGGGAAATAAAGATGGGCCCATATATATATATATATATATATATATATATATATATATATATATATATATATATATATATATATATATATATATATATATAAGAAACAACCAAAGAGCAAAGTCTATTGCCGAAGTCACACTACTACAGAACTTACCTTTAGTGTCGGTTTCTAAGAGACACCTATGTGGGCGATACTAAAAGCTCACCCATTAGGCGTCGGCTCCAAAACCGACGCCCAAACTCTTCGCGCGCCACCGAAAACGCGCCATCATGGGACTATAGGCATCGGTTATTAGATAATAAACTGACGCCCAAACCTTCGCGCCACAGAAAGGGCGCCATCTTGGGCACTATCTGTGTCGATTTTTTATAAATAACCGACGACATATATCTTCGCGGCACAGGAGGGCGCCAACTTGGGCACTATAGGCGTCGGTTATTAGCTAATAACTGACGCCATATAACTCCCAACACGGCCGTGCTGGACAGCACGGCCGTGGTGTCTGGTCCGCTGCCACGGCCGTGCTGGCCAGCACGGCCGTGGTGTCTGGTCCGCTGCCACGGTCGTGTTGTCCAGCACGGCCGTGGTGTCTGGTCCGCTGCCACATCCGTGCTGCCCAGCACAGCCGTGGTGTTAAGGAAATAGGTGTCGGTTATTTATATAAAACTGACACTATAACTTTGTGTGTCGGTGTTATACAAATAACCGACGCCTATTGTTTTTTTTCTGTCAGTCTGCAGACCTGCTGTGGCTGGTCGCAGGATGAGAAACCTACAGTTAACTGTAGGTTTTATGACATCCATTGATATCAGCCAACAACAGGCCACAAACCTGCAAATTTAACAACAAAAATATTCACACATGCATTTAGTAATACAACCTGCAGTTTCATTTTATTTTCACACATTTAGAAACATTCATGTAGCTAGCAATATGTAGTTTCATTCATTCACATTCACACATGTAGAAACATTCATATAGCAACCAACACTTTAATTCATTTTCACTCAGACGCATGTAGAAACGTCTAGACATGTAGAAATATTCACACATATATTATAATTCAGAAATTCATTTACAAAATATCACTCTTTAGTCATTATTTGCTATCAACATCCCAATTATATTTTAAAACCCCCACTATTTGTATGGTTGTTGCCCATTCTTCTCTTACTTCATTTAATTCTCCCATCGTATAGGGAGCATGTACATCTGGTAAGTCCGTTCCTGTAGTGGGGTCAGCTTTAAACACCTGTAAAGAGAATGATGTATATATATAATTAATGAGCTATAAATAAGATTGATATATTTCATATTATCTAATGAGACTATATAATACCTGAGCAATACAATCGATGTACATACAACATGACAGACTAACACATATATAGTACATAACAACAGCAGCGTCGAATTTACATACAACACTAGCTTAGTACATATATAGTGGGACTTATAAGGTGACGATCCCACCTGGTAAAATAGGTTACCGACAACTACATGTTACGACTGGGAGGTCGTGATTCAGCAACCGTATGCATTAGCAGGAGGACAAACAGATCACCATATGTTTGTCCTCCTGCTAATGCATACGGTTGCTGAATCACGACCTCCCAGTCGTAACATGTAGTCGGTAACCTGTTTTAGCAGGTGGTATCGTCACCTTAGTCCCACTATATATGTACTAAGCTAGTGTTGTATGTAAATTCGGCGTTGTTGTTGTTATACATTATATATGTGTTAGTCTGTCATGTTGTTATATGAATCTGAAGCACTTGTGTGTGCTGCACTTTATGTATTATATTTGTATCCTGCTTCTCTTCATTGGGGCTTCTTTTGCTGTTTCATGGCTTGCTGCCTATATATCTATATAACCTTTGGCGAACGCCTGCATATCCTGCATAGCTATGTCATGGCCGTCCTGCATAGCCTTCTTCCTATATTTATTTTTCAAAGAGAATACAAACAAAAATTATTAGTGTAGAGTTAGTGAAATACTGATCAATGTCTAGAATTGGAATCAATCAAGAACCTATTCTCAGCATCGCGTATGTAATCTCGGGTGAGATTGGTCCTATAGTTCTTTAGCACCCTCCCACAATGTTTAGCATTTGTATTAACTAGAAGATAATGAAACATCAAATCAGAAAATGATATTGATATTAAAAAAGTAAACATTTAGCTTCAATAAAAAAATATAAACATGCATGCCTCTAAAATTGTGATCTTTTATCAATTAACAATCCTTCATTGTGATCTCCGCACACATATAAGTCATCATTAGCTTCAATATTTTGTGGAGTTGGCAACCCAACTGAGAATGGACTGGAGTCATCATATTTATCATAGTACTCTTCTTCATCTATAGGATCTTCAATGAACTGTCTTTTACCATGAAGAACAACCGACCATTTATCATTTGCAGGATCATCGATATAAAATACTTGTTTCGCCTGTGATGCCAATATGAATGGTTCAACCTTCTCGCCAATCTTTTCAAAGTTCACTAAAGTGAAACCCAATTCATCCACTATAACTCCTTTGGTGTTATCAACCCAATTACATTTGAAGAGCGAAATTCTGAAATCTATGTAGTCAAATTCCCATATCTCTTCAATGACACCGTAATATGACATTTTAGCTTCACGTGGACTCTTATCCTTTGCACTTGCAAAAAACATAGTCGATGCTTGAAGGGTGACCCCACTGTTTTGGACGACACTCTTATCATCTTGGCGCTTTGTGTAATATGTGAATCCATTAATGTCATACCCTTCATAAGACATAACAGTCAACTTTGGTTTAAAGGCGAGGCATTTGATAGTTTCAGTAATATCATCTGGTGTTTGAGATAGTTGATGTAAGACTTTATCTTCAAACCACTTAATAAAAGTCTTTTTATGCTCTCTAGCAAGCCACATTGTATTGGCTCGAGGATATTGTCTTTTGATGAAATTGGTATGTTCCTCGATATAAACGTTCACTTCGTCCATGTTGTGTAAAATATACAAATGACCTTGTTCCAATTGCTCACGGCTGATTACTTTCACACGTGATCCCAAAATTCCTTTGCCAAATAGCTCGTCAATATTCTTGTCATTATCAGGAGTGTCATTACCACTGAGAAAGTCATTGCAGAAATCCATAACCTCTCTCGCCACATAACCTTCAATAATACTCCCTTCAGGCCGATAACGGTTTCGAACATCACCTTTAAAAACGCTCATGTATCGTTCAAAGGGATACATCCAATGCAAGAAAATTGGTCCCAAGATTTTCACTTCCCTAGTCAAGTGGACAACAAGATGTACCATGATATCAAAGAACGAAGGAGGGAAATACATCTCAAGCTGACATAGGGTAACAACCACTTCTCTTTGCAAATTATCGAGAGTCTCAGGGTCAATAACTTTGCTGCAGAGACTGTTGAAAAAGAAACAAAGTCTGGTGATTGCAAACCTTACATGCTTCGGCAATATAGATCGAATTGCCACGGGCAATATTTGTTGCATTAGAGTGTGACAATCATGAGATTTAAGACCTATCAACTTCAGATCTTTCATTGATACCAATCTACGGATGTTGGATGAGTAACCATGTGGCACCTTAACATTTACCAAGCATTCACAAAAAGCTTTCTTCTCCTTTCTAGACAACGTGTAACAAGCGGGAGGTAAGTATGTTCTTTTATTACCCATTTCACGTAAGTATGCTGGACTCCCCCGAAGTCGTCAATTTATACCGTGACGCACCACATTTTGGACAATCTTTCAAATCCGCATAGTCCTTTTGAAATAATACACAATCATTAGGGCATGCGTGTATCTTCTTGGCATCCATTCCCATTGGGCACAACAATTTCTTTACCTGGTATGTTGAGATTGGCAACTCGTTTCCTTCAGGAAGCATTTCTTTCAACAAAGACAACAATGACGTGAAGCTTTTATCGCTCCATCTATTGTTAGCTTTCAACTTATACAATCTCAACATAGCGTTAAGCTTCGTAAACTTAGTACAACCTGTGTATAACAGCATCTCAGCATCATGCACAATGTTTCTAAAAATGGGAGGTGGATCGGTGTGCTCTACCCCACAACTATCCAGCATCGCATCAACGATGTCTACTGGAACTGGTTCATTCACATCTACGTCATCGTAGGAAATTTCTTCTTCCACACAAGCACTGCTATCGACATCCACTGGTTTCGGGTTTGAAATCTCTCCATGCCAGTGCCATTATGTATAGCCTTGTATAATCCTGTTACACATGACATGAGTTTTGATTTCGTCACCAGTGTTGACTTTCAAGTTGTTACCGCAATGCCTACATGGACAGTATAACCTATCTCCAGGTTGTTTCCTATGTTCCTCGGCAAATCTAATGAACTGGTCAAGATCAGAAATAAACTCTGGGGTGCAGCGATTGCGAATGGACATCCATGATCTATCCATTCTATGATCAAAGAGAAAACAAGTATATATTAGGACAAGATTAGGGTCTAGGGTTAACAAATACATGTGATGTCTTTATTATATATAATAAATGTGTACCACCTATCCATTCTTGAACACCTAATCTCACTAGTAAGTGTATAATGTGTATTGGGTTTTCAAGAAAATTTCGGCAGCATTTCCCCACTGTTCTCCAAGTACATATGTACTTAGAGAACAAACGGGGAAATGCTGTCGATATTTCTTGAAAAACCAATACACATTATACACTTACATCCTAAGCGAGATTAGGTGTTCAAGAACAGTCCCAAACCAGGGACTATCCAAGATTTACTCCTAATGAGTAAATCTTGGACGGGTTTCTAGGCCAACAAATAATGTGTTGTCATTCTTATACCTAAAATCCTAGTTCTTCAAGTTAGGGTGATTATTGATGTCTTTAAAAGCATGATTGGCAATTTAGGGAAAATTTCATCATTTACATTCCAAGCATGTCACATGTGTGCATTACAGTTCATCATTAAGCAAGATATAAGTAAGTATGTCATATTAAAATAGACTATACAATATGAGAAAATAGTAGTGTAATCATGCAAATGGGAACATTCATGGGAACACACACTTCAGTTATAAGCATTCATGTAGCAACTTTCAGTTCCATTCATTAATCTCTTTTTACATCCACACACAAGGGTGTACCCCTAAACAGTAACTAAACAAAGGGGTTGGTGTACCCCTAAACATGCGCATAATTAAAAAAACTATTAATACAGACAAGTCTAGATAGATAGACAACTAAATACTACACCAACATGGTCCCGCATCAGTAACTTCGAGGACTTATCATTGTGGCGATCTTCTCCTGAAGTTCAGAATAGAAAGCAGCTATGAGTATTGATTGCTTGACAATTATATTTGTTAATTGGACTTACCGTGGTCTTTTTTATGATGAAGCTGTGTCACGAAGATCCTCACTGTATTTAGACGAATCTGAACTGATAGGGGCCTCAGATTCAGATTCGTTTGAGCTGATATGTGACGACGTGCGCTCATACCGCAGTAGATGATCGAGGGTCTCGCAGTTTCTGTTGGTTATCCAAACTTTGATGGAATTATGGCCAACTGGATGGAGAAAAAGCCTGTTGCAACGGACCACATGCATATCTCCAATCCAATCACGCCAACCGGATTTTGATACAAGATTTCCTGCCAAATCATACTCAACCTCGATAACATGTGAATAATTGCCAAAAGTTAGGGTCACTTTACCAGGCATGTAGTGTCTTCCTTTTAGAAAATGCCAATGTTTGGGTATGACCAATTGGTTTAAGGAACGATCATCTAGAATGATGTCCAATTGTTCTTCAATAGGGAACGTTAACATTGACATAGAGGCCCAGTTCATAGTGACTGTTATGGGTGGACAGAGACTGTATAATATTAGTATTAACAAAGTGTAAGTACATATAACGATGTTATATATTTTCAGAAAAGTTGTATAACATCAGTTAACCTTTTATTGCTTGTTATAACCTACTTTATTGTGGTAGACATGATAGCTTGAAAAGAAGTCTACATATGTACTTAGAGAACAAACGAGGAAATGATACCAAAATTTTCTCAAAAACCCAATACACATTATACACTTACATCCTAAGTGAGATTAGGTGTTCAAGAATAGTCCCAAACCGGGGACTATCCAAGATTTACTCCTAATGAGTAAATCTTGGACGGGTTTCTAGGTGCTTACTAAAATAGAACCATTATATGGAACTAATCCTACATTATACACATACTTTTCCTGAGTAAGATAATGTGCACTTCATGGAATTATTAAGATCTGAATATATATAAGTTGTTTCTACCTACTTTGATGGGATTTTATAACATTCGAGTCTTCCATTTAAAGCATTAGATGCATATATTGCAGTCCATTGTGTTGAGATAAGAATCCCATGTGATACACACGATTGAGAATCTTTCACGATACTAGGAAAATACACAACTAGATATTCATTTAGGTGTTATACATTCATTTAGGTGTTCCTGATAACTCGTAGGTATGCACAACTATATATAAAACAATAGACGTGTCACACATAAAACACCCTATACAACTATAAAACAAAAAAGTATTAAGATATGCATGATACAATAACTATTTTGCATCACATTACAGCAGACTTATCATTGATACCTTACTAATTTATTTCTACATTTACATATCATCACTTGATCAAAATTACATGTATTGTATAGACAATAGAGGATTCAACTCAGTAGAAGCACAAAATCAGTACCTAAACCCTAAACACAAATAAGTAAATAACTTTAAAATAAAAAATAAAAAATAAAAAATGCCCAGCAGCTGCTTGGGCGTGCCTTGGCACCGCCCAAGCAGCCACCGGAGTAGAGGAATAAGGAAGAAGGCAGGGCGGGCGGGCATACCTTGAGGGCATAGGAGAGCAGCGGCCGGAGCACAGCAACCACCGGCGGAAGCAGCGGCAAAGAGAGGAGAAGTGTCGACGAGGACACGGAGCAGCGGCGGCGAGGGCACGGAGCAGCGGCGAGGGCACAGAGCAGGAGCACGGATGGCCGCCGGTGAGCACAGAGGGCAGGAGCAGGAGCAGGAGCACGGCCGCCGGTGAGCACGGAGCAGCGGTGAGGGCAGGAGCAGGAGCACGGAGCGGCGACGGAGGAGCAATGACCGGCGGGGGTGAGCAAGAAATCGCCGGACCTAACTAAAATTGGGAATGAAACTGGGAAAGGGGAAGAGAAGCTCGTGTTGGTGAGCTATTAAGTTGACAATAAGCGTCGGTTATTCTAATAAACTGACAACTAAACCAACTGTGTCGGTTCTATTCCAACAACCGACGCCTATACTAGATTATAGTCGTCGATTTTTAACTAAAAGACAACCGACAACTATTCCTGTCCCGTGAATAACCTTTAGTCGTCGGTTATTTATTTATGAACCGACGACATATGTCAAATTTTGGAGGTAATTTTTTCGCTGGAATTTTGGTTTTGGCGGTTGATTTTAGGTGTCGGTTTTTATTAATTAACCGACACTTAATAAAAGCGGTACCCGTGTCTGGTCGACCTTCACAGATTGTATGTCGGTTTATGTTATAAACTGACACTGTAGCGTTTAGGTGTCCGTTTATGTATACAACCGACACCTTGAAAAGTGACTTTATAAACCATTTCTATAGTAGTGTCATAAATTCGAGGCACGACCCTCGTGGCTCTAAAACCCAAGTGTGTGGTCCACCAATCTGGGCACAATACATTTTCATTAGTCCGGTGGGAGGGAAGTTGGGCGACTTTTTGTTTCCATTTTACTGTGCAAACCACGCAACCACCATCAATTAGTTAATGAGGCCACATGTTGGACAAGTGATCAGTAGCTTGATATCAGCCTCCGGGTTGCCAAACTTCACAGTACCAAACAGAAGCGGCAGAAACCAGCGGATTCACTACACATCAAACCAAACGAAATTGTTTTAGTTTAAATTCATCATGTTGAGTTTCACGTTTCAGAACTACAAGTGTGTGTTGGTTTTCTTCCCAACTAAACAAACCCTAATAGTCATACCATATGTAGTATTGTTCTACCATAAGGGCTAATTTGATTGTGCATAAAACCAACCAACACTAAAAGTTATAAAATAGAAAGTAGTGAACTCAAACTTCAACGCTTTGGTTTGGTTTGATGTAAAAACAACTAAGGCTAAAAAAACAAAATGGCACGTTTGACCATTTTATTGTCCAGAATGGCACGTTCTTCATCTTAATTCCCAAAATGACACATTTGTAGGGCAATACATCCCCACTGAAGACGTATTGCTCTGCTCGAGGGTAATATGTCCCGGTGGGTGACGCATTGCCCCGCTGCAGAGCAATACGTCCCGGCTCAGGACGCATTGTCATGTGGTGGGACTAACATGTCCTGAAGTGGGACGTATTCCTCTACGAGAAAGCAATGCGTCTCCGATCTAGACAAATTGGTCCCACCACAGAGCAATATGTCCCACTCCATGACGTATTTCCCTACTGTGGGACCAATGCAGTGGGCACCGAGATGCTCCAACGGCTAGCGGGACAATGCATCTCCCTTGGGGACGTATTGCTGTCATGCATCACCCGACAGTTGCCCCCAACGGCTATGTAGCCGTTGGGGGCCGCGGCGGGTGCCGCATGGGGGCATTACGTCCCCAATGGGGACGAAGTGTTCTCCTATATATAGGAGACGAAATTAGTCCCCCAAACACACACATTTCCTCCATTTCTTTACTTCTTCTCTACTCTGCATTGCTCTGGAGTTCTTTGGTTAGGATTCTACTTGTAGCTTATTTTGGGCGGAGCTTGGAGCTAATTTCTGGCGCTATTCTTCTCATCTTCTTTCTCTCTCTGGATGGGATTCTACTTCACTTCTTTCTCTGGTCTAGTATTCTGATTCACAAGGGAGATCTCACCACTTGAGGTATTTTCTGAACTACATTCTTATATTTAAAATTTTAAACCTAAAACTACTATGTAATGTTAAAAATGACATAATTGTATTGCTATTATTTAATTTTAAAATTTTTGAACCTAAAACTACTATGCAATATTAAAAATAAAATAATTATATTGCTACTGTTTAATTCCAAATTATTAAAATAATGTTATAGAAAATGACATTTGAAGTAAATGTTATCAACGAAAATGACATTCTTACTATTTAGTTCCAAGTAATTTTATTCTTAGTATTCAATTTCAAATTCCAAATTATTATTCTAAAATATTAATTACTATTCTAAAAAAGACATTATTATTCCAATTATGTCAATTTACTGTTCTAAAATTTGAATTACTATTCCAATTAAGTTTATTTATTTTTTAATGATAGGAACATGGCATCTAGCTCACGTTCATAAATTCTCAAGCTTTGATATGATGGTAATTTTCTCTCTAATGGATCTTATTCTAGTCAATCTGTTAGACCCATAAATATTTCACTTATCAATACACTATCTGAACTAAAATCATGTATCCATACAACACTTGAAATCAATCCCAACCAGTTCTCTATCGATATATCCTGTCTTTTCTCTAGAGAAGATCATATGCTCATACAAGTTGATGATGATGATGCATATAGAATTTTGTTCTCACTTTCATCTGATGCCTATATTGATGTGTTTCTTGAAAAAATATCTTTCCACCAACATTCTAGTTACATGAGTCTATGGAATCAATTTCACCAAATGAACAGTAATGTAACTGATGAATGGAATCAAGCACCTGAATTCTCTCTAAATCCTACTATTGAGAATATTGGTCTTGAGGTTGGGGAGGGAGAACAAAATAGTGATCAGGAAGGTGATGATAATAGTGATCAGGATGGTGACTCGTTGATTGAAATTGATGATGGGTATCAACATCCATTCCCTGACTCTATAACAACATTGAGTTTTGTCCCATCCATATTTGATAGAGAATGGCCCAGACACAATCACGTTGATACTAACTATGATGCTTTTTAAGATGACAAATGGGTGGAAGATTTTTTTTAGGAAGTTCATCTTAATTACAACCCTTCCAGCACTGAAATTTATGAGGGTGCTTTCTTTTGCATCTAAATTTGTTATGATTGAGACGATTCATAAATGGTCAATACAAAACAATGTCTAATATCGTACACAACACTCAAGTAATCGATTTATCAAATTTGTTTGTATCCATGACCAACGATGTCCTTGGAGTTTGGCCGCTTGCCAATCCAAAAGAGCAGGTGGAATGTGGAAGAAAAAACGTTATAGTGGGAGCCACAATTATCAACTAACGGTTCTGAATCAGGACTATCACCAATACACATCATCTTATATTACTCATATGATAATGCCAATCCTAGTGTCACGATTGGATATGTCCACACGAGAAATTTGTGACAAGGTGAATGTTGAACGAAACCTTCAAATATCATACAAGAAGGCATTTCTAGCAAGGAGGAAGGATGTCGGTAAATATTTGGAGATTGGGAATCATCATATCATAATTTGTTGACATTCCTTATATCTCTATCATAATATATTCTAAGAACTATATATTCCCACCTTGTTGATGATTATACCCTTCAAACTCAAGGCACTCATAGATTCAAGGGGGTGTTTTGGGCATTCGGCCCAACTGTGAGAGGTTGGGTCTATTGTAGGCATGTTCTTACTGTTGATGGGACATTTTTAACCAGAAAATATTATGGCACACTTCTCATTACATGTGACATAGATGTTGATAATGGTCTATTTCCACTCACTTTTGCTATTGTCGAGGAAGATAACAAGGACTCATGGGAGTGGTTCCTTAGTTCTCTACAAACTTGTATTCCAATCATTCCATGTTGTACTGATCTGTTTATTATTTTTGATCGAATGAGTGGTATTTTTCCAGCACTTAAGTCAAAATTTGATTGGGCTCAACATCATTATTTTCTTCGACATCTTCATGAGAACTTTCATAAAAAGTTCAAGTCATAAGAGTTAAAGGAACTTTTGTGGAGGTGGGATCCACACCTGATAAACTTGAATGTGATCGTCTAATGGCTAATTCAGAAACCATAGAACCAGCTGCTAAGGAGTATTTGATAGCCAAAAATCTAGTACAGTGGTCTCTCACATATGATAGAGGTTACAGATATGGGTCATTGTCTAGCAATCATGTTGAAGGGTTAATTGGAGTCTTATAAGGTGTTAGGGGTTTACCAATACAAGTACTAATTGTTGGCACATATTATCGCTCTGTTGCAATGTGGTTGGAGAGGCGTAATGAAGCATATGGTCGTCAGGTTACGGGACAGAATTGGCCCCCGAGGCTTCATAATAAGCTTTTTAATGTACAACAGGATGCAGAAAACATTAGAATATCATGTCGCATGAACAATGATGAATGGCTTGTTGATGACATGGACGGATATAAATCTCAAGTCAAAGTGCGTCCAAATGGTGCCAGTGATTGTAGATGTGGTTTTCCACAACAATGACATTTTCCATGTTTTCATGTTTAGGTAGCTGCGGGAACTGTCAATTACGATTTTGATGTACTTGTGAGCCCATATTTGACAAATGATTCTTATTTGAACACATACAAAATTGAATTTTGTGGTATTGCGGACAAGAGGTGTTGGCCTCCATTTGATGAAAGCAGAGGTATTTATCCCTTATTCCCCCCCTAGGAAATGAAGGCACGCTGGAAGACCAAAGAAAAATTGAAGGTCTTCAAATATGGATGTTGATCCAAATCAATATACATATCATTGTCATAAGTGTGACAGAAGGGGCCATAATAGACGCACTTGTCCTAATGTAATGTGAAGTCATGTAATGTTCTTATTTTAGTTTGTTCAAGTCATGTAATGTTCTTATTTTAGTTTATTCAAGTCATGTAATGTTCTTATTTCAGTTTGTTCAAGTCAAGTAATATTTGCATTTTAGTTTGTTCAAGTCATTTAATGTTTGCATTTCAATTTGTTCAAGTCATCTAATGTTTGCATTTCAGTTTGTTCAAGTCATGTAATGCTTGCACTTTTCATTTAATCTAATGCTTGCAATTTTCATTTAAGTAAATATTGCACTTTTCATTTAATCTAATGCTTGCGCTTTTCATTTAATGTAATATTTACATTTTTCATAGATATGACTCCTAGAGAAGTATCATTCCGACTCTCTCAACACCACTTTATGTTGTCACTTTGGCCTATTACTGGTGCACGTGTTTTGCAAAATATTTCTTTGGTTGGTTTTGGGCTTGTTCATAAGCTACAACCTATCCACCTTGATCCCAATTTAATCACTGCTCTAGTTAACCGGTGGGACAAATCTAGCAACACTTTTAGGTTTTCCTATTTTGATATGAGTGTCACACTACAAGATGTTGCGGTTCTTTTAAGTCTTAGGATTGACGGCCCACCGGTCATAGCTGCATATTCTTTAGGCACAAATGAGGGACAATTTTTTTCATGGCCTCACCTTTGTGAGAGTTTCTTGGGAGCTGTACCAGATGGGATGTCTAAGGGGCATATTCATCTTGGGTGGCTACGTGAGACCTTTAGTAGGATGGATTTCACCTTGGGATATGAAGAACAACAAAGATAAATGAGGATAAGGTATACTAGAGCTTATCTCCTATACTTTTTAGGCAGTTACCTTATTCCAGATAGTATCGGGGACAAAGTTCATGTACGGTACCTTCCACTTGTGGCTGACTTTACAATTTTAGCACTCTATCTTGGGGTGTTGTAACTCTAGCATACTTGTATAGGGAGTTGTACAAGGCTACCACCTGTTCCAAGAAAACTATCCACTTGTCTGGTTGTGTATGTCTAATGCAGATGTGGTGTTGGGAGAGGTTAGGAATTGGACACCATGTTCACTTGTTATGAACTGGGGGGAGTGGGCAGAAGATGTTTCCTTGGGTTACAGGTAAAAATTTACACAACTTCTTTATACATTTGTCCGAATATTTTTTAATGTTTATCTAAATTTAGATTGTCAATTCATTTAATAGGTGGCCTACTTTTCTTCAAATGAGTGATACTATGAGAGGATCGGTCTAGTTTTATGATTCTGCATTTGACCAAATTTTTCCATCTCAGGTATAAGTTACTTCATTTGAACATATTGTATGATATATGTTGTATTTTTTTATGCAGTTTACTCCTTTTTATACATGTTGTATTTTTTTAATAACAGATACAGTTAACTCCTTACACTGAGGATATTCTAGAGAGACTTCCAGCATTGTGTCGAGAGGGTCGTGATATTTGGTTGGCCCGAGTGCCTCTAGTGTGCTACACAGTAGTAGAGTGGCACCTCCCAGATTGAGTACTTGGACAATTCGACTTTGTTCAAGTACAACTTACTCTTGCCTTGCCACATCTTAGTAGGATAGATGGGAGGGGTCATGCTACTGAGGATTGGTTGCATCACTATAGGGAGGAGGTGTAACTGTGGAACAACAAACGTGAGAGCTTAGTTCCTCCTCCACCAGAAGACACATTCTTCAGTCCACAGCTGCATGATGCATGGTATCATCCATAGTATGTAGTGCACCCTCCAGCTCAGCCTCTGACCACATACTACCCAACCGGTTATTGACAACAACAATTTGTGAGTACCATTATTATTTCTTTTACAAACTGTTATTATTGATCTTTATTATTTGTAATATATATAATTGGTCTTTATTATTTGTACATATTTTGTTTGAACAGGTAGAATCACATGTGCAGATCCGAGCGGCTTTACAGTAGGCCTCTACACAGATCAGAGATGATATCTACGGCATCCAGGGGAGCTACTTTACGAGTCTTCCTGACTATGTTCACCCATATGATCTCACACCCACTCCTACTCCTCATACATGCACCACTCAGTCTGAGCCCATTCCCACTGCTCCTGAGCTCACTCCCACTTCTCAGTTCAAGGAATGGGGACCGACATGGCCATACTTTTCAAGAGTTAGTTCATTTTCTTCATACATCACCCCAACTCATCCTACTATGAAGTAGGTTCTTCTTCTGTTCCATACACTCCACTCCCACCACCAGTTATTCATGAGAGTCGACCACCATCTCATGTCACATACACACTGACTCTGTTTAATTTCTCATGATGCACCTCACCTCATGCCCCACATCCTAGTATTTAGAGACCCCTCACCCCACATATAGCTTTTCATTACTTCCCTAGTCCTCGTCAGCCTACTGCTACGCAGTTGTCCCCCATTGAGGCGTCTTCAGATGAGTTTGCTACTCAGGAGTCAGATGTACATGGAGGTAGGCGAGGACATCGTGGGCGTGGAGGACGTGCTTAGTTTATTACATATTGTATTATTTTGTATATATGCCTTTTGTGAAGGCATTTATTTAGCTTGTATTTAGATCTATCATATTATGATATCATGTGTTCGTTCATGTTGTATCTATCATATTGTATTGTTATGTATTATTTTCTTTTCAAGTTGGTTCATGTTGTAACCTTGGTTTAAATTGATATTTCATTTTTTTGAATTAATTTCATCTTATCTAATCAATTAGCAATCAACAATTGTTGGTTGCAATAGCACTTTTATAATACGTATGTATGTTTAGAGCTATACAAATTAACAAATTTATAATAATTGAACATATTATAGACATTTAAATACAAATGAAATAATTGTAAATGTATAAATATAATCAATAGTTTTAATATATAAATCAATAAGCAGTAAATATAATAATGAATACAAAAAATATCAAATAAAAAAATAATACGTCATGCATAGGGATGTATTGCTTGTTTTACAGACAATACGTCTTTCATGGGGACGTTTTAATTTGATGTGGCAACAATACGTCATGGAGCGGGACGTATTGCTCTGCGAGAGAGCAATGCGTCTCTGAGTCTGACGCATTGGTCCCACAGAAGGGCAATACGTCCAGAGCTGGTACGTATTGCCCTATTATGGGACGTATTGCCTTGTTGTGGGACCAATGCGTCCAACTTTGAGACGCATTGCTCTCTCGTAGAGTAATACGTCCCGCTCCAGGACGTATTGGCCCCACCGCAGGACAATGCGTCCTGAGCCGGGACGTATTGCTCTGCCGCGGGACAATGTGTTACCCGCTAAGACGTATTGCCCTTGCACAGAGCAATACGTCTCCACTGGGGACGTATTGCACTGCAAATGTGTCGTTTTGGGAATTAAGATGAAGAACGTGTCATTCTGGCCATTAAAATAGACAAACGGTGCCATTTTAATTTTTTGGCCTACAACGAAACTAGTTGCATTGTTTTTGTTTGGTAGGATGTACTTTTGAGTACGATTCAGTCCGTTAAGTGGTGTATACAACAGCAGACAAGAATGATACAACAAAAGATACACAGTAGAAGGCAGAGAAAAGCGGACTGCATCCTTTTTAGGTACAGTTGTTTTCCACGTTTTTGCACATATTTGAAACTAGTCTTGGAGTTGAATTTCTCACCACGGGCTCCAACTAATCAGAACCAAAGGTAATGAATTGGAACACAAAGTGAGTTGCAGCTGCACATGTTATATTTCTGCCCAACCAAACCGGCCCTTATCAACATTTGAAAACTTGATTTGCTTCTGCATGTCATTGTAATACATTTGGGGTCTTCTTCCATTTAGGTATATCCATTCTCTCACATATAAGTTTTAGATGTGACGGCGGCAAGTGTGAAACCACTCACGGATGTTTCTGTGCACATTCCGCTATTCTACACGACCTATACGTTCAATTAAATACTATCCTTCTGTGTTCTGGAATAAATTATATTATACACAAACGAATATACATTTTCCTATTATTTTCGTAGCATAATTTATTCGTATGACTGGTAGTTGATGGAGATGATACTCATATGACCTGTAAATGGATATATATAAGATCTTGGATAGATGAAGATAGATGAAAGCGACGGTAGTGGCATCGCCGATGCTTCCCTTTCCGTCGTATATATGGACAATTTCTGGGTGCATGCTCTCCTCTTGGCCTAGCTAATAACTATAGCAGATCTTGCACATGGATCGCCGGCTGGTGCCAGTTTTTCCACATATAGCTAGGTACAGACCTGATATGTGAGTCTAGTCTGGTCTGATAAACTCCGTTTTGCCAATAAATTCAAATGCCGGATGAGTTGGGTGACCAGACCGGATATCAATAAAAAAGTCGGGGAATGGATGATGGCTTCTTGCCGTGGAGTATCAGACACGTGGATATCAATAAGAACCAACTATATGTGGAGGCAGACACGTGGCTCACAGGCTCAGCAGGCCAACTCGTTGATGGGGGTGCCCGTTGCGTTGCCACAACAGCGACGGGGAATCTGTGCAATTATTCCTCTTAGATAATCTTTCTCCTATATATAGTACTATTCCATCTGCGCTGACACACGCCCCTCAGGCCTCAGAATTCTGGAAAGTTCTTTTCTTTTTTGTGGTGAAAACTAAATTATCGATTGAAAAGAAGGCCCCCGACTCTGCAAAACAGATAGCTTGCTGGTCTCACACTATTGCCCCTTGCTGGATCGACTAGCGCCGTAGCGCGGCATACAATAAGCCACGGCATGTACGACATCAATCGATGGTGCAGCTCTAGAGGCATTCAACGATTATCCGGGGGATGACGGGAAAACTGGTTTTATTTTTAACTTTCCGGTTGGAGTCTAGTTATTGGCTAACATTCTCCGAGTAGTTAACAAATAAGGAAAACAAACAGCTTCTGCGAAGGCTGATCTGGAGGGGTTGTAGACTCTACAGCCCCCTCTCTTTTAAAAACTACAAAATAATAGAAACATAGACCAAAATAAATAAGAAAAACAGTACGTACGTCTTTATTGTCACAGATATCAGCAGTATGGGTTCCGTCCCCCCAGTCCATGCAGTTTGATTCAAATCTTCAAAATATAGAATAGTTTTATTAAAAAAAAAATAGAAGGAAGACAGACAACAAATTACACTGCTATCGTTTCAATTCTATTGACAATTCTTTACTACTACATTATATTTTTTATCGGTAAAAATGAGAAACGACGATTGGGCTTGAGGTCCAGCCCGGTGAAGTGCTATCACGTATACGAAGATAGACAATTAGTTTTTTCCTAGTATTGTGTGATAACAAGAGAAACAAAGAAAGTGATCAAGAAAAGAAAGGAAAGGAAGGCGCTTTGAATATTCCATTGTCTTGTTTATTGTTGTGGCAGTTTGAAATATAGGGTTTGGTTAAAAGCCATATTGAGATGGTATAGTAGTCATTCTAGTTGCTTTGGTAGTCTCATTATCTCCATATCTAGGTTGAGATTGTCAGAAAATGAAGTCTACTAGAAGAATTTTGTAGCGGGTTGGGTTATATGGGATTAGTCAAAATATTTGGATAACTCTGATCTGGACTGATCATATTGCATTTGACAAGCTAATTGACATCCAAATTGGACTGGTCCCATTTTCAATGTTGCATATAAAACAAAACATCATATAAGTCAGTACTAAATTCGGTCTGGGATTTGTAATCCTACTAAAAGTAAGGTTGAGTTGGTCTGACCACAGAGTTACAGAATCTCAAAATGAGACTATTATACAAAGTACAACCAAACACCCTACTTGTTCAACTCGGACCAAGTTAAGGCCAGGTGGCACAAAAGGACAAACGTAAATCAAGATCATATCTCATACCAAACGAAGGCTTAGATATATACATTTAAATTTATTTAATTAAATAACATAGTGTTGTGCTAGATATCTGCATTATATGTGTAACTGATTTTGTAAAATTTTGACATATCCACGATGGTGCTCAAGGAGTGATGTAACAAACTTTGCAAAATTTTCACAAATAAAAATACAAATAAAATTACATCATTGTCGTCAATCATATGTTTTTTATTGCTATTCGTTACTTTAATGTGGAGTATAATCTCAATCAGGAATTGATTAGAAAAACACACATAATTCTTATTAGATATCAACTGCAGTATATGTTATATTTATTCAATATACCACTTTGATGAAGCAAAATGACCCTGGTCATCAATCAACCTTGACTCAAACTTCCCCTATTCAAAATTTAAAATTCTTACATCTCTAATATGTTATTAGTAGTATGTTGAAAATAAGTAAGATTGCTTCCAATTGTTACCCAGTAAATGTCTATTCTTTCTTGTCTACTGTGGATCTCAGCTCTCCAACTCTACTAGGGCTTTCAGCCTAGTCATTTCTACATCTTTTGACTATCTACATTTGAAGTAGTAAGTGTCATTAGTTGATACTATACAATAAAGAGGTAATAAAATGTGTACTTATCCTACTTCCTTGGTGTCTCATTGCACTTCATTCCACTAGAGGTAAGATACACAAATAACAAAATAGGGTAGAAATGTGATAACAAGACATACATTGACAACATAAGAAAAACTTAAAATAAAGTATGATCTCACTTGTTATGCAATAGTTCATAAATTATCAACTTATAAATAATTCATCTAACAACGTTGTTAATTTGAAACTTATCTATTGATGGACTATTCATTATTACTATTTTCCCATGAACCCACATGGTTTTACTAACCAAACAAAAGTAACTTGTTTCACCCTAAACCTTAAATTCCTTAATGTGATCCCTAGACCTTAAGACAAATATATAGACTCCTCACTCTACAATAAGGTATGATATGTCTAACAGGTGAAGCTCCTCTAGCCTCCTACTAGGGCTTGTATACTCAGTATTGAAGAGGGTGAGTCAATTGTTAAATATCACAAGTAACCACTAGGCCCAAACAACAATGGTCCCTGAATCTTAATAGACCATTGGCACTATCTATCCAAATGGGAGTGACCTTGAGACTCAATTTCTAGACAACAAAACTACAACCATATGATAAATGAAGAGGGTCCCTAACTATTTGATTTTCACTATTAAAAGAAATTTCATGTTAGTTCATCTTGATCTCTACAAGTTACTATACCATTTTCTTTTTAGCAACGCAAACCTTTGAGAATGTTTCAAAAATATTTATGGAACTTAGAAATGTAAATACATACATTCACTAAACAATTACTAAATTGGGATAATTACTGATAGGTGTTCTAAAATTGACTAGCTATAACAAATTAGAGTTTCAAACTATATTTTAGATATCACTACTAAATGTCTTGTTGAAATAAAACTCTACATTGCTTTTTTTTATTGAACTCTCCAATTTAATAACAGTAATTCATTTTTCATATTGATATAATTAACCTCATATATTTTGCAAATAAAACATGTTTAACATATACGCTGGAATGAATGAAAGATATATCCTTTTAAAAATAAGACACACTCATGTAATTGTTTCCATCCAACATGAACTCCACCTTTAACCATATTAAAGTTATTTTAACTTTCATCTATTGAGTCAATAAGGTGACAAGTATAACTCATAATTCTTGGGTTGCTAAAAACACTTATATGGTGATGTCACCTAGTTCAGACATATTATCTACCTAGTTCTTCTCAAAAAGGGAAAATCTCAACTATAAAGTTGGTCCTTAAACTAAGAAAAAACTAGACCCTCAAGAACCAATGCAACTGAGACCTTCCCACCTTTATAATTAGTCTACAACAAACTTCCACTCTTCTCTATGGAAGGAGGGAGGAAACAATAATAAGAAAAAGAAGACTATGAGAATAATCATCATATTGATGAGCATCATTAATTATATAAGTTCAAGAAGAAGAATGGCATTGGAATTTATCATAAAAACTTGGGTTTCAATACCTTAATAGGATCTTACCCTAAAATATTCACCACTTCCCTCTCCCTACAAAATATTTACTCCTTATCCTCACATTTTATGTTGATATGTTAAGAGCATCTAGGGTGTATTATGGTATGGTACATATTATTGATTTTGTTTCAAAATGAGGTTTGAGTATATATTCATATGCCTTAAACACCTCATTTTTATTCTTCACAATATATTATCCTAATAGATCAATGTGGTTTTAGATTGGTTCATATGGTACTATCATTAAGCGATGTATTCCATAAACAACACAAATTAATGGTTTAAGGTACATCAATTGATGTGATGTGGGAAATTGATCAATGTGCCTCTATTTCACAAGATAGGATGGAAAATATAATATGAATTTGATTGGTTTATCCTTTGTTCATTATAAAGAAAAATGACGTTTATGATTTTACATCAAATTTTCACAATTACAACCATTAATACCTCACAACATAAATGCACCCTCTTAAGATGTGTTTCACTTTATTCTAGACAAGGGAGGAGGTCATCTATTAGCGACACTTATAAGACCTTGAACCTAGGTTTTCCCTAACCTTCCATTATTTTCCTTGATATCATGATTTTATCAGAAATAACTATTATTTTGGATTATTTAAATATTAGAAATCATGTTTTTCCATAGTGTGCACATATGTTTAAATTGATGAGAAAATGATGTACTCAAAATTTGGTGATGTAAATACTCTTAAGTTGTAAAATTTTGGTCTTCTTAGATTATGTAAATTCCCATGGGATTTGGTTATAGGATTTTATGTAATTTTCCACCCTTATCCTATAAATATATGATGATCTATTCTAAAGACTCAATTATATCATTCTGAGTTGGTGTAACATTGCTAAAGAAAGAGGATGGTGATCCCAAGGCTAGAACTTGTGCATGTGCTTGCATGTTGGTGTTTTATCTCTTTTTGTTTATATAGGAGGTGTATTACTCATCCCACCTTCCCGATTTAGGCCACACAAGATTTCACAATTGTGTCAAGATCTCTAGAAAAGTTGACCCGCACATATAAAATGTTGGGCCTTTCTTAAAAATAAAATCGTATCATATCCATGGTTTGCTAATGTATGGTGTACATATTCTATCTAAGATAATAAAGCATCATCTTCTAAAGGGGAGATATTGTTGGTACGTATTCCTAGAGAGCCAATCATATGATGATCGGAATGGCATACCTTGTAAACAATTTGATTAATAATAAAGGCAATGTAAGACCCATGACTTGTGTTTTGGGCTAACCCTATTTTTTTGGATTGATTAAGTGCTTAGAACCTTGATCTAATCCTTTGAGATGCTTTTAGAGATTGAGGAAAGCTTAAGTTTCCAGATTGATCTTGATTGGATGATGTTTGTGCTTTTTGTGTTTATTTTGGGTCAAATTGCAATTTACCCAATTGAGAGGGTTACATTGCAATTTGCACACCTAGTGTGTACCTTACCTTCCTTTGATTCATGATAGATAATGTGCTGCTTTTGGTTGCCTTGGTTGGGCCATGGATGAGTGGTGACATCTCTAGAGGTGATTAGCATTTCTGGGGTTTGGTTTGGTGTCGACCATGTTGACCAAGGTTGAGTGTCGCAACCTTTGTCTCAACCTTGATGGGTGTCTTGTGAGTTTTTCAACCGAAACACCCCCTCTAGATGGTTTTTTTCACAATGATGGTCTTGGTGGGGTTGGGTTGAGACAGTTGTCTTCTTGTGATGTGTTTTGACCTGGATGTTTTGGTGACCTTTTGTCTCAACCTTGCTAAGTTGCTTTAGTGTTGTCTCAACCCCTTGATGTGTTGCGATCAAGACCAATGTGTTAGTGACCTTAATAGGTAAATACCCAACATTATTTGTATCACCATGTCGTGCATGCATGCATATAATGGTTGCATGGTTGTTTTCTGTGAGGATAAGTTTCCCTTTGGTGCCTTTAGGTGTTGACGCATCATATCCACCTTACCTCCGTCCTCTTTAATGTGTATAACCCCTCTCCTCTTCCAAAATGCATTATTTTTGGCCCTCCTTCTTTCCTCCTCTTTTGTGGTGGCCTAGAAGCTTTTTGGAGCTAAGGAGTGTTGATCTAGTTGCTTTGGTGGCTGATCAACCTTCCTTGTGGTGATTTCAGGTCATCTTCAACCTTGGTAAGTGTACGCCTTTCCTTGATCTTGTTTTCCTTGGATACCTACCTTATCTCCTTCTCTTTTCTTGGATATAGACTATGAATCATCCACGCTGGTCATTTTGGAGACAAAATCCTCATCACAAGGGTCATAGACCATGTTTTGACACAGTGGTACCCAAGTATGAGGATGTTTTCTTCTCTTTCTCCCTTCTTCTTTTGGTTCATCCTAGGATTTCTTACCCCCTTTTCTTGACATATCTTTGACCTAAGTGTCTTCTTCTTCTTGACGTGATCTTGTAGCTGAGAGTAGATCTTTCGATGGAGCTTCATCTTCCTCCTTGGTGATCGAGAGCTTGGAGCTTGTTCCTTCACTTAAGGTGGGTTATATAACACTCAACCCTCTCTATTATTGCACTTTTCTTTATTTGCATGTTGTTGTTTCTCTCTCTAAATGATAGTACTAAAATGGTATTTGATGATATCTTGTTCTAGAACCCTAATTATTGGTGCTCATTTTGGATATGTTGATGAGATAGATGGTTTTCTCTTATCTTTGACCTTGGATTTTGCTCATATGCATAAGATTAGTGTACCTTAGTGTGACATGGAGTTTAGGTTCTATTTTAGATGTTTTAAACGTGAGCTTATCTCTCCTATATAAGGTTCTTCATGGTGATTTCCCTAGTACATGTCTTAGGGTTTTGGTGATCGTTTTTATGGGAAATTTTCCTCTTTGATGGTGTAGTTTTCTTTGATGTTAATATTCTATTTAGGTAGTGACTATCTTCTATTTTGAAAGAGGTTTATCTCTATTTTGTTGATGGTTAAGTGTTGCTAAGGTGACTTGACGTTGGTGATTGTAACACCATTGTTTAGTTTGGTCTCTACACTTAGTTTTGTGCTTGGGTCGAGACACATGGTCTTGTTTCTGTCGAAACCCTAGTTCCTTGTGCTATGTTGGTCAAGAGGCCTATTTTGGATGTGTGGTCACTACCTTGATGGTTTTGTTTCGGTAGACACCATGTCATGTTGTGGTCAAGACACCATGTTTACTGGTGGTCAAGACACTTGGTTTTGTTATGGTCATGACACCTACCTTGAAGGTGGTTGAGACATGCTTATGATTTTGGTTATGTGTTTCAGTCATGAGAATGTTGATTTATTTCAGTCGTGACCAACCTTGATGGGTGGTTGAGACACATATGTTATGGTGGGTTGATTCATACATGAACACATAGTTGTTATATATATATATATATATATATATATATATATATATATATATATATATATATATATATATATATATATATATATCGGTGTGTGTATGATATGGTAAGAATGCTACATGTGTATAGGCAGCTCATGGCTGATACCTAAATATTGTTAATATGTCTAATTGATCACAATAATCATAATGCTTAACCCTAATGCACTCCAACTATGTGGGAGGTGAGGAATCTAAGGTTTGGTGATTGCATGTTGTAATGGGACCCTAATCGATTATATGTATGAAACCCTAACCCTAGTTTTGGGTCATGTGATGTGTTTGCTATGCATACTTGGAGTGAGTATCATATTATGATGTTTTGATGTTTTCTCTCTCTAGTTATGAATCCCTAACCTTGTAGGTGTTATAAATGTCATAGCTATGTGAATGCTATGGTGAATCATGTATTTATATAGGATGGTGATTGTGCACATTGTTGAGGCATAATGTGATGATGTGCATGCAGGGATTATGTAATTGAGTCCTATGACCTGGCAGAGGCTATATGCCTAGCATGAGGTTCTATCCTACAATGACAAGATAAGGGATTGAAATCCCATGATAGGGTGATCATGTTGATAGCCTTGAATTGGCAATCATGACAAGTGGTAGTATGACAAGATTGCACCTTATATGCTTTATACTTTCTGAAGTTGTATTATGACCTTATCCTTATAGGATTTGTGTATGGTTTTTACGTTATAACTTGATTGATGCTAAAAGACACTTAATTGGCATAACTAATCAAGAGGAACCTTAATCATGCAGTTTTCCCGTGCCATAGATCCATCCTCAATGTTAGTACTTGCAAGATGGTGAAATGGGTTTTCTGTAGTGGAAGCTCAGAGTCATATACTTTTGAGTATATGCATTTCATAGGATTGGTTGCGGTCATACCATGGTAGGAGAATGGTTGATGTCGTATCTCAACGATATGATACAGTGGATATATGCATGATATTTTGAGGTTGGTTGCGGTGATACCTCGGCAAGAGTGCGGATGTGGCCATAACTCAGTTTCACTGGTGTTGTGCCTATATACCAAGGCATGCTAAGTTGTTTTGTAGTTGGACTCTATATGTCATTGTGGATTCTATCACTTCCAATGATCTTGTATGGCACTGATTTTGACTAGTAGTGGCCAGTTGGAGCATGAGTGGTATACCTGATCTCCTCAGGGCATTAATAAAAGATATAACATAGCCATGTAGTATATTTGCATAGGGGCAAATGCAAATAACACTAAATGAGCCTTTATTTTTCTTTTGTACAAGTTTAGATGATAGAAGATATATATGTTCTTCATATTCCTTCTTAAATTATAATATGCTCTATAGTTCTGTAACTATTACCTAAACTGCGTCAATAGTATTATCTACTTTAAATGCCTCATTTAGCTGAATCTGCTCAACCTTCTAAGCATGTTATCTACTTGCTTAGTTATTTGTGCTATAATAGATGTAGTTAGAGAGTTATATCTCTCACTAGGATGTTTGGTCTCACCCTGTGGGTTTCCACATCTTTTAGATGGTCGTGCTCGATGAGGTAGAGATCGTGCAGATAAGGATGAGCAGTAAGAGAAATAGTTGATAAGGTTGGATGTGTTTCTAGTCCTTTGGTGATAGAGTCATGGATCTCATCCATGTACACTCAGGTCTTTGGATGTGCTTTGTGCATATGTTACCGATACGAGGTTCTTGGATTGTGAGCCATGTATGTAAAATATGGCATGTGTATATGTATATATGTGGAACGGGTACCTCATGTAATAGATGGACCATAGGAATGATAGTGTACGATGTTGTAAGAACCTTGTGATATGATATGTAATGCATGTGTTAGACTTGTGGGCTTATATGTGACAAGTTTCTTCTTATGGTGCTTTTACAAAATCAGTTTTAATTACATGTGTTTTCTGGTAATCTGCATGTTTAGTTATAATTATGTCCTTGGTTTTGAGTAATTTTGTTTGTGGCGTGTCGAGGCATCACATTTTGGTTGGTAACAAAGCTTTAGGTTTTTTTAGTCTATAGGGACCTAGGACTAGGGTTTGTGTCTGTTATAGTGTCCTCTAGTATGTCTTATAGTGAATTCTACTTGTGCAGAAGAAGAAGAGTAGAAAATTTGTCTATATAACATGAAGAACACACTACAGAGAGAAGTTTTGCTACACTCGAAGGTGGTGCAAGGGACCCGACGAGAGAAGATCAGGCACCTGAGGTACCCTAGTTTGACCCGGCCATGGTGGAAAGCCTGACCTTTTAGTCTTTGTTTGGGCAGTTCATGGTGACGATGACGCACATGGCAGATAGAATGCTTGCACCAAAGCCAAGGGCATATGTTCCCAGTGTTGAATCTCTGGGATCTAGGAAGACCTTTGAGAAGATGAGACGTGTTGGGGATGTGTAGTATGCTGGTATGGTAGATCTCTGGTTGATAGAGTTGGATAAGGCTTTCAAGATCCTCAACATCCCCGAGGCAGACAATGTGAAGCATGTCGTATATCTTTTGAAGGGGAGTGTTGGCCATTGTTGGACCATTGAAGAGGAGAAGAGGCCTTGTGCTGCTATTAATTGGGAGGAGTTTTGACATGAGGTTGTAATTGATACTTTCCTCAGACCTATCTAGATGAGAAGATATCCCAGTTTGAGAGGATCTGGCAGGGATCCATGTCGATCAACGAGTATGAAGTGAAGTTTATAGAGTTATTGAGGTTTTGTCCCCACATGGTTGTTACAGATCAAGATAGGGTATGACACTTTGAGAAGGGGATGAGTTTGGAGCTATCTACCCCATTGGCTTCTTTGGAGAATCGTGAGTGGTTTTCCACATTTGTGAAGTCAATTTGAAGGAAGAGAGATCAGTGGTTGAGAAGCTTGAGAAGATTTCCACGAAGAGACTGATGCAGTATTAGGGACAATTGTCCAGAGGCTTCAAGAAGCCTAGGTTATCAACACTGTCGGCACCATAGAGGTCAAGTGCACAGATGTAGTGGTCACCAAGTAGAGGCAGAGGCAATAGTTTACCACTGATAGGAGTCCATAGTACAGTGTCAGTGTCAGTGATAGAGTCATCTAGGCCATAGTATGAGAATAGGACTTGCCATAAGTGTGGACAAGTAGGACATCCAAGGTGGGTGTGTATAGTAAAATATGATGAGTATGTGTAACTGAGACAGAGTCAGTAGGGCTCGCAGCGGCAGCAGTTTAACAATCATGGAGGTTGAGGATGTGGATAGGCATCTCAAGCTGGTTCTTCAGGACAAGCTAGCAGAGGAAGAGGGTGACAATAGGTAACAGTGTGATTTTTGCCATGAGTCAGTCAGAAGGAGTGGTCAACCTACGAGTAGTGATAGGTTAGATAGAGCTATTTCATTTTGATTTGTCTTCTTCTTGTAGTATATGTATTTTGGTTGACTCGGGTGCAACACACTCTTTTGTCACTCGAGAAGTGATTGACATTTTTTCTTTGCTTGTTAGTCATAGATGGGATAGTCTTCATTAAGAAATCATATTAGTTGGTTCCTCCAAGTTGTGGGAGGTTTGTCCTTCCTGTATCCTTGCTTTTTAGGGCACAACATTCAAGTGGATCTCATGCCACTTGATATGCAAGGATTCGATGTGATCCTTGGATTGGACACCTTAGATAAGTATTTGATGGTGTTGGATTGTAGTTCCAAGGTGGTGATGTTAGTAGATGGTGATGCAACGTGGATCTTCCAAGGAGACAGGAAGATTCTCTGAATGTGTCTTATGTTAGTGATGGTGGCTGAGAAGTTGATGAGGCAAGGCTATGAAGCATTCTTGGCACATGTGGTGGATACTAAGGTGATGAGTCTTATTATCTAGGAGGTGCCAGTTGTTTGTGAGTTTGAGGATGTTTTTACATATGAGTTCCTCGATGTTCCCTTACCCCTAGAGATTGAGTTTGAGATCAATCTAGTCCAATTTACATAGCTGATATCTCAGACACTGTACATGATGGCTCCAGATGAGATGGAAGAGTTGAAGAAACAATTGCAAGAGCTGCTTGAGAAAGGTTTCATTAGACTAAGCACATCTCCATGGGGTTCTCTCGTGTTGTTTGTAAAGAATAAAGATGGATCCATGAGGTTGTGTATAGATTATAGGTAGTTGAACTAGGTGACGATAAAGAACAAGTATTCTTTGTCACAGACTGATGATTTATTTGTCCACTTATGAGGTGATGCAGTCTTTTCCAAGATAGACCTGAGATCTGGTTATCACTAGTTGCGGATAAAAGTGGATGACATACCTAAGTCAACTTTTAGGACTCAGTATGGTCATTATGAGTTCGTGGTTATGTCATTTGGGCTAACCTTATGCGCCAGCACCATTCATGGACTTGATGAATAGGGTATTTCAGTTGTTTCTTGATCAGTTCATTGTGGTGTTCATAGATGATATCCTGATATACTCCAGAGATAGTCAGCAACATGAACATCATCTTTGTCAGGCGTTGACTCTGTTGAGACATCATCAGTTATATGCCAAGTTTAGCAAGTGTGAGTGTTGGCTGAAGGAAGTGTATTTACTAGGATACATGATATATGTAGAGGGTGTTCATGTAGACCCCAAGAAGATTGATTTTTTGCTAGAGTAGGAACAACTGAAGACACTGACAGAAGTGCATAGTTTTCTGGGTTTGGCAGAATATTACAGGAGGTTCATCAAGAACTTTAGTCCCATAGCAATACCCATAATGAATCCGATGAGGAAGGATGTGCCTTTTGTCTAGAATGACAAGTTTTAATGTGCCTTTCAGACGTTGAAGGAAAAGTTGAAAAGTGCAACAGTGCTAGTTTTTCCTGAGCAAGGGAAATGATATGTAGTCTTTTGTGATGTGTCAAGGAATGGATTGGGTTGTATCCTGATACAGGATAAGAATGTAATCTCTTTTGAATCATGATAGTTGAAGAAGCATGAGGATAACTACCCAACCCATGATCTGGATCTGGTTTTAATGGTTCATGCCTTGAAGATCTAGAGGCACTGCCTATATGGTGAGAAGTGTCAGGTCTTCACAGATCATAAGAACTTGAAGTGCATCTTTTCACAATAGGAGTTGAACATGAGGCAGTGACGATGTATGGAGTTAATAAATGACTATTATTGCATGATTTACTAGCATCTAGGAAAGGTGAATGTCGCAGAAGATGCGTTAAACAGGAAGTCCTCTTTGCCATCATTGGTGGAGAAAGCAAAATTGTGTTCCTTGGTGTGCCATAAGCGAGACATGTTTGTCTCATAATGTTAGATGAATGTACAACTGGATGTTTCTTTGTTAGTTGGGTTGTTGGCACATTTATAGGTAAAACCTACATTGAGGTAGCAGATTAGATAGGCACAATAGGTTGATAATGTGATACAACAGATACGAGCAGAGTTTGGCAGCGAGAAGTGTGATGGTTTCCACGAGGCAAAGGATGGGATAGTGTGTTACCACAATAGAGTTTTGGTTCCTAGTGTTGATAATATGAGGAAGATGGTTTTGGAAGAGGATCACTCTTCAATGTACGCTATGCACCTAGGTAGCACTAAGATGTACCATAACCTTAAAAATTTGTATTGGTGGCCTGAATTGAAGCGTGATGTGGCTGAGTTCATGGCCAAGTGCGTAGTGTATCAGCAAGTTAAAGAAGATCGTTATAAGCTTCCAGATACGTTGCAACCATTACCTATACCTCAATGGAAATGGGATCATTTTATGATGTACTTTATGGTTGGTCTCCCTAGGACAACCAAAGGTAACGATTCCATTTGGGTAATCGATGAAAGGTTGACCAATTCAGTGCATTTCCTTCATGTGAATATGATGTATACAATAGATAAGTTCGCTCATATATATGCTGATGAGATCATCTACTTGCATAGTGTTCTAACTACTATCATGTCAAATAGAGGTCTTCAATTTATGAGCCATTTTTGGGAGCACTTGCACACAATTATGGGTACATAGTTGAGGTTCAACATTGCATTCCACCTGTAGGTGGATGGTTAGTCTGAGAGGACCATGCAGACTTTGGAAGATCTGTTAAGAGCTTATGTGTTGTAATTTTTGGGAAGTTGGGACATCCACCTCAGTTTGATAGAGTTTGCTTATAATAATAGTTATTAGAGGACCATCTACACGGCACCTTATGAGGTGTTATATGGGAGGCATTTCAAATCTCCGTTATGTTGGTATGAGACAAGTGAATACCAACTTCTAGGTCCTGAGCTTCTACAGCAAACAACAGAGAAGCTCAAATTGATTCAAAATCAGTTGAAAGCATCCCAAGACAGATAGAAATGATATGATGATAACTATCATAGACCCTTGGAGTTCTAAGTGGGAGACAAGGTGTATCTCAAGCTCTCTCCTTGGAAGGGTGTTTTGAGGTTTGGGAATAAGGGAAAGTTGGCTCCCAGGTTTATGGGACCTTACCCTATGGTGGCACGTGTTGGGAAGGTGGTCTATAGGTTGGATTTTCCACTGAGTTGCATAGGTTGCATCTAGTGTTTCATGTTTCTATGTTGAGTAAGTGCCACCCTGATACCGAGTTAGTGCTTCAGCCATTAAAGTTGAGCTTGATGAGAACATATCCTATGTGAAAGGCCATGTGTTGATCGTGGACAGGAGGATCAAGAAGTTGAAGAAGAAGGACATAATGTTGGTGAAGGTTCTATGGCATCACCATGTCATTGAGGAAGACACATGGGATCTTTATGAAGAGATGTATAGAAAGTAACTGTCTCTTTTCACATAGGGTTTTGGGGGCAAAATTCGTGTTAGTAGTTTATGGCTTGTAAGACTCCTGACTTGTGTTTTGGACTAACCATGTTTGTTTGGCTTGATTAAGTTCTCATAGCCTTGCTCTAATCCTTTTAGATGCTTTTAGAGCTTGAGTAAAGCTTAAGTTTCCAGTTTGATCCTTTTTGAATGATGTTTGTGGTTTTTGTGCTTATTTTGGGCCAACTTGCAATTTACCCAATTGAGAGGCTAACCTTGCAATTTGCCATACTAGTATGTACCTTCCCTTCCTTAGCTTCATGAGAGATAATGTGATGCTTTAGGGAAACCTTGGTTGGGCCTTTGATGAGTGGTGACATCTCTAGAGGTGATTAGGGTTTCTGGGGTTTGTTTTGGTGTTGACCATGTTGATCAAGGTTGAGTGTCGCGACCTTTGTCTCAACCTTGATGGGTGCCTTGTGAATGTCTCATCTGAAACACCCCTTTTATATGGTTTGGTTTCAACCATGATGTTCTTGGTGGGGTTGGGTCGATATAGTTGTTTTCTTTTGATGTGTTTCAACCTGGATGTTTTGGTGACCTTTTGTCTCAACCTAGACAAGTTGCTTTGGTTTTGTCTCGACCAATTGATGTGCTCCGACCGAGACTAATGTGTTGGTAATGTTAAGAAGTTGATGCCCAACATTTGTTGTATTACCATCTCGTGCATGCATGCATATAATGTTGCATGGCTATTTTCTTGGTGAACAAGTGTCCCTTTATTGCCTTTAGGTGTTGACACATCATATCCACCTTACTTCCCTCCTCCTTCATGTATATAGCCCCTATCCTATTCAAACATGCATTCTTTTTGTCCCTCCTTCTTTCATCCTCTCTTGTGGAGACCTTGAATATTTGTGGAGTTAAGGAGTGCTGATCTAGTTGCTTTGGTGGCCGATCAACCTTCCTTGTGGTGATTTCGGGTCATATTCAACCTTGGTAAGTGTATGTCTTTCCTTGATCTCATTTTCCTTAGCTAACTACCCTATATCCTTCTATTTTTTCAGACATTGACCATGAATCATCCATGGTGGTCGATTTGGAGAGAAACTCCTCATCACAAGGGTCATAGACCATGTTTTGGAAAGGTGGTACCTAAGTGTGAGGAAGTTTTCTTCTCTTTCTCCTTTCTTCTTTTGGTTCGGCCTAGGGTTTCTTAGCCCATTTTCTTGAGCTGTCTTAGACCTTGGTGTCTTCTTCTTCTTGAGGTGATCTTGTGGTTGAGAGTCGAGATTTTGGTGGAACTTCATCTTCCTCCTTGATGATCGAAAGCTTGGAGCTTGTTCCTTCACTTAAGGTGGGTTATATGACACTCACCCTCTCTATTATTGCACTTTTATTTATTTGCATGTTGTTGTTTCTATCTCTAAATCATTTTCCTAACATGCTAGTTGATGTATCATGTTTTGGAACTTGAATAATGGTGGTTATCATGCTTGGTTTGTTTATAATATGACACCCTAATTATTGGTACCCATTTTGGAGATGTTGATGAGATAGATGGTTTTCTCTTATCTTTTATCTTGGATTTTGGCCACATGCATAAGGTTTGTGTACCTTAGTGTGACATTGTGACATGAAGTTTAGGTTTTTTTTTTGATGTATTGAATGTGAGCTTGTCTCTCCTACATAAGGTTCTTAATGGTGATTTCCCTAGTGCATGTTTTAGGTTTTTGGTGACCATTTTTATGGGAAGTTTTCGTCCTTGATGATGGTTGTTTTCTTTGATGTTAATATTCTATTTGGGAAGTGAATATCTTCTATTTTGAACGAGGTTTATCTTTGTTTTGTTGGTGGTTAAGTGTTGTTAAGGTTGCTTGACCTTGGTGGTTGTAACACCTTTGTTTAGTTTTGGTCGTGACACTTTGTTTTGTTCTTGGGTCGAGACACATGGTCTTATTTTAGTCAAAATCCTAGTTCCTTGTGCTATGTTGGTCGTGAGGCCTGTTTTGGATGTGTGGTCACTACCTTGATGGTTTTGTTTCGTTTGACACCATGTCATGTCGCAGTCGAGACACCATATTTACTGGTGGTCAAGACACTTGGTTTTGTTATGGTCGTGACACCTGCCTTGAAGGTGGTTTAGACATGCTTTTGTTTGGATCGAGACATATGCTTTTAGTGATGTGTTTCAGTCATGAGCATGTTGATGTGTTTCGGTCTTGACCAACCTTGATGGGTGGTTGAGACACATATGTTATGGTGGGTTGATTCATACATGAATACATAGTTGTTATATATATGATATGGTAAGAATGCTACATGTGTGTAGAAAGTTGATGGTTGATACCTAATAATGTTAATATGCCTAATTGATCACAATAATGGTAATGCTTAACCCTAATGTACTCCAACTATGTGGGAGGTAAGGAATCTAAGGTTTAGTGATTGCATGATGTAATGGAACCCTAATCAGTTATATGTATGAAACCTTAACCCTAGTTTTGGTTCATGTGATATGTTGACTATGCATATTTGGAGTGAGTACCATATTATGGTATTTTGATGTTTCATCTCTTAAGTTATGAATCCCTTGTAGGGAAATACGACATCAGATAGATAGTTGGAAACAAAAAAATTAGTGACATATTTCCCATTAACCAGCACACCACGTCAATAACTATGCAATGGGAAGGATGGTTTCATAAAGATACACCTGGTCCTGGAGCAAGTCCAGTGATAATCCTCATAAATGTAGATGCACACTCTATCTTGGATGGTGTTTGTGTAGCTCCTGGTTGCACTGGGACTTGTCTGACTGCTCCTCTAAGGACAACAGACTCGTACAACTCCTACAGCAGATCCTCTAATCTTGCCATGAACTGTGAGTTCAGGTTTCCCTCCTAGCAGCATACAAAGGAATCCTGCCTCTAGAGTAGTCCAGACAGACCAATGAGAACTCATGTCTTCCTGCTAGAATGGATAGGAAGGAGTTTTCCCTCTCATTGGTGTAGTAGTCACCAACATGCTCTCCCACAACAATGATCCTCAGTTGTTTCTTTTTGGTGGCTATCCCTCCCTAGTCGGGTAGGACTTGCATGGGCTCTCATGGTTACTACAACCAGAGAGGACAACAATTGTCAGAGCAACTAATTCTCAATTGTTTGTGTAGTAGTTGTGTTTTGGGAAGCCCCTAGTACCCCTCTATATATAGGAGGGGTTAGGGTCAGGGTTCCCAGTCCCCAGCCAATACGAGACTAAAGTGGGAGTGGAAAGATCTGGAAGCTCTTGAATGTTTGCAACAATTCAAGAAGTTTTGCAACCTTCTTGTGTCAAAATGGTCATATCATTAATAGAGGCAGTCATCTCACACGTGAGACCGTCGTTTTGCACATATTTCGGCAATTCAATTCCAATTAGTACTCAACTTGACATCAGCATTAATCGTCGATACATTTGAATTGCACCCTCGAGACGGTTGTGTGGTGCAACTGAGACGGGCGTCTTGCGCCATGCCATATAGCCATTTTGCACAAGTGAGATGGGCATCTCATAGGCCAGGTCAGGTAGAATTCCAACCAATGTATAATACAATCAGTCTGACACTCCAAACAACAGTCTCAACACTTGAACTGATCATTTGGCGGTCTAGTCAGTTGATCTGTTGTGTGAATGGAAATACCTAAATACTTTAGTAATCAATTCAATCATCATTCAAGATCAAACACCTCTTCTATATGAGTTCCTATGTGTGTGACCCTATAGACCACATATCATGTTGGCAGTGAATGTCCATAACTAGCTTATGACATCACAAGCAATGAGTGGTGCTTAGTCGCACATCAGTGCACCCAAGTAAATGGAAAGTTGGAGAGAAACTTAAACCTACAATCTTTGCATGGTGTTATAGTGTTTGTATAGTTACATTGTCACTAATATTCCAGATTGAACTAGAGACATGGAGCAATCATCCTCATTATTATTCAATCTTGTTTCTTGAACCAGAGTAGACTACACGAGATATATGTAAGTGCAATATCACATATTGACTCACATGTGTATGGACATACTTCTCTCAGTCTCGCTAATCAAGAGGCCTTGGATATCATACTCCTGTTGAAGGGACAAATTCCATATGTATCACTCATAGTCAGTCCCCATGTGTCAAAGTCACCCAATCATCACCTTTATAACAACCCATGTTTCCCACTGTGTTTGATGATGTCAAAGTGTACCCAATGACATGTGACGAGTGTAGTGATTTTAAGTCTAAGAACCACAACCACCACCATCATTATGAGAGCTGACTGTGACTTCCATGATGATGGCTTCCATGTCTTAGTCTCACAGTGGGTCTGTCTGATACACTATTCTCTAACATGTATATGTGTGCTTAATTTGATATTTCCATATCATGACTAATGAGATGCAGTCATCAACCAACTCACACTCTAATCTTATGTGTTATTGTTGTCTATCAACCTTTCACAATAACAATTGATTAGGGACATAAAGAGAATATGTATATTTACTATTAACACTTGTATGATCTCATCTACAAGGTTAGTAATTTGAATACATATGCCGTTGAGTGATATGATTCTCTAGACATTTATTATGTTATTAATTATCCCATAAATGAATATACAAAATAAATTAGAAGCTTGCCTTTATTATTATCAAATCAGGTATCTAATGTCATATCTCGATCATCAAATGATTGGCTCTCTGGGCATACATACCAACATCACTAACCTTACAGGTGTTATGAATGTCATAGCTATGTGAATGTTATGATGAATCCTATATTATATATGATGGTGATTATGCACATTATTGAGGCATTATGTGATGTTATACATGCATGGATTATGTGATTGGGTTCCATCACCTGGAAGAGGCTATATTCCTAGTGTGGGGTGATATCCTCGAATGATGAGATAAGGGATTGATATCACATGATAGGGTGATCATGTTGATAGCCTTGAATTGGCAATCATGAAAAGTGATAGTATGACAAGCTTGCACCTTATATGATTTATACTTTTTGAAGTTGTATTATGCCCTTGCCCTTATAGAATTTATATACACTTTGTACGTTGTAACTTGATTGATGCTAAAAGATACTTAATTGGGATAACTAATCAAGAGGAACCTTAATCATGTATTTTTCCCTATTCCATAGATCCATCTTTAGCATCGGTACTTGATAGATGATGCAATGGGTTTTCCCTTAGTGGAAGGTCGGAGTCGTATACTTTTGAGTATATGCATTTCACAGGATTGGTTGCGGTCATACCCTAGTAGGAGAACGGTTGAGGTCATATCTCAACGATGTGATATAGTGAATATATACATGATATTTTGAGGATGGTTGTGGTCATACCTCGATATGAGTGTGGTTGTGGTTGTAACTCAATTTCACTAGTGTGGTGCCTATATACTAAGGCAGGATAGGTTGTTTTGCAGTTGGAATCTATATGTCACTGCGGCGGACTCAGACTGACTGAGGTGTGTGGATAGATCATTGGATTCCAGCTCTCCCAATGATCTTGTATGGCACTGATTTTGACTTAGCAGTGGTCATTTGGAACATGAGTGGTATACCCCAACTCCTCAGGGCATTAATAAAAGATGTAACACAGTTGTGTGGTATATTTGCATAGGGACAAATGTGAATAACATTGGCTGACCCTTTACTTTTCTTTTGTACAAGTTTAGATGATAGAAGATATAAATGTTCTTGATATTCCTTATTAAATTAGGAGATGTTCTATAATTTAGTTACAATTGCCTAAACTACTTCAATAGTATTATCTAGTTTAAATGCCTCATTTAGCTGGATTTTCTCAACTTGTTAAGTATGTTATCTACTTTCTTAGTTATGTGTGCTATAATAGACATTGGCGGAGAGTTATATCTCTCACTAATACATTTAGTATCACCCCTAGGTTTCCACATCTTTTAGGTGATCATGCACGACGAGGTAGAGATTGTGTTGTTGAGGAAGAGTAGCAACAAGAGTAGTATTTGATAAGGTTGGATCTGCTGCTAGTCCTTTGGTTCTATAAGCCTAGATGTTGTCTCTATACACTCAGGTCTTCATGGGTGTTCTCTATGTGTTTTTTTAATATGTTACCGGTACGAGGTTTTTGTCCTGTGAGCCATGTATGTAAAATATTGCATGTGTATATGTATATATGTGGAATAGGTACCTCATGTAATAGCGGAACCATAGGAATGATAGTGCATAATGATGTAAGAACCTTATGATATGATATGTAATGTATGTGCTATACTTGTGGACTTATATGTGACAAGTTTCTACTTATGGTGCTTTTACAAAATCAGTTTTCATTTCCTATGTTTTCTAGTAGTCTGCATGTTTAGTTATAATTCCCCATTTGGTTTTGAGTAATCTCGTTTGTGGCGTGTTAGGGTGTCAGAGGCAAGCTTCCAATGTATTCGGGTTATTCAGTTATGAGATAATGATATAACATACAAATGTCTAAAGAAAGCTATTACTTAATGGTGTATATCTTTGGGTTAAGGACCTGAATGATGAGATCGCACGGATGTCAAGAGTATATGCATTCTTAATGTGTCCCTAGTTGGATGTAATTGAGGAAGGTTGATAAAAGACAATTACACTTAACACTAAAGTGTGTGTTCGTTGATGACAGAATCTCATTTGTCATGATATATGATATCAAATCAAGCGCATAGATAATTGTTAGAAAATAGTGTATCGGACAGACCCACCTTGACAAAACCATGATTGGTACTCAGAGTCATCTTTCATAGTGATGGTGGTTATTGTGGTTTGAAATTACTACACTCGTTACATGTTGTTTGGGTGTGCTTGGACATCATACACTGTGATCCTGAAAAAGGGTTGTTATAAAGGTTGTCCTTGGGTGTCATGTGATACATGGGGATGACTGAATGATGTAGATGGGATTTGTCCCTCTTACAGGAGTTTTATATCCTGGCCACTTGACAACGGAGACTGAGAAATGCATGGCCATGCTGGGGAGAGTCAATTGTGATATTGAACTTACAATATCTCATACAATCTGATCTAGTTCAAGAAACATGGATTGAATATTGAAGAGGATAAAGATCCCATGCCTCGAGTTCAATCCGGATATCAAAGACAAAGGAACTATACAATAGTTGTAACACCAGTCACAAATGATAGGTTAAGTTGTTCTACAACTTTTGCAATTACTTAGGTAATAATGAAGTCTTCCTAGATACCAATCTTTTCTTGTGAAATCGTAACATGATTATGAATATCACTGCCAATGTAATGTGGAGCCTACCGGGTCACACACAAAAGATGTTATTGGAATAGGAGCATAATTGTGGACATGATTGGAAATGTTTTGAATCAAAATCAATACTAAATCATTTAGGTAATCTTCTATAATAATATTGGAATATAATATGAGTTCATTGGTTAAGTGCTTAAGACAATTAATTAGATTCCATTGTTAATTCGGTTGACTGATCCAGAGCTATTAACTAGAGATGGAAATGGAAATTAGTTAATCAATTGATATGATTAATTGATTAATTAATGGATTCCAGAATATTTTTTATTGGTCCACTAGAGGTTCATTTTAAACATAGATGTAACCTTTTTGTTTACCCAAGGGTTTTGGGAAACCCTTGTTTCTTTCTCTTCTATTAATAGGGGTATGACGGCTAGCTTTTGTTTAAAGCTAATACACTCACATTAAGGTTATGTTCTTATACGTGAACCCTAGATGTCATCATCCCCAAGCGAGAGAGAAGGATAGAAACTAACGCTAGAGTGTCGTCAAGCAGAAGGCTGCTCCTTCTCGTCGTCATAAGGAATCATGACGTGGAGTTCCATTCCATCTGTGTTGATTAAGTATAGACACATATGTTGAGTTGCCTATGTTCGCAGGATAGACAACGACCATCTATGCACGTCAGGAGCGACGCACATCACTGCACCCAGGGACATCACTGGACTTGCTCTGAAAGGAGGTATATCCCTACACCCTCTTTCTGAATATGTTGTTGTCAACGAGATCCTTGAGTAAGATATGTGGAGAAAATTGTATTGCTTCCATTGTGCCTGTCACCTTCTCAAAACCCAATAGATACAATACATTTTTTTGGTCCTAAAGACCTCTCTAGACTACAATGTTGTCTTCCAATCTCATGTGCCATGAGATTTACATCAGGGTGAGAATGAAAGCCAATAATGTCTCTATCTACAAGTAATTCCCTCATATCTCTAATAATTGGTATAAGATTCTAGGGTCTTCATTATACCCCACAATATGTCCATTAAAACTCTAACATTAATGGCTTTAGTGGAAATATTAAGGTTCATGTCAGTAAGTAGATTCATACCGAATACCATAGCCTTCATCATAAACAATTTTATTAATTAAATAAAAATAACTAATTCCAATTATTCCATTGTAATATATATACCAATTAATATATACATCCTAACATAGAAGGACATCAGATTGGTAGGACACACAAATTTTCATGTCACTCCTTAAGAGGGCAAACACGTCAATTTCATCATATAGTTTTAACCATTTCCTATAGTGTATATCATAATATGCCTTTTCATTCTCTCAGAAAATCATCATCAAGAGTTTGTAATGGAATCATCTCATTTATGCAAAGGTTCATCAACTTATTTATACAAATCCAAATTATAATTTAAAGAAAAATTATTTCATATAATTGAATATGCCAAGCAAAATGATGTTGTATCAAAAAAATCAAGAGGAAACCATATTATGCTTCTAGTCCCAAATCACTAGACATTCATTAAAGAGGAGAATGGGATGTACCATAAATCAAGTTATAATCAATATTGAAGTTATTTAACTTATCCAAACCAGATCAAAGCATATATCTACAAACATACATCATTTTCCCATATATATGAGCAATATTACATTGACTACTATATATTATATGTAAGGGTCAACCTAACACATTTATTAACCTAAGATGTTATTACATGCACAAAACTGATCAACTTAGCATTCCTAACATGACTACGGTTTACTGAGATCTATATTCATGAAAACTTACATAATCACTAAGATCAGTCGTCACCAGACATTTAACAATCAATGTTAGGGTCAATAAGGTTCATATCTAATAATATATCCCAAAAGTATACTATGTTATATCATTATAGATGGTTATGCAATATTTCTCATAAATAAGTCTAAAAATAGCCTTAAAACCCAATCTCAGGACATGGAACTATAGGTCACATTCTCCTTATGATAATGGTATGCAAGACTTTGTAAATCCAATCATCCTAGCATTTTCTATATGTTTTTTTAAATGACTAATTTTTTGGATTTAAACCTTTTTAATAGTTAAGGGGCTCAATGTGTGCCTTGGATAGTGGTCACATTGGACACAACCATTTTGACTCGATGAGTGTTGGATTCAATTGTCTATGTGTTTTTTCTGGGTTCATCCAATCTAGCCAATAATCGGTTGGGGTGCACACAGACTGCCAACACCCCGAATCTCTCTCTCTCTCTTGATCATCTTACCAAGGTGCATATATATATCACCTCAATCATATGTAATCAAACTAATGCTACTACATGAAGTGTATAAAATTCCTAAGATCTTGCAACATAGAGTACCAACTACAATATTTGTTCTCCCTATACCCCAGACTTATAGATGGATCTAAGGCATATGAACATTCGATTTGGAAAGACGTAGAAAAAATTAGAAAAAAAATAAGTTGTCCATCAAATCCAAATAAAAAAATTTGGATGTCACATTTTGAATCTAAAATTTTTAGATAAGATGTATGCAATTGTTGTATCTAGTATAATTAAAATCCAAATTCAATTAATATGTACATATATATATCAAAAAAAGTTTACCCCTATATAAAATATTAAAAATATAGACATTTTGTTGTATAATCTAATGTATCATTAACATTTCATATATATTGTATATTTTTTACATTATATATATAATGTTCAATTGAGACCTAGTAATTATGTGAATTAAGATATTATCTTTTGGATTTGATTTCACTCATTGAAACATTTATCAACCCCATTGTTCCCATTTATGGATTTAAATATTGAACTAAATTTTGTTTTTAACTGCATTTAGTTTAAACAAACAATCATAGTCTTATTTAAATATTGGTCTTAATTTTCATTGGATAAAATTATCAAGGTTCTTGAAATAGCTTTTCCTAGATATTCGACCATAAAATTATAGTATAATAGGATCTGTATGCATGCTAGTAAGTTCATGGTACTTGGGATTGGGTAAATCTAGTAATTTTACACATAGTGAATTTGTATGTGCTATGAAAACCTACATCACCTACCAGTAGCCTATGACTTCTTCTGATGTGAAGTTTTGAAACATGTCTATGTGGTTTGAACATGATCTTAAAAGTGATATGAAATTTTTGGTAATTTTACATCATTCTATGGCTTTATTTCATATGAATTTGATCATTATGTAAGTTGAAAAGTATCCATTTTTTTTTCATTCTTTGCCTATATGTAGATGATTTTCCATTACGAAATACAAAATAACTATGAGATTAAAAAATTCTTGTGTAGTAACTGACATGAAGTATTTGTGGGAGTTACAAGTATTATTGTAGGGCTCAAAATCAACAGTTTTCCAAATTGTACAATTCTCTCTCAATATCACTTTGTTGAGAAAGTATCTGGTCGATTTGTATATACATCATACCTACCTTTATTCTCTATGATTGGTGTAAAAAAAATTCAATAATGAGAATGACATTCATGTATCTCAATCAAGACATGAATTTGATATACATTTTGGATTTTACATCAACAAACATTGTGTTTAAGTGTGGAAGTATATGCAAATTTTCTAGATAGAATCCACCTGAAAGCTCAAGATATGTAACAGAAAATGTCTACCTTGATATGTATTATGGAAATTCCCTAAATTCTTGAAGGTTATAGTTATGCATGTTAAATATATAAGAGTTTTAAGACTAATTGAATGTCGTAGTATATGTTTTGTTCATGTTGCGGTGCTATCATCAAGAAGTCTAACAAGTAAACTTTCTAATATAGGTCCACCTATGACTCTGAGTCATGTACCTTAAAATAGGATGGAAGCATAATAGAATTAGGGACTTTTGAATAGCCCACCAATGGTACAGAATCATTTTTTACAACACTTATTTTGGTTTGATAATGTTAATAGGAAAACCAATGTGTGGAATGAGATGCCTTTAGTATTGATAGGGTACACCTAAATATATATGGACACGAATAGTGGCCAATACCCATTCACACAATGTGGGACTAATCCCAGATACACAATGAATGGACAGAGGTATAAAGAATAATCAATAAATATAATAATAAAGACATATTATTCTAACACTCCCCCTCAAGTTGGTGCATAGATGTCATAGGCACCAAGTTTGTTACATAGAAATTTTACTCAACATCTATTGAAGGGTTTTGTGAAAAGATCAACCACTTGGTCTACTAAACAAATTGGAATAAGTACAATTTGGTGATCTTGTACCTTTTCCCGAATTAAATGATGCTCAACTTCAATATGTTTGGTTCGTTCATGAAAAACTAGGTTAGAAGCAATGTGGACAGCAACTTGATTATCACACTTGAGTTCCATTATTTTGGAATGAATGAGCCCCAGTTCTTCTAGAATATTCTTGGGCCATAAGAGATCACTGGTTACATGAGCCATTGCTCTATATTGAGATTCAGTGCTAGATCGAGCTATCATTTTTTTGTTTTTTATTTTACCAAGATATGAGATTGGCACCCACAAAGACACAATATCCATAAATTGATATGTGGTCTATGACACAACCTACCCAATCAACATCTGAAAAACCCTATACTTTTACATGTACATGATTGGTGTACCCTACACCTTTGCTTGGACTTTTCTTGAGAGAGCAAAGAATCCTATAGACAACCTCCATATGACTACTACAGTGTTTATCCATGAATTGACTAATTACACTAGTAGCAAAGGATATATCTGGATGAGTGATAGTAAGATAATTTAATTTTCTAACCAATATTATGTATGTCTACTGATCTTCAAGTGGCTCCACCTCTTCCTTGTGTAGCTTGCCTTTGGGATCTAGAGGAGTATCTACTAATTTTTCTCCAAGCATACTAGTCTCTTCTAAGAGATCTAGCAACCTCAGTGCCCATAAAATATTTTAAGAGGCCAAAATCTTTAGTTTGAAAGTTATTTTAAAGAAACTAATTAAGTTACATAATACCATGTTGATCATCTCTAATAATGACAATATCATCAACATAGACAATAAGGAGAACACATCCTGAAGATCATTGTTGATGGAAGATAGAATTATCCAGACCTAATTGTAGAAGGCCAAACTCAACTAGAGCTTGACTAAATTTCCCAAACCAAGCTCTTGGAGACTGCTTGATCCCACAAATAGATTTATGTAGATGACAGACTAGATGTGACTCCCACTAAGCAATGAACCCAGTAGGTTTCTCCATATATATTTCTTCAGATAGGTCACCATGGAGAAAAGCATTCTTGATATCAAGTTGATGCAAGGGTCCAGAAAGATGAGCTTCTAGAGAAATAAAAAGACAAACATAGGAAATTTTAGCAACATGAGAAAAAGTCTCAAGATAGTCTTCTCCATATACTTGAGTGTATCCTTTGGCTACCAAACAAGCTTTCAGATGATCAACAATTCCAGTGGGTCCAACTTTGATTGGGAAAACCCATCGGCACCCAACAACAACCTTGTTTGTGTGTGATTTTGACTAAGATAACTCATCTCGTCTTCCATAGAATGACACCATCTTGGGTGATTCAAGGCAACAGATACAGAACTAGGAATGGAAACATCGATTATGGATGATAAGGCTTTATATGAGGGAGATAAATAGTCATATGAAATAAAGTTATAAACACTAGTACATGAATGGTCTGTAGTGTCGGTTTTTTTAAGCCTGTAGTGTCACTTTATAACCGACTTCTAAGTGGTCGTCGCTATAGAATTTGCTCTATAGCTTTGGTTTTCTTGACCAAAGAAAATTGACCTTACAGAGTAAACACCGACCCAAGAGGTTGTAAAAAATCTGACCCAAGCGAGAAAGAAGAGCCTGTAAGGTCAGTTATTCCAAAAAAGCCGACCCTGTAAATTGTCTCAGTCGAGAAATGTTTCGACCGAGATTATTTCAAATGAGAAAGAAGAGCATGTAAGTTCGGTTATTCCAAAAAATCCGACCCTGTAAACTATCTCGGTCGAGAAATATTTCAATTGAGATTATTTCGGTCGAGAAAATTGTCGACTAAGAAAGTATTGTCTGAAGCATCAGAGATTTATTCGGTCGATAAATTTTTCGACCAAGAGGTTTTCTGTCGACAAAATTGTCGACCGAGGGAGTGTCTGCAGTCAGTTATTCAATCTTTAGGGTCGGTTTTTTATAAATAACCGACCTTAGAGGGTTTGGAGCTCAATCTGTTGACCTATTAGCGTCGGTTTTCTTAAAAAACCAACCTTATAGAGGACCTATTAGGTCAGTTATTTAATAAAACGGACGCTAGAAGGTGCTTGATAACCAGACCTCTAGGGTCGATTATTTTGAAAACTGACGCTAGATGTTACAATTTTTTTTTAAATTTTTGCAGAAACAGAAACAGAACAGAAGAACAAGAAGATTCATATATTCTAGGAGAGGGGAGCATTGATGCTCAACCATCACCATTCCAAACCTCACATTCATAACAAAAATGATTCATATATTCAGTTGAGTTACACATAATCACATCATAATTTACAAAATGATAGATTGCAAGTCTGAGATGATATTAAATGTCAGATAAAAAATTAAATATGAAAGAGTATTAAAACCACATACATAAATGGAGTTGACATATTTAATCCAATGCTATATTGACTTCATTTAGAAAAGCATCTAACCACTCTTCTCGGAATTCATTTAAGTCCTCATGTGTGTAAGGTTGAGTTGTAAAGATCTGTAACGGAAAATGCACATGCTAATATTTTATAAAATGACTACAATCAGTTGTAAATTTATGATGTTATTCTTTATTACCTGATCTATAGTCTGAATGTCATGTGATGCTTGTTTGAAAATAGCTTGCATATATTTCATTACATAGTAGCCATAATCCCAGTCATTATTTTGTATAGGACACTACAAATAACGAATTGCACTTAATGTTAGTAAACTACTATAAATAGGAGTTGAGATAAGACTATAAGAGTTGACATATAAGAGTTGAAAATTAATACATATAAGACTAAGCAGTTGTCAAAGTAGCTACCTTGACATTTTTCAAAGTCAGCGTCTTTAATTTTGTGGGTATTTGTCCTCCAGCTTCATGAAAAGCCTTTATACCCCTATCAATTAAATGATAGTTGGTAAAATAGAAATTGTAAATAAAAATATCATGTTGAAGCATTGACTAAATTTATGCTTACTCCATAGCTGGCAATTTCAGTTTGTGACCCCTTGTTGTTTTACCCATTGGGTCAAGATAATAAAGAGTCATCAATTTTGGGACAATCACCACTAATTCCCAATGTCTAGCTCTGAGTAAGAATAAAACAAACATTAACATAAATAATTTCATTTATTATTAAAATTATATTAAATACTTATTGGACGTTAAAAGGAATTAGGATAATTTCCTTCCCTTCACTAGCAAAATATTTGAATACAGTAGAGAAGTACTCATTCACATCCTCAATATGTGTCGCCACTTGACTAGTGATCGAAGGAACTAAGAATCTAACATTTCTTATATCAAAGTTTGTGGTCTCGATATATAAATGGTTGTAAAACATTTCTAATTATTTCCATATATAGAAATAAGCTAAAAATGTGTATTGGGATTTTCTATATTGATAGATCCTTACCTTATCCATACTTGTATTATCGAAGTATTCAGCCAATCATACCGGAACAACTCTATAATATCATCAAGAAAAATATAACTGTCAAAGTCCCTCCCAGTTGCATCTTCTATTAAATTGATCAACATTTGTAATCCAGAGCTTTGGTTGGATAAGTACTGACACAAACATATACACTTACTTCCCAACTCATCGAATTTGGATTCTAGAATAAAAGATGGCTTGGGCATAGGAGGACGACTAGTAGAATTTTTACGTTTTGGTTTGCAAACATGTTAATTAAATTACATACTTATATTACACGAGTTCATATATGCAGTCAAATATGAAAAATATGGTAGAATTAAGGTATACCTTATCATTGATAACCAAGTGTCTAGGCCAACCCACCATAGCACCCTCAGTTTCTTCAACTGTACTATATTCAGGATTAGGTATGGGTAGTGGTTTGTCCCCCATTCCGTCATACACAAGATGGATGGACACACGACAAATGTCATCAGTAATTTGTTGGCAATGCAATGTACCACCAAGGATGTATACCTTGCCCGCTGCCACAACATTATATTTTGGAACCTCCACTGTAAGTTTATAGTTCATACCAACCTAGAATTGAAATAATATAAGTTATATACAAAGCGGTAAACCAGATACCTATTACAACTATATATATATATATATATATATATATCATATATATATCATACTAATAACAAAACATATAGAACAAAATCTTACTACAGATTGTTGTGGTGGGTCATTGGGAGTGCTCCCATGACCTTCTACAACTAGAGCATGGGCTTGTACCTCATCACTTGAGAGACGCACAGTATGAATAGGTTGAGTAAGCTAAAATGAAGACATTATTTCTTTTACTTTTTTTGCTACTAATGTTTCAACCTCCTCTTGTGTAAGACCTCCTGCACGACCTCTTTTAGATTGTGAAGGGCCAAAATAAGACTTGAATCATATGCCAACTCCTAATCCCCTAACACGGCTCGGATGCTCCTTCGTACCAAGAGCAACTGATAGTTCATCCATGTGGCCAGTTGGGATGAACTTTCCTTCCTTCCTTTGCTCGTGGAGATCAATCTATTTATAGTTAATAAAAATATTAAATCACAATATCAATTAGATATAAATAAATATAAGTTTGTGGGAGTTACTCTTTACTTAGTTGGGATGAACCTACCATCTTTTGTGCCACCTCCTTAGTTGTAGGGTTGACAATTTCACCTGCTTGATTCTTTCTAGCATCAATCCACTGCAAGTGTCGGGGTGGACGCTCAGCTTGAGTTGTACTAGACTCTTCTCCAGAAGAGAGTTGCTTCTCTTGTAGTTGGTGGTGGAAGGCATAATCACCGGGCCCCAAGCTATGATCATGCACATTTTTGGCACATCTTTCCTTTTGGGCCTCATGAATATCCTGATCATTTAAAATGAGGTATTGCAATTTAGACTTCGCAAACATATATAAAAAGATTCACCTCCTTAATTGTATAAAATTAAAGATTCATACAATACATCCCAATCTTTATTACCTAAAACTCTTCTGTGTTCCTAGCTACGACAAATCTTTATCACACCTCACGATCTATAAAAATATACATATATGTTGCTTTCTTCTTTTTTCAGGATTATCTATAAATTCCCTTTTGAGATATGTCTTAAAAGCCCTCCATCGTACACCACAACTTTGTAGCACTTTTTTCTTGTGATCTTTTTCATTTAGATGAAAAATACCCTATACATGAAAAAGAAGCAATAATGTTGTCTTAAAAGGGATATGTCTTTCCAAGCAAACTAAATTAGATACAATAAACAAAAACATATTAAAATAATATCACTTGCACTCACAAATATATCTTTCCATAGGAGGTCTTTAAAGGCATTAGAAACATCATGCCAATTTTCTATATCTATTGGCACCTTACTGCACACGGTCGCCCCTACGTAATGCTTGAAAGGACTAGCACGTTCCCCAATAGGTGCTCCCGTGACATCAAACTGGACTGCCAATTTCTCCCCTTTGGCCCTGAGCTCCTGCAGCCTACGCATCAGTGTGGGACCTATACTTTTCTTAGCATCACCACTACCATCCTCATGGTGCTCATGCTCAGAATGTTCATCTTCACTTGTCATTTTATACCTACAAGTATACATGATAAAAGAAGCATAAGTGATAATAAAAGCACAATTGGTTGAATGATATATGATGTATATTTAAAATATTATGTGCTTGAATGATAATAAAATAAATAATTCAAAAAATACATGCCTCTAGTATTGGTTGAGTTGTTAGTCAAGTAAAATTCCTTTAGCATGGTATTGACATTTATAGTATTCATCGGTGTTATCTTCAACATTTACACTTGCAAACCAACTGAGAATGGGATGGAATCATCATACTTTTTGTAGTATTCTTCTTCATTTATAGGATCTACAGTAAACTGTCTTTTCCCATGAAGAACGACAGACCAATTTTTATTTGTCGGGTCATCAATATAGAATACTTGTTTTGCTTGGTCTGCCATGATGAATGGCTCATCTTTCTCACCAATCTTTTCAAAATTAACCAATTTGAAACCCAACTCATCCACTAAAACTCCTTTGTAGTTGTCAACCCAATTACACCTAAAGATAGGAACTCTGAAATTTGTATAGTCCAATTCCCATATGTCCTCAATGACGTTGTAATATGATCATCTCAGCTTCGCATGGTCTTTTATCTTTGACACTAGCAAAATACAATGAATAAGCTTGAATAGTGACCCCACTATTTTGAACTACACTACTTTCATCTTGTTGCTTTATGTAGTATGAAAATCCATTTATGTCATAACCTTCATATGACATGACATCCATTTTTGGCTTAAAGGCGAGCCATTTTATGTTCTCAGCAACATTATTCGGTGATTCATATAGTTGATTAAAGACTTTCTCTTCAAACCACCTAATAAATGTTTGATTATGCTCTCTTACAAGCCAAATTGAACTGGATCGCGAACGATTTATCTTGATAAGATCATTGTGTTCTGTGATGTAGCTACTAACTTCATCGATGTTGTGTAAAATATACAAATGTACTTGTTCCCACAACTCAAGATTGATTCCTTTCACTCGTTCTCCCAGAGTTCCTTTTCCACAATAAGATTCAGTGTGATGGGAATTTTTTTAGATCGCTAAAAGTTTCATTGCAATTCAAAAAATCATTGTAAAAGTCCATCACCTCCCTAGCCACATAACCCTCAATAATATTCCCTTCAGGACGATAACAATTCTGAACATCACCTTTAAAAACACTCATGTAGCGTTTAAATGGATACATCCAGTGTAAGAAAATTGGACCCAACATCTTCACCTCCCTTGTAATATGTACTACAAGATGAACCATGATATCAAAAAATGAAGGAGGAAAGTACATTTCAAGCTAACACATGGTAACAATTACATCTTTCTATAATTTATCAAGAGTATCAGGATGTATCACTTTGTTGCATATTTCATTGATTAAGAAATAGAGTCTTGTGATTGCAAACCTTACATGCCTCGGCAATATAGATTGAATAGCCATAGGTAAAATCTGTTGCATTAAGGTGTGACAATCGTGAGATTTGAGACCTATCAACTTCATATCCTTCTTTGATACCAATCCATGAATATTAGAAGAGTATCTTTGTGGAACCTTACTATTATACAAGCACTCACAGAAAGTCTTTTTCTCCTGCTTTGATAAAGTGTAACAAGCTGGTGGTAAATATGTGTGGTGACCCCTGATCTCCACTGATAATTCTTTTCTTATACCCATTAATTCTCAATCTTTTCTAGATTTGATGTCGTCTTTAGTCTTTCCCGGTATGTTCAATAGCGTACCAATGATGCTATCACAAACATTTTTTTCAACATGCATGACGTCAATGTAGTGTCTAATTGACAAAGATCTCCAATAAGGAAGATTCTAGAATATTGACCTCTTCTTGTATAGAGATTTGTGACATGCGAGAGTACAACTACTTGAACTCTTTCCAAATTCATTAACAATATGTTTCACCTGATCATATACAACATTTCCTGGTATAGGTTTAGGAGCACTTCATTCCTCAGTTGACCCATTAAAGGTTTTGTGTTGCCTTCGATAAGGATGCACTGGTGGGAGAAATCTTTGATGACCAAGATATATGATTTTACCACCATGTTTCAGTTGGATTGATTCAGTATTTTTCTCACAAATAGGACATGATTTGTATCCTTTTATGCTATATCCAGACAAATTTCCATAAGCTGTAAAGTCATTAATCATGCAAAACAACATAGCACCCAAACGAAAGATCTCTTTACGTGAAGCATCATATGTCATAACACCTTCTTCCCATAGTTTCATTAGGTCATCAATTAGAGGTTGAAGGTAAACATCAATATCATTTCCAGGTTGCTTGGGCCCTGATATCAATATTGACAACATCACATACTTATTTTTCATACACAACCAAGGAGGAAGATTGTATATAATAATCACAACATGCCACGTGCTATGTTGGCTGCTTAATGTACCATAGGGATTCATTCCATATGTACAGAGTCCAAGTCTTAAGTTTATTGGTTCTTTACCAAATTGAGGGTATAATAAATCAATTTTCTTCCATTGTGGTGAATCAGATGCATGTTGTAGGACACCATAATCATTGTCCTTTAACTCTCCATGCCAAGACAAATTTTATGCATCTTCTGTAATAGCAAATAAGCGTTGAAATCATGGTATTATTGGTAGATACCACATCACCTTGGCAGGAGAGCCATTTTTAGCCTTAGCTAAATTTGTGGTCTTATACCTTGACGCACCACATTTTGGAATATTTATCAAATTATTATAGTCCTTCTGAAATAACACACAATCATTTGGACATGCATGAATCTTCTTAGCCTCTATTCCCATTGGGCACATTATTTTCTTTGCTTGATATGTTGAAATTGGAAGCTCGTTGCCTTCAGGAAGAATTTCCTTTAACAAAGATAACAGTGAAGTGAAACTCTTATCACTCCACCGATTTTGAGCTTTAAGAGTATATAATTGCATCACAGCACTCAACCTCGTGAACTGAGTATAACCCTTATATAATGATTTTTCAGCATCATGGATAATGTTTGCAAATAAAGAATGTGGATCAATGACATTGTCCCGACAACTATGTAGCATCTCATCAACCATATCATCCTGAATTGGGTCATCCTGAATCGGTTCATCATTGACATTATCATCATTATCTATATCTTCTATGCCATAACTATTAGTATCGACATTTTCTTATCCATAATTAAATTTCTCTCCATGCCAATACCATTCATTATAACCTTGTATGATCTCATTGCATATGACATGATTCTTAATTTCCTCAGCAGTATCAACTTTTAAATTGTTACCATAATTTCTACATGGACAATATAGCCTATCTGTAGGTAGTTTCCTATGTTCCTCAGCAAATCTGATAAATTCATCAAGACCCTTGGCAAACTCTGGACTGCAACGGTTCTCGGTAGACATCCAACTTCGATCTATTTTCTATATCACATTAAAATTAATTATAAAACTAAGCATTTAATATTGATACTATAAGCTGTAAGATTTTATTGATAGGAAGTTAATTACTTTTATACTAAAGTGTATCACCTATCCCATTTTTGAATATTTAATCTCACTAGTAACTGTATAATATATGTTTAGTTTTGAAGAAAATTTCAGCAGCATTTCCCCGAAGTTATCCAAGTACATCAATGTAAATGGAAAATAACCACCCACATATGTGCCTAGAGAACAAATGAAGAAATACTACTAAATTTTTCTTCAAAACTAAACATACATTATACAGATACATCCTAAGTGAGATTAAATATCCAAAAATAGTCCCAGACCGGGGACTATCCAAAATTTACTCCTAATGAGTAAATTTTGAACGGGTTTCTAAGTTGATACATGCATAAATGTTTTATAATCATATTTATATATTAAGTTAAACAACATGCATCAATGATCTCATCTATAAACCCTAAAGTGTCAATCTTAGAGTAAACATGTCTAATCTCATATTAATTTCTAGAATTTATATAATGATTACATATGAAAAAATACATGTTTTTATTATTGGTTGGGTTACCAATCATACGAAATAGAAAAACAATATAACTATCCAATTAAAGTCGCAGAGGTCCACTCTCGGTCGAGAATTTGTTGATCGAGAGTCCACCTGCGTGCGGCGTCTAGGTCCACTCTCGGTCGACGAATTCGTTGACCGAGAGTGGACCTAGACATCGCGCGTAGGTGGACTCTTGGTCGACGAATTCTCGACCGAGAGTGGACCTGCACGCTACCTTGGTCATGGTGGCGGTACCATGACGGGCATAGACAGACCTATATAAATGAACTTACCTCTGGAAATTCTTACTTGGAAGTGGCGACGACCTTTGTGGAAGAGGCGGTGACCTTTGTGGAAGAGTGGAAGAGGCGACGACCCAGTGTGGTGCGGTGTGGTGCAACAACAAGGTCTCAGCGATGTGGCAACGAGGTCTCGGTGGTGTGGCAAAAAGGTCTCGACGGTGTGGCAATGAGGTCTCGGCGGTGCGGCAACGACTTCTCGGCAGTGTGGCAACTAGGTCTCGGCGGCAGTGGAGCTTTGGGGGTGCGGGAGAGAGTGAAATAGTAGGTCTCGGTAGTGAAAATGAAAGGTGATCGAAGCTGAAATGGAAGACACGAAATTTTGTCCCCGCGCCCGACTTGTTGGGTCAATTAAAATAAAAAAGCGACCCAAGAGATAAGTGGTGCCCATGTCTAGGTAAATTAAAAACACTGAAACTCCAACTCGGTCGAGAATTTCATCGACTGAGGGAACCTCAGTCAAGAAATTCCTCGACCGAGGGGACCTCTAGGGTCGGTGAAAAGGAAAAAACTGACCCTAGAGGTACTTATACACGCACGAAGGAAATCTGGATCCAAAACCCTAAACACCCAAACTCAAACTCGGTCGAGAATTTTGTCGACCAAGAGAACCTCAGTCGAGAAAGTCATCGATCGAGGGGACCTCTAGGGTCGGTTAAAAGGAAAAAAAACTGACCCTAGAGGTGCTTATACATGTCGAAGGCAAACTGGATCCAAAATTCAATTTGGTCGACAATTTTGTCGACCGAGGGGACCTACAAGGTCGATTAAAAGGAAAAACCTGACCCTAGAGGTACTTATACACGCACAAAATCTAGATCCAAAACCCTAAACACCCAAACTCAAACTCGGTCGAGAATTTCATCAACCAAGGGAACCTCGGTAAAGAAATTGGTTGACCAAGGGAACCTCTAGGGTCAGTTAAAAGGAAAAAACTGACCCAAGAGGTACTTGTACATGCACGAAGGAAAAACTGGATCCAAAAATCAACCCGATCGACAATTGTTTCGACCGAGGAGACCTACAAGGTCGGTTAAAAGTAAAAAACCGACCCTAGAGGTACTTATACATGCACGAAAAGAAAATGGATTCAAAATTCAACTCAGTCAAGAATTTTTTCGATCGAGAATCCCTACAAGGTCAGTTATAAGGAAAAAACTGACCCTGTAGATCGACGGAGTACTCTCAGAGGTCTTATAAAGTCGGTTTTTTAAGAAAACTGACCCAAGAGGTCTTAAATGGTGCCCATGTTTTTCGAAGATATATAAGGTCGGTTATTTAGAAAAACTGACCCTATAGATCGAGGCGCGAAGCCAAAATCGGGCAAATTTTTGTCGGGGGAAACTGTAATGGGTTTTCCAATCCCATTGTCTATAAGGTTGCTTATTTTATGAAAACTGACCCTATAGAGATACACTACAAGGTCGGATATTTTAAGAAAACCGACCCAAGTGGTCTTAAGTGGTGCCCGCATTTTTATAGACATATAAGGTCGGTTATTTGGAAAACCAACCCTATAGAGTTACACTACAAGGTTTGTTATTTTAAGAAAATCGACCCAAAATGTCTTAAGTGGTGCCCACATTTTTTTTAGACATATAGGGTCGGTTATTTGGAAAAACTGACCCTACAGGCAGCGACGTTATTGGCCAAAAATGTAGTAGTGAAATGGGATGAAGGGTACATGATCGTTTTCCTATATGAACAATAATTGTTAGATCAAGAGAACTATTATTGTTATGGGAGCTCCAAACTGAGTGATGATTGAAGAGTCGGTACTTGCATTGTCAGATCCCTGATCTTGGATGGTGTCCTACATGTCACATGTGTAGAGATGAGTGATGGGAGGTTCCTCTCCTTGGGGCATAGATGGAAAGACTCTCCCTGGACAGGAGGTGTAGATGATTAAATTTCAATGATAATTGGATACGAAAAAGCTTCTTCAAGATCCCTCACTGACTGAGCATCTCTAAAGTATGGAGTATCTTTAAAGAAGGTGACATCTATGGAAATAAAAAATGGTGATTGAATGGATCATAGCATCGATATCCCTTCTGAGTCTTAGAATAATTGAGAAAGACACACTTAGAAGCCTTTGAACTAAGTTTGTCATGACCCATCCCAACATTATGAAAAAATGAACACATCCAAAAACTTTAGGGGAAACAATATAAATGGGATGACCAGGCCATGAAGTTGAAAGGGGATGCATTTTTTTAAGGTGGATGATGTCATGCGATTGATGATATATGTGGCAGTGAGGATAACATCACCCAGAATTCCTTGGGAATGCTCATATGCAAAATAAGAGTACGAGCAGTTTCGATGATGTGATGAATTTTCCTCTTAGCTACCCCATTTTTTTGGGGTGTGTGAGGACTTGATGACTAGTGTATGACTCCTTTGGAAGATAAGAATTGAGTAAGAGCACTATTAAAATATTCTTTAGCATTATCTGTCCTAAAAATATGAATATGTTGAGAGAATTGAGTTTCAATTTCATCAAAAAGGTTCTTTATTATAGATAAAATTTCATAGCGGTCTTTCATCAAATACATCCATGTGACTCTAGAGAGATCATTAATGAAAGTGGCAAAATATTTTTGACCAGATAAAACTTGACATGGGCCCCAGACAACAAAATGAATAATTTTGAAACTTGACTGAGCAATCAACTGATCCCTAGATTTAAAGATGGATCAATGATGCTTTCCTAACTAACATGACTCACACTGGAGTGTACCAAGTATAGATATTTGAGGATGAAGGATTTGAAGTTTATCCAGGGACATGTGTCAAAGTCGACTATGGATATGAAGAGGAGAAGCTGCCACACACACCTTGAATGTCAGACCAAGATAGTAGATAAATGCAAGTTCATACCTTCCACCAATCACCTTCTATGTCTGGAGGTCCTATATCACACAATCATCAAGGTTAAATGTAACTGGGTCTTGAAGAGAACGGGCTAATTTGCTAAGGATAATACATTGAAAGGAAATCCAGGAGCAAATAAATTTGATTGTAAGGTGACTGTAGTCATAGGCTTGATGATCCTTGTACCATGTACTGGAACTTTGGACCCATTAGTAATGATAATAGGTGGCAGACGTGTTTTACTGGTGGATAGGTTAGATATGAGATGGGTTTTACCTATAATGTGATCTATTGCACCTGAATCAAGAACTGAAGAAGACAAACTTGCATTAGAATATTGAGATAGGCACGTAGTATGTCCACTTGGGTGTTGTGCAAAGGAATCCATTGAAGAAACTGAGGACGAGGCTTGTTGAGAAGCTTTGTACTGATAAAACTAATTGTACTCCTCATATGTCACCTAGATCCGATGGCTGGTGTCCCTTGAAGTGTCTTCAGTGGATGCCACATTTGCAGATGTGGTTTTTAGAGGATACTCATGAAGTTCATAGTAAGTTTCTTTGTAATGCCCCATCTTGCCACAATGAGAGCATTATGGGTGTCCACATCCTCCAGTAGTCTTGCTTCCACAACCACCTTGTCCTCATCATCCTCTACCATGAGTAGTCAGGCTAGTGTTGATGTGGCCCTTCATGGTAGAGACCATAGCATATTTGTCTGATGTTGAATGTGGAGTTTTCTCAATGAAGGTGTGGGATACACGTTGATATGCTTCCTCCAACTTGGGAAGCTCAGACTCAGCAAGGATTTGGATATTACTCCTTCGTACTCACATCGAAGCCCAGCCAAGAATTTAATGACAATCATTTGATCCCTCTACTTTAGGACTACATTGAGATCTGTTGTAAGAAGAAGAAGATAATGAAGATCGTCAGTAATGCAAGTTATTTCCCTAAAATATTGAGTCAAAGATTTGTCATCTTGTTGAAGATCGTACATATCCACAGTCATCTTGTACATGTAGGAGATGTGTGACTTGTACATGAGGTTAAGATTATCCCAAACATATTTGCATCTCTGAAAGTGACTGGTAAGATCAGCTACTTGTGGCTTCATGGAATTCCACAAGAAGAAGAGGAGATTGGCATCAGCTTTCTCCAACTATTCTAGAGTGTTATTAGTAGGAGGATCTTCTGTGAGATGTCTGTAATTTCCTTATTCTTTGAACTACATTTTGACCAATTGAATCCATTGAGTGAAGTTCTTTTCATTGAGCTTCTGAGTAGTGATGACTTGACCTCGAATAAAAAGAGGAGTCATCACTTCCTTCTTTTCTGACATGATGAAGATAGAGGGTAGAATAGGGCACTTAGTTCCTTACACAACATGTGTTATCAAAGGTGTAACTCTGACTTCTTGGAATATTAGTTTTTTGGTGAAACACTCGGCATGTGTGGCATCATAGGATCATAAATTTTAGGTCTTCTTCCAAAAATAACACCTGTGAAGGATTTCCTTGGAGAGAGAAACCTCCTAGGCGTAGATCTATCTACCACTATGATGATGGTGAAGATGTTGGAGAGGAGATGGAGATGAAGACCCTTTGGATAGTGATGTTTCCAAAAAGGATGTTTTGTAATGTGGATATCACTTCCATCACTAGGAGATAGTTCCAAAAGTGGAGATGATATCCATGATGGAAGGAGAAAGGATTCCACGGTGGAAATGACTATCACAACATAGAAGGAGATGATCTTCCATGATGGAGATGATTTCCATGGTGGAGATAGAGAGATGGCAACAATGGAGGAGCCTAGTGAGGATGATGTCAACACCGTTATATGATGACTACTACTGCTACCTTCTCTATAGAATTAGGGTATCGCTTGCTCTGATACGATATGAATAGGAAAAGCAAAGTGCAGAATGGATGCCTTTAGTATTGATAGGGCACACCTATATATATGGATACGGGTGGTGACCAATACCCATTTACACAATGTGGGACTAATCCCATATACATAGTGAATATACAAAGGTATAAAGAATAATGAATAAATATAATAATAAAGATCTATTATTCTAACAAATAACATGATGAAAATTTCCAAAGAAGGAATTCTAAGTACAAACCAGACTGAACGAAGATACATCCAAGTCAAATTAAAGTATGAAAGGGTACTTGAGTGGAAGGGGTTGTGTGTTGATTATGTAGGTATGTACATACCAAATATAAAACAATCAAGCCTTTCACTAAGGAAGTATATATAGTCCTAGTGGACAAAACTAGATTGGGGATATGAGCAATACACATGAATTATTTGTATTTTTTAACAACATTGTCTAAGTAAGTGGGATGCAAAAAATTAGGTTCAATTTGATAAAAATAACCTATCAAGTGAATCGATGACACTTCAATAAAATTTCACTCTTTGGGATCATGTCTATTCCCTAGAAATTGTAAGTGTCATTGATTTCAAGCTAGCACAAAAATGTTTTTTCTCACTAGAATCAGTCTTAAGATGAGATATTAGTATGAAATACATGAAGCTATCAACTAATTTTATTGATTTCATGCGTTTAGAATAGGAGAATTAGGTTATTCTTAGCAAAAAATAATGTCACATGGTAATGTTAAATGGTCTTTGTTACATAACCCATATAGATGATTGTCATTTAGTTATGTTATATAATTATCAAAAGAAACTTTAACACTCAAGGTTCATGTTCAAGACGTATATTCACCTTTTTCCTCTAATTAAAAAAATAAATAACTTATATTTTGTTTAAAATAGAAGATACCATTGTTGAACATATAATATGATAGGTTTCCAGTGGCACTTTTGTTATTAGACTTTGTCAGGAATTTTTGGATATGGACCATATAAGTCTAGTAGCATCAGCCATTTTTTTAATGTACTAATCTCTAGTGTGGTATGGGGACCTTTTAGTCCTGCATTGCCAACTTTCATGTTAGGGACAATTCTTATATATGGGACAAATTGGGGACATTTGATTTGCAAAAGAATATATAGAGAAGGGCATCAAGACCACACATGTTTGCCATGTCATGTCAATACAACGTCAGACTTCAAAAATAGGGAATTGGGAGTTTTCTTTGATATTTGGTATCCTTTTACATTATAAAGTGATAAAATGAAACATTGATCCAATTGGAAGTGTCTTAAACGGGTTATATCTTGTATCCTACATTATATAGTTTGTGTCAATCAAATGAGCATCAAATTTTTTTCATCAAATGCATTAACTAGTATGACCCTATATATTGGGTACTTGGTCAATTATGTGATCACATAATGTTGCATGTGGGATGTATATCTAATTGGATAAATACCAAATACATTAAACTTTCATAATGTATCTAGTCGAATATAGGCATATACAATTAGATATGTTAACTAGTAATACATAATTAGGTTTTATGAGGAGAAGGAACAAACAAGTGGGATTTTCCATCTCAAAAAGACAAATCCAAGTGGCTTGTGGTTAAAACATTTGTGAGCTTGTGTGAAAGAGAGAGAAACAATTGTAGAAGTTGTTTAAATAGGGAAACTTTACTAACATTCCTCCTACAGTACAAGTTTGCATTTAAACAAGCCACTATGATTTCCATTGAAACAAGTCACTACAATGGTTAGGATTCGTAGGCATTTTTAACCCCTCTCACTAGGAGGCAAAAACTGTAAATGAGTGTGTACAAATGTATTCCTGCGTTTGACTATTGCAGCCCTTGTGTTGTTGATTGGCTCCATGTGACTTGGGTGTAGTGGAAGTTTCGTTTGGTTTGTATTTCCTAGGAGCCTATCATTAGATGATGGCTATAAGTATATTATCTACATTTAATTTGATTCATTCAGTAAATTCCAATTTATTGGTGCATATTTAATTATTGTGATACTAATGTACATAATAAATGTTCTTATAATGATTGGTTGGAAGCCATGGGACGTCAAGTACATGACTTGTAACATGAGATCCAAACAGTTGCTAAGAACAATATTCTTAACGTCCCTAGTCAAGTATTATTTAGGATTAGATAATAATAATACATATGAGACTAGTATGTGTGGTAACTTGTAACAGCCCTGACCTGGGTTATGAATTAACCCTAGATTGTTTTGCTTAATAAGGTTAAGTATATTCTTAATCTTATCTTGTGAAAAGTAATTAGGGCTCATGAGAAACTTATGTTTCAATTTTGGTCCTGTTTGAACAATGTTGAAGCAATGTTTGCTTATTTTGGACTAAAGTGAAAATTACCCAAGTTGAGGGGTTAATTTGCAAATTTTGCATGATAAGATGTTCCTATGATGTTGAAACAACATAAGAATGAATATGATGTATTGGTATGGTTTTCACAAGCTTGGGCACCAAGATTAAGCTTGTAAAGCAGTGTTGTGCATTAAAACCTAGTTTTGGTGAAAAGTGCAATTTACCCAAAACCTAGGGTTCAATCTGCAAATTACCACTTCAATAAGGTCCCTAATGTTTCTTGGAATCATGTAGAGCAAATAAAATGAGATGGGTGCCTCATTTGAATTAAGTTAGAGGAGAGAGAATCTTGATATTAAAATAATCAAGATTAATGCATAATTGAAACCCTAATTTGATTTAGGGCAAAAAATGAATAAAAATAATTGAAGGGCTTTCAACCAAAATGTTTTGGGTTGATTTTGAATAAGGATGAACGTTCCTTTGCCAAGATAAGGAACGAAAATATCCTAAGTAGGTGAAATTCCACTCACCTTATTATAAGAAAAAGAAAACCCACTCACATATGGATATTAATATAATAAGCATTAAGGTGCTTAATTTTATTTTCTTTAAATCAAGGATAATGAAGGAGAATTAAAGGCAAAGGAAGGTTCCTCGTCCTTAAGGGATTTGAGGGGGAAGAGGCGGCCATATTTTTGGAATTTAATGCATTTTAATAATGCATTTTCTCTCTCATCAATTTCCTTATAAAAGTGCCTTATTCAAGCCAAATGAAAGGCTATTTCGGATTTGCTTCTTTCCCTTGCTTGCAAAACCGACCAAGGAGCTAGGGAGGAGCAGGAGGACGCCTCCCAACCTGTTGGTAAGCTCTTGACCTTCGTTTTCCTTGATTTCATGGCGGAAATCAAAAATAAATTATGGATTCCTTCTTACTTTGATCTCCTCTTCAACCCTAGCCAACTTTTGCAATCAAAAGCTTGAGGACGAGCCTATAGGGAGTTGCTAGAGCTTCATCCACCATTAATTCCGTGAGCTTGGAGCTTTGGAGCTCAATTGGAGGCGGGTTTTATAACTCAAACCCTTAATCATTGCTATTGCATCAATCATCTATGCTTTGTTGATTGATTTCTTCAATTTGATACATACTTGATTCTTTGCTGCAATTTCCATCAAGAACGGTTGCTGTTCTTGGTTGCACGAAGGAAGATGATGATGACAGAATCATAAGCAAGTACCTCACCAAATATCTAGGGAGAAAATGATCTCATTGGTTGGGACCAAACGGTTTCACCAAAACCGTTTGGTGACCAAACGGTTTGCAAACCGTTTGGTGGAAAACGGTTTCAAAACCGTATGAAAGAGTTGACCAAGCATGGACCGTTTGGGAATCTCGTTCCTAATTATGTAGGCTAATGACCCTCAAAATTTTAGGGGTTAACTCCAAATGAATCGTGAGTTGAAGCCTAATCAATTAGGGAAACCTAATTGGATTAAGTGCTGATTTTCAACCTGATCAACTTGACCTGCTTGGGAAAACGGTTTCAAGACCGTTTGAGTGCGTTGACCAAGCATTGACCATATGAGATTTTTGATCCTAATTATTTTTTCTAATGACTCACCAAGTTTTATGGGTTAACTCCAAAGGAATCGTGAGTTGAAGCATAATCAATTAGGGAAACCTAATTGGATTAAGTGCTGATTTTCAATCTGATTTAATTGAACTTTTGGGGCAAACGGTCTCAAGACCGTTTGAGTGCATTGACCAAGCGTTTACCGTTTGGTATTACTGTTCCTTATAATGTGATATAATGACTCACCAAATTTGATGGATTAATTCTAAACGAGTCATGAGTTGAAGGCTAATCAATAGGGCTAACCCTAATTGAAATCAGTGCTGAAATCACAATGAGCTAATTTGAGATTTTGGGTTGATTAGCCCAAACGGTCTCAAGACCGTTTGGGGGATCATCCAAACGGTCTCAAGACCGTTTGGGGTCACCTCAAGACCGTTTGGAGTTCTGGGGTCAAGTATAGTTGACCAATTGAAGGTCCAAAGGTACTAATCATATTGCAATGTAGTGCTGAATTGTTGATCAACTTGATAGACCAATCCATGATGATTTTTCACTAGAATCCAAAGGTTGGATGGGCCAAACGGTCTCAAGACCGTTTGGAGTTCATCCAAACGGTCTCAAGACCGTTTGGTGGTCACCCAAGACCGTTTGGAGGTCTAGGGTTGAGTATGGTTAGGTGTTTGAAGGTCTAAAGATATCAAGTTGATCTGCAATAGATTGCTGATTTGGTGAGCACTTCAATGAACCAAACCCTAATTAGATTGCTTGGATTTGAGTGATATGATGGGCAAACGGTCTCAAGACCGTTTGGAGGTCATCCAAACGACCTCAAGACCGTTTGGTGGTCACCCAAGACCGTTTGGAGGTCTAGGGTTGAGTATAGTTCAATGGTTGAAGGTCTAAAGATATCAAGTTGATCTGCAATAGATTGCTGATTTGGTGAGCACTTCAATGAACAAAACCCTAATTATATTGCTTGGATTTGAGTGATATGATGGGAAAACGGTCTCAAGACCGTTTGGAGGTCATCCAAACGACCTCAAGACCGTTTGGGGTCAGGTCATACCCCATTTGAATGGTGGTTCAATAGTTATGAAGTAACTAGTTACACATTATTGAATGTTGAAGGTTCATTGATTCTAAACCCTAATTCAATTGATTCCAACCCCAATTGGTGATTAATTGAGGGTCAATTGAGGGTCAAATAAGTTGAAGGTTTACCTATTAAACTCAATTGAAGTATGATGGTAGGTCCAATTGATGATTGGTTCCATGAATCCAATGATTGAAGGAATCAACATTGGAAACCCTAATTCATTTGGATACCTTATGTAATGGAGGTCCAATGTAATTCAATTTTTGAGAATTAAGATGATGAATGTTCTATTGATCCAATGATGATTAGTAATGGTAATAAATGAAGGTACAAAGGTTGAAACCCTAATAGTACCTAAGTGATTAAGTGCCAATTAAGGGATGAATCCCTAATTGCTTATAGGATCAATGACTTGATACACTATGTTAATCATAGTTGTATGTACTCGACTGAAGAGTTGATATGACCTAATCAAGTTAAGAAGATGATAGCATGAATTCATACATGAATATGAATCATGTGGTGTATAAGGGTTATGATCCTTAATCAAAGAGATCATGAAACCCTAAACATGAACATAAACCCTAATTGACAGGGTTATTGAATTCAACCCTAGTTGAGGGTGATTCCATGTGAAACCCTAGTTGAGGGTGATTCCATGTGAAACCCTAGTTGAGGGTGATTCCAAGTGAAACCCTAATTGAGGGTGCATCCATGTGGAACCCTAATTGTGGGTGATTTCATGAGAAACCCTAATTGGGAATGCATCCCTAATTGCTTATAGGACCAATGACTTGGTACCCTATGTTAATCATAGTTGTATGAATATGATTGAAGGGTTGATGTGACCTAATCAAGTTGAAAGGATCAAATAATAGAATTCATATATATATATATATATGATTCATGTGATGATCCTATGTAGCACGACCGTGCAAGGCAGCACGGCCGTGGCGACTTTACTCTGCACGACCGTACAGGGTAGCACGGCCGTGGTAGCTTCACTCTGCACGACCGTGCAAGGTAGCACGGCCGTGGTGGTCTATGCTTGACTTAGAGCTGAATTGAAAGTGAACTAACATGGTCGTTTTGTTAATTCTCAACTTAAGGATGAGAGAGATACTCATACCTTGTGATGATAATCATTTAATAATAATTGATGAGAATAAATAAGTATGATTGAATACTTATGGTATAAATGTTGGCTCCTAGATGTGGGGAGCAATGAACTAGGGTTTGATCATTGATAATATGATCTTGAAAACCTAAATGGTTAATAATGGAAAACCCTATTCTTAATGAAGGGTAATGATATGTGAAAGAAAGCCTAATTGATGGTAAACCCTAACCCTGGTAAGGGAATAGTGGTGTTACCCTGTATTGCATGATGTGTTGTGAACTTGATAAGTCTATTATCATGTGTGACAATCATGCAGGTCTCATGAGTTGATGATCATAGCCAGGTATGAGCTATGATGTTTATTTGATAAGAATTGATTGGCCATATGTGCCATTATGTTTTTGTTACTGAGAAAGAAGTAACAAGATGAGTTGGGCTTGTAAGCCTTTGTTTTAAGTTGTTGCCTAGTGAGAGGTGACAAGATGTGAATGGCCTTGTGCGCCATGTGAATAAAGTTGTTGCCTAGTGAGAGGTGACAAGATGTGAATGGCCTTGTGCGCCATGTGAATAAAGTTGTTGCCTAGTGAGAGGTGACAAGATGTGAATGGTTTTGTGAGCCATGTGAATAAAGTTGTTGCCTAGTGAAAGGTGACAATATGTACAGTGTTCTGATGAGCTATGTGTGATGGAAATCCAAATCCTGGTAAACGATTAAGGGTAATACCCTTGAATTATTAATACATTGTTTTTGCATGGTATTGATAGATAATTGATGTACTGCTATTATATGTGCTAACCATGCAGGTATTATGAGATGATGAGCATAGCCAGGTATGAGCTATGATGTATTATTAGTTTGAATTGTTAATTGGGCCTTGTGTGCCATAATATACCTTGTGCCTGGTAAGAGGTGGCAAGAGAGTTAATGTGCATCAAGTGCCATGATGGATGCTTGTGTAGCAAGTATCATACTTACCTTGGTCAAATGACCTAAAGGTGTTAGTTACCTAAAAATGAGGTAACAGTGCTCAAGTGATGAACAAAGGGTTTGAATACCCATGATTTCATGGTTATGGTATTGAAATTGTGAAAGGATGAGAAAAACCCAGTGATGAAGTGAGGGATTAAGATCCCAACACTTATGAAAAGAGTATGGCTACGGGCCATGACTCCACATTGAAAATGCCAGGCTTTAGATATATGATCTAAGCTTGAAGAAAGTTAATGCAGTGGTAATGATTTTGTTGTTTGAATAGATGTTATACATGTTCTTCCTATTCATTAAAGGATAAGTGACATGTTGATTCTATCAAGTTACAGTTGCAATGCTTTTGATATAGAATAATGATTTAATCTGTTAGACATTAAAATATCTGCTGTCAAATAAATATGATTTCCCTATTCATATTTATCTTATTAAGTTGCAATAATAATGTTTCTGGCGGAGAGTTATATCTCTCGCTGGGGCAATTTTTATAATTGTCTCACCCCCGTGGGAACCACATTTTTAGGTGGACGCGGACGAGGAGACAGGAATCCTTTAGGAGGTGAAGGACATCAGCAGTAGCAGGGACAACAGTAAAGTCTCAGGTGGAGACATTGACTGTCATGTCATGTTCAGATGTATATAGAAGTCCTATGTGTCGTCTCTGTACTCTCAGGTCCTTGGAGTAGTAGTTAATGATTTCGAGATTTTGGCTTAGTGCCTCGAGGGTTTTATACTACCTGTGTACAGTTAAGACAGAGTAGTTAATGTTTGTATTCCTCGAGAAGCAAAAGTACATGAGATGTATATATATGAACCAGGATGTAAAGTTTTACTTTGGTTCTGAATGAAAGAGTTTTCCTATGAATGGATCCCTTTGCAAAAAGTTTTAATTTTTAGTGATTTTCGCTAATCCGCTGCTTGATGAACGCTTCCGCATTAGTTAATCTTGTTTTCGCGAGACGATCGTCACAATTTAGTGGTATCAGAGCTCTAGGTTCGCTAAGTCTACAGAGACATAGGACTAAGGTTGTAGAGTTTGTTCTAAGCGTCTTCTAGTTTATTTGATAGTATCTTCTGCTCACATAGGAGAAGAAGAACTTGAAATTGACTGGAGAACACGAGGAACACAATGCTAAGGGCAATGTTGCTGCACCAAGAGAGGGTGCATGAGACCAGGAAAGAGGAGAACAAGTGCCTGAGAATCCCCATTAAAGACCTGATCAGGATAGAGAATCCTATGATCATGCTCTTATTGGGCAGATTAGGGCAACAGTAATGGATATAGTGGACTGGATACTAGCCTTACAACCTAGATTATCAGTCCTTAATATAGAAAGCTTGAGCTTTAAAAGAGTTCCTAAATGACTTAGTCATGTTGTAACAAGGGAAAATCATGTGTGTATAATGATAAGAAAAGCAAGGAATATGATAGCATGTAAGTGCATACTACTTGATCTCAGTATTTGTAAACCCTGGCCAGGTATACAACTATTGATGATAAAGTGAGTATGGAAACTCTTAGATTGGTATCTTTTTGATTGCCCTGATCAAGCAATCATTCTGAAACAATCTAGAGAGTATAATGAGACAAAAAGGAAAAGCTATGTGAACATTCCCAATTAAAAGGAAAAGCTATGTGAACATTCCCAACAAAAAGGAAAAGCTATGTGAACATTCCCAACAAAAAGGAAAAGCTATGTGAACATTCCCAACAAAAAGGAAAAGCTATGTGAACATTCCCAATTTAAAGGAAAAGCTATGTGAACATTCCCAACAAAAAGGAAAAGCTATTTGAACATTCCCAACAAAAAGGAAAAGCTATGTGAACATTCCCAACAAAAAGGAAAAGCTATGTGAACATTCCCAACAAAAAGGAAAAGCTATGTGAACATTCCCAATTAAAAGGAAAAGCTATGTGAACATTCCCAACCAAAAGGAAAAGCTATGTGAACATTCCCGACAAAAAGGAAAAGCTATGTGAACATTCCCAATTAAAAGGAAACGCTATGTGAACATTCCCAATTAAAAGGAAAAGCTATGTGAACATTCCCAATTAAAAGGAAGAGCTATGTGAACATTCCCAATTACATAGAGTTTGCTAAGTGAATTATCTATGTTAGATATATATATATATATGTTTTTCCTTTTGATAAGTATTCTTGAGTGATTATTGAAGTATGTTCTTTTATGCTTCTTCCTTTCAATGATATGGACATCATATGTTAGGGGTTTATGGTCTGCATAAACATTGATGAGGTTGAGCTAATGAAAGGAGCTTTGTGTGGAATCACAGAGTTCATGATATCCCCATGATATTAAGATGATATGTAGAGACTTGAGGGCATGATTAATGAACAATCTGTCCCTCCTTTTCTTGGGATTTCGAGGATGAAATCCTTGTTAGGGGTTTATAATTTGTAACATCCCTGACCTGGGTTATGAATTAACCCTAGATTGTTTTGCTTAATAAGGTTAAGTAGATTCTTAATCTTATCTTGTGAAAACTAATTAGGGCTCATGAGAAACTTATGTTTCAATTTTGGTCATGTTTGAACAATGTTGAAGCAATGTTTGCTTATTTTGGACTAAAGTGCAAATTACCCAAGTTGAGGGGTTAATTTGCAAATGTTGCATGATAATATGTTCCTATGATGTTTAGACAACATAAGAATGAATATGATGTAGTGGTATGGTTTTCACAAGCTTGGGCACCAAGATTAAGCTTGTAAAGCAGTGTTGTGCATTAAAACCTAGTTTTGGTGAAAAGTGCAATTTACCCAAAACCTAGGGTTCAATCTGCAAATTACCACTTCAATAAGGTCCCTAATGTTTCTTGGAATCATGTAGAGCAAATAAAATGAGATGGGTGTCTCATTTGAATTAAGTTGGAGGAGAGAGAATCTTGATATTAAAATAATCAAGATTAATGCCTAATTGAAACCCTAATTTGATTTAGGGCAAAAAATGAATAAAAATAATTGAAGGGCTTTCAACCAAAATGTTTTGGGTTGATTTTGAATAAGTATGAACGTTCCTTTGCCAAGATAAGGAACGAAAATATCCTAAGTAGGTGAAATTCCACTCACCTTATTATAAGAAAAAGAAAACCCACATACATATGGATATTAATATAATAAGCATTAAGGTGCTTAATTTGATTTTCTTTAAATCAAGGATAGTGAAGGAGAATTAAAGGCAAAGGAAGGTGCCTCGTCCTTAAGGGATTTGAGGGGGAAGAGGCGGCCATATTTTTGGAATTTAATGCATTTTAATAATGCATTTTCTCTCTCATCAATTTCCTTATAAAAGTGCCTTTTTCAAGCCAAATGAAAGGCTATTTCGGATTTTCTTCTTTCCCTTGCTTGCAAAACCGACCAAGGAGCTAGGGAGGAGCATGAGGATGCCTCCCAACCTGTTGGTAAGCTCTTGACCTTCGTTTTCCTTGATTTCATGGTGGAAATCAAAAATAAATTATGGATTCCTTCTTATTTTGATCTCCTCTTCAACCCTAGCCAACTTTTTCAATCAAAAGCTTGAGGACGAGCCTAGGGGGAGTTTCTAGAGCTTCATCCACCATTACTGGCGTGAGCTTGGAGCTTTGGAGCTCAATTGGAGGCAGGTTTTATAACTCAAACCCTTAATCATTGCTATTGCATCAATCATCTATGCTTTATTGATTGATTTCTTCAATTTGATACATACTTGATTCTTTGCTGCAATTTCCATCAAGAACGGTTGCTGTTCTTGGGTGCACGAAGGCAGATGATGATGACATCATCATAAGCAAGTACCTCACCAAATATCTAGGGAGCAAATGATCTCATTGGTTGGGACCAAACGGTTTCACCAAAACCGTTTGGTGGAAAACGGTTACAAAACCATATGAAAGAGTTGACCAAGCGTGGACCGTTTGGGAATCTCGTTCCTAATTATGTAGGATAATGACCCTCAAAATTTGAGGGGTTAACTCCAAAGGAATCGTGAGTTGAAGCCTAATCAATTAGGGAAACCTAATTGGATTAAGTGCTGATTTTCAACCTGATCAACTTGACCTGCTTGGGCAAACGGTTTCAAGACCGTTTGAGTGCGTTGACCAAGCGTTGACCGTATGAGATTTTTGATCCTAATTATGTTGGCTAATGACTCACCAAGATTTATGGGTTAACTCCAAAGGAATCGTGAGTTGAAGCCTAATCAATTAGGGAAACCTAATTGATTTAAGTGCTGATTTTCAATCTGATTTAATTGAACTTTTTGGGCAAACGGTCTCAAGACCGTTTGAGTGCGTTGACCAAGAATTGACCGTTTGGTATTACTGTTCCTTATGATGTGATCTAATGACTCACGAAATTTGATGGATTAATTCCAAACGAGTCATGAGTTGAAGGCTAATCAATTGGGCTAACCCTAATTGAAATCAGTGCTGAAATCACAATGAGCTAATTTGAGATTTTGGGTTGATTAGCCCAAACGGTCTCAAGACCGTTTGGGGGATCATCCAAACGGTCTCAAGACCGTTTGGGGTCATCTCAAGACCGTTTGGAGGTCTGGGGTCAAGTATAGTTGACCAATTGAAGGTCCAAAGGTACTAATCATATTGCAATGTAGTGCTGAATTGTTGATCAACTTGATAGACCAATCCATGATGATTTTTCACTAGAATCCAAAGGTTGGATGGGCCAAACGGTCTCAAGACCGTTTGGAGCTCATCCAAATGGTCTCAAGACCGTTTGGTGGTCACCCAAGTCCGTTTGGAGATCTAGGGTTGAGTATGGTTAGGTGTTTGAAGGTCTAAAGATATCAAGTTGATCTGCAATAGATTGCTGATTTGGTGAGCACTTCAATGAACCAAACCCTAATTAGATTGCTTGGATTTGAGTGATATGATGGGAAAACGGTCTCAAGACCGTTTGGAGGTCATCAAAACGACCTCAAGACCGTTTGGTGGTCACCCAAGACCGTTTGGAGGTCTAGGGTTGAGTATAGTTCAGTGGTTGAAGGTCTAAAGATATCAAGTTGATCTGCAATAGATTGCTGATTTGGTGAGCACTTCAATGAACCAAACCCTAATTAGATTGCTTGGATTTGAGTGATATTATGGTAAAACGGTCTCAAGACCATTTGGAGGTCATCCAAACGACCTCAAGACCGTTTGGGGTCAGGTCATACCCCATTTTAATGGTGGTTCAATAGTTATGAAGTAACTAGTTACACATTGATGAATGTTGAAGGTTCATTGATTCTAAACCCTAATTCAATTGATTCCAACCCCAATTGATGATTAATTGAGGGTCAATTGAGGGTCAAATCAGTTGAAGGTTGACCTATTAAACTCAATTGAAGTATGAGGGTAGGTCCAATTGATGATTGGTTCCATGAATCCAATGATTGAAGGAATCAACATTGGAAACCCTAATTCATTTGGATACCTTATGTAATGGAGGTCCAATGTAATTCAATTTTTGAGAATTAAGATGATGAATGTTCTATTGATCCAATGATGATTAGTAATGGTAATAAATGAAGGTACAAAGGTTGAAACCCTAATAGTACCTAAGTGATTAAGTGCCAATTAAGGGATGAATCCCTAATTGCTTATAGGATCAATGACTTGATACACTATGTTAATCATAGTTGTATGTACTCGACTGAAGAGTTGATATGACCTAATCAAGTTAAGAAGCTGATAGCATGAATTCATACATGAATATGAATCATGTGGTGTATAAGGGTTATGATCCTTAATCAAAGAGATCATGAAACCCTAAACATGAACATAAACCCTAATTGACAGGGTTATTGAATTCAACCCTAGTTGAGGGTGATTCCATGTGAAACCCTAGTTGAGGGTGATTCCATGTGAAACCCTAGTTGAGGGTGATTCCAAGTGAAACCCTAATTGAGGGTGCATCCATGTGGAACCCTAATTGTGGGTGATTTCATGAGAAACCCTAATTGGGAATGCATCCCTAATTGCTTATAGGACCAATGACTTGGTACCCTATGTTAATCATAGTTGTATGCATATGATTGAAGGGTTGATGTGACCTAATCAAGTTGAAAGGATCAAATAATAGAATTCATATATATAAATATGATTCATGTGATGATCCTATGTAGCACGACCGTGCAAGGCAGCACGGTCGTGGCGACTTTACTCTGCATGACCGTACAGGGTAGCACGGCCGTGGTAGCTTCACTCTGCACGACCGTGCAAGGTAGCACGGCCGTGGTGGTCTATGCTTGACTTAGAGCTGAATTGAAAGTGAACTAACATGGTCGTTTTGTTAATTCTCAACTTAAGGATGAGAGAGATACTCATACCTTGTGATGATAATCATTTAATAATAATTGATGAGAATAAATAAGTATGATTGAATACTTATGGTATAAATGTTGGCTCCTAGATGTGGGGAGCAATGAACTAGGGTTTGATCATTGATAATATGATCTTGAAAACCTAAATGGTTAATAATGGAAAACCCTATTCTTAATGAAGGGTAATGATATGTGAAAGAAAGCCTAATTGATGGTAAACCCTAACCCTGGTAAGGGAATAGTGGTGTTACCCTGTATTGCATGATGTGTTGTGAACTTGATAAGTCTATTATCATGTGTGACAATCATGCAGGTCTCATGAGTTGATGATCATAGCCAGGTATGAGCTATGATGTTTATTTGATAAGAATTGATTGGCCATATGTGCCATTATGTTTTTGTTACTAAGAAAGAAGTAACAAGATGAGTTGGGCTTGTAAGCCTTTGTTTTAAGTTGTTTCCTAGTGAGAGGTGACAAGATGTGAATGGCCTTGTGCGCCATGTGAATAAAGTTGTTGCCTAGTGAGAGGTGACAAGATGTGAATGGCCTTGTGCGCCATGTGAATAAAGTTGTTGCCTAGTGAGAGGTGACAAGATGTGAATGGTTTTGTGAGCCATGTGAATAAAGTTGTTGCCTAGTGAAAGGTGACAATATGTACAGTGTTATGATGAGCTATGTGTGATGGAAATCCAAATCCTGGTAAAGGATTAAGGGTAATACCCTTGAATTATTAATACATTGTTTTTGCATGGTATTGATAGATAATTGATGTACTGCTATTATATGTGCTAACCATGCAGGTATTATGAGATGATGAGCATAGCCAGGTATGAGCTATGATGTATTATTAGTTTGAATTGTTAATTGGGCCTTGTGTGCCATAATATACCTTGTGCCTGGTAAGAGGTGGCAAGAGAGTTAATGTGCATCAAGTGCCATGATGGATGCTTGTGTAGCAAGTATCATACTTGGTCAAATGACCTAAAGGTGTTAGTTACCTAAAAAAGAGGTAACAGTGCTCAAGTGATGAACAAAGGGTTTGAATACCCATGATTTCATGGTTATGGTATTGAAATTGTGAAAGGATGAGAAAAACCCAGTGATGAAGTGAGGGATTAAGATCCCAACACTTATGAAAAGAGTATGGCTACGGGCCATGACTCCACATTGAAAATGCCAGGCTTTAGATATATGATCTAAGCTTGAAGAAAGTTAATGCAGTGGTAATGATTCTGTTGTTTGAATAGATGTTATACATGTTCTTCCTATTCATTAACGGATAAGTGACATGTTGATTCTATCAAGTTACAGTTGCAATGCTTTTGATATAGAATAATGATTTAATCTGTTAGACATTAAAATATCTGCTATCAAATAAATATGATTTCCCTATTCATATTTATCTTATTAAGTTGCAATAATAATGTTTCTGGTGGAGAGTTATATCTCCCGCTGGGGCAATTTTTATAATTGTCTCACCCCCGTGGGAACCACATTTTTAGGTGGACGCGGACGAGGAGATAGGAATCCTTTAGGAGGTGAAGGACATCAGCAGTAGCAGGGACAACAGTAAAGTCTCAGGTGGAGACATTGACTGTCATGTCATGTTCAGATGTATATAGAAGTCCTATGTGTCGTCTCTGTACTCTCAGGTCCTTGGAGTAGTAGTTAATGATTTCGAGATTTTGGCTTAGTGCCTCGAGGGTTTTATACTACCTGTGTACAGTTAAGACAGAGTAGTTAATGTTTGTATTCCTCGAGAAGCAAAAGTACATGAGATTTATATATATGAACCAGGATGTAAAGTTTTACTTTGGTTCTGAATGAAAGAGTTTTCCTATGAATGGATCCCTTTGCAAAAAGTTTTAATTTTTAGTGATTTTCGCTAATCCGCTGCTTGATGAACGCTTCCGCATTAGTTAATCTTGTTTTCACGAGACGGTCGTCACAATTTAGTGGTATCAGAGCTCTAGGTTCGCTAAGTCTACAGAGACATAGGACTAAGGTTGTAGAGTTTGTTCTAAGCGTCTTCCAGTTTATTTGATAGTATCTTCTGCTCACATAGGAGAAGAAGAACTTGAAATTGACTGGAGAACACGAGGAACACAATGCTAAGGGCAATGTTGCTGCACCAGGCGAGGGTGCATGAGACCAGGCAAGAGGAGAACAAGTGCCTGAGAATCCCCATTAAAGACCTGATCAGGATAGAGAATCCTATGATCATGCTCTTATTGGGCAGATTAGGGCAACAGTAATGGATATAGTGGACTGGATACTAGCCTTACAACCTAGATTATCAGTCCTTAATTTAGAAAGCTTGAGCTTTAAAAGAGTTCCTAAATGACTTAGTCATGTTGTAACAAGGGAAAATCATGTGTGTATAATGATAAGAAAAGCAAGGAATATGATAGCATGTAAGTGCATACTACTTGATCTCAGTATTTGTAAACCCTGGCCAGGTATACAACTATTGATGATAAAGTGAGTATGGAAACTCTTAGATTGGTATCTTTTTGATTGCCCTGATCAAGCAATCATTCTGAAACAATCTAGAGAGTATAATGAGACAAAAAGGAAAAGCTATGTGAACATTCCCAATTAAAAGGAAAAGCTATGTGAACATTCCCAACAAAAAGGAAAAGCTATGTGAACATTCCCAACAAAAAGGAAAAGCTATGTGAACATTCCCAACAAAAAGGAAAATCTATGTGAACATTCCCAACAAAAAGGAAAAGCTATGTGAACATTCCCAATTAAAAGGAAAAGCTATGTGAACATTCCCAACAAAAAGGAAAAGCTATGTGAACATTCCCAACAAAAAGGAAAAGCTATGTGAACATTCCCAACAAAAAGGAAAAGCTATGTGAACATTCCCAACAAAAAGGAAAAGCTATGTGAACATTCTCAATTAAAAGGAAAAGCTATGTGAACATTCCCAACCAAAAGGAAAAGCTATGTGAACATTCCCGACAAAAAGGAAAAGCTATGTGAACATTCCCAATTAAAAGGAAAAGCTATGTGAACATTCCCAATTAAAAGGAAAAGCTATGTGAACATTCCCAATTAAAAGGAAGAGCTATGTGAACATTCCCAATTACATAGAGTTTGCTAAGTGAATTATCTATGTTAGATATATATGTTTTTCCTTTTGATAAGTATTCTTGAGTGATTATTGAAGTATGTTCTTTTATGCTTCTTCCTTTCAATGATATGGACATCATATGTTAGGGGTTTATGGTCTGCATAAACATTGATGAGGTTGAGCTAATGAAAGGAGCTTTGTGTGGAATCACAGAGTTCATGATATCCCCATGATATTAAGATGATATGTAGAGACTTGAGGGCATGATTAATGAACAATCTGTCCCTCCTTTTCTTGGGATTTCGAGGACAAAATCCTTGTTAGGGGTTTATAATTTGTAACATCCCTGACCTGGTTTATGAATTAACCCTAGATTGTTTTGCTTAATAAGGTTAAGTAGATTCTTAATCTTATCTTGTGAAAAGTAGTTAGGGCTCATGAGAAACTTATGTTTCAATTTTGGTCCTGTTTGAACAATGTTGAAGCAATGTTTGCTTATTTTGGACTAAAGTGCAAATTACCCAAGTTGAGGGGTTAATTTGCAAATGTTGCATGATCATATGTTCCTATGATGTTTAGACAACATAAGAATGAATATGATGTAGTGGTATGGTTTTCACAAGCTTGGGCACCAAGATTAAGCTTGTAAAGCAGTGTTGTGCATTAAAACCTAGTTTTGGTGAAAAGTGCAATTTACCAAAAACCTAGGGTTAAATCTGAAAATTACCACTTCAATAAGGTCCCTAATGTTTCTTGGAATCATGTAGAGCAAATAAAATGAGATGGGTGCCTCATTTGAATTAAGTTGGAGGAGAGAGAATCTTGATATTAAAATAATCAAGATTAATGCCTAATTGAAACCCTAATTTGATTTAGGGCAAAAAATGAATAAAAATAATTGAAGGGCTTTCAACCAAAATGTTTTGGGTTGATTTTGAATAAGGATGAACGTTCCTTTGCCAAGATAAGGAACGAAAATATCCTAAGTAGGTGAAATTCCACTCACCTTATTATAAGAAAAAGAAAACCCACACACATATGGATATTAATATAATAAGCATTAAGGTGCTTAATTTTATTTTCTTTAAATCAAGGATAGTGAAGGAGAATTAAAGGCAAAGGAAGGTGACTCGTCCTTAAGGGATTTGAGGGGGAAGAGGCGGCCATATTTTTGGAATTTAATGCATTTTAATAATGCATTTTCTCTCTCATCAATTTCCTTATAAAAGTGCCTTTTTCAAGCCAAATGAAAGGCTATTTCGGATTTTCTTCTTTCCCTTGCTTGCAAAACCGACCAAGGAGCTAGGGAGGAGCAGGAGGACGCCTCCCAACCTGTTGGTAAGCTCTTGACCTTCGTTTTCCTTGATTTCATGGCGGAAATCAAAAATAAATTATGGATTCCTTCTTATTTTGATCTCCTCTTCAACCCTAGCCAACTTTTGCAATCAAAAGCTTGAGGACGAGCCTAGGGGGAGTTGCTAGAGCTTCATCCACCATTAATGGCGTGAGCTTGGAGCTTTGGAGCTCAATTGGAGGCGGGTTTTATAACTGAAACCCTTAATCATTGCTATTGCATCAATCATCTATGCTTTGTTGATTGATTTCTTCAATTTGATACATACTTGATTCTTTGCTGCAATTTCCATCAAGAACGGTTGCTGTTCTTGGGTGCACGAAGGCAGATGATGATGACATCATCATAAGCAAGTACCTCACCAAATATCTAGGGAGAAAATGATCTCATTGGTTGGGACCAAACGGTTTCACCAAAACCGTTTGGTGACCAAACGGTTTGCAAACCGTTTGGTGGCAAACAATTTCAAAACCATATGAAAGAGTTGACCAAGCGTGGACCGTTTGGGAATCTCGTTCCTAATTATGTAGTCTAATGAACCTCAAAATATGAGTGGTTAACTCCAAAGGAATCGTGAGTTAAAGCCTAATCAATTAGGGAAACCTAATTGGATTAAGTGCTGATTTTCAACCTGATCAACTTGACCTGCTTGGGAAAACGGTTTCAAGACCGTTTGAGTGCATTGACCAAGCATTGACCGTATGAGATTTTTTATCCTAATTATGTTGGCTAATGAATCACCAAGATTTATGGGTTAACTCCAAAGGAATCGTGAGTTGAAGCCTAATCAATTAGGGAAACCTAATTGGATTAAGTGCTGATTTTCAATCTGATTTAATTGAACTTTTGGGGCAAACGGTCTCAAGACCGTTTGAGTGCGTTGACCAAGCGTTGACCGTTTGGTATTACTGTTCCTTATGATGTGATCTAATGACTCACGAAATTTGATGGATTAATTCCAAACGAGTCATGAGTTGAAGGCTAATCAATTGGGCTAACCCTAATTGAAATCAGTGCTGAAATCACAATGAGCTAATTTGAGATTTTGGGTTGATTAGCCCAAACGGTCTCAAGACCGTTTGGGGGATCATCCAAACGGTCTCAAGACCGTTTGGGGTCATCTCAAGACCGTTTGGAGGTCTGGGGTCAAGTATAGTTGACCAATTTAAGGTCCAAAGGTACTAATCATATTGCAATGTAGTGCTGAATTGTTGATCAACTTGATAGACCAATCCATGATGATTTTTCACTAGAATCCAAAGGTTGGATGGGCCAAACGGTCTCAAGACCGTTTGGAGCTCATCCAAATGGTCTCAAGACCGTTTGGTGGTCACCCAAGACCGTTTGGAGATCTAGGGTTGAGTATGGTTAGGTGTTTGAAGGTCTAAAGATATCAAGTTGATCTGCAATAGATTGCTGATTTGGTGAGCACTTCAATGAACCAAACCCTAATTAGATTGCTTAGATTTGAGTGATATGATGGGAAAACGGTCTCAAGACCGTTTGGAGGTCATCAAAACGACCTCAAGACCGTTTGGTGGTCACCCAAGACCGTTTGGAGGTCTAGGTTTGAGTATAGTTCAGTGGTTGAAGGTCTAAAGATATCAAGTTGATCTACAATAGATTGCTGATTTGGTGAGCACTTCAATGAACCAAACCCTAATTAGATTGCTTGGATTTGAGTGATATGATGGTAAAACGGTCTCCAGACCATTTGGAGGTCATCCAAACGACCTCAAGACCGTTTGGGGTCAGGTCATACCCCATTTTAATGGTGGTTCAATAGTTATGAAGTAACTAGTTACACATTGATGAATGTTGAAGGTTCATTGATTCTAAACCCTAATTCAATTGATTCCAACCCCAATTGATGATTAATTGAGGGTCAATTGAGGGTCAAATCAGTTGAAGGTTGACCTATTAAACTCAATTGAAGTATGAGGGTAGGTCCAATTGATGATTGGTTCCATGAATCCAATGATTGAAGGAATCAACATTGGAAACCCTAATTCATTTGGATACCTTATGTAATGGAGGTCCAATGTAATTCAATTTTTGAGAATTAAGATGATGAATGTTCTATTGATCCAATGATGATTAGTAATGGTAATAAATGAAGGTACAAAGGTTGAAACCCTAATAGTACCTAAGTGATTAAGTGCCAATTAAGGGATGAATCCCTAATTGCTTATAGGATCAATGACTTGATACACTATGTTAATCATAGTTGTATGTACTCGACTGAAGAGTTGATATGACCTAATCAAGTTAAGAAGCTGATAGCATGAATTCATACATGAATATGAATCATGTGGTGTATAAGGGTTATGATCCTTAATCAAAGAGATCATGAAACCCTAAACATGAACATAAACCCTAATTGACAGGGTTATTGAATTCAACCCTAGTTGAGGGTGATTCCATGTGAAACCCTAGTTGAGGGTGATTCCATGTGAAACCCTAGTTGAGGGTGATTCCAAGTGAAACCCTAATTGAGGGTGCATCCATGTGGAACCCTAATTGTGGGTGATTTCATGAGAAACCCTAATTGGGAATGCATCCCTAATTGCTTATAGGACCAATGACTTGGTACCCTATGTTAATCATAGTTGTATGCATATGATTGAAGGGTTGATGTGACCTAATCAAGTTGAAAGGATCAAATAATAGAATTCATATATATAAATATGATTCATGTGATGATCCTATGTAGCACGACCGTGCAAGGCAGCACGGCCGTGGCGACTTTACTCTGCACAACTGTACAGGGTAGCACGGCCGTGGTAGCTTCACTCTACACGACTGTGCAAGGTAGCACGGCCGTGGTGGTCTATGCTTGACTTAGAGCTGAATTGAAAGTGAACTAACATGGTCGTTTTGTTAATTCTCAACTTAAGGATGAGAGAGATACTCATACCTTGTGATGATAATCATTTAATAATAATTGATGAGAATAAATAAGTATGATTGAATACTTATGGTATAAATGTTGGCTCCTAGATGTGGGGAGCAATGAACTAGGGTTTGATCATTGATAATATGATCTTGAAAACCTAAATGGTTAATAATGGAAAACCCTATTCTTAATGAAGGGTAATGATATGTGAAAGAAAGCCTAATTGATGGTAAACCCTAACCCTGGTAAGGGAATAGTGGTGTTACCCTGTATTGCATGATGTGTTGTGAACTTGATAAGTCTATTATCATGTGTGACAATCATGCAGGTCTCATGAGTTGATGATCATAGCCAGGTATGAGCTATGATGTTTATTTGATAAGAATTGATTGGCCATATGTGCCATTATGTTTTTGTTACTGAGAAAGAAGTAACAAGATGAGTTGGGCTTGTAAGCCTTTGTTTTAAGTTGTTGCCTAGTGAGAGGTGACAAGATGTGAATGGCCTTGTGCGCCATGTGAATAAAGTTGTTGCCTAGTGAGAGGTGACAAGATGTGAATGGCCTTGTGCGCCATGTGAATAAAGTTGTTGCCTAGTGAGAGGTGACAAGATGTGAATGGTTTTGTGAGCCATGTGAATAAAGTTGTTGCCTAGTGAAAGGTGACAATATGTACAGTGTTCTGATGAGCTATGTGTGATGGAAATCCAAATCCTGGTAAACGATTAAGGGTAATACCCTTGAATTATTAATACATTGTTTTTGCATGGTATTGATAGATAATTGATGTACTGCTATTATATGTGCTAACCATGCAGGTATTATGAGATGATGAGCATAGCCAGGTATGAGCTATGATGTATTATTAGTTTGAATTGTTAATTGGGCCTTGTGTACCATAATATACCTTGTGCCTGGTAAGAGGTGGCAAGAGAGTTAATGTGCATCAAGTGCCATGATGGATGCTTGTGTAGCAAGTATCATACTTACCTTGGTCAAATGACCTAAAGGTGTTAGTTACCTAAAAAAGAGGTAGCAGTGCTCAAGTGATGAACAAAGGGTTTGAATACCCATGATTTCATGGTTATGGTATTGAAATTGTGAAAGGATGAGAAAAACCCAGTGATGAAGTGAGGGATTAAGATCCCAACACTTATGAAAAGAGTATGGCTACGGGCCATGACTCCACATTGAAAATGCCAGGCTTTAGATATATGATCTAAGCTTGAAGAAAGTTAATGCAGTGGTAATGATTCTGTTGTTTGAATAGATGTTATACATGTTCTTCCTATTCATTAAAGGATAAGTGACATGTTGATTCTATCAAGTTACAGTTGCAATGCTTTTGATATAGAATAATGATTTAATCTGTTAGACATTAAAATATCTGCTGTCAAATAAATATGATTTCCCTATTCATATTTATCTTATTAAGTTGCAATAATAATGTTTCTGGCGGAGAGTTATATCTCTCGCTGGGGCAATTTTTATAATTGTCTCACCCCCGTGGGAACCACATTTTTAGGTGGACGCGGACGAGGAGACAGGAATCCTTTAGGAGGTGAAGGACATCAGCAGTAGCAGGGACAACAGTAAAGTCTCAGGTGGAGACATTGACTGTCATGTCATGTTTAGATGTATATAGAAGTCCTATGTGTCGTCTCTGTACTCTCAGGTCCTTGGAGTAGTAGTTAATGATTTCGAGATTTTGGCTTAGTGCCTCGAGGGTTTTATACTACCTGTGTATAGTTAAGACAGAGTAGTTAATGTTTTTATTCCTCGAGAAGCAAAAGTACATGAGATGTATATATATGAACCAGGATGTAAAGTTTTACTTTGGTTCTGAATGAAAGAGTTTTCCTATGAATGGATCCCTTTGCAAAAAGTTTTAATTTTTAGTGATTTTCGCTAATCCGTTGCTTGATGAACGCTTTCGCATTAGTTAATCTTGTTTTCGCGAGACAGTCGTCACATAACTGATGACCATGTCTCACGGGTCATAGGTATTGGATACCAAGTCAGACACATAGGTACTTGTTATAGAACAAGTGCACTAGACAGACCCACCTTGAGTGTGATTCATGGAAACTTATATGATGGTCATAGTTGACTCTCAAATGCAACAAAAGTGTTACGATCCTTCGACTTGAAGCTACTACAATGATGATATGGCAATCATCACGCTTTGACACTACCCAACGTGATCTTCAAGAAAGTTTCCATAGAGGTAGTGATTATGTGTGGAGAGAATCATGTTATATGTTGTGAGTGATGTAGAAAGAATTTGTTCCTCCCATATACCAAGAGCAATATCCAAGCCTCTTGATAAGTGCGACTAGATAAATGCATGTCCATGTTGATGTCAAACAGTATACGATATTGAGATTATATGTATCTGGTGAGTCTTCTTGGAGATCAAGGAACTTAAATTGAACATAACGAGGATGACATGTTCATGCCTCTAATTCAATCTAGATGTTTATAACAAAAAGATTATATAACATTATAACATTCATTATTTATGGCTTAATCTTGTCTGACTAATCCTACTACTTGGGTAGTAATAAATGTGTAGCTAGACACTACTCATTGCTTTATGGATCTTAATATTGATTATTCAAACTATTTCCAATGAAGTATGATGCCTACACGGTCACGCACATAGAGATATAATGAAGAAAAGCTGAATTGGACCTTAGTGTAATTGTTATAACAAATCTTGGACTTGAACTTAAGTTTTGAGGACCTTTTTTTAAAGGTAAATAGGTGGAACTATATTAAGCAAATCCATATGACATCCATAGTGGTAGTCAAGAGAAATACAGGAGAATGGGGCCAATGAGGATTCAAGGAGTTAAGACTGGAGTAATAAATTATGCTTCTTCTTAGGATACTTGTAATAAGCATGTACTCAACTTTTGTTACATTCCATCATCAGTCTTAGCTCATGGATTTCTTGAAGAAGACATTTATCCCTACTACCCATGTTGTCTTATAATATACCATTGCACCATCCATCCAACTCCTCTTGGTAACAAGATACTTCCTACCACACACCTAACTAAAAATAGAGTAGAGCGAAAACATCAAGACTGACCGCAGAAAGGGGGAAACCCCAACAAATGATCCAGGAAATAGAGGGCACCGACAGATCCCTTTTTACAGCCAATCTCCCAGGTGATGCTAATTGATATCAGGTCCCACCCAAACAACACAACTACATACCACAAAAAATATAGAAAAAATGAGAAAAAGAAAAAGAGGGGAGGATGATCATGGACGCTTCAAGCTTGAGGTGCATTATTGATCCTAGAAGTAGATTGCCAAAGGTAAAACTGGCTCAAGGGGAAAACATAGCAATCACAATAGGGAAAGAAACCACCCAGAAACCCTAATGTTGAGCACCCTAGCCTTGCCTCCACACCACACAGGAGCTCTCCTGACCACACCTTGATTCAAAGATGACCAAACCTCCATCAAGATGGAGGGGGTCAAGAGAGGGCCTGGGGGAGAAAGGAAAAAAAATAAGCCACCGTTTGCTACCCCTCTCCCCCAAGCAAACACAGGATCTCATAGAACCGTAGTCTCCTGGATGATCACAAAATCCAACGCATGACTAAAACTTTTAAACATTTTTTAGGATGTAAATAAACTATGGACCTAGAGTTAAGAAACAAGGTTACATAAGTTAGGGATTCTACAAATTGGCCAAATAGGGATTAGGAAATCTTAGCTCTGTACTCCTATAATATATCATATTAGAGAAGGTCTTTAGGCCACACACTTAGACTCTCTCATTGTTGCCTCCAAGGTTTGAGAAACCCTAAGAGCAACTAAGATATAAAAAGAGGAAGAGGCAGAGACTAAAATAGGAAGGAACATGACCCAAAATAGAGGATAACTTTAGGGAACATCATCATCATCAAGGTGGAACACTCCGCACCAAATGATCACAAAAAAATCCTAAACCTTGGACCAAGGTACCTCAAAGAAAGAATCACATGTAGGGGTGATAAAACCACATCTATCACACCTAAAACAGAACTTAAAACACCATGATATGTCAAGGAACGTGAGCTCAAAGAGAATACTCAAGATCATGGCTAAGAGATGAAGAAAATAACCATTATATCATAGTTACAAAAAATTGGGTACACAACTAGGGTTTCAAATTTCTAGCAAACCAAACAAGATTTCCACCATCAGTCAAGTCCTAGAGATTATCATCATTCACTAGCATGTTAACTAAAAGTTTTATGGAGAGAAGACAGTAGCATACATGCATAAAAGAGTGAAATAATATAGAAGGTTAAGATTTATATAACCCACCTTAAGGAAGATCACTCCAAGGATCAAGCTCCAAGAACACGATCACCAAGGGAGAAAGAAGCACCACTAAAGCTCCATTCTCAGTCACAAAGAACCTTAAGAAGGAGAAGACATCAAGGTCATAGATGGAACAAGAAAAAGGGTAAGGAAGAACCCTAGGCTGATACAAAGAAGAAAGGAGAAAAGAGAGGAGAAACTCCCTCTCACTTGGGTGTCACCTTGTCAAAACATGGCCTATTACCCTTGTGCTAAGGATCTTTCTTCTCAAGAACATCCACCATATCAAAACACAATCTAGGGCCAAGGAAGGGTAAGAAGATGGGGTAAGGGTTGAAAGGAAAACATTGCAAAAGAAAGGTATGAAGTTACCAAGGTAGAAGATGACCAAGGATCACCACAAGCACCACATGTAAGGGAAGTCCGACCACCAAGAGCTCAAAGACCAAGCTTCCTTGCTCCAGTAAGATCCAAGGATGATCAAAAGAGAAGGTGAAAGAAGGAAGGCCTAAAGGGGTCACTTTCATGGAGAGATAATGGGTTATATAGAAAATAAGGAGGGAAGTAGAGTGGAGATGAGGTGTCAACACCCTAAAACACCAAAGGGACACATGTCCACCCAAGAACCCAACATGCAACTACATGCAACCACCTTAGCCATACATGCACAAGATGGTGATACACTCCATGTTGGGTCTTGACCTACTTGGGCCACCCACAACATGGTCGCATCGTGACCCACCATGGAACACCATTCATGGTCATGACAAAGCACCAAACGCCACTATGTCGAGACAAGAGGTCACCAAACAACCTAGGTCAACACACAAGAAGATAAACTGTCTCAACCTCCACCTCACACCTTAGGTTAAAACCAACATGATCAAGATAAGTGTCTCATTTAAGATACACCCAAAAACCACCTAGGTCGCAACAAAGGTCGCAACATGGGTCGCTACACCCATCCATGTGCACATGGTCGAGACACAACAAACCTTAGAAACCCTAATCACCACTAAGGATGTCACTCCTCAACTACAGTTCAAGCAAGACACCCCTTTCTTTCTATCTGCTCTAGATGATTTCAAAAAAGATAAGGAACACTCTAGAGTTTGCAAATTGCACATTCACCCCCTACTTTGGGTAATTTGCAATTTGCACCAAAACTAGCACACAAGGAACAAGCATCATCCAAACAAGATCAAACGGGAGACTTAAGCTCTCCAAAAGATCTAATATCACCTCAAATAATTATAGAAAGGGTCTATAAACATCATCAAGCCAAAGAAAATAGGGTTAACCCAAAACCCAGGTCAGGGGTCTTACATATATGTTCAACAATACATTATATAAAAGAGCCTATGATATCCATGTAACAACATATTAGGGTTACAACAATGTAGAGAGAGAGAGAAAGAGTATTTACTCATCATACAAAACACACAAGAAAGTTAAGTATGATTAACCATCATCACCTATTATCATGAAGATTAGGTTCAACAAGATAGGTTAAGTCAATGTTACATATCACCATTCAAGGTTAAACCCTAATTATTAATTTTTCCAATTGAACATGAATGCATAAGGTTAAAATGTTGGTAAGGTATACCCAGAGATACAATCACGTGATGATTGACATGGCATATAACATAAAGGATTTGGTTAATACTCATAAAGGCAAGCTTCCAATTCATTTTGTTTCACTCAGTTATGAGATAATGAGGAATAATTATGAATGTCTAAAGAATGAAAATACTCAATGACGTATGTCTTCAAGTACATGACTTGGAAGGATGAGATAATAAGAAGTTAAGAGTATGTACATTCTTGTTATGTCCCAATTCGGTTGTTACTGTGGAAGGAAGATAGACACCAGTAACACAAAAGACTAGAGTGTGGGTTAGTTGATGATAGAATCTCATTCGTCATGATATGGCAATATCAAACCAAGCACACAGATACATGTTAGGGAACAAGGTATCAGACAGACCCATCTTGAGAATGAAACATGGAAACCATCATTGATGGTCATAGTCAACTCTCAATGTGAAGGTGGTGATTGTGATTCTTAGACCTGAAATCACTACACTCGTCACATGTCGTTGGGTATGTTTTGACATCATCAAACATAGTCCTGAAATATGGGCTATTATAAAGGTGATAATTGGGTGACTTTGACACATGGGATAGATTGTGAGTGACAGATATGGGATTTTTCCCTCCTACTGGAGTATGATATCATTGCCACTTGATAAGTGAGACTGAGAAACACATGTGCATGCACATGTGAATCAATATATGATATTAAGGTCACATTATCTTAGACAGTCTGCTCTTAGTTCAAGGAACATGAGATGAAGTTGAGAGGATGACGAGTCCATTTCCTCAAGTTCACTCTGGATATCAGAGACAAACAAATTATACAATCGTGCAACACCTTACAAAGATCGTAGGTTGAAGTTGTTCTCAAACTTTCCATTCACTTGGGTAGAACTGATGTGCGATTAGGCACTGCTCCTCACTTGTGATATCATAAGTTAGTTATGGACATTTCACTTCCAACATGATATGGGAATATAAGGTCATACATAAAGGAACTCATCTATAAGAGGAGTTTATCTTGAATGGTGATTGGATCCATTAGTAAAGTGTTTAGGTATTCAATTCATGCAACAGATTGATAGATTAGGTGACTGGACTACCAAACGACCATCTCAAGTGTTAACACGGCTGTTTGGACAGCTAGACGGGTGCCTCAAGTGTTGAGACGGTAGTTTGGGTTTTTAGGTTGATCAGAGTTTGAAATAAGCTTAGTTTTTCCCTAATTAAGGAGTGAACATACTGGTTCAATATGTTCAATCAATCAGGTCAACTCAAGCTCACTATACAACCATCTGGGTGAGTGAGAGGGGTGTCTCGCATGGGTAAGATGACTCGGTTGGTCCAAACAAAGGTTATGGATGTTTCCTAAACTTTTTTAGATTGCACATTACTTGTGGTCTAAGGAATTAATATGTGATATTAATTGGAATCAAAATTGCCAAATCCGTTTGTGATTGGGAAACTATCAACAACTGTCTGGAAGTGCGAGACAACCATCTCAGGTGACCAGATGACCATCTGGGTCACTAGAGAGCCGTTTAGGCTATCACAAGTTGTGAAAATTCAAGATCTTCTGGTCCCTTCCACTCCTACACAATCTTGTACAAACTGGGAACCCTAACCACACCTATAAATAGAGGGATATTGTGGGCTTCCCAAAAAACAACAACATCAATTGAGAATCAGTTGCTCTGACAATTATTGTCCTCTCTGGTTGTTGTAACTGAGAGATCATGAGTGAGTCCAACATGACAAGGGAGGTATTAGATACGGGAGAGAGCAACTGAGGATCGTTGTTGTGGGAGAGCATGTTGGTGACTAGTATGCCAACGGGAGGGACAGTCCCTTCCTATTTTATTCTAGTTGAACGATAAGAGTTCTAGTTGGTCCGTGTGGACTACTCTAGAGGCAAGAGTCCTTTGGTTGCTTCTAGGAGAGAAAAGTTAGCCTACAATATGAGGTCAGACCTCAAGAGTCGATGTAGAAAATGTTCTATTCATTGTTTGTGGTGAAGACCAGGATCTGCACAGCCACCATCCAAGAGCAACTAGAAATATTTGCAAAGAAGCGAGTTCTTGTCGTTGGACTAGCTCCAAGACCAGGTATAACTTGCTAAATCATATTCACTATTTCATAGTAGTTGATGTGATCTTGCTGCTATGGGAATATGGATAGATAAAAAAATCCACTGCTATACACTGTGTCGGTATTCACCAACAGTGGTATCAGAACCACGTCAATCTACTATGTTTTAGGATAATTGATATGATCATATTTTTGGTTTAATTGTTTATCTATTGGATACGATGTCAATATTTAAACTAACACATATGCATATCTGATCAAAACCCACATAATCCCAAAACTAATATATATATATATATATATGCAATTTACATGTGTTGCCCTAAAAGTGGTTTTGATGGTGGATGTATAATGTTTTTATGGCTAATACCCTATATTTGTGTGTGGTTGGATGTTTTGATTTAGTTCTTATTTATCTCAGTATGCGTACTGAGCCTCTACCTTCCTCTTCCCAATGTAAAGTTAATGTTTTTCTACCTTTGCTCCCCTCGAAAATAACTTGAGGTTTCTCTTGTTCAATCTAATAGTTTAATAGAAATAGGATGGTTTTTTTACTTGCAACGATGAGGAAGATGATCATCACTGGATGAGATGACCAGTTCGTGAGACAATCCAACCATCTGGAGGGCCATGGAGGATAGAATGATGGAACTAGATGATCTCCTGGTGGATCCAATCAACTATTTGGAAGGAGTACAAGAATTGGTTGGATTGGAGGCAAGACGACTGTCCCTGAGGACCAACCGAACGGCCAAGAGGTGAGATGAACAGTTCAAGGTTTGAACTAATCTACCCATATTGGAAAGCACAGATCTACACCAACAACAGGTTCATACACGTGATGTGATGATTGACCTAGGTGGCAGTAATTCCTTGTGTCTCCAAGGAATTAGAAGTAGACATGGCCATAACCATTGGTTTTTGTTTATATTGCATGTTAACGTCGTGGGATATAGCATGTATATGATACATACTATATATGTGGTGATTAGATACAATAAATGTATATATATGATATATCTAAATCCCTCAAATCAAATATTAAGTCTCAGATGCTTTCTAATAGCAATACACATAAAAAACTTATTTGACCAGGCGTAGGTTATGCCAAAGCATGGTGTGTCGTCTACCTTGTGGAAGTGTGATGTTAGTAATGTAGGTGCCACCAAAGCGGGGTGCATTATTATCATATTGTCTATTGGGTCAGGCTTAATAGGTGGTTCTTAGAGAGTCTAAGCCCAGAAGCATGCAGATGATTATGGAAAGGTGTTTCACATATCATCTACCCAAGAGTTCCATATGATGCAATTGCCATGATTTCCTACCTTAATGGTTGATTATGGACTCTGGTGTAGTTCAGGTAATAATTGGATCATTTTGAAATTGGCTCATTAGAAAATTGATTCACTGCAATTTTCTAAATTGATACTTGTGGGTTGTCAATTTGAAAAAATTAATGAGAACAATAAAGAATTAAAGACCTAATTGTATCGGCCAAATCAAATCAAATCAAAATGATTTTTTGACAAAATTGTAAATTCTTTTGTAGAATCAAATGACAACGAACAACAATCACTTTTCTCTGTGATCAGTCCTTGAGAAGGAAAACTTATTGGGAACAACTTTCATGAGTGGTTCAGGACATTGAGAATCATTCTCACAAGAGTGCAAGCTCTATATCCTGGACATGCTAGAACCAGATGAACCACTTCTAACTGTACCAAAGGCTGACAGGGATGCTTACAAGAAGCACACTGAAGATGTCATCGATGTCAAGTGTCTGATGTTATGCTCCATGAACTATGAGTTGCAAATGTAGCATGAGAACATGGATGAGATTGATATGGTCACACATCTTAAGAACATGTTCCAAGATTAGGTAAGACAAGAGAGATATGATATCTCAAAGGCATTTTTAAAATGTAACATGGAAGAAGGAGATCCAGTAGATCCTCATGTACTCAATCTCATTGCATATGTGGAGAAACTAGCTAGACTGGGATTCCCCTTGGGTCAAGAGTTGACCACTTATGTGATTCTCCAGTCTCTTCCATAATCATATAGTCAATTTGTCATGAACTACAACAGGAACGACTTTGACAAGTCATTGAAAGAGTTGATGGGCATGTTGAGAACAGCTAAGGGATAGATGATGAAAGACAAGCCCAAGTTTGTGATTATTATCAGCAAGAAAAAGGGGAAATCTAAGGGAAAATGCAAAGCTAAGAAGGGTTCTAAAGCTAGCTAGAAGCCTAGATCTTTAGATCTCAAGGCAAAGGGAGGTGTGAAGGAAATAAGAGGTGATTGTCACCATTGTCACCAGCTTGGACACTAGAAAAGAAATTTCCCACTCTGGTTAGAGGAAGTAAAGAAGAAAAAGGAAGACATTGAGGCCTCGACTTCAGGTATAAATGTTATAAGATAAATTTGATTACTTCTTATTGGTATGTGATACCAAACAGAGATCTATCATAAAGATGTGCAGGACCTGACAAGAAGTAAAGGCCTTCATGGAATGACAAAGATGGACAAGGCAGAACAAGAGTTGTTGAAGATTTGGTCTACATTTAAATTTATCTTATCCCAATGGGCATGTAATAGAGATATTAGAACTTCTATTTCATTATGCCAAGAAAATAGAAACATTTACTTTAAAACATCTTATATGACAAGGATTATATATCAATAACGTAAGAGATTATGGTTTTTGTTTCAAAATATATGATCTTGCATGGCAGTGCCTAAATATCTAATGGTATTTATATGAAGGACTTTGAGATAAATATTTGAATGTTAATACCAAAGGATTATGATTGATAACTCAAGATTATCATTAGTGATAGTCACCTTGAATGTATATAAAAGAATGCATGTCTAGAATACATATTGGTCTAGATTCCCTTGGTTATCAAACCTAAGGAAATATGCAATTCTTGCTTGTACATAGCATGACATAACACCCTTCACTAGATGTAGTGGGAGGATAAGTCTTCCATCAGACCTCATACCTGTGATGCATGAAGATCTTATGGAACAAATGCTATAGATAGTTTCTTATACTTCACTCCATTTATTGGTAATATGATGATATGTACTCAGTAAAATAAAATCCCTTGAAGTGTTCAAGGAGATTATAAATGAAGTATAACTTTGATGAAAGTATTAAGACACTTTGATGAGATCAAATGTTGAAATATTTTGCATAAATGTCTTGAGAACCTTCTAGAAAGGACTTTGATAATGTATCACAAGTCAATTCCATGTGAGCATGATGATGTGTTAGAATGAAGGAACCATACTATGATGAGTCATGATTATATATATATATATATATATATATAGCTATCACTAAATGATGTACCGGCTGAATGATTTATAAGACATCATATATGATATGATTTGGGAATCTCCCAATGTGTCTAAAGGATTAAAATCTACATTGAGAAAGTTGTTTCTTGAAAAGGTTATCCAAAAACCATAATTGTTGAATGTTGATATTAATCCCAATCCAATAACAAAATGTTTGTTGATAGGATGGTTGAGTTCCTAAAGAATCAGTGAGAGTAAAACTAAAATTTGAAATGTTCAAGGTCAACAAAGAGGTACAAGGAGAACTAAAGAGAATCACAAGATAATGTGGAATGTCAAGTTCATCATATAACATAGAATAAAAGGTAGGACTTTGATAGAATCACCTAAAGGGGTAATACCTAAAGGGCACAATAATGTCTTGTGGTAAAGACTTACATGGATAACATAAAATGACAAAATTGTTTGAATTAGTTTTTCAAATCAGTTCAAGTTGTTGACCATGATAGAAATTCCTTTACCAATTGTCAATTTTCTTGTTGTAGTTAGAATAGACTAAAAGATTTGGCATATGAAGATAAGACCAGATTTCTTAAATGGAATACATCAAAAGATGTGCATGTGACACAATCTGAAGCATTTTATAACTTCAAGAATGCAAATAAAGTCTATAAACTACAAAGTTCAATTCGGGATTGAAACAACCATCTCAAAGATGGGATCTTTTGACTTGACAAGATAGTCAAAAAGTTTGACTTGAGTGGAGATGAAATTTGTGATTACAAAATTTAGTGGGAGCATATATGACTATTCCACATATGATGGGGAATAACATCTTAATACTGTGAATATTGAGATCTGGCATGGAAAACCCCTTCAACAAAGAAGGTTAAGTAAAACATCTTATGAGATAAGGACCAAGACCTATGAGATAGTTTTTGAATGTTTCACAATGGAAGTTTTAGCACATACAATAGCAATATGTTGAAATAGTTCAACATGGAAAGGGTTCAATAAGAGAATTTGGATTAGTCTCTCATGAACCTTTTGTTCCAATTCTTGTGAAGAATGGAAATGAAATGATCAAGATGCCAAAGGTTGTGCAATGGATCTATCATGAACATTATGCATGTATTTATCCCATATAATCTAGTACGTACAGGACATGACAAGATGATGGTAAATTCCAATAAGGGTTATTGGAATGTCATTAAAGATATCCATTAGTATTTGAGAAGTACATAAGCATAAATTGCTTCTCAATAAGGATAGCAATAAAAAGAGAAGTTGGATGTAAAGTGTGACGTCCCCGGATTTTGACTTCTCCAAACCCTATTGGGAATGAGAGGTCAGAATCCAAGAACATCATCCAATCATATCAGATAGCGATGCGGAAGCATAATACGCATACATGAACATACAACCATAACATACTCAACATTCACATATATATTTATACAATATGAATTATTACAACATGATTTACATTTACATATTGAATGAAAATTCTACAAGTCTGAACATGTATGCTAACAGGATCTTAGACAATAGGTACAACCTAAACACTGCTCACTTCACATCTTTTATCACATGCTATCTTTGAACCTAAAACATACGTGAAACAACGAATCAACACACAAGGTGTTGTGCACGTGGGCAGAAAGATACATATATTTATGGCTTGCATAATTTTTGAAAAAGATTTGCAGAAGGAAAGAAAATCATAGAAAACACTTCTTTATTAAGCGAAATACGCCAATTTAAGTCATTTTCCTATATGAATTGCATTATCAAGGTGGACTAGTACCAAAACATAAATATGGGCCCATCCCCGTGTACCAAGTACTCTAGGGAAACTCCCCGTACACTGTGTGCTCTAGGGAGGTGTACTAGCCAACATTAATCCATTCCCTTGTAAGGGGGATAATGAACACCTTAAATAACTATGAAACATCTACTCATAATTTATGTTTTCAAGTCACAAAACAACGGGTACTACATAGCAATACTACATCCAATATTTGCAAATAGAAGAGAGCATACATACATATCATGATTGCAAGCAAGAAAACCATAGTCATATAATTAAATAAACCCACATACCTGAGTTCAGAGATTCTAACTTATCCTTGATCATCTAGAAATCTGGTCATCACCTGATTAAGACAAGACCACATACTAACATCATATTCTCATCATCTTAACCCTAGTCGTGTTCATTAGGGTTTATATTATCTCATTAGGATATTCAAATGTTTACTTGCATTATTTCTTATATTTACCTTACCGATGTTATTTTCCATATTATGATTCATTATCTGAATATTAGGTTCCATATCCTTTTTGTGCACATAATAACCCTAGGTTACATCATTAACCTAGATTAGGGTTTTAAAGCATGTATTAAGATTCATCTTCATATAACATGGATTTTGTTCATCATTATGATCTCATAATTAAAACTGAGGTTCAAAATACATATATGAGCTTACTATGTAAATTTCACCATTTATTGAGCATGCATGTATTTATTACATTTTCTTTAGGGTTATTAGCCCTAAATATCCATATTAATCAAATTACATGATTTCGTGCATCAACATCATAATTATTGACATCATATGGATTCTAAACATAATTGTGGACTTACTGACATTTTTCTATAATTTTATATCATCATTTGCTATTTATTTTCTATTAAACAAGAATTACACATATTACATGTTTTTGCAGATATTTAACCATCAAAAGCCTGATATTATGGTTTCATATTGTTCTAATAATTTTTCTGAGAATAACAATACCTTGTTCGCATTTTTCTGATAATCGAGCTAATTACTAGGAATTATGCAAAATCTGGGAATTTCTGAGATATTTACCTTGTTCGGCGAATCACACGTTGCCACGTGTCCAAGAAGAGGATGTGGCCCTCTTTGCCGGGTTGGTTGGTTGTCTGTGGTTCAGCTGTGAGTCGGCAGGTTTGGTCTGGGTCCTATTGGTTTGGAGGTCTGAGATTGAGCCGGTTCAGGGCTCTCTGATCTCTCTCTCTCTCTCGTTTCTCAGCCCGACGCCCGACTGTCTCGTGCGTGAGCCGCCTGGACAATGGCCGCCGCACACCATCTGGTCTTCGTGACCTGGACCACCGCCGCCAAGCTTGTAAGAGGATCACCAACTCACTATCGGCCAACCTCCAGCAATCTCCTATAATCCGTCTCCAATGGCTGTCGCGCGATACCAGGCCGCCCGACAAGGCTCCATCTCATCAGCGTTCACAGCCAAAGTTTAGGCACCGCAGCCATGGGAAACTGCTCTGCCTGACACCGTGTGTGGGAACGCCGCCTCCGATCTGCTTCTCCAGATCTGCAGTGATGTATCTGCGTGTGTGGGTTCTCTCTCACCCAAACCGCCGCCCTGATGTTCAACTCTGGCGTGGGAGCAGCAGGTGTCGCCTCCTCCTCGCATTCTTCCTCGTCTGTGAACGCCTCTCCAGATCATCCTCACGAAGCCACATCCATGTGCTCTGGGTGTGAGAGAGCCTGCGACTTCTGCTTGCTCCCAAGCGTCGTCGGGCTACTGCCATGTCAGACCCAGGGGTGTACCTCAGTGGCTTGACGGGGCTCTCATCACCTAGCTAGCAAGCTATCACCAGTGTTGCTTTGCTCCTCAGCTCCTCATGCCTGTCGTTGGAAGCTCAGGAGGAGGGCTCCTCCTCCAAGGTTGGCTGCTGCTTGCAGCTATGGAGAAAGAAGAGCGAGGAGGTCCAGGCTGCTCATATGTATCGCCAGCAGCGAGACCTATCTGTTTGGGTTTTCCCACTCAAGTTGCTTTTGCGTAATGGGAGGAGGAGGATGAGAGATATTCTACCACACGGCACGATGTTAGGGTTGTTAGATAGCTCCTGGAAGTGCGGCAGATTTGGAGTCTTGACCCAAGGTTCTAACCAGTTGTTAGTTATTTCTCACGACCTGGTCTTCTATACAGCAGTTGTTTTATTGAAAACACTATTAAGTTGTGATCTTTCAGATGTATCCAAGGCCATTAGTGTGCCACACCACCCATCCTATCACAACTAATAGATTCGTGCCCCTCTGTTCATTGGGTTTGCTTGTGACATTACGTGAAAATTGAACTTATTTCTAACTTATTTAAATCAATAGTCCACATCATTATATCTTAATAACTACCAATAGGGACCTCGAATTATTACCAATTTTACACATGGATCCCTTCTCGTATAGTTTCTCATCTAGCAATGTTTGAGGCCAAAAACTCTATTATGTGATCATGTAAAGAAATCTTCAAATAACCATAGGAACAGTTGTAAGAACCTCAAATCAAATTCTACTAATTATTGAGTCTTAATTAAATAAGTCCATGAATAAATGTGATCCTAAAACACCTTAGAGTTCAACAATTGACCACATGATACCTCAAGGTCCAACAATAATTCATATTACTCAAGGTACTCCTTCAAATAGTATATCGAATATCGAACTCCTAAAATCAGGGTCATCACATTCACCCCACCTTATTTGGAATTTCATCCTCGAAATTCAACTAATCTCATCCTTTAGAGACCATTTAGGAGTTCAAATTCAGTACATCATCATTACTTAGGTTCTAAGACCACCATAGTTGCATGCACTCTAAGTTGTCAGCTTAGGATCTAGAGATTCTTGAGTGTGTCCACCCCACCTTATATATGTGGAAGCATCACTTAATGTCTTAGCCATAACATGACATTATGATATCTTAGGGTTACATCACCTCTAAGGGTACATGGTTTGTTCATAGTTTTAATGTTTAGGAGGAAAATCATTTATTAGCCATGATATTGAGATCATTCAAATCTAACATCATTAACATCTTACAATGATTTCAGCATTAGAGGAGATTTATCTTCATCCTTGATATTAGAATTTTTCTACTTAAGAAGGGCTTACGTAACATGTTTGACCATTAGGGTTTCACCCTATGGTGTGATATTCTACTCAACTTAGAAGCATACATTGAGAAGGATCAAGGTTACAAACTATATTTCTGATTGTATACCCTATGATCCAAAAATATCTTTACATCAAGTTCATAAGTTCAAACTTTTATGTCTTGCATGTATTATGTGAAGGGAAAAAGAGAATATACTAAGGTTATCACGTGATCTCATCATCATATCTTTCATGTTTAATATGAAGGGAAGAGAATATTTTAAAGTCAAACTTATCATGATTTCAATCTTGGGTGCTACATGTATGATATAGGGGGGAATATAGAATAGGTCAAGCTTATACGAGTGACTCCTCATATATAAATCATCTATATAGCTCAAGTGAGATTTCTATCATCATATATTAAGAAAGAGAAGAAGAAGAAGGGAGAATATGTATTTTGAGTATCTTTTGCACAAAGCATCATACTCTCATAACTAGAGTTCATATATTACCTCACTTGCAACTAATGATGAGATTCACAAAATATGTCACTCCAGCTAGGACCTAACTCAGCCAAAGAATTGACTTTATCATCTGGGTCATCTACCCATCTTATTATTTTACCCAATTCTCATATATAGATTTGAATCATGCATAAGGACACAACTCATCTACTCAGGAGTAACCCAGCTTAAGACACATCATATCACATATATCTCATATTTTCATATATTGTAGGGTAGGTCCTATGACCCTCTCCTTGTGGATCTCACCCTCTCTGGAGTTCACCACATATCTTGTCCTAACACTGAAGGTCTTCCTTTGTAAAAGAGCTTGAGGCTCATGCATATTCAACCATATTTTAACTTAGCTCATCTTAAATAAGAAAAGAGGATGCACATTCATTATCAGGACTTAGCTTAGATTCTTCAAAATGGGATTCAGGTCATATACAACTTAAATCCTTATACAGCAACTTATATCATTAGAGGTAGAACTTAAATAAGATCATCCATTCTTATATCAACTACCATTCTATCATCTACACTGTGTATCACATATATTGATACGGCTCTAGACATCTAATCTAGACTACTCTCTCTTCTAGACTGATGTCACTCCCTTTCACTTAGATTGCTTGAACACTAACTACTCTACAGTGTGAGGGACACTTTTTCATATTTACATATAGGTAATAAAATATTATATAGTTTTTCTCCGAGAAGGCAGACGTCAGAGAAAACTATCGAGGTGCGAGCCGATTGGGAAACAAAACCAAACCAGAAAACTCGAGTGTCCAACACACAGTAGATAGTTTGGTGTCATGTAACCTAGTGAAATGGTGAGAACATGGTGTAGACTAGTGTAGCTACCCAATACATATGAGCTCTATATGGAAAGGGTCTCAGACACTTGTCTAAGCCTAGTTCTCGAACATCTAGGTTCTAACCTAGAGGCTAAGTCAAACCTTATTCCTATAGAACAACTTACTAAGTTTCAAAGGTTTAAAGTGAAAGTTGAAGTTTAGTTTTATGTTTCATGGTGAGCAATTGCTAGGTGTAGCTATTGTTCATGCTCTGATACCAACTGTGACGTCCCCGGATTTTGACTTCTCCAAACCCTATTGGGAATGAGAGGTCAGAATCCAAGAACATCATCCAATCATATCAGATAGCGATGCGGAAGCATAATACGCATACATGAACATACAACCATAACATACTCAACATTCACATATATATTTATACAATATGAATTATTACAACATGATTTACAGTTACATATTGAATGAAAATTCTACAAGTCTGAACATGTATGCTAACAGGATCTTAGACAATAGGTACAACCTGAACACTGCTCACTTCACATCTTTTATCCCATGCTATCTTTGAACCTAAAACATACGTGAAACAACGAATCAACACACAAGGTGTTGTGCACGTGGGCAGAAAGATACATATATTTATGGCTTGCATAATTTTTGAAAAAGATTTGCAGAAGGAAAGAAAATCATAGAAAACACTTCTTTATTAAGCGAAATACGCCAATTTAAGTCATTTTCCTAGATGAATTGCATTATCAAGGTGGACTAGTACCAAAACATAAATATGGGCCCATCCCCGTGTACCAAGTACTCTAGGGAAACTCCCCTTACACCGTGTGCTCTAGGGAGGTGTACTAGCCAACATTAATCCATTCCCTCGTAAGGGGGATAATGAACACCTTAAATAACTACAAAACATCTACTCATAATTTCTGTTTTCAAGTCACAAAACAACGGGTACTACATAGCAATACTACATCCAATATTTGCAAATAGAAGAGAGCATACATACATATCATGATTGCAAGCAAGAAAACCATAGTCATATAATTAAATAAACCCACGTACCTGAGTTCAGAGATTCTAACTTATCCTTGATCATCTAGAAATCTGGTCATCACCTGATTAAGACAAGACCACATACTAACATCATATTCTCATCATCTTAACCCTAGTCGTGTTCATTAGGGTTTATATTATCTCATTAGGATATTCAAATGTTTACTTGCATTATTTCTTATATTTACCTTACTGATGTTATTTTCCAGATTATGATTCATTATCTGAATATTAGGTTCCATATCCTTTTTGTGCACATAATAACCCTAGGTTACATCATTAACCTAGATTAGGGTTTTAAAGCATGTATTAAGATTCATCTTCATATAACATGGATTTTGTTCATCATTATGATCTCATAATTAAAACTGAGGTTCAAAATACATATATGAGCTTACTATGTAAATTTCACCATTTATTGAGCATGCATGTATTTATTACATTTTCTTTAGGGTTATTAGCCCTAAATATCCATATTAATCAAATTACATGATTTCGTGCATCAACATCATAATTATTGACATCATATGGATTCTAAACATAATTGTGGACTTACTGACATTTTTCTATAATTTTATATCATCATTTGCTATTTATTTTCTATTAAACAAGAATTACACATCTTACATGTTTTTGCAGATATTTAACCATCAAAAGCCTGATATTATGGTTTCATATTGTTCTAATAATTTTTCTGAGAATAACGATACCTTGTTCGCATTTTTCTGATAATCGAGCTAATTACTAGGAATTATGCAAAATCTGGGAATTTCTGAGATATTTACCTTGTTCGGCGAATCACACGTTGCCACGTGTCCAAGAAGAGGATGTGGCCCTCTTTGCCGGGTTGGTTGGTTGTCTGTGGTTCAGTTGTGAGCCGGCAGGTTTGGTCTGGGTCCTATTGGTTTGGAGGTCTGAGATTGGGCCGGTTCAGGGCTCTCTGATCTCTCTCTCTCTCTCTCTCGTTTCTCAGCCCGACGCCCGACTGTCTCGTGCGTGAGCCGCCTGGACAATGGCCGCCGCACACCATCTGGTCTTCGTGACCTGGACCGCCGCCGCCAAGCTTGCAATAGGATCACCAACTCACTATCGGCCAACCTCCAGCAATCTCCTATAATCCGTCTCCAATGGCTGTCGCGCGATACCAGGCCGCCCGACAAGGCTCCATCTCATCAGCGTTCACAGCCAAAGTTTAGGCGCCGCAGCCATGGGAAACTGCTCTGCCTGACACCGTGTGTGGGAACGCCGCCTCCGATCTGCTTCTCCAGATCTTCAGTGATGTATCTGCGTGTGTGGGTTCTCTCTCACCCAAACCGCCGCCCTGATGTTCAACTCCGGCGTGGGAGCAGCAGGTGTCGCCTCCTCCTCGCATTCTTCCTCGTCTGTGAACGCCTCTCCAGATCATCCTCACGAAGCCACATCCATGTGCTCCGGGTGTGAGAGAGCCTGCGACTTCTGCTTGCTCCCAAGCGTCGCCAGGCTACTGCCATGTCAGACCCAGGGGTGTACCTCAGTGGCTTGACGGGGCTCTCATCACCTAGCTAGCAAGCTATCACCAGTGTTGCTTTGCTCCTCGGCTCCTCATGCCTGTCGTTGGAAGCTCAGGAGGAGGGCTCCTCCTCCAAGGTTGGCTGCTGCTTGCAGCTATGGAGAAAGAAGAGCGAGGAGGTCCAGGCTGCTCATATGTATCGCCAGCAGCGAGACCTATCTGTTTGGGTTTTCCCACTCAAGTTGCTTTTGCGTAATGGGAGGAGGAGGATGAGAGATATTCTACCACACGGCACGATGTTAGGGTTGTTAGATAGCTCCTGGAAGTGCGGCAGATTTGGAGTCTTGACCCAAGGTTCTAACCAGTTGTTAGTTATTTCTCACGACCTGGTCTTCTATACAGCAGTTGTTTTATTGAAAACACTATTAAGTTGTGATCTTTCAGATGTATCCAAGGCCATTAGTGTGCCACACCACCCATCCTGTCACAACTAATAGATTCGTGCCCCTCTGTTCATTGGGTTTGCTTGTGACATTACGTGAAAATTGAACTTATTTCTAACTTATTTAAATCAATAGTCCACATCATTATATCTTAATAACTACCAATAGGGACCTCGAATTATTACCAATTTTACACATGGATCCCTTCTCGTATAGTTTCTCATCTAGCAATGTTTGAGGCCAAAAACTCTATTATGTGATCATGTAAAGAAATCTTCAAATAACCATAGGAACAGTTGTAAGAACCTCAAATCAAATTCTACTAATTATCGAGTCTTAATTAAATAAGTCCATGAATAAATGTGATCCTAAAACACCTTAGAGTTCAACAATTGACCACATGATACCTCAAGGTCCAACAATAATTCATATTACTCAAGGTACTCCTTCAAATAGTATATCGAATATCGAACTCCTAAAATCAGGGTTATCACATAAAAGGTTACATCGATGCAAGCATCCATGATGACAAAGTGATCGCAATAAAATATGTTTAATTTAAAAGAAGAATTATTATTAGTTGGAAGAGTTCCAAACTAATAGCCATTAATTTTATTCTACAATAGAAGTCAATTATACATGTCTTATGAACAAAGAGTGATATTATATGGATATAGAAGTTCATATGATGAACTAATAGATGTTCCAACCATTGATGACTCAGTTGTGATACTATGACAACAATGGAGCTACTTGTTAGGCAAGGAATATCAGATATCATATTATGATGTTTTCATCTCAAAGAGAAGAGATAAGAAACATGCAATATACCGACTAATAGCAAAGTGTTCTTAACCCTCTGGATAAAGTACCTACACAACAGAAGCATGATGGACATGTTTGGATCACTAAGAATGAGATTTGTGGGTGATTGGCTCTAAGTGCAAGTGGGAGTTTTTTGGTAAGGTATGCCAAGAGAGCCAATCATGTGATGATTGTCATGGCATATAACACAAAGGATTTGATTAATACTTATAAAGTCAACCTTCTAATTCATTTTGTTTTACTTAGTTATGAGATAATGAGGAAATATTATGAATGTCTAAAGAATGACATTACTCAATGACGTATGTCTTCAAGTATGTGACTTGGAAGGATGAGATCATATGAATGTTAAGAGTATGTACATTCATGTTATGTCCCTATTTGGTTGTTAATGTGGAAGGTAGATAGACACCACTAACACACAAGACTAGAGTGTGGGTTGGTTGATGATAAAATCTCATTAGTCATGATATGGGAATATCAAAACAAGCACATAGATACATGTTAGGGAACAAGGTATCAGATAGACCCATCTTGAGAATGAAACATGGAAACCATCATTATTGGTCATAGTCAGCTCTAAAAGTGAAGGTGGTGATTGTAATTCTTAGACCTGAAATCACTACACTTGTCACATGTCGTTGGGTACATTTTGACATCATCAAACACAGTCCTAAAACATTAGCTATTATATATGTGGTAATTGGGTGACTTTGACACTTGGGGATAGATTGTGAGTGATAGATATGGGATTTTTCCCTCCTACTGGAGTATGATATCATTGCCACTTGATAAGTAAGACTGAGAAATGCATGTGCATGCACATGTGAATCAATATATGATATTGAGGTCACATTATCTTAGACAGTCTGCTCTTAGTTCAAGAAACATGAGATGAAAGTTGAGAGGATGACGAGTCCATTGCCTCAAGTTCACTCTGGATATCAGAGACAAACAAATTATGCAATCACTGCAACACCTTACAAAGATCGTAGGCTGAAGTTGTTCTCCAACTTTTCATTCACTTGGGTAGCACTGATGTGCGACTAGGCACTGCTCCTTGCGTGTGATGTCATAAGTTAGCTATGGACATTTCACTGCCAATGTGATATGTTACCTATAGGGTCACACATAAGGAACTCATTTAGAAGAGGATTTTATCTTGAATGATGATTGGGTTGATTACTAAAGTGTTTAGGTATTCAATTCACACAACATATCGATAAATTGGCTGACTGGACTGCCAAAAGACCATCTCAAGTGTTGAGACGGACATTTGGGAAGCCAGAAGGGCATCGTAAGTGTTGAGACGACTGTTTGGGTTGTCAGACTGATCAGAGTTTGAAATTGGCTTAGTTCTACCCAAATTAAGGAGTGAACCGACCAGTTCAATCTATTGAACCAACTGGTTTGACTCAGACTCTAGACTGATGTATGGGTGAGTGAGACGAGCGTCTCGCATGGGTGAGATGGATCGATTGGGCCAAAATAAGGTTTTGGATGTTTTCCAAACTTGTTTTGATTGCACATTGCTTGTAGTGTAAGGAAATAATATGTAATATTAATTAGAATTGAAATTTCCAAATCCATTTACGATTGGGAAACTGTCAGAAGGCCATATAGCAGTGCAAAATGACAGCTCTCAGATGACCATACGACCATCTCGGTCACCAAATTTCCATTTCAGTTGTCGCAAGTTGTAAAGAGGTGAGATCACCTCCTTACTAAAATTTAAAGGAAGTACAAAACATCCATCTTTTTAGAAAGATAAAAGATATTGAGGGATGCATGTATAATATTCCAAGTAAATAAGCATGCACCAGATACATTACAAAATGTCAATAGCAGTGGAAATAAAAGAACTAAGCCTATTACATGGCTTTCATTGTTCATTACATGATTGTTCTCAAATGATAAAGATAAGAGAAAAGGGTCTAGCTATAGCAACCTAGACATCCTTTCAGATAGCTTGAGATCTACTCCTGAGATGAATTCCTTCAAACTTGTTCTTATCCTTGCTCAGCACCAGCACCTGGGTGGTTGGGAAAGCACCCAGCAAAAGGGGAAAGAAAACAAGGTATGCGTCACAAAACTAATCTAGGATATCAAGATAAGTACAACAACAAAAATAGACTATGGTTCATCATATAATGCAGATAACAAGAGTATGAGGCTATGTTCAAAAGAAACTTGCCATTAACAATTATACCAAAAAGGATTTGCATGTAAGATAATTATGTCTACCTAACTAAGTAGGGTTGAGGCACCTACCGGACCTCTAACCTTAGGTGAGGGGAGAAGAAGACATTCCCAGTCACCTACAATATTATGGGGAGAATAAGACATTCCCCAGGGCGATTATTTACATGCCCTCTGTGGGTGGTTGTACATAAGTACCGCTACTTTAAATTAAATAGAACATAAATTCACATGCTAGAATAGTAGTCATGGCAAGAGTAGTCACAATATTCAATAAGCATGGCAGTGGGGTATAAGACCCAAATAAGAAGAAATTATAATCTAATTTGAGGCATGAACAACATTAGGATTCAAGAATAGGATATTTAGGGTTTATTTAAGCCTCATTAGGGAAATATAGGGTTGGCTGAAATTATCCCAACATAGGGTTTAAGGAATGCACATACCTCTCTTACTGATATCAATTACTAACTTTCACCCTTTAATTGAGTCCAAGTTCCACTTTGCCTATTTTCAACGTATTAACATGTATTAGAGTACATAGTGCACATTAATATATAGAAACCCTATTTTTAGAGCTTTTTAGAAAAATTAGGATTTAGACTCTTAAAACATCACCAATAAACTTATTAGGTTTTCCTAATCAAGAAAACATATATTTATGTTAATTTTGGAGTTATGATGATCAAGATGTAATTTTTATGGATTTTATGCATTAAATTTGTTTTACAAAAATCACCCTTCGTCAAACCATAAAATCAGACCTTGAAAATACTTTTATTGGATAGATCTCGTTCTCCTGATTCCAAAACATATTTTATTTTCAAATTTGGATAAGCGGTTTAGAAGATATGAAATTTTCAATATTGACCAATCAGAAATTGCCACATCATCAAACCGATTGAGATAATTGAAGAGAGAGGGAGAGGGAGAAAACACCATTCGACTAAGATCAGGTTTTAAGTTGCATAGGTAACCAAACTAGAGCTTCTATAGAAGGTAAAATAGCAAGAAATCAAAACTTTAGAAGAGCATGGTAAAAAGAGATGGAAATCGTCGATTTTCAACATAAAAGCATGAGTTTTAAGCATGTACTAAGCAATATATGAGAAGGGTGTTAACCAAACTTGCCTCTAGGAAGGTAAACAGAAAGGATTCCGAGATTAGAAGGCTTGGTTGCTCCAAGACAAGATTCTTTCTTGAGCAAAGATCACCTTCTTCACTTTAGAGGTGCAAACCCTAGCAAAAGAGCATAGAGATGAGGTGTTTTAGGGTTCTAGGTGGGGTTTTACCATGTATGGTCATGGTTCCGACCTAGAAGAAGGTGTAAGGAAGACTATCAGTATGAAAATAGGGAAGGAATGGAGAAAACTTACTATTTTTGGTCGAATTTACCAAGGAGGAGCTTTAGAAACCCTAATAGAGCAATTTGGAAGCCCTATGAGCCTTCTTCACCAAGGTAGGCTCCCTCTATTGCCTTGGGGCAACAACTTCGTGGCCAAATACATAAGAAACTATTATCTCAGCTATAGGAAAGAAAAGGAGAGCAAGAATTTTCGAATTATGAATTGGGAAGGGGTATACATGGCTATATATAGAAAGAGGTGAAGCATGAGGAGTCTTAAGGGACTTTCCATGTGTCTTTAGCCTAGGGATTGATGAGCATGCAAGAGGATAGCTCATAGAGGTTTCGTCCATATCCAAAGTCGGTTCTAAGGGACCATAGATTATTTTAGGCCATCCCCACCGTTTCGCAAGAAAGAAATAACCTCATTGGTTGATAGCTTTTAAGGATAAGCATCTTTATAAAGAGGGTAATCCCTATAATGCCCTTGGAAAGAAATACCATCAAACCAAGGTGAAACTAGGTTCTCCAATGGTTTCAAATCTCGTTAATGGTAAGGAAATATCTAAGGATTAAAATTCAGGTGATAATTTGCAAAGAAAACCTCCCAATTGGGTAAATTGCATAAAAGTCCAGAATGTGCATATAATTGCATAACTTGCACAAACAACATCCAAATCAAACCAAATTTGAAACTTAGCCTAATATTATGTTTTCAAATCATATCAAAAAGTTATATTAAGGTTTATAGAACTTAATTATGGTAATTAAGCTTTTACTGAGGTATTTGTGCATAAACCCTTATATTGGTACAATTAGTGAATAAATGTTCACTAAACCACTATAAATTCCACTAATTAAACATAAATGACATAAAGGATAGAAATGAGAGGGAAAACTGGGAAAAAGGTTTACATGGATATTACATATAAGATTCATTATGTTACAGCACTCCACCCCTTTAAAAGGATTTCGTCCTTGAAATCTCAAGCAAAAAGAGAAGGGTGAGTACGTAACATTTCATCTCTCAACTCCCAAGTGGTTTCTTCTAGACCATGATATTTCCACAAAACTTTTACCAGCTCAATCTCTTTGTTCTTCAGCTGCTTTACTCGGGAGTCAAGAATCTTCACAGGTAGCTCTTCATAGGTCAGATTCTCATGTATCTCCAAAGGCTCAAAGGTAAGCACATGAGATGAGTCCTTGACATACTTCTTCAGTACAGAGACATGGAACACATTATGAATCTTATCATAGGAAGGAGGTAAGGCTAAGCGGTATGCACAGTCTCCAACCTTATCTAAGATTTCAAATGGTCCAACATAGCGGGGACTCAACTTGCCTTTAACTTTAGATCTAGCAATAGAACGGATAGGCTTGATCTTCAGAAATGCATAGTCACCCACTAGGAAGTTAACATCGGACCTCTTCTTGTCAGCATACATCTTTTGTCGGTCTTGAGAAGCTTTCATGTGTTTCTTTATCAACTGCACCTTTTCTATCATCATTTTCATGTCATCGGTCTTCACTAGAGAACGTTCACCGACATCATCCCAATGCAAAGGTGAACGACATGGTCTACCATAGAGAGCTTCAAAAGGTGGCATACCAATACTAGCTTGGTAGCTATTATTGTAAGCAAACTCAGCTAATGGCAGATATCGATCCCATGCACCACCCCAATCCATCACACAAGCACGAAGCAAGTCCTCTAGAATCTGAACTGTTCTCTCAGATTGACCATCAGTCTGTGGGTGGTAAGCAGTACTGAAACACAAGTCAGTACCCATCTCCTCCTGAATCTGACCCCATAAACGAGAAGTAAACTTTGGGTCACGATCAGAAACTATTACCTCAGGTACTCCATGTAGGCGTACGATCCACTCAACGTACAACTGAGCCATATCTGCAACTTTGTAATTGGTTTTAAAAGGCAAGAAATGAGTAGATTTTGTAAGCCGGTCAATAACTACCCAAATAGCATCATAACCTTTCTCGGACTTGGGGAAACCAGTAACGAAGTCCATTGTGATTTTCTCCCACTTCCATTCTGGAATTTCAAGAGGGTGAAGAAGACCACCAGGTCGTTGATGTTCGATCTTGACTTGCTGACATGTCAAGCACTTCGCGACAAATAGAGCTATATCATTCTTCATGTTCTTCCACCAAAAGCTTCGTTGTAAGTCCTTATACATCTTTGTTGTGCCAGGATGAATAGTGTACTTGGACCCATGAGCTTCACTCAGAACTTTCTGTCTCAACTCACCAACATTAGGAATCCACAACCTTTGTTTGAAGCGGACAACACCATCCACTCCGATAGAGAAGTCAGATTGCGGTTTCTCATTTAAAGCTTTCATCTCCTCAAGCTCAGAACTCTCCAACTGTGCAGCCACGACTTCTGAGATCCAGGTTGGTGTAATGGTCAAGCTGGCCATATGAACACACAACTTGTCTTCATCCACTGATTTAACAGGCTGAGGTCTCCATCTAGCCACATGTTCAAGGTTTTCCCATACTGAACATCTCAAAGCAGCACAAACAACATCCTTCTTGCGACTTAAAGCATCAGCTACGACATTCGCTTTACCAGGATGATAGGTAATGGTGAAGTCGTAATCTTTAAGATATTCCATCCACCTACGTTGTTGCAAGTTCATATCCTTCTGAGTCAACAGATATCTCAGACTCTTGTGATCAGAAAAGACTTCAAACTTTTCACCATAGAGATAGTGTCGCCAGATCTTCAAAGCATGGACTATGGCAGCAAGCTCCAAATCATGTGTAGGCCAATTAGCTTCATTAGGTTTCAACTGTTGAGAAGCATAGGCGATCACCTTTCCATCTTGCATCAAAACACACCCTAAGCCTTGTCTGGATGCATCGGTGTAGATGACATAGGGTATGCCCTCAACAGGCAAGGCAAGCACGGGAGCAGATGTCAGGCTCTTCTTTAGCTTCTGAAAATTGTTCTCACATTCTGGTGTCCAAGAGAACTTGACCTCCTTTCGCGTCAGCTTGGTTAAAGGCAATGCCAACTCAGAGAAGTTCTTGATAAACTTTCGATAGTAACCTGCTAAGCCAAGGAAACTACGGATCTCTGAGGGATTCTTTGGAGCTTTCCACTTGGTCACAGCTTCTACCTTTGCAGGATCAACAGCTATATGTCCGGCAGAAATCACATGACCCAGAAACATCACTTCCTTTATCCAGAACTCACACTTTAAGAATTTTGCATAGAGTTGATTTTCTCGTAGTGTGTTGAGTACAATCTGTAGATGCTTGCGATGTTGTTCTAACGTCTCAGAATAAACCAAAACGTCATCGATAAACACCACCACAAACTTGTCAAGGTATGGGCGGAACACTCGGTTCATCAAGTCCATGAAGGCAGCAGGGGCATTTGTCAATCCAAAAGGCATGACCATGAATTCGTAATGCCCATAGCGAGTTCTGAATGTCGTCTTCGGTACATCATTATCCTTCACGCGCATCTGGTAGACTTCGTAGATCCATCTTAGAGAACACAGTGGCTGACTTTAGTTGGTCGAACAAGTCATCGATGCGAGGCAAAGGATAACGATTCTTTACCATCACTTGGTTAAGCATGCGGTAGTCCATACACATCCGCATCGAACCGTCCTTCTTCTTTACGAACAGGACAGGGGCTCCCCAAGGTGAAACAATGGGGCGGATGAAGCCCATATTGATAAGCTCTTCTAGCTGCTTCTTCAGCTCGGCAAGCTCGGCAGGGGCCAAGCGGTAAGGCGGCTTTGACATTGGTGAAGTTCCAGGTACAAGCTCGATGGAGAACTCCACCTCCCGAGTTGGTGGCAAACCGGGTAACTCCTCAGGAAAGACGTCCGGGAAGTCCTTCACCACATCTATGTGGTCGAGAGAAGGAGGTGTAGCCTCGAGGACTATAGAGGCTAAGAAAGCTCTACACCCTTGCAAGACTAGCTTTTCAGCTTTGATGGCGGAAATAACAAATTGTCGATCTTCTCGCTTCCTACCCTTGACACACAATCTTCCCTCAATAGGATGTGACAAACTAACCTTTGATTCTTCACAAAACAAAATAGCTTTGTACCTCTTCAACCAATCCATTCCCAGGATGACATCAAAGGCAGTCATGTTGAGCAAGATGAAATCTGAGGGAAACATTATACCAGATATACAGAGGTCCATGGTTGGAGTTTGGAGATATGAAGAGCATATCTTACCACTAGGGGTTTTTACATCTAATATATGATCCATATACTCAGACTCTATTTCTAACATAGAAGCAAGCTGACATGATATGAAGGTATTGGATGAGCCAGAATCAAATAGTGCCTTTATAGGATGCATATTAAGATGCAAGGTACCTTCAATAACTTCATTATCTTCACCTGCTTCCTCAGCATTAAGAGCAAACACTCTCCCATTCCTCCTCTCCGCTGGTGGTCGCCTCGGGTTCTGGTTGTTGTTGTTGTTGTTGTTATTCCGCAAAGGTGGATTCTGCCTTGGCTGTTGCGGTTGTTGGGCATTATTCTGTCCTTGCTGGAAATGGGGGCAGTGTGGTCGGATATGCCCAACTTGGCCACACTCATGGCAGGTCAGAGGAGGCCGGTTGTCTCTACGAGCAGGTGCATTGTTGGCAGGACATCTCCCTGGAGGATGATGACGAGAGCACCTATTGCACCGATCACGTCCGCGATTCTCATTTTGGGTAGGTTTCTTCCTCTTATTGTTGCTATATCCATTACTGTGTCCATAGGATTGGAATCCTGGGTAGGACTCGATGGCCAGGGCATTATCCACCATCTGCTGGAAGGTGAGTGGAAGTTGTGGAACAAGACTTCGACCCACTTGGTAGTTTAGGCCCTCCAAGAACAATGTTTCCCTTCTCTCGGCTCTAAGGTCGGTGGCATAGCGTTCCAGGAGTAGGAACCTTTGGATGTAGTCAGCCACACTCATGCCTCCCTGCCTGAGGCTGTAGAACTCGGCTTCCTTCTTCCTCAAGAAGGCAGGACAGATATACTTCTCCCTAAAGAGCTTCAGGAACTGGTCCCACTCCATGGTAGAGGTGTCTCGAGTGCGGGCAACACCATTCCACCAGACACGTGCCGGTCCATCCAACACATACGTCGCGAACCGAACTTTCTGGTGAGGAGGGCATGCCATACCCTCGAAGGTCCGATCCAAAGCCATCACCCAATCATCTGCTTTATCCACCATGTTGTGTTCACTTTCACCTTTGAAGTAGGGTGGCTGCATCTTTATGAAGTCAGTGAGGATGAACTCTCTTAGCTTGTTGGCATCGGCAGCCACTGTGTGGAGTTGCCCCATCAAGGTGGAGAGCACTTGGCGTAGCATTGCCAGCTCTTGCTCCGGTGTGAAGGAGGCGGTGCCTGGAGTAGCAGGGTTGACCACACTATGGCCGATAGGAGTAATAGGAGTGTTTTCCACATTGGAGTCATTAGGGTTTGACTCCTTTCCCTTGATCCCACTGTCGAACAAGTCACATGTCCTGAAAGGTAGGGTTAATATGTTAAGTTCCCAGGAGTATTTGAATCATAGATGAAAAAGAATAGAAGCATAGATGAGAAAAGAATATCTAGAATGCTATTGCCTAAAAGCATACTATTTTGGGCAATTCGTATCAGCTCAGGCCAGGCCGGTATCATATGGGCACGGGAGTCCTCGTAAACCAAGCTAGTGGTGCGGAGGAAAATATTACCAGCCCCTGAAACCCTGATCCATTCTAGACACCTTTGCTTCAACTTCATGTCCTAATAGTTGCCTAAAGGCTCTGATACCATGCTGTAAAGAGGCGAGATCACCTCCTTACTAAATTTAAAGGAAGTACAAAACATCCATCTTTTTAGAAAGATAAAAGATATTGAGGGATGCATGTATAATATTCCAAGTAAATAAGCATGCACCAGATACATTACAAAATGGCAATAGCAGCGGAAATAAAAGAACTAAGCCTATTACATGGCTTTCATTGTTCATTACATGATTGTTCTCAAATGATAAAGATAAGAGAAAAGGATCTAGCTATAGCAACCTAGACATCCTTTCAGATAGCTTGAGATCTACTCCTGAGATGAATTCCTTCAAACTTGTTCTTCTCCTTGCTCAACACCAGCACCTGGGTGGTTGGGAAAGCACCCAGCAAAAGGGGAAAGAAAACAAGGTATGTGTCACAAAACTAATCTAGGATATCAAGATAAGTACAACAACAAAAACAGACTATGGTTCATCATATAATGAAGATAACAAGAGTATGAGGCTATATTCAAAAGAAACTTTCCATTAACAATTATACCAAAAAGGATTTGCATGTAAGATAATTATGTCTACCTAACTAAGTAGGATTGAGGCACCTACCGGACCTCTAACCTTAGGTGAGGGGAGAATAAGACATTCCCAGTCACCTACAATATTATGGGGAGAATAAGACATTCCCCAGGGCGATTATTTACATGCCCTCTGTGGGTGGTTGTACATAAGTATTGCTACTTTAAATTAAATAGAACATAAATCCACATGCTAGAATAGTAGTCATGGCAAGAGTAGTCACAATATTCAATAAGCATGGCAGTGGGGTATAAGACCCAAACAAGAAGAAATTATAATCTAATTTGAGGCATGAACAACATTAGGATTCAAGAATAGGATATTTAGGGTTTATTTAAGCCTCATTAGGGAAATATAGGGTTGGCTGCAATTATCCCAACATAGGGTGTAAGGAATGCACATACCTCTCTTACTGATATCAATTACTAACTTTCACCACTTTAATTGAGTCCAAGTTCCACTTTGCCTATTTTCAACGTATTAACATGTATTAGAGTACATAGTGCACATTAATATATAGAAACCCTATTTTTAGAGATTTTTAGAAAAATTAGGATTTAGACTCTTAAAACATCACCAATAAACTTATTATGTTTTCCTAATCAAGAAAACATATATTTATGTTAATTTTGGAGTTATGATGATCAAGATGTAATTTTTATGGATTTTATGCATTAAATTTGTTTTACAAAAATCACCCTTCGTCAAACCATAAAATCAGACCTTGAAAATATTTTTATTGGATAGATCTCGCTCTCCTGATTCCAAAACATATTTTATTTTCAAATTTGGATAAGCGGTTTAGAAGATATGAAATTTTCAATATTGACCAATCAGAAATTGCCACATCATCAAACCGATTGAGATAATTGAAGAGAGAGGGAGAGGGAGAAAACACCATTCGACTAAGATCAGGTTTTAAGTTGCATAGGTAACCAAACTAGAGCTTCTAGAGAAGGTAAAACAGCAAGAAATCAAAACTTTAGAAGAGCATGGTAAAAAGAGATGGAAATCGTCGATTTTCAACATAAAAGCATGAGTTTTAAGCATGTACTAAGCAATATATGAGAAGGGTGTTAACCAAACTTGCCTCTAGGAAGGTAAACAGAAAGGATTCCGAGATTAGAAGGCTTGGTTGCTCCAAGACAAGCTTCTTTCTTGAGCAAAGATCACCTTCTTCACTTTAGAGGTGCAAACCCTAGCAAAAGAGCATAGAGATGAGGTGTTTTAGGGTTCTAGGTGGGGTTTTACCATGTATGGTCATGGTTCCGACCTAGAAGAAGGTGTAAGGAAGACTATCAGTATGAAAATAGGGAAGGAATGGAGAAAACTTACTATTTTTGGTCGAATTTACCAAGGAGGAGCTTTAGAAACCCTAATAGAGCAATTTGGAAGCCCTATGAGCCTTCTTCACCAAGGTAGGCTCCCTCTATTGCCTTGGGGAAACAACTTCGTGGCCAAATATAGAAGAAACTATTATCTAAGCTATAGGAAATAATTGGAGAGCAAGAATTTTCGAATTATGAGTTGGGAAGGGGTATACATGGCTATATATAGAAAGAGGTGAAGCATGAGGAGTCTTAAGGGACTTTCCATGTGTCTTTAGCCTAGGGATTGATGAGCATGCAAGAGGATAGCTCATAGAGGCTTCATCCATATCCAAAGTCGGTTCTAAGGGCCCATAGATTATTTTAGGCCATCCCCATCGTTTTGCAAGAAAGAAATAACCTCATTGGTTGATAGCTTTTAAGGATAAGCATCTTTATAAAGAGGGTAATCCCTATAATGCCCTTGGAAAGAAATACCATCAAACCAAGGTGAAACTAGGTTCTCCAATGGTTTCAAATCTTTTTAATGGTAAGGTAATATCTAAGGATTAAAATTCAGGTGATAATTTGCAAAGAAAACCTCCCAATTGGGTAAATTGCATAAAAGTCCAGAATGTGCATATAATTGCATAACTTGCAAAAACAACATCCAAATCAAACCAAATTTGAAACTTAGCCTAATATTATGTTTTCAAATCATATCAAAAAGTTATATTAAGGTTTATAGAACTTAATTATGGTAATTAAGCTTTTACTGAGGTATTTGTGCATAAACCCTTATATTGGTACAATTAGTGAATAAATGTTCACTAAACCACTATAAATTCCACTAATTAAACATAAATGACATAAAGGATAGAAATGAGAGGGAAACTTGGGAAAAAGGTTTACATGGATATTACATATAAGATTCATTATGTTACACAAGTTGTGAAAATTCAAGATCTTCTGGTCCGTTCCACTCCTGCACAATATCATACAGACCGGGAACCCTGACCCTAACCCCGGCTATAAATAGAGGGATATAGAAGGCTTTTCAGAACACAATAACATCAACTAAGAATTAGTTTCTCTGACAATTGTTCTCCTCTCTGGTTGTGGTAACCGAGAGAGCTTGAGCAAGTCCTACCTGATAAGGGAGGGATAACTATGGGAGAGAGAAGCTAATGGTCGTTGTTGTGGGAGAGCACGTTGGTGACTAGTATGCCAACAGGAGGGAAACTCCTTCCTATCTTTTCTAATTAAATGACATGAGTTCTAGTTGGTCCGTGTGGACTATTCGAGAGGCAGGAGTCCTTTGGATGTTGTTAGGAGAGCAAAGTCGGCCCGTAGTCTGTGGCGAGACCACAAGATTCACTACAGAAGTTGTTTTGGTTGTTGTTTGTGGTGAAGACCAGGAGTTGAACAACCACCATCCATGAGCAACTGGAAATAGTTGTAAAGAAATGAGTTCTTGTCATTGGACTAGCTCCAGGACTAGGTATAACTTGCTAAACCATCCTTCCTATTTAATAGTAGTTTCCGCGATCTTGTTGTATGGGAATACAGATAGATAAAAAAATTATTTCTGTTGTTATACTCTGTGCCTATATTCACCAACATAAACATAACCATATGATTTCATACAACTAAATCATAACACATACACATAGGATTAGAAAATCCATCAATCATAAATCAGGACAACATAGAAACCACATGGATTAGGAATTCTCATCGGCCACATAGGTTAGGAAACATTGGCGACCACTAGGTTTAGGTTCCATCATCGACCGCTAGGGTTAGGTGCCATCATTGACAGGTAGGGTTAGGTGCCTTAGTGACAAACCCAAGTCCAATAACTTGGTAGCCATCATGAGCTACAAAATCTTGGCGACCATAATAGTTTAGAAACTTGGTGACCATCATGAGCTACAAAACTTCATTGACCACATAAGAGAAAAAACATTAGCGGCCACCTGAGATCAATACTTAGTGATCACTAGGGTGGAAAATTCGGCAACCACATAAGATATAAAATCTTAGTGACCATCAGAGTTCCAAAAAATCTTAGCCACCATTGTGGGTTAAATCTTGTCGACCATTTTAGCTCAAAACTCATCGACCACATAAGGGTTCAAAACATTGGCGTCCATCAAGAGACCAAAATCCCATCGACCACTAAGAGTCAAACATGTTGGTTACCATCAAAAATCAGGAAGATGATCAAATTGCATCAGAAGGAGAAAGATCAGTTCAAAACCCTAATTAGCAACCATCATTTGAGAGAGAAAACTCATCTTTTCTACAATCAAGTAAGGAAAAACACTTCCATCACCAAAGAAAGGTTTGTGCACAAGGGTTAGGGTTTTTCCAAGAAGATGCACTCTCAAGAACAATCATCCAACATGCACCCTAGATAAAGGTAGTATCTTTCTACTTAGAATACCTTTTTCGGGCAAGATCATATGCATGAAAGATATGAGTAAGCAATAATCATGAAGAGAGTTATATAACCTGCCTTAGAGAATATGAAGAAACTCCAAATACCAAGGCACCTTGAGGATGGAAGGTAGAAACCCTAGATTGAGCACTCTATTTGGCCAAGCCTGCTCCTCCACCAAAGAGGAAGCAAACCCTAGGTCAAGGAAGCAAGAAATAAGGGTTCTTCAACCACTAGATCAAGGTCCACCATTTATCTGACCAAGAAGAAGAAAGAGCAAGGTAGAACAACAAATAAAACGAAGGGAAAGAGGGAGATATCACTTACCTAGTCTAAGGAACCAAGCAAGGAAGTGCCAAAATCCCTCAAAAAGGGGTGACCAAACCCTAAGTGTACATGCAAGCTAGATCAGCCACCTTATTCAACCTTGATCTCCTCCTTCTCCACAAAGTAAGGGGGGACGAGCTCTAAGCACAAGGAAGATGAGAGAGAGGGATAAGTGTGCAAAGAACTTTCTTGCATGCAAGGAGGGATCTATATAAAGTTCAAGGTGAGAGAGGGGAAAGGAGAGGTGTCTAACCATGCATGCCATGTGTCTAAGGTCCCAACATATCATCCATGCAAGCATATCACACATGCAACCAGTCAAACATGTGGACCACAAAACCAACGACCACAATAATAAAACTCATTGACCAAGATGATTAGAAATCATAGTGACCACAAAGAGATTCTTAGCGACCATGATGATCAGAAACCTAGCGACCATTCTTGGAGACCAAGATGAGTCTGAATTCTCATCGACTGCCAACCCTAGGTGGCTCAAGAAACCTTGTAGAGTGAAAACCTTAAAGACCTCATGAGAAAAAACTTGGCAACCGCCAATACTAGGTGGCTCAACACTCAAGGTCAACCCTAGGGTTAGGGCATCAAAGAGAGCAAACCCTAATATCGACACACCTCAAACCAAGATGGAACAAGGCATCCCAAAACACAAATATCTCAAGAATGATATGCAAACATGTGAGGCACAACAAGCATGTGGAAAATTGCAATAAAAACACTATGTATGGGTAAATTGTATAAAAGCCCAAAATAGGCATATAATTACATACCTTACTCAAACAATGTCCAAACTAGACCAAACTTGAAATTTAAGCTTGTCACATGATATCAAAGAACAGCTTAGGGTTAGATTGAGGTTTAGGAATATAGTCATGATAAGAAAGCATGTTCAACGAAAAATCAAGGTCAAGGGTCTTACAATTTTCCTTAACAACCATCAGGGTTAGACTTGCGACTGCAATTCCTCCTTGGGATGAAGGTCCTAAGGACATCAAAAGTTCTCTAATCCTCATCAATTATAATAGGAATGAGACCTCATCTCCCTCAAATCATTATTCCACTAAAACAAAGGGATTAGTTCTATCGACTGACATATGTAGGATATGACCTTTAGGATTTCTATATTTGTGTTATCCTATGAGGTCATAAGAGTTGTGTATAACCCAACCATAATTTTCTTATAATTTTGAATGACATAAATTGTAGTCTTATCTTCTTTCCATAGTATTTAGGGAAATCATAATTTCTTATTGTAATCATTCCTGATGTAGGGTACATATTTCTAAGGAGATACGTGTTAACTCAATCACTACTCACATCACATCTCAGAACAAATGTACACAAGTCTTTGTTAGTAAATCGCGGCGACAGATAAGGAAGCAGAAAGAAAATTTAATGCTCGATTCCCAAACCAAAAAGATCGTGTCAACAATGATGTATCTAGGAAGGAAGGTTGCAAGGGATATACCTCATCCTAGAGAAAGTCCAATGACTTGTCCTTGCAACAGCGTACTTCTTCTCCAACCAACACTCGAGCAGTCATCAATAATGGCCTCCTAGTGCAACACCATAGAAGATGGTTGACGGCATCCTCCTAGTGGGTGGCAACGACCTCCTCACCTCTGTAGTAGTCTACACAGACCACTATGAACTCCACATTGTGCTACTAGAGCCAATGGGAAGGATTTTCCCCTTGGAACGTCAACCTGCTAGGTTTGATTCTCTCTCTCATGTCGTCTCTCCCTTGTTGTCCCTCCCTTTCACGAGTAGAACTTTCTCAGGCTCTCTAGTTACCACAACTAGAGAAGACAATGTTTGGGATGATCTCTGAAAGCCTTAACTATCCCTCTATTTATAGGAGGGGCAGGGTTAGGGTTTCTAGATCAACTAGGAGTCAAAGAGACAAATTTTCATGAATATTCTAGAAGATATGAACCATCAAATGATCAGTTCACACATGAATCAATCGGTTCACACATGAATAATGAGTTCAACACTTGAACTAGACAGTTCACTTTCTTTCCTATTTTCAATCACATTGGATTTCAATATTTGATTAATGTAAAACATGATGTCAGCATCTATCCTTGGTTCAACCGTATTGATCATTGAACAGAGATATCCAGATGATGAATCAGTCATTTCATTATTGAAATAGTTGTTTCACTTTTGAAATGGTCATTTCACTTGTGAACAATGTTAGTATGTATGCCCAGAGAGACAATCATGTGATGATAGTGATGGCATATTATATAAAGGATTTGATTAATAATCAAGGTAATCTTTCACTTTATTTTGTTTCACTCAGTTATGAGAAAATGAGGAAACATAATGAATGTCTAAAGAATGATATTACTCAATGATGTATGTCTTCTGGTGTGTGACCTAAAAAATGAGAGCATATTGATAATAAGTGTATGTACATTCTTGTTATGTACCAAGTCGGATGTTATTGTGGAATGTTGATAGACAGTAGTAGCATATAAAACTTGAGTGTGTGTTGGTTGATGACATAATCTCATTATTCATGATATGTGATATCAAACCAAGCACATAGATACATGTTAAAGAATGGTGTATTAGATAAACCCACCTTGAGAGTGACACGTGGAATCCATAATTGGTGGTTGTAATCATCTCTCATAGTGAAGGTGGTGATTTTGCTTCTTAGACCTGAAATCATACACTCATCACATGTCGTTCAGTGTACTTTGATATTATCCACTATAACCTAGAATCAGGGTTTCCATAAAGGTGATGATTGGATGAAATATGGCACATTGGTATGAATGTGAGTGGTGTAGATGTGATTTGTCCCTCCTACTGGAGTTTAATATCATGGCTACTTGATAAGTGAGACAAAGAAAAGCATGTGCATGCACATGTGAATCAACATATGATATTGAGGTCGCATATATCTCAGACAGCCTGCTCTAGTTCAATAAACATGGATTCATTCAAAGGATGATGATTCCATGCCTAGAGTTCAATCTAGATATCAGTGACAATGGAATTATACAATCACTATAACACTTGTCACATATTGTAGGTTGAAGTTGTTCTCCAACTTTCCAATTAATTGGGTAGCAATGGTATGTTACTAGGTACCTCTCTTTGCTTGTGATGTCATAAATGAGTTATGTACATTCATTGCCAATGTAACTTGGAGCTTATAGGATCACACAAATAGGATACACTTGGAATAGTATTTTTTTCATGAATATGGTTTAAACTTGATTACTAAAAAATTAGGTATTCAATTTAAACAACATTGGCTGAAAATTGACTGAATGGACAAGTGAGCCAACTGATTCAAGTGTTGAACTGGCCGTTTCAGTGTGTCAGGTCAATTGAACCAACTTTGTCAATTCTAAATAGTGAGTTGATCGGTTCAGGAAGTGAACTGATCGGCTCAGGTCCATGAACCGACCGACTCAGGTTGTGAATTGAGTAGTTGGTGGATCAATTAGATTGATTCAAGGATATGTGTTGATGTCATGTTGTGCATTAAATTGGATATTTTTGATACAATTGTGATTCGTAAACATGATTAAAAAAATGGTTCAAGGGTTGAACTGATTGGCTCACATGCCAACCAATCAGTTCACCTGTGAACCAACAGTTTTTTCACTCAAAGGTTGCAAAAACTTATTAAGTTATAATCCCTTCAACTCCCACTTAGATTGGGAACCCTGACCATCCTATAAATAGAGGGGCACTGGGGGATTCTCAGACACAACTCAGTTGTCTCTAAAAATTTGTGGTAACCTGAGAGAACCCGAGCAAGTCCTACTCGTAAAGGGAGGAATAGCAAGGGAGAATAATTGTTGGAGAGCAAGTTAGTGACTAGTACACCAATGTGAGGGGACTATGCCTTCTTTTCCATTCTACTAAAATGATAAGAGTTCTTGGTGGTCCATGTGGACTACTCTAGATGTGTGGAACTTTTCCATCTAGGAGGACAATGTCAAGCTATGTCTGTGGTGATCAACCATGAGGCCAACACAGACGTTGTTCGAGTGTGACTTGAAGAAAGCCATAAACTGCAATGAGGGAATAGTCATTGGACTTGCTCTAAGATCAGGTATGATGTCATAAACCTTCCTTCCATATTGTCGTGATCTTATGTTAAAGGGGAATATGGCATATAAAGTTTTGTTTACGCTGCATGTTCTGATGTCATATTTCCCTACAGTGGTATTAGAGACATGTCAAGTTACTATATTTTGGGATAATCAATATGATTGAATTTTTGGTTTTCTCCTTTAACTTATTGCATATGATGTGAATACTAAAATTATTAATGTGCATATCTGATTAAATACAACATACAATCCCAAACTAATACATATATATGCAATTTACAAGTGTCACCTAAAATTGATTTTAATGGTGGATGTAGTATGGTTATGTCATATAACTCAAATATCTATGTGTGGTTAGATGGTTTGTTTATTCATGTTATATATCAGTTTGCATGCTAAGCCTCTACCTTCTTATTCCCAATGTAAAAGTATTATTCTTTCCTACCTATGGTCTCCTCGAATGTAACTTCAGATTTCTCAGTACCATGTGATAAGTTTTACAACAATAGGATAGTTTCTTTTCTTGTTATGACAAAGAAGATGATTAGCGTTAAGCAAGCCAATTGCTTTACGAGATGAGATGATCGGGTGGAGGACCTAAAAGGTCAAATCGTAGGAGGAGTGAACTGACCGGCCGGTGGACCAACTGATCATTTTAAGGTGTCCAGACATCAGTTGCAGAGGAGGCCAGACGGTCGTCTTAGACGACCGACCGGCCAAGAGGTGAGCCGACCGGTTCAAGACTCTACTACATAATATGCCTTTAGCGTCGGTTAATTAAGAGCTTTAGTGTCAGTTTTCAAGCGACACCCAAGTGGGCGCCGCTAAAGGTGGACCCCTTTGGTGTCGGTTCCCAACTGATGCCAAAACGCTTCCTGCCACCGAAAATGCGCCAGCAAAGGGACTATAGATGTCGGGTTTTTATAGAAAATCAACACTATAGAATGGTTACAGACGTCAGTTATTAAAAGAACCGACATCAAAATGCTTCCCATCATCGAAAAACGCGCCAGCAAAGGGCTTATAGGCGTCAGTTTTGACAGATAACTGATGCCATATCAGCTGAACCGATGTCGGTTTTGTGCTAATAACCGACGCCATATCCCCTGCCTGCCACCACGACTGTGCTTCCCAGCACAGACGTGGTTCCTAGCCACATAGACGTCGGTTTTTTTATCAAAAACCGTCGTTGTATGTCTTTGGTGTCGGTTTTGTTCAAATAATTGACGCCTATGTTATGATTTTTTTTCTTATCAGTTTGCAGGCCTACTGTATGGTTGGTCAGTAGGATGAGAACCTACAGTTTAGTTCTGAACTGTAGGTTTATGACATCCATTCATATCAGCCAACAACAAGTCACAAACCTACAAAATTAACAAGATGAACAATATTATATATATGTGATTCACATACATGTATAAGCACATTTAATTCATATTATTTTTTCATCACACACATGTAGAAACCAGTAGCAACCTACAGTTCCTTTCATTTCATCTCTTTTCACATTCAGACACATGTAGAAACATTTATGTATTGATCATCTACACACACATATGACAATTCATAAAAATGCATTCACATTCACACAAAATAATTATGAGAACAAAGTTATTCTTTATTCATCATTGTCATCATTGTCAATAAAATTATATTTAAAAATTCCCACTCTTTGTAGGGCTTTTGCCCATTCTTCTCTTACAGCATCTAATTCATCTCTCGTATAGGGAGCATGTACATCGAAACACTTTCCACCTGTGCTTAAGTCAACAGTTTTAAAGACCTACAAAGAGAATGATGTATATATATAATTAATAATATATAATAAGATTGATATATTTCATATTATCTAATGAGACTATGTATAATACATGTTGTATCTTATCGATTTCCATTATGGCATGTTTGATGATTAGGTCCATAAATAGCATCACGTAGTAGGCACATGCCCATTCGTTGTCTTGTGTAGCACACTATAAATTGAAACATACAAAATGTTCAAAAATAAAAATAAGCACAGTTCACATAAATAATATATACATTGGAGTCAGGAAATTACTTTCACATTCTCCCAAATTAGTGACAGATCCTTTTTCCTGGGGACCTTTCCTCTAGCTTTTTTGTACTCTTGTAAAGCCCTACATATATTAATGTAACCCATTAAATTGCATAATTAAATAGTAATGTAGTAACAGATGTTAATAGATATAAGTTCAAGATAAATGTTGATATCATTTCCAGGTTGTTTAGGGGCCGATATCAAAGACGACAACATAACGTACTTATTTTTCATACACAACCAGGGAGGAAGATTGTATATAACAAGCATAACTGGCCAAGTGCTATGTTGGCTGCTCAATGTCCTGTACGGATTCATCCCATATGTACAAAGCCCTAGTCTTAAATTCTTGTCTTCTTCACTGAATTTAGGGTACAATAAATCAATCTTCTTCCAATGTGGGGAATCAGACGCATGTTGTAGGATCCCATCATTATTTTTCTTAACATCTGCATGCCACCTCAAATTCTTCGCATCTATAGGATTGGCAAACAAGCGTTGAAACTGTGGTATTATAGGTAGATACCACATCACCTTAGAAGGAGAACCAGTTTTGGACTCCCCCGAAGTCGTCAATTTATACCTTGATGCACCACATTTCGAACAATCTTTCAAATCCACATAGTCCTTTGGAAATAATACACAATCATTCGGGCATGCGTGTATCTTCTTGGCCTCCATTCCCATTGGGCATAACAATTTCTTTAACCGGTATGTTGAGATTGGCATCTCGTTTCCTTCAGGAAGAATTTCTTTCAACAAAGACAACAATGATGTGAAGCTTTTGTCGCTCCATTGATTGTTAGCTTTCAGTTTATACAATCTCAACACAGTGCTAAGCTTCATAAACTTACAACCTATGTATAACGGTATCTCAGCATCATACACAATGTTTCTAAACATGGGAGGTGGATCGGTGTGCTCTACCCCACAACTATCCAGCATCGCATCAACAATTTCTACTGGAACTAGTTCGTTCACATCTACGTCATCAAAGGAAATTTCTTCTTCCACACAAGCACTGCTATCGGCATCCACTGATTTCAAGTTTGAAATCTCTCCATGCCAGTGCCATTCTATATAGCCTTATACAATCCTGTTGCACATGACATGACTTTTTATTTCGTCACCAGTGCTGACTTTTAAGTTGTTACCGCAATGCCTACATGGACAGTAGAACCTATCTCCAGGTTGTTTCCTATGTTCCTCGACAAATCTAATAAACTGGTCAAGACTAGAAATAAACTCGGGGGTGCAGCGATTTGGAATGGACATCCATGATCTATCCATTCTATGATCAAAGAGAAAACAAGTATATATTAGAACAAGATTAGGGTCTAGGATTAAAATATTAGGGTTTATGCTTAAAACTTTAGGGTTTAAGGTCTTATATATAATTAATGGTTAAAACATCCTAAGTGAGATTAGGTGTTCAAGAACAATCCCAAACTGGGGACTATCCAAGATTTACTCCTAATGAGTAAATCTTGGACGGGTTTCTAGGCCAACAAATACATGTGTTGTCATTCTTATATATAATAAATGTGTACCACCTATCCCATTCTTGAACACCTAATCTCACTAGTAAGTGTATAATGTGTATTGAGTTTTCAAGAAAATTTCGGTAGCATTTCCCTACTGTTCTCCAAGTACATATGTACTTATAAAACAAACGGGGAAATGCTACCGAAATTTTCTTGAAAACCCAATACACATTATACACTTACATCCTAAGTGAGATTAGGTGTTCAAGAACAGTCCCAAACCGGGGACTATCCAAGATTTACTCCTAATGAGTAAATCTTGGACGGGTTTCTAGGCCAACAAATACATGTCACTACTATAGAAACAGCGTTCAATGTTGCTTTTCTGGACGTCAGTTATTTAGGAAAACCGACGCCTATAATATTACACGTCGATTATTTATACAAACCGACATCTATATTCGAAGACCAGCTAGACACGGGTATCGCTTTGTATTCAGCGTCGGCTGGTAATAACAGACTGACGCCTAAAATTGCCCGTGAAATCCAATTTTCGTGCGAAAACATTTTAGGTCACCTACAGCGTCGGTTTTTTAACAATTCACCTACGCCTATTTAAAATGAAAAATTGTACGAAAAGTCCCACTTTCAGTGTCGGTTATCCTTCAATAACCGACGCTGATAATGGTTCCCGCCAAAAAATTTAGGGTAAAGGTTGTCTAGTTGGGCGTCAGTGTTTTACTATCAACCGATGCCGAAGACTTTAGGTGTCGTTTGTATTTGATAACCGACGCCTTTACAAACTTAATAGATCCACGATCGATCGCACCGGTACCTGTTTCATTGTCTTCATCGCCCGCTAGTTGCTGCTCGATCACCCACTAGCTTCCTACTGGTTCTCGCCGTCACCGACGCTGCCTGTGCTTCCTCGCCTCGCCTCGCCGTCGCCGCCGACGGTGCTGCTGCTCTACGTCGCTGCCGCTGCCCGCCACCTGCTCTGCTGCTCCTGCGTCGCCGCTGCCCTAGCTTCATCCTGCATCGTCGGTGTCGCCCGCTCCTTCCTCCCTGCTCACGCCCGCCGCACCGCCTAGCTTCGGTCTGCTCTCCAGGTATTAGTTGTAGCCTTTCTCCCTAGCTTTTTACCTACATGCAGCAAACACGGCCGTAGTAGGCCAACACAGCCACGGCCGTGTTTGTTGTTGGTAAGGATATGGACAAATCTATATGTAATGCTTTATGTAAATTCTAGGATATGAACAAATCTTTTTCTTGCATATATTTGTGCTTCTAATCTTAATGCTTGACCTAATTCAGTAAATTTTTATGCATGTTGAAATAAGATTTAAACTTGTCCATTCTAGCATCCTAATTTGATTTGATTAAATCCTAACATTGATGAAACCCTAACATCAATTGTGATGAAACCCTAACATGTACATATCTATTATTATGTTTGTTGGCCTAGAAACCCGTCCAAGATTTACTCATTAGGAGTAAATCTTGGATAGTCCCCGGTTTGGGACTGTTCTTGAACACATAATCTCAATTAGGATGTAAGTGTATAATGTGTATTGGGTTTTCGAGAAAATTTCGGTAGCATTTCCTCGTTTGTTCTCTAAGTACATATGTACTTAGAGAACAGCGGGGAAATGCTGCCGAAATTTTCTTGAAAACCCAATACACATTATACACTTACTAGTGAGATTAGGTGTTCAAGGATGGGATAGGTGGTACACATTTATTATATATAAGAATGACATCACATGTGTTTGTTGGCCTAGAAAGTGAACAATCATTGTTCTTTATATTACTTGTACGTTGGTATAAATTAGAATGAACAATCACTAAATTATATATTGTTTGTATGGAGTCTGGCTTCATTGTAGATATCTGTTATTGTGTTTGTTGGCCTAGAAACCCGTCCAAGATTTACTCATTAGGAGTAAATCTTGGATAGTCCCCAGTTTGGGACTGTTCTTGAACACCTAATCTCACTTAGGATGTAAGTGTATAATGTGTATTGGGTTTTCGAGAAAATTTCAGTAGCATTTCCCCGTTTGTTCTTTAAGTACATATGTACTTAGAGAACAGCGGGGAAATGCTGCCGAAATTTTCTTGAAAACCCAATACACATTATACACTTACTAGTGAGATTAGGTGTTCAAGGATGGGATAGGTGGTACACATTTATTATATATAAGAATGACATAACATGTGTTTGTTGGAGTAAATCTTGGATAGGATGTAAGTGTATACCCTAATCCTAATATATACTTGTTTTCTCTTTGATCATAGAATGGATAGATCATGGATATTCATTCGCAATCGCTGCACCCCAAAGTTTATATCTGGTCTTGATCAGTTTGTTAGATTTGCCGAGGAACATAGGAAAAAACCTACAGATAGGTTCTACTGTCCATGTAGGCATTGCGGTAACAACTTGAAAGTCAACACTGGTGAGGAAATCAAAAGTCATGTCATGTGCAACGGGATTGTACAAGGCTATACAGAATGGCACTGGCATGGAGAGATTTCAAACTCGAAACCAGTAGATGTCGATAGCAGTGCTTGGGTGGAAGAATAAATTGCCTCCGATGACGTAGATGTGAACGAACCAGTTCCAGTAGACATCGTTGATGCGATGCTGGATAGTTGTAGGGTAGAGCACACCGATCCACCTCCTATCTTTAGAAACATTGTGCATGATGTTGAGATACCGTTATACACATGTTGTGCTAAGTTTATGAAGCTTAGCGCTGTGTTGAGATTGTATAAGTTGAAAGCTAACAATAGATGGAGCGACAAAAGCTTCACTGAATTGTTGACTTTGTTGAAAGAAATGCTTCCTGAAGGAAACGAGCTGCCAATCTCAACATACCGGGTAAAGAAAATGTTGTACCCAATGGGAATGGAGGCCAAGAAGATACACGCATGCCTGAATGATTGTGTATTATTTCAAAAGGACTATGTAGATTTGAAAGATTGTCCAAAATGTGGTGTGTCACGGTATAAATTAATGACTTCGGGGGAGTCCAATTCTGGTTCTCCTACCAAGGTGTTGTGGTATCTACCTATAATATCACAGTTTCAACGCTTGTTTGCAAATCCGAAAGATGCGAAGAATTTGAGGTGGCATGCAGATGTTAAGAAAAATAATGATGGGATCCTACGACATGTGTCTGATTCCCCACAGTGGAAGAAGATTGATCTATTGTACCCCAAATTTGGTGAAGAAGATAGGAATCTAAGACTTGGGCTTTGTACAGATGGGATGAATCTGTACGGGACATTGAGCAGCCAACATAGCACTTGGCCAGTCATTCTTGTTATATACAATCTTCCTCCCTGGTTGTGTATGAAAAATAAGTATGTTATGTTGTCGTTGTTGATATCGGGCCCTAAACAACCCGGAAATGATATCAATGTTTATCTTGAACCTCTGATTGATGACTTAAAGAAACTTTGGGCTGGAGGTGTTATGACCTATGATGCTTCAGGAAGAGAGACATTTCGTTTGCACGCTATGTTGTTTTGCACTATTAATGACTCTCCAACATATGGGAATTTGTCTGGATATAGTGTCAAAGGAGCTAAAGTGTGTCCTATATGTGAAGAAAACACTGATTCAATAAGACTAAAACATGGCGGCAAGACTGTATATCTTGGTCGTCGAAGGTTTCTTTCAAAATTCCATCTATATCGTAGGAAGCGCAAAGCATTCAATGGATGGAATGATGAACGGAGTGCACCTAATCCTATACCAGGGGATGTTGTTTATGAAAGAGTAAAAGACATTGTCAATGAATTTGGTAAGAAATCATAATGTAGTATGGCCACACGGAGTGACAATTCTTCATTCAAGAAGAATTCAATATTTTGGGATCTTCCTTATTGGAGTTCTTTGACAGTCAAGCATTGTATCGATGTAATGCACGTTGAGAAAAATGTCTGTGATAGCATCATTGGTACTCTGTTAAATATACCAGGTAAGACTAAAGATGGGATAAAATCCAGACTGGACCTACGTGAAATGGGAATAAGGTCAGAATTGACAGAATTACGTGAAATGGGTAATAAAAGAACATACTTACCTCCCGCTTGTTACACGTTGTCTAGAAAGGAGAAGAAAGCTTTTTGTGAATGCTTGGTAAATGTTAAGGTGCCACATGGTTACTCATCCAACATCCGTAGATTGGTATCAATGAAAGATCTGAAGTTTATAGGTATTAAATCTCATGATTGTCACACTCTAATGCAACAAATATTGCTCGTGACAATTCGATCTATATTGCCGAAGCATGTAAGGTTTGCAATCACCAGACTTTGTTTCTTTTTCAACAGTCTATGCAGCAAAGTTATTGATCCTGATACTCTCGATAATTTGCAAAGAGAAGTGGTTGTTACCCTATGTCAACTTGAGATGTATTTCCCTCCTTCGTTCTTTGATATCATGGTACATCTTGTTGTCCACTTAACTAGGGAAGTGAAAATGTTGGGACCAGTTTTCTTGCATTGGATGTATCCCTTTGAACGATACATGAGCGTTTTTAAAGGTGATGTTCGAAACCGTTATCGACCTGAAGGGAGTATTATTGAAGGTTATGGTTATGGATTTTTGCAATGACTTTCTGAGTGGTAATAACACTCATGTTAATGACAAGAATATTGAGGAGGGAAAAGGAATTTTGGGATCACGGGTGAAAGTAATCAGCCGTGAGCAGTTGGAACAAGCTCACTTGTATATTTTACACAACATGGACGAAGTGAGTGTTTATATCGAGGAACATACCAATTTCATCAAGAGACAACATCCTCGAGCAAGTTCAATGTGGCTTGCTAGAGAGCATAATAAGACTTTTACTAAGTGGTTTGAAGATAAAGTCTTACATCAACTATCTCAAACACCAAATGATATTACAGAAACTATCAAATACCTCGCCTTTAAACCAAAACTGAATGTTATGTCTTATGAAGGGTTTGACATTAATGGGTTCACATATTACACAAAGCGCCAAGATGATAAGAGTGTCGTCCAAAACAGTGGGGTCACTCTTCAAGCGTCGACTATGTATTTTGCAAGTGCAAAGGATAAGAGTCCACGTGAAGCTAAAATGTCATATTACGGTGTCATTGAAGACATATGGGAGTTTGACTACATAGATTTCATAATTCCGCTCTTTAAATGTAATTGGGTTGATAACACCAAAGGAGTTATAGTGGATGAATTGGGTTTCACTTTGGTGAACTTTGAAAAGATTGGCGAGAAGGGTGAACCATTCATATTGGCATCACAGGCAAAACAAATATTCTATATCGATGATCCTGCAAATGATAAATGGTCGGTTGTTCTTCATGGTAAAAGACAGTTCATTGAAGATCCTATAGATGAAGAAGAGTACTATGATAAGTATGATGACTCCAGTCCATTCTCAGTTGGGTTGCCAACTCCACAAAATATTGAAGCTAATGATGACTTATATGTGCGCGGAGATCACAATGAAGGATTGTTAATTGATAAAAGATCACAATTTTAGAGACATGTATGTTTATATTTTTTTATTGAAGCTAAATGTTTGCTTTTTTCTAGTTAATACAAATGCTAAATGTTTGCCTTTTTCTAATTAATACAAATGCTAAATGTTTGCCTTTTTAATGACATTTTCAGATGGCTGACCATGATGAGCATGATGTCCATGATGAGCATGAAGTCCATGATGAGCATGTTGTCCATGAAGAGCATGGTGAGGATACCAATGTCAGTTCTAAAAACATATCCTGTATTTCTATAAAATTCATTATCTTCTAGTTATGTCATATATCCTATATTTCTATATTGGGCTAATTCAGTGTGTTTATTTTTGTCAAATTTTAGGTTGATGATGCACATGTACTCACTGAAGCACTGGAGCAACTTGATGTGCAGCACCAAACACTTAACAAGAAAAGGGGCATCACTCTGTTGAAGAAGTTAATAGCGCTGAGTGGTAGTGGATCCAAATTGGTTGTTGAGTTTTATAATGGAGGAAATGCAATTGGAGTGAATCGCAATAATTTTGTAAACTATCTTGGGTGTGTCACTCGAAGCCATTGTGGTGTTAAGTATGATAATTGGCATAAAGTTCCTCAGGGGAAGAAAGACTTGATATGGAAGGATTTATGCGTGAGTTATTATTATTTGAAATTCTATTTTGTAGATTACAAATTATATTATTTGCAATTCTATTTTTGGATACTAGTTAATAAGAATTCTATTTTACAGAATCTGTTTACATTGGATGAGAAGCTGCATCGTAAAAGTGTGATGCAACGCGCTGGAAAGATGCTTAGGAACTATAGGATAAATCTGAATAGAGAATACATAAAAGATGGTGATAAGAAGAAGAAGTCATCCCCTGAGCAGTGGAACTTCTTGGACAAAGAAGATTGGGACAATTTTGTTGCTTCAAGAAAATCTGAAGAATTCAAGGTATTAGGCGTCACTCCCAATTTAATTAATATACGTTGTATTCACCTATTCAAGATTAACATTTAGTGCTACTAACCAAATCATTAATGTGCATACTAACTAGGCCCTCAGTGACGCGCAAAAAGCAAGGCGTGCACTGAATGTGCATGACCACACTATGGGTCGAAAGGGCTATGCAAGCGTTCGCCAAAGACTACAGGCGCAGCCTGCGGCTACTCAGGAGTTTGCTGCTACTCAGGAGTCTGCCACACCCATGCCTCGTCATGATATCTGGATAGCTGGGAGGAAAAACAAGAAGGGTGAAATAAAGAAGCCCGTAATTGTTGAGGCGGCTGCGAAAATGGTAAAATACAACTCTTAGAGCAATCGTTTGAATATTGATTATTTGTGGTGTTAACTTACCAATCTCTGTTGATGGTGATTAGCGGGAGCTGCACGAGTAGAGGAACCAAGGCACGTTCATCCCTCAGGGCACAAGGGATGAATTGACAGTTGCTCTGGGTAACCCAGAGCATCCTGGATGTGTTAGGGGTGCAGGCGCTGGTGTGGGCATCAAAGCATTCTTTGGGCCATCCCAGCGCAAACCCAGAGCGGGTCTTTTACAAGAAGAGGTAACCTATTCTTTTTTAGAATGTTACTGCAATAGGGAATTCAATAATAAGAAGCTAATGTTTCTTTTATCCATGTATAGGAGAATAAGAGAGTCGAGGATATAGTTGCTAAGAAGGTCAATGATATAGTTGCTGAGAAGGTCAAGGAAGAAATAGTGCGGTGGCAGGCATCTCAGGCTTCCAATCAGCCTATGGCGACCCACTCTTCTCTTGATGCACAGACTACGAGTAATCCTAGAGACCCATCGCCTAGCACGTCTGATGTAAGTATTCTTTATGACATTGTAGCTAGTCTTTTCAAGATGATATGTTTTCAAGATGATATGTATATATGTATAACATTCTTTATGTAAATTTGTAGGCATTGAAGCCATGTCGCTTAAGAATGCAAGACTATGTTGTTGTAGAGGCACAGGCTTACCAGTCCCTTCCTAGGGCAACGTTTCATGGGACTCCAATGCCGCAGGGCTACGTTCGTGTGAGCCTGATATGTGTATTACCCGATTGGAGGGAAGCTTCATTGCCATATGCCCACCCAGATATTGATACACTTGGTGAGGCAGAAGGCGGGGTGATATTGTGGCCCAAAGCAGATGTCGTCTACACTACTGAAATTGTAAGATAAGTTTACATTACTTTAGATTGTTAATGTGTATATATAAGGTCAACTGATCTGAAATTATATATACAGGTTAAAAAGAAGACACCCGGAGCACCTAGGCCTCCACCTCCACTTCCTGCATTACCAAGTTGGGTTCCAACTGACCTAAAATACCCGTTAGGTCCTGCTTGTAGGGGAATGGCATGTTGGCTACGGGCACATAATATACATTGCCCTATAATTATTTCTTTAGAAGCAGATTATGCAGGTCAATCATACGATAGCTCTTTATTTATACAAGATATTATTGAGCTATTTATGTATGATTGGTTGAATACATCAATGATAGAGACATGGATAAGGTGAGATCTTGTTTATACATCCATATACCTTGTGTAAGATCCGGTGATCTGGTTTCTTATATATTAATGCATACGTAATACATGTTTTGCAGCTACTTAGTCGAAGATCAATGCAAACAATTTGCATTTGATCATGTGGGATTTTTGATTTCATCATTGATTAGTATGGTAGCTAAAGACCCTGATAGTGTTCAACAATACTGTATAGATGCTTTTACAATTTTCGGTCAGCAAAAGAAGATGATAATAATAGCTCCATTCAATGTCAAGTAAGTTTACTTTATTTATAATTTGGACCTAAGAAAATTCCATTTTTATTGTGCATTTTGAGTTATTAACTTTTAACTTTTTTACCTATAGCGCTAGACATTGGGAGTTACTAGTTATTGTCCCTGGGACGTTCATTGTTTATTATCTAGATCCTGCGGGAAGTACATTGAACACTAAAATTGGACACACATTGAGAATGTCATTATTCTAGTGAGAAATATTTCATTTTTATATCTGTTAACATCTGTTATTACATTACTATTTAATTATGAAATTTACTGTGTTACATTAACATGTAGGGGTTTAGATGCATTCAAAAATACTGGAGGAAATGTCCCAAGGAGAAAGAACCAGCCAATAATTTGGAAGAACGTAAAAGTAAATTCCCGACTCCAATGTATATATTATTTATGTGAATTGTGCTTAGTTGTATTTTTTAATATTTTGTATGTTTCAATTTATAGTGCGCTACACAAGACAACGGCTGGGCATGCACATACTATGTGATGCAATTTATGCAGATGATTATCCGACATGCCGCATTGGATATTAATACCATACATGAGGTATTATATATCGTCTCATTAGTTAGTATGAAATATATCAATCTTATTTTTATATTATTATTTATATATATACATCATTCTCTTTGCAGGTGTTTAAAACTGACCACACTATAGGTAAACGCTTAAAAATGTACATGCTCCATATACGATGGAAGCATTAAATGAAGTAAGAGAAGAATGGGCAAAAGCCATACAAGCAGTGGCGATTGTAAGATATAATTGGGATGCTGATAGCGATGCTGAATGATATTTTATAAATGAATATTTCTGAATGTTTATACATGTCTGAATGTTTCTACATGTATTTGAATGTTTCTACATGTGTGAATGTAAGAATTGAATTGATGTCTGAATGTATCTACTTGTGTGAAAAAATATTTGTTGATTTTGTAGGTTTGTGGCCTATTTGTAAGCTGATATCAATGGATGTCGTAAATTTGTAGTTTCGAAAACTGAACTGTAGGTTCTCATCCTGCTGACTAGCCACAGCAGGCCTGCAAACTGATAAGAAAAAAAAATTAAAGTATAGGCGTCAGTTATTTATAGAAAACCGTCATCAAAGGCCTACAGCGTCGGTTATTGGATAAAAACTGATGCCTAATATGACAAACAACCTGAACGTGTAGGAAAGCACAGCCGTGGTAGAAAAGGCGTCGCTTATTCGTATAAAACGGATGCCTATAGTACTAAACACGGCCATGCAGCGAAGCACGACCGTGCTTCGCTGTATCATCTGGGAATATGGCGTCGGTTGTTCAGTTGTTAACCGACGCAGAAAGTGTCCTAGGTGGTGCTCTTTTTTGTGGCGCGAACCCTATAGACGTCGGCCAACTATATATAACTGACGCCTATATATCATATAGGCGTCAGTTAGAAAATCGACGCTGAAGAGTTTGACCTTTAGCGGCGCCCACATAGGTGTCGCTTGAAAACCATCGCCAAAGGGGGTTAAACAACCGACGCCAAAGGCGTATTCTGTAGTAGTGTGTGTTGTCATTCGATAACATTGATTTCAACATTTCGAGTGTACATACATATTCATCATCAAGATAAAGATTACACATAAATTAGTATGACATAGGGATGGAGAGATAATTCATAATTGATTTCAAAATTTCAAACTAGCTCATGCATTATCATCAATCTACATCATACAATAGGGATTCATGTAGATGTTTGGGAGACACATCACTACAAAATCAGATATTTAACATTAGGGTTTTAATATCTTACATAGATTGATCACAAGATTTCAGCAGTATAGTTAATTCAAGATTATGGTGAAATGTGTATTACGGTTTTAATATCTTAATTCAACATGCATCAAAATTTATAGAATTAGGTCAAACATTAGTATTCAATTGCAAATGTATCTTCTTCTTCCTGCTTCCTCCTTACCAAATGGATAAAAGCAAGCCACGACCTGCATGTGAGCTGGACACGGCATCCAGCCCACATGCAGGTCGTTCCTTGCTTTTATCCATTTGGTAAGGAGGGAGCAGGAAGAAGAAGAGGTGGAGGAAGAAGAAGAGGTAGAGGAAGAAGAAGGGAAGCAGCTTACCTGTAAACAGTGTGGAGGAAGAAGAGAGCAAGGAGCTAGCAAGAGAGAAACGGCCGGGCGGAGCAGCTATCGAACTAGAGAGCAGTGGCTGGAGCTAGCAGCGAGCGGCGGCGGTGAGAAGCGGACCAGCAAGCGGCGGTGGAGGCGGGGGCAGAGGAGCATCGAGCGGTAGTGAGTAGAGGAATCGCCAGACCTAAAACCCTCAATCGTGGAAAATGAATGAAACATAAGGGGAAGATTCTGACTTGTGTGGGTGTTGTAAAGTTCACAATAGGCGTTGGTTATTACAAACAACCGACGCTAAAAACATAGTCGTCAGTTTCCGTATAAAAACCGACACTAAAGGGAGGTGAAAATTTTTGCGGTTAAGTGGAAAAAAATACAACGACGTCGATTATTATAAGACAACCGACGATAAAAATTGGTCAAATTTTTGTCTCGCGAAAATCCTTTAGTCCTCGATTTCTTTTTTAACAATGAACGATGTATGTTAAATTTTGGAAGTAATTTTTTTCACTGGAAAAATTAGATTTGGCGGTTAATTTTAGGCGTCGGTTGCTTATTGAGGAACAAATGCTAAATAAAAGTGATACATGTATCTGGCCTCCCTTCATAGATAGATGTCAGTTTTTTATTTAACTAACGCTTTATGTTTTAGGCATCGGTTTTTTTATATAACTAACACCTTTAAAAGTGACGTTATAAGCACAGATCTACCCAGATTGGCAAGCACAGATCTACACCAACAACAAGATCTTGCATGAGATGTAGACCTAGGTGGTAGTAATTCCTTGTGGCTCCTAAGAATTATAGTAGTATGGCCATAACCATCGCTAATGTTTTATATTACATGTTTACGGTGTGGGATATATCACATATATGGTACTTATTATATATATATATATATATATATATATATATATATATATATATGGTGATTGGATAATGTATATGTATTTATAAATATATAAATCCCTCAATCAAACATATTATGTCTAAGATGCTTTCCATTAGAAAACACATGAAAAGCTTGATCGACCAAGCATAGGTTACACCAAAGCGTTGTGTGCCATCCATCTCCAGGATGTGAGATGGTAGATATGTAGATTCTGCCAAAGTAGGGTATATTTCTATCGTGTTGGCTTTTGGGTCAGGCTTAATTGGGTGTCCTTAATGAGATTAAGCATATAGATGCATGCAAATGATTATAGAAAGGAGTTTTTCATACCATCCATCCAAGAATTACATAAGATTAAATTGGTAAACATTGCCTACATTAATGATTGATTGTGGATGTTGGCGTTGGCAAGGTAATAATTGAATTATTTTGGATCTTGGCTCATTAGAGGTTTGTGCGTTGTAATCTTCTGAATTGATAATTGAGGGTTACCAATTTGTACAAAATAATGAGAGTGATATTTAATTAAAGGTTTAATCAAACATCATCAAATATTATACAAATCAAATCAAATCAAAAATGGGTTTTGACAAAATTGCAAATTTCTTTTGTAGAATCAAATGGAAACACACAACAACACATTTTCTCTACAGTCAGTCCTTGAGAAGGACAAATTGAATGGGAATTACTTCCATGAGTGGTTCAGGACACTGAGAATTATTCTCACACAAAAGTGCAATCTCTATATCCTGGAGACACTAGAGCCAGAAGAACCTCTTCCCAATGCACCTAAGGCTAACAAGAATGTTTACAAGAAGCATACTGAGGATGTCGTTGATGTAAAGTGTATAATGTTGTTCTCCATTAACTATGAGTAGAAAAGACAACATGAGAACATAGATGTTATTGAGATGGTCACACATCTTAACAGCATGTTCCAAGATCAGGAAGGACAGGAGAGATTTGATGTCTCTAAGGTGTTGTTCAAATGTAAGATGGCAGAAGGAGATATAGTAGGTCCTCATGTGCTCAAGCCCATTTGGTATGTGGAGAAACTTTCTAGAATGGGATTCCCCTTGGTTCAAGAGTTCGCCATTGATGTGATTCTGCAACATGAGTGACTTTAACAAGCCTTGATAGAGTTACTTGGCATGTTGAGAACAATTGAGGCAAAAATGAAGAAATACAAGCCCAAGTCTATCATGATGATCAGCAAGCTAAAGGGAAAGTCTAAAGGAAAAGGCAATGCTAGGAAGAGTTCTAAAGCTGGACAGAAGCTCAAGTCTTCAACGGTCAAAGCAAAGAGAGGAGTAAATAAGGGAGGCAATTGTCACCATTGTCACTAGCCTAGACACTAGAAAAGTAATTTCCTTCTCTACCTATAATAATTAAAGAAAAAGAAGGAGGGGATAGAAACCTCTACTTTAGTTATATATGTAAAAATATAAATTTGATTACTTCTTCATCTTGGGTATGTGATACCGGATGTAGATCTGACATGTGTTGATGTACAAGATATGATAAGAAGTAAGCCTTTATGTAAGGGCAAGGATAGACTTTGTGGAGCAAGAGTTATTGCAACCTCAGTCTAAATTTAGAATTTAGCTTTTCCCATTAGGCATGTAATAGATTTAGATGAACTTCTATTTCATTTTTTCCAATAATAGAAACATTTTACTTTATGCATCTTGTATAGACAAGGGTGACAATAAATATAGAGTTGTTAATTGTTATATTTCAAAGATGTGATCTTGTATGGCACTACCCCCAAATATCTTGTGATATTTATGTAAAGGATATAAATATAAATGTTTACAACTTTTATACCTAAAGTATTACATTTGATAAACTCAAACTATCAATATATATAGAATTGTCATCTAGAGCACGTATATGAGAAATGTATTTCTAAAATATGTTGATGCTCATCTAGACTCTATTGGTTATTGAACCAATAAGAGACATGTAAGTCTTTTATATGAGCAACATGACAAACAATCTCTCACTAGGTGTAGTGGGAGAATTAAAAAAATTAGGACATGTACATAATGATGTACAAAGACCTTGGAATAAATGCTACATACAGTTTTTTGTACTTCATTATATTTATTGATAATATGGTGATACATATTTAGTCAAATACAAATCTCTTTAAGTGTTCAAGAAGATTGCATGTATGAAGTACACACCTTCCTTAAAAGTATTAAGATACTTTGATGTGATCAATGTTGAATACTTTATAGGAATAGTTTGACGTCCTTCTGGAGAAACTTTGAAAGTGTATTACAACAAACCCCACCTAAAACATGATAATGTATCAGAAAGGAGTCACATCCTGATGAGTCATAATGTTATTATCATTTAATCTAATCTTCTAATTTACTCATATATTTGTGCTTAACACTAAATCAATGTACCACCTGAAATGGTTTAAAAGACATCATATGAGATATGATATGGGAATGTCTGGTTATGTCTATTATAAGGATTGAAACTTTACAAGAAAATAGTTTCTTGGAAAGATTTATCCAAAGACCATATAAATATAATATTGTTGAACACTACTTATCTCAATCCAATAAAAAAAGTGTTTATTTCTAGGATAATTGAGTTCCAAAAGAATCAATGGGAATAAAATAGAAATCGAAAAGGTTGAGGTCAATAAGAATGTATAATGCGAACAAGGAGAATCACAAATTGTTGTAGAATCTCATGTTCTTTCTGTAATGCAAAGATCGTAGTTATAGTAGAACATGTCTGAGATTAATAGATTATGAATCCTATAACTCAGATAAGTTATGAGTTGGTTGTAAAATGAGGATCTAACAATCAACTAAGAACTATTGAAGGATCACAATCTGAGAAATGGCTTGAGGCCATTATATTCAGAATGGAATCCATGAACACCAACAAGGTATGACTTTGGTAGTACCACCTATAGGGGTAAAACTCATAAGGTGAAATTGGGTTTTGAAGAGGAAGACCAACATGCATAGCATAAAAGGACATATTGGTTGCAAAAGGTTTTCAAACCAGTTCAAAGTGTTGAACATGATTAAATCCCTTCACCAATTGACAAGCTATTGCAGCTTGTTAAGACTATGATGTTTGGCGTATGGAGATTAAAACTGCATTCCTTAAAAGGAGTAATAGAGAGGATGTGTATGTGACACATTGTGAAGGTTTTATCACTCCATTAATGCAAATAAAGTCTTTAAGCTATAATATTCAATCTAGAAGATGAAATAAGCATCTCAGAACTGGAAACTTAGATTTGACAAGATAGTCAAAGAGTTTGACTTGAGTCAAGATAAAAGATGAAATCTTTAATTATGAATGATTCATTGGGAGCATATAAGTATTGCACATATTAACGGGGAATAACATCTCAATATTGTAAGTATTGAAACTTGGCACGGAAATAACCTTCAGTATGAAGGATTAGGTGAAACATCCTATTGATAGGAATTGAGATCTCTAGTGATAGTTTAGAAAGTTTCTAAACCTAAATATGAGCACATATATTGGAAAGATGTTTAAAGGGTTCACGATGAAGGATTCGGTTAGAGAGAATTTATCCATAACCTAGTGTTCCAAATCTTGTGAAGAATGGAAGAGATGTCATATGCATTCACATTTGGATCTATCATGTATGCAATACAGTATACTCATCCCATTATCTTGTATGTATTGGACATGACAATATGATATTAGTCAAACCCAATGAGGGTTATTGGAATACCATAAAGAACATCCATTAGTACTTGAGAAGCACTAAGGATCTATTGTTGCACTATGGTAGTAAGGAAGAGTTGGGTGTAAAGAGTTATACCAATGCAAGTTTACAAAATGATAAAGAATGATTGTAGTGTAAAATTGTGTTTAAAATTAAAAGAAGAGTTACAAGTTGGAAGGGGTTCTGAACTACAGACCATTATTCTAATTATAGAATAGAAGTCAAACGTTCTGGTTCTATGAACATAGTAGTGGATACTATTTGGATCTAGAAGTTTTTATGGATGAACTTATGAGATGTTCCAACCATTAATGACACAGTAGAAGTACTTTGACAACAATGGAGATATTGGTTATGCAAGGAATATCAGATAGCATACTAAGATGTTTCCATCTTATACAAAATACCATATAGCTAAGAGATATGAAACATGCAATATACCGACTAAAGGAAAAATGTTGCTAACCCACTGGATTAGCTCTTGTGTAGAAGAAACATGGTGGACGTGTTTAGATCACTAAGAATGAGATTCATGGGTGATTGGCTCTAAGTGAAAGTGGGAGTTTGTTAGTATGTATGCCTAGGGAGACAATCATGTGATGATTGTGATGGAATATTATATAAAGGATTTGATATATAATAAAGGTAATCTTCTTATTTATTCTATTTTACTTAGTTATAAGATAATGAGGAAACATAATGAATGTCTAGAGAATGATATTACTCCATGATGTTTGTCTTCAGGTGTGTGACCCAAATAATGAGATCATACTAATGTTAAGAGTATGTACCTTCTTTTTACATCCCAAGTCAGATGTTATTGTGGAAGGTTGATAGACAGCAATAACACATAAGACTAGAGTGTATGTTTGTGGATGACAGAATCTCATTATTCATGATATGTGATATCAAACCAAGCACATGGATACTTGTTAGAGAATAGTGTATCAGATAGACCCACCTTGAGAGTGACACATGGAAACCATAATTGGTGTCATAATCATCTCTCATAGTGAAGGTGGTGATTTTGGTTATTAGACCTGAAATCACTACACTTAAAACATGTTGTTTGGTGTACTTTGACATCATCCACTGTAACCTTGAATAACAGTTGCTATAAAGGTGATGATCGGATGCATTGTGACACATGTGGATGATTGTGAGTGATGTAGATGGGATTTGTCCCTCCTACTTGAGTTTGATATCCTGGCCACTTGATAAGCGAGACTGAGAGGGCATGCACATGTGAATAAATATGTAATATTGAGGTCACATATATCTCAAACATTCTACTCTAGTTCAAGAAGCATGCATTGAATATTGAAAGGATGTCAATTACATGCCTCGAATTCAGTTTGTATATCAAGGACAGAGGAATTATAAAATTAGTGTAACACCTATCACAGGTTGTAGGTTAAAATTATTCTTCAACGTTCCAATTATTGAGGTAGAAATGATGTTTCACTAGGCACTGCTCTTTTCTTGTAATGTCATAAATGAGTTATGGACATTCACTGTCAACTTAACCTAGAACATGTAGGGTCACACATGTAGCATACACTTGGAATAGGAGTTCATTCATGAATATAGTTTAAACTTGATTACTAAAGAGTTAGGTATTCAACTTAAACAACATTGGTTAAAAATTAACTCACTGGACAAATGAACTGGTCGGTTTAACTATTGAACTGGCTGTTTCAGTGTGTCAGATCAATTGAACCAACTTTGGCAATTCTGGAAAGTGAACCGACTGATTTAGGAAGTGAACTGATCGACTTAGGTCCATGACCGACCAGCTCAGGTTGTGAACTTAGCGGTTGGTGGATCAATTCGATTGATTCAAGGATTTTTGTTGACGTCATGTTGTGCATTAAATCAGATATTAATTGCCAATACAATTGTGATTGGAAAACATGATGAAATGATAGGTTCAACGATTGAAATGATTGGCTCACATACCAACCGATGGGTTCACCTATGGATTGACTATTTCACTGCTTGTAGGTTGTGAAAATTTGTGAAAATTTGGTCCCTTCTCCTCCCACTCAGACTGGGAACCCTGACCCTCCTATAAATAGAGAGGTATTGGGGGGCTTCTCAGACACAACTCAATTGCCTATGATAATTTCTTATCTTTTGTGGTTGTGGTAACCAAGAGAACCCGAGCAAGTCCTACCCGATAAAGGGAGGGATAGCAAGGGAGAACAATTGTGGGGAGAGAAAGTTGGTGACTAGTACGTGGGTGGTGGGGAAGCACTAGGGTAAGTGGAGATAAGATTGGAAATTTAGTGCAAAAAGAAGTAGGGTTTGGGTGATCACCATAGCCGTGGTGGATGAGGGTGATCACATCCTTTTTGGGTTGGCACAGATGAGGTGGTGAAGGCTAAGATGATAGGTAAAAAGTGGGACTTTGGTGGCTCAATGGCCACGATCGTGGCAGGTGAGTGGTGGCACGGATGTGGAGGAGGACATGACCTTTCTGGGGGTCGTTGTCGATGTTGAACGCCACGGGCATGGCTGACTCCATGGATGAGGTGTTTCTAAAGGACCACAGTTGTGTTGATGGACACAATCATGTTGGCTGGAGCTCTGATCCTTGGAGAAGTTCTTCACCATGGTCATGCTAATGGTCACAATCGTAGTGGCTCTGACTGGCTGTGCTCCTGTTGATGGCCATGGTCATGGTGGTGCCTTTGTTGTAGCTTGGATTTTACTATGATCTTGGGCAATTTGGCCACATGTGTGGCGGAGTACCAGAGTCTGTTGGTGAGGTATCAACTACCTATTTTTGCTATTAGCACCACCAAATGGATGTTTTTTTCCTTGGACCAATTTTTATCTAATCAGTGGATTCTTGGGGAAGGTTTGGGTCCAATCTCAGGGTGTATAAGCCCAAGGATTATCTCCTTCTCTCCCCTTTACATCCAATGCATGTACAAAAACTCAGAAAAACATGCAAAAAGTATTCATAAGTGCATTTGACATAAAATCACATATTGGGGAAATAATTTTCATTCTAAAATGTTTAGATGTGATTAAGATACAAAAAGACACAAGATGGATCCCTAAAATAGGGTTGCATCATAACGTGTGGTGGTGAAGTGTTTGTCTTAGGCGACAAGGTTTATAGGGCAAATAATGATAAGTAAGTTTCTAAATAATAAATTTAAATGCATTGATATTTATTTAATTTTGTGAATTCACCTAATTGAATGAGTGGGTAAGCAATGTGAGATTGATCCAAATTTTGGCATGTTGACTAAGCAAGACCTAAGGAACCCAAATTCAATGTTATTTTCACATTTAGAAAACATATGAGATTTTATTTTATTACTTGTATGTTAAGTACTTAATTAATTTGTTTAATGTCTTTCTTAATAATATGTATGTATTACATTATTTCCTCAAGTAGACTTAAAATTTGTTCAAGAGACCAAATTAGGACACTACTAATTAATTGGTAACTTATAGAATTAACCCCATTATATAACTACATTAGTTAACTCATCGCATAACATGAATTATTATAATTAGATGAGATTATTAACTCCAATTAATCATCATGTAATCTAAATTGTGACAAAGTGACTTAATATTACCCTACTCGAGAAGGGCTGGAAGAGGAAGGTCAAGTCTATATATCTAGATTTGGCATGTTACATATTGTAGTTTCCTTTTGGGTACATGCTCTTGAAACTACCATGTTTACATTTTACCAAGTACCTTCTAAATACTTTGAAAAGACACCATATAAGGTATGAATGGTAAACATCCCAATATTTCTTTAATGAATTTTTTGGGGATGTGAATCTTATGTCAAGAAGTAGTTCAATGAAAAGTTGTCCTCAAATCAGATAGTTGTATCTTTGTTGGACATCCAAAGAAAACTAGGGGTTACTACTTCTATATTCCATCTAACAACAAAGTTTTTATTGTCAAAATTGTTGTATTCTTTGAAAAGGAATTTAGTTCTAGAGTATCCAATGGGAGGATAATAGAACTTAAAGAAGTTCAAGACCAACAAAATAAAATTGAGCCTATCAAGGTAGTTATGGAATAGGAGGAACCACAAACAATTATGGAACTCAAGTCCCTATCATAACACTAGAAGGTCTAGTAGGGCATACCTTGAGCTAGAGAGATGTGGATTTCTCATGACTCAAGAAGAAAATGTGTTGGTAATTGAGGATGACGATCAACAACCTAAAATGAGGCTATTGAGATACTAAATTTTGAGAAATGGCTTGAAGCCATGAGATCTGAGATGGCATCTGTGTAAACCAACAAGGTATGGACCTTGGTGGATCCACATAAAGGGGTAAAAGCAATAGGGTGCAAATGGGTATTCAAGAAGAAGATGGTAACGTACAAACCCACAAAGGTAGGTTGGTAGAAAAAGGTTTCAAACAAGTTCAAGGTGATGATCATGATTAAACTTTTTCAACAGTTTCCATAGCAAACTCCATCAGTATCATGCTTACCATTATAGCTTATCATGATTTTGATATTTGTCAAAATGGATGCTAAAATTGTCTTCCTTAATAGGAATTTTCTAGAGGATGTATATATGAAACATACTTAATGTTTAGCACTCCAAATGAAGCCAATAAATTGTGTAAGCTACAAAGGCCAGTCTATGGATTGAAGTAAACATCTTGGAGATGGAATCTTCATTTTGATGAGACAAACAAATAGTTTGGATTTATCCAAAATCAAGACAAACCTTGTGATTACAAGAAGGTTATTAGGATCATAATTGTGTTTCTCATATCGTATGTAGATAACATACTATTGACACAAAATGACATGCATACTCTACAATTGGTAAAGAATTGGTTGGGTAATACCTTCTCCATCAAGGAATTAGGAGAAGCATCCTATATTCTAGGAACCAAGATCAATAGAGATAGATATAGAAGGCATGTTAGCATAAGCCAAAGTACATACATTGACAAAATGCTAAAAAGGTTTAACATGTAGGATTTTAAGAGAGAAAACCTACACATGTTACATGGAATAATTCTCACTAAATCTTAATGTCTCAGCTCTTTGGAAGAGTGAGAACACATGATTAAGATTACATAAGCCTCAAAACTTGGATCTATCATGTATGCAATGATATGTGTTGGCACAGATGTCTCATAAGCTTTGAGCATGAAGAGTAGGTACCAATAAGATCTAGGTGATGTTCATGAGATAGTTGTAAAAACCATCCTTAAGTACTTGAGAAGAACTAAGGATCAATTCCTAGTTCATAGAGGTGAGAAAGAGTTAGTTATAAAAGGTTACATTGATGTAAGATTCCAAACCCAAAAGGACAAATATTGATCGCAATTGGGATTTGTTTTTTTCCTAAAAGATGGAGCTATAAGCTAGAAGAGTTACAAGTAAGAAATTATGCATGGTTGATTCTACAATAGAGGCTAAGAAAATGGTTTCCTCCACTACAAAAAAGTAACTAGTATGGATCAAGGAGTTCATTAGTGAACTTGGGGTGGTCCAATCATTGAAGATACAATTGAGCTTTACTGTATCAACAATGGGTCTATTGCACAATATAAGGAATTCACATCACTGTTCCAAACACATACTCAGGTGTTACTATCCCATACAAGATGCAGTACAACAAGGAGATATAAAGATTTGCATAGCACCAACTGACAACAATGTTGTTGATCCTCTAACTAAAGCACTTTTCACAGTAGAAGCATGATGGTCATGTAAGATCGATTGGACTTAGGTTCATGAGTGAATTTCTTTATCAAAGTAGGAGACTATTGGTTATATGTCATGGGATCCATAATATGTAGATTTGTAAATGTATCAAATATAGAGTGGATACTTCTATATTTGATATTTGAGACCTAAACAAATGTTTGACCAATATTCAATCTAATATCCTCACGGATATCATATGATAACATATGAATCCACTATGAAGTAATAATATATGAATTTGAATATAAAATCCAATATAAACCAAAAAGTATACCTTTAATGCTAGTTAATTGGCTATATATAAGAAATACGAATATCACAATAAATATATATGATAAATGTCTACATTTTCATATTTATGTATATAAATATTATACACTTTATAATATATGATTTAACATATTCATATTTCTTTCTGAGAGGATACAACAATATTCTATATCTGATCTGCAACTTTTGAATCTGAAATTCGATATCCAAAATCCAAACCAAATTCAGCATATGTTGGATTTTTTTAAAAAAAATGAACTTGAATTCAGATTGAATATGTAGATTTTGGATTTGCATTTACAGTCCTAATCATATGATGGTTGTAAAAGATATACTTTGTAATTGATTTTATTATAAAGATAATTCTACTTATTATGTTTGTTTCAGTATTGAGATAATAAATAAACACAATAATGTCATAAGAGTATTTTTACTGGATGACACATGGCTTGGGTTAAGGATCTAATCATGAGATCATATGTATAACAAGATTATTCATTCTTCCTATCTCCCTAGTTGGTTGTTATTGTGTACATTATAGGACAAAAATAATACAAAAGATTAGCATTTATGATGGGTGATGGATATGTCTCTTTAGTCATACTATTAGATATCGACTCAAATACATGTCTACTTGTTAGAGAACAAGTTGTACCGGATGGACCCACCTTGAGATTGACACATGAAAGCCATTAACCGACATGTCAAAGTCATATCTCAATGTGATTGTGGTGGTTGTGATCTTTAGACCTGAAGTCACTAAAGTAGTTACATGATGTTCAGTGTGCTTTGACTACTAGCACAACATACTCTGAATGAGGGTTGGCAAAAAGGTAGTGGTCAAGTGAAATGTGACATATGGGGAATAGTTTGAATGATGTAGGTGTAATTTCTCTCTCCTTTGAAGTGATTTCTCAACCACTTGATAAGAGAGACTATGAAATGCATGACATGCTCATGTGAGTCAATGTATGACATTGGGTTCACAATATCTTGAATAGTTTGCTCTAGCTCAATGAATACAGAATGAATGTTAAGAGGATGATATTCCATGCCTCAGTTTCAATCTGTATATATGTGACAAAGAGATTATACGATCAAGAAAATATTGATCACTTCATACATTGCATTTTTTCTCTAACTCATTCCTATTACTTGGGTGGAAGTGATGTATGTTGCTAGACACAAATCTTTGCTTATGAGGTTTTGGACATGACTACCAATGTGATTAGAAACCTACCAGGTCACACGCATAAGGATGCATAAGGAAATTGAAGTATGTAATCAAAAAAATTATTAGAATGATTCTAATCTTAAATAGCCTAACTTCCTATATGGCCTAGGGAGTGAGATGTTTGGTCAAAGATAGGATTGATTAGGTCAATGGATCAATTGATTGTCAACCAATTGACTAAAACTTTGCACTAGACTAGTCATGTTGTTTGATGGGATGTCCCAGTCATCCAATCTAAATTGAACCATGGAAGGTATTAGATTGGAAAGCAATCCATATCTGGACTTTGAACTGACCCGATTGATCGACCTGAATGCTTTTTGAGTCTCAATGGGAACCTGATCGGTTGGTCACATAATCAGGTTGGTCATCAGAATTCTAGTCAGAGTTCTTAACATTTAAGGCTATATTAAGATAGCGATTAGGAAAGGGGTTGGAATTAAGTTTTTCAAACCCCTAAATCTTCTATATAAAGGTAGCACAGCCCAAAGGGTTTGATACATATTTTGAGATAATTGTAAGACAAGTTGACCATCATATATCTCTTAGTGAGAGAGGAAGAAACCCAAGTGAACTTTGCCCAAGATAGGAGAAGAAACGGAATTTTGAGACACTGCATCAACAACTCCTACTCTTCTTCAACTTGGTGGCCAAGGTGGTGCACCATGTTCTCTCTCATCCATGTGGATGAAGTAGATTTTGAGGCACACGTGTAAAGGCTTGTAGAAGTTATTCCACTAGATAACATAAGGTGTTGTGAAGAATTGAACTGTGCAGCAAGTTGATGTCCAATTTGAATCTGTTGTTGATATAATTGGATTTCTTGATGTCCTATCAGATCTAGATCTGAGAGTTTGAGTTCTTCACCGAAAAAAGATGTGTTTAGTTGTTGATAACTAGTGTGCGCAAAGGTATAACCCTTATCCTCCTTCGTGTTGTTTGTTCAATGATGTTTTATATCTATGATGGATCCAACAACTAAGGTATAAAGGGAAGAATTTTTTTATTCCACAACGCCCCCTTCTTAAAAACCCTATAGTATGTATGAACATGATAATATTAATAAAAACTCAAAATGAAGGGTTCAAGGAAAAAGATAACTGAATGGTAAAATCTATGAATTTGTCAGAAAAGAAGTTATCAAGATGTATGTCAGGATTATCTATGCTATTAGTGATAGTTATTGGGTAAGCCCCACAAGGATGTACCTATGATGGGAGGTATGAGTGTGCTAAAAGGGAGAAATGGATAAGAATTCACCACTCCAACAATGACAGAATTGATGTATGTGTATTGGATACAAATGTTGAATGTTCCACCTAGAAAGATCATTTTTCCCTCCCACTTATCAATCAAGTTCTTGAATGATTTTTTCATCATTCCTAATTCTATTACATAGATACATAACTCAACATATTACCAAATCCTCATCCACATAGATGACCAAGAGAAAATAGCACCACTTGCATTTTCTTTCTGGCGGTTGCAATGCTCCCTCCACATTCAAATGGCATATGTCATCCACTTTGTAGACTTCATTGAAGAAATTGTTAGGGTTATTAATTATCTAAATGGCCCCAAGTATATTTGTCCTACTAGAGTTACATATGTGTCTTGTACTAGTTCTCTTTTCTATTAATAAGAGCAGGGTTTTAGCTAATACTATACACTCAATCAGCCTCCATTTTATTTTCCACATGATATCGGACATGACACTCATGAGAAACTTAACGAGGAGAAAAAAGAGGAGTTGCCTCTGCATACAGGTGGCCTCCATATTTTCCTGACTTGGCTGCCCACTAGGCACCTTTGTGGCTTTCAATAGTAATCCCTTAATCTCTATATCTCATATTTCTTCTAACCATTGTTGCCCCTATTTCCCTATTGCCAGAACTCCTGGTTCCCATGCATAGTTGCACCTTCCGCTATCTACTCCTTGCCTAAACCCATGCTAACTCCTCCTGGCCCACTAACTGCCATGATAGTGATGCTACCCATCACCCATGCACATGTCCCTGCCCCCGGACCTCGGCATGCCCCCATATGCCACTGCCTTGAAGATCAATGTCATGTACCACTTTATGGCCAGAGACACAAACAAAGGAGGAGGAGGCACCCTGGCGTCTATAGAACAATTCATGTACGTCCACGCTGCCTATACGACACTTCATGATTTGGATAAGCGCATCGAGTATGACAGGATTCTCATGATGTTAGTTTCCGGAAAAACAATGTCATTATCTGCTTGCTTTCCCAATGTATGTAGCACGTTGCCCAAAAACTAGAAGCATTGAAAAACATGGGAGACAAGGAGAGGGGAGAGAAGAATGGGAAAGAAGGTGGTTGCATGAGAGAGAGAAAACGAAGAAGTTATTTTTTGCTAATAACTTTCGAACTATAATGTACTTTTTGACAAAAAAACTCAGTTTTACTCCTTACAAAAAATATTTTACAACAAGATCAATTTTGGTATATTCTAAAAAAAAGTAGAATATACAATATAAAAGAGGAAGATAGTTTGAGGAAGACAAAAAAGCTGAGAGAAACAAATTATTTTTCTTATAACTTTCAATCCGTAATGAATTTTTTGATGAAATAAATAAAGACTCAGCTTCTTATGAAAATACTTAAAACAATACCAATATCGATATACTTTTGATTAAAAAAATGACATGACTTTCCTCCTATTCCTCATATTTTCTCTCTCTAAAAATATGGACCTAAGCTAACATAGAACTGGACCTGAGATAACATCCAATTGGACCAGAGATAAAAACCAATTGGACATGAGTTATCATCTAAGTGGACCTGAGATAACATTCAATTGGACATGAGATAACATCCGATTGGACCTAAGATAACATCCAGTTGGATCGAAGATAACATCTAATTGGGCCTGAAATAACATCCAATTGGACCTGAGATAACATCCAAATGGATCGGAGATAACATCCAGTTGGACTAGAGATAACATGCAAATGGACCTGAGATAACATCTGATTGGACCAGAGATAACGTATAAACGGACATAAGATAATATCTAATTGGACCAAAGATACATCCAGTTGGACCGAAGATAATATCTAAATGGACCTGAGATAAAATCCAATTGGACTGAAGATAACATCCGACTAGAACTCAAATAACTTCCAACTATACCAGAGATAATATCCAATTAGACCTTAGATAACATTCAATTAGATTAGAGATAACATCTAATTGGACCAGAGATAATATCCAATTAAACCTAAGATAACATCCACTTGGATAGGAGATAACATCCAAATGGACCAGAGATAGCATCCAATTAGACCGAAGATAAAATACAAATCGACTGATAACATCTAATTTGACTAGAGATAGCATGTAATTGGATCAGAGATAAAATACAAATGGACCGGAGATCACATCTGATTGGAGATAATAGACAATTAGACTTGAGATAACATCAAATTGGACCAAAGATAACATACAAATGGACCGGTGGAGATAACATCCAAATGGACTGGAGATAGATCCAATTGGACCTAAATTAAAATCAAAAATATCCCGGATTGAAAGTTATAAGAAAAATAAATTCCTCCCGCCTCATTTTTGTCGATATTGGTCTTGTTTTCAAGTTTTTTTACGGGAACGCTACAGTTTTTATTTCATCAAAAAAATCATTAACTATTTGAAAAATATAAGTAAAAATATAAGAAATAGGAGGGCAGTAGTGGCATTCATTTTTGTATCAAAAGTATGTTGACAATGATATTGTTTTATAGTATTTTTAAGGAATGCAAAGCTTTTTATTTTTTTCAAAAAAAAATCACTATGGTTTGAAAGGTATTAGCAAAAATAACTTTTTTTTCTCTCATGTAACCACTCCCTTCATCTCTCCCCGCTCTCTATTTTATAAAAAAAATATTGACATTGGTTTTGTTTTAAAGTAATTTTTATAAAGAACACAATATTTTTTTGTTAAAAAAATCTTGCTTATTATTCCTATCGAAGGATTTCACTTGTCTACGTCTCCTATTGTGTATTGATCTATCTTTTGGTACCGATTCATGGTCCCCTTATATTCTGGTGTTGAACATTGCCTGCTCTACAACACTACAGATCTCAATGCCTTTGGTGATTATGTTGTCCATTGTCGTTAAAGACCCAAATATAAGTTTCATCATGATGTTGTTTGTGATTTCCTATTTGACCTTGTCTCTAGTGATGGGATAAAAGTACTGAAGGAAGCTCCTATGGCCTTCCTTGAGACATGTGTTGATGGTATCCATGCTCAACGTCCTGTGATTTATTATTATTTGATTGGATGGATGGCAAACGAACATCTGTGGATCTCACTGGAGATTCTCCCCTAACAGACATCTTTTCAAATAGCTTTAAAGTAGGCCAGGCAGCCTCAAATGCTACGATGCAAAAGCTCCACAAGCACATAGCATCTTGTGAATCAAATCATCATTATTTTCTACCTTTTTCTTTTGATAGATTTGGGTTTCTTGTTGATGATCCAATTTCCTTCTTTAACGCCTTCAAAATATTCTATATAGGAATCTTATAGTTTCTTCATGTACATACAAAAACTTTGTTTTTATATCTATAGTTTTCACCATTCAGAAAGGATTGGTAGCCCAATTTATTGCATGTGCTTATGTTAAGGAATTCCTATAATTTATGTCTTGCACATTGTAATAGAAAAAAAATTATTATAGTTTGAAAGATATTAGCAACAATAACTTCTTCTATTTTTCTCTCTCTATAGCCACCCCTTCTCCCCACTCTCTCTCCCATTTTCTCATTTCTCTCATACAACCACCCACATCCCCACTCTCTCTCTTTCTCTCTCATTTCCCATTACTATAGATTTCCAGGCACATGCATTTGGGGGTCGGACACCAGATTATAGAAGTTGTCAATTTCTGCCTCCCACTTTGCATCTGCTTAGTGTTTTTTCTTCTTGGAATAAGGACAAATTAAGTATACCAATGAAAAGTGGTGTACTCCTGACATGGTGGATCAACGAAGTGAGCCTCTACGTATTCTACGCCCATGAGTTTCTAATGAAAAATTCTACACATGCCTGGGGGCAAACCTACTCGCCCACACGGACATGGGAAAGGGATTGTCTTTCGCGTTTCCAAATTCTTCATCTGGCACAAATTTTTATACAATGATTTTTTATGGAAAAAAATAAATAGGAGTGAGGTATAAAAAGGAGAATTTATAAAAAAAATAGATGGCACAAGAAATAGAAAATGAGGAGGAATTGAAAAAGATAAGGAAACTATAGGAAGGAATTGGAAAAAGGGAAAGAATTAGATAAAAGAGGAGGGAAGTATAGAGAAAAGAGGAGAGAGAATAATATTTTGTTCATAACTTGCAATCATTGATGTATTTTTTTCCAAAACAAAAAGCATTAGATTCCGTATGAAAAATATTTTTAACAAGATTCATGTTGAAAAACTTTAGATATAGAATAATATGAGAGATATACTTCTCTCCTCTCTCTTATACTATATGAATACTTTTAGTATAATATGAATGATTACTTCTCTCCTCTCTTTTTTCTACTTCTCTAGTATTATACCAAAACATTCATACAGTACGAAAAAAGATGAGGGAAGTATAGAAGAAAGAGACAAGAGAAGTAGGAAAGAAATAAAAGTTTATATTGTATAAAAAAATGTATGGTACAAAATAATAGGAGGGAAGTATAACAAGGAGAAAAGAGAAGCGGGAAAAGAGAAGAGAAGTAAGCAATAGTATTTTACTAAAAAAGCATTAATACAACACGAGAAAGATGAGGGAAGTATAGGAAAAAGAGATAAGAGAAGTAGGAAAGAGAGAAAAGATAAGTAACCATTAGTACTATGCTACAGAAAAAGAGGAGGGAAGTATAGAAAAAAATGGCATGATATCTTGGGTATACCTTCCTGAGGAGGGTCTTAATCTCATCATGTGTCACCTTCAAGATGAAGATGATAATTCTATTATTTTCATATGAAACCTCATCATAGTCTTGAAGGATGACCTCTGAGTACTCTCAAAAAAGGCATCTACATGGCAGTTAATTTTATGATCGCCTACCAGTCCCTTATCTTCCCAAATTTTGGTAATGTCTATTGGGTTGAAGCTAATATAATGAGTTGTCTTTATACAAATAATGATTGCGGCAAAAAGGAGTTGCTAATTGCAAACCTCAGGATGTCTACTTTGAATCTCATCTTCTTGTCGATGCTCCACAACAATAATTGGACATTACTCATTGTTTACACCAAGCATCATAAGATCATATAAATGTACATGCATATTTTTATGCCATTCTTCTATCAAGTCACTACAACCACCATAAGCTGTTTTGAGTCCCTGAAGACATCATCAAGCATAAAGAGGATACCATCCTTGGTTATCAAATAAAATCATCATCATATGTACCTATTGTTCTAGTCAAGGAAGCACATTCTTACACATGGAAAGAGAGACTTCACCTCTGACTTCACAAAAAGCCTAAAAAAATCACATAATCCAAAAAGAGAGGGAATAAAAGCAAAGCGTGAATAAAAATATGATAGATGTGTCATTCTTAGAAGCCAAAGGGTATTCACTAACTAATATATTGTTGTTCTCATGAATGCAGATATATGTGATAGGTAGTGATATCCAAAAGCTAATTATAAGACCCCCTCATCCCTTGATGGTGTTCATTAAATCTATAGTAATCCATATCAATGGTACATAGGATGTGAAATCAGTTCTCTATAACCAACTATCTTAGACTATAGGGACCATATTCCCGCCTAACAAACCTATGGTTGAATTAACCAAAGAAGTACAAGAAAACCCATCATCCTCAGCTTTCCCATAAACCATTCCACCACCCCCACAAATATACAATGGGAGTGAAAGCCACCATAGGAAGGGATGTTTATTCTAAGATAGTGTGTGGATTCAAATGTTAACACCACATTGTAGCTAAGGAAAGTCAAGGCAACTAAGATCAATGCACTCTGAACTCTTGATGATATCTATAGGGAGGATAACAAATTAGAAAATCTCAGCAAGTAGCCTTCATGGGGCACTAGCATCAGAGTGATATCATTCATCATCTTAACCCTGATGTGATATGAATTATAACTTGTTTGTCTCTACACTTTGGTTCTAATGTTAGCTTGAGGGCAAGCTAGATGCTAAGTTTGGGGTGGTTGATGACATCCAATTTTGTGGATGCTTTATGCATCTTTTGACCTTGATTTCATCATCAACTATTCATACAATATCCATATCTCTATCTATATATATACTAATTATGCTAAGGGATTTTTTTAATTAAATAAATCTTTGAATTGTGGGAGATTTATTGTTTCATTGAGCTAAGACAACGGGGATCTCAATAGACACATATTGAGGCATGACATCAAATAATTTATTCATTGAAGTATGAGTGATTGGAAGATATCAAGATAGACATGTATTGGGTGATGCCTCTCGAAGGTGCATACCAATCTAGGTGAGCACTTTAACATAGTTAAATAGGTAAGATGTCTATCATATACCTCGATAAGTAGTCTATACAGAGTAGTCTATACCATTAGTTGAGAAGATAAATTGATGAAACACTTGTTGAATCTCAACCTTGATGGCTAACCGCAACCTCAAAATCCAGTCTCAACCTCGGCAAGAAGCCATCAAGCATAGAGAATCATAAGCCTTGATACCAAACAAGACCCATTAGCCATGTGACCTTGATATATCATCTATTGAGCACCAAGCTATCAAGACCAAGCCACCTAGGCTTGAAGAGGACATATCGAAGTCATCAAGTGATGGAGACTTCAATCAACCACACCTATCAAAGGTGTGTAATCAAGCATAGATTATTTAGTTTTACCTTCGATAGTCACTACTAAAATCAAGTCCGTTGTCATGTGGCATGATGAAGATATTTAAATGGTGCCTCTCGCTGCATGTTGTTCCTATAAATAGCCCACATATACCTCATTTTAGAGGTGTCTTGATTTTTGGTCGCAAGCAAAAATGTTGTTGCTCCAAGTTAGAAATCAGAGCAGGATCTATCATGAAAATCAATCTGGATGTCAGTTTGTTGACCCCTTCGAGCATTACAAAGACCTTAAGAGGTGATGTTATACCTTTTCACATGTTTTTATTAATATTTGAATGCAAATATTGTATTGTTAAAGATATATTAGAAAACTCAGTATTCCTTGTTTTACAAGTATGGATTTAATATGCAATTTCTCCATTGCAATGGATTTCATGGTTTGACTGTTTTCAATAATCAATATTGGATATACAAAAAGAGGAAAATCCAATAATAAAAGAACAACTAAAAGTAATGGACAGTTGAACTTTAATTATGGAGTTACGTGGAGTTTTCTAGAAAAAATAGGATGAAGGCAACTAATGAATTGATTTCAGTTTAGTATTATACTTAATAAGAAAACATATCAAAATAGGAAATCTTTCCAAGTTTGGGAGAGAAAGAAAATTAATTTATGCCTTAAATAAATTAAATAAAGGAGAGGCTTGGAGACAAAGAAAAGTATCTTTAACTTTCATATCTTGGTCCCAAATCTTACCCACATCAAGAATTATGCTTTTTAAAAGCTTTTGTTTAAATTTTGGAATTAATTTGATAAAAGGAGAGAGAGATATGAATTAATATATATTTTATAAAGTGGTAGAATTAATGTATTAATGCATGTAAATGTCATGATTTAATAAAAAATGAAATAGAACCCCCCCCTTTAATAATTCGCATGGAATGACAACCATTAGATCAAGATCTGACGACTCATAGTTGTCCACCCTGGGGAAGAAAAGGAAACTAGGAACATTAAGTTCCTATTTAATTTTTTATTTCCCTCTCTCTCTCTCATTCATGAGCATTCTTAGAAACCATCCCATAATGATCTGAAGGTAATTCTGAATAGGGAAACCCCTGGTTTGATACCCTTTGGAAAACAATTAATGTTTTCCCTAATTCTCTACCCCTCGCTAGCCAACCCACCATAGACAAAGCTATATAAGGAGGTAACCATCCCTTGTGAGTCTACAAGTCTGATCGTGAGACCCTACTTGACTCCAAGCTCCCGTCTCTATGTATAATTTCTTCTCTAAGCCCTACTCTTCCTCTCATCTTCTTCCCTAAACCTCGTCGCAGATCCCTTTATCCGTACGGCTTGGTAGTACCTTCTTCGGGCAATCAAACACCCCTTGCAAGTTCAATAGGGTGTTGCAAGGGGTGTACACCTTTTCATGTTACTTGGAGGACCGAAGGCTTGAAGACAGCCATTTAGTTGACCTCCTATGCTCAAAGAATGAGACGAGTCAAGGAAGAAGATGACAATCTGGGAAATTACTTACATTCCCCGCATCTTCAGTTATACAATAAGGGGTATTCTCTCCCTTTCCTTCTTTTCTCATCCTGGGTTATGAATCCACCATGCAAACATGGGTGCCACCATGGAGTGAACCTATTGGCTTGGCTCCAGCCCTGTGGCACGACTGAAAATCCAATCAGCCACCTAGGTTGCGATCTATGGTTGGCCCAAAATGTATCATTTTCTAAAAATTGTAGAAATTTATAGGATGATCCAAACACAACATATAAATATATATATATATATTTGACTAGTCTAATACGAGGAATCCAATGAAGTTGGTTCCAAGACATGTTTCTTCCTGTAATTCCAAAAGTGGATGAAGTTGCTAACTTTAATGTATTAAATGCATGAAAACCCTAACTATGTAGTTTTGATGATCATAACTTGTGTAGATGATTTTAATTGATAAAGTCTAATATTTTTGGATAAAAAGGGACATATTGATCTAATCTAAGATAAAGAACTCACGTGTTACCAAAATTAGGGTTTGTAAGTTAAAAGGCATTAAATGTGGTAATTAGGGTTTTGGAAGCCAAAATCCTAATGGAACCCTGATTTGACCCCAAAACAGTAACTTGGAACCCAACTCAGTCTTAATGATAGTTTATGAACAAAATAGTAATACTTGGGTGTAATGTATTAATTTTAGGGTGATTTCTTGGTTAATTACAATTGTTCTTGTTTACTTGGACTTCAGGTCATCTCTGAGAAAGGTATGTGGTTACACTTAAGACTACTCACCTTTCTTATTTCTATGCTTTCTGAAGTTTCCCAAATGGATTGTAATTAAACTATTTATTGTTTTTTTTATTCTTGCAATCTATAAAGTCACATGGGTATCATATTCTATTAATATAACTTGCTCAACTATACTATCTTTGGTGGATTAATGATACATGTGGAATGTATGACATTTCATTATGATGATCGGTGATCAAGTCAGGATAGGAAGATCATTAATCGACCAAGTCAGGATAGGATGATCATTATTGGTCCAAGACGGGAAAGGAAGTCCATAACAAACCAATACCATGAATGGGAAGTTTATGAGAAGTTCACTATAGGGACAAGACCCTATTGAGAGGGTACCCCACAAAGAGTACTTAAATTAGGGAGTGTACCATAGAGATAGAGTGATTCAGAGTTGAGAAGTTAGAAAGAAAATGTGTGTTCAATTTTATATTGATAATTATTTCTATGGATGATTATGTTATTACACTTACATGTGAATATTTTCCCCCACATACTTGGTATATCTTGATATACTGACTGCATTTTGGTTTCATGCCATTTTAGGTTGAACTATAAGTAATTATGAAAGATGAACATCCAAAGAAGAAGACACCAAAAGAAAACATCTCAAGTTATTCATGAGGATTAGATAGATAGATTTCTTGTTGCAAACATTAGATTTACATTTCATGTAACTCCTTATCAAATTCTTTTCCATTGAATGAAATTTATAATTATTTTTGGTTAATTTCTAAACCTCAATCATGTAAATATGATAATGGCCCTTGTCCTATTGGTCTGCCTGAATAGGGGATAATAGGGGGAGGGCTCGTAACATTTGGTTTTAGAGCCCAGGTATACTATTTAACCTTTAATAATTGCAATTTTTAAAATTATGTAGAGCCTAAGGGAATTATTAGGATATTTTCTAAAGATGATGGTGTCTAGAAGGGACCATGACCCTGGGGACTGGAAAGACTTTCCTCTACACTGCTAGTCAGCTTACTAGGACTCTCACGGCACTGTGCATCCTGTCTAGACAAAGTCGAGATATTTTTCCAAAGTAAAGTACCTCTAGATTTTCTTCTCATCTAAATTCATCCCTTATTTACCCCGTATTTCCTTTAAAAACACCAAGGACCTGATGATTGCTTCCTCTACCCTTCTGTGTATTAGGGTTATGGTTATTAGGGATAGGGCATCCTCTACAAAATAATAAAATGTATGTAATCAATATATCATGGACATAATTTTATGATGCTTTAAATGTTCTAAAGATAAAATTGGGACTAATAATGTATTTATGTGAAACAGCATGGCCCACACTAAGATTGCCTCTATCCTTAATGAAACCCCCCAGAACCACCCAGAAGGAAGGCCCTCTCGCAGGAGGAGGTGGTCCTTAGAGAAAAGGATAAGGACCATGGAGAAGGAGTCCTCCAAGAAGAGGAAGAGGCCAGAGGAGCCTCCGCTGAGGGAGTTATGAGCCTAAGCATGTTCCCTTTGACATTCCAAACCTTGAAGATGGTCCTAACCCAAAGTGTGAGCCCATGGTGGAAGATGAGCCCAAGGAAGACCATGTCCATGATGCTGACTCTGGACCCACAGTTGGACAGGTGGTGATTGAGACTCTTGAGTGCTCTGGTTAGAGTAGCAGAAGAAGTTCATGGAGGCTATCAGTGCCCTATCCCTCAAATATGTCACTAGAGACGGGAATGGTGAGCCCCTACCCATCCTCCCTCATCTTGGAGCCACCATGCTCGACTTCATCAAGCTCAAAATAGAAAAGTTCTGGGGTGAGGATAAGATAGAAGTCGTCGACAAGGCAAATGTTTGTCTCCTAGCCATAGAGAATAGTTTCCGCGTCCTAGAGCTACAACCCAATAAGAAGGACTTGTTTGCTTCCCAACTTCTAGAAGGAGCTACAAAGTTATGGTGGGAAAACTACATCATGGGTTGAAACTTGACTGAGGAACCTATGGCATGGGTAGACTTTCACACCATATTCTCTACAAGATTCATCCCCAACTCTTCCAAGAAGGAGAAGGAGAAACAGTTCATGCTCCTTTATTAAGGAAATATGTATTTGGCAAACTATGCTAAAAAATTCTGCCTCTTGGAGAACTTCACCTATATGTTATTAGAGGAAAGGTGAGTGGAACACTTTGTTGATCACCTATACCCTCTTTTGAAGCCCCATTTGAATGGCTAGTAAACCCCTGAACTTCACTGAGGCCCTCAACTTTGCCTTAGATATGGAGAAGATCGTAATGCCTACTCAGAACCTGCCCAAGGGATATCTGGAGTTCACTGAAGGCACTTCTACCCCAAGGAATGATAACAAAAAGGGCCAAGGTCATAAAAATGGCAAGGGAAGGAATAGAGGAAAGGGAAAACCTCATCATGAGAACCGCAACCACATTTGTCGCATATGTGGGAGGAATCACCCTAGCAAATGTCACTTTGAGAAGTGAGTGTGTTTTCACTATCATCAAGAGGGTACCTGTAACGCCCGGGCCCACTGTCCAAGGCTCTAGTAGAGTTTCAGGAATGATGACTGGCCCCACAAACCACCACTAGCCTTAACTGGGCACTTTGTCCACACTGACGCGCAAGCCAGGATCAACTTCTCGACTGGTCACCCATCCTAGTACTACTCCAAGCTGAGCACGCTTAACTATGGAGTTTTTTAGAGATGGGCTTCCTGAAAAGGAGGTGCACCTTGGTGATATGGGTAGTCCAATCATTCCTTTTAAGATCATGTTATCCAAGGCCTCAAATCCTGGGATTTTATAATCTCCCCCACTTAGACTCTTGACGTCCTCGTCAAGGGTCAACTATATGGCCTCATAATCTGACCCCATTTCAGTGCAGACCCACAATGACCCATGGACACCCAGCTCCCATCCACGGCTACCAGCGCAAAGGTGGCTCCATCTCGTCTCTACGGATAGCCCTTTCCATCTTGCCTGGACTGCACGGCTCAAGACTGGCATGCCACATGCCCATGTGGGCCCCACCTACTGGAGGGGTTATGGCTCTGATACCATTTGTAACGCCCGAGCCCACTGCCCAAGGCTCTAGTAGAGTTTCAGGAATGACGACTGGCCCCACAGACCACCACTAGCCTTAACTGCGCACTTTGTCCACACTGACGCGCAAGCCAGGATCAACTTCCCGACTGGTCACCCATCCTAGTACTACTCCAAGCTGAGCACGCTTAACTATGGAGTTCTTTAGAGATGGGCTTCCTAAAAAGGAGGTGCACCTTAGTGATATGGGTAGTCCAATCATTCCTTTTAAGATCACATTATCCAAGGCCTCAAATCCTGGGATGTTACAGTACCCTCATAGCCAACTATCCTCTCCCTATCCCTAGAGGTTTGGGCCCAATGGTGGCCCAACCAGTGGTTGTAACACCCCAGGGAGTAGCCCCACCTATAGGAGAGTGTCGAAAGGTCTGCATCTTCGCCATTGATAATGAGGAAGCTCAGGACAATCCCAACTGACTCATAGAAGGTAAATGTACATAGAACTTCATTTCTATCCTTTACCATGAATTGCATAATGGTTTTGACCGCCATGATTATGATGTAGGATTGCTTCATATAATGAGACATAATGTTAGAGCTTTATTTGACAATGGTTCTGCTAAAACTTTCAATCGAGAAATCCTACAACCATGCTTTGTTTGGAATTCAAGGACTTATCATATGTCTTATAATTCACTACCCTTAAAGGTCATATCTTCTCATCCCTCTTGAAGAAACCAGTCATCCCTATCAAATATATGAACAATAAACTCCTTGATGATTTAATCCTGCTTGATATGAATGATTTCGATGTCATTATAGGAATGGATTAGCTTTATAACTATAATACAAAAATAGGTTGTGGGGAAAAGAAAAGAAAATTTGAGAGGTCAGGTCATGCACCATTTACTAGTAGAGGTAGGAAAGATGCTACCACTAGCATGTATGTATCAGTCGTGAAAGCAGAACAGATGGTAGCCAAAGGTTATCTAGCATTCCTGGCTATAGTGACTGAGCCTGAATAGAAGGTGCATCCTTTATAGGAAATAGAGGTAGTCAGGGACTATGTTGATGTGTTCCCAGACAATTTATCAGGAATACCTCTGAAGAGAGAAGTGGACTTGTCAATAGAAATAGCTCGCAGGACAAACCCAATTTCCAAGACACCTTATAGGATGGCTCCTGCCAAATTGCTTGAGTTAGAGAAGCAATTGCAGGAACTTCTAGACAAGGGCTTCATCCAACCCAACACATCCCCATGGGGAGCAGCGGTCCTCTTTGTAAAGAACAAGGATGGATTGATATGCATGTTTTTGGACTACAAAATGATAAATCAGGCTACCATTAAGAATAAGTATCATCAATCCTGCATATATGACCTATTTGACCAACTCAAAACTGCCTGAGTTTTCTCAAAAATTGACATGAGATCTAATTACCATCAGTTATGAATTAATAGTGAAGATATCTTAAAAACCACTTTTCAAACCCGCTATGGACACTACAAGTTTTGTCTATGCCTTTTGGGTTGTCCAATGCTCCAAGTGTATTCATGAACCTCATGAATAGTTTGTTTCAGTCCTTCCTTGACACCTTTGTCATAGTGTTCATAGATGACATCCTAGTCTACTCTGATGACCTAGAACAACACTGTTATCTATGGTTCTTGATATCCCAAGAAAGTATAAGTTCTATGGTAAATTCTCAAAGTGTGAGTTTTTGATAGATCAAGTTATGTTCTCATGCACATTATATCAAAGGAACCATATCGGTGGACCCTGCTAAAGTAGCATATGATTGAGAATGGCCAACATCAAAGGACGTGTCTGAGATTTGTAGATTCCTAGGTTTGGTTGGGTATTACTGAAGATTCATTAAGGAATTCTTAAAGACTGCTTTTCCCTTGACCAAGCTCACTCAGAATGATAAGAAGTTTGCTTGGTCTGATCTGTGTGAAGCATGATTCCAAGAGTTAACGAAAAAGCTTATCTCAGCCCCTGTCTTGACCATACCCCTAGATAATGATGGTTTTTTCATCTTCACGGATGCATCAAAGATGGACTTAGGATGTGTGTTAGAGAAAAATAAGCATGTGGTTTCCTTTGCTTCTAGATAATTCAAGGCCAATGAATTGAACTACCCGACCCACGGTCTAAAACTTGAGACAATTGTTTATGCCTTGAAGATTTGGTGAAATTATCTGTATGGGGATACCTTTGATATCTTCACCGACCATAAGAGCCTAAATTACATGTTTACTCAGAAGGACATGAATGTGTGATGAAGGTGTTGGTTGGAATACCTGAAGGATTTCAATTTTACCATAGCCTACCATCCCAATAAGGCCAATGTGGTAGTCGATGCCCTCAGTCAAAAATGTCTCAGTTGTATAGCCGGTTTGGTTAACCAATGGAAGAGAGTAGAGGACTTTCCTCGATGGATTCCACAGCCTTTAGAAGATAGGATTCATCTAGTCAATATCCAGATTAAGCATGACTTGTTCACTGAGCTTGTAGCAGCCCAATTAGCTAGCCTAGAGTTAGACAAGATTAAAGGTTTGATGGCAAAGCCTCAAACACACCTCTTAGTGTGTGTAGATTGTGGAATCCAATACAAAAGTCATATTTAGTTTCTTGAGGTTCACCTTTGAAGACTCGTATCTTGCAAGAGGCTCATGGATCAAAGTATATTGTACACCTCGACATCACTAAGATGTTCAAGGACCTGTAATGATACTTTTGGTGGTCGGAAATGAAGAGAGACATAGCCTCATATGTAGCTAGTTGTCTTACGTGCCAGATGGTGAAGGTTGAGCATTAATGAACCGATGGGTTACTTCTATCAATTGAGATTCCTAAGTGGAAATGGGACTAGATCACCATAGATTTTTTGTGTGTCTTCCCAAGACAATGAATGGTCATGATGCAAAATAGGTCATGGTAGACCGCTTAACCAAGTCAAAACACTTTGTTGCCCTAAAAACCACTACCAAGGTGTCAGACCTAGCTGAGCTTTACATTAGAGAGATAGTTTGTTTGCATGGAATTTCAACTTTGATCATATCTGACCATGATCCTAAGTTCACCTCTAAGTTGTAGAAACGAGTTTAAGAGGAACTCAGTACGAGGTTGAAATTCAACATAACTTATCACCCCCAAGCTGATGGACAATCATAAGGAACAATCTAGATCCTAGAAAATTTGTTGAGAGCATGTGTTCTAGATTAGGTTGGATCATGGGAGAAATACCTACCCTTAGCTAAGTTTGCCTATAACAACAGTTACCAATTCAGTATCAAGATGCCTTCGTATGAAGGTTTTTATGGGAGGTTGTGTTGTTCACCGCTTCATTGAGATGATGTCGATGAAAGGACCTTGCTTGGGTTAGAGGTTTGTTGATAAGGTTGATTTGATCAAGTGGAAGCTATAGATAGACCAAGATCAATACAATTTGTATGTTAATGCAAAGCAGACATATTTGCACATTTTTTTAGGTGATCATGTGTTTCCGAAAATTCGATCCCTCTGAGCTATAGCTAAAAACAAAAGGAAAATTGAGTCCCCGATATGTGGGTCTATTCGAGGTTTTAGAATGGATTGGTGAGGCTACTTATAATCTACCTTCAGCGCCATATTATAGTATGATGCATGATGTGTTTTATGTGTCCAAACTAAAGCGTTAAGGATCCTACCCATGTGTTGAACATCGAACCTATAGAGCTCTTAGGAAGGTTGTCATACCCTGAGTAGCCTATGAGGATCTTAGATTCTAAGGTGAAAGAGATCTAAAATAAAGATATTGAGATGGTAAATGTTCCTTGGAAGCACCATGGTGAGGATGAAGCCGCATGGGAGCTACAGACGGACATGGAAAAGTTTCATCCTGAACTTTTTATATGACTGGTCAAATTTTAAGGAAAAAATTCTTGTAAGAGGTAAAGGATATTATAACCTGTTTTTGACATGTTTTAATACATATTTGAATGCAAATATTGGATTGTTAATGATATATTAGAAAACTAGGTATGCCTTGTTTTAAAGGTATGGATTTAAAATGCAATTTCTCCTTTGTAAAGGATTTTGTGGTTTTTCTATTTTCAATCATCCATATTGGATATAGAAAGAGAGAAAATTCTGATAATAAAAGAATACTAAAAGTAATGGACAATTGATACTTTAATTATAGATTTGTGTGGAGTTTTTTTTTATAAAATAAAATGAAGGCAACTAATGATTGGTTTTAGTTCAATATTATACTTAATGAGAAAACATATAAAAATAGGAAATCTTGTCTAGTTTAGGAGAGAAATAGAATTAGTTCATCTTGAAATAAATCAAAAAAGGGGAGACTTGGAGACAAAAAAAGTATATTTAACTTTCATATATTGGTCCCAAATCTCAGCCACACCAAGAATTAAGTACTAAAAACTTTCCTTAAAATTTTGGGATTAAATTGGATAAAAGGATAGACAGATATGAATTAATCTAATTTTCCTAAGTGGAAGCATTGCAGCATTAATGCATGTAAATGTCAGGGTTTAACTAGAAAAGGAAATAGGACCCACCCCTTTTGATAATTCGTGTGGCATGATAGTTGTTAGATCAAGATCTGACAACTCACAATTGTCGTCTACCATGGGAAAGAAAAGGAAATTAGGAACGGTCAGTTCCTTTTCTATTTCTCATTTCCCTCTCTCTCTAATTCAAGAGCATTCTTAAAAACCATCCCATTATGATGGAGATGCAATTCTAAATAGGGAAACCCCTAGTTTGATAGCCTTTGGAAAACAATCAAAGTATTCCCTAATTCTTTGACCCCTCTCCGACCAAACCACCATAGACAAAGCTATAAAAAGAGGTAGCCATCCCCTACGAGACCACAAGTCTGATCATGAGACCCTTCTTGAGTCCAAGATCCCTTCTCTATGACCAATTTCTTCTCTAAGCCCTACTCTTCCTCTCGTCTTCTTCACTGAACCTTTTTGGAGATCCCTTTATCTGTCCGGCTTGATAGTACCTTCTCTGGGCAATCAAACACCCCCTACAAGTTCGGTAGAGTGGTGTGAGAGGCATAGAACCTTTGCATGTTGCCCATAGGATTGGAGGCTCAAGGTCAACCATCTAGTTGACCGCTTGCTCACAAAGAAGGAGACAAGCTAAGGAAGAAGACAACATTCGGGGAAATTACTTCCATGCCATGCATCTTCAATTATATGGTAAGGGGTATTCTCGCCCTTCCCTTATTTTCTTGCCCTAGATTACAAATTTGCCATGCAGGAATGAGTGGCTCCACGACATGAGTCTATTGGCTCAGCCCCGGTCCCATGGCACGGCCGAAAACCCAGTCAGTCACCTAGGTGGCGAGCTATGGTTGGCCCAAAATGTATTATTTTCTAGAAATTGTAGAAATTCATAGGATAATCCAAACACAACATGTAAATATATAATTTTGAATAGGAAAATATGAGGAATCCATGAACTTGGTTCCAAGACCTATTTCTACCCTGAATTCCAAAAGTGCATAAAGTTGCTAACTTTAATGTATTAAATGCATGGAAATACTAATTTCTTAGTTTTAATTATCATAACTTGCCTAAATGATTGTAATAGATAAACTCTAATCTTTTTTGATGAAAAGTGACATCCTGATCTAATCTAATATAAAGAACTCATATGTTTTCAAAATTAGGGTTTGTAACTTAAAAGTCATTAAATGTGGTAATTAGGGTCTGGGAAGCCAAAACCCTAATGGAATCCTAACTTGACCCCAAAATCCTAACTTGGGACCCAAGTTGTCTTAATGATAGTTTATGGACAAAATAGTAATACTTGGGTGTTATGTATTATATTAGGGTGATTGTTTGGTTGATTACAATTGCTCTTATTTACTTTGACTTTAAGTCATCTAGGAGAAAGGTATGTGGTTACGCCAAAGACTACTCACCTTATCAATTTTCATGCTTTCTAAAGTTTCCCAAATGGATTACAATCAAAGTTTTGATTATTTATTTAATTCATGCAATCTATAAAGTCACTATGAGTACCACGTTATATTAGTATAACTTGTGAAACTATACTATCTCTGGTGGATTAATGATACATGTGAGATGTATGACATGTCATTATGATGATGGGTGATGAAGTTGGGATAGGAAGTTCATCAATAGACAAAGCCAGGATAGGATTATCGGTCCAATCTGGGAAAGGAAGGTCATAACAAATCAAGCCCGAGAACAGTAAGGTTATGAGAAGTCCACTGTAGGGGCAAAACCCTAATGAGAGGGTACCCCACAAAGAGCACTCCAATGAGGGGAGTGTACCATAGAGATTGAGTGATTAAGAGTTGAGAAGCTACAAAGAAAATGCATGTTCAATTTTATAATGATAATTGTTACTATGGATGATTATGTTGTTACACTTACATGTGAATATTTTGTTTCCCCCACATACTCAGTAATCTCGTTGTACTAACCGTGTTTTGGTTTCATGTTGTTTTAGGTTAAATTGCAAGTAATGATGAGATATGGACATCCAGAGAAGAAGACACCCAAAAAAAGATCAAGTTGTTCTGGAGAATTTAGATACATAGATTTCTTGCTGCAAACATTCCATTTCCATTTCATGTAACTCCTTAGTGGTGATTCAATTTTCATATTGTTATCAAACTCTTTTCCATTGAATAAAACTTATAATTATTTCTAGTTAATTACTAAATCTCGATCATGTAAATATGATAATGGCCCTTGCATTCTCAGTCTGCATGAATAAGGGATAACAAGGGGAGGGGGTCATTACAATCTAGTTTTTCCTTCAATACTCATTACGAAAAGAAATCCCATTGTCACGTGGCATGATGAAGTATTTCGAAGGCGCCTCTCACTGCATGTTGCGCCTATAAATAGCACCCATATACCTCATTTCATAGGCATCTTGATTTTTGGATGCAAGCGAAAATGTTGGTACTCCAAGTCAAAAAATCAAAGCAGGATCTATCAAGCCAATCGATCTAGCTGTCAGACTGTTGACCCCTTGGAGCATTAAGAAGACATATTAAGGTGATCAATCAAGAGAGGGGTCATTGGAAAAGGCATTGTTTCTCCTCTAGCCAACATCGATCGATCAACATGGAGCTATCAAAGTCCTCCTGGACCACGACCAGATCGATTGAAGAGCCAAGTGAAGAGATACTGATCCAAAAGGAGGGTAGATCAGAAAAGATCTACCCCATATTTGACACGTGCTCCATTTTTCTATTATTCTTATTTATTTCTTTTCACATAACCATATCAACTTGTAATCTAGTAATTTTTAGCATGAGTGGCTAGTCCCTTTTGAACTTGGGTTGAGAGTATCTGTTGGGCCCTCCCAACCATGTGAGTATTCCATTTCCATTCAGTATATTCTTACAAGTTTGTTTTTAGTACTCCTATTTTAGTGTGACGCTTGTCTTGCGATTTATGAATCAAACAATCTCAAGGGGAAGATTTTGGTTAGATCTAGAGTATGGAATAATTTGAATCCACAAAGTAGGGAATTATTAAAGCTATGGTCATATGGTTGTAATCATTGTATTGATCATATGTCATCTCAAGAGGGAGAGAGAGAGATCCTTTAACCTTATCTACCTCATCTAAAGAGAGAGATGAATAAAATTCTTATGATGACTACTTGTAAAATGGTTATGACAGGAATATAAAATGGAAGAAGGTGTTTGCATGATTGGAAAGTGAGCTTGAGTGGTGAAACATGATCCAAGATTTTCCTTTATCATATTTCAGTTCAAAAAAATACCAACATTTTGTTCAATTTGATAATCTAATTTTGCTTCTTTTTGTTTGATATCTTTTAATACTAAATCCGATTTCTCTTATGACTTAGCTAAGCTAAATTTGAAGTCATGACACTGTGTTTGACCTTATTTACTATAACATATTCAGAAATTACTGTTGGTGTCTCTTGGACCCGGTTATAAATTTAAAGTTTAATCCTATTAGACTATGCAATCTTGGTTACACTTTTGACCCACTTGTTGAGCCAATCAGTGGGTCATGTCCCTCAATTTATTTTCTAAGCATGAGGAACGAGGAAGACACAAATCAATTTTTCCTTTCCAATTCACTCGGTTTAGATATGACCCTTTTTAGTGGGGACATCATTGGCACACCCTTGATTTCCATATCTTCCAGACGATTTTGTGTGAAACATAATCGATTTTAGAAAATACCAATAAAAGCACCTAAATCGTTATCTTTGATATTTGATCTTTGTTCATAGAATGGTATTTTTCCTTCTTTCACATGTGATGCCGCCTCTGGCCTCAAGAGTAGAACTCCTCTGTATGCCTTTATGGTCTAAGATGATGACGAGACATGAGGGTGATGTTGTTGAACTAGGCGCCATATCCGGGTCGGCTCAAACAATGAAGCATAGCCAAGCTGCAGCAAAGAATCCCCCCTAATCAAGTTTGATTATATGTTTTATGTTGTGGGTTGTCTAATAGGAACCTACCCTCACGCTTTGTCCTTGGGGGCCTCTCCCGATGTTCAGGTACCTCGTACGTTATTTCGAACGCTCTGAGCCAAGAATCCTTCGGATCTTATCTCCATTTTAAGCTCCTTCCAGGTCATCTCAGGTGCACATCACTACCCTTGAATGTTGCTGTTTGGATATATATATAGTGATTTTGACTTGGTCATTTTGTTTAAGTTTATCTTATAGCATATCATATTTATTCATTGAAAAAACTTTTGGCAGCAGATCGTGACGACTACTCACCAACAATCCATTACATATTTCATAATGTAATTGAGCTCATAGATTCATCTATTAATCCATCCTAGTGCTCCGGAGTTAGTGGAAGCTTTAGCTACCCGAGATGACAGCCCCACATTCAATCAATTCTTTCTAATCAATTCTTTGTCTTCAAATAAGACAAGGAAATTTGTCATTGATAGGCTTTAGATTGGAGTTCGTTGGGGCATTAGAAAGTTTTTTTAATAATCCAAGGATCACCCTTTTGTTTGTATAGTGCTGGTCGGCCAGATTTTTTCACAAGTTACTACGTAGAGTTGGTTGAATGAATGATAACACAGACCGTCATGGAGAGCTCCCGATCCCAAGGAAAAAGACAACACCCTAAGGGCTAACTCGGTTGGGGGTAATCAGTCTGCTTACTATGAATTTGCAATGTACAAATGTGTATCGAATTCACACTTTGTCATCCAACTATACCCTACCAAACATGCCCTAAGTTTCATATTTTGGCCCTGTTTTTTGTCCTAATATTCCAAAAGCTTGGTCAATACATTTGAACCGCAAACTATGGGCAACATAAAACTTCTTTTAACTTTTTAGATATAAGATCAGCTTTTGGAGGTAATCATATTTGTTTTATTTCCTCAAGTCATTAATGATTATGACTGGTATAATTGCAAATTCGAGTGAGATAAATGAAATTGACTCTTAACTTCCTACAAAAGCAATTAGGACTCACGTGTGTTTGTTCTTGATTTCCTAGATGATTTCTAGTTGAGATATCACACCTGTTCTTATTTTTTGTAAATCTTTATTAGACATTTACTGTCGATTCCGATTTGCAGAAATTGATCGTTCAATGCTTATACAATGATATTCATGGCATATTTGTCTAGCAATAACTTGCATCCTATATTGACATTTCATTCTTTTTCTTTATGAATCTACAACTTGGAGTAGCCTATACCGTCTTCATATGTGGCCATGAATTCATCATTGAATTTTTTGAAGCTATCCATTATAGCTGGCATGTCTTCCTCGGCAGGCAGGATGGTTGTTCTCAGATGGAAAACCCTGTGACAGAAATGCAGCAAATGATCAGACGTGCATTTATGTGTACATTTGTATGATAATGTAATCAGACAAGGAACGGTAAACTATCTTTTCAATCGAACACAAGGGCCGCTGATGGGAAGCAGCTAGATTTACTACAGCACAACGAGACAATCCATAACGTGTACACAAATTCTTTGGAATAGGAAAGATACCCTTCTTTCTGTCCAAAGCCTGAGCCAGGCACGGTGGAGATGCCAGTTGCTTCCAAGAGCTTGAGGCAGTAGAAAACATCTGCAACCTTTCCGGCCTTCTTAGCAGCTTCAATGGCCTTGGGAGGCAAGCGTATTTGTGGAAATGAATACATAGCTCCTAGATAATCAAACAAACATTCACGTGATAATCTTCAAAACGCCTGACAAAGTCATTATCCAAAATTTAGAAACCATTACCCTCAGTAAAATTGCAAACTACATTCCTGCAGCTGTTGAAACCATCAGTCATTATATGGGCTCTCTTCCTCAAAGACTCCAGGATGGCCTTGCTGTTTGACAATGAAATATAAGTTTATAAACTATGTGATACTCAGTGGCATTAAGAAAAAGGAGAATCAAGCACCAATGGCTCCATATACAAACTAATAGAGACTATGTACCCACAGTACCAGTAATATACAAACTGATAGAGACTATTTACAGGGTTCCTTCAATAGGCAACAATAATCCGATCAGTTAAACAAGAGCAATACATTTAATAAACAAGAAACGGCCTCTCTATACGTTAACACTGTTCATAGGATATATCATGAAAGCACTCAATATTCTCTGGATGGAGACCCTTAGAATAGTAAGCTTTCCCATGTCCCATCTACATCTCAAGAGAAACCCAAATACCATGACTAGCGGGGATGTTAAACCTGCATATATCATTGGGTAGGTAGTGATAGTACATTTAAAAATTATATATTGGTATTTCCAGAATATATGGATCCATTACTAAAACCAAAAAACTATAATAGATCCACGGTTAGGCCAATTCAAAATTTAGGAATAGATACAAATTACTGTTATACCTTTCAGAGGCAAACTTCAAATATGAGATATCTCCTGGCTTTGGGGGATTAACCATCAAACCCATCTGTGGATAAAAAAACATTTATATAAGCATATGCATGTACTCTGTTTTGGCTAGAGCTAATGTACCACGAGATGTGTGGAAGAAACTATATGCATGAGGGAAAGGTAGCATTCGATTCAATGAATCGTTATATCCAAGGATTTCACTTACAAATATCTGTCCAGGCACATTGGGACTCAGTGATATAGATGCTACTTTGTAAATCTCATCAACTGTCTGAAAAAAAAAAGTATCGAGGAAAATTGTTACTAATTAAAATGGAAACACAAAAATTAATACTTCAAAATACAATTTATATAATAAATATATATATATGTGTGTGTGTGTGTGTGTGTGTGTGTGTGTGTACCCGAGTGTGTTGATCTCATTGTACACCCCAATGGTGTTTGTCTATCTAGACCATTTTTTTGTAAAATCTAAACCGTTGATCTTCATTGTCATAATAATAATAGGCTACATACAAAATTTGAGCCCATTTGGATGAGGTACACTCATCCAAGGGCAACAAAATCGACGTACAAAATTAATTTGAAATGCATCATTTCTGTTCTTTTTATATGCATGGCCTATAAGTGTCCCAATGAGCTCAAATTTTATACATAAGATATTCATAAGTTGTTTAATAGGATCAATGGTTTAGATTCTCAAAAAAAATGTTACATGGTGGAAAACCATTGAGGTGTATGGTGTCATCTATACATTTGAGTATATTCCAACATGACTATATATATATATGACAACGATCCAATGAGAAACATATCTTGGTGGCAGCATGAGAGGCATTTGAATAACTCTCCACACAGATCAATTTTTCATAATCCAACAGTACAAATTACAAGTATATCTTAGTATTTACCTTATACAAAATTGCATCACCATCGGATTTGTAGATCATTCACAACAACAGAATACTTTTCGACGCTCGATATTGAATTTTAGTCTGGCAATTAGATGTAAGAAGTGTATATTGTACATATCGACATGTAAACAATGTCTGATTGCAATGATTTTTTGTGAGAAGGTAAATGAAATGATGCCTTTTCCATCTATATGGTTGGATTTTAAGAAACAGTTCCGAATTTGTAATTATTCAAATGCCTCCCATGCTCTCACCGTAGGATTTTTCTCACTGGATCGCGACGCTATATATATATATATATATATATATATATATATATATATATATATATATAGAGAGAGAGAGAGAGAGAGAGAGAGAGAGAGAGAGAGTCAGACTAGAATACACTCGTGTACAGATCACACCGTACACTCAAGTGTTGTTTACATATCTCGACAATTTTTTTGACAAATCTAAACCTTAGATATTCATTGTTATAACAAATACAGGTGACATGTAATATTTGAGCTTATTTCGATTTTTCTAAGTCACTCGTTCATGACCAACAAAACCGACGCACAATACTGATTTGAATTGTATAATTTTTTTCAACTTTAGATGCATGACCTATAAGTTCCAAATGAGCTCAAATTTTATATGTAGTATGTTCATGTGATAATTAAGAAGATCAATGGATTCTATTTTCAAAATAAACGATGCATGATGAAAAATGACTTGAGTGTATTCGGTCTCCAGAACACTCAGTGTATTCTAGCCTGACTCTATATATAAATAGATAGTGTATGTGTGTAATATGTATATGTGGGATTATAAGTGGCATTCTCTCCCCCCCCCCACATGCCCGTGACCAAGGACGAACGTCCGAGGGGGGGGTTGTAAACCAAGGTGGCAAATGGGATTCAAACCCAGATCCCTTTGTTAGGAGACACCGTGCTTGACCACTTGAGCCACACCTTGTCGGCGTGTAATATGTATATGTGTGTGTAATATGCATGTGCGTGTGTGTGTGTGTGTATATATATATATATATATATATATATATATATATATAGAGAGAGAGAGAGAGAGAGAGAGTCAGGCTAGAATACACTTGAGTGTACATATTGCACGAATACACTCAAGTGTGTTTGCATATCAAGACTATTTTTTTGCAAAATGTAAACCATGGATCTTCACTGTCATACTATAACTAGGCTACATACAAATTTTGAGCCCATTTGGATGAGTGTAAGTCACTCATCCAATGACAACAAAATCAACGCGCGAAACTAATTTGAAATGCATAATTTTTGCGGTCTTTATAACATGACCTACAAATGTTTAAATGTGCTCAGATTTTGTATATGAGCTATTCACAAGATGTTTAAGAATATCAACAGATTAAATTTAAAAAAAAATATTGCATCATGAAAAACTACTTGAGTGTATTCTGCTTCGAATACACTCGAGTGTATTCTAGCCTGACTTTCTCTCTCTCTCTCTCTCTCTATATATATATATATATATATATATATATATATAGAGAGAGAGAGAGAGAGAGAGAGAAAGAGAGAGTTAGGCTAAAATATACTCGAGTGTACGAATCACACCATTAACTCAAGTTAAGTTTACATATCAAGACTATTTTTTTTTAGATATAAACAATTGATATTCATTGTTGTAGTAAATATAGACTACATATAAAACTTGAGCTTGATGAGCGTAAGCCACTCATTGAAGGACAACAAATCGCCATACAAAACTAATTTCAAGTGCATCATTTTTATTGTGTTTTGATGCATAACCTATAAGTGTCCAAATGAGCTTACATTTTATATATAAGCTTTCATAGGATATCTAAAAGGATCAATGGTTTCTATTGAAAATAATTGTTGCATCATGGAAACAACTTGAGTGTATTGTGTCTCCGATACACTCAAGTGTATTACAGCCTCCCTCTCTCTCTCTCTCTCTCTCTCTCTCTCTATATATATATATATATATATATATATATGTGTGTGTGTGTGTGTGTGTGTGTGTGTGTGTGTGTGGTGTGTGTGTGTGTGTAGAGAGAGAGAGAAGCGGGAATACACTCGAGTGTATCTGAAATGCTATACACCTCAATTGTTTTCCATAACGATACCATTATTTTGAAAATCTAAACCGTTGATCTTCTTAAAAATCTTAACAACATTCTATATAATAAATTTGAGCTCATTTGGATACTTATAGGTCATGCATCTAATGGAGAAAAAATCATAAATTTTAAATTAGTTATGTGTGTCGATCATGTTGTCCTTGGACGAATGACTTACACTCATCCAAATAGGCTCAAATTTGTATGAAATATCGTAGCGATGAAGATCAATGGATTAGATTTTGCAAAAATGTGGTTTATAGAGGCAAACACCACTGGGTTGTATGGTGTAATTTGTACACTCGAGTGTATTCAAGCCTGACTATACACACACACACACACACACACAGACATATATATGTATATATATAAATATATATAGATACACATACATACATATATATGTATTTATATAAATATATATATATATATATACACACACATACATACACACACACACATATATATATATGGGCCCATCTTTATTGCCCGCGCGGGTAGCTACCCGCCCACCCTTCCGACCACTTTTTTTCAAAAAAAAAATTCGCAATTGTAGAGCACTATTTTGTCTAGCTCTCCAAAAAATTTTAGTCAAAAATAATATCATTTGCCCCTCCAAAATCAAAAAACCCGTCCTTATATATATGTTGTATATTTTGTACAGAGTTACTCTTTTATTCGTGTAGTTACTTTCTGATCACCATAGTTACTTTTTTTACAACAGAGTTACTTTTTTTGCCAGGAGAGTTACTTTTTTGGCTGCCGGGTAGCGAAAATCCAAGCTACCCGCGCGGGCAACGAATGAACGCCCTATATATATATATATATATATATATATATATATATATATATATATATATATATAGTGAAGCACACTCGAGTGTATCGAAGACGTTGTACACCTCAATTGTATTCCATCATGAAGCAATTATTTAAAAAAAAAATAAACCATTGATCTTCTTAGTTATCCTAAGAACATACTATATAATAAATTTGAGCTCATTTGGACACTTATAGGTCATGCATCTAAATGAGGTAAAAATCATACATTTCAAATTAGTTTTGTGCGTTGATTTTGTTGTCCTTAGATGAGTGGCTTACACTAATCAAAACGGGCCCAAATTTTGCATGGAGCCCATTACTATTGTAATAATGAAGACCAATGGAATAGATTTTTCATAATTATGGTCTAGATAGGAAAACACCATTGGGGTGTACGGTGTGATCTGTACACTCGAGTATATTCTAGCCTGACTATATATATATATATATATATATATATATATATATATATATATATATATATATATATATATATATATATATATATATATATATATATATATATATATATATATATATATATATATATATATATATATATAGATACACACACACACACAAAACGGGCAAGGCGGACATGTGTTCAACTTGGACAGACCTGGACATGCGGCTGACACACAGAAATCTGTCCATGGCACGTCTGTGTTGGACATGGGCAAGGCGGCCACAATAGCCTCCCAGAAGTGTCATTGTTCTACCTCCTTTTCCTCCTCTCCAGCGGCCCATCCTCGTCTTCTTTCTCCTCACATGTCGCCCCCTCTACTTCGTTGTGCTTCATTAATAGTTTCCTCCCCTTCATTACTACCAAAATACTATGTTCAACAGTAGCACACACCCAATGTTGTGTCTACCCTTACCTTTAACTCCTTTTCTCAACTAGTTAAGCACATGTCATCCTCCTACACCACCCCAAGCTTAATGAAACAATGACCCAACACACGTCCACTTCTCCTATGTTAATCTTGTCTCCTCTCCTTCCTCTTCACTTTACGATTTTATATGCATCCTTTTCCTTTTCCTCTTCCTCTTTCTCGCTATTGATAGTAATTTTTTGGTGTTCTCAAATATGCACGGTTGTCTGATTTTAGAGTTTTTAAATTGTTACTACAACTTTTTCGTTGGTCACAAATTGTGGGCTTAGTTTATATTTTGATTTTATAAGAATAATGTTGTTTTGATTTCATCGTGATTTGCACTATGGCTTGATTTATATGTGAATATATATTATGGTATTCATTGTAAACTTTATTTGTGTTTGTAGCTTGAATTAGGAAATGAAAGGTTTATTTGGAGTTTGAAGTGACAAATGACTTCACACACATTTTTGAATTAGAAAATGTGATTGAGATTCTTTAATACCATATATCTTATTGAATACCATATTAATTATATTTATACACACACGCACACATATATATGTATGTGTGTGTGGAAAAATAATTTGTTTTCTCATGTCTGACGTCATGTATGTGTCCCATATTATCCAAGATTGCAGTGTCTCATGTCTGTGCCAGTGTCCATGCACGTGTCTATCTCCATATTAGTGTTTGTGTCTGTCTCAGTCAGGGTATCCTTAGCAAAGAAGGGGCACTACTATGTTATAATGTAGACATATGCAACATAAAAGCGTGAAATTGATGTACGCCAAAATATGGACATTGATACTCAAAGCCTCATTCTTTGAGTAAGCCTTGGAGATATTGAGGTGTAAGCCTCGATCCAGGAATCAAAGGCGTAAGTTTCAAGGCGTGGATAGTCTCACCTCAAGGTGTGTTCCTTAAAACCATGGTCGGAACTAAACTAGTGAGAAAGTTCACACTAATTTTGGTGAGGTTCAAAGCGGCTGCATATACGTGAGGCATGGGCTGATGTTAAAAATTACATCATTACGCTCTTGTTCCACAATTTGTAATTCAATTTAATAGGCAGATCAATTATTCTGGTGCCAACGCCATGATCTACTAATCATGCTAATTTATTGGTGACTAACTGCAATGAACAATTGGTTACCAGTTAGCATTTTTTTTTCATTGGCATGAAACTGATTGCCTTTAAAGTTTGTAAACCTTAGAAGTAAAAAGGTGAGTAGGTTTGTTTCCTAAAAGAATATTTCTTTTATAGATGTTGATTTGTTCACGTAAAGGACCCCATATGTCTAGGCAAGAACATATTAGAAAACATGAAAACATATTGAGTATTTCCTAGACTACCACCGTATGTATATGCAAACATTTGATCATACATTTACTGAAGACTACATAGATAAACAAATATAGTGTATACATATAATTAAATGTGTAACCATTTAACAGATTAAGTCACATTATAGCTCATTAATACCAAGAGAAACCCCTACAACCACATGTTGATTCTCACATTCCAAAAACCGAATGCATTACAAGGATTTAAGATGTTAAATTTAATTCGAACTGTCCCAAAAAAGAAATACAAAAGATACTTTGCCTCAACTAGAATCAACTCCAAATCTTGTTTCCAATAAACAAAAAACATAATTAGCGAACGGATTCTGATGTTAGTAAGCGTGTTGTAAACATGTTTTTTATTACAGTCATTAATTATACTCAGTTCTCTCTTCTTATTACTTGTACATCTGAAGATATTCAACTTTGCTTTTAATTATGACTTGAAGTAAAGTGTTGTATATGATGATGTTTATTAGGGTATGTAAGTGTTTTAGTTTTCTGACTCATTATGTAAATCGGCTCAAGTCTGTTTGACCCATTAGTATTTGGACTCTTAGTGCACTAGAGTTTGTCTAGTATCTTGTGCTTTCCTCCTTCCCTTTACATAGGAGAGGAATCTGCCCATCCAGTAACAATATATAATATATAGGAAATTTCTCACTTTGCTTGGTCTTTGACAGTGTTCATATCATAGTTCAGCCTAGCAGCTTGCCCAATCTCGCCACTAGAGCTGTCTTTATTTCAGCAGCTAGACAGCCGTGAAAGCCTATGGAAAATCTGTCTAAGAAAAAACATTCAAGGTCGGCTATGGTAGTGTCTATATCATAATATTGGCCCAGAATTTTTCTTAATCCTAGTTTCAGTAGGGCTCTATTTATTTCAGCAGCCATGACAACCTGTTGGAAGTTACAAGAAGCAGGCAGATCTCTTGTCTCTGAAGTAAGCGTCCAATAAGAGATAACGGAAACGTTTTTGTAATTATCTCTTCCAGAGCCAGAGAACATGGTTCTATTTTTTCAATCTTGTAGGGATCCATAATGGCCATTTGCAAAACTTACGAATTTACCATGATTGGTGATCCAAATGCATGCGAAGATGCTTTATGATTTCACCCATATTTCTTCTTAGGTAATTTCTAGACATTCAGGCATCTTTGCTGATAAAGATCTGAAAAGACTCAAAATTCAAGAATATTATACTTTACAGCATTCTTTTGTCATTAATATTTAACTGCAATCACTACAGTGCACATAACATAGAAAAGTTAAACCTTAAATCAAAAGGAGTGCGACTTTAGTTGCTTCAAATATGCAAAGAAGACATGATACCTGTGGAGGAATGTTTGTCATCTCAAAATACCCTCCACGCTGTCCACATTCACCCCAGTATCCTTTGGAAACGGTGTGGAAAGAAACAAGCTGAACTCCTGTGCTGAAAGGATAGCCCATGTCCAACATTACCTACAAATAAAGATTTATCATAATAAACCCTTGTTATGGTATATCTGTGATCTTTAATTCTTTACCACACAAGGAACGAAAGACAACCTTTCTAGAACTAATGAAGGGCCGTTCATCTTGATAAACATTTTGCTGGTAGACTTCGTCAGCAAGCAGGACAAGCTTTTCTCTATAACAGAACTTCAAAAGTTCCCTGAGGTTGGCTTCACTGAGGCACTGGCCTGTAGGATTTCCTGGGTTTATAATCACCAGGGCTCGGACCTGAAAAGAAATCAAACAAGTTAGTCCGCTATGACACCAAGCACTGAAAATGGGAATTCATAACAAGAATTTTATCTCTTCCGTTTGATAGAAAACATTATTAAGTTTAGAACAATGAGATGTGTCTTAGAAACTGGAAATAATCAAAGCAAAATATGTTCTCTTGGTAAAAATATTGCAACATGGGTAGTTGGTTCTCAAGATATCAAGGATCAAAACAAATAAGTGTTGGTTCAGTATGTATCATTTACACTTTCAGATGAAAGCTCAAAGAATCTGGAGTGATAGCTAAAATTCCTTTTCTATTTGCCAAGTTCCCAACTACCCAGACCTCTGAGTCCCAAACCTGGTATTCCAACAACCAATCTCGACATAGGTCTGGAAATGATAACATCAATCCATTCCTGTCTCAGAGAAAAGACAAGATTTAAGAAATATAATAGTCTTAGGAGACTTGATACCAGATGGAACAATCACCCTGCCTACAAAACTTAATGGACATGCTCACCTACAAAGGTAAGCACACAAGCATGTGGCCTGCTGAAATATAAGCCTGCCAGATTGATGTAGTGACGACTGGGCCATGGTATAGGTTAGCAAGTTTTAGGTTCTATTCTAAATGAGATCGACTTATTGTTATGGAATTTTCTGGTGAAGGCGTGGTTTGTCCATCATTGCAATTTGCAACCTTGATTTACCAACATCCCTAACATCATGGCCTCCCTCCATCTACGGTGCCTTAAGGAAAATTTTCTCTCTTTGGGTTTATATACTTGGGAAATATACATTGGGCTCGAATGGCTAATCCCCAATAGAAGCTCGCAGAAAGACTTTGGAAACTCTTTACTCCACACTCAATGTTGTCCTTGTAGGATTCTAAAATGGCAACAAGCTGCATGTGTGATGAACTGTGAGGTATAAGAAGACATGGAACAAGTATCTGTTCACTATGCAAGCAAATGCCATCACAACTGAAAGATATCAGAATGGTTAGCATTTGGGCTGAAATGGAAAACTATGGGCATTTCCACCTCGCATGTCCTTTTGATGAACAATCAGATTCCTTCCTGAACAAGATGCACATCAAGAATGAGAAGGATTTCAATGGTCACTCCCAAAACAATGCCTCAAGGCAGACCCGATGGCTCCAAGAACTAACCATCTAGCCCTCAGGTCCATACTTGTTAAGGCGGCAAGGCGACACGGCGTTGGGGCTGGACGCCTTGTGCCTAGGCGCGACTAGGCGACCTTTAAAAAAAAATTATGTATATATTTTATGTATATATACGTGTCATGGTTTTTCCCCACTCATATACACACATTGTGTAGTTATATATGTAGTTATCTACATATTTATAGTTGATCTCCCTATATATATATATATATATATATATTATTGTATGAAAAAACAACCAATTACATTCTAATATATTATCATTGACAATAATGTCAAGGACACGAAAAGAATTATTGTAAAGAATGTAAGAGAGTGATCAACATATAAATATATATTTATTGTCATACATAGCAACAAGTATTAAGCAATGTAATCACTATCCTTCATAGCATAGCTACTTAGTACAATCTGAATTGAAGGTGCAAACTAAGAAAAATCAAATGTGTACTAAGAGTATTAGATCCAGTCAAACAAAAAAGAGTATTAGATCCAGTCAAACCCAAAAAAGAGTATTATATCCAATTAAAAGTGATATTTGGCACATAAAATAGGCAACACTATTAATTTTGAGCATTGGTGTAGCCATATCAAACATTAAAATAAGTGAATATACAACTAGACCCACAAAACTAGGTCACTGTAGTATTATAAATAAAGCGTCCTCGCCTAGGCGCAGCCCTGGGGCGCCTTGCCGCTTAGGCGGACGCCTAGGCGAGCGCCTTGACAAGTATGCTCAGGTCCTGAGAACTACTTCCTTTGTTACCAGATTCATGTTGTTAGGTAGCTGCCACAAAGATAACATGCTTTTCTGTTACTGTTAATCACCCCAACTTTATTTGCTTCAGCATGGGTGCCTATTCTTCTGCAATCTCTGCAGCAGGTAGATGGCCAACATAAGCTCAGTTGTAGTAGCATCCATACTTGTCAAGGCGGCAGGGCGACACGACGTTCAGGCAGATAGCCTTGCGACTAGTCCCAACTAAGCGTTGCTTAGCCGGCTTTAGAAAAGCTAAAATATTAGTACATTTAACATGTAGGTATACATATAATTTACGATTTTCTGAAAACTCTCTCACTTCGTATACATTGATTTACAATTATATGTGAAGTACATAAACTTATGGTTAACTAAATGACATTCATATGTATGTTGGTAAGAGAGCATGAAAAATTACATTTTCTAAAAATGTTTACTTAGCATTGATAAAACAAGAAGAAGAAAATTCCAAATAATGTGAGAAATTGAGATTCTGTACATAAATAAAAATTAATATATTGCTAAATATTGACTGTCTTTAGTAATATAGCCACTAAATAGAAACTGAATCTAAGGCAACAAGGCAAAATATGAAAATCTAAGAAATGTTTGTTAATATAAATCATTATAATAAAAATGATAGTTGGCACGTAACAATCACAAGAATGTATGTTTTGAATACTAGGACACAAAAAATATACCATTAAAAATCATTAATATGCAAAAAAATGCACGACAATAACATAAGGCGACAAATTAGGCAAAGCATAGCGCAAAGCGCACCCCCCTGGGGAACCTTGCTGCCTAGCAGCCTAGGCGATAGCCTTAAGTCTTAACAAGTATGTTAGCGTCCTGACTCCAGAGTGGGTCGTCATGTTAGGACATGCTCCTATCTTTCCTTCTCTTTTATTTGTATTTTGCAACTTGTTCAAAATATGCTTTTCTAACCACCTCAAAACATACGAACCACCCTACTTAAAATACAAAAAAAAAAAGCTTCACTCATCAGATAACCTGGGAGAACCTAAACAGTTTACCTTTTTGAGAAAACGAAATATGGGATGGAAGTTTCAAAAATGGTAGCGGCTGATACCATAACTATCGCATACAAGAACAAACAGAATAAGGAATCGTTTCCTGCACTTCTCAAATTCTAAAAATGTGTTTACATAAGTTTGCATAATTGTATCAATTTAGGTCTTCACATTTGTTCAGTATGCATCAGCGGCTCCCAAATTCGGGAAAACATCTACCATTATGAAGAAAGTAACAGAAATATGGAATCAGGTTACACGTATGTGAATAATAAGAGAAGGGATACTTCTAAGGACGACAAAAATAACGAGACAAAAATAATAATCACCACCAACTACAATTAACATCATATGCCTCGATCACAACCATGTTAGAGCTAGCTACATGGATCCTTCTTTTCGTGTTAACTCAGGTTGTAGTAAGAGAGGGGACAACATTCATTTTCTTTGTGAGTTCCTGAACCCCAGTTACAATAGGGTGAGAGGGGGTTACGAGGATATTGTATTAATCATATTAACTATTTTCCATTGACCATAGCAACTTGGCACTTAAGAACTCCTACTTGAAGATGAATAGGATAGGGTATATCCTTAAACCTTCCTCCTCTTAGTGACCTCCATCCTTTAGTTCTTTTTGTAACTTAACTTGGCATACAATTGTTTTCTCCACCATTTACCCTCAATCTGAGTGTAGAAGTACATGTGGGCTTTTACACTTACATACAAACAAGAGAAATGTTATCTTAGATGTTAGAAAATATTATTAGTTAAATGTCATTTGTTATATAGACCTTATTGTCTTGGCCCATTAGAGTTAAGATCCGCTTCCTTGTACAAGCCTCTACGAGAGGAGTCTGTTGTCTCTTAATAAGAAATATCTCATTAGCCTCCCATCTTATTTTCTATGTGGTATCAAAGCATTGATCCTAACCCTAGAGTGAAATATAGAGAGCCTCCGCTTGCAAGTGGCTGCCATCTCTTCTTTGCTTGGCTGCCCACCCGGCTTCATCCCGACTTTTTTGATCATCTCCTCCCTTCTCCACGGTTATCTATTCTCCCCCTCAGATTTGGTCCTCTCTCACAGCCTGCAATGTCATCTGCCGGCTGTTGTCTGTTTGGGATATCATGCCCAACCCAAAAATTCACATCAAATCTTTTATTTGTTTGAGAGTCATATTTTAAGGGAAGTCACAATTTTGTATGGGATTAATATTTTTTATTTTCTATTTGTCATATCATTTACTTGAGTCTTGTAAATCCAAGTTGAATATGTGTTTCACCCATACTCCAGCTTGAGGGGGAGTGTTGGCTGTTAGAAAATATTATTAGTTCATAGGTCATTTGTTATGTAGGCCTGATTGTCTTGGCCCATTAGGGTTAAGTTCCGCTTTCTTGTAGAAACATCCTTGCCTCTATATATAAGAGATGAGTTTGTCATCTCTAATAAGAAATATCTCATTAGCCTTCCATCTTATTTTCTACATTTCAAAGCAGGCAAACCTTGTAGAAAGGTCCAACGAGTTAAGAGATGTGAAGATCTCCCCTTACATCCAATGTGGGTTGAATCTGCAGCGTCCACAGTTGCTGATTCAGTTACTCATGTACATTACTGTTTGGTGGCAAAAAGTGCTATCAATATAACACTCAAAATGTGGTCATAGTCGATCATATGGAAAGGATTAGGGGTGTGTTGCTAGATGAGATGGACCATAAAAGAGCGTCCAGTAGCATTTTAAAGAGTTATAGCAGACATTTCCTATGAGAAAGTATTACAATATGCAGAAAAAATATCCAACAGTATATAGTGTCACCACCATAGAGTAAACATCCGCTAATATGAATGAATTCGAAGCGCAAACAGAATAGCTCTTACAGTGACATAGTCCAAAAAGATTGCACAATGAGAGCAAATTAAGAATACTACCTAAAAAGTGGATTCACAAAAAATAATTACACAAGCATATAGCTCATCCTGCTCATGTACGAGCTGTGTGCCCAATCCATGAGGACATACAAACCTAAGCAAATATCCATGTAAAATCTGTAACCACCCATAAAGTGGGACATAATCCAAAGAATTGAACAGCAGAGGGTTACCATGAGATAGACCTAGAATTGAGCAAGATGTCAAGAAAGATTTTGATTCACATACCTAGGCCAAGAAAGCCCTTCTTGAAGAATCTAGCTTTGAGTGGACAGATGTAGTGCGGTAGAGGCTTACCATGGCTCTACATCTCCAATAGGCAATGGAGTTATTATGTCCATAAAAAGTAATAAAAGAGTATGCCCTTAAAATACAGTGGTCAATGAGAGAAACATCTGTGAACTTCCTCTCCTAAATCACTGCACAAATAAAAAAGAAACTGCTCTTGAAGGTAAATTAGGAGCTGTCATGGGACTATAGAAGAACCTCACACCAAGACTCGGAGCATAAGCAAGAGTAAAGTGCATGGGAGGTTGAACAAGGAATGATGCAAATATGACAGAAAGAAACTGATATTTTAGAGGGAAATGGTTCATAGGGGCTGGTTCTATTGTTTAGAACAAGGTAAATAGAAATGATTTTGTTGTGAGGCCCAAGTTCGTTGTGAAAATAAAACAGAGTTTAACTAGGAAATAAAAGAATTGTCGGCCTAATGAACCAGAGGTGGTGTTATTCATTAGAGAAATAAGAAGAATATATAAAAAAGGAGGGCATTTTAATGGATGGGGATTTTAGCTCAATAACAATTGGACTTACTAGTAAAATTGTGCCTTCAAAGAATTGACAACCCGAAAATATTTTTTAATTAGCATTCATGCCATCGTTTGGAAATGGCTACTTGAGGTCTCAGCATATCAATATACTCATCTGCCCTTGGATAATATTTCGCACTGGGCATGGCAAAAATAGAGCAAGGAAGAAGTGTAGTTAGTACAAGAGCTAGAAGTTGTTGAAGGGTCTTGCTACCGGTCGACACCTTTTTCAACTGAGACAGAGAGAGCTTGTGTCACAAAGAGGGTTAGTGATGACTAGAGAAGAGACTGAAAATACAGTTCTTGATGGTGGGGATGATGCATGGGGCACACGCATGACAATGGGTAGCAAACTGCCCTGTGCAGTGCATATTTTGGGAGAGGCTGCATGGTTTTGTTATTGGCAGTGCCGTAGAGTAGTGGTACTGTGGTAATGATGTTAAGGAATCATCATTGTCGTCATTCAAGCCTCAATCCCAGCCATGTTGGGGTCGGATACATGAATCCTTCTTTTCCAAACAGCTCTATAATGGGTGATATTTTGATCAAGATGTAAAGATTCAAAATCTCTCCTTATAAGCTCCTCCCACATTAATTTAGGCCTGCCTCTTATTTTCGCTGTGCCAAATTCAATAGAATTGTTTTAATGAGCATGTTTGTTAGTCTATGTTGCACATGTCTGTACCATCTCATGTGACCCTCACGCAACTTGTCCTCAATGTGTCACTCCCACTTTGTTCCTGATATAGTCATTTCTTAAGCAATCTTCCTTTATCTTCCTACACATCCATTTCAGCATACGCATTTTAGCCATGTTCATCTTATCAGACCTTGTTTCTTCACCACACAACATTCAGTCCCAGATAGCATGGGTGGTCATTTAATTGTATAATGAGGCTTACTTTTTAATCTGAGAGGGATCTTTCGATCAAACACTATTCCAGTTTCACTCCTCCATTTCAACATCATGTTGTCATTTTGTGACAAACACCATCTTGAACATCACCATCAATTTAGATAATAGAATCTAAGTTACAAAAGGCTTTATTTTTATTTAGGGAAGAAGATACAAATAAAAAGGCAACGGAAGCCTCCTCTACATTAGGGCCGGGTTTCGATCCCAAGAACTCATGGGTTATGAGTCCACCACACTTCACTTGTGCCACTCTGATTTTGTATTCCTCCTTTTATTGTTGTCAAAGTATGACAATGTTAAATCTAAAATAATGATAATAACTTTGCAGACCTAAGAGATATGTTGAGATGGATAGAAATATAGTGTGCAATAGATATGACAGTAAGAGGCCAAATCTAGATGGAAGCCGCCCACTAGTAGTGAAAGTGCAATGAGAAGATTTTGAGTGAAGATTTAAGGTTCTAATACCATGTTCAATGATATGGGGAGAAAGAATATTTGTTTTATTAGTATTAAGGCTAGCATCTCATATATAAGTAGGATGAGAGGAAGTTACAAGCATGTTTTGTTACAAGTGGACGATTTATGACCCACGACTATCAGCATGCCCCCTATGAAATCCTAGTTAGGATATAAATGATAAAGATTGTATATGAATATTTTTTTCGACATGTGCAACACAACAATAATTCATATAGAAATATAATTCTTTGTACGAGTAGAAGATTTTCTTAATATTGGATCGAGAATTGAAATTGAAGAACGGTGTACAAAATCTGGAAAATGACCGTTTGATATTTGTTGTATAATTCAACCAAGCTAAGTTGTGCTTCGTATGGGAAAATCTCATATAAGAGAACTTTGTTATTGTTTTAAAGACTACCAGATACAGTTCTAGTCCTACATGGAATGGATAAGACAAAAAATGACAAAAAAATGCACAATGTTTTGTTAAAAAGAGCAATTCGTTGCTTAAACAAAAATATAAGACAACGTCATAAATAGGTAAACGGGTCTATTCAAAATCCAAGTATATTGCATAGAAATGTGATATCAATTAAAAAATGCAGTTATAAAAAGAATCTGAGTTGTCAAGGCGCCCACCTAGGTGATGCCTAGACGCCCTAGGGGCTAGGCTAGGCACCTCAAACTAGGCACCCAACCTATTAAGTGTCTTAAGTGGGCGACTAAGGCCTTTTAGGCCCAAATTAAAATCATTTAAAGGCAATATCAGCATGAGTCCCGACCAAAAAAACATATCAGCATGAGTTGGGTCCGGATTTAGTCAAATTAGATTAGCTTGAGTCATTTTATGGTTGAAATAGGTCTAAATTTTGGTCAAATCAGGTCAATTTTGGCAAAATAGGTCTGATTTGGAAAAAAAAAGTCTGATTTGGGGAAAATACATCTGATTTCGGAAAATTTGGTCTGATTTGGCCATATTGGGTCTCAATTTAGTCATTATAGGGTAAATTAGGGGAAGGTCTAAATAGGTCATGTTATGCAAAATTAGGTCTAATTTAGGCAGATCGTATCAAATTTGAAAAAAAAAATACAGGTCTGGTTTGAGGAAAACATGTCTGATTTAGGGAAAGCACCTCAGTTGGGGAAATTAGGTCTGATTTGGCTAAATGTGGGTCAGATTTAGATCTATAGGATATATTAGGGGAAGTAAGGTCTGTTTAGGTCATGTTATGCTAAATTAGGTCTGAATAAGCCAAATCATGTCAAATTTGAGCAAATTATGTCTGATTTGGGAAAAACAAACTGTTTTCGGTACTAGGTATACAACTTTGTAAAAAAAAATGATTCCAAATCAGCTCAGGGTTGATTTATTTCACATCAATCCAATTATTGTCCTACCTGGAACTGATCCGAGACATGTTTTTTGATACACCTAATCCTATGTGATGATTTCTGACAAAAACAAAGAAATGAAGTGCCCGATGAACATTCGTATATTATATAAACATATAAAAACTGCACATGAGTTCAAAATAGGTTCCAATTAAATCAAAAGACTATAGTATGCAGCACGCGAGCTGTTCTTTATCCGAAAGTTAAGCAGGAGTTCGATTTTGATTCATTTGATTTTAGGAAATAGGTCTATTTTGGGGATTTGGTCTGTTTTGGCCAAATTAGGTCTCATTTAGGTAAATATAGGGTAAACTGGGGAAAGTTAAGGTCTAAGAAGTTTATGCTATGCAAGATTAGGTTACATTTACGTTAAATTAGGTCATATTAGGTCCAATTTAGATCAAGATAGGTCAAATTAGAGCCAATCACATCTAGTTTAGGTCATGTCAGGTGTAATTTAGGTCAAATATAATTGTAAAAACTTAGATATAACCATTACAAACATGCATAGTAATGTATCTATTTGAATATTGCTATATATATATATATATATATATATATATATATATATAAATGTTACTATATATGTAAACATATAAAAATAGCAAAAATGCGTAGGCTCCCTAGCCCCCCCTCCCCGGAGAGAAAAAAGACCGCCTAGCTGCCTACAAAATATTTTATATAACGACAAAGGCTTCAAAAATTAAAAGCGCTAAGGACTTTTGGTTATTGAGTCAAGGTTAGGCCTAGAGGCACATGGCAGATAAATGGGGAAAGTTGCAAAATTTGAGTCAGTCAATCATGGAACATGGGGTCTACTTGACCCCAACCTCCATGTTTAGGAAGTTGTCGAAGCCAACTAGACTCATTATGTTTTTGCCCACTTGCACTATGGGTTTGTAGGCATATCCCCCCTAGATGGAATTACTTTAATGATGCCCATCAACAAGGACTCTTTTCATTGAATAGAACTTGCAAGTAAATAAAAAATAGCCAATTCTATCAAAGGACATGGCGTCAGCTGGACCCAACTAGAATGATTACAAAGTTGTCTAACCAAACAAGTAGACTCATTATGATTAAGCCCACCTGATATGGGTTAGCAGACATATTCCTAAATGGAGAATTACTTTTATCGTTTTCATCATCAAGTACTCTTTTCATTGAATAGAACTTGCAATTAGTTTTCCTAGGTATGATGTGCCATATGTGTTGTGTAAAAATAAGGATGAATCAATGGAGCACTTTTCCTTCAACAACATTTTCATTTGAGGTCTAAAATGAAATCCCAAAATTATGTGGTCTACAGGTGGTATCCATATCATCTAGTAAAAACTACATTTCTTAGTTTTATGAGAAGCCATGAATTATATACTACTAAGGGTATCCATATCATCTACTTTTACTTCATGGAAGTAGAGCAACCTTAAACAACATGTTGGTAAGATCATGGAAAGCCCAATTCCCCGCTTCTTCATCCTCCAGACTAATATAAAGGGGATACCCAACCTTCTCTAGAGGAAATTCCTCTATGTGTCATAAGAGTGATCCCAATCGATAGCTTTCGCATAAGAAGGCTCGAAGAACACATTGTCTTTTTGCATTGCTCAGTTAGGAATTCATGATCATGGAATGAGGTTTTGTCAAAATCGGTAAAATTTCACCAAAATTTTCGATTTTAACACCATTTGCTATGAAATCTTGCCATTGTGCTGCTATGTTGAAATCTGCAAAATTTTTTGCTCAAATTTCAAAAAATTTCCCAAGGAACAAGAAAATCTCATTTCCTCCCACATGAAGGACTCCCCCACGGTCCCATATCAAATTTTATTGCATAAAACGATGCATTTAGGTGTAGAGATCACGCCTGTGAAATTTCATGGCTTAACTCATTCATTTTAGCGTCAAAACGGGCACAGTTGCATTTATCAAAATTTCAATAAATTTCGGTTTCCATCCTGTTGAAACGGCATCGAAATCGGATACTTCATTCCTTGGACGTGATGTTTTCTTCTATCTCTTCTTTCATGTTTGGTACTTCTGATTTGGTAACCATGTCAAAGTTAGGGGTTTAATTTCAACTTGGACTGAGAGGTCGTGTGGATTGACCAAAGTTTGAGATTGTGACGTTCTAAAGGGCCTTGTGAAAATGATATTTACCCGTGGTTTCCAGATGTTAGAATCCAAGAAGACATACGCTTCGTTTGGCAAAGTGGTGGCGATTGCTCAGGCAGCGATGGACAAACACGGGCAGCGGGTCAATCGCTGCCAATCGCGTTGCCAAAAACACAGTTGCCCACCGCTCTCATTTTACATTATGTTTTTCGTCTGGAGCGTTCGGCAAACTCTACCGGCCGCTCATTCCTCACCTTGAGAAATTGTGGCGATGAGTCATCTGTGATGGGCCACCGGCGATGAACGCAATCGCGTTGCCAAACGTTGCAATAGTTCTCATGTAAAATACATATTAGATTGAGATTTCACATTAGCAACAATGTCAACAGTCTTATAATACTTCAAACCAGCTTAACTTTGTGAGTTAAGACAAGTTACTTGATTTGTCGAGAAAACATATCGCATTTAAGGTTTGATATTTTCATTAACGCCATTGGAACAAGGGAAACCCAAAGATCATAAGGATAATCTGAAAATACTTTCAACTCTAATTACCTTGCTGAATAACTTCAGATAATTTATTCAATTTGTCAAGAAAATTATCACATATAAGAATTCGTAGGTTTAATGTTTTTGTTTATGCCATTGGAGCAAAGCAAATCCAAGATATTATAAGAAAGAAAGGTAAGAGTTTTGATTCCAGTTTAGGGGAAGTGTTATTCTCTAGACATGTAGGTAGTTCTAACTCCAATGATGACTTGCAGAACATTTCATAATGTTTTTCTTTTGACTGAACCAAAGGTTTATTTTGTTAGGGAAAGAACTACATATATAAATTGCTAGTATGTGATCATGTTTCATACATCCAGACCCATTGTTGGAAAAGTTAGCATCCCAAGTGCCTAGCTGCTAAGCAGTCCCTAGCCACCTATGCAACTAAGCCTTGAGGTCCTAAAATCGATAAAGTGAACCTTTTTGTAAAAGTGCATTGATGGTACTCTCCTTTAAATCAACCCATAGACATAGTCACAGTATGTCACCGACTTTTTGAAAACATCGTGTCTCTAAATGCAAATTTATCCCAGACGTACGTGACAGGTGAATAGCTCTCAATTCCCAGATATTTCATTTTATTCCTGTATTATTCAGAAATTGTTTGTATTTGACTTTTTGCTCGTTTACACTGTTTAAGACTCTGACTTTGTTCAAGTGTATATAAATGGTATATATATATATATATATATATATATATATATATATATATATATATATATATATAGGGTAGCGATCCAGTGAGAAACATCCTACGGTGAGAGCATGAGAGGCATTTGAATAACTACAAATTCAGAATTGTTTTTTAAAATCCAACCGTATAGATGGATAGAGCATCATTTCATTTACCTTCCCACAAAAAAATCATTGCAATCGGACATTGCTTGCATGTCCATATGTACGATATACAATTTTTACATCCAACGGTCAGCCTGAAATTCAATATAGAGCGTCAAAAAGTATTTTGTTGTTGTGAATGATATACAAATCGGATGGTTATAAAATTTTGTAGGAAGGTAAATGTTAAGGTATACTTGTAATCTATACGATTGGATTAAGAAAATTTGATCTATGTGGAGAGTTATTCAAATGCCTCTCATGTTCTCACCAAGATTTGTTTCTCACCGGATCGTTGTCATATATATATATATATATATATATATATATATATATATATATATATATATATATATAGAGAGAGAGAGAGAGAGAGTCAGGCTAGAATACACTCGAGTGTACAGATCGCACGGATACACTCAAGTGTGTTTGCATATCACGTGGACTTGTGTCATTGCAGTTTCTTCTAGTCAGTTGCCAATCAACCTGATAAACCTACTGTTGGAATGAGCCTTTCTAGGCTCAGGGAGGAAAAAGACTATCCAGGCTCCCACCCTTACTACTTTCAGGTATGGAATCGCACATAACCTAGTTTCTTACCATTCACTATACTTCTCTCACAAGAAACTTGAGTAGATTTTCAACCACTAACAAACTATAAGTTCCTCAGGATTTTTTTAAATCCACTTGAAATGTTTCTTGGATAGTAAGGAACGATCCTGACCAAAACTAGTGGCCATGCCCCCCTTGCCCCCACAAGGGAGGTTCCCCATAGAAACTAGAAAGGCTTGTATGTGCATGTCCATGCAATCATTGCCACTTTGTCTAACCCTACATCTCAATAAGACAAACCATACAGCAGAGGAGATGACGAACCACTAGCTAGAAAGGTCATGGTGGAGTGCAAGGAACTTAAACCAATGGATGTTAAGTGAATGCTACACAAACAACCTCCCAAAGCCCTTTCCCATGGCATTTCTTTCATCATCGTCTTAGAGCACTGAACTTATTCCCTTGGCTAAACTACACACAGAAGTTTTAGCTGGAAGTAGAGCATAACTTTTGTCATAAAGAATTGGGTTGGTGGCCAGGCGCCTAGGGTGAATGTGCTTGTTGATGGGATTGTGGGATGGGTATGGCTGAATTGTGTACTAGGGTAGACCTGATTGGTGATGCATAATTCATGTATTATACATTTGTAAGACCTAATCAAAGATCTAAAAATACAGACCTGATGCCTACTTATTTAGTTTTGTTTTAAAAAGGATAACAATAATGTACCAGTGGACCACCTAGAAAAGAAAGTGTCATTCTGCAAAATAGTGGGCATTCCCATACAATGTAGCATTTGTTAGCACATTCCCAGAGAGGGTAATCTAATCATACAAGACTACCCAATACCCACAATCTCTTGTCGACGTAAATCCTTGGTTAACACTCTTTCAAGGTGATATGTCTCTCTCCATATAGATCTACTATCACTCCATTCAGTCAGGTTTCAGTACATTCATTAAAATGACTACAATAGATATAGTATAGCTAATTAGCTGTGCAGCTCATTGCAAGACATAATTTTTGTGTATAAAGGGGGAAAACTAGAGTACATCCGATTGTTATCGTTTTGTATACCTCGGTTATTTGACATATTGCGATTGTTTCTTACAAGAAAGTCTTGTTATATGGCATATGAATACCCTATATATCGTATCTGCACCCATTTGGACACTTTTTTAGACCTTGACAGTACCCAAATGTGCTAAAACACTGACAGCATTCATCTATTATTTAACAGGTGCAACGATTTAGAATTTCTAAAAAGATGATCAGCATAAATTCTTCAGAAAATAATTATTTTGTTATAATGTGGTTTGGCACACAAACAAAACCAACGCACTTAGAGCATTTAGTTTGATGCAGATTCGAATGTTTCAATTACATAAGACTGTAAGAGAATATAATACCAATATGGATATGCAATCGATCACTTCAGCATTAAATGAGCATATTGTATTTTACTAACTATTAACAGATTCTTTTTCTGAAATAGAACGCAACTGTGGAAGATTACAACTCTATTTCTGAATGTTAATGCTTTAACATGCAGTAGTTGCATAATCTGTTTTGCAGTGCCCATGCTTTAAATAACATTAGCTACATTTTATGTGACTAACAGGAGAATAATAAAGACGTGTTGTATTTTGTCAACAATTAGCCAATAGACTACAATCTCATTCAACAAAATCAAAGGGCTACAAGATGAATGTTGAGTTGCTAAATGAACAACTAGATTGAAAAGCATTTATAACGTGAAAATGCATAAAAGATACCTTTTCCATAGTAATTACTAGGGGGGTGAAAATATATTTTTGCTATAAAGAAAGAATTCTTCAAAGCATTTTCCTCCAAGGCACCTAGGTATCCGAAGTGATATATTTTTGCAGTTTCATTAAGGAACTTATTTTAGAACTATACTATTACAAATATGAAATAAATCTTACAGTAACAATGTCTAATACAAGCATGTTGACCATAAGTATTCAAAGCCAGATGTATATAAAGTGAAAAGATAGAGGAGGGAAGAAAGAGAAAGGGATACTCACAGAAACTCCTTTTCGGCGGGCCTGAAATACTGATTGTTCCAGGTTTATTATGTCAAGACCCCAGTTTGCAGACTCATCGAGGTAATAGGGAACAAGAGAACCACCAAATAAAGATATAGCCGCAGAGTAAAGGGGGTATTGCGGAACAGGAACCAAAATCTACAAATGCAAAAGAATAGGCAACTTATTCACCCATAGTACAAATGCAAATGTCATAGTCTGCAGTCGTTAAGGCATACTTACTCCATCATTCCCATTGCTAATAATACTGTTCAGTATCTGCATCACGCCTTTGCTGGCTCCATCAGTGAGAAATATAAGCTCTGGATCACTGCAAACAGAAAAAGTGATTAAATTATTACAAAATGCTTTCCTCGATTAACTATCACCAAGAAACAAGTGCAGATACCTAGGATAGCCATCACGCCTTCCAATAAAATCAGCAACTTCCTTTCTTATCGCTGGAAGGCCTCTAGAATCACTGTATGCACCTAGTGACATGATCACAGGCTACAATTTAACAGGGACAGAAGCATACAGAACAAATCTAACCTATTTCCGTTAAAACCAATCAAGAATAGCTTTATGCATATAGATGAAAGATACCTAAGCCACCGGAAGTTATTGAAAGATAATGCCTAGCTCTTGCTATGGCATCTGCTGGGAATAGGAGACCCACATTGGGATCGTCCAGCAAAAAAGGAGCTTGGCACAAAGCTATAACCTACAGAAAAACACTGTTGTATAAGGGAAAATTTAACAAAAATATCATATGGAAGATTTTCTTTGATAATTTGCAACATAAAAAATGTAACTAAAATGAAGATTGGAAAGTTTACACTGCAATGGGAAGACTTAAAAGATAATGAAAATATTTCGATGTATCCATTGAAAGGGACAGAATAAGGAGCTATATGCTAACCTGACGAGGAAACGTCAAAGGTTTCTGTCCCAAAGCATGAGGGTTGCCAACATTGGTGAAAATAATCTGAAACGATTTGGCAATTACCATTAGGATATTGTAGCAATAAGAAAAAGAAAATATATACCCAGGATCTTGGATTGGACTTGACAGATTTCAGCTAAAGGGACACGTTTCTGAAATAAAAGTAGTTAAATTCACCAACTATTTAACACGTTTCCGATGTGGTCTAGCTGTTTTCTTACAGCATATAGTATTTCATTCAGAGACCACGCATACAAAGGCTTAAGAATATAGAAAAGGTGTTTACTATGAGCACAAAAGATTAAAACAAACTTAAATCCCAAAATTTACAAAGGACTAGGAATCGCCTGCACAAAAAACTTATGTATAATAGAAGGGTGAACAATAGACGTTATAGTTCTGCCATATGGAAATCAATAATCACTAAAGCAAGTCACAAATAATAATCAGTGTCAGAGTCATATGCGCTTATGCCCAGGGAATAACATAGGGCGTGAGTTGATCCATCGAAACTAATTTTAACCATAGTTTTGATCTGACAATAGCAAAAATTGAACTCTTCTATAGAGGATGACTGGAGATCAGCGGTCACACCTTCTTGCCCTCCTTTTGGAGTTCTGAAGCACGGAGATAGAGCTCGCCCCTGACGGCGTAGGCAGTCTTCTTCACGTTCTCATTTAGGGACTCGTAATCCAAAGCCCTTGACATGGTAGCAAGTGGCAAATTGAAAGCCTGTCCGCACTCTGCCTGACGAGGAGGCGCACTGACCACACAGAACGCACTTAATCAAGCGCCTTGAATAAAAGGTGTTTGTTTTTAGAAAATTTTTGAAAAAAATAGAACCATAGGAGACACGGAACAGGCGCGCAATACACAGTGCTAGCAAATGGGCAAAGGGAGAACTGGGTTTTTCCAAATTGTCCTAAACAGTGTCGTTAATCGGAAAAGGCACGAACTTTGTCGAAAAGTAGCACGAAGAACCACCGGCAATCACCTGGCCGCATCCACATGCAAGGGCGGTAGGTAGAGGAAGTCGGAAGAAAGAATTGGCAAATCCGATCAAACAGCAAATCCGGGTGAAAATCTCATTAGGAAATATCATGACTGAAAGAAGTACGGCGTTGAAGAACATATATCACCGGAGATGCAAAGAACCACCGGTCACCACCTGGCCGGAGAGCACTCACATGCACGGGCGGTAGGTAAGGGACGACGGCCAGTCGGATAGGTAGATGGGCAAATTCGAGTTTATCGGCAAATTGTGGTAGAAGGGAAACAAGTGATAGTTTCCGATAACTCCAAAGATGACAAAAGCCACTAAACAATTATTTGACTACCTTCAGAGAGACCGCTGCGCTCCCTCTCCTTGCACACTTCAGCTATAAGCCCCACAGTTGGCGCCCTCCTCTCGAAGTGGCAGATAGAGGGAGTAAGAACTGGCTGGGGTACAAAACAAATCACGGTGGCCTCAGTGAGTGGATGTTGGGAGGATACAGTGGCCGGGTGCCACCACAGCCACAGGAACGTGTGTGTCTCCAGGCAACTGGGAGGGACGAGACGACGGGAAAGGTGGAGCCGAGGGCAACCAGCCAATAGGGGGGCGCCGGCAGGCGCTAACGAACCGGAGGCTGTAGAAATTCGGCGCGCCGATGGATAAACCCGTGCATCGGTACTGTCCGGAGCTGATCCGGCGGCGGACGCCTTTTCCATTTATTTGCTGCTGGGCCCAGTATGCGGATGGACCCCTCCTCCTTTCGCTGATGAATGAACCAACCTCGTCATATCCATAAAAAAAGCCGTTCGAAGTGTGGAAAGGCCAATATAGAACCGGAAGTGACCTTCTATCCAAAAGAAAACCGAAAGTGGCCAATGGTCAAGCAAATTCGTGATCACCATTTTTTTTCTTTCTATGCAAAATTTCTTTATGAAGACAAATGTGACGACCCCAATTTCTACATACTTTTCTTAGTGACATATACAGATATGCGTGCACTCATATCTATAAATGTCAAAAGGGAAAATAATAGAAATCAAGATAGCCAACGGAAAACAGAGATAAGCCAAGATTAAGTTCACATCATAGCAAAAAGCCACACAACATTTCATTCAACAATGTAAGATAAAGTCATACATATTGATACTGGAGAAAGAAGAAGAATAAGTCTATGATTATTACATTGGGTCTCAATCATCCTCAACATAATCCAGGAAAAGAAATATACTAATCATCTAGCAAGAAAAAGATAAGAGGACTCGGTCTATCTACTAAATCCTCCACGCTTATTATTTGTGCCTTCAGGTACTTTGAATATGCATTGCACTTTAATCATCAATTATTCCTTGTACCTAGAAAATACGAGAAACAAAACATCAACAAAGTTGGTACGTGGAATTAAAGCTATACTATGCTGGTATATGAAATACTCAAAATTTGAGAAAAGAATGAAAACATTATTTAGAGTCCGAAAATCAGAAAATCCCAAGTTTTATCCTTATTTAGAATGAATATGCATTACTATGGTGGACTTAGCACAAACATAAATATTGGGCCCTATCCCTGCGTACCTTGTACCTTTAGGGATCTCCCTGCGTACCTTGTACCATTAGGGAGGTGCTAGTCAACATTAATACTTTCCCTCTCTAAATAGGGAGATTAATGAGCACCACTAGTAACTACATTTCACTTATATTCAATTATATTCTTTCATGTTCAAGGCGATAAATCAGCAATTAATCATATATCCACATCCATCAATGTATATCAATTTCATGCAAACAATTACTCATACTTAACATCCAGCAAAAACTAGTCATATAATTATATCCACGTACCTTTAATTCTCAGATCTGGATTCCACAAGTCCTAAATTAGGAGAAGATAATAAATCACCCTGAAAAGTAAACAAAACCCTAAGTTACTATGGATTCTCATTATTCCTCATTAGGGCTTCTTATTAGGGTTTAGGTCATTTAGAGGGGTCACTTAGGATATATATAGGATTCCGAGTTGGGGTCTGAGATTAGAGTCGTCCAGGTTATAAAAGGGCATTTCAGTTATTAGGGTTTCCATAAATTGTACATAGTAATCATGATGAGGTGAGAAAACTAGAAATTAAGGTTCTTCTCCCTTATTACATCAACTGTCTTCCTTGGGTAGGATTTCGAGTAACATTATGACCAAGATCATAGTTAGGGTTTAAATATTCCCAAGACAGAAATAAAATTATCCAAGGCAATTAATGGTTGGTATAAAATCGTATAAGGTGTATAATAAGAAAAGCAGAATCTGGAAATTAGGGTTTTTCTCCTTTATTGAAACAACTATACTTCTGAGATAAGATTTCGAGTGACAAGATGATTAGAACCCTAATTAGGGTTTAATCTACTCTCAAAGTATATTGGAAGTCAGTTATGACCATTATTACATGATATACAATTATTAAGGGGGTCATTAGGACTTGTAGGCTATATATTCGAAAAGGGCTCAGATCCAGGTCTTATTTATACTATACTTAGATAGATCTCATTTTTCTGATGAAAATAACATATAATTTCGATATATTCCGACATTCTTAGCAATTTCTAGGATTTTTCGAAGATAAGGCTATTATTACAAAATTAAATGGATTTGACGCTTACTTGGCAGACCAGGATTGGTCGGTCTCAATCCTCGCTGGGACTACAGAGTCGTAAACTACCCTGCACTCCTGGCTGTTTCTTTTCTTCTTCCCTGGCGCGCGAGCAGGTGCCTGGAGTAGCTCCGACTCCGGCTAAGCGTGGAAAGAGGCTCGTCCTAGGTGGCAGGAGAGTACCTTTGACTTCGCGGCGATGGCCCGAGCCCAAACCGACGCCTTCGAGTGTAGTGGCTCCCTTAGGGGCTCTGAGCCACCGCGGCAAGGAGGGGTCACGTGTGAGATGTTGGTAGGAGCGAACACGGTGTTGCAGGGGGTTGGAGGTGGCCGAGCTGCACCTCTGGATTGAGGTGAAGGCGATGGCGGGGAGCAAAACGTGGGATAAGGCCGGTGGTGGTGTCGCCAAGGCGGTGCAGTGATGGATCGCAGGTGGACTTGGCGGCGGTGAGTGGAAGTCAGGAGTCTTGAATTGGGCTGTGCGAGGGTCTAAGAGAGGTCAAGCGAAGCTTTTGGAGTCTCTATATAGGCTCATGCGGGCGAGGGCAGTAAAGCCCTAAATGGGACGCCGCCGCTAGGAGGAAGCAGAAATCTGTTCTCCCAGATCTGCGCGTGAGGAGCTTAAAGTCAGGGTTTGTTAGCTTCGTCTTCGGGAGTGGAACCAGTCCTCCAACAATCTCGCGAGGTTGATGTGGATGCTAGGCGCGCGGGGTATCCCTGTGCTCATTGTTCCGTTGGGTTCCAATCCGCAGGATGCGGAAGGTAGGAGACAGTGTCCGGCCCCTTGGATCCCTGGGTGGATCCGCGTCCACCTGATCGGACGGCCAAGATGAAACCCAGCTAGGGGCCGCGCCCAAGCAAAGAAAGAGTGGGCCGCGTGACAGAAAATCTAATTAAAACACAAACTTTAGTCCTAGGCTAGTTTAGGTGATATAATACACAAATTTCAAAAGTAAATTACTCTAAATTGGTAGCTCCAATTGAAATGAGATTTTAGGCATAGTTTTATAATGTTATGATTTAGTTATGGTGCAAGTTTAGAGTCCCAATTCGAAAATTGACTAGGTCAATTTACTAAAGTCATAATACTTATATTATTGACTTTATATATATCATTATTGATGATCTTAGGTGAAATTAATGATCCGTTCATTCAAATTAGTGAGAGGGATGATTAAGGGCATAATTGGAACAATTAAAATTGTAAGGGAGATGAACTAAATAATAAATGTAAAAACTCACTCTGTCACATTCTCCCCTCCTTTTTAAGAATTTTGTCCCCAAAATTTAAGCAGTCTGAAAAAGATATGGATACTTCTTCTCGACCTCGGTCTTCAGCTCCTAGGTGGCATCCGTTTCGTCATGGTGGCTCCAGAGAACTTTCACCATTTTGATATGACGATTACTGCGAAGCTCCTTTGTCTTGAAGTCGAGAATTCTGACTGGGGACTCAGCATATGACAGATCATCCTTCAACTCGAGAGGCTCATGGTTCAGGATATGACTGGGGTCCTTGACATAGGGCTTCAGATTAGATACATGGAACACATTATGCATGGCACTATACTGAGGTGGCAAAGCAAGACGATAGGCACATTCGCCAACCCTTTCCAGAATCTCGAAGGGTCCAACATAACGAGGACTGAGCTTTCCTTTGTTCTTGGCCAAAGCTCGAATAGGTCGGATTTTCAGAAATACATGGTCACCCTCCTTGAACTGACGTTCTTGACGATGAGCATCTGCATAAGACTTCTGTCTATCTTGTGCCCGCTTCATTCTCTGCCTAACCAGTGCAACTTTATCAGAATACAACTGCATCTCCTCGGATTTCATCAGGGTACGCTCTCCGACATCATCCCAGTGTAAAGGTGATCTGCATGGTCGACCATATAGAGCTTCATAGGGAGGCATCCCAATGCTTGCCTGATAGCTATTATTATAGGCAAACTCAGCTAAAGGTAAGTAATAGTCCCATGAGCCTTCCCAATCGAGAACACAAGCTCGCAGAAGATCCTCTAGGATCTGTACTGTACGCTCTGACTGCCCGTCTATTTGCGGATGGTAGGCTGTACTAAAGTTCAACTTGGTGCCCAATTCCTCTTGAACCTGCTTCCACAGCTTTGAAGTGAACTTTGGGTCCCTGTCTGAGACAATAGATGCTGGTACTCCATGTAGGCGTACTATCTCCCGTATGTAGAGATCTGCCAACTCAGAAACCTTTGCAGTAGTCTTCACAGGAAGAAAATGAGCTGATTTGGTGAGACGATCCACTATGACCCATGCAGCGTCGTATCCCTTCCTGGTCCTGGGTAATCCCACCACGAAATCCATGGTGATGTGTTCCCATTTCCATTCCGGAATCTCGAGGGGTTGTAGTAGACCGCCTGGTCTCTGATGTTCGGCCTTAATCCTTTGACATGTCAAACATCTGGACACGAAATCGGCAATATCGCGCTTCATGCCCCTCCACCAAAACTGACGTTGTAGGTCTTTGTACATTTTTGTTGTGCCTGGATGAACTGTGTACTTGGACCCATGTGCCTCATTTAGGATTGATGTCTTTATAGCTGACTGCTCAGGAACCCATATACGATTCTTGTAACGGAGACCACCATCAAGACCCACGGACAGATGTGTTTGCGGCTTTGACAGAAGGGAAGAGAGCTCTGCAAGATCGGGACTAGCCTTTTGTGCCTCAAGAAGTTTGAAATGCAGGTTGGACGTGATGGAAATGTTATTAACATGCACACGATCAGACAGAAACTGCGGCTTCCAGCCCACTAGATCCTCCATGTTCCTCCATTCGGGGACAGAAAGAGATGCACATACTGCCCTTTTTCTACTAAGGGCATCAGCGACTACATTTGCCTTACCCGGATGGTAGGCAATAGTGAAATCGTAGTCCTTTAGGTATTCGATCCATCGGCGTTGACGCAGATTCAAGTCCTTCTGAGTCAGGATGTACTTCAGGCTTTTGTGATCGGTAAAGATGTCGAACGTTTCCCCGTACAGGTAGTGCCTCCAGATCTTGAGGGCATGAATGATTGCAGCTAATTCTAAATCATGGGTGGGATAATTAAGTTCATTGGGTTTTAGCTGTCTAGAAGCGAAGGCCACTACTTTACCATTCTGCTGCAGGACACATCCTAATCCATTTCTCGAAGCATCAGTGAATATTACAAACCCTTCATTGCCAGAGGGTAGAACAAGGACAGGAGCTGACGTGAACTTCTTCTTTAACTGCTGGAAACTGGACTCACAAGTGGCTGACCAGACGAAGTGCTCGTCCTTCCGAGTAAGCTTGGTGAGAGGAAGTGCAACTTTGGAGAAGTTTGGAATAAAACGACGATAATATCCGGCCAGTCCCAAGAAACTCCGAATTTCAGAAGGATTACGAGGAGGTTGCCAATCAAGTACAGCAGAGACTTTGGCGGGATCAACCGATATACTACCTCCAGAAATGACATGCCCAAGAAACATAACCTTATCTATCCAGAACTCACATTTTGAAAGTTTTCCATAAAACTTCTGGGTTCGAAGAATGTCAAGAACTGATCGCAAGTGTTCACGGTGTTTTTCCATAGAATCAGAATAGATCAAGATATCATCAATGAAGACGACCACAAACTCATCAAGATAGGGTTGGAATACTTTATTCATCAGATTCATAAATACACCTGGTGCATTGGTCAACCCAAAAGGCATCACCAGAAATTCGTAATGCCCGTAACGAGTTCGAAAAGCAGTTTTAGAAATATCAGAATCTTTGATTTTAAGTTGATGGTAGCCAGAACGGAGATCAATCTTCGAGAAAACTTTAGTAGTACGCAGCTGGTCAAAGAGGTCATCAATACGAGGAAGAGGGTACTTGTTTTTAATAGTGGCTTGGTTCAACATGCGGTAGTCAATACACATACGCATAGAACCATCTTTCTTTTTAACAAAAAGAACAGGAGCTCCCCAGGGGGAAACACTAGGACGAATGAAACCTTTGTCGAGAAGTTGTTACAACTGTTTCTTCAACTCCATCAGCTCAGCGGGAGCCATCCTATACGGTGCCCTAGAAATCGGAGTGGTTCCAGGAAGAAGATCTATGGAGAACTCAATGTCTCTATTTGGAGGCAGCCCAATAAGCTCCTCCGGAAAAACGTCAGGAAAGTCACGTACCACCTCCAGACTTTCTACAGGCCCGCTACTAGGACTGGTCTCTGAGACTAATGCGAGGAAGACTTTACATCCCTTAGAAATGAGCTTTTTAGCTTTAAGAGAGGAGATTATAATATTATTACAGAATCCACTTCCCCTAGGGATTTCCACAGGATAAGAATGAGGTTGAGAGAGGACCACCGTCTTGTTTCTACAATCAATGTGAGCATGGTATGTGTAAAGCCAGTCCATACCAAGTATAACATCAAAGTCTTCCATAGTTAAGAGAATGAATTCAAAGTGTTTTGCCACTCGGAGTAGACACGTCCAGAACATATCCCAAATCCCATATGTGAAGATTTAATATGGATGCCAGAGTTCGAGAAATAAAAGTGTTTGTAGATCCCGAGTCAAATAATGCCTTGACAGGATGACCATTTAATAATACAGTGCCTACATAAGGAAATCAAATTATGAATAGTTGCAGGTTTGAGAAAGTTCTTGAATTATAAAGAAATTAGGTTACCTTCACAGAGCTGATTTGGATTTGCCTTGGCCTCTTCTGCATTTACTGCAAATACCCTGCCATTGCGGTGTCCCTGAGGCTGCGGAGCACCACCCGCAGGATTGCCAAAGATGGAGGGAGTGGGGCACTTGGCGACGAAATGACCCTCCTTTTTGCAGTTATAGCAGACGGGCTTGGTGTGGCAGCATACTCCACCATGGAAACACCCACAAGTCTTGCACTTGGGATGATTTGTCCTCGGCTGGTTCTGGTAGCTTTTCTGTCCTCCTTTTCCTGAACCTCCTCGTTTCCCTGATCCCTTGTTGTTATGGCCTGGGTGGAACTTCTTAAACTTATCCTCTTCAGCTGTGGTTAACCCTAAGTATCCCATGCTAGAAGGTTTTTGCATGCCTTGCTCTCTCTCCTGCTTGAGGGCCATATCTAGGGCTTCATCTATGCTTCTGGGACGAGAGGCTATGACTAGGGTTTTTAGGTGGGCGGAAAGGCAGTCGACATAGTGTTCAGTAAGACGGTCTTCAGTCCTGATGGGTGCATAACGTTCCAGAAGCCTAAACTTCCGGGTGTAATCAGCTACTGAAAGACTACCCTGCCTTAACTCCATGTACATCTTCTCCTTCCTCTTCCTCTCAGCTATGGGCATAAAACGATCTGCGAAGAGGTTTTTAAAGGCTTCCCACTCCATGTTGTCTACTTCCTCACCCCTATTCCCGCCATAGTTCTCCCACCAGATTTTTGCCCCTCCCTTAAGCATATGGGTGGCGAACCTAACCTTCTTCTCGTTGGGTACTTCTAGGGTATGAAAACCATTCTCTATGGATAAGATCCAAGCTTCAGCCTTGTCCATAACCTCAGGCTGATCTTCCCCCCAAAAGGAATCGATGTTAAGCTTAATGAAATCTATCACCGTTACTTCTTTCTTCCTAGAGGAACTAGATTCAGGGGTTCCCTTTGTGGCGAGGGTTTCCATAAAATCTAGAAGGATTTTCTTCTGTTCCTCCCACCTTTCCTTGGCCTCAGCATCGGGATCAGGTACTTCAGAGGTTTCACGTTCTTTTCTTTTCTTAGAGGATGATTCCCCTGAGCTGCGAGTCTTGGGAGGCATCCTGAAATTAATCGGGATACATATATATATATATTAGAATTATTACTCAACAATTATTCTCGTCATAATTATTATTATTATCACATGATATTTCATTATTCTCATTGTTTAATGATTAATATTCTGAATGTTATGATTTAGGGAGGATATCCAAAAATCCTTATCGGTCGATCCTTAGGACTTTCTAAAATAGGGAGACTCCTTCCTAACCTTATTAGGTAGGTAAGAGGGAAAGTTTAATTTATTTCAAAACATAGATGAGAGGGAGGAATTTTTTTTTTCCTATAGAAGAGGTGAGAGGGAAAATCTATAGATGAGAAAATTCCTAAATTAAGGTATGCCCAAGAATAGGGGACACTTAGGATATCGGCCAGGTAGACTTATACTGCCATAAAGGTAGCCTCGTGATTGCCAAGCTAAGTGGCTCGGAGACTTTAGTCAGACCCATGGCAGATGCTATCCTAGACACCTCAACCCTTCACATCCCTAACTCAAGGACTACCCTAGACTCATAATAGGGTGAATGAAAGCCATGTGACTATGATGTGTGAACATTGGCTCTGATACCAACTGTGACGACCCCAATTTCTACATACTTTCCTTAGTGACATATACAGATATGCGTGCACTCATATCTATAAATGTCAAAAGGGAAAATAATAGAAATCAAGATAGCCAACGGAAAACAGAGATAAGCCAAGATTAAGTTCACATCATAGCAAAAAGCCACACAACATTTCATTCAACAATGTAAGATAAAGTCATACATATTGATACTGGAGAAAGAAGAAGAATAAGTCTATGATTATTACATTGGATCTCAATCATCCTCAACATAATCTAGGAAAAGAAATATACTAATCATCTAGCAAGAAAAAGATAAGAGGACTCGGTCTATCTACTAAATCCTCCACGCTTATTATTTGTGCCTTCAGGTACTTTGAATATGCATTGCACTTTAATCATCAATTATTCCTTGTACCTAGAAAATACGAGAAACAAAACATCAACAAAGTTGGTACGTGGAATTAAAGCTATACTATGCTGGTATATGAAATACTCAAAATTTGAGAAAAGAATGAAAACATTATTTAGAGGCCGAAAATCAGAAAATCCCAAGTTTTATCCTTATTTAGAATGAATATGCATTACTATGGTGGACTTAGCACAAACATAAATATTGGGCCCTATCCCTACGTACCTTGTACCATTAGGGATCTCCCTGCGTACCTTGTACCATTAGGGAGGTGCTAGTCAACATTAATACTTTCCCTCTCTAAATAGGGAGATTAATGAGCACCACTAGTAACTACATTTCACTTATATTCAATTATATTCTTTCATGTTCAAGGCGATAAATCAACAATTAATCATATATCCACATCCATCAATGTATATCAATTTCATGCAAACAATTACTCATACTTAACATCCAGCAAAAACTAGTCATATAATTATATCCACGTACCTTTAATTCTCAGATCTGGATTCCACAAGTCCTAAATTAGGAGAAGATAATAAATCACCCTAAAAAGTAAACAAAACCCTAAGTTACTATGGATTCTCATTATTCCTCATTAGGGCTTCTTATTAGGGTTTAGGTCATTTAGAGGGGTCACTTAGGATATATATAGGATTCCGAGTTGGGGTCTGAGATTAGAGTCGTCCAGGTTATAAAAGGGCATTTCAGTTATTAGGGTTTCCATAAATTGTACATAGTAATCATGATGAGGTGAGAAAACTAGAAATTAAGGTTCTTCTCCCTTATTACATCAACTGTCTTCCTTGGGTAGGATTTCGAGTAACATTATGACCAAGATCATAGTTAGGGTTTAAATATTCCCAAGACAGAAATAAAATTATCCAAGGCAATTAATGGTTGGTATAAAATCGTATAAGGTGTATAATAAGAAAAGCAGAATCTGGAAATTAGGGTTTTTCTCCTTTATTGAAACAACTATACTTCTGAGATAAGATTTCGAGTGACAAGATGATTAGAACCCTAATTAGGGTTTAATCTACTCTCAAAGTATATTGGAAGTCAGTTATGACCATTATTACATGATATACAATTATTAAGGGGGTCATTAGGACTTGTAGGCTATATATTCGAAAAGGGCTCAGATCAAGGTCTTGTTTATACTATACTTAGATAGATCTCATTTTTCTGATGAAAATAACATATAATTTCGATATATTCCGACATTCTTAGCAATTTCTAGGATTTTTCGAAGATAAGGCTATTATTACAAAATTAAATGGATTTGACGCTTACTTGGCAGACCAGGATTGGTTGGTCTCAATCCTCGCTGGGACTACAGAGTCTTCAACTACCCTGCACTCCCGGCTGTTTCTTTTCTTCTTCCCTGGCACGCGAGCAGGTGCCTGGAGTAGCTCCGACTCCGGCTAAGCGTGGAAAGAGGCTCGTCCTAGGTGGCAGGAGAGTACCTTTGACTTCGCGGCGATGGCCCGAGCCCAAACTGACGCCTTCGAGTGCTGTGGCTCCCTTAGGGGCTCTGAGCCACCGCGGCAAGGAGGGGTCACCTGTGAGATGTTGGTAGGAGCGAACACGGTGTTGCAGGGGGTTGGAGGTGGCCGAGCTGCACCTCTGGATTGAGGTGAAGGCGATGGCGGGGAGCAAAACGTGGGATAAGGCCGGTGGTGGTGTCACCAAGGCGGTGTAGTGATGGATCGCAGGTGGACTTGGCGGCGGTGAGTGGAAGTCAGGAGTCTTGAATTGGGCTGTGCGAGGGTCTAAGAGAGGTCAAGCGAAGCTTTTGGAGTCTCTATATAGGCTCATGCGGGCGAGGGCAGTAAAGCCCTAAATGGGACGCCGCCGCTAGGAGGAAGCAGAAATCTATTCTCCCAGATCTGCGCGTGAGGAGCTTAAAGTCAGGGTTTGTTAGCTTCGTCTTCGGGAGTGGAACCAGTCCTCCAACAATCTCGCGAGGTTGTTGTGGATGCTGGGCGCGCGGGGTATCCCTGTGCTCATTGTTCCGTTGGGTTCCAATCCGCAGGAAGCGGAAGGTAGGAGACAGTGTCCGGCCCCTTGGATCCCTGGGTGGATCCGCATCCACCTGATCGGACGGCCAAGATGAAACCCAGCTAGGGGCCGCGCCCAAGCAAAGAAAGAGTGGGCCGCGTGACAGAAAATCTAATTAAAACACAAACTTTAGTCCTAGGCTAGTTTAGGTGATATAATACACAAATTTCAAAAGTAAATTACTCTAAATTGGTAGCTCCAATTGAAATGAGATTTTAGGCATAGTTTTATAATGTTATGATTTAGTTATGGTGCAAGTTTAGAGTCCCAATTCGAAAATTGACTAGGTTAATTTACTAAAGTCATAATACTTATATTATTGACTTTATATATATCATTATTGATGATCTTAGGTGAAATTAATGATCCGTTCATTCAAATTAGTGAGAGGGATGATTAAGGGCATAATTGGAACAATTAAAATTGTAAGGGAGAGGAACTAAATAATAAATGTAAAAACTCACTCTGTCACATTCTCCCCTCCTTTTTAAGAATTTTGTCCCCAAAATTTAAGCTGTCTGAAAAAGATATGGATACTTCTTCTCGACCTCAGTCTTCAGCTCCTAGGTGGCATCCGTTTCGTCATGGTGGCTCCAGAGAACTTTCACCATTTCGATATGACGATTACTGCGAAGCTCCTTTGTCTTGAAGTCGAGAATTCTGACTGGGGACTCAGCATATGACAGATCATCCTTCAACTCGAGAGGCTCATGGTTCAGGATATGACTGGGGTCCTTGACATAGGGCTTCAGATTAGATACATGGAACACATTATGCATGGCACTATACTGAGGTGGCAAAGCAAGACGATAGGCACATTCGCCAACCCTTTCCAGAATCTCGAAGGGTCCAACATAACGAGGACTGAGCTTTCCTTTGTTCTTGGCCAAAGCTCGAATAGGTCGGATTTTCAGAAATACATGGTCACCCTCCTTGAACTGACGTTCTTGACGATGAGCATCTGCATAAGACTTCTGTCTATCTTGTGCCCGCTTCATTCTCTGCCTAACCAGTGCAACTTTATCAGAATACAACTGCATCTCCTCGGATTTCATCAAGGTACGCTCTCCGACATCATCCCAGTGTAAAGGTGATCTGCATGGTCGACCATATAGAGCTTCATAGGGAGGCATCCCAATGCTTGCCTGATAGCTATTATTATAGGCAAACTCAGCTAAAGGTAAGTAATAGTCCCATGAGCCTTCCCAATCGAGAACACAAGCTCGCAGAAGATCCTCTAGGATCTGTACTGTACGCTCTGACTGCTCGTCTGTTTGCGGATGGTAGGCTGTACTAAAGTTCAACTTGGTGCCCAATTCCTCTTGAACCTGCTTCCACAGCTTTGAAGTGAACTTTGGGTCCCTGTCTGAGACAATAGATGCTGGTACTCCATGTAGGCGTACTATCTCCCGTATGTAGAGATCTGCCAACTCAGAAACCTTTGCAGTAGTCTTCACAGGAAGAAAATGAGCTGATTTGGTGAGACGATCCACTATGACCCATGCAGCGTCGTATCCCTTCCTGGTCCTGGGTAATCCCACCACGAAATCCATGGTGATGTGTTCCCATTTCCATTCCGGAATCTCGAGGGTTTGTAGTAGACTGCCTGGTCTCTGATGTTCGGCCTTAATCCTTTGACATGTCAAACACCTGGACACGAAATCGGCAATATCGCGCTTCATGCCCCTCCACCAAAACTGACGTTGTAGGTCTTTGTACATTTTTGTTGTGCCTGGATGAACTGTGTACTTGGACCCATGTGCCTCATTTAGGATTGATGTCTTTATAGCTGACTGCTCAGGAACCCATATACGATTCTTGTAACGGAGACCACCATCAAGACCCACGGACAGATGTGTTTGCGGCTTTGACAGAAGGGAAGAGAGCTCTGCAAGATCGGGACTAGCCTTTTGTGCCTCAAGAAGTTTGAAATGCAGGTTGGACGTGATGGAAATGTTATTAACATGCACACGATCAGACAGAAACTGCGGCTTCCAGCCCACTAGATCCTCCATGTTCCTCCATTCGGGGACAGAAAGAGATGCACATACTGCCCTTTTTCTACTAAGGGCATCAGCGACTACATTTGCCTTACCCGGATGGTAGGCAATAGTGAAATCGTAGTCCTTTAGGTATTCGATCCATCGGCGTTGACGCAGATTCAAGTCCTTCTGAGTCAGGATATACTTCAGGCTTTTGTGATCGGTAAAGATGTCGAACGTTTCCCCGTACAGGTAGTGCCTCCAGATCTTGAGGGCATGAATGATTGCAGCTAATTCTAAATCATGGGTGGGATAATTAAGTTCATTGGGTTTTAGCTGTCTAGAAGCGAAGGCCACTACTTTACCATTCTGCTGCAGGACACATCCTAATCCATTTCTCGAAGCATCAGTGAATATTACAAACCCTTCATTGCCAGAGGGTAGAACAAGGACAGGAGCCGACGTCAACTTCTGCTTTAACTGCTGGAAACTGGACTCACAAGTGGCTGACCAGACGAAGTGCTCGTCCTTCCGAGTAAGCTTGGTGAGAGGAAGTGCAACTTTGGAGAAGTTTGGAATAAAACGACGATAATATCCGGCCAGTCCCAAGAAACTCCGAATTTCAGAAGGATTACGAGGAGGTTGCCAATCAAGTACAGCAGAGACTTTGGCGGGATCAACCGATATACTACCTCCAGAAATGACATGCCCAAGAAACATAACCTTATCTATCCAGAACTCACATTTTGAAAGTTTTCCATAAAACTTCTGGGTTCGAAGAATGTCAAGAACTGATCGCAAGTGTTCACGGTGTTTTTCCATAGAATCAGAATAGATCAAGATATCATCAATGAAGACGACCACAAACTCATCAAGATAGGGTTGGAATACTTTATTCATCAGATTCATAAATACACCTGGTGCATTGGTCAACCCAAAAGGCATCACCAGAAATTCGTAATGCCCGTAACGAGTTCGAAAAGCAGTTTTAGAAATATCAGAATCTTTGATTTTAAGTTGATGGTAGCCAGAACGGAGATCAATCTTCGAGAAAACTTTAGTAGTACGCAGCTGGTCAAAGAGGTCATCAATACGAGGAAGAGGGTACTTGTTTTTAATAGTGGCTTGGTTCAACATGCGGTAGTCAATACACATACGCATAGAACCATCTTTCTTTTTAACAAAAAGAACAGGAGCTCCCCAGGGGGAAACACTAGGACGAATGAAACCTTTGTCGAGAAGTTGTTACAACTGTTTCTTCAACTCCATCAGCTCAGCGGGAGCCATCCTATACGGTGCCCTAAAAATCGGAGTGGTTCCAGGAAGAAGATCTATGGAGAACTCAATGTCTCTATTTGGAGGCAGCCCAGGAAGCTCCTCCGGAAAAACGTCAGGAAAGTCACGTACCACCTCCAGACTTTCTAGAGGCCCGCTACTAGGACTGGTCTCTGAGACTAATGCGAGGAAGACTTTACATCCCTTAGAAATGAGCTTTTTAGCTTTAAGAGAGGAGATTATAATATTATTACAGAATCCACTTCCCCTAGGGATTTCCACAGGATAAGAATGAGGTTGAGAGAGGACCACCGTCTTGTTTCTACAATCAATGTGAGCATGGTATGTGTAAAGCCAGTCCATACCAAGTATAACATCAAAGTCTTCCATAGTTAAGAGAATGAATTCAAAGGGCATATCATGATTTTCATATTTAAGAGAAAGTTCATTAGTTTTCTGTAAAGTTGTGAGTATTTTGCCACTCGGAGTAGACACGTCCAGAACATATCCCAAATCCCATATGTGAAGATTTAATATGGATGCCAGAGTTCGAGAAATAAAAGTGTTTGTAGATCCCGAGTCAAATAATGCCTTAACAGGATGACCATTTAATAATACAGTGCCTACATAAGGAAATCAAATTATGAATAGTTGCAGGTTTGAGAAAGTTCTTGAATTATAAAGAAATTAGGTTACCTTCACAGAGCTGATTTGGATTTGCCTTGGCCTCTTCTGCATTTACTGCAAATACCCTGCCATTGCGGTGTCCCTGAGGCTGCGGAGCACCACCCACATGATTGCCAAAGATGGAGGGAGTGGGGCACTTGGCGACGAAATGACCCTCCTTTTTGCAGTTATAGCAGACGGGCTTGGTGTGGCAGCATACTCCACCATGGAAACGCCCACAAGTCTTGCACTTGGGATGATTTGTCCTCGGCTGGTTCTGGTAGCTTTTCTGTCCTCCTTTTCCTGAACCTCCTCGTTTCCCTGATCCCTTGTTGTTATGGCCTGGGTGGAACTTCTTAAACTTATCCTCTTCAGCTGTGGTTAACCCTAAGTATCCCATGCTAGAAGGTTTTTGCATGCCTTGCTCTCTCTCCTGCTTGAGGGCCATATCTAGGGCTTCATCTATGCTTCTGGGACGAGAGGCTATGACTAGGGTTTTTAGGTGGGCGGAAAGGCAGTCGACATAGTGTTCAGTAAGACGGTCTTCAGTCCTGATGGGTGCATAACGTTCCAGAAGCCTAAACTTCCGGGTGTAATCAGCTACTGAAAGACTACCCTGCCTTAACTCCATGTACATCTTCTCCTTCCTCTTCCTCTCAGCTATGGGCATAAAACGATCTGCGAAGAGGTTTTTAAAGGCTTCCCACTCCATGTTGTCTACTTCCTCACCCCTATTCCCGCCATAGTTCTCCCACCAGATTTTTGCCCCTCCCTTAAGCATATGGGTGGCGAACCTAACCTTCTTCTCGTTGGGTACTTCTAGGGTATGAAAACCATTCTCTATGGATAAGATCCAAGCTTCAGCCTTGTCCATAACCTCAGGCTGATCTTCCCCCCAAAAGGAATCGATGTTAAGCTTAATGAAATCTATCACCGTTACTTCTTTCTTCCTAGAGGAACTAGATTCAGGGGTTCCCTTTGTGGCGAGGGTTTCCATAAAATCTAGAAGGATTTTCTTCTGTTCCTCCCACCTTTCCTTGGCCTCAGCATCGGGATCAGGTACTTCAGAGGTTTCACGTTCTTTTCTTTTCTTAGAGGATGATTCCCCTGAGCTGCGAGTCTTGGGAGGCATCCTGAAATTAATCGGGATACATATATATATATATTAGAATTATTACTCAACAATTATTCTCGTCATAATTATTATTATTATCACATGATATTTCATTATTCTCATTGTTTAATGATTAATATTTTGAATGTTATGATTTAGGGAGGATATCCTAAAATCCTTATCGGTCGATCCTTAGGACTTTCTAAAATAGGGAGACTCCTTCCTAACCTTATTAGGTAGGTAAGAGGGAAAGTTTAATTTATTTCAAAACATAGATGAGAGGGAGGAATTTTTTTCCTATAGAAGAGGTGAGAGGGAAAATCTATAGATGAGAAAATTCCTAAATTAAGGTATGCCCAAGAATAGGGGACACTTAGGATATCGGCCAGGTAGACTTATACTGCCATAAAGGTAGCCTCGTGATTGCCAAGCTAAGTGGCTCGGAGACTTTAGTCAGACCCATGGCAGATGCTATCCTAGACACCTCAACCCTTCACATCCCTAACTCAAGGACTACCCTAGACTCATAATAGGGTGAATGAAAGCCATGTGACTATGATGTGTGAACATTGGCTCTGATACCAACTGTGACGACCCCAATTTCTACATACTTTCCTTAGTGACATATACAGATATGCGTGCACTCATATCTATAAATGTCAAAAGGGAAAATAATAGAAATCAAGATAGCCAACGGAAAACAGAGATAAGCCAAGATTAAGTTCACATCATAGCAAAAAGCCACACAACATTTCATTCAACAATGTAAGATAAAGTCATACATATTGATACTGGAGAAAGAAGAAGAATAAGTCTATGATTATTACATTGGATCTCAATCATCCTCAACATAATCTAGGAAAAGAAATATACTAATCATCTAGCAAGAAAAAGATAAGAGGACTCGGTCTATCTACTAAATCCTCCACGCTTATTATTTGTGCCTTCAGGTACTTTGAATATGCATTGCACTTTAATCATCAATTATTCCTTGTACCTAGAAAATACGAGAAACAAAACATCAACAAAGTTGGTACGTGGAATTAAAGCTATACTATGCTGGTATATGAAATACTCAAAATTTGAGAAAAGAATGAAAACATTATTTAGAGGCCGAAAATCAGAAAATCCCAAGTTTTATCCTTATTTAGAATGAATATGCATTACTATGGTGGACTTAGCACAAACATAAATATTGGGCCCTATCCCTGCGTACCTTGTACCATTAGGGATCTCCCTGCGTACCTTGTACCATTAGGGAGGTGCTAGTCAACATTAATACTTTCCCTCTCTAAATAGGGAGATTAATGAGCACCACTAGTAACTACATTTCACTTATATTCAATTATATTCTTTCATGTTCAAGGCGATAAATCAACAATTAATCATATATCCACATCCATCAATGTATATCAATTTCATGCAAACAATTACTCATACTTAACATCCAGCAAAAACTAGTCATATAATTATATCCACGTACCTTTAATTCTCAGATCTGGATTCCATAAGTCCTAAATTAGGAGAAGATAATAAATCACCCTAAAAAGTAAACAAAACCCTAAGTTACTATGGATTCTCATTATTCCTCATTAGGGCTTCTTATTAGGGTTTAGGTCATTTAGAGGGGTCACTTAGGATATATATAGGATTCCGAGTTGGGGTCTGAGATTAGAGTCATCCAGGTTATAAAAGGGCATTTCAGTTATTAGGGTTTCCATAAATTGTACATAGTAATCATGATGAGGTGAGAAAACTAGAAATTAAGGTTCTTCTCCCTTATTACATCAACTGTCTTCCTTGGGTAGGATTTCGAGTAACATTATGACCAAGATCATAGTTAGGGTTTAAATATTCCCAAGACAGAAATAAAATTATCCAAGGCAATTAATGGTTGGTATAAAATCGTATAAGGTGTATAATAAGAAAAGCAGAATCTGGAAATTAGGGTTTTTCTCCTTTATTGAAACAACTATACTTCTGAGATAAGATTTCGAGTGACAAGATGATTAGAACCCTAATTAGGGTTTAATCTACTCTCAAAGTATATTGGAAGTCAGTTATGACCATTATTACATGATATACAATTATTAAGGGGGTCATTAGGACTTGTAGGCTATATATTCGAAAAGGGCTCAGATCCAGGTCTTGTTTATACTATACTTAGATAGATCTCATTTTTCTGATGAAAATAACATATAATTTCGATATATTCCGACATTCTTAGCAATTTCTAGGATTTTTCGAAGATAAGGCTATTATTACAAAATTAAATGGATTTGACGCTTACTTGGCAGACCAGGATTGGTCGGTCTCAATCCTCACTGGGACTACAGAGTCTTCAACTACCCTGCACTCCCGGCTATTTCTTTTCTTCTTCCCTGGCACGCGAGCAGGTGCCTGGAGTAGCTCCGACTCCGGCTAAGCGTGGAAAGAGGCTCGTCCTAGGTGGCAGGAGAGTACCTTTGACTTCGCGGCGATGGCCCGAGCCCAAACCGACGCCTTCGAGTGTTGTGGCTCCCTTAGGGGCTCTGAGCCACCGCGGCAAGGAGGGGTCACCTGTGAGATGTTGGTAGGAGCGAACACGGTGTTGCAGGGGGTTGGAGGTGGCCGAGCTGCACCTCTGGATTGAGGTGAAGGCGATGGCGGGGAGCAAAACGTGGGATAAGGCCGGTGGTGGTGTCGCCAAGGCGGTGCAGTGATGGATCGCAGGTGGACTTGGCGGCGGTGAGTGGAAGTCAGGAGTCTTGAATTGGGCTGTGCGAGGGTCTAAGAGAGGTCAAGCGAAGCTTTTGGAGTCTCTATATAGGCTCATGCGGGCGAGGGCAGTAAAGCCCTAAATGGGACGCCGCCGCTAGGAGGAAGCAGAAATCTGTTCTCCCAGATCTGCACGTGAGGAGCTTAAAGTCGGGGTTTGTTAGCTTCGTCTTCGGGAGTGGAACCAATCCTCCAACAATCTCGCGAGGTTGTTGTGGATGCTGGGCGCGCGGGGTATCCCTGTGCTCATTGTTCCGTTGGGTTCCAATCCGCAGGAAGCGGAAGGTAGGAGACAGTGTCCGGCCCCTTGGATCCCTGGGTGGATCCACGTCCACCTGATCGGATGGCCAAGATGAAACCCAGCTAGGGGCCGCGCCCAAGCAAAGAAAGAGTGGGCCTTGTGACAGAAAATCTAATTAAAACACAAACTTTAGTCCTAGGCTAGTTTAGGTGATATAATACACAAATTTCAAAAGTAAATTACTCTAAATTGGTAGCTCCAATTGAAATGAGATTTTAGGCATAGTTTTATAATGTTATGATTTAGTTATGGTGCAAGTTTAGAGTCCCTATTCGAAAATTGACTAGGTCAATTTACTAAAGTCATAATACTTATATTATTGACTTTATATATATCATTATTGATGATCTTAGGTGAAATTAATGATCCGTTCATTCAAATTAGTGAGAGGGATGATTAAGGGCATAATTGGAACAATTAAAATTGTAAGGGAGAGGAACTAAATAATAAATGTAAAAACTCACTCTGTCACAACAAAAGTCAGATACCACATTGCAAGAGACGTGAAGGGAAAGAAGTTTAAGGGATTCAAATGGTTTGGTGACTAACACAAAATGTTACAATTGATTGTTAGGGTGGATTGGATAACTTCGAACATCATGAGCAAATAGCCCAAGGATGCCAATCTCTAAAGGTGACATGAACTCCCAAAAGTAAAGAAACAAACGGCATGAACTACAAAAATAAAAGAGAAACCAAGGCCAAGTTCAAATTGAAACAGAACACCATAGCAGAAGTCAAACTATAAGAGATTCATCAGTCTAAAGTTATCACAAGAAATGATTCGCCCAAAATGACTTGGATGAGGGGCCAAAAAGCCATGCTAAGGCCCAAAACCTAACCAGCCATAGTTCAGTTTGTTGGTATGTATGCCCATAGAGCAAGTCATATGATGATTGTAATGAGATACTTTGTAAATGATTTGAATAATAATAAAGGCAATTTCCAATCTATATGTTTAAACTATTTCTGAGATGATGGTGTAACATGATAGATGTCTAAAGATTGTCTTACTCAATGACATATGCTTTTAGGTTCATGACCTAAACGATGAGATCATATGGATGTTAAGAGTATACATTCTTGTTTAGTCCCTAGTCGGTTGTTATTGTGGAAATAGCCATAGACATCAATAACACTGAAGACTAGATTGTGTGTTGGTTGATGACAGAATCTCATTAGTCATGATATAGTGATATCAAACCAAGCACATAGGTACTTGTTAGAGAACAAGGTACCGGACAGACCCACCGTGAGAGTGACACATGGAACCATGACATGGTAGTCACAGTCAGCTCTCACAGTGATGGTGGTGAGTGTGATTCTTAGACCTGAAATCACTGCACTCAACACATGTCGTTGGGTACACTTTGACATCATCAAACGCAATCCTGAAACATGGGTTGTTATAAAGGTGATGATTGGGTGGCTTTGACACATGGGGCTTTTGAGGGGTGAGTGATAGATATGGGATTTGTCCCTCCTAAGGGAGTTTGATATCCTTGGCCACTTGATGAGTAGGATTGAGAAAGGCATGCGCATGCACGTGTGAATCAATATGTGATATTGATGTCATACACATCTCACTCGGTCTACTCTGAGATCAAGGAAATGAATGAACATTGACAGGATGACTGTTCCATGCCTCGAGTTCATTCTGGATATCAGTGACAAAGGAATTATACATTCACTGTAACACCATTCACGGATTGTAGGATAAAAGTTGTTCTCCAACTTTCTACTTTCACTTGGGTAGCAATGATGTGTGACTAGGCACCGCTCTTTGCTTGTGAAGTCATAAGAGTTATGGACTTTCACTGCCAACGTGAAATGGACCTGCAGGGTCACACACATAGGATTTAACCTGGAAGAGGAGTTTTGTCCACAAGCAATGTTTAGATTGATTACTAAAGGAGTTTAGTAGTTCAATTAAACACTCAATTAATCGATAGCTCAATATCATAATGTTCAAAGTGTTGAACGCATTGATTGGAGTATCGGATTGATTGAAATCGCATTTGACTGATTCTGCACAATCTGCACTCCCAACCGATCGGTTCATGTGATGAACCGGTCGGCTGAGGTTGCTGAACCGGTTGGCTCAATTGTTGAAACGATCGGCTCATGCACAGAATGAAATGACCGGTTCAAGTGTTGAACTGATCGGTTCAACTGGTGCAATCGAGCAACTTGGGAAAGTAGGATTGGTGAGAATTTTCCTTTCGTTTCAATTGCCCAATTCGATTGGGAATAATATTGGTATTCAATACCAATTGGGAAGGAAACAAGGAAAGTCAATCGGGAACCAACCTGGAACCCCAACCGACCGGTTCATGAGTGAACCGATTGGTTCAAGGGTCCCAAACGGTCGGTTCAGTGGTGAACCGATCGGTTCAGGTCCCCAACCGACCGGTTCACTTGTGAACCGATCGGTTCAGGTTGCGAGATGGTTGCTTTTTGTGGAAAATCCCGAACCCTTCTACTCCTGCTTTAGTCCCGTATTGCCGGGCACAGAGAACCCTATCCCATGACCCGCCTATATATATAGGGGTATTGGGGGCTTCTCAGAGTACAACTCAGTGTAAGTTGATTGCTCTGCAAAGTTGTTGTTCTCTCTGGTTTTGGTAACCGAGAGAGTCCGAGCAAGTGCTTCCCGCAAAGGGAGGTGCAGCAAGGGAAGGACAACTGCAGTTGCAATTGACAGCAGGAGAGTGAGTTGGCGACTAGTACGTCAACAGGAGGGTGCGACTCCTTCCACTTCCTTGTGGGACAAGGAGAGTGGAGTTCCGGGTGGTCCGTGTGGACTACTTCAGAGGCGGGAGGTCACTGCCGCTCAGGAGGACAACTGTCATCCGACAGTCCGGTAGGAGGAGGAGGAGTCTTCAGTCCCGGTGCGACCTGGAGCTGCACAGACACCGTCCAAGACCGGAGGTGAAGACCGCGCAAGGTGCGTGGTATTGTCGCCGAGCAAGCCTCGGGACAAGGTATGATTCACAAACCATCTTTCCTATTATATAGATGTTGACGCGATTCCTTTTGTTCCGGGTTTGGGGAGAAAATTTTTTTTGTTTCCGCTGCTTCTCTGCCTCCTCTAAAACCCTACAGTGGTATCAGAGCCACGTCGACCACTCTATATTTTAGGATTATCGATATGATCGATTTTGGTTTGTCACCTTTATTTATTGCATGCGATGCGAATAATATCGGCTTTATACATGTCCAATCCACAAATCCCTAATATACATATATGATATGTAATATTAATGCACTCGATACGCGTCGCCCTTAAACGAGTTTTGTGGTGGATGTGTAGCATGATTATGGCCTATAAACCCCTATATCAGTGTATAGTTGTTTGTGTGGTTGCTTGCATCTCGGTCTGCGCACCGATTCCCTTTCTCTTTTTCCTGATGTAACTCGAAATAATTCGAGAATTCTTTTCCTACCTTTGCTCCCCCCGAATGTAACTCGGGGTTTCACAATTCAATTGTAAATAGGATAGATTTTATTTCCTGTTATGTCAAAGAACGGCGGACAACCTGAAGACGATCGGTTCAAGGAGTGAACCGATTGGTTGGTGATCCAGAAGGCCGGTTCGAGGAACGAGATGAGCGGGTGGCGACCTAAGGAGATGCACGATGACCGGTGTACCGATCGGCTGGAGGCGCCAGTCGATCGGCTGGTGGCACCCGAACAACCTACCTGATGGCGAGCCGATCAGTCATGGAGATGAGCTGATCAAACCCAGAAAGGCAGGCACAAATTTCATCTTGTACAGGTTGCATGTGATGTAGACCTAGATGATCGTGATTCCTCTTGGCTCGAGGAATCACAAATAGGATGGCCATAATCATTGCTTTTTATCGTTTATGCATGTTTTGTGTGGGATATAGCATGTATATGATACGTACTATATATTGTGGTGATTGGATATGTATATGTATATAAAAACCAAATCCCTCATTAAATATTAAGTTTTAGATGCCTTCAAAATGCGACACAAGTGAAAAGCTTGATCGACCAAGTGTGGGCACGCCCTAGCGTGGTGCACCATCTATCTCGTGGAAGCGTGAAGGATGAATGTGTGGGTCTGCCTTAGCAGGGTGCATGTTCATCGTGTTGGCTTTGGGTCGGACTTAACAAGGTGACCTAGATAGGATCTAGCGCCTTGAGGCATGGAGATGATCATTGCAAGGAGTTGCATATGACATCTTTCAAGAGTTGCATATGATGCAATTGGCAAGAGTTGCCTACCTGAGAGATCTGAGTTGTGGGTGACAGCCCTAGCTGGTCCATGACTCAGAGGATTTCAGGATCTTGACCCACTAGAAGATTGTACGCTGCAATCTTCCAAATTGATGGTGAGGGCTATCAATTTGAGTCAAAATAGTGGGAGCGGTAATTAATTAAAGGCCTAATTAACTATCGTCAAATTTTATTCAAATCAAATCAAAAAGGTTTTGACAAATGCAAATTTTCTCTTGTAGAATGGCAAAAGAATCATCTTTTAAAATGGGCAAATTAACTGAGAGTAAATTCTATAACTGGTTGAGGACTGTGAGAAGTGTTCTGCACAATCCAGATATACCAGGAGCCTTAGAATCCACTCTATGTACGCTTAATGTGTTGATGAAGAAGAAAGTAGGTAAGGGAGAGAAGAGTTCTCTCGCCAAACCAATTTCTTCTACATGGAGAAGATGGAAGGAACAATAGAAGAAGAAGTCAGAGATAGAGATCTCTACTTCTAGTGTATACGTAATAGAGATTAACTTTACTACTTCTTCGTCATGGGTACTTGATACCGGATGCGGATCTCACATCTGTTCAAATGTGAAGGATCTTAAGAGAAGTAGGCCTTTGGGGAAAGGCGAGGTTGAACTACGTGTTGCTAATGGGGCAAGAGTTGCCGCCAGTGCCGTAGGAACCTATGAGTTAACTCTACCTAGTGGGCTAATAATAGAGTTGAAGAACTGCTATTATGTACCTGCCATAAATAGGAATATCATTTCCGTCTCTTGTTTGGACAAAGATGGATTTGAATTTCTTATTAAGAATGGAAAGTGTTCCATTTCTAAAGATGGGATCTTTTATGACAGTGCCCTTATGTCTTATGGTCTATACTTGATAGACTTGGAGACAAGTGTATACAACGTAAACACCAAAAAGCAAAAACTCAACGACTCAAACAAAACATATCTCTGGCATTGTCGTCTAGGGCACATAAATGAGAAGCGCATTTCTAGACTCCATAAAGATGGTTATCTAGACTCTTTTGATTATGAATCAATAGAGACATGTGAATCTTGTTTGTTGGGCAAGATGACCAAGACTCCCTTTTCAGGTAAAGGTGAGAGAGCTAGTGATCTATTAGGACTCATACATATTGATGTATGTGGGCCTTTTAGAACTAATGCCAGAAATGGGTGTCAGTACTTCATTACCTTCACTGATGATTTCAGTAGGTAAGGCTATGTGTACCTGATGAAACATAAGTCAGAAACCCTTGAAAGGTTCAAGGATTTCATGAATGAAGTACAGAACCAGCTTGGCAAGAGTATTAAGGCACTTCGTTCCGATCGAGGTGGAGAATACTTGAGCCAGGAGTTTGAGGACCTTATGCGAGCCCGTGGTATTGTATCACAATGGACTCCGCTTGGAACACCACAGCATAATGGTGTGTCTGAAAGAAGGAATCGCACATTGTTAGATATGGTGCGATCAATGATGAGTTTTGCTGATCTTCCAATTTCTTTCTGGGGTCATGCTCTTGAAACCGCCGCATTTATGCTTAACAGTGTACCATCTAAATCGGTTCAAAAGACACCATATGAGATATGGTACGGGAAGCGTCCCGATTTGTCTTTTCTGAAGATTTGGGGTTGTGAAGCTTACGTCAAGAAAACATTTCCTGATAAGCTTGGACCCAAATCCGATAAATGTTACTTTGTTGGATACCCCAAGGAAACGAGGGGATATTACTTATACCACCCTACTGACAATAAAGTGTTTGTTGCCAGGACAGCTGTGTTCCTAGAGAAGGAATTTATTTCCAAAGGAAGCAGTGGGAGGAATATAGATCTTGAAGAGGTTCAAGCCCAACAAGAAAACATTGAACTGATAGATGTACAAGAGGAAAATGTAGATTCACCAGGTGTTGTGGAATCTCATTCTCCTCAAGTGACACAAGGACCTCGTAGATCTAGTAGGACTCGCCTTGAACCTGAGAGGTTTGGATACCTTGTAACTCAGGAAGGTGGAGAGTTGATCATAGATGATGATCCGACTACCTACGTAGAGGCTATGGAGGGACCAGATTCTGAGAAATGGCTTGAAGCCATGAGATCCGAGATGGAATCCATGTACTCCAACAAAGTATGGACTTTGGTGGAACCACCCTAAGGGGTAAAACCCATAGGGTGCAAGTGGGTCTTCAAGAAAAAGACAGACATGGATGGCAATGTGCAAACTTATAAAGGCAGATTGGTTGCAAAGGGATTTCGACAAATTCAAGGTGTTGATTATGACGAAACCTTTTCTCCGGTTGCCATGATTAAGTCCATCAGGATCATGCTTGCTATTGCAGCTTACTATGACTATGAGATTTGGCAGATGGATGTTAAAACCGCATTCCTTAACGGGAATATTCATGAGGATGTGTATATGACACAGCCTGAAGGTTTTGTAGATCCAAAGAATGCCAATAAAGTCTGTAAACTGCAAAGGTCAATCTATGGATTGAAGCAAGCATCTCAGAGTTGGAATCTTCGATTTGATGAAGAAGTCAAAGTGTTTGGCTTTATTCAAAATGAAGATGAACCTTGTGTGTACAAGAAGGTTAGTGGGAGCTCGACCACATTCCTCATATTGTATGTGGATGACATACTTTTGATGGGGAATGATGTCTTAGCCTTAGAGAAGGTAAAGACTTGGCTTGGGAAAACTTTCTCAATGAAGGACTTAGGAGAAGCATCCTATATTCTAGGAATTAAGATCTATAGAGATAGATCTAGAAGGCTTCTCGGACTAAGTCAGAGCACGTACATTGACAAGGTGCTGAAGCGGTTCAGCATGGAGAACTCAAAGAGAGGAAACGTCCCTATGCTACATGGAGTTATCGTCTCTAGAGCTCAATGTCCCCAATCTTGTGAAGAGAGGGAGCGTATGAATGGGATCCCATATGCATCAGCCATTGGATCCATCATGTACGCTATGTTGTGCACACGGCCAGATGTCTCGTATGCTCTAAGCATGACGAGCCGGTACCAGTCAGATCCCGGGGATGCTCACTGGACTGCCGTGAAGAACATCCTCAAGTACTTGCGAAGGACTAAGGATCAGTTTCTTGTGTACGGCGGCGAGGAAGAGCTGGTTGTAAAGGGTTACACCGATGCAAGCTTCCAAACCGATAAAGATGATTACAGATCGCAGTCAGGATTTGTGTTTTGCCTTAATAATGGAGCTGTGAGCTGGAAGAGTTCCAAGCAAGAAACAGTTGCCGATTCTACTACAGAGGCCGAGTATATTGTTGCTTCGCATGCAGCAAAGGAGGCTGTGTGGATCAGGAAGTTCATTTCTAAACTTGGTGTAGTTCCCAGTAGCTGTGATGCAATTGAGCTTTATTGTGACAATAATGGAGCTATTGCACAAGCTAAGGAGCCCAGATCACATCAGCGGTCCAAGCACATACTGCGGCGCTTCCATCTCATACGAGAAATCGTACAACGAGGAGATGTGAAGATTTGCAAAGTACCAACTGAAGACAACATAGCTGATCCACTGACTAAGGCCCTTTCTCAGCAGAAGCATGATGGTCATGTTAGATCACAAGGACTGCGTTTCCTTGGTGACTGGCTCTAAGTGCAAGTGGGAGTCTGTTGGTATGTATGCCCATAGAGCAAGTCATATGATGATTGTAATGGGATACTTTGTAAATGATTTGAATAATAATAAAGGCAATTTCCAATCTATATGTTTAAACTATTTCTGAGATGATGGTGTAACATGATAGATGTCTAAAGATTGTCTTACTCAATGACATATGCTTTTAGGTTCATGACCTAAACGATGAGATCATATGGATGTTAAGAGTATACATTCTTGTTTAGTCCCTAGTCGGTTGTTATTGTGGAAATAGCCATAGACATCAATAACACTGAAGACTAGATTGTGTGTTGGTTGATGACATAATCTCATTAGTCATGATATAGTGATATCAAACCAAGCACATAGGTACTTGTTAGAGAACAAGGTACCGGACAGACCCACCGTGAGAGTGACACATGGAACCATGACATGGTAGGTAGTCACAGTCAGCTCTCACAGTGATGGTGGTGAGTGTGATTCTTAGACCTGAAATCACTGCACTCAACACATGTCGTTGGGTACACTTTGACATCATCAAACGCAATCCTGAAACATGGGTTGTTATAAAGGTGATGATTGGGTGGCTTTGACACATGGGGCTTTTGAGGTGTGAGTGATAGATATGGGATTTGTCCCTCCTAAGGGAGTTTGATATCCTTGGCCACTTGATGAGTAGGATTGAGAAAGGCATGCGCATGCACGTGTGAATCAATATGTGATATTGATGTCATACACATCTCACTCGGTCTACTCTGAGATCAAGGAAATGAATGAACATTGACAGGATGACTGTTCCATGCCTCGAGTTCATTCTGGATATCAGTGACAAAGGAATTATACATTCACTGTAACACCATTCACGGAATGTAGGATGAAAGTTGTTCTCCAACTTTCTACTTTCACTTGGGTAGCAATGATGTGTGACTAGGCACCGCTCTTTGCTTGTGAAGTCATAAGAGTTATAGACTTTCACTGCCAACGTGAAATGGACCTGCAAGGTCACACACATAGGATTTAACTTGGAAGAGGAGTTTTGTCCACAAGCAATGTTTAGATTGATTACTAAAGGAGTTTAGTAGTTCAATTAAACACTCAATTAATCGATAGCTCAATATCATAATGTTCAAAGTGTTGAACGCATTGATTGGAGTATCGGATTGATTGAAATCGCATTTGACTGATTCTGCACAATCTGCACTCCCAACCGATCGGTTCATGTGATGAACCGGTCGGCTGAGGTTGCTGAACCGGTCGGCTCAATTGTTGAACCGATCGGCTCATGCACAGAATGAAACGACCGGTTCAAGTGTTGAACTGATCGGTTCAACTGGTGCAATCGAGCAACTTGGGAAAGTAGGATTGGTGAGAATTTTCCTTTCGTTTCAATTGCCCAATTCGATTGGGAATAATATTGGTATTCGATACCAATTGGGAAGGAAACAAGGAAAGTCAATCGGGAACCAACCTAGAACCCCAACCGACCGGTTCATGAGTGAACCGATCGGTTCAAGGGTCCCAAACGATCGGTTCAGTGGTGAACCGATCGGTTCAGGTCCCCAACCGACCGGTTCACTTGTGAACCGATCGGTTCAGGTTGCGAGTGAAAAAACACTAGAGGGGGGGTGAATAGAGTTTTTAAATAATTTTAACAATTTATTTAACTCAAACAACCACAATTAAAAATTGGAAGAAGGAGACAGGTGTTTAGAGTGGTTCCAACTTTAGCAAATACTAAAGTTGTCAGTCCACTACCCGGTTGCTTACCCAACTGGGATTTTGAAAGTATTTATTTTATTACCTTCTCAAGGATTTATACAAAATACAATACTTTCCTTTACACCCTTTGAGCAGCCTTCACTTGAAGTAGGTGCACCAACTTTGAGGTAGCCTTCTTGAAGTAACTCCAAGCTCCCCCTTGAAGTAGCCTTCCTCTCTAGAAGTAACCTCCCGTTGCACCAGCCTTCTGAAGTAGCTCAAAGTCACCTTCTTCGCCAAGAAGAACTCCACCCTCTCCAATCAGCAGCCTCCAACCTAGGAGTAGCAAGGAGAGTACAAACGGTAATAGAGAACAAGAAAGAAAAAGGAAATTACAACTTATCCTTTGTAGCCCAAGGCTTGATTTGCCTAGATCAAGCGTATAGATCTCCTAACCAAGTGTGTGAACTTGTGATTGCAGTGGGTAGGAGATACTAGCCTATAGGACACGAATTATGAGCTAAGGAAGGAAATAGCCAATGTTCACAATGCTCAATTTGCTCACAAATAGATTGCTCAAAGTATGCTCAAAGAGTTCTCAAGTGTAACAAGTGTATTTGAGTGTCCTATGGCTTGTCCTATTTATAGGAATGGCCTAAGGATGCTTAAGGACGTTCTAGACAACTTCTAGGGGTTTCTAAGTGCTTAACTAGCCGTTAGGTACAAAGTTGTTGCTTTAACAACGACTAATTAATTAATTCTGCAGTTGCTGTCAGAGACAATCTCGGTCGAGGAATGGTCGACCGAGACACCTACTCGGTCGAACTTTTGTCGACCGACAGGCACTCTGGAACAAGTGATTTGCAACGTCTTTCTCCAACTGTCAAGTAACTTGTCTGTTGTGTCTAACGGCTACTTTGGATCTTTCTCGGTCGAGAAGATTGTCGACCGAGAGTGTCTCGGTCGAGGAGTTTGTCGACCGAGATTGATCCTGTTTCAATGTTGCAATTTAGGCACTAATTATATGTATGAGTGTGCATATGTGATCCTATTCGAAGGGGATGACTTATCTAAATGTGATGTTTAGCTAGGGAAGATCTAACGCTTGATTTACATGCAATCTAAGTACTTGTACATTATATATTTGTACAAGTTTTTACAAAGCGATTACATTGCATGAAAACATAAATATGTAAGCATATGGATTTCCCTAGTTGCTTTGGCATCCACCTTAATCCTGCACACTCAAGTAGCTCGTTAGATCAATAAGAATGAAATGTTTGTCATAATCAAAACAAAGGGATTTATAGATGTCCATTTAGCCAACAATCTCCCCCTTTTTGAAGATGACAAACATTTCCAAAAATATAAATAAAGGAAATATAAACCATATGAGTTTCATACCTTTAGATTACCTTTTGTAGATTTTCCTCTTGGTTATAAAATGTGTGCTTATTATTCCCCTTGAATTTTGGAGCATGAAATCCAATTCACTAGGGAATATAGCAACTTTCAATGTAAAGCCAAGAGTTTATTTATGAAACTCATTGATTGAGTGTTTCTAAGTTTTAGTTTTATATTTATTTCTCCCCCTTTGTCATTTCAAAAAGATATCCGTTTAGAAATAAAAACTCCCCCTTAATTAGATGTATATCATGATTCAAATAAGAGTTTTTGTTTAAGTAGCACAAATATCAAAGAAAACATCTTCCAAAGGAGTGATAAGCAGTTGCTTCCTAATTTTGTTAAATTGATCTAGTGGAAGCGGTTTTGTAAAAATATCAGCCAATTGATCTTCCGTATCAACATGATGAAGGGAAACATGATTCTTGGATATGTGATCCCTTAAAAAATGATGATGGATTTCAATATGTTTAGCTCGGCTGTATAAAATAGGATTGTGTGCTAAGTTTATAGAGCTCGTGTTGTCACAAAAAATAGGCGTAGATGAAAGAGTAAAACCATAATCGTTTAATACTTGTTGCATATAAAGAACTTGGTACATATTTTGCTTTGTAATAGATTTTCAATTTTGGAACAAAATTGTATAAAAACATGAATAGTATCATCTTTAGTTGCAATAAAGTGTACCCATGTGTATCTACTATAATCATCAACAATAACAAAGCAGTATCTTTTACCACCAATAGATTGTGTCCTCATGGGTCCAAATAAATCCATATGAATTAATTCTAAGGACCTACTGGTGCTAAGTACATGTTTTGGTTTAAAAGAGGTTTTGGTTTGCTTTCCCATTGTGCATGGTTCACAGTTTTCAACTTGATCAAAAGATAAAGTAGGCAATCCACGAACAAGATCATATTTCACTAACTTTTTAATAACATGTGAACTAGCATGTCCTAGCTTTTTATGCCATACTTGTAAGGTATTTTCATTTGCAAGCAAGCATTTTCCCACTACTGATTTCATAGAGTTAGGTTTAAGGATATAAAGATTTCCAATTCTATTTCCTTCATAAACAACATTTGTAGTGTTTTCTATCAATAACTTGCAGCAAGTTTTGTTAAATAACACATCATAACCACTATCACATAATTGACTAACACTTATCAAATTATGGTGCAAACCATCAACGAGTAGAACATTCTTTATTTTGAGGTTTGTACCAACATTACCTATTCCAACGATTTTGCCCTTACCATTGTCTCCAAATGTGACTGTTCCACTTTTCTTTTCTTCAAAGGTTTTGAATGCATCCTTGTTCCCGGTCATATGTTTGGAACATCCACTGTCAACCACCCATTCCTGCATTAAAATGTAGATTTTGGTACCCATGTGATGGTCCGATATGGTTAGAATCATTTAAGTACAGATTTGTATAAGAGTTCTGAATCAGAAGTCCAGTCGGTCGACAATTGTTCGACCGACATATGTCTCGGTCGACAAATTGTCGATCGAGAAGATTACTGTATTACAAACCAGGAAACACAGAAATGTAGCTCGGTTGACCAATTTTCGACCGAAATAATTGCTGTAAATTTTGATATGTTTCAGACATTCGGTCGGTCGACAATACTTCGACCGATTAATGGTTCGGTCGACAATACTTCGACCGACTAAGTTTCTGTTTCAGTACAACAATGCAGAAAATTAACAATAAGCATGAAATCTTTTGTTTAGTTGAGATAAGACAATATAAATAGCAAGATGGAGCTTTTTGGTCATATCTCAACTAAATTATATTTGACTCTACTAAGTTTGAGGTTTTGGGACCCAAACTAATTCGGAATCCTTAGTTTTATAAGGGCATGAAAAGGAATAGTGTCTAAGACGTAAACAAAAATGGCAAGTAATAGAATCAACTTCATTTCTCTTTCTAGCCATTGTGTTCTTGGGTACAAACATAGTTTGAGTTCTTTTGGGTTGATTTTTCTTTGGAGCATATCCCAAACCTTTTCTTCCGTTGAAAACAGTACCAATGCTTAGAATGTTATCAAGTATATTTTTTCTTCTTAACTCATAAAGTTCTCTTTACAGCTGAGCAATATCATTCATTTTCTTGTGTAGATCATTTCTTGCTTGATCTAAATCAGATAACAATGAATCTCTTTCTTTTATAACATTATCATAGTCTAGATGGTTACACAAAATAGGTTGAGTCTGAAAATCTTTTAGTTTAGCTAACAAGTCAGTCTTTTCTTTAGAAAGAAGATCAACATTTGTTTCTAAAGTGAGTAGCTTTCTAGTGCAATCATCTAAAGATGTTCTTAAAGACAAATTCTCAAGATCAATGTTATTCTTTTCAGAAGAAAGATTATCGAATTTTGCAATTTGCTCATCATTTGATTTGATAACCTTCTTTAGTTTCTTCTTGACATCAACATACTTATCATGAATTTCTTGTAGACTAGTGACTAACTCTTCTTTAGAAAGATCAAGTAGGCTTACCTCTTGAGAGTTTTCATCATCTTCTCTTGCCATTAGACAATCCACGGTTTCTTCTCCGCTTTCACTGTCACTTGACTCGTCCCATGCAGCTTTATAGGCTTTTTCTCCCTTCTTCTTGTGTGAGCTTTTCTTTCCTTTCTTTGCTTTAGGACATTCATTTTTGAAATGCCCTTTCTTCCCACATTCAAAGCACCTAGGAGGGGTAGAAGAAGAGCTGGAAATTTTGTTAGATTTAAATCTTTTGTATTTCTTACCATTTACTATCAAGGCTTCTTCTCCCTCTTCTTCACTTGACTCCTCACTTTCTTGTGTGACAGCCTTTGAAGCTTTTAGAGCCACATCCTTCTTCTTTCCTTGCTGAAGTTCACGTGCTCTTCTTTCTTCCTCTTCTAGGGTTGCTTCATGAGCTTCTAAGTTGCCAATAAGTTGCTCCATTTTCAGTCGAGTGAGGTCGTTTGCTTCTTCAATGGCTGTCACCTTTGGCTTATATTTTGGAGGAAGTGAACGAAGGATCTTTGATACCTGATCTTCTTCAGGGATAGGTTTTCCTAGAGCACTTAAACCATTAACAATAGTAGAGAATTTTGCAAACATTTCACTAATTGATTCATTAGAATCCATACGAAAGTGTTCAAATTTGTGTTTAAACATGCTAATTTTGGAATTTTTGATTTGGACTGTACCTTCATAGGTTATGGACAGTCTATGCCAAATATCATAGGCTGTGTCACAATTAGATATTCTATTAAATTCTCCTACCGAAATAGAACAATATAAAATGCTTACAGCTTTTGCATTCATTTGGGCCAGCTTTACCGTATTTGCATCCCATTCTGCAAATTGAATTTGAGGGAGCTCATATGGGGTTGACACCATTCTCCATAAGTCCCAATTGATGCCTTGGAAATAGAACTGCATCCTTCTTTTCCAATATTGGTAGTTTGTTCCATCGAACGCTGGAGGCCTAGCAACAAGTGTCCCTTCGAGGTTGAGGTTGTTGAGCACTCCATCACCCATTTCTTCAAGACCTTGTTAGGGTTCCTTGAAGCCTGCTCTGATACCAATTGAAAAAACACTAGAGGGGGGGTGAATAGAGTTTTTAAATAATTTTAACAATTTATTTAACTCAAACAACCACAATTAAAAATTGGAAGAAGGAGACAGGTGTTTAGAGTGGTTCCAACTTTAGCAAATACTAAAGTTGTCAGTCCACTACCCGGTTGCTTACCCAACCGGGATTTTGAAAGTATTTATTTTATTACCTTCTCAAGGATTTATACAAAATACAATACTTTCCTTTACACCCTTTGAGCAGCCTTCACTTGAAGTAGGTGCACCAACTTTGAGGTAGCCTTCTTGAAGTAACTCCAAGCTCCCCCTTGAAGTAGCCTTCCTCTCTAGAAGTAACCTCCCGTTGCACCAGCCTTATGAAGTAGCTCAAAGTCACCTTCTTTGCCAAGAAGAACTCCACCCTCTCCAATCAGCAGCCTCCAACCTAGGAGTAGCAAGGAGAGTACAAACGGTAATAGAGAACAAGAAAGAAAAAGGAAATTACAACTTATCCTTTGTAGCCCAAGGCTTGATTTGCCTAGATCAAGCGTATAGATCTCCTAACCAAGTGTGTGAACTTGTGATTGCAGTGGGTAGGAGATACCAGCCTATAGGACACGAATTATGAGCTAAGGAAGGAAATAACCAATGTTCACAATGCTCAATTTGCTCACAAATAGATTGCTCAAAGTATGCTCAAAGAGTTCTCAAGTGTAACAAGTGTATTTGAGTGTCCTATAGCTTGTCCTATTTATAGGAATGGCCTAAGGATGCTTAAGGACGTTCTAGACAACTTCTAGGGGTTTCTAAGTGCTTAACTAGCTGTTAGGTATAAAGTTGTTGCTTTAACAATGGCTAATTAATTAATTCTGCAGTTGCTGTCAGAGACAATCTCGGTCGAGGAATGGTCGACCGAGACACCTACTCGGTCGAACTTTTGTCGACCGACAGGCACTCTGGAACAAGTGATTTGCAACGTCTTTCTCCAACTGCCAACTAACTTGTCTGTTGTGTCTAACGGCTACTTTGGATCTTTCTCGGTCGAGAAGATTGTCGACCGAGAGTGTCTCGGTCGAGGAGTTTGTCGACCGAGATTGATCCTGTTTCAATGTTGCAATTTAGGCACTAATTATATGTATGAGTGTGCATATGTGATCCTATTCGAAGGGGATGACTTATCTAAATGTGATGTTTAGCTAGGGAAGATCTAACGCTTGATTTACATGCAATCTAAGTACTTGTACATTATATATTTGTACAAGTTTTTACAAAGCGATTACATTGCATGAAAACATAAATATGTAAGCATATGGATTTCCCTAGTTGCTTTGGCATCCACCTTAATCCTGCACACTCAAGTAGCTCGTTAGATCAATAAGAATGAAATGTTTGTCATAATCAAAACAAAGGGATTTATAGATGTCCATTTAGCCAACAACGAGATGGTTGCTTTTTGTGGAAAATCCTGAACCCTTCTACTCCTGCTTTAGTCCCGTATTGCCGGGCACAGAGAACCCTGTCCCATGACCCGCCTATATATATAGGGGTATTGGGGGCTTCTCAGAGTACAACTCAGTGCAAGTTGATTGCTCTGCAAAGTTGTTGTTCTCTCTGGTTTTGGTAACCGAGAGAGAGCCCGAGCAAGTGCTTCCCGCAAAGGGAGGTGCAGCAAGGGAAGGACAACTGCAGTTGCAATTGACAACAGGAGAGTGAGTTGGCGACTAGTACGTCAACAGGAGGGTGTGACTCCTTCCACTTCCTTGTGGGACAAGGAGAGTGGAGTTCCGGGTGGTCCGTGTGGACTACTTCAGAGGCGGGAGGTCACTGCCGCTCAGGAGGACAACTGTCATCCGACAGTCCGGTAGGAGGAGGAGTCTTCAGTCCCGGTGCGACCTGGAGCTGCACAGACACCGTCCAAGACCGGAGGTGAAGACCGCGCAAGGCGCATGGTATTGTCGCCGAGCAAGCCTCGGGACAAGGTATGATTCACAAACCATCTTTCCTATTATATAGATGTTGACGTGATTCCTTTTGTTCCGGGTTTGGGGAGAATTTTTTTTTATTTCCGCTGCTTCTCTGCCTCCTCTAAAACCCTACACAGTTAGCATATAAATTAACTAATGGTCATCTCGAATAGAATTTAGCTTATTTTTGTCGAGTTTGTCCTTGTCATCAAGAACTTGTCCTAATACATTTACTTTCAAACTTTATCCTACTTTAGACCCTAGGAATTGTGCAAAAAAGAGTTATGTGTGGTCAATTCTATTAAACTTCAATGTTATAGTCATCATTAGCCTTTTTTCAAGTCAGGAAGTTGTATTATTCATGATACCCTCATTGTGTAGGCAAAAAACTTGTCTCAAGGTTACATCACTACTCATATCCGGCAATTCAAATCCGCATACAAAGAGACACCTGAAAAAACAAAAATATTGTTAAAGTTCAGACTGTGTCGTGTCTCTTCCATCTATGTATAATGTATGGTATACCCCCCTATCTAGGGTCGTGAGGTCCATCACCTAGGTAGACAGGACGGCTCTATATCAAAAGCATCTCATCTAAAGAATCACCCTACTTGCCCAAAACTCTAGTAGCCATATTAACTTCCTTAGGTATTGAGATTCATGTGATGTACCTATCAAGTAGCATATATTTAACCATCATGTGCAATACCATGATATTCCATGACGGTTTTGTAAGACCCCTGACCTTACCTAATACATAAACATAATCATTTGTCTTAAGTGGACTATTATTTTTAAAATTAAACTTTGAATTATGAGATAATGTCAGTTAATAAAATCATTCTTAAAATTTGTGGCAATCCCGACTTTGTTTGCTCAAATTATACAATTATATGTGATTTGTGTATTTATGTACAATTTGTCCATTTTTTAGGATAAAAAAATAATTTAACACATGTATAATTTTTTATATGATATTCTTAACAATTTTGCAAATTTTTCTTCTCATTTGGGTGTTTTTGAACTTTTTTGCATGGGTACCTCTCTTCTCTATATATTAATTTAGTCAGTAGTAATGTCTTATGTTTTAGTCAAATGATGGCTGGTTAACCTTTCGACGGATGAAGTTTATCTAGATCATTGGGCACTTCTGGATTTTGTCGGCAACCGGCGAAGTCCTTTTGACAAAACACTTAATCTAATTTGCCCATGTACCAAAGGGCCGGCAGGGCTGGTTGTGAAACGTTGAACTCTCTAGTTGATCGATGACTAAACGTGTTCTCATCAGACTGACAGAGATTGTAGTAGGAGCGGGTTGACGAGACTCCGCTACCTCTCCAGCCCCAAGGATTTCTTGCAACTAGCGATTCCTTTGGTCAAATCTGCTTTGACCAACCAGAATTGATATGGTAGAAATCAGAGATAGCTGCTTTTTTCTCCTTTCAAAACTAACAAATCAAGTAATTAAATGGGTTCTGACCCAGGATGGTAACTCATGTAGGTGGATACATTGTCCAGAGTTCATTTCCAACCCGGTTATGCCACAGTAGTTCCATATGTAACGACAATTGAATGAGGGGAGGGTGTTGATAATAGTTGATGGACTTACGGGGTAATAATAGGAGCATCGTCGGACCAACAACACTAGCAAAAGTAGCCCGACAAAGCCTCAGTTGACGGGATTTCTAGTGTAAATAGGATGACGGTTTTCCTGGCATATAGACCGGAGGAAATTCTAGAATGTCTTCGTGATGAAAAAATATGATGTCTGACCCTTCCACTGGAGAGATTCTTCTTGTCGACAATCGGACATGCTCCAACGAGGTTTCTAGACATAGTGTAAAACATAGATTTAGATTCTTCGACCCCCACCCTACATAAAATATCCCTCTCCTTTTTCTTCTAACAATCTTTGACCAATTTCTTACTACATTAGGGACATTGTTGAGGACCATCGGAGGTTGACAAATACGGTGTTTTTGGCTACATGCTTCCGATCGAGCTTTCCTTGGACTAATCTAAGGTTGTCAGTCTTGTTTGTTACTCCCTACAAGTAAGATCTTGCCTTCTATACCGCTTTTCTTATTATTTTCACTCATCTCTTCTACTATGTCTAAGGTACAAGGTTCTACAAGTAGAAAACTTGAGCATATGGCTAAGAAACTCCATTTTCTTTCCTCTTTGCTTTTGATACACCCAAATGTTGGAAATAGGAGCATTTTTTGGAACCTTCAGAGGACAAAGCTCGGATATTTATTGGTGATCATCGTGGTTGTCATCTTGGACTTTGTTTTCTTCACCTCTAAAGAAAATTATATAACTTTTGATGCACTTCTTGCATACTTTTTACAGGAATGAGTTTAATCTTGTTCTACAAATTTGTAAAATGCTAAAAGATGGTCGTTTATGCATTATTTTGCATAAGTAGAATGATAATATGAGTTTTTAAGATTTCCTCAGACTCTTTGAGTGTATCATGTTGTAAAGTGTGCATTTCCTTGAGCATGCAAAGTCTAAATCAGAATATAAGTGTAATGATTCTAAAAATTGTTATTCTTATGGTCTTTTGCTACCCTACAAAAAGAAATTTGACCCCTATATTATTCTTGTTGTGTGATCATCTTATGAAAATTTCAAGATTTTTAAATGTTGTTATGTTGTTGTAGTGATAGATGAGTGAGTTTCTATTTATCAAGGTTGCTCGTCCATGTTAGGTTTTGAGCATATAATTGCCCGATTCTTAGAAATAGTATAACTTTTACATCTGATGGAATTTCAATCTGAAATTTTGGGTACTACCTTGTTTACGACTAGTTAAGCTCTATAAAATTTCAGATGTTAACAAGATTTATACAAGAACTTGTTTATTTATTGGTCATAGTGACAAACTGGGTTGTATATGTGTCCTAGTTTGGGTTTTGTCCTCTTTATGGTCAAGGATGGATACATATATTATGATGGAGTAATTAACATGGAGCAGTTTTATCCATTTTATATCTTATGAAGTTGCAATATATTATTTATTTTACAATAATCATTTAAGATCTTATATGTAACTTTATTGATGTAGTCAAAAATACTTAATTAACTTAATTAATCAAGTGTAACTATAATCATGTAGTGCCATGTGACTCTAGAACTATCTCATTGTCTGAACTTGTTGGAGGCGAGTAATTCAAAAGGATCTCAGAGTCGTATTGTAGACCTAAAATTTATACATTATTCATATTTTGATGATGACTTAACCATTTTATTCATGTGTATCTAATATGTCTATTTGAGATCAATTTCAAGTATTAGTGTTACAACCCGTTCCTAGTTTTATTGGTAATCCTAGAGTTTTAAGATAATCTTAATGCTTGTCATGTTTTTGTTAGTAATATTTTATCTTGTGCTTTATTTAAACTTTGTTAACCTCAAATACTTATTTGGGTAACTCATAATCAAGACTTAAGTATACTATAAAGATCCGAGTTGGGGTTAATACAACATTAACCCATACTTGTGTGCAAGAAGAGAGTTAATGACATTAGAAGAAATAATTAATAAATGATTTTTTATTTAATAATATCATAGGATTGTAGAAAATTCAATTATAAACCCAACAAAAAAATAATGAATCAAATCTAACTCTTTCGTTACCAAAATATTCTTCTCCACACCATCTGAAGGTGTAGTTTCACCCAGAGTTGTGATAGGTGAGATGCTTCTCTTTAACAACATTTATGTTATAGTATTAATAGAACTTGGTACAACACATTCTTTTATTCAAAGATCGATAGTTAGTGGACTAAATCTTCTAACCCATGATTTATCTTATGAGTTGTTGTTAAAAGTTCCACTAGGTGAATCCTCAGTTTTGACAGAAGTATGTCCTGGATGTCTGTTAAGTTTTAGTGGGTATACAATAGCAGTTAATCTCATACCCTTAGATGTTAATTCTTTTCAAATCATTTTGGGTATGGACTGCCTTGAGACATATCATGTCCAGTTAGATTGTTGGAAGAAAGAAGCTATCTTTCAACAAGGTGGTTTTTCATGTGTCTTTATCGGAGATAGAAAAGTCTTACCCACATGTATAGTATCAGCTTCTGTAGCTGATAAGATGATGAGGAAGGGGTGTGAGGCCTTTTTAGCACATGTGGTGTATGCTAGGGAAGAGAAAAGAGTAGTCAGTCTAGTAGATATTCCAGTCGTATGTGAGTTTTCAGATGTCTTCCCTGATGAGTTACTAGGTTTACCACTTGAAAGAGATATTGACTTTGAGATACAGACTTTACCTAGTAGCCATCCAGTAGCATTACCTGCCTATAGAATAGCACCTGGGGAGTTAAAGGAATTAAAAACCCAATTACAGGAGTTGTTGAATAAAGGATTTATTCAGCCCAGTACATCACCTTGGGGAGCTCCAGTACAGTTTGTGAAAAAGAAAGATGGAACCATGTGGTTGTGTATAGACTACAGACAATTAAGAATAAATATCCTTTGCCTAGGATTGAATACCTATTTGATCAACTCTGTGAGGCAACAATCGTTTCAAAGATAGATCTTAGGTCAGGTTATCATCAACTAAGGATAAAGGCATATGATGTACCTAAGTCAGCATTTAGAACAAGGTATGGACACTATGAGTTTGTAGTTATGTCTTTTGGATTAACAAATGCCCCTGCAACCTTTATGGACATGATGAACAGGGTTTTCAGACCATATTTAGATCAATTCATAGTAGTGTTTATAAACGACATCCTTATATATTCTAAAGATGCAGAACAACATGAGAAACATCTGAGGATAGCCTGTAGTTGTTAAGGCAACATCAACTTTATGCTAAGTTTAGCAAATGTGAGTTTTGGTTGGTTGAAATATCTTTCCTTGGACATGTCATATCAGGAGAAGGGGTTAGTTTTGACCCTAAGAAGGTAGAATCTGTTCTTCAGTGGGAGCAACCTACGACCCCTATTGAGATCAGAAGTTTCCTAAGGTTAGCAGGATATTACAGGAGGTTTATAAGGAACTTTAGTGTAATAGAAGTGCCTCTTATATGCTTAACAAGGAAGGATGTACCTTTTTTTGGGTCTGAGTCATGTGAAAAAAGCTTCCAAATTTTAAAGAATAAGTGAACTACAACACTAGTCTTAATATTACCGGAGGCAGATAAGGACTATGTGGTTTTTTGTGATGCGTCCAGGAGAGGTTTAGGATGTGTTCTTATGCAAGAAGGGAAAGTGGTGGCCTATGCTTCTAGACAACTTAAGAAGAATGAAGAGAACTATCCCACGCATGATCTTGAGTTGGAAGTAGTAGTGCATGCTCTAAAGACATGGCGTCGTTATCTATATGATGAATCGTGTCAAGTCTTTACTGATCATAAGAGTCTGAAGTATATTTTCACACAAAGGGATCTCAATCTGAGACAACACAGATGGTTGGAGCTTATAAAGGATTATGATGTCACTATTGATTATCATCCTGGAAAGGCCAATGTAGTAGCATATGCTCTGAGTAGAAAGTCAACATCGTCTGCGGAAATGTTTCCAATGGCATGTGTAAAAAGAGACATGTTAGTTAAGATGAGAGAGATGAATTCGGATCTAAATGTGTATGATCAAGGTGGACTGATTGCACAAATGTAGGTTAGACCTACATTTTATGATGGATTCAGGAGCTTCAGCATAGTGACAGAAAATTGCAACAAATCATTCATAATATGACAAAAGGAAAGTGATCAGAGTTCAAATTTTAAAATGATGGGTTATTATATCTACATGATAGATTGCGTGTGCCAGATGACACTGAGTTAAAGAAGAAAATTCTTGAGGAAGCTCATTCTTCTATGTATGCAATGCATCCAGGTAACACAAAGATGTATAGGAACCTGAAGGAGTTGTATTGGTGGTCAGGTATGAAGAAGGATGTGGCTGAGTATGTGGCTAAGTGTGATGTATGTCAACAAGTCAAGGCTGAACATCAGAAGCTGGTAGGTACTCTACAATCACTTCCTATCCCTGAATGGAAGTGGGAGCAAATTGCCATGGATTTTGTGGTTGGATTACCTAGGACACCACATGGTTTCGACTTAGTTTGGGTAATAGTAGATAGGCTAACAAAGTCTTCTCACTTTCTACCAATTAAGACAATGTGGGATACACCAAAGTTATCCAAAGTCTATATAGATGAGGTAGTTAGATTTCATGGAATACCTGTTTCTATAATATCTGATAGAGATCCTAAATTTACATCTAGGCTTTGGAATCAATTGCAACATTCCTTGGGAACAAAGTTGAAATTTAGCATAGCCTTTCATCCTCAGACAGATGGACAGTTAGAGAGGACAATTCAGACCCTGGATGATATGTTGAGAGCATGTGGTTTGTAGTTCAATGGTAGTTGGGATGATCATCTCAGTCTAATGGAGTTTGCCTATAACAACAATCACCATTCTAGCTTAGGCATGGCCCCTTATGAAGCCTTGTATGGAAGAAAATGTAGATCTCTAGTTTGTTGGTATGAAGTTGGAGAAAGGAAAATTTTAGGCCCAAAGTTGGTGGAAGAAACCACAGAAAAGATATATGTGATCAGACAACAGTTGAAGGCAGCTCAAGATAGACAAAAAAACTATGCAAACAAAAGGCACAGACCACTTCAATTTGAGGTTGTGGATGAGGTTTATTTGAAAGTTTCACCATGGAAAGGTGTGATAAGGTTTGGAAAGCGAGGCAAACTAACTCCTAGATACATGGGTCCCTATACAATCATTCAAAGAATTGGATCAGTTGCATATAAATTGGAGTTGCCATTGGATTTATCCAATTTACACAATGTGTTTTATGTATCGATGTTCAAGAAGTGTCATCTTGGTACAGAAAAGATTGTAGACCTAGATCCTATATAGTTGAGAGAGGATATCTCTTATATTGAAGGACCAATTCAAATTCTAGACCATAGAATCTGAAAGCTTAAAAAGAGAGAGACACCCCTAGTAAAGGTTCTTTGGAGGAATCATTAGAAGAAGCTACCTGGGAAGTGGAGATGGAGATGTTTAACAAGTATCCTTTCCTCTTTTAGAAATTTTGAGAGAAATTTTTTATTAGAGGGGGATAATTGTTACAACTCATTCCTAGCTTTGTTGGTAATCTTAGAGTTTTAAGATAATCTTAATGCTTGTCATGTTTTTGTTAGTAATGTTTTATCTTGTACTTTATCTTAACTTTGGTAATCTTAAATATTTTTTGGGTAACTCATAATCATGACTTAAGCATACTATAAAGATCCGAGTTGGGGTTAATATAGCATTAACCCATACATGTGTGCAAGAAGAGAGTTAATGACATTGGAGGAAATAGTTAATAAATAATTTCTCATTTGATAATATTATCCAAATAATATTGTAGGATTGTAAATAATTTAATTATAAATCCAACAAAAAAACAATAAACTAAATCAGAGTTCAAATGAAAGAGTTATGCCCTTTTTAGTAAACATATACAGAGCACTGTGACCGCGGTCAACACCGCGACCCGCTACGCCGCGGTCGACACCGCAACCGCGATCAACGCCACCCAAGACAACAAATCGTAGAACGATCTTATCTCGAGCTATGCTTATCAGTTTTCAACGAAACAAAGTGTGTTGGAACCGCAATTCAATCCTCTACCATCCCAGACATCTTGCTAAATGAGAAGGTGACCTGGAAGGTGACTTCTAAGGTGAGTTTTGGGAAAGAGTGTGAATAACGACGGAAATCAAAAGGGGTTGTTATAGATTCAACTTGGTAAGTAGGTTTAACCCTTTATTCTTCATTTTATTCATTCTCCCTTGCTCGAGATCCCTAATCCAGAGATTTTGAGGTTTGGCTTGACCCCCAATCTTATCTTCTACCTACAACAGACCCTCTTTAGGACTGGGAAACACATTAAAGGGTTGTTTTGAATGATATCTTAAGGTTTAAAGCTTGATCCTGACTTGTGTGAGCTAAGATCCGAGATTAGTTGGTGAAAAGATTAAGATCAGTGATCTTGGACGAAGTCTGTGAGTAGATAATCATCTTTTAACCTTGATTTAAAGCATACCAATTCAAATAATAGTTTCTAATGTTTGATTCTTGCTCTATGATATTTGTGATGCTTTAAATAAACGTATGTGGTGAAAATCAGTAGTTAAAATGCTTTATTAATCATATTAATAGTGATGTATTACCATGTTGAAATTTGTCTTATGAATTGTCGTGATTCGACAGGTGATGAATGTGTAAATTGAGGCACCGGAAAGATAGGTTGCCCTAGTTCATGTTTTAAGAGTTGGAGTATGGTTGTGAAATATATGAAATTTTTTTAGTGATTTATTATTTAAATGCAAGACACTTAATTATCAGAAATAGGGTAATCATTAGCTATGATGATGATACCTGTTATATTAACTAATCATCACTAGACACTAGATGCCATGGATAATGTAGAATCCTCACAAGATGAGGCCTACACTATGGGGAGGAAATGGCTTCCCAACTAGAGGTTGTCTAGATCAAGGTAAGCTGGAGCGTACCAGTAGGGTGTGGGGGTTTGACCAGTAGGAAAAACTCCTTATAGTTGTGTGGTACCCAACACCAACCGGGGATGTCGGTGGTACCTGTGCTACATATTGTAGTAATCAGTGGTCGGTAGGTCCACTGATGCACTTTAAGCCTGAGGGCTTTGACTCACTACCTGAGTACCCAGATTGAGAGGTGGAGTCTGAGATATCTGGCCGCTCCCATTAGCCGCCGAGAGGCAGACGTGCCGATGCCAGTTGCAGACATGGTATTGAGAATAAAGACTTAGGAATCTGGGCATGCTTCTAAGTCTTGTACAGTGAGACCGTAGCTTGCTGCGATACTTCCACATGTTGTGGTACACCTCATGTGGGTCCAGAGGCATAATAAATGGATTTGAAATAATGTAGATAGTTAGGTTATCTTTTTATTAAATTCAATATCTGTACTACTGCCATGCTGAGTGAATTACAATTTTAAATTGCCATGCTTGCATGATTGCTTTAAGTTCTATTACGTGTAATCATCATAAATATCTAGGTTACATGTTGATTCTCTACTCACTGAGCCAGTAGCTTACCAACCTATTAAAAAAATTTTCAGGTAAAGGATTAGCTCTTCCTGAGGAGTCGGAAGCCAACTTTCATCAAGATTATCTCAGAGGTTTGAAAGAAAAGTAGTTAGAATAGTTAGAGGGTCTCTTATCCTTCCCCTAGATCCTGGGATAGAAAGAGTGAGAAAAGAGAGAAGTTTGAAATGTAATGTACATGATGTATATTAAGTGTGAAACTCTTACTTCTATGTAATAAGACAAGGTTTGTTGTATCTTGTTGTTATGTTTAATCAAGAATTATCGTTGAGTAAGTGTTATTATAATATATTTAGAGAAAAAAATATGGTGGGTAATCCATAAAAATTATGCCCTAATCTCATGATTAGTGATAATCGTGGGATGCGAGTGTAACAATTAGGTACATGAAGAGAATGAATTTAGAAAACTCTAAGGGCTAAAAATTAAGTCAAATTCACAACAAGTGCAAGAATTTAAGAATGGATGTATCTCTATTAGAATCATAATGTAAATCATTTATGTTGAATGTATGACTTGTAACCAAGCTTATTGGAAATTTAGAGCACTATAATTGAATATTTATATACTTTTGAAGTATCTATCATAAGCCACTACAAGAAGATTGATCATGTGAGTTCCTCTCTCGGTTCCTTGACCGACAACCATATTTGGGTTTTGACATAACCCCTAGTTGGTTGAGTTTGTTCTGGTACCAACTCGACCAACAACTAGCATTAGAAAGGATAATACAGCCATCGATCGAGTTCCTACTAGTTAGAAACTCGACCGACAACTATCATTGGTGAGAAAGTGAGCCTTGTCGATTGAGTTGTCTAAAAGGTAGCTCGACAAACAACATTGTACTTGGAAAGTGCTAAAAAGTGTATTTAGCCATTTAGTGTCGGGACCATTCTTTTAATTAGTATAAATACCAACCATTAGAGATAATCTCAAAATCTAAACCCAAATTATGAAATAAAATAATAAATTCTCAACAAAGACAATTAAACAATATACAAAAAACACATGTTTTTTTTCTTTTTCTTTCTTTAAAAATTCATAAATTAATATCTCATCAAGGACATCACATTTACATATCACAAATCTTATTCAACTCCATTAAAACCAGAATCAAATCTTGTTCTCATAGGTGGTTCAGTTTACACCAGATACATGTAAATTAATGAACAAACTTATTCTACAACCCATCCCGAGAGAGAGTACATGGACATTCTAATCGGTCTAGATTATACTATTTATATCTTCTTTGTCACAACCTCTCTGCTAGATATCATTATACCTAAAAACATTTGAAACAACCTCATGAGACTCATATAGAGCCCCAATGAGTGGATACCTCCCACTCAAGATAGGTACATGCATCATCATCAGATTAAGTACAATAAACTAACATAAACATGTAGATATTGAAAATTCTAGAAGATAGTTCTATCTAAGTCAAATCTAGATTATAATGGTAATCTAATCCAATGGATAAGGTAATAAATTAAACCAATTATAACATTGAAACATCTTTTAGAGCATGTCTATGAACAAATTAGTATATACTTCTTAGTTTAGATTAAGAATCCTACTACATGAGTAATAAGTCAAGTTCTAAGTGTTTTGAATCAATACATAACAATAACATTATCTTTATGACACTCCACCAGTCAGACCAGGAACACATCCTGCAGTCCTGAAGCTGAAGTACACATAATACATATCTACCAAACAATACTATCAAATAGCAAGAAATCCAGCTCATAGTCAGAATGGATATAAATCACAACATTTATAACTTGTCAATGTGACATATCATAATACAAAATAGAAAATGTCCATAGCAACCTTTGATGCGTGCTATTCAACACACCTTTTTCTGCGAATTATTAAGCTTGTCACATAGAAATTCTCCATTCATCTCTTGAAAATTGCACAAATTGATATTTTCTCGTTCTATCACAAATTTGACAATCATGTGCATTTTATTGCAGTTTCAGGACTTGAGCCGATCGATTGGTACACTAAAACCGATCGTTTCACAGAATCAAACTGATCGTATGACGTCATGAAACGCTCGGTTCGCCTTCAAAGCATCGATCGTTGATCTCACCAGACGACGGCTGGGATCGCCCGACTCCAGCTACCAGACGCTCGGCTGATGTCCATTATCGAGCAACACGGAGCGTTTTTCAGCTACGCCGCCACCCTAATTAGGGTTGGCGGCCGATCGCTTGGGTGTGCGTTCCAGAACCTTCCAATCGATCGGCTGCTTGCCGAACCGGTCAGTTGGCGGCGCGCAGATAGCAAATTTTCCCAGCCATCAGCCCCCAAAGAACCCTAAACCTAATGTATTCCCCCCCTCCTTCTCCTATAAAAGGAGGGGCACTTCCTCCTCCCAGGGGCATCTTGGATTTCTTGTATTTGGGATTCTGAAGCAAATCGTCTTGTAATCATTCTCTTATTATGCAATAAAGTAGATCTTAGTTCAAGCATAGCTCTTTCATTGTTGTTCTTGTCTTTTCTCTCCGCCCTAGTTTTAATCTTCTTCTTTCCGTTCTTTAATTCGGGAGCAAGGAACAAAGAACTAAGCCATTTCATCGTCTCTAGCATAAGTATTAATTTCCTGATTCTGGGCTAGACTATGGCTTCATTTCTTTCTTCCTCCGTCTCCCCTTTCTCCATGTGTGAGTAGTCTTTTATCGGGGCAAGGGGAATAACCCCTTAGCCATGGTTTTAACGACTTCTTCTTAAACGATTAGATGGTAATCGATTCTAATTGATTGATTGATCTTCGGATCGCATGTTAATTCGGATGGATATGACCATGGAAATCTGAATTTAGAACAATAAAATCGATTACATAGACGTTTTGATATGACCGTGGATTTTTGTCTCTTAGGATGATAAACTAGGAAGCATGAGCACCAAGACCAATGGGCTCATGTGGAGTTTCTCTTTTGTGAGTTTTTAATTCGCAAGCCTTCATCGAATCGTCGTTTAAGATTTAGTTGTTATCACCTAGGCTAAGGTGGTGAAAACCCCTACGAGCCTCGATTTCCTTCTCTTGATTTAATCACTGCATCCTTTGTTTGTTTTAACTCTTAGTCTTCCATTCATATAGTTTGCATGTGTTAACAATATTTTTATTATTCCCTTGTGCATGTTAATTCTTGTTAAGTGCTTTTCTTCTTACATTAGTGTAATCAATCAACCCTCAACTGGACTTTACTTTCTGCTCTAATAAAAAGAAAAATACCAAAAACAAATAATAAAGTTCTTCAAATCTTTGGGTTCTAAGAACAATCTCTAAATAGTTGTCCTGTGGGATCGACCCTTCTATACTACCCTTAAAACCAGAAGTAAAAAAGGTTTAAAGTCTAGGATTAACCATCTTAGTGATTGATATTGCAAAACGATGAGTATCAATTTGGCGCCGTTGCCAGGGACAACGGATTGTTTTTTTTCAAACCCCAAAACAATTTTGAAAAACTTTTTTTTTCTTTTTTTTTCATGCCTTCCGAGTAACATTCCGGAAGTGTACTCCTCTTTCTGTTGAGTTTCCATTCCGGCAGTACGTTTTTTCTACACATGAATTAACTGCTTTATTTGTGCATGCGACGCTCGAACGACGATTTTCAACCTTTCGATCCGGAAATAGAAAGAACTTTTCATCGTTGAAATCGTCAAAATATAGTAACAATGAATGAAGATGAGGTTGCCCGTAGAATCGACCAAGCTCTCACAGCTCAAAGAGAGCTCATCCAAGCCGAACAAGCGGAAAGAGAAGCTGCTTTGCGAGCAGCCTTTAGGGCCGAACAAGAAACCATAGAAGCCTATAGGAGGGAAGCCGAAAGGCAATAACATTTAAAAGAATTTTCTGTTCCCAAAACGGCCTATGCACAACATCCGGTTATACCCCCTGATATCATTGCTCCACAATTCGAAATCCAAACACAATGGATCACTATGCTGTAAACCAACCCCTTCTTTGGCAACAATGGGGAAAGTTGTCAAGATCATCTTCAAAAGTTCATTGACCTTTGCTCTTTGAACAAAATCCCAGGTGTCTCTGAAGATGCCATCCACCTTGGGTTGTTTAAGTATTCCCTCTCCGGCCAAGCTAGTAGCTGGTACAACACCATGGAGAGTGAAGAACATGTCACAACTTGGGAAGTTCTACAAAACAAGTTCCTTGAAAAATTCTACCCCCCGTCTCTCACCTATGAACTTAGGGGTCAAATAACTCACTTTTTTATGTCCCCAGGAGAGTCTTTAGGTGAAGCCTGGAAAAGGTTCAAGGATTTACTTAGGAAGTGCCCCCACCATGACATCTCTCAAGCCCAACTCATAGAGATTTTCTATCGTGGTGTTGATGATGATACCAAATTTTTTCTTGATTCCTCATCTGGAGGAAATTTCATGCATCAAACTTTAACTAGCGCATGGGAGGTAGTTAAACGGGCTTCCGAAACAAGGGCTAGAAGAGGGATTGGAGGAATCCTTAAGGTAGCCAAGGCAGAAGTTAATAATGATATCCAAAGCATAGCGGAAAGCCTAAAATTAATCGCCTTAAAACAAGATCGGTTAGAGTCATCCTTAGTCACCCTTAGGGAGTCACCCCAACAACTAAAAGCCATGGATTCCCTTTGTGGTATTTGCCAAGGATACGACCATACCACCCTCCACTGTCAATACCTCTACAACATGCCCACGCAACCTGAAGTAGGTCAACAACCAGAAGACCTCAATTCGATCCATACAATACCAGGCCAAGGTTACTACAATCCCAACCAACCTAGAAATCACCATGGTTTTCAGTATGGGAACCCCTCAGGCACCGAGAACTCTACCCAACTTCAACAAAGGCCCCCTACCCTCAAAGTAACAATCGACCACCACCTGGATTCCCATACAACAATCAAAGAAATTTTGGAAATCACCAAAATCGACAACACTACCAACAATTCCAAAACCTAAACCTTCCACCCCAAAAATCTAAACCAACCTCAACCTCCCCAACCACCTCAAAATGCCATCCCTCCTCCCCCCTAGTCATCCTAGCTTGGCAAGCATAGAACAGACCCTCGTGGCCATTCAAGCCCATCAAAAGGCAACTGACGCACAGTTAGCCTGTTTGTTTGCCCAACAAAAACCTCCTGTTGCAGGACAGCCTGAAAACAACCCAAAACATCCTGAACAACTCAAGGTAGTCTCTACTCATTCGGGAAAAGTGCACACCCCTCCCCCTTCAGAAGAATCTTCAGACCCACCTCTAGAATTCGAGGATGAGGACATGGTAGTTGTCGAACCCGAAGTCACACCCAAACCATCCGTCCCCGAAACCCCTCAAGTAGAAGATGAAGAACCAGTTTACAAACCCCGACCTCCCTATCAAGACTGCCTCAAACAAACAAGACTTGATGCCCGCTTCATGAAATTTAGGGATGTTATAAAAAAATACATGTCGACATTCCCTTCCTTGATGCTTTGGCAGACATGCCCGCCTGGTCCAAGTACATGAAATCTCTCTTGACTAGGAAGTATGTTACTAAAGAATACGAGACTATTAAACTTGCTAGGACTACCTCTGACATTATCCTAAGTAAGATGCCTAAAAAATAGAAGGATCCAGGTTCTTTTGGAATAGGATGCTACTTAGGTGACAATGCTTGTAGGAAAGGCCTAGCAGATTTAGGAGCTAGTATATCCATCATGCCATATAGTCTTTGCAAAAGACTAGGATTCAATGACATGTTACCCACATCCATGACCATCCAACTGGCGGACTCATCCACAACTAAGCCCATGGGAATCATAGAAGACATTCCGGTTAAAGTTGGAAATGATGCATACGTCCCTTGTGATTTTGTGATCATGGATATCAAGGAAGATTTACGCTACCCCCTCATTTTTGGACGTCCCTTCTTAGTCACCGCTCGTGCCTTAATTGATGTTGAGGCTGGTACCATTGTGTTAAGACTAGGGAAGCAAAACCTAGAGTTTAGGGTGTTTGAAAGTATGAAGGGACCTAGCCTTGAGGAAGAAGTCTACCTCCTTGATTGCATTGATGAATTAAACCAACTAAGGCAAGAATGGGAATTTGTTGATGACCCCCTATGCACTGCTCTCACCATCCCTGTCGAATGTGATTTTAATAATGAACCATCAAACCAACTTAAGATTCACTTGGACAATTTTGAGGAAATCCCATATGCTGAGATTGAAGACCTTAAGATGATCTCCACCATAGAAGAACATCCTGAACCACCTAAGACCCCGGAAATGAAGGCTCTTCCCATAGGTCTGAAATATGTGTTTTTAGATGAACAACAATTATGCCCTGTTATTATCAATTCTGACCTTACCGTTGAACAGGAAAACATGCTTATGGGAGAACTTAGGAAAAGGAGAACAACCTTAGGGTATAAAATGTCGGATTTGGTTGGGACAAATCAATCCATTTGCATCCACAAAATCCCAATGATTGAAAATAGTAAACCTTCTTGAGACTCACAAAGGAAACTCTACCCAAACATGAAGGAAGTTGTCCGTCTTGAAGTGATTAAACTTTTTACTGCAGGAATCATCTACCCCATCTCTGAATCTCCTTGGGTCAGCCCTGTCCAAGTCGTCCCCAAAAAGGGTGGGACCACAGTCATTAGGAATGAGAAGAATGAGCTCATCCCCACCCGTACAGTCACAGGGTGGAGGATGTGCATTGACTATAGGAAACTCAACAAAGAAACTAGGAAAGACCACTTCCCTCTTCCCTTCCTCAATCAAGTTCTTGAACGTTTAGCTCATCGACAATACTTTTGCTATTTAGATGGCTACTCGGGTTTTTATCAGATTCCCATTCATCCTGAAGACCAGGAGAAGACCACCTTCATATGCCCTTTTGGTACATACGCTTTTAGACGAATGCCCTTTGGCTTGTGTAATGCACCAACCACTTTTCAAAGATGTATGCCTGCCATTTTTTTAGGGTTAACTGAGACTGTCATGGAAGTATTCATGGACGATTTCTCTGTCTATGGAGATAGTTTCACTTCTTGCCTTGGAAACCTCTCCCTTGTTCTTGACAGATGCATCAAGTCACATTTAGTCCTTCATTGGGAAAAATGTCACTTCATGGTCAAGGAGGGTATTGTTCTAGGCCATAAGGTGAGAAACCAGGGCATTGAAGTTGACCAAGCCAAGATTGAGGTCATCACCAAGCTCCCCCTCCCACCTCAGTCAAAGACATCCGAGCCTTCTTAGGACATGCCGGTTTCTATCGGCGATTCATCCGTGACTTTTCCAAGATTATAAAACCTCTCACCAATCTTCTTCAAAAGGAGGTGCCCTTCCATTTTGATACGTCATGCATGGAGAGCTTTCTATGTTTGAAAAAGGCTCTCACCACCACTCCTATCATCCGTGCTCCTGACTGGTCCTTACCCTTTGAAATCATGTGTGATGCTAGTGATTTTGCTGTAGGTGCCATTTTAGGACAAAGGATTGACAAAAAACACCATGTCATTTATTATGCATCCAAGACCTTAGATGAGGCTCAGCAAAATTACACAGTCACCGAAAAAGAAATGCTAGCCATTGTCTATGCATTTGATAAATTTCACTCATATCTTGTTGGTTTGAAGGTTGTTGTTTATACTGATCATGCAACTATTCGCTACCTCATGACCAAAAAGGATGCCAAGCCTAGACTCATAAGATGGATTTTGTTGTTGCAGGAATTCGATCTAGAGATCCTAGACAAAAAGGGCTCTGAAAATGTCGTGGCTGACCACTTGAGTAGACTTAGCTATAGCCCCATTGATGAACATCCCATAAATGAATCCCTACTCGATGACCAATTGCTCAAGGTTGACTCCCAATTTCCTTGGTTTGCTAATTTTGTAAACTATTTAGCTGCAGGTGTATTGCATCCCAAGTATACGGGACATTCTAAAGCTAAATTTTTACATGATGTCAAAAATTATTATTGGGATGAACCTTATTTGTTTCGACTTTGCGTCGATGGTTTATATCGTCATTGTGTGTCCCATGAAGAAAGCATTGCCATTTTGGAACAATGTCACTCTGGCCCCTATGGCGGTCACATGAGTTCCCAAAAAACAGCTAGGAAAGTCCTACAATGTGGATTCTTTTGGCCCACCATCTTCAAAGACTCGTATGATTATGTGCTTTCATGTGACCAATGTCAAAGGATAAGTAATATTTCCAAACGTGACCAAATTCCTCTCACCTCTTGGCAGGAATTAGAGATTTTTGATGTTTGGGGGATCGACTATATGGGCCCATTTCCTTCTTCTTATGGGTTTACTTACATTTTCGTCGCAGTCGATTACGTGTCAAAGTGGGTTGAAGCCATACCTACTAAAACATGTGACTCTAAACCCGTTAAGAAACTTTTTAAAGATGTCATTTTTCCTAGATTTGGAGTCCCTCACACTGTCATTTCTGACGGGGGATCCCATTTTTTGGAGAAAAGTTTTGAGGCTCTTTTGAAAAAATATGGGGTTTATCACAAAGTTGCCACTCCTTACCACCCTCAGACCAGTGGGCAGGTAGAAGTATCCAACATACAAATAAAATTAATTTTAGAAAAAACTGTTGGTCGCACTAGGAAAGATTGGGCGTTAAAAATCAATGACGCCCTGTGGGCATATCGTACTGCCTACAAAACACCCATTGGCACCACCCCTTTCAGACTGATCTATGGTAAGTCATGTCACTTACCAATAGAACTAGAACACAAAGCAAGTTGGGCCATCAAAAGTTTGAATTTTGATCTTTCCATGGCTGGAGAGAAACGTTTTCTCCAAATGAATGAGCTTGACGAACTTAGGATGAGTGCCTATGAAAACGCAAGAATCTACAAAGACCGAACCAAAATGTGGCATGATGGTCACATCAAGCACAAGGACATTAGAGAAGGGGATCAAGTTTTAGTTTTTAATTCAAGATTACGACTTTTCCCTAGAAAACTCAAGTCGAGATGGTATGGTCCCTACATTGTAAAGTATGCTTATCCACATGGCGCTTTTCTTCTCTGGGATAAAGTTTTGGGTGAGTTTAAGGTCAATGGGCACCGTCTTAAAAGATATATCACCACTAAAGATGTTGTCACTTCAGACTCGACCAAATTTCCACCTTTGTAGGATCTTAACCTCATTGACCCTTCACGTCCCCTGGATTCCAATTAATCTGCACTTGGTTGAGCCACGATGTAAAATAAGGCACTAGTTTGGAGGCAACCAAATGCTATCTTCCCTTCTTATTTGTTTTCTTGTTTCTATTTTTCCGTTTTGCTTTTTCTTGTTCCTATAGTCAAGCTGATCGGCTCGCTTTACCAGCCGCTCGGTTGGAGGTATGCTGACCGGTTCGGAAGCCATACATTTGTCTCGTCCGCCGACCATTCCGCAACCCTTGAATGTGGCCTCTGTCCTTTCAGATTTTGTGTTGGCGCCCGACGCAACCCAACCGATCATCTTATCGTCAAACCGATCGGCTCACGGATCCCTTGCTCTATATAACAAATCAGACGCGAGGTTTTTCGTCCATCTCTTCGCAAGCCCTAGCCTCCCCCTGCGTCGCTCCACCCATTCTTCAGTCGCCCGCCTTGCTTCTCACCCAAACGACCGAGGTCTGCCATTTCGACCGACCATTTATCCCTCAACCGGCCTTTCTGCCTGACGAGCACGCCACTCATCTCGCCCGCGCCGACGGCGACACCGCCCGTCTCGACAGGCAGATGACCGACGGAGCCTCCATCGTCGCCGCCTCTCTGTTTCTCCCTCAGTCGGGCTTCTCACCTGAGCCGGCCGTCTGACACACGAACCGCTCGCCCTCACCTGAGCCAGCCGCCCGCTTGGTTCGTCCGCCACCCGCCTGAATGCGCAGTCGCCTGTTTTCCTCTCCAGACGACCGACGGAAGCAGCAATCCCAGTCGTCAGTCTTAGGGCCCGAAACGCCCGACTCAGCTGCGCCGACGATCGCTTGTGTCCTCCAGACGACCACCGACGTCCGCGTCGCCACCTCCTCAACAGACGGCCGAAGCCAGATCTATTGAGTGTTCAGGTCGCCTCAGCCGACCGGTTGGTCACACCAGCCGCCCGTTTTAGACAACAAGCCGATCGGTTGGCAACGCCATACGACCGATTCGCTTCCTCAGACGATCGGTTGGTTGCCCCGGACGATCGTTTTTGTTTCTGCAGCAGTGATGTTCAGCCGTTTCCGTAAGGGCAAAGGCAAGGCCCCTGCATCCTCTTCCAAGGATCCTCCCTGCCGTTCCAGTGCTCATCCTGGAATCCAATTCCACACACCCTCTCCTACGGGTGAGTCTTCTCCCGAGTTAGACGAGGAGATGCTTCGGGACATCAACGACGCGGAGGAGCTTCTCCGCGAGATGGAGGGAACTCAGAAGGCATCCAATGATCCAGACACAACCGCCCCCCGTTCACCCCGGATAGCAGCTATTCCGGGTAGCTATGACCAGTTCACTAGCGCTGACCACCGCCAGCATTATGAGGAGATGTTCGCAATCGGTGTTGCTTTGCCTCGTTGGGCGTGCGGCACAACCCTTGATGCTTTGGGCATCCGTGACGCCGTCGACGATATCCTCCGCAGAAACCACATGCTTGTTTTTCCCTACCGTGTCACTTCCGTCTACTGTGATCTCACCCTCGAGTTCTTGAGCACTTTCCGCAGGTTACACAATTCTTTCGGAAACTCGAGTTGTAAATACCGGTTTTTTGGGGAAAATCTGGAATCATCCGCCAGGCAAATCACTTCGTTCATACTCGACGACAGGGATGACTATTGGCTGGACCAATGTATGACGCGGTCTCATGACTCCTACCCCGACCATTACGACAGAGACAAATTCTAGGCAGAGATCACCGTGCTTCTTCCCCATCTTCCTAGTAGGCCCAAGGCCTCCCAGATTCACAACCCAGTGTTCCGTTACCTTCACCGTATTCTGGCTTGCACCATCTTCAGTCGGGAAGGTACTCAGGGTGCAATTACTCAGGTAGAACTTTATGCTCTTTGGTGTCTTTTACATGAAGAACACTTTAACTGGGGGAATGCTATCATTGAGCATTTTGGTACCCAAGCTAGCCGAGCCACTTCCTCTTCTTTCCGCATTGGCCACTATGTTACCCAAATCGCCATCTTTTTGGGTTACACCCACATCGCCTTCCCTCCACTTGAGCTCAAAAATCACCTCATCAACACCCACTATTTGAAGAACAGTAGGTTTATCTGTTTGGGCACCGAAGGTATTTATTACCTTTTGTTCAAAGACACTCAGGTGGTCCTCCAGCTCCCGTTGCATTCGCAGTTTGCTGCAGCAAACTATGTCTACGATTTGGCCGATTTATCGAGCCACATCCAGAGATTCTACTTGGAGCATCCAGATCCAGACACCTTCCCCGAGCCACAGCCTCACAGGAGGAGCCTCTCTTTAGAGGCACACGACGACGACACTGGACCACCACCGCCACCTTCCAGACGTCGCACCAGGCGGCGACCAGACGACGACTCCGGTCCTTACGGCTTCTACGAGATCCAGACTCAGCTGGATGAGATTCAGCGGGAGCAGCAGAGACAGGGCCACCAACTTAATCACATGTACCTGATGCAGCGTTCGCAGGAGTCTTGGCATGTGGATTGCGGTCACTATGCCCCTAGTCGACCCGCTTCTGACGAGTATGGAGCACACCAGAGTTATCCATGCCCTGATTCTTCTTATTGGGCAAACTACTACTCCTCCCACCAGCAACACCCTCCACCGCAGTGAATCTTCCCTCCATATCATTCTTAGAGTTTGCTCGGGTCGAGCAAATTTCTAAGTCCAGGGTGGGGGTGGGTGGTACGTGATCCACCCTTTATCTTCCCTTTTCAACATTTTTTTTTCTCTCTGCATTTTTATTTATTTTGCTTTGTTTCAAACATAAGGCCTTTATCTAGCCGGCCGAATGTTGTACTTTATCTTCAAAAATCAATTGCATTATCATTTTCATTTCAAACAACTTTGCAATATCAAGTTCCCTATGACCATGATAGCAATTTATGGAAACGGTGGCAAGCCTTAGAGTATCAAATAGAATCAAATGCATATTTTCTTAATTTTAGCATTAGATTAACTTATTTATTTTTTCTCTTATATAATGTAGCTACATGTCTCTTCTGTCTTATGCAACGACATTCAAGCAAAAAAAAGGTTTTTTGTTGCACTGGAAAAATAAATCGCACGCCAAACCCTAAGTCTGGGGTGGCATGCCCTTCTTCCATACCCTACAAAGGGGCGTACCATGAAAAGATGCCAAAAAGAACACACAAAAAAAAATTGTGGTCAATGTAATCACAAGTCCATGAAAAAATTATATCCCAAGTCGAATAGGGGAGGGATTTTTTCCGTCACACCTCAAATTCTCTATTCCCGTGCAACAATCAACCCAATGAAAAAAAATGATGAATGTTGAAGCGCAAGATTAGATCAAGACTGTCTTTACAAAGTATAAGTCTAAAATAAATTAAGTTAGGAAAAATGTTTTCTTGAGAAACATGGTGCTTGCATTTTTGTGGTTCTAGGAGATGGGTCGCTTGGCCATGAAAAGGATAGAAAAATTGCTAATCTAGGGAGGATGAACTTGTTATTTCAAAATTCTTGGAATCTTTTTGATTTTTCAATTGCTTGAGGACAAGCAAAACTTTAAGTCCACGGTATTTTGATGCGTGCTATTCAACACACCTTTTTCTGCAAATTATTAAGCTTGTCACATAGAAATTCTCCATTCATCTCTTGAAAATTGCACAAATTGATATTTTCTCATTCTATCACAAATTTGACAATCATGTGCATTTTATTGTAGTTTCAGGACTTGAGTCGATCGATTGGTACACTCAACCGACCATTTCACAGAATCAAACCGATCGTCTGACGTCATGAAATGCTCGGTTCGCCTTCAAAGCATCGATCGTTGATCTCACCAGACGACTGCTAGGATCGCCCGACTCCAGCTACCAGACGCTCGGCTGATGCCCATTGCCGAGCAACACAGAGCGTTTTTCAGCTACGCCGCCACCCTAATTAGGGTTGGCAGCCGATCGTTTGGGTGCGCATTCCAAAACCTTCCAACCGATCGGCTGGTTGTCGAACCGGTCGGTTGGCGGCGTGCAGACAACAAATTTTCCCAGCCATCAGCCCCCAAAGAACCCTAAATCTAATGTATTCCCCCCCTCCTTCTCATATAAAAGGAGGGGCACTTCCTCCTCCCAGGGGCATCTTAGTATTCTTGTATTTGGGATTCTGAAGCAAATCGTCTTGTAATCATTCTCTTATTATGCAATAAAGTAGATCTTAGTTCAAGCATAGCTCTTTCATTCTTGTTCTTGTCTTTTCTCTCCACCCTAGTTTTAATCTTCTTCTTTCCGTTCTTTAATTCGGGAGCAAGGAACAAAGAACTAAGCCATTTCATTGTCTCTAGCATAAGGATTAATTTCCTGATTTTTGGGCTAGACTATGGCTTCATTTCTTTCTTCCTTTGTCTCCCCTTTCTCCATGTGTGAGTAGTATTTTATCAGGGCAAGGGGAATAACCCCTTAGCCATGGTTTTAACGACTTATTCTTAAATGATTAGATGGTAATCGATTTTAATTGATTGATTGATCTCCGGATCGCATGTTAATCTGGATGGATATGACCATGGAAATCTGGATTTAGAACAATAAAATCGATTACATAGACGTTTTGATATGAGCGTGGATTTTTGTCTCTTAGGATGATAAACTAGGAAGCATGAGCACCAAGACCAATGGGCTCATGTGGAGTTTCTCTTTTGTGAGTTTTTAATTCGCAAGCCTTCATCGAATCGTCGTTTAAGATTTAGTTGTTATCACCTAGGCTAAGGTGGTGAAAACCCCTACGAGCCTCAATTTCCTTCTCTTGATTTAATCACCACATCCTTTGTTTGTTTTAACTCTTAGTCTTCCATTCATATAGTTTGCTTGTGTTAACAATCTTTTTATTATTCCCTTGTGCATGTTAATTCTTGTTAAGTGCTTTTCTTCTTACATTAGTGTAATCAATCAACCCTCAACTGGACTTTACTTTCTGCTCTAATAAAAAGAAAAGTACCAAAAACAAATAATAAAGTTCTTCAAATCTTTGGGTTCTAAGAACAATCTCTAAATAGTTGTCCTGTGGGATCGACCCTTCTATACTACCCTTAAAACCAGAAGTAAAAAAGGTTTAAAGTCTAGGATTAACCATCTTAGTGATTGATATTGCAAAACGACGAGTATCAACTTTTAGAGAGTTTTCTTATTTATGTTTTTAAGTTTCTTTCTAATATGGGTCCAAGTATGTCTTGGCCCATTAGGGTTAAGTTGTGTCTGTACGCTTCCCTATTCTCCTATTTATAGGAGTAGGGTTTCCTCTTATCAATACAACAACTAGCCATCTTTTATTCTGTGACATGATATCAGAGCAGTGATCCAAAAACCCTATTCCTAGAGAGATAAAAAATCTTTTTCTTTTTGCCTGCGAGCAGAAGCCATCCTTTGTGGCTTGGCTGCCCGTTGGGCATCTATCTAGCCACCTTCTCTGCTTAATCCACCCACCTCCCTCAGACCATGCTCTCCACTCCGCACCATTGACCCCTTTCTCATAAGCCGAAAGGTCCTCATTGCAAACCCTCTCAGACTCCTAGAACCCCAACTACTATCCGCTTCCATCAACCCCTATATCCAGCAAACCCCCTGACACGATTTTACCGTGTGTATAATGCAAGTGCACGCGTCAATGTAGTATAGGCCTTTGTGAGGCCCGAGTCGAACTCAGGGACACTGAATTATCGGTAGACTACTACTAACTGGTCGCGATCAGCTAAACCGATTAAAAGAGTTTGAGAGTTTTTGTAAAATAAAAGAAAATAAATAAAACAAAGCAATCGATTAAGGGTTTAGTTTAATCAATTCAAATAGAGATCTTTAGGATTGTGGTTTCACCGCGGGTCATCATTGTATGAATTTCCATATAATAATTCAGGTTCATCTCTCGATCTGGGTAGTGGCATGTAGTCAGAATTGCCCACTGTCGTGGTACAATTCACTACCTATGTCTAGGTCGGTTCCACCGTCGTAGTAACATATACCCTAAACTAGGTGCATTAAAATCGACCTCTGGGTTTCCACCATTAATCTTACATCACCTTGTTCAAGGGATTTGTTAATTAATGTGAATTTTGTCTCTTTTCAACCGTTAATTCTTCTTTCAAAGTAATTAAAGGCATTAGATTATCATTATGGTGATCAAGCATAACAATATAATTGAGAAAACAAAATTATACCACAGATTTAAGAGATAAAATATGAATTACTATGATACAAATGTCATACAATGCTTCCCCGGGCTACTCCCGGTCCTAAAGATAAAGGGGATTAGCCCCGCATGTTCATCACAGAGCAAAACATGGTAGAGAAAAGGGGAAACATGGAGAAAAATGTGAATAAGTAATGAAACCCCTGAACGGAGAAGATCCAAGCGTTCCTCGGCGTAGAATGCGCGATCTACTACCTTTTAGCGGTGGAAAACATCTTCTTCGGCTTCTGAAACGATCAGGGCATGCTTCTAGGCTCCGTTCTTCTCTCCACACCTTCTCGGGACATGTGCAGCGGCTAATGACGTGATAGATGTCTCTTGGCCGCCGTCATTAGGTATAATCATCGAGTTAGGTTGCAAGAATATCAAAACCCTCAGATTTGGATCGATCTAAAACAAAGTTGTATTTGACGGCATCGATACCATCGACGCAGGTCGATGGTATCGACACTGCGTGGTATCGGCAAGTCTTCTTTTCTTTTTGTCGTTGCGCCTGATGCTGACTCGATACCATCGACGAGGGTTGATGGTATCGACACCCTAAGGCGTTAGTTTTGTCCTTTTCCATCGCTGAATCTCCTGGGGTCGATAGTATCGACTTAATGGTCGATAGTATCGACAATCTGCTTGCCAACAACCTGAAGGTACATCGCTACCATCGACTTCCCTGTCGATGGTATCGACTCTGTGCTGCTCCTTGCGGCTGGAAACCTGTGGCTGTGTCGATGGTATCGATAGTTGTCGATGGTATTGACAGTTTTCGATGGTATCGACAGCTGCAGATATGTGTTTTTCCTGAAATTACAACACAAAACCACATAAGCAGACATAAAACATATTATTGTAATCATTTATGCTCAAAACAATAGAATAAGGGAGATTTGACACTGAGAAGGACCATAGACTAAAGTAAATGAATTATGCAATATTAACCACCAAAATGACCAATAAATGCATAAAACACAAGTAAAACAAGTCCATAAATGCGACTCAAAATCATCACATCAAACTCCCCTAAGCTTGAACATTGCTCGCCCTCGAGCAACTAAACTTTAGAATAGAATTGCGAGGGTCAACTAAAGAACAAATCGTCACAACAAACATCACCACATGATCCCCGCCAGACATTCACATACCGGCCATCACTAACCATGGAATGATAATTACCCTAAAGGCGACAATAATCATCCATAAAAGATATCTACCTCAAAATTGATGAACACTATCATATAAGGCAATTAACATAAAAAATTCTCCGGTTCAGGCTCGGTGCGTCTTGTGATCTCCTATTCTACGTTGCTCACCCTAACTACCATTTACATGGAAGCAGCTCTCCTGATATTAACAAGTGAGGAGAAAATCATGGTGGCCTACCAATTCGAGCAATGGGTGGACGAAATGGGTGGCTAGTGGAAGAAATGGAAGCATTATACGGTTTTAACATGCACAAAGCAAAAATGACCTAAATGATGCAAATGCAAGTTTAAATGCCCTAATGCCTACATTTGGGTGGAATGATGCATGCACTTTCATTCCTTCTCAAGGTGAGATGGAATATCTAGGAAAACTACATCATGTACTTATTCTTCCTCAAAATGCAGGTAAGACTATGTTCCTTTCTCCCTCTCAATCCTACTTGTTTCTCACTACTTCCTTTTTTTTCTTATTTATTTTTTTAAGCCCTTATTTTCATAGCTGACAACAAATTGTTTGTCGGGCTCACTTATTGCTGCATGACTTATACATTTGAAGCATTCAAAAGGTATGGAACAAGTTCATCACCCTTAATGTTTCAGAAGAAATAAGATGCATGATGTACTATATGCACAGAAATGTGAATGAAGCTACAAAATGATGATTATGCAACTAAATGACACACACCTAAGGATAATGTGCATGTATAACTCATCTATATATATATTTCATTTCATGCAAAATATGTGAAAATAACTGCAATGCAAGACCTATCTACATGGAATGTAATCAAAGAAATTAAAGCCGTAATGTACTTCCAATTCTTATAGTGGAGTATGAAAACAAAGGGATGGATAGATCACAAGACTAATTGACTGAACCTTTGAAAATTATTATGTGTCCCTCCTTATTGACCTGTGTGGTAATTAAGAGGTTTCTCTCTCTTACTTCAAATTAAGGTCTCATTATCATTTGATAAGTTTAGGCTCAAACAACCAATTCCGTCCACTTTTCATGAATCCTAGGCATGTACAGTTGTGATATCCTATTTTAGAGTTGACAAACCTAATCATTTCCTTAAGTTATGTGCTCAAAATTGAACAACACAAGCTTGCAGAACACTAAATTTTTTTAAATTTTCCCTTAATTCCCATGTACAAGCAGCGAGATGACACATGACTTACGACATCCACAAGTACACTAGATAAAATGTGGATCCTACAAACAAACTAAAAACTGTAAGAAATAAATGACAAGAAAAAAAATAAAAAACTGAACTAAAGGATAGAGTTGTTCCAACTCCCCCCTAAGCTTGAATTCGACTATGACCTCATAGTCAAAAACAAACTTAAAAGGTGGAACAATGATACCGATCATTCTTCCAGAGGAGGCGGGTACTGCGGGGCCGTGGGGTCCCAAGATGGGTACTGCCCCTGAAAGCTCGGATCATACTGAGGCATGGGCGGAGGTTGTGGATACCCCCAAAGTAATTCTGGCTCCAGTAATGATCGTAGAAGGGCTGCTGCTGCATCCCCATCCTATGCAACCTGTCATGAATGTGTTGTTGGTTGTCGAGGAGGAGGCACTCATTCTCGAAAATAGCCCTCTGGTTGTCAAGCAGCCAGTTCATCGTATCCTGAATACCGACATATGAAGCTGTATGTCGTTGTTGCGTCTGATGAATATCCTGCAACATTGCATACATCCCTTGCATGGAGTAGACATCCTCACCTTGCTGTGAGGGCTGTGGTGGCGGAGGCTGCGAAGAAGAAGATGCACCCAGATGCATGCAGGGACGCTTCCTGGGTGCCACTCGTGCGTGAAGAGGAGTGAAAGCCTCCTCTTCCTCTTTAGGCTCGTCGCTGTCGCTGTCATTGCCGCCGTCTTCATCCGAGTCATCAATGGCTATGACAGGCCATTTGAAATGCAGAGCGCCCGCGATGTGGAAGACGGGGTCTAGAAGTGAACATTCTTGATATGCTTGATTGACATGGCAGTGTGCATATGCCAAGCCATCACGAAGCAGGATGAGGTTGGAGCGGTGCATATGCTGCAAGTTGACCTTGCTCCTGTTGGAGAGGGGAGTAAGCTGGGAGAAATTCCACCCAAGATAAGAGGCCAATGGAGTGATGAGCCCTCCAAAGTGGATTGGAGCCTTCCGTGTACTCCTCTTTACAGCCAACACGCGTGTCAAGAAAAACGTGCCCCAATTACATTCTTCTCGCTTCAGCAACTTGTGCAGGAAAACAAGTCTGTCTCTTGAAACTTCCTGAGAGACATGTCACCACGAGCAAACAGAGTGGTGCAAAGCATGCGGTGAAGAATCCGCACGAACGGATGCTTGAAATCCGCCACTGCCGCATTGTGGTAGCTCACAGATTTTCCTGGAGGCACAGTCACTAGCTCGGCAAAAATAGCATCATAATCAGTCCGGTTGTCTAGCCTCTGGTACTGATCTCTCCCATGATTCTAGTTGTAGATGGAGTTGAACTGCTTGAGGGTAAGAGTGTAATCATTATTGTACAACCAGAAAGAAACGTGGCCTTTGATCCATTCCCGATCAGTGGCGATGATGTCGTTTGGCACGACGCATATATCCAGTGACGCCATGAACTCCGCCACTAGCTCTTTATATGTGGGCCATTCACCGAAGAATGGCTGGCCGTCAGCATGGAATTCTATCTCATCAGGCCTCCTTCCCGTATGCCTTGCCTTCCCCTTGAGCACGTAGGCTAGATTAGCCTCAAACCCCATATTGTGGATCATGTCCCGGTCGACATAGCGGGTCGGCTCAATCTTGCGCTTCATCAGCTCCTCGTAGACCTTCCGAACCTCCGCGGAAGGATGGACAATCCGTGGATGTGGAATAGATGCAATAGGCAGAGGGATGAACTCAGGGATCTCCATCGGTGTCGCACGTGAAGAAGATGCGCCGGCGGTATGCACCATTATCGATGAAGAAGGGATAGAAGATGGAGCTTGGTGAGGGTCGGAGAAGACAATCTCTGCTTGGTGAAGGCTCGGGGAAGAAGACGCTCCTTGGATGCTCGTAGCCAGGCTCTGATTGCTCAACAAGACGTACGACACAAGTGGAGGAGGAATGCTCTGAAGGTGTGATGTCATATGACAACAATCCATCTCTTTTATAACTGTGGCCAGTGCTGCTGTATGCCCGTCGATGGTATCGATTCCTATAGAACAATCTGTCTTCCACTAGTATCGACGGTTGTCGATAGCCTGATGTGAGGGCCCGGATCGATGACGCGTCAATAGTATCGACCCATCCCACGGATCGACTCTCTTGGTGCAGCGATCACCGTTGATTTCCTCTCGCGGATTGGTGACATGTCGCGTCGATACCATCGACGCAAGTCGATAGTATCGACTCTTCTTAGGGAAAACACCCTCACGAGGCCCGACCTCCGCTTTCTGCCTATAACTGGGTCGATACCATCGACAGGCCCGTCGATGGTATCGACTTCACTGAGACAATTTTCGTATGAATATCTCTAGAGATCTCGCGAGTATCGACGCCCGTGCCGATACTATCAACCTCATTTGTTTGATCAACCTGATGGTGTGTCGATACCATCGACGAGGCCGTCGATAGTATCGACACAGTGCGATTTTTACAGCCGCCTACATGTGCCCATCTCGATACCATCGACACAAGGGTCGATGGTATTGACCCTGCCTCAGTCCTGCACATTGAGCAAACGAGCAAGGTATCATTTTTACACTAAAAACAAAATCAAATCAAAACAAAGTACAAATGTGAAAGAAACTAAACGAATCTACCGATGGCTGGGTTGCCTCCCAACAAGCACCCTTATTTAACGTCTTAGGCTAGATGAAATCAAGCTCCTCATGCATCTGGAAGCGCAATGAGTTTGACCTCATTGACTTTCCTTGTGTAAACCTCACCGAAATACAACTTCAATCATTGTCCATTAACCAAGAACGTTGTCTCGCCATCACGCACCATGATTGCACCATGTGGCCTAACTTCCTCTACGGTGAACGGTCCACTCCATTGAGATTTCAATTTCTCGGGATGCATCTTCAACCTGGAGTTGAACAAGAGTACATGATCTCCTTTCTTGAAGACGCGCATCTGAATATGTCAATCGTGAATAAGCTTTGTTCGCTCCTTGTAGATCCGCGAGCTTTCATATGCATTCATCCTCAGCTCGTCTAGTTCATTCATCTCAAGCAACTGTTTCCTTCCTGCCTCATCGTAGCTCAAATTCAGCTTCCTAAGCGCCCAGTGCGCCTTATGCTCCAATTCCACCGGCAAATGGCAGGCCCGACCGTAAGCCAACCTAAAAGGTGTAGTGCCTATAGGTGTCTTAAACGCCGTCCTGTACGCCCACAAAGTGTCCGGTAGCAAGGTGCTCCAGTTCTTTCTCGTGGAAGCCACAGTGCACTCCAAGATCTTCTTAATCTCTCTATTGGAGACTTCCACTTGTCCCTGTATCTGTGGGTGGTATGGGATACCAATGTTATGCTTTACCCCATACTTTTTCAACAATGCTGCAAACTTATGATTCCGAAAATGTGTACCTCCATCACTAATTATCATTCTTGGTATACCAAACCTGCAGAAAATGTATGCTTTGACAAACCTGCACACTACAACAACATCATTAGTCCTGGTGGGTATTGCCTCTACCCACTTCGATACATAGTCAACAGCTAATAGAATGTACAAGTTAGAATTGGAGGACACAAAGGGTCCCATAAAATCAATACCCCACAGATCGAACACCTCGACTTCTTGAAATACATTAAGGGGCATCTCCTGTCTTTTTGAAATGTTACCTGCCCATTGGTAGGAATCGCATTGCCGCACATAGTCAAAGGCATCCCTGAACAAAGTAGGCCAGTACAGGCCACTTTCAAGTACTTTGGCTGCAGTTCGAGAACTAGCATGGTGGCCACCCGTCGGTAGAGTATGGCAATGATGAAGGACACTTTCGTATTCCACCTCCGGTACACACATGCGCACCACACCATCCCTGCATTGCTTCAACAGAATAGGGTCATCCCAAAAATAATACCTCAAAGAATGGAAAATTTTCTTTTTCTCTTGGTATGTCCTATCATCCGGGATAATTTTGCAAGCAAGATAATTAACTATATAAGAAAACCAAGGATCTTTAGATTTCAGAGATAAAAGTTGCTCATCAGGAAATGTCTCGGTAATGGGTATATGCACGTCCTTCTCATCTACCCTTTCCAACCTAGATAAATGGTTTGCAACCACGTTTTCAATGCCCGCCTTATCTTTGATTTCAATACCAAATTCTTGTAAAAGTAAGATCCACCTAATCAGTCTAGGTTTGGCATCTTTCTTTTCCATCAAATATATTATGGCGGCGTGGTCTGTCCATACCACGACTTTTGATCCAACAAGATATTGCCGAAATTTTTCAAAAGCAAAAACAACGGCCAAAAGTTCTTTTTCAGTTGTCGTGTAATTCAATTGTGCATCATTTAAATTTTTAGACGCATAGAAAATCACAGCGGTTTATTGTCCACACATTGTCCCAAAACAACCCCAATTGCAAAATCTGACGCATCACACATCAATTCAAACGACTTGGTCCAGTCCGATGTTTGCACAACCGGTGCCGAAATTAGTTTTTCTTTAAGCACGTTAAACGCATGTAAACACTTTTCGTTAAAATCAAACACAACATCCTTTTCCAACAACTCAGATAATGGTTTGGCGATTTTAGAGAAATCTTTTATAAAGTGGCGATAAAAACCGGTGTGACCTAGAAAACTCCGTACCCCTTTAACCGAATTCGATGGGGGCAATTTGGAAATAACTTTGATCTTTACTGGGTCTACCTCCAACCCTTTGCTAGACACTTTATGTTCGAGCACGATCCCTTCGCTGACCATCATGTGGCATTTCTACCAATTGAGGACCAAATGTGTGTCCTCACAGCGTTGCAAAACTTTGTCCAAGTTGTATAAACATTCGTCGAAAGACGCACCATAGACGGAGAAATCGTCCATAAAAACCTCCAAACAGCGTTCAACCATATCAGAGAAAATGGCAAGCATGCAACGCTGAAAGGTTGCCAGTGCGTTACACAACCCAAATGGCATACGGCGGTATGCAAATGTTCCGTAAGGACAAGTGAAGGTGGACTTCTCTTGGTTCTTAGGATCAATGGAAATCTGATTGTACCCTGAATAACCATCGAGAAAACAAAAATGAGATCGACCTGCCAATCGCTCTAAAATATGATCGATAAATGGGAGTGGAAAATGATCCTTAAGCGTAGAAGCATTCAATCTATGGTAGTCTATACATACACGCCACCCGGTTACCAAACGGGTCGTGACTGGTTCATTTAACAAATCATGTGTAACTGTAATTCCCCCCATTTTAGGGACTACCTGTGTAGGACTCACCCATGTCGAGTCGGATATGGCATAGATGATACCTGCAGAAAGGAGCTTGATCACCTCCTTCTTGACAACCTCCATCATGCTAGGATTTAGTCGGCGCTGTGGCTGAATTACCGGTTTGGCTCCCTCCTCGAGCCGGATCTTATGCTGGCACAATGTAGGGGAGATCCCCTTGATGTCTGTGACCGACCACCCAAATGCACCGCGGTGGTTCTTCAACACAATCAACAATTGATCTTCCTCCTCGGCACTTAGATATGCCGAAATAATCACAGGCTGCTTCTCATCCTCAGCTAGAAATGCATATTTCAAGTGTGGTGGTAATGGCTTCAATTCCAAATCTGGTAGGTTGATTAAGGATGACTGAAGCGATGGTGGGAGTTCTCCAAGGTCTTCATAGTATCTAGCATAAAAGCATGGAAGCACCTGAAACATCTTGGCACACTCTTGTAGTGACTTTCTTCTCATCCAATCATGTGTTATATTAACCAGGCAGGCTTCAAGTGGTAATTCTGGATATGCATTGAAAACAGAACTTGCTATGGCCTCATCTTCAGTAGAAGGCAGGATGTCCTCCTCTTCATCATTAGGAAAACCCACAACCTTGCTAAGAGACACAACCTTGGTCTGCTCCATGATGTCTACAGCCAGTGTCCCCTTCTCCACCTTAGTCATTACATGAGCCATATCTAAAAATGGCTTCCCTAGACAAAGAGAGATATTCTGGTCAAAGTGCTTCACCATGCAACATTGTTCCTTAGTTTTGGATTGTGTTGTGCTGGAAGGCATGGCCATCTCAAATCGATCATCAGCGATGCCCAAGGTCAAACGACCTATCACCATCTCGAGTATCATGTCAGCTATAGCTTGTAAGGTTCGTCCAAGGAGTAACTCATTACTCTGTTCATCTTGCATTTCCATTACAACAAAGTCTGCTGGAAATACAAACCGATCTACTTTCACCAACACATCTTCACAAATACCATACAGCTTCACAACTGAATTGTCCTCCAACTGTATTGTCATATTGCCCGGCCTTGATTCTTTCATTCCCAATTTCTTGAACGTAGAGAGAGGCATCATGTTTATGCTTGCCCCTAAATTGCATAGTGCTTCGCCAAATTTCACTTTCTCAATATAACATGAAATATTGAAGCAGTCGGGATCCTGCCTCTTGGGTGACAATGTACCCATGATGAAGGCACTCACCTGTTCCTTGAGAACCACAACCTCAATATCAGGGATTTTCCTTTTCTTTGTGATGATGTCTTTCAAGAACTTCCCGTAGGAGAGTATCTGCTTGATTGCTTCTAAAAATGGAATGTTGACAGAGAGCTTCATAAAACTGTCCAGAAACTTCTTGAACTGGGCATCCACTTTCTTTGCTTTCACACTATTTGGATATGGGATCGGGACAGCCTGTGCCCTTTGATGCGACGGCACATATGGTGTCCTTTTCTGTGTCTCCTCCTCAAAAACAACTGGTTCTGCAGTGACATCCTCTGCTATATCTTCAACCTACTATGTGGTTGGAATCAGAGCCTCTTCTGTGGCCTCACCTATGATCTCTAATTGGCATTTACATGGTTCATCGGGCCTGGGGTTTAAAATCTTCTTTCCACTCCTTAGCAAGATTGCCTTAGCCTGTTGATTTCCCCTGGAATGTTTGTATTACCCGAGAAGCCTTGTTGCGCTGGCTTCTTCAGATTTGCTATCTCAGCTGCCATTTGCGCCAAAGATGTCTCTATCGTCCTCATCTGTGCCCCATGGCTTTGTAAAGTCTGCTCGAATCGGTTCATGAATTCCCCTTGTTGCTTGATCTGCTGGCCAAAAGTGTACATCAGTTCTTGATTTTGCTTGATCACTTGATTGAGAAAATCAGTGCTCTTATCCTCTTGTGCCGGTTGGGGTTTTGTGTCGGGGCCCTGCAAGAAATTATTTGGATCCTTCCAGGAAAATTTCTTGTCCTTCCTCCATGAGTAATCATTGTTTCTGTACCCCTGCTGCTGGCGCATGAATTTCACTTGAGCCTCATCATTTGATCCTGCATCTTCTTTTGCAAATCACTTTCTTTGCGAGAAGGTCCATCTTATTATTTAGTTCTTTGATGACCTTTGACTCCCCCACAACACGAACATGCTCTACGGCATCTCTGTCGCTCCAGGATTACTTTTTGGCCATGTTTTTCAGAATTTGCCAACACCTCGTATCTGTGTTGTTTAAGAAGAACCCTGAACCTGCAGAGTCTAGGTTACTTCTATCATGCTCGAAAAGAGCAAAATAAAAGATTTTGACCTGTGTCTCCTTGTCAAGCCCATGATGCGGACACCTCCTTAACATGATCTGAAACCGTTCCCAGGTCTCGGAGTAGGTCTCCCCTGCCTTCTGGCTGAAATTATAGATTTTTCTGATCATATCATTTGTCTTCTCTGGCGGGAAAAACCTTTCAAAGAACACTTCCACCATGTGGTTCCATGATTCCACATACTCATCATCAAGATTATGTAGCCATTCTCGTGCATTTCCTGCCAGAGAGCTCGGAAACAGCTTCAGGTAAAGTGTCTCTTGCGGGAACCTGTCTATCTTGATCATATCGCAGTTCTCCACGAATTGACTTATGTGCGTCACGGGGTCTTTGTCCTTTAGCCTATGGAATGCATTTGACTTGACCAAGTTGATCAATGTAGGGTCAATCTTATAGGTCGGAATGTTGATTGCCTACTTCTTGATTGGCCCTTTTGAAGCGGATGATGAAGAAGCTTTTATCTTCTCCCATATCGTCTGCTCTTCTGCCATGTCTTCTTGTTCTGAGTCGGAATCTATATCTTCCAGTTGGTATTGATTGTAATCCCCCTCATCATCAGGTCCCGACAGTGGAACCTCTGGTGCCTGTTGCGTGTAGTCGGTGCTACGCGTCTGCACCATGTACAATACCTACAAAATGATAATTTCAGTTCAGTACCGTGTTAGATGATTACAAAATGTGCAAGATAAACTATAAATTTTAAAATGATTTCAGAATAATAAAAATTAAAAAGTGGCCTAGAATGGCCTCTTGCAGCACTCGTAGTGCCAACCATTGCTGTGTCCCCGGCAACAGTGCCAAAAACTTGACACGATTTTACCGTGCGTATAACGCAAGTGCACGCGTCAATGTTGTATAAGCCTTTGTGAGGCCTGAGTCGAACTCATGGACACTGAATTATCGGTAGACTACTACTAACTGGTCGCAATCAGCTAAACCGATTAAAAGAGTTTGAGAGTTTTTGTAAAATAAAATAAAATAAAATATAACAAAGCAATCGATTAAGGGTTTAGTTTAATCAATTCAAATGGAGATCTTTAGGATTGCGGTTTCACCACGGGTCATCATTGTATGAATTTCCATATAATAATTCAGGTTCATCTCTCGATCCGGGTAGTGGCATGTAGTCAGAATTGCCCACTGTCATGGTACAATTCACTACCTATGTCTAGGTCGGTTCCACCGTCGTAGTAACCTATACCCTAAACTAGGTGCATTAAAATCGACCTCTAGGTTTCCACCATTAATCTTACATCACCTTGTTCAAGGGATTTGTTAATTAATGTAAATTTCATCTCTTTTCAACCGTTAATTCTTCTTTCAAAGTAATTAAAGGTATTAGATTATCATTATGGTGATCAAGCATAACAATATAATTGAGAAAACGAAATTATACCACATATTTAAGAGATAAAATATGAATTACTATGATAAAAATGTCATACAATGCTTCCTTGGGCTACTCCCAGTCCTAAAGATAAAAGGGATTAGCCCCACATGTTCATCTCAGAGAAAAACATGGTAGAGAAAAGGGGAAACATGGAGAAAAACGTGAATAAGTAATGAAACCCCTAAACGGAGAAGATCCAAGCATTCCTCGGCGTAGAATGCGCGATCTACAGCCTTTCGGCGATGGAAAACATCTTCTTCGGCTTCCGAAATGATCGGGGTGTGCTTCTAGGCTCCGTTCTTCTCTCCACACCTTCTCGGGACGTGTGCAACGACTAATGACGTGATAGATGGCTCTTGGCCACCATCATTAGGTATAATAACCAAGTTAGGTTGCAAGAATATCACAACCCTCAGATTTGGATCGATCTGAAACAAACTTGTATCTGACGGCGTCGATACCATCGATGTGGGTCGATGGTATCGACACTGTGCGGTATCGGTAAGTCTTCTTTTCTTTTTGTCATTGCGCCTGATGCTGACTCGATACCATCGACGAGGGTTGATGGTATCGAAACCCTAAGGCGTCGGTTTTGTCCTTTTCCTTCGCTGAATCTTCTGGGGTCGATAGTATTGACAATCTGCTCGCCAGCAACCTGAAGGTACATCGCTACCATCGACTTCCCTGTCGATGGTATCGACTATGTGCTGCTCCTTGCGGCTGGCAACCTGTGGCTGTGTCGATAGTATCGACAGTTGTCGATGGTATCGACAACTACAAATATGTGTTTTTCCTGAAATTGCAACACAAAACCACATAAGCCGACATAAAACATATTATTGTAATCATTTATGCTCAAAACAATAGAATAAGGGAGATTTGACACTGAGAAGGATCATAGACTAAAGTAAATGAATTATGCAATATTAACCACCAAAATGACCAATAAATGCATAAAACACAAGTAAAACAAGTCCATAAATGCGACTCAAAATTATCACATCACCCCCGAATGAATTGTGTCATATGTGCCCCTCTCTGCCCCAAATCTCCTACTCCCGATAAATCTTGAAACACTCCTCCTTCATTGGCTTCACCTGGATGGTTAGGGGGTCCTTTTTGACCACACCCCTTTCATCCTCACACGTCAGACACATGTAAGCTTCACTAGCGACACCATTTCCTGATGATCTTTGGGGAACTGTAGATCTTTACAGTGGCATTTCCTATCATCCTCACCAACCGCTATGACCTCTATGACTCTGATGGGGGTTATGGCTATGAGGAGGATGAAATCGAGAGTCAGCCCGAAGAAGATGGGGTATGCTAGCACTCCTTCCATCCACCGACGACCCACCTAAGATCCTTAATCCACCACCAAAACCCTCTCTTGTTGTCAGTCTTCCACCAACGAAATCTTTTAGTTATGGGATGTTGATATCATAACCCTCATTGCATTTGTGGTTCAACTTCTTATCATGAATTTTTCCAAAGAGGGATCTGCTAACTACCTTTAAGAAAATATTCCTAGGACAACAACTTATGAACCTTTCATCATTACTATTTTCTTATCCTACAACACTACTCTCCAGAGTGAAAGTAGTACGGAAATTCTAGCAAGATTAAAGAGGGGTGTTTTCCCTACTCTCATAAATGGGCTCACCTACTGGTCAACATGCGACTTCATTACATTTAAATTTACCCTCATCCATCTAATCCACTAGTTGTCCTTATTGTTACAGAGTCTACTTGCTCGACGGTGTATAGGGGAGAACTCTACTATATTGCCACCACGCTACATTTTTTTTTTAATGAGAAAGATGATTTCTTATTACTCAATAAAGCAAATTTAGAGGTTTTTGTTGTCAATATATTAATCTCTATGAATATTTTGTGGTTGATTTCTCTTCAAAAATCATTATATACCTTTTTTTCTTGGGGGCTCTGCCCCCGAGCCCCCATGAGGGGCGGCCTCCCCTCGACTCCCGCCCGTGAGGGGTAGCAAGACCCCCTATTTGGGGGGCCGCACCCCCAAGCCCCCCCTCTTGTAGTGCTACGACTTATTTTTCTGGGGTGTTTGTTTGTCTTTGTCCACCCCAACCACTCATGATTCTTCCATGGTTGGTGTGAGGGGGAGAACTAGATGAGAAATGGAGGAGAGGAAAATTATATTTTGATGATTAATATATATTTGAGGATGTTTATGCACTTTAAAGAGCTTGTGGACTTCTATAATTGATATTTGCATCTAAAAAGTCTTTGCCTGCTATATGCTTCTTGGAGTGTTTATTGTCTAGAGATTCATAAATGGTGCTTTCTTTTTTAAGATGGTCTTCTATCATGCTACATCATCTACTTTACTGTTGTGTGTCATCACTCTCTGGCATGTGTGTGTTTTGACATACTCTTTATTTGTCTGTGCTTTATTTGCATGTTGACTGTTGTGACCTGACACTCTTTGGGACTTTGATCACCTGTGCACCAACAGTCTCTGGCTTGTCCATGCTTTGCGCAAGTTGACCCTTTCTTTGTATGTGCCTTATTTTCACATCGACTTTTTGCTTCTGTGTGCCAACACTCTCTGGCTCGTCTGTGCTCTGTTTCGCACATTGACCCATATGTACTTTATTTGTACATTGACTACTACTGCTGATGTGAGACAACACTCTTTGGGCTGCGATGTTCGCGACTGCAATGAAGACCACGATGCTTTGTTGTTGTTTACTACTATTCTAGATGCCACATATTTTTTTTATCAAGAAGCTTCTACTACCTTTTTGTGACCTGCACCGGAAACTTGTGACATGCTTCAGATTCAACCTACTTGCATACCTACTTAGGGTTATCTATTTGAGAGGGAGTATTTGAGCGATGAGTGCTTTATTGTAATTTTGAGGGGGGGGATCTTTTATGGGCTTGGTTTATCCTTTTATTGTGTTTCTTTGTTTTTAGTCCAACTCTTTGTTTGCAAGATGATTTGGGATTCTCCCAACTTCAGCTTGAGTGGGAGTATTAGAGAGTCTGCTAATTTATGTTATTAATTATCTTTCTAAAATGGGACCAAGTATGTCTTGGCCCATTAGGGTTAAGTTGTGCCTGTAAGCTTTGCTGTTCTCCTATTTATATGAGCATGGTTTCCTCCTATCAATACAACAACTAGTCGTCTTTTATTATCTGATAGCAACATGATTACTTTCCACAACAAGAAGCATAATCAACAATGACAAATCATCAAGTAGCAGTACAAGGAATGTAACAACCATTCAAATCATGTTCTACACAACTTATGATCTTTTATTCATTTGCCCTGAAACTACTTGACTTGTACCTCACCAAGTAGAAGTCGTCACGCCTGATTCTTGTGTCAATGACTCACAATCACTATCTTAGGGTTTAGTCGGACACCCTAATATATCAACAACAGACTGTGGCCACCTCAGGATTTCCTAAAGAGGCTCACGTCCTCATCTCGGGTACACAAATAGGAAGCAACAAAATATTTTTTTTAAGGAAAGGTAATGTTTATATTGAAATAAAACACATCAAGCAAGCGAAGACTTGCTTATGTGAAGTACCAGCTGAATGTTTGTGAGTGGAGCTGCTGAACGGAGAAAATAGAGAAAAAACTGAAGCATAAGCAAATAGCAAAGTTTGGCTAGCTGGGGGAAGGCACCCCTTAATACAATATCCTATAATGTTAAGCATCCAAAAATGATAATCTGATATGAACCATCTTTAATTTGGCTTGATTCACAGTAGTTGTTGCACCAAGCTGACCCCAGCCTCGTCATCCACCATAGTTTTCAGATCATAGAGAAAAGCAGCTTCGGATTCACCTTCTTCCAAATCATCCTTTTTTTCATCTGTTAGTTTTCCTGCAGTTTAGTGAGGAAATGAAGATCGACATCAACTTGAGAAATGATAATTTTTGCCAATTTTTTGACGTTGTTGAAAGTTCTATTGTTCCTTTCTTTCCATAGGTTCCATCAAATAGTGATGAAGATATCATTACTTTTGAAATTTCTGTAATTTCTTAATGGGGTTAATTTCATAGGGAAAAAGTCTTCCTGGAGATCGGGAAAACTTTTTCTCATGAAGTGTGAAAAAATTTCTTGAGAGAAAGTGCATTTGAAGAAGATGTGGCTGACTGAATCATTGTTTTTTTCACAGAGGACACATCTGAATGGTCCGATGAAGCCCTTTCTTGAGAGATTTTCACCTGTAAGAAGTTTATTGTGAAGAAGAAGCCATAAGAATGTTTTGAATTTTTGTGGCCATTTTTGTTTCCAAAGCTTTGTTGATGATGGAGAGATACCTCTGTAGCAGAGGAAATTGTAAGCAAGCTTGACTGAATACTCTTTCCCCCATTTCCAGGTGATGCTGTTTGAGATGTTATTTTCCAAAGTACAAGCTAGATTTCTAAAAACGTATTGGCTGGTCTGGGAAAGGATACATCTTTTTAAGGAGTTTGATCTGTTACTGGTAATGAGAGAAAGGGCTTTATCAATTTTTAAGTTGAGAAGATTTTTTGGAATAGACCAAGAAGTTTTAAGATTTACAACTGAGTTTTTTTCTAACCATGGGTCAAACCAGAAGGAAATATTTTTGTGTGAATGTGGGGGAGTGTTTATGATTTGAGAAAGCGTGTTTATATTCTTATTTATGAATTTCCAGAGAGGGGAAGCCGATTTCCACTGGGTATGGTGCCAAGGTGGGGAGTGCTGGTAGTATTTTTTTGTGATAATCTGAGACCAGATTTTCTTTTTGTTTTGGATAAGACAATCTATAACTTTGGCGATAAGGCAGAGAGAGTGTATTTCAATATTTATAATGCCCCAGCCACCTTGATCAAAAGGAGCTGAAATAGTTTTCCAATTGACTAGATGATAGTGTTTCCCTGGTTTATTTTGTTTTTGGACATTATTCCACAGGAAATTTCTCCGGATTCTGTCAAGGATGGATTTTGTTTTTGAGGGTAAAGGAATGCAGCTTAAGAAGTGGGTTGTTATAGGAGTAATGACACTATTTAGAAGGGTGTGTTGGCTAAATGGACATCTATAAATCCCTTTGTTTTGATTATGACAAACATTTCATTCTTATTGATCTAACGAGCTACTTGAGTGTGCAGGAACAAGGCGGATGACAAAGTACTAGGGAAATCCATATGCTTCCATATTTATATTTTCATGCAATGTAATCACCTTGTAAAAGCTTGTACAAATATATAATGTACAAGTACTTAGATTGCATGTAAATCAAGCGTTAGATCTTCCCTAGCTAAACATTACATTTAGATAAGTCATCCCCTTCAAATAGGATCACATTTGCACACTCATACATATAATTAGTGCCTAAATTGAAACATTGAAACAGGATCAATCTCGGTCGACCAACTCCTCGACCGAGACACTCTCGGTCAACAATCTTCTCGACCGAGAAAGATCCAAAGTAGCCGTTAGACACAACTGACAAGGTAGTTGGCAGTTGGAGATAGACGTTGCAAATTACTTGATCCAGAGAGCCTGTCGGTCGACAAAACTTCGACCGAGTAGGTATCTCGGTCGACCATTCCTCGACCGAGATGAACTCTGACAGCAACTGCAGAGTAAATTAATTAGCCGTTGCTAAAGCAACAAACTTGTACCTAACGGCTAGTTAAGCACTTAGAAACCCCTAGAAGTTGTCTAGAACGTCCTTAAGCATCCTTAGACCATTCCTATAAATAGGACAAGCCATAGGACACTCACTTGTTAAACACTTGAGTACTCTTTGAGCAAGCAATTACATTTGCAATCTGTTGTGAGCAATTTGAGCATTGTAACAATTGGCTACTTTCATCCTTAGCTCAAAATTCGTGTCCTATAGGCTAGAATCTCCTACCCACTGCAATCACAAGTCCACACACTTGGTTAGGAGATCTATACGCTTGATCTAGGCAAATCAAGCCTTGGGCTACAAAGGATAAGTTGTAATTTCCTTTTTCCTTTCTTATTCTCTATTACTGTTTGTACTCTCCTTGCTACTCCTAGGTTGGAGGCTGCGGATTGGAGAGGGTGGAGATCTTCTTGGTGAAGAAGGCGACCTTGAGCTACTTCAGAAGGCTGGTGCAACGGGAGGTTACTTCTAGAGAGGAAGGCTACTTCAAGGGGGAGCTTGGAGTTACTTCAAGAAGGCTACCTCAAGTTGGTGCACCTACTTCAAGTGAAGGCTGTTCAAGGGGTGTAAAGGAAAGTATTGTATTTTGTATAAATCCTTGAGAAGGTAATAAAATAAATACTTTCAAAATCCCGGTTGGGTAAGCAACCGGGTAGTGGACTGACAACTTTAGTATTTGCTAAAGTTGGAACCACTCTAAACACCTGTCTCCTTCTTCCAATTTCAATTGTGGTTGTTTGAGTTCAATAAATTGTTAAAATTATTTTAAAACTCTATTCACCCCCCCTCTAGTGTTTTTCAATTGGTATCAGAGCAGGCTTCAAGGAACCCTAACCAGGTCTTGAAGAATGGAGGGTAATGGTGATTACAATCACAAAAAAAGGTGCTGCTTGGACAAAACTACAACATGTTGCAATTGGTGCTTAGGAACAAGCCACAAAACAACTAGATGCCCATGGAGATCAAAGAAGGAAGATGAGCACAAAGATTGTCTTATTGCTACAACTAGTGAAGAAGAAGAAGAGGTAAGTCTTTTTGATTTATCTAAAGAAGAACTAATAGCTAGTCTTGAAGAAACACATATTAAATATGTTAAGTGCAAGAAGAAATTAAAGAAATCTATTAAAGCAAATGATGAATTACATGCTAAGCTTCTTTCTATGACATCCGAAAATGAAGATCTTAAAAAGATCATTGAAGATCATGATAGTAAGATAAAATCTATAGAGGCAAATTGCAATCTACTTTCTTTAGAGAAGATCAATTTGCAAACTCAAGTGAACGATCTTCAAAAACAACCCATATTGTGCACCCATATAGATTATGAAACTATTGTCAAAGAACGAAACTCATTGTCATCTAATCTAGACCAAGCAAAACTAGATATCAAGAAGAGAATGGATGAGATTGCCAAGTTACAACAAAAAATTAGTAGTTTAAATAATAATGGCATTCTTGATCAAATCTTAGATAATTCCTATCATCAAATTGGGAGAAGAGGACTAGATTACAAACCTAAAGGGAAATCCTATCAACAACCTAGTTGGAGAAAGTCACAAACCCATCAATATATATATGTACCTAAAGGAACATCTTCACCCAAGGACAACACAGAACACAACCATAGAAAAAGATATGAGGTTGACTCGATATGTTGTCATTATTTTTTGCGCCTTGGTCACTATTCTTTTTCATGCCCTTACAAGAGAAAAGATGTCGAGTTAGTTTGGGTTCCAAAACCTCCAAACTAAATGAACAGAATCAAGTTGAGATATGACCAAGGACCTTAGTTGCATATTTCTATGTCTATCTCAACTCAACACAATGGGATAACAAATAAATTTAAGTATCTAAAAATTTTAACTTGCATAATTATGTTTCACTTGAAAGAAATTAACAGTTCCAGAAATCTTGTCAGTCGAAAGACTGTCGACCGAGAGACCATCGGTCGAGAAATTGTCGACCGAGCATGTCACTGATCTCCAGTCTGCTACAAAATTGCTGAATTCTTTTCAAATTGATGAAATTGCTATCTATTTGTGATTAATGACTGGATATATTTTGGAAATCTTCTCTACAAATTTAAATGAGATTAATATTAGTTTATTCCCTAAATGATTTAAGTTTAAACTGAAATTATGCTTAGTTCAATGAAAATAAAATTTCTATTTTCACATGATTTTTCCTAAAGTATTTTCTGGTCTATCCATATAAAAATCATGTGATGGAATTATCATTATATGTTGTTGTCATTACATCATGGATATGCTTTCACTATTTGGTACGCATAAATAATGATAATTGTATGCATGAATCCGTGATGATATATTCGGCAAGCAAAATGATTTATTGGTTATATGCTATTGCTTGCAACACATAAGACAAAATCTCTAAATTAGTATCTTTGAAGACTTGAGATATTAATTGTGCCTTCATTTAAGAATCATATTAAGTAGTATGCTTCAACTTGTTACTTAATCAAATTTTATACAGATATTATACTCGATATATTCAATTTGCAAATATGCATATTTGCCTCTTGGTTAAAATGAAATTTGACTAAGGGGCGCTATGGTCGTAGTCAAAATCGACCTAAAATAAGTTTGACACAATAACTATTTGAATATCATTTTATTGTGATTAAAAGCACAATTAATTTATGATCACAAAAATTGTTCCAATACTGTCAATAATAAAACAAAATATTACTCCCTTAGAAAATATATATATGCTCTACAAATTTAGTCTATCATTTTCATTAAAAATCAGCTTAAAAATTCATACCCAGTAAGTCTGTCGGTCGACGAATTCTTCGACCGAAAACCTCTCGGTCAGCCCACCTCTCTCGACCGACAGAATCTAAACAGACCTAACATCGGACACACTTCCGGTCGACAATTGTTCGACCGAGACAGTGTCGGTCGACAATTGCTCGACCGAGAATGAGCCGTTGGGATATGACCGTTGCAATCCGACCGTTACCGTTGACGGTCGACCGTTGCAAGTCGATCGTTGGACGGCCGAGTGGCGCGTCTGGAATATGACCGTTGCGGACGCTCGGTCGACAAATTGTCGACCGACCCGGTCACTGGATTGCTATAAAAGGGACCAAAAACGGGTCACTTCTTCACACTTTCATATTCTTGCTTCCATAGGTTCTCTCTAGTGCATTCTTGTGCAAATCTTTAGCATCCTCATCCCCAAGCCTTCCTTGCTTCTTCTCCACCTTCAAATAACACAATGGCCTCTTCATCTGCTCGTGGGAAGAAGAAGGTCGCCGGCAGGAAAGGAAGGGAAGCTACTCCACCATTGACGATCATCAATGACATTGCCTTCGTCGACGGAGATGCTGGTGATCGCTATCTACGGCTCTCCTCCAAAGCTCCTCTCCCACGACGACCAGTTGAAGTTATGGACTTCCTCAACATCGTCGACTTGGAGGATCTTTTTGAGGTGCAAAAGTTGAAAGAATTCATCAACCCTTCTTTCCCTTCCTATTCCACCAAGGTAGTGAATGAATTCTATGCTAACCTCATCTCCCATTCTGAAAATGAAACTATCTTATTCTATACTATGGTCAATGGGCATAGCTTTCAATTTACTGAAGAGGATATTCTTGACATGCTAAATATTGACCTAGATGAATATCAAGACACCCTTGACCTTACCACTGGAAACCCACTTAATCAATTTTCCCAAGGAGACCATACCGTTAGTCTTAGTGACATCAAAAGAGAAATTTTTCAATCAAACACTACTTGTCACGAAGATAGGGGCACATACTACGCTATCAATCTCAAACCTGCAGCTAGGATTGTAAACCTTATTGTTTCAACAAACATACATCCTAGAGCAAATAAGTCTGAAGTTCCTATTTTTCGCATGTGTCTAATCTATGCCATTATCCAACGTATTCCCACAAATTTTATCCGCATTATTCTTAAAAACATACTTGAGTTTTCTGGCAATCCTCCATATGCTGATCTTGTATGCCAAATTACTCAACATTTTCTTAAGACACAAATTGAGGACATGGGTTATACATGGGAGCGTAGACCACAAAAAATAAGTAAGAATAATGTAGAAAAAAAATGAGAATTGATTTCGGTCATAAGAGGGCTAGGACGGAAGGAGAGACATCTACCCAAAATGTACCACCACCCCCTCCTCCTACCAACCTACCCTATGATCCCATCCAAAACACCCTAACCTATGTTGCTGGGTCACAATATCATCTTAGTAAACAACTAGATTATAACCATCATGCCATGACTTATCTAAACCAAATAATGCAAACCCTGTCTCCAAACCAACCAGACGAATATCCGTATTCTTTAAATCCTGGCATGCTCAATCCATATAATCCTTCTTACAACTATTATCAAACTCCACCTCCACCATCTATGGATCTCACACACACTCAGTTTTCATCCATGCAACTGCAAGATATTGCTGCTAACTTCCGATTTGATCGAGTTCCTACCTTCTTGGAAGCGTATGCATTAACCAAGACAGGTGCTCTGGATTGGCAAACTTTGGTTAGATATTATGGAGCTGAGCCGTTTCTTGGGAAAGACCCTGATATTGATGTAATTCTTAAGTCTTTCCAGTAAGTTTTGGAGTTGTATTAGTTGTAATGACATCTTTTGAATGATTGTAATAAATGGGTCATCTCTATATGATTTGATTATCTTTCCATGCTTGTAATACATTCCATGTTTTTTTAATGAAATTGGTTATCTTCTCTTGTTACAATGGATATTCTTCTAAAAACATATGAGACATCTTCTAAATATGGATTATAAGACTATCATAGTAGAGCATCCAAAATAAGGGGAGTAATAAATAAAAATAAATAAAAAAGAATGCAATCTTGTAAAATTGTGACTAAATTGACTATCTATTGCAAAGAATTCAAACTTCTATTTGGGATATCTATCTAAGGGGGAGAAATACTATAAATTATTCCACTTGGATATCTTTTTGAAATGACAAAGGGGGAGAAAAGAATATAAAATCAAAAATATAAATGAGTTTCATAACATCTTGGACAACACTTACTTGCAAAAATAAAAATGGCTACAAAAGGAAATCTTCAGGTATGAAACTCATATGTTTTATATTTCCTTTATTTATATTTTGGAAATGTTTGTCATCTTCAAAAAGGGGGAGATTGTTGGCTAAATGGACATCTATAAATCCCTTTGTTTTGATTATGACAAACATTTCATTCTTATTGATCTAATGAGCTACTTGAGTGTGCAGGAACAAGGCGGATGACAAAGTACTAGGGAAATCCATATGCTTCCATATTTATATTTTCATGCAATGTAATCACCTTGTAAAAGCTTGTATAAATATATAATGTACAAGTACTTAGATTGCATGTAAATCAAGCGTTAGATCTTCCCTAGCTAAACATTACATTTAGATAAGTCATCCCCTTCAAATAGGATCACATTTGCACACTCATACATATAATTAGTGCCTAAATTGAAACATTGAAACAGGATCAATCTCGGTCGACCAACTCCTCGACCGAGACACTCTCGGTCGACAATCTTCTCGACCGAGAAAGATCCAAACTAGCCGTTAGACACAACTGACAAGGTAGTTGGCAGTTGGAGATAAACGTTGCAAATCACTTGATCCAGAGAGCCTTTCGGTCGACAAAACTTCGACCGAGTAGGTATCTCGGTCGACCATTCCTCGACCGAGATGAACTCTGACAGCAACTGCAGAGTAAATTAATTAGCCGTTGCTAAAGCAACAAACTTGTACCTAACGGCTAGTTAAGCACTTAGAAACCCCTAGAAGTTGTCTAGAACGTCCTTAAGCATCCTTAGACCATTACTATAAATAGGACAAGCCATAGGACACTCAAACTCACTTGTTACACACTTGAGTACTCTTTGAGCAAGCAATTACATTTGCAATCTGTTGTGAGCAATTTGAGCATTGTAACAATTGGCTACTTTCATCCTTAGCTCAAAATTCGTGTCCTATAGGCTAGCATCTCCTACCCACTGCAATCACAAGTCCACACACTTGGTTAGGAGATCTATACGCTTGATCTAGGCAAATCAAGCCTTGGGCTACAAAGGATAAGTTGTAATTTCCTTTTTCCTTTCTTGTTCTCTATTACTGTTTGTACTCTCCTTGCTACTCCTAGGTTGGAGGCTGCGGATTGGAGAGGGTGGAGATCTTCTTGGTGAAGAAGGCGACCTTGAGCTACTTCAGAAGGCTGGTGCAACGGGAGGTTACTTCTAGAGAGGAAGGCTACTTCAAGGGGGAGCTTGGAGTTACTTCAAGAAGGCTACCTCAAGTTGGTGCACCTACTTCAAGTGAAGGTTGTTCAAGGGGTGTAAAGGAAAGTATTGTATTTTGTATAAATCCTTGAGAAGGTAATAAAATAAATACTTTCAAAATCCCGGTTGGGTAAGCAACCGGGTAGTGGACTGACAACTTTAGTATTTGCTAAAGTTGGAACCACTCTAAACACCTGTCTCCTTCTTCCAATTTCAATTGTGGTTGTTTGGGTTCAATAAATTGTTAAAATTATTTTAAACTCTATTCACCCCCCCTCTAGTGTTTTTCAATTGGTATCAGAGCAGGCTTCAAGGAACCCTAACCAGGTCTTGAAGAATGGAGGGTAATGGTGATTACAATCACAACAAAAGGTGCTGCTTGGACAAAAATACAACATGTTGCAATTGGTGCTTAGGAACAAGCCACACAACAACTAGATGCCCATGGAGATCAAAGAAGGAAGATGAGCACAAAGATTGTCTTATTGCTACAACTAGTGAAGAAGAAGAAGAGGTAAGTCTTTTTGATTTATCTAAAGAAGAACTAGTAGCTAGTCTTGAAGAAACACATATTAAATATGTTGAGTGCAAGAAGAAATTAAAAAATCTATTAAAGCAAATGATGAATTACATGCTAAGCTTCTTGCTATGACATCCGAAAATGAAGATCTTAAAAAGATCATTGAAGATCATGATAGTAAGATAAAATCTATAGAGGCAAATTGTAATCTACTTTCTTTAGAGAAGATCAATTTGCAAACTCAAGTGAACGATCTTCAAAAACAACCCATATTGTGCACCCATATAGATTATGACACTATTGTCAAAGAACGAAACTCATTGTCATCTAATCTAGACCAAGCAAAACTAGATATCAAGAAGAGAATGGATGAGATTGCCAAGTTACAACAAAAAATTAGTAGTTTAAATAATAATGGCATTCTTGATCAAATCTTAGATAATTCCTATCATCAAATTGGGAGAAGAGGACTAGGTTACAAACCTAAAGGGAAATCCTATCAACAACCTAGTTGGAGAAAGTCACAAACCCATCAATCTATATATGTACCTAAAGGAACATCTTCACCCAAGGACAACACAGAACACAACCATAGAAAAAGATATGAGGTTGACTCGATATGTTGTCATTATTGTTTGCGCCTTGGTCACTATTCTTTTTCATGCCCTTACAAGAGAAAAGATGTCGAGTTAGTTTGGGTTCCAAAACCTCCAAACTAAATGAATAGAATCAAGTTGAGATATGACCAAGGACCTTAGTTGCATATTTCTATGTCTATCTCAACTCAACACAATGGGATAACAAATAAATTTAAGTATCTAAAAATTTAACTTGCATAATTATGTTTCACTTGAAAGAAATTAACAGTTCCAGAAATCTTGTCGGTCGAAAGACTGTCGACCGAGAGACCATCGGTTGAGAAATTGTCGACCGAGCATGTCACTGATCTCCAGTCTGCTACAAAATTGTTGAATTCTTTTCAAATTGATGAAATTGCTATCTATTTGTGATTAATGACTGGATATATTTTGGAAATCTTCTCTACAAATTTAAATGAGATTAATATTACCTTGGCCGACGCTTTGGCCAAGCACCACCAGAATCAAAACCTCCACAAGGCACATTATATCCGCCCACCGGATAGCCTTGTCCAAGTTGTGAATAAAGATTGTAATGGTAGTAGTACTACCACTTTTATTTCTAGTCCAACTATAGATTGTAATGGCAGTAGTACTGCCACATTTATTTCCAGCACAAGAATAGATTGTAGTAATCCTTTTGAAATGCTCGTAAGAGGAGGGCGAGATGAATAATATGGCCTCCTGACTTTCCCAAAAAAAAAATATTAGTTTATTCCCTAAATGATTTAAGTTTAAACTGAAATTATGCTTAGTTCAATGAAAAGAAAATTTCTATTTTCACATGATTTTTCCTAAAGTATTTTCTGGTCTATCCATATACAAATCATGTGATGGAATTATCATTATATGTTGTTGTCATTACATCATGGATATGCTTTCACTATTTGGTACGCATAAATAATGATAATTGTATGCATGGATCCATGATGATATATTCGGCAAGCAAAATGATTTATTGGTTATATGCTATTGCTTGCAACACATAAGACAAAATCTCTAAATTAGTATCTTTGAAGACTTGAGATATTAATTGTGCCTTCATTTAAGAATCATATTAAGTAGTATGCTTCAACTTGTTACTTAATCAAATTTTATACAGATATTATACTCGATATATTCAATTTGCAAATATGCATATTTGCCTCTTGGTTAAAATGAAATTTGACCAAGGGGCGCTATGGTCGTAGTCAAAATCGACCTAAAATAAGTTTGACACAATAACTATTTGAATATCATTTTATTGTGATTAAAAGCACAATTAATTTATAATCACAAAAATTGTTCCAATACTGTCAATAATAAAACAAAATATTACTCCCTTAGAAAATATATATATGCTCTACAAATTTAGTCTATCATTTTCATTAAAAACCAGCTTAAAAATTCATACCCAGTAAGTTTGTCGGTCGACGAATTCTTCGACCGAAAACCTCTCGGTCAGCCCACCTCTCTCGACCGACAGAATCTAAACAGACCTAACATCGGACACACTTCCGGTCGACAATTGTTCGACCGAGACAGTGTCAGTCGACAATTGCTCGACCGAGAATGAGCCGTTGGGATATGACCGTTGCAATCCGACCGTTACCGTTGACGGCCGACCGTTGCAAGTCGATCGTTGGACGGCCGAGTGGCGCGTCTGGAATATGACCGTTGCGGACGCTCGGTCGACAAATTGTCGACCGACCCGGTCACTGGATTGCTATAAAAGGGACCAAAAACGGGTCACTTCTTCACACTTTCATATTCTTGCTTCCATAGGTTCTCTCTAGTGCATTCTTGTGCAAATCTTTAGCATCCTCATCCCCAAGCCTTCCTTGCTTCTTCTCCACCTTCAAACAACACAATGGCCTCTTCATCTACTCGTGGGAAGAAAAAGGTCGCCGGCAGGAAAGGAAGGGAAGCTACTCCACCATTGACGATCATCAATGACATTGCCTTCATCGACGGAGATGCTGGTGATCGCTATCTACGGCTCTCCTCCAAAGCTCCTCTCCCACGACGACCAGTTAAAGTTATGGACTTCCTCAACATCGTCGACTTGGAGGATCTTTTTGAGGTGCAAAAGTTGAAAGAATTCATCAACCCTTCTTTCCCTTCCTATTCCACCAAGGTAGTGAATGAATTCTATGCTAACCTCATCTCCCATTCAATTTGGGTTAACCCACATGTAATTAAAAATAAAAGACTAAAGACTTCAACATAATAACTTCATTAGTTTCATCTTTAACTTGCAATCACCATTCAATACATTTTATTCATGTTGTCTCTTATATTTATATAAATGTACCATGTCATTGACTTATAATGTCATTTTCATAATAAAAATGATCATTCTATATTATACTAATCACTTTAGCTTAAAAGAATGGTTTAGGTTACATCGTCTTACATCATAATCTTTAATCATTCTTCACAATTCATCGTTATGTAGCTTGTATAAAAGGACATGCATTCATGTGCATGATTACTCATAGTTTCATAAGTCATACTAAAATACATGCATTAGGATTCGATTATAGTAGTAAGACTCGTCATCTTCAATTGAAGTATTAATACTTACACTTCAACAGTTCATCACATTTACAACATCATATACAAGTTCTACATTTATCACTCATGCTCATCTTAATACTAAACATCTAAGGTTTTCAAGGTGTCATCCTTAGTTCAACACATCATAAGAATCATATCACTAAATAATTTCATCATGATGCACATGGGTTCATTAGGTCTATTCAGACACTTGTAAACCCTAATTTCCATATTCACATATTCCAATCATTAATCATAAAATTGCATTGATTAATTGTCTCATTTTGATTCACTTCCTCAACACAAACCCTAATCAGGAAATGTGGTCACCTTATACTAATCCTTATGTGTATATCATATTCAATTCCATTTACATTCAATAATACACTTGTATAATACATTCTAGTACAGTTCAAATATGATTCTAATTCTATACATGTCAATTCAATTCTAAGCATATCATCCATTAGGCTAATTTTTAGGAAAAATTCACATGAAATAGCATAGTCATCTATCCACATGATCCTCCATGGATCCTCAATAAATATATCAGGAACTAATAAAGTTCCAATCAATGAGAAAATAATCCAAATTGGTAGAAGTTGATCCCCTAATATCTTTCCCAAATCAATATCCAATGACATACATATACAAGCATGGTTTCTGATTATTTTAGCTAGATAGAATTAGGCTTTCAACATGAATACAGATCTTAGGAGGGATAAAAACACTCACCTAAGGTGAAACGGAGCGTAAAAACATAGGTCCAACTCTGATTTATTTGGAAATTCAATCAAACTCTAGCAATTGAATCTAGTTCTTCCTCCTCTCAACTCGAAAACCCGAGAGATGGGGATTAGAGGAGAAAGATTGAGAAAAGGGGGAGATTTGATGTGATTTCAAATCAAATCAGAGAAGGGATGTAATATTTACATGTGAGAGAAGATTCACCATGAAATGCTATGCCAAGAAGCTAAAGTTACTTGATTTCATCATTTCTTGAATAGAGAAACCCTAGGTCAACATCACCACCACTTTCACTTCTCAAAATCCTAGCTCTTCCCTCTCTTAAGAATTTTGTTTATTGTATAAGAATGACGAGTTATGAGTGATCCTTGTGTGTTAGGTTAGTCATATAGATTAATTGATGTGCTTAGAACAATTGCAAATAATCCCTTCATTGTATTTGTTTTTCTCAGACTGGTTGACCTGCTGAGTTATAAATTCGACCGACACCACACTCTTTAGAACTCAAACATAGTCCAAAAATTATTCAAATTTAATACAATTTTTGAAATTGAGTTTATAAGATACAATTTAAATCTCAGATCATTTATAATTACCAATAAATAAATAAAATTCAAATACTAGATTGCTATATTGGAATATGCAGCATGGTCGATCAAGTTTGTCCTGGGAAGAACTCGACCATCACCCCTTTCTGTAGAGACCAAACATCATCCAAAAATTACTAAAATTTAATAGTATATATATAATAGACTTTCTCAACTAAATTTAAAATTTGATATCAATTGGGTTTACCAATAAAAGATAAAATTACCAGACTGCTATATTTCAATCGAAATACATGATCAACTGAGTTTCTATTGGGAAAACTTGACCAACAAACAGGTCATAGAATTATTCAAAAATTCTAATGTTTTTCTAGAGTGCTCACATTTAAGACATCCAAATCATATCTAAATTTAAAATAAATTAGAGTTACACATAAAATACTAAAAATCATTTCGATCCATTATACTTATCAAAATATGTAGTCATATGTCATCAAAACCCTAATTTTTGGCTGATTAGGGTTTTCAATTCTTAAACCCTAATTATGTAAATCAAAGTATGACTAAACATTCTCATTATATTTAAAACATCAAAACTTAACTACCATCATTAATCAAGCTTTAAACAATGATCAATCTGATTAAACATACAATCATTCAAGTAAACCCTAATTAGATGACTAATTTGAAAACATGTCATTACAAATTCTACCCTCCTTATAGGATTTCGTCTTGAAATCCAATAATCGATGTGGAATAATATCATATCATCTAATCATTCATCTCTCTTGACATCAAGTTAGAAAGTCTTCCATTTTATCTTTCATTCATACGACATCTTCTTTTTTAGATGGATATTTCATCCCTTGTCATCGTCATGTCTCTCGAGTATTACAAACACTTAAATCATAAATATTAGCAATACATCATTTATCAAGATGTGGTTCAAATTAGATTTCATATTCTTTTGAAATTTGATTATATTTCTCATGGATCAAGGTTATGACTCATTCTATATTATCACCCACTTTCATCAATTTCCTTCATAAAGAAGATCATTCAATGTGCATATTAGTTCATAGTTTTTTCTTACAATTTTAGATTTCATATTAATATTCAAACTCATTAGAGATTGTCTTCATAATCCATTAGGCTTTCATCTTTCTTATATGAAATTACATGTTTGCCATAGGTTCCATATTGAATTATAAAATCCTTTTCTCTTTCACCATTTTATCACCATTTTTTTTTCATGCATCTTATTATACTACCAATCTGATTCATCTAGAGACTTGGCTAGGGCATCCAAAAGAAGTACAGTCAGCAATTCCATACTAGCTTACTTCAATTCCCAAATACTTGACCAGAGTATCTGGATACTAATTTTATTTAGTATGCTCATCATTCATGTTATATTCAAACTCCACATTATCATTTAATCCTAAATCTTATTGTTCCTATAGACTCATCTAACCTAGGCTCTGATACCACTTTGTCGGGACCACTCTTTTGATTATCATAAATACCAACCATTAGAGATAATACCAAAACCTAAACCCATATTATGAAATAAAACAACGAATTCTCGACAAAGGCAAATAAACAATATGCGAAAAACACAGATAACCTTTTCCTTTTTCTTTCTTCACAAATTCATAAATCAATGTCACATCAAGGACATCACATTTAGATATCACAAATTTTATTCAACTCCATTAAAACTAGAATCAAATATTGTTCTTATATTCGGCTCAATTTACATCAGATACATGTACATTAATGAACAAACTTAGTCTACAACCCATCCTGGGAAAGATAGAGTACATGGACATTCTAATCGATCTAGATTATGTTATTTATATTTCTTTCTCACGACCTCTCCATTGGATATCATTATACATAAAAACATTTGAAACAATCTCATGAGACTCATATAGAGCCCCAGTAAGTGGATACCTCCCACTCAAGCTAGGCACATGCATCAACATCAGATTAAGTATAATAAACTTAAAAAAACATGTAGATATTGAAAATTCTAGTAGATAGTTCTATCTAAGTCAAATATAGCTTAAAATGATAATCTAATCCAACAGATAAGGTAATCACTTAAACCAATTATAACTTTGAAACATCTTTTAAAGCATGTCTATGAACAAATCAACATATACTTCTTGGTTCAGATTAAAAATCCTACTACATGAGTAATATGTCAAGTTCTAAGCATTTTGAATCAATACATAACAATAACATTATCTTTGTGACACTTCACCAGTCGGACCAGGAACACATCCTACAATCCTGAAGTTGAAGTACACATAATACATATCTACCAAATAATACTATTAAATAATAAGCAATCCAACTCATATTTAGAATGGATATAAATCTCAACATTTATAAATTGTCAACATGAAAGATCATAATATGAAATAGAAAATTTCATAGCAACACGATTACTTTTGACAACAAGAAGCATAATCAATAATGAAAAATCATGAAGTAGTAGTACAAGGAATGTTACAACCATTCAAATCATTTTTTACATAGCTCATCATCTTTTATTCATTTGCCCTGAAACTACTTGGCTTGTACCTCACCAAGTAGAAGTCACCATGCCTGATTCTCGTGTCAAAGACTCATCGCCACTATCTTAGGGTTTAGCTAACCACCCTAAGATATCAATAATAGACCATGGCCACCTCAAGGTTGCCTAAAGAGGCTCACATCCTCATCTCAGGTACACGAGATAGGAACCAACAAAATAGTATAACACTTATTACAACATTTCACATTTTTTCATTTCCCATGTTTCATTTCATTAGAGTCTATTCCATCTGGACTTAGACTTTCACAACAAGGATTTAGGACCAGGGCCACTCTAGTTGACTCACTCCTAAATCATAGTGGTCTAACCTTTAAGGTCTCGATCCACACTTCAGAAATCCTTCTCATAATTCATTGATTACTACAGGGAGATCTGTTTTATTTCCCCAGTGTGGTCCTTGGGGGAAACTCACGGTGTTCCGGGCACCTAACTAGATGTTTCATCAGTTCACTTGTTATTAATCTCTTTTACTCATCTTAAAATAATTCAAAACATCAAATATCGTATGTGTGTATTCTCGTGCAACTACAATAGCATGAAAAATATTAAGCATATTGAGAAAGACAATGATTAAAGCAACAAGAACAACAAATATGTATTTTGCAACACATATGATAAACACATATGATTCTTTCCATTTTCTACATAATTTCATAGCAGTCATCATCAATGGCCTTTCAGCCCTAATCTCATTGTCTAACATTTCCCTCATCATGGTTTTATCATCATTAGTAGGCTTTCATCCCAAGACATAATCTCATTATGCAACATTTACCCTCATTCAGATTTCTCAAATGTAAGTTGTGCATATTAAATACAATTTCAACATATTTCTTATGAGTTCATTATATATCACAACTCCTAACAAATATTCATAGAGGCATTAGTACTAGCAATAGTAAAAGCATATATATATCTTGTATCATTCATCATACTCAGAATAGATTATCATACAAGATATACTTATTCCATCCAAACTCAATAGATGCAAATAAGTTTCACGCATATACATGCATAACACTTAGTTCTCTTCTTCTTTTATTTCACATTCTTCAGTTAGGGTTACTAATAAACACATGTTGAATATAATTGAAGTCCCTTAAATAATCCATTTTCATAATATAAGTATTCTATCAGACAATCACAATCCAAGAACACTTTCTTATAAATCAATTCAAATGCTTGAACCACATCTTTTAATTGAATTCAACTATAGTATGTCCATACCTTAATCCCTCATTTCAAATTGTCATTCACTAACATCATCAAACTCATCATTTTAGGATAAGAGTTAGATTCATATAATCATCTAGTAATTCTCATCTTTTTCCTTCATTTTATATTCAATAGTCTCAACTTCTTTCATTTCATGTTCATTACATTATTCGGATCAATCTTTCTTGATTCACTTTACATACAATGCTTCTCTTGTCATTAAAATTTATGAAAGTCCACTTCTTAGTATATTTCATTCAATTTGGGTTATGAAACATGTAATTAAAAATAAAAGACTAAAGACTTCATCATAATAAATTCATTAGTTCCATCTTTAACTTGCAATTACCATTCAATACATTTTGTTCATGTTGTCTCTTACATTTAGATAAGTGTACCATGGCATTGAATTCTAATGTCATTTCCATAATCAACAATTATCATTCTTTATTATATTAATCACTTTAGCTTAAAAGAATGGTTTAGGTTACATCTTCTTACATCATAATCTCTAATCATTCTTCTCAATTCATCGTTACATAGCTTGTATAAAAGGACCCACATTCATGTGCAAGCTTATTCATAGTTTCAAAAGTCATACTAAAATATATGCATTAGGATTAGATTATAGTATTTAGACTCGTCATCTTCAATTGAAGTATTAATACTTACACTTCAACATTTCATCACATTTACAACATCATATACAAGTTCTAGCTTTATCACTCATACTCATCTTAATACTAAACATTTATGGTTTTCAAAAAGTCATCCTTAGTTCAACACATCATAAGAATCATATCACTAAGTAATTTCATCATGATTCACAGGGGTTCATTAGGGCTATTCACACACTTGTAAACCCTAGTTTCCATATTCACATATTCTAATCATTAATCATAAATATGTGTTAAATAATTGACTCATTTTGATTCACTTCCTCAACACAAACCCTAATCAGGAAATGTGGTCACCTTATATTGATCCTTATGTGTATATCATATTCAATTCCATTAACATTCAACAATACACTTGTATAATACATTCTAGTACAATTCAAATATGATTCTATGCATGCCAATTCAATTCTAAGCATATCAGCCATTAGGCTGATTTTTAGGCAAATTCACATGTAATAACATAGTCATCTATCCACAATATTCTCCATAGATCCTCAATCAATATATCAGGAACTAATCAAGTTCCAATCAATGAGTAAATAATCAAAATCAGTAGGAGTTGATCCCCTGATATCTTTCCCAAATTAATATCCAATCACATACATATAAAATCAAGGTTTCTGATTGTTTTAGCCGGATAGAATTAGGATTTCAACATGAATATAGAGCTTAGGAGGTAGAAAAACACTCACCTAAGGTGACAAGCACCTTAAACAACGTAGGTCCAACTCTGGAATTTTTTGGAAATTCAATCAAACTCTTGCAATTGAATCCAATTCTTCCTCCTCTCAACTCGAAAACCCTAGAAATTGGGATTAGAAGAGAAAGATTAAGAAAAGGGGGAGATTTGATGTGATTTCTAATCAACTCAGAGGAGGGATAGAATCTTGACATGTGAGAGAAGATTCACAATGAAATGTTATACAAAGAAGCTAAACTTACTTGATTTCATCATTTCCCGAATAGAAAAACCCTTGATCAACTTTTCCACCACTTTCTCTTCCCAAAACCCTAGCTCTTCTCTCTCCCAAGAATTTCATTTCTCGTACATGAATGATGAGTTATGAGAGATCCTTGTGTTTTAGGTTAGTCATTTAGATGAATTAAGGTGCTTCGAACAACTGCAAACAAGCCTATCATTATATTTTTTTTTCTTACACTGGTTGATCAGATGAGTTATAAACTCGACCGACACCACACTCTTTAGAACTCAAACATCATCCAAAAATTATTCAAATTTAAAAAAATATCTTAAATTGAGTTAATATGATAAAATTAAAATCTCAAATCATCTATAGTTAACAATAAATAAATAAAAATCAAATACTAGACTACTATATTGCAGTCTACAACACGGTCGGTCGAGTATGTCCTAGGCAGAGCTCGACCGACACCTCTTTCTGTAGAGATCAAAAATCATCCAAAAATTACTAAAATTTAATATTGTATCTATAATAGAGTTTCCCAACTACAATTAAAATTTGAGATCAATGGGATGTATAAATAAAAAGATAAAATTAAAATACCAGACTGCTATATTTCAATCTGAATACATGATCGGCTGAGTTTCTCTTGGGAAAACTCGATCGAAAAATAGGTCAGAGAATTATTCCAAAATTCTCATTTTTTTTCAATAGTGCTCACATTTGATATATCAAAATCATATACAAATTTCAACAAAATCAGAGTTACATGTAAAATACTAAAAATCATTTAGTGAGCCATAATGCTTATCAAATTTGGTATTTATATGTCATCAAAACACTAATTTTTAGCCAATTAGGATTTTCATTTGTTAAACCTAATTATATGAATCAAAGTATGATTAAACCTTCTCATTATATTTAAAACATCAAAAATTAACTACCATCATTAATCAAGCTTTAAACAAAGATCAATCTAGTTAAACATACAATCATCCAAGTAAACCCTAATTAGAAGACTGATTTGAAAATGGGTCACTACAAATTCTCCCATCCTTATAGAATTCCATCCTAAAATCCAGTAATAGATGCGGAAGAATATCATATCATCTAATCATTCATCTCTCTTGGCATCAAGTTAGAAGGACTTCCATTTTATCTTTCTTTCATATGACATCTTCTTTTTTTAGATGGATATTTCATCCCTTGTCATCATCATATCTCTCCTTGAGTATTAAAAACACTTACATTATAAATATTAGTAATACATCATTTATCAAGATGTGGTTCACATTAGATTTCATATTCTTGTGAAATTTGATTATATATCTCATGGATCAAGATTATGACTCATTTTATAGTATGATCCACATTCATCAATTTCCTTCATAAAGAAGATCATTCAGTGCACATCTTAGTTCATAATTGTTTCTTACAATTTTAGATTTTATATTTAGATTCAAACTCATTAGAGATTACCTTCATAATCCATTAGGCTTTCATCTTTCTTATATGAAATTTCATGCTTTCCATAGGTTCCATATTGAATTATAAAATCCTTTTCTCTTTCACCATTTTATCACCGTTTTTTTTTTCATTCATCTTATTATACTACCAAACTGCTTCATTCGGATACTTGGTCAGGGCATCCAAAAGAAGTACAATCTATTTTTCCATACTATCTTACTTCAATACCCAAACACTTGACTAGAGTATCTAGATATTGAGTTTAGTTAGTATGCACATCAATCAGGTTATATTAAAACTCCACATTACCATTTAATCCTAAATCTTATTATTGCTATAGACTCATCTAACCTAGGCGCGGATACCACATTGTTGGGACCACTCTTTTAATTAGCATAAATACCAACCATTAGATATAATACCAGAATCTAAACCTAGATTATGATATAGACCAATGAATTCTCGACAAAGGTGATTATACAATATATGAAAAACATAGATAAATTTTTCCTTTTTCTTTCTTCACAAATTCATAAATCAATGTCACATCAAGGACATCACATTTAGATACGAAAAATCTTATTCAGCTCCATTAAAACCAGAATAAAATCTTTTTCTCATATGTGATTCAGTTTACATCATATACATGTACATTAATGAACAAACTTATTTTACAACCCATCCTGGGAAAGAGAGAGTATAGGCACATTCTAATCAATCTAGATTACACTATTTATATCTTCTTTGTTACGACCTCTCCGTTGGATATCATTATACTAATACATTTGAAACAACCTCATGAGACTCATATAGAGCCCCCGTGAGTGGATGCTTCCTACTCAAGCTTGGTACATGCATCAGCATTAGATTAAGTATAATAAACTTAATAGAAACATGCAGACATTGAAAAGTCTAGCAGATAGTTCTATCTAAGTGAAATCTAGCTTACAATGGTAATCTAATCCAACGGATAAGGTAACCACTTAAACCAATTATAACTTTGAAACATCTTTTAGATAATTTCTATGAACAAATCAACAGATACTTCTTAGTTCAGATTAAGAATCCTACTGCATGAGTAATAAATCAAGTTCTAAGCATTTTGAATCAATACATAACAATAACTTTATCTTTGTGACACTCCACCAGCCAGACCAGGAACACATCCTGCAGTCTTGAATCTAAAGTACACATAATACATATCTACCAAACAATACTACTAAATAGCAAGCAATCCAACTCATATTCAGAATGGATATAAATCTCAACATTCATACCTTATCAACATGACATATCATAATATGAAATAGAAAATGACCATAGCAACATGATTACTTTCCACAACAAGAAGCATAATCAACAATGACAAATCATCAAGTAGTAGTACAAGGAATGTAACAACCATTTAAATCATGTTCTACATGGCTTATCATCTTTTATTCATTTGCCCTGAAACTACTTGGCTTGTACCTCACCAAGTAGAAGTCGTCATGCCTGATTCTCATGTCAACGACTCACCATCACTATCTTAGGGTTTAGTCGGCCACCCTAAGATATCAACAACAGACCCTGGCCACCTCAGGGTTGCCTAAAGAAGCTCACGTCCTCATCTTAGGTACACGAGATAGGAACCAACAAAATAGTATACTACTTCTCACAACATTTCACATATTTTTCATTTCACATATTTCATTTCATCAGAGTCTATTCCATCTAGACTTAGACTTTCACAACAAGGATTTAGGGCCAGATGACTCACTCTTAAATTCTGGTGGTCTAACCTTTAAGGCCTCGATCCACACTCTGAAAATCCTTCTCATAATTCATCGATTACTACAAGGAGATCTATTTTGTTTCCCCAGTGTGGTCCTCAGAGGAAACTCACAGTGTTCAGCGCACCTAACTAGATGTTTAATTTTTCACTTGTTATTAATCTCTTTTACTCATCTTAAAAGAATTCAAAACAACAAATATCCTATGTGTGTATTCTCGCATAACTAGAATAACATGAAACATATAAATCTTATCAAGAAAGATAATGATTATGCCAAGAAGCACAACAAAAATGTATTTTGCAACACATATGGTCAACACATATGATTCTTTCCATCTTCTACATAATCTCATAGCAATCATTGTCAATGGGCTTTCAGCCCTAATCTCATTGTCTAGCATTTACCCCATTAGGGTTTTATCATCATCAGTCAGCTTTCAGCCCGAGACATAATCTCATTATGCAACATTTACCCCCATTCAGATTTCTCAAATGTAAGGAGTGCATATTAAATTAAATTTCAACATTTTTCTTACCAGTTCATTGTATATCACAATTCCTAGCATATATTCACAGAGGCATTAGAACTAGAAATAATAAAAGCATATATATCTTGTATCATTCATCATACTCAGAATATATTACAATATATACTTATTCCATCCAAATTTAATAGATGCAAATAAATTTCACACATATGCATGCATAACACACTTAGTTCTCTTCTTCTTTTATTTCACATTCTTCATTTAGGGTTACTAATCAACACATGTTGAATATAGTTGATGTCCATCAAATAATCCATCCTCATAATATAAGTATTCTATCAGACAATCACAATCCAAGAACACTTTCTTGTAAATCAATTCAAATGCTTGAACCTCATCTTTGGATCAATCTTTCTTGATTCAATTTACATACAATGCTTCTCTTATCATTAAAATTTATCAAAATCCACTTATTAGTATATTTCATTCAATTTGGGTCTAGCCACGTAATTAAAAATAAAATACTAAATACTTCATCATAATAACTTCATTAGGTTCATCTTTAACTTGCAATCACAATTCAATACATTTTGTTTATGTTGTTTCTTATATTAAGATAAGTGTACCATTTCATTGACTTCTAAAGTCATTTCCATAATCAACAATGATCATTCTTTATTATACTAATCATTTCAGCTTAAAAGAATGGTTTAGGTTACATCTTCTTACATCATAATCTCTAATCATTCTTCCCAATTCATCATTATGTAGCTTGAATAAAAGGACCCACATTCATGTGTATGATTACTCATAGTTTAATAAGTCATACTAAAATATATTCATTAGGATTATATTATTTTAGTGAGACTCATCATCTTCAATTTAAGTATTAATACTTACACTTAACATTTCATCACATTTACATCATCATATACAAGTTCTAGCTTTATCACTCATACTCATCTTAATACTAAACATCTAAGGTTTTCAAGAAGTCATCCTTCGTTAAGAAAATCATTAGAATTTTATCACTAAGTAATTTCATCATAATGAATAGGGGTTCATTAGGGATACTCAAACACTTGTAAACCCTAGTTTCCATATTTCACATATTCCATTCGTTAATCATAAATATACATTGATTAATTGACTCATTTTGATTCACTTCCTCAACACAAACCCTAATCAGGAAATGTGGTCACCTTATACTGATCCTTAGGTGTATATCATATTCAATTCCATTAACATTCAAAAATACACTTGTATAATACATTCTAGTACAATTCAAATATGATTCTATACATGTCAATTCAATTCTAAGCATATCAACCATTGGGCCGACTTTTAGGAAAAATTCACATGAAAATAGCATAGTCATCTATCCAGAGGATTCTCCATGGATCCTCAATCAATATATCAAGAACTAATCAAGTTCCAATCAATGAGAAAATAATCAAAATCAGTATAAGTTGATCCCCTAATATCTTTCCCAAATTGATATCCAATCACATACATATAAAAGTAAGGTTTATGATTATTTTAGCCAGATAGAATTAGGATTTCAACATGAATACAAATCTTAGAAGGGAGAAAAACACTCACCTAAGGTGACAAAAACCTTTAAAACGTAGGTCCAACTCTGATTTTGAAAAATCAATCAAACTCTAGCAATTGAATCTAGTTCTTCCTCCTCTCAACTTGGAAACCCTAGAAATGGGGATTAGAATAGAAAGATTGAGAAAAGGGGGATATTTGATGTGATTTTAAATGAAATCAGAGGAGGGACGAAATCTTGACATGTGAGAGAAGATTTACCATGAAATGCTATGCAAAGAAGCTAAATTTACTTGATTTCATCATTTCTCAAATAGAGAAACCCTAGGTCAATATTTCCACCATTTTCTCTTCTCAAAACCCTAACTCTTCTCTCTCTCAAGAATTTTGTTTATTGTACATGAATGATGAGTTATGAGATCTCCTTGTGTGTTAGGTTAGTCATATAGTTGAATTGAGGTGCTTAGAACAATTGCAAACAAGCCCTTCATTGTATTTTTATTTTGCTCTGACTGGTTGATCGACTGAGTTATAAACTCGACTGAAACCAACTCTTCAGAACTCAAACATTGCCCAAAAATTATGCAAGTTTAACTAAATGTATTAAATTGAGTTTATAAGATACAATTAAAATCTCATATCATTTGGAGTTACCTAAATAAATAAAAATCAAATACTAGACTACTATATTGCAGTCTGCAGCATGGTCGGTCGAGTTTGTCCTGGGAAGAACTTGACTGACACCCCTTTCTGTAGAGACCAAACATGATCCAAAAATTAATAAAATTTAATAGTATATTATGGTAGAGTTTTTCAACTATATTTAAAATTTTAGATCAATTGGATTTACCAATAAAAAGATAAAATTAAAATACCAGACTGCTATATTTCAATCTAAATACATGATCTGCTGAGTTTCTCTTGGGGAAACATGATCGACAAATAGGTTAGAGAACTATTCAAAAATTTTGATATTTTTCAAGAGTGATCACATTTGAGATATCCAAATTACATATAAATTTCAATGAAATTAGAGTTACACATAAAATACTAAAAATTATTTAGTGAGTCACTATACTTATCAAATTCTGTATTCATATGTCATCAAAACCCTAATTTTTGGCCGATTAGGTTTTTCAATTCTTAAACCCTAATTATGTGGATTAAAGTATGATTAAACCTTCTCATTATATTCAAAACATCAAAACTTAACTACCATCATTAATCAATCTTTTAACATCGATTAAAAAAAAAATCAATATGGTTAAACATACAATCATTCAAGTAAACCTTAATTAGATGACTAATTTGAAAACAGGTCATTACATTTAGAGTGTTGCAAACTTCAAAAATAGATTTGTTACAACCCCCCAAAATGGAAAGACTCCAATCAAGGTGTATGTACATGCTAGTAGGAAACCTCAACTATAAAAGGGGCCCTTGGGCTTCATTTCAATTTTGCCTTCTATGATCCCTTACTATAGTTGAGTGATTGTTCTTCTAAGAGCCCCTAATCTCCCTCAAGCTTGATTACTTCTCTTCATCCAATCTGAATGAGTTAGTATCTTTGTTAGAGAGTTGCTCCATTGTATTATTGTCAAATCTCCCCACTCCCTTTTCAATATCTCTCTCTCATCTTGATGATTTGAAGGTGACTTCCTTAAAGAAGGAGGTGGTGAATTAAAGGTTGAAGATCTTCTACAAGAATGTGTACGTTCTTTTAGAAGGAATAAGATACTTGGTTGGTAGATAGGAAAGAATTTTGTAATGGTTATTGTCTCCTTGATCCAAAAAGGAATGCTAGTTTAGACTGTGTTCTTGATAAGGTGTGGTCTCTTGTTGTAGCTCTCCCTTTGGAATATAAAGAGTGTGACAAGGTTAAAAATCCTAGAGATTCGACCCTCTAGGTATTGGATATACATATCTTAGTTAGGAGTTTAGAACCACTACATATGTTAGTCTTCTTTGGTGTTTGCTCAATCTCTCTCTTCCTTAATTTTCATACTAGCATTATCTTTTAGAAAATATAATGAAGGTCTAATGAATTTTTTTAAGTGGTTTTAGCTCTATTCACATACCCTCTAGAGCCCATATATCCAAAAACATATTGTTGAGTATATGTGGTGTTAGAAGGGTATATCCCTGTCATCCTTATTCTAAGGTTTTAGAAAGTGGTTGAGGTTGTATCTCAAATTTCATGTGATAGAGACAAGTTGCAGTCCTAACCCATATATGAGGTTTTATATCCTATTTTTTCATCATGGCTTGTGTACCTTGGACATACTAGGTTTGATTTTAGTAATTTGGGCCAATGAGCCACTATAGTTCGTCACTTGCACTGATTGTGACTTTGCACTGATTGTGACTTTGATGTTAGGATTTTAGTCATCATAGATCTTATGCATGTCTGATTGTGACTTTGTAGTGTTCAACTAGTAGCTTGAGTTATACACTTCTAGCTACCCAAAGCTTAGTAAAATATATAATTCAGACATATAGTATATATGTTAGGGTTCTTTGGAGAATCACATTGGATGATAACTATTTCTTTGCTTTTTGGTCTAACGTTATATGTTATTCATATATCTACATGTGTAGTTACCTATACTTGTAACTTTAGTCATGATTGATCATTGTATATACATTGCTTAGTTTCCTAATACATTATGCTATATACTTTAAGTAACTTAATTTCATAACATGCCTATAAGTTATAAATGTTATTAGAGGTTATATAATACCGCTGGGACATGGGTCTCACCTCATGGGTTTCTACACCTTATTATGTGATCAACATTGTGGTCAGAACCATTATGGTGAGGAGGCTCAGTTTGGAGATCAGTAAAGCATAGAGGTTGGTGTGTTAAGTGTAGAGTCTTAGAGTTGTCCCTGTACTCTCAAGTTTGAGCAGGAGGATTTGTACATGATGTATATCGACTTGAGTTTTTGATTGTACACGATGAACAATGTAAATGTTGTAAGTAGTGGAAAATACCTTTTGTATCAAGGTAATTGATGAGGTTTCCAAACTCATGTAAAGATACCTAATATGAAAATATGTGTAGTTGGACCCTTGTGTAAATGTTTCTTTTGCAATATTCGGAGTTTTATTTAGTTTAATTATGAAACTTTTTGATAATATGGTTAATAGTTGTTTGATAAACATATTAGTTTTGAGTAATCTCATTTTTTGTGATGGTTTGTCACATTATGTGGTATTAGAGACTTGGGTTCATTGAGTATACATAGCCATAAGACTTAGGTTGTTTTGTCTATTCTTACATATCTATTTTTTCTGGAAATCAAAAATGAGAAAAAAAATTTGGAGTCTCCATCGAGTTTTAGTTGGAAAACCCAAAAAACTAGAAAAAGTGACATGTGCGTGGATAAAGAAGGAATGCATATGAGAATTTGAATCCGACATAGTGATTTACGAATCGAGACAGGGTCAAAAACCAGTACCCCAATTTTCCTATCAAAACAATATTGTGGGGGTTTCATATAACACAACAATATATGAGTTATTAGGAAGAACAATTCAATGTACTCTCACGTTGCTTTGTATTTCGTGTGTGAAAGGGTTTCACGCTTTTAGGAACTTGTTGGATTTGCAAATCATGAAGTATCCAGTGACTGAGCTAGAGAAGACGTCACTCCAATATGTACTTCCCAGCCCCGCCTCCTTTCACACTTTTAGGCGCCAATAGGTTTGGCACTTCCAATGCAATCTGGTTTCATACCTCTCAACACAAACTAGTTTCACACAAAGACGTGGTTGTCTCTATCTCTCCATATATCTCTACTCTCTTACATTCTCCTCTCGATCATCTAGGGTTTCCTTTTAGGGGGTCATCTCTCTCCTTTTCTACAGTCGAGGGATTTGTCAAGGTGGTTTCCCCCTCTTTCTCCAAATTGACGCCCCACTCACTCCATGGATAACCATGGGATGTCATCTGGCTCTCACTCACACTTTCTAAGACCAACATGGTTTTGGTGGTTGGAAATTCGGCTGCCACTTGCTGGTACAAAAGGGTTTGGTGGCCAAGTGTCCATTTCTGGAAAAAATCAATACAAAATAGTTTGACACATTTTTGTGTGAAACCTTTTGGCGTCCAACCTAAACTGCTGAAAAGGAACCTAAATATGTACGTGATCTAGTTCAAACATCTAGGTATGAAACCCTTTGGTGCCCATGTGTCTTTTTTTAAGAAAATTTGAAATGTGTGTGAATCGATTTGACACACTTGTATCTAAAACCTTTTGGCGCCCAACGTCATCCACTGAAAGGGAACCAAAAAATGTACAATCTAGTTTGACACATCTGGGTATGAAACTATTTGGCTACTAGGTGTGGTATGTAATAGGGACCTAAAATGTATATTGTCTGGTTTGACACATTTGGGTGCATAACCCTTTGGCGCCCATCATGACCTGTTGAAAGGGGACCCAAAATCTATGTGATATGATTTGACACATTTGGGTGTGAAACCCTTTGGTGCCCATGTGGTATGTAAAAGGAGACCCAAAATGTGTGCGGTCTAGTTTGACACATTTGGGTGCAAAATCCTTTGACATCAAAATGAGACACTTTCTAAGAAGATTCCAGAGAGGATGGGGTTCAAATTTTTATCTAATTTGGGTGCAAACCAGATTTGCACCCATAATTAGTAAGGTCAAACTCAGAATTTTGTAGGTTTCACTTTGACCTAGATAATGCATAAATTTCGTCCATTAGGGTTTTTGACCCATTTAAATTGAAATTTAGGATTTTGCTAAGTCTGATGTGGGTCGACATCTTTCCTGAACTTTGTGCAAATCGATTTTGCACTCTAAATTGACCAAAATGTATCTAGTGCGCCCATTCTTGATTCTTTTAGCAAAAATATGGGTTTAACTCATTATAGTGTAACACAACTCAAATTATCTAAATAACCCAAATTGAAAGGATTTGATGGGGTCCCAATAAAGAGGTATCAACAGTTTGCGCCTCTCAAGATGAAGTCCAACACATGGTTGGTGAGTCTACCCATGTTGAGGGCTGATATCTTGAGATTGACTAACCCCATTTTTGGTTAGAGAGCATTATCAACATGGAGGGTAATTTCTTTTTCTTGGATTGGTCTTTGAGTATACTCATTGATTGAGGAAACTCATAATTAAGAGCCACAAAACATGTGAATAGGAAAACTTGCAATATTTAATCACAAAAAATAAACCAACTATAAATTGCCCACCTTAGTAGTGCTCAAAACCACATCTACCTCAGGAGAGTTTGATTGGGAAGGCCTACTGCTACAGGACTTTATGATAAAATGTTTTTTTAATTACATGATTTTTTATAAGAGGCAAAGGGGTTGGCCCTGTTTTTTTAAAGTTAATTTTCTTGATTTTTTTTGCAACTATTTTTCATTTCTTTAAAGTGCCAAAGGGCTTGGCTTTTCTTTTTTGATTTTTTAGATATTTATTTTTTTAATTCCAAAGAGGTTGGTTTTTTTTGTTGAGCAAAAAAGGGGTTGGCGCCATTTTTTAAGGTCAATACGTATTGCACTAGTTTTTTTTAAGCGTCGAAGGGGTTGGCACTAGATTTAAAAAAATGTAGTATTCTTTTCATTTTTTTATTTTTAAGCGCCAAAGGGATTAACATTGGTTTTTTAGATTTGTTTTGTTTTGTTTTATGGTTTATAATGACGTTGATACATGTTTGATTGGCCAAGGAGTCTTTACAAAATAGAAATCCTAAAAAGAAGAATATAAATTAGGGACTTTAGGGTTAGATCTGTTATCAATTAGGTGAAAGCAAAAAATGTGAGCGCGAGAGGGTCTAAAACTCGAGAGCGTGTGATGGTTTGGTACTCGAGAGCGTGAAAGGGTTTGGTACTTGAAAGCACATAACAGTCTGTTTGTTCATGGAAAATATCTGTGTTCAGAATGTCTCATGTCGCATCAAGGCATTCTACATCAACCTATATCAAACCGATCTGCACTAGACAGGTGGAAAGTTGATCTGCGCCTGGTAGGTGGAACATGGTTCTTTGTCAGACAGGAGGAAAGCCAATCTATGCCTGATTGGTGAATCAATGTTCTTTATCTACAGATTAGAATTGAATCTGACTAGTGTGAAGCCTATTTATGCCAATCAGTATCAAACTGATATGGACCAATCTACATCAGAAAACTGGAAAGTTGATATGTGTCTATTAGGTTGAATTTTTTTTTGTTTATGGAAGAGACCTGAATCTAAATAGTGTGAAACCAATATGCACCAATTTGTATCAAACCGATCAACATCTGTCATGGGAAGCTCGACAGTAATGAAAATTTTCAATCAACTTCTAGAATTAAAGAAGGGATGTGATGACTTTGAAATTGCATGTGAATGGATAGTTGATATGGAGATTACTGAAAGGATGAACATGCAAAGTTACAACATCGAGAGATCCCTAATGGATCTAGTATATCTTCTTGTACCTCGAGAATGGATGGTAGTTGCCATTCAATTATGGGATAGAAATTCAGACACATTTCAATTTGGTAATGTGATCTTTATGCTGATGATGCATGACATAGAGTTGATAACCCAGTTGAAAATAAATGATAAATGGCCTCAGACCCCATGGAGACGAAGTTGTCATACAAAACTTAGTCGATTGCTTGATGTGAAGAAGAAAGTTGTAGGAAAATTCATGGATGCAAATCAACACTATAAAATTTAGTATTTTATGGGGTAGTTTCAGCAAAGCACTAGATTACAAGAAGCCAAAGCGAGGAAAGGGTCACTTTCATGCCTTCTGAATAGTTTTGCCTGCAACTCTATTCTTTGGGAGTCAAACTGGAAAGTTTGGCACTATATGGTATCCATGGTGGCTGCAGTAGAGAAACAGGAGACTGTCATCCCTTAAATACTGAGTGAGCTTTATCGGTGTCCCGATGCTTCGAAAGATTCTGGACGAATGGTGGGTCCATTCCAAATGTTGCAACTGTACTTTGGAAAGTGATTGGTTTCTGGTGCATTTACTTTCGATTGTAATCCGATGTCTAGCCTTGCCAAAAATTATTTTACTAGTCGAGATATGTTGAATATGCCCTTCCAGAAGAGAGGTGAGATGGATGTATGGTTGGTGAAACTTAAAGATGAGATGGTCATATGGCGATGGATGCCACGTGGGATTGATACATTCTCGTATAGTATTATATGCCATGTTTTGATAATCTTGTCATTTTTCTAGGATTTGGGAGCTGTCGGGCGCATTTCCATGTTACATTATTACAACACTTTGTGAGAAATCAGGTTGCATATTAACTAGATCAAATTCCGTTGTACGATACAGAAGATGTTGAAGAAGGTCATCATCATTTGTCGTATAAGTTAGGATATATGTAGAATAACCACAAGAAGATGATCTAGTTGTAGTAATTTAGACTTCAAGCCTTGAGACATTTAAAGACAACATAAGAATTGTTTTTTTTTTCTCTTGAACATAGGGGCTCAGAGTCCCAATTATTTCATAGGTTAATGTCTTTTTAGTCCCCTTTTGAATATGTTCACTTGGTTTGGTCAGATGAATGGAAATATTGTGTAGTTGTGATGATCTTATGATGGAAATGAATGTTATCAAATGTAAGTGGATGGAAAGTCTATGCATTAATAACTCTCTTTCCTAACTTCAATAGTGATCTAATCAACATGTCAAGCATATTTAAGTAATGGCATAACCTCTTTAAGTTACTAATAGGTAGTTATTCCTCAAAATATTTTCCTATGGGGATCACTTAGTTATGGATATAAGGAAAACTTGGGTCCTCACTGGTTCTAGATGACATAACCTGTCAACTAACAAAGACCACATTCTTTCTTTATTTTTTATATAGACAATTTGACACAAACACATATGGGTTTGGTCCAATTGCATAAGAGCCATGGGATATTGGTGTTCAAGACCTTAGGATGAAGGGTTTTGTGTCTTGATGATATTTGATAGTGTGTCTGATCATTTTATAATAATAGGAACTTTTTCGCAAGCACATATCACCTTGGTTCAATTACAAATGATGCTTGGGACGTTGGTTCTCAAGACCTTAGATGGAAACACTCACTGTTCTTTGAAATTGGGTCCAATCATTTATTGAGCTCAAGAAATTTATCACAAACACATATCCCTTTTGGTTCAATCTAGTTTTGGTATTGCAGGACATCGATGCTTAGAACATTAGGATGGGGGAACAAATTTATTAACCCAATCATTGATTGGGATTTCATTAAGCAATTTATCCCCTCACAAGGAGTATTCATGAAGGATGACACATACATTCATTGAGTGAGGAATAAACATCACAACAAGAGTTATTGACTAGTCACAATTGTAACCACCTTTCTTGCATGTTCTAATGAAAGAGTGACAAGGAAAGTGCCATAGTGATGAATGTTGTGGTTATCGACGTTGTCAAGTGTATACATATTTGGATGAAGGCATTCAACTAATGTAAGTCTTTCATAATGAACAAGAAGGAGTGGTTGATATCATCATTGACTACCGGTGCTAGATGTTTGACTGAGTCATGAATCATCTTATTATCCATGCCTTTATCTATACTACAAGTTGGACATTAATTATGTGCAATATGAGTCATATATACATTTGTTCTGTTTGAGATGGGAAGTTGGTGTACAAGGGTACTACATTATGGTGTTGATACTGTAAATATGAGATCTTTTTCTATGAGTTTTGACTTGTGCCTTTGTGAGGGATATGAATTTTCCTCATATCATTAGTAGAGGGTTTACATGTCATGCTTTTATGAAAATTTGATTTTAAATTCACAAATTATTGGGCCTCGAGATGATGGGCATGATCTTTCGTCATAGACCCATATCCTAATTTTTTTAGGATACTGATAGGTTTAGTTTGTTTTTTGAATCCCTTGTGTTCTCAAGTGATCCATGGGTATCCGTATCCTTGTACATAAGAGTATGATGTAATATTAGTGCCTTTGTAGGGATTTACCTCTACTGGAATTCTTTAACAATAGTATAGCTTCACTTAACTTGCATTGCTTTGTGACGAGTGTATGTCTCCATTCATATCCTTCAGACATAGTGCTTTGCCGGAATATACATCATGGACCATGTAGGCCCCCTCACATGTTGGGTTAAACTTGCCACGAGTATCAGGGTTGATGAGCATGCAAAGAACACAGTCACTGTCTTTAAATTGTCATGGACACACTTTCTTAGCAAAGGCATGATTCATTCTGGCTTGGTAGCATTGTGTGTGATGGAGTGCTCATAGTCATTTCTCTTTGATGTTATTTAAGGCATAGATACTAACATGTACCCAATATTTTAATGGAATATTGGCTTCTTTAATGATTCACAATGAATGGATTTAAACCTCCATAGGTAAAACAACTCGTGTTCCATAAACCAAAGAATAAGGGGTGGGATTTTTCAATGTCTGGATTGACATTTGATAAACCCATAACGCCATTGATAGTTTTTTTCTTGAGCATTCTTGGAAGTATGGTCCTTATTAAATGAAAAATATTCCCTTCTGTAGCATGGGGTAAATGTGATGGTGAACATTGAATGAAAAGAAAAAACAAGATTTGTCCATTGTGGATCAAGGGTCTGAGAACACAAAATGGAACATGATCTCCATTATGAGAGGTGAGTTCATGTGTAGAAATAAGATCTCTTTTATTTATTGAGTGAGGATGTTCCCATGATTATGATGGGGGTATCGAGTGAATAAAATTGCCCCTTGTATAGCAAGGGCAATTGGAATAAGATGTATAGTTAATCATGAAAGGTAGGAAATGTCTATCACTATATCCATTATAGGAGTTAGGTGGAAGACTCACCATAATGTAGAGGATATAAATCATCCAACTATTAGATCTTCCTAAGTATTTAAGAACTGGATGACCACTAGCCCTTACACATGCTAGAAGTGTTGGGTTTTAGGGGAGGCAGAGAAGGCAGCGGAAACAAAAATTTTCTCCCCCCCAAACCCAGGACAAGGAAATGCGTCAACGTCTATACAATAGGAAAGGATGGTTTGTGGAATCATACCTTGTCCCGAGACTTGATCGGTGACAATACCTCGCGGCTTGCACGGTCTTCACCTCCAGTCTTAGACGATGTATGTGCAGCTCCTGGTCGCACCGGGACTGACAACTCCTGGTCTCACTGGGACTGTCGGGATTGACAGCTGTCCTCCGAGCGGCAGAAATCTCCCGCCTCTGAAGTAGTCCACACGGACGATCTGGAACTCCAATCTCCTTATCTCACAAGGAATTGGAAGGAGTCACACCCTCCTGTCAGTGTACTAATCACAAACACACTCTCCTACCACCAGTCGCTTTCTGCAGTTGTCTTTCCCTTCCTGTGCCTCCCTTATCGGGTAGCACTTGCTCGGGCTCTCTCGGTTACCAAAACCAGAGAGAACGACAACTTTACAGAGCAACTGGTTGCACTGATTTGTACTTTGAGAAGCCCCCAATACCCCTATATATAGGAGGGTCATGGGACAGGGTTCTCAATCCCGGGCAATGTGGGACTAAAGCAGGAGTAGAAGGGTTCGAGATTTTCCACAAAAACAACCAACTGTGCAACCTGAACCGATCATTTCATTTCTGAAACGGTCAGTTGGGGACCTGAACCGGTCGGTTGACACCTCAACCGATCAGTTGGGACCCATGAAACGGTCGGTTCACTTCTGAACCGGTCGGTTTGTGGTCCTGGTCAGTTCTCGATTGACTTTTCCTCTTTTGTTTCGAATTGGTACCAAATACCAATCCTTGTTCCAATCAAATTGGGCAAGTGAAAAGAAAAGAAATTTCTCACCAACCTGACTTTCCCAACTTGCTCGGTTGGACCAGTTGAATCGATCGTTTCAACATTGAAGCGATTGTTTCACCTTGTCCATCAGCCGATCGACTCACCATCTGAGCCGATCGGTTCCCCAAGCTCAGCCGATCGGTTCATCACATGAGCTGATCGGTTGGGAGTGTAGATTGTGTAGAATCAGTCAATTGCAGTTTCAATCAATCTGATACTCCAATCAAGGTGTCCAACACCTTGAACATTATGACATTGAGCTATCAATTAATTGAGTGTTTAATTGAACTACTAAACTCCTTTAATAATCAATCTAAACATTGTTTGTGGACAAAACTCCTCTTCCAGGTTAAATCCTATGTGTGTGACCCTGTAGGTCCATTTCACGTTGGCAGTGAAAGTCCATAACACTTATGACTTCACAAGCAAAGAGCGGTGCCTAGTCACACATCAGTGCTACCCAAGTGAAATAGAAAGTAGGAGAACAACTTTCAATCCTACAATCTGTGAATGGTGTTATAGTGAATGTATAATTCCTTTGTCACTGATATCCCAAATGAACTCGATGCATGGAACATTCATCCTGTCAATGTTCATTCACTTTCTTGATCTCAGAGTAGATTGGAAGAGATATGTATGACATCAATATCACATATTGATTCACACATGCGTGCACGCCTTTCTCAATCCTACTCATCAAGTGGCCATGGATATCATACTCCCTCAGGAGGGACAAATCCCATATCTATCACTCACCCATCAAAAGCCACATGTGTCAAAGCCACCCAATCATCACCTTTATAACAACCCATGTTTCAGGACTGCATTTGATGATGTCAAAGTGTGCCCAACGACATGTGTTGAGTGTAGTGATTTTAGGTCAAAGAATCACACTCACCACCATCACTATGAGTACTGACTGTGACTACCATGTCATGGTTCCATGTGTCAAACTCATGGTGGATCTGTCCGGTACACTTGTTCTCTAACAAGTACCTATGTGTTTGGTTTGATATCTCTATATCATGACTAATGAGATTCTATCATCAACCAACACCACAATCTAGTCTTGTGCGTCATTGTTGTCTATCTACCTTCCACAATGACATCTGACTAGGGACATAACAAGAATGTAAAAACTCTTAGCATCCGTATGATCTCATCGTTCAGGTCCTCAACCTGAAAGCATACGTCATTGAGTACTGTCATTCTCTAGACATTCAATCTATTCTATCACTATCTCATATGACTGAACCAGAAAGAATTGGAAGCTTGCCTTTTATGTTTATCAAATCAATCTTAATGTATCCCACCAACCATCCCATGATTGGATCTCAGGGCATACATACCAACAGACCCACTTGCACTGCGAGCCAATCACCCTTGAATCATATTCATAGCGATCTTCAAACATGTCCCACATGTTACTTTGCTCTAGTGCGATCATAGTGAGTAATGGAAACACCTTGCCAAAGTCTGTATAAATTGCATGTCTCACATCTCTTTGTTGTACGTCACACGTATGAGATGGAGTTGTCGTAAAATGCGATCCAGTATTCCTTTTCTAACCTTTAGCCACGTTACATGATCAAGGATTCCATACTTGTCATCAATGAGCGGAATATCTATAAGTTCATCTCATGAAATTCCAGATCTAGATAGTATCTATTGATGTTCTCTAACACATAGATACTCGTCATTTCCTTTTAAATGGTTTTATTGGAACACTTCCAATTATCAACAAACTTTCACTTTTATATATCCTATATATATTTTGCGATTAATTTTCTATCCTTTCGGAAGTTCACATCAATGTAACTCTTTACATTGAACTCTTGCTTATCTCCACAGATCTAGTACTTATCAAGTTCTCATGGTATTCCAATAACCCTTACTGGAAGTAGACAAACATCCACTCGTCATGTCTCACATACGAGTTATCAGGATGAGCACATCATATTGCCATGTCATACATACAAGATGATGAATGCATTTTGTTCTTGCCATGCAAGATAATGGTATGATTACATACATGATAGATCCACATCTATTTTTAGTGTTCCCATTCTTCATAAGAATTGGACACTTGGCCTTGGGATACTAACTCCATGTAACATGGACACGTTTTCTCCCACTGAATCTGTGCATACTGAACCCTTCAGTACAGATTGCCAATGTATGCTTTCTCTTTTTAGGTCAAGAGGTTTTTGAGAACTATCTCTATAGATCTCTATTCCTATCACATAGGAAACATCTCTATCTTCCTTAAAGATATTTTCCACTTTTGGATTTCCATTCTAGAACATTTCCATTTCACATCAACATGTGGAATGTGAACACGCTCCCATTAAATCACAGATCCCTTCTTTATCTTTGACATATCAGTCAAACCCTTTGACTATATCATCAAAGTAAAGATCCAATTCTGAGTTGCTTGTACTCAATCAATCACATTGATTAGTCCATTGTAACTTATAGACTTCATTTGCATTAGTGGATTCATAAACCTTATAGGTTGTGTCACGTACATATCCTTGTTTTATTCCTCATAGGAATGCAGTTTTAGTATCCATATGCCAAATGCCTTTAGTCATTAAGTTGCAATCAACAAGCATCATCCTTCTCAAAATGTTATCCATGTGTCTTAACACTTAAGATTCATTTGCATTTATGTATTTCATCCAATGGGTGCTACCATCAAGGTCATACCTTATGGTTCACATGGATGTCATTTAGGATGTAATGGTCATAAACCATAACTCAAAATTCGGTTCCTCATATTCATCTAGATAGTTGACTCATCACATGAACAACTCATCACATAGATAAACAAGGTGTATCCGTCAAGGATATAAGAACTCACAACTCATTGTGATTCTTAATGTCCTTTATTAGTGAAGTGTATTCTTTATTTAAGAAGAATTTAGTTATTTGATAATCATCCTCTAACTCCTTAGAGTATGACTCCTTCTTGATTTAGACATCACCATGCCTTAATCACGAGTTCACTATGATACACTATCATAATCACTCACAAGGTTCTCAAACATTTGGTCTAAGTATTTTATTCATTAATCTCATCAAGAATTAACACTTTACCAAATTTTTACTTCATTTATGATATTCTTGAACACTTCAAGATATTCATGTTGGTATTTCTCTAAACACCATTTGAAATATTTAGCATTTGCTCCAATAGGTATGTAAATACATCACATGTATTATACCTAACAGGATAATCATTCTCCCACTACCATTAGTGAAGATTGATTAATCATGTTCAAGATATTCATGTCTCTTACTGGTTCTCTAACCAAAAGAGTCTAGATTTATCCATCACATGGAAACTAGAAATGAATTTCTCATGATTGATGCTAATTTGACTATTTGAGTTATCTATAACTTTTAGGTATCATTTTAGCTTATGCATATAAAATACCACAAGATAAATAAGGCATTGCCACAAAGATCATATCTTTATAAATTGAAACATCTCTTTATTTATTGCCATCATTGTCATACAATATGAAAAAATAAAGTGTTTCTATCTATTGACAAATATGAAATAGCAGTTCTCAACTCTATTTCGTGCCCTTTAGGCTGAAATAAACTGAAAGGTACTCCTATATATGGCAGCAACACTTGCTCCAATGATGGGTACTCCTTTCTTGGTCGTTTCACAAAGGCCATCACTTCTTTGTGGATTTTGCATATCATATATGACATATGCATATCTTAGTATCATATACCTCAGATAAAGAAGTGGTTCATTTCATGATACCTTAGGTGGAGATCTCCATCCCCTCCTTCATCTTCTTTTGTTCTTCCAGATATAGAGGGAAATTCCCTCATACACCCTTTCCCCATGTGCCTTGAGGTTGAAGACGGCTTGGGCTGCTGGCTAGCATCAGAACACTTCTTTTCTTTGCCCTTGCCCTTGCCCTTGCCCTTAAGACTTACCTTTCATTGATCTCATCAAAGATTAGGGTTAGTCTTTCTTCATATTTGCCTCTACTGTCCTCAACATGTCCAACAACTTTGTCAACGCTTGTCAAAGTTGTTCATGTTGTAGTTTATCATGAACTGTATGATTCTCACAACATTTGTAGTATCATACCAATAGCCAACTCTTGGCTCAGAGGGAATCCTTCTTAGTTAGGTCTTTCCACATACCCAATCATATTGAGCGTGTGAATACCTTACTGGATCTCCTTCTTTCATGACGTACTAGGACAATGTCTTGGAGACATCATATGTCTCATGTTGTCTCTGCAACTCATAGTTCAGAGAATACAACATCAAGCGCTCCTCATCAATGTCATCCTCAGTATGCTTCCGTAAGCATACTTTTAGCCATTGATGTGATGGGATCGAGTTCATCTGGTTCTGGTATAACTAGGACTTAGAGCTTTCGCTCTTTGATTGAGAATGCTTCTCAATGTCCTAACCCAATCGTGGAAATTTGTCCCATTCAACTTGTCCTTTTCAAGGACGGATCACAAAGAAAAGTGATTGTTGTTTGTTGTCATTTGTACCATAAAAGGAAATATGCAATTTTAGTCCAAAAACTCATTTTCGACTTATTTGATTGATTTGAAAAGTTGATGATATAATTAGGCCTTTAATTAATTATCGCTCCCACTATTTTAGTTCAAATTGATAGCCCTCACCATCAATTTGGAAGATTGCAGCGTACAACCTTCTAGTGGGCAAGACCCTGAAATCCTCTAAATCATGGACCAGCTAGGGCTGTCACCCACAACTTAGATCTCTTAGGTAGGAAACTCTTGCCAATTGCATCATATGCAACTCTTGATAAGATGTCATATGCAACTCCTTGCCATGATCACCTCCATGCTTCAAGGTACTAGATCCCATCTAGATCACCTTGTTAAGTCTGACCCAAAGCAAGCACGATGAATATGCACCCTGCTAGGGCAGACCCACATATCCATCCTTCATGCTTCCACGAGATAGACGGTGCACCACGCTAGGGCGTGACCACACTTGGTCGATCAAGCTTTTCACATGTGTCGCATTTGGAAGGCATCTAAAACTTAATATTTAATGAGGGATTTGGTTTTTATATACATATACATATCCAATCACCACAATACATAGTACGTATCATATACATGCTATATCCCATAGAAAACATGTAAAACGATAAAAGCGATGATTATGGCCATCCTAATGTGATTCCTCGAGCCAAGAGAAATCACGGTCATCTAGGTCTACATCACATGCAACCTGTACAAGATGAACTCTGTGTTTTTCCTTTCTGGGTTTGATCAACTCATCACATGACTGATCGGCTCGCCATCAGGCCAGTCGGCTGGGTGCCACCAGCCGATCGGTTGGCTCCTCCAACCGATTAGTTCACCTAGTCGTCGTGCACCTCATCATGGCCGCCACCCGCTCGTCTCGCTCCTCGAATCGGTCATCAACCGATCGACTCACTCCTTGAACCGATCGTCTCGAACATCAACCGATCGGTTCACGCCTTGAACCGATCGTCTCAGCTGTCGTCAGGATGTCCTCCGTTCTTTGACATAACAGGAAATAAAATTCTATCCTATTTTACATTGTAAAAAGAGAAACCTCGAGTTACATTCAAGGGGAGCAAAGGTAGGAAAGAAATCTCGAATTATTTTGAGTTACATCAGGAATAGGAGAAAGGGAATCGGTGCGTAGACCGAGATGCAAGCAACCACATACAACCATACACATACAGGGTTTATTGGCCATAACCACGCTATACATCCACCACAAAACTCGTTTAAGGGCGACACATATCGAGTGCATTCATATTACATATCATATATGTATATTGGGATTTGTGGATTTAGGATTGGACATACATAAAGCCAATTTTATTCGCATTGTATGCAATAAATAAAGGCGACAAACTAAAATCGATCATATCGATAATCCTAAAGTATAGAGCAGTTGACGTGGCTCTGATACCACTGTTGGGTTTTAGGGGAGGCAAAGAAGGCAGCGGAAACAAAAATTTTCTCCTCCCCAAACCCAAAACAAGGAAACATGTCAACGTCTATACAATAGGAAAGGATGGTTTGTGGAATCATACCTTGTCCCGAGGCTTGCTCAATGACAATACCTTGCGGCTTACGTAGTCTTCACCTCCAGTCTTGGGCGGTGTCTGTGCAGCTCCTGGTCGCACTGGGACTGACAACTCCTGGTTTCACCGGGACTGTCGAGATTGACAACTGTCCTCCGAGCGGCAGAAATCTCCCACCTCTGAAGTAGTCCACACAGACCACCTAGAACTCCAATCTCCTTATCTCTCAAGGAATTGGAAGGAGTCACACCTTCCTGTCAGTGTACTAGTCACTGACACACTCTCCTGCCACCAGTTGCTTTCTGCAGTTGTCTTTCCCTTGCTGTGCCTCCCTTATCAGGTAGCACTTGCTCAAGCTCTCTCGATTACCAAAACCAGAGAGAACGACAACTTTACAGAGCAACTGGTTGCACTGAGTTTTACTTTGAGAAGCCCCCAATACCCCTATATATAGGAGGGTCATGGGACATGGTTCTCAATCTCGGGCAATGTGGGACTAAAGTAGGAGTAGAAGGGTTCAAGATTTTCCACAAAAACAACCAACTGCACAACCTGAACCGATCGTTTCATTTCTGAAACAGTCAGTTGGGGACCTGAGCCGGTCGGTTGACACCTCAACCGATCGGTTGGGACCCATGAAACGGATGGTTCACTTCTGAACTGGTCGGTTCGTGGTCCTGGTCAGTTCCCGATTGACTTTTCCTCTTTTGTTTCGAATTGGTACCGAATACCAATCCGTGTTCCAATCAAATTGGGAAAGTGAAATGAAAAGAAATTTCTCACCAACCTGACTTTCCCAACTTGCTCGGTTGGACCAGTTGAACCGATCGTTTCAACACTTGAAGCGATTGTTTCACCCTGTCCATCAGCCGATCGACTCACCATCTGAGCCGATCGGTTGACCAAGCTCAGCCGATCGGTTCATCACATGAGCCGATCGGTTGGGAGTGCAGATTGTGCAGAATCAGTCAATTGCAGTTTCAATGAATTTGATACTCCAATCAATGTGTCCAACACCTTGAACATTATGACATTGAACTATCAATTAATTGAGTGTTTCATTGAACTACTAAACTCCTTTAGTAATCAATCTAAACATTATTTGTGGAAAAAACTCCTCTTCGAGGTTAAATCCTATGTGTGTGACCCTGTAGGTCCATTTCACGTTGGCAGTGAAAGTCCATAACACTTATGACTTCACAAGCAAAGAGTGGTGCGTAGTCACACATCAGTGCTACCCAAGTGAAATAGAAAGTTGGAGAACAACTTTCAATCCTACAATACGTGAATGGTATTACAATGAATGTATATATCCTTTGTCACTGATATCCCGAATGAACTCGAGGCATGGAATAGTCATCCTGTCAATGTTCATTCACTTTCTTGATCTCAGAGTAGTTTGGAGGAGATATGTATGACATCAATATCACATACTGATTCACACATGCGTGCACACCTTTCTCAATCCTACTCATAAAGTGGCCATGGATATCATACTCCCTCAGGAGGGACAAATCCCATATCTATCACTCACCCCTCAAAAGCCCCATGTGTCAAAGCCACCCAATCATCACCTTTATAACAACCCATATTTCAGGACTGCGTTTGATGATGTCAAAGTGTGCCCAATGACATGTGTTGAGTGTAGTGATTTTAGGTCAAAGAATCACACTCACCACCATCACTATGAGTACTGACTGTGACTACCATGTCATGGTTCCATGTGTCAAACTCACGGTGGGTCTGTCCGGTACACTTATTCTCTAACAAGTACCTATGTGTTTGGTTTGATATCTCTATATCATGACTAATGAGATTCTGTCATCAACCAACACCGAAATCTAGTCTTGTGTGTCATTGCTGTCTATCTACCTTCCACAATGACATCTGACTAGGGACATAACAAGAATGTACAAACTCTTAGCATCCGTATGATCTCATCATTTAGGTCCTCAACCTGAAAGCATACGTCATTGAGTACTATCATTCTCTAGACATTCAATCTGTTCTATCACTATCTCATATGACTGAACCAGAAAGAATTGGAAGCTTGCCTTTGATGTTTATCAAATCAATCTTAATGTATCCCACCAACCATCCCATGATTGGCTCTCAGGGCATACATACCAACAAGAAGGGTATTCCTCGTTTCCTTGGTTTAATACTTAATGGATGCATAAAGTATATTGTTTTTGATACGAGCTTACTGAAGAGGATGTTCCCTGGTTAGGTATTAAGTTTGTCTGATCGCTAGCCGTTTAAGGTGACTAGAAGGGAAACTAATACTCATCATGTAGGGACAACCAATGAGATTGATGGTAGTGACTAATAGGAGATAATGGTAAGTGGTGAGGTGGTTGAAAGTGATGTGTATATGTTTGAGAAATGTGTGATAAGGGAAACATTTTGATGTTGGATGTTAGGATTTTTCATTTTTATGAACCTGATCAGGCATCAGGTACTATGAGTCAAACCATAATAACATCTTATCAATATAAGGAGATGAATTGCATCGTGTTTTGGTTTTTTAAGCACCTTTGAGGTAGGTAATGAAGTTGAAGAATGAGGGTTTTGTATGATATTGGCTTTATAGGGTTGGAACTTGGGCATATATTTAATGTAATCAGGGTATGTATGATATATACTTTGTCAGGGAAGATCTGACACATGTCTAGTTTGGTGCATGCTTGACCTACACCCAAATGTGTAAAAAGGTTCTGCATTGAATTGTGCAAAAGTGATCTACACTGAATTGTACAAAAGGGATCTACACTGAATTGTGCAAAAGGGATCTACACTGAATTGTGCAAAAGGGATCTGCATTGCCTTGTGCAAAAGGGATTTTCACTGAAAGCATAATGGTTCACCAAGTCAATATAATTGACTTAATCATGGTAATGGATTTACCAAATTAAAACTTGGGTAGAACTTGAGATGTTATACCAAATTTACTAGACTGATACTCATGTAGATCTTGAATGTAAATAGAGTATGTAGAGGTGTCTGAATCAAATTAGATTCAATGGATGTCCACTCTAGTTCAAGCATGATAGTACCCAAATGTGCAAACAAGTTTTGCACTAAAATGTGTAGAAAGGATCTGCACTAAAATGTGCAAAAAGGTTATGCACTGAATTATATGAAAGGGATTCATGCTTGAATGATAATGGTTTACCAAGTCAAAATCTTGACTTAATCCGAGTTTTGTATGATACCATATTTACTATGTTGAACCTCATGAAAAACTTCAATGTAATATGGTTTTTTAGATGTGTCTGAGTTAAGTAGATCTGACACTTGTCCAGTCTGGTGCAAGCCTAATCTATGCTAAATTGTGCAAAAATGGTTATGCACTAAAATGTGCAAAAAATATCTACACTTAATTATATAGAAGTGGTTTGCGCTCAGTACAATTCTTTTATAAAAAAACTTGGGGGTTATTTCTCAGAACCTCATTGAACTACACAATCAATGTCTTAAACAAACATGTGAGATGGCAAGATAAATATACCCTTTATTAGCCCCATTTTCAATTTTTTTATTTTTGATCCTCACCTAAGAGGGTACCTACATAAATGGAATAGGTTATACTTAACTTCTCTAGTGGTATCTATGATATCTCCTCTCTCATAGTAATATCATGGTACTTCTAGTTTTGGTACTACTCCTAATATACCCTATGGTTACGACAGCCACAATCGGTCTTTGGTACTAGGAGAGGGGGAAGCATTATGTGCCTTCACACGTACCCACAAATGTAGAAAAAGTACCAGTACAAGTTATCCTCAAGCACTTTTGAGAGTGTTAGCGTGAATGCCAACAATCTTCTACTCGTGGTTAATAGGAAAATGGGACATGTGCATGTGTAATATGGTGATTTACATGTTTAATATCCCGATGAAATGGTAAATAAACATGTAAGAAATTATGTTGAACCAGAGAGAAGAGCCAAATGGAGAAAAGAAAAGGGAGCTAGATCTAAATAGACCGGCTAGCCTTTTGGCTATCTAAACCCTAGGAAGAAAAAACAAGCTCAAATTTTATTAAAATTTACCCATCAGAAAAATACTTTCCTCCCCAAAACCATCATAACAATCATACAGTTCAAATTGATTTGTCTAATCATGCATTTGTTGAGTTACTTAAGATGCATTTGATTACATGTGTGAAACGGATTTGCACTGAAAAGTGTCAAACCAATCTGCACTAAATATCTAGCATCTTAAAATTCTGTAGAGACACTTCAAAAAATTATATCACATGCTTTAGCAAAGACTAGATTCAAACTAATGCATATTTAAGTGAAACGTGCAAAATTGAAGTTGGAGACATTTTAGGTGTCAAAGCCTTTTGCACTCAGTAATTTGATCTTAAGGATTTTGATAGAAATATTACAAATACTAGATCATGTGCTTTTACAAGATCTTAAAAAAGTACAGTCTTGTTTGAAATGTGCAAAATGAACTTGTATAGCATTTCAGGTGTCAAACATTTTAGCACTCAACAATTTGATTTTAACATAAATTTTCCAAATACTAGATAGCATGCTTTCTCAAGATCTTAAAAAAAGTTCAGACTTGTTTAAAACGTGTGAAATGGACATGTATAGCATTTGAGGTGTCAAACCCTTTTTCACTCAACAAGAAATCATTTGAATATTTGACAAAATAAAAAAAACATTGTATCACGTAGTTTGCCAAGATCTAGACTTAAACTAGACCATATTTAACCAAAACATGTGAAATTGTACCTAAATAATGTTTCAGGTATCAAACCATTTTGCACTCAAACCTTAGGATTTGATAAAAATATTAAAAGCATACAATCACATGCTTTGTCAAGATCTAAACTTTAGAAAAAGCCTACACTTGAATAAAACATGCAAAATTGTACCCGAATAATGTTTCATATGTCAACCCCTTTGACAATCAAAATTTAGGGTCTAAAAAGAATGATTATATACCATATTGTTATTTGATTCATGAAGATTTCAGACGTGAATAAAATTCATGCCTAATCTAAATTTAGGGTCTACAGACTAACTATCATCAAACTTGTAAAGATCCCATATGTGAATAAATTTGTGCCTAATCATATATGTTTTTTTTTGGGTATAAACATGTGTCAAACCCTTTTGGACCTAGTATTTAAGGTATGTACTTAGTGAACTTGAGCCCATAAATTATTTGTTATCTAAGTTATAAAGATATAATATGTTAATAAAATTTGTGCATTATTATATCTTTTTCTTTATTCATGTTCCAAACCATTTTGCACTCAGCAATTGAGGTCTATACTTAATGAATATGAACTATTTATAGACTGATTGTTATCATATACATCAAGATGTGAATAAAATTTGTGCCTCCTTAGATCCAACATCATAAAAGAAGGAATTTATCCCATGTGCCAACTGGTTTTGCACCAATATTAAGAAAAAAAGTGTGAAACATATCTGCACTGATCTTGTCATACTAAAAAAATTAAAGATTGTCAAACTAAACATCATTTTGGGTGCTTATGGAAGTGACATGGATGTGAATGAAATCTGTGCCCTATCATTTCTGACTCATAAGAAAAATACTTTGTTCCTAGTACAAAACTGAATTGCGCTGATAAGTAGCAAACAGATTGGCGCTAGCAGATCTAGGAAAAAAATGCAACTCGAGTGTGATAGGTCCCCGACGGAGTCACCATTTTTATCATTAGAAATCAAAAATAAGAAAAGAGTTTGAAGTCACCATCGAGTTTTAGTTAGAAAGCCCAGAAAACTAGAAAAAAGTGACTTATGTGTGAATAAAGAAAGAATGCATACGAGAATCTGACTCAACACACTCATTAACAAATCAGGAAATGGTCATAAATTGATACCCCAATTCACATGTCAAAATAGTATTGCGGGGCTCTCATATAACACAACGATATACGAATTATGAGGAAGAAAACAATCTGATGTACTCTCACCTTGCTGTGTATATTGTGTGTGAAAGGGTTTCACACTTCTAGGCACAGGTTGAATTTGCACTTCAGGAAGTCTTCAGTGATAGAGCTAGAGAAGATGTTTGTCCAATCTGTAGTTCCTAGCCTTGACTCCTTTCTCACTTTTGGGCACCAACAAGTTTGGCATTTCCCAATGTGAACCGGTTTCTCATCTCCCATTGCAAACTGGTTTCACACAAAGTTGTGATTGCCTCTCTCTCTCTCTCTCTCTAGTCTCTCCCATTCTCCACTCGGTCATTGAGGGTTTCCTTTTTGGGGGTCCTTTCTCCTTTTCTAGAGTCGAGGGAGTTGCCAAGGTGATACCCCCTCTTTCTCCAAACTGACGCCCCACTCACTCCATGGATAGTCATGGGATGCCATATGGTCCTCTCTTAGGCTTCCCACAACCAATGTGGTTTTGGTGGGTGCAGATTCAGTTGCCACTTGTTGGCATAAAAGGATTTAGTTCCCAAGTGTCCCTTACCAAAAAATGTGTGTGAACTGGTTTGACACATTTTTGTGTGAAACCTTTTGGCATCCAACATGATATACTGAAAGGGAACCCAAGATGTGTGTGGTGTGGTTCGACATATGTGGGTCTGAAATCCTTTAAAGCCCATGTGTCCTTTTTTTGAGAAAAATTGAAATGTGTGTGAATCAGTTTGACACATTTTGTGTGAAACCTTTTGGCTCCCAACATGATCTACTGAATGGGAACAAAAAAATGTGCAATCTAGTTTGACACATATGTGTGTGAAATTGTTTGGCTACCATACATGGTATGTAAAGGGGACCTAAAATGTGTATCGTCAGGTTTGACACATTTGGGTGCAAAAACCTTTGTGCCCATCATTACCTACTAAAAGGGGGCCCAAAATGTGTGCAATCTAATTTGACACATCTGGGTGTGAAACCCTTTGGCGCCCATTGTGGTCTGTAAAAGGGGACCCTGTTGGTATGTATTCCCCGAGAGCGAATCATATGATGATTGCGATGGCATATAACATAGATAATTTGATTAATAAGAAAGGCAAGTTTTACAACTCCATTTTCTTGAAAATATAATGTAATATGTATTTTCCCTTTTAATGAATAAAAGATATCCTTTTCTTTGTATGATGATAGATTTCGTGTGAAATGGCTTTAATTGGATGATAGTGGGCTTTGTTAGTCATTAAGCCCAATTGAAAAGAAAAGGGAATTAAAAAGAAAAAGAAATTGGTTAATAAAAGAGAAATATGAGAAATTGATAATTAAAAGAATATAAAGGCAAACCATTATTCCCCAATATGGGAATTCATGCCTTTATGTTTCCTTGAGGTCCAAGGGACCCAAAAAAACAAGATAATCATAAAGGAAAAAAGGAATATAAATTAATTTGAATTAATTGATGAGAAAACTTGGGAGAGAAGGAAGCCTTCTCATCCTTTGCTTTTTGTTTCCCAAATTTCGTACAAAGCCAGGAAATATTAAAAGAAACTTTACCTTAAAATTTGAGTTAATTTGGAGTTATGGTTTGGGAGATATTGATTTTCCAAGTTACCTCCAATTTGGAATTTCTTTGGAATTAAAGAAATATGTTCTTTCCTTTGTGCTGAACGCGGATAACCTGATCCGTCGGATCTTGATCCAACGGCGATCGGTCGTCGTCTAAGTCCTGCTGGGACTGGGACTCTGTTGGTTACAAGGAGGATTTTCAATCCTATTTTCTCAAGGATCCAGTGCATAAGGAAATCGGGAACCTGTCCCATTGAATTCGGGAAACCAAGACGAAGGGTTACAACCCTGATTTTGTTGGGTTTGGTCGCCATTTGCGGAAACGCCCAACTGGGCAGGTCTTTGCCTTGACCCTATAAATAGGGGAGGGCGATAGAGGGAACCAACATCCTTAAACGCTAGCCAGAGCTCTGCGGCGGAGTACAAGGACCAATTTCACGCCTTCAATTGCGCCAGAAACCCTAACCTGCACCCTCGAGTCGGCGGAAGACATCGCTGGAGTCCGGCACGTTGGAGGCGACGTCGGCACGTGATCGGTGAGGAATCGAACCCTTGGACAACTTCGGCCAAGGGAGATGAAGCTCCCGGTACCCTCAACTCGCTCGCAGGAGGACTGAAGCCCGAAGTCAACTCAATGGTTGACCGTCGAAGCAGCTATCCTCGACGCAAGGTTGAAGAAGAAGGCCAGGTGTCCTTTTACCAATCTGCCCTCCGCACTCTGCTTACAGGTAAGGACGTTTTCATCCTTTGATCGCTGGTTTTGCAAAAGAAAGGGCGCGCTCCCTCAAGGCCGTTGGATCCTCAGTGGATCCAAGGTCCATTGATCGGGCGGCTCTAGCTTTTTCTGGAAAAAATAACAAATAATGTATTAAAAAGTTGTTCTTATAAAAATCATATCTTGAGCTAGGAAACTCGGATGCAAAAAGTCAATATATGAAAAATGATCAGAAAAATATGAGGAACACGTTAAAAATGGTTTGGATATCTGAATCTGTATAGTTTTGCAGAAGTGCATATTTTGATGGAAAAAGAGTTAATTTGTAAAAAGAAAACCCTAATTGATTATCAAGGATATATTTAGTTTTGCAATTAGGTTAATTCGAATATGTTTAACCTGATTAATGATTAAGATGGTTTTTAACCTATTTTGATGATAGAATTGCATGTTTAGGGTTTTTAATTCAATATGTTGATTAAAATATTTAGAAACCCTAAATTAGAGAAAAAGGAAAAGATATTGCAATCTGAAAATTAGCGTTTATATGGACCAACCTGATCTTTAGGACCTTAATGGAAAATAGGACAAGAGAATTAGGGTTTGATGAATATTTGATAAAAGTAAGGTAAAAGTAATAAAAAGGAAATAAAACCCTAATTATGGTTAAAACCCTAAAAAGGGAAAATAACCTAGGAAACGATTAGAATTAATGAGTCATGATGACATGATTGATAATATAGAAATTGAATGCCTTTTTCAGGAATAAATTGTGTGTGTGAATTTGCTTGATTCCTGGTTGATTGAGTTTTCTGCATTCAAGCCTACATAACAGGTATGTGGTTACGCTTATGACTATCTGAATTAGTTTTCCGTGATTTTGTCGCAGTTTCTATCGTGACTTGAATTAAACTGTTGGATGTTTCAATTCATGCAAATTTTAGTGTGAATATGACTATCACCTAAGAATTATGTCTACTAGCTCAGATCCCAGTCCCCTCTGTAGCTTAATGGGTTGACCTAGTAAAAGGCTACCAATGGGGTAGGCCCGTCAGGTCACTAAATGACTTAGTAAATGGCTACCAATGGGGTAGGTCCATCAAGTCATATTGAGTTAGAGATTGGACTACCTCTGGGTAGTGCCATCTGACTCAACCCTAGATATTGGTCTACCGGTTTGGTAGGATCATGCGGGGTTTAATGAAAATCTACCATATGAGAGAGGTAGTTTCCATGTCCACTGCAGGGACAACACAGAGAAAGGGGATAGGAAGGGATTGAGTAGTACTGCTTAAAATGTAATTTGAATGTTAAATAATATTTGATTGTATACATTGTTAATGTAGTTGCACAAATTTTGTAATCCCCTACATACCAGCTTTATGCTGATCGTGTATTTGTTTGTCAGCGTTTTAGGTACAAACCCTAAAGGAACAAACAAAAAATTGTCACCTTGCAAAATAAGAAGTAAAGTGCAAGGAGGATTAGATACAGCAATTCCAGTAAGGGATAGATAGTTTTCCCAAAGTTTCAAAAGGTAAATAAAGTTTTAAATTTTCCTGCCAAGATTCAATTTAGTAGTAGAATTTCATAATTATCATTGATTATTTGCTGAACCTTTGATCCTATAATTGATTAACGATTCCGACCTTTGGGTCTCCCTTGATTGGGGGTTACCGGGAGGCGGGGTCGTTACAATTGGTATCATAGCATATGTTCTTCATCTAATCATTAATATTTATTAAATTTTAAAAATTCCATAGAACCGAGGGAGTTATTAGAGGATTTTCCAAAAGACTGAGTGTCTAGAAAAGGATCACATCCGGGGGCTGGCAAAATTTTCCTCCGCACCGCTAGTCAGAATACGAGGACTCCCGGATCGTGTGACTGCCTGGCCGATGTCTTAGGTTAAGACTCGAAGTAAGATACCTTTAGGACTCTCTCATCTTATTCATCCCTTCTCAACTCAAATTCTCTTAAGGATTTTAAGGATTAGGGTTTCTCTCTCTCCCTCACCCTCATGTGGTATGGGTTAAGGATATAAGGTCTAAGGGATCCTCCACCAAATTAATAAAAGATACGTAAGTAAGATGTCATTTGCACAAATGTAATTAGTTTAAAAGTAAACTAAAAGTCTGTTTGTGTGCAGATGGCTCGTACCAAAGTTGTGGCCATCCCTTTTTCCGCCAGCGATGGTGGACCACCCCGCAAGAAGAATGGATCCTCCGAGAAGAGGAAGCGGAACCATGGAGAGACCTCAAAGAAGAGAAAGAGACCAGAGGAAGTTGAGGCACCCAACCCTGAACCAATGCCCGACATCAACCGAGAACCAGGGGAAGGACTATAATATGAGGAGTACCAGATACATGAAGAGGAAGCCCAAATGGAGGAGGACCAGCCTGGTGGTCCAGAACCAGCCATGGTAGTTCATACAACAGATGCAGTTTGGATGGAACAACAAAAGCAATTGACCGAAGCGATCCGTGCCCTGGCCCTTAGAGACATAACTCGAGATGAGAATGGTGAGCCACTTCCAATTCGTCCTCGATTGGGAGCCACCATTCTGGACTTCGTCAAGCTGAACATTGAGAAGTTCTGGGGAGAAGATAAGACGGAAGTGGTCGACAAGGATGAAGCTTGGGTGCTTGCAATCGAGAACGGGTTCCGGATGCTTGAGGTGCAGCCGAATAAGAAGGTTCTATTTGCTACTCACCTTTTGGAAGGTGCAGCCAAGATATGGTGGGATAACCACATCACGGGAAGGGACCTAAGCGAGGAACCGATGGCGTGGACTGACTTCAAAACCATCTTCACCGCCAGATTCATCCCCATCTCAGCAAAGAAGGAGAAAGAAAGAGAGTTCACCAACATGACTCAAGGAAGTTCATCAGTTGCGGACTTTGGCCGCAAGTTCCGCATCTTGGAACGTTTCGGATACAAAATGGATGAAGAAAGAAGGGTGGATCACTTCATAGAGCGCCTGAACCCTACCATCAAGCCGCATGTGATGGCTAACAAGCCAAAGACCTTCGCTGAAGCTTACAACACCGCCTTGGACATGGAGAGGACGGTGATGCCAATTCAGAATCCACCCAAGGGATTTTTGGGTTTCACTGAAGGAACCCAAGGGCAGAAGAACAACCAAAAGAAAGGTCACATACGTCACCAGGCCAAAGGAAGACATGGAGGGAAAGGGAAACCCCATCAAGAGAACAACCACCCTCGATGCGCACCTGCAGAAGATGGCATACCGGTGAGTGCCGCTTCAAGAAGAGAGTCTGCTACCGGTGTCAGCAAGAAGGACACCTCATCGCCAACTACCCTCAACCCGACCCTAGAGGACCCTTGGGGTCATATCCTGTGGCAACACAGCCAGTAGCTGCGACACCCCCAGTAGGAGCACCAGCCGGAGCACCTCCAGCTGGAGAGAGGAGGCAAGCTAGAGTGTTCTCCATCGACAACGAAGAGGCTCAGGCGAATGCTAATAAGTTGATTGAGGGTAATAACCCATAGAGTTTTCCCTTTTAGTTCAGTAGACCATGTAGTAGCTTTCTGATATGGAATAACTTTGTAGGCTTGCTGGAAGTCATGGGACAAAATGTAAAAGCACTTTTTGATTCTGGTTCTACTAATACTTTTATTTTGAGAAATCTAGAAACTATGCTTGGTTTGGATATCAAGGATTTGGGTTATGTTTTGGATGTCACAACCCCGAGTGGTCGTATTTATACCTTTCTTTTAAAAACCCCTATCTTGCCAGTAAAGTACCTGAACCATGAGCTTCCCACTGACTTCATCCTCCTCGATATGAGTGATTTTGATGTGATCATTGGCATGGATTGGTTTTCCACCTACCGATCCCAGATTGACTGTAGAGAGAAGAAGATTCTCATTAGGAAAACCGGCTACCCACACTTCACCATTCGAGGAAGGAAGGATGCAACAACCAGCCTTTATGTGTCCGCCATGAAAGCTGAGCGGATGCTATCCAAGGGTTGTCGAGCCTACCTAGCCATAGTTACCGTACCCGAGGTCAAGGGGCAATCCTTAGAGGACATAGAGGTGGTTCGAGAGTACGCAGATGTGTTTCCAGATGATCTACCAGGGATTCCCCCTGAGAGGGAGGTAGACTTCTCAATTGAGTTAGCTCCTGGGACTAACCCTATATCTAAGGTGCCCTATAGAATGGCCCCTGCTGAGTTGCTTGAGTTGAAAACCCAGTTGCAAGAGTTGTTGGATAAGGGGTTCATCCGACCCAATACCTCACCATGGGGAGCACCAGTCCTCTTTGTGAAAAAGAAGGATGGGTCGCTTCGGATGTGTATTGATTATCGGATGATCAATCAGGCAACCATTAAGAATAAGTATCCTTTACCCAGAATAGATGACATGTTTGACCAACTCAAATCAGCTCGAGTCTTTTCCAAAATCAATTTGAGAACCGGATATCACCAGGTGAGAGTGAGGAGTGAGGATATACCCAAAACGGCTTTCAGAACCCGTTATGGCCACTATGAGTTTGTGGTCATGCCGTTTGGATTATCCAATGCACCGAGTGTCTTTATGAACCTCATGAACAGTGTGTTCCAACCTTTCCTGGACTCTTTTGTGATAGTGTTCATAGATGACATTTTGGTGTACTCAGATGACCTAGCCCAACACTGTGACCACATGGGTAGAGTCCTTGATATCCTGAGAAAGCATAAGTTTTTCGGAAAGTTCTCGAAATGTGAGTTTTGGTTGGACCGAGTCATGTTTCTTGGACACATCATCTCAGGAGGAACAATCGTCGTAGATCCAGCCAAGGTATCGGCAGTTCAAGACTGGCCGGCACCGAAGAACCCCTCCGAGATTCGCAGCTTCTTGGGGTTGGCCGGATACTATCGTCGCTTCATCAAGGATTTCTCCAAGACTGCTCTACCACTAACCATGTTGACTCGGAAGGATGTGAAGTTCGTGTGGTCTGAAGTATGTGAAGCTCGATTTCAGGAATTAAAGGAGAAGCTGACCACCGCTCCTGTGTTGACTTTGCCTTCTGGCAATGAGGGTTTCATGATATTCATCGATGCTTCCAAGATGGAACTTGGCTGTGTGTTGGAACAAGATCGGCATGTGGTTGCATATGCGTCCCGACAGCTCAAGACAAATGAGGTGAACTACCCGACACATGACCTGGAGTTAGCTGCTATAATCCATGCCTTGAAAATATGGCGGCACTATTTGTACGGTACTACCTTTGAGATCTTCACCGACCATAAGAGCTTGAAGTACCTGCTGACACAGAGAGACCTGAACCTACGACAGCGTAGATGGATGGAGTACATGAAGGATTATGACTTCACCATCGCCTACCATCCAGGTAAGGCGAATGTAGTGGCTGATGCGTTGAGTAAAAAACAGCTTAAGTATGCAGCTGTTCTGTCCAGTCAGTGGAAGAGTTTGGAGGAACTTGTGGAATGGACTCCACAGCTACTAGAGGACCGAGTTTGGTTGGCTAATATCCAGATTCAATCTGAGTTATTGAGTGAGATCATAACTGCACAGTTGACCAGTGGAGAGCTAGATAAGATGAAAGGTTTAATGATGAAGCCACAAACTCATCTATCTGTGGGAGTAGACGGAAGAATCAAGTTTGAGAATCGTGTATGGGTTCCAGCGGATTCATCAATAAAGGAACACATCTTGCAAGAGGCTCATGGGTCCAAGTACACAGTGCACCCAGGAACTACTAAGATGTACAAGGACCTACATCGGTTTTTCTGGTGGCCAGGAATGAAGAAAGACATTGCGTCATGGGTGGCCAGTTGTCTTACGTGTCAGATGGTGAAGGCTGAACACCAGCGACCCGACGGACTTTTACAGTCAATAGAGATTCCAGAGTGGAAATGGGAGCAGATCACCATGGATTTTGTGGTGGGTCTACCCTGGACCAAGAGAGGTCATGATGCGATATGGGTCGTGGTAGATCGTCTTACCAAGTCAGCACACTTCCTTGCCCTGAAGACCACTGCTAAGGTGACAGACCTAGCTGAGCTGTATATCAGAGAGATAGTACATTTGCATGGTGTGCTAGGATCGATCATCTCAGATAGAGACCCAAAGTTCACTTCCAAGTTGTGGAAGCAAGTTCAAGAGGAACTGGGTACAAGGTTAAAGTTCAGTACCACTTATCACCCCCAAACAGATGGTCAGTCAGAAAGGACGATCTGGACATTAGAGGATATGCTGAGAGCTTGTGTACTCGATTGGGGTGGCTCATGGGAGCAATACTTACCATTGGCAGAGTTCGCCTACAATAACAGCTACCAAGCTAGTATCGGGATGCCTCCGTATGAAGCTTTGTTCGGGAGACCGTGTCGGTCACCACTTCACTGGGATGATGTGGGTGAGAGGTCCTTGTTGAGGTCAGATGAGCTCCAAGTGTATGCTGATAAAGTGGCTTTGATCAAGCAAAGGCTAAAGAGAGCCCATGATCGACAAAAATCGTATGCTGATGCAAAGCGGACTAATGTGCATTTCACTGTGGGAGATCATGTGTTTTTGAAAATCCGACTGCTCCGAGCTATAGCTAAGAACAGAGGAAAGCTGAGTCCCCAATACGTGGGTCCGTTTGAGGTGTTAGAACGGATTGGTGAAGCTGCATACCATTTGGCGTTACCCCCTCAGTATAGCATGATGCATGATGTGTTTCATGTGTCTAACCTGAAGCGATATGTGCAAGATCCGAGCCATGTATTGAGCATTGAACCTATTGAGCTTCAAGGGAAGCTGACTTATCCTAAGTCACCTTTGCGGATTCTAGATACCAAGATGAAAGAGCTCAGATGCAAGAATATAGAGATGGTAAAGGTTCTTTGGAAGCACCATGGAGAGGATGAGGCCACATGGGAGCTGAAGGCAGACATGAAGAAAACATACCCTGAATTGTTTGTTTGATTGTTTGAATTTTGAGGGCAAAATTCCTATAAGGAGGGGAGGATGTTACAACTCCATTTTCTTGAAAATATAATGTAATATGTATTTTCCCTTTTAATGAATAAAAGATATCCTTTTCTTTGTATGATGATAGATTTCGTGTGAAATGGCTTTAATTGGATGATAGTGGACTTTGTTAGTCATTAAGCCCAATTGAAAAGAAAAGGGAATTAAAAAGAAAAAGGAATTGGTTAATAAAAGAGAAATATGAGAAATTGATAATTAAAAGAAGATAAAGGCAAACCATTATTCCCCAATATGGGAATTCGTGCCTTTATGTTTCCTTGAGGTCCAAGGGACCCAAAACAACAAGATAATCACAAAGGAAAAAAGGAATATAAATTAATTTGAATTAATTGATGAGAAAACTTGGGAGAGAAGGAAGCCTTCTCATCCTTTGCTTTTTGTTTCCCAAATTTCGTACAAATCTAGGAAATATTAAAAGAAACTTTCCCTTTAAATTTGAGTTAATTTGGAGTTATGGTTTGGGAGATATTGATTTTCCAAGTTACCTCCAATTTGGAATTTCTTTGGAATTAAAGAAATAGGTTCTTTCCTTTGTGCTGAACGCGGATAACCTGATCCGTCGGATCTTGATCCAACGGCGATCGGTCATCGTCTAAGTCCCGTTGGGACTGGGACTCCGTTGGTTACAAGGAGGATTTTCAATCCTATTTTCTTGAGGATCCAGTGCATAAGGAAATCGGGAACATGTCCCATTGAATTCGGGAAACCAAGACGAAGGGTTACAACCCTGATTTCGTTGGGTTTGGTCGCCATTTGCGGAAACGCCCAACTGGGCAGGTCTTTGCCTCAACCCTATAAATAGGGGAGGGCGATAGAGGGAACCAGCCTCCTTAAACGCTATCCAGAGCTCTACGGCGGAGTACAAGGACCAATTCCGCGCCTTCAATTGCGCCAGAAACCCTAACCTGCACCCTCGAGTCGGCGGAAGACATCGCCAGAGTCTGGCGCGTTGTAGGAGACGTAGGCGCATGATCGGCGAGGAATCGAACCCTTGGGCAACTTCAGCCAAGGGAGACGAAGCTCCCGGTACCCTCAACTCGCTCGCAGGAGGACTGAAGCCCAAAGTCAACTCAAAGGTTGACTGTCGAAGCAGCTATCCTCGACGCAAGGTTGAAGAAGAAGGCCAGGTGGCCTTTTACCAATCTGCCCTCCGCACTCTGCTTACAGGTAAGGACGTTTTCATCCTTTGATCACTGGTTTTGCAAAAGAAAGGGCGCGCTCCCTCAAGGCCGTTGGATCCTCAGTGGATCCAAGGTCCATTGATCGGGCGGCTCTAGCTTTTTCTGGAAAAAATAACAAATAATGTATTAAAAGAGTTGTTCTTATAAAAATCATATCTTGAGCTAGGAAACTCAGATGCAAAAAGTCAATATATGAAAAATGATCAGAAAAATATGAGGAACACGTTAAAAATGGTTTGGATATCTGAATCTGTATATTTTTGCATAAGTGCATATTTTGATGGAAAAAGAGTTAATTTGTAAAAAGAAAACCCTAATTGATTATCAAGGATATATTTAGTTTTGCAATTAGGTTAATTCGATATGTTTAACCTGATTAATGATTAAGATGGTTTTTAACCTATTTTGATGATAGAATTGCATGTTTAGGGTTTTTAATTCAATATGTTGATTAAAATATTTAGAAACCCTAAATTAGAGAAAAAGGAAAAGATATTGCAATCTGAAAATTAGCGTTTATATGGACCAACCTGATCTTTAGGACCTTAATGGAAAATAGGACAAGATAATTAGGGTCTGATGAATATTTGATAAAAGTAAGGTAAAAGTAATAAAAAGGAAATAAAACCCTAATTATGGTTAAAACCCTAAAAAGGGAAAATAACCTAGGAAACGATTAGAATTAATGAGTCATGATGACATGATTGATAATATAGAAATTGAATGCCTTTTTCAGGAATAAATTGTGTGTGTGAATTTTCTTGATTCCTGGCTGATTGAGTTTTCTGCATTCAAGCCTACATAACAGGAATGTGGTTACCCTTATGACTATCCGAATTAGTTTTCCATGATTTTGTCGCAGTTTCTATCGTGACTTGAATTAAACTGTTGGATGTTTCAATTCATGCAAATTTTAGTGTGAATATGACTATCACCTAAGAATTATGCCTACTAGCTCAGATCCCAGTCCCCTCTGTAGCTTAATGGGTTGACCTAGTAAAAGGCTACCAATGGGGTAGGCCCGTCAGGTCACTAAATGACTTAGTAAATGGCTACCAATGGGGTAGGTCCATCAAGTCATATTGAGTTAGAGATTGGACTACCTCTGGGTAGTGCCATGCGACTCAACCCTAGATATTGGTCTACCGGTTCAGTAGGATCATGCGGGGTTTAATGAAAATCTACCATATGAGAGAGGTAGTTTCCATGTCCACTGCAGGGATAGCATAGAGAAAGGGGATATGAAGGGATTGAGTAGTACTGCTTAAAATGTAATTTGAATGTTAAATAATATTTGATTGTCTACATTGTTAATGTAGTTGTACAAATTTTGTAATCCCCCACATACCAGCTTTATGCTGATCGCGTATTTGTTTGTCGGCGTTTTAGGTACAAACCCTAAAGGAACAAACAGAAAATTGTCACCTTGCAAAATAAGAAGTAAAGTGCAAGGAGGATTAGATAGAGCAATTCCAGTAAGGGATAGATAGTTTTCCCAAAGTTTCAAAAGGTAAATAAAGTTTTAAATTTTCCTGCCAAGATTCAGTTTAGTAGTAGAATTTCATAATTATCATTGATTATTTGCTAAAACTTTGATCTTGTAATTGATTAACGATTCCGACCTTCGGGTCTCCCTTGATTGGGGGTTACCGGGAGACGGGGTCGTTACAACAAGATTCCAATTTGTTCCATTTCACTTAGCTATGAGATAATGTGGAAACATAATGAATGTCTAAAGAATGAAACTAATCAATGACATATGACTTCAAGTATGTGACTTGAACAATGAGATCATACAGATGTAAGGGTATGTACATTCTTGATATGTCCTTGGTCAGATGTTATTGTGGAAGGCAAAATAGACAACAATAACACTAAAGACTAGAGTGTGTGTTGGTTGATGATAGAATCTCAACAATCATGACATATGTAATATCAAACCAAGCACACAAATACTTGTTGGAGAATAGTGTATCAGACAGACAGACCTTGAGAATGAAACATGGAAACCATAATTGGTGATCATAATCATCTCTCACAGTGAAGGTGGTGATTGTGGTTCTTAGACTTGAAGTCACTACACTCATCACATGTCATTTGGTATGTTTGACATCAACCAATGTGATCCTGAATAAGGGTTGCCAGAAAGGTGAGATCATATATACTGTGACACATGAGGATGATTGTGAGTGATGTAGATGGGATTTGTCCCTCTTACTGTAGTTTGATATCCATGCCACTTGATAAGCGAGACTGAGCAAACCATGCACATGCACATGTAAATCAATATATGATATTGAGATCACATATATCTCAAACAGTCTACTCTGGATCAAGGAACATGGATTGAACATTTAGAGGATGACAATTCCATGCCTCGAGTTCATTTTGGATATTAAAGACAAAGGAACTAGACAATCATTGTAACACCTGACACAGATCGTAGGTTGAAGTTGCTTTCCAACTTTTCTTATTATTTGGATTGCAATGAAGTGTGACTAGGCACCACTCTTTGTTTGTGATGTCATAAATCAATTATGGACATTGACTGTCAACATAATATGGAACTTATGGGGTCACACACATATGATATGCCTAGAAAAGGAGTTTAATCATGGATGATAATTGAATTGATTGTTAAGGTGTTTAGGTATTCAATGTAAACAACATTGATTGAAAATTAATTTATTGGACAATTGAGCCGGTCAGTTCAAGTGTTGAACCGATCATTTCAGTATATCTGGTCAATAAAACCAAGTTTTACAATTTTGGATAGTGAATTGACCAGTTCAGGAAGTGAACCGATTGGATTAGATCCATGAACTGGCTGGCTAAGGTTGTGAACTGAGCGTTTGGTGGATCAGTTCGATTGATTCAAGGATTTGTCTTTACATCATGTTGTGCATTAAACCTGATATTAATTACCAATACAATTATGATTGAAAAACATGATGAGATGACTGATTCACTGGTTGAACCAATCGACTCACATGCCTATTGATCGATTCACTTATAAATGGATCATTTTTCCTGTCACAGGTTGTGAAAATTTGTAAGATTCTATTCCCTTCTGCTCCCACTCAGATTGGGAACCCAAACCTTGACCCTCCTATGAATAGAGGGGTATTGTGGGCTTCTCAGAGACACAACAACTCATTTTCCTCTGATAGTTTTTGTCCTCTCTGGTTGTGGTAACTGATAGAAAGCCCAAGTAAGTCCTACCCGATAAAGGGAGGGATAGAAACTGAGAGCAATTGTAGGGAGCAAGTTGGTGACTAGTACACCAACGGGAGGGACAACTCATTCCTGTCTGTTATAGTAGAACGACAGGAGTTCTAGGCTATCCTTGTCGACTACCGTAGAGGGGTGGATACCTTTCCTGCTAGGAAGGCAACATTAACCTGCAATCTATGGTGGAAACTAGGAGCTGCAGTAGATGCCATCCCAATGCAACTAGAAGACAACTGTGTTGACCTAGAGGTTATACATTGTCCATATTTTAATAATGACTTAACCATTCCATTCATATGTATCCAATATGTGTATTCAAGATTGATTTCAGGCTTTAGGTACATGAAAAGGATCATTTTACACAAAGCCTATCTTGTCAAAGTTCAAGTCAAATGTAATGCAAGTGTGCTAATAAGGAAATCACCTCAAACGACTTTATAAGATTTTTGTAATCACCTGTATTGATGATATGACTTGTAACTAAGATGAGAAAAATATGTGGGACACTTAATACCAAGTTTTAATCACTTTTTAGCCAAATTAGAAAATTGATCACAGGTTGTTGATCGGTCGAGTTCTAATCTCGACCAATCCCATGGATTGATTTTTTGAAGGTGGCAATCGGTCGAGTTGTGCATTCACAGAACTCGACCGACTGACCTACTGACCAAATGCAATTTTGACTGATCGGTCGAGTTCCCCAGAACAAATTGGGCTGATAGTTTGAAAATTGGGTTTGTCTTTAGTCAATCAGTTGAGTTACCTTTATTGAAACTCGACTGAATGCACTGTAAGAAAAATGTAGAAAAAGTGATTATAACTATTGGTGACTAATTTGGGGTGAAAATATATCTGTTGCTTTGAGGAAAATGGCTATATTTCGTCCCTAAGTGTTCCCCAACTCAAGGGAGCACCTCCAACTATAAATAGGACCCCTTGGAGTTCATTCCAAGTTTGCTCATTCACTACATTCAAGGTCCTTGCTATAGTTGAGTGTGTTATTACTCCTTGAGCCCCTTTCTCTCTCTAGTTTACACTTCATTTTGTGATTTGTGAGTGAGTTAGGCTTATTGTAAGAGAGCTCCACCCTTGTGCATGTAAAGCTTTCAATCTTCCACTACTTTCCTATCCCCTTCCTACATGAAGAAAAGGTGAAGCAAGCTCCATCTTGTGAAGAAGGAGTTGTAGCTGGTCCTCTTTAAGGTTGTTGAAGAGGAGATGATCTTCTCTAGGTGAAGGAGAAGGCAAAGGCTGAAGATCTAAGAGGAGAAGCAAAGTCCTTCAAGGCAGAAGACTTGAGCTTGAGTGGGTAAGACCTTGGTGAAGGTTGAAGACTCAAGCTATGTGGGTAAGATCCTTGGTAAGGTGCATATCTCCTTGTGGTTGGATGGGTAAGTCCTTTGGTGGTCTATTTTTGTAACTCTTATTGGTGATAATATAGAGAAAATCACTTGCAGAGTTCTATAGGTTGACCTCTCTAGGTAGTGGACTGACTCACTTCTAGTTTGAAGTGTAGAACCACTCTACATCCTTCTATCAAGTTCTTTCTATCGATCTCTCTCATCATTTCTATGCTTGTTAGATAGGACTTCAAATTTCCATTAAGTTATTGCTTTAATTTGATATAATTTGAAGGTCTAATATATTTTGTGAGAAATTTTGTAGCTCTATTCACCCCCTTTAGAGCCCTTAGATCCAACAAATGCATGACTACTGCAATGAGGAATAATCATTAGACTTGCTCCATGATCAAGTATGATCCCGTTAAACCATCCTTATCATTGCATAGTTGTTGACACAGTCTTGTTGTTATGGGGAATATGGATAGAACATTTTTTATTTTCACTGCCTGCTCTGATCCCATATTTCCCAACAGTGGTATCAAAGCCACACCAATTTAATATGCTTTAGGATAATTGATATGATCATATTTTTGGTTTTCACCATTTATTTATTGCATACAATGTGAATATTAAACTTTTTACTATGCATATCTGATTAAAAGACCATATATGACCCCAAACTAATAGACACACACACACAGATATATATATATATATATATATATATATATATATATATGTGTGTGTGTGTGTGTGTGTGTGTGTGTGTATGTGTGTGTGTGTGTGTGTGTATGTATGTATGTATATATAATTTACACATGTCACCCTAAAAGTGAGTTTTGATGGTGTATGTGTAGCATGGTTATGGCCAATAACACAAATATATGTGTGTGGTTGGATGGTTTCTTTTTATTCCTATTTTATCTTGGTTTGCATACCACATCTTCTTCTTCCCATTGTAAAAGTATTATTCTTTCCTACCTTTGCTCCCCTCAAATGTAAATCAATCTTTCTCATTACAATGTAATAAGTTTAATAGCAATAGGATAGTTTTTTTTCTTGCAACGATGAAGATGATGATCAATGTCAGGAAAGTTGACCGTTTCACGTGATGAGTGGACCAGTTGAAGGACCGAGGAGGACAAATTGTAGGAGGAATGCATCGATTGGTTGGTGGACCCAACTGACCATTTGGAGGTGTCCAGACATCGGTTGGAAAAGAGGCTATATGACTGCTTCAGATGACCAACCGACTGGCCAAGAGGCAAGCTGACTAGTTCAAGGGTTGAACCGATCAACCCAGATTGGCAGGCACAATCTACACCAACAACATATTCTTGCATGAGATGTAGACCTAGGTGGTAGTAATTCCTTGTAGCTCTAAGGAATTACAATAGTATGGGCATAACCATTGCTAATGTTTTATATTGCATGTTTATGTTGTGGAATATAGCATGTATATGATATGTACTAAATATATGGGGTGGTTGGATAATTTATATGTATTTATAAATATATAAATATCTTAATCAAACATATTAAATCTAATATATTTTCCATTAGAAGCACACATGGAAAGCTTTATCAACCAATAGTAGGTTACACTACAACGTGGTGCACCATCCATCTCGTGGAAGTCTGATGGTAGATAGGTAAGTTATGCTAAAGCATGGTGCATTTCTATCATGTTGTCTTTTGGGTCGGGCTTAACTGGGTGTCCTTAATGAGATTAAGCACCTAGAGCCATGATGTAACGTCCTCGAATTCCACCTTTCCCAAACCCCGTGGGGATGAGAAGGCAAAATCTGAAAACTTTAGACAATCATATCAAAGTGCGTTGCGAAAGCAATATGCACATACATGAACAAACTAATATAAGCATACACAAAAACATTCACAACATTCAACATGTATATGTTACAAAATGAACTAATACAACATGGATTACAATTACATATTGAAAGGAGATTTTACATAAGTCTGAACTTGTAAGCTAGGATCCATAATAGGTACAACATGTACAACTTGCTCACTTCTCGTCCTTCTCCCATACTAGATATAAACCAAAAATACGTGAAATAGTGGATCAACATATGATGTGTTGTGTATGTGGGTAGAAAGATACTTACATATATGCTTGCATTTGAATAATTTGATAAAAGAAAACATTACTTAATGCAAAAATAAGGTAAACACATATTTTTAGATGTCTTTTGATGCAATTGTACTACCAAGTGGTGTCACACTTCATTTTTCCCCTCCCCTTGGGCTATGGGGATCCGCACCCCTTAGGCTATGTGTATGTGTTGACCTTATATTTAGAGAGACGAGAGAGAGAGGGATGGAGAGAGATAATGTAAATACTTAGTTTCTACAAACCATCCATATTAGTTTTTTTGTTCTTAGTGACATGGTGAAGATTACAATAATCATAGTACATCCAAGCAATATTCTCAAATAAGAACAAGAAATACATCATAACTATTTCATACAAGAGAAACTAGTCAAATACTTAGATAAAGCCCACATACCTTTGTCCATAGATTTCTTATACATCCATGGCCATTTAGATAATCTGGTCATCACCTAATTAATAATAATTAACCATCATTAAAACTTGGTTCAACATTATTATTGATATTTTAGGTCTAGATTAGGGTTTTGACCAAACCTAGGTTTTAGTGACCTTGAACATGTGTCTAATATTTTTCTATCGATCAAGAGGTCATTCTAGGGGTCTGGACCGATTTTATCAGATGTCTCTTCAGTGACATTTGATAAAATTTGGTACACATACAAATGATTATGGCAAGGATTTGTGTGTACCATCCATCTAAAAATTGCATAAGATGCAATTGGTAAAGGTTTCCTACCTTAATGATTGATTATAGATGCTAGCATTGGCAGGGTAACAATTAAATTATTTTGGATCTTGGCTCATTAGAAGCTTGTGTGCTACAATATTATGAATTGATAATTGAGGGTTATCAATTTGAACAAATAATGAGAGTGATAGTTAATTAAAGGCCTAATAAAAATCATCAAATATTATACAAATCAAATCAAGTCAAATCAAAAATGGGTTTTAACAAAATTGCAAACTTCTATTATAGAATTAAATGGCAACACATAAAAACACATTTTATCTATGATAATTCCTTGAGAAGGACAAATTGAGTGGGAATAACTTCCATGACTGGTTCAGGATGCTGAAATTTTTTCTCACACAAGAGTGCAAGCTTTATGTCTTGGAGACACCAGAGCCAGAAGAACCTCTTCCCAATACACCTAAGCATGATAAGGATGCTTATAAGAAGCATATCGAGGATGTCATTGATGTCAAGTGACGAATTCTATGCTCCATGAACTATGAGTTGCAAAGACAAGATGATAACATGGATGTTAGTGAGATGGTCACACATCTTAAGAACATGTTCTAAGATTAGGCAGGACAAGAGAGATTTGATGTCTCTATGGTGTTGTTCAAATATAACATGGCTAAAGGAGATCTAGTAGGTCCTCGTGTGCTCAGGCTCCTTAGGTATGTGGAGAACTTGTCAAGATTGAGATTCCTCTTGGGTCAAGAGTTTGCCACTGATGTGATTCAACAGTCTCTGCCAGAATCCTATAGTCAGTTTTTCATGAACTACAACATGAATGACTTGGACAAACTGTTGTCAAAGTTACTAGGCATGTTGGGAACAACTGAGGCACAAATGAAGAAATACAAACCCAATTTTGTCCTTATGATTAGCAAGACAAAGGGAAAGTCTAATGGCAAAGGAAAATCTAAGAAGTGTTCTAAAGCTGGTTAGAAGCCCAAGTCTTCAGATCTCAAGGAAAAAGAAGGGAGGCAAGTCTCACCACTATCACCATGTTGGACACTGGAAAAGGAATTCCACCCTTAACCTGGAGGAACTAAAGAAGAAGAAGGAGGAGATAAAGATATCCACTTCAGGTATATGCATTATAAGATAATTCTAAATTACTTCTTCTTCATTGGTATATGATACCAGGTGTAGATCTGACATATGTTTAATATGCAAGATCTCAAAAGAAGTAGATCCTTTATGAAAGGGAAATGATGGACTATAGAAGCAAGAGTTGCTGAAGCTACAATATAAATTTAGATTTTATCTTAACCAACAAGGAAATTAATAAAGTTATATGAATTGCTAATCCATTATGCCAATAATAGAAATATGATATTTTAGGCATCTTATAATGAAAAGGATGATTATGAATAAAATAGATAATGTTCTATTTCAAAGATGCGATCTTGTATGGAAATACCCAAATATCTTATGATCTTTATGTGAATGGATTTAATGATAAATGTTCATAACATAAATACCAAAGGATTATAATTGATGACTCAAACATCCACAGTCAATAGTATTGTCATCCAGAGCACACATATGATAAATACATTTCTAGAATCCATATTGATGTTTATCTAGACTCTTTTGATTACTGAATCAATAATAGACATGCAAGTCTTATATATGAGCAACATGATAAGCCACCTCTCACTAGGTGTAGTGGGAGAATAAAAATTCTATTAGGACATGTAAATAATGATGTATAGAGACCCTTAGAATAAATGCTACTGATAGTTGTTTGCACTTCATTATATTTACTAATAATATGGTGATATGTAGTTTGTAAATACAAATCTCTTGAGATGTTCAAGGATATTACATGTAAGAAGTACACAACTTCCTTAAAGGTATTAATATACTTTGATATGATCAAATGTTGAAATACTACACAAGAATAGTTTGAGGCCCTTCTAGAGTGAATGTCATAGTGTATTACAATTAAGTCCATCAGAACATGATGATGTGTTAGAAATAAGGAAGCACACCATGATGAGTCATGATATGATTATCACATAATCAATATTCTAATTTCCTTAATAGGCATATACTTAATACTAAAATAATGTACCATCCAAAATGGTTTAAAGACATTATATGAGATATGATATCAGAATGTCCCGATATGTCATAAGGATTGAAACCTACATGAAGAAAGTAGTTTTTTGAAAAGGGTTATCCACAAATCATAATATGTTGAACACTACTTATCTCAATCCAATAACAAAAGTGTTTGTTGTTGGATTTTCATTATATTCAGTGGGAGTAAAGTACAACTTGAAAAATTCAAATTCAACAAAGAACATTTTAGGAGGCACAATGAAAACAAAGGGAGTCACAAGTGGTTGTGGAATCTCAAGTTCTTTATGTAACTCATATAACTTATAGTTCTGATAAAAAAACACCTGAGGTTAAAAGATTGGGAATCCTATAACTCAGATAAGTTATGAATTAAGATGATGAGTCAACAATTAAGTATTATTAAGACACCAGAATCTGAGTAATGAATTGAGTCCATTATATCCCGAATGGAATCCATAAAAACTAACAAGGTATGACCTTGGTGGTACCACCTAGAGGGTAAAACCCAAAAGGTGCAATTGGGTTTTCATATGGAAGATCAAATGCAAGATATAAATGATAGATTGGTTAAAAGGTTTTACAAACACGTTCAAAGTGTTGAACATGATGAAATCCCCTTACCAATGAATGTGCTCGTTATTGCAGCTTGTTGAGACTACGAGATTTGGCATATGAAGTTTAAAACCACATTCCTTAATAGGAATAAATAAAGAGGATGTGTACATGATACACCCTAAAGATTTTATGACTCAATTAATGCAAATAAAGTCTATAAGCTACAATATTTAATCTAGAAATTGAAACAAGCATCTCAAAATTGGAATCTTTGATTTGAGAAGATAGTCAAAGAGTTCAACTTGACTCAAGACAAAATATGAAATCTGTGATTACAAAAGATGTAGTGGGAGCATATATATATTCCACATATTGATGAGGAATAACATTTCAATACTAAGTATTGGAACCTGGCATGGGAATCGCCTTCAACATGAAGGATTAGATGAAACATACTATGTGATAAGAATTAAAATCTATAGAGATAGTTCTAGAAAGTTTCTTAACCTAAATACGAGCACATATATCGAAAAAATTCTGAAAGGGTTCAACATGCATTTCATTAAGAGATCTATCCATGAATATGTGACCAATTTCTCAAGAATCCAATGTTCCAATTCTTGTGAAGAATGGAAGAGATGCCATATGCATTCAGATTTGGATCTATCTACAATATAGTGTACTTATCCCATCATCTTGTATGTCTTGGTCATGATAAGTAGATATTACTCATATCCAATGAAGATCATTGAAATGCCATAGACAACATCCATAAGTACTCAAGAAGCACTGAAGGAGCGATCGTTGCACTATGGTAATAAGGAAGAGTTAGATGTAAAGAGTTACATAGATGCAAGCTTCCAGAATAACTTGAAAATAATCACAATATAAAAGTGTGTTTTTAATCTTAGAGAAGAGTTGTTAGTTGGAAGGGTTCCGAACTACATACCATTAATTCAATTCTACAATAGAAGTTGAGTATCATTATGTTATGAACACAAGAGTGGATACTATATAGATCTAGAAGTTCATATGGGTGAACTTATGAGACATTCCAACCATTGATGACATAGTAGAAATACTGTGACAACAACAGAGATACTGGTTATGAAAGGAATATTATATTAGCATATTACGACAATTCCATCTCATACAAGATATCATACAATGAAGAGATGTGAAACATGCAATATACCGAATATAGCAAAATGGTGCTAACCCGCTGGATTAACACTTGTGTAGTAAAACCATGACGGACATGTTTAGAATCACTAAGAATAAGATTCATAGGTGATTGGCTCTAAGTGAAAGTGGGAGTCTATTGGTATGTATTCCCAGAGAGCCAATCATATGATGATTGTGATGTCATATTACATAAATAATTTGACTAATAATAAAGGCAAGCTTCCAATCCATTCTGTTTCACTCAGTTATAAGATAATGAGGAAATATAATGAATGTCTAAAGAATGACACTACTCAATGATGCATGTATTCAAGTACGTGACTTGAATAATGAGATCATACAGATGTTAAGAGTATGTACATTCTTGATATGTCCCTAGTCGGATGTTACTATGGAAGGTAGATAGACAGCAGTAACACTAAAGACTAGAGTGTGTGCTGGTTATGACATAATCTCATCAGTCATGATATATGTAATATCAAACTAAGCACATAGATGCTTGTTGGAGAATAGTGTATCAGACAGACCCACCTTGATAATGAAACATGGAAACCATAATTGATGGTCATAATCATGCCTCACAATGAAGGGGGTGATTATGGTTCTTAGATTTGAAGTTGCTACACTCATCACATGTCGTTTGGTATGTTTGACATCATCCAACGCGATCCTGAATAAGGGTTTCCATAAAGATGATGATCAGATATGCTGTGACACATGGGGATGAATGTGAGTGATGTAGATGGTAATTGTCCCTCCTACTAGAGTTTAATATCCAGACCACTTGATAAGCAAGTCTGAGAAAAGTATGTGCATGCACATGTGAATCAATATATGATATTGTGGTCACATATATCTCAAACAGTCTGCTCTCAAGGAACATGGATTGAACATTGTGAGGATGATGATTCCATGCCTCGAGTTCATTCTAGATATTAGAGATAAAGGAATTAGACAATCACTTTAACACCTAACATAGATCGTAGGTTGAAGTTGTTTTCCAACTTTCCTAATTATTTGTGTAGCAATGATGTGTGACTAGGCACTACACTTTGCTTGTGATGTCATAAATCAGTTATGGACATTCACTACCAACATAACATGGAACCTATGGGGTCATACACATAGGATACACCTAGAAGAGGAATTTAATCATGAAATGTAATTAAATTGATTGTTAAAGTGTTTAGGTATTTGATTTAAACAACACTGGTTGAAAATTGACTGAATGGACAATTGAACCGGTCGGTTCAAGTATTGAATTGATCATTTCCGTGTGCGAGGTCAATAGAACCAAGTTTGGCAATTCTGGATAGTGAACCAACTGGTTCATAATGTGAACCGATCAACTCATGTCCATGAACCAGTCGGCTCAGGTTGTAAACTGAGCGGTTGGTGGATCAATTCCATTGATTCAAGGATTTGTATCGATGCCATGTTGTGCATTAAATCAGATATCAATTGCCAATTTAATTGCAATTTGTAAACAAGATGAAATGACCGGTTCACTGGGTGAACTAATCGACTAACATACCAACCTATCAGTTTACTCATGAATCGATCGTTTTGTCTATTGCATGTTGTGAAAATTTGTGAGATTTTGGTCCCTTCTACTCCCACTCTAACTGGGAACCCTAACCCCGATCCTCCTATAAATAGAGGGGTGCTAGGGGCTTCTTAGACACATAAAAACTCAATTGCCTCTGATAATTGTTGTCATATCTGGTTGTGGTAACCAATAGATAGTCTGAGCAAGTCCTACCTGATAAAGGGAGGGATAGAAAGGGAGAGAAATTGTGGGAGAGCAAGTTGGTGACTAATACACCAATGGGAGGGATAACTCTTTCCTTTCTATTCTAGTAGAACGACATGAGTTCTAGGCGGTCCATGTGGACTACCATAGAGGTGTGGATAACTTTCCCGCTAGGAAGGCAACATCAGCCTGCAATCTGTGGTGGAGACCAAGAGCTGCTGTAGACACCATCCTAATGCAACTAGAAGACAATTGCACAACTACTGCAATGAGGAATAGTCCATGGACTTGCTGCAGGACCAGGCATGATATTGTTAAACCATCCTTCTCATTATATAGTTATTGATGTGATCTTTCTATTATGGGGAATATGGACATAATTTTTTTTGTTTCTGCTGCCTGCTCTGATCCCATATTTCCCAACAGACCCAAAATGTGTGCGGTCTAGTTTTACACATTTGGGTGTAAAACCCTATGGTATCAAAATAAGATATTTTCTTCGAAGATTCCAGAGAGGATAAGGTTCAGATTTTGTCTAATCTGGGTGTAAAATGGATTTGCGCCCATAATTAGTAAGTCAAACTCGGGTTTTTAGGTCTCACTTTAACTTAGATAATGTGTAAATTTTGTCCATTAGGGTTCTGGACCCATTGAAATCAAAATTTGGGTTTTTTCTAAGTCTGACGTGGGTCCACATCTTGCCTGAATTTTGTGAAAATTAGTTTTACACTCCGAACTGACCAAAATGTACCTGGTGGCCCCATGCTCTATTCTTTTAGCAAAAAATCATTTCACTCATTATAGTTTGACGTGACTAAAATTATGTAAATAACCCAAATAGAAAGGATTTGATGGGGTCTCAAAAGTGAGGTGTCAACATATCCAACTAATCTAACCATGGTTTATGGTTATGCAAATATGTTTGGAGAACATGAAGAACATGTTGGGAGTAGTTACGTGGTGCTGGGAGATGGGTACTTGGGGGAAGACTAAGTGAGATGGGCCCAGAACAACTCATATCACCTTCTTTTAACCCTACTACCATAGTTGATCCAGCCTTCCAATTAGTTTTTGGACAACTAATGGTGACGATCACACATTTGGATGATAGGGAACATGTACCTCCACCTAGGGTACATTCCACAAATGCTGCAACACACGGTTCATGGAAGACCTTTAGGAGGTCTGAGGATGTTGATGCCATTGAGTATGAAGGCACATCAGACCCGGTACATGTGTACATGTGGTTGATGGAGTTAGAGAAGGCATGTTAGATCTTTAATATCACCAAGGAGGATAAGGTGAAGTGTGTGATATACCTCTTGAAGGGTAGTGTTGGCTACTTGTGGGCCACTGAGGAGGATAAGAGGTTGGGTGAAGTGGTCGGTTGGAAGGAGTTTCAGTGGGAGTTTTTCGGTCATTACTTATCTGAGACGTATCTAGAGGAGAAGATGACTCGGTTTGATAGGTTACACCAAGGATCATGGCATGTGAACACTACGAGATGAAGTTTATGGATTTGCTGAGATTTTTTCCTCATATGGCATCATCATAGAGGCAAAGGATCAAACGGTTTAAGAAGGGCTTGCATGTCGATTTGGCACAAACAATGTTAGCTTTGGAGTCTCATGAGAAGTTTTCCACCTTCATGGAGTATGTGAGGAGGATACAAGAATAGTTGTGGACCAATGAGAGGCTAGTCCAAGAAAGAGATCAACCTAGTGATACATGCCGAAGAGCACATCAATTCACTAAGATTATTATCCTAGAGTTTAATCCTTTTTTACTTTCCGGTTAAGGCTAGTATAGAAAGGTTGATTCTACAAGACAACATTTTCAAGATTGTTCTCTTTTAATTCTGATTGATTTTTGAAATTATTTATTTTTGAGTTTTTGAATAAGGAATAGAAAGTAAATTCTGATTGAGGGTTGTTTGATTACACTAGAACGAGAGATTAAAATGCAAAGAAAATAAAATATTACACTAAATCAAGGAAAAGAAAAGATTATTCTAAGATAAGGAAGTAAAGAAAAAAGATTATTAGCATACATGATTATCTAAACAAGAAGTGAACTGCTGAAATTAAAAGAGGTGAATTGAAACAAGCATTTAAGAAATAGTTGAAATCAAATGGGAGAAAGCATCTTGTCTTGGGAGTTTTCATGACTTTAGCTAAAGTGAAGACAAGATCATAGAATACACGATAATCAAAGATAGAAGCGGGTATGTGAATCATTTGTAAATAAACACAAGAGGCAAACTCCACGTGAACCCATTGGTCTAGACATTCACACTTCATAGTTCATCATCCCAATGTGAATTTTCCCATGGTCACATCTAAATCCTCATTCAACTGATTTAGTTGTTCTAAATTTTGGTTTTCACAATCACATCTGCCAGAATTAACTCACGATGAAAATGATTAATCACTTCATTTAAATTGATGATTTTCTAAATCAAAAGACATATGTATAAAGAAAATCATATAAACTTAATTCAATCAATACAATGGGCTAGGGGCTATTCCCCTTGCCTTGATAAGGAGACTACTCACTAGTCATAAGAGGGGAAGCAAGAGAAGAAATGAATGAAACCATAGAACACAAGTCTAGAATCTCCGAGGAGACCAAAGGTTGTGACAGTTAAATGGCTTGATCCTTTAAATGTCCATTCCCAGAGAAGAACAAGGAATGAAGAATGAGAAATAACACAAGATCCAAAGATGAAGAACTGAAATTGTATTGTAATATGTAAAGATTACACTAAAAATTGAAAGTAATAGAGTTTCAACTAAAATACAAGCACAAAATTTGGGACACAAACTAAGACTCTATTACAACTAAGAGTTGATGATTTTTTCTTGTGGAGTCCCCCCTCCTTTTATAGGGAGATGAGGAGGGGAAAATTCCTTGAGATATTGACCAACCTAAATCGCACGTCCAAAATGGAGAGGATCTAGAGTAGTCAAACTCTTAAGATAATAACTTGACACTCAACCCCCACAACTATTACACGGGGTCTAACATAGTAATTGGGGTCAAACCACAGGGACAAGGTCAGTAGGTGTTAAGTACACAGGGTCTCACACTCGTATACTCTAGGAAAACAAATGTTTTAAAAAGGTTGCTTCCTAAGGAACGGTGGTGCTCAAGCTAAAACAAAGGAAGTAAGAGAAAGAAAGAAAAATAACAATAAGAGAAAACAAGAACGGACGATAAGAAACAAAGATATGGAAGGGAACCCGGATAGGGTTTCACCTACTAAGGTCTCTCACCAACATGCAAGGCCCACCCGCCTTCATATACTCTGATCAAGATTACAAGCTATCATAAAAGTGTCTATTCCCTCCTCTCTCGAGATATGGATAGATCTAGGATCTAAGGTGGCCTCCCACTCGAGATAAAAACCTTGCAACCACAAGGCAAACCATATGGCCATAAGCTTTAGCAATCCAACATTCTCATGCATTCATACTACTCCATAAAACTAGATAAAGAAGATACTACTCTTTCAAGGTACCAATGATCAAACATCACAAGATGGTAGCTAAGCATACAAGTGAAGCATTAATAACAAGCGTATAGAGATAATCTTGATATGATCATATATGCATTCAAAGGGGAGCAAGAATATACATGTTGGGAGAGCCTTAGTGGCTACTCCCAAACCAAGTTAAGTGTTTAGCCACACATGTTAACAGGTAGCATAACAGTGCTATAAAATGATAGATACATCATAACCACGAAGAGGGAAGGGATACAATGTAATGGAGATGCTAGATCTAGAAGAGAGAGAGAAGATGGCGATACACCAATACACTCATTTGGTTCTAGATATGGAATGGACAGTGCAAATTCTATCCTTCTTTTGAGGAAGAGGGGCCTTCAGTCTTCTCTCTCCTCAGCTTCCGCCTTCAGAGATCTAAGACTGATTGGATGGATGATAGTGGGTATGGAATTTTGCAACACTTCGTGGTCCTTGATGATCTGATCACGTGACAAGTCGAGGCGGGTGGCCTATTTATAGGTGTTGCCCATCGACTTAACCATCCACACCATGGTCAAGGCTTGGTATTGTTCGAGGCTTGACTGCAGTCGATCGAGGCCTCTCCTCAGTCGAGGTCACCACAGTGGTCATTCGAGTCAGTACCTCGGTTGAGGCATGCCACCACCTCGATCGTGGCCACACCTCGATCATGGCCACACCTCGGGCGAGGTTAAGATGCACGGGTTATAGACTGCGACCAAAGAGGGCGCGAGGCACCGCGATCGCGAACCATTAGTGCAATCATGGGGACATCGACCGCGGTGGGGGGGTCCTTGATGGTCGATCATCCGCGATCGAGGTGCTAACCGCAGCTGTGGCTTAATGTGACCCTACAAGGATGGAAAAGGTGTGCAAATGAGATTCTCAAAATTAAGAGTTAAAATACACGGAAAAAGTCTATAAAAGATATATTAGGAGAGAAATAAATATATGCAAAAAGTGTGTAAAATGAGATGTTATCAACTCCCCCAAACTTAGACTCATGCATGTCCTCAGGCTAAGGGTAGGCTTGAAATCCTAGAGAGAAGAGCAATTTTGTTGTGACAAAAATTTGCAAAGCTTAACATTACTGAGTTATCTCATTCTTATGGAAAAACCCTTGTGGTATGTTCGTTCAATCCTAAAATCTCATTCCTCCCCCTTCATAACTAGAGTTACACAACTTTGAGTTATTGCCATTTCCTTTGGTAGTAAAAGGTCTCTCCTTCTCAATGTATTACCCCTTCCTACGTTAGGTTGCTATCCATACTAGTACGACATCTCCTTGAGGGGTAGCTTTCACACTCTTCCTTTATTTTCAGTTGGTCCTATGCTGGTGTGTTCGGGTAGGCTTTAGGATTTAAGTGTTTTCCTTTTCTCCTAAATTTCCCTCAGCCACAACTGTCATAAGGACAGTGTTGCCCTTAGGGGCTTCTGACATTTAAGTCAGGTGGTTGTGTGAGATTCATTCAGGATTGTAGGTGGGTAAATTTGTCTTCAAGGTTCCACTTACAAGCACGACATATCTGCATTCATGAGTGCATCAATACACTGACAGTGTGGGACCCTTTGGCATCTTTTGGGCACAACTCTCATTTTTTTGGCTTTTCATATCTCCTCTCTGGTTTGGGTGAGTGGGGTTTTATACGGTCTTCTAGGCGGCCAAGCCTCTTTTCATCCCAAAGTGGGGATAATTAAACTCAAAAGGGGTAGTTGTTTCCTTCTCGAGGGAGGTGAGGATTTTTTGGCTGGAACCTCCAGGTTAGGGTGGTTGGTCAGGAGTATGGAGCGGTGAAGTTCTCTAGTTTCCAAGGGTTTCATAAGCTTAGGATTGTTACACACACAACATCTTATTATAAAAATGAGACAAAACTGTATTATTATGCTTTTCATTTTACTTTTATACACATTAGTTTCTCATATATTCCTCTCCAGAAAGGATAGCACTACAACCTTTATCAAGGGAACAGAGAAACTCAAAGGTAACTACACAAAACCATGATTCATAACAAAATTTCCTTAAAGCATAAACTTTTCACAAAATCAGTTTGGCGGGAACTAAAATATGTACAAGTAATTTTTTTTCTTCAAATTTTGGGATGGAATTGTACCTCTCACGCTCGTTTGTGACTCCTCCCCCAAACTTATCATTCACCCCTACTTAGGGTGTCAAAAAATTAGAGTTAGGTGTATAAACATGCTTGCTTTATTTCTGCTAACTGGTCTTGGTGGCCCACTTTGACTCGAGGAGCATGCTAGCATACACTCCACGTAGTGGGTGGTAACCGTGGTATTGCTCATACTACATACCTTCCACCTTCATATTCAATGTGGCTAGGGCCATCATCCATGCTAGACAGTAGAAGCTGCAATCATTTGATAGAGGCACCTACTAAGAGATCTTGTGGTAGAACTACATCTTCTTGAAGTCTTTGCCTTCTTTATGTTTGTACCCCTTGTTGTGACTCTTCAACATCTCTACAATCGCCTCAGTGCATGTGACTGCCTTCTTTTCTGTAGGTGTCTTTGCAGTAGTCATATTTATTTTCTTATTTAGTGTGAAGGTTGTGTCTGAGCTATTGTATAGTACTGTAGTCCTTTTAATTATATTGACTACTAGCAAAGTCCAATGACTATCATGAAGTATCAGCAAGAAGATGTAGTCTAGGAGAGATGTCACTAGGCATTGTTGCAAGCATTCCTTTTCACCTGATCTCTTGTCTCTTAGGATGTCATCCACCAAAAGAAAATATGCCATGTGCACATTTGGGATGTTGTCGTTTAGTAGAGCTTGGTAAGAATATATGGTGCTGAATGAGAGGTACCCTCTTGTTTTCAACATATCTCGGAGGTCGTCCTTCAGCACATAGATGCCATCCCTTTCAACAATTGCTTCTGCCGGCGCGTCATCTTCCTTCAAGGATTTCATTATTGCATTGAGGGATTCTAAAGATATGCTCACGCAGCTCCATCTATTGAATTCCTTGAAGGTTGGCACTATTTCCCCAACCGGCCCGTCTGGTTTATCTTCGGTCAGATCTTCTTCTTCTATCTCTCCTTCTTCTGACTAGCCCACTAGAGGCTATTCTTCTTTGTCTTCTGCCACTGGAGGCTAATCCAGCTCAGGTTCTGGTATTCTTTCTATAGTCACACCAGTCTCAATTGTCCAGCCTTCCTTCCAAGCTGCTACTCTAGTTGGTTCTGTAGGGTCGGTCCACAATATTTTGAGTTCCTCCCTCCATGTCTTCTTTTCTGGGAGGGGGATTTCTTGTTGAAGCCTTCGTGGTACAATGTCTGAAGGCATCGCTGGGTCATTGAAGAAGAGACAATCATAGATAACCTCCATTGTGTATATACATTGTAGTCCATGCATATCTTCCATGCAGAGATCTTCCAGTGGGACACTCTTATTTATGGCTTCCATCATCCGTAGAACTATGAAGGCACAGTCCCATGTTCCAGCATTTTCTTGGGGGACTTTCTTGCATATTGAGAATTATTTCCACATCCCCATATGTCTATTGTCTATCGATTGTATAACTCTTTGCAGACATAGCGGCACCTTCAGGATATCTCCTGCTTCGTTGTTCTTGTAGATTAGATAGGTAATGTCTAGTTCAGTGGCACAAAAGTTGAACACCATTGTCCGTCTTTCATATAAGTTGAAGAACATCAGTGCCCAATACTTTACAGTCCTTATGGGTAGGACTACAAATCTAGTTTCTTCCCTACTCACTGCACGTTGTAGCTCTATCACATTAGCAACTTTATTATTGTCTTCGTATAGGAGTCCTGCTAGATTTGTGGTGCCATTGAACACTGGTTTTACTTTATCTAGATGTAAGAATTCTTCAAGTAGGTTGGCACACATCACTTTGAACAACTTTTTATGTACTTGTGCTCTTGTCTAGAAAATTCCTCTGAAGTGATCTCTGTTGAGTGACCTACCCTTGTTGTGATAGATAATTTCAGCTCCGGGCAGGTGGTCATCCAGTATATCGGCAAGGATATGGACATTTTTGCATGTTATCCTTGATAGTGTAGTCATGTCCATACCTACCATCTTGTAGGGAAGAGGAGGAGCTACATGTAATTCTACTTCATTGACTGGTGTGCTCCGCTTCCTGATCGGCTCATTCATGAAGAAAGAAGTGAGCCCACCTTCCTCATCTTCTGAGGTGCTTTCTTTTGCATCTTGTGCTTCTATGGGTGGTGCTTCTGTTATAGGAGGCTGAACCCTTGTTTCAGTCAATGTCTGGGTTATCGCCTTGCCTTCATCTTTTGTGGACATCTCTGCACCTATGTCTTTTGTTGGATGACTCACTTCTGACGGTTGCTCTAGCTCTACAACATTGAGTGCGTCTAACATCACATCCATTTTTCCATCGATCATAATGCTCTGGATCTTTCAAGAATTCATTGCAGATGTCCATCCTGAATGTCAGGTCATCCAAGAACTTGTTTATCTCTCTGATTTCTCATGAGGTGAGATCTTATATCACTATACTCTTTGCTCTGGTGATGACAGCCTGCTTGGGATCTTCTAGTGCAGCCTTATCTTCGTCTGGGCTACTGTTCAGATCAAAACCCCATGACAATGTATTAGTCTTCTTTGTCTCGTTGTCTTGATCAGTGCCCGACTGTGGTGGTGCTTCCTTCACCTATGGTTTAGCCATCTGGGAAGTTTTTATGCTGGCACTCTCTTCCTTCGATGTTTCTCCTACACTGGTTCCCCCCACATCGTCATAATCTTTTTCAGGATTTGAAGGGCTCGAGGAAGCGTGTGATGTGGAGGTACTCGTTAGACACTTGGTCTTCTTTCTCTACTACCAGCCGTCAATTTCTTGACGTTCAACTTCTGGATGTCGGCGTTCTTCATCTAAGCATTGACGCTCCTTCTTGAAGTCTTCCAGTGCTTCCTCATACCCTTTCCTCATGAGCTCCTTGTTGGCTCACATGGCGTCCCTTTCCTTCCTGAGGTCCACCATCTCCTTGGTGAGAGTCTTTAGCACCCCCATTAGCGTGTTCTGGGTTCTCATCACCCCTTACATGAATTGGGGAAACACTTCAGTCCTCTCGTTCAATGTTTGTACCTACATAGTTAGCATACACAGGGTGGAAGTAATATTTACATTTAATTCAGAAGTTTGATGTATGTGTTGCCATATAACATCAAACTTATTAACCAATACATCACTGAATGTGTGCGGGCGACGTTGTTGCTAGTCCACATGTGTCGTGGAGGCTCTTGGCTCCTTCAGTTATGGAGCTGGTATGGCTGGGATGGGGGTTCTCTTTCTTTGGCTATCTCGACATTTGCAGGATTTATTCTGGGATCATGGGATCTGGTACAACCTCGTAGTCCTCGTGTCTTTGGTTGGTTTCTTATTTGGCCTCAACATACTATTCTGTTGTGGTAGCTTCAAGGCATGCATGGTCAGCCTCTTCTATGATTTTGACTTCAGGTTCACACATCTCACTCGTTGCTGTATCGGCTGGGAAGTGTGGCGAGGGTGGGTCAGGGCGACAGTCTTTTCTGATGCCTTCTTCTTGTTCTTTCTTACTACCAACTTCTTTCTTTCCTTTGGCTTCTTTATCTCTATCTCTAGAGATTTAGCTTTGTCTCCCTTCTCACCAGCTATTTATTATTGGTTTGCGGTAGTGCATATGCCCCCTGAGTACATCTTGTCAAGGTCTTCTTGAGAGGGCTGCAGTTTGTGGGCGTCATAGTATGCCATTTCTGGGAGGAGGAGGAGTGTCTTGGAGTAGCTTTGATTGTAGAAGAGCTTGTTTTCCTTTTGTGCCAAGATCCCCATGTTGATGAGGGACTTTATGTCAATCTTCATGTACCCCTTCATCTTTTTTTACCTCATCAATAGGTCTACATCCATGAAATGATATGTGATCTTAGTAATTTGGCCTCCCATTCAGAACTCCTTTGTCTGTTTTGCCTCCCCTCCCACTAATGTTGATAGCTGTTCAATGAGAATTCTACCTATATTCACTGGATTCTTATTCAACATGGACCATATAATGAAAAGGTCCCCTTTCATCACACCTCTGGTCTCTGACCTTGTGAATATGGTGTTGGCAGTTATCTTCTGCGTCATCCTGATGAAGCACGAGGTGATGAGGGTCGCCTTGGAGTTCTTAGAATTGTGCTCTTATTCCCCCGTCAGCTCTTCCCACATTTTGTGGTTGCTATACCCAATTGTGTACTTCTCTCTAGGAGTGATAGAGCATGCCTGTGCTTATTCAGTTGTTCTTGTAAAGATAGTGTTAAGCATGGCCTCCGTGATTGTGTAAGACTTTCCCCCTAGTCTCAAATCCAACTTGAAGTCACCGCTGCCCTTCTTGCATTCCCCATAACTGACTGGGAACTTCTCTAAGGATGATAGGAATTCTGCCGTCAGTTGTGTTAGTGAGGGGGCTTCAGAGGTGCATAGAGTACATAGATTCACACCCTCTAGGAAGCTAACTACCCTGTCATAGACTCCCATCTTCTTGAAGTCTTCTGTGTCTAGGTATCTGGTAGGCCTGAACCCCTTAGCCTGCAGTATCCAGTCAAATTGTGACTAGTGCGTAGAGTCTCTTAGCATGAAAGTTGGCCTTTTCTGGTCTAGGACCACCTCCTCATTCTCTTCTACCTCCTCATGGCCTTTTTCTTTCTCCTACCCTTTCATCTTCTCTACAGTTGTCACTTTATTCTTTTTGCTACCCTTTGCTTCCTTGGGTTCAACCTTGCTCTTTTCCAGTTTCCTCAGCTCAGTTTCTGGAGGCTAGTATTCGAAAGTCTCTGTCTTAGATGTTCTAGGGGGCTCCTCTGACTCTTCTGGCTTCTTGTGGGCCAAGATGTAGTCGTACTTCTTTTTTAGTAGCTGCAACTGCAATCTTTTTGTTGGGGAGAGGTTTGGATTATCTTTTAGGGCATTTTTTCCCTCTAGGATTTCCTCTACCCCCTTCGATGAAGTCACTTTCTTCATCAATGTATCTTCAGTTGAGGTCGACATCCTGAAAGTTTCACATTAATTTTGTTGTTAGCACAATTGAATTGGCTTTTAATTAATCATCATCAATTTTATTTTATTATCATGTATATGTATATGTGCATATATATTTCATTCAATTTTTCATAGGATTGCGACCGCGGTCTTAAACAAGAGGTGAGCCATGACCATGACATCACTGAGCATAAGTACCCCACTGTGAAAATGATAGGTCGTGACCGCGACCGCAGTGGATTACTCTAAAATGAGAAATGTCATGACCGCGACCAAGAAGCAAACAAGAGGTACCTCGATCGTAGCTAAAAGGCACCACGACCGCGGTGGGTGTCGCGACTGCGGTCGTCACTCAAATGATTTTATGCTTAAGGGATGCCACGAACACAGCCAAGGACAGGGTGACGTGATCATGGCCCCGGAGCAACTATTCGATTGGAGATGGTGACTTTGATCCAAAACCTAGTTTGAGAAGCCATTGGCTAAGGCCCAGGCGGTGGGGTTCCGTGATCAAATCACATGCCAAAACCCAAACCTAGGTTAAACAATGCCATAAGAATAAAAAATGAGGGAAGGATGCCGGCGAGCATCACCGAGCTAAATGAGGCAGAGCCACAACAGTTGCCGCGGCATTCTCAATCCGATTGGACAACAAATGCCCAAAAAAATGGTGAGGCGTATGAAAAATAGCGATTAGCAATCGACGGTAGTCGAGAAAATGCCCGATGGATACCCTAGTTTAGGTTAAATAGCACGAAATGGCGTCAAAAGCGGTGGCAGGAGGGGCTTGCAAGGGTGGAAGCATGGCTTTGTCGGCAAAGGTCTCAATTAGATTCATTGTCATCTCACACACTCATGTCAAGGATCTTCGTTCAACAGTTCAGAAATTTTGAGCGAAAGAAGAACCCTACTCTAAAAGGTTTAACTATATATACTCTTGGATGCCGCGACTGCAGCGTGAGGATCGCCGCGAATGCGGTCGTGCTCCTTCTTTACATATGCCATGACCATGACCCATTACTGCAAAGAGAGGGTACCACAACCGCGGTGTACCCTTCCTCGACTGATTCTCTTGCCGCAACCACGGTCCAGACCGCGACCGTGGTCCTTCCAAACCAAAATACCATGAAACTAATTAAAATAAAACTTGTTCTTCCAAACAAACCCTCTTTGGTAGATAATGATTAAAACCGATAAAATATTTACACTCCTACTAGAAAAAGGGAATATGAAACATATGAAAAATGAGAGGTACATATCTCATAATACTAAAGTACGAGATAAGGAAAAACATGAACTAATGAAAACAAAAAAAACTTGGATTGCCTCTCAAGAAGCACTTGTTTAAAGTCTTTAGATCGACTTTCTCTATCATCTTGTCTTCATTCTCCTTCAACATGTGCAGTTGCTTCCTCATTCATTCCACTTATTGCTGAGTTGGTTTCCCCCAACTTGAGTTCTATTCTTCTTACAAAGGCTTGGTCTTCATAATATCTTTTCACTCTTTGTCCATTCACTTTGAAGGTTCCTATCTTTTCTCCTGCTATCTCCATTACCCCCGATGGATATATTTTCACTATAGAAAAGGGACCTGACCACCTTGTCCTCAACTTCCCCAGGAATAACTTGATACTGGAGTTGAACAAAAGAACCTTGTCTCCTTCATGCACATCTTTGTTCTTCAGGTGGGAATCATGCTAGACCTTCATTCTCTACTTATAAGTCTTTGCATGAATAGGCGTGCAACCTCAACTCTTCGAGCTCTTGGAGATGAAGGAACCTTTTCTGACCAGCTTTGTCGAGGTCCATGTTGAAAAACTTTATATCTCATAGGGCTTTGTGCTCGAGTTCGATCGATAGATGATAAGACTTTCCATAAATCAACCTACAGGGTGTCGTACCTATTGGTGTCTTATATGCTGTGCAATACGCCCAAAGCACATCGTCCAGATTCATGGACCAGTCCTTTCTTGTATGACTGATAGTCTTTTCTAAAATTTGTTTGATTTTCCTGTTCAATGCCTCCACTTGCCCCAATGTATGGGGGTGATATGGCTTTGCAATCTTATGTTTCATCCCATAGTTCCTTAGTAGAGCTTCAAATAGCTTCTCACCGAAATGCGACCTTCTGTCACTTATGACAGTGTGTGGTACTCCAAAGCGTGGGAAGATAGTTTTCTCAAAAAGCTTAATGACTGCTTTGGAGTCACATGTTTGAGTAGCAACTGCCTCAACCCATTTGGAAACTTAATCAACAACAACAAGAATGTACTAATTTTCTTTTGACGATGGGAAAGGTCCCATGTAGTCGCTTCCCCATACATCGAAGATTTCTACTTCCACCCAATCTGACATTGGCATTTCATTTCTCCCTCTTATGTTCCATGTGAGTTGACATTCCTTGCATGTTTTGACAAGTGACACAACATCCTTGAAGAGCATGGGCCAGTAAAATCCTGATTGCAAAACCTTTGTAGCCGTCCTCTCCCCTCCATGGTGTCCTCCATAAGGTGAGTCATGACACTCCTTGAGGATTAAAGGTACCTCTTCTTCATGTATGCAACGACAATATAGGTTATCAGAGCACCTCTTAAACAATAGTGGGTCATCCCAATAGTAATTCATCAACTCAGAGAATAACTTCTTCTTCTAATTATATGTTATCTCTGGTGAAAGTTATCCACATGCTAAATAATTACAAATATCAGCGAACCAAGGTAAGCTCTGCTCTTCTTATTTAGCCATTAAAAGAGCTTCGTCGACATATTTGTCATTCACAGGAAACTGGTTCTTCATAAAAAATTATTCTCAACAGGTGGTCCGCGACCACATTTTCTTTCCCCTTTTTATCGATGATCTCGTAGTCATACTCTTGCAATAACAATGCCCATCTCAAAAGCCTTGGCTTTGTGTCCTTTTTCTGCATTAGGTACTTTATCGTCCCAAGATCGATATACACTCTAACCTTTGATCCTACTAAGTATGATCTGAACTTATCGAAAGCAAATATGATAGCCAACATTTCCTTCTCAGTGGTAGTGTAGTTCACTTGGGCTTCGTCCAAGGTTCTACTCACATAGCAAATCACATAATGTTTCTTCTCTTTCTTCTGTCCGAGGACTACCCCGATGGCGTAATCACTGACATCACACATTATCTCAAAAGGCAACCCCCAGTCTGGTGCTTATAGGATATGTGTCATCGTTAATGCTCTTTTGAGGGTATTAAAAGCATCTATACATTCAGTGGTAAACTCAAACTTAGCATCCTTTATCAATAGATTTGATAATGGCTAGGTGATCTTAGAAAAGTCTTTTTTGAATCTTCTATAGTATCCTACATGTACCAAGAAGCTTCGTACTCCTGTGATCGAGTTTGGTGGTGGGAGTTTTGATATGGATTCAATTTTACTTAAATCCACTTCAATTCATCTCTTTGAGATCTTATGTCCAAGCACAATACCATGTTGAACCATGAAGTGACATTTCTCCCAATTTAGGACAAGGTGCTTTTCTTCACAGCACTGCAACACCAAAGATATATTTCTCAGGTAGGCTTCAAAATCCTTCCCATATATAGATAAGTCATCCATGAACACCTCTACTATGTCTTCCAGAAAGTTTGAAAATATAGATATCATACATCACTTAAAAGTCGCTGGTGCGTTACATAAACCGAATGTCATTCTCCTAAAGGCATAAGTGCCATAAATGCAGGTAAAAGTGGTCTTTCTTGATCGTCATGGTGAATAGGTACTTGGTAAAATCCCAAATATATGTCCAAAAAACAAAAGTAGTCATGGTAAGTCAGCCACTCTAGGACCTGGTCTATAAATGGCAAAGGGAAGTGATCCTTCTTGGTGGCTGTATTTAGCTTGCGATAGTCGATGCACATGCGCCAACCTATCACTATCCTCGCTGCTACTTCATCTCCATATTCCCCTCATATTACCACCATTCCATCCTTCTTGGGTACCACATGGATAGGACTAACCCAATTGTGTCGCTTATTGGGTAGATAATCCCAACATATCGTAGCTTTATAACTTCTTTCTTCACAACTTCTTTTAGCATTTGGTTTAGGTTTCTTTACCATTGAGCTAGATGCTTGGCTATTTCTTCAAGGAAAATTCTATGTATGTACAAGGCTAGGTTAAGGCCTATGATGTCTTCTACAGAATACCCTATAACTTTTCTATGCAGCCTTAACTCACTTAGCAACTTCTCCATCTGGTTATCTGTTAAGTTGGCATTAAGAATCACTAGATTCCTCTCTTCTTTGTCCAGGAATTCATATTTCAGCCCCTCTGGAAGAGGTTTCAATTCAGGCTTTGGCTTTGGTGCCTCCTTCTCCTCAACTGTTTTCTCTAACAAAGCATACTTCACCATTTCAATTATCTCTTCATCGTCTCTGAATTCCTCTTCAGGTTGGTTCAGGTAATCCAAGATTTCTACAACCTCTTGGCCCTCCACTGTAGGGTCTTGGCTATTTAAGGCTTGCATTAGGGGATCAACGATTGCGTTATCTTCTTGTAACTCTTCACAATATTGATTGTAGTTGTCCATGAAGTAGATTGATTCAGATAGAGAAGGTCCCCTCATGGCATCTTGTACCCGAAAATCCAAGTGGTCATTCCCCACTCGCAGTGTGATGATTCCTTCTGCAACATCTATTAAGGCTCTCCCTATTGCGAGGAAAGGCCTCCTTAATATCATTAGGCATTTAGAATCCTCAACTGTGTCTATTTCCACTATATCACATGGTATGAAAAATCTTCCAACCCATATTGGGACATCTTCAACTATTCCCACTGATCTTGTAAAGGTATGATTGGCTAACTCAATCCTCATCCCCATCTTTACCATGTATGTCAGCCCAAGCCTTTGTGCTAGAGTCAAGTGCATTAGACTTATGCTTGCTCCCAAGTCGACTAACCTTTTTCTCTCCACATTGTCTCTGATGCATAAAGGTATGTTGAATGCTCTGGGGTACTTCTTCTTGGTTGGTAACTCAGCTTAAACAAAAGCACTTGACATTTTTTCCAACTAGACAGTTTCGATGTGATCACCTCTTCTTTTATTCGTGATCAGGTTTTTGAAGAACTTTGCATAGGTTGGCATTTCTTCTATTGCATTAAGAAAGGGCACATCTAAGTGTAGCTTCCTTACAACTTCCATGAACTTTTCGTACCTCTTCTTCAAGTGTGTTTTTATCAATTTGTAGGAGAAAGGAACTCTTGGGGTGTAGGGATTTTTCTTCGAAAGGACATCTCCCAGAGGATCCGAGTTCTTTTCCTCTCCTTCCTTCTTCTTTTCTTGTGGCCCTGCTTCTTTGCCACTTACAACTTGTTCTTTCCCTTTTTGTTCTTCTGTTGCCTTCTCATTTTTAGACGGCTGATTAACACAACTTCCTCCTTCTTTGATGTTGTTAGTATTAGAATTTTTCAACATCTTCCCAGATAAAAGAGTAGCCATTTTTATAGTCTTAATATTTGATGGGATCTTCCCTAAAGGGGTTTTCATGAGTTCAACTAGTTGTGCAAGTTGATGATCAATCTGCCTCTGGTGAGTCTGCATGTCCACCATTTGAGTTTGCATGGTGGTTAGCACTCCTTAATTTGTGAGAGAACTTTGAGAGAGTTGATGGTTCACCAAATCTTGCCTTTTTGTGAAGTCGAAAAGTTGAGTAATCATGTCAGCTTGGTTGTTGTCTTTGGCTTTACTCCGCCCTGGGCCTTGTCCTTTCCCTTCTCGACTCACATTTTTGATCTGACCTTGATAGATGTTCTTGTTCATCTGGTAATTGGTAGTCTTGGTGTATTGAGTCATCCCTCCTTTCTTCTCAAATCTTGGAGGAGGTTTGAACGAACTACCCTGTTGATGTGCGTTCTCTGTAGCTTCCTTGTTGCCATAACTAAATCTAGGGTGGTCTTGTCGCTTGAAGTTAACATAGGAGACATTCTCAGTTTCTTCTTCACTTTCACTTTCATTGCTCACCTCTGGCTGGGTATAGATACAATTGTCGATTCCATGTCCTCCTTCTCCAAAGGTAACACATTTCATGGCTTTCTCAATATGCTTCTTACCTTTGGCTCTAGTGTCTTTTAGTTGTTTGACATCTGTGGCGATTTTTTGAATTTGGGCTGTAATAGTTTCCAAGGCTTTAGCTTCAATTGACGGTCCTTCATACCCTACTTTCTTCTCCGACCCTCTATCATTTCTATTGTAATCCATGCCTGCTTGCAATGCAGCCATGTTGTCTATTATCTTCATAGTTCTGCTCGGCTTCTTTCCAAGAAAGTCACTGCCAGGAGTTGTGTGCAGCGAAGTTCTCTCAGTAGGAGTTAGTCCATTTGTAGGAGGTGGTCACTAGGAATCCCTTACGGTATTTATGGTGTGGACAATCCCTCTGATACTCTTGAAAGCATTCACATGCCTCGTGAAGGTATTCTCTCAGCTTTTGTGAAAAAGAAGTAATCTTCTGCATGTTGTGGATAGTTCTCTCAGTAGGATAAAATTTAGTAACATAGGTATTTGCAAGGGGTCTCCACCCATCTATGGACTGGTGGGGTAGGTTGAGGTACCAGGATAGAGCCTTATCTTCAAGGGAGAAGTTGAACCCCTTACAATATATCACTTCTTGAGGAACTTCCTCATCTTAATGGTATCACAATTTTTTTGAAGGCATCGAGGTGATGGTATATATTTTTATTTCTCAAATTCCTACAGAAGGGTTTGTTCTGGATCATTGAGATTACAACTAGTTTCAACTCAAAGTTTGTTGCATTGAAGTGCGGGATGATAATTGGGTATCTAGACTCGTTGGCCTTAGTTGCTGCCAAATCTCTATGAGTTTTTCCTTCTTCATCATCTTCACTTTCGTTGTTACGATCATCACGCTCATGTTCATTGTCACGATGATTGTGATGGTGCCTTCTACGACAATGGTAGCATTGTTCTTCGTCACATTGATTTTATTTGTGATGTTCTTCTTCATGTTGACGGCCATCCAAGTGACGGCCATGTCTATCTTCATCCGTCTCATGCGGTGGGGGGTCTTGAATTCTTTCATTTTGTTTGTCTCCAGTGAGAGTACCATCCACACGAGGCAACATGGTGACTCGAGGTTAAGGTGAAAAATCGAACAGACCTGCTTCCCTCTAGGTTCCCTGAATAAACTGCATAGTCGAGTTAGAAAATTGGATGTGTTAAAAAGAACTATTCTACATAATTGAAGGATAGTAGATTTAAGGTTTATATGCAGTCAACCTTATTACTAAGCTTGAGGCACAGGAGTATAGTGAGTGGACTCAATTTCTTAACAGTGTCGCTTTGCCTTGTCCCCCGACAACGGCTCCAAAAAGTTGACCGGCCTAAATCGCGCATCCAAAATGGAGAGGATCTAGAGTAATCAGACTCTTAAGATAATGACCCGACACTCAAGCCCCCACAACTATTATACGAGGTATGATGTAGTAATCGGGGTCAAACCACAGCGACAAGGTCAGAAGGAATTAACACAGGGTCTCACACTTGTATACTCCAGGCAAACATATGGTTTAAAAAGGTTGTTCCCTAAGGAATGGTGGTGCTCAAGACAAAACAAAGGAATTAAGAGAAAGAAAGAAAAATAACAACAAGAGAAAATAAGAACGAATGATAAGAAATAAAGATTTGGATGGGAACTCAGATCAAGTTTCACCTACTAAGGTCTCTCATCAACATGCAAGGCCCACTCCCCTTCATATACTCCTATCAAGATTACAAGCAATCATAAAAGTGTCTATTCACTCCTCTCTAGAGATAAGGATAGATCTAGGATCCAAGGTGACCTCCCTCTCGAGATAACAACCTTACAACCACAAAGCAAACTATATGACCATAAGCTTTAGCAATCCAACATTCTCATGCATTCATACTACTCCATAACACTAGATAAAGAAGATACTTGTAACACCCCTGACCTGGGTTATGACCTAACCCTGGAAGTTTTGCCTAAATATGTAATTAATATACTTGTGAACACTCCCTGGCATGTAATTAAGTTCCTCAGGAACATTTACTTTCAATTTTGCTCCTTTTTGTATAAAGTTGTAGCATTATGTTGTATGCAGGGACCTATGTGCAAATTACCCAGTTTAAGGGTTGAACTTGCAAAATTCACAAGATAAGATGTTCCTTTGATATTGAAACATCATGAGAATGGTTATGGTAAAGTTTGAGGGATTTCCCAAGCTTGAGCACCAAGGTGCAGCTGTGGAAGCAATTCCCATGCTTAGAAACCCTAATTTGGGGTAAAGTGCAATTTACCCAAATTGAGGGGTCCAACTTGTAATTTTCACCATCTAGAACATCTTTTATGACTCTTGTCATCATTTAGAGTAGAAATGATGAAAGGGATACATCATTTAATAATCAGATGGGAAAAATGATCTTTGTGATAGAAATCACCTAAAATGGGCCTAAAACCCTTTCATGAGTGTACCCTAGTTGAAGGTTGGATTCCTTTACCCTTAGATCTTGAGATTTCATGAGATTTGCATAAGGATAGGTAGGTTTGGTCGTGCCCTTGAGCAAGGAGGGACCTAGATGTGATTTCCAATCTTGAGAGGTCCTTAGGGTGTAAAAGAGGCTAAAGTATATAAGCCCTTTTCCCTTGTAATTAAGTGAACGAATTTTCTTTCCTTCACTTCTTTTCCTTTCTTTCTCAAACGACCAAGGACAGCTCTGGAGCTCAGGGGGGACGACCAACCTGTTCTAGGTAAGAGAACCCCACCTTCTAAGCTCAAATTCATGGAGGAATTCACTTTCTAAGGTTGGTTTTATGGTTAGCTTACTTAGTCTTCTTGTTCTAGCCGACCAAAGCAACGTTTCCTTGGAGAATTCACCTCTGACCAAGTTGTGGAAGCTCAAGGACGCCATTAAAGCTTGGAGCTTGAAGGCTTGGAGCTCTAAGATCAACCTTTAGGCGGGTTTTATAACTCTAAACTTCATGCTTGATTATACATCCTTTTCTATGCATATAGTTAATAGTTCTTCTTCTTCCCTATCTTTCCTTGCATCCTTGCAAGCAAAATCGTGAAGAACTGCTACTGTTCTCAAGGTAGAAGATAAGGGCGTTAATTTCTATGCTTATCCACGGTTTTTCACTTTATCAAACGACCTCCACCTATTGCTCAAAACGGTTTCAAACCGTTTGGTGGGCAAACGGTTTCAGGGTCGTTTGAGGGCAAACGGTCTTCAAGACCGTTTGGTCCCGTTGACCAAGCAAAGACCGTTTGGGAATCTTGTTCATAATTATGTAGGTTAATTACCCACAAAATTTGAGAGGTTAACTCCAAAAGAATCGTGAGTTATGAGCAAATCAATTAGCAAAACCAATTGAATTATGTGCTGATTTTCAACCTGATTAACTTGACCTGGTTGAGCAAACGGTTTCAAGACCGTTTGAGATGGTTGACCAAGCGTTGATCGTTTGGTATTCCTGTTCATAATTATGTTTATTAATAACCCTCCAAATTTTAGGGATTAACTCCAAAGGAATCGTGAGTTGAAGCCTAATCAATTAGGGAAACCTAATTGGATTAAGTGCTGATTTTCAATCTAATTTAATTGAACTTTTTGGGCAAACGGTCTCAAGACCGTTTGAGTGCGTTGACCAAGCGTTGACCGTTTGGGATTACTGTTCCTAATGATGTGATATAATGACTCACCGAATTTGAGGGATTAACTCCCAAGGAATCATGAGTTGAAGGCTATTCAATTAGGCAAACCCTAATTGAAAACAGTGCTGAAATTCCAATGAGTTAAGTTGAGATTTTGGGTTGATTAGCCCAAACGGTTTCAAGACCGTTTGGGAATCACCCAAACGGTCTCAAGACCGTTTGGGGGTCACCCCAAGACCGTTTGGAGGTCTGGGGTCAAGTATAGTTGATCAATTGAAGGTCCAAAGGCACCAAACCATATTGCAATTAAGTATTGATGTGATGATCAACTCTATAGATCAAACCTTGATGAATTTTCACTAGAGTCCAAAGGATGGATGGGCAAACGGTCTCAAGACCGTTTGGAACTCATCCAAACGGTCTCAAGACCGTTTGGGCACAACCCAAGACCGTTTGGAGGTCTAGGGTTGAGATAATCTAATGGTTTGAAGGTCCAATCGCAATAAGTTGATGAATTGATACAAATACTGATTTTAGACCTAATTGGAGTTCAACCCTAGTCCAAACGACTTGGTTTTTGGTCAAACTTTGGGCAAACGGTCTCAAGACCATTTGGAGGATATCCAAACGACCTCAAGACCGTTTGGTCCAAGTTTGAGCCCAATTGGAGGTCGATTGATAGGTTCAACCTTGAATTGATTCACATTGTTGAATATTGATGACCATCCGATTTGAAACCCTAATTGAGAAGGATTCAACCCTAATTGGCTTTCAATTGAGGGTCAACTTGGTGTCCAAGTGATTAAGGTTCATCCTAATTAACTCAATTTATAAGTGGTTTTCATGGTTTTGGTTAATTGAGGGGTTCAACATACATATCCATGACCAATTGTAACTTTTGAACCACTTTGGAGGCCCAAACGGTTTGAGCCCATTTGGACCAAACGGTCTCAAGACCGTTTGGATCCAAATGGTCTCAAGACCGTTTGAGGCCAAACGGTCTCAAGACCGTTTGGGCTCAAACGATCTCAGGGTCATTTGGTCCAATCGATCTCAAGTTGATTTGATCAAACGGTTTCAAACCGATTGAGCTCCAAACGGTTTGGAAGGTCAACTCTTCCAAACGGTCAACACATCCAAACGGTCTCAAGACCGTTTGGAGCAAACGGTCTCAAGACCGTTTGGAGCAAACGGTCTCAAGACCGTTTGAGACCAAACGGTTTCAAGACCGTTTGGTGGTTGAAACCGTTTGAAGGTTGAAACCGTTTGAAGGTGTACATGGTGGTTTGTACTTAATCAATTGATGGTGTAATTAGTTCAATGGTGATCTAATCTAAACCCTAATGGTAACCTAGGTCATTAAGGGACTAAGTGATTAGTGAGTTGACCCATGATGGTGATCATGAGGCAAATTACCAAAATACCCTTGAGGGGTCTAAAGAGGTAAAACCTTGTTCTAATCAAACCCTAATCACATGATGATGATGTTTTGGCTTATGTAAGTCAATAAGGACTTAACCCAACCTAATCTAGAGTGGTGTCATCACCATCTACTAGTGAGAGGAGAGAGAAAGTATTCCAAGAGAGAGAAAGTATCCTAGAGAGAGAAAGTACCCTTTTTAAGGTGGAAACTCAAGTGAGATACTTCAAATACACATGAGTGTGCATGATTAGGGAATGACCCACCTATATGAGGTCATGGAAACCCTAAATATGATATCTAATGGATCTTAATCTTAATTAAGAGTCTTAATGATGATGTTTCTCTTACATGATGATGTAATGAGTACCATTCACCATGGTGTGAATAGTAAACCCTAATTTTAGGGTGATGACTTGAAAGATGAATAGTAAACCCTAAATTGTTGAATTGTTTACTATTATCTGTTGAACTAACTATGCAGGTTATTATGAGATAATGGTCATACCCAGGTATGAAATACCATGTTATATTCATTGAAAGCATGTCTTAAGCTTTATGAATAGTGAATCATCTTGATGCACTGCTAAGTGACATCTTTTGTGATTTATGGGCTGTAAGAGCCATAAACACCATCAAGGTCATGCTTGACAGATGACTTGTGATGAGATAATTGAGAACTGGTAATTGAAATGAGTTAGGCCTGCTACATTTTAGTATTCTCATATATAGCTGTGATGCTAATGTTTTTGTATGATGATATGAATACTGAATGTACCTAACTAATCAAGTGAAATGTAAAGCCCTGATCATAGATCCATCATTGTCAGAGTCTAAATGATGGTGAAACAGGTTTTCCTCAGGGAACTCCTGGATCACATACTTTTGAGTATGTGGGGTACATGGATGTGTAGAACCTTACATCCTAGTGTAGGTATTTGATGTAGATTCTTGTAGTCCGTCATACCTTCACTATAAAAGAAAAGGTGAGAGGATGATGTAGATTATAGTAGTCCATCAGACCCCACCATAAAGTCCTAAAGGTGAGATGTATATCTACACTCCCTTAAAGACACAAATACCGTATCGGTGAAAGATAAACAAGAAATCTTCCGATATTGAAGAGAGTACAGAATGCCACTGTAACTCTAAAAATAGCGAAGGACCAGAGTACCCTGGTGAGCTATTATAAAGACATCCCGCCAGATGTCAAACAATCAATCCTCTAACTGACTGAGGAAGATGAGGTCATAAGAATCCGGCTCTCTTAATGACCTATGTATGATACTGATGTGACTTCTTAGCGATCAGTTGGAGTATGAATGGTATGCCTCATCTCCACAGGGCATAATAATGTTTGAAAAACATAAACAACAGCGTAGTATATCTGTTAGAGTTAATTACGAGTTATTTGATTGATGTTACCTTGAATAGCATAGATGTTCTCATATTTTAATATTGATTGAACTCTTGCTTATCATCAGAACTGCCAGTGAATATCTTGAAGGCTCTTATTGCTTTAGCTATTCCTTGCTTTGCTTATAAAGCCTAGTGGAGAGTTATAACTCTCGCTGGGGCAATTATGTATAATTGTCTCACCCCGTAGACTTCTACTTTTTAGGTGGTCGTCGAAGACGAAGGAACAAGAACTCAGGTGAACAATCCCAGCAACAGCAGCATCAGGAGCAGTAAATATCTCAGGTGGAGATCTAGCCTGCTTCATGGTGTAGTTAGAGTCAAGTCCTATGTGTCCTCTGTACTCTCAGGTCCTGGAGTGTTTTGGAGTATGAATTCTTGAGAGTTTTGGTATCATGTTGTATATAATTACTCAAGAAGTAATTGTCAGTGATGTAAACAGTTAAATCCTTTTTCTATGGAAAAGGTTTGTGGTTTCAGGCTCTTGTCTCGAAAAGTTTTAATTTCCCGTGATTTTTGTCTTCCGCTGTTTACCGATTGCTTCCGCACATGATTAAATCGGGATTAATTCATGGTTTGGAGATCGGAGCCCACAATTAAGTGGTATCAGAGCTCCAGGTTCATTCGAGTCTACAGAGGCATAGGACTTAGGAAGTCGAGTCTATCTTTAGTATTCCTTCCTTATCTAATAGAATCTTCTACTCCTCAGGAGAAGAAGATACTTAAGATGTCAGAGCCACATGATGAGAATGTGGAAGAAAGTAGTGCTAGTGCACCTCAAGGTGGTGCAGGAGTACCAGGATTGGAACAGCCTGTACCAGAACAACCTAGAGAGCCACCCCAGTTTGATCCAGATGACATGGGTAACCCAGCAGTCCAGACAATGTTTGGGCAGTTTATGACTGCCATGACACACATAACCGACAGGTTGCCTATGCCTGCACCTAGGGTACCTGCCCAGCCTGAGGGGCAAGGTATCGGGAAGACGTTCGAGCGACTACGTCGTGTCGGAGCTACCGAGTACCATGGGACTGCTGACCCCGCAGATGCTGATCTGTGGTTGACAGAGCTGGAGAAGGCCTTCAGGATCCTCAACATCCCTGAAGCTGAGAAGGTTAGACATGCTGTCTATCTTCTCAAAGGAAGTGCTGGTCACTGGTGGAACATGGAAGAGCAGAAGAGACCTGGGGTAGAGTTCCCATGGGAAGAGTTTCGTCAGGAATTTATCAATAGATATTTTCCCAAGACCTTCCTAGACGAGAAGATCTCTCAGTTTGAGAGACTGAGACAGGGTATATTGAACATTAGCGAGTACGAAGCTAAGTTCATGGAGCTGTTGCGATTTTGTCTGCACATGGCTGCCACAGAAGAAGAAAGAATCAGAAGGTTTGAGAAGGGGTTGAATGCTGACATGTCTACCCCAGTGTCTGCCTTAGAGAACCGAGAGAGATTCTCTACCTTCGTTGAGTCAGTCTGAAGGATAGAGAGATCTGTAGTTGAGAAAAGACAAACCCATAAAAGATATCCACAGTTCCAGGGTTCTTCATCTAGGGATTCCAAGAAACCTAGATTCTCTGCACCTAACCCTCCGCCACCCAGATCGAGTTTTCAAACTCAATGGACACCAAGCAGAGGTAGAGGACGAAGTCAACCGCTTCAAGGGACGCACAGTTCTGCATCTGTGTCAGTTACTGGACCACCCAGACCACAGCAACAGGAAAAGAGTTGCTACAACTGTGGTAAGGTGGGACACTTGATGAAGGATTGTCGTTCTAGGGCTGTCGGTGTGACACAACAAACCCTGAGACAGAATCGACAGGGATCTCAGAATAGACAACATCAAGGAGCAGCTCGAGGACGTGGACAAGCGTCTCAAGCTGGATCATCAGCACCACCTCAACAGCAGGCTACAGCAAGGTTCTATGCTATGAACCCACCAGAAGCAGTGGTCAATCCACAAGTGGTGACAGGTCAGATGGAACTTTTATATTCTGATATGTCTAAATCTTGTGTAGTATCTGTTCTGATTGACCCGGGTGCTACACACTCTTTCATCACTCGAAGAGTGATTCGTAACTGCAATATGACAACTAGTCATAGGGCAGATAAGTTGTTGTTGGAGACTCCGTTGAGTGGGTCTGCTGTTCTGCAAGAAGTATGCTCTCCTTGCATACTTTTCTTTTCTAAGCATCGCATTCAAGTGGATCTCATACCGCTTGATATGCAAGGATTTGATATAATCCTAGGGATGGATAACTTGGAAAAGTATCGAGTTGTCTTGGATTGTGAATCCAAGCTGGCAGTGTTTGCTGATGAAAGCAACACATGGATCTTTCAAGGTGAAAGAGAGATTCTGCCCACCTGTCTTGTATCAGCTATGGTTGCTGATAAGTTGATGAGGCAAGGATGCTATGCATTCTTAGCCCATGTGGTAGATGTTACCAAGGAGAGTTCCAACCCTGCTGAAGTTCCGATAGTCAGGGAATTCGAGGATGTGTTTCCCGAAGAACTTCCTGGTATACCACCACCCCGGGAAATTGATTTTGAGATCAATTTGGTCCCAGATACGAAACCCATAGCCCAGACTCCGTATAGGATGGCGCCTGCTGAGATGGCAGAACTCAAGAAACAGCTTCAAGAGTTACTTGAGAAGGGTTTCATCCGACCGATTACCTCACCTTGGGGTGCTCCGGTTTTGTTTGTTAAAAAGAAAGATGGATCGATGCGGTTGTGCATTGATTATAGACAACTCAATAAAGTAACGATAAAGAATAAATATCCTTTGCCGAGGATTGATGATCTTTTCGACCAGTTGCGTGGTGCAACAGTCTTTTCTAAGATAGACTTAAGGTCTGGATATCATCAACTCCGCATTAAGGACAGTGACATATCTAAGTCTGCCTTTAGGACAAGATATGGTCACTATGAGTTCACGGTCATGTCGTTTGGACTAACCAATGCACCGGCTGCATTCATGGAACTCATGAATAGAGTCTTTCGACCTTTCCTTGATCAATGTGTTGTCGTCTTCATAGATGACATACTGATTTATAGTAAGGATGCTCAGCAGCATGAGCAACACCTTCGCCAGACTTTGACCTTGCTAAGAGAGCATAAGCTATACGCTAAGTTTAGCAAGTGTGAGTTTTGGTTATCTGAAGTATCCTTCCTTGGACATGTGGTATCTGCCTCGGGAATTCGTGTTGACCCTGCAAAGATAGAGTCTGTTCTGCAGTGGGAACAACCGAAGACACCGACGGAGATTAGAAGTTTCTTGGGGTTAGCTGGTTATTATCGAAGGTTTATTAAAAATTTCAGTTCTATAGCCTTACCTTTGACCAAGTTAACCCGAAAGGATGTTCCTTTTGCTTGGAGTGATAAGTGTCAACAGTCTTTTCAGCTGTTGAAGGAGAGGTTGACAAGTGCACCTGTGCTTGTGTTACCTGAGCAAGGAAAGGAATATATAATCTTTTGTGATGCCTCCAAGAATGGACTTGGATGTGTGTTGATGCAGGATAACCAAGTGATTTCTTTTGCTTCCCGACAGCTCAAGAAACACGAAGAGAATTATCCGACACACGATCTGGAGTTAGCTGCTGTGGTCCATGCTTTGAAAATCTGGAGACATTATCTCTACGGAGAAACTTTCCAGATTTTCACAGACCACAAGAACCTTAAGTACATCTTCACTCAGCATGAGCTTAACATGAGGCAACGTCGCTGGATGGAGTTAATCAAGGACTATGATTGTACGATTGATTACCATCCGGGCAAGGCCAATGTGGTTGCAGATGCCTTGAGTAGGAAATCAGCAACATCAACCATGGATAGGGCACAACTAAGTTCCTTAGTATGCTCTAGAAGAGATATGCTTATCTCTTTAAGGCATGACAATGTGCAGTTGAAGGCATCATTGTTAGCTGGTCTGTTAGCTGAGATGCAGATTAAACCTACCTTAAGAGAGCAGATAAAGGAGGCACAACAAGTAGATGTTTCTGTACAGCAGATTAGATTTGAGTTTGGAAATGAGAAGCGAGAAGGTTTTCATGAGTCAGATGACCAGGTGGCATGCTATCATGGAAGGATGATAGTGCCAGATGTGGACGACCTGAGGAAGTTAGTCCTGGAAGAAGCTCATTCTTCGATGTATGCTATGCATCCAGGGAGCACCAAGATGTATCGAAACTTGAAAGACATGTATTGGTGGCCTGGGATGAAGAAGGATGTAGCTGAGTTTGTTCTGAGGTGTCCTGTGTGTCAGCAGGTCAAGGCTGAACACCAGAAACCTACAGGGACAATGCAACCCTTACCCATACCACAGTGGAAGTGGGACCATGTAACCATGGACTTTGTTGTTGGCCTACCCAGGACAAACAAAGGACATGATTCCATTTGGGTAGTTGTTGATAGGTTGACAAAGACAGCGCATTTCTTACCTGTCAAAACAACCTATACTGCTGAAAGGTTATCCCAGATATATGTCCAAGAGATAGTGCGTTTGCACGGAGTTCCTGTCACTATAGTTTCTGACAGAGGTCCCCAGTTTACAAGTCGCTTTTGGGAACAGTTACACAAAGCCCTAGGCACCAAGTTAAGGTTTAGTACAGCCTTTCATCCTCAAACTGATGGACAGTCAGAAAGGACTATACAGACCTTAGAAGATCTGTTGAGAGCATGTGTTCTCCAGTTTACCGGGAGTTGGGATCTACATCTAAGCTTGATAGAGTTTGCCTGTAACAATAGCTATCAACATAGCATTGATATGGCACCATATGAAGCCTTATATGGCAGACGTTGTAGATCACCCTTGTGTTGGTATGAAACTGGTGAGCACCAGTTATTAGGCCCTGATCTTGTGCAGCAAACTACAGAAAAGATTAAAATTATACAACAACAGCTTAAGACTGCACAAGATAGACAGAAATCATATGCCGATAAACGTCATAGACCCCTAGAATTCCAGGATGGAGACAGAGTGTATCTCAAGGTCTCACCTTGGAAAGGAGTCCTTCGTTTTGGGAAGAAAGGAAAGTTAGCTCCTAGATTTTTGGGACCTTATCCAATTGTTGAAAAAGTTGGAAAGGTGGCCTATAGACTAGAGTTACCTCTAGAGTTGCAGAAGCTGCACCCTGTGTTTCACATTTCCATGCTGAGGAAATGTCATCCAGATACCGAGTCAGTTCTACAACCTATGGAGGTAGAATTGAATGAAGATATAACGTATGAGGGACCAGTGTCAATCCTCGATAACAGAACTAAAAAGTTAAAGAAGAAGGATATAAGCCTTGTAAAAGTCCTCTGGAACCATCGTGGTGTTGAAGAAGCCACTTGGGAACTAGAAGGTGAAATGAGAAGAAAATATCCTGCTCTTTTCTTATAATATGCTTTATCGATTTCGGGGACGAAATCTTTTTGAAGGGGTAAAGAATTTGTAACACCCCTGACCTGGGTTATGACCTAACCCTGGAAGTTTTGCCTAAATATGTAATTAATATACTTGTGAACACTCCCTGGCATGTAATTAAGTTCCTCAGGAACATTTACTTTCAATTTTGCTCCTTTTTGTATAAAGTTGTAGCATTGTGTTGTATGCAGGGACCTATGTGCAAATTACCCAGTTTAAGGGTTGAACTTGCAAAATTCACAAGATAAGATGTTCCTTTGATGTTGAAACATCATGAGAATGGTTATGGTAAAGTTTGAGGGATTTCCCAAGCTTGAGCACCAAGGTGCAGCTGTGGAAGCAATTCCCATGCTTAGAAACCCTAATTTGGGGTAAAGTGCAATTTACCCAAATTGAGGGGTCCAACTTGTAATTTTCACCATATAGAACATCTTTTATGACTCTTGTCATCATTTAGAGTAGAAATGATGAAAGGGATACATCATTTAATAATCAGATGGGAAAAATGATCTTTGTGATAGAAATCACCTAAAATGGGCCTAAAACCCTTTCATGAGTGTACCCTAGTTGAAGGTTGGATTCCTTTACCCTTAGATCTTGAGATTTCATGAGATTTGCATAAGTATAGGTAGGTTTGGTCGTGCCCTTGAGCAAGGAGGGACCTAGATGTGATTTCCAATCTTGAGAGGTCCTTAGGGTGTAAAAGAGGCTAAAGTATATAAGCCCTTTTCCCTTGTAATTAAGTGAACGAATTTTCTTTCCTTCACTTCTTTTCCTTTCTTTCTCAAACGACCAAGGACAGCTCTGGAGCTCAGGGGGGACGACCAACCTGTTCTAGGTAAGAGAACCCCACCTTCTAAGCTCAAATTCATGGAGGAATTCACTTTCTAAGGTTGGTTTTATGGTTAGCTTACTTAGTCTTCTTGTTCTAGCCGACCAAAGCAACGTTTCCTTGGAGAATTCACCTCTGACCAAGTTGTGGAAGCTCAAGGACGCCATTAAAGCTTGGAGCTTGAAGGCTTGGAGCTCTAAGATCAACCTTTAGGCGGGTTTTATAACTCTAAACTTCATGCTTGATTATACATCCTTTTCTATGCATATAGTTAATAGTTCTTCTTCTTCCCTATCTTTCCTTGCATCCTTGCAAGCAAAATCGTGAAGAACTGCTACTGTTCTCAAGGTAGAAGATAAGGGCGTTAATTTCTATGCTTATCCACGGTTTTTCACTTTATCAAACGACCTCCACCTATTGCTCAAAACGGTTTCAAACCGTTTGGTGGGCAAACGGTTTCAGGGTCGTTTGAGGGCAAACGGTCTTCAAGACCGTTTGGTCCCGTTGACCAAGCAAAGACCGTTTGGGAATCTTGTTCATAATTATGTAGGTTAATCACCCACAAAATTTGAGAGGTTAACTCCAAAAGAATCGTGAGTTATGAGCAAATCAATTAGCAAAACCAATTGAATTATGTGCTGATTTTCAACCTGATTAACTTGACCTGGTTGAGCAAACGGTTTCAAGACCGTTTGAGATGGTTGACCAAGCATTGACCGTTTGGTATTCCTGTTCATAATTATGTTTATTAATAACCCTCCAAATTTTAGGGATTAACTCCAAAGGAATCGTGAGTTGAAGCCTAATCAATTAGGGAAACCTAATTGGATTAAGTGCTGATTTTCAATCTAATTTAATTGAACTTTTTGGGCAAACGGTCTCAAGACCGTTTGAGTGCGTTGACAAAGCGTTGACTGTTTGGGATTACTGTTCCTAATGATGTGATATAATGACTCACCGAATTTGAGGGATTAACTCCCAAGGAATCATGAGTTGAAGGCTATTCAATTAGGCAAACCCTAATTGAAAACAGTGCTGAAATTCCAATGAGTTAAGTTGAGATTTTGGGTTGATTAGCCCAAACGGTTTCAAGACCGTTTGGGAATCACCCAAACGGTCTCAAAACCGTTTGGGGGTCACCCCAAGACCGTTTGGAGGTCTGGGGTCAAGTATAGTTGATCAATTGAAGGTCCAAAGGCACCAAACCATATTGCAATTAAGTATTGATGTGATGATCAACTCTATAGATCAAACCTTGATGAATTTTCACTAGAGTCCAAAGGATGGATGGGCAAACGGTCTCAAGACCGTTTGGAACTCATCCAAACGGTCTCAAGACCGTTTGGGCACAACCCAAGACCGTTTGGAGGTCTAGGGTTGAGATAATCTAATGGTTTGAAGGTCCAATCGCAATAAGTTGATGAATTGATACAAATACTGATTTTAGACCTAATTGGAGTTCAACCCTAGTCCAAACGACTTGGTTTTTGGTCAAACTTTGGGCAAACGGTCTCAAGACCGTTTGGAGGATATCCAAACGACCTCAAGACCGTTTGGTCCAAGTTTGAGCCCAATTGGAGGTCGATTGATAGGTTCAACCTTGAATTGATTCACATTGTTGAATATTGATGACCATCCGATTTGAAACCCTAATTGAGAAGGATTCAACCCTAATTGGCTTTCAATTGAGGGTCAACTTGGTGTCCAAGTGATTAAGGTTCATCCTAATTAACTCAATTTATAAGTGGTTTTCATGGTTTTGGTTAATTGAGGGGTTCAACATACATATCCATGACCAATTGTAACTTTTGAACCACTTTGGAGGCCCAAACGGTTTGAGCCCATTTGGACCAAACGGTCTCAAGACCGTTTGGGCTCAAACGATCTCAGGGTCGTTTGGTCCAATCGATCTCAAGTTGATTTGATCAAACGGTTTCAAACCGATTGAGCTCCAAACGGTTTGGAAGGTCAACTCTTCCAAACGGTCAACACATCCAAACGGTCTCAAGACCGTTTGGAGCAAACGGTCTCAAGACCGTTTGAGACCAAACGGTTTCAAGACCGTTTGGTGGTTGAAACCGTTTGAAGGTTGAAACCGTTTGAAGGTGTACATGGTGGTTTGTACTTAATCAATTGATGGTGTAATTAGTTCAATGGTGATCTAATCTAAACCCTAATGGTAACCTAGGTCATTAAGGGACTAAGTGATTAGTGAGTTGACCCATGATGGTGATCATGAGGCAAATTACCAAAATACCCTTGAGGGGTCTAAAGAGGTAAAACCTTGTTCTAATCAAACCCTAATCACATGATGATGATGTTTTGGCTTATGTAAGTCAATAAGGACTTAACCCAACCTAATCTAGAGTGGTGTCATCACCATCTACTAGTGAGAGGAGAGAGAAAGTATTCCAAGAGAGAGAAAGTATCCTAGAGAGAGAAAGTACCCTTTTTAAGGTGGAAACTCAAGTGAGATACTTCAAATACACATGAGTGTGCATGATTAGGGAATGACCCACCTATATGAGGTCATGGAAACCCTAAATATGATATCTAATGGATCTTAATCTTAATTAAGAGTCTTAATGATGATGTTTCTCTTACATGATGATGTAATGAGTACCATTCACCATGGTGTGAATAGTAAACCCTAATTTTAGGGTGATGACTTGAAAGATGAATAGTAAACCCTAAATTGTTGAATTGTTTACTATTATCTGTTGAACTAACTATGCAGGTTATTATGAGATAATGGTCATACCCAGGTATGAAATACCATGTTATATTCATTGAAAGCATGTCTTAAGCTTTATGAATAGTGAATCATCTTGATGCACTGCTAAGTGACATCTTTTGTGATTTATGGGCTGTAAGAGCCATAAACACCATCAAGGTCATGCTTGACAGATGACTTGTGATGAGATAATTGAGAACTGGTAATTGAAATGAGTTAGGCCTGCTACATTTTAGTATTCTCATATATAGCTGTGATGCTAATGTTTTTGTATGATGATATGAATACTGAATGTACCTAACTAATCAAGTGAAATGTAAAGCCCTGATCATAGATCCATCATTGTCAGAGTCTAAATGATGGTGAAACAGGTTTTCCTCAGGGAACTCCTGGATCACATACTTTTGAGTATGTGGGGTACATGGATGTGTAGAACCTTACATCCTAGTGTAGGTATTTGATGTAGATTCTTGTAGTCCGTCATACCTTCACTATAAAAGAAAAGGTGAGAGGATGATGTAGATTCTAGTAGTCCATCAGACCCCACCATAAAGTCCTAAAGGTGAGATGTATATCTACACTCCCTTAAAGACACAAATACCGTATCGGTGAAAGATAAACAAGAAATCTTCCGATATTGAAGAGAGTACAGAATGCCACTGTAACTCTAAAAATAGCGAAGGACCAGAGTACCCTGGTGAGCTATTATAAAGACATCCCGCCAGATGTCAAACAATCAATCCTCTAACTGACTGAGGAAGATGAGGTCATAAGAATCCGGCTCTCTTAATGACCTATGTATGATACTGATGTGACTTCTTAGCGATCAGTTGGAGTATGAATGGTATGCCTCATCTCCACAGGGCATAATAATGTTTGAAAAACATAAACAACAGCGTAGTATATCTGTTAGAGTTAATTACGAGTTATTTGATTGATGTTACCTTGAATAGCATAGATGTTCTCATATTTTAATATTGATTGAACTCTTGCTTATCATCAGAACTGCCAGTGAATATCTTGAAGGCTCTTATTGCTTTAGCTATTCCTTGCTTTGCTTATAAAGCCTAGTGGAGAGTTATAACTCTCGCTGGGGCAATTATGTATAATTGTCTCACCCCGTAGACTTCTACTTTTTAGGTGGTCGTCGAAGACGAAGGAACAAGAACTCAGGTGAACAATCCCAGCAACAGCAGCATCAGGAGCAGTAAATATCTCAGGTGGAGATCTAGCCTGCTTCATGGTGTAGTTAGAGTCAAGTCCTATGTGTCCTCTGTACTCTCAGGTCCTGGAGTGTTTTGGAGTATGAATTCTTGAGAGTTTTGGTATCATGTTGTATATAATTACTCAAGAAGTAATTGTCAGTGATGTAAACAGTTAAATCCTTTTTCTATGGAAAAGGTTTGTGGTTTCAGGCTCTTGTCTCGAAAAGTTTTAATTTCCCGTGATTTTTGTCTTCCGCTGTTTACCGATTGCTTCCGCACATGATTAAATCGGGATTAATTCATGGTTTGGAGATCGGAGCCCACAATACTACTCTTTCGAGGTACCAAAGAACAAACATCACAAAATCGTAGCTAAGCATACAAGTGAAGCATTAATAACAAGTGTACGGAGATAATCTTGATATGAGCATATATGTATTCAAAGGGGAGCAAGAATATACACGTTGGGAGAGCCTTAGTGGCTACTCCCAACCTGAGTTAAGTGTTTAGCTACACATGTCAACGAGCAACATAATGGCATTAAAAAATAATAGATACATCATAACCACAAAGAGGGAAGGAGTACAATGTAATGGAGATGCTAGATCTAGAAGAGAGAGAGAAGACGGTGATACACCAATATACTCCTTCAGTTCTAGATCTGGAATGGACAGTGCAGAAGCTCTCCTTTCGAGGAAGAGGGGCCTTCAATCTTCTCTCTCCTCAACTTATACCTTTGAAGATCGAAGACTGATTGAATGGATGAGAGTGGGTATGGAATTTTACAGCACTTCATGGTCCTTGATGATCTGATCATGAGACAAGTCAAGGTGGGTGGCCTATTTATAGGTGTTGCCCACTGACTTAACCATCCACACTGTAGTCAAGGCTTGGTATTGGTCGTGGCTTGATTGCGGTTGATCGAGACCTCTCCTCACTTAAGATCACCACAGTGGTCGGTCGAGTCAGAACCTCAGTCGAGGCATGGCACCAGCTCGGTCACGGTCACACCTCGATTGAGGTTAAGATGCGTGGGTTATAGGCCATGACCAAAGAGGGCATGAGACACCACGGTCGTGAAGCATCAATGTGATCATGGGGACATCGAACATGGTGGGGGGTGGTCCCTAATGGTCGATAAGCCATAGTCGAGGTGCTAACTGCAGATGTGACTTGATGTGACCCTGCAAGGATGGAAAAGGTGTGCAAATAAGATTCTCAGTATGAAGAGCTAAAATAAGCATAAAAATTATATAAAATATATGTTAGGAGAGATATAAAATATATGCAAAAAAGTGTAAAATGAGATGTTATCAGATATGGCTTTATTGTGCTGGCGGCCACTTTGACTGGAATAATTTGTTGCTTTATCCAAAAATAACATTCAACTTTTGACCACATTGATGATTTTTAATATTTGACTGGACTTTATTTGAATTCTTCCACCAAAAAAATATATGGAATTGGCCAACTCTTAGTCAAGGGAGAGAACTTTTACAATATTGATTACTTGCCCACAAAATTAAGGGGTTTAATGAGTTCTTCTCTTTAGTATTTGACCATGTGACTTCTTCAAGACAGAATTCCACAATATAAAATTCGAGTAAATTTTGCTCCCATTAAATTCAAAAAAGTGATTCAGAATATAGTATTGTCTGTTAGGAAATTAAATTTCCTATCCAACGAGTACTTGTATATTAAATTTCGCCTTGGGATGTGATAATTATGCCAATTTTGGTGTAGGGTATGTATTTAAATCAGGTATTGCGAGAATTGTGTAAAACATCTTTTAAGGGAAATTAAACATGGAGTGATAGGGTTGTTTTCCTATAAAAAATAAAAAAATATAATTAAAACTCCAAATAAAGAGAAAAATATTAAACTAACACAATTAATTATGAAACTAAGAAAATAAATAACAAAATAATCCTAAAAAGATATCTAAAAGATGTAAATAATAAGGATAAATATACATTTATGACCCAACTTCAAGGATAGTCGTTAGATAGTTTCAAAAGGTAAAGGTTTTCTATCCTACAGTACCAACATTCACACTACAGATCAACAATTTTTGAGTTGAAGGCATATGTACAATCACAATGGTCTCTTAGTAAGGGGAGAGTTGTAGCTTTCTACTATTTGGGGTAAATAGTTTTGGGTTAGCATCTATGATAGGGTAGTCTATGTTGTAATATGATGCAAGAACATGCTTCAAGTGTGGTTAGGTTGGGCTCATGAAATGTTCTTTCCATATGAAGAGCCAAGAAGTCACAAAATAGTCGAGTTAGATGCAACAGGGCTCACAACAACATCAATACAGTAGTGGTGGCAGTGGAGAATAGGCTAGACATCACATGTAGGGTCATCTAGACCAATAAGAAAAGGTCGAGGAAGACAACATTCAACGACTAGATTCTATGCCAAGAGTCAACCAAAAAGGAGTAGTCAACTTGTGGTACATAATAGGTCAGATGGAACTTTGTCATTATGACTGATCTACATCTACCTTTGTATCTGTCGTGGTTAACCTAGGTGCAACTGATAACATCCAATTTTTTGGATTTTAAGTGCCTATTTTGCCTTCATATTATCGACTTTACATGCTCTACCCCTATAAATCTTCTTTGTTTTGACATTTCAAGAATAAATGCCCTGATTACTTTTCTCTATCCCTTTTCTTATAGAAAACCACTTATGATCCAACCTAGACAACCCAATGGCCAATGGAGCAAGGATCTCAGTGCCCACTGAGATATCTCTTTCCAATGCCCTACAAATCACAAGTCATGGTGCCCATCTATATTTCTCATCCTAGTGCCCAACGAACCACAACTCTCAGTGCCCACTGAGATTTCTCATCCTGATGCCCAACAAACTACAAGCCCCAGTGCCCAACTGAATCATAGATCTCAGTTCAAGATGGGATTTCCAGCATCTCAGTGACTGATGAGATTCCAACCCTTGGTGCCCAATGACCCCCATTTCCCAGTGTTGGATGGTCTGTCTACACTTCCACAACCTATTGGCCAAGGAAGAGGGAGGCCAATGGAGTTACGACTTCCATTCCCAACAACTATAAATATTGAACCACCTCCATCATGGAAGAGGTCGCTTCCACTTGCCTATGCTGAGTGGCTTCTTCTCTATGCCCATCCAAGAAGATCATTAACCAACACTTCATCAACCTTCTTTGCAATTCCATTGGAGTTCTACCATTCCATTTTCATTTCATCTCCCTCCATGCCATCCATCATTCATCAACGAAGGCAAACCAACCTCCATCATCATCGATGTCCAACCTCAATTTCATCTTCATCGATAGAGCAAGGGATAAAGATAGAAGGAGAACATGATGAAGGAGACCCCAAGCTTGTCCTAGGTGTTCTCTTCTTTCCTCAATCGAATCAACCTCTTCACCAAGTAGAAGGTCATTTTACATCAAGCCTTGTCTGTCTTCTCTACAATGACCATGGATGAATATTCCTTCTCCCTCTCCCTTGCTTTATTATGAAGAGAAAATAGTCCATCTCACAAGGATGTAGGGACTAGCCCTGATACCCCTTCTTGCATGTCTGTTCTTACATTCTCCATGGCTCATATATATATATATATATATATATATATATATATATATAACTTTTCCAACTCAATGCAAATCATTTTATGCATTATTGTGGATTGATCACCTACTTTACATGGTTTATTATATTCCTTTGTTGTGAGAGATTCTATGCTTAGGATTTGAATATTGGTTAACTTGATTGATGCATTGATGATAACTTCTAAAAGGATATCACCAGAGCAGTAAGTACATGATTCACGAGTAATGAGACATTGAGCTTGCGAAGATACTTACACGATCTCCACACCTAACGGGTGGATCCTTCTTTTGCTCATTTTGGATGGTTATATTTTGCTTGGACATGTTATGGATGTGTTTGTATTCTTAGTTGTAACACCCAGATTTTTATATCACATGAGTGGAAGCAATTTTTTTCTTCTGGGAGTGTAACAAACATGATAACCATTGCAATGAAAGTAAGTGAAATACTTTGCAAAACTGTAAAACTAATTCATACATAGATTTTTGTCAACATAAAACTACATCATGTTTATTTATAAGTTCATAATAAAAAGATATCAATACTCAGGATCATCTAGGTAGATGGCACCCCACTAGGCAAGCTTGGAAATCTCCTAGACCTTTACTTGTTCTTTTAATCCTCGGCTGCTCCAAAACCTACGGACATCACGTCCCCAGCCATGCATTGGGAAAAACACTCGTTAGAGTAAGTGGCATGAGTATTCTAAATTAAACATTGCTAAAGAACTGAAATTAGATTTTATAAACATGAAACTACCATCAAACTCTGAGTAAAGTCTATAACATATTCTCTTTTTTTACTTTATCTGAATTCTTATCTTTCTACATTTTCTCTCTCTAGAGACATGTACCCTAGTACATGGACCTCAAGACTTGCACTACCGTGCATGGGTCATACTTATCTTATCTAATTCCCTCTCATCATACTCAAGGATGAGATTATGGGCATGCTCTAAACTAAGGTATCTTTTACTTACGATTTTTATCTGACTGTGGCCACCATTATACAATAAGTCCTCCTGAATTGGCGTATCTACGCCCTGAATTGGTACCGAAGTACCCTGAAATGGCACTACATGCCCTGAATGACACTGAGGTGTCTCTGAATTGGCATGACTATGCCCTGAATTGGTGCCGCAACACCTCTGAATTGGAGTAAACACTCCTCTGAATTCGCAACAGATGCCTCTGAATCGTCCCGGGACTACTGAATGGGGACTTATCATATAATGTCTTATGTGAAGGTTTCAACTTATTTATCTTAAGTCTAAACTTACTTAATTCTTAATCTGAACTGAAGCTATATACTGATAGCTTTACTGAATACTGAATCTGAACTCATCTTATATTAAACTGAATATTGATAATTGAACTTATTTGAAACTGATTACTGAGTACTGAGCATGTACTGAATTCTAAATCTGAATCTGAATCTGAATCTGAATCTTTTATTCTTAATAATAAACTTAATCTAAAACTGAATGTGAATATGGATCTCAATTACTTCATGATTGAGATTGGGTCTAAAACCCTTATCATGTATCCTTATTCAAAATCTGGTCTAAGTCTGAATCTAAATCTCTTATTCTTGAGTTCTAAACTGAATCTGTTATTGGATTTGAACATGTATCTCATTATCTTGGTAAACTTTATTCTAAAACTCTAATTTGGTAAGATTACTTCATTATACCAATTATATCATAAATGAGTCTAATGTTTTATGAGAAAGGATCTGAAATGAATATAGAAATGCTAAGTATACAAAGTATCTTAAGTTAAGCTTATGAAAGTATCATAAGTACAACATATCTAAAAATATCAATTCTGACAAGATGGTTCAATCCTTCTTATAAAATATGATGTTACCCTAAAACTTTGCATATGAACTTACATATTAAACCTTAATTATCAAAATAAAAATCTTATAAAATATCATCTTGCAACCTAATCATAACTTAATGTGTCATAATTTGGTATTATCATCATAAACTCAAGTTACAATATATTCTAATCCCAATAGTATATTTATCTTAGAAATTGGGCCATGGTCTACCATGTGCAACACCCATATTCTCACATAATACTTAACTTTTAAACATCAACCTTATTAATGAATCTATTTCACTTCTTAATTTCTTAGATCGCTACATATATAAGAAACCTTGATGACATGTTCCTATTTGAAATCTCAATACATGGTTACATCTATATTTAAGAGATATGATAGAACTATATTTTCTTATCCTTCTTATGAACTTAACTTCATGATCTAGAATCATTCCATGACACATCACTACTTAAGGTATTGAGCATATGAAATTCTACAATCATAAGCACATAAAATCTTTCTTACATATTTAACTTAGAATGTAGGACATGAAGGTCATATCTAAGAAGCATGTAAATGTACTTGGTTTGATAAACATAAATACTCATGGGCATGGACCACTTACCTTTATATTGAAGATGTTCTTGATGTAGCCTTGTTTCCTTGGTTCACAACATATATACCTAGTCATCAACAAAATTGTATAAGTCCATGTGTAATCTCCTCTCTTCGTTTCTAAATCTCAAACCCCATCATCCTAATCTCCTAGACTGAATTAGGAATCATATTTAACTAAGACTAACTCTGATTTAAAGCATGATTCATGTTTAAACATTGAATAAAACTTGGTTCACACATTATACGGCATACACATACTAATATATTCATTATACCAAAAATAGCATATACACCAATATATAAGTAGATACCTCATAGACCAAGAGTAAACTCCATACATATGCACATATACTACTCTTACTGACTCATTTATAAAAATCAGATGAAAATATAATTGTAATAATTTTCCATACTAAATAGACACATAAAATACATTTTGCCTCAAAATACTCATGAATCATCTTTCATAATGGCCACTTAGGCCAAAAACTAAATATGAATTCAATTATATATGAAACTCTATCAAAACTTTCAGAAAGGTAATCATACAATGTAGTAAGATCATGTATTAAAATAACATGTCATTTAAAAATTAAATCATGGGTGAAATATCCAAAATACCCTTATTAGGGTTTACATTAAAAATCTCATTATGACTTCACATATGAAAGATCAGGCTCTGAAGTAATGTTAAACATATAAAAATACACATTCAATAAAATTTGTATGAATTTATAAAGGCGTTTACTATTTTTAATTGACCAAACATCAAAATCATATAGTTTTGAATACACTATTTTTAATAAATATCAGATATCAAAATTGTAATCTGGAAGTATTTTTATATGATAGTGATCATCATGAGAAATCTGTAGGTATCTTGTTTGTCCCAAAATGAGCTCTACATCTTAAGATATAAAATTTGGAAGAACTACTTTACCAAAGTGATGCTAACCGTTCAAACTTGATCTAACTGCTGAGAAGGATCAGCGATCCCATGCTCATCCCAGACGGATCGGGCGGGATCCGCGTCTTCTTCACCCGCTGAGAAAGGGGGTTCTTCTCCCCTGTTTCTCCGTAAGAACAGAGCAACAGCCTGGAGGATTCGGCGGCCGGTGAGTAGGCCATCCTCGTGCGAGGTGAGCCGTCCTTGACCACGGATTGGCTCGCCTGGATGGGCGGCGACGAAGATGCCAGTGAAGGGGTCGCGATCAAAGCTACAAGAAGACCTCATGGCCGCCGCCATCGTGCTCCCCTTCACCTTCTTTGTTCTTATGTCTTGCTCTCTACCCCTCTCGATTCGCGTCGAAGGCCTACCATATGGTCCGGCCGCCACCAAGCATCCGAGATCCAGGGGTTTTATACCCCCACTCTGACCCTATCTTGGGATACGAGTGCCCATCGCGGGCGCCCGTTTGGACCCAGAAAACAGGGGTCGCGGACGGGGGTTCGCCCCCCTTTTTTATTTTATTTTTAGTTTTCTATTTGCTAAAAGTCCATATATCAGAAATATTTATATAGCCTATCCTATAGCTCAGTTTGACCTCAAATTTTGGGAGAAACACTCCATATTTGTCACTTATATATGAACAAGATATCAAGTCAAAACTTACTGGATAAATGCTTCAAACTTGTCTTTTAAATAAAAATATTATAATTATTAATTTAATTACCTAGGTCACCAAATACATCAAAAACATCTGAATTTTCTCCCTTGATCTTGTATATCAAATATCCATCTATCAAGATTACATTGAGTATTTATTATGAACACAAAATGATAAATCCCCAAATTTGAATTCCAAGGACCCATGTGTGAAACTTAATTGGTCCAATAGGGTTGGAATTGGGATCTAGGGGAATTGGCCCATCCCTTAGTATTTCAAAGGGTCCATGAGCTTAATTGTATTCTAAATTATGAAAATATGTCTTCAATCAATTATAATTTCTCAATTGAAGCTCATGTATTACATATGTGATTAATATTTCTTTAGTTACATAACATGGAGACCTAAGCTAGGTCTAAGGCTAAAGCCATGAACTTGACTCATCATATTATATATTTGTCACATTATTGTTCATAGGAATAATTCATTTATATTCATATACAACTGACCACAACATACATATTTTGTGAACTTAATTACGTACCTAGCCATGGTTATGTTCATTATGTCCATTGGCATGCCTTTACTAAAACCCCCCACATAAAAGGCTTACTTTAGCTATGAAATTAAGGATGTTACATTAGTGGTGGTAAAACTCAATTTCACCCCAGTGACCCTCCTCATCACTCTAAACTAAGTTGTAATCCTATACTTTTACCTTTCCTACAATTAGTCTAAATCAACCCAAATCAACTCTTGGTTCTAAATGTTAGTGTTGGTTTTACTGCATACAAGCTAGAAGGATTCTTAAAAATGTTGTCCCTTGGGATTTGATCCTTAACTGCACTATGATAAGACCTGCCTACTTGCAGGTGTCTATTATTGCATGTTGTTTTGGTAGAACCTTGGGGATCTTAACCCCTAGTGTGAATTTGTTAGTGCAATAAAAACCATGTTAGTGACACACTCAATTATCATCAGAGAGATGATAAATAGTTGTAACTTTCATGTTAGTAGTAGAGCCAATAACCTCTTGTTAGAAACCCCTGTATTTGGTCCTACCATGTTACTAGAAGTGTGTCTATATTGTTTTCTTTCTTTCTCAAGATACAACATTCAAGTGGATCTTATACCAATAGATATGCATGGATTTGATGTGATCTTAGGGAAGGATACCTTAGATAAGTACAAGGTTGATTTGGATTGTGGTTCCCATTTATGATTTTTTTTTATGGTGATGTCTCTTATTCTTTCCAAGGAGATAGGAAGATTCTTCCTACATGTCTAGTGTTAGTGGCAATAGTAGAGAAGCTTATGAGAAAAGGGTATGAAGATTTCTTGGCATAGGCAGTGGATACCAAGGTGAGGAGTCCTAGAATCTGAGATGAACCTATGATGTGTGAGTTTGAGGATGATTTCCCTGATGAGTTTCCAGGTGTTCCACCCCTAAGAGAGATTGATTTTGAAATCAATCTACTTGGCATGCAACTGATAGGTCAAGCACCTTATAGGATGCATCCAACTGAGATGAAGGAGTTGAAGAAGCAGATTATAGAGAATGATTTCATATGACCGAGAACGTCCCCTTAGGGTGTTCAATTTTGTTCGTGAAAAGGAAGGATGGATTTATGAAACTTTGCATAGACTATTGAAAGTTGAACAAGGTCACATCAAAGAACAAGTATATATTTCTGAGGATAGATGATCTATTTGATCATTTGAGAGGTGCTAAAGTGTTTTCCAAGATAGATTTGAGGTAGAGTATCACCAATTGAGGATCAAGAAAGGTGACATACCTAAGACTGCTTTTAGGACTACGTATGGTTATTATGAGTTTGTGTTTATGACATTTGGGATAATCGAAGCACCTATAATGTTAGTGAATGTGATAAATAGACTTTTCATATTTCAGCTTGATCAATTTGTGGTGGTTTTCATAGATGCCATATTGATATACTCTAGGGACAATAAGCAACATGAGCAACATCTTGGCCAGGTGTTGGAGTTGTTGAGGCAACATAGATTGTATGATAAGTTCAACAAGTGTGAGCTTTGTCTGACCGATGTATCTTTCCTTAGTCATGTCATGTCTACAAAGGGTTTTGTGTAGACCTGAAGAAAGTGGAATTAGTGTTGGTGTGGAAGCAGTCTAAGATAACGATCAAGGTTTGAAGCTTCCTAGGTTAAGTTGGTTACTACATGAGGTTAATCAAGAACTTTAGTGCATGATCTTTGCCTTTCACCATTCTAACTAGGAAGGGTGTTCCTTTTGAGTGAGATGACAAGTTTCAATGTTCTTTCTAGTTATTGAAGGAGAAGTTGACAACTGCTTCAATGTTTTTGTTGTTAGATCCTATAAAAGGCTATATCATTTTTGTGATGCTTCAAGGAATGGGTTGGGATGTGTGCCAATGTAAGATAAAATTGTAATTTTTTTTGCTTCCTAACAACTTAATAAACATGAAGAGAACTACCCAACTCATGATATGAAGATAGAAATTGTGGGTCTTTCTTTGACTATTACAAACACTACATGTATGGAGAGAAGTGTCAAATCTTCATGGATAACAAGAACCTTTAGTACATATTTTTGAAGTAGAAACTGAACATGTGGCAGAGAAGCTGGATGGAGCTAATCAAGGACTACAACTGTACAATAGACTATCATCTAGGATAGGCAAATTTAGTGGGTTACACATTGATAAGAAAGTCATTTTCATCACCATCATCTTCTGATAAATTACAGTTGTACTCCATGGCATGTCGCAAGTGGGATATGTTGGTGTCACTTTGACAGATGAATGTACAGTTGGAGGTCTCTTTGTTTGAAGGTTTGCTGACATTGTTACATGTGAAGTTGATGTTGGTATCACATATAAGATATGCATAGAAGGATGATGATACAAAACATCATATAAGAGTTTGGAAGTGAGAAACACGATGGATTTCATGAGACAAATGGCATGACACTATGTTTATACAATAGGATGATGGTTCCTGATGTCATCATTTTTAGAAAGATGGTACTTGAGGAAGCTCAGTCCTCAATGTACACGATTAATCCTAGCAGTACAAAGATGTATCACAACCTCAAATATTTTTACTAGTAGCCAAGTTTGAAGAGTGATGTGGCAGAGTTTGTGGACAAGTGTTTAGACGGTCAACATGTTAAAGAAGAACATCAGAAACATGCATGGACGTTGCAGCATTTGCTAATTCCACAATGGAAATAGATCACATAACCATGGACTTTGTGGTTGGTCTTACAAAGACAACCAAAGGTCATGATTCCATTCTGGTGATCATTGATTGGTTGAAAAAGTCAACTCACTTTCTCCAATCAAGTCCACCTACATTGGTAGATAAGTTGGCACATATCTATCTTGATGAGATAGTTCATCTACACTTACAATAGTGTCTGACAGGGGTCCACAATTCATGAGAAGGCTTTGCATACAACTTTGAGGACACATTTGAGGTGTAGTACAACTTTTCACCCCATGAAAATTCCCAGAAAGGACTATCAAAACATTAGATGATCTGTTGAGAGCATATGTACATCCATATCTTGGGAGTTGGGATATTCACTTGATCCTGATTGAGTTTATCTACAACAATACTTACCATTAAAGCATAGAAATGACATTGTATGAGGCTTTGTATGGAAGGAATTGCATATCATCTCTTTGTTGGTACAAGGTAGGTGTATAAATTTGTTGGGGTTTAAATTGGTTCATCAAAACACTAAAAAGATCTCAGACAACATCTAAAGGCAACACATGACAGGTAGAAATCATATGCCAAAAATTGACTTAGACCATTGGAGTTCCAAGTTGGGGCCATGTAATGTGAGTCTCCCCTTGGAAAGGTCATCTGAGGTTTGGGAAAGAGGGTAAGACGGCTCCTTAGTTTATGGGACCTTACCCCATTATAGATTGAGTTGGGAAGGTAGGATATACACTGGAGTTACCGCTACAGTTGTACAGGTTGCATGATGTGTTCCATGTTTCTATGTCAAGGAAGTGTCACCCAGACACAGAGAAGATGATATATCTAGTGGAAGTGGAGTTTAATGAGGATATCTCTTATGTTGAGGGTCCAGTGTTAATCTTAGATAGGCGTGTGCAAAACTTGAGGAAGAAGGATATTGCTTTCGTGAAGGTGTTTGGCATCATCATGGTATAGAGGAAGCCCCACGGGAATTAGAGGATGAGATGCGTAGGAAGTACCTATAACATCTTCATTTTTGAGAACTTTCATATAATTTCCTATGTACATTGTGGCACCCCACACGACACAAGAGCGAGATCACTCAAAACAAAATGCAAAACTAGTACCAAACATCCAAGTTACCTAAAAATGCAGGAAATTAAAACTGATTTCACATGAGCACAAAAGCTAAAACTTATTACATCTGAGTCCACATGAAGCCACATGTATTACACAACATGCCATAAAGATGTACACATATCACTATTCATTGGCTAACTTGCCACAACATGTTATAGGAGGTAACCTATATATATATATACATACTATGTATGTACAACCATGGCCTACTGCCAAAACTCGTGTCAATATACAAAACCACCAAAAACCTCACCAAGGACCTGAGAGTACAATGACGACACATAGGACTCTACAACAAAACACTATTAGCATGTCCAACCTTTAACAACTATTGATCCTCTTACTTCTCAGCCTCAACCACACGATCTCTACCTCGTCGTGCATGACCACCTAAAAGATGTGGAAATCCACGGGGTGAGACCAACGTCACAACGAGATATATAACTCTCTTCCACAAATATTATAAGCACATGTAGATTATACATAGAAGATTAACCATTATAAGCAGATTCAATTCAATGATATGAATAAAGTAAATAAGACTATTTAAGCAATTTTGGCATCTTCAACTAAGCAGTAGAGCATCTTATATTTTAAGAAGGAATATGAAGAGCATGTATAATAATTAATTTCTCTTACCGCATTATAATTCAAGAAATCAGTACAAAAGATATGGAAAGGGGTCATCCAATGTGAGTTTTGTTTAGCCCTAAGAAAATATACTACATGGTCGTATTACATCTTTAATTATTCCCTCAGGATTTGTGTTGTACCACCCAAATCCAACTAAGCATTGCTAAGTCGAAATCAATGCCATACATGATCGATGGAAGATATGGACTTCATGATCTTCTCCTATACTACTCGATTAGTTTGATTTTGCACCGCAATGACATATAATCAAATTGCAAAAACAAAAACTTATAGTCACAACTATAATCCTGTAGAGACAACAACTCATAGTCAGAGCTATGGTCTTGTAGAACACCTAGCCCACCTTGGTAAGGTGACGGTGCTAGAAAATAGGGTATATAACCCAATCACTAAGGTACAACTGCAACTGTCCTCTATCTCATCATATCATATGTTCATCACTGAGACTCGACCATAGTCATTCTCAAAACACTTGGGATCAAGATGTCAAGGACACGTAGTCACTCACACCTCACATACTCAATAGTATGCGCTCTGAGTTTCCCTTGGGAATACCCATTTCACCATCTAGCAAAGTACTAACGTTGAAGATGGATCAATGGCGTATGGCATCTACATAATTAGGTTTTCATTTAATTAGTTAAGCCAATTGGGTATTTTTTAGCATCAATCAAGCTACAACATAGGAACCCTAAATATATTACACAAATATAAGGGTATGATACAACTCCAGAAGATATAAAACAAACAAGGTATAAATTTGTCACACCATTACCTGATACCACTGCCCTACAAGGCCATCAACATTATCACATTACTAGGGGATATCAATCCCTCATCACATCACTGGAGGATATCACCCCATACTAGGCATGAAGCCTCTGCCAGGTCATAAGACCCAAAACACATCATTGTCTCAACATGCCTCATAAAGGCTCATGATCATTACAATGTGTCATATAAGCATCACCATAGCATTCATTAGCTATGATATTCATTCAACCTACAAGGTTATATTGACACAAGTAGGATAAAGAGAACATCATCACAATGCTAGTAACTTTAAAAAAGTTTAAAATAAGTACATCATACACTTGGGATTAGGGTTAGGGTTTTACATGTACCCGATTAGGATTTTACATCACATTACTATCAACAAAACCTAGGTACCCCACCATACCACATTCTTGGAACACGTGGGTCAACCATCACCATCACTCCTCCACCACACCAAGGAACAACATGTCCAAGCAAAACTACCAACTCAAGAAGGTAAGAGATAAAGATGTTAGGTGTTTGAAGAACATACATCATGATAGTCAAAGGTTATGGCCAAGACTAGCGAACAAGCATCACCACAACACACCAGCGGTCGAATAGATTTCTTGGTCAAAGACACACCTTGGTCAAAGGCTACTTCAGAGACCAAGTACAATACTCAACCCCATAAGTCGAAGGGACACAAAACACTAGAGACTACATGCCATAACACCCCACGTGGTCGAAGACAATGATCCACTTCAACGACCAGAACAAAGGCATAAGGTCAGCGACCAAGCCAACAAAACTAGTGACCAAAAGCACCTCAAAAATGTCAACCAAACCTCCCTCAATGGCCAACCAAAGAACCTCATCACTTATAGCCAAAAAATGACCAAAACAGGTGAATAAACACCAAAATAACATGTTAATCAAAACCACCATATAGACTAAGAAGTTCAAGCACCACTGGAGGTGAAACATTAAGAAAAATGATGGCCACCCAAACCCTAAACAAGAATCACATGAGATCAACATGGAAACTATACTATAAGGGGTAAAATTCAACATCAAGAACATGAAAATAGATCCAAAACTTAATCTTACATAAGAGAACCAAACCAAGAACCTAGGTTATAAAACCCAAAACAAAATGCATGCAAAACGATCATCATCTCCATCATTTAGATTTCGGGTAAGTGAATTGGGGTTTAAGTAAAGGAACAAGTACATGTAAAATCATTGTAGAAACACAGCCCAAAACAAGATATCATTATCCACAACAAGTAATCACGTTTTAGAATGAGTTGCATGTAGCATTGAAATGCAATAATAGTATGGAAAGAGTTATATAACCCACCTTAGATGATGGTGAAACCACCTCCAGCAAAGCTATAAAAGCAAGAGAGAATCCTAGACTTGATCTCCTTCCTGACCAAGATGGTCACCACCTCAATATAGAAGTGAACCCTATGTCAAAAGGGAAAGAAGGAGAACCAAAACCCAAAGGATGAAAAAGAACAAGAGGGAAGAGAAAAAGGAGAAGAGTTCCTCCACTCAACTTTAACACTACCTTGGAGAACCAAGGATTCGACCCAAGAAAGAGGAGTACCTCCATCCAAACACAAGCACCATCATGGAAGCTCCATGCATTCAAACAAGAGAATAAAAAAGAGGTAGGGTTTTGCAAGAAAACAAAACCAAGAGGTTGGATAACTTACCAAGGATAAAAGAATCACAAAAGATCACCAAGGAAGAGTAGCCCCAAGCTTAGATCACCACATGTAAAGGATCTCGACCACCAAACACCAAGGATAAGCTTCTTATCCACCAAGAACACAAGGGCTGAACCCAAGGAAAGAGAGAGGGTAGAGAAGGTGCAAAAGGATCATATGCATGAAAGAAGAGGGGTACATATACCCAAGGGTAGAGAGAGACCAAACAGGTTAGGTGTCATTCACATAAGTGCCACATGTCTTTCACACATCAACCACACTTCCACTAAAGCCATGCAACAAAGATAGATTGTGAAAAACAAAGCAAACCAATGACTTCACTTGGTTCTAGAGGACCATCGATCGAAGGGAATCATGGCCATAAAGTCTCATGGTCAAAGAGAAAACTAGCGACCACATGAAACCCTAGGTTAACAACCAAAAGAGAATATGAGAGTCTCTATGACTATTGATACTCCATCACACTCTCAAAAACCTCTACAATCATAGGGAAAATATCAAGAAGATCGAAGGATAGTTGCTGAAAGACCAAGAACTTAAACGGTCAACATAAGGTCAACATCAACATGGGCCATCTAAGCTAACCCTAGAAACCACACTCAACATGTCACCACTTCTCTCCTCATCAAACTAAGGCATAACAAGGTGCCCCAAAGCACCATCCTCACTCTAATAATGCTAAGACACAATGGGCACAACCTAAATGTGACAAATTGCAAGGTAACCCCTCAACCTGGATAAATTGTAACTTGGTCCAAAACAAGCAAACATAGCTCAAACAACATCCAAACAAGACCAAACTGAAACCACAAGCAAGTCACATGATATTAAGGCATCTTAAGCAATTATATTAAGGTTTAAGCATCTTATTAAACAAAGGAAACACATCAAGTACTAAGCTAGGTCAGGGGCCTTACAATCATAAACCCCTAACAAGTATTTTGCCCTCAAAATCCTACGTGAAAAGAGACAAGTACTTCAACACATATATTCCTCAAGATCCCATGTGGATTCCTGGACACCATGATGATGTCATAGAGCCTTAATCAGAATTATATCCTTCTTTTTCAACTTCTTGATCCTCCTATCCAGGATCAACACAAGACCTTACACATAAGACACATCCTCATCCAACTCAACCTCTACGGTCTACAAAACTAACTCAGTGTCACGGTGACTCTTCCGCAACTTCAAAACATGAAACACTGGGTGCAACCTATGCTACTCAGGTGGAAAAGCCAACTTATAGGCCACCTTCCCAACACATGCCACCACTGGGTAAGGTCCCATATACCTAGGATCCAACTTACCCTTCTTCCCAAACCTCAAAACACCTTTACAAGGAGAGACCTGGATGTAAACCTTGTATCCCACTTGGAACTCCAATGACCTACAATGATTATCACCATAAGACTTCTTCATGTCCTGGGATACTTTCAACTATTGTTGAATCATCTTTATCTTCTCTGTTGTCTACTATACAAGCTCATGACCCAAAAGTTGATACTCTCTAGTCTCATACCAACACACCATAGACCTACAACATCTCCCACACAAGGTTTTGTACAATGCCATATCAATACTCCTCTGATAACTATTTTTGTAGGCAAACTCTATAAAACTAAGGTGTATGTCCCAACTGCCAAAGAACTACAAAACACAAGCTCTCAACAGATCTTCCAAGATCTGGATTGTCCTCCCTATTTGCCTATCTATCTACAGGTGGAACACCATATTGAACTTCATCTGTGTACCTATAGCTATGTGAAGACGTTCCCAAAAATGGCTGGTGAACTAAGGACCTCTATCAGATATTATGGTAGTTGGGATGCTGTGCAAATGCACTATCTCATCAACATATATCTGTGTAAGCTTCTCTACCGTGTATGTAGTCTTCACTGGAAAAAAGTGTGTTGTCTTTTCAACCTCTCAACAATCACCCATATAGAGTCATGACCTTTGGTTGTCCTTGGCAGACCAACCACAAAGTCCATCATGATATGATCCCACTTCCACTGTGGTATGGGCAATGGTTGCAAAGTTCTTGTAGGTTTCTGGTGCTCTACTTTAACTTGCTGACACATAGGACATCTAGAAACAAGCTCAGCCAGGTCATGATTTAATTTAGGCCACCAATATCAATCTTTCAAGTTGTGGCACATCTTGGTGCTACCTAGATGCATAGCATACATCAAAGAGTGAGACTTTTCCAAACTAACTTCCTGTGATCATCAACATCAAGAACCACTTCTCTGTCGTGGTAACACATTGTACCATCCTTTGACTCATGGAAGCCATCATGCTTCTTGCTACCAAACTCTGATTAGATCTATTATATCACAACATCATCATGTTGTGCATCTCTGATTTGCTGTCTCAATGTAGGCTTCACCTGTAACTGTGCCAATAGTCCTGCTAACAAGGACACCTCCAACTTCACATTCATATGATGCAAATAGACCAACGTGTCTCTCTTATGGCACACCAAAAAGCATAACTGTGCCTTACCCACTGATGATGACATAGAAGACTTCCTAGTCAAATCATCTGCAATCACATTCACCTTCTTTGGATAGTAATCTATGGTACATTCATAGTCTTTAATTAGCTCCACCCAGTGTCTCTGTCGCATGTTCAATTCCTACTGTGAGAATATGTACTTTAGGTTCTTGTAGTCAGTGAAGATCTGACACTTCTCATCATAAAGGTAGTGTCTCCATATCTCCAAGGCATGGACCACCACTACAAGCTCCTAATCATGCATGGGGTAGCTCTCCTCATGTTTCTTAAGTTGTCGTGAAGCGAAAGAAATCACATTCTTGTCCAGCATCAACACACGACCTAGACCATTCTTCGACGCATCACAAAAGATGATCCTCATCAGCTTTGTTAGGGGCAACACCATTGTGTTGATGTTCTTGATGAACCTCCTATAGTTGCCTGCCAAACCCAGAAAACTACAAACTTCTATCAGTGTCTTTAGATATTCCCATTCTAACACAAATTCAACCTTCTTGGGATCCAAACGCACACCTTCAACAGATATGACATGTCCCAAAAAAGACACCTTCTTCAGCCAGAACTTGCACTTACTGAAGTTAGTGTACAACTTGTGCTGTCTCAACAAGGTCAATGCCTATCATAAATTCTACTTGTGCTGCTAGTTGTCACGGGAGTAGATCACGATGTCATCAATGAACACCAATATGAATTGATCAAGGTAAGGTCTGAACACTCTATTCATTAAGTTCATGAATGCTACTGGTGCATTGGTTAGCCCAAACGGCATAACCACGAACTCATAGTGACTATACCTTATCCTAAAATCTGATTTAGGTATGTCATCTATCTTGATTGCAACTGGTGATAACCTGACCTTAGGTCTATCTTTGAGAAGACTATAGGACCCCTCAATTGATCAAACATATCATCTATTCATGAAAATGGATACTTATTATTGATCCTTACCTTGTTCAATTGTCTATAGTCGATGCAAAACCTCATGGATCCCTCCTTCTTGACAAACATCACAGGAGCACCCCCAAGGTGAAGTGCTCGGTCTAATAAAGCCTTTCTCAAGCAACTCTTGTAATTGTTTCTTCAGTTCTTGCATCTTAGCTAGCGCCTTCCTGTACGGTGTGTGTGCTATTGACTGTATACTGGGGACCAGATTGATCTCAAAAACAATATCTCAAGGTGGGGGAACACCTGTGAACTCGTCCGAAAACACATCTTCAAACTCACAGACAACTGACACTTCTAAGATACTAGGACTCCTCACCTTCATATCCACCACATGAACTAGAAAAGCCTCAGCCATGTCTCATCATATTCTCTGCCATCATAGATGACACCAAACATGTAGGGAGAATATTCCTATCTCTTTGAAAGATCCGTCACACATCATCATCGACGAATGTCACTACCTTGGAGCTAGAATCCAAGGCCACTCAATACTTCTCCAAAGTATCCATTTTAAGGATCACATCGAATCCATGCATGTCAAGTGGTATAAGATCCACTTGAATGGTACATCTTGAGAAAGAAAGAACATAGGAAGGGCACACCTACTGTAACTCGATAGAACCAAACAAAGGGATTTCTAATAGAAGACTATCACATCTACAACTAATAGGAAATGAAAAACTAGCAATCACTTCTCTAGTGATAAAAGAGTGTGTCACACCCAGGTCAACTAAAACATATATAAAGCAATAAGAAGACAAATCAAAATGAAATAACTCCATCTGACAGGTCATGACTCACAGGTTGACCACTCCTTCTGACTGACTCACATCATAGAATCGAGGTGTTGCCCATTGTCACCCCCTTCCTCTACTGGCTTGTGTAGAAGAACCATCCTATGATGCCTGATCGCATCCTCTACCACTGCCGAACTGTTGTCCCTACTACGACCCTCGCTGACTCTGTCTCAATTTTGTGTAACCTTCATTGGGAAAAACCACATTGTATGCCCAACCTATCTGCACTTGTAGCAAGTTGTGGTCTCGTACCATGGCATGGATGACCCTGTCACTAACTCTGAGGCGACACTATGAGCTCTTGCTAGTAGAAAGATATTACCCTTGCCTCTACTCGGTGTCCACTATGATCGACTCACATATCTCTGATGTGACGATGATGCTGAAAACCTAGGCTTCTTAAAGCCTCCAGACGACTATCCTTGATACTATGCAGGCCTCTTCTTGGTCTTCATCTCACGCTTCTCCACCATTGACCGCTCCACTCTTCTAACAGACTCCACAAACATGGCAAAGTTCTCTCTATTATCTAAAGATGACACCTACATTGTCAACTCTATGCTCAAACCCTTCTTGAACCGTATGATCCTATCCTTATCTGTAGCTGCCATATGCGAGCAAAACCTTAATATTTATATGAACCTATATTCATACTCGTTGACTGTCATAGATCCTTTCCAAATCTTCTCGAACTGCATGATCTCCTCATCTAGGTAGGTATTAGGGAAGTATCAACTCACGAACTCCCATCAGAACTCTTCCCAACTGATCACCACACCATGCCTTTTCTCCTCCTCAATGGCCCACCAATGACCATCACTCCCTTTCAACAGGTACATAGCATGCTTCACCTTATCCTCTTTGGGGATGTTGAGAATCTTAAAGGCCTTCTCCAGCTCGGTCAACCACAGATATGCATCTGTCGGGTGTGCTGTACCTACATACTCAACTGCCCCTACATGCTTCAACCTTTCAAAGGTCTTCCCAGAACCCAAAGATTCTGCATTGGGGACTATTACTCTCACTCAGGGTGGAGGCATTCTATCTGCCATATGTGTCATCATGGCCATGAATTGTCCAAATATGGACTGAAAAGCAGGATTGGCCACCACAACAGGGTCAAACTGGGGCATCACAGGCACAACATCCACCCTCTCCTACCTCCTACCATCACCACCTAGTGCAGCAACACTACTCTTAGTAGCATGTTCTTTGTGTTCTCCAACCATCTTCTCTTCTCTTTTTCTTATTATTCTACATAAGTAGAAGTTACCATAAGATAGACTGAAGGACACTAAAATAAACACAAACCCTAGTTCTATGTCCCTATATACTCAGTGAACCTAAAGCTTTGATACCAACTTAAACTGTGGTGCCCCATGCCATACAAGAACAAGATTACTAAAAAAATGAGGAACTAATACTAAACATCCAAGTTACTAGAAAATACAAGAAATTAAAATTGATTTCACATGAGCACAAAAGCTAAAACTTATTACATCTGATTCCACATAAAGCCACCTATATTACATAACATTCCATAAAGATGTACACAAATCACTGTTCACTGGCTAACTTTCCATAACCTATTACAAGAGGTAGCCTATTTATATATATACAAACCATGTCTATACAACCATGGCCTACTGCCAAAACTCATGTCGATATACAAAACCACCAAAAACATCCCCAAGGACTTAAGAGAAAAGGGACGACACATAGGACGCTACTACAAAACACTAGCAACATGTTCAACCTTTAATAGATACTGCTCCTCTTGCTGCTCAGCCTCAATCACATGATCTCTACCTTGTCATGCACGACCACCTAAAAGATGTGGAAACCCACGGGGTGAGACTAACATCCTAGAGAGAGATATAACTATCTTCCACAACTATTATAAGCACAAGCATATTATGCTGAGATGATTAACCATTATAAGCAGATTCACTCAATGATATGAATAAAGAAAATAAGACTATTTAAGCAATTTAGCCATCTTCAACTAAGTAGTAGAACATCTTATATTTTAAGAAGGAATATAAAATCATGCATAACAATTGATTTCTCCTACCCCATTATAATTCAACAAATCAGTACAAAAGATATGGCAAGGGATAATCCAATGTGAGTCGTGTTTATCCCTAAGAAAATATACTACATAGTTGTATTACATCTTTTGTTATGCCATGAGGATTTGAGTCCTACCACTCAAATCCAAATGACCATTTCTAAGTCAAAATCAGTGCCATATATGATCAATGGAAGAGTCGGACTCCATGATCTTCTCCTAACTACTCAGTCAGTTTGAGTATGCACTGTAGTGACATTTAGTCAAACTGCAAAAACAACAACTTATAGTCACAACTATAGTCCTATAGATACAACAACTCATAGTCAGATCTATGGTCCTATAAAACACCAAGCCCACCTTGGTACAAGTCACGACACTAGAAAATAGGGTATATAACCCAATCACTGATGTATAACCGTAGTTGTCCTCTATCTCATCATATCACATGCTCATCATTGAGACCCGACCACAGTCATTCTCAAAACACTTGGGATCAAGATGTCAAGGACACATAGTCACCTTCACCTCGCATACTCAACAATATGTGCTCTGAGTTTCCCTTAGGAATACCCGTTTCACCATCCAATATAGTATTGACGCTGAAGATGGATCTATCCGTTTCACCATCTAATAAAGTATTAACGCTGAAGATGGATCTATGGCATAGAGAATCTACATGATTTGGGTTTCACTCGATCAGTTAAGCCAATTGGGTATCTTTTAGCATCAATCAAGTTACAACGTACAAACCCTAAACACATTCTACAAAGGTAATGGTATGATAGAACTCCAGAAGATATATTTCGAATGAGGTATAAATTTATCACACCATTACTTGATACCACTGCCCTACAAAACCATCAACATTATCACATTACTAGGGGATATCAATCCATCATCACATCACTATAGGATATCACATCATACTAGGCATGAACCTAAGCCAGGTCATAAGACCCAAAACACATCATTGTCTCAATATGCCTCATAAAGGCTCACGATCATGATCATGTGTCATATAAGAATCACCATAGAATTCATTAGATATGATATTCGTCAACCTTCAAGGTTAGATTGACACAAGTAGGATAAAGAAAACATCATCACAATGATATATACTTTAAGCAAGTTTAATAAGTACATCACACACTTGATATTATGGTTAGGGTTTCACATGTAGCCGATTAGGACTTTTAATCACAACACTATCAACAAACCTTAGGTACCTCACCTTACCACATTCTTGGAACATGTGTGTCAACCATCACCATCACTCCTCCACCACACCAAGGAACAACATGTATGAGAAAAACCACATTTAATATATTCCAATATTATTCTAATGGATTACATAAACATTTTAGTAATCAACGTGATTTAGAGAAATTCCAATCAAATCCACAATTATACTCCTATTCCAACACATCCTATGCATGTGACTCGGTAGACTCCAAATTACATTGGCAGTGATATCCATAATCATATTATGATTTCATAAGCAATGATTGGTATCTAGCAAGACTTCATTGCCACCTAAGTAATTGGAGAAGTTGGAGAACAACTTAACCTATCATTCATGACGGATGTTATAGTGATTGTATAGTTCCTTTTTCGCTGATATCCAGATTGAACTTGACTCATGGAAATGTTATCCTCTTCAACATTCAATCCATATTCATTGAACTAGAGAAGACTGTCTGAGATATATGTATGCTCAATATCACATATTGACTCACATCAGCATGGCCATGCATTTCTCAGTCTCGCTAATCAAGTGGCCAGAATATCAAACTCCCGTAGGAAGGATAAATTCCATCTACATCACTCATAGTCATCCCCATGTGTCATAGTGCACCCAATCATCATCTTTATAGAAATCCGTATTCAGGACCACAGTGGATGATGTCAAAGTACACTGAACGACATGTGATAAGTGCAGTGACTTTAGGTCTAAGAACCACAATCACCACCATCATTGTGAAATGTGACTCTAACTACCAATCATGGTATCCATGTGTCATTCTCAAGGTGGGTCTATCCGATACACTATTCTCTAAAAACTATCTATGTATTTGGTTCGATATCTCCATATCATGGATAATGAGATTCTTCCATCAACCAACATACATTCTAATCTTATGTGTTATTGATGGCTATGTATATTTCCACAATAACAACCAATTAGGGACAAAACAAGAATACATACTCTTAGCATACATATGATCTCACTGTTCAGGTCATAAAACCAAATACATATGTCATTGAGTGTATTATTATGTAGATAACTCTAAGTTTTGTGGTCATCTCACAATATAAAACACAAACATATAGATTGGAAACTTGCCTTTATTGATATGATCAATGTAGTATTACAAATTGTTTACACAGTATCCCATTACAATCATCAAATGATAGCCTCTATGGTCATACATACCAACAAATTCCCACTTGCACTTATACCCAATCACTCATGAATATCAATCCAAGTGATCGAATATGTCCACCATGTCTCTGTTGTGATAGTGCTTTTGTGAGCGGGTCAACCACATTGCTTTCTATAGGTACTCTGTAAATATTTACATCTCCTCACTGGATGATCTCTCATATGAGATAGAACCACAGTCAAATATGTTTCGAACATTGGTGCGATCTTGGTTCTTTAGCCTGTGCAATTTCTCTGTTGTTGTCATAGAACAACTCAATTGCATCACTAGTGCTTGGAACCCCTCCAAGTTCATAAATGAACTTCTTGATCGAAACAACTTCCTTTATAGCATAAGATGCAACAATATATTCAACCTCTATTTTAGAATCCACAACCATCTCTTGCTTGGAACTCTTCTAGCTCATAGCTCCATTGTTCAGGAAAAACACAAATCTAGATTGCGATCTAAAGTCATCTTTGTCAGTTTGGAAGCTAGCATCAGTGTAACCCTTTCCTACGAGCTCTTCCTCACCTCCGTATACCAAGAATTGATCCTTAGTCCTTATCAATTACTTTAGGATGTTCTTTACGGCTGTATAATGACATTCACCTGGATCTGACTCATACCGAATCATCATGCTCAAAGCATACGACACATCAAGATGAGTACATAACATCGCATACATGATCGATCCAATTGTTGATGCATATGGAATCTTACTCATGTGTGCCTGTTCATCACATGAACTAGGACATTAGGCTTTAGAGATCATAACCCCATGGGACATGGGCAAGTTACCTCTTTAAGAACCCTCTGTGCTAAACCTCTTTAGCACTTTGTCAATGTATGTGCTCTGGCTTAGGCTTAGAATCCTTCTAGGTCTATCTCTATAGATCTTGATTCCTAGTATATAGGATGCTTTGCCTAAATCCTTCATAGAGAAGGTCTTTCCCCACCAAGCTTTTACTATCTGAAGAGTAGGGATGTCATTTCCCATCAATAATATGTCATCCACATACAATATGAAATACGACTGTGCTCCCACTAACCATTTTGCAAACACAAGGTTCATCTTCATTTTTACTAAAGTCAAACTTTTTGACTACTTCATCAAAACATAGATTCCAGCTCTAAGATGCTTGCTTCAATCCATAGATTGATCGTTGTAGCTTACAAACTTTATTAGCTTCCTTTGGATTGATAAAATCCTCAGGTTATGTCATATACACATCCTCGAGTAAATTCCCATTAAGTAACACTATTTTAACATCCATATGCCAAATCTCATAGTCATGATAAGATGCAATGGCAAGCATGATCCTGATAGATTTAACCATGGCAACCTTTTGAGAAGGTCTCATGATAATGAACACCTTGAATTTGTCAAAATCCTTTTGCAACCAATCTACCTTTTTAGGTTTGAACATTTTCATCCAATTTGGTCTTCTTCTTGAAGACCCACTTGCACCCTATGGGTTGTACCCCTTCGAGTGGATCCACCAAGGTCCATACCTTGTTGGTGTACATGGATTCCATTTCAGATCTCATGGCATCAGACCATTTCTCAGATTCTAGTCCCTTAGTAGCTTCTAGATAGGAAGTTGGCTCATCTTCTATGCCCAATTCGTCACTATCTTGAGTCACAAGAATTCCAAATCTCTCAGGCTCAAGTCGTGTCCTACTATACCTACGAGGTTCATGTGTTACGTTTGGAACTTGAAATTCCGCAACAATTTATGAGTCTTCATGTTCCTTATGTACCTCCTCAGGTTCTCTACTTTTTTGTTGATCTCGAACTTCTTCGAGCTCTACATTCCTCCCACTGATTCCTTTGGAAATAAATTCATTTTCAAGAAATACAAAAGTCCTAGCAACAAATACTTTGTTGTCAGTTGGTGTGTAGAAGTAGTATCCCCGAGTTGCCTTGGGGTATCCAACAATATAGCATTTATCACATTTGGGTCCAAGATTTTTAGGAAATTGTTTCCTAACATAAGCTTCACATCCCCAAATCTTTAACATAGACAAATTGGGACGATTCCCATTCCATATCTCATATGGTGTCTTTTGAATCGATTTGGATGGTACACGGTTAAGTGTAAACGCTGCAGTTTTAAGAGCATATCCCCAGAACGATATTGGAAGCTCAGATGAACTCATCATTGACCGTACCATGTCTAATAATGTACAATTCCTTCTTTATGACACACCATTATGATGTGATGTACCAGGTGGAATCCATTGTGATACAATACCACAGTCTCTCAAAAGGTCCTCAAACTGTCCTCAAACTCTTGGCTTAAGTATTTGCCACCTCAATTTGAACGGAGTCCTTTAATACTCTTACCAAGTTGCTACTCTACTTCATTCATGAAATTCTTGAAAATTTTAAGAGTTTCTGACTTGTGTTTCATAAGATATACATAGCCATACCTACTGAGGTCATCAGTGAAGGTAATGAAGTATTGATATCCTCCTTTAGCATTTGATCTAAAAGGTCCACATAAATCAGTATGTATGAGCCCTAGTAGATCACTGGCTCTCTCAATGTGTCCAGTGAAAGGAGTCTTAGTCATCTTCTCTAATAAACATGCCTCACATGTCCTAATGATTCAAAATCAAAAGAGTCTAGATAACCATCCTTATGGAGTCTAGATATGCGCTTCTCGTTTATGTGCCCAAGATGACAATGCCATAAGTATGTTTTGTTTGATTCATCAAGTTTTAGCCTTTTAGTATTTATGTTGTATATGCTAGTCTCAAGTTTTAATAAGTAGATACCATAAGACATAGGGCCATTGCCATAAAATATCTCATCTTTAGAAATAGAAATCATTCCATTCTTAATGTGAAATTCAAATCCACTCTTATCCATACAAGATATAGAAATAATATTTCTATTAATTCCAGGTACATAATAGAAATTCTCTAATTCTATTACAAGTCCCATAGGCAAAGATAAACTAATAAATCCAACTACGGTGGCAACAACTCTTGCTCCATTAGCGACCCACAGCTCGACTTGTCCCTTTCGTAAAGGCTTACTTCTTATTAGATCCTGCATATTTGAACATATGTGAGATCCACATCTGGTATCCAATACCCACGATGAAGAAGCATTTAAGTTTATCTCAATAATGTATATATATACCTAAAGTGGAGATCTCTATCCCCTACTTCTTCTTCCTTAGTTCCTCCAGGTAGAGAGGACAATTTCTTTTCCAATGTCTAGCCTGGTGATAATGGTGACAACTGCCTTCTTTGGAGATCCCACCTTTAGCTTTGAGCGTGGATGACTTTGTCTTATACCCAGCTTTAGAACCTTTCTTAGCCTTACCTTTCCCTTTTGAATTTCCCTTTTTCCTACTGATCATCATCAAAGATGTGGGCTTGTATTTCTTCATTTGTGCTTTAGCTTTCCTCAACATGCCCAACAATTCTGATAATGGCTTGTCAAGATTGTGCATGTTGTAGTTCATGACAAAATGACTATATGATTCAGGAAATGATTGTCGAATCACATCAGTGGACAAATATTGACCTCAGGGAAATCCCATCTTGGATAGGCATTCCACATACCCAACCAAAGTGAGTATATGGGTGCCAACTGAGTCTCCCTCTTTCATCTTACTTCTGAATAAAGCCTTAGAGACATCATATCTATCCTGTCTTGCTTGATGATGATATATGTTCTTGAGATGTGTTACCATCTCCATGACATTCATGTTCTCATGTTTCTCTTGCAACTCGTAGTTCATTGAGCACAACATTAGGCACTTGACATCCACAACATCATCAAGGTGCTTCTTGTAAGCATCATTTTCAGCCTTGGGTGAATTTGAGGCGGGTTCTGCTGGCTCTAGTGTTTCAAGGACATAGAGCTTATGCTAATGTGTGAGAACAATTTGTAGTGTCCTAAACCAATTTTGAAAGTTGGTTTCGGTAAGTTTTTCCTTCTCAAGGACCGATCACAATGAGAAAGTGTGAGTGTTGTTTTCCATTTGATTGCTACAAAAGAAAAAGTTGCATTCAGTCCAAAACATTTTGACTTGTAAAGATTTGATAAATGAGATTAATTAGGCCTTTAATTAATTATGCTCCCACTATTTTATTCAAACTTATATCCCTCACTATCAACTTGGAAGATTGTAATGTAAAACCTTCTAGTGAGCCAAGATCCAAAATAATTAGATCAATGCCCAACCAACACCGGCGTCAAAGACCAAATACTAAGGTAGGAAACTTTTGCCAATTGCATCATATGCAACTCTTGGATAGATGATCATGCACAACTCCTTGCCATGATGCATTTGTGTGCCTCTAGGTACTTTATCCTATCAAGGTTCCCTAGTTAAGTCCAACCCATAAGCCAACACGATGAGTGTGCACCCTACGAAGGCAGACCCACACACCCACCATCACACTTCCATGTGATAGATAGTGTACCACACAGAGGCATGCTCACACATATTCGATCTAGATTTTCATGTGTGTTGATTTATGGAAGGCAACTAAAACTTAATATTATTAATTGAGGGGTTTCATTAATACATATACATATCCAAACACCACATACTTACAGTACGTATCATACACTACTATATCCAAAACTACAAACGATAGACATGCAATCACAAATACAAATACATCAGTTATGGCCATACTATTGTTATCCTTTAGAACAATAAAGAATTATAGTCCACCTAAGGTCTTATGCATCTCATGCAACAACACCTGTGAATCAACCTGTAAGGATCAGCATTACAATGAACAACTTCATGGATGCTCCTTGAGGTTGGAACTTCAAGTTGCTTCTTATTATTGGATCTTCATGTTGCTTCTCCATGGACACTCCTTAGAGTTGGATCTTCAATTTGCTTCTTGGAATTGGATCTTCATGTGCTTATCCATGGATTCTCCTTGGAGTTGGAACTTCAAGTGGCCTCCTTGAATCAAGTTTACAAAGACTAACACTAATCCTATCTCTATTACATCATATGAATACAAATATAAAGAGAAAGAATTAATTACAATTTGAAATAAGAGATGAGGCTCGAAATGCAAGCCAAATACTTTATATAAAAGATCCACGTACAACCATTATACATCCATAGCATTCAAAAATAAACATATCTACAAGATTCACAACCACATTTATTCACAACATTCATAAAAGGGGATTCTATGCCATAACCGTGCATGCATTCACCACATAAAACAGATTTAAAAGGCGACATGTATGATATCATAGGTATATCTACATATACATATTAAAATTGTAGTACTTTTAATGCGGGACATTCCCCATTAAATAAATTTTTGACACACACACACACTATGCGGGGTACACAGGGGCAGCTCCCCTGTGTGGGGAGGCTGCCCCTCATGGGGTCTTAGGGGCAGAGCCCCTGAAAGGTCTATGAAAATTTTACTTCCATGCACTTAGGAAAATCAATATTTTCCATAGTTGATCCCGTCTGAAACGTCAAAAATAGAAGCCTACGGCGTATGTGGAATTAGATTTAGATTTGCACATTAGAAGTTTTAATTTGCATTACATGTAACATAGAAAATAGTATACAACAATTCGATCATATCAAAATGAATCCAAATATGCTTAGATCGACGCTGCTCTGATACCACTGTTGGATTTTGTAGAGGAAGCAAGCATGGAGAAACTAACAAAAAAATATATCTATGCATCCTGAAACATGATCTCATCGACAACAACATATTGAGAAAAAATTTTTGCGGGATATACCTTATCGCGGAGCAAGTCCAGTGATGTCCTGCTGCATGATGGTGTGCAATGTTGTTGGCTTACATGGACGATACTTCTCTCCTGTTCACTGAGTGCGTTGTGGGAAGATCCGGTGGTGCTCCTTTCATGCGGTGATGGACATCGCTTGTAGCGTGTATGGATGGTTGTTGACATCCTCCGAACGTAGGCGTCTCAACGTCTGTATCTCTACTTCATCTATGCGGATGGACTAGAACTCCAAGTCGTACTTCCTAAGCTGACAGGAAGGAGTAGCCTCTATGCGGTGACATGCTAGCATCACAGTGCTCTCCTTTCTCTCCTGAGGAAGTTGACAACTAGGGTTTGTGTATGTGAGCGTAAATTGAAAAGGTTCTATCTATATCTTGTAAAGATATTGGCCGTCAAGCCCCTTTAGATAGGAGACAAAAGGAAATAGGGTTTTCTAAACCCATCGATAAATAGAAAGACTATGTTATTTAAAACATCGTTGATTAATTAGAATATTATGGAATTAATTAATTAACCAAATAATCATATTAATTGATTAATTAATATTCGACTCCATGAAATCGCTCGGGATGGCTCTATGGGCATGTATACCAACATATTGTAGGCCATAACACCCCACACGATCGAAGACAATGGTCCACTTCAGCAACCCGAATGAAGGTATAAAGTCAATGACCAAGCAAACAAAGCCAACGACCAAAAGCACCTCAAAACTGTCGACCAAACCTCCCTCAACAGACAACCAAAGAACCTCATCACCTTATAGCCAAATATGGTCAAAGTAGGTAATTAACACAAAAATAACATGTTCACCAAAACCACCATATAGACTAAGAAGTTCAAGCATCACTGGAGGTGAAACACCAAGAAAAATGATAGCCACCCAAATCCTAAACAAGCATCACATGAGATCAACATGGAAACAATACTATAAGGGGTAAATCTCAAGACCAAGCACATGAAAACATATCTAAAACTTCATCTTACACAAGAGAACCGAACCAAGAACCTAGGTAACAAAAACCAAAATGAAATGCATGCAAAACCATCATCTTCTCCATCCTTTACATTTCAGGTAAGTGAATTAGGGTTTAAGTAAAGGAACAAGTACATGCAAGATAATTGTAGAAACACAACCCTGACCAAGATATCATTATCAAAAACAAATTGTCACATTTTAGAATGAGTTGAATTTAGGATTAAATTGCAAAAATAGTAGGGAAAGAGTTATATAACCCACCTTAGATGATGTTGCAACCACATCCAAGAAAAGCTCCAAAACCAAGAGAGAAGCCTAGACTTGATCTCTTCCATGACCAAGCTAGTCACCACTTCAAAAGAGAAGAAAACCCTAGGTAAAAAGGGCAAGAAGGAGAACCAAAAACCCAAGGCTAAAAAATAACAAGAGGGGAGAGAAAAAGGAGAAGAGTTCCTCCACTCAACTTGAGCACTACCGTTGAGAGCCAATGATTTGGACCAAGAAAGAGGAGTACCTACATCCCAACCCAAGCACCACCATGGAAGCTCCATGGATTTGGCCATGAGAAGAAGAAAGACGTAGGGTTTTGCAAGAAAATGAAACCAAGAGGTTGGAGCTCTTACCAAGGATCAAAGAATCACCAAATATCACCAAAGAAGTTTATCCCCAAGCTTAGATCACCCCATGTAAAGGATCACAACCACCAAGCACCAAGGATAAGCCTCTTATCCACCAAGCACACAAGGGCCAGACCCAAGGAAAGAGAGAGGGTTTAGAAGGTGCAAAAGGATCATATGCATGAAAGAAGAGTGGCACATATACCCGAGGGTAGAAAGAGACCAAAGAGGTTAGGTGTCATGCATATAAGTGCTACATGTCCACCACACATCAACCATGCATTCACTAAAATCATGCTACCAAGATAGACCTTGAAAACCAAAGAAAACAAGTAACCTCACTTGGTACTAGAGGACCATCGGCCAAAGGGAATCATGGCTATTAAAGCTCATGGTCGAAGAGAAAACCAACGACCACATGAAACCCTATGCCAGCGACCAAAAAGAAATGATGAGAGTCTCTCTGACCGTTCAGACTCCATCACACTCTTATAAACCTCTACAATTGTAGGGAAAACATCAAGAAGATCCCAAGATGGTCGCTGAAAGACCAAGAACTCAAACAGTCAACATCAACATGGGCCATCTAAGCAAACCCTAGAAACCACAACATGTCACCACTTCTCTCCTCATCAAACCAAGGCATAACAAGGCACCCCATAGAACCATCCTCTCTTTCATGATGCCAAGGAACAAAGGGAACAACCTATATGTGACAAATTGCAAGGTAACCCGTCAACTAGGGTAAATTGCAACTTAGTCCAAAATAAGAAAACCTAGCTCAAACAACTTCCAAATAGGACCAAACTAAAACCATAAGCAAGTCACATGATATTAAGGCATATCAAGAGATTAGATTAAGGTTTAAGCATCTTATTAAGCAAAGAAAACACATCAAACACTAAGCTAGGTTAGGGGACTTACATAGATATTATTCATGGTCAGCATTATATAAATGGGTCATTATCCTTAATTTGATTATTGAAATGCATAAGAACTTTCCTAATATGAGATAAGATGGGAAAAGGATGACACACAAAATTTTAAGGTTTAACGCTATTAGGATAATTATTTAATTTACTATTAAAGACTTATCTAATAATTATATAAACATTTCTAGTCACCAAAATGGAAAACTAACCCTCCTAGAGTATTCTACACTCAAAATAAGGAAAATGGTAAAGATTTGATTCCTTTTGGGATTGGTTTGATTAGGCAAAAGATTTTCACTAAATTATTTCATGAAAAATTATTTATTCCTATTTTCTCGGAATTTCTTAGATTTTTTGTTGAATCACACTCTATAAGAACTATTAGATCTAGGCATCAACTGTGTGATTTGATCATAGCCATCTGCCCCTACCCACATTCTTCAACCCCAATCCACTTGGGACTGGGATTCTTGCTTCCAGATTAATTGAGGATTCTCCCTATTTGGTGATCATTACCAAATGTATTTTCAATATTGACTTTGTGAGATTTTGGTGCATTGATCTAGCCTCTATTCCAACCCTAGAAGTAACCCTATAAGTGACCCCACTTACAACTATTATACCCCTATCTGGTTCACCAAACTTTGACCACCTAGGGAATATGCCATTGACCTCTAAGCTTGGGAAAAGATCCACCCTACCCACCTCAACATCTCTTAACAATCAAGTTCCTCACTTCAGCCTGACCATATCCAACCTACTCCATCTACAATTACATAATTGTTGCAATCATTCTCTATCTTTGATACACCTCCACTCAATTGCTTGTGGTTATACCATCCTTGACCTACCACAAACTCAACCGTGGACCCTGTGTTGATCACGATCCACCAAGGGGTTACCCCGACGAAGAGGTTGTGGGTCAATCTTTGGAGCTCATCACTGAAAACTCCTAGGCATTATCTACTCACACTAGGTGGATGAAGAGGCTCACAAGGACCATCTCAAGCTTTCTTAATCCTACTTTGACTTATCCCTGAGGTATGCCACTGAAATGCAAACTCCCATGTTGCTACTCTACTAAAGTTTGGATATTGTTGGCTATGACATGTTTCTTTGGGTAACAAGAAAACACGTTCTTCAAATCAATGATGATTTATGATGTCTAGTGATCAATATGAGGGCACGAGTCCCATTCCTTCATCTTCTTACATTTTCTTCCAGATTTTCCTCTCCTTCCGACACACTAAGATGGCATGGTCATTGCAACACTCTTTTTCTATCCCCTGACCTTGTTCAAGGGATTGTCGAGTCTGACCAGACACACTAGGAGCAACCTATTATCACTAATATTCCTAGTATCTCTTCTTGAGATCAACATCCATTTTTTTTGGTTTTCAGGGTCTGTTGCTCTTAACTAGTCGCAAGCAATGCGTTAATCATCTGTTCTATTTCCCTACCATCTTTGTGAATGAATATAATATATAACCCTTTGATTAAGCACGATTGCTAATGTGAAACACAGTAATTCATCACAGATAAGGGAGCATCAGACCTTTTCCCACTCAAGCCATGTTTCAGTTCAATAATCCTACAAACAAATAATTTTACCTTGACACCTATACAAGACCACCCTATCATTTTTGTGTTGATGAAGTCTGATCATGCCAACCTAGGCATACATAAATATTTGATAATCACATCATTAAGATTGATTAAAACTAACACTAGTAGATCATACAAAGAATAAGAAATTTATGATCTAACCTAGGTGAGATAGATAAATCACCCTTATCACCTTAACTTAAGTAAGTGACTACCAAAAGTAATACTAAGGTATTATGATACTAATCTATGTATATGTATATTTAAGCAAGAAAACTAATATAAATCAGCCAAACACATTAGGGCCAAGATACTACTATCTTAATCTAATAACCACACTTGTACCCATAAATTAGTAAGTAATAATAATATTAAGGAGTGGCAATACTACTATACGTATAACCCAAAGTCAAAAGGAGATATGTACTACAAATATTGATGATACTTATAAACTAAGATTGGGATCAGAAATATGTATGAAACACTTCATGTCTATTGAGTATTTAAATATGAAACATAGTATCAATATGGTTAAATATGATGTTTAATATAGGTAAACACTAAACTAAAGTCAAAAGGGTAGGGTCAATGAAGTAAGGTAAAGTGAAGTGAATGTGATTGAAACCTTACACTAACAACTTATCCACTACATAGAGTAAAATAGTGCACCCCAATAATCACTAGAACATCTAATCATGTGTATGATCCAAGATTCACCCAAGAATCAGATACATGTACCTATAAACCCTAATTTAGAAGACTAATGACCCTAAGAAACGACGTGAACATCGATAAGCCTTTTGGTTTTTTAGGAGAATGTTATAAGTGAGAATTGAAGTAGTATTTACAAATAAGAATTGTCTTACCACAGGAAAATGGGCCATGTTTATTGAATTTTATTATTATCATAGTTCAACCTACACATTCTTACAAAGTAACTTAGAGATTAAGTTACTTTTATACATGTAATATTTTATATTCAATGATGCCTTGAGATACAAGACTTTATAACGATTGAATTATCTTGTCAGAATATCATACTTCAGATATTTGATGCTTAAACTACTTTAGATACTTAGCATTTTGTAAATACATTTTGGTATATATTTCTTAATTCTTTAGACTGAGATGTCATGTATATGATACCAGAATAAAGCAGAGCCATCCTAGAAAATCAAAGCATCAAATTAAGATTTGTTAAGACGATAAGAATATAAGATTTCAGATTGAGATAAAGATTCAGTTTAGAATTAAAGAATATAGATACATATTTAGAGATTATAGATTAAGTAGAGACATGAGATTAATAACTGATTCAAAGATAATAGGTTAAGATTCACAGATAAGAAATTAAGAACATAGATACATAAATAAAATCTAAATTTTAATAATGTACATTAGAGGATAAGTCCTCATTAGAGAATCTTGAGATGATTAAGAAGACATTGTGGTGTCATATAGGGCACGTTGTGTCAACAGAGGGTGTTTTGAACCATAGAGGAAATTTTAGTGTCAAAAAAGGGCATATTGTGCCAACAGAAGGTGAGTTGCACCATAGATGTAATGACCACATTTGTGCTTAATTGGTAAACTAGGGTTTACCTGAATGATTACATGCTTGATTAGATTGAACATCATTTATACTTGATTAATGATAGTAGATCAATTGTGATGTTTCAAACCTAAGAAGAAACTCTAACTATGATTTTATTTTGAAGAATTAGGGTTTGAGAAATGTAAACCCTAATCGGCAAAAATTAGGGTTTTGATAGTACATGAATATGGAATTTAACCAGGATAGCAGTGTGGTAAATGATTTTTCATATTTTCTACAAATTTTGTATTTCATTAAATTTTGGATATGATATGGATAACTCAATCATTCATATTGGATAAATATTTTAGAATATTTGAGTGTTCTTTGAATGTGATTCTTAGTCGAACTATACTTCAATGAAAATGCTATCAGAGTGCTTTTCAACAATGTAGTGTTTTATTTTTAGTTATTTATTAGTAACTCCAAATGGTATAAAATTTTAACTGGAATCTAAAACTCAATCATAAACAACATGTAACATTTTCATAATTTTTGGATGTGTTTATACCTTATCAGTAGATGAATCATAGTAATATTTTTTATGACAGAAAATTCAGCTGAAATAAGAGAAAGTATAGTGAGGGGTCAACGTACAATTGACCCAAGCAACTCAATTGCTCTATATGGTCAACCTAACACACAAGAAGATCTCATAATTCATGATTCAATACAAAGAAATGAAATCCTAGAGAGAGAGAGAGAGTTGGGGTTTGAGAGGAGAAAGTGATGGAGATGCTGACCTAGGTTTTGCGGTCTGAGGAATGATGAAATCATGTAAGTTTAGCTTCTTTGGATATAATTTCATGGTGAATCTTCTCTCAGATGTCAATATTCCATCTATCCCATGATTGGATTCGAAATCATATCAAATTAAGTCCTTTTCTCACTCTTTCTCTCCAAATCTTCAATTCTAGGGTTTCCGAGTTGAAAGGAAGAAGAATCAGGTGAATTGCTAGGGATTTGATATGAGATCGAGATTTTTAGGGATGAGATGCATTTTTAAGGTGTTTTCACACCTTAGGGTGTGTGGGTAAAAGAATATTTTAGTCAATTGTACTCAATTCGATGGTTTTAATTTCTATTCTCGATTTCTCCCTAAATGACAATAAATGAAAAGAGTTGTTCTTGAATTCAGTTTATAGAATACTTCAATTCATGTTCCAACTATGATTTGAAAACATTTATATGATGACATGGATATAGATATCCATGTATCTTGAATACTATAGAATTAAGAAGTTTATTGAGAATCTTTTGTATATCTAAATTTTCAAGTTTTTCGGGTGCTTGAACAACATTATAGTTGAAATTTGGATTTATGTTTATATGATTTTAGTTATGTTCCTAGTGCATATAATTCTACATGTTTGATCTCTTTGATTCGAAATATGGACAAATAGAGTTTCTGATCTTCACAATACATATCTTGTGAATAGCAAGTAATCAAGGATGGAAACCTAATCTAGCATGCTTTTACAAGTATACATATCTAATTTAGTAGTAAATGGCTGATTGAGATGATTCATGTGATATTGTGGGATTTTATCTGAATATTATCTTATATGCATATATGCTTTGTTTATGAGATTTGGATTTTATAACTCAAATACTTGTCATGAAATGCATATGTTGTTATGCTATTGCAAGTGGAGATATGACATGCCCTAGATAGGTATGTTATCGATGCCATGCATAAATGTGAGAAAGTTTGAATGAGAATATTTATATTAGTAGAATGATATATGTTTGAATACATGAGAAGTTCTATATGTGCATGAGTAAGGAGAAACCCTAAGAAAGGGGTAAACAATATGTTAAGCATTCCGTTCAGTATTATCAGTGATTTCAATTTAATAGTCCGAGTAGTCATTAATATACATAGTTAAAAGAGATCATTCTAAGAGAAAGATATAATCAAAGTTACAGTAATAATAGACTTAGGGGCCCTGAACATCGTAGATTCCCTATGAGAGGTCTGCGACGTAGGGATGAAATGACCTAACCCTGGGAGTGTCCAATATACAGGGGTCAGATCGTACTAACAGGTGGTACGGGGGACGAAGCCCTAGTGGAAGTATCCTTAAAAATACAGTATGTAGTGTCCAACATCAACCAGAGATCTTGGTGGCACTAGAGTACAAAAAATCCAATAGGTGGCTTGACTCTCCGCCTGTGTGCTCAAGTTAGAGGAAGAGTTCAATTTTATGGCCTATAGGTGTGCCGAGGCCAGAGAACCATTTTCCTATTGCAGACCAGCGATGTAGTCAGGCTTAGCATTCCCGGGTGTGTCAGCTAAGTCTTGTACATTGAGATCGTATTTCATTATGATTCTTCATATGTAGAGTACACTGCATATGATCAGGGCATAAGCTAAAATATGATAGTATAAGTTTAAAGAGTTTCTTATAAGTAAGAATAGTTAAGAAAGGTTTGATTTCAGTTTTGCAGTAATTGTTCTTTAAATGTAATATTGAATATAGTGAGGATTATATTTCCATACTTGTTTATTTCTAATGATGTATGCTTCAATGTTATTAATAACTTTTTGAATATCTAGTCTTTTAATTTGAAATTACTATCTTGTTTTATTTCAATTATCCAAGAATGATAAATGTTTGATTCAGTACTTTAGACTGCATTATTGTTTTACTCATTCACTGAGCGAGTAGGCTCACCCCTATACTCAAAATTTTTAGGGAACCCGTGGGGATTGAAAATATCATTGCATCAGAGTAGATATGCCACAAGAGTTAAGTCTGAGTATAGTTATGTTCAGTCGGTCCCTATCACTCTAGGTCCTTGTATAGCTGTGAGAGAGTTGTAAATGATGTTTTGTATGTTTGTTCCATTAATAAGAGAAAATGTAAATGATTGTCATGTCGTATGTACATGGAAGTGTGAGAAACATAATGAATGTATGGATTTGTATCAATAATGTTGAGATCATATCAGAGTAATAAAAGTTTAATTCTCTTGTAAAGTTTGTTTATGTGATTGGATGTGAGAAAAACAAAGAGTTTTGAAATGTAAAAAAAGAGTGCACTTTGTATTAAGTATAATTCTCAAACTTACGCCCTACTCTCATGATTAGTGGAAATCATGGGATGCGGGCATGATAAGTTTTGGTATCAGAGCTTAGGCTGAGTTGTCAGGGACCATTAGGATAGAAAGTTAGAGTTATAAGTGTGGCAGATAGTTGGTGATGTGTCTTTAGCTCAGGGAGGTCTGAGTATTTAGATACCCTAGCCCGATATCTGAATACTTTGATTGACTAGTATCAATCTACTCTATCTATTCTTCTCTGGATGCCCTAGCCAGGTATACAGAGGAAATATGGAATAGGGAGAAACCCTAGAAAATTTAGGGGTAGGAGACTAAAAAGTAATGAAGGAGTAAGAGATTAAACATAGAATGTGATACAACTCTTTCTTTATATTGCTTCTTTGATTGTAGATAAATATAAATTCTCTTATATGTATGCATTCATATTATCAGTTTGTAGAATATATATGTTTCTTTTATATTGTTGTGTATCATGAAGTGATTCAGTTATTGTTTATATTCTTTGTATCAAGTAGACCGAAAGTTAAGTTTAAATGATTTTTCCCTAAGTGGATATTCTTTCCACATGTTTGAGATTAATAGGAGTTGATTAATCCTAAGTAGCTCTTGGCTTCAGGACTATAGGTTCGGCCTGGTCCGACTGGCAGGATGCGTTACTGGGATCTAATGACTCCTATTAACTATATAATAAGAGTAGACTCTAGATATATTAGACTGACATCATAGTGAGAATGTTCATACACTAAGATGTTGGAACATATGGGAAAGATTAGAATAGCTAAGAATCAGTTGGAACTGATATCTGAGATCCAACTTTGGGGCCTCATATGAGAAACCCATAATCGGGAATAAAGGAACAAGACATAAGGTTCAGGTTAAGTTTAATTATTAGTATTATATGAACTCTAAATATGAAATATGGAAAAAATATGAGAAAAGTATGTAAGGGTCAAGATAGTAAGAATCAATCATGAGGAATGGATTATGTAATCGAGTACAATGTTTTTATGTAATCCAAAGCAAAGGGAAAATAGAAGAAAAGAGTTAAGTATACGATAAGTACATAGAAGTGAAGAGTCTTCAGAAGAGTTAAAGTGAAGAGAACTAGATGAGCATATAAATCATAAAACTAGGATAAGAAACTTAGTTGAAACAAAGAGAAATGTTGGAAATAATGAGCTTGATTAAGGAATGAGGGTTATGATATAATTGAGAGCATGGAACGTATACCTTTATTAATAAGTTTAATACATTCATCCTTACTACCTTTAGGGTTCTATGTATCTATAGAACAAAAAACTAGTTTCTAAAAGAACAAAATTGTAGCTAAATAAATGAATAAGTCATACAAAGGTAGACTATATTCAGAATGGAAAAACTTGATTGAAAGAGAAACTATGTTTCACCCATGCATGAGTCGTTTGAATTAAATAGAAGGATATGTAATGTATTAAACATGAGGTGAAACTAGTATAGAGATTATTGATTTAGAATTTCAACTTCACATTAGTAAAAGGATAAAAAGAAATATGTGCAACATGGTATAAATGATCATACATATGAATAAGCAACATGATCATAAGAGAAAAGTGGAAGTTAAAGATGACATGTGGAATAGTAGTATATTATAAGGGGATTATGGAAAGTACGGAAGGGTTTGAAACATAATGGAGTAATATAGATTATAAAAGAAAGAGGTTGCGAGATTCAAGAAAGTGATAATTATTCAAGTATCCTTGTGGATAATTAATTAAACCTACATATGAGAAATGTATTAATGAATGTTTGAAGATAAGAATTCTAAGTCTCAAAATCATCTTCTCTTTCATATCTTCCTTAATGAGAGCAATGTGGGAATGAAGTGATTAGAAAATGAATCATATATGATGCATAACCACCGTGGTAGAGACATCTAGTGAATGTAATAATGACACACAATATGATGATGAAACCCTAGAAGGGTAATTGAGAACGTAATCTATCTGAATGGCTAAGTAAGAGAAAGGAAATTCAATTGATAAGATAAGGATGACTTTAGTAAAACTTGTGAGGTCCAAAGTTTGACTTTCAAATTAAGAGAGTAAAGTCACATCACAATAACGTCAAGCTACTGGTAAGGACCAAACCCTAGAATGTTTAGAGTTGTAGTAGTTTGAGGGATGTCACTAGTGATTTGGCCTTGAATACTAGCATCTCTATAAAATAAGATTATGAGAATTGCACTATGAGAAATAAACTAGCACTGATAGTAACCCAGGGTTTAAAGATAGCTAATATGAAAGGTAGAAAAACAATATGGAAATGATTCAGAGCAAAGAGTAAGATATAAATGTGAAATGTAACAAGTGTGTTTTGAACAAAAGGAGAAATACAATATGAGTGAAGTGAGGTATGACATAAATACTTGTAGTGATAGTAAGAATGATGAATAATCTATTTGTACCTTGTATGTTTCAATTTTAAGAATGTTTAATCTACATGATTAAAATGAGAAAGATAAGTAGCAAAACACTAATTAGTAGTGAATGAGGAGAGAGATAAGAGAAAACAATGGCTTTTAGTAATATGTGAATTTTTTTTAGAAGTATAATTTGTTGAAGGTATATTAAGGGATGTAAATTGGTTCTACGTATGATTTCAGTGTACATGTGTAAGAAATATGTTAATTTCAGGCGTCTGATAGTTGTAGTCATTCATACCAATAATCCATCTTAGTATTGTACAATTGTGGTATGGTGATATGGGTTGAATGGTGATGGAACAAATGGAGGGTTACCCTGAATAAGGTAGTCTTACCTATTCACTCATATGAATAGAAAGGATGATAACCATATTGTATTGATATGTAACCCTAATGAGGTATAGCTTGTTATACGTAGCTTTAATATAACTAAGAGATGGTAATTGGGTATGAATAGTCCTTGAATGAATTATACAATCATGGAGTACTTTGTTACTGTTGTTGAAACCCTAGTATGCTATAACTCGATGGTTACACCTTGAATTATGTGTGGGTTCATACTTGAGAATAATATGGAATGTGATGGTAATGCTTCACCTTATGCATCCATGATGCAATGGGGATGCCGTGAGTAGTATTGTAAATTGTTGTTGAATCTAGTCTTCTAACTCATGACTGAGTAACCTCGCATATTCAACAATATGCGCTCCGGGTTAACCCGTAGGAGAACCCGTTTCACCATCACCAAGTCCTGACGATGATGGATCTATGGCCAGGGCAAACTACATGATATAATTCCACTGTAATTAATTAGTGTCTTTTAGATGGATTGCAGGATTCAACCAAGTTATATAACATGCAAGATATAGCAGAAAGTAATGGACATTATATTATTATTGAAAACACATCAACCTGATCCATCACAAGGATCCAACATCACATGTTACCACTTGGCCTCTTGCCAACCATCCAGATCCATCTCAAGGATCATCACATACCATGGGATATCAATCCTTCATCATGTACTGTCAGTGCCTCTCAAGGCTCACATCATCATCATGGGACCAACACATTACATATATAATATCATAGAACAAATATCAAGGTAATGTTATTCATCACATATGTCGCATAGCCCTTTCATGGCTACACATCACCTGCATGGTTATGATACACAATGACCATAGATTCAACATAAGGAATATGCTCACTATCATGAGCTATCATTCAAGATAACCTATTCATAAATATTACACTATTTGATGATCAGGCTTGCTAAGAACATCATACCACAATCATGCCTACCCTTATCTCAGAATTATACAAACAATCAAGGTATTCACTTTATATAACAATTATGTTGAGTATACAAAGCAACTACTGTTGTTACCAAAATTATTACCTTTATCATTAAGCAACCATTAATGCAACTACCAGTTATCCTTGCCATTAACAATTAAGCATAAGACTTACATTATGCATGTCATTACTACTCTTGCTACCATCATTAATATTATCAGCATCACCATCCACTAGTATCTGTATTGCTATGTCATTAAGCAGACTGTTAATGTAACTGCCTTTTATTACCATTATTCCAATCATTAGGCAACCATTAATCACATTATATTATTAACATCATTATTGCTTTCACTTATGAGTTAGGCATTACCTTCATCAACACAACTAATATCGCCAACACTGTTGACATCTTAGTTATCAACAACATTATCATCATGGCTATCATTATCACTACTAACATTATTATTATGCAAGCTACTAGTGTAACTATCACCATTCTCATTCAACGATTAAGTGCAAGGATTACTTCATGCATATCATTACTGTCATTATTGCCATCATCATTATGATCAACATCATTACTATCATTATCATTATGCAACTACCATTATCATCATTGTTACTATCATTAGCATTATTATTGTTTGCAAGGCATCATTATCATTTGAGCATAAACATGCACTTCCATAGTACATGAGACCGTCACTATAAGAACACATACCCTCACTAATACCTCACAATCCTCACCTAAACATCTTCACATGGCTAGGCATGGGAAGGCAGTGACGCTGCGTTGCATCCAGCATTCTGCTCATGACGCAGTGTCACCAAGGAGGGGTGTCGGTCGTCAGTGCTATCAGGCAACGCCCGTTGCACCACTGTCGCCCGTCACACACAACACCCGATCAACATGGGCTAACACCCAGCTAACAACCCTACAACAGCCAAGAGAGAGAGAGAGGGAAAGAGAGAGAGAGAGAACACTCCTTAAAACGTGCAACTAGCCTAACGGCCGACACACACCCAAACTAGGGGCGTGGCGCCCGTCACAACCCCCTCCTGACGCCCGACACCTTCTAGGGGTATCGCCCGATACACCCCCACAAATATCGGCCGTCTCATCTTCTCTCTATCGCGTGTCACAACCTTAAGAGGATAATGCCCGTCAAGGCTATCAGCCAGCATCATGTTGCATGCCGTGCAACTCAAAACCAACTCTCAAAGGAAGTCCCATCGTCCACCACAAGGACCAAAGCCTATCGTCCAAGAGAAGGATAAGAACATAGCTCACCTATCATGCATCAAGGTACCCTATCATCCAATCATAGAGAGCACTCTATCACCCAACTCCAAGGCAAGGGAACTATGTCGTCCGACCTCAAGGATATCGCCCACCCAAGGTTGACGCCCGTCAGGCCTGCTATCCATCACAACCATATCGGCCAACACAGGTACAAAGCAAGGTACACTAGCATATGAACAAGAACATAATGTGAGGAAAGGAGTTAGGGTTAGAAATCATGCAACCCGCCTTGAGCTCCAAGGAAGAAGAAGAAGCATTCCAGCTCCAAGGTATCGTCCACCACAGCTCCAAGGAAGATGTATTGGCCAACACAGTAGCAAGGGAAGGGATATCGTGCACTCAAGGTGGAGGAGAGACCAAAAGAGAAAAAGAGACTAAGGCAAGGAGAAGAGCTACTTATATAGAAAGAAGGGGAGGAGAAACCAAGGTACAACCATGCAATGTGTCGTCCACCCAAGGGACACTTGTCCTAGGGTTAAAGCCAACACACTAGCAAGGCATGGGACACTTGTCCAAGCTAGGCACCAAGTGTCACCAACCAAGGTCAAGCCACATGGGCGACACAACAACAACTCCTGTTGGGCGATACAAACAAGCTGTTGGGCGACACACCAGCCTGTTGGGCGACACACCAGCCTACTGGGCGACACAAAGCAGGTCCTGGTCGACACAAGGCACAAGCAAGACCAACCCATGCACCTCAAGGCCCAAACAAGCTCAACTCAGGCCCAAAGAACTCAAACAACAAGCCCAAGACTTCCTCTCAACCCTAGAAGAAGCAAAGAGAGAAAAACATCTGACAAGATGGAAAACTTGCACACAAAACCCTAAACTTGGGTTATTTGCAAGTAGCCCCTCGAACTCTCAACAAGCACAACCAAACCCTAATCACCACTCAAAGGTGATTAGCAAGCATCAAACCACCAAGATTAAGCAAAACAAACAGGGTAAACCCTAAACGCAGGTCAGGGTCCTTACAAGCTAACCCCCTTTAAGGGATTTCGTCCCCAAAATCCAAAGAGAAAAGCGAGGGATACTTCCTCCTCATCTCTTCCTCAAGCTCCCACGTGGCTTCCTCAGCGCCACGACGCTGCCAAAGAACCTTCACAAGAGCCAGGTCCTTCCTCTTCAACTTCTTGATCCTTCTATCAAGGATCGCCACTGGTCCTTCCTCGTAGGTCACATCTGCATCAAGCTCAACCTCGACTGGCTGTATCACTGTGCCTGAATCCGGATAACTTTTCTTCAGCATACTGACATGGAACACTGGATGCAACCTGTACAACTCCGGAGGCAACTCTAACTCATAAGCTACCTGGCCAACACGTGCTATGACTGAGTAAGGCCCCATATACCTGGGAGCTAACTTACCCTTCCGTCCAAACCTTAGCACACCTTTCCACGGCGAGACTTTAAGATACACTTTGTCTCCCACCTGGAACTCTAAAGGTCATCGGTGGTTGTCTGCATAAGACTTCTTCCTATCCTGTGCCACTTTTAACTATTGTTATATCACCTTGATATTTTCCATCGTCTGTTGTACTAACTCAGGACCTAAACGCTGATACTCACCAGACTCATACCAACACAAAGGAGATCTGCACTTTCTTCCATACAAAGCTTCATAAGGAGCCATGTCGATGCTCCACTGATAACTGTTGTTGTAGGCAAACTCTATTAAACTCAGATGTTCATCCTAGTTGCCCAGAAACTGCAAAACACAAGCTCGAAGAAGATCTTCCAAAATCTGAATAGTCCTCTCAGACTGTCCATCTGTCTGCGGGTGAAAAGCTGTACTGAACCTCAACTGTGTTCCCAACGCTCTGTGCAACTGTTCCCAAAAACGACTCGTAAACTGAGGACCTCTGTCAGAAACTATCGTTGCTGGCACACCATGCAAACGTACTATCTCATCCACATACACTCGAGTGAGTTTCTCAGCTGTATACATTGTCTTTACTGGTAGAAAATGGGCAGACTTAGTCAATATGTCCACTATCACCCAAATGGAATCATGATTCCTAGTTGTCCGGGGTAGACCAACTACGAAATCCATGGTTATATGATCCCATTTCCACTGCGGTATCGACAAAGGTTACAACGTACCTGCCGGTTTCTGGTGCTCAACCTTTACTTGCTGACAAACCGCACACCTTGCCACGAACTCAGCTACATCTCTCTTCAAACTGGGCCACCAGTACAAGTCTTTCAGACTATGATACATCTTGGTGACACCTAGATGCATAGCGTACATCGACGTATGTGCTTCCTCAAGCACCAACTCCCTTAGATTATCAACATCTGGAACCACCATCCTGTCACGATAGAAAACTATCGTTTGACTTGATTAATATGTCAGATATGTCTGTTTATATTGTATGTAATTGTTTGATAAAATTGAAATACGAGTATATGGCATAATTAATCAAGCATAACCATAATCTTGTAAAGCTCTGTGTTTGTAGATCTAATTCCCTGGGTCGTTAGGATAATGGTGAAATGAGTTAATCATGTAGCAATCTATGTATTGTGAGAATATGATCAGCATATATTTTCATATATACATGGGTTTGTGGGCTTGGTGTACCCCAAAATCTACAAGTTTATTTGGACTCAGTTGTGACCAATGATCCAATGATATGTGATGAAGAGAGGTTGGGGCCATGTCTCAGTTGTTCAGTTTTATATCCTATTTTCTTGGTGTTGTGATCTATGTACCTATAAAGAACCTATGATATATGTGGATCTGGTTATGAGCAATTCCACTATAGACTTGTCCTTTGAGCAGTATAAGTTGTTGCCCTCATTTTGATCTGAGGTGTGTGGATAGATATAATGAATTCTGGCAATCCTTTGATCTTATACATGTCTAGTCTAGTATACTCAGTCACTAGCTAGTAGATTGAGTGGTATGCCTTAAAATACAAAGGGCATAATAAAATGTGTAACTCAGTTGTGTAGTATATCTATTTAGGTTTAATTTATGAATCACATGGTTCTACAATTGTATTCTTTTACTTACTATAAATATTATTTTTGTTTTCTACTATGTATATGCAAGTGTATAACTCATGTATATTTAGAGTTTTTCCTTTTATACTTGTTGAATGTACATCCATGTGAAGAGAATTAGTACGTGTTGAGTATACATCTATGTAAAAATATTTATCACTTAATAATATATATCCAATAAAGAGAATAATTATTTGATACATATATCTTGTATAGAGAACTTTAGTTGTTGATTTATATGTCTCTAAATAATCTAGTAATCATATGCCTATAAGAAATGAGTATGTGAGCTTTTACTATATCATACCCTTGGAAATTGGGTTATCACCCTTATGGTTGTCCATATCTTTTAGGTACACTTACACATTAGAATGATGTGATGAACAAGGTTTAATAAAGACATTACAATTAATTCTAGAATGTCCCTATACTCTCACTTTTCTAAGTTATTGGTGGGTAGTTTATGATCTATTTGTTAGGTTCTTTCTCTTAGTGTTTCTTGTGTCCATGAGTTGTTAACTGAATTGGCCACCTTATGCTTCCATAGTTTCATAATCATAGACAAATCTTGTAGTCCTCTATATAACATAAATAATGAGAGGTTTCATTGATTTTCTATGTCTACTTGTGGAATGATTCAGATGTGCATCGATGCACTTTTATGTATCATTTTACAAGTTTTATGGTGGTCTCTCATAATCAGACCTCTGTGTGGATTGGTTTATTTAAAAAATCATGACTCAATTTTAATGGTTTTTACTTTTAGGTTGGATTTTGTCTAAGGATTTACCCTAATAATCAGTTAGGATTTGATCAATGGAATGGGTTCTGACAACTATCTAGAGAGATAAGCATCAAGTATTTGCAAACTTGAGTATCACCTTGTATTACAATATAAGAGGCATACCAATCGACTTTCCTATTAAGTCAAGGGCTAACAAGATTCCCTTTTCTAGTAAAATTAGCTAACAATCTTATATGGGATTCACCACCCTTACCTTGAGTAAACTACTCTTAACCTTACAAATAGGGATTTACTATACACCCTGAAATGCAAGTGCACGCTATCAGAGTAATATAGGCCAATGAGGTTCGTATATCAAACACGGGGAAACGTAAATCCAAAAACTATTACTAACTGCAATGCAATGAGCTATACCAAAGAATGCTTCATTGAATGGTTTAATTATCTAAAGTAGAAAATAAATCTAAATTACTAGTATTTGTTCTCAATCAGAGTGAATTCTTTAGGATAGTGGTTTCACCACAGTTAACATTGCAATGAATAGTATGCCATTAATAATTATCTCTCCTAACCTTGGACTATGAGACTGTAGGAAGAATTATCTACTCTCACAGAGTGCTTCACTACCTAATCTAATACCAACCCCACTCTTGTATCGATTGTGTCATTAGTTAGGTACTTTATTCAAAAACTCTGGGTAATCTCTTCACATTTGTAAGCCATCTTTCTCAAAGGGAGATATAAAATATGTATTTATGTGAATTTTACAACCATTAATTTCCTTTTTCAAAATAATTAATGGTCTAATTAACTACCTATAGTGATCAAGCATGGATAGTTCATGACAATCTCATAGAAATAAGTCTAGATATTAAGAGAAAATGATATATTAATGTATAAAAGTCAACTACAATGCATAGAACTAGATGGACATGAAAGTCTAACTGAGATTGGCTTTTTTATTTAGTATTTTGTTCTTTTGAGAATCACCTCCGGTTTAGGGAACAAAAATAGAGTTTATTTCCCATCTGACCTCAATACCATTTCCTTTTTGGATTTCCACTATGGAATTATGATGTGATCACAACCACTATCCTAAATCTTATCTAGAAATGATACGAGGATGTCTGATCTTATTTTTAATACAATTTCTAGTTAGAAAGGGATATTCTTCTCCGTTATTGAACCATCCACTTTTTATAATTTAAGTGGATTAAGTCAAAAGTAACCAAATCCTTTATTGGATGTAATTTTTATTTGAATCTTCATAGACCACTTTACTCATATGATTGTCCTCAGATCTTGTCCAAGGTTCATCAAATAATCACTAGTATCTCCTCATGATTTTGTAAATATAAAAAAATGTAAGTTGTACTTGAAGATTATCAACATGGAAATATGTCTACATATTTTCCCTCAAGGTCTACTAAACACTATTATTAGGTCTTGTTTTCATCCTAGGGTTTTATTGGAGAATCCAATTATAAATTTGAAAATTTGAGTTTCTATTTAGAGTTTATTTGCACTAAAGTCCAAGATTTGAATTTAATTGGTAGATAACTTTTTGGAATTTTGAAATTTGAAATTTGAAATTTGAGTTTCTATTTAGAGTTTATTTGCACTAAAGTCCAAGATTTCCCGCAGCGTCAGTCGGCATCTGATGCGACTTATTGAGATACCGGTGTGCGGGCGCACGGGTCTCCCGGGTTTACCATCCCTACTACATCGGCCTCCGCCTAGGGGGGTGGGTTTCCCCCAACAATAAAAAAAACTTTTTAGGACCTTATCTTTGTTTCATTCAAAATATTGGGATTTTACAATTCTACCCACCTAATAATTTTTTCCCTAAAAAACTTTCATAAGATTGCCCACCTTAGGGTTTTTCTTATTCCTAGTTTCAATATTCCACATGTAATTCCACCTACATATAGCTAGGATTACAACTAGATCGTACCTTCTTCATTACCTTTAGTTAATCCCTAATGTCTTGGGCTTAAATTCTTGGCATGGGTCTTATCCAATTGCATTGGGTTTAGGTGGTTATCTAATTTAGGTCTTCTACATCAACTCTCTTAGGGGAACCACCAGATCTATGTTGGCTAGACACAAATCTAAAGATGTGAGAACTCATTATGCTAATGTTCAAGATCTCAGTAGCGTACATGTCCTATACCACATATGCTAGCAAGAAGAAGAACATATGCATAATAAGACTTTTTGCTCTTGACATTTCCTCTAAAATTCTCAATTGATTGGCCACCATCATTGGGGATAAGAGAGGACATATCACTAGCTATGATAGAGTTCACACGAAGGATCTGAATTAGATAATTTCCTATCCCTAACGCATATGGTTTCTATATAAAAAAGGAGGGATGTAAGAGCTACCTAGGAATTCATTAAAAAGTTAGGTGGCCAACTATATTTTTGGCTATGTTACCATATTGTGACACCCCAATTTTCTATTAAACATGTATTACTAAGTAGAAGTTTAATTTGCATCGAGATGTCACAAAAATGATAATCATTGCATGAAAATATAATTTCATTCAGCAAACTCAAGAAAATAATTGCAAATCTCATGTCTCAAGTTCCACAACATAAACTTTGAACAAAGTTAAACTAACACATAGTCTTGATATTCACTGAAAAACTAAACTAAATGCCATAGGATAGTTGGCACCCCACGAGGGCTAAACTCTTAATCAATCCTTGAGATGTATGCTCCTTGTTTAAGCTCCCTTATTCCTTCCTTTTGTAGACTTCATGTCCCCAACCATGCATTCAAAAGGGAAAACACGTTAGACTAAGCGACAATGAGTATTGTAATAACAAAATAATAACTTAACAATAAGGAAACATGAAATTAATTGAATAGAAAATTTAGATTCTCATAATATACTCTTAGTGGTTTATTATAATGTCCTCTTCTTATGCACCAACTTTGCTCATAAGGCCCGTAGGCTCAACTGATGTTCCACTACATCTCATGATTTGTACTGAAGTGCCATAATTTATGCTCCAATTGAGCTCATAATTTGCACCTAAATTCCTTAATAATGCTCTAATTGAGCTAATTATTTTCACACAAGTGCCACTATGTTCCATTTGAACTCATAAGGCACGAGGGCTCAACATTAACATGATGAGAACAAAATAATACCACCAATTACATGATTCATCATTAACTTAATAATCCTTTACATTTACTAAATTTACATGATGATGGCATAAATATCTAAAATGGAACCTAGAAGTATGAGCATCATATAATAACTTTTGGGGAATATTAATTATGGAATTTCTGAAAATTGAATACATAGTTATCATATGATTTTACTTCGTCACCATGACACAATGATCTTAAAGCGATTGAAAACTATTACTTAATACTCAAAGGGCATGGAGCCACTTACCTTTATTGGAGCAACTTGTAATAGATATCCAAGGGTTGATGAAACACTAGTATACCTTCAAGTCTTTGTTGAGTCTAGTATTTCTTGGAATTGAATATGATACAATATCAATACTACATCCAAGAATACAAGGATACCCTAATAGACTATATAGGCCTTCCTATACATTTTGAGATTTCCTCAAATATCATACATACCATCGTATCCTATAAAAACTCTAATATCATGATAAATCCTCAAGATATATTGTCTTCACCAAGATTAACATCACTATTACTATCCTCAATTCATAAATCTCAATAATTAAGATGCTAACATAGTTTGTATGACACAAAATTCTCATGATGCATGAAATTCCATCTAACCTCATATACAACAATACATTAATGATTCATACCCAAAAATAAGATCTCATATAATTTCCCTAAGTTTATATCATTGTTTAATATTTCAAATTACCAAAGTACTTTTAAATCCGAAATAACCATAAAAATGATACACATTATGTCATTCAAATCAGACCTTAAATTCTTAATCTATCCCTCCAAATAAGATATTTAAAATTATTTCATAATTTTTCATGATTTCTATCTTAACTTATTATATATGCATCATCATAAAGCCTACAAGTTATTTCATCTAATAAATCACCAAATAACATCAATTTAATATTTTTATAAAGATGTACTCTTCAATATATTTCTAACTACCTTATTTTCTCTATTCAGATAATCCCATCTCAAGATACATAATTTTCAAGAAAATGCTTACTTTGTCAATATGGACTATCGATTTTTGATTGCATGGATCAGATCTACGATCTGCTTTTTCTTGATCTTTTCCTTTCTTCTAATCGCGGACCTAACTCTAGGATCCATTTATTTCCAAACCTAAACCCTTCCACCCCCTTTCTCTCATCTTGCCCATAGCTGATGGATGCGTCCTCTATTTCTTCGGAGAAATAGGGTTCCAGGAGCAACAACTACCCTGCCTCCAAGGTTGTTCATGTGGGGGTGATTAGGTGATGGAATACTACACCATAGACCCACCACTACCGCAGTGCCAAGGACTTAGTGCTTTTTGCCAACAGCCTAACACTCATACCAACCACTAGCACTTCCTGAAGTCACCACTTGATGCAACATCGTTGCACGCATGGAGGACTCTGACAGATCTTCTCCCGCTCCTCAAAATTTTTGTCAAGGCTTCACAATCCCTAGAGGCTAGGACTGGAACTCCATGTAAAAAGGCATCATGAAACTGCCACTGCTATTAAAGCGTTATGAAAACTACTACAATCAGAAAAGAAATTCGTACTTGTGACCCCTCTCAAAACCATGGGGTCCTCTTTTATATGCTCAAGGATCACACAACAAGGACTCTTAGAACTATATGAACATGAAAGTCCAACTGATATTGATTTTCTTATTTAGTATTTTGTTCTTCTGAGTATCGTTTCTGGTTCAGGGAACAAAGATGGAATTTATTTCCCATCTGGTCTCATCCTACCACTTCCTTTTTGAATTCCTGCTATGGAATTATGATCAGATCACAACTACCATCCTAAATCTTGTCTATGAAGGATACGAGGACGTCCTATCTTCTTTTTAATACAATTTCTAGTTAGAAAGGGATAGTCCTCTCCCTTATTGAACTGTCCACTTTTTATAATTTAGGTGAATTAAGTCAAAATGAGCCAATATTCTTATTGGGTATAATTTCTACTTGAATCTTCATAGACCACATTACTCATATTATTGTCCTTAGATTTTGTCCAAGGTTCATCAAATAATCATGATTATCTCCTCATGATTTTGTAAATATCAAAAAAACAAATATGAAAGTTGTACTTGAAGATTATCAAACCTCAAATATGTCTACATATTTTCCCTCAAGGTCTACTAATCACTATGATTAGGTCTTATTTTCATATTAGGATTTTATTGGAGCATACAGTTATAAATTTGAAATTTCGAGTTTCTAGTTAGAGTTTATTTGCACTGAAACCCAAGATTTGAATTTAATTAGTGGATAAATTTTTGAGGATTTTATCTTTATTTTATTCAAAATATTGGGATGTTGTAGGACCCCTTTCTCTCTCAGATCTTTTCAAAAAGAGTCAACCTGCATCTATACTTGGAAGTTTAGTATGGTCAAATCATCTCTCAATGTCACTCGGGTCGAGTAAATAAGTAACCCGTCTAGATCTTTTTCTTCATAACTTTGAATTGCAAATGCATTCTGATTTGGGAACAATTGTAGATATGAGTCTTGAGTATTATTTCACGTCCATGTATGTTGTCCTCACGATGGCCCTGCGAAAAGTGCTCCTAAGGCAATGAAATGAAAAAAAAAACACATTGAATGAGAAGGCAAGGGGAACAAGCTAAGCCGTTAGTTCTTTTTGAAAGGAAAAATTTGTCATCTAAAGCATTACATCCATAGACTTAGGGGTCATAATGTTACAATACATAATTTTTCAATCTTTTTTAGAAGATCCACAATATCTATTGCTAAAAATCCAAAAGCATCAATTCTAAAAGGAATACAATCGTGATAATTGTTGATACATTCTTTCTTATACTTGATGACTTTGATTGAGGCGGCCTGGAGGGAAGCATTCCCCGCATTCAAGACCCCACTCCCCAAGCCAACACAAATGGAGAAACTCTTATTAGATTCACACACATATTTTTCTCAACCCAACCAAAAACCAATATATCATTCGGTCTAAGTGTCAATCTCCCCTCTTGTGAATCAATTAAAAAAGTATAGGTGCCTCTTTCTTAGAAACAACTTCAGTGTGTCTAAGTACATCATAGATAACATATACACCATCATATACTTGAAACCAAGTAGCTTCCTATAATGAACCACATGCTCTCTAAGAGTATCCAAAACACACCTTATGGCCGACTGGGTAGACCTCATCAACCAGAATTAAAGGTATAATAAGGCGGTACTTGAGGATAGTATGATAATACACTGGTGACACATGCAGGACTAGGCCATAAATAGGAACAACAAGAAGAAAATCATTAGCATGGTCAGCTTCTAGACACCCAAAAACTACTTTATGTCTAACATTAGAACTCCAGACATTACCAATCCCCAATAGCAAGGGTGGTAATGCATTTGCTTCTGATCTCTCTTCTCTTTCAAATTAGTATGTCCAATCTCGAGCAGGAAAATGATTCATTCATTTCTTCTATAACTATAGTTCCGTGTGGGCCTACAGTGCCTCAGGAGAACTAGAGAGGTGGATCCCTACCTAGAGAAGGGGTATGAGTGTCAATAGTTCATCATGAAAGAAAGGACTCACAAAATCAGGATCACTACCTAATAACTAATATAATATAACTAATACTTATATAATAGTAAAGAGAAAAGAGCTTTCTGTATACTTTCCCCAATTATGTTGCTACTACATGCCTTACACAATCGATTAGATCACATAGATATCCCTTCAACACAACATTGTTCATCGAAAGGATCTCGGATGACTTACAAAAGCATGAAATATAAGATCTTTAATAAAATGGATTCCCATTTAAAGACCCTTTTTCTAGTTCCTATGATGCACTTGAAGCTTATCGTAAAAAAGGAATCAATTTAGATATTCTTTTGTGGTTTTGATGGAAACTAGATCAATGTGCAATTGTTCAACATAAGTTCTGATTGCTCCATAATATGGTGTAGAAAAAATTTGATGTCTCTATCCTTTTCGAGACGAAAGTGGAACATAACAATGTCAAGAAGGTAACTCAATGAATTTGGCCAATGGCTAATTGGCTTACAAATCATGAGAGTCGCATATATAGAAGAATAATGATAGCCTGAGAGTACAATTCTCTACAGATTAAGTAGCTAGTAGGGGCAAAGTAATTCATTCATCTCGCAATGATTGATAGTGGAAGGACACAACTACTGATTACAATGATATATGGATCCAATGATGATGACCAAAGAACAAATCTATGGGACTCCCTTAGGTAGTTGTGCAAGCATAATGGTGCTCCATGGGTGCTAGCTGGGGAACTAAATGTTGTGCGGTTAGTAGGTGATAAGAAAGGTCGATCAATGCTTTGTTGAGGATTTTCACAATTCTTCATGCTAACTTGTTTGAATTAGCTAAAGGCCCATGGTTCAGTTGGGATAACCACCAAGTAGTTAATAATCATACTCTATCTATACTTGATAGAACACAAGGAAGTATGAGTCTTATTGATGTTTTTCCATACCTTTGTGTCATGACCTCCCTTCTAATAATAATACAACCATAGAGAAAGAATTTGAACATAACAGAGATCATGTCAATTCATGAAATGATATCATTGACCAAGCAAAATCTGTAGAATAAAGAGATAACCACCAAAGTGCCTTATTACATACCATAAACAAAAGACTCTAAGTCCAACATAAAAAAGTTCAAGGAATGAAACTCCAACATAACATAACTAAAAGGAAAGATAACTATCTAGAATGGCACCCCACCAAGTAGGATTCACAAACTATCCTTGAGCTTGAGCTGACGTCCCTAAAGTCTACTTCTTCTCCTCCTCGTCTGCAGACATCTCGTCCCTAGACCATGCAAGGCAACAAAAAACTATATGAGTGGCACTGAGAAGTTATATAAGAAGAATATCTTATAATTGAAATAACATGAGGGATAACTTGGAACATAATTAATATGATTACATGATAACATGATTAACTTAGCATAATTTCATAATAAGATTTATTTTTACTTGAGTTGATGTAGTCTCTCTCCTGATTTGCACCCACAATGCTCATAAGGCCATTTAAGGCTCACATAAGGCCGGTCAAGGCTCACATTATGCTCCCACACAGCTCATAAGGCCAATTAAGGCTCACATAAGGACAATTAAGGCTCACATAACATGATTGAGAGAACTATATCAACATAACATGATTTATTATACTTGAACATAGTTATCATGATTTCTTGATCAATTAGCATCGAAGTGATTCATAGTGTTCCAAATGAAAGCATATTCATCAAATCAGTAGAAAACATAAATTCATAGCATTCTCATGGTTTTCATAAGCATAAATTGAATAATAGCATAGTCTCACTTTATTGAGTAAACATAACCAAATAAACGAATAATGAAACCCATAACCCGAGAATTATGCTCAGTGTGCATGATCCACTTACCTAATCCTGAGGAGGTAACAATATATGGAGTCCTAATCAATCCTAATATCCTGTGTATAACATAATCATGAATTAATTATACATGTTTAACATTAGTTCATGGTTTCTAAATAAAATATAGGAATTAGGTTGAAATTTGGGGTCTAGTAATGGGTCAGGGAGGTTCTTTGTCTCAAGAGCTTTCCAATGACTATAAGCACATAATTTTCTGACTTCATAGTAATTAGATATGTCTTTTATAAGTTCTGACTAATCAGGGGGCGATGAAAATCATTTAAGTCATTTCTGGAAAAAATTTAGAAATCAAGGTTCGAAAGATGACTTTGCTCTCGCATGATGTGCCTAGTTTAGGACCTGTGACAGGGCACAATGGGCAAATGTTCATCAATATGAATATGTGATTGATATCAAAATGATATGGAGAAATAACAAAATTACCCATGGCAATGTGACACTCATATTGACATCATAAGGGTGTGAGGGGTAATTTTAGTGTCTGGTTTCTTCTCTGCTGGCCATGGCATTGATGGTTCCATTAGAGCTTGACCTCTAAATCAGAAGTGAAAGAAGGGTGACTGGGGAGGGAAGGGAGAAACTCACTAGAATCATCATGACCGTGCAAGCTCAATGAGCCATCGTTCAGGCTCTGTGAGGTTGGGAAACCCCATCCCCAACAATGCCACCATGGACGGAGAAGTTGAGAAGGAACAAAGGTGATTGATTGTGTCAGAGTCAAAAACTGAAGGATGGAAATGTTCCTAATCCCCAGTCAAAGGCAATGGGACAACTAGAGTGTAAATGAACTCTTATACTCAGAACCAACATTGAGGCCACCAGATAACAGAGCAATGGATCTCAAACTAGAGAAACAACAAAACAGTGGCAATTCGAGTAAGATAGCAATGGGGTAACCTTCGTCGTTACCCACTGAGAGTGGGGGGGGTTTGTGCTTTGTTCATGGCCGAAAGGGCTAGTCGACTGTCAGACACAGCTATGGTAGCGAGCTTGTGGGCAAGCGACCTAGGTGAAATACATGAGCTAAGCATATAGGAAAAAGCTATAAAAGAAGGCAAAGAAGCTTACTGGACGTTTGATTGGACTGCAGTGGAGTGATACTCCCGCCTGAGCTCACCGGCGCCACCGGGGTAGATCGAGTCTGTGGTGGTTCCTCATGTGGCTTCGATTGAAATTGATGCTGGAGGACTGTCTAACATAGACTGAGGATGTTCTCGGGGTCACTTGGACTCAGGGAGATGAATTGTAGTCACCTGGAGGTCTCTTTGTATGCACTGGTGGTGGAGATGAAACACTGGGGTTTTAGGCATTTTCATTATAGGTAGCCATAGGGTTCCGGTTAGGTCTTAGAAGACTCACAATGAACTCCTGATCATGTTGGTGTTGAGATAAATGGAAACTGTTGAGGAGGGAGAGAGATATCGACCGGTGAGGGATCGACCTTCTATTCCCCCTTTTGCGTGGATACTACGGGAGGTAGGGGATGAAGCCCCTCTCGTTAGATCATCATCCGACAGATGTCAATGAACCGGGTGCTTCTGAGTCATCTGTGACAGGTGTTATCAAGTCTAAAGTCTAGAACTTTGTTACATTAGGATAATCGTATGTATTATCAAGTTAATAATTCAAAGAAATGGCATTATTTCCTACTTTCTTCCTAATAACATTTGGGGCATCTTGGATTATCCCAATCTAACCAAATTTGGTGGACAAGCTAATTCGACCATGAGGAATCTAATTATCTAATTAGATTTTAGATATGAGTTAGGTAAACATGTGTTTTACCCTATTAGATACTTAAGGTAATTAATACATTAATAATCATTGAAAAGTAATTGTATTACCAAAATCAGAGGGAAGATCTATTATTCTATTATCTACCCATATACCAATTAGTGGGATACAATATACATGTCTGTGGGTCCAAACTATCATTCAACCCTAACTAGTCACCATTGCATAATTAGGATTAGGTTTTTGTGCATTAAATGACATTGATGTAAATAAGTATTGAGGCATTATGTTAATGTTTCATTCAAGGTTCACATGACATCTTGGTATTGTATTAACTCATTTTGGAATACTAACTAACCATGATCTCGATAAGTCAACAAAGGAAAGACAAATTCTTTCAACTTAGGGTTTCATCATTTTAAAGGTAAGAAATTTTGGGACTAAATTTTGAGGGTCGTTACAACCTACCCACCTTATAGAAATTTCGTCCTCAAAATTTTCATGTCATATTAAGGTACTACCCACCTTAGCATTTCACATATATAAACACTAACTTACTGTCTGATCATAACATTTCATAAGCCAACACTAAGCATAATCATGGTATGGTATTAACATGGATAACCTTTGCATTATATCTAACATGACTGGTAAAACTTAATGAGTGCATGAGTTGCTAATGTAATTTGAAAACTAAGCCTTACCTTCATCATCCACCATAGCAAAAACCCTAGCTTTCCTTTTCTCTGGGGGACCTAGGTTAGGGTTCCGATCTGCTCCTTTCTTTGTAGCTAACCTAGGGTATTTCTCCTTGAAGTGCCCTTCTCCTCCACAGTAGAAGCAAACACCTATGCCCAATATGCACAGTCCTGCATGGGATTTTCCACACTTGGGGCATGCATCCCTCACTGTGGGATCCTCAGGGGCCTTGCACTTCTTGTGACCATTGTAGTGTCAGTTCTGATTGTTGTGGTCATGATGGTGACGTTGTCCATTATGGGAGTTCTTCTTCCAAGCCCTCCCTGGGCGATCCTCAAGCTCAAGTGCCACATCAAGAGCTTCCTACATCATCTTGTGGCCTCGTCTAGAAAGTGAGTAGTTGAGATCATCCTTGAGACCTTAAATGAATTTCTTGGCTCGCTTCAGCTCAGTCATCTCAATTTTGTACTTCTGGAGGATGTGAAATTTCATGGCGTACTGTGTAACAATCATGTTGCCATGCTGTCGTAGGTAGAGGAATTCTAACTCCTTCTTATCCATCATCACTTCTGACACATAGTGGCTCTTGAAAGCCTCTATAAACTCCTCCCATGTGAGTAGCTCTTCATTTGGGTCTCTGGCATCATGAAAGTTCTCCCACCAGACACGAGCGAGTCCTCTCAGCATGTTTGTACCAAACCTAACACGAGACTCTTTAGAGCAGTTCAAGTCATGGAAGCAATGATCCAGGTTGTGGATCTAGGCCTAGGCCCTACCCACAACGTCCATCTCTTCTTCTCCTACAAAAGTCTTAGGCTTCACATTAAGGATGTCTATCAGGGTGACTTCATTTCTCCTCTGGTGGTGGCCTCCCATTGCATCAGATAAAGCTCTGACCAACATATTGTATGAGAGGGGAGGGTCTGCTCCGTGAAAGTTCTCCTCTTGTTCAATGTCATGCTCACTCTCTCCACCAGAATGAGGGGATGACTTTTCATGCTCAGGGTGACACTTAGGGGCCATCTAGAATAGGAAAGGAGACTTAGATAAGAACATGGAGTGACACATAAGATCCTACTATGGTGGCAATTCTAAGATTGCTCTAATACCATTTTGTCACAACCTCCCTTCTAATAATAATACAACCATAGCGGAAGCATTTGAACATAATGGAGATCATGACAATTCATGTAATGATATCATTGACCAAGCAAAATCTCTAGAATAAAAGAGATAACCACCAGAGTTCCTTATTACATACCATGAACAAAAGAATCTAAGTCCAACATAAAAGAGTTCAAGGAATACAAATCCAACATAACATAACTAAAAGGAAAGACAACTATCTAGAATGGCACCCCACCAAGTAGGATTCATGAACTATCCTTGAGCTTGAGCTGACGTCTCTGAAGTCTACTTCTTCTCCTCCTCCTCGTCTGTGGACATCTCATCCCCAACCCATGCAAGGCAACATAAAACTATGTAAGTGGCACTGAGAAGTTATATAAGAAGAATAGCTTATAATTGAAATAACATGAGTGATAACTTGGAACATAATTACATTACATAATTAACATGATTACATGAGAACATGATTAACTTAATATGATTTCATAATAAGATTGATTTTTACTTGAATTGATGTAGTCTCTCTCTTGATTTGCATCCACAGTGCTCATAAGGCCATTTAAGGCTCAGATAAGGTCGGTCAAGGCTCACATAACCCTCCCACAGAGCTCATAAGGGAAATTAAGTCTCACATAACATGATTGAGAGAACTATATCAACATAACATGATTTACTATATGAACATAACATGATTTATTATACTTGAACATAGCTATCATGATTTCTTGATCAATTAGCATGGCAGTGATTTGTAGTGTTCCAAATGAATGTATATCCATCAAATCATTAGAAAACCTAAATTCATAGCTTTTTCATGGTTTTCATAAGCATAAATTGAATAATAGCATAGTTGCACTTTATTGAGTAATCATAACCAAATAAATAAATAATGAAACCCATAACCCTATAATTATGCTTAGTGCACATGATATACTCACCTGATCCTGAGGAGGTATACTAATAGTATATGGAGTCCTGATCAATCCTAATATCCTGTGTATAATATAATCATGAATTAATTACACTTGCTTAACATTAGTTCATGGTTTCTAAATTAAATATAGGAATTAGGTTGAAATTTGGGGTCTGGTAATGGGTTAGGGAGGTTATTTGTCTCAATAGATTTCCAATGACTATAAGCACGTAATTTTCTGACTTCAAAGTAATTAGATATGGCTTTTCGAAGTTTTGACCAATCAGGGGGGATGAAAATTATTTAAGACATTTCTGAGAAAATCCGGAATTCAAGGTTCGAAAGGTGACTTTTCCCTCACATGATGTGCCTAATTGAGGACCTGTGACAGGTCACAATGGTCAAATGTTCATCAATATGAATATTTGATTGATATCAAAATGATATGGATAAATAATAGAATTACTTATGGTAGTGTGACACCGATATTGACATCGTAAGGGTGTGAGGGTAATTTTAGTCTCTGGTTTCTTTTTTTGCTGGCCATGGCATCGATGGTGCTACTGGAACTTGACCTTTGAATCAGAAGTGAAAGAATGGTGACTGGGGAGGGAAGGGAGAAACTCATTGGATTCGTCATGACTGTGCGAGCTCAATGAGCCATCTTTTAGGCTCTGCAAGGTCGGGAAACCCCATCCCCAACAATGCCACCATGGACGGAGAAGTTGAGAAGGAACGGAGGTGATTGACTGTGTTAGGGTCAAAAACTGAAGGATGGAAACGTTCATAATCCCCAACCAAAAGCAATGGGACAACTAGAGTGTAAATGAACTCTTGTACTCGAAACCAACATTGAGGCTGTCAGAAAATAGAGCAATGGAGCTCAAACTGGAGAAATAGCAAAACAATGGTGATTGGAGTAAGATAGCAATGGGGTAACCTTCGTCGTTACCCACTGATAGTAGGGGGAAGGTTTCTATGCTTTTTTTTGTGGCCGAAAGGGCTAGTCGACTGTCAGAGAACATAGCTATGGTGACGAGTTTGTGGGTAGGCCACCTAGGTTAAATACACGAGCTAAGCATATAGGCAAAAGATATAAAAGAAGGTGAAGAAGCATACTAGACGTTTGATTAGACCATAGTGGAGTGATACTCCTGCCTGAGCTCGCCGACGTCTTCGGGGTAGATCGAGTCCGCGACAGTTCCTCATGTGGCTTTGACCAAAGTTGATACTGGAGGACTATCTAACGCTGACTGAGGATGCTCTCGGGGTCGCTTGGACTCATGGAGATGAATTGTAGTCACGTGGAGGTCTCTCTGTATGTACTGGCGGCAGAGAGGAAACATCGGGGTTTTGGGATAGGTAGCCATAGGGTTCCGATTAGGTCTTAAAAGACTCAAAGTGACCTCCCGATCATGTTGGCATTGAGTTAAATGGAAACTATTGAGGAGGGTGAGAGATATCGGCGGGTGAGGGATCAAGGTTCTATTCCCCCTTTCACGCAAATACTACGGGAGGTAGGGGACGAAGCCCCTCTCATTGGATCATCATATGATGGTTGTCAATGAGTTGGGTTCTTTTGAGTCACGTGTGACAAGCGTTATCAAGCCTAAGGTCTAGAACTTTGTTACATTAGGATAATCATATGTATTATCAAGTTAATTATTCAAAGAAATGACATTATTTCCTACTTTCTTCCTAATAACATTTGGGGCATCTAGGATTATCCAAATTTAACCAAATTTGGTGGACAAGCTAATTCTACCATGAGGAATCTAATTATATAATTAGATTTTGGATATGAGTTAGGTAAACATGTGTTTTACCCCATTATATACTTAAGGTAATTAATACATTAATAATCATTGAAAAGGAATTGTATTACCAAAATCTAAGGGAAGCTATTATTCTATTATCTACCCATATACCAATTAGTGGGATACATTATAAATGTTTGTGGGTCCAAACTATCATTCAACCCTAACTAGTCACCATTGCATAATTAGGATTAGGTTTTTGTGCATTAAATGACATTGATGTAAATAAGTGTTGAGGCATTATGTGATTGTTTCATTTAGGGTGACATGATATCTTGGTATTGTATTAACTCATTTTGGCATACTAACTAAGCATGGTCTCGAATTAAGTCAACAAAGGAAAGATGAATTCTTTCAACTTAGGGTTTCATCTTTTTAAAGGTAAGAAATTTTGGGACTAAATTTTGAGGGTCATTACACTTTGGGTCTAGATACAACCTACTATAGTTAGTGACCATCGAATATAGGTGATCCATTGTGATAGGCCTTGAGTTTTGCAAAAGGCATACAAAATTGGATGAACCATACAAAGATGGTTCTAAAAAGGATTCCAGCAATGAAGAATAACCATTGACAGAGATCATCTTCGTCCCTATTAGGGGAAGGAAGGAGAAGATTTTTTTTTTCTCTTTGTATATATAATATATATATATATATATATATATATATATTATATATGTATGTATTTATGTATGTATATGTACATATGTCTATACCTTTATATATATAGACATAAATTACTTTACTATTTTGCAGACTGTAATATCATGGCCTCATAAGAGGGGCACTTTGAGAATGAGCACTCTGAGTAGGAGCTTTCCCAGTAGATTGGTGTTAATGTTGATGTTGATACTTCTCGAAGTTGTGATGCTTTGCATACAAGAGGTCCCACTGACGTGTAGGTTACAAAATATTATGGCCAAATGGGAGAAGTTGGTCATTTGGATTGAGGATACAGGAGCACCTATTGGTGGGTGATGAATGCATATTCATACCATTTTTAGCTGCATTTTTAGTCTAATGTAGCATTCATATAGCTTAGTTTTCATCAGAATAGCTTTTTTTTTATCTACTTAGGTATTAACATTTGTAGGAATTTGATACTTCTCTTAACTCCCTTTGAAGGTTTAGAATTATATCACTCTACAACAAGTTTGCCTAGGGGGTCTCGCTGAAGGGGTCAACAGCCTTGTCAACCTCCCTACTCGACACATGATCTCTTGAAAACCTCATCAACAGATGATCGATAGACAGATTATCAACAACCTTGTCGACCTACCAAGTAGAGATATCGATGATCAAGGTCGACAACCCTACCGACCTTCCAAATCGACAACATCATTGGCATATTCAGCCGACAAGAAATCAAGTCATCACCAAAACATTGTCGACGCTCTCGTCGACGACAACAGCTGCCCGACAGACCAAAAATAAGAAGTCCAAAAGTCATCGATCGACATGCCTGTCAACTGACAGAAAGGTCACATCAATGGATAGAGGCCAACAACCTCGACCCTATACATAGTCCCCCAACGCATCCGTACATCTCATCTAATATTTTCTAGAAATAGAAACACTAAAACATAACTGATAAGATCAAAGTAAGGATGACGCCTATCGACCTAGCTAGTTCTATCGACCTAGCTGGTCGAAACCTATCGACCCCAAGCATAGATCGACATATCTCCTTCACCTGCAACTCCAAAAGCCGTCAATCTCCTTGTCTAAGGCAATCGATCACTTCCCCGAGATGTCGTTCATCCACCTAATTCCTCTCCAAGCCAGGGTTAGTTCACGAATGAGAGAGATGGAAGAAAGTCAATCATCACACACCACACTGAGCCGCTTCCACCACCATCATGGCCATGATGGCGTCCTCCTCCCCTTCTTGTGATATTAATCTCTCCATGATGAGGGAGTAGTCTTTTCACTGGGTGTGGGGACTAGCCCTACTACATGTTTCTTACAATTTCATTCATGTTCCAAATCTTATATGAACTCATATAATTCATATTCAATCATTTATTGCATATTTTGTGGATTGATCACCCGCTTTACGTGATTTATTATAATCTTTTACTACAACAACTTCAATGTTTAAGATTTGAAGGCCGATTTGCTTTGGTTGACACCCTGATGAGAACTTGCGATGGAAAGTCTTCGAAGTAGTGGATAGAGGATTTGTAAGTAACGAGACATCGAGCTTATAGGGATATCTACTCATGCAAGTTTCTGATGCTGAAAGGGGAAACTTGCATAACTCCAAATATATCTTCATAAAGGTTTGGATTTGAATGATTGCGCAGATTCTAGTAAAGGCAGTGCAACCCAATTCCACCCTAGTGTTTCCATCCATTGATAACTAGAACCTTAATCTAGATCTTTTTATTCTTGCAATCTTACATTAATCAATCCATTCTTTACTTTTTTGATAAATACCAGTTCTTGATAGGTTACCTTGATTAATTAATTCTTAAAAATGTTGTTCCTTGGGATTCGATCCTTAACTATACTGCGATAAGATCTGTCCTCTTACGGGTGGCATTATTGTACTTTGGTTTTGGTAAACTCTAGGAATTATATTCCTAATCAATTTACTTGTGTGATAATATTCCACGTCAATTTTTGGCATCGTTTCTAGGTACAACATAATTTTATGATCTTTGTAACTCACTTGGATTAGTTAGGATTTTTTTTTCAATTGATACTATTGCATATTTTCTTCAATCAAAATATTCTTCAAATCATCTGAACTTGATATCTCTATATTTTTCAGGTGATAATTCTTGTGCATGCGACACTCTGCTAGCGTCGATTTATTGAACCCCATCGACCCTAAGATCGTAAGAACTTACCATAATATCCTTCATGAACAAAGAGCCAAGATGAATGATGAGGATGTCAACTGTAGGGTGCAAGCAGTCCTGACTGCACAAAGCGAGAGGCTCATGGCTGAAGCAAAAGCTACCGTACAAGTGGAGCAACAAGCGACCAAATAAGTAGAATGATAAAGAGATCTATGAGAGTTCTCCTATCTTAAAAGTTGCAGATGTACACAACCCTATTGTTCATTCTACCATCCAAGCTCAAAATTTTGAGATCAAGACCAATTCAATGATGATGATGTAGAACAACAGCTTTGGAGGACGCGTCGGTGAAGACCCCCACAAACATCTGCAAAAGTTCATATATCTTTGTGGACCGAGTAAGCAAGCTGGAGTGCCATAAGAGGCGATGAAGTTGAGATTGTTCTACTACTCCTTCAACGACAAGGCTAGGGTATGGTACAATTTCCTAGATGACCGCAACATCACGACTTGGGAGGAACTTCAGAGCCAATTCTTAGAGAAGTTCTTTCCACCCTCACTCACTTATCAGCTTAGAGGGAATATCATTAGATTCAAGCAAGATCCATTCAAGACTCTCTTCAAGGTCTAGGAGCGATTCAAGGAGTTGCTGTGTAAAAGCCCTCATCATGGCATACCTCTTTCACAACTCATGGAACATTTATATAGGGGATTTGATGATGATATCAAGTGATTCCTCGATGCCGCCTCTAGTGGAGACTTCATGCAGCAAAGCTTTGACGATTCCTGAAAGTTCGTTAGTAGAGCAGCCGAGAACCAAGCCAATTGGGGTTCATCTCGCAAGGGAGGCATCCTAAAGGTGGCAATGGTGGAAGATAGATCTGAGTTGAAGACAATTGTTGAATATCTAAAGATGCTCACCCTGAAGACAGACAACCTTGAGTACACCCTTCTGAATAGTGGGGAAAGAGGCCAATCCTCCCTTCAACCTAAGGCATCTATAGAAGTCTGCCAAGTCTATAGTGTAGAAGGCCATATAAGTATGCAATGCAACCATCTCTACTAGGCTACTATGAATATAATCCAACCATATTTTGATAGTGCTATTTTCATTGAAGAAGTTAATGCTATAAACTCCATTCTAGGACAGGGGTACTACAACCCCAACATGATAAGGAACTATCTAGGGTTCCAATATGGAAATCTAGATGGAGCAGCCAATGCCCAACATTTCCAGTACGGACCCAGTCAAAACCAAGTTTGGGGTCCTCCTGGTTTTCCACAACAACAAAACTACAGTAAGGACAACTACAATCTTGGTCAGTATCACAACAACTACAATCAAGGGCAACAACAATACCATCAGCAAGGGAAACTTCTCTTAGGAAAGGTAGTGAGTAGAATACACATGTCCCCAATGAACAAAGCTTCCTAGACACTATTGAGAAGATGTTGGTTAACCAACAAGACTACAACAAGTGAATTGAGGATCAACTCGCTCAAATTGCTGTCATAATTCATCCTCCATCCAGCTCATTTGCAGGACAACCTGAACGCAACCCAAAACACCAAGAAGAACAATTAAAGGTCATCACTACATGATCTGGACGTGTGTTACCAGAACCTCCAGCCCCATTCATCAATAATAATAGGCTGATTCTTGAAGATGAAGAAGTCACTCCAACAACTATACCAATAGCCACACCAACTGAACCAACTGTTCAATCTCCAATGACCATATCAACATCCATCCCAGTAGAACCAGTGGTGGAAACTCCAGTGGCAGATAGCATGCCTAATCCTAAGAAAGCACCAGAAGATGCACCAACCTCTCACTCCATGCCTGTGGTGCCTATCTACAAGCCCCGAGTCCCTTACCAGAGTTGCCTAGCTCAGACACAGCTAGACTCAAGATTCTTGAAGTACAAGGAAGCGATGAAGAAGATACATGTTGACATACCTCTCCTTGACGCCCTTGTATAAATGCAATCATGGAAAAAGTTCTTAAAGACCCTCCTCATGTGCAAGTATTTAACAGAGGAGATTGATACTGTGAATCTAGAACGGTGACATCAGATATCATCCTAAGAAAGATGCTAAAGAAATTGAAAGATCATGGATCTTTTGGTATCTCTTGTTTTGTTGGAGACACTATGTGTAGAAAGGGCCTAGCTGATCTTGGGGTAAGCATTTCTTTAATGCCCTATTGCTTGTGCAAATGACTAGGTTTCACAATCGACATCCTCCCTATTGAAATTGTGATTCAACTTGTTGACTCTACAATGACTACACCAATGGGTATTGTAGAAGACATCCCTATTCGTGTAGGTCCTAAGGTATATTACCCATGTGACTTTATCATCATGGACATCAAGGAAGACCAATATTATCCTTTTATAATCAGGTGTCCCTTCCTTGCAACCCCTCATACACTCATTGATGTTGAAGCAGGCATATTGATGTTAAGGCTTAGGACATATACTATTTACTTTAGAGTCTTTGACAGTCTCAAGGGTCCCTCTTTTCAAGAACAATGGTATTTGATTGATTGTGTCAACAAAATGGCACAAATATGACAAGAGGATTATACTTCTAAATACCGCTTGGAGACTGCACTCATCAACTCCATCGCTCATGAATTAGATGATGAACATGTGGAGAAATTTCTCTTTCCATAAAATTCTACTATAGAAGATCCGGAGGCTAAATTTAAAGATATAAAATATGCATCCATCATTGAAGAAGAAGAACCTACTATAGTAGATATGAAGCCTCTACGCGAGGGGCTCAAGTATATTTTCCTAGATGAGAAGAAGACCTACCCAGTCATCATTAATGCAGATCTCATAGCAACTCTAGAAGACATGCTAGTGACTGAACTGAAGAAAAGACAGAAGGCACTAGGTTACAAGATGACCGATCTGACAGGAGTAAGCCAAGCCCTCTGCATGCACATAATCAACATGAACAAAAATTACAAGCCATCTACTGAGCCTCAATGCAAGCTAAATCCTATCATAAAGGAGGTTGTTCACAAGGAGGTGATAACGTTGTTGTTTTTTGGGATCATCTAACCCATATCTGATTCACCTTGGGTGAGTCTTGCGCAGGTGGTACCCAAGAATGGTTGCCTACATTGGTTCTTAATGAAAAGAATGTGCTTATTCCCACACGCACCATGATCGGGTGGCACATGTGCATAGAATACCGCAAGCTCAACAAAACTACTAGGAAGGACCACTTTCCACTTCCAATTCTCGATCAAGTCCTAGAGAGGCTTACACACTAGGAGTTCTTCTGCTACTTAGATGGATATTCTGGCTTCTATCAGGTACCCATACATCCCAGTGATCAAGAAAAGATGACATTCACATGTACCTTTGGCACGTATGCTTTCCGTTGTATGCCTTTCGGATTATGCAACGCACCAGCCACTTTTCAATGTTGCATGCCTTCCATCTTTTCCGACTTTACTAGAAAAATAATGGAGATCTTCATGGACAACTTTTCAGTCTATGGAGGTTCTTTTGAGAAATATCTACACAACCTTTTCCTGGTCTTAGAACTTTGTGAAGAAGCACATCTGGTGCTCAACTAGGAAAAATACCACTTCATGGTGAAGGAGGGCATTGTTCTAGGGCATCGGGTTAGCTCCTGAGGCATTGAAGTTGATAAAGCAAAGATTGAAGTAATAGCAAAGCTACCCCCTCCAACCATAGTCAAGGATGTTCAAGCATTCTTAGGACATGTTGGGTTCTATAGGAGTTTTATCTATGACTTTAGCAGGATCACCAAGCCATTGACAAATTTTCTTCAGAAGGGTGTGTACTTCAATTTTAACTCAGATTGCATGAAGAGCTTCAACACCTTGAAGGAAGCTCTAACATCAAATTCCATCCTTCATGCCCCAGATTGGTCTCTTCCCTTTGAGATCATGTGTGATGCTAGTGATTATGTCGCAGGTGTGGTACTGGGGCAACGTCTCAATAAAAAGCTTCATGTCATCTACTATGCAAGTAAAACACTAGATGATGAACAACAAACATTATGCTATGACAGAAAAGGAGCTTCTTGTTGTTTTCTTCATTTTTGACAAATTTCGCTCTTACCTAATAGGCTCACAGGTGATAGTTTACACTAATCATGCCGCTATAAGGTACTTAATGTCGAAGAAAGATATGAATCCCAGGTTGATCATATAGATCCTATTGTTACAAGAGTTTGATTTGGAAATCAAAGACAAGAAGGGGACAAAAAATGCAGTTTCTGATCACCTTAGTAGATTGCATATTCATGATTCTGATGATGTACCTATCAATGACTCTTTACCTGATGACCACTTTCTACATATATCTACATTCAGACCATGGTATGAAGATTTTGTGAACTACCTAGCTATAGGAATCCTTCATCTAGACTATACCGAAAATGAAAGAAGGAAGTTCATGATAGATGTTCGTCACTACTATGGGACGATCCCTATCTCTTTCATTTATGTTTTAAGGGTCTCTATTGTTGTTGTATATATGAAGAATAACCTCCTCTCATTTTGGAGCAGTGTCACTCTAACCCAATAGGCGACTACATGAGCTCTAAGAAGACTGCATTCAAAGTCCTTCAATGTGGGTTTTTTTGGCCCTATATCTTCAAGGATGCTCATAATTTTGTCAAAGCATGCGATCAATGTCGAAGGTCTGGCAATAATTCTAAGTGGGATGAAAATTCCCCTCAATGTTTAGTAGGAAGTGGAGATATTTGACATGTGGGGTGTCAACTTGCATGGGTCCATTCCCCTCTTCTTATGGGTTCTCCTACATACTTATCACATTTGACTATGTTTCAAAGTGGGTTGAGGCCATCCCCACCATTTCTTGTGATTCCAAGCCAGTCATAAAGTTGTTCAAAGACATCATCTTCCCTCGTTTTCAAGTTCCATGCACTATCATTTTAGATGGAGGATCACACTTCCTCGAGTGCAATTTTGAAACTCTCCTTCATATTTATGGTGTTTCCTACCGAGTCGCCACTCCTTATCATCCTCAAACGAGTGGATAGGTGGAGGTTTGTAACTATCAATAACAACCATTCTTGAGAAGATAGTTGGCAAGACAAGGAAGGATTGGGCACACAGGTTGAATGATGCTCTACGGGCATATACAACTTCCTATAAGACTCCCCTTAGCACTACACCTTTCTACCTCATCTATGGGAAGTCATGTCATCTACTGGTGGAGCTTGAACACAAAGATCAATGGGCTATCAAGCAGCTCAACTTTGACTTTCGAGCAGAAAAGGAGCATCGACTACTTCAACTACAAGAGCTCGAAGAGTTACGCCTGACTGCATATGCAAATGCACGCATCTATAAAGAATGTACAAAGATGTGGCATGATGGCCACTTGAAGAGGAAGGATCTACAAGTCGGAGACCAAGTACTACTGCACAACTCACGTCTCAGCCTCTTCCCAGGAAATATTAAGACTCGATGGTCGGGTCCATTCACCATAAAGCACATCTTCCCTCATGGATTTGTGTCAATCTAAAGTGAGAAAACTAGAGAATTAAAAGCCAATGGACATCGTCTCAAATGCTATTTCACAATGGATGACATGTTGGGCAACCAACATCTCCCCCTACCCCCTCCAACTTATCATGACTAAGTATCAGGTGTCGAGTTGTCGACATAAAACAAAGGCACTTCTTGGAAGGCAACTCGAGCATCATTTTTATTTCCAATAGTTTTCACATCTTAGCTCATATTGCATTTAGTTAAGAAAGTGTATCTCATAACAAGATCACTAGTTCTAACAATTTTTAATTTTAGGTGAATGATTTTTTTTGAAGGGAGAGCACCACATCACGTGGACCAACTAGCAAGGTCTTTCCCCTCCATCTTGGATTTAGTGTTTGCTCGAGGATGGACAAATATTTAAGTTCGGGGTGGAAGGTGGGTGGTACGTATTCTACTTTCTACCCACACCTATTATCTTATCACTTATTTGCATTCATCATGCATCACTTTTAGGTCAAACATTTTCATAATTTCTTTCTCTAGAAGTAAAAAAGCCATTACCTAGTCGGTATAAGATTATGCATTTTTCATAAATATCTCCCCTTATTTGAAGAAATGCCTCAAAAGGACCAATTTTTGAAACTAGCCAATGGCTAGAAATTATCCTTTGTGGCCTATGAATAAAAAATCATGTTTTCTTGGAAAAGATGGTAAGTTTTAAAAGAGCTAAGAGGGATCAAACAAATCGTGCTTCCTACTGACTAATGAAACAATTACATGGAATCGCCATTTGTACCCTCTTTTAGTCATTATTTGAGTGTAGTGGGACAAGGAGAACAACCCAGTGCACTAAATTGTAAATCAAGTTGTATTTTGATCTAAACTCTTTTCTACACTTCTTCCTCAATCTTTTTACCTTACATTCAACCAAAAAGAAAATAAAAAGCCACAAAAATGTGTCAAACTCTAAGTTGGGGGTGGCACATCCACTTCCCCCCTCTACTGTTTCTTCCATACCCCTCACAAATTTAAAAGGGGCATACCACCAATAAAATATGCCAAAGTGCACACCAAAGAAAAAAAACATGGTAAATGAATCAACAAACAAAGAAATAAAAAGATCTTGAGTCAAATAGAGGAGATATCACTTCCCTCCATACCTCCATTCACTTCCTTTTTCTACCTAATGGAAAAATGAATGCCTCAAACATTTACCCTTCTCTTGCATACACCAGTGGCAGATCAAGTACACACTTGTTGTTTTTTGGGTCTCTCTAAACTCTCATGAAACTCCTTGACATGCTTGATGTTGGGACAGTGGTGAGGAAGTGTCGTTGGGAAGTGAAATCACAACCGGAAATATAGAAAGGTGTGTTATGTGATGTCAGGAAGTTGGAGCATCTTGAACATATCAGGTGGTAAGGAAGACAACATGATGGGAGGGTGAGGCAATCACATGGGCCAAGAGTATAAATTTGGTGAATGTTTAGATTTTGTGTTACTTGAGGATGATCAACGTTTAAGTTCAGGGTATTTTGATGAATGCATATTCATCCCATTTTTATCTGCATTTTTAGTCTAATGTAGCATTCATATAGCTTAGTTTTCATTAGAATACCTTTGTTTTTATCTACTTAGGTTTTTTATATTAATTTGTAGGAATTTTATACTTCTGTTAATTCCCTTTGTAGGTTTAGAATTATATCACTCTGCAGCAAGTTTACCTAGGGGGTCTCGCTGAAGCGGTCGACAACCTTTTCGACCTCCCTACTCGACACACGGTCTCTCAAAAACCTCATTGACACTCGACAACCTTGTCGACATATCGATGATCAAGGTCGACAACCCTGTCGACCTTCCATCTCAACAACATTATCAGTGTATTCAACCGACAAGAAATTAATTCATCAACAAAACATTGTTGACACTCTCGTCGATGACAACAAATACCTGACAGACTTGTCGACCCTCAAGGTCGACAATCCTTTCGACTGACAGACTGATAATAGGAGGTCTAAAAGTCATCGATCGACATACCTGTCGACCGATAGTAAGTTCGACACCAATCACTAGTACATTTTTGGCCTCTAACATCGCTTCCGTTGGCGTCACTTATATTAGAAAAACCGACCTAACAAGCTAAAACCGAAGCAAAAAGTCATTAGAAAAAAATCCGGGTACCGCTTATAGCTATTGGGTCGGTTAAAATAAACAAACGACGCTCTAAAAGACTCGCGAAAATAAAAAACCGACCCAACAATACTTCCCGCGGAGAAAATTGGTTTTACTGGCTTCGCGCGCTGAGCTATGGGGTCGGTTTTCTAAATAAACGACCCTAGAATTACTTCGGGTACCGCTTTTCGCACCTCTGCGGTCGGTTAAGGATAAACGTCCAGAAAACTGTCGCGAGAACTTCTGCGGTCGGTTTTTTGGAAAACCGTCGCTAGAAGTGACTTCTGCGGTCGGTTTTTCCAAAAACCGTCGCGAGAAGTACATACTTCTAGCGACGGTTTTTGGAAAAACCGACCGCAGAAGTCACTTCTAGCGACGGTTTTCCAAAAAACCGACCGCAGAAGTAGGGCTTCTATTAAAACTAAAACCCTCTCCTCCCGCAGCAAATTCACTTCCCGCAGCTAGCAAACACTTTCACCTCGCTCCCGCCACCCGACGGTCCTCTCTTACCTCGCTCCCGGTGCTCGAAGCCCTTACTTCGCCGTCCGACGTTCCCGGAGCCATCACCTCGCCGCCCGCCCGGCGCTCAAAGCTTCAACTCGCCGCCCGGCGCTCCGGTCAAAGCTTCACCTCGCCTCCCGCCGCTCGGACTCAAGACGCCGCCGAGACCCCGCCGCCGCCAAGGTGCCCTCCAAGAACGCCCCCGCTGCCGCCAAGGTGTCGCGTGCTGCCGCCAAGGTGCCGCCCGTTGCCGCCAAGTTGTTACTGCCGCCAACCCTTGTGAGGACGCCCCCGCCGCAGCCCTTCACCGCCGCCAAGGGTCTCACCGACAGTTAGGTAAGTTCATTTTCCCTCTTATTTTGACCTAATGTTGGTCGTGAACCACCATGCTTGGTGCCACGGCCTGTGTGCTTTGCACAACCATGCTTGATGCCACAGCCTGTGCTTTGCACGGCCATGCTTGGTGCCATGGCCATTTTGGCCAAAAAAAATAGTTTTTAAATATTATCACCACGGCTGTCATAAAGGATCACGACCATTTTGAGTATGAAATTGTCACACTTTTGATTTACTGTTATCTATTATGAAAGAAAATGCATGATGTTTAACTTACTCCCTTCTGTTTATATTTGTCAAGAGCACCTAATTGATTATTCAATTTAGTAAATATGAATGTTTATCTATGGAAGTACTCTTGATTTGTCAAGAACACATAATTCATTTTATTGGACTAGTAAACCAACCGATAATAAAAACATGTAATCTTTTATTTTATTATCAATCACATATGTAATCATTGTATACAATCTAGAAAATATGAGGGTAGACATTGTGTAGTTTCAGATTGACACTGTAGGGTTTATAAATGAGACCATTGATGCATAAATATGACAATATTACTTTTATATATAAAATTAGAAACCCGTTCAAAATTTATTCATTAGGAGTAAATTTTGGATAGTCCCCGATATGGGACTGTTTTTGAATATTTAATCTCACTTAGGATGTAACTGTGTAATGTATGTTTAGTTTTGAATAAAATTTTAGTATTATTTCTTCATTTGTTCTCTGGGTACATATGTGAGTGGTATTTGCCATTTACATTGATGTACTTGGAGAACTTAGGGGAAATGCTGCTGAAATTTTATTGAAAACTAAACGATACATTTTACAATTACTAGTGAGGTTAAATATTCAAAAATGGGATAGGTGGTACCCTTTACTATAAAAGTAATGAATTTCTTATCAAAAAACCTTACAACTTATAGTATCAATATTAAATGCCCAGTTTGATAATTATTTTTAATGTGATCTAGAAAATGGATCGAAGTTGGATGTCTATCAAGAACCGTTGCAGTCCAGAGTTTACCAAAGGTGTTGATGAATTTATCAGATTTGCTGAGGAAAATAGGAAACTACCTACAGATAGGTTCTATTGTCCATGTAGAAATTGTGGTAACAATTTGAAAGTTGATACTGTTGAGGAAATTAAGAATCATGTCATATGCAATGGGATCATACAAGGTTATAATGAATGGTATTGGCATGGAGAGAAACCTAATTATGGATCAGAAAATGTCGATATTAATAGTGGTGACATAGAAGATATAGATAATGATGTTAACAATGATGAACCAATTCAGGATGACCCGATTCAGGATGATATGGTTGATGAGATGCTACGTAGCTGTCAGGACAATGTCATTGATCCACCTTCTTTATTTGCAAACATTGTCCATGATGCTGAAAAACCATTATATAAGGGTTGTACTAAGTTCACGAGGTTGAGTGCTGTGATGCGATTATATACTCTTAAAGCTCAAAACCGGTGGAGCGATAAGAGTTTCACTTCATTGTTGTCTTTGTTAAAGGAAATTCTTCCTGAAGGCAACGAGCTTCCAATTTCTACATATCAAGCAAAGAAAATAATGTGCCCAATGGGAATGGAGGCTAAGAAGATTCATGCATGTCCAAATGATTGTGTGTTATTTCAGAAGGACTATAGTGATTTGATAAACTGTCCAAAATGTGGTGCGTCAAGGTACAAGACTACAAATTCAGCTAAGGCTAAACATGGCTCTCCTGCCAAGGTGATGTGGTATCTACCAATAATACCACGATTTCAACGCTTATTTGCTAATACAGAAGATGCACAAAATTTGTCTTGGCATGGGGAGTTAAAGGTCAATGATGATGGCGTCCTACGACATGCATCTGATTCACCACAATGGAAGAAAATTGATTTATTATACCCTCAATTTGGCAAAGAAACAAGGAACTTAAGACTTGGACTCTGTACAGATGGAATGAATCCATATGGTACATTAAGCAGCCAACATAGCACGTGGCCTGTTATGATTGTTATATACAATCTTCCTCCTTGGTTGTGTATGAAAAATAAGTATGTCATGTTGTCAATATTGATATCAGGACCCAAGCAACCTGGAAATGATATTGATGTTTACCTTCAACCTCTAATTGATGACCTAACGAAATTATGGGAAGAAGGTGTTATGACATATGATGCTTCACGTAAAGAGATCTTTACTTTGCGTGCTATGTTGTTTTGCACGATTAATGACTTCCCAGCTTATGGAAATTTGTCTGGATATAGCATAAAAGGATACAAAGCATGTCCTGTTTGTGAGGAAAATACTGATTCAATTCGACTGAAACATGGTGGTAAAATCGTATATCTTGGTCATCGGAGGTTTCTCCCACCAGTGCATCCTTATCGAAGGCAACGCAAAACCTTTAATGGGTCAACTGAGGAACGAAGTGCTCCTAAACCTATACCAGGAAATGTTGTATATGATAGGGTGAAACATATTGTTAATGAATTTGGAAAGAGTTCAAGTGTCGCATATGACAAATCTCTATACAAGAAGAGGTCAATATTCTGGGATCTTCCCTATTGGAGATTTTTGACAATTAGACATTGCATTGATGTCATGCATGTTGAAAAAAATGTTTGTGATAGCATCATCGGTACGTTATTGAACATACCAGGAAAGACTAAAGACGGCATCAAGTCTAGAAAAGATTTAGAATTAATGGGTATAAGAAAAGAATTATCAGTTGAGATCAGGGATCGACGCACATATTTACCACCAGCTTGTTACACTTTGTCCAAGAAGGAGAAAAAGACTTTCTGTGAGTGCCTGTATAATATTAAGGTTCCACAAAGATACTCTTCTAATATTCGTAGATTGGTATCAAAGAAGGATCTGAAGTTGATAGGTCTCAAATCTCATGATTGTCACACCTTAATGCAACAAATTTTACCTGTGGCTATTCGATCTATATTGCCGAAGCATGTAAGGTTTGCAATCACAAGACTCTGTTTCTTCTTCAATGAAATATGCAACAAAGTGATACATCCTGATACTCTCGATAAATTACAAAATGATGTAATTGTTACCATGTGTCAGCTCGAAATGTACTTTCCTCCTTCATTTTTTGATATCATGGTTCATCTTGTAGTACATATTACAAGGGAGGTGAAGATGTTGGGTCCAATTTTTTTACATTGGATGTATCCATTTGAACGCTACATGAGTGTTTTTAAAGGTGATGTTCGGAATCGTTATCGTCCTGAAGGGAGTATTATTGAGGGTTATGTGGCTAGAGAAGTGATGGACTTTTGCAACGATTTTTTGAATTCCAATGAAACTTCTAGCGATCTAAAAAATGATCTTGTTACTGAGTCTTATTGTGGCAAAGGAACTCTGGGAGCACAAGTGAAAGGAATTAGTCGTGAGTTGTGGGAACAAGCACATCTGTATATTTTACACAACATTGATGAAGTTAGTAGCTACATCACAGAACACAATAATCTTATCAAGAAAAATCATCCACGATCCAGTTCAATGTGGCTTGCAAGAGAGCATAATCGAACATTTATTAGGTGGTTTGAAGAGAAAGTCTTTAAGCAGCTATCTGAATCACCAAATAATGTTGCTGAGAACATAAAATGGCTCGCTTTTAAGCCAAAAATGGATGTCATGTCATATGAAGGTTATGACATAAACGGATTTTTATATTACACTAAACGTCAAGATGAAAGTAGTGTAGTCCAAAATAGTGGGGTCACTGTTAAAGCTTCTTCGTTGTATTTTGCTAGTGCCAAAGATAAAAGACCACGCGAAGCTGAGATGTCATATTTCGGAATCATTGAGGACATATGGGAAATGGACTATACACATTTCAGAGTTCCTATCTTTAGATGTAATTGGGTTGATAACAACAAAGGCATTTTAGTAGATGAGTTGGGTTTCACATTGGTGAATTTTGAAAAAATTGGAGAGAAAGATGAACCATTCATCATGGCAGACCAAGCAAAACAAGTATTCTATATTGATGACCCAGCAAATAAAAATTGGTCTGTCGTTCTTCATGGAAAAAGACAGTTTACTGTGGATCCTATAAATGAAGAAGAATACTATGAAAAGTATGATGATTCCAGCCCATTTTCAGTTGGTTTGCCAAGTGTCAATGTTGAAGTTAACACCGATGACTTATATACACGTCAAGACCATGCTGAAGGAATTTTAGTTGACTAACAACTCAACCAAAACTAGAGGCATGTATTATCATTCAAGCACACATTTTCTTTTATCATGTATACATTTTACTTATATATCACCACATTTTCTTTTATCATGTTTTCTTTTATCATGTATATTTGCAGGTTGTTCTAAAATGGCAAGTGAAGATGAACATGTTGATCATGAGGATGAGGATGCTAGTGGTGATGCTAAGAGTAGCAGAGGTCCCACAGTGATGCGTCGGATGCAAGAGCTTAGGGCAAAAGGGGAGAAATTGTCAATCAAGTTTGATAGTGGAGGAGCACCTATTGGGGAACACGCTAGTACATTTAAGCATTATGTAGGGACAATCGCACGGAGTAAGGTGCCAATAGATATAGAAAACTGGCATGGTGTTCCTATTGGCTTGAAAGACCTCATTTGGAAAGATATATCTGTGAGTTGAATTTTGATACTATATTATCTTGTTTTTTGTTTATTGATTCCAGTTTTTTGTTTTGACATATAATTTTTAAAATAAGATTATTGCTTCATTTGTATATAGGGTGTTTTTCATTTAAATGAAAAAGAACATAGGAAAAAAGTGTTGCAGCGTTGTGGTGTACGATGGAGGGCATTTAAGACCTATCTCAAAAGGGATTATATAGATAATCCTAAGCAAAAGAAGAAAGCAACAGACGTATATATTTTCATAGATCCTGGGGTGTGGGACAGATTTGTTGCACAAAGGAATTCTGAAGAGTTTCAGGTATACAATTAATGTTTTTATATATGTATATGTTTGCCAACTTTGTAAATTTGCAATATTACTCATTTTAAATGATCAGGCTATTCACGAGGCCCAAAAGGAAAGACGGGCCAAAAATGTGCATAACCATCACATGGGATCCCTTAATTATGCCCAGCGCCGAGAACAACTGGAGAAGCAAATATCTTCTGGAGAAGGGTCTAGCACAACTCAAGTTGAGTGTCCACCCCGTTATAAAATTTGGCTTGATGCTAGAAAAAATAAAGCAGGTGAAATTACCAACCCTGCAACTAAGGAGGTGGCACAAAAGATGGTAAGTTCATCACAATTAAATATGAATATGATCTATAATTGTTTATGATTTAATATTTTCATTAAATATGAATAAGATGATCTCTAATTGTTTGTGATTTAATATTTTCATTAAATATGAATAGGATGATCTCTATGAGCAAAGAAAATAAGGAAAGTTCATACCAATTGGACGCATGGATGAACTATCAGTTGCTCTTGGTACGAAAGAACATCCTGGCCGTGTTAGGGGATTAGGTGCTGGCATAGGATTCAAGACTTATTTTGGGCCTTCAAATGCTAGAAAAGGTCGTACAGTTACACATGACGAGGTTGAAGCATTAGTATCACAGAAAGTGCAACAAATATTGTCTTCATATCAACATGTTCAACCTTCTCAACCTCATCAAACCGTGCGTCTCTCAAGTGATGAGGTACAAGCTCATACTCCAACTGTAGAAGGACATGGGAGCACTCCCAATGAACCACCACAACAATCTGCAGTAAGTTTGTATTTATATGAGTATATATGTAGGTATCTGGTTTACCAGTTTGTATATAATAACTTATATTATTTCAACTAGGTTGGTATGAACTGTAAACTTGCAGTGGAGGTTCCAGAGTATAATGTTGTGGCAGCGGGTAAGGTATACAACATCGGTGGTACATTGCATTGTCAATCAGTTTCTGATGACATTTGTCGTGTGTCCATCCATCTTGTGTATGACGGAATGGGGGACCAACCATTACCCATACCTTCTTCTGAATATGGTACAGTTGATGAAGCAGAGGGTGCTATGGTGGGATGGCCTAAACACTTGGTTATCATTGACAAGGTATATCTACATGTTGTTTTTATATTTGACTAGCTACATATATGAACTCGTTTAATATAAGTATGTATTTAATTAACAGGTTTGTAAACCAAAAAGTAAAAATCCTAGTAGTCGTCCTCCTATGCCCAAACCTTCTTTCATTCCAGAAGCCACATTCGATGAATTGGGAAATAAATGTAAAGGTTTGGCTCGATACTTAGCCAACCAAAGCCCAGGATCACATATGATGGTCAATTTAACAGAAGATGCAGTTGGGAGGGACTTTGAGAATTTTATTTTTATTCAGGATATTATAGAGTTGTTCCGGTATGATTGGCTAAATACTTCGATATTAGAAGTATGGATAAGGTAAGAATTAATCAATATAGATTGCTCGAATATATACATTTTAGCTTATTTGTAACATATCAATATTTACAAATGTTTTACAGCCATTTATATACTGAGATGACAAACTTTGATATAAAGAATGTTGCATTCTTAGTTCCTTCACTCACTAGTCAAGTGCAGACACAAATGGATGAGGTGAATGAGTACTTCAGTACTGCATTCAAATATTTTGGTAGTGTTGGAAAGGAAATTATTCTAATTCCTTTTAACGTCGAGTAAGTATTATAATTTAATAGAATTCTAATATTCACTAAATTATAATTCTAATTTTTGTTTTCAATATAAATTTACTCAGATCTAATCATTGGGAACTAGTGGTGGTTGTCCCAAAATTGATGACTTTCTATTATCTTGACCCAATGGGAAAAACAACAAGGGGTCACAAACTGAGATTGCCAGCTATGGAGTAAGCATAAATTTTAGTTTCTATAACATCAATTGTTATGCTTCAACATGATATTTATACTTCTATTTTGACAACTATCGTAATCAAATTGATTGATAGGGGAATAAAGGCTTATCGTGAAGGTGGAGGAATAATACCCACAAAATTAAAGACACTGACTTTGAAAAATATCAAGGTAACTACTTTGACTGATTAGTCATATATATGTACAGCTCTTATAATAATGTATTAAATTTTATATGTTAACTCTCTTATAGTCTTATTTCTTTATTTGTACAACTCTGTTTGTAGCAGTTTACTAATATTTGTTTATAATTCTTTATTTGTAGTGTCATATACAAAATAATGACTGGGCTTGTGGCTACTACGTAATGAAGTATATGCAAACTATTTTGAAAGAAGCATCAGTAGACATTCAGAGTATAGATAAGGTAATTAATAAAGAATAACAATCATAAATTTCCAAGTGATATTTGCATTTTATAAATATATGAGCATGTGCTTTTTTTTGCAGATCTTTGCAACTCATCCTTACACACTTGATGGGTTAAATGAATTACGAGAAGAATGGTCAGATGCTTTTATTAATGAAGTCAATATAACATTGGATTGAAAAAGCATAACTTCAGTTGTGTATGTAGATTTGAAACTCTGTCAAATTTTACTTTTTGTAGTATGACATTAAAAATTTAATATCATTTTTAAACTTGCAATCTATCATTGTTGTTAGTATGTGATATGTGTATGAATGTTAGTATGTGTTATGTCTCATTTGAATGAATCTATGTTGGACTTGCAAGAATGTTAGTAAGTGTTGTGTATGAAGACTCTACTCAATATATATGAATAAATTTGTTATGAAACATCAATTCAAAAAGGGATTGGACATTTAAAAGTTTTCAAATGGCTTTGGAATGCATTTTTGGCTTGCATCATTGCATTTGCAAGTCTATTTCTATTGCAGGTTTTGAATTGCGTAAAGCAATTCTGTTTTGCAGGTTGCTGTTCTGAAGATTTCTGATTCTGCAGAATTTTTTAAAAAAAAAAATTAACTTCTCGGGTCGGTTATTTAAAAAAACCGTCCCTATAGATACTTCTCGGGTCGGTTTTTTAAAAAACCGACCCAGTAGGTTGTATCCCAAAAATCTACAGCAAATTGAAGACTTTTACGGTCGGTTATATATAAAAACCGACGCAATAGGTACTTCTTGGGTCGGTTTTTCAAAAAACCGACCCAGTAGGTTCTATCCCAAAAAACTACAGCAAATTTAAAACTTCTAGGGTCGTTTATACAGAAAAACCGACGCCATAGATAACTTCTTGGGTCGGTTATTCAGAAAAAACCGACCCAGTAGATATTTTTGCAGCTGTTTAAAGACGTTTAGGGTCGGTTTTTTACCTTTCTAGGGTCGGTTTTTTTACCTTTCTAGGGTCGGTTTTATACCTCTCTAGGGTCGGTTTTTTTACCACTCTAGGGTCGGTTTTTTTACACTTCTAGCGTCGCTAATACTGTAGCGACGCCCACTTAGGCGTCGCCTAAAAAGTGACGCTGCAAGTTTCAAAAAACCGACCCGAGAGACCAATTCTGTACTAGTGAATGGAAAAAGGTCGAAAACCTTGACCCTATAAATAGGCCCCCAGCACAACCGTACATCTCATCTCAGATTTTCTAGAGATGGAAATGCCAAAATGCTTTCATTGAGATTAGAGCAAGGACAATGTCTGTCGACCTAGCTAGTTCTATCGACCTAGCTGGTCAAAACCTATTGACCCCAAGCATAGATCGATAGATCTCCTTCATCTGGAACTCCAAAAGTCGCGATCTTCTTCTCTAAGGTGATGAATCTCTTCCCCGAGCTGCCGTTCATTCACCTTCTTTTGCTACAAGCCAAGGTTAGTTCCTGGATGAGAGAGAAGTCAATCGTCGCACACCACATTTAGCCTCTTTCACCACTATCATGATTATGATGGCGTCCTCGTCTTCTTGTGATATTAATCTTGCCATGATGAGGGGGTAGTCTTTTCACTGGGGTGTGGGGACTAGCCCCACTACTTGTTTATTACAATTTCATTCATGTTCTAATTCTTATATGAACTCCTATAATTCATAGCCAATCATTTATTGCATGTTTCGTGGACTGATCACCCGCTTTACGTGATTTATTACAATCTTTTACTATGAGAACTTTAATGTTTAAGATTTGAATGCAGATTTGCTTTGGTTGACACCCTGCTAAAAGCTTCTGACAGATAGTCTCCGGAGTAGTGGATAGGGGATCTACTCATGCAAGTTTCTGACATCAAAAGGGAAAACTTGCATAACTCCAATTATATCTTCGTACAGGTTTGGATTTGAATGATTGCACAAATTTGAGTAGTGGTAGTGAAACCCAGTTCCACCCTAGTGTTTCCATCCATTGATAACTAGAACATTAATATAGATCTTTTTATTCTTGCAATCTTAGATTAATCAACTCATTCTCAACTTTTGTGATAAATACTAGTTCTTGATAGGTTACCTTGATTAGTTAATTCTTAAAAACCTTATCCCTTGGGATTCGATCCTTAACTATACTGCAATAAGATCTGTCCGCTTACGGGTGACATTATTGCACTTTGGTTTTGGTAAAATCTAGGAATTATATTCCTAGTGAATTTGCTTGTGCAATAATATTCCATGTTAGTGGGTCATTGAAATTTTTAGAAACTATGTAAGGGTCACTATATGCAGTAAGGTGCCAACAGATAAAGAAACTTGGCATAAAGTTCCTACTACCCTAAAAGAGCTTTTGTGGAAGGATATATCTATGATTTATATAAATTTTTGCTAACTTTGCCAATTTTGAATTCTGATTTAGTTTGCCAATTTTATATAAATGTAATTATTTCTTTAGATCCTTTTTAAGTTAGATGAAAATGATCATTAGGAAAAGTTGCTACAACAATGCAACATATGATAGAGGGGTTTTAAGATCAATCTTACTAGAGATTGCATAAATAATCCTAATACAAAGAAGATTGACATTGAGAAATACACTTTTTTTTACCCTAAGATGTGGGAGACGTTTGTTGGATCTAGGCAATTAGTGTTTGATTTTTTGGTGGCAACATATGCAGTGAAATCAACAAAAAAAATCTTTGCATACATTACTAGCAGATCTCATCAATAACAATGTATTTGGAGAGAGGGTGTACAGGATGTACCTTGTTGCAGAGAAAGTTTGACGATGTCCCTTCACATAGTAATGTGTGTTACTCTTTGCATACATAAATGGTCATAGTCCACGTCATTCGAATGCAAGTGCTCAACATTTGCATCTCTAGTTTATTCACACAGATGGATTGGAACTCCATGTCGCGCTTCCTAATCTGGTGGGAAGGAGTAGCCTTCTACTTGATGACGTACTAGTGTTGCAGTTTTTCTCCTTTCTCTCTTTTAGATGATGGCGACTAGGGTTCAAGTATGAGAGTGTATCACAAAATATGGTCGTCATGCACTTATAAATAGTAGAGAAAAGGAAGCAAGGTTTCCTGCAACCCCTGGGAAAACAAAAGGTTGTGTTTCTATTTAAAGTGGGTCGCTCGTGGACTATTAAAAGAATGTTATAAAAATAAATAATCAACCAATTTATCATATTAATTGAATAACTAATTTTCATCATCTAGATCTAGTCAATCACTCAGGATTAGCCAACCAATTTAAGAATTTAAATCTAATTAATTGGCTTAAATATTTTAACCAATTAACTCAAATTATATTCCAATAGTATTCCAGTAGATTATGTAAACACTTTAGTAATTAATTTTATTCAAAACATTTTCAATCATGTCCACAATTGTAGTCTTATTATAATACTTTCTACGTGTGTGACTCGGTAGTCTCCAAATCATGTTGGCAGTGATATTCATAATTATATTATGATTTTACAAGCAATGTTTGGTATCTAGCAAGACTTCATTGCTACCAAGAAATTGGAGAACAACTTCAACCTACAATATGTGAGTGCTGTTATAATGACTGTATAATTCCTTTGTCTTTGATATCCCGATTTAACTCGAGACATGGAATTGTCATCCTCTTCAACGTTAATTCCATGTCCCTTGTACTAGAGAAGGTTATCTCAGATATATGTAAGCTAATTATCACATACTAACTTGTACTAGCATGGCCACACATTTCTTAGTCTCACTTATTAAGCTGCCAATATATCAAACTCATGTAGGAGGGACAAATCTCAACTACATCAATTACATTCATCCCCATGTGTCACACTAAACCTAAGCACCACATTTATGGAAGCCCTTATTTAGGATCACGGTGGATGATGTCAAAGTACACCAAATGACATGTGATGAGTGTAGGGATTCCAAGTCTAAGAACCACTATCACCACCATCACTATGAGACATTACTCTGACTACCAATCATAGTTTTCATGTGTCACTCTCAATGTGGTCTTGTCCGATATAGTGTTCTCTATCAAGTATATATATGCTTGGTTTGATATCACATATCATGACTAATAAGATTCTATCATCAACAAACACACACTCTAATCTTAAGTGTAATTATTGTCTATTAGATATCCACAATAACATCTGACTAGGGACATAACAAGAGTGCATATACTCTTGATATCTGCATGATCTCATTGTTCAGGTCTCAACCCAAATATATACATCATTGAGTAATATTATTCTTTATCATTTATTATGTTTCATCATTTTCTCATAACTGAATAAAATAGAATGACTTGGATGATTGACTTTATTATTAATCAAATCATTTAGAAGACATTCCATTCAAATCATCATATGATTGGCTCTCTGGGCTTACATACAAACAATTAGACGAGCTCAAAATTTTAATAATTACACATATTGCACAACTTTTCTTATTACACATACTACATCACTTTTAAATTTTGCATGACTTTTTCTAATTATACATAACATAACATCTTTTTGAATGAATCAGTCTATCCATAAGGCTAAGAAAATAAGAGTGGAAAATAATGTGCTTAACCATTGGTCAAAGCCTAATGGTTATGGCTTTTGTTTCCAATCACATAAAAAATAGTCCCCTTCCAGGGAAGAATGAATCACAACTTCAACTGCACGTCCACCCCGACATGAGGCTTGGATTGATGCTAGAACAAACTACACATGAGAAATTCCCAACCCTGTAACCAAGTGACAAAGAAAATGATAACGTTCGATCCTCAAAATGGCATATTTTTTTTCTTTCTAATTGTTACTTAATAGATACATTAATTGTGATTAGCGGGATTTACATGAGAAAGAAATGAAGGAAACTTCATATTGAGTAGCCAAAGGGGTGAACTAATAGTTGATATTGTACTCAAGAGCATCATGGACATGATAATAAAATCTTATTTTGTCTCCTCCCAACAACAACCTTGCTCTAGTCAAAGAGGCAGTATGACACTAGAGGAAATACAATGTTTGGTACAACATGTTGTATTAGAAGCAACGATGTCATTTTAGTCTTCTCAACCTCCTTAAACTTTAGTCGTTGTCCACCAATCTGATGACAAGGTATGAGATATAGGAGTACTCCAGTCAAGGGAGATCATGTGAGTGCTAATAATGACCAACCATACCAACTTAGTGTAAATTTATTAGTGTTATAATGCTATGTTTGTATATATACATATATAGTGTTATAGGCATAATACTATTCATATTGTAGATAGGTATAAGTTGCATACTTGCAATTATAGAACATGAATACGATGTTGTGGAAGCAGGCAAGGTCTACCACCTTGGTGGTTTATTGCAATACATATCAATGTCCTCTGACGTAGTCAGTGTATCTATCATACTAGTGTATTAGGAGATGAGAGATACACCACTACTTATACCTTATGAAGATAATATAGTAGAAGAAGTAGAAGGTGATGGTATTGTGGGTGGCCTAAATACATGGCACTTAATGATAAGATATGTTAAATTCCTATTACATTTTCTATTTCTCTATTTATGTTTTGTTTGATATGAGGAAATTTTTACATATCCAAAAACCTAAATTCTAGAATCCACTTATTGGTCATCTGCCAAAGATAAAACCATCTATAATTCAAAAACCCATATTTGATGGGTTGGGGAGTACATGTAAAGGCTTATGTCGATACTTAGTCAGTTGAATACTAGGGCCGAATATGGTGACCAATCTGATTGAGGATATTGTATGAAAAGACATTCAAATTTCTATCTTTATTCAAGATATTCTAGAGCTATTCCATTATGAATCCATAAATATATCAATAATATAAGTATGTATATCGTGAGAGCTAATCAATGTAATAAATTCATGTGAGCATATATCTTCAATTGATCTCTATATATTAAATAATTATACTTGTTTTTGTAGGTATTTATATGTAGATACTTCAAATTTTCAAATAAGTAATATATCATTTATATATCCTTCATTAGTTGGCATTGTTGAAAGAGAATGTGATTCTATAGTTGGGTACTTATCATATTCATTACAATTTTTTGTTTATGTAGGTAAGGAAATGAATGCTCCTTCATTGTTGAGTAAGTTTCAATTATGAAATTTATTTGTTAACTTGAACTTTTGACTTATGAATGATCCTTCAATATATAACTTTATTTTATTTTTATTTGAAGACATTGGGAGTTGTTGGTTATTTTGTTGAGCTTAATGATTGTGTATTCTCTTGACCTATTGAGTAATATATCAAGAGGAAACAAACAAAATTTTTCTATCGGGGAGTAAGCATAAATATTCAGTCCTCAACACATTAATTAATGACTTCATCATGATATATCTACATGTTCATCTATTTTTTACATTAAGCTTATAGGGTATAAAAGTATTTCACAAAGGGAGATGGAGACAGATTCAAAGTTGAAGTCAATTACTTTGAAGAATGTTAAGTTAGCTTGATGGCTTAAAATCTAATGTCAACTCTACTTATTGCAATTTGTTAGTGTTTCATATAATTCTTAATTTTAAGTTTCTTACACAAGTAAATAATTGGGCATGTGGAAATTAAGTTTTGAAGTATGTAGATGTCATTTTCAAGATAGTATCACATGAAATTCAAAATACACAATATGTAACAAAAACTAGGATAATAACTCTGCATTTCAATTTGAACTGGCGTCATTTTATATAAATATTATCTTATAATTATATACATTACTTTTACAGATTTTTGACACTCAAAATTATGCATGGGATATTCTAGATGACATGCGGGAGGAGTGGGTGGAGACATTTCTAAAAGAAGTGACATTTGAATTGGACAATTAATTACATATAGTTCAAATCTCGAAGTTATCTTTTTTATATCTAAATAATGTGTGAATAGACTATTCTATTTCAAGTTAGTACATTTTTTGTGCATATGGAATTTTTTTAAATGATATGAATGTGTGAATGCATATTATATGTGAATGAAATATTAGTATTAGTGTATAAATTGAAAATAGGATTTGGTTAGTTCATGAGAATGCAAGTAAATACATGTATGCTTTAGTGATGAATGGATCTTGTATTACATGTGTGAATCATAGTAGTGGTGTCATTGATATTGGATGATTATAATCTAGTGATGAATGTATCATGTATTACATGTGTTAATGATATCCGTTTGTATTACAAGTTCTTCTAGTGCATATGGAAGGTCAGAAACTTGTTGTACAATTGTTAAAAAACACATCTTTAGTGTTAATTAACTATTAAGAAATGGAAGTTGTTACGTTATAGTGTATGTTTTTTGCAACAAAAATGACACTAAAATCATATATAGGAATCGACTGATAAGACATAGTTATGGCATCACTTTTTCTTAAAGAATCAAAGCTACAACACCACATTGTCAGTTTTAGTTAAACAATCAATGATACATTCATATACAAAAATTTACTAATAATATGTAGTCTATGGTATTGATTTTGGATAAAGAAATTGAGTCTATAGATCTTATCAGAAACAAAAAGCTGCCCACCATTTGTAGTTTGTTGTGTTGTTTTTTTGGAAAATTGGCACGATGTATATATAGTTATAGTTTTAGTTTCTTTACCTTCTTAAAATCAATGATGTATTAGTTGCATCAGTTACATGCAAAGAAATGAATGCTATAGACATCATCAAAAATGAAAAGATATTGACATCATATAGTCTATTGTGTCAGTTTTCTAAAAAAAATGCTAACATGTAGTTGTAGCCTTTGCTTTTATCCCTGTTTTACAATTGCGTTGTAATTATTGTGCTGATTTCTTTCAATAGATAAAAGCAACATCGTATACTTGTGAATGTATTATTGCCCACTTCTATGTCCCTTTTTAACCACTAGAGGATTTAAAAAACCAACACTACATCCTATTTGTGTATTTGTAGTTCATTTTCTGGCTTGAAACAAGCCCCTAAGGAATGACATAAAAACATGTGATTATGTGATATCATCTTTTGTCTTCATTTCTAATCATTTTAGTAAATATATTTACTGTAGACCAATCAATATTATATATATAATTTTATATGTGTATGTATATGATATCATACTTTTTTATTCTAAAATGATTGTACTAAATGAGATAAAGTGGTTTTTGCGTATATAGTTTGAGGTGAAAGATATGGGTGTGGCCTTATGTGATTTTAGAGCTAAAAATCATTAGGTATATTGATGATATTTTTCTCTTGTAGCCTTCTATGTTGATAAGATAGTGGGGGGATTTAAATATACCCCACATAAACGTTGTAAGATACTATATAATTCATATAAACCCTCATTCAAAAATGGAGGTTGCATTCCCTTGTCTCAATTATGATACGTTGGTATTATTGGAAGTTTGGTGTATGTTATAAATTGCACATGACTAGACAATGTGTTTGATATGATCAAGTTAAGTAGACATACATTTTTTCTCGATAGGGCCCATTGAGAGACTCTTGATGGAGTTTTTATGTGAATTAATGGGACTAATTTTAGTAGGATTATGAAAAATATCCATCTACAGTCGAGGGATATAGTGATGCAAGCTGAATTTTTATGAAAATTGGGAGTAATGGGATGTTAGGATCTATATTGCTATTGAGAGGAGGTTATGTTTCTTGGATGTCTAAGAAACATATCATATTGTCTCGCTCCATCTTTGAGGTTACTTGGACTACTGTCCATTTTACTATTGTAAAGAGGTTGATTTCTACAATATTAACTTTTTCGTGTTAGCACAACATCTAGTTCCAAAAATAAGACGTCAATTACAATAAAAAATAATGTATACACATCCAAATTAAACTCAAGTTTATAAGAGAGTTAGTGTCCAATGGGCTGTTGTTGTAGACTACATTGGTACCAAAAAGAATACCTTTGATCCTTTGACTAAATATCTTTTTTTATCTTTTGGTTGAAAAGTATATGTTGGACATGAGACAAAAACTCTTTGATAATTCACAGGCGATGGGTATGGATCCAAAAAATTAAATTTCATGTGGTAACAATAAGTTTTTGGATGATTTGTATGACACTATGTAACATTGATTCTTGATGATATTTGCATATGTGTGTTTGTCCTCTTCAACCATGTTACCTTTATGAATGCAAGTTCATAAGACCACCTTCTATGAATGTGGCCAAGTCCTAGGTTAGGATGCTAGAAGCACATTTCAGGAGAATCTAACTAAGTGATTGATGTTGTCTGGCCGCAACATGGGAGTTGAGTTACTTGATATCCATACATGACCCTTAAATGTATCAAAATGTTTTTGTTTCCTTAGTTTTTATTTGTTGTTACTAACAAATACTCTTACGCCCAAGATCATGCTCAAAATGTATGTTTACATGATTCTTATAGGAGTAATATTGGTTAACTTAGACACAGTTCAAGTTGAAAGACAGCAATGCTAAAAGCACGTGGAGGATTGATTGCTAGAGCACGGTACACTTTCTAGTTTGTGGAGGGTTGTTACCTTTATATCTTTAATCATATTACAAAGCTAGCATGGGTAAGACCAAAGTAGGAACAACTAGTATATGTGATAGGAGGACAAGAATGTTTTATATTTATACAAATGGAAGAAAAAATTAATACCACATTGCTCACTTCTAAATCAGAGAACTACATGTTATATAATAGTGGATGTAACCTTATTTCTCACAAGAACTAGTGATGGATATGGACACCATGAGGTAGGTGTAGTGACCACAGTGCACACGTGTACGCCAGCCATGGCATGCCTCGCCCAACATGGGCACATGGATCATGAAAATTGTTCTCCATTTTCTATTTCTTTTCTACACAAGAGGACAAATACTAATCATAATTCTGTTAGAATCTATAATACTTTTCAAAATATTTTTACAAATCAAATAGGAAAGTATTATCCAGATTTACTTTGCACGAGCGAGGAACTCATTTGGTGTGTTACGAACAAAACACTATGGATGCTTAGACTAATCATCTTGTTCTTGCATTTATGATAAACTCTAGCCTCATTTCATTGTCTTCTATCATCCATCGCTCCATGCTATGTTGTTTCTAACTGATAATTCTTCTTTTGTGCGACGTGAACTCCCCACGTCTCTACCTACTTAGGATATCGTGATTTGTTGGGTGGGGGTATGCAACATTCACTGAGCCACGTCATTGGTGTTATTGATTTGACGTCTTCTCACTCACGATATAACAACCTACTTTAGGTTTGTGATCATGTCTACTAAAAAACTATCACACATCCCATTCAATACCAGAGCTTTGATTTTTCGAAATTACTCTTTTTACACAATTTGGACCGAGTTTCTAAATCGTTTATTTTTCTTATCTTTGTACTCTGTTTGGTCTTGCAGTTCATTTGGATCTGTTAATACACAAAATTAACACGCTAATCGTAATTTTTGTTCTCTGATTATTGCATGCACAATCTATAATTCTAACATAGTACTACCTATAGAGATGCCATGATGGATCTTTTTAAATATCCACCTAAAATACTAAACGGATAATACCTCACACATCTATTCCTCTTACATCTATAGAGAGAAGCCTCAAAGACATGATTACCCCCTTGAAGACCTTAAGGTTTGTCATGACTAACTTGGAGAACAACTTCTCAAAAGGAAATGCGGAAGAGATCATACTATATGTTCTTCTGCTACGAGTTCCCAGTGGTCTAAGTCAACTACATAAATGTGTGGAGACCATTTCCATCTGCTAGGAGGATGTCATCAACCATTGTCTGTGGTACTACACTAGGAGGCCACCACTAACAACCGTCCAAGTGCTACTTGCAAAAGAAGCACACCACTATAAGGATAGTCATTGGACTTGCACTAGGACCAAGTATATACCTTACAAACCTTTCTTCCCAATCCATAGTTGTTGACATGATACTCTATTTAAGGGGAATGTGAAAAGAATTTTTTTCTTTTTGTTGCCATCTATGTCGTGATATTTCCCTATAGTGGTATTAAAGCCACATCAATTTACTATGTTATGGTATTTAATCGATACAATCAGATTTTGTTTTATCTTATTTTATTGCATATGATGTGAATATTTAAAATGATGAATGTACATATTTGACTAAATACCACATGCAATCCCTATGTATATGATATGATATATATGCAATTTATATGCTTTTCCATCAAATTGTTTTGATGGTAGATGTAAGCATGTTTATGGAATACCCCTAGATATGTGCACTTGGTTGAATGGTTTTTATTCTTGCCTTTTTAAATTCAATTTTTGTACCAAGCCTCTCTCTTTTTTTTGCTATGTTAGTTAATGCTTTCCTTCCTATGCTCCCATAAATTGCAACTCAAGGTTTCACTTTTACATTGTACTAAGTTAAATAGGAATAGGATAGTTTGATTTCATGTTTTGGCAAAGAGAAGCCATTCTTAACTGATGAGTCGGATGACTCAAAAGTCAAACCGATCGACTGAAGGACTGAAGAAGGAAAACAATAAGAGGAGTCAATCGATCGACCAATGACCCAACCGGTCGACTTGAGGAGTCCAGATGTTGCTTGAACCAGAGGCCATTCAAATGATCTAAGAGACCAATCGATCGATCAGGAGGCCAGCTGATTGACTCAAGGGTTGAGTTAGACGACTAGACTGGTTCCACTATAGATTTCTATAAGAACATGTTGCTACATATGATGTGGACCTTAGGTGGTAGCAATTCTTTATGTCTCCAAAGAATTGCATTAGTGTGGAAATAACCATTGCTTGTATTTTTAAATTGGATGTTTTATTTATGGATATAGTATGTATATGATATATGTTATTAGTATGTGGTAATTGGATAAGTACATGTATTTATATAAATATGAATCTCTCAATCCAATATTAAGTCTTAGATACTTTCCCATAAGAAACGCACATGAAAATCTCAATTGACTAAGTGTAAGCATGCCAAGCGTGGTACACCTTCTATAACATGGAAGTGTGATGGTAGTTATATGGGCCTGCCAAGAATGGTGCATTACTATCGTGTTGACTTTTGGTTCATGATTAACTAGGTGTCCTTAATGAGATGAAATGCCCAGAAGTATACAACTAACTATGGCAAGGAGTTGTGCATATCATCTATCTAAGAGTTGTATGAGATGTTGTAACAACCCCACCTCCCGGTAACCCCCAATTAAGGGAGACCAAGAGGTCATAGCCGTTATCCCAATTTCCAGATCAAAGGTTCAACAAATAATCAATAACAATTATTGAATTCTACCAGACTAAACGGAAAGCTAGAATAAAATAAAACTTTGCATACCTTTTTCAAAAACTTGGATATCTAACTTCTATCCACATCTGGACACTATTCTAACTAATCCTCCTTGCACTTTATTTCTTAATTTCACAATATGCCACTTTACTGTTTGTCCTTTTCAATTTGTACCTAAAATGCCAACAAACAAAACGTCAGTCAGCATATAGGAATATGTCGGTATGTGGGGACAACCAAAATTTCATAGATATGGCTAACAATATAAATATCATAATCAAGTTAATTAACAAGCCAAATTATGCTTTCAGTGTGACATTCTCCACCGCTTTTCCCTAACCCTGGCATACCCACCTTAGGGTTTCTCTTTTGCCAATGATTGAAGGCCACCTTCTCAATCCCGAGCTTGGTGCCTGGGGTCACCTCTCATAGTGCCCATTATTCATTCTATTAAGACCACCTTCTCAGTCCCAGGCTTGGTGTCTGGGGTCACCACTCATGGTGCCCATTGGTCTTCCCTCCCGGGCTTGACCTTTTGGCATCATCCATCAGGGTGGCATGTAGGTGTGAGAATACACACTTCTATTATTATTGTGATAATCATAGTGACTTTATGATTTGCAAGTATGAACATCCAAATTGATAGGTTGCATTCAATGCGATGAATCATCCGGAAAACTCTTCTAGAAACTAATGCGATTAACCATAATTAACCACATACATGTCAGGATGATTTGAGATAGAATTAATCCAATCAATGCAATAAATCCAATAGGCAAGCAAGCACACAAAGAGATCGTAAAATATGCATACAATTTCCTATCATTGATCATGCCATCAAGATCTATCAAACCAAGCTCGCTTCCTAGGGCTTCTAGTCCACTTTTAGGGTTTCTATTGCAATTAGGGTTTCTCTTCATTTTTACTCTTTTAAACCCTAATTTTATACAATTACTCACAAACCCTAATTATATCATCCATTCTTCATGAAAGATATTAAGGTTACCTTTTAACAATATATAACCTTAATTTTGGATTAAAGGCACAATTAACCATCAATTAAGTCCATTATGCTCTTTTACATTAAAAATACCATTTTTATCCTTTTAATTCATGACAAGATCATTAGGCCTAATTATCATCTTTGGTTCCTTCCAGATTAACATCTCATAGTTCATTACGATCTAATTCACATATGAACTCTATTTATCATTAATTCCACCTTTATCCATTAGAAAACCCTAATTACCATATTAAGGGTATTTATCCACAATTAGGAACTTTTATACTCGAAACATCTTAGAACCATCATATCTCAGCTTATTCATGAATTTTAACAATTAAAGCCATTAAGAGTCACAATTACTAACATTAGGGTTTCAAGGCCCATTAAAGAACGTTCATGTACATGGAACTCAAAATTAAACCAATTACATGCAAAGTTCATTCTTTTCGATCTTAATGTATCTTTTTATGATTAATAGGTTAATATCAAGTTCAGTCATCCATAAAACCCTTCTTAATGCATTAATCATCTCAAATTAGGGTTTCTTAATCATTAATGCTATAAAGTTTATAACTTCCACTACTTTTTGAATTGAAAGATGTATTAGCTTCTAAATTATTTTTAATGGATTCCTCTCATTTTTCTGAGCAAGATTCGTATTTTTTACGCATCCATCCGAGCTACCAATAAAAAGATATGAATTTTGTAAAATAAACTTACTTGAGCCAATGGGAGGCTGCCACGTCATTCCACTCATGCATGTAGCCGTGGCTGATTCAAACATAACCAAAAGACCATTTTGCCCCTACTTAAGTTGTCAATCCTTCACTGAGCTAATGGGTAAAACCGTCCAATGCTCCCCTCTGTCTTCAACCTCACAAAAGCCTAGCGCTGCTGCTCTGGCCGCGATTGGCGTGATTTCTCCACCCCTTCCTCGACCCCGACGGTCACCTGGGAAGGTTCTCCTCCCTCCATTGTACATCCACGCAACTGTGCTGCCCTCCGCTTCTAGCTAGGGTGGATGGTCCACTCTGGCCAGGCCTGCAACCCGCGGCTAGCCTGACAGCAGTGCTGCAGGTGCTGCGTGATGGTGGTGGGCAGGGAAAGGTGGTCGACCACCCTAGATCCTTGTGGTTGCTTCGTGCCTCCACCGAGATCCCACCACAGCTGCTAGTTGCCCCTGAGATAGCCCTACAATTTCTTGGTTAGGGTTTGTATGGAAATAAGAAGGAGAAGAGAGAGACAGTTGTGTGGGATTCTCTTAAACTCGAGCCAAAGGTTCTACCCCTTATATAGGGGAGGGTATCAACACCCTAAGATGCTTGCCCACGAAGAAACAAAGCCCTTTTCCAATAGGAATCTGATTCCTTCAATGAGAAGTAATCGTCTATCTCCTATTTATCTCCTTGATAAACTATATTCTTTGGATATTTAGGAATTCAAAAATTATCTCTCTTATTCTCTTTATGCTTGACTTTTAATTCGTTGGCACGAATTTATATTTTATTTTAGTAGAAAATACCTCCTTTTTAACAATGCCTCAAAATTCATTAATTATGCATCACATTATCCTCTTTTTTGTATTATTTGTATTTTCTCTTTCTTTTTCTCCATTGGGGCTCCTTGGACCCCAAGAAACTGTAATATTTCGAAATCCTTTTTAGTGAATACTCATTATCCTTCTAGATGCATCTATATCCATTATTTCTCATTATCTTACTTATTTCTTTATTAAAATATCTCTTTTTGAGGATTTCTCTTCATCTCTCTTTTTATTTTCCTTATTAGAATTCCTTTTAACATTAGGAACCTTATGGATACGAAAATCCACCAAAAATAACTCAATTATACCTCTTTCCACTTATTTCCCACATTTTATCATTGTTTTCAATTTCTTTCTTAATAAAGAAATATTTAATTGATTTTTTCTTTTCTTGTTGCATTATCATTGCAACTTTGGAATCCTTGGAACCCAAGAGGCACGAAATCCACTTTTGGATTATATTTTTTTCCTTCTAGAGGTTTCTACATCTTTCCTTTTCTCCATCTCTTATTAATAATGGAGTTTCTTTTGTCTTATCCTTGTTATTGGGCCCAATAGCCAATAAAGCCCACAAAACAACCAACAAGGCTATTATAAATGAAATCTTTTATTCAAAACAAATTATATCATTATTTTTTCAAATATCTTTAATAGGAGAAATTACATTTCTCACCCAAAGAACCCAAAATTTGGGGTTGTAACATCCTTCCCCTCTTATAAGAAATTTTCCCCCAAAATTCCACCAGGCACACAAACAAACAAGATAAGCCTTTCTTATGTCCATCATGGCTCCAATGTGGCCTCACCCTTGCCATGGTGCTTCCCAAGAACCTTCATCATCTGATATTCTTTCATCTGAGTTCTCTCTCACCTTGGTATATCGTACCCTCATAGGTGACTGAGGACATTTCAGCCTCTCATAAAGCTGAATAGGTTTAGGGCTCAGCACATGGCTTGGATACCTCACATAGTGCTCTATATCGAACTCATGGAACACATTATACATCATGTTATCCTGAGGAGTAAGGTGAAACATAACCATCTCCACTGATCCATCTCAAATGGACCATGCAACCAGGATTAAGCTCTCTTAGCTATAACTTATAGGGGTCATATTTTCACATCACATACTCTCCCACAGTGAACTGCATGTCAATCTGCTTTTCATCAGCTCACGACTCATGTCGCCACTAGGCTCTCTTTCAACCATTCCACAATCAAAGCGACTTCATCTGCAGACACTGTGGTCCTTTTCCTGACCTTCGCGAGGTCCCTTCACCAACATCATCTTAATGAAGTGGTGACCGACACAACCTCCCTTACGGAGCTTCTTTACATCCTAATACTGGCTATGGTGGTTATCATCACATCTTACAGAAGACAAGGACTGTCTCCATGTATTACCCTGAACAAGCACATACGCTCTTATCAGACCCTCTAGTATGGATTATACTAACCATTAGTTAGGGGTGATAAACTGTACTAACATCGAGTTCTTCATGTACCTACTTCCACCGCATGGAAGTGAATCTTTAGGTTATACTCAAGAACTTTTTGTTGGATCCTAGATGGGTGATTAAATGCTCTAGAGGGGGGGTGAATAGAGCTGAAAACACTTAAACAAAATTCATTAAACCTTCAAGATATATGACAAGATAAGGTTGCTAAATAGGAAATTTGTGTGCAACTAAAACATACATAGAAAGGGAGAGAGAGATTGAACATGCACCAATTATACAAGCTATTTAGAGTGGTTCCACACTTCAAAATAGAAGTGTGTCAGTCCACTTTCCTAGAGAGGTCAACCTCTAGGACTTCCAAACTATTGCAATCTTATATTCATTCATAAGACATACAATGCATGACCAAACAAAAGACTTATCTATCCAATACAAAGAGTCTTCAACCTTACCAAGGACCTACCCACTTTGCAAGAGTCTTCGGCCTTCTCCAAGGACTTACCCACTCTTGCACAAGTCTTCAGCCTTGCAGGGATCACCCACTCTTCTTAGATCTTCATCTTTTGACTTCACCTTCACTCGGAGAAGCTTCCACTAAGGTCTTACCCACTTGAGCTTGAGTCTTCTACCTTCTCCAAGGGCTTACCCACTCTAGCTCCAAGTCTTCAGCCTTGATCTTCGCCAAGGGACTCCTTCCCTTGTTCTTCTTCACCTCTCTTGGATAAGAGAGAGAACCTTCATCTTCATGATTGGAAATGAGAGATAGTGAGGTGGTGGAAGTGAGAGCCTCACAAGATATACATGTAGGACTAGCTCTCTTACAAATCTCCTACTCACTCTAATGGATGTAGCAAGTGATTAAGCTTAGAGAGAGAAAGGAAGCTGTAGGAAGCACTCAACTATAGAATAGGAACCTCACATAGAGTTTGCAATGAATTCTCAACCTTGGAATGAAGTCCAAGGGGTCCTATTTATAGCTAGGGATGCCTCTTAGCCTTTGGGAACACTTGTGAATGAAAACTAGCCATTTTGTGGCTTGCAGTGGATATATTTTCACTTATTGCAACTCCACAATGGCTAGAAGCACTTTTCTGCACTTTTCCGTACAATACAATCGGTTGAGTTTCTATAGGGGTAACTGGACCGATAGAGTAAAAGACAAAACCAATATTCAGACCATCGGTCGAGTTTGTCCTGAGGAAACTCGACCGACCAATGAAAATCGATTTGGTTAGTTACTCCATCGGTCGATTCTGTGTAAATACAACTTGACCGATGCAATCTTCATAAAATTGATCAAGGCTGATCGGTCGAGTTTTTAGGCTGGGAAACTCGACCGACAAAGTGCCTGTAATCAATTTTCAAAGTTGCATCTAAAGTGCTCTAATATTCGATCTAAGTGATCCTGATATTTTTCTAAGCTTAATTACAAGTCATACAATCATTACAAGTGAATTACAACATGATTCTAATCTATATACATCATATTACAAAAACATGCACTTGTATGACTTTGACTTGTCTTTTCTCCAATTTGAGATGCGCAGTTAGGGCATTTGGAGTGTGTCTATACCTAATATGAAAACACTCAGGTAGAGGCATTAGACACCAATATGTGGAATGGTTAGTCATCATCAAAACACAGGTTTAGTCAATTTATACGTCAGTCAACATTGACTTAATTAACCTTGAGTCAACAATCTCCCCCTTTTTGAAGATGACAAACCATTCCATAAATGTATTGAAAGATTTTAAGTAAATTCATACCTTCAGAGAAACCTAGGGGTTTCAATAGAATGGAGTTCATATGCTCCCCCTCAATTGATGCGCAAGGAGTTTTCATACTCCCCCTCAATTAATGCTATTTCTCCTGCATGGTTAGCTTTCACAACATTTATAGAATACTATGTCTTCTACTCATATATGTTCTACACATATATGTCTTCTCCCATTTACCTTCTCCCATTTACATGGACATACTTCTCATCTTCATGTAAGACATGCCTTCTTCCTCTTTTAAAAGAAGACATACCTTTCTCCCCCTTTGTCATTTCAAAAAGTGGGGTTATGAAGAAATAAGAAACATCACTTGTTAAAGAGAAAGGAGATAACACAAATATATATAAGGACAGTAGAAGAGCACAGATAGGGGCTTGTCCAAGCATAAAAAGAAAAGCAATTTAAAGCATATACTTGAACAACCCAAAAATGCAAGATGAAGTGTTGCAGAAAAACAATAAAACATAATTTTGACCCTCAAGATGACATAATTTGACCAAAAACCATCAGAGCTCATTAAAAAGCTATGAGTCTTGCTCATAAGGTTGTTTCTTCATGAAAAACACTAGTCTTGTAGAAAAAACTGAAACTGGAGCAAAACTGCATAAAATTCAAAAATACTGCAATTTCTACATATAATGTAGATTTATGTACCCTGCATCACAATGTTATGCAAGCAACTCATTATAGTAGATTTGCAATTTAAGAAACAAGCTTGAGCATGTATGAGACAAGATACAAGCATATCATATAGATGAGCAAAGATGTCAATTATAAACAAGGTTAGAACTACATGTATATGAACTACTAGTAGATGATATCACAAGTTGAGACTACTAGTAGGATCTAGATCATAGCAAGAGATACCAAAAGATAAACAAGATAAAGCAAGCCATGAATAGATGTAGAGATATATCCAAACAAAGAGATAAGAAATTTTATAAGCATGAAAGGATATAACTCACTAGATATGCATCCTTACCATAAGATGATTACCACTAAGAACCTCAATGTTGTATCAAAATAAGATATACATCTAGATAGATTTAGAAAGTTAGAGTACAATGGAAGCAATTTTTAGACACAACCAAGAGATCCAAAGAGATCATCATCAAAATCTGCAAAACAACTCAAAGCAAGTAATTGCAAGATATAGATATACCAATTTAGAGCAATTAGAGAGATAGAGTTGTAAGCAAGATAGGCAATTTATAACATGTCAATATGCATATATAAAGGTACTAAATGAGAGTGCCAAAGAATAAGGCTATTGGTTGAGAAAATCTAGATGAGAGGGAATTTTTCATCCAATAAGACAAATTTATATTCTGTGCACAGTGTTATCGGTCGAGTTCTGTGCATTGACAGCTCGACCAATGACAGCTATTGGCAACACCCATTGGTGCCTATCGGTCGATTTTCAAACAGGACAAACTCGACCGACAGACCAGCTGTCAAAAAGCACATATATTTCATAAAAACATATTCAAAGGCATGCTAAATATATAAACCATATCCAAAATGTCTAAGAAAGTTAGTAATGCACTATAGAAGCATTTGAAACAATTTTTGAGCAAGAGTGTGAAGAGAAACACAAAATACCACTTTTGACACAAAAACTATATGTATAGTGCACACTAACTTGACAAAAACAAGTTAGAAATGGTTATATGCAAGAAAATTTTACCTTTGTGCTTACCATTCCTTTTTCCACTTGTTGTCACCTCATACACATCTCACCTTTCTTCTTTCATGTGGATTTAGAAGTCAATTTGCAATTCAATAGCTCAAGTCAATCCATTTGCAAGAACCTACAAGAAGAAAGATGAAATGGTCCCCAATCATGTTTTTGGGTCCGGAGGGGTTAGTTTAGCAACCCAAGTCCGATTGCTCTTGGGTGCTTTCCTAAAGGGACAACAAGTAGAATAATGACCAATTTCATTGCAATAGTTGCATGTGCCCATAGTCTTGGAACTCGAGGATTCTCCATGGAATATTGGAGGTCCTTCATCTTTGTTGTTCCCTTGACTACTATCGTATCCTAAACCATGTCTACCAATTTGTTTAGTAGTATGGTGTAGGATGTCATTAAGATTCTTTTTACCAACTAAGAATCTTTGCAAGGATGATCTCAAACTATCATTATCATGCTTAAGAGAAGAAATAGTAGAAAACAAATTATTTATATTATCTCTATCATGCAAAAGATCATTTTCTAAGCAAAGAGCTTTAGTTAAATAAGAATCTCTTTCAATGTGAAGAGCAACAACATCATTCTCTCTATTTGTAGAACTAGAACAAGATTCATGCCCATTGATTTTAGCAAGCAAGGAGGCATTTTCTATTTCTAATTCATGTAGAACAAAATCTTTGTCCTTGTTTTTAGATTTAAGAACATCAATATCATGCATGAGAGAATCAACAATTAAGGTATGCTCTTCATTAGAACTAGTCATAAGAGGTTGAGCTTCTAGAAATCTAATCTTATCAAGAAAACTAGCATTTTCAAGTTTAAGAGAGTCTACTTGGCTAAAACAATCATTTTTATAATCAAGTAAGCAAGAATTAGCATGTTCAAGATCATCTAATTCTACATGCAAATTATCAACAATTTTAGCAAACTTTTTCTTTTTCCTTTTAGAAGACTTAAGAGAGGCACAAATATCATGAATAATAGCAATCAAAGATTATTTATCTAAAGAGTTTAGATTTACCTCACTTGAGTCTTCACTTGTTGATTCTATAAGAGCAAAATGGCATTCTCCTTCATCACTAGAGCTTGAGCTTGATCCTTCACTTGAATATTCACTTGAGCTTGAGTTGGAGGAGGCACTTGATCTTGATTGCCATTTCTTCTTGTGAAGATGGGTCTTTTTGCCTTGTGGGCAATCTTCCTTGTAGTGACTGTTTTTTCCACATGTGAAGTACCGGATGGAGGAGGACTTGCCTTTGTAGAATTTACCCTTGGAGTACATGGTATCTTCTTTGGCTTGAGAGGATGGAGAGACTTGTTCCATGATATCTTCAATTTGAGCCTTCATTTCAGCCTTCTTCATTCTGTTTAGCTCTTTTTCTCTTGTCTTTCTACTTCCTCCCTCTTGTTAAGTGTGGCTTCAAGTGCTTGTAGATTTCCAATGAGCTCTTCAATAGGGATATCCTGGAGAGACCTAGCTTCTTCAATGGAAGTCACCTTGGGTTCCCATCTCTTGGGGAGAGTTCTAAGGATCTTTGAGTTGATCTCTCCACTAGACATAGGATATCCTAGAATAGTAAGACCATTCACAATGGTGTTGAGCCTTGAGTACATGTTGGCTATACTCTCCTCCTTTCCCATCTTGAAGTTCTCAAGCAGCCCTTTGAGCATGTAGACTTTGCTTTCCTTCACTTGATCTTTCCCTTCATAAGTGATTCAAAGCTTTCTCCATACCTCATAGGTTGTTTCACATGAAGAAAACCGGTTGAACTCGGTGGGGGTCATTGAGGCATAGAGGATGTGCATGGCTCTAGCAATCAAGATTGCTTTCTTCAAGGTAGCTTCATCCATTCTTCAATCCTTGTCTTTGGTAGCATGTATGGGTTGTTCACCATTTGCCACATCTCAATACTTGATCCTTGGATGTAGAATTGAAGCCTTCTTCTCCAATAGAGGAAATTGCTCCCATTAAAGATTGGAAGGTTGGTCGAGAATCTCCCTCCTAGGTAGTCACCCATCTTCTCCTACTTGTTGAAGTATGCGTGGAGAAGACCCGCTCTGATACCAATTGTTGGATCCTAGACGGGTGATTAAATGCTCTAGAGAGGGGTGAATAGAGATGAAAACACTTAAAAAATTCATTAAAACTTCAAGATATATCACAAGATAAGGTTGCTAAATAGGAAATTTGTGTGCAACTAAAACATACATAGAAAGGGAGAGAGAGATTGAACATGCACCAATTAGACAAGCTATTTAGAGTGGTTCCACACTTCAAACTAGAAGTGTGCCAGTCCACTTGCCTAGAGAGGTCAACCTGTAGGACTTCCAAACTATTGCACTCTAATATTCATTCATAAGACATACAATGCATGACCAAACAAAAGACTTACCTATCCAATACAAAGAGTCTTCAACCTTACCAAGGACTTATCCACTTTGCAAGAGTCTTCGGCCTTCTCCAAGGACTTACCCACTCTTGCACAAGTCTTCAGCCTTGCACGGATCACCCACTCTTATTGGATCTTCAACTTTTGACTTCACCTTCACTCAGATAAGCTTCCACCAAGGTCTTACCCACTTGTGCTTGAGTCTTCTGCCTTCTCCAAGGGCTCACCCACTCTAGCTCCAAGTCTTCATCCTTGATCTTCATTAAGGGACTCCTTCCCTTGTTCTTCTTCACCTCTCTTAGACAAGAGAGAGAACCTTCATCTTCATAATTGGAAATGAGAGATAGGGAGGTGGTGGAAGTGAGAGCCTCACAGGATATACATGTAGGACTAGCTCTCTTACAAATCTCCTACTCACTCTAATGGATGTAGCAAGTGATTAAGCTTAGAGAGAGAGAGAGGAGGCTGTAGGAAGCACTCAACTATAGAATAGAAACCTCACATAGAGTTTGCAATGAATGCTCAACCTTGGAATGAAGCCCAAGGGGTCCTATTTATAGCTGGGGATGCCTCTTAGCCTTTGGGAACACTTGTGAATGAAAACTAGCCGTTTTGTGGCTTGCAACAGATATATTTTCACTTGTTGCAACTCCACAACTGCTAGAAGCACTTTTCTGCACTTTTCCATATGGTGCAATCAGTCGAGTTTCTATAGGGGTAACTTTACTGATATAGTAAAAGACAAAGCCGATATTCAGACCATCGGTCGAGTTTGTCCTGAGGAAACTAGACCGACCAATGAAAAGTGATTTGGTCAGTTACTCCATCGGTCGAGTTCTGTGTAAACACAACTCGACCGATGCAATCTTCAGAAAATTGATCAAGGATGATCGGCCAATATTTTAGGCTGGGAAACTCGACCGACAAAATGCCTATAATCAATTTTCAAAGTTGCATCTAAAGTGCTCTAATATTTGATCTAAGTGCTCCTGATATTTTTCTAAGCTTAATTACAAGTCATACAATCATTACAAGGGATTTACAACATGATTCTAATGGATATACATCATATTACAAAAACATGCACTTGTATGACTTTGACTTGTCTTTTCTCCAATTTGAGATGCGCAAATTAGGGCATTTGGAGTGTGTCTATAACTAATCTTAAAACACTCAAGTAGAGACATTAGACACCAATATGTGGAATGGTTAGTCATCATCAAAACACGGGTTTAGTCAATATATATGTGAGTCAGCATTGACCTAATTGACCTTCAGTCAACAATCTCCCCCTTTTTGAAGATGACAAACCATTCCATAAATATATTGAAAGCTTTTAAGTAAATTCATACCTTCAGAGAAACCTAGGGGTTTCAATAGAATGGAGTTCATATACTCCCCCTCAATTGATGTGCATGGAGTTTTCATACTCCCCCTCAATTGATGCTATTTCTCCTGCATGGTTAGCTTTCACAACATTTATAGAATACTATGTCTTCTACTCGTATATGTTCTACACATATATGTCTTCTCCCATTTACCTTCTCCCCTTTACATGGACATACTTCTCCTCTTCATGTAAGACATGCCTTCTTCCTCTTTTAAAAGAAGACATACCTTTCTCCCCCTTTGTCATTTCAAAAAGTGGGGTTATGAAGAAATTAGAAACATCACTTGTTAAAGAGAAAGGAGATAACACAAATATATATAAGGAGAGTAGACGAGAACAGATAGGGGCTTGTCCAAGCATAGAAAGAAAAGCAAGTTAAAGCATATACTTGAACAACCCAAAAATACAAGATGAAGTCTTGCAGAAAAACAATAAAACATAATTTTGACCCTCAAGATGACGGAATTTGACCAAAAACCATCAGAGCTCATCGCAAAGCTATGAGTCTTGCTCAGAAGTTGTTTCTGCATTAAAAACACTAGTCTTATAGAAAAAATTGAAACTGTAGCAAAACTGCAAAAAATTCAAAAATACTACAATGTCTACATATAATGTAGATCTATGTACCCTGCATCACAATGTTATGCAAGCAACTCAAGATAGTAGATATGCTATTTAAGAAACAAGCTTGAGCATGTATGAGACAAGATACAAGCATAGCTTATAGATGAGCAAAGATGCTAATTATAAACAAGGTTAGAACTACATGTATATGAACTACTAGTAGATGATATCACAGGTTGAGACTACTAGTAGGATCTAGATCATAGCAAGAGATACCAAAAGATACACAAGATAAAGCAAGCTATGAATAGATGTAGAGATATATCCAAACAAAGAGATAAGCAATTTTAGAAGCATGAAAGGATATAACTCACTAGATATGCATCCTTACCATAAGATGATTACCACTAAGAACCTCAAGGTTGTATCAAAATAAGATATACATCTAGATAGATGTAGCAAGTTAGAGTACAACGAAAGCAATTTTTAGACACAACCAAGAGATCCAAAGAGATCATCATCAAAATCTGCAAAACAACTCAAAGCAAGTAATTGCAAGATATAGATATACCAATTTAGAGCAATTAGAGAGATAGAGTTGTAAGCAGGATAGGAAATTTAGAACATGTCAATATGCATATATAAAGGTACTAAATGAGAGTGCCAAAGAATAAGGCTATTGGTTGAGAAAATCTAGTTGAGAGGGAAATTCTCATCCAATAAGCCAAATTTATATTCTGTGCACAGTGTTATAGGTCGAGTTTTGTGCATTGACAACTCGACCAATGACAACTATTGGCAACACCCATTGGTGCCTATCGGTCGAGTTTCAAACAGGACAAACTCGACCGATAGACCAGCTGTCAAAAAGCACATATATTTCATCAAAACATATTCAAAGGCATGCTAAATATACAAACCATATCCAAACATGTCTAAGCAAGTTAGTAATGCACTATTGAAGAATTTGAAATAGTTTTTGAGAAAGAGTGTGAAGAGAAACACAAAATACCACTTTTGACACAAAAACTATATGTATAGTGCACACTAACTTGACAAAAACAAGTTAGAAATGGTTATAAGCAAGAAATTTTTACCTTTGTGCTTACCATTCCTTTTTCCACTTATTGTCACCTCATACACATCTCACCTTTCTTCTTTCTTGTGGATTGAGAAGTCAATTTGCAATTCAATAGCTCAAGTCAACCCATTTGCAAGTACCTACAAGAAGAAAGATGAAATGGTTCCCAATCATGTTTTTGGGTCCGGAGGGGTTAGTTTAGCAACCCAAGTCCGATTGCTCTTGGGTGCTTTCCTAAAGGGACAACAAGTAGAATAATGACCAATTTCATTACAATAGTTGCATGTGCCCATAGTCTTAGAACTAGAGGATTCTCCATGGAATAATGTAGGTCCTTCATCTTTGTTGTTCCCTAAACTACTATCATATCCTAAACCATGTCTACCAATTTGTTTAGTAGTATGCTGTAGGATGTCATTATGACTCTTTTTACCAACTAAGAATCTTTGCAAGGATGATCTTAAACTTTCATTATCATGCTTAAGAGAAGAAATAGTAGAAGACAAATTATTGATATTATCTCTAGCATGCAAAAGATCATTTTCTAAGCAAAGATCTTTAGTTAAATAAGAATCTCTATCAATGTGAAGAGCAGCAACATCATTCTCTCTATTTGTAGAACTAGAACAAGATTCATGCCCATTGATTTTAGCAAGAAAGGAGGCATTTTCTATTTCTAATTCATGTAAAACAAAATCTTTGTCCTTGTTTTTAGATTTAAGAACATCAATATCATGCATGCGAGAATCAACAATTAAGGTATGCTCTTCATTAGAACTAGTAATAAGAGGTTGAGCTTCTAGAAATCAAATCTTATCAAGCAAACTAGAATTTTCAAGTTTAAGAGAGTCTACTTGGCTAAGACAATCATTTTTATCATCAAGTAAGCAAAAATTAGCATGTTCAAGATCATCTAATTCTACATGCAAATTATCAACAATTTTAGCAAACTTTTTTTTTTTCCTTTTAGAAGACTTAAGGGAGGCACAAATATCATGAATAATAGCAATCAAAGCTTCTTTATCTAAAGAGTTTAGATTTACCTCACTTGAGTGTTCACTTTTTGATGCTATAAGAGAAAAATGGCATTCTCCTTCATCACTAGATCTTGAGCTTGATCCTTCACTTGAATCTTCACTTGAGCTTGAGTTGGAGGAGCCACTTGAGCTTGATTTCCATTTCTTCTTGTGAAGATGGCTCTTTTTGCCTTGTCGGCAATCTTCCTTTTAGTGATCGTTCTTTCCACATGTGAAGCACCGGATGGAGGAGGACTTGCCTTTGTAGAATTTACCCTTGGAGTACATGGCATCTTCTTTGGCTTGAGATGATGGAGAGATGTGTTCCATGATAGCTTCAATTTGAGCCTTCATTTCAGCCTTCTTCATTCTTTTTAGCTCTTTCTTCTCTTATTTTTCTACTTTCTTCCTCTTGTCAAGTGTGGCTTCATGTGCATGTAGATTTCCAATGAGCTCTTCAATAGGGATATCCTTGAGAGACCTTGCTTCTTCAATGGAAGTCACCTTGGGTTCCCATCTCTTGAGGAGAGTTCTATGGATTTTTGAGTTGATCTCTCCACTAGACATAGGATGTCCTAGAATAGCAAGACCATTCAAAATGGTGTTGAGCCTTGAGTACATGTTGGCTATACTCTCCTCCTTTCCCATTTTGAAGTTCTCAAGCAGCCCTTTGAGCATGTAGACTTTGCTTTCCTTCACTTGATCTGTCCCTTCATAAGTGATGCAAAGTTTTCTCCATACCTAATAAGTTGTTTCACATGAAGAAATCTGGTTGAACTCGGTGGGGGTCATGGATGTATAGAGGATGTGCATGGCTCTAACATTCAAGATTGCTTTCTTCAAGGTAGTTTCATCCCATTCTTCAATCCTTGTATTTGGTAGCATGTATGGGTTGTTCACCATTTGCCACATCTCAATACTTGATCCTTGGATGTAGAATTGAAGCCTTTTTCTCCAATAGAGTAAATTGATCCCATCAAAGATTGGAAGGCTGGTCGAGAATCTCCCTCCTAGGTAGTCACACATCTTCTCCTATTTGTTGAAGTATGCTTGGAGAAAAACCTGCTCTAATACCAATTGTTGGATCCTAGACGGGTGATTAGATGCTCTAGAGGGGGGGTGAATAGAGTAGAAAGCACTTAAACAAAATTCATTAAACCTTCAAGATATATCACAAGATAAGGTTGCTAAATAGGAAATTTGTGTGCAACTAAAACATACATAGCAAGGGAGAGAGAGATTGAACATGCACCAATTAGACAAGCTATTTAGAGTGGTTCCACACTTCAAACTAGAAGTGTGTCAGTCCACTTTCCTAGAGAGGTCACCCTCTAGGACTTCCAAACTATTGCACTCTTATATTCATTCATAAGACATACAATGCATGACCAAACAAAAGACTTACTTATCCAATACAAAGAGTCTTCAACCTTACAAAGGACTTACCCACTTTGCAAGAGTCTTCAGCCTTCTCCAATGACTTACCCACTCTTGCACAAGTCTTCAGCTTTGCAGGGATCACCCACTCTTCTTGGATCTTCAGCTTTTGACTTCACCTTCACTCGGAGAAGCTTCCACCAAGGTCTTACCCACTTGAGCTTTAGTCTTATGCCTTCTCCAAGGGATTACCCACTCTAGCTCCAAGTCTTCAGCCTTGATCTTCACCAAGAGACTCCTTCCCTTGTTCTTATTCACCTCTCTTAGACAAGAGAGAGAACCTTCATCTTCATGATTGGAAATGAGAGATAGGGAGGTGGTGGAAGTGAGAGCCTCACAAGATATACATGTAGGACTAGCTCTCTTACAAATCTCCTACTCACTCTAATGGATTTAGCAAGTGATTAAGCTTAGCGAGAGAGAGGAGGTTGTAGTAAGCACTCAACTATAGAATAGAAACCTCACATAGAGTTTGCAATGAATGCTCAACCTTGGAATGAAGCCCAAGGGGTCCTATTTATAGCTGGGGATGCCTCTTAGCCTTTGGGAACACTTGTGAATGAAAACTATCCATTTTGTGGCTTGCAACAGATATATTTTCACTTGTTGCAACTCCACAACGGCTAGAAGCACTTTTCTGCACTTTTCCATACAGTTCAATCGGCCGAGTTTCTATAAGGGTAACTCGACCGATAGAGTAAAAGACAAAGCCGATATTCAGACCATTGGTAGAGTTTGTCCGAAGGAAACTCGACTGACCAATGAAAATTGATTTGGTCAGTTAATCCATCAGTCGAGTTCTTTGTAAACACAACTCGACCGATGCAATCTTCAGAAAATTGATCAAGGATGATCGGTTGAGTTTTCAGGTTGGGAAACTCGACCGAAAAAGTGCCTGTAATCAATTTTCAAAGTTGCATCTAAAGTGCTCTAATATTCGATCTAAGTGCTCCTAATATTTTTCTAAGCTTAATTACAAGTCATACAATCATTACAAGTGATTTACAACATGATTCTAATGGATATACACCATATTACAAAAACATGCACTTGTATGACTTTGACTTGTCTTTTCTCCAATTTGATATGCGCAAGTTAGGGCATTTGGAGTTTGTCTATACCTAATATGAAAACACTCAAGTAGAGGCATTAGACACCAATATGTGGAATGGTTAGTCATCATCAAAACACGGGTTTAGTCAATTTAGACATGAGTCAACATTGACCTAATTGACCTTGAGTCAACAATCTCCCCCTTTTTGAAGATGACAAACCATTCCATAAATGTATTGAAAGCTTTTAAGTAAATTCATACCTTCGGAGAAACCTAGGGGTTTCAATAGAATGGAGTTCATATGCTCCCCCTCAATTGATGCGCATGGAGTTTTCATACTCCCCCTCAATTGATGCTATTTCTCCTGCATGGTTAGCTTTCACAATATTTATAGAATACTATGTCTTCTACTCATATATGTTCTACTCATATATGTCTTCTCCCATTTACCTTCTCCCCTTTACATGGACATACTTCTCCTCTTCATGTAAGACATGCCTTCTTCCTCTTTTAAAAGAAGACATACGTTTCTCCTCCTTTGTCATTTCAAAAAGTGGGGTTATGAAGAAATAAGAAACATCACTTGTTAAAGATAAAGGAGATAACACAAATATATATAAGGAGAGTAGAAGAGCACAGATAGGGGCTTGTCCAAGCATAGAAAGAAAAGCAAGTTAAAGCATATACTTGAACATCCCAAAATAGTAAGATGAAGTGTTGTAGAAAAACAATAAAACATAATTTTGACCCTCAAGATGACATAATTTGACCAAAAACCATCAGAGCTCATCGCAAAGCTATGAGTCTTGCTCAGAATGTTGTTTGTGCATTAAAAACACTAGTCTTGTAGCAAAAACTGAAACTGGAACAAAACTGCATAAAATTCAAAAATGCTCCAATTTCTACATATAATGTAGATCTATGTACCCTGCATCACAATGTTATGCAAGCAACTCAAGATAGTAGATATGAAATTTAAGAAACAAGCTTGAGCATGTATGAGACACGATAAAAGCATAACATATAGATGAGCAAAGATGCCAATTATAAATAATGTTAGAACTACATGTATATGAACTACTAGTAGATGATATCACAAGTTGAGACTACTAGTAGGATCTAGATCATATCAAGAGATACCAAAAGATATACAAGATAAAGCAAGCTATGAATAGATGTAGAGATATATCCAAACAAAGAGATAAGAAATTTAGAAGCATGAAAGGATATAAATCACTAGATATGCATCCTTACCATAAGATGATTACCACTAAGAACCTCAAGGTTGTATCAAAACACGATATACACCTAGATAGATGTAGCAAGTTAGAGTACAACAGAAGCAATTTTTAGACAACCAAGAGATCCAAAGAGATCATCATCAAAATCTGAAAAACAACTCAAATCAAGTAATTGCAACATATAGATATACCAATTTAGAGCAATTAGAGAGATAGAGTTGTAAGCAAGATAGGAAATTTAGAACATGGAAATATGCATATATAAAGGTACTAAATGGGAGTGCCAAAGAATAAGGCTATTGGTTGATAAAATCTAGTTGAGAGGGAAATTCTCATCCAATAAGCCAAATTTGTATTCTGTGCACAGTGTGATCAGTCGAGTTTTGTGCATTGACAACTCGACTGATGACAGCTGTTGGCAACACCCATTGGTGCCTATCGATCGAGTTTCAAATAGGACAAACTCGATCGACAGACCGGCTGTCAAAAAGCACATATATTCCATAAAAACATATTCAAAGGCATGCTAAATATACAAACCATATCCAAACATATCTAAGCAAGTTAGTAATGCACTATAGAATCATTTGAAACAATTTTTGAGCAAGAGTGTGAAGAGAAACACAAAATACCACTTTTGACACAAAAACTATATGTATAGTGCACACTAACTTGACAAAAACAAGTTAGAAATGGTTATAAGAAAGAAAATGTTACCTTTGTGATTACCATTCCTTTTTCCACTTGTTGTCACCTCATACACATCTCACCTTTCTTCTTTCATGTGGTTTGAGAAGTCAATTTGCAATTCAATAGCTCAAGTCAATCCATTTGCAAGTACCTACAAGAAGAAAGATGAAATGGTCCCCAATCATGTTTTTGGGTCCGGAGGGGTTAGTTTAGCAACCCAAGTCTGATTGCTCTTGGGTGCTTTCCTAAAGGGACAACAAGTAGAATAATGACCAATTTCATTGCAATAGTTGCATGTTCCCATAGTCTTGGAACTAGAGGATTCTCCATGGAATATTAGAGGTCCTTCATCTTTGTTGTTCCCTTGACTACTGTCATATCCTAAACCATGTCTACCAATTTGTTTAGTAGTATGGTGTAGGATGTCATTAAGACTCTTTTTACCAACTAAGAATCTTTGCAAGGATGATCTCAAACTGTCATTATCATGCTTAAGAGAAGTAATAGTAGAAGAAAAATTATTGATATTATCTCTAGCATGCAAAAGATCATTTTCTAAGCAAAGAGCTTTAGTTAAATAAGAATATCTATCAATGTGAAGAGCAACAACATCATTCTCTCTATTTGTAGAACTAGAACACGATTCATGCCCATTTATTTTAGTAAGCAAGGAGGCATTTTCTATTTCTAATTCATGTAAAACAAAATCTTTGGCCTTGTTTTTAGATTTAAGAACATCAATATCATGCATGTGAGAATCAACAATTAAGGTATGCTCTTCATTAGAACTAGTCATAAGTGGTTGAGCTTCTAGAAATCTAATCTTATCAAGCAAACTAGCATTTTCAAGTTAAAGAGAGTCTACTTGGCTAAGACAATCATTTTTATCATCAAGTAAACAAAAATTAGCATGTTCAAGATCATCTAATTCTACATGCAAATTATCAACAATTTTAGCAAGCTTTTTCTTTTTCCATTTAGAATATTTAAAAGGGGCACAAATATCATGAATAATAGCAATCAAAGATTCTTTATCTAAAGAGTTTATAATTACCTCACTTGAGTCTTCACTTGTTGATGCTATAAGAGCAAAATGGCATTCTCCTTCATCACTAGAGCTTGAGCTTGATCCTTCCCTTGAATCTTCACTTGAGCTTGATTTGGAGGAGCCACTTGAGCTTGATTGCCATTTCTTCTTACGAAGATGGGTCTTTTTGCCTTGTGGGCAATCTTCCTTGTAGTGACCCTTCTTTCCACATGTGAATCACCCGAAGGAGGAGTACTTGCCATTGTAGAATTTACCCTTGGAGTACATGGCATCTTCTTTGGCTTGAGAGGATGGAGAGACTTGTTCCATGATAGCATCAATTTGAGTCTTCATTTTAGCCTTCTTCATTCTCTTTAGCTCTTTCTTCTCTTGTCTTTCTACTTCCTTCCTCTTGTCAAGTGTGGCTTCTTGTGCTTGTAGATTTCTAATGAGCTCTTCAATAGGGATATATTTGAGAGACCTTTCTTCTTCAATGGAAGTCACCTTGGGTTCCCATCTCTTGGGGAGAGTTCTAAGGATCTTTGAGTTGATATCTCCATTAGACATAGTATGTCCTAGAATAGTAAGACCATTAACAATGGTGTTGAGCCTTGAGTACATGTTGGCTATACTCTCCTCCTTTCCCATCTTGAAGTTCTCAAGCAGCCCTTTGAGCATGTAGACTTTGCTTTCCTTATCTTGATATGTCCCTTCATAAGTGATGCAAAGTTTTCTCAATACCTCATAGGCTGTTTCACATTAAGAAATCCGGTTGAACTCAATGGGGGTCTTGGAGGCATAGAGGATGTGCATGGCTCTAGCATTCAAGATTGCTTTCTTCAAGGTAGCTTCGTCCCATTCTTCAATCCTTGTCTTTGGTAGCATGTATGGGCTGTTCACCATTTGCCACATCTCAATACTTGATCCTTGGATGTAGAATTGAAGCCTTCTTCTCCAATATAGGAAATTGCTCCCATCAAAGATTGGAAGGCTGGTCGAGAATCTCCCTCCTAGATAGTCACCCATCTTCTCCTACTTGTTGAAATATGCTTGGAGAAGACCCGCTCTGATATGAATTGTTAGATCCTAGACGGGTGATTAGATGCTCCATAGGGGGGGAGTGAATAGAGCTAAAAGCACTTAAACAAAATTCATTAAGCCTTCAAGATATATCACAAGGTATGGTTTCTAAATAAGAAATTTGTGTGCAACTAAAACATACATAGCAAGGGAGAGAGAGATTGAACATACACCAATTAGACAAGCTATTTAGAGTGGTTCCACACTTCAAACTAGAAGTGTGTCAGTCTACTTTCCTAGTGAGGTCAACCTCTAGGACTTCCAAACTATTTCACTCTTATATTCATTCATAAGACATACAATGCATGACCAAACAAAAGACTTACCTATCCAATACAAAGAGTCTTCAACCTTACCAAGGACTTACCCACTTTGCAAGAGTCTTCGGCCTTCTCCAAGGACTTACCCACTCTTACACAAGTCTTCAGCCTTGCAGGGATCACCCACTCTTCTTGGATCTTCAGCTTTTGACTTCACCTTCACTCAGAGAAGCTTTCACCAAGGTCTTACCCACTTGAGCTTGATTCTTCTACCTTCTCCAAGGGCTTATCCACTCTAGCTCCAAGTCTTCAGCCTTGATCTTCACCAAGGGACTCCTTCCCTTGTTCTTCTTCACTTCTCTTGGACAAGAGAGAGAACCTTCATCTTCATGATTGGAAATGAGAGATAGGGAGGTGGTGGAAGTGAGAGCCCCACAAGATATACATGTAGGACTAGCTCTCTTACCAATCTCCTACTCAATCTAATGGATGTAGAAAGTGATTAAGCTTAGAGAGAGAGACGAGGCTGTAGGAAGCACTCAACTATAGAATAGGAACCTCACATAGAGTTTGCAATGAATGCTCAACCTTGGAATGAAGCCCAAGGGGTCCTATTTATAGCTGTGGATGCCTCTTAGCCTTTAGGAACACTTGTGAATGAAATCTAGTCGTTTTGTGGTTTGAAACAGATATATTTTCACTTGTTGCAACTCCACAACGGCTAGAAACACTTTTCTGCACTTTTCCGTACAGTGCAATCGGTCGAGTTTCTATAGGGGTAACTCGACCGATAGAGTAAAAGACAATGTCTATATTCAGACCATCGGTCGAGTATGTCCTGAGGAAACTCGACCGACCAATGAAAATCAATTTGGTCAGTTACTCCATCGGTCGAGTTCTATGTAAACACAACTTGACCGATGCAATCTTCAAAAAATTGATCAAGGATGGTCGGTCGAGTTTTCAGGCTGGGAAACTCGACCGACAAAGTGCATGTAATCAATTTTCAAAGTTGCATCTAAAGTGCTCTAATATTCGATCTAAGTGCTCCTGATATTTTTCTAAGCTTAATTACAAGTCATACAATCATTATAAGTGATTTACAACATGATTCTAATGGATATACATCATATTACGAAAACATGCACTTGTATGACTTTGACTTGTCTTTTCTCCAATTTGAGATGTGCAAGTTAGGGCATTTGGAGTGTGTCTATACCTAATCTGAAAACACTCAAGTAGAGGCATTAGACACCAATATGTGGAATGGTTAGTCATCATCAAAACACAGGTTTAGTCAATTTAGACGTGAGTCAACATTGACCTAGTTGACCTTGAGTCAACAATCTCCCCCTTTTGAAGATGACAAACCATTGCATAAATGTATTGAAAGATTTTAAGTAAATTCATACCTTCGGAGAAACCTAGGGGTTTCAATAGCATGGAGTTCATATGCTCCCCCTCAATTGATGCGCATGGAGTTTTCATACTCCCCCTCAATTGAAGCTATTTCTCCTGCATGGTTAGCTTTCACAACATTTATAGAATACTATGTCTTCTACTCATATATGTTCTACACATATATGTCTTCTCCCATTTACCTTCTCCCCTTTACATGGACATATTTCTCCTCTTCATGTAAGACATGCATTCTTCCTCTTTTAAAAGAAGACAAGCCTTTCTCCCCCTTTGTCATTTCAAAAAATGGGGTTATGAAGAAATAAGAAACATCACTTGTTAAAGAGAAAGGAGATAACATAAATATATATAAGGAGAGTAGAAGAGCACAGATAGGGGCTTGTCCAAGCATAGAAAGAAAAGCAAGTTAAAGCATATACTTGAACAACCCAAAAATGCAAGATGAAGTGTTGTAGAAAAACAATAAAACATAATTTTGACCCTCAAGATGACGGAATTTGACCAACAACCATCAAAGCTTATTGCTATGCAATAAGTCTTGCTCAGAAGGTTGTTTCTTCTTGAAAAACACTAGTCTTTTAGCAAAAACTGAAACTGGAGCAAAACTGCATAAAATTCAAAAATACTCCAATTTCTACATATAATGTAGATCTATGTACCCTGCATCACAATGTTATGAAAGCAACTCAAGATAGTAGATATGCAATTTAAGTAACAAGCTTGAGCATGTATGAGACAAGATACAAGCATAGCATATAGATGAGCAAAGATGCCAATTATAAACAAGGTTAGAACTACATCTATATGAACTACTAGTAGATGATATCACAAGTTGAGACTACTAGTAGGATCTAGATCATAGCAAGAGATACCAAAAGATACACAAGATAAAGCAAGCTATGAATAGATGTAGAGATATATCTAAACAAAGAGATAAGCAATTTTAGAAGCATGAAAGGATATAACTCACTAGATATGCATCCTTACCATAAGATGATTACCACTAAGAACCTCAAGGTTGTATCAAAACAAGATATACACCTAGATAGATGTAACAAGTTAGAGTACAACGGAAGTAATTTTTAGACACAACCAAGAGATCCAAAGAGATCATCATCAAAATCTACAAAACAACTCAAAGCAAGTAATTGCAAGATATAGATATACCAATTTAGAGAAATTAGAGAGATAGATTTGTAAGCAAGATAGGCAATTTAGAACATGACAATATGCATATATAAAGGTACTAAATGAGAGCGCCAAATAATAAGGCTATTGGTTGAGAAAATTTAGTTGAGAGGGAAATTCTCATCCAATAAGCCAAATTTATATTCTATGCACAGTGTTATCGGTCGAGTTCTGTGAATTGACAACTCGACCGATGATAGCTGTTGGCAACACCCATTGGTGCCTATCGATCGAGTTTCAAACAGGACAAACTCGACCGACAGACTAGCTGTCAAAAAGCACATATATTTCATAAAAACATATTGAAAGGCATGCTAAATATACAAACCATATCCAAACATGTCTAAGCAAGTTAGAAATGCACTATAGAAGCATTTGAAATAGTTTTTGAGCAAGAGTGTGAAGAGAAACACAAAATACCACTTTTGACACAAAACTATATGTATAGTGCACACTAACTTGACAAAAACAAGTTAGAAATGGTTATAAGCAAGAAAATTTTACCTTTGTGCTTACCATTCCTTTTTCCACTTGTTGTCACCTCATACACATCTCACCTTTCTTCTTTCATGTGGATTGAGAAGTCAATTTGCAATTCAATACCTCAAGTCAATCCATTTGCAAGTACCTAAAAGAAGAAAGATGAAATGGTCCCCAATCATATTTTTGGGTCCATAGGGGTTAGTTTAGCAACCCAAGTCCGATTGCTCTTGGGTGCTTTCCTAAAGGGACAACAAGTAGAATAATGACCAATTTCATTGCAATAGTTGCATGTGCCCATAGTCTTGGAACTTGAGGATTCTCCATGGAATATTGGAGGTCCTTCATCTTTGTTGTTCCCTTGACTACTATCATATCCTAAACCATGTATACCAATTTGTTTAGTAGTATGGTGTAGGATGTCATTAAGACTCTTTTTACCAACTAAGAATCTTTGCAAGGATGATCTCAAACTGTCATTATCATGCTTAAGAGAAGCAATAGTAGAAGACAAATTATTGATATTATCTCTAGCATGCAAAAGATCATTTTCTAAGCAAAGAGCTTTAGTTAAATAAGAATCTCTATCAATGTGAAGAGCAGCAACATCATTATCTCTATTTGTAGAACCAGAACAAGATTCATGCCCATTGATTTTAGCAATCAAGGAGGCATTTTCTATTTCTAATTCATGTAAAACAAAATCCTTGTCCTTGTTTTCAGATTTAAGAACATCAATATCATGCATGAGAGAATCAACAATTAAGGTATGCTCTTCATTAGAACTAGTCATAAGAGGTTGAGCTTCTAGAAATCTAATCTTATCAAGCAAACTAGCATTTTCAAGTTTAAGAGAGTCTACTTGGCTAAGACAATCATTTTTATCATCAAGTAAGCAAGAATTAGCATGTTCAAGATCATCTAATTCTACATGCAAATTATCAAAAATTTTAGCAAGATTTTTCTTTTTCCTTTTAGAAGACTTTAGAGAGGCACAAATATCATGAATAATAGCAATCAAATATTCTTTATCTAAAGAGTTTAGATTTACCTCACTTGATTCTTCACTTGTTGATGCTATAAGAGAAAAATGGCATTCTCCTTCATCACTAGAGCTTGAGCTTGATCCTTCACTTGAATCTTCACTTGAGCTTGAGTTGGAGGAGCCACTTGAGCTTGATTGCCATTTCTTCTTGTGAAGATGGGTCTTTTTTCCTTGTGGGCAATCTTCCTTGTAGTGACCCTTCTTTCCACATGTGAAGCACCGGATGGAGGAAGACTTGCCTTTGTAGAATTTACCCTTGGAGTACATGACATATTCTTTGGCTTGAGAGGATGGAGAGACTTGTTCCATGATAGCTTCAATTTGAGCCTTCATTTCAGCCTTCTTCATTCTCTTTATCTCTTTCTTCTCTTGTCTTTCTACTTCCTCCCTCTTGTCAAGTGTGGCTTCATGTACTTGTAGATTTCAAATGAGCTCTTCAATAGGGATATCTTTGAGAGACCTTGCTTCTTCAATTGAAGTCACCTTGGGTTCCCATCTCTTGGGGAGAGTTCTAAGGATCTTTGAGTTGATCTCTCCACTAGACATAGGATGTCCTAGAATAGCAAGACCATTCACAATGGTGTTGAGCCTTGAGTACATGTTGGCTATACTCTCCTACTTTCCCATCTTGAAGTTCTCAAGCAGCCCTTTGAGCATGTAGACTTTGCTTTCCTTCACTTGATCTGTCCCTTCATAAGTGATGCAAATATTTCTCCATACCTCATAGGCTATTTCACATGAAGAAATCCGGTTGAACTCGGTGGGGGTCATGGAGGCATAGAGGATGTGCATGGCTCTAGCATTCAAGGTTGCTTTCTTTAAGGTAGCTTCATCCCATTCTTCAATCCATGTCTTTGGTAGCATGTATGGGCTATTCACCATTTGCCACATCTCAATACTTGATCCTTGGATGTAGAATTGAAGCCTTTTCTCCAATAGAGGAAATTGCTCCCATCAAAGATTGGAAGGCTGGTCGAGAATCTCCCTCCTAAGTAGTCACCCATCTTCTCCTACTTGTTGAAATATGCTTGGAGAAGACCCGCTCTGATACCAATTGTTGGATCCTAGGTGGGTGATTAGATGCTCTAGAGGGGGTGAATAGAGCTGAAAGCACTTAAAAAAAATTCATTAAACCTTCAAGATATATCACAAGATAAGGTTGCTAAATAGGAAATTTGTGTGCAACTCAAACATACATAGAAATGGAGAGAGAGATTGAACATGCACCAATTAGACAAGATATTTAGAGTGGTTCCACACTTCAAACTAGAAGTGTGTTAGTCCACTTGCCTAGAAAGGTCAACCTCTAGGACTTCCAAACTATTGCACTCTTATATTCATTCATAAGACATACAATGCATGACCAAACAAAAGACTTACCTATCCAATACAAAGAGTCTTCAACATTACCAAGGACTTACCCACTTTGCAAGAGTCTTCGGCCTTCCCCAAGGACTTACCCACTCTTGAACAAGTCTTCAGCCTTGCAGGGATCACCCACTTTTCTTGGATCTTCAGCTTTTAACTTCACCTTCACTCAGAGAAGCTTCCACCAAGGTCTTACCCACTTGAGCTTAAGTCTTCTGCCTTCTCCAAGGGCTTACCCACTCTAGCTCCAAGTCTTCAGCCTCGATCTTCACCAAGGGACTCCTTCCCTTGTTTTTCTTCACCTCTCTTGGATAAGAGAGAGAACCTTCATCTTCATGATTGGAAATGAGAGATAGGGAAGTGGTGGAAGTGAGAGCCTCACAAGATGTACATGTAGGACCAGCTCTCTTACAAATATCCTACTCACTCTAATGGATGTAGAAAGTGATTAAGCTTAGAGAGAGAGAGGAGGTTGTAGGAAGCACCCAGCTATAGAATAGGAACCTCACATAGAGTTTGCAATGAATGCTCAACCTTGGAATGAAGCCCATGGGGTCCTATTTATAACAGGGGATGCCTCTTAGCCTTTGGGAACACTTGTGAACAAAAACTAGCCATTTGTGGCTTGCAAAAGATAAATTTTCACTTGTTGCAACTCCACAACGGCTAGAAACACTTTTCTGCACTTTTTCGTACAGTGCAATCGGTCGAGTTTCTATAGGGGTAACTCGACTGATAGAGTAAAAGACAAAGTCGATATTCAGACCATCGGTTGAATTTGTCTTGAGGAAACGCGAGCGACCAATGAAAATCGATTTGGTCAGTTACTCCATCGATCGAGTTCTGTGTAAACACAACTCGACCGATACAATCTTCAGAAAATTGATCAAGGATGATCGGTCGAGTATTCAGGCTGGGAAACTCGACCGACAAAGTGCCTGTAATCAATTTTCAAAGTTGCATCTAAAGTGCTCTAATATTTGATCTAAGTGCTCATGATATTTTTCTAAGCTTAATTACAAGTCATACTGTTATGACCCGTTTTAAAGCCTATTGGTAAGCAGTATGATTTGAGCCTAATTAAAGTTATTTGATCTAACTTATGTGCTCATGTGATGGTTAGTGCATCATTAACTTGATTTAGTTGAATCAAGCACATAAGATTAATTAGTGCATAATTAAGATGATTAAGTTGAGTTAAATAATCACAAATGCAATTAGATCTTTGAACTAGTGAAATGGTCTGATTAGCACAATTTTATGCTTTGAGGGTGTAGAGGACCTCGTTCTTGAAATGTTGCAAGAAAAATCGTTCAAATCGGACTATCGAGCAAAACGTTATATCATTTCTAATTTTCTTGGACCTATAGTGTAAATTTCCCAATTTTTGGCTTTATATTTCTTTCCTTTTCCGTTCCTTCCTTATCTTTCTCAGTAGACGACCGCTTGAAGAGTTGAGCGGCGCACAGGAGAGCCGCGACTGTCCGGAGCCTAGGAGCTCCATTTTCCAGCAGCTCGTTCTGCTTTCCTTCTTCTTCACTTCTTCTTCTCTTCTTCTTTCCTCCTTTCTTCTTCTCCCACCACCCACTCTTCTTAGCCTTGCTGCTTCCCGCCTTGACTGCTTGGCCGGCGGCCGGCAGCAGCAGCTGCGGCTGCTCACAGCAGCAGCCAAGGGGTTGCTTTGGGCGCCCGGTGGAAGCAAAGGAAGCCTCCCCTAGCTCCGTTTTGGGGACTAAGCAAGGGTGCGGAGCTATTTAGCTAGCTTTAGCCAAGAATTCAAACTCTCTTCGTCAACCTGTTGATATGCGTCAACCAACTCCACTGTAGCAGAACTAATATCAAGGAAGAAGACGATCCAATTTGCCCGAAATCAGGTCCTGGACGCATCTCCGGACGAATCCAGACAGTCCAAATCGCTGTGAGTAGGATTTCATTCATTTATCATTAAATAACTCAGGCGTTTGAATATTTTCTGTTTTGTGCGCAAATTACGCTGATAACAGGCGTTATCAGGCGTAGGGCGGCGTTTAGCGTCGCCCGACTTTTTATTTCATAAATTGCTTCTAGACGCTGTTATATGATTAAATTTAGCAATTGATCAGTGTGGATTGAGTCGGTAGATTTATATGGTTCATTGGAACCTAAATTGCTTATTTGAATGTTGAAATTAGAAATTCATGTCTGAAAATGGTATAATTTGGGTATGAACCCAAACAATGAAGATTTCTGATAAATTATCAGATGTATGATTTCAAAGTAGATATGAATAAATAAAATATGCATGAAAACCCTAATTGCATATATCTTTTGACATTAATATGTGTAAATTGATATTTACATGAAATGGCACATTTCTCTGAAATATTACCAGAAATTCTCAAGTATTGTTATTAAATTATATTGTGAAATGTAATTAACTCTTAATTGAGTTAAGTGATGCACAAACCAAGATTTGGATTAATGTGCACGTTTTTCGAGAATTTTAGAGAATTGACAAATGTTGAGTATGATTCTCTTATGTGAAGTAAATTTCTTTAATTTGTGCAATAAGATGTTCAATTGCGTAAATTCGCTATGTATGTGCCAAATTGAAATAAGTTGGGTTATTTATGCATTTCTAATTTGTCTGAATGCATGGTATGAGAATTTCTCAGAAATTACAAGGATTTAAAATATATTGCTCTGTCAGTTTAGAATGACAGTGTATTGTGATCTGATATAAAATCAGAAGATGTGATTTTCCTGTTTAAATGGTTATATGTTAATCAGTTAATAGACTTAGGTGCCCTAACACCGTAGAACCCCTTTGACAGATCTGCTTCTTAGGGGTGAAACTCGTGTTGCAACATTATCCGTGCGGAGTCATGGAGACACGAGGACAGAGAGGCAGTGTCCAACAACAACGCGTGCGGAGTCACGGTGGCACTGGAGGAAAATGGGGGTTATTCAACATCATCCGTGCTTGTGTCACGGAGGTAACCCGGTGAGACTCTCCGCCTGTGTACTCAGGTTTGTCAGGAGGAGTCTGGAGCACACGTGGTTGTGCAACACACGTGGTTGTGCATTGAGGCCGTGGAGCCTGGGGTCCTGTAGCAGAACAGGGCTGGCGTCAGACTTAGCATTTCCCGGGTGTGTCGCTAAGTCTTGTACGGTGGGATCGTAGCATGAACTTGCTACGGATCTTCATATGCAGAGTACACTGTATATGATTAGGGCTTAATAATAATATAAATTGGTACTCATATAGGATCACAGTAAATTAAAGTATTCAAACTTTTGTGCTATTTCTTTATATCTGTTTATCTGTTCAAATTATCTGTTAATGCATGGAAATGTGATTATATTCTGCAAATCTGTTATGTTATTAGAACTGCCCTGCTTAGTACTGTATTTATGTTTTATTTAAATCTATAAACCTGATGAGTTGTTTAGTGATAGCTAAATGAAATGCTATTCACTGAGCGAGTAGGCTCATACCTCTACTCAAAACATTTTCAGGTCAGCATCAGCATCAGGAATCGGAAGGGTCATTTCATCCTAACGCCTAGTTATAAAAGGTTTGTAGTTAGTCTAGTTAGAGGTCTCTTAGTCCTTTCCCCTAGGTCCTTGGGACATGGCGTGGGTGAGAGAGAGTGTGTATGTGGAATGTGTATAATGATGTAAATTAACTGTTATGTTTACTTTCTGTTAAACAATGTTACATGTTGTAAACTCTGTTTACTTTCTCTAGCCAGTTTAATTGAAATGCTTCCGCAATAGTTTATTATGTTTTAGTTTACAACAATAATCCAGATATCATTATGAGGTTTTAAAAAGAAAAAGTTCGCAGTGATTTGTTTATGTGTTAATCCCTCCGTCGCGCCCTAATCTCGTGATTAGTGGTTAGTGTGAGATCGGGGTTTGACAACTTGGTATCAGAGCATTGGTTTGAGTACGCAGTTACTCAAGGTCAGGGGACGATAAGAGACCAATAGGATTAAGGTTTAGGTGTCTTTCTTCTATCTGTAATTTTCTAACAGGAAGTGTTCTGTTATACTATTGCAGATAGCAGGAAGAGGATGTGGTCACGAGAATCAAGTAATGAGCTTAAGATGAGTCGTTAGGAATCATTAGGGTCAAAAGATAAAGTTATAAGTAAGGCGAATAATAAATGATGAGTTTTAGCTCTGGAAGGTCTGAGTGTTTAGATACCCTGGCCAGGTGTCTGAATACTTAGATTGACCAGTATCAAGCTACTCTGTCTGTTCTTCTCTGGATGCCCTGGCCAGGTATGCAGAGGAAGGATAGGCTAGAGAGAAAAACCCTAGAAGTCTTAGGGTTAAGAGATCAGAAATTAATAAAGGAATAAGAGATTACATATAAGATGCGATTCAACTCTTGTCTATTATTGTTTATTTGATTTAAAGATCATTTGAAATGCTTTTATATGTATGAAATGAAATTCTCAGTTTATAAAGTAAACATGATTCTTTTATATTGTTGTGTCATGAAGTGAATTGTTTAATGTTTGTTTCCTTTGTATTAATGTAGACCCGAAACTGTGTTTAAATGAGGTTGTCCTGAGTGGATATTCTTTCCACATGTTTAAGATTAATAGGGGTTGATTAATCTCGAGTAGCTCTTGGCTTCAGGACTACAGGTTCGGCCTGGTTCGGCTGGCAGGATGCGTTACTGGGATCTAATGACTCCTATTAACAAGTAAAATAAGAATAGAAGTATAAATGTTCTTTTGTCTTGGGAATTAGGGTTTGAGAAGCATAGACCCTAATTGGCCCAAATTAGGATTTTAATGATATATGAATACAGAATTTGATAAATAGAATGTCTCACTAGATGATTTTTGGTATTTTATGTGTAACTCTGGTTTGGCTAAAATTGGGATATGTTTTGGATATATAAAATTTGAACAACATTAGAAAATATCAGAATTTTTGAAGAATGTTCTGACCTGTTCATCGGCTGAGTTTCAAACTCGACCGATCACATTTTCTGAATAATATAGCAGTGTGGTAATTGAATTTTATCTTTTTATTGGTACGTCCAATTGATCTCAAATTTTAACTATGTTTGAAAATCACAAATTTTAGACACTCTATTAATTTGGCGTAATTTTTAGATGACTTTTGATCTCTACAGTAAGGTGTCGGTCGAATTGCAACTCGACCGAATCTGCTGCAGACTGCTATATAGCAGCGCACTGTTTGATTTTTAATTAATTATTGGTAACTTGAAATGACCTAAAATTTTTACTGGAGGTCTAAACTTTATTAGGAACAACATATAAAATTTTCAGAATTTTTGGAGCTTCTGTTAGCAGTTTAATAAACGAATTACAGAAACTATTGTGAAAACTGAATTTTCAGCTAATGTAATTAAAGTTGAGTGTTGGGTTAATATGTTATTGACCCAAGCAACTCAATTTGATTTATATAATCGATCACACATACACACAATAAAGATATGTTACTGATATAGACCAAAACCCTAGAATGATTAAAGTTGTAGTAGTTTAAGGGATATCATTAGTGATGTAACCTTGTATACCAGTATCTTTGTTAAATAAGATCTTGAGATTTGTTCTATGAAAAGTAAACTGGCCTTGATAACGATCTAGGGTTTTGAAGAAGATAACCTGATCGGTACATGAACAACATGAAATGACTTAGAGAAAAGAGTAAAACATAAACCTAAAATGTAATTATAAGAAAGTAGCATAGAAAGCAGAGTATTACCCGATATATGATATGAAGATAGCTGATGAAGTTCATGTTTTTAAGACATGGTGTCACTGTCTTTATGATGTGATAATAGATTATCACCCTGGTAAGGAGAATGTGGTGAATGATGCTTTCAACAGAAAGTCAAGTTCAACAGCTAATGCATTCTCTATGACAGGTTTCAATAGAGACATGTTAGTAGAAATGTGGGAGTTGGACTTAGACTTAGGGGTGACAACACAGAGTGATTTGATTGTATAGATGTAAGTTAAGCCTACTTCTTATGATCAAATCAAGGAACTACAATAGGGTGATAGTGAGTTAAACCAGACCATGCATGACCTGGTAGGAGGAAAAGAGACTAGAGTTTAAAATTTTTAGATGATAAGGTGTTATATTAACATGACATGATGTGTGTATCTCAAGATAGTGTAAAATTCTTTTAAGGGGAAAAGGCTGAAAGAAAGGATTCTTATGGAAGTGTATGTATTGATGTATGCTAGGCTTTCAGGAAAAACACTAAGATGTATATGAATTCCAAGTAGTTGAAACGAGTGGTCAGGTATGCAGAGGGATGTAGCTAAGTATGTGGTTAAAAGTAGTGTATACCAGTAGGTTAAGGCTGAACCCTAAAAATCTATAGCTACCTTGTAATCTTTTCTATGCCTGAATGGGAATGGGAATTTATCACAATGAATTTTGTGGTAAGATTACCCAGGACACCTAGAGGTGGTGATTTAATATGAATGATTGTGGATAGACTAATTTAGTCTGCTCACTTTCTTCATATTAAGTCAACCTTTGATGTCTTGATACATGACTAAGATATACATAGATGAAATAGTTAGATTGCCTGGTAATCAGACTCTTAAGGACATGCGGAGAGCATATGTTATGCGTCTCAGTGAAAGTTGGGAAGAACATTTAAGTCTTATAGAGTTTGCTTAATGTGAATGTTGAGTTTAGAAATACACAACTGATAATGGTTCGGTTTGAATATAAACCCAGGCAATGCAAATTTGGTAAACCATTAGGTGCATGATTTCAAGATAGTAAGATAGCATTAAAATATGCAAATAAACCTGGTTGCATGCTTCCTGTTATGTTAATGTGTATGACTTAAAATTTACATGAATCATTTCTCTGAGATATTATCAGAAATTCTCAAGTACTAATAATTATTTGTGTTATGATACGAAAATAACTCTTAATTGAGTTATGTGATGCATAAACCAGGAATTTGGTTAATATACACGTACTTCGAGAAATTTCAGACAATTGACAAATATTATAGATGGTTTCTTATAGGAGAAGTAAATTACTCTTATTGGTGTAATAAGATGTTCAATTACATGGAATTGAGTATGTATGTGCCAAAAATTTGATTTGAGTTTGGAATATTTATGAATTTTTAATCTGCCTGCATGCATAATATAAAGATTACTCAGTAATTACAATGATTTTGAATATATCGCGCTGCCAGTTTTAGAATGATACCGTATTGTGAATTGAATTGCAATCAAACAGATGAGATAATGGAAACCCTAAGAGTAGGGTGTTGCCATGTGATTACTGAATGAGATAACCCTAAGAGTAGGGTGTTGGCATGTGATGAATGAATAAGGCAAATGAAATCCTAAGGATAGGGTGTACGATGAATTAAGTATTTTGATATCAATTCTCAGTATCAGATGTAGTGATGTTTAACAGTTAAATTGCATGATTTAATTTTAGTACCAAGTTGACATGCATTCTGTTTATTTAAGAATTTAAAATGTTTGTCTGCATGAATAGTATGATAATTTCTCAGTAGTTATCATAAATTGAGATACTGTTATAACGGTTCTGGAAAGACAATGTTTTGTGGGTTGATCTGGAATCAGACCAGATGTGTCCTAAGTTAAGGGACCTATACAGATGGTTGATCAGAGGATTAAGAAACTTAAGAATCACGAGATACCTTTAGTAAAAGTTTTGTGGAGGAATCATAACCTAGAGGAAGCTACGTGGGAGCCTGAATCTGAGATGCGTAACAAGTTTCCTTTTCTCTTTTAGGAATTTCGGGACGAAATTCTTATAAGGGAGGGAGATTGTTATTACCCATTTTAAAGCCTATTGGTAAGCAGTATGATTTGAGCCTAATTAAAGTTATTTGATCTAACTTATGTGCTCATGTGATGGTTAGTGCATCATTAACTTGATTTAGTTGAATCAAGCACATAAGATTAATTAGTGCATAATTAAGATGATTAAGTTGAGTTAAATAATCACAAATGCAATTAGATCTTTGAACTAGTGAAATGGTCTGATTAGCACGATTTTATGCTTTGAGGGTGTAGAGGACCTCGTTCTTGAAATGTTACAAGAAAAATCGTTCAAATCGGACTATCGAGCAAAACGTTATATCATTTCTAATTTTCTTGGACCTATAGTGTAAATTTCCCAATTTTTGGCTTTATATTTCTTTCCTTTTCCGTTCCTTCCTTATCTTTCTCAGTAGATGACCGCTTGAAGAGTTGAGCGGCGCACAGGAGAGCCGCGACTCTCCGGAGCCTAGGAGCTCCATTTTCCAGCAGCTCGTTCTGCTTTCCTTCTTCTTCACTTCTTCTTCTCTTCTTCTTTCCTCCTTTCTTCTTCTCCCACCACCCACTCTTCTTAGCCTTGCTGCTGCCCGCCTTGACTGCTTGGCCGGCGGCCAGCAGCAGCAGCTACGGCTGCTCACAGCAGCAGCCAAGGGGTTGCTTTGGGCGCCCGGTGGCAGCAAAGGAAGCCTCCCCTAGCTCCGTTTTGGGGACTAAGCAAGGGTGCGGAGCTTTTTAGCTAGCTTTAGCCAAGAATTCAAGCTCTCTTCGTCAACCTGTTGATATGCGTCAACCAACTCCACTGTAGCAGAACTAATACCAAGGAAGAAGACGATCCAATTTGCGGACGCATCTCCGGACGAATCCGGACAGTCCAAATCGCTGTGAGTAGGATTTCATTCATTTATCATTAAATAACTCAGGCGTTTGAATATTTTCTGTTTTGTGCGCAAATTACGCTAATAACAGGCGTTATCAGGCGTAGGGCGGCGTTTAGCGTCGCCCGACTTTTTATTTCATAAATTGCTTCTAGACGCTGTTATATGATTAAATTTAGCAATTGATCAGTGTGGACTGAGTCGGTAGATTTATATGGTTCATTGGAACCTAAATTGCTTATTTGAATGTTGAAATTAGAAATTCATGTCTGAAAATGGTATAATTTGGGTATGAACCCAAACAATGAAGATTTTTGATAAATTATCAGATGTACGATTTCAAAGTAGATATGAATAAATAAAATATGCATGAAAACCCTAATTGCATATATCTTTTGACATTAATATGTGTAAATTGATATTTACATGAAATGGCACATTTCTCTGAAATATTACCAGAAATTCTCAAGTATTGTTATTAAATTATATTGTGAAATGTAATTAACTCTTAATTGAGTTAAGTGATGCACAAACCAAGATTTGGATTAATGTGCACGTTTTTCGAGAATTTTAGAGAATTGACAAATGTTGAGTATGATTCTCTTATGTGAAGTAAATTTCTTTAATTTGTGCAATAAGATGTTCAATTGCGTAAATTCGCTATGTATGTGCCAAATTGAAATAAGTTGGGTTATTTATGCATTTCTAATTTGTCTGAATGCATGGTATGAGAATTTCTCAGAAATTACAAGGATTTAAAATATATTGCTCTGTCAGTTTAGAATGACAGTGTATTGTGATCTGATATAAAATCAGTAGATGTGATTTTCCTGTTTAAATGGTTATATGGTAATCAGTTAATAGACTTAGGTGCCCTAACACCGTAGAACCCCTTTGACAGATCTGCTTCTTAGGGGTGAAACTCGTGTTGCAACATTATCCGTGCGGAGTCATGGAGACACGAGGACAGAGAGGCAGTGTCCAACAACAACGCGTGCGGAGTCACGGTGGCACTGGAGAAAAATGGGGGTTATTCAACATCATCCGTGCTTGTGTCACAGAGGTAACCCGGTGAGACTCTCCGCCTGTGTACTCAGGTTTGTCAGGAGGAGTCTGGAGCACACGTGGTTGTGCAGCACACGTGGTTGTGCATTGAGGCCGTGGAGCCTGGGGTCCTGTAGCAGAACAGGGCTGGCGTCAGACTTAGCATTTCCCGAGTGTGTCGCTAAGTCTTGTACGGTGGGATCGTAGCATGAACATGCTACGGATCTTCATATGCAGAGTACACAGTATATGATTAGGGCTTAATAATAATATAAATTGGTACTCATATAGGATCACAGTAAATTAAAGTATTCAAACTTTTGTGCTATTTCTTTATATCTGTTTATCTGTTCAAATTATCTGTTAATGCATGGAAATGTGATTATATTCTGCAAATCTGTTATGTTATTAGAACTTCCCTGCTTAGTACTGTATTTATGTTTTATTTAAATCTATAAACCTGATGAGTTGTTTAGTGATAGCTAAATGAAATGCTATTCACTGAGCGAGTAGGCTCATACCTCTACTCAAAACATTTTCAGGTCAGCATCAGCATCAGGAATCGGAAGGGTCATTTCATCCTAACGCCTAGTTATAAAAGGTTTGTAGTTAGTCTAGTTAGAGGTCTCTTAGTCCTTTCCCCTCGGTCCTTGGGACATGGCGTGGGTGAGAGAGAGTGTGTATGTGGAATGTGTATAATGATGTAAATTAACTGTTATGTTTACTTTCTGTTAAACAATGTTACATGTTGTAAACTTTGTTTACTTTCTCTAGCCAGTTTAATTGAAATGCTTCCGCAATAGTTTATTATGTTTTAGTTTACAACAATAATCCGGATATCATTACGAGGTTTTAAAAAGAAAAAGTTCGCAGTGATTTGTTTATGTGTTAATCCCTCCGTCGCGCCCTATTCTCGTGATTAGTGGTTAGTGTGAGATCGGGGTGTGACACATACAATCATTACAAGTGATTTACAACATGATTCTAATGGATATACATCATATTACAAAAACATGCACTTATATGACTTTGACTTGTCTTTTCTCCAATTTGAGATGCGCAAGTTAGGGCATTTGGAGTGTGTCTATACCTAATTTGAAAACACTCAAGTAGAGGCATTAGACACCAATATGTGGAATGGTTAGTCATCATCAAAACATGGGTTTCGTCAATTTAGACGTGAGTCAACATTGACCTAATTGACCTTGAGTCAACAATCTCCCCCTTTTTGAAGATGACAAACCATTCCATAAATGTATTGAAAGCTTTTAAGTAAATTCATACCTTCGTAGAAACCTAGGGGCTTCAATAGAATGGAGTTCATATGCTCCCCCTCAATTGATGCACATGGAGTTTTAATACTCCCCCTCAATTGATGCTATTTCTCCTGCTTGGTTAGATTTCACAACATTTATAGAATACTATGTCTTCTACTCATATATGTTCTACACATATATGTCTTCTCCCATTTACCTTCTCCCCTTTACATGGACATACTTCTCCTCTTCATGTAAGACATGCCTTCTTCCTCTTTTAAAAGAAGACATACCTTTCTCCCCCTTAGTCATTTCAAAAAGTGGGGTTATGAAGAAATAAGAAACATCACTTGTTAAAGAGAAAGGAGATAAAACAAATATATATAAGGAGAGTAGAAGAGCATAGATAGGGGCTTGTCCAAGCATAGAAAGAAAAGCAAGTTAAAACATATACTTGAACAACCCAAAAATGAAAGATGAAGTGTTGTAGAAAAACAATAAAACATAATTTTGACCCTCAAGATGACGGAATTTGACCAAAAACCATCAGAGCTCATCACAATGCAATGAGTCTTGCTCAGAAGGTTGTTTCTGCATGAAAAACACTAGTCTTGTAGAAAAAACTGAAACTGGAGCAAAACTGCATAAAATTCAAAAATACTCCAATTTCTACATATAATGTAGATCTATGTACCCTGCATCATAATGTTATGCAAGCAACTCAAGATAGTAGATATGCAATTTAAGAAACAAGCTTGAGCATGTATGAGACAAGATACAAGCATAGCATATAGATGAGCAAAGATGCCAATTATAAACAAGGTTAGAACTACATGTATATGAACTTCTAGTAGATGATATCACAAGTTGAGACTACTAATAGGATCTAGATCATAGCAATAAATACCAAAAGATACACAAGATAAAGCAAGCTATGAATAGATGAAGAGATATATCCAAACAAAGAGATAAGCAATTTTAGAAGCATGAAAGTATATAACTCACTAGATATGCATCCTTACCATAAGATGATTACCACTAAGAACCTCAAGGTTGTATCAAAACAAGATATACACCTAGATAGATGTAGCAAGCTAGAGTACAACGGAAGCAATTTTTAGACACAACCAAGAGATCCAAAGAGATCATCATCAAAATCTACAAAACAACTCAAAGCAAATAATTGCAAGATATAGATATACCAATTTAGAGCAATTAGAGAGATAGAGTTGTAAGCAAAATAGGCAATTTAGAACATGGCAATATACATATATAAAGATACTAAATGAGAGTGCCAAAGAATAAGGCTATTGGTTGAGAAAATCTAGTTGAGAGGGAAATTCTCATCCAATAAGCCAAATTTATATTCTGTGCACAGTGTTATCGGTCGAGTTCTGTGCATTGACAACTCGATCGATGACAGTTGTTGGCAACACCCATTGGTGCCTACCGGTCGAGTTTCAAATAGGACAAATTCGACCGACAGACCAGCTGTCAAAAAGCACATATATTTCATAAAAACATATTCAAAGGCATGCTAATTATACAAACCATATCCAAACATGTCTAAGCAAGTTAGTAATGCACTATAGAAGCATTTGAAACAGTTTTTGAGCAAGAGTGTGAAGAGAAACAAAAAATACCACTTTTGACACAAAAACTATATATATAGTGCACACTAACTTGATAAAAACAAGTTATAAATGGTTATAAGCAAGAAAATTTTACCTTTGTGCTTACCATTCCTTTTTCCACTTGTTGTCACCTCATACACATCTCACCTTTCTTCTTTCATGTGGATTGAGAAGTCAATTTGCAATTCAATAGCTCAAGTCAATCCATTTGCAAGTACCTACAAGAAGAAAGATGAAATGGTCCCCAATCATGTTTTTGGGTCCAGAGGGGTTAGTTTAGAAACCCAAGTCCGATTGCTCTTGGGTGCTTTCCTAAAGGGACAACAAGTACAATAATGACCAATTTCATTGCAATAGTTGCATGTGCCCATAGTCTTGGAACTAGAGGATTCTCCATGGAATATTGGAGGTCCTTCATCTTTGTTGTTCCCTTGACTACTATAATATCCTAAACCATGTCTACCAATTTGTTTAGTAGTATGGTGTAGGATGTCATTAAGACTCTTTTTACCAACTAATAATCTTTGCAAGGATGATCTCAAACTATCATTATCATGCTTAAGAGAAGCAATAGTAGAAGACAAATTATTGATATTATCTCTAGCATGCAAAAGATCATTTTCTAAGCAAAGAGCTTTAGTTAAATAAGAATATCTATCAATGTGAAGAGCAGCAACATCATTCTCTCTATTTCTAGGACTAGAACAAGATTCATACCCATTGATTTTAGCAAGCAAGGAGGCATTTTCTATTTCTAATTTAAAACAAAATCTTTTTCCTTGTTTTCAGATTTAAGAACATCAATATCATGCATGAGAGAATCAACAATTAAGGTATGCTCTTCATTAGAACTAGTCGTAAGAGGTTGAGCTTCTAGAAATCTAATCTTATCAAGCAAACTAGCATTTTCAAGTTTAAGAGAGTCTACTTGGATAAGACAATCATTTTTATCATCAAGTAAGCAAGAATTAGCATGTTCAAGATCATCTAATTCTACATGCAAATTATCAACAATTTTAGCAAGCTTTTTCTTTTTCCTTTTAGAAGACTTTAGAGAGGCACAAATATCATGAATAATAGCAATCAAAGATTCTTTAGCTAAAGAGTTTAGATTTATCTCACTTAAGTCTTCACTTGTTGATGCTATAAGAGAAAAATGGCATTCTCCTTCATCACTAGATCTTGAGCTTGATCCTTCACTTGAATCTTCACTTGAGCTTGAGTTGGAGGAGCCACTTGAGCTTGATTGCCATTTCTTCTTGTGAAGATGGGCCTTTTTGCCTTGTGGGCAATCTTCCTTGTAGTGACCCTTTTTCCACATGTGAAGCACCGGATGGAGGAGGAATTGCCTTTGTAGAATTTACCCTTGGAGTACATGACATCTTCTTTGGCTTGAGAGGATGGAGAGACATGTTCCATGATAGCTTCAATTTGAGCCTTCATTTCAGCCTTCTTCATTCTCTTTAGCTCTTTCTTCTCTTGTATTTCTACTTGCTCCCTCTTGTCAAGTGTGGCTTCATGTACTTGTAGATTTCCAATGAGCTCTTCAATAGGGATATCCTTGAGAGACCTTGCTTCTTCAATGGAAGTCACCTTGGGTTCCCATCTCTTGGGGAGAGTTCTAAGGATCTTTGAGTTGATCTCTCCACTTGCCTAGAGAGGTCAACCTCTAGGACTTCCAAACTATTGCACTCTTATATTCATTCATAAGACATACAATGCATGACCAAACAAAACACTTACCTATCCAATACAAAGAGTCTTTGACCTTACCAATGACTTACCCTCTTTGCAAGAGTCTTCGGCCTTCTCCAAGGACTTACCCACTCTTGCACAAGTCTTGAGCCTTGTAGGGATCACTCACTCTTCTTGGATCTTCAGCACTTTTTCGTACAGTGCAATCGGTCGAGTTTCTATAGGGGTAACTCGACCGATAGAGTAAAAGACAAAGCCGATATTCAGACCATCGGTCGAGTTTGTCCTGAGGAAACTAGACCGACCAATGAAAATCGATTTGGTCAGTTACTCCATCGGTCCAGTTCTGTGTAAACACAACTCGAACGATGCAATCTTCAGAAAATTGATCAAGGATGATTGGTCAAGTTTTCAGGCTGGGAAACTTGACCGACAAAGTGCCTGTAATCAATTTTCAAAGTTGCATCTAAAGTACTATAATATTCGATCTAAGTGCTCCTGATATTTTTTCTAAGCTTAATTACAAGTCATACAATCATTACAAGTGATTTACAACATGATTCTAATGGATATACATCATATTACAAAAGCATGCACTTGTATGATTTTGACTTGTCTTTTCTCCAATTTGAGATGTGCAAGTTAGGGCATTTGGAGTGTGTCTATACCTAATCTAAAAACACTCAAGTAGAGGCATTAGACACCAATATGTGGAATGGTTAGTCATCATCAAAACACGGGTTTAGTCAATTTAGATGTGAGTCAACATTGACCTAATTGACCTTGAGTCAACACTTTTGAACTCGCATCATGGTTTACTCTAACCATCTTTCTCATATGTAGTTCAATCAGATCTGTCCCTTGACGGTATTCTTTCTTTCTCATGTTATCTAGGTAAGGCAATCTACCATAACCCATATTGCATCTAGACCTTCCTTGGTCTAGGGGAGACTTATCACAACATCCATAGTGATGAACTTCCATTCCCTCTTGGGGACTCTTCATCTTCAGTACCAACACACTAGGCTACTGGTGTTTGTCCTTCACCTTCTGGCTTGCATGGTGCCAAGCCACATGCAACTTCATCTTAAGCATTTGAAGTACTACTGTCACTTACTATCTTCGCAGTACCATGGTGTATGATGAACTTAAAATCATGATCTCATGTATGTCATGATTCCTCAAGATTGATTCTTCGGAAACCCTAAAGCACTCTAGTTGGGGTTTCATCACCTTCTTTTCCAAAGAAGTGCATTTGAGGTTCTACAACCATCCTTTTATTATATCAAGGTCTAGGCTGGCTAACCAAACAACTACTAACTTGTTCAACAGATCTTGTTACATCCGAGTGTTATCCCAAACATATCTCCTTTTTCAAACTTAGGGTTAACCTAACAACCTCTTCCAGCCTCTAGCTAACTAGGCAGCTGCATCTCAACCAGAGCATCCATTATCACCTCACATCCTTCTGTGTTGAAAACATACACCCCCATGTATTCCACTTATCATCTCATCTCAGACTCTAAGTCTATCTTCATCAAGAAACTCTGAGCTCATCCTCTTAGTTTTCGAACTCAACCTTATATAACTCATAGCTCATGATAAAAGAATCCTCATAAGATGACTACCTTATTTCTCTTACTATTTGTAAACCATCCACATATCGTTCACTCCACAAGGGTATGTTATCATCTCTGTCCTCATACCTCATAGAAACGTTCCAACTCACATCATCTTTATCCTTGGTGTAAGGCATGTGTACTGTCCTATCTCTCACTCCCATAACAGGAGGAAATAAGCATTTGTCTGTAGTCCAAATACAAAGTTCTTCCTATTCCAAGAGTAGAGATGGTACATCCCACCTTGCTAGTACACCTTCAAATCTAAGTTGAAACGTGCAACTTATGTCTCTACATCACAATCATCTTGAAATCACAATTATTTTCATGGAGAACTGGTCTTGAACCTACTCGGGTCACCACCCAATCCTTGGTCACCTCCTCTATGTCTGTAGGGTGCTGACACTTTTGGGATCATCCCTCTTACCTTATGCATCTAGAGAGTGCCCTCCTCATCTGCCCTTTGGGTCCCATGAGTTCATGAAGGTGATCAATCTCCTAACCCATGGCCCTTAGATAATGATAGTGGTTACCTCCCGACCCTATGGTCATGTGCAACTAGGGAATTAGGAAACTCCTACTTCCATCGGTCTTATCCCTACTGATTCTTGTATAGATTTAGGATTCTAATATAGTACATGTCCAACTTAGAAGCTTACCCAAGCCTTCATCATCTCTCTCTACATTCCTAGGCTGACTTTCATCCTTTCATAGGGGTCATGGTGACCTTTCTACCTTGGTCAGGCCCCATACCGGCTACCTCCATGGTAACACACCCACATGCACTTAGATATGGTTATCTATGGGTCTACATGTTCATACTCTTACTATGTACTTTTAACTTAGCTTCTCAAGATCCTATGAGACCTCCTTAGGTTACCTCAAAACCAACAGAAACTGGTATACACCCTACAAAAGGGTCCCTCTCCCAGGATGGGAGGAAACTATCTCTTGATAGCAAAAAAGGTCACAAACGTCCTTATGTCTAGGGTTTACAACATTCTTAACCCTAGCAAGCTACTAAGGCACAAGCAGACCACCTACTAAACCATGATAGGTCATACTCATTCTCATTCCTCAACATTGGATCAAGATCATACCTTCCCATGTCACCAACTCAGTTGTGAGGGGTTCATCAAACATACCTTGGACTTAAGGGGTTTCCCTTTCCTCTAAACATGAGGAGTACCATGCTCGAATCTATAAAAACTCAAATATCATAATGAGCATCAGGTACACGACTTCCCCTATTAGGCCTAGGAACCCTAGGTTTACTTTTAGATGTCCCACTACATGGTAACTTTTTTTTAACTATGAACCAAGCATGTACAAGGTATGACATGCACTTTCTATTATCATTCCACTTGTACAATACTTCAGAGTGGAGTCCACCTCAAGGACAACCAACTAGATATAAGGCTTCACAACTTGTTACTAAACCTCTTCAGGGTCTAAGGAACTCTTCTTCCTAATCCTAGAAGGTGAACATTTATACCATAGGCTCATAGGTACCAACAGCCTCATCCTCTTTCTAGGTTTTAGTTCCTTTAAAGGCAACCAAGCTACCATCAGCCTCCAGGGATCATGCATGAGGCAACCACAACCATCCACTTAGGTCACATCATCCTCAACTCCCCATTATTCCTCATATCTTGGAGTCTAAGATTCCAACCTTCTTGCTTGGGTCCTGCTCTCTTTCTCTAGAGCTAACTCCACAACCAGAATTACTACCAGAGGTCCTCTCCCCATGAAGGATCAAACTCACAGCATACCCCTACATGGGTGAAGCCTAAGTTAAAACTTATGTTCGTTCAAGATTATCCAAAGATCCTCATACATATCTCATAATCCATCCAACATACTCTCCTGGATAGAGTTTCAACCTGCTGCCCACACTATTGACGTACTCTGGGTGCATGTTATGCCCTAATCGCATAAGCCCATAGGGTTTCTATAGGTTTTTCACTAACCTCATCATCGAAGGAGTTATCCTTCACTCTAACATGCATGATTCTTTCCAGGGTTGGGTTGCCAAAGGTACTAGGTCATCCAACCTCACATGGCTCATATCGTCATTGGTATCCAAAAGCATGTCCACACCCCTGGTCTATCATGACATCTAACTCATCATGCCATCTTTCTCTCTAACCATCACTTAGGGTTAGGGTTAGCATCATCCTCAAAGGATGTGCCAGGTCTCTACTTATATTGGAGGTCTCTACCTCCAAGACTAACTTTCTCCACTCATCCTCGTGACAAGGAGGTCTAGCCTCAGGTCTCTCCTGAGGGCATGACAACATATGTCATCCGACCTAAGCATGCATCTATTCTTTAGTTTACGCATAAACTATTAAGCTTATGTCCATGACATCTTATTTACATGATTTTCATTAATTTGGTGGAGGATTCCTTAAACCCCTATCAACTTTACTCATACCTCAAGAGGGTGAGGAAGAGATAGAAAAACCCTATTCCTTGAAATCCTTAACAACATTTGAGTTGAGAAGGGATGAACAAGATGAGAGAGTCCTAAAGGTATCTTATTTCAAGTCAAATCCTGAGACATTGGCCAGACAGTCACACCAATCTGGGAGACCTCATATTCCGACTAGAGGTGCAGAGGAAAATCTTTCCAGCACCCGGACATGATCCTTTTCTAGATACCTCTGTCTTTCGGAAAATCCTCTAATAACTCCCTTGGGTTCTACAGAGTTTGTAAAATGTAATAATTATTAAAGATTAAATGAGGAACCTAGGCTCTGATACCAAATGTAACAACCCTGCCTCCCGGTAACCCCCTTTTAAGGGAGACTAAGAGGTCAGAGTAGTTATACCAATTTTCGGATCAAAGGTTCGATAAATAATTAATAAAAATTATTGAATTCTACCAGACTAAAGTGAAAGCTGGAATAAAATAAAACTTTGCATACCTTTCTCAAAAACTTAGATCTCTGACTTCTATCCACATCTAGACTCTATTCTAACTAATCCTCCTTGCACTTTATTTCTTAATTTCACAATATGCCACTTTACTATTTGTCCTTTTAAATTTTTACCTAAAATGCCGACAAACAAAACGTCGGTCGGCATATAGGAATATGCCGGTATGTGGGGACAACCAAAATTTCACAGATATGGCTAACAATCTAAATATCACAATCAAGTTAATTAACAATCCAAATTACGCTTTCACTGTGACATTCTCCACCACTTTTGCCCTAACCCCGACATACCCACCTTAGGGTTTCTTTTTTGCCAATGATAGAAGGCCACCTTCTCAATCCTGAGCTTGGTGCCTAGGGTCACCTCTCATAGTGCCCATTAGTCATTCTATTAAGACCACCTTCTCAATCCCGAGCTTGGTGTCTGGGGTCACCACTCATGGTGCCCATTGGTCTTCCCTCCTGGGCTTGACCTTTTGGCATCATCCATCAGGGTCGCATGTAGGTGCAAGAATACACACTTCTATTAATATTGTTATAATCATAGTGACTTTATTATTTGCAAGTATGAACATCCAAACTGATAGGTTGCATTCAATGTGATGAATCATCCAGGAAACTCTTCGGGGAACTAATGCAATTAACCATAATTAACCACATACCTGTCAGGATGATTTGAGACAGGATTAATCAAATCAATGCAAGAAATTCAATAGGCAAGCAAGCACACAAAGAGATCCTAAAATATGCATACAATTTCTATTATTGATCATGTCATCAAGATCTATCAAACCTAGCTCGCTTCCTAGGGTTTCTAGTCCACTTTTAGGGTTTCTATTGCAATTAAGGTTTCTCTTCATTTTTACTCTTTTAAACCCTAATTTTATACAATTACTCACAAACCCTAATTATCTCATCTATTCTTCACGAAAGATATTAAGGTTACATTTTAACAATATATAACCTTAAGTTTGGATTAAAGGCACAATTAACCATCAATTAAGTTAATTATGCTCTTTTACATTAAAACTACCATTTTTATCCTTTTAGTTCATGACAAGATCATTAGGCCTAATTATCATCTTTGGTTCCTTTTGGATTAACATCTCACAATTCATTATGATCTAATTCACATATGAACCCTATTTATCATTAATTCCACCATTATCCATTAGAAAACCCTAAGTACCATATTAAGGGTATTTATCTGTAATTAGGAACTTTTATACTCGAAATAGCATAGAACCATCATATCTCAACTTATTAATGAATTTTCACAATTAAAGACATTAAGAGTCACAATTACTAACATTAGGGTTTCAAGGCCCATTAAAGCATGTTCATGTACATGGAACTCAAAATTAAACCAATTACATGCAAAGTTCATCCTTTTCAATCTTAATGTATCTTTTTATGATTAACAGGTTAATATCAACTTTAATCATCCATAAAACCCTTCTTAATACATTAATCATCTCAAATTAGGGTTTCTTCATCATTAATGCATTAAAGTTGATAACTTCCACTACTCTTCTAATTGCAAGAGGAATTAGATTCTAAAACTATTTTTAATGGATTCCTCTCATTTTCTGAGCAAGATTCATATTTTATACGCATCCATCCGAGCTACCAATAAAAAGATATGAATTTTGCAAAATAAACTTACTTGAGCCAATGGGAGGCTTCCACGTCATTCCACTCATGCACGTAGCTACGGCCAATTCAAACATAACCAAAAGACCATTTTGCCCCTACTTTAGTTGTCGATCCTTCACAGAGCTGATGGGTAAAACCGTCCAATGCACCCCTCTGTCTTCAACCTCACGAAAGCCTAGCACTGCTTCTCTGGCCGCGATTGGCGTGGCTTCTCCGCCCCTTCCTTGACCCCGACGGTCACCTGGGAAGGTTCTCCTCCCTCCATTATACCTCCGTGCAACTGGCGGTGCCCTCCGCTTGCAGCTAGGGTGGCTGGTCCACCCTGGCTGGGCCTGCAACCCGTCGTCGACCTGGCAGAAGCGCTGCAGGCGCTGCGTGATGGTGGAGGGCAGGGAAAGGTGGCTGACCACCCTAGATCCTCATGGTTGCTTCGTGCCTCCACCAAGATCCCACCACATCGGCTAGTTGCCCCCGAGATAGCCCTACGCTTTATTGGTTAGGGTTTGTACAGAAAGAAGAAGGAGAAGAGAGAGAGAGAGAGTTGTGTGGGATTCTCTTAAACCTGAGCCAAAGGTTCTACCCCTTATATAGGGGAGGGTATCAACACCCTAAGATGCTTACCCACGAAGAAACAAAGCCCTTTTCCAATAGGAATCTGATTCCTTCAATGAGAAGTAATCTTCTCTCTCCTATTTATCTCCTTGATAAACTATATTCTTTGGATATTTATGAATTCGAAAATTCTCTCTCTTATTCTCTTTATGATTAACTTTTGATCCATTGGCACGAATTTATATTTTCTTTTAGTAGAAAATACCTCCTTTTTAACAATGCCACAAAATTCATTAATTATGCATCACATTATCCTCTTTTTTTGTATTATGGGTATTTTCTCTTTCTTTTTCTCCATTGGGGCTCCTTGGACCCCAAGAAACTCTAATATTTTGAAATCTTTTTTAGTGGATACTCATTATCCTTCTAGATGCATCTATATCCATTATTTCTCATTATCTTACTTATTTCTTTATTAACATATCTATTTTTGAGGATTTCTCTTCATCTCTCTTTATTTTCTTTATTGGAATTCCTTTTAACATTAGGAACCTTTTGGATACGAAAATCCACCAAAGATAACTCAATTATACCTCTTTCCACTTATTTCCCACATTTTATCATTGTTTTTTATTTCTTTCTTAATAAAGAAATATTTAATTGATCTTTTCTTTTCTTGTTGCATTATCTTTGCAACTTTGGACTCCTTGGAACCCAAGGAACCCAAGAGGCATGAAATCCACTTTTGGATTATATTCTTTTGCCTTCTAGAGGTTTCTACATCTTTCCTTTTCTCCATCTCTTATTAATAATGGAGTTTCTTTTGTCTTATCCTTGTTATTGGGCCCAATGGCCAATAAAGCCCAAAAAACAACTAACAAGGCTATTTTAAATGAAATATTTTATTCAAAACAAATTATATCATTATTTGTTCAAATATCTTTAATAGGAGAAATTACATTTATCACCCTAAGAACCCAAAATTTGGGGTTGTAACATATGCAATAGGAAAAATATTGACTACCATAGTAATTAATTATAGACATTGACGTTGGTCGAGTAGTTACTTAATTATTTTGGATTTTGGATTACTAGAAGGTTGTATGATGCAATCATCTGAATTGATATGTGAGGGCTACCAATTTGAAAAAAAATATTGGGAGCAGTAGTTAGCTAAAGGCCTAATTAATATTATCATATTTTATTTTAATCAAATTAAATAAAAATGTTTTGACAAATTACAAATTTCTCTTGTTAGAAACAAATAGCAAAAAACAACATATTTTTCTTACTATCAGTCCTTGAGAAGGACAAATTGAACGGGAATAATTTCCGTGACTAGTTCAGGACATTGAGAAATGTTCTCACACAAGAGTGCAAGCTCTATGTCCTAGAGACACCAGATTCAAACCTGCTCCCACCGTGCCTAAGGCTAACAGGCATGCTTATAAGAAGTGCTTTGAAGATGTCATTCATGTAGAGTACCTAATGCTATGTTCAATGAACTATGAGTTGTAGAGATAGCATTAGAACATGGATGTTATGGAGATGGTAACACATCTTAATAAAATGTACCAAGACCAAAAAAGACAAGAGAGATATGATGTTTCTAAGGCATTGTTAATATGGCAGAAGGAGATTCAGTATGTCCCCATGTGCTCAAGATAATTGGATATGTGGAGAACCTTGCTGGACTAGGATTTATCTTGGGTTAAGAGTTGGCCACAAATGTGATTTTGCAGTGACTACTGGAATCATATAGCTAGTTTGTCATGAACTACAACATGAACAATTTTGACAAGTCATTGTCAAAATTACTTGGCATGTTGAGAACCGCTAAAGTACAAATGAATAACAAACCCAATTCTATGATGATGATCATCAATAGAAATGGGAAGTCAAAGGGAAAAGGTAAAGATAAGAAGAGTTTTAAATCTAGTAAAAAACCCAAGTCTTCTACACTCAAAGAAAAGGGAGGGGTGACCCAAGGAGACAATTTTCACCACTGTCACCATCCTGGACATTGGAAAAGGAACTTCCCTATTTACCTAGAGGAACAAAGGAATAAGAAGGAGGGGGTAGATATATCCACTTTAGGTATTAATGTTATTGAGATAAATGTGTCTACTTCTTCATCTTGGATACTATATACCAGATGTAGATCTTACATATGTTCAAATATGTAGGATTTGATAGGAAGTAAGTCTTTAAGAAAGGGTGAGGTTAAACTATGTGTACAAAGAGTTGTTTCCACTATAGTTGGAACCTATCATTTATCTCTGCCCATAGGGCTTGTAACAAAGTTAGAGAAGTACTATTTTGTACCTACCATTCATAGAAATAGTATTTTTGTATCTTGTATGGATAATAATCAGCTTGAATTTCATATAAAGAATGGTCAATATTCTATATAAAAGATGAGATCTTTTACTTATTAGATGTAGAGACAAATGTTTATAACGTAAACACCAAAAGGTTAAAACTCAATAACTCAAACTAAACATACCTTTAGCATTATCGTCTAGGGCACATCAATGAGAAATGCATCTTTAGACTCCATAAAGATGGATATCTAGACTCTTTTGATTTTGAATCAATATAGACATGTGAATCTCATTTGTTGGGCAAGATGACAAAGGCTACTTTCACTAGAAAGAGTGAGAGAGTGAGTGATCTATTATGACTCGTACATATTGATGTATGTGGACCTTTTAGAATAAATTCTAGAGGTGGTTAACAATACTTCATTACCTTTATTGATGACTTTAGCATGTATGTCTATGTTTACTTGATGAAACATAAGTTAGAAACCCTTGAAAAGTTCAAGCATTTCATGAATGAAGTATAGAACCAACTTGGTAAAAGTATGAAAGCACTTCATTCCGATTGAGGTGGATAGTACTTAAGCCAAAAGTTTGAGGACCTTCTGAGAAACCATGGTATTATATCACAATGGACTCCACCTAAAACACCACAGCATAATAGTGTATCAGAAAGAAAAAACTGTACATTACTATACATGGCATGGTCAATGATGAGTTCTACTAATCTTCTAAGTTCCTTCTGGGGATATTCTCTAGAAATGTAGTGCTTACACTCAACCATGTACCGTCTAAATCATTTCAAAAGACACCATATGGTATATGGTATGGGAAGCATCACGATGTGTCTTTTACAAAGATCTAGGGATGTGAAGCTTATGTGAGAAAGAAATTTCCCAAAAAGCTTGGACCCAATTCAGATAAATGTTATTTTTTATATATTCTATGGAAACCAAAGGATACTACTTTATACTCCATCTAAGAACAAAGTGTTTGTTTCTAGAGATGATGTATTCCTAAAAAAGGAATTTTTTTCCAAAGGAAGCAGTGGGAGGAAAGTAGAACTCAAAGAGTTTTAAGACCAAAAAGAAAACATTGAACCTATAGTGGTACACTAGGAACAAAGAGAGTCACAAACTTTTTTGGAATCTTAAATTCCTCATATAACATGGGAACCTCACAGATCTAGTAGTACATGCATGAACCTAAAAGATTTGATTAACTTGTGACTCAAGAAGGCAATGATTCAGTCATTCATAATGAGCCAACAACCTACCTAGAAGTTGTTAAGGGACCAATGTCTGAGAAGTGGCTTGAGGCCATGAGATCTGAGATGGAATATATGTACACCAACAAGGTTTGGGCCTTGGTGGATCCACAAGTAGGAGAAGATGGAAAACTATCAAGAGGGAAGATACTCCTTCAAAGAGAGAAAGATAAGGTAAGAAAATAAGAAGAAGAAGGTCAAGAGAGAGAAAGATCACAAAGACTCCATCAACACAAATGAAAGTAGAATGGAATATTTACTGGATGTCAGGATGGAAGATGCCATTTTTCCCTCATGGCAAGTTCAATTGAAGATTTAAATGAGGTAAATAGAATCACTTTATCAAAGAATCTTTGATTGAAATCATTCATGCCACACATGCATCTCTCAAGTCTACTAGGAATAAAAGAAAAAGGCTTGTTCATATTATTGATAACTTGCATGTAGAAAAAGATGAGATCCATCTTGAAAATACTTGCATGCAAGATGATATTGGAAATCTTAAGAGCCTTAGTTTGCATCTTAAATTGAAATATAATGATTTTGAGTTCAAAACAATCCTTATCTTAGTAAAGTAAATGTTCTTAAAAGTGAAAATACTAGTTTTCTTGATAACATAAATACTTTGAATATTCAATCCATTATATCTAGTGCTAATGAAGAGCCTTCAAAAACTATAGATTCTCTCACTATTGATATTGATTCTCAATGTAATAATTATGACCAAGAGCTTACTTTGCTAGGAATAGAATCTAAAAATAGAATTTGTCTTTCTAAGATTACTTATCTTGAAAGGGAACTTTATTCCTTTGACACCTCGCGCCACACAAAGTGAGATTACTCAAAACAAAATCATGGAAGAAAGATTAATGAACAGATTACAGGAAAAATACTAAAAATTAAAATTATTTTCATAAAATCATCAAACAGTAAGAACATTTATGTACGAGTCCTTTCATGCCTCAAAGCACTTACTGTGTGAGCCACCAATATGTTGCTACAGCTCTTGTTTGGAACATATATACATATATCCACTACATATGTATACAAAAGGGCATACAAGCCAAGCACATATCAAAAGAACGTCCAAACAATGTCTACAAAACATCCCCAAGGACCCAAGTGTATAGGGATGACTCTAGGACTCTAAGAACAAAAGACATCTAGAAACACTTCCAACCTTATCAGCTACTGCCTCTCTTGGTGCTCCTTAACCTCTGTTGCACGATCTCTACCTCCTCGTTCATGTCCACCTAAAAAGGATGTGGGAAACCCACATAGTGAGATTCCAAATCTCATCGGGAGATATAACACTCCACTAATTCTATTATTATCACATATAAGATAAACTAAGTAGTAGTAAAGTTACAATTATGTGAAGTAGGTAATCATTATTAACAGGAAGAGCAATTACTATTGAATTATGAAACATATTAACAATTTAAAAGGAATATGAAGAACATTTATATTTCCTATTAACAATATTGTATAAAGATCATGCAAGGCTTCATCCAATGTTTCCGTATTTGATCCTATGCAAATATACTATACAGTTGATTATGTATTTTTTTATGTCCTGAAGATTTGCATCATACCACCCAAATCCAACCAACCGCTGCTAAGTCAAAACGGGTGCCATACTAGGTCTAGTGGAAGAACCGGAATCCAGGAATTCACCTTCCTCGGTCGGTATGAGCAAACATGTAGTGACATCATAAGTCAACTGCTTCCAGCGACATATAGTCTAGCTGTGCTAATTTAGCCCACCTTGGTACAGCTTACAACCCTAGTGAAATTAAGCTATGGCTCACAGTCGCACTCTTCCAGGGTATGGCTTGCAGCCAATCCTGTGTTACACTTCATGGAGCTATGGTCCAAATCCGTACTCTTCCAGGTATGTCTCACAGCCAATCATGTGTTACATTTTCCTAGACATAAGAGGATGTTCATCCTCACCCCCACATATTCAAATATATGTGTTTTGAGTTAAACTTGTTTCACCACTCAGGAAATACTGACACTGAATGGATCTATGGCATAGGGAAAACTATAAGATTAGGTTCCACTTGATTAATTAGGTCATTTAAGCATCTTTCAACATCAATCAAGTTACAACGTACAACCTCTAAACAAATTCTACATAAATAAGGGCATAATACATCATCGGACATATTTGAGCACATAGGGTATGATCTCATCACATTATCACTTGATATTTTTCATTCATCACAAGGACCACATATCTTAGAGTAACAACCCCTCCTACCATACACTCTTAGGAAGGTTATCTAATGTGTCGTGCATAGTGGTAATTGACATGTTGTGATGATGACAAGTCGACATCCTATGGCAAGTGTGGCGATCAACACCATCTAAGGTGTGACGGGCAACACCACCCATGATGTATCATCCATCACCACCCAAGGGTGTGACGGGCAACACCATCCCATAGCATATCGTAAACACCACCTAAGGGTGTCAAACATCCAAGCTGTGTCGGGCAACCCTACCTTGAAGTGTGATGGGAATCAACACCTAAGTTATGATGAGCAACCGTAGGTATGTCGAGCAACACTAGGGGTTAACGGGTTGTTAGGGTTAGGGTTAGGGTTTGACTGAGCGTCACAGGTTAGGGTGTATCAGGTAGAATCACTCCAAGGTGTGTCGACCTCCCCTCAACCAGGGCGTCATAGTTAGCCTCGATGACAGACCAACTCCTCAAGGTGCCCCCATAGCTATGATGGGCTAACACCTTCAAGCACATAACGGTTAAGCAACCCCTTATATACTTAAGGTACTTTAAGAGCATGATGACTAACACTCACCATGCATCTCGGTTTAGCCATCCCATATTGGTTTAGGTGTTGCTAGGTCATGACGGCTAGCTTCTTAAGATTCATCGACCATATCAGTTAGCAACCACCATAAGCCAAAACGAGCTAACCTTCTCAACACATGTCAATCTATTCATATCCAAGACATGAAGACCTAGGCATCTCCAAGTCATGATGACTTGGGAACCTCCAAGTCATGACGACTTGCCACATAGGGTATCCGTTTTCCACACTACAAGCCATTATGACCTACCTTCAACATGGTGCATGAATGTGTGTGGACTTATTGTCTTCAACCTTAGAAAGATTGGCCACTAGTACATCTACTACTCTTATCAATAGTGTGCAAGACATGAAGAGCAAACCAACGAGATTCCATCACCAAAATAGTTCTAAGATCATTAACAACTTCTAGCATATAAGAGATGAATGATCCAAAACTAAAGAGTAAATCGGGCACATGAAGAGTGAAAATAACAAAGGTGGTTAAGAGTTATATAACCTGCCTCAAGGACCACCATCAATATCCAAGATCCAAGGTAAAGCTCCAAGCTCACGAGCTCAAGGTAGAAGATGATCCACCAAACTCGGTCACCACCATACCTCCAAGGAAGAAGATGGTACCAAGGTTAGGATGCTTGAAGGTGGAAAGAAGGTATCCAAGATCCATGGTTGAGAAGAAGAAGGAGAAGAAAAGAGAGCTAGCAAAAATATCTTACCAAGGTAGAAGATGAAGGATGCTCAAGGGACACTACAACTTGGAACTCGTCCACCAAGCTTCCAAGAGAGATCCTCTAGATCCTTAAACTTCTCAAGGTCATCCACAAAGTATGGCCAAAAGGATCCTCTTACATGGAGAGAAAGGAGTATATATACAAGAGGTATGCGAGAGAGAGATCATGGAAAATGTGTCAACACCTTAGAAGCTTAGGTGCCACTTGTCCATGAGAAAGAGCCACATACACAACATCATGCAAGACATGGTGATAAGGTCTAGGTAAGGTCTCACCCAGTTGGTCTCCTACCAAGTTCATGCTCGATACCACATCTCCACACATCCATAAACCGATAGGGTGCAACCCTACACACTCACAAACCGATAGGGTGCAACCCTACACACTCACAAATTGATAGGGTGTAACCCTACACACTCACAAATTGATAGGGTGCAACCCTACACACTCACAAATTGATAAGTTGCAACCCTACACACTCACAAATGGATAGGGTGCAACCCTACACACTCACAAACCGATAGGGAACCTCTCTAGGTCTCTCTATCCCGAGACAACACATCTAGGTGTAAGGCACACCTCAAACATGTGTCCAAAACATCACCAAGGATGTCACCACACAACCAAGATCCAAACAAGGTGCCCATCTCTCTCTCCTCCAGATGGTGCTAAGAGAGAGAAGGAACACTCAAAAGGTGGAAAACTTGCATATCAACCCTTGCTCTGGGTGAATTGCAATTTGTACCAAAACCTCACCACAAAACACAAGCATCTACCAAACAAGCTCAGACAAGAAACTACAAGCTTCCAACATGCCCTAATTACATCTCAGATAATTAGAGCAAGGTGCTAAGCAACACACTTAAGAAAAAAAAATAGGGTTATCCCAAAATGTACATTATAGTCCTTACAATTCCTTGCATATTAGTAACAATGCTCTCGATGCTCATGCTATCTATTCAAATAGAGAGAAAGAACTTAATGCTCTTACTTTAGAAAAGGATTCTTTTATGACTAACACTTTTTTCTTAGAGGATGATCTTATGAATGCTAGATAAAAGATAGTTGAAAAGATAATGCCTTTGGTCGAGTTTCCCAAAACACAACCCAACCGAAAACATTGTATAGAAAAGTGTTTCTAGCCATTGGAGTATTGAAAAACTCAAAAATATATTTACTAGAACACCCAAAATGGCTAGAATTCATTCCTAAGTGTCTCTACTGGATATTAGGCATCCTCAACTACAAATAGGACCCCTTAGGCTTCATCCCATGGCTATCCAAGAACTATGAAGGTCCCTATATTATAGTTGAGAGATATTTCCCTCCAAGAGACTACATCCTCTATCATGAGCTTAATCACTTGCTACATCCATTAGAGTGAGTAGGAGAATTGTAAGATAGATATTCCTAAATATATATCTTGTGAGGCTCTCACTTCCTCCACCTCCCAATCTCTCATTGTCCCATGAAATGAAGATTATCTCTCTTAGGTAAGATAGGTGAAGAAGAAGAAGAAGAACGGAAGGAATCCCTTGGTGAAAGCTTCTCCTTGGTGAAGGTGAATTCAAAGGTTGAAGATCCAAGTCAAGAGTGGGTGAATACTTCAAGGAGGAAGACTTGTTACAAGATTGGGTAAGTCCTTGGAGAAGGCGGAAGACTCGTTGAAAGAGTAGGTAAGTTCTTAGAAAGGTAGAAGACTCTTGGTCATCGATAGGTAAGTCCTTTCCAAGGTTATTGGCTCCCTTGTCCACAAAGGGAATTCTAGGTACCCTTGACCTTGAACCGGAAGGTATTATGTTGTAACTATTAATAGAGTATAAGGAGTGAGACATGGTTGAAAATCTTAGAGGTTGACCTCTCTAGGTAGTGGATGTAGATCCCCTAGTTTGGAGATTGGAATCATAATAAATAACTTGTGTTATCTTGTTCTTGTTCAATCTTCTCTCCCTTGCTATGTATGTTTACTTGAAATCAATGTTCATACTTGCAATATTATATTAGAAATATCTTGAAGGTATAATGAATTTTTTTATGTGGTTTTAGCTCTATTCAACCCCCTTTAGAGTTTGTATTAGAGTCGGTCTTCTCCAAGCAATACTTATACAAGTAGGAGAAGATGGGAAACTATCAAGAGGAAAGATACTCCTTCAAAGAGAACAAGTGAGGGGAAGAAAAGAAGAATAATATGAAGAAGTTCAAGAGAGAGAAAAAATCACAAAGGCTCCATCAACACAAATGAAAGCACTAGTAGAAGATTTAGTGGATGTGAAGATGGAAGACGTTATTGTGTCCTCATGGCAAGTTCAATTGAATACTAAATTAGGTAGATCTAATCTCTTCATATAAAGAATCTTTGATTGAAATCATTCATGCCACACATGCATCTCTCAAGTATACTAAGCATAAAAGAAAAATGCTTGCTCATATTATTAATAACTTGCATGTAGAAAATGATGAGATCCATCTTGAAAATACTTGCATGCAAGATGATATTGGAAATCTCAAGTGCCTTAATTTTCAGCTTGAATTGAAACATAGTGATGTTGAAGTTCAAAACAATGCTTATCTTAATCAAGTAAATATTTTTAAAAGTGAAAATAATAGTTTGCTTGATAATATAAATAATTTTAATATTCAATGAATTATGTCTAGTACTAATGAAGAACCTTCTAAAACTATAGATTTTCTTAGTATTGATACCAATGATCTTAAATGTGTTAATGAGGACTAAGAGCTTACTTTGCTAGGAATAGAATCTAAAAATAGAATTTATCTTTCTAAGATTACTTTTCTTGAAAATGAACTTGATTCCTTATATAGTAGTAACAATGCTCTTGATGCTCATGATATCTATTCAAATGGAGACAAAGATTTTAATGATCTTACTTTAGAAAAGGATTCTTTTATTACTAATGATTTTTGCTTATAGGATGATCTTATGAATGCTAGGAAAAAGTTGTTCAAATGGCATCTGATATGTGGTATCTTGGAATCCTCTTTCCAATAATTCTTTATGATAAAAAAGAATTTGAATGACATCCTACTTCATACTACCAAACAAATTGGTAGACGTGGTATATGATACGATAGTAGCCAAAGGAACAACAAAGACACAATACCTCTTATTTTATGGAGAATACTCTAGTTCCAAGACTGAGGGCACATGTCATTACTACAATAACCATGGTCACATGTCTATATGTTGCCCTTTTAGGAAATAACCCAAAAGATTAATGATTTGGGTGGCTAAGATAATCCCCCCAAACCCAAAAATGTGACTAGGGATAATTTGATTTTTATTCTTGTAGGTCACTTGCTAATGGATCGATATCAGCTATTGATTTGCAAAATCATACCTCAATCCACATAAAACTAGAAATATGAGATGGTTATGGGTTAGCAACAAGTGGAAAAGAAATGGTAAGACTAGAAATAAAGATATTCTTGCACATATCCAATCATTACTTGTTTTTTTCAAGTTTGTATGCACTTTACGTATGGTTTTCAAGTCAAAATTGGTATATGTGATCCTCACTGCTTTCTTGCTCAGAAACTACACATGATGATGTCATAGAGCATTAATTTTCTTATACATGTTTGGAAATTGTCTATATTTTTATCATGCTTGTAGATATGTTTTAGTCAAATATATGTGCTTTTTGACAACAGTTGTTGTTGGCTGAGTTTTTTTTAGGAAACTCGACCGACAAGGCACCAATAGGGTATTGCCATGAGCTATTGTTGGCCGAGAAGTTCAACCCATAAACTTAACTGACAACACTATGCACTAAATATGTAGATGGCTTTTTAGGTGATAATTTCCCTCTCAACTAGACTTTCTCAACCAATAGCCTTTTTTTGTGGCACTCCCCTTGGTACCTTTTTATGATATGCATATTTTCATCCTTTAAATTGCATGTCTTTCATATAAATCTATCTCTCTAATTGCTCTAAATTTTTATCTGCATATCTTGCAATTACTTGTCTTGAGTTGTTATGCACGTTTTGATGATGATTTGTTTGAATCTCTTGGTTGTAATGTAAATTGCTTGTGTTGTGCACTAACTTTCTACATATATCTAGTTGTATATCTTTTTATGAAACTTTAGTTTTATAGAGGTAATCATCTTTTGGTAATGATGCATATTTTCTAGTGGGCAATATCCTTTCAAGTTTCTGAAATTTGATTTTTTTTGGTATTTCTCTACATCTACTCATATCTTGTTCTTTAACTGGTGCATCTTATCATATGATCTAGATCCTACTAGTAGTTCTAACTTGTGAAATCATCTATTAGTAGTCAATCAATGTGTAGTTCTAGTCTTTCTCATCAATTGGTACCCAACACATCACATGGTATCCAACTATATTCCATGCTTGTATCTTGTTTCATGCATACTCAAGTTTGCTCCTTGCTTTTCATATCTACTATCTTAAGTCACTTACTTGCATAGACTTGCTTTAATTGATTATTAGAACTACATTTAGGGTTGTTCTAATGAATGTCTTGATTTGCTTTATATATATTGGTCAGACGAAACCTTAGTTTTTTCTCTTCTACACTTCCTTTTCTAACAAGTTATATTTTATCTTTTCAACCCCCTCACTTTTGAAATGACAAAGGGGGAGAAGACATGTCTTATGTAAAGGGGATAAAAAATGTGTGTAGAACATATATGAGTAGAAGACATAGTTTTTATAAATGTTATGAGGTATAACCAAGCAGGAGAAATAGAATCAATTAAGGGGAAGTATGAGAGATCCATTAGCATCAATTGAGAGGGAGAATATGAAATCAATTCTATTGAAACTCCTAGGTTTCTCCAAAGATGTGATTTTACTTAAATGCTTTGAATACATTTATGGAATGGTTTATCATCTTCAAAAAGAGGGAGAATGTTGACTTAAGGTCTAAATTGACTAAACCCATGTTTTGATGATGAATAACCATTCAATCCAATTGTGTCTAGTGCTTATAATTTAGTGATTTCTAATTGATAGACACACTTCAAATGCCTAAATTTGTGCATCCTAACTTGGAGAATTCAAGTCATACGGAAATAAAGATCAAGATTGAAGAATAGATAGTTTCTTCCATATCTTTGATGCAAATCACTTGTATCGATTGTATGACTTATAATTAATCTTAAGAAAAATCAAGAGAACTTAATTTGAATGTTTAAGTACTTTTTGGAATTTTTCATAAGTTATTACAGGTTGGCCCGTCGGTTGAGTTTATCCTGGTGACAACTCAATTGACAATATGACTACCTTTTAGAAAACGCCCAGGGTCGGTCAAGTTCATCTTGGTAACAACTCGACCGACACCTTCACTTTGACTTGTCATCTAGTGTCGTCAGTCGATTTCCCAAAAGACAACTCAGATGACAACACTATACAAAAAGTGCAGAAAAAGTATTCTAGTCGTTGGAGTATTGCAAAACTCAAAAATATATCTGTTGGAACACCCAAAATGGCTAGAATTCATTCCTAAGTGTCTCTACTGGCTATTAGGCATCCTAAACTATAAAGAGGACCATTTTATATACATCCCATGGTTATACAAGCACTATGAAGGTCCCTATATTATAGTTGAGAGAGATTTTTCTCCAAGAGCCTCCATCCTCTCTCATGAGCTTAATCACTTGATACATCCATTAGAGTGAGTGAGAGATGTTTAAGAGAGATAGTCATACATCTATATCTTGTGAGGCTCTCACTTCCTCCACCTCCCAATCTCTCAGTATACCATGAAGATGAAGATTCTCTCTTTGGGTAAGATAGCTAAAGAAGAAGGGAAGGAGTCCGTTGGTGAAATATTATCCTTGGTGAAGGTGAAGTCAAAGGAAGAAGATCCAAGTCAAGAGTTGGTAAATCCTTCAAGGAGGAAGACTTGTTTTAGGAGTGGGTAAGTCCTTGGAGAAGTCAGAAGACTCGTTATAGCAGTAGGTAATTCCTTGTTAAGGTAGAATACTCTTGGTCATGGATAGGTAAGTCCTTTGTAAGATTATTGGATCCCTTATCTTCAAAGGGAATTTTAGGTAACCTTGACCTTGAACAAGAAGGTTTTATGTTGTAACTCTTATAATGGATAATAAGGAGTGAGGCATGGTTAAAAATTCTAGAGGTTGACCTCTCTAGGTATTGGATGTACATATCCTAGTTCGGAAGTTGGAACCACTATAAATGACTTGTGCTATCTTTTTCTTGTTTAATATCCCTCTCCCTTGCTATGCATGTTTAGTTGCACACAAAGTTCATACTTGCAATATTATATTAGAAATATCTTGAAGGATCTATGAATTTTTTTAAGTGGTTTTAGCTATGTTCACCCCTCCTCTAGATCTTGTCATTGATCCAATAGTAACGTCCCAGGTTTTGATGCTTCAGAAAAAATGATCTTACAAGGAATGACTATACTACCCATATGACCAAGGTGCACCTTCTTTATAGGGATCCCATCACTAAACAACTTTGTGGTTAAGTGTGATATGTCTAGAGTAGTACTAGGATGGGTGACAAGTCAATATATTGATCCCAGCTTGTGTGTGAGTGAGGACAAAGTACTAAGTTAAGGCTAGTGGTGGTTTATGGGGCCAGTCATCATTCATGAAACTCTACTAAACCATTGGGTAGTGGTCCCAGGCGTTACACCATATATGTAAAATTGTGAATTGGTTCTTGCATTGATTTTGAGCTCATATTTGTTTCATGGAACATGAATTTTTCAAAGAAAACTTATTTTCCATTATATTTCTATATGTACAAAAAAAACTCTAATTTTATCAATGCTTTCTTAAGCTAACTCAAAACGAACAGATGTATGAAGTTTCATAGTGAAACCTTATAATTAGTTAGAATAGAAATTATAAACCCTACTTTTGAGTTGAGGTGAGGACTAGGAAGAAAAAGTCCTAAAGGTTTAGTTGACCTACCTTTTGTACACTATGACATTTGGTTGCTCACATGAACCTTAGGGTTGTTCAGTTAGAAACACATGGACCTAAAATTTTGCCCTAGGTGGATATGAGATGTTAGTGTATGCATGACCTATGAAAAACATAAACACCTAAAATATTCACAAAAATAACCCTAATACATTTAATAGTTGTTTAATTTTTCTTATTAGGTTAAAACGTTTTAGATGTGGAGAGTAGTGAATTAGTAAAGTAAGGATAGCTAGATTTCGGAGACAAAATACTCTTTAAGGGGTGGAGTGTTGTAATATAGTCAAACCTAGAATCTTGATTCTAGTAACCCTAATCCCATGCATAGGATTCTTGCATGCCTAAGTCTCTATCATTGGTCAAACAAGGATATATACAAACACTAATGCACTAGTTTGTAGCTTAATGAACATTAAATACACATGTAATGATGTAACTCATGTATAAACCCTAACTTAGGTCATATGTAATCCTAATAATATCCTAGATCTATAAATATGATGATGACATGGATATATGAGTTGACCCTATGTTTGGAATATAGCTTAAGATGCTCTAGTTCCCTAAACCCAAGTTTACTATTACTAACCAACCTAATCTACTTATTCTTGGTACCTCATGTGATGTATTAGCATCGTTAGGCGTCATTATTATAGAAGATGTCTTAATAACCCTAAAAGGGATTTAATAACCTAAGTGGTGATTAATATGTAAGTTATAATCCTTAATTATGTTGAATATTCTTCATGGTTCACTATGCAAATATAATAGCTAAAATGTAATTAAAGAGTAATTGAATGAACATTAAATACACTTACCTACCAAATATAAGTCACTTGAGCTCAATATATGAGGTGGAATAATAACTGGAAATTTAATGAACTTAATGAGAAATTGATTAAAATAAACTAATTCATGCATAATAATATATAATTTCCAAGTTAGTACCAAGGTGAAGATAATAGGACTTAATTTAATGAATGTTGAAGATAATTATGTAATGTTATAATGAATATAATGGTAAAGAACCTAAATCCTAATTGAATTAGAACTCCTAAATGGAAACCTCAAACCCAAATCTAAAGGAAAATTCATGTTCTAGACATAAAAAATAGTCTAGGAACAAATTTTTTGGCATTAATCTAGTTATGTTTGAGTTCTCAAATTGAATAGTAAATAAATGAGATAATATATGCCTACTCAATTGAATTATAAGCACAATTTTCCTAAATTCAAAAAATATATGCCTCTCACATAGATTTTATGCCCAGTTTTTCCTCTACGGCTTGCTGGTTCTAGCTAACTATGAATTTCTAATCAGATGACCAATAACTTGTCTCCCACCTCTTGCCACTTTTAGAAGTGCTACACAGGCATCTTCTTTTCTCACTTTGATTCCAACACTTCAATCTCTCAATTACTTCCAACGATTTCTTCTCGTGTAGTTTCCTTATTAGATTCCACTTTGTTCGAGCATTTTAACGCTAGGGTTTACACACCAACAATCCTCGTATCACCCCTGACAAGTCCCGTCCGGCGCAAAAGCTTCACCGGCTGCCTCTTCTCCTCTATTTCCTTCTCCAATCAGAAATCCATCCATAAACCAACATATCCTCCATAGATAGAACCTTGAATACCATCATTGGTAAACGTAATTACCCCCAATCATCCTTTGTGCCTTCCTATGCCCCAGACACCTTATTCTATATTCATCTTCCTTCTATAACCACAGAAGTCGGTGTACTCTCCCTGAACCTCTCTTGTTCCTTTCTTAGATATGTGCCTATGGGACATTCTTCAAAAACCAAACTTACTATCCCAAGGACATGTTTAAACAGTTGAGAATCCTACCTACAATCATTGGATTTTCCCTCCAATCTTCATCTTCCTCAGCCTGCTTCTAGGGGTTCAACATGAAAGCACCAGGCACCGTAGGGTCATGAAAGTTCTTGAACCTCTCCTTGAAGTCCATAACATGTCTTTGAATCCTTACTCACATGATCAAGTGTGCAATGTGATTTCCCTCTTCATTTCACCATCTGGGTTTATGCCTTCAATGATGCAATGCCAGACCTTTCATCGGGTTTTCTCTACTTATTCTCTTTGGTTGGTCATGAAGCCAATGGATCCTCTTTTACCCACACTTTCCTAGACATGTTGGGAAGTCTAGATACGAGTGGGAGTTTTTCCAACTTCCATTGTTGTGGATATTGAGAGGGTTGAAGATGACGGTAGTAAGAGTTCTATTTTGCCCTCAACGTCCTTTGTTTTCCTTTGATGTCACTTAGAGGAATTTTATTCTTCTCATCTTTTGTTGATTTTGGTCAAGTGGGCTTTGTATTTGTGTAATTGACCAAGGAACCCTGTTACATAAAAAGGTTGTAAGATAATTGATGGGGTATTCTAAACATTTGCATCCATTTTTTTATTCCGAAAACTCATGTAAATTCATTTACTCAAATAATTCATAACTAATTACTGGATGGTCAAAAAATTATAATAAAATGTGTTTCTGAATCATACGATTTTATCCATCTAATGATGTTGGTTTCATCACATAATTCAAAACAAACAAATATATGATTTTATGGGATTCTTTGTTTGGTTAAAATTTCTAAAATGCATATATAAAAATTTGTAAGTAAAAATATATTTTATGCACTCGATTTAATACAACCTACAATATGGTGTAGTTTTGGTAACCTAACTCACTATTATAAATAGACAACTTTTAGGGTTTATGTAATGAATGTGAAACTAACTCTAATTTTATATAATATGTTTAGTATGTGTTTTGAAGATCCTATCTTGGACCTAGGGTTGAAATTGGATATATGTAAACATGATCTGAGGTATGTTGCATCTCCTTATTCATATTGAGAAATTGACCTAACTTTTTTCTCTCTTGGTCCTTTGTACATATTACCCTACACAATTTTTCTCTCTTCTGAGGATTTGTTTCATGAGGAGGATATTATGTTAATATTTATCTTCTGATATACTTAAATTTATGGATATTCTTATTCATCTATGATTTGTATCTTGTTCATCTTTTACATGGTAACCCTATGTTGAGAAATTTAGCTAAATGGAATCTTATTTTTCAATGTGATGGCCTCTTCTAGTCTTATATTGTATCTTGATTGTGGACATGATCAGATATTTGTTAATGTATCCTATGACCCCAACTGATAATTGTTGGATGTTCTCATCCCTTATTTGATCTCACTAGTACAAATACTACCTTCAACGTCAGTTAAAATGGACATTTTATGTCAGTTTCCAAGAGTCACTCAAGTGGGTGACAATAAAGGTAGAGGTCTACAATGTCGGTTCTAAAACTAATGACACAGAACCGGCCCCGGTTGTAATAAAAAAATAATCGACACTGGTAGGAGCCATAGTTGTCGTTTATATATAGAAAACCGTAGACTATCTTCATACACACAAAAATTGGCTCGGGTTACTGTGGCATCCAACTTACAAAAATAGGTTTTACTTAAGTGGAAGCGATCATTAGCAGCGGATTAACAAAAATCACTAAAAATTAAAACATTTTACAAAGAGGTCCAAACATAGGAAAACTCTTTTATCAAGAACCAATGTAATACATTTACAACCTGGTTCATAAGTACATGCCTTGTACCATCTCTTCTCGAGGATTACAAACATTAACTGCCCTATTAGAACTGTACACAAGCAGTATAAGAACCTCGAGGCATCAATCCAAAATCTCAGATCGATTAGTTACAAGCATTAACTACTAACTTCGAGGACTTGAGAGTACAGACGACACATAGGACTACTATCTATATGACTTGACAGACAGTATCTCCACCTGAGATCTCACAGCTGTCCCTGTTGTTGATGTCCTTCCTCTGCTATAGGGATTTATATTTCTTTGCCCGCATCCACCTAAAAAAATGTTGGATCCCACAGGGATGAGACAATTGAATATTGCCCCAGTGAGAGATAGAACTCTCCGCCAAAACATTATTATTGCAGTTTATTAAAATAAAACTGAGCAGGGAAATCTTATATATTTGACAGCAGATGAATCACTGTATGAACAAAGTAAAGTAATCTCCTTTCCTAAGGAGGACATTGCATCTACCCATGGTAGAGTTGTGATTCATTCATCTATTTGCAATGAATATAAGGAGATATAAATAACATCTATCAACTAGAGATGCATGAAGGAAATGTAACATCATCTAGTAAATGTCCATATTCAATCCTTAAGAAAACATGCTATACGGCTGATTACATTTTACAATCACACTTATGCCCTGAGGAGATGAGGTATACCGCTCATACTCCAACCGACCACTGTGAAGTAAAAATCGGTACCATACAAGGTCAATGGAAGAGCCGACTTCCAAGACCTCCCACATCTTGGTCAGTGCGAGTTCACATGCAGGACATCTTGTGTCTCTAGTACATAGCCTGCCAGGGTATAGTGGCAACTTTGCTATAGAGGCAGGGTCAGCTGCACTCTCTTTGCGATTGAGAGATTTCATGTTTACCTCCATCGATCTGGTATTAATATTATTGAGAGATGTGTACTGCATCTCTCCAAATCATCGGGAGATTAGTGATACATCCATCATGATACATATAATCAAGGATTGAGAGGTTTAATGTTTACCTTCCATCAATTCCCCTAAGAGGATGCAAGGATATTTTTGCCCATTGACCCCCACATACTCAACGGTATGTACGCCGGGTTTTTGCCACGGAGCAACCCGTTTCACCATCACCAAATTACTGATGATGATGGATATATGGTCAGGGCTCTACATGATATGATTTCACTTAATTAATTAAGTACTTTATCATATTCTTTTAGCATCAGTCATGTTCTCAAACAGGAATTATTATGACAAATTCTACAAAGAAACATGTAATACTTCCATCAATACTTTTCAAAACTTTGTAAAACATTGGGATCTCTATCCCTTATCTCATTACTTGGAAGATATCACTTCTCAAAAATATCATCATCATGATTACTAAATCTGGGCATTCAAACCCTCAGTTCATGACTGAACATGTTACCACTTCTTAGGTAACTATTACCTTCAGGTCATTTGACCAAGGTATACATGATACTTGTTATACAAGCATCTCACATGGCTCACCAGGCCACTGTACATCTTGTCACCTCTCATTGGGCAATAATTAAAATAATGTCTCATAAAGCTCATACACATCTTGTTACTTCTTAGTAAGAAACAAAAACATAATGGCATACAAGACCAATCAACATTTCTATTATATAAATATCATAGCTTAAATCTGGCTATGTTCATCATCTCATGATATCTGCATGGTTAATACACATGATAACAGTCATGATAATTTCACATCACACCATGCAATACCATAGTAACACCAAAATTCCCTTACCAGGATTAGGGTTTACCATCAAATAGGGCTTTTCATCCCTTTACCCAAAATTAGGGTTAGGGTTCTCCATTTCACATTAATTAAGGTTTTATGTTTATATTATCAATCCAACCCAAATTTATTGTTCTACTTCTCTAGGAGCACTCATTGATATCATAAGTATTTACTCATGCTTATAATTCTCATCATGTATCATTAATGATTATCAATTCAAGGTATGAGTTCATCTCTCATCCTTATCATAGTATGAATACATCATACTCATTATCTTGGCTTAACCCCTTTCTCATAGTATGTTAATCAACACTTGTCAAAGTGCATTAAATTCATTACATATATATTGTAACAATTTATATAACACTCACTTCTTGTGTTTCTTATCCAAGTATATTGGATTTGAGGTGCATCAAGGTATGTCAACCCTGAAATGCTAAAAGTGATATCTATCATATCTTGATGTATCACTTTCCACATTACTTCAACCTTTCTTGAGTTATCAAATTATCTTGGATTAAGGTATTTCCAATATTAATACTTTCATCCACTGACTTATCACTCTTACTATGAAGTGCATAGGTCACACATAAGAATGGTCCAACTATCTTTAGTGATATGGACTCATTTCAAGTTAAGGCATTGCTTACTACAAGGTTGCTTAATATCAACTACTTGATATATTTCACCTTTGTAATGCATTATCCCTTATTTTATCATTAGGGATTCTCTCATACCATTACCTAGTAATTAGATTATGGTTTATCATCATATTGCCCAAGATTAGGGCTTCATGTATTATAACTCAAAATTAGAGTTTCATATACCTTTACCCTGTATTAGGGCTCCTCATCATACCAATGCATAGGGTTTCACATGGCATCACCCTCAATTAGGATTTCTCATGGAATCACCCTCAACTAGGGTTTCTCATGGAATCATCCTCAACTAGGGTTTCTCATGGAATCTCCCTCAATTAGGATTTCTCATGGAATCACCCTCAACTAGGGTTTCTCATGGAATCACCCTCAACTAGGGTTTCTTATTCATCCCAATTAGCCTTTCACATTCCATTACCCATAGTTAGAATTTCTCATGGTTTTTACCCTTGATTAGGGTTACATCTTTACCCTAGCTTAAGGTTAAAGTTCATCAATCTTCTTGATTAGGGTTTCATGATCTCTTCAACAAGGATCATATTCTAAATTCATAGTTTATTCAATTTGAAGGTGTTGAGGCTTATCCATTACATGATTATTCTTCATTTATGGATTACTCTCTCTCTCTCATCCTCTCTAGGATATTTACTATGTCAAACTTGGTTATATTAGGTCAACCAACCCTTCAATTAAGTACATACAATTAGGGTTGACATAATATATTGAAGTATTGCTTATTTTAAGCTTCAAGGATTAACTCACCTAAGGTTACCAATCACTTGGTACCTTAAAGGTGCAACCCTAATGATTATATTTGATATAAATCAATAACAATTATAGGGTCAATTGATCCTATATCACAATGAGTTTTCAATTGATATGATCACATTGAATCACTAAACGTTCTAGACCCTTTATTCTTTAAATAGTTTGAAACCGTTTGGGCAAGAGTGTGTTGAAGCCGATTGGACTTGGGTCTCCAAATGGTTTGAGACCATTTGGTCTCAAACGGTCTTGAGACCGTTTGGACCCAAACGGTCTTAAGACTGTTTGATCCAAACTCTCTCAAAACCGAAATGGGCCAAAAAGTCCTTTCAACACTTACATGATTCATGATTTCAATGGATGAACCGATTGTCAATTGAATCCTTGATTTCTTTGTCACTTGAACTATTGAATCAACCTTCAATTAGACCATAAATTAGGGTTTTGAACCCAATTTATCTAGAAATTCTATTCAAGAAACCTTCAATTAGGGCTTTGAATCGAGTAGCCATCAATGATCAACATTGTGGAATTCACTCCATTGCAACTAATGAATCATCATCAAAATTTTGATATGACCTGACCCCAAACGGTCTTGAGGTCATTTGGATGACCTTAAAATGGTCTTGAGACCGTTTGCCTCATTTCATCCTTGAAATTTGTGGAATTCAATTAGGGTTTGGGTCATTGGATTGATCATCAAATCAGCAATTAATTGCATTTCAATTTGGTATCTTTGGACCTTCAAATACTCAACCATACTTAACCCTAGACCTCCAAACGGTCTTGGTTGACCTCCAAACGGTCTTGAGACCTTTTGGGTGACCTCCAAACGGTCTTGAGACCGTTTGGGCTGAGCAACCCAAAAATCTCAATCAATCAATTTGAATTTCAGCACTTAACCCGATTAGGGTTTACTAATTCATTAATCATCAACTGATGAACCCTTTAGAATTAATCAATAAAATTTGATGGGTCATTAACCATCAACATTAGCATAAAATTTTCCTAACAGTAAACCATGGTCAACTCTCCCAAATGGTTTGAAATCGTTTAGCTTCAAACGGTTTGATGAAACTGTTTGCTTTCAAACGGTTTTGTTGAAACCAAATGAACAACTTGTTGAAACTGATTGAAATGTAATTTTCTTTGGGAAATGTGCCCAATATGATGTCATCATCATCTACCTTCATCCCTTTAGTTCTTAGTACTTCTAATTTCATGGAATTACCCATTTCAACAAGCAATTAATCAAGAATTAGAAGGAATCATTATAATTGCAAGATTGCTAGTTGAATAATAATGAAAATGGGTTAAAGTTATATAACCCGCCTCCAATTGAGCTTCAAAGACTCAAGATCACGTCACAAATGGTGGATGCAACTCCTTTCACTATCCCAAGGCTCGTCCTCAAGCTTTGAGTGAAAAGGAATGGTTAGAATTGAAGATGGGATCGAGATAAGAAGAAATCATGCATTGTTTTGTGATTTCCACCATGAAATCAAGGTGAAAGAAGGTCAAGAAGCTTACCAACAGGTTGGGGGTCGTCCTCCTGCTGATCCTAGCTCCTTTGGTCGTTTTTGCAAGAAAGGGGAAGAAGTGGATTCGAAAAAACCTTTGGTTTTGGTTGTAAAGGGTGTTTTTATAAGAAAATCAATGAGAGAGAAAGTGCCTTATAAAAATCCTTTTAATCCCAAAATTAGTGCTGCCTATTCCCCATAAATTCCTTATATACGAGGCTATCTTCTTGCCTCTTTATTCCTCTCAATTACTCTCAAATTAAAGAACAGCAAATTAAGCACCTTAAATCATATTATACTAATATCCATAAGTGAGTGGATATTTCTTTTTCTTATATAATGTGAGTGAGTTATCCACTCCTTTGGATATTTTCGTTTCCTTTGCAAGGCACAAGTACGTCCATACTTGTTGATTTTCAACCAACACAATTTTGGTTGAAGGGAAATCCAATCAATATAATTATTTTTAGATTAAAAAGAATATTGTTTCAATTATGCTTAAATCTTGATTATTTTAATATCAAGATTCTCTCTCCTTCAAAGTGACACAAATGAGATGCCCCTCTCATTTTATTTTCTCTACAAGATGCCAAGAAACATTAGGGACTATTTTAAAGTGGTAATTTTCATATTGAACCCTAAGTTTTGGGTAAATTGCATATTATACCAAAACTAGGTTTTTAATGCACAAACATTACTTTATCAGCTCTTTCTTGGTACTCAGGATTTGCCCAAGCCATACCTCTACATAATCTTCATTATTATGATGCTTAAACATATGAGGAACATTTAATCATGTAACATTTGCAAGTTAACCCCTCAACTTGGGTAATTTGCACTTTAGTCCAAAATAAGCAAACATTGCTTCAACATTATTCAAATAGGACCAAAATTGAAACATGAGTTCCTCTTGGGCCTTAATTACTTTTCACAAAATAAAATTAAGGATCTAATTAGATTTCTTAAGCAAAAATCCTAGGGTTAAGGCATAACCCAGGTCAAGGATGTTACAAATTATAAACCCCTAACAAGGATTTCGTCCCTGAAATCCCAAATAAAAAGGAGACAATTATTATTCATTCACTATATTGTCAGATCTCCACATAACATCTTAATGTCATGGAAGTGCCATAAATTTTTTATTAATACAAAGCCCTTCTATACAGGGGTAGTATAGAACTTGTCGATGTTATGTTTATGCAAAGCATAAACCCCTAGCAAGTGATGTCCATACTATTTTATATAATTGGACTGATTTCACAGTTAGCCATTCTAGGTAACCAACATTAATCATTTATTCAGGAGTTATGGTTTTACTCTTCCACACTACCTGGTATTTCTCATATATCAGAATTCCTCACTTTGGTACCCATCACATGTGTCAAAACACATCACATCCGCATCATTCTTTCACCTTGGGACATTACTTGTTACACATATCTTTATCTTGGAACCAAAGTCCAAGATAAATGGATACTTTTCTAAGTATCCATCATATGAATATTTTTATCTTATGCACATCAAGTTCCCTAAGACCCACTTGATTGTCATGTCCCTGAAAGGAAAGAAAACAAGGAATCATATTCATCTATTATTTCATGAATTTTTAACTATTCATGAATCATTTACTCTTTGTCTCATCCTAGGTTCCTTTCCCTCTGCATAGGAATTTTTAAGGATGATCGCATGACATTATTCCTTTCTTTGTTATTATCTAACATGTTCATGAGTATCTTATGATCTCATTACATTTCCCATTTCCTCATTATGGGAAAAGATCTTATTTATACACACAAACTTTTTTGATTAGGAATCACCTCCCTTGTTCTCATTCTTATCTTATGAGGAGTATACTTTTTACTTCCTCATACACACATACTCATCTAAGATTATCTCATATTTCTCTTTCTTATTTTTAAGATATGACACTTTTTTCCATTCCATATTTCTAATTTCATGATACTCACTAGATTGTCTCAGAATGACTACTTGATCAGAGTAATAAAAAAGATAACAATCTAAGAGTTTCCATACACACTTTATCATCAATAGTTGTATACATGGCCAGGGTATATAAATACTGAGATTAAATAGTATGCAATGTGTATACTATCATATTCCTTTCTTTTCATATAATTACAAGTATAAGATTTAACATTCCTGGATTTTATCCAGGCATCTCTTCTATACCTCATCCTCCTTCATAGAGGTAAGAACAATATGAAACATCTATAATGTTACTGTAAAAAATGTAAATCCTCATAGGACTATTCAAGGAAAACTCAATCAATTACTTTCTCAATTTAACCCAGGAAACCATAAAAAGACATATGACATTTTTTTGTCTGACCTATTTCATTTCACAGTTATTTGCTACCTCAGGCTGATTCTTTTCATAGAACCTTGCTTGGGACGTTTGTCCACGTCCTCGAGTATTATTACTAGACCACTTCTTATGAGAGTCCCGCTGACTCTGCCTCAGGGGTCGATTCACCATAACATTTCTGGTTGAGAAATTTCTTGCCAGATGTCCTACCTGTCTATATTGATAACAAGTTTTGTTCTCCCACTGAGGCCTAGATGGTTCTTTACCCCTTCTGGGTAGCCCTTGCCTTAGTGCACTAGGTTCTGGTTATACTAGTGGTACCAAAAACTTCTTCCTTTTGGAACTACTAGGCCTGTTCTTGAGTTTGGATAGGTCTTTTCTTAATTCTTTCTTCCTTATCCTTTATTGGACAATTCTTTATGATATGTCCAGGCTTCCCACACCTATAGCAAATTATGATTTTGGGTCGTAACCTATTCCTTCCCACATTTTCTATTGCTTCATCATGTTGATGTTGATTAGGAATCCTATTAGAGCCCATAACTTCATCATTGGGGGCTGGTAGTCTAGGTTGCATTGCTAATGCACAATCTACTATATGCATCATAGCTGTCCTAAATTGCTCAAACAGAGCAGGGAAAGTTGGGCTCTCTATCATGGCTAGGTCAAACTGGGGATGTGCAGGTTTGTGTTCTTCTCTGCTCTGATCCCCTATACCTCTTCCTGGTGCAGCAGTACTACTCTCAGCAGCATGCTCTTTGTGTGATCCAAACATCATCAAGTTCTTCTTCACCTATGTGAACAGAAGACACTATCAGATACACTGGAAGACACTAGAATAGACTCAACAACCTTAATCATATGTCTCTGTAGACTCAGCGAATCTAGTGCTCTAATACCACTAAATTGTGGCATCCAACTTACAAAAATAGGTTTTACTTAAGCGGAAGCGATCATTATCAGCGGATTAACAAAAATCACTAAAAATTAAAACCTTTTACAAAGAGGTCCAAACATAGGAAAACTCTTTTATCAAGAACCAATGTAATACATTTACAACCTGGTTCATAAGTACATGCCTTGTACCATCTCTTCTCAAGGATTACAAACATTAACTGCCCTATTAGAACTGTACACAAGTAGTATAAGAACCTCGAGGAATCAAGCCAAAATCTCAGATCAATTTGTTAAAAGCATTAACTACTAACTCTGAGGACCTGAGAGTACAGAGACGACACATAGGACTACTATCTATATGACTTGACAGACAATATCTCCACCTGAGATCTCACTGATGTCCCTGTTGTTGTTGCCCTTCCTCTACTGTAGGGATTTCTATTTCTTTGCCTGCGTCCACCTAAAACAAAATGTTGGATCCCACGAGGGTGAGACAATTGAATATTGCCCCAGAGAGAGATATAACTCTCCGCCAAAACATTATTATAGCAGTTTATTAAAATAAAACTGAGCAGGGAAATCTTATATATTTGACAGCAGATGAATCATTGTATGAACAAAGTAAAGTAATCTCCTTTCCTAAGGAGGACATTGCATCTACCCATGGTAGATTTGTGATTCATTCATCTATTTGCAATGAATATAAGGAGATATAAATAACATCTATCAACTAGAGACGCATGAAGGAAATGTAACATCAGCCAGTAAATTTCCATATTCAATCCTTAAGTAAACATGCTATATGGTTGATTACATTTTACAATCACACTTATGCCCTGAGGAGATGAGGTATACCGCTCATACTCCAACCGACCACTGTGAAGTCAAAATCAGTACCATACAAGCTCACTGGAAGAGCCGGCTTCCAAGACCTCCCACATCTCGGTCAGTGCGAGATCACATGCATGACATCTTGTGTCTCTGCTACATAGCTTGCCAGGATATAGTGGAAACTTCACTATAGAGGCAGGGTCAGTTGCACTCTCTTCGCGATCGAGAGATTTCATGTTTACCTCCATCGATTCGGTATTAATATTATTGGGAGATGTGTACTGCATCTCTCCAAATCATCGGGGGATTAGTGATACATCCATCCCAATACATATAATGAAGGATTGAGAGGTTTAATGTTTACATTCCATCAATTCCCACAAGAGGACGTAAGGATATTTTCATCCATTCACCCCCACATACTCAACAGTATGCACGCCGGGTTTTTGCCATGGAGCAACCCATTTCACCATCACCAAATTACTGACGATGATGGATCTATGGTCAGGGCTCTACATGATATGATTTCACTTAATTAATTAAGTACTTTATCATATTCTTTTAGCATCATTCAAGTTCTCAAACAAGAATTATTATGACAAATGCTACGAAGAAACATGTAATACTTCCATCAATACTTTTCAAAACTTTGTAAAACATTGGGATCTCTATCCCTTATCTCATTACTTGGAAGACCTCACTTCTCAACAATATCATCATCATGATTACTAAATCTGGGCATTCAAATCCTCAGTTCATGACTGAACATGTTACCACTTCTTAGGTAACTATTACCTTCAGGTCATTTGACCAAGGTATACATGATACTTGTTACACAAGCATCTCACATGGCTCACCAGGACACTGTACATCTTGTCACCTCTCATTGGGCAACAATTAAAATAATGTCTCATAAAGCTCATACACATCTTGTTACTTCTTACTAAGCAACAAAAACATAATGGCATACAAGGCCAATCAACATTTCTATTATATAAATATCATAGCTTAAATCTGGCTATGTTCATCATCTCATGATATCTGCATGGTTAATACACATGATAACAGTCATGATAATTTCACATCACACCATGCAATACCATAGTAACACCAAAATTCCCTTACCGGGATTAGGGTTTACCATCAAATAGGGCTTTTCATCCCTTTACCCAAAATTAGGGTTAGGGTTCTCCATTTCACATTAATTAAGGTTTTATGTTTATATTATCAATCCAACCCTAATTTATTGTTCTACTCCTCTAGGAGCACTCATTGATATCATAAGTATTCATGCTTATAATTCTCATCATGTATCATTAATGATTATCAATTCAAGGTATGATTTCATCTCTCATCCTTATCATAGTATGAATACATCATACTCATTATCTTGGCTTAACCCCTTTCTCATAGTATGTTAATCAAAACTTGTCAAAGTGCATTAAATTCATTACATCTATATTGTAACAATTTATATAACACTCACTTCTTCTATTTCTTATCCAAGTATATTGGATTTGAGGTGCATCAAGGTATGTCAACCCTGAAATGCTAAAAGTGATATCTATCATATATTGATGTATCACTTTCCTCATTACTTCCAACTTTCTTGAGTTATCAAATTATCTTGGATTAAGGTATTTCCCATATTAATACTTTCATCCACTGACTTATCACTCTTACCATGAAGTGCATATGTCACACATAAGAATGTTCCAACTATCTTTAGTGATATGGACTCATTTCAAGTTAAGGCATTGCTTACTACAAGGTTGCTTAATATCAACTACTTGATATTTTTCTCCTTTATAAGGTATTATCCGTGATTTTATCATTAGGGATTCTCTCATACCATTACCTAGTAATTAGGATTATGGTTTATCATCATATTTCCCAAGATTAGGGCTTCATGCATTATAACTCAAAATAAGAGTTTCATATACCTTTACCCTGTATTAGGGCTCCTCATCATACCAATGCATAGGGTTTCACATGGCATCACCCTCAATTAGGAATTCTCATGGAATCACCCTCAACTAGGGTTTCTCATGGAATCACCCTCAACTAGGGTTTCTCATGGAATCACCCTCAATTAGGATTTCTCATGGAATCACCCTCAACTAGGGTTTCTCATGGAATCACCCTCAACTAGGGTTTCTTATTCATCCCAATTAGGATTTCACATTCCATTACCCATAGTTAGAATTTCTCATGGTTTTTACCCTTGATTAGGGTTACATCTTTAGCCTAGATTAAGGTTAAATTTCATCAATCTTCTTGATTAGGGTTTCATGATCTCTTCAACAAGGATCATATTCTAAATTCATAGTTTATTCAATTTGAAGGTGTTGAGGCTTATCCATTACATGATTATTCTTCATGTATGGATTCCTCTCTCTCTCATCCTCTCTAGGATATTGACTATGTCAAACTTGGTTAGATTAGGTCAACTAACCCTTCAATTAAATACATACAATTAGGGTTGACATAATATATTGAAGTATCACCACAACAAATGTTAGAATTTACGGCACAAATTTCCAGCATATTGAGAGTCAAGTGCCGGGGTAACTACTCAGTGCCCCGCGTAATGTTCATGTGTCGTAGTCCCTGGACACGTTTCTCGCAGACTTTGGTATACCCACCAGAACTTTATCTTTCCCGGGTTAAACTGAGACGGCCCTCTAGAAGCACGCCGATTTCGGTGAGCTTTGGAATTACCAAAGCGTCGGCTCCGCCCTCGACACCCCCGATAGCATCCCGTCTCCTCGACTCCTCTCTTTCCTTCCCCGATCATCTCCTCCCCCTGTGATCTCCCTCCCGTTCTCCTTCCGCCGTCATTCCTCCATATCCATCTCTCTTCCTGCCCTACGTCCAATCTTTCCTTGGGTTCGCTAGGGTTCTGACCCCGATTCGCCTGTACCTTACAATCTCGCACTCACATCTCGTCCTCTTGTCCATCGTTTTTTCTCCACCTATCGAACTTTCTTCTTCTGCCAAAGCTCGTCGGGGTTCCTAAAGTTGCGGCTGGTGTTGCAGCTGATTTTATGCGTGAAACCGCCGCCGCTTATTGGAGATCTGGGTGGTTCGTTCACTATCCGAGATCCGTTGTGTGAGGTGCTTGAGCAGGTATTCCTTCTTCCCTATGTCACAACGGCCGTGACTAATTTCTCCTCCCTCCACGTTATCCTTCATCCTTTTGATTCTCAGCCACGACGGCCATGGTTGGGCTTGTGTAGCAATTAGGATGTTGGGTTGTCTGATCCAACCGTGCTTGATCTCAGTCCGCAGTGTAGTCCCCCTCGTGCACGTCGATCACGCTGACATCGATCGACGACTACGAATGGCCAGGTCATCTAACCCACCTCCTCCCCCTCCTCCTCTATTTGCAAATATAAGGTCATCCAAACAGTGTGATTAAGAATTGCAGTATTCGTCAAGTAGGCAGTCAGAATCACATTCTTTATTAACTACTGCAGTAATTAGAAATGGGCTACTGCAGTAATTACAAAAATCTCTGACTTATTGATAAACCTTTCTACTTTACTTTTAACAATCTTGGTGCCCAGGGAAACCTCTGTTGGTTCAATCGCATACTCGTGCTATCCACCTGGAGTTGCATTCAGAGAAGGCAGTCCGATGCAATTTCTGGTCAACCTGATCTCGATGCCTCTTTTGGAGTCACGGTAAGATACCAAGTCTGATTCAAATTCCTCATAACAAACTTCTACCTGCTAGTACACACTCTTATTACTGAGTCTAATTTGGATTCCTCCCTGCATTTTGCTTCCCATTTTTTCGGCGGACAGTATATCTGTGAATCCATTCTGCATTTTTTTTGTTCAAGACATTGTCCCAGCAACCACGATAAGGAGAATATGTTGTGGGCATACTAATGATTATTGACAAGGACAATTAATTGTAGAATCCGATTTGGTCTTTTACAGGTGCACAGAGGAAAACAGAGACTATCAGGAACCGCAGTTGGTACTAAAAAAGCTAAATGAAAAAAAAGGTATGTCGTTAGATCGATTGTCCAAGATGATGGAGCTTGAGTGTTTGCTTAAATTAATTTGTGGACATCGGCAAATATCCCCTTACATGGTTATATATTACTTTATTTACAGCCAACGGTTGTTTGCAACTGATTAGTTGAAAGTATGCATGCACAAAACAGCATCGTTTTAGCTTGTCATTTCAGTTAATTAGGAATACAAATATAAACAAAAGAAGTGAGAAATTGGAGAGGTGCTTATTGTATATAATCATACGATACGACTAGCATGATTAAGCTATTAGCTTTATATAACATAAAATATAGCATAATTTTAGAGATAATTTTGCCAACCTTACACGACTGTTCCTAGGTCATATGTAAATGAGTGGAATGATGACTTTATGTATGTAATGTAACACACTACAAAATTACGTCATAAGCAACTACCAAAAATCACACGTTCAAAGAAAAATATAAAAATCTTTGTTCAAGTGTGGCGTGTCAGAAAATAAAATTACAAACTTTTCTTATAGTCATCAAAAGTTATATACTGCAATGTATGCTATTTCAAATGACCATGGAGTGGAATAGATTAAGTCTTTTTTCTAGAAAAATATATTATTGCTTCTACTTGGTTGCTTAGATCTAATGTGATTGTTCATTGTATTGATTAGTGCCCATAAATAGATTGCCCTTTGGGATCGATCGAACATGATATTGTACTTTCTATAGGGTTTTAGGTGGAAATAAGTAATATTCATAGGCCTAAGATGCGTTCCTTCTTGGAATATATACCATTATCCATTTTTTCTTACAACTTTGTATTGTTATTGCTTTTTATGAATAGAATTATTTTTACTTTTTAGTATGATGGATCCGTTATTAGTATTCTAAATCCACATTGTTACTCTCTTTTTCTCTATGTACATATCTCTCTCTATATACATATGCATCTATCTATATATATGTTTGTATATATATATATATATATATATATATATATATATATATATATATATATATATATCTATATATGCGTGCACACACACACACACATACAAATGCGTACACCCACGTATGATATGTTTGGTATGCAGTATCAAGTACATGATGGTACTCCTGTCTTGTCTTTTTTGTCAAACCCGCATTTGGTTGAACTTTTAACAACATGGGGTTTCTAATTGCAATAGTAGTATCACATTCGAGCGAGACTTCGGCATACTACAACACCCCTCAATATTACTTAGTATAGAACAGACCCCCTTTCCGACCTGCTCTTAATAATCCCCGTTGCCTTTGACATCCTGAACTTTGTATCTTTCCCCCACTTCTTCTTAGCTTGTGGCAATGAATGAACTCCATTGCTACTCTCAGCCGGAGATGCCAGCCTCCTTCCTTCCACTCCTATCACAGAAACTCCATTGGCGTCGAAGCCTCAATTCCTCTTACTAGAATGAATTCTACATCTATTGTTTGAATGAATAGGTCTCATGAAACTGGATCATGCTATGGCCGCATTTGTGTGTTTATGATAAGGCATATGAGATTTTAGGATTTCTCCACTGAAAGGACTACTCCCTTTACAAGGCGATATTAATGCAAATGCAACCGATAGAGGAAGAGAACACAATCATGGTCATGAATGCTATAGAAGTATCTCAAAGATGATGTGCAAAGGCAAACTCCCTTTTATCTTGTGTAGGTATTAACCCTGATCGTAGTTGGGGTAGAGGGATGAGAAACAACTCGATGATGAGGTCTATCACCCTTAGGAGGGAGGTTGATTGCCTTGACTTCCATATGTCAATCTCCAAGTGGTCAATTTGGAGAGGTCAATCATGTGGGTCGATCGTTGCAGAGTCACCGGCGATCAACCACATGAATTGATCTAGACGTCGATCACTCTTTTGGTGTAGATGTCGATTGCTCTTGGCTAGCAAGTAGCTAGATCACTCTGGAGTTGTGGAGGAGAAGACTACACCTCGATCGACCTTGCTCTTGTGTGGATAAGCAGCAAGATCACCTTCCAGTGACCCAAGTTGATCGCTTGGAGGTCGACCGCATAGAGAAATTTTGGACTGACAATATTTTCCCCTTTTTGGAAACATGGGGCTCGAGAATGAATCTCTACAGGTGTACGATGGATGGACACATCGAGTATTCTGCCTTCTTGAGACATTTTCTCAGACCCGAAATGTTTCCTCTTAACCATAAGATGATAAGGTAAGATGTTACCTTCCTTTTACATTGGCTGGATTTCAAACTTCTGCAACTTATATGCACTGCCATTTCTTTCTAATTTCATATGTAAAAACAAGCGTAGTAGTACATAGATTTTCTCTCACTTTAATATTTGTTGACTTGATATTGTCAGACGGTACAAGGACTATCTAGAGCATTTATTGGAATATCCAATATCCTTTATTGAGAGAATAAATAATTGAAAGGTCTATGATTGATATTCTTTAATCTATTATATTCCAATGCAATACAAAATCCTATTAGTAGGGAGATTTGAAATCACGAAAACAAGTTCTTATTGGTTGTTTGATGCAGTGGATTTAACTACTTGGATGTCTAAGTGGTATATCAGTTTCCTGTCCTTATCATTTGTCAAGTGTTGACATTTTACTGATGCATTTGTCTTATGCGTATTTATGATACATTTAGGAAAGCCTTTCCATTGCATTGTGGGCTACACGTGAAACCTAAAATGGGGTTGTAAAAAGCAAGAAGGCATCTATGGTGTTGGCTTGGCCTTGTCCCTTGAAGGTCTTGCTCTGGCTAATCATCTTCTTCATCACCAAAATTGATGTTTACCCAGTACAACATGACCCCTTGAATGTTGACAATGTTGGTGGCATCAATCTGGTGATGAACAAGTTGTTTGGTAATTAAATGAATTTGTTCTTTACAATTAACTAATACATGTCAATGCATTTAGGAAACATTGTTGGAGACCTTTCCTCCATAAGCCTTTGATGCAACTTGTATGACTATGGTTTTGTGTAGGATCTATGTTTTCATTCATGGACAAAATCCTACTAGGCTTCTTTAATACTTCCATCAAGTTGTTTTCCACATATTGAGCCGGAGTTGTTGTGATATTCTATGTAAGCTTGTCTTACTTTATGTCCTATTGTCTTGGTTTCAGCTTGAAATTTCTAAGTCCTTGAGTGGGTAGGTTTCATCCATAGAAAACATGGCTTGCTACAATTAACTAAACCTACATCAATACATGTAAAGGATCATTGTTATCAACAAGCTACCTTGGTTTTTTGGTTTCAGCAACAAGCTATATGTTTGGTGCATGACGTAAGTATAAATTACTTCTTCATAGTCACTTATAAGACCAGTCTAATGCTACTCCAATATGAAGATTATTTCAAAATTGTCTCATGATTAGTTTCATGACACCAGGTAAACACATTTCACCAAGGCTTGTTGAATAGAACAATGGAGCCTTCACTGATAGGGGAAGCTATTATGGAAGGTTGTCATCATAGAAAAATGAAACTCGATTGTCGTCCAAAATTTATAAGGTAAAATTTTGGCTTTTGTTTCTTGAACATTTTCTTTTTTGTAACTATTTGTTAAGAAATAATAATTTATGATGTAATGAATGGTTTGATCTTTTTTGTTACTGATTGGTGCATGACTAAAATATGAATGAGTGATCCTTACAAGGTAGCATACTGGTTCGTACATTCTAGCACATTTTTCAAATTAAAATATTTGCTTCCTTGACATAAAATATGGATTTGGTGTTGTCGAATGGAGCTAGTACCGTTTAACACTTTATCAAGGCAGTTAACAAATCATGCCACCAACTTAGAAGTCTATGAAAATCGATTGTCATGTTTTGACAGATTAGAATCCACAGTGGATGCCAATTTCGAATCAGGTTCATGATTATATCTATGTTAATTTGGAAACTTTATAAACACAACTAATTTGTTTTGCCTCCTAGTATATAATAAAGCATGTCTTTTTTAGTTTAATTTAGTCACCAATGAGTTTCATTCATATTGCCTCTGCTTTCTATAAAATTTGTATATGAGGTCTAAAATGTTATAGAGAGTTTGCCCATGATCCATGCCCACCTATCCTTCCCTACAATAGTAGTTGGTGGTCCCATTATCCCTATTGGTTGTGGTTTTTTCCTTAAAATAATTGAGATTGATCTCAGAGAATTAGAATTTCAATACTGAACCAACACTCATGTGTTTGAGCAAGCAAATGTCTTCTATCTGTGTTTTTGGTCCACTCTGGCATGGAAAAATCTGTTGTCATTGTCTCCTTTTCAAGGCAAATACTCCACTGCTCCTATCCTGGTCGTCCTCCTTGAGCATGTTTTCATACCTAAGTTGCAATGCTAGACACCTTGGCGTCAATGTCCTCGTCATAATCTTCTTCTATTAAATTTTGTAGATTCTTGATAAAGTTCGTTAACTTCTTTTTATTTTTCCCCTGGTTCTTTGCAATGTCAACATCCCACCTTTAGGAGCTTTTGCATGGTATATAGCTCAAAGAATTGTCCCATAAAGAATGCAGCTGTTGTTTGAACTATGGTGCTTCCAGCCACCCATCTTTCATTTGGAATCTACACTCCTGTTTAGTAGTTCTTTTACTATATTTAATGTGAATGAGACTGTTATGTGAACTCATACTTGGTAGATGCACCATAACCATCGCGTACTGTGTTTATTCTTGGAAATAAAGGTTTCATTTGCAACAACCCTATCCATTCATTCGAGTACTGTGTTTTCTTTATATTTATTTTTGCCCAGAAAAAACTCAAAGTAATCATGCCAATATCAATTGGCACGTTGTTAACCAGATTTATCTGATCATGATTAAATTTTTTATCCCCCTTCTCACTTGGTAATAACAGTACATTTTGACCCCCCACTGCTGCTCAGTTGTCCGTAGTAGATTGTCAAATCAAGCTTCCTTTAGTTGATGTTAGGGTGAGCATATAGGAAGGTTAAGGGATGTCTAGATAACATAGTAGATGAAGTGTCTCTGGATGTAGATGATGTTAACATCAATTTTGTCTTGGTTCCATGGAATCTGAATACTACTAGAGAACCCTTGTTCTTTAATACAATGAGAATTGTCAAAACCTCATCTATTGATTGTGTAAATAGCTTTCTTCTAACTGATCCTCAGTTATAGAATGAAAACCACTTTGGTTTTATGATATGTACACATTCCCATAAGTTGTTGACACTTGAGTCATTTCCAATTGCACTTACATTCCAGCATAATATATCCATAAAACAAAAACTAAAAGGTGAATAACAAGGCCATACCTCGGGGTTTCTATCATGCTCCTTATCCATAGTAAAATTCATTTGCAATTGTTTTCTGCTTACTTTTGATCTGAAGGTTGTATGATATCTATATTTTGGGTGGGTTTTATATCAATACCACTCCCCTTCAACTTTCCAGTGATCTATCTATTTAGTTACATGGTGTGCTTCAACCTCAATCTCGACCTCCCATATATCTTCATCAATCCACTAGTTTTTTGTACACCCCATTATGAGCTCATTTCCTTCTGGTGGGCCACAATTTGAACATAAATGGTATTGTTTGCTCTTACATGTTCTATCTTTATTCAATTTGACTTTTCAGCCCCATCAATAGAATATATGATGTCCTCTAGAACTTAATTTGACTGATTCTCACCATGTTATATCCTTTTTCTTCTTCCATGCCTTAGCGTTTCATTTGTAGTAAAAAGTCTCCACTAAATCTGATTCTTCCCAGTCGGTTGTCATCCTCATCATTGTTAGACAAAACCTCATATCTAGTGTGATGTTTGTTTCAAGTTTTACTTCCTAGTATGTTGTTCCTTAGGCCACATGTTCTTGTTGACATGATTCTTACTACCATAAAACAGCTCCTACTTTCCCACCCGTAAACTCTAGCATCATATTTTATTTTCTCCTCATCAGTTGTTGTTGGGTTATCCTCTGTGCATTCTTTGACTTGTGATCCATTTTTTCACGCCTCATCAGATCTTCATACATTCCTAATTATCGACCAATATTGAGGTTATTAGAAATGTTGTTGTATCCATAGCAATTGCCACTCGTGTGAACTTATGCAAGATCTTGAAAACTCTATATGCATTCATTTTCTCCAGTCTGCCCAAGGCATAACCCACTATCAAATATGGCTTGTACATAGAGATCCAAGGGTAGACTCATTACTAGTTCCCGTGTTATGAGAGTACTCCATGTTATGAGAGTATCAAGTATGTCTTCTTGTTGGCATTGTTTTATCCAAGGCCGAGTCAGTAGACAACATCTGAACAATGCCCATGGTGTTGTCATTGCAGTTCTTAGTTCTAATAGGAAAAATGTACTTGCTAAAAAGATTCATCGTAGATATTGTTGATTGCACTTTGAATTCAATTGTCTCAGGATGACTATTGAACAACTTAGTAGATAGGCAACTGATCAACATTTATTTACATTTAAAGTCTGCATTATTGATTTTTTTTCTATTTACTCTCTAATTTATATGGATCCATCAATGTTTTATCATATTTCATTGTATTGTTAACTACATTGCCTAAACAGTTTGCCGGTGAATGTTTATTGTCCTAGAGAATTTTTATTTGGGCTCATGTTTGGATGAGTGTGAGTTCTTATTTAGCTGCCTCTTTTAACTTGTCTATCCCTATTTATAACCAAGTTGAAGGCGTACCTTATCTTTGATGTAACATTTGGAAGGCTCAACGTTCTACATTCTACTACCCAATCTGGTATTGATTACAAACTTACAGCTTTGAATTTAGTTGTTATATGCAATGATGCCTTTATAAATGTTTCTTTTTCTTGTGCAGAAAGGATATGCATACGAATGTTGAATCGTCTGGCCTAATCATGTAATTTCTTTTCACAATTGAGAATGATGTGAGAGCTAATTTGAACAGAGCGAGCAACCTGATCAGAGATACTACACAGCGGATATCCAAACTTCAAACATATCTTCAACAGTTGCTGCTGAATTTGATTTTGAATTATAGATGCATAGGGTTGTATTTTTAGATGGCTAGAAGTTTGTGAATTGTTCGACATGACTCTCTTGATAGGATGGAAATGTCCGATGATCAACCATTAATCAAATTGGTGTATGCTCCAATTATTAACCTTGCTTCTTTCATGTGAAACAAGATACTAAAAAAATGTATTGCCCTTTTTTGATGATAATGAAATGTTATTTTCCAATGCAAATATCAAGATGTTCACGATTAACACAATGTTTCATATGTATGGAAAATGTGGGATTTGGAAATATTGGCTTCAAAAATATTTTACATTGCTTAAATTTTGATTTGGCATGATACAAGTGAAGTAATAGTTTTCTCATGTCGGATATATTGATTTAGAGTGATAAAAATATTTTATATTTAACTTATAATTCAAAATATTGTAGAAGAAGCATTCCTGGCATTGCAATTTAAATTGGTCAGACGCTAGTAGATAGACGTGATGCAAATTTGGGAAGTTGTGTTCTGACATTCTAGTGATGCCGGTCATTTGCTAAACATTTTCCATATACATTCAGAAACCCAGTGTCCCGACATACTTGTGATGTCGGGTATTCTGTCAAAACTTTTAACGGCACGCTGCCGGCATGTGAAAAAATACCAGAAATAGTCTGAAACGGCACCATGACAGAGTTAACCTGGCATTTTTTTATGCCTGCTAAAGCAATATTTGTCGTAGTTCCGGCATAGAAGTTGTGTTGGAAATGAGAATTCCCGGTATAGAAGTTGTGTTGGAAATGAGAATTTCCGACATAGAAGTTGTGCTGGAAATGAGAATTCCTGGCATCAATATAATGCCGGTTTTGATATCATTCTCCGGCATATTAAAGATGCCGGAAAACTTTTCCCAGCACGCTTTTCTACGGCATATTTCCGGCATTGTGAAAAGTGATGGTGAAGAACAATGCCAGCATATTTTTTATTTTTTCCCGGCATTTTTCTATGCCGGAAAATGTGATATTTGTTGTAGTGTATTGCTTATTTTAAGCTTCAAGGATTAACTCACCTAAGGTTACCAATCACTTGGTACCTTAAAGGTGCAACCCTAATGATTATCTTTGAGATAAATCAATAACAATTATAGGGTCAATTGATCCTTTATCACAATAAGTTTTCAGTTGATATGATCACATTGAATCACTAAACGTTCTTGATCCTTTATTCTTTAAACGGTTTGAAACCATTTGGGCAAGAGTGTGTTGAAACCGATTGGGATTGGGTCTCCAAACGGTTTGAGACCGTTTGGTCCCAAACGGTCTTGAGATCGTTTGGTCCAAACTCTCTCAAAACCGAATGGACCAAAAAAGTCCTTTCAACACTTACACGATTCATGATTTCAATGGATGAACTGATTGTCAATTGAATCCTTCATTTCTTTGTCACTTGAACTATTGAATCAACCTTCAATTAGACCATCAATTAGGGTTTTGAACCCAATTGATCTAGAAATTCTACTCAAGAAACCTTCAATTAGGGCTTTGAATCGAGTAGCCATCAATGATCAACATTGTGGAATTGATTCCATTGCAACTAATGAATCATCATCAAATTTTTGATATGACCTGACCCCAAACGGTCTTGAGGTCATTTGGATGACCTCCAAATGGTCTTGAGACTGTTTGACTCATTTCATCCTTGAAATTTGTAGAATTCAATTAGGGTTTGGGTCATTGGATTGATCATCAAATCAGCAATTGATTGCATTTCAATTTGGTATCTTTGGACCTTCAAATACTCAACCATACTTAACCCTAGACCTCCAAACGGTCTTGAGACCATTTGGGCTAAGTAACCCAAAAATATCAATCAATCAACTTGAATTTCAGCACTTAAACCGATTAGGGTTTACTAATTGATTAATCCTCAATTGATGAACCCTTTGGAATTAATCAATCAAATTTGATGGGTCATTAAACATCAACATTAGCATCAAATTTTCCAAATAGTCAACCATGGTCAACTCTCCCAAATGGTTTGAAACTATTTAGCTTCAAACGGTTTGATGAAATTGTTTGCTTTCAAACGGTTTTGTTGAAACCGAATGAACAACTTGTTGAAACAGATTGAAATGTAATTTTCTTTGGGAAATGTGCCCAATATGATGTCATCATCATCTAACTTCGTCTCTGTAGTTCTTAGTACTTCTAATTTCATGAAATTACCCATTTCAACAAGCAATTAATCAAGAATTAGAAGGAATCATTATAATTGCAAGATTGCTAGTTGAATAATAATGAAAATGGGTTCAAGTTATATAACCCGCTTCCAATTCATCTTAAAAGCCTCAAGATCACGTCAAAAATGGTGGATGCAACTACTTTCACTATCCCAAGGCTCGTCCTCAAGCTTTGAGTGAAAAGGAATGGTTAGAATTGAAGATGGGATCGAGATAAGAAGAAATCATGCATTGTTTTGTGATTTCCACCGTGAAATCAATGTGAAAGAAGGTCAAGAAGCTTACCAATAGGTTGGGGGTCTTCCTACTTCTGATCCTAGCTCCTTTGGTCGTTTTTTCAAGCAAGGGGAAGAAGTGGATTCGAAAAAGGCTTTGGTTTGGGTTGTAAAGGGTGTTTTATAAGAAAATCAATGAGAGAGACAGTGCCTTATAAAAATCCTTTTAATCCCAAAATTAGTGCCGCCTCTTCCCCCTCAATTCCTTAGATACGAGGATATCTTCTTGCCTCTTTATTCCTCTCAATTATCCTCTAATTAAAGAAAAGCAAATTAAGCACCTTAAATCATATTATACTAATATCCATAAGTGAATTGATATTTCTTTTTCTTATAATAATATGAGTGAGTTATCCACTCCTTTGGATATTTTTGTTGCCTTTGCAAGGCTCAAGGACGTCCACACCTGTTGATTTTTTACCAACACAATTTTTGTTGAAGGGCAATTCAATCAATATAATTATTTTTACATTAAAAAGAATTAGGGTTTCAATTATGCTTAAATCTTTTTATTTTAATATCAAGATTCTATCTCCTTCAAAGTGACACAAATGAGATGTCCCTCTCATTTATTTTCTATACAAGATGCCAAGAAACATTAGGGACTATTTTGAAGTGGTAATTTGCATATTGAACCCTAGGTTTTGGGTAAATTGGATATTATACCAAAACTAGGTTTTTAATGCACAAACATTGCTTTATTAGCTCTTTCTTGGTACTCAGGCTTTTCCCAAGCCATAAATCTTCATAATCTTCATTCTTATGATGCTTCAACATATGATGAACATTTAATCATGTAACATTTGCAAGTTAACCCCTCAACTTGGGTAATTTGCACTTTAGTCCAAAATAAGCAAACATTGCTTCAACATTATTCAAACAGGACCAAAATTGAAACATGAGTTCCTCTTGGGCCTTAATTACTTTTCACAAAATAAAATCAAGGATCTAATTAGCTTTCTTAAGCAAAAATCCTAGGGTTAAGGCATAACCCAGGTCAGGGATGTTACAGTTACAGCCATAGTCGTCTGTTATTTTAGTAAACACTAGCGAATAACTCCATTTTCAAACAAAAATGTGATCACACGTTTGGTCCATAGTTGTCAGTTCAAAGTAAAACCGATAATAAAGAGATACATATTCATTGATTATGTTTTCAAAAACCAACGCTTATCACCATATCCAACTTTAGAAAATTGGCCCGTGTTAGAGACATAGTCGTCGGTTTTTTTTAAATTACTAACAATAGAGATCTACAACGAAGGCTTTTTTAAATAACCGACGATGAAGTGTCATTTTTTTTAATATCATGTTGCAGGCCTGCTGTCTGGATGGTCAGTAGGATATTGAAATGCAGGTTTACAACATCCTATGATTTCATCCTAACAACGGTCCACAAACCTGCAATAATAAGATGATCAAGACTATTTATATATCAATACTATATATACATCCTGTGATTTCAGATGAATCAAGTATGTACAAACCTGCACTTCCATTCACACATGTGTATTCATAATTATATAAATCACATGATGTAAAAACTTGTGGTTCCATTCATTCATCCATTTTCACATTCACACACATGCAGAAACATAATGCATTCATTCATCTTCACATTCACACACATATATATAGATCAACTTTCAATAAGACAATCCAAAAAATGTCATTCACACATGTATATATCAGTACCACATATATACAAAAATAATGACATCAAATTTTAGAAATGTCATTCTTTAATCATCACCCCAATCATAATAAAAAATTCCCCCCTTTTCAAAGGCTTTTTCCCATTGTTCTCTTATGTCATCTAATTGTTCTATCATATAGGACATATGTACATATAATAGGTTTTCCCTTGTATTGAAGTCATTAATTTTAAACACATGCAAAGATAATGATGTATATATAAAATCAATAAGTTTAATATTTTCATATTATCTAATGAGACTAGCTATATACTTATGATGATCAAGACTATATATTACATGTTGTATGTTTTTGATGTCGTGTGCAACATATCTGACAATTATGTCCATATACCATATCATGTAGTATCTACATACCCAACTGTTGTCTTGTAAAACACACTATAAATTTCAACATATAAAATGTTAATAAATAAAAATAAGCATAGTTCACATAAATAAAATATGCATTGGAGTCAGGAAACTACGTCTATATTTTTCCAAACTATAGCTTTCTTTTTCTTGTACATGTTTCCTCCAACTTTTTTGAAATCTTTTAAAGCCTTATACATTAACATGACACATTGAATTGCATCAGTAAATAGTCATGTAATAATAGATGTTAACTGATATAAATATAAAAATTTCTCACGTGAATAATGGCCTTTTCAAATCGTGTCTCAAATGGTATAATTTGTCCCCCTTAGGATCTAGATAATAAACAGTCATCATATCAGGGACAACAACCAGTAACTCATGATGCTTACCTCTAGTAATAAGAAAGTAAAAAATATATAACTCAAAATCCACAATGAAATGTAATTTTCTTAAGTCAAAATTCTAAGCAAAGTAAACTTACCCAACATTATATGGAGTTATTATACACTCTTGTTTGCTTTAAAAAAATATTTAAAAGCGATAGAGCAGTATAAGGTAACTAATATAGGGTCTTCATTTACAATATTGATCAAGTATGGAACTAGAAATCCCACATGGGTCACTGAAAAATATGTACAGACCCTATGTAAGTGGTTGTGAAACATATATTATGTATGCATTAATATATAAGATAACAGATCACCATATATAAAATGAGGTATATAGATATATAAATAAGATCTCACCATATCCATAGTTCTATCATAGATGAATTCAGCCAAGCATAACGAAACAACTCCAAAATATTTTGTAGAAATATATTACTATCGTATGATTGACCTATAGCATTCTCCACCATAGAAACAATAATAGGTGAATTTTTGATATGTTCACTTATCAATGTTGTCATACCCCTACATTCAGGACCTATCAAGTCAAATAAGTCCTTTGTAAGCCAACTAGGTACTTTAGGAAGAGGTGGAGGTGGATGAGGATGAGCTATAGTGGGTTTCTTCCCTTTGTCTTGCATATATAATTTCAAATCAATTGTCATGTATATACATATACAAATTAATGTTATGTAAATTTACCATACATGATCAGTATAGGTGACTCTCTCTTTGGGCCACAAGACCACTCTGTCTTGTTTCACTAAGCGTGTCAGCATTTGGGTGGGCATATGGTAATGGATGTTGCCTCCAAGCGGGGAAGGCAAGCCTCAAGCTCACACGAACCACACCATCACGTACTGGAGTGTCATGAATCATGTTCCCTAGAAGGTGTGGGTAAGCTTCGCCCTCTGTAATGATGTATTCTTGTAATTTAGATGGCATGGCCTCAACCTCTACAAATTTACTTAGAATATATTATATATACCTAAACATATCATCTTGAAAAGACTAGCTACTATGTCATAAAAATACTTACAGCGGACGTGCTAGGTGGTGGGTCTACAAGATTACTCCCAACCACCTCTATCATAGGGGAAGAGCGGCACATCATAGGTATTGTCTGAGTCACATCCTGAGATGTCTGTCACTTTCTCATTACTTCATGGACTCTCTTTTCAATTAGCTCATCTACCTATACATGGCCAAAAGAATGCTCTTTGATTCTTGAATTCCCGTTGCAATAAAATTCTAAACAAAGAATAGGTTACCTCACCTTTTAAAAATCCTTCTTTTTGTACATATTTCTGTTGTGATTGCTCAAAGAACGCTCTATAGGCCCACACCAGCGCCTACATCTGTAACACGTCCAGGATACTCTAGGTTACTGAGAGCAACTGTCAATTCATTTGTTATGCCCTGAGGGATGAAGGAGCCTTACTTCCTCTTCTCTTGAAGCTCCCTCTAATCATCATTAATAAAAATCAGTAAGTAAACATAGCAATCATCAATACTAATTGCTTTGAGAGTTGAAATTTATCATTTTTGCATCCGCCTCAGTAGTTGTGGGGTTAGTTATATTTCCTTTTTTGTTTTGCCTCCCATCTATCCACACATCATGGCAATGCAAAGGTGCGGGAGTAGTAGAGGACTCAACAATCTCAGAAGTAGGAGAAGTAGGCTATTGAATGGCAGATGTTTGCAGTTTTTGGCAAAGGACTGCATAGCCACATGGCCCATCATGTGGTCATGCACATTCAGTGCACGCCTTGTACTTTGAGCATCATTCATAGCCTTGTTAGTAAGCACATTGAATTGGTTAGTAACAATCAAGGTCAACCGTAAAACAATGTATCCATAAGAATGTATACTAATTAAATTGGGAGTGACGCTTAATACCTTGAATTCATCAATTTTTCTCTTGGAAACAAACACCTCCCACTGAGTCGGGTCCAGGTAGTTCCATCGCTCAGTGGTGACTTCTTTCTCTTATTAGCCTCTTGTATGTATAGTCAGTTGAGAGTTGTCCTATAGTTCCTTATGATCCACTCACATCATTGCATCACCTTTTTATGATGTAGGCTTTCATCCAGTTCAAATATACTCTGAAAAATCATATATTTCGTAAAGTATTATAAAAAATAGAATTGTAAATAGCTTTAAAAACATAATTGTAAATGATAATATCTCACACATAGTTCTTTACATATGAAGTATTTCTTGTTGTTATCAACTTTATGCCAAGATTCTACACTTATACTACAATGGCCATGCGTAAGAACCCCAAGATATGAAACAAACGAGTTGTTGTTCTTTCCAACTGGATTTCCTGCATGATCAAAATTCACAACCAATTTTGGTCCATTACCCTTTTGTTGTAGTAACTAGTTCATCATAGTGATGCCCCTGATTCTTTCATTTTTTTATGTTGCTCATCAAGTGGCACAAGGTCTTCAGGGGGTACATCTTCAACCTAAAAATTGACAAAGAAACACAAATAGGATATAACTTATAAATGGACATATAGCTAGATATATTGTAAAATTTACATCATGATGTGGCACCCCACCCTCATTGTGATCATCATCATGATCATCATACTCATGGTCAGCCATTTGAACAAGTGTCATATAAAAAACAATCAATCATTTCACATTTAACATTTAACATTTAACAATGAAATTAATATAAGATTGTAAAGTTCACATCGACCTAACATTCAAAAAAATAAAACACTTAAAATTTTAAAAACATGCCTCTAATATAGAGTTCTTTTATCAATTAACATTCCTTCAGTGTGATCTCCACACACATATAAGTCATTGTTAGCTTCAATATTTGGTGTTGGCAAGCCAAATGAGAATGGATTGGAGACATCATACTTATCATAGTACTCTTCTTTATGTATAGGATCTTCAATGAACTACCTTTTACCATGAAGAACAACCGCCCACTTTTCATTTTTAGGATCATCAATATAAAATACTTGTTTTTCCTATGATGCCAATATGAATGGTTCACCCTTCTCACCAATCTTTCCCAAATTCACTAATGTGAATCCTAATTCATCCACTATAACTCCTTTGGTGTTATCAACCTAGTTACACTTAAAGAGTGGAATTCTAAAACCTACGTAGTCAAACTCCCATATGTCTTCAATGACATTGTAATATGACATTTTAGCTTCACGAGGACTCTTATCCTTCACACTAGAAAAAAACAATGAAGACGCTTGAAGGGTGAGCCCACTGTTTTGACCAACGCTCTTATCATCTTGATGCTTTGTGTAATATGAGAACCCATTTATGTCAAACCCTTCATAAGACATAACATTCATTTTTGATTTAAGGGTGAGGCATTTGATATTTTCAGCAACATTATTTGGAGTTCGAGATAGTTGATGTAAGACTTTATCTTCAAACCACCTAATAAATGTCTTGTTATGCTATCTAACAAGTCACATTGAATTAACTCAGGGATATTGTTTCTTTATGGAATTAGTATATTTGGTGATATAAACACTCACTTCATCGATGTTGTGTAAAATATATAAGGGAGCTTGTTCCCACAACTCATGAATGATTACTTTCATTCATGCACCTAAAGTCCCTTTGTAAGAATAGTCCTTAATATTCTTGTCATTTATAGGAGCTTCATTACCACTCAGAAAGTCATTGCAAAAATCCATAACCTCTCTTGCCATATAAGCCTCAATAATACTCCCTTTATGCCGATAAGGGTGTGGAACATCACCTTTAAAAATGCTCATGTATCATTCAAAAGGATACATCCAATGCAAGAAAATTGGTCCCAACATTTTCACTTCCCTAATCAAATGGACAACAAGATGTACCATGATATAAAAGAATGAAGGAGGAAAATACATCTCAAGCTGACATAGAGTATCAACCACTTCTCTCTGCAACTTATTGAGATTCTTAGGATCAATAACTTTGTTGCATAGACTGTTGAAGAAGAAACAAAGTCTGGTGACTGCAAACCTTATATGGTTCGACAGTATAGATCGAATTGCCACGGGAAATATTTATTGCATTAGAGTGTGATAATCATGATATTTAAGACCTATCAACTTCAAATCTTTCATTGATATCAATCTACATATACTGGAAGAGTAACCATGTGGTACCTTAACATTAAGCAAGCACTCACAAGAAATTTTTGTCTCCTTTCTAGACAATGTGTAACAAGCAGGAGGTAAATATGTTATCTGATCACTACTAACTACTTGTGTTAATTCTTTCCTTATTCCTAGTTCACGCAGGTCTATTTTGGATTTGATGCCTTCTTTAGTCTTACCTGATATATTCAATAGAGAACCAATGATGCTATCACAAACATTTTTCTCAACATGCATGACATCGATACAATGCCTAACTACCAAATAACTCAAATAAGGAAGATCCCAAAATGTTGACTTCTTCTTGGAAAAAGATTTATCACTTTGTGTTGGAATGGTACATTTTGATCTCTTACTGAATTCATTGACAAAGTCTACTACTCTTTCATAAACAACCTCCCCTGGTATAGGTTTATGGGCACTCTGTTCCTCATTCGATGCATTGAACACTTTGTGCAACCTTTGATAAGGATGTAATTTTGGAAGAAACCTTCGATGACCAAGATATATAGTCTTTTCGCCATGTTTTAGTCATATTGAATCAGTGTTCTCTTCACATATAGGGCATGCTTTGGATCCTTTTACACTGTATCCAGACAAATTCCCATATGTTGGAAAGTCATTAATAGTGCAAAACAACATATCATACAAATGAAATGTCACTCTACGTGAAGCATCATAAGTCATCACACCTTCACCCTAGAGTTTGTTTAAGTCATTAATTATAGGTTCAAGATAAATTTTGATATCATTTCCAGGTTGTTTAGGGACCGATATCAACAACGACAGCATAACGTACTTATTTTTCATACATAACCGGGGAGGAAGATTGTATATAAGAAGCATAACATGCTAAGTGCTATAATGGTTTCTCAATGTGTCGTATGGATACATCCCAGCCCAAGTCTTAGATTCCAGACTTCTCTACCAAATTCAGGGTACAATAAATCAATCTTCTTCCATTATGGGGAATCAGACGCATGTCATAGGATCCCATCATTATTTTTCTTAATCCTTGCATGCTACCTTAAATTCTCATCATCTATAGGATTGGCAAACAAGCGTTGAAACCATGGTATCATAGGTAGATACCACATCACCTTGGCAGGAGAGCCAGTTTTGGACTTCCCCGAAGTCATCATTTTATACCTTGACGCCCCACATTTTAGACAACCTTTCAAGTTAGCATAGTCCTTTTGAAATAATACACAATCATTTAGGCATGCATGTATCTGTTAGCTAAATTGGACATTATTGGCTAAATTGAACATTAGCATACCCTTTGTTTTGATGATGACAAACATTTCCTTCTTGTGGATTTAGCTTGCTACTTGAGTATTTTAGGGTTTGAGGAAATAAGGAGATCATACTAAGTGGATAATTGAAGATCAACACAAATTGAAGATCAAATATGCTCAATTGTTTATGTTTTCATGATTGTACTCAAATGTAAATACTTGTACAAAAATATAATGTACAAGTACTTAGACATTATGTAAATCAAGTGTTAGATCTTCCCTATCCACTTATAACCCTTAAATAGGTTTTCCCCCAAAGTTAGAGTCACCATCACTCATTGAAACACACACTTAGTAGGTGATTCAAAAGTCTAAAATAGGGACACCCTCGGTCGAAAAATTATCAATCAAAACACACTTGGTCGAAGTTTTTGTTGACCGAGAACCACCTTGGTTGAAATTGTGAGCATTGTTCAACAACTTACACAATTGTGCTCTTAAATAGTCTTCAATCAAAAATATTCTCTACCGAGCAAGATTGGATCTAAAGTTTGCGACTGTTAGACTGAGTGGTTGGTAGTTGGGAGTTGGAAATAGAAGTTACAACACGTTTGCCTTAAACCCAGGCTCTGTCAAAGAAATTTTCAACTGAGACATGGTTCGGTCGATAAACTTGTTGACCGAGTAGGGTTCTAGATTGTTCTTTTAAAGCACAAACAAATTAGCAATTGCTAGCCAACTAATATACCCAAATGGCTAGTTAAGAACTAATAACACTCTAGACACTCCCTATAACGTCCCTAGACACTTGCAAACCATTCCTATATATAGGAGAGGCCTTAGGACACCTAACGTATCCAAGCTACACTTGAGTGTTCACTATTGAGAGCAACAAAGCTAGAATTCACTTTCCATCTTCTTCCATGTACTCGAGAGTTATCCTATAGATACAATCTCCTAGCCACCACATATAGCCATGCCCATCTTAAGTGGATAGGAGATCCAAACGCTTGATATAGGATTAAAGCGCTACACTCAATTGTTATGTTTCCCTCTTCCAATCCCCCTTCACAGGTTCAAGCTAATTTTGCTCCTTGGCTACTCCAAGATTGTGGAGGCTCCCGAGGGAGTGCATCACCTTTTGATGGAAGCAACTACACCTACTAGAAAAGAAGAATGCAATTCTAATTTTAAGGAATCATCTTGGAGTTATGGAGGATGGTATCTACTCCCTATGTTCTTCCCACAATTGCATATGCAATGTGGGATCCAAACACGGTAAAACAAGTTCAATGAAATGCAGAGGCGGTAAGCATATTATATTGTTCAATTTCTGTAAGTGAGTTTAATAGAATATATTCATGTTAGATGACTTATGATATATGGCATAAACTCTCCATAACACATGAAGGTACTACCCAAGTTGAAAATACCAAAATTAATATGCTTAAATAAAAGTTTGAACATTTTTGTATGCAACCTAATGAATCTATTAGTGAAATGTATGCAAGATTTTCTTCCATTGTTAACAGTTTAAATGCATTAGGCAAGTATATAAGTGAAGAAGATCATGTGTCGAAAATTCTTAGATATTTGCCTTCAACATACAAGCCAAAGGTGACAGCCATTGAAGAAGCTAATGATCTCACCACAATGAGGATGGAGCATCTCATTGGCAATCTAGAGACTCAGAGGTCACTCATAAAGAAGAAGAAAGATTGGAATCCGAATACAAGAAGGATAAAAGGAAGGACATTGCTTTTAGGGCATCAACTAAAGAAACTAATGAAACAAGTGAAGAAGATAGTGAAGAAGAGGCACTCATTGTAAATGGTAAGCAATATAGAGGGTTTAAAACTAACAAAAATTATTCAATTTCTTCCTCTCCTTCCCTTAGGTGATTTGAATGTGGTAAGAAAGGACATTTAAAAAATGAGTGTCCCAAAGTCAAGAAGGGAAAGAAATCTTCTCTCAAGAAGAAAGAAAAAGCCTACAAAGCAGCTTGGGATGACTCAAGTGATGATAGCAATAGCGAGGAGGAAGCAGAATGTGTCATGACCAAAGAAGACACGGTAAGGTGTTTCATTGCAAATAGAAATGAATAAGAAAATGAGGTAAGTCTTCTTGATTTATGTAAGGAAGAGTTAGTCACTAGTATCGAAGAATTACATGACTAGTATGTTGATTGTAAAAGGAAATTAAAAAGGATTACAAAAACTAATGAAGATTTATATGCTAAATTGAATGATTTTACTTTTCAAAAAGAAAGTCTTATGTCTGAAAAAGCTACATTGAAATCATCAATTAATGATTGCAATATTAAGTTGCTTTCTCTAGAAACCAACAACAATTTTCTTTGCCAAGAAAGGGTTGAATTCCTAGCTAAGATAAATGATCTTCAAACTCAACCTATTTTATGTACTCATTTGGATTATGATGCTATTGTCAAAGAAGAGATAGTTTGTTATCTAATCTAGACCAAGCAAAGTTAGACATTAAAAATAAAATGGGTGAAATTGCTAAGTTGCAAAAGGATATTAGTAGCTTGAAAAACAAAGGCATTCTTGATAAAATCCTAAAAGACTCATCTGGTCAAATTGGGAGGAGAGGCCTAGGTTATGTGCCCAAAGATAAATCCTATCAAAAAACTAGATCTAAAAAGACACTAGTACCCAAGACCAAGATCATGTATGTGCCTAAACACAATCCATCTCATGACCACAATGGTAAGAAGAGAAATGAAATTGATTCTATTTGTTGTCATTATTGTTTATGTCTTGGACATTATTCATTCTCTTACCCATACAAGAAAACGGATGTTGACTTGGTTTGGGTTCCAAAAACCCCAACTTAGAAATGTTGGACATATTAGTTGAGATTTGACCTAAGCTTCAATTTGAAATTTATCATGTCTTGTCTCAATTGAATTAAGCCTGAACTTGTATATCTTTTTGTAAGTTGTTTTCTTGATTGTGATATCCAAAACCACGGGATGATATGTTTACATTAGAAATTTTCAATTTACTAAAAATGCATAGAACTTTATCTCAGTCAACAACATGATCAACCGAGATCACTTTCAGTAGAAGAAAAGTTTGACCAAAGGTAGTTATATCAATATTTGTTTTTACTAGAAAATCTTCCCGGTCGACAAATAGTTTGACCGAGAATTCTTCTTATTGAAGAAATGTTTGACCAAGAACAATTCTGTTAGAAATTATTGTTATTATAATCATTTACTTGAAATCGATACTTGATGGTTATAAAATACCTTTCATTCTGATTCATATATACTCAAAACAATGAAAACCATTCATAACCAAAAGGACCACTATACGGGTACCAAACATTTTCTACTTTGCACGTTTGGATGGTCAATAGAAATTGAGACAAGGAGGCCTCTTATGCTCTTCATGGAAAGGTAAAATTTCAAAGGTTAAACTATTGTCATAGTTAATGTCAGTACAAATTTTATAAACAACTAAATCATAAGTGCTATGACAATGGTTATGATTTATAGGAAAACATCAAATTTGTTGATAAAGGAAAAATAATTGTTAAACCTCTTAACTATTTGGATACTATTTGCAAATATTGTATTGTTTATGGAATGGAAAGATTGTTCATGCAAGAAAGGTGCCTAGAATATAATCATTACCTAAAACCTTATTTTGATTGATCTAAGATTTGTGGCAAGAAAAAGTAAGATCTCTTTTCAAAACTAAAACTTTGCTTCACTAAAACTCAATTGAATCTTATTTATATGTGGTAAAAAAAGGTTGCCTTCTCTTCAACAAAAGATGACAAATTTGATCTTAAGTCACAAAAAGGTTTTATCCTGAATATTAAACATTTAGCAAAGCATCTAAGATTTATAACTCTACATCTAAGAGAATTTAAGATGATTTCACACAACAAGACTTAATCATATCTTAAAAAGAGTTGATTATTGACAATTTCTATATAATCCTACAAACAATAATGCATCAGTTTCAACTCCTAGACCTAAAGGAAAAACATTCATTGAAACTAAATGGGCATAATGAAATAAACCAAATAAAGCTAGGATATAATGAGAAAAAATAGACTTTGAATCATGCTTTAATGGCTAAGACTTGAGGTCATTCATATGCCACTCATAAGGATATCAAACTATTCAAATGAATGTAAAAATTGTTATCATAAAAGGATCATTAGAGAAGAAATCTATGTTGTTTAAACACATGGCTTGAAACAAGATTGAATATGCATACAAAAATATTTCACTAGTCATTTATGGAAATGTAAAAGAAAAGGTTATATCTTGATTCATTAAAGTTGCATTAATGGGAAATTGACAGAAATGTTCGCTCGACCAAAAAGGAGTTTGACCGAGGGGCACCCCGGTCAAAGTCATGGTCGATCGTAAATAAGCCTGACAAAAAGTGCTTATTTGTAATTCAAAACATTCACATGCATCCAATATTAGTATATTAAATCTGCAATCTGATCATAATGTTAAATACTTAGAATAAGAGAAATTTGTAAGATAGTGCAATAAACAAGATTGCTTATAAAAATTGACTCAGACTTAATCAATTGAGTTTAAAGTTGATTATGATTTGAAATACCTTAGTATTTTTAATCTCACTTTTGATATGATATTAAGGGGGAGATTACAAAATTATTGGATATAATATATTTGATCTTGCTCTTAATTGGATTCTCTACGCCAATTTGGGCTTAACATCCCTTATATTTGGCTAGATATTTGATTCCACTACAAGCCTAAAGGAATCTCATTTCATTTCAGGGCTTAACATCCCTTGTAAATGGTTGAGAAATTAATCTGGGTTTTTGAATTGTGGCTAAATTTTCTTTTTGAAGTAAACAACTAAGAGGAAGTAATCAATTAAGGGGGAGTCATATTGACTTACATGTATGATCATCTTTTTGAAATGACAACGGGGGAGAAATAAAATAAAAGTAAAATAAAGTAAAATCTTATCATGTGTTTTAATGATAGAAGACATTTTATGAGATCAAAAGATTCTATTTATCTTAGGTACGTCATAGGTATGAAACTTAGTTCATTTCAAATATTTTGCTTTTATTTTAGGAATGTTTGTCATCTTCAAAAAGGGAGAGATTGTTGGCTAAATTGGACATTGTAGGCTAAATTGGACATTAGCATACCATTTGTTTTGATGATGACATAAATTTAATTCTTATGGATCTAACATACTACTTGAGTATTTTAGGGTTCAAGGAAATAAGGAGATCATACTAAGTGGATAATTGAAGATCAACACAAATTGAAGATCAGATATGCTCAATTGTTTATGTTTTTATGATTGTACTCAAATGTAAATACTTGTACAAAAATATAATGTACAAGTACTTAGACATTATATAAATCAATTGTTAGATCTTCCCTATCCACTTATAACCCTTAGATAGGTTTCACCCCAAAGTTAGAGTCACCATCACTCATTGAAACACACACTTAGTAGGTGATTCAAAAGTCTAAAATAGGGACACCCTTGATCAAAAAACTTGTCGACTGAGACACACATGGTTGAAATTTTTTTTGAACGAGAAGCACCTTGGTCAAAATTGTGAGCATTGTTCAACAACTTACACAATTGTGCTCTTAAATAGTCTTCGATCAAAAATATTCTCGACTGAGTAAGATTTAGTCTAAAGCCTGTGACTATTAGACTGAGTGGTTGGTAGTAGGGAGTTGGAAATAGACATTGCAACATTTTTTCCTTAAATCTAGGCTCAGTTGAAAAAAATTCTCGACCAAGACAAAGTTTGGTCGACAAACTTATCGACCGAGTAGGATTCTGGATTGTTCTTTTAAGCACGAACAAATTAGCAATTGCTATCCAAATAATGTACACCTAACGGTTAGTTAATCACTAATAACACTCTAGACACTCCCTAGAACGTCCCTAGACACTTGAAAACCATTCCTATAAATAGGAGAGGCCTTAGGACACCTAAAGTATCCAAGCTACACTTAAGTATTCACTATTGAGAGTAGCAAAGCTAGAATTCACTTGACATCTTCTTCCTTGTTATCTAGAGTTGTCCTACAGCTACAATCTCCTAGCCACCACATATAGCCACTTCCATCTTAAGTGGATAGGAGATCCAAATGCTTGATATAGTATAAGTGCTGCACTCAATTGTTGTATTTTCCACTTCCAATCCTCCTTCACTGGTACACGCTACTTTTTCTCCTTGGCTACTCCAAGATTGTGGAGGTTGCCTGAGGGAGTTTGGTTAAAGCTACTTCTTGGTGGATAAGGCTACTTCAAGAGGAGCTTGAGATTACATAAAGGAAGGCTTCTTTAAGGGCGGTTGAGGCTACTTCTAAAGGAAGGCTATCTCAAGGTGGTGGAGCTACTTCTAGGAGGAGAAGGCTGCTCTAAGGGCTTGGAATTACTTCAAATAAGGCTGCTTCAAGGAGGTTGAGGCTACTTCTAGGTGAAGGCTACTTCAAGGAAGGTGATTGTATTTTATATAATATCCTTGTGAGTAATAAAGTTAATCACTTTCAAAATTCCAATTGGATACAATTAGGTAGTGGACTGACAACCTTTGAGTTTAAAGGTTGGAACCACTCTAAACACAAGTGTCTTCCTTGTTTCCTCATCCTTCTTTGGTTGAGTGTTTTAATTATTTTAAATCATAAAAAATCTCTATTCACCCCCTCTAGATCTTTTAGTATCTTCTTAGCCTTCATTACCATTGGGCATAATATTATCTTAACTCATATGTTGGGATTGGAAACTCATTTCCTTCAGAAAGAATTTCTTTCAAAAAAGACAATAATGACGTGAAGCTTTTGTCGCTCCATCTATTGTTAGGCTTCAGATATACAATATCAACACAGCGCTTAGCTTCATAAACTTAGTATAACTTGTGTATAATGATCCCTCAACATCATGCATAATGTTTCTAAATAAGGGAGGTGGATTGGTGTTCTCTACCCCACAACTATGCAACATCACATAAACGATGTCAGGTTTGAAATCTCTCCATGCCAGTACCATTTTGTATAGCCCTGTAGAATCTCGTTGCACATGAAATGACTTTTGATTTCGTCACCAGTGCTAATTTTCAAGTTATTACCGCAATGCCTACATAGACAATAAAACATATCTCTAGGTTGTTTCCTATGTTCCTCCACAAATCTTATAAAATGATCAAGACCAGCAATAAACTTTGGGGTGTAGTGATTTGGAATGGACATCCATGATCTATCCATTCTATGATCAAAGAGAAACAAGTATTAGGGTTTAGGGTTTACATATTAAGTTAAGGATTTACCGATAACTTAGGATTTATTATTTTATATTTAAGGATAAGGGTTTAAAGATTAGGGTTTAGGGTTAAATGATTAGGGTTTAGGTTTCAATAATGAATGTGTGTGCCACCTATCCCATTCTTGGTCACCTAGTCACACTAGTAAGTGTATAATGTATGTATTCAGATTTCAAGAAAATTTCAGCAATCTCCAAGTACAAACATATGTACTTAGAGAACAAACGGGGAAGTGCTGATGAAACATCTTGAAAATCGAATATACATTATACACTTGCATCCTAAGTGAGATTAAGTATTCAAGAATAGTCCCACACTGGGGACTATCCAAGAATTACTCCTAATGAGTAAATCTCGAATGGGTTTCTAGGCCAATGTCAAAAATGTATATATGTTGTCATTCCTATACCTATTATCATAGTTTCATCACTCATATCCTAGGTTTTATGGAAATTTATTTAATTCAATTCATTCTTGATTATGTTCCCAAACACAAGTATGATTTATATGAACTATAATAGGGCATTTCATCAATTTTTCTACCCCATGGTTTATAATCTAAATTTGTGTTAATAAATCTCAACCATGTGCATATTTATAAGAACAACCTTCTTATATATATAACTATTCTTTCCATCATATATTAGTTTTCTTATGATTATTCTAGATCAGTATTGAATTATGAAGACATGTATATCTATACCTATGCATCTAGGTTTGTGTCTAATACAGATAACAAAAATTTCTTTAAGAAGAAAAATAGAGAAATGGATGCAATATTAAGAAGAAAAAATAGCAAAATAGAGAAAATTTTGTCATTTTCAATCCAAAACAAGTCATATTCATACATTTTGATGTCATATAAACCAAAGAAGTGAAATGGATGCAATATTACAACTTTTTGGGAAAGGGTCAAGATTTGTGGCATGACATGGCACAAATATATAGGTTTTAGAGATTAGGTTGAGGGTTGATGTCAAGTGGATGCAAGATTAAGACTTTGATCAATATTATACATTAAGATGTGTGTCCAAAACATACATATCTTAGGAATGCATGGCACATACCTTCTTAGATGGCACCAAAGAGGAGAAGACGAACAAATAGGAGATGATAGTTATGGTGACGATGGTGGCTAGCTCCAACAGAAGTGGTGGTGAGCTCTAGCAACAACAACGACAACGACAAGCTTTAGCAGTAGTGGAAGTGGTGAGTGAACAATGGCAGAAACTGGAATTGCCAGAGATAGGTCGGGAGAAGAATGAAACAGAGAATATAGGAAGGGGAAGAAATTTCACAGGTATCAAGTGAGACATAGTTGTCGGTTATACTAAAAAAAACTAAGGATTTAGTCATCAGTTGCTAGAGAAAAACTGACGACTAACTCCTAAACCAAAAAATAGACATTGGCGAAGGGTAATAGTCGTCAGTTACATCTACAAAAATCGACGACTAAGTACAAATCTAAAAAAAAACTTTGCCCTCGGGTTAGGGTTATAGTCATTGGTTAGTTGTTAAGAACTGAAGACTAACTCCTAAACTAAACAAAAAATAGACCTTAGTTTAGGGCCATAGTCATCGATTTAAAACAATACCGACGATACAGTTCTCAAATAATCGTCAGTTACAAGCAACATAGCCGACGTCTATATACATATCCAAACAAAAAAATTGATCTAGTGTTATGACCATAGTCTTCGGCTATCCAATTAAAACTGAAGACGAAAGAGCAAATTGGGGGGAAATATTTTCACAAGGACAAGGTGTGTAAACACCTAGTCGTCAGTTTTGTCTACAAAAATGATGCTATAGACACATCCCTCAAAAACATTTGTCTTGCCAAGGGGGATCCATCATCGGTTAATTGTTAGAACTGACGACTAATGAGGGGATAAATTTTTCTGTGGGAACATGGCGCGAAGCATGTGTCGTCGGTTATAAGAAAAACTGACGCCAGACTGAAAATTTTGGAGGTCAATTTTTCCCTAAAAATTATATTTTGCAGGTAATTTTAGGCATCGGTTTCTATGAAAAGAAACTGACATTAAAGTAAAAGTAGTACTCATGTATTTTATAACTTGGTAGGACTTCACATATGGTGATGGTTGGATTAATTAAATGATGTTGTTATTCTTTGGCATCGATTTTTTTGGATAGCCGACACCACAAAAAGTGACGTTATATGTCATTTATGTACTATTGTCTTGACTAAACTTACTTCTTGCCTCTACATGTGTGCATGTCTTAGACTAATTTTATTTCTGATAGTGGTATGTATGTACAATCATACATTTAAACGTCTGTATTATGTCCTAAGTGCATGTATTCCATTCATATATATAAAGGATGTGTGCACTTCGTCCAGGGTGTGCAACTTACTCAAATAGTTTTTGGTTGAGATCCTATGGTGTCTTATCCATGATTGAGATAACCTTAGTCTAAATTTGTTTACATTAAATTCTTATGAATTGTGATATTATTATTGCATCATTGTTTTAAGGCAAGAAATCTCTTACTAAATATATTCTTTAAAGTTCTTTTGATGACAACTTGGATGTTCTTTATCCCTCTTTGTCTGGGAGGCCTTGACAAATTTTAATTGATGTCCTTTTTTCCTTAATGTTGTTCAATTCCTATTAATATGACCATATTGGTATTTTTATGCTAACAACTTCAATTTCATCTTTTCTGAGGGGCATGCATACAACCCCTTAGGTGAAAGAACATGGAAGGCTTGACATGATGACATGGACCTGGCTTAGTGCAGTCGAAACGAGGAGATAGACTTGAGGTAGTTAGGATATCCCTCTACTTAGATCCTAAAGTTTTTTCCTTCATGTTAGCCCACTTATGGGATATTATTATGTAATCTTATAAAATTGAATACAATCCTGATTTATTATTCTTCTGTCATACTTTGGTTATGTATACCATTCATTTGAGAGAGAGAAAATATAAGCATATCCCAACATACTTATTAGTGTGTTTGGATTAAGTGGGTTTATTCCTCAAATTAAGTGAGGAATGGATCCCCTCTTGAGTCCCACCCTTACAACACACCCCATCAAACTGAATTGATGATGTCAGAAGCTTTACATGATCCCTAGGATATGATCTGAAGGTATAGTAGTATCAAGAGCCAGAGGTACGCCCTCGACCCCGAAGCTGCTACAAAACACTGACTGAAGGTGGTGTGATGTGGCTATGGAAAAACATCAATAAACCAAGATGGAAAATTAGTTACTCGGGTCTCGGGATGGTAGGGGATAGGTGTAAGGAGGCGGGATCACCCCCTTACTAAAAGAAATTTTGAAGAATTAACGTACATTCCAAACACACTCAAAGGTATGTTGGAGTAGATATAAATTTTCCAAATTTATTATAATGGTATGCAAAAGACCAAAGTGTAGCAACGGAATAAAAATAATGTCTATATTCAATTTTCACAAAAGATTACAAAAGTACATCATAATCTCCCACAAAGGGTATACATGTATCAGTCAACATAAGGATCTAGTAGAGGGAAATCTAAACCATAACAACTTTGTCTCCAAGTTTTAACTCCTTAAGCTAGTCCAGAACTTCATGCCTTATCATCCAAGTGCTTCACCTAGGGTTGGAAGCATACCCCAACAAGAAGAGAAATAGATGACATCAGCAAAGGCTGGTATGTGCATATTAAATAGGAAATTGAGCAATATATGGAATAAAGGACATCAAATATAAAAAGTTTCCCATATAAAGGATAAGGACCACCCAAATGGGTATCAAGAGAAAAGGAATTAAAATCATATGATAATAAAAGAATACTTGTCATTAATAAAACATAAAGAGTGTGCCATGCAAGCACATGTAAAGAATTTGGGAACACACCCCATATCATCAACCTACATGCATGCGAGATAAACATAGCCCTAGAATAATATAAACACAAAGGCAGCCAAGTCTCATAAACTTGAAACCTGATAGAGAAAGGAATATTGCCAATCTCCCAAATATATAAAACATGGGCCAATAATCACACATATTGCCCTAGGTATGAGGTTACTTTCCATCCCAAAAGAGTGGGAAATAATACATCTTCTCAGAAGGAAATAACACATCTGCCATAAAAACCAATGCAATTACACTACTCTAGTGCTACTGAATCACATAGCATGTTAAATGTAGAGGCAAGTAGAAAGTATAGTCAGAATATATAAACTAGTCACCAAATAAGTGACCAATGTATACATCCACCTCATAAGTGGGAAAAAGACATCACATGTCATTTTTTTGAGTTCCATCATGAACAAAGAATAAGATAAGAGTTCAAAAGAATATCTACGATCACATGATCAATATCAAATAAGGTATTTCACATGAACCATCATTTTTAAAAGAAAAGACAATGTGTATAGGCTAATGTCCATAGGACAAAGAGAATGAATAAGCATGGGTGAATTTCTCAACATAGAAGAATAGGCGATACATCATACATTTAGAGTGAAGAACTAGAATTGCTCAATAAAGAAATAATGTGGGATGCAATCATACCTCAACTTCAGAGTCTAAATAGTCCAAGTCAATCCTAGGCCTCCAAAGAACCTCTAGGGAAGGTGGACAGGTCCAATAAGTAAGGTTCCCAAGCTTAGAGAGACTGGTTTCTCCAACAAAGCTCCTATCTCAAGCAAGAAGCACCTTCTCTACTTTAGAGGTGAAAACCCCTAACATAAGAACATGGAGATGAGGTGTTTATGGGTTCTAGGTGGGGTTTCACCATGGAACACCATGGTTTCGACCTGGAGGAAGGTGTAAGGAAGACTAAAAACATGAAAATAGGGAAGGGCAGGAGGATACTTACTAATTTTGGTCAAAATCACCAAAGAGGAGCTTAAGAAATCCTAAATAGAGAAATTTGGAACCCTAGGATCCTTCTTCACCAAGGTAGGCACCTTCTTTTACATTGGGACAGCACCTTCATGGCCAAATAGAGTAAGAGTTATGCTCTAAGCTAGAGGAAAGAAAGAAGAGCAAGAGTTTTTGAATTTGGAGTTGGGAAGGGGTAGATATGGCTATATAAAGAAAGAGGTCAAGTATGTGGTGTCTATGAGACTTTCCATGTGTCATGTATAAGGGTGTTCATGGACATAAAAGCCTTTATGGATAAGGTAGAAGTCAAGCATGAGGTGTCAAGTTACTTTCCATGTATCCAATGCTAAGGGTGCCTATGGAGATGCAAACCTTTATGGATAAGGAAGAAGTCAAGCATGAGGTGTCCATGGAGCTTTCCATGTGTCCTTAGCCTAGGGATTTCATGGTCATGCAATAGGACAGCTCATAGCGGCCCCTTGAATATCAAATGTCAATTTATGGACACTTATAGGCCATCCCAACCGACCTTCAATCAAAGAAATAACCCCATTGGTTGATAGCTTCTAAAGATAAGCTCATTTATAAAGAGAGTAATCCCTAAAATGCCCTTGGAAAGAAACACCATCAAACCAAGGTGAAACTAGGTGCCCTATGGTTCAAAAACTCGAGAATGGTAAGGGAATATATAAGGATTATAATTCATGTGACAATTTGCAAAGAAAACCTCCCAATTGGGTAAATTGCATAAAACCAAAATGTACCTAAAATTGCATAACTTGCACAAACAACATCCAAATTGGACCAAACTTCATCCACAAGTTATCTTTGACGCGTTGAATATGAATTTGTCATTATTTCTATATTTTTAAGTTATATAATCACATTATTCATTACTTATACCTTTTACTCATTTTCTTTTCTAGGTTGTCCAAATTAGATGAAATTTGACGTGTAGGCTAATTTTGATATGTAGATTTTGAATTTGAAGTTTGTTTCCACTTTTGAGACTTCTTTTTATGAGATATTCTATATGGCCCATTAACGGCCCATTATCTAAATTATTCATCCAATTAAGTTTCTTATCTTCGTATTACCACCAAAATGAGTTATGTGGCATATTTTATGTATCCATTACAAACCTAAGATTAATGTTAGAACATTAGGCTACATTAAGGTGATTTATACATGCATTGTCTCATTGGGGTTATACTAAACATCTATTTAGGTCTAACCTTCAACCTTGTTTATCTAAGTCCAAAATGTCAACTTCCAGGGTAGGGTCCGAGATCTAGTATGTTACAACACACCACCCCTTAAAGGGATTTTGTCCTCAAAATCAAAACATCCACATATATGAAAATAACTTATTCACCACTCCTTAAAGGATTCATCTTATTTATTCAAAACTATTCTTTAGGTACAAAAGGTTCAACTACACTTCCTTACATCTAGCTACATAAGCATCATGCAAAAAAAACATAACTTGTAAAGACCAACTATGAACTATGGGTTAACTTGCTCTTGTCCATACTCAAACAAGTATTTACACATGGGAGACTAGTTCACCATATTAGTGTCCCTAAAGATAAATCATATAGATGTCTAAGGCTACTATTGCCTAAAAGCATGCTATTTTGAACAATTCATATTAGCTCAGGCCAGGTCGGTATCATATGGATTTGGGAGTCCTCGTAAACCAAGATAGTGGTGTGGAGGAAAATCTTGCCAGCCCCCAAACCCTAATCCTTTCTAGACACATTTTTCTTTCAACTTCATGTCCTAGTAGCTACCTAAAGGCCAAGCTAAACAACCTCAAGTTACTATGGTTACTTATGCATCTTTTAGTTGTAAGTATTTTAGGAATCTATTCGTCATTATTCTAATGTAAGACTATAGGATCCTAAATCAACCCTTCATCATCTATTGATCAACTCTAGGGAAAACATGTCACTTAAAGGTAAGGTAAGTATTCTAACTAGGGAGACAAAATTGAAATAGTCATATTCTGACTAACCTGGCTCTGATACCATGTTGTAAGGAGGCATGATCATACCCTTACTAAAAGAAAATTTGAAAAATTAATGTCCATTCCAAACACACTCAAAGGTATGTTGGAATAGGTATAAATTTTGTAAATTTATTATAATGGTATGCAAAAGACCAAAGTGTAGCAGCGGAATAAAATAATGACTATATTCAATTTTCACAAAAGATTACAAAAGTACATCATAATCTCCCACAAAGGGTTTACATGTATCACTCAATATAAAGATCTAGTAGAGGGAAATCTAAACCATAACAACTTTGTCTCCAAGCTTTAACTCCTTAAGCTAGTCCAAAACTTCATGCCTTATCATCCAAGTCCTTCACCTAGGGTTCGAAGCATACCCTACCAAGAAGAGAAAATAGATGACATCATCCAAGGCTGGTATGTGCATAATAAATACGAAGTTGAGCAATATATGGAATAAAGGACATCAAATATAAAAGGCTTCCCACAGAAAGGATAAGGACCACCCAAATGGGTATCAAGATAAAAGGAATTGAAATCATATGATAACAAAAGAATACTTTCCATTAATAAAACATAAAGATTGTGACATACAAGCACATGTAAAGAATTAGGGCACACACCCCATATCATCAACCTACATGCATGTGAGATAAACATGGCCCTAGAACAATATAAACTCAAAGGCGGCCAAGTCTCATAAACTTGAAACCTGATAGAGAAAGAAATAATGCCTCCCAAATATATAAAACATGGGCCAAGAATCACACATCTTGCCCAGGGTATGAGGTTCCTTTCCATCCCAAAAGAGCAGGAAATATCACATCTACTCGGCAGGAAATAACACATATGCCATAAAAACCAATGCAATTACACTACTCTAGTGCTACTGAATCACATAGCATGTTAAATGTAGAGGCAAGTAGAAAGTATAGTCAGAATATATAAACTAGTCACCACATAAGTGACCAACATATACATCCACCTCATAAGTGGGAAAAAGACATCACATGTCATCTTTTAGAGTTCCATCATGAACAAAGCATAAGATAAGAGTTCAAAAGAATATCCACGATCACATGATCAATATCAAATAAGGTAGTTCACATGAACCATGATTTTCAAAAGAAAAGAAATTGTGTATAGGCTAATGTCCATAGGACAAAGAGAATGAATAAGCATAGGTGAACTGCTCAACATAGAAGAATAGGGGATACATCATACAGTTAGAGTGAAGAATTAGAAATTGCTCAATATAGAAATAATGTGGGATGTAATCATACCTCAACTTCAGAGTATAAATAGTCTAAGTCAAGCCTAGGCCTCCAAAGAACCTCTAGGGAAGGTGGAATGTTCCAATAAGTAAGGTTCCCAAGATTAGAGAGGCTAATTTCTCTAACAAAGCTCCTATCTCTAGCAAGAAGCACCTTCTCCACTTTAGAGGTGAAAAATCCTAACAGAAGAACATGGAAGTGAGGTGTTTATGGGTTATAGGTGGGGTTTCACCATGGAACGCCATGGTTTTGACCTGGAGGAATGTGGAAAGAAGACTAATAACATGAAAATAGGTAAGGATGGGAGGATACTTACTAATTTTGGTCAAAATCACCAAGGAGGAGCTTAAGAAATCCTAAATAGAGAAATTTGGAACACTAGGAGCCTTCTTCACCAAGGTAGGCACCTTCTTTTACCTAGGGACAACACCTTCGTGGACAAATAGAGTAGGAGCTATGCTCTAATCTAGTGGAAAGAAAGAAAAGCAAGACTTTTTGAATTTGGAGTTGGGAAGGGGTAGATATGGCTACATAAAGAAAGAGGTCAAGTATGAGGTGTCTATGAGACTTTCCTTGTGTCATGTATAAGGGTTTCCATGGACATGCAAGCCTTTATGGATAAGGAATAAGTCAAGAAAAAGGTGTCAAGTTAATTTCCATGTGTCCAATGCTAAGGGTGCCTATGGACATGCAAACCTTTATGGATAAGGAAGAAGTTAAGCATGTGGTGTCCATGGAGCTTTTCATGTGTCCTTAGCCTAGCGATTTCATGGCCATGCAAGAGAACAAATCATAGAGGCTCCTTGAATATCCAATATGGTTTATGGACACTTATAGGCCATCCTAACCGACCTCTAATCAAATACATAACCCCATCGGTTGATAGCTTCTAAAGATAAGCTCATTTATAAAGAGAGTAATCCCTAAAATGCCCTTAGAAAGAAACACCTTCAAACCAAGGTGCAACTAGGCGCCCTATGGTTAAAAAACTCGATAATGGTAAGGGAATATATAAGTATTATAATTCATGTGACAATTTGCAAAGAAAACCTCTCAATTGGGTAAATTGCAAAAAAGTCCAGAATGTACCTAAAATTACATAACTTGCACAAAAAACATTCAAATTGGACCAAACTTCATCCACAAGTTATCTTTGATGTGTTGAATATGAATTTGCCATTATTTCCATATATTGAAGTTATATAATCACATTATTCATTACTTATACCTTTTACTCATTTTCTCTCTCCTAAACTTATCCTAATATTTCAAGGTTGTCCAAATTAGATGAAATTTGACATGTAGGCTAATTTTGATATGTAGATTTTGAATTTGAAGTTTGTTTCCAATTTTGAGACTTCTTTTTATGAGATATGTCATATGGCCCATTAACGACTCATTATCTAAATTATTCATCCAATTAAGTTTCTTATCTTCATATTACCACCAAAATGAGTTGTGGCATAATTTATGTATCCATTACAAATGTAGGATTGATGTTAGAACATTAGGTTACATTAAGGTGATCTATACATGCATTAGCTCATTGGGGTTATGCTAAACATCTATTTAGTTCTAACCTTCAACCTTTTTTGGCTAAGTCCAAAATGTCAACTTCATGGGTAGGGTCCGATATCTAGTATGTTACAATAGGTTTTATAGGGTTTTCAATGGTTTTGTGGTGGTGGGGAGAAGGACAGAAAACATGAATAGGGTGGAAATAGGGAAAATGGACAGGGGGTTTCCAAAAGAAGTGTGTAGGTGGTGAAACCCTAGTATAAATAGGATCATGGGGTCTGTAAGAGTTACGAAAAGAGATGGATATGGAACTAGAAAAAAACAAAGAATATCTATGAGAAGAGATTGGAGTTCCTATTTTACTATGAAGTAGGAAAAGGAAAGAAATTGGGGGAAGAACAAAGTATTGGCACCATTAGATTAAAATTAAAAGGAGGTGAGAGAGCCCCGGTTAGATAAAGTTAGGAAAGCCTGCATGATAGGGGATATAACACAGACTTTAGGAAATCAAAGCATTAAAATTATTAAATCTACAGTTTAAACTAATCTTTTTATCACTTTCTTTCCCAATTCATTTGAGGGCTCAAATATTATCCAAGAGATACCAAATTTGGCACAGTATCTATATTTAATGTGTAGAATATAATTATTCCATTAAAATCTACTTCTGGGTCATCAAATAATTTATTTAATATTTTAGAATTATATTTTTTCTTAAATAAAATTAAGGTATGTAGGATTACTCAATTATTTTCAAACTTGGCACCCAAGCTAACTGGGACCTAATGATCAAGAATTTACCATTAGATTTTAGTTTTGAAGATTTCACTTTATTAGTGCTAATCAATATAAGGTTTAGGCTTTATATATATAATCCTCTTTTTCATTAATTATCATATAGTAGAGTCCAATTATCTTCATATCATTATCAGATGGGTTAGAATGTATGATGTTGCCCGACTTTTCATTGTTTATTCATTATCCCTTAAGTTTATTTATCCAATATTTACTTATATGATGGCACATTAGTTATTTACATTTATATTGAATATCCAATTATTATCGCATTTACATGTATTTGTCACATTATTGTCCACGCGGATTATGTAATCAGTTTATTATTGGTGAACCAAGTGACATATATTACATACTTAGGCCATTTTTAGGTTCCATATATACAAGTCATCATATCATTAGTGTTAACATATCCAAAGTAATGGCCAGGGCCACAAGTATCTGTAGGATCTACATATCATGACATGTACTTTAAATGTTCATTAGTACAAACTAGTGAATTAGGATTTATATGTTGTTGGATCCTAGATGGGTGATTAGATGCTCTAGAGGGGGGTGAATAGAGCTGAAAGCACTTAAACAAAACTCATTAATCCTTCAAGATATATGACAAGATAAGGTTGCTAAATAGGTAATTTGAGTGCAACTAAAACATACATAGCAAGGATGAGAGAGATTGAACATACACCAATAGACAAGCTATTTAGAGTGGTTCCACACTTCAAACTAGAAGTATGTCAGTCCACTTACCTAGAGAGGTCAACCTCTAGGATTTCCTAACCATTACATTCTTATATTCATTCATAAGATTTACAATACATGACCAAACAAAGGACTTACCTATCTAATATAAAGAGTCTTCAACCTTACCAAGGACTTACCCACTTTGCAAGAGGTCTTCCGCCTTCTTCCAAGGACTTACCTACTCTTGCACAAGTCTTCATCCTTGTAGGAGTTACCCACTCTTCTTGGAACTTCTGCCTTTGACTTCACCTTCACTCGGAGAAGCTTCCACCAAGGACTTACCCACTTGAGAAAGGAGTCTTCTACCTTCACCAAGGGCTTACCCACTCCAGCTCCAAGTCTTCATCCTTGATCTTCACCAAGGGACGCCTTCCCTTGTTCTTCTTCACCCTCTCTTAGACAAGAGAGAGAACCTTTATCTTCATGATTGAAATGAGAGATGGGGAGGTGGTGGAAGTGAGAGCCTCACAAGATATATATGTAGGACAAGCTCTCTTACATATTTCCTACACACTCTAATGGATGTAGCAAGTGATTAAGCTTAGAGAGAGAGAGAGGAGGCTATAGGAAGCACTCAACTATAGAATAGGAACCTCACATAGAGTTTGCAATGAATTCTCAACCTTGGAATGAAGCCCAAGGGGTCCTATTTATAGTTGGGGATGCCTCTTAGCCTTTGGGAACACTTGTGAACGAAAAATAAACGTTTTGTGGCTTGCAACAGATCTATTTTCACTTGTTGCAACTCCACAACGGCTAGAAACACTTTTCTACACTTTTTCGTACAGTGCAATCGGTCGAGTTTCTATAATGGTAACTCGACCGATCAAGTAAACGACAAGGTCGATACTCAAATGATCGGTCGAGTTTGTCCTGAAAAACTCGACTGACCATTAGGAATCGAAATGGTCAATTACTTGATCGGTCAAGTTCAGTGTAAACATAACTCAACCGATGCAATCTGCAGAAAATTGATCAAGGATGATCGGTCGAGTTTTCAGGCTGGGAAACTCGACCGACAAAGTGCCTGTAATCAATTTTCAAAGTTGCATCTAAAGTGATCTAACATTCGATCTAAGTGCTCCTGATTTTTTCTAAGCTTAATTACAAGTCATACAATCATTACAAGTGATTTACAACATGATTCTAATGGATTTACATCATATTACAAAAATGTGCACTTGTATGGATTTTGACTTGTCTTTTCTCCAATTTGAGATGCGCAAGTTAGGGCATTTGGAGTGTGTCTATACCTAATCTGAAATCACTCAAGTAGAGACATTAGACACCAATATGTGGAATGGTTAGTCATCATCAAAACACGGGTTTAGTCAATTTAGACGTGAGTCAACATTGACCTAATTGACCTTGAGTCAACAATCTCCCCTTTTTGAAGATGACAAACCATTCCATAAATGTATTGAAAGCTTTTAAGTAAATTCATATCTTTGGAGAAACCTAGGGGTTTCAATAGGATTGAGCTCATATGCTCCCCCTCAATTGATGCACATGGAGTTCTCATACCGCCCCTCAATTGATGTTATTTCTCCTTCATGGTTAGCTTTTATAACATTTATAGAATATTATGTCTTCTACTCATATATGTTCTACACATATATGTCTTCTCTCATTTACCTTCTCCCCTTTACATGGACATGCTTCTCCTCTTCATGTAAGACATGCCTTCTTCCGCTTTTAAAAGAAGACATACCTTTCTCCCCCTTGTCATTTCAAAAAGTGGGGTTATGAAGAAATAAGAAGCATCACTTGTTAAAGAGAAAGGAGATAACACAAATATATATAAGGATAGTAGAAGAGCACAGATAGGGGCTTGTCCAAGCATAGAAAGAAAAGCAAGTTAAAGCATATACTTGAACAACCCAAAAAGCAAGATAAAGTGTTACAGAAAAACAATAAAACATAATTTTGACCCTCAAGATGACGGATTTTGACCAAAAACCATCAGAGCTCATTGCAAAGAAATGAGTCTTGCTCAGAAGGTTGTTTCTGCATGAAAAACACTAGTCTTGCACAAAAAACTAAAACTGGAGCAAAATCTGCATAAAATCCAAAAAAAAAACTCCAATTTATACATATAATGTAGATCTATGTACCCTGCATCACAATGTTATGCAAACAACTCAAGATAGTAGATATGCAATTCAAGGAACAATCTTGAGCATGTATGAGACAAGATACAAGCATAGCATATAGATGAGCAAAGATGCCAAATGTAAACAAGGTTATAACTACATGTATATGAACTACTAGTAGATGATATCACAAGTTAGGACTACTAGTAGGATTTAGATCATAGCAAGAGATACCAAACGATACACAAGATAAAGCAAGCTATGAGTAGATGTAGAGATATATCCAAACAAAGAGATATGCAATTTTAGAGGCATGAAAGGATATAACTCACTAGATATGCATCCTTACCATAAGATGATTACCACTAAGAACCTCAAGGTTGTATCGAAACAAGATATACACCTAGATAGATGTAGCAAGTTAGAGCACAACAGAAGAAATTTAAGACACAACCAAGAGATTCAAAGAGATCATCATCAAAACCTACAAAACAACTCAAAGAAAGTAATTGCAAGATATAGATATACCAATTTAGAGCAATTAGAGGGATAGATTTGTAAGCAAGATAGGAAATTTAGAACATGGAAATATGCATATATAAAGGTACCAAATGAGATTGCCAAAGAATAAGGCTATTGGTTGAGAAAATCTAGTTGAGAGGGAAATTCTCATTCACTAAGACAAATGTATATTCTGTGCATAGGGTTATCAGTCGGGTTCTGTACATTGACAACTCGACTGATGAAAACTGCTGGCAACACCCATTGGTGCCTATTGGTTGAGTTTCAAGTAGGGCAAACTCGACCGACAGAGCAGCTGTCAAAAGGCACATATATTTCATAGAAACATATTTAAAGGCATGCTAAATATACAAACTATATCCAAACATGTTTGAGCAAGTTAGTAATGCATTATAGAAGCATTAGAAATTGTTTTTGAGAAAGAGTGTGAAGAGAAACACAAAATACCACTTTTGACTCAAAAACCATATGTATAGTGCACACCATGTTTACAAAACAAGTTAGAAATGGTTATAAACAATAAAACATTTACCTTTGTTCTTACCATTCCTCTTTCCACTTGTTGTCACCCTCTACACATCTCACCTTTCTTCTTTCATTTGGATTGAGAAGTCAATTTGTAATTCAATAGCTCAAGTCAATCTATTTGCAAGTACCTGCAAGAAGAAATATGAAATGGTCTCCAATCATGTTTTTGGGTCCGGAGGGGTTAATTGAGCAACCCAAGTCCTATTGCTCTTGGGTTCTTTCCTAAAAGGACAACAAGTAGAATAATGACCAATTTCATTGCAATAGTTGCATGTGCCCATAGTCTTGGAACTAGAGGATTCTCCATGGAAGATTGGAGGTCCTTTACCTTTGTTGTTCCCTTGACTACTATCATACCCCAAACCATGTCTACCAATTTATTTGGTAGTATGGTGTAGGATGTCATTAAGACTCTTTTTGCCAACTAAGAATCTTTGCAAAGAAGATCTCAAACCATCATTATCATGCATAAGAGATGTAATAGTAGAAGACAAATGATTGATATTATCTCTAGCATGCAGGAGATCATTTTCTAAGCAAAGAGATTTAGTTAAATAAGAATATTTATCAATATGAAGAGCAACAACATCATTCTCTCTACTAGTAGAACTAGAACAAGATTCATGCACATTGATTTTAGCAAGCAAGGAGGCATTTTATATTTCTAATTCTTTCAAAACAAAATCATTGTCCTTGTTTTCAGATTTAAGAACATCAATATCATGCATGAGAGAATCAATAATTAAAGTATGCTCTTCATTAGAACTAGGCATGAGAGGTTGAGCTTCTAGAAATCTAATCTTATCAAGAAAACTAGCATTTTCAAGTTTTAGATAATCTACTTGACTAAGACAATCACTTTTATCATTAAGCAAGCAAGAATTAGCATGTTCAAGGTCATCTAGTTCTACATGCAAATTATCAACAATTCTAGCAAGCTTTTTCTTTTTCCTTTTAGAGGACTTAAGAGAGGCACAAGTATCATGAATAATAGCAATCAAAGATTCTTTATCTAAAGAGTTTAGATTTACCTCACTTGAGTGTTTTGTTGATGTTATACGAGCAAAGTGGCATTCTCTTTCATCACTAGAGCTTGAGCTTGATCCTTCACTTGAATCTTCACTTAGGCTTGAGTTGGAGGAGCCACTTGGGCTTGAGTGCCATTTCTCCTTCTTCTTGTGAAGATGGGTCTTTTTTCCTTGTGGGTAATCTTCCTTGTAGTGACCCTTCTTTCCACATGTGAAGCACCGGATGGAGGAGGACTTGCCTTTGTAGAATCTACCCTTGGAGTACATGGCATCTTCTTTAACTTGAGAGGATGGAGAGACTTGTTCCATGATAGCTTCAATTTGAGCCTTCATTTCAGCCTTCTTCATTCTCTTTATCTCTTTCTTCTCTTGTCTTTCTACATCCTCCCTCTTGTCAAGTGTGGCTTCACGTGCTTGTAGATTTCCAATGAGCTCTTCAATAGAAATATCCTTAAGAGACCTTGCTTCTTCAATAGAAGTCACCTTGGGTTCCCACCTCTTGGGGAGATTTCTAAGGATCTTTGAGTTGATCTCTCCACTAGACATAGGATGTCCTAGAACAGCAAGACCATTCACGATGGTGTTGAGCCTTGAGTACATGTTGTCTATGCTCTCCTCCTTTCCCATCTTAAAGTTCTCAAGCAGCCCTTTGAGCATGTAGACTTTGTTTTCCTTCACTTGATATGTCCCTTCATAAGTGATGCAAAGCTTTCTCCATACCTCATAGGCTGTTTCACATGAAGAAATCTGGTTGAACTCGGTGGGGGTCATGGAGGCATAGAGGATGTTCATGGATCTAGCATTCAAGGTTGCTTTCTTCAAGGTAGCTTCATCCCATTCTTCAATCCTTGTCTTTGGTAGCATGTATGGGCTGTTCACCATTTGCCACATCTCAATACTTGATCCTTAGATGTAGAATTGAAACCTTCTTCTCCAATAGAGGAAATTTCTCCCATCAAATATTGGAAGGTTGGTCGAGTATCTCCCTCCTAGGTAGTCACCCATCTTCTCCTACTTGTTGAAGTATGCTTGGAGAAGACCCGCTCTGATACCAATTGTTGGATCCTAGACGGGTGATTAGATTCTCTAGAGGGGGGGTGAATAGAGTAGAAAGCACTTAAACAAAATTCATTAAACCTTCAAGATATATCATAAGATAAGGTTGCTAAATAGGAAAATTGTGTGCAACTAAAACATACATAGCAAGGGAGAGAGAGATTGAACATGCACCAATTAGACAAGCTATTTAGAGTGGTTCCACACTTCAAACTAGAAGTGTGTCAGTCCACTTTCCTAGAGAGGTCACCTTCTAGGACTTCCAAACTATTGCACTCTTATATTCATTCATAAGACATACAATGCATGACCAAACAAAAGACTTACCTATCCAATACAAAGAGTCTTCAACCTTACCAAGGACTTACCCACTTTGCAAGAGTCTTCAGCCTTCTCCAATGACTTACCCACTCTTGACAAGTCTTCAGCTTTGCAGGGATCACCCACTCTTCTTGGATCTTCAGCTTTTGACTTCACCTTCACTCGGAGAAGCTTCCACCAAGGTCTTACCCACTTGAGCTTGAGTCTTATGCCTTATCCAAGGGCTTACCCACTCTAGCTGTTATGACCGCATCTGAGCTTTATTGGTAAACTAGGGTTTACCTGGATGATTACATATTTAATTGGATTGATCATTGCTTAAATCTAATTAATTATGATATCTCAATTATAATATGTTAAACCTAATGAGAACCCCAAGCATGCTATCTCTTTGTATAATTAGGGTTTGAGATATATAATCTCTAGTCGGTTGAATTAGGGTTTTCAACAAATAAGCTCATTTGGGAAGGAATGATAGAGTTAGGCATAGAAAAATAGAAATGATAGTTGGATGCTTGGGTAGCACAGCCATGGTGGGTAGCACGGTCGTGCTAGGTCATTGGTGGCACGGGCATGCAAGGCCACACGGTCATTTTGAAAGAATTGAACTATTAACCAACTTTTATACTCAAATCTGCTGAAAACAATGCACCATGGCCGTAGTAGGTAGCACGGCCGTGCTGGATCCATCTTGCATGGCCGTGGCAGCTAGCACGGCCGTTCTGAGGCATTTTTGCTTCAAATGACATTTCTGCAGATTTCTGGATAGCAGTGCACTGTTCTATTTTTAATTATTTATTGTTAACATCAAATGATCTCAAATTTTAACTGAAGCTTTATAGATCAATTATAAACAACTTTCTAAATTACCATAATTTTTGGAGAAGGTTTGATCTCTGAAATAAACGAATTACATTAACTTTTGTATAACTGAATATTCAGCCAATATAATAAAAGTTGAGTGTCGGGTCAATATGCAATTGACCCAAGCAGCTCAATTGCTCTATATGTTCGAACACACACACTAGCAGCTCTCATAATTCGCAATTCATTCCAGAGAAACGAGCTCCTAGAGAGAGGGGGAGAGTTAGGGTTTGAGAGGAGAAAGTGGTGGAATTGCTGAATTAGGGTTTTGCGGTCCGAGGAATGGTGAAATCAAGTAAGTTTAGCTTCTTTGTATAGCCTTTCATGGTGAATCTTCTCTCACATGTCAAGATTCCGTCCCTCCCCTGATTTGATCTGAAATGGTATCAAAATTTCCCCTTTTCTCACTCTTTCTTCATAATCCCTCATTCTCAAGGTTTCCGAGTTGAATGGAAGAAGAATTGGGAGATTTGCTAGGGATTTGATATGAGTTCGAGATTCCCTGAGTTGAGCTGCAGTTTTGAGGTGTTTTCACACCTTAGGGTGAGTGGGTTCTTCCTTCAAATAGTGTAATGCACGAAATTTGATTATAGCATCCAAATCCCTAATTGCTTAGTATGTGATTCTAAACCCTGAAATGTCTATTTGATTTAAGTTGTTGCAAATTGATATGATATGGATTCCTTCTCTGTTTGAATGACTCTTTGATGGTAGATTCACATCAAAAACGTATACAACACATCCTAGTAAGAATGTTTTTCAGATTTATACCATATGATGTAATTAGGGTTTAACCTAATTGAGATATCACTAGAGTTTCAACCTTAGTGAAGAGACATTTAGTCTTGAACTAAGTCTAGATCTTAATGCTCCTAATAAAGCGCATGTCTAACATATTTCAATTTCCAAGCCCATTGGGATTCACCATTAAGTCTATGACTTTTGATTTCGCTAAGTTGAAGTTCAATCGAGCTGTGGCATGGCCGTGGTGGGTGACCACGACCGTGGTGAAGGGTCTGTGCCACGGGCGTGCTAGGTAGCACGGCCGTACTGAATGCTTTTGAAACTCTGATCTCTATACACCACGACCGTGGGGAAGAGCCATGACCGTGGGGAAGAGCCATGACCGTGGTGAGGTAACTGTGCCACGGCCGTGGGGTGACACCACGACCGTGTTGAAGCAAACCCTAAATGAATACTTAAAGGTCAAAGTTAAATGAAGAGGACTAGTAATCTTATAAGTGGTTAGGATGTACCTCATGGGTTACCTTATTTGAATTTTATTCTTGGTGCATGATATCTCAGTGAATAGCATGGAAACCTAAATTTAGTTCAATTTCCATGGTTTCATACATATATTGATTATATATGGTTGTTGAAAGCAGTCTTTAGTGTGTAAATGTTTATATCGTGTGAAATCTTTATGAGAGCCATGTGATAAGTGAATGAGGCAAATGAAACCCTAAGAGCAGGGTGTTGGCATGTGATGAATGAATGAGGCAAATGAAACCCTAAGGATAGGGTGTTCAATGAATCATGTTATGGTGATATGAAAGGTCTCGATATGAGATGTGGTGATACTTAACTGTTCAATCGTATGTTTCTAGTGCATTTAACTTTATATGCTTGTTCTCTCTGAGTTGATATCTACATACTGCATGTCTTCTTATTTTCAGTACATATCTCGTAAATTGCAGGTGATGAGATATGACATGCCCTAGAAAGGGATGTTACTGAGACATGATATATGTTGAATATATGAGTTATGATGTTTCTTATGATATGATATGGCAGGCCGTGTGAGCCTTGTGAGAAATGTTAAATGAGTTATGATTTCTATTTAAAATGTACCTATAATGTTAATGTTAGACTTAGGTGCCCTGAACACCGTAGAACCCCTTTGGGAGGTCTGCGCCTTAGGGGTGAAACTCGTATCCAACATCAACCGGTTGAGTAATTCTGGTGGCACGAGGGTTAATAGGGGTTATTCAACAATAATCCGTGTGTGTGTCACGGTGGTAACCCAGTGTAGACTCTCCGCCTGTGTGCTCAGGTTAGAGGAGGAGTCTAGAGCGCTCGGAGTAGTGCAGTGAGGCCGGAGAGCCTGTGGGTCCTGTAGCAGAACAGGACTGGCAGTCAGACTTAGCATTTCCCGGGTGTGTTGCTAAGTCTTGTACGGTGTGGCCGTAGTGCACTGCGAGTCTCTATGCAGAGTACACTGCATAGATCAGGGCATAAGTTAAAATATGATCATATAGGTTCACAGAGTTCCTTATAAATGAAAGAGTTAAGGAAGACTAGAGCATAGTCTTCTAGTAGTTATTCTTTGGATGCAATATTTACATTCCTTGTTATTTCAATTATATTGTTTTAGAACTGTTCAGTGTAGTATTTATTGTTGTTAAATTTCATACCGTTTACTCAAAGTTATATCTGTAATCACATTAGTGCCTTAGACTGTTTCTTTGAAGTACTCATTCACTGAGCGAGTAGGCTCACCCCTCTACTCAAACATTTTAGGGTTAACCGCGTGGACTTGAAGATGGTCAGAGCATCAGCGTAGATCTTCCACAAGAGTTAAGTACAAGATTAGTTGAGTCAGTCGGTCCTTGTCACTCTAGGTCCTCAGTAAGAGATAAGAGAGAGAGTTGTAATTACGATGTGTAATATTATTCCTCTTTTGAAATTGTATGCTATTAGTAGGTCTTATGTGCATAAGGTGTGAGAGACATCATAAATGTTTATACATGTATCTTTTCTATTAAAGTCTGATTAGTAAAAGAAATGTTCATATTCCCTTGTTAAAATGATTTATGTGGTTCAATGTGAAGAAACAAGAGTTTTAAAGAAAGAAAAGAAAAAGAAAAAAAATTAAGGGTGTTCTTTGTATTACATATAAATCCTATCTTATGCCCTAATGTCATGATTTGAGGAAATTGTGAGATCGGGGTATAACACTAGCTCCAAGTCTTCAGCCTTGATCTTCACCAAGGGACGCCTTCCCTTGAGAGAGAACCTTCATCTTCATGATTGAAATGAGAGATGGGGAGGTGGTGGAAGTGAGAGCCACATAAGATATACATATAGGACTAGCTCTCTTATAGATTTCATACTCACTCTAATGGATGTAGCAAGTGATTAAACTTAGAGAGAGAGGAGGTTGTAGGAAGCACTCAACTATAGAATAGGAACCTCACATAGAGTTTGCAATGAATGCTCAACCTTGGAATGAAGCCCAAGGGGTCCTATTTATAGCTAGGGATGCCTCTTAGCCTTTGGGAACACTTGTGAATGAAAACTAGCCATTTTGTGGCTTGCAACGGATCTATTTTCACTTGTTGCAACTCCATAACGGCTAGAAACACTTTCTTGCACTTTTCCGTACAGTGCAATCGATCGAGTTTCTATAAGGGTAACTCGACCGATCAAGTAAACGACAAGGCCGATACTCAAATGATCGGTCAAGTTTGTCCTGACAAAACTCGATCGACCATTATCAAAATGGTCAGTTACTTGATCGGTCGAGTTCTGTGTAAACATAGCTCGACCGATGCAATCTGCAAAAAATTGATCAAGGATGATCGGTCGAGTTTTCAGGCTGGGAAACTCGACCGAAAAAGTGCTTGTAATCAATTTTTAAAGTTGCATATAAAGTGATCTAACATTCGATCTAAGTGCTCCTAATTTTTTCTAAGCTTAATTACAAGTCATACAATCATTACAAGTGATTTACAACAAGATTCTAATGGATTTACATCATATTACAAAAATGTGCACTTGTATGGATTTTGACTTGTCTTTTCTCCAATTTGAGATGTGCAAATTAGGGCATTTGGAGTGTGTCTATACCTAATCTGAAATCACTCAAGTAGAGACATTAGACACCAATATGTGGAATGGTTAGTCATCATCAAAACACGGGTTTAGTCAATTTAGACGTGAGTCAACATTGACCTAATTGACCTTGAGTCAACATATGTATCCTTGAGTGGCCAAATCTATAGGTTTATGCATGCAAACATCCTATGGAAGGGTTTAGGGTTACTAAAGTCAAGGTGCCAGATTTCAGTATGTTACAACACTCCACCCCTTAAAGAGGACTTCTTCCCCGAAATCCATACACTATCCACCAATACTCTCCACCCCATAAAAGGTTTAAACTAATAAGTCAAACTAAACAACTCTTAAAGATATTAGGGTTACATGTACATGTTTTAGTTGTGAGCCTTTAGGTGTTAATGTTAGGGTTGAATTTTTGGTCCTTGTATATCTAACCTCCCAAGGTTCATACAAGCAACCAAAAATTCATAGGGTACTAAAGGGTAGGTCAATTAAACCTTTAGCACAAGCCAACTTTTCCTAATCATCACTTCAACTCAAAACTAGGGTTAAGTTCTCTAATGAACCACAATAAGAATGAGTAAGCTGCCACAATGGAACACAGATTCCACCGCGTGACATTGAGAAGTCAAATTTGAGACTTTCTATAGAAATCTTCCTTACAATTTGGGTTCTTCTCTACCAAAACTTCATACATTCCTTCATTGTAACTTAGTTCAAAAAAATAAATAAATCCAGAGAGAAATTTTTTTATACATTTAATATTATAATGAAAAACAATTTTTGGCAACAAAATCCATCCAAAATCAATTACGAGAACCAAGTCACAGTTTTTCATATATGATCTCATTATCAACTATTTTCTCAATCAATAAATATAGAGAGAAATTTCTTTTATACATTTAATATTATAATGAAAAACAATTTTTGGCAACGAAATACATCCAAAATCAATTACGAGAACCAAGTCACAGTTTTTTGTATATGATCCCATTATCAACTATTTTCTCATTCTCATGCTAAATAACACCATAAAGTTAGATATTAACATCCAAACAGATATGTCACACTAACCTATATGGTAGGGTAAGAGCACCTGAATTCTCATCTTGTTAGTATTTACTAATCAAAATTCTTATGTGTATTCCATATGATTCTAAATCTCCCTTTCATTGTCTCGTGTATGACTTAGGTAAATTCTTGGGTGGGTGACTATGTAAGGTAATGATCCTACTTGGGAACTTATAGGATAAGATAGGAATCATATGGAAGATAAATTGAAATAGTCAGATTCTGACCACCATGGCTCTAATACCATCTTGTAGTGAGTGGGACCGGAGAGGGAATCCACTCCTTTCTAAATTTGTGGAATAAACTCATCTAAACCAAACACACCAACAAGTAAGTTGGTAAAGGTGTATTTTCTTTTCTCAAATGAATGGTATAAAATACCAAAATATAGCAGCAAAAATAAATGCAATGATTATTTCAATTTATAAATTTACAAAATAATATCTCACTTGGGGTTTACATGAAATAAACAAATTCTTCATCAAATATAGGGATGTCCAAACTATCTCAAGTACATTTCCAAAGAGTCAGCACCAATCAAGGTCCAAGTCATCATGTTAGTCCTCCATATCCTTCACCTAAGGGGTTGGGAACATACCCCACAAGAGAAGACAAAATGGATATTGCCAACATTAAAGTCGGTATGTGCATACAAAATTTGTATTGAGCAATATAATATAAAAAGGACACAATATAATTATCAAGTCTTTCCAAATCAATACATATAATGAATATCCAAATGGATATCAAAGAGAACATTTGAAGAACATAAACAATAAGAATTTCTTGCCTTGTTCAATATTACACAAAATAACACAATCATAAAAAGTTGCATGGTGAGTAATAAACAGACTTCCATATACTAAAAAGCAAGGTAGGAATCCATATATTCCATACCAGTGATAGGAGGACTAAAACCTAAGTACCAAACTAATGTAGATTTTTTTTAGGGATTTAAAACCCAGTACCTAATATCAAACATGGTAGGGGAATAAAACCTAGTGTCTATATGGTGTCACTACTTATAGCCATGACTACTTAATTACACATGAAAATATGACAGGCAAGATAAAGTATAGTCATTGCTCAAATAAGAGATGAGAACATTCAATTGATATCATGTGGGGTCACTGAAACCATAAACAAGTATTCAACAATTTCCACAAGTAAGATGCATCCTAAGAGCGTAAAAGTCCACAACTTGAAGTTAGGGTTTCATTTAGTTCAAGTGCCAAAATTAGGATCTCCACAAGTAATAAGATGAACAAGATACACATTAGGATCCAAATTGATATCTTTAACAAAATAATAAGATCACAAGATCCATTTCAATAAGTTAGATCCAAATAGGCCAATATGCATGAAATAGGAATTTCATTGTACTAACCGTGATACATGTGTAAGAGGGAGAAAGAAGATATTAATTGCTCAATATGACTCATGGGAAATACAACATACCACACATCAAATGTATCAAGATCCAAGCTAACCTTAGATCCACATCAAGGTTCTAAGACAACTATTAAACATATTATGGAATTAAGGTTAATTTTACATTGTTTACACAAATTCTAAAAGTCACCTTTATATTATTATTGAGTGAGGTTATGAAACTACACAGTCTTGTAGATTATATATTTTGAGTTCATAATATATTTTACTTTATTTTTCTGGCTTATAAATTATTAGATTAGAAGTCCAATCAATTAAGAAACTCCTTAAAAATTATATATTTATTAAGTTTTATTTAGTGATGAAATTCAAACCATTATGTAGAGAGAAATCACCAAACTATCAAACATGTTTTAGTTTAATTTTCTGACTTAAGGATTAATTATTTTAAAGGTAATGTGATTTACTGAAATTTAAAAAATCAAATCATGAGAGGAGGTCCAAACTACCCATGTATCGCTCTTCCATACCTAGATGTGTGACAGGTTAAACATGTAATATCTTGTTGTTTAAAACCAAGCGTGACCAGAGACAAAATAAAACACAAAAAAACATAAACGTCCATAACAAATGTAACAAAATCAATTGATATCTAAGGTAGGAGTGTAACCACAAAGATTATCATCTTTTTCCTAGAAAATGTGAATAATGGATCATTCACAAAAGCCCATGCTTCAATCCAAGGTCTCATCTCGTGCAAGATCAAAACTCACGATCAGAGGACGGATCAGTCGCCTTCGTGCCACCCTACCGAACTAGATGAACTACATCAAAGGTGGTGTGGTAGCTTGAAGTGCCTTACAACACTTGTCTCCCTGACCACAGAAGCATGGAAAATTAAAAAACCAATGAGGTCAAATACACCCAACAAAATAGTGGTAGAAAGCAATCCTTCAACCCAAAGGAAATATCATCGATGGTATAATAGGCAGGGTGGCGATCAAGAGATCAAGAACACAACTCAATTGTGGGCCCACAAATAAGAAAGGGTAAAAGATGGGAAATTAATACACATATTTTCAAACTGAATTGATGGCATCAGAAGCTTTACCTAATCCTCGGGATATGATCTGAAGGGTTAGTAGTCCCGTCAAGAGTCAAAGGTGTGGTCTCAACTCCAAAGCTGCTCTAAAACGTTGATTGGAGGTGAGGCGCAGTGGTTGCGGGCAAACATCGATCAACCAAGACTATAACTTAGTTACTTGGGATCTTGTGGAGGTACGGGATAGGTTTTATAGGGGTCTGATGGTTTGTGGTGGTGAGGAGAAGGATAGAAGAACAGGATCAGGGAGGAAGTAGGAAAGTGGTAGTGGGTTTGCGGCAAAGGCATGGAGGTGGTGAAATCCTAATATAAGTAGGGTGATGGGGTCCAAGAAGAGTTAGGAAAGGGAGGGAGACAAAATCAAAGCAAAATAAATAAAAGGAAAGAGAGAGAAGACCTATGAGAAGAGATCAAAGTTCCTATTTTCCTGTAAAGCAAGAAACAGAAAGAAAGTAGAGGAAGAAGAAAGTATTGGCCATCAGATCAAATCCAGAAGGAGGGGAGAGAGCTCAGGTTAGTCCAAGTTAGGAAACCCACATGACAGGGAATATAACATAGACTTTCGGAAGTCAAAGCATTAAAACTATTAAATCTACATTTTAAGTTAATTTTTTATCATTTTCTTTCACAATTCATTCGAGGGCTCAAACATTGTCCAAGAGATACCAAACTTGGCACCTAGCCGAGAGTCTAATTTTTCTATTCATTTTCACTTTTTGGGTCATCTAACAATTTCTTTAATATTTTAGAATTATGTTTTCTTTCTTAAATAAAATTAAGGTATGTAGGATTACTCAATCATTCTCAAACTTGGCACCCAAGCTAATTGGGGCCCAAGGGTCATGAATTTTTTATTAGATTTTAGTTTTGAATTTTTCATTTTATGAGTTCTAACATGTTTATGGTTTAGGCTATTTATCTTCATATATATTATTATATATTCTCTTTTTCATCAATAATCATAAATTAGAGTCTTATTATCTTCATAACATTATCTGACATGTTAGAATGTATTATATTGTCTAATTTTCCATTGTTTATTCATATTTAAGTTCATTGAACCAATATTAACTCATATGATAGAACATTATTTATTTCCATATACATTAAATTTCTAGTTATTATCACATTACATGTATTAGTCACATTATTGTCCACATAGATTATGTAATTAGTTGCTTGTTAGTAAACTAGGTGACATATATTGCATATTTAATTAACTCGTTTACATATTAGGCCATGGTTAGGTTCCATATATACAAGTCATCATATTATTAGTGTTCACATATCCAAAAGCATGACCAGGGACATAAGTATCCATAATTAGGATTTACATCTCATTTCATGTACATTAAATGTTCATTAAGGTACAAACTAGTGCATTAAGATCTATATGTGTCATTGTTTGACCAAAGCTAGATGTTTGGGCATGCAAGCATCCTATACAAGGGTTTAGGGTTAAATGAGTCAAGGTGCTATATTTCGACATGTTACAGATGTGGCTGGTTAAGGGTTCAACACCCAAATTTATGGGCAAGCAGACCAGTCACACATTCATTTTTGGACGCTTATGGGGTTTATGCACGTCCAGGTCAGGCCTACAGACGCAAAAGTAATGAATGGGTTGAGCCCAGTAAGAGAATAAGAGTGAAAATTGGGTATAAAATGGTAGTTGTGTATACCACTTGTAAAAAGCATAAGAAATTGCAAGAAACCCCAATTGATCTAAAATTTGGATTACAATCCCAAAATAGGGGAGTAGCACAAGTGAAATGTTTGAAGTCAATGTAAGCAAGGATGATCAAGATATTAATCAAAATATTGGGGAGTATATGAAAGTTAGGTTTCATGCAAATATGTGCAAGTATATGAAAGTTAGGTCTCATGCAAATATGTGCATACAGATGGTTCAAAAAATGGAATTTCATCCTAGAATCATTGTAGAGTCACAAAAATATTAGGATTGACAAAATTAAATCAAATGAGGGTGATAGAGTAATGAGATCATAGTTGGGCCAAAAAAACATATTGTCACATTCAGATACCTCCATTCTCTCCCCAATTTCAATCTGAGGGTCTTGTCACATTTCAACAATCATGATAACAAGCATATCATCCAATTTGCATATGAAACTATCATTTACATCAAGTAGAATGTTGGGAATGACATTAATACAATCAAATTTCTTGGCATTTAATAAGATCTTTCGGATCTCATAATCAACTTCACAAATTCAGCTTGGTTGGCTCATATGTTGATATAGGGAGTATAGATATACATGGTCATATTCTACAATGCACGATACAATTCTTCCCTCTTATATACTAAGGCATGACATTCTCTCCAAGTAGACATCCGATGTATGTATGGAATAACGTTATAGACAAGATGACAAATAGGTTGCCGTTTTAGAGGAAAGCATGTCTCAATAAAGCTGGATGGCTCACGCTCCTCAATGCTACATTATATGGGATACCTTCATAGTTTCTTAGTTGTACTTGTTTACCTAGAAAGCTGAAACGTAGATTGAAATTATTACAGGTAACTTTCTTTGCGGAAGCCCACCGGAAAAAAGGAATATGCACTTGACCAAGTGGTCGCCATTAATAAACCCAAATATCTTTGGGGTTGGGGTACTATTAACCTATGTCTGCACTCTCAATACCTCTTCAACAAATCAGTGGTTAGCTTACTTGAATATAAAGAAACCACATGGTACCAATTTATTAAATATAAATATTATAAAAAGCATCATATGTGGAAGCATATCCATAACGACAAAAACTGTCGCATTTTCAAAGGTATCTCGACAAGAAAATGCATCCTGTATAAGACATTGTGCATACTCCACCTTTTTGTCGGGATTGTATGTTGTTTAAGACTGACAATTGGTCAAATTTGGGTCGAATTTAGCATGGATCACAACAAACTACATAGTATTACACACATTTCACGTCACAAAGTTTTGTCTCTTCTTAGCTCAGATAGACAGAATGTACTCAAGCGACATTTAGATATGTAGGCCTCACTAAGCATATGGAGGATATCAAGGTCTACCACTGTAGACCACAAAATAACCCAAACATCCAGTGGACTCTAGATTCGATATATACAATTAACAAGGCATATAATTTTTTTATAGCACCTGACGCAGAACCACTATGGATCATAATTTTGGAATATCAGATGCCCACAAATAGTCCTTATTTTACTCTGGCTAATAGGACAAAATAAATTGTTCATTGGGGTGGAATGCATCAAAGGGGATTTTCATGAGCCTTTTATATGCTTTCTATGTTTTAAGAATAATGAGTGCACTAGCCATACCTTCTTTGATTGCCCATAGACAAATCACATTCGACAACATTTTAGTCTCTACTAACACAATGACTTCAATACATATGAATTTGATCACACTACATACCAATTGAATAACTTTGAATTTTGTAGAAACCCAAACCTCAAAAATACGAGATGTAAATCAGTTGTGTGTTTTCTGAAATATGTTGAAAGAAACTTTAGGATGTTCGGCTCAATAAGTAATAAGAAATATATGAGCATAGCCAGTTGATGATGGAACCCATGATCCATCTCTCGACCCGCCAGCATGTGATGTTGTTGTACCCTTCCTATCAACGTCGTGGATGACTTACAGTCACTCCCGTCGGATCTTTTAGTTCCTCCCAGTGTTCTGATATGTACCAAGGGGACCCCCGCCTCCACTTACTTTGAACATGCATCAACTTCTCAGGCTTAATTTTTATTATCTATTTTTTCGTGGTTACTTGCTTTTCTCTCTCCTTAGGCTTGGTTTATATTATCTAATTTCTTTATTTTGTGAACGGTGTGGAGCACTTCTGGTGTTCTATTTTGTCCTTTTTGGATGTGCGTGTTACCATACACTGTAAATCTTTACCCCTTAGCATATAATATGAACGAGTTTTATCAAAAGATTAAAAAACCAATTTTTAGATATTACTCATCCAATCTTTTTGGATGTGCGTTGTACCGATGCACGGCTTATTTCATTTTCTGATCTCATATTGGCTGACATGAAGCTTATGCAGGAATTTCAAAGACGATATAGATATTACTCATCTCAAATTTTAAAAAGAAAAGTAACCATGATATGGGCGATTGTATACGGAATATTGTTATGATATTTGCCACAGGCAAATCAAAATCCGGTGATAAATATGGATATACCACAAGATTTCAGCAATTTTATTGCATTCTGTTTTGAATAAAATACAAGAAATTCACATATTGCAGGCAAGAAAGGACCATACATAACCTTACAAAACTTGATCAACTGGGCAAAAAAACTAACTAGAGGGTTCAGGGCGATCTCTCTACCATTTTCATGTCACCAAGATAAACAGTTAATTATTTTACTTTAGTAAAATGTAAGAATCAATACTCCATTCTTATTTCGCCTGGATATCTGACACCTAACCTAGGCTTTCTTCACCTTCTCGGTGGGTTTGCTGAACAGAACCCGGAAGATCAAACCAGCCACGATGGCACCAGCATATGGGCAGAACCAGTACACGTAGAACTGTTCCCATGTATGGTGGCTTTTGGAGGAGTAAGCCCAGCCATATGCCTGTACAGAAATCACAAGAAAGATATTAGTCAGCAAGAAAATAAAAGGCAAAGAAAACAGAGAAACCCTAGTTCCGAAAACCAACAATATGCTACACAAACAGCACATTGTAATGAACAAAGCGACCACTTTCTAGCAGAAAATTACTGCCATTCATCTATTATCCAATTTCACCATGAGTAGGTGGTTGACATGAAAACACAAGTAATTGAGAAATAGCTGAGAACTTACACTAGTATTCACAGTTCAAAAGATATCTAGAATCATAAAGCACTCGATCAAAATCTTATACTATATAAGAAAGGCCGTGGAGTGTTTCTCTGCAATTTTTTCTTCTATTTTTCTGAACTATACAGTACTCTATGTATTCTAGTCTATATATAGAGTGTGAGAGGTATCTATTGTTACATGCAAATTATTCTTTTAGACTATTAAGGTTGTCGCTTGAGAGCATAGAAGGGTTTAGATACAATTCTTGAAACTACAAATTGATCTGTGTATTCCATATGAAAAGTGGCAGGAGTTAAATATAATTTTGACCTTTAATTTTATAACGTTAAATTGATCTTTGTTTTTAGTCGTAAGAAACATTGCATACAATTTACCTTTAATTTTTTTAATTACTAGTTGGGCCTTATGTATCTAAATAACGTTGCCAATGCCATAGGAAATTACTATTACTTTTATCCTTTGTCTTTCTTTATAGTACTTTAATGTTATCATTTGCATCGAAGTGATTTTTTTCTTCTTCCTTAACATAGTGTCTAGTAAAACATTAGCTAAAACAAGTTTCAACAGATGTCCTCTTCTTTCAATCTACCTTACAACTTAATTGTCTATTAACTCTAGATGGTGCAACATTGCATACACAGTCTTCAATGTAACCCAAGATTCTCAAACATGCACGGCATATGCCTAGTATTTACAATAGGACGACATGACTGCGTTGATTAGGTCAGAAGTGTGACGGGATTAGGTCACAAGTGTGACGGGATTTTGGCCGTGGTAGCCAGGCTAGGACCACAGACCCTGTGTTCCTTTGCCTGGTAGCCAATGAATCAATTTCATTCAATAAAACTTACTGCTTTTTCTAAGGCCTAACTGCCTAAGAGATGTGATGATATAACATCATTGCCATAATAGCAGAGGAATTCATGGTAGGATCATGGTAAAAATTTCTACAAATATTAGAATTTAGCATGATCATTAACCCACAAGGTATATATCTCCTGATCTGAGAGCGCAAGATGAGTATGTAACCCAGGGATCATATGAGGACAAACAGAAAAATACATCTCCTCCCAAGCAAGTTTGGAACAATCTTTTGAATGAGTCTTTTCTAACAAAGTAACAATTCCTCTTTCCTGTCACATCAGCGTTTATAGCTTTTTAAGTTTCTAAAGCAGTTCGATTCCCATTGTGATTTCTGTAGACCTTTCTATAAATTTTCTTCAAATGAAATTCATCTATATCCCCAAATACACACACGTCATAACAAATATGAAATCCTCTTGTGCCATTTGCTCGCTCTTGAAGCCAGCATAGAGGACTTTCACTTGTTCCCACTCAGTCTGCTATTATGAAGATGATTTGGGATAAGAGACAAATTAACAAATGATGCAATTCGGAGATTTATGATAAACAATTCGGAAGAATACCGTATCAGCAGTTTTATATCCAAAAAAAATGAGATTCATGCACCAGTATCTTTGCCCGCAAAGTCATTCTAAGACCATGATGTGACGAACATTTTGATGACCATGGAAATAGTGTACATCATCAATGCATAACAATGGTTAAAACTTGAAACAGAATAAGATAGAACCATATCAACTGAAATAGAAGGATTTCATATGTTTCCATTGTTGCAGTGGCCTAGAAGCAAGGAAGTGTCGACAGGGATACAGGAGATGATTAGAACACAACATGGACTGTTAAGTTTTGACAGGATGTTAGAAATACTAGGACAGAATATGGCTAAGTCAAAGAGAGAAAAGCAACTCAAATGACACTGTTTGCCTCATGATATATATCTTCTTTTAAGAATATTATCCATAGTATCACAAATTTGGCATGATGCTTTATGTGATCAACACAGCAAGCATGATTCAACCCTCCATTTGCCCCACTTGTGAAACCATGGTTTCAACTCATCTCCTTGACAATTTATGTCCTATATATGATTTTGAAAGGGGCATTGTAAAGTTTCTTATCATGGGAATGTGTAGAAGTATCATGCAAAAAAATTAACAAACTCAGTATCATAACGATTTACCTTTTCAAGACTACTGAAATGTAGTTTTGTTGAACTTTATTGCGATGATCTGCAAACTTACCTAATTCAAGAGCTTATAAGTGAGATCAAACGAAGACATTTTTGAGTTTGTAATCACACTCAAACTCATCCTAGCTAAATGTTTAATCCCAAATTTTGAGTTTGTGAGCTAGTTACATGTAGGAGAGATGGATCACTACCAGGACGTGGGTTACTGTCACTCAAAGTTACTAATAGTATAGATGAAATTGTTATCCATTGTTAGCAACCCTTCCATAGGTTGTGTATCTCATGTCATCATCATCATCAACTAAGCCTCAATGCCAACTATGTTGGGGTCGGCTACATGGATCTTTCTTTTCCATTCAGCTCTATCATGGGTCATATTCTGGTAAAGAGCTTATATTTATTACACTAACGACCAAGTATAAAAGTGAAAGTGCATTCAAAGAGTACCTTTTGTCAACCTTAAATTGGACGTATATATGTTAGAACCGTATTGCTAGCATCCGAGATCTGTACTATACTACAACCTATTGGTTTATACTTTAACCTTGACATAATGCAAAGACTAATATCTGCTAGTTCGATTAGTATTTGTAAAAATTCATCAGTGGAAATTGTCTGATATGTACCATTTTACAGTATAACGTGTCTTGCTAGCAGGCTAGTCTAACATGTCCTATTTGACTCGCCAGGCCATCAGTACAGAAACTAGTTCACTAAGTGGTAACTGCAGAATTAGTGGATATTCGAATTGAATGCATAATTTTATCAGAAATTGGAAAAAAAATTATGATATCACAGTATATACAGTTGATGTTAAGCATCATTTTTTTTTCATTTCCTATATAAGTAATGTTGGGTGTAGATCAAGCTTAGGTCGTTATGCTTACCCAAACTCAGTAGGCTGCTCAAGTATCTAGTTGTATCATGTAATAAAACAGCAGACTAGTATAACATGACCTCATTGATTCCCAAGGCCATGAATTTTCTGTGTACAAAAACCATACCGAGGATTACAGAATGAGTTTATATTCAAGGAGCTTGATTTGTAAGACAATTATCTGAAAATGAAAGAAATATATTTAAATCACAACTACTTCAAAGACAACATCGTTAATTTTCCTCCATATCTAGACAAATCCTACTTTGGATGTAGTATTAATGCTTGGGCAGAGATGACATGCGAGAGACACTTTGTCTAAGATAGAATACCGTATAAGAACCCCGGAATCATGACGTGGTGGTATCTCAGAGACCAATAGTTTCTACCCAGGAAGATATTCAAAGATACCGACTAGACCCTGCAGTGCACAAACCAGAGGCCACGGATTCCTATCAGGACACTGACTCGATCATCAGCAACAAGTGGATTATATTTGATTACAGTGTCATGTACAACAGCACGGTAGTATGACATGGCCTCATTGACTCACCAGGGCATGAATTTTCAGTGTATAAAAATCAATTCATACGCGAGGGTAAGATACAGAATGAGTTTATATTCAAAGAATGTGATTCATAAGTCATATTAATCAGAAAAGAAAAGGAATATATTGACAAATACAATTGATGTCAACACCTCATTAGGTTTCCTCCATATTTAAATAAATTCTATTTTGGATGTTGCAGTAGTGCTTGGGCAGTAACATAACACTTCATTTCCTAAGATTATATACAGTAATGGAATCAAGGAGTCACGCCATGGTAATGCCTTACAGACCAATGCTGCTACCCAATATTATTTAGTCGAGGATACCGACACTTCTGCATAGTACATGTGAATCATTATTCGCCGTCAGTTCGTGAATGTAAACAGCTCATAGAGGATGTACAAACCAGAGGCCGCGGATTCCGTCAGCAACAAGTGGAACATATATGATTGATTATAGTGCCGTGCATCATAGTAATAATCGGCTTATGATAACAGGTGTTGTTGCCACTAGGTTATATAATTGTTGGTGTCGAACACTTGTATATTTCTAGGACGTTAAATAGCATTACACTAACAAGCAAATATGGGACGGCGTTTCGACATGTAAATGCGGGGAAAGGATGGGATAAAGTCAAAGTTCCTACAGTGTACTTTAATTTTTTATTTCACTGATCCAATGCCTTCAAGTTTTTTTCTATCAATTCTGTGTGTCAATATAGCGAATCCGACATTAAACAATTAGCAACGTGATCCTAGTCATTTTTTAAAAACATAGAGCAAACCGATACGGATGGAAAAGACGGGAATGACAAGAGAAGGGGGGCCGCCACGGCCTGAAACTCACATTGGCCGGATTCAAGGAGGGTCCGGTATAGGCCCCGCCGGTAAGGATGACGCCCATGGTGCATACAGAGATCAGCAGCGTCCTAACAAAGAAGCTGGCGGGTCCAAGGGCGATGATCACGAGGACGGCCAGGGTGATGGCGAATGTAAGCACGGCCTCGGCCGCGGCGCCGGTGTGCAGATCGACCTTGAGCGCGGGGGCCTCGATGAGGTGCCTGTACTTATCCGGCGCGTACTCCTGGACAGCGACGACGCCAGCGACGGCCCCGGCGATCTGGGCGGGGAACCGGAGTGCTAGGTGGAACGGGCTGACGTCGGAGATGCCGGCGATGCGGAAGGCAAGGTCTCCCGTTGGGTTAAAGCTGGAGCCCCCGAGGAGCGGGCCGAGGATGTCGAAGAAGGCCACGAGGAAGGCCACGAGGGCGGTCATGATGGCGAGCGTGGCGGGGATATTGGTATCCACGCCTAGGGTAGTGGTGGATATGGTGCCTATGGGTCCAAGGGAGGCCGCGATTATAACCCACAGGAACGTCGTTATGCCGTCCGCCACCATGCCAGCGATGACCGACGCCATGGAGATCGGAAGTGGTGGTGGTAGCTTCTTCAGTGAAGGACTCCCCTCTCTGCTTCTCCTCGTGCTGGATGAAGATCCAGATCTTTCTTTCAGAGGCAGGAAAGAGAATTCCTTTGAATCCCCTCCAGGCAGGAGCGGAGCTATACGGCACCAACCAACCCCCAGGAAGAAAGTCTTATTTTTACAACTGACAGGGGATTTGCGTGTCGCTTTACAACACCCACCCCACTGCTGACGGGAACCTGTAACAACTCCAAGAGAAATGGGGAGGAGGTGCGCCCCTGACGCCGCCTTGAAGATTCCAAATACTACCGGGAATGGGCGTCCATATATATGGGCGCGAGTAAACTCAGTAAAGTGAGAGTGGCTTGTTGGGAATGGGATATCATTATTAGATACCATTCACATACCAGATGTGTCTTGATTAAAAATATCGAGTCCGAATTTGCTGATTTGTATCACTGGACGTATTAGAATTAGAACTAGTTTGGTTGGATGTAGTGGAGTATAGTTTAATGAGTTCGCAATGTATAAATATACATTAAACAAGTAATTTGTTGTCAGATTATATCGTACCAAAGAGGCTAATTCGTGTTGTGAAAACACTTTTTTTATTTTTTTCAGGAATGCGTGTTTAGCATAGATGTTGGTTAGGATTTGCTTTAACAGTTTCCGGAACAATGAGACAATAGGGAATCTAAATCCGAAAATAACATACTTCTCTTTTATAAAGTCGTGACATATGGAATCTTGGTATCCGAAAATAACATACTTCTCTTTTATAAAGCGTGACATATGGAATCTTGGTATTCTTTAGGTTACGTTTGGGTGAGATCCTTCGAACTCCCAGTATTTACTGGATCAGAATTTACATTTTGTCCCAGATTCGGAACTCACAAGTACTGTGTATTATGATCAATATAATAGAAAACGCATGCTTCTTTAATCACGCCAATATTTTATACTGTTGCATTCTTCAAACCATGCATTCTATTTTTCACGGGGCAGAAGTAGCTGACAGCAATTTCGGTAGTCATGGCACTTGCAAAACGACGTGAGTGACTAGTTACTGGTTCCTAGTATTGTTTAGTTTCAAGATGGTTATAAGTCCTTAAATTACCACAGATGGAAACCTAAGGAGTAGCCACTATGGTGACCAATATGACATCAAAACTCTGACATTTAAAATCACAAGGCCTAAGACGTGATATTGAAATCTATGTGAGAAAACCTTTTTATTTTACATGCTATTGACTTATATAAAATATAGATTGAACTCAACATAGTTCAACTCACATTTATAGATTCTATCACATCCGTTCATTATTTAAATCCCCATTCATATTGGATAAACAGCCAAAGGCGAGAGGACTAGCCCTTCCGTCCTTAAATTCATAAATAGTTTCACACAAGCAATATATATATATATATATATATATATATATATATATATATGAAAAGGCAATAACAACTAATATAGATGATAAGATATAACTAAAGGAGAAGAAAGTCATGTACCTATGTATATATCAAAAATATCCCATAGGTATTATATTTTCAAGATTAGTGGTCCTGAGTGCAGATGAATCTTCATTTGGCATCTAAAAATCTGATGAACAAAATATATCAATGCAAGTGCATTGAGTATAGTTTAAAAGGCATGTAAGTATAGTTTAAAAATAGTATAAAATTTATTTGGCTAGAAATATCATATTAAGTAAGAAGTAGAAATAATATGAGGACACTTTAAGTGAGATTCTTTTATACAAAGCATGATTTAGATTTCATTGTCCATTATGTCAACATTTGGCCTTTGACCAACTTTAAAAGAAGGGTCCGTGAGGGGCATTTGAGACGGAAAAACCTTGATGTTACCATATTTATACGCGAGGGACCTCAAGACCAAAGTCAATAAGTTAATCATGTTTTAACATACCTTGTGCCCTTACCTCAAGAATTCAGGAAGATACACAAGGTTATATAATGGATCTCTCTATATTTTGTTCAATTTTTCAACAGAGTATAATTAAACATTAAAGTAGCATTCATAGGAACAGTAGATCAAACAAGTAACTAATTAGTTAAGCATTCATATATTCATTCATATAAACAAGTTGATATCATAGTAGGGTTAAGGGATCAAGTGTACCTTGTGAGTAGCGAACAAGTTATGATTCTTGAGTAAGATTCCTAGAGAAGGTCCAACCCAAAGAGGACCTAAGCTATAAAAAGGCATAATATGGGGTCTCAGAACATTAGGGTTTGGATGCTAGAAACATGCTTCATATCATGTGGATGTTCTCCTAGCCTAGGTTTCACACCATTCAAACTTGATTCTGACATATCAACATGCATGTATTGATCCAACATAGCCCAAATATCACAAAGGTACCTTAGGTCGAGATGGAACATCCACATTAGAGAAGTTATAAGAGTACGATAATTTCTATTCTCGAATCAAGGGAAGCATGTAATTTGGTATCATCAAGGTTTAATCATGCAAGACCATAATTAGTCTTAATTTGTTATTCCCAAGTTATAAGATCATAAGGGTGCATTAAGCAGATCAAGTTAGTATCTAGAGCTATAGTATGACAAAACTACTGATTTGAAGTTTTAAGAAAACATGTGTAACATTAGAGCATGATTCATACAAGATTCGAGACCAAAATGTGCATAAATATTATGCTAGGTCTAATTAGTGTACAAGGATAAGTCTTAAGGTCATATGAGTTATGTCATAAAAGAAGTGTAAAGAAGCCTAAACACCCCTTTACTGATAATTGTAAATAAAAGACCAATGCATAGCAGTGGAATAAAATAATGACTATATTCATTTTCATAAAGGGAACATCAAAATATATCCAATAAGGGTTTACATGATAGATACAACAAAAGGATCTAAGATAGAGGGAAACTAAACTACATCAATTTGTCTCTAAGAAACAACTTTAACAGATAGGTCCATAATGAAAGGATGAACTCCTTATTCCTAATCTTAGGTTGGTCCACCAGGCTCCTGATGCGCGTTCTGATCCTAAACCTGGGTGGTTGGGATCACCCAGCAAGAGAAGAAATAAGGTATGTGTCAATTGAGGAATAAGAATAAATAAAGTATAGAAAATTGTAAACATGGAGTAATGATTCAACTATGCTAAAGAGCGTCAAGATTATGAGGCATTTAACAAATAAGAATTATGCCAAGTCAAATAACAATAAAGTTGCATGCATGAATATTAATATGACTACAATAACTAAAGAAGGGCTGAGGCACCTACCTAACCTCAACCAATAAGTGAGGGAGAGTTACACATTCTCAAACACCTAAAATATATATAAAAGTGGGGAGAGTAAACACATTCCCCTGGGAAAAATAACACATGTCCAACTATGGGTGGTTGTACATAGGTACACTACATTAGCTATATAGTCAATAATTCATCATGCTAGAAAAAGAATCATATGGAAGACTAAATAAATGAAATATTTCATAGGGGTTCATAACCCAAGAATTTATTTGAAATAAAGGATCCAAAAAGGCAATGATGAGCTTAAAGGATAAATTGTGTCTCATTAGGAATATTAGGGTTGGATTGTGAAATGCCCAACTGAAGGGTGAAGGAATGCACATACTCACATATGCACATAAGCACATACGCATACCTCAATGTAGAGTCCTAATAATCACTTTCACCAAATAGCTTGTATCCAAAACCACTTTAACCTAATTACACATTTCACCATATGCATTAAGCTTTTGTAAAGTATAAAAAGTAAGAAACCCTAAATTTGGACTTTTTATAAAAATCATCAATTTAGGACTCAAAACCTAGATCAATTTATCAATTAAATTCTCCTGATTAAGAAAACATATTTATTTATTAAATTTTAAATGAATTAGTTACAACTTTTAGGGCTTACTATATAAATAAAATAGTGTTTATTATAAACATCAAAATAGAGATGTAAAACATTACCTGAAAACCCTAAAATTAGATACTACTCGAAAAATCCTTTCCAATGAGTATTTATTTGTATTTTTCTGAGCAACCTACGATTTACTATAAATTTTTTAGAATCAACCAATCAGAAAATGTGGAATTTCCACTAAGGCGACCTTTTTATTCATTGGAATCCTGGGCCCAGCTGAGATGGGCCTATCCGAGCCGTCCAGCTAGCAAGAAGACTTGCCACTATGGATTTGTGGTCAAAGAACTACCAGGATAGAAAAGACACAAATACCCTTCCAAGATTAATCGTTCAATCGACATTGTGGGGATGCTAAGTTCCTTTGATGACTTGGGATCTGCCCCTCGCATCCATGGCGAGTACTCACTACCTGTAGGGGAGAATCATCGATCAAAACCTAAAAAAGAGATCGTTCGTGGGAAACTGCTATTGTGCAAGGCTTTCTCGCACCAACCCAATCCCATATAGCCAAAGATCATGTCAAGGGAGTAACGGAGCTCAGGGATGGTTCCGATCATGGCCAAGCGTGACAGCAATATTGGGACCAAGGGAAAAAACTCACTAAAAAGCTAATTTATGGCCATGAGTAGCCACGAATTCTTCATATGAAGACGGTGCGAGAGGAATACGAAACTTCCGAGATCAACGCTTCACAATCTGCGTTCAGGAGTCATCAACAGGGAAAGACTGAAGGTTGAAAACAATGATGTGTCTTGGGAATCAAGAATACAAAGTGGGATAAACATTCCCCAACATCTCACAGAGTCAGGCAATGAAAAACCAAGTCTTGAGACCCGTTGAAACATCGTGGCGGCAAGCGCCGTTGGCTACCTCAACGGAGGCCTATAGGGTCCAGAGGTTGGGGCCACCTCATAGAAAATGAGTGATGGAAATAGAATTTTGGGAGTTCCTGTATGCTCACCTAGCCTTGAATTCGTCGGAGGTGACTTATTGCATCGGATTGGGGTCTTTGTTGTTGAGTTGAGGCGCAAGTAGGTCACAGAGTGCGGGGGTGCTGGAGGTGAAATTAGGCAAGAAGGAGGAGCTCTTGAAGTCTAGTGGTGCCTTCAGACCCTTTAAATAGAAAAGGGGATCATCATGGTGGCGTCTGTAATCTAGATGTGAAGAGGAAGCGAAGCCCTAGATTAGGCGTTTCTCCCACAGAGCGAGAGAGAGGTAGAGTTAAGGCTCGTTAGATTTAGGTAATCCTCACGTATTGAATTACAAAGAGATCTTGTGAAACCATCGTGTAGTGAGAGGGAGAAGGTTTGAGGAAGACGTTGTTGTGTAACCGATCCAGACCTATGAAACCGCCGGAGGTAGGGGACGAAATTTGGACTCTTGGATCGGGTTGAACAGACTATTAGATCTCGGTGACTGAATGCAGGTTGTTGGATGGCATGTTAGAAGGGGAAACTAATGTGTTACATGCAACAAATCATGAAACCATAAGGTAAATGTGATGCATTAATGAAATAATACTCAAACGGTCAAACCTCGGTCCAACTATATTAAAAACTTGGTTAATTCATTTGGGGGTTCAAACCTTGACCAAATGATCTCAAATTTGGACCATAGGTCAATATTAATGTCTAGAATAATTTTATACACTTATATTTTCGTTTTACACAAGATTTGACCCATAACCACTATATTGGCCATTAATATATATATATATATATATATATATATATATATATATTAAAAGGGTGAATTAATAAGAAACGAATTTCTAATTAAATCTTTGGGTAGAAATTTGAGATATCCATCACTTACTAACTCAAGAGTCATTACTCACCTCAATATTATGTTGCATGCTATAATTCCATCTAGGAGGAGAGACAAAGGAAAAGAGGTTCATTACTCTCATATCTTACCCAATATTACACTATCTTTTGTTCCTTGTCCCAAAAGGCCATAAAACTCTACATTAATATAATCTACTAATTATCTCTCATTAGTGGTCATTTTGCAGTTTAGACTCTAATCAAAACACTAATTGAGGTATTTGTGCATAAACCCATATCTTGGCAAAAATATGAATCAAATTAATCCAAACCACAAAATATTACTCAATTTTAACATTGAGGACAAAATGGATAGGAAAGATAGGAAAATTTGGGAAAAAGGCCAAAAAGGATATAAAGGAAAGGAAAAGCTTGGAAAGGGGTTAAAATGAAAATATTCCCAATTTTCAATATGTTACAAGAAGGCATAAGATTTTGGTAAATCATGTCACATAAGAACATAAAGTTTACTTATTTTGAAGTGTGGTAATCATATGAAAGCAAAATAGGCCAAAGATTTCATCTTGATTAAGCTACATCAAGCATTTAAATAAAATGGGTCATTTTAGGTCAAGATAGTCATTTAGGGTACATATATATGTCCAAGGAATTACTCATGACAAAGTGAAGCAATTTCTCTAAATTAAAGGTTTAAGGCAGCATGAGATCACTATTGACACAAGGGAGCATAATAGGACATAAAGGCCATTAAATAAGCATAAAAGTGTCACTTTTAGCAAACAGACAAGAACCTCGAGTAGATTTAGGTTGTGAGACTATTTTCATTGGATAGATCTCATGTTCAACGTTAAAATGGTGTTTAAATCTGTTATATTTGGGTGTAAGGTTTAGGAGATACAATGTTTTGAAGTAAAACCCTAAAAATGTATTTTGGGGTCAAAATTACACCATGTGTTGTCGTTTGATTGGTTGTTGACGGGGTCAAAACTCTTTATTGTGTGTTTTTCTGGTTCTTTATGTGTGATAGTTGTGGTAGGCCGGTAGCATCAACCGATGGTTGGGTGCGAGTCGAGGAAATGTGGTGTGAACCCTTAAGGTCAGAGCTCAGGCAATAGTGAGCGGGCAAAGATGCACACTGCCAATCGGGCTAAGAGGTTGCATGGTGTGTGAGGACTTGTCCAAAGATGATCACATGTCAGAAAGAGGTATCAAGAGTGAGATAAGGTGAGCTTGCAGGTGCGGGCTTTTGGGTTTTGTTGAGGCAACAGGTGCAACAGAAGCAATAAAATTTTCTCCACATACCATACTCGAGGATCTCATCGACAATAGCATATTTAGAAAAAGGGTGCATGGATATACTGTCGGGAAATATGGCTACAGAGCAAGCATGGAAACAAAAAAAAATTATCTACCATATTCCCATAATCAGTAGATTGTGTCTATAACTATAATGCAGGAAGGATGATTTTGATGATATATTAGGTCTTGGAGTAAGTCCAACGACAATCCTTGTAATGACCACATTTGTGCATAATTAGTAAACTAGGGTTTACCTAAATGATTACATGCTTGATTAGATTGAACGTTGTTTAGACTTGATTAATGATAGTAGATCAATTGTGATGTTTCAAACCTAAGAATAAACTCTAACTATGATTTTAGTTTGAATAATTAGGGTGTGAGAAATGTAAACCCTAATCAACAAAAATTAGGGTTTTGAGAGTACATGAATATAGAATTTGATCAGGATAGCAGTGAGGTAAATGATTTTTCATATTTTCTATAAATTTTGTATTTACTTGAATTTTAGATATGATATGGATAACTCAATCATGCATATTGGAGAAAACATTCAGAATATTTGAGTGTTCTTTGAATGTGTTTCTGGATCAAACTATACTTCGACCAAAATGTTGATAGAGTGCTTTTCAAAAATGTAGTGTTTTATTTTCAATTATTTATTGGTAACTCTAAATAATATGAAATTTTAACTAGAGATCTGAAACTCAATTATAAACAACATGTAAAATTTTCATAATTTTTTAATGTGTTTAGACCTTATCAGTAGACGAATGATAGTAATATTTTTATGACAGAAAATTCACCTGAAATAAGAGAAAGTATAGTGAGGGGTCAATGTGCAATTGACCCAAGTAGCTCAATTGCTTTATATGGTCAACCTAACACACAAGGAGCTCTCATAATTCGTGATTCAATCCATAGAAATGAAATCCTAGAGAGAGAGGGAGAGTTAGGGTTTGAGAGGAGAAAGTGATGGAGATGCTAACCAAGGGTTTTGCGGTCCGAGGAATGATGAAACCATGTAAGTTTAGATTCTTTGGATATATATCTGAGGCCTCAAATCCTGGGATGTTACAAATATTCTCTTAGATGTCAAGATTCTGTCCCTCCCTTGATTGTATTTGAAATCATATCAAATCAAGCCCTTTTCTCACTCTTTCTCTCCTAATCTTCAATTCTAGGGTTTCCGAGTTGAAAGGAAGAAGAATCAGGTGAATTGCTAGGGGTTTGATATGAGATCGATATTTTTAGGGAGGATCTGCGTTTTTAAGGTTTTTTCACATCTTAGGGTGAGTGGGAACTTCCTTTAAACAATATATTGCACAAAAATTGGTTAAATCATCCATAATATTTAATTGCTTAGTATGCGACTACAAACCCTGAATTGTGTGTTTGATCTAAGTTGTTGCAAAATGATATGAAATGGATTCTTCCTTTGTTTGGATGAATTTCAGATGATAAAATTATATTAGAAATGTATACAATACATCCTAATGATAATTCCCTAAGTATTCGTAGAGGTCATAAGAGTAAACTGAAATATAGGGAATTTATCTATGACTGAAATTTGTTGTATAATTAAATAGAGAAATTTGTTTACCTAGATCCCCTTGGTTATGAATGATTGTTTATCTAAATGCGTAGTACATATATGTCAGATACTATCTTGGATTTTGTTTAAGGTGAATAGTGTTTGATTGATATCTCAGTAAAGAGGGTGAAACCCTAGATGTGAGGAAAGTTGGATATTTATGAATAGATATTGTGAAATCCATTTGAAGGGATTTTCCTGACAAGATAGACTTTATTTATTAAATTTTATTCTTGATGCATGATATTTCAGTGAATGACATGGAAACCCCTAATTTAGCTCAATTCGAGGATTTCATACATATGTTGGTTGTATATGACTTGTTTAAAGCAATATGTATTTAGTGGATGTTTATGACATATTAAATCCTTATGAGAGCCATGTGATAAGTGAATGAGGTAAATGAAACCCTAAGGATAGGTGTTCAATGAATCAAGTATTGTGATATCAATGTTCTCAGTATGAGATGTAGTGATGCTTAACAGTTCAGTTGTGGTAAATGTTATCAAATGGTCTATGAAATTAATAGTTTACATGTGATAATGATGATTATTCATATGTCAAGTAATTAACTCTTATTAGTATATTAAGAAGTTCAATTACATGATTCCAGTATATAAGTGCCAATTGGACATGTATTCTGTTTATTTAAGTATTTCAGTCTACCTGCATGTAGAGTATGTTGATTTCTCTGCATATTACAGTGTTTTGAATATACTCCTCTGCCAAGTTAAGGATGACATACATGTCATATTTATAAACTTCAGATAAATAGACTCGGTACCATAGAGATAAAAAAATCAAGTATAAATAAGAGAGAGATACAATATAGTAAGAGCTTTCCAAGAATAATAAAACAATAGACTCAGGAGCCCTGAACACCATAGATTCCCTATGAGAGGTTTGTGCCTTAGGAATGAAACGACCTAACCCTGGCAGAGTCCAGTATATGGGGGTAGGAACATACTAATAGGTGGTATGGGGGATGAAGCCCTAGTGGAAGTCTACTTAATATACAACATGTAGTGTCCAACATCAACCAGAGGTCCTGGTGGAACTAGAGTACAGAAAAGCCAATAGGTGGCTTGACTCTCCGCCTATGTGCTCAGGTTAGAGGAGGAGTCCAATTTTTATGGCATAATAGGTGTGACGAGGCCAGAGAGTCATAATCCTGTTACAGACCAGAAACATTGTTAGGCTTAGCAATCTCAGGGTGTCAGCTAAGTCTTGTACGGTAAGATCGTAGTTTTCTACGAGTCTTCATATGTAGATTACACTGCATATGATTAGGGCATAAGTTAAAATATGTTCATATAGGTTTAAAGAGTTTCATATAAGTAAGAAAGGCTAAGAAAGATTTGAGTACAGTTTCCCAGCAATTATTCTTTGTATGTTTCTATATTATTAGTTCTCTTTGAAATTAATCAAGCATGCTCATATATTGATTTACTCTTGTTGATATCTAGAGTATCCTACTATATTTATGATTTTCAATGATCAATCTCTTTAAAGCTTACTGCTATTATAATTGATATTAGTTGCTCAAAAGTATATCTGTAATTATATCAGTGATTTAGACTATTTCTTTGAAGTACTCATTCACTGAGCGAGTAGGCTCACCCCTCTACTCAAATTTTTAGGGAAATCACATGGACATTGAAGAAGGTCAAAGCATCATAGTAGAGCTACCATAGGATTTAAGTATGAGATTAGTTGAGTTCAGTCGGTCCATGCCACTCTAGATCCTTGTATAGAGTTGAGAGAGAGAGTTGTAAATGATGATGTATAACATTATTCCTCTTTTAGTAATATATGCAAATCAACAAGTCTTATGTGCTTAAAAGTATGAGAAACATTATGAATGTTCATACATGCATTTTTACTGTTGAAATTGGATTAGAGAAATCAATGTTTAGTTTCCCTTGTAAAGTTAGTTTATGTGGTTCAATGCGAGAAAACAAAGAGTTTGAAAAAGAAGAAAAAGTTAAGGGTGATCTTTGTATTACGTTAAATCCTCAATTTATGCCATAATCTCATGATTAGTGGTAATTGTGAGATCGGGGTGTAACAACTTGGTATCAGAGCTTAGGCTGAGTCGTCAGGGACCATTAGGATAGAAAGTTAGAGTTATAAGTGTGGCAGATAGGAGATGATGTGTCTATAGCTCTGGGAGGTCTGAGTATTTAGATACCCTGGCCCGGTATCTGAATACTTAGGTTGACCAGTATCAAGCTACTCTATCTATTCTTCTCTGAATGCCCTGGCCAGGCATGCAGTGGAAGGATGGGCTAGAGAAAAACCCTAGAAATATTAGGGTTAGAAGAATAGAAAGAAATAAATGGATTGAGCATAAGAATAGAATGTAATGCAACTCTTGTTTTATATTGTTGCTATGATTGGAAATCAATAGAAATGCTCTTATATGTATGAATTCAGATTATCAGTTTGTAGAATATATATGGTTCCTTATTATTGTTGTGTATCATGAAGTGATTCAGTTATTGTTTATATTCTTTGTATCAAGTAGACCAGAAGTTATGTTTGAATGAGTTTGCCCTAAGTGGATATTCTTTCCACATGTTTGAGATTAATATGAGTTAGTTAATCTTGAGTAGCTCTTGGATTTAGGACTGTAGGTTCGGCTTGGTCTGGATGGAAGGATGTGTTACTGGGATCTAATGGCTCCTATTAACAATATAATAAGAATAGACTCTGGATAAATTAGACCCACATCATAGTGAGAATGTACATACACTAAGATGTTGAAACATATGGGAAAGGTTATAATAGCTTAGAATTAGTTGGAACTGATATCTGAGATCCAACTTTGGGGCCTCATATGAGAGTCCCTTAATCGGGAATAAAGGAACACGACATAAGGTTCAGGTTAAGTTTAATGATTAGTATTATATGAACTTTAAATATGAAATATGGAAAAGATATGATAAAGGTATGTAAGGGCCAAGATAGTAAGAATCAATCATGAGGAATGGATCATATAATCGAGTAAAATGCTTTTATGTACTTCAAAGCAAAGGGAAAATAGAAGAAAAGAGTTTACTAGACAATAAGTACATATAAATGAAGAGTCTTCAGAAGAGTTAAAGTAAAGAGAATTGGATGAACATGTAAATCATAAGACTAGAATAACAAACTTAGTTGAAACAAAGAGAAATGTTAGAAATGATGATCTTGATTAAGGAATGAGGATTATGATATAATTAAGAGCATGGAATGTATACCTTTATTATAAAGTTTAATACATTCATCCTTACTGCCTTTGGATTCTAAGTCTCTATAGAACAACAAACTATTTTCTAAAAGAAGAACAAAAGTGTAGCTAAATAAATGAATAAGTCATACAAAGATAGACTATATTCAGAAAGTAAAAAAAAACTTGATTGAAAGAGAAACTAAGTTTGACCCATGCATGAGCTGTTTGATTTAAAATGAAGGATATGTAATGTATTAAACATGAGGTGAAACTAGTAGATAGATTATTGATTTAGAATATCAACTTCACATTAGTAGAAGGATAAAAAGAAATATATGCAACATGGTATACATGATCATATGCATAAAAGAAGAAACATGATCATCAGAGAAAACTAGAAGTTAAAGATGACACGTGGAATAGTAGTATATGGTAAGGGGATTATGGAAAGTAAAGAAGGGTTTGAAACATGATGGAGTAATATAGATTATAAAAGAAAGAGGTTAGGAGATTCAATCAAGTGCTAGTTAGTCAAGTATCTTTGTTGATAACTAACTAAACCTACATACGAGAAATGTATTAAGGGAATGTTTGAAGATAAGAATAATAAGTCTTAGAATCATCTTCTCTTTCATATCTTTCTTAATGAAAGCAATGTGGGAATGAAGTGATAAGAAAATGAATCATATATGATGCATAACCACCGTGTTAGAGACATCTAGTGAATGTAATAATGACACACAATATGATGATGAAACCCTAGCATGGTAATTGAGAATGTAATCTATCTGAATGGCCAAGTAAGAGAAAGGAAATTCAATCGATAAGATAAAGAAGACTTTAGTAAAACTTGTGAGATCCAAAGTTTGAATTTCAAATTAAGGGAGCAAAGTCACATCACATTAACGTCATGCTATTGATAAGGACCAAACCCTAGAATGTTTAGAGTTGTAGTAGTTCAAGGGATGTCACTAGTGATTTGACCTTGAAGACTAGCATCTCTATGAAACAAGATCATGAGATTTGCACTGTGAGAAGTAAACTAGCACTGATAGTAATCTAGGGTTTAAAGATAACTAATATGAAAGGTAGATGAACAATATGGAAATGATTTGGAGTAAAGAGTAAGATATAAATTTGAAATGTAACAAGTGTGTTTTGAAAAAAAGGAGAAATACAATATGAGTGAAGTGTGATATGAGATAAATTCTTGCAGTGATAGAAAGAATGATGAATAATCTATTTGTACCTTGTATGTTTCAATTTTAGGAATGTTTAATCTACATGATTAAAATGAGAAGGATAAGTAGCAAAAAGTAAGTAGTAGTGAATGAGGAGAGAGATAAGAGAAAATAATGGCTTTTAGTAATATGTGAATTTGTTTTTAGAAGTATCATTTGTTGAAGGTATATTAAGGGATGTAAATTGGTTCTATGTATGATTTCAGTGTACATGTGCAAGCAATATGTTAATTACAGGTGTCTGATAGTTGTAGTCATTCATACCAGTAATCCATCTTAGTATTGTACAATTGTGGTATGGTGATATGGGTTGAATGATGATGGAACAAATGGAGGGTTACCCTGAATAAGGTAGTCTTACCTATTCACTCATATGAATAGAAGGGTTGATGACCATATTGTATTGATATGTAACCCTAATGAGGTATAGCTTGTTATACCTAGATTTAATATAACTAAGTGATGGTAATTGGGTATGAATAGTCCTTCATAACTCGCCCATGTGAGATGATTGTCTCGGTCACCCAGACAGTCGTATAGTGACCCAAGTCGAGCCAACCGATTGAGTTGGTTTGCTTCTTATCCAATTTCAACTCAAAACATGCCTGACTCCCCAGACGCCTATGTAAACTCTTGAGACGAGCATTTGGCACTTCTAGACAACCATCACAACACTTGAGATGGGAGTTTGGCAGTGTTGACACCCTGTTTATTGTGTGAATAAAACACCTAAACACTTTCATACTTAATTCAATTTTCATTCAAGATCTGAACTCCTCTTCTAGGTCGAGACCTATATGTGTGACCCTATAGGTCCCATATTACATTGACAGTGAATGTCTATAAAAACTTATGACATTGCAGGCAATGAATGGTGCCTAGTCGCACATCAATTCTACCCAAGTAAATGGAAAGCTGGAGAACAATTTCAACCTACAATCTGTGTATGGTGTTACAATGTTTGTATAGTTCCTTTGTCATTGATTTCAGATTGAACTAGAGGCATGGAGAAGTCACCCTCATTCTTATTCAATCTTGTTTCTTGAACCAAGAGCAGACTCTCTGAGATATATGTAAGCTCAATATCACATATTGACTCACATGTGCATGGCCATGCATTTCTCAATCTCGCTAATCAAGAGGCCTAGGACATCACACTCTAGTAGGAGGGGAAAATCACATATCTATCACTCATAGTCAATCCCCATGTGTCAAAGTCACCCAATCATCATCGTTATAACAACCCATGTTTCAGGACTGCGTTTGATGATGTCAAAGTGTACCCAATGATATGTTTTGAGTGTAGTGATTTCAAGTCTAAGAACCACAACCACCACCATCACTGTGAGACCTGAATATGACTTCAATGATGATGGATTCCATGTGTCAGTTTCATGGTGGGTCTGTTTGATACATTGTTCTCTAACATGTATCTTTGTGTTTGGTTTGATATTATCATATCATGACTAACAAAATTTAGCCATCAACCAACTCACACTCTGATATTTTGTGTCATTGTTGTCTATCAACCTTCCACAATGACATCTGATAAGGTACATAATGAGAATATGTATATGTACTCTTAACATCCATATGATCTCACTTCGACAAGACTAATACTTGAATGCATATGTCTTTGAGAAATATTCTTCTCTAGACATCTATGATGTTACATCATTATCTCAAAACTTCATTATCTCATAACTGAATTAAATAAAATAAATTGGCAGATTGCCTTTATTTATTTAATCAAATCATTTACAATTTATGTCATTACAATCATCACATGATTATGGGCATAAATACCAACAGACTCTCACTTGCACTTAGATCCAATCACCCATGAATCGTATTCCAAGTGATCTTACATGTCCATCATGCTTCTACTGTGAAAGTAGTTTCATCAAGGAGTCGACAACATTGCTCTGAATTGGTACTTTTCAAATCTTTACATCTCCATGCCGCTTGATCTCTTGTATGAGATGGAACCACCTTTGTATATGCTTTGAGAGTTGATGTGATCTGGGTTCCTAAGCTTGTACAATAGCTCCATTTTTGTCACAATGTAGCTCGATCACCTCATTGATGCTTGGAATGACCACAAGTTATATGATGAACTTCTTGATCCATGCAACTTCCTTTATTTCACCCAATGCAACAATATACTCGGCCTCTTTTGTAGAATCGACAACTATTTCTTGCTTGGAACTCTTCCAGATCACAACTCCATTATTGAGGCCGAACATGAATCCTAATTGCAATTTGTAATTATCTTGATCAGTCTGGAAGCTTGCATTTGTGTAACCCTTTACCTCCAACTCTTCCTCTCTATCATAGACTAAGAAATGATCCTTAGTCCTTCTCAAGTACTTGAGGACGTTCTTCATGGATATCCAGTGAGAATCACCTAGATCTGACTAATATTTTCCTGTCAGGATAAAGGCATATGAGACATCTAGATGGGTACACAAAATCACATACATTATTGATCCAATTGTTGAGGCATATGTAATTAGACTCATGTGTTTCCTTTCTTCACAAGAATTGGCACATTAAGCTCTAGAGATATGTAAGGCCCATAAACTTGCTTAATGAGTTGAATAAGCTTAATAATTATAATAAAATTCTTATAATCCTAATATAACCTTTGATATGCTTTGAAATCATAATATAAGCTTAAGTTTCAAATTTGGTCCAATTTGGACACTGTTTGAGCAAGTTATGCAATTTTATGCACATTTTACACTTTTCTACAATTTACCCAATTGAGAGGTTTTCTTTGAAATTTATCACTTGTATTATGTTCCTTGGATATTCTCTCATCATTATTGAGATTTTTGAGCCATGGGGAACCTATTTAATCCTTTGTTTGAAGGTATTTTTTCCAAGGGTATTTTAGGGTTTACCCCTTCATAGATGAGCTACCTTTAGTAGCTATCAACTAATGAATTATTTGTTTTTCTTGAAAATTCAAGAAACGAGGGATAATAATGTCTCTATGGAAGGTGGGGGAGCTTCTTGTGTGTTTTCTTGTATATTCTTAATAGTTTAAGGCCATGGACACATGGAAAGATACTAGAACTTCGTCTTTTTCTTTTTCTTTATCTTAAAGTTTCATATACTTATCCCTAAGCACCAAACCGATCCATTTTCTCTCCACCAATTCCATCCTTCTATGAACCTCTTTCTCCCTCTGTGCTTCTGCGAATTTCCTATCCATGGAAGAAGAAAGAGGGGATCTTCTTGGAAAAAGAATTTAGGGTTGCAATTGACTTCCTTTTAGGGTTTAAAAGGCTTCCTTCTAGTGATCTTGACCTAAAAGAGTAAGAATACCCTTCTTTCCTCCATTTATTTTTTTTATCCTTCCTCCTACCTTTCTCCAGGTAATAACCTAGTTGTTCCATGGTAGAAATTTCTCTAAAGCTCTAAAACCCTACCTCTCGTGCTCCTTATGCTTAGGGTTTTCTCATTTGATGAAGAAAGGTGCTAGATGGACAAGTTCACAGCTTATACTTGATTTTTCTACCCAACCTGCTCTAGTTTTATTCTTTTTGGGATTTCATCTTCTCATTAGAGTCAAGTTTTATAACTTTCTCCACGTTTATTGCTTACCCTAAGCTTGCTAGCTCATGTTCTTGCTTGAAAATGATGATCCATGCACTAAAACGCTATGCTTGACTTGGATTTTGATTTTCATAACATTTCCTATTCTAATTTCAGTTCTAGATGAACCTATTATCATGTGTACGTTATTCCTAAGGTATAATATGACTTGGATCAGGTTGGTTTGACAACCTTTGGTGCTAAGCACCTATCAACCAATGGTCAATTTTAGGGTTTAAACCTGCTTTTTCTATAAACCTATGACCCGATGATGGTACCATTGCAACAATCCTATGGTGTTATCTTCATGAAAACTGATGGTAGGGATCAAAGGTGCCATATTATGGTAACAACCTATGGTCACCCCCCTTAGGTCAAATTTTGTATCAATTAGAAGTTTAATGATCAACCATTAAGTACCCTACTGATGTTATCAATCAATAATGACATTAGCTTGATATTTGATGCTGATTAATGAATATAGTGTTGATCTAACAACCTATGGTTAATTAATGGTCACTAATGATGGTGTATCAGGTCTCCACAACCTATTGTGAGTTAATCATATAGTTGTAACATCACTTAAGCCTTAGACCAATGGTTTCTTGGGTCACTTGATGCAATGGTCGGACCTATACTGTAATTGATGGTTTTAACATATGAACTTGACCCAATGGTCAAGATCTAATGCTTATTCCTCCAATAAAGTGGAATGATGGATAATGTAATATGTTGGTCCTAATAATGTGATTTATATGGTTTCCTTTATATGATCAACATAAGGAGCTTACTTGTTGACAATGGATGGCTTGTTTTAAATGAACATTCGATTGTGAGATTTACCCTACTCTCAGAAAAACCCTTATTGTTGTTAACCAAAGGATGTCTATGGTTAAATGGTGAATTTTATAGATCAAAACTCAATAACATCATACATGATTCATTCAAGGTGTTTACTTATGTAAATAGAGAATGGTCTTACCTTTTAAACATCCAATGGTTCTGAGTGACATTGTGGTATGGTGATATGGGCTAAATGATGATGGAACAAATGGAGTGTTACCCTTAATAAGGTAGTCTTACCTATTCACTCATATGAATAGAAGGGATGATAACCATATTGTGTGGATATGTAACCCTAATGAGGTATAGCTTGTTATACCTAGCTTTAATATAACTAAATGATGGTAATTGGGTATGAATAGTCCTTGAATGACTAATCCAATCATGGAGTACTCTATTACTATTTTTGAAACCTTAGTATGGTATAACCTGATGGTTACACCTTGATTTATGTGTGGGTTCATGCTTGAGAATACTATGGAATGTGATGGTGATGCTTCACCTTATGCATCCATGATCTAATGGGGATGTCGTGAGTTAGGGTTTGGGTATGAGTGCTGATTAGTAACATTAATATAAGTTATCTTGTTGAACCTAACTCTAATGCAAATAGATAAAGATGATTATTCATGTTTTACCTTCTTATATGATGGCATGATGGTGAAATAACCTCCTTAATATGATCATAACCTTAATGTGTTAATTGATGGTTATCATAGCCACATGGTTGATAATTTCTTATGCTAAACTTGTGCATTATGAATATGATGAGGGTTAATAATATCTAGATTCCTTTCATGTTGATGTAATAAAGGAATGTTCTAAATGATAATATAACCGTTCTATGATGGTTTATGAATATCTCCTAGCTTACTAATGCAATATTGTGTTGATCTGGTGCATTATATGTAAGTGATGTTGTTGAGCCTTGCTATAAGGCATGGAATGATAATGATGATCTTGCAAGGAATAGTATGATGGTCTTAATGACCTTTGGGCATGGTTGAGCCCTGAATGAGGTGTAATCCTCTTGTGTTGATAAGGGTTGATACCCTGTGATATTGTGAAAAGGATTTATATCCTGTGATAGTATGATGGTTTTAATGACCTTTGGGCATGGTTGATCCTTGAATGAGGTGTAATCCTCTTGTGTTGATTAGGGTTGATACCCTGTGATATTGTAAAAAGGATTTAAATCTTATGATAATATGATGACTAGTGTATCCTCATGAATGGTAGGTGAATATTACCATGTGACGATGAGATGAGAAATTATGTTTCACACATTTTATATCTTTTGCAGTTGTGATACTTATATGCTTGCTAGAAGTGAATTAGGGTTTGTATGTCCACTTGTTTGATGCAACATTAATTCACCCAATTGGATATAACTAATCAAGTAGAACTCTAATCATGTAATGCCCTATGCCATAGAACCATCTTCAATGTCAGAACTTGCTGGATGGTGAAATAGAGTATTCTTAAAGGAAACTCAGAGTGCATACTATTGAGTATGCGAGGTGCTTGTCATCCTAACACCAAGTGTTTTGGGAGGATGGTTGTGGTCATACATAGCCCGCTTTTTTAGAACGACTTTGGTCGGGTCTCAGTGATTATAACATGATGTGATTAGAGGACAACTGCGGTTGTACCTCAGTGATTTGGTTTGAATACCCTAGATGCTAGCGTCGTGACCTGTACCAAGGTGGGCTAGTTATAGGACTATATGTCATTGTTTTGCAGTTTGACTATATGTCACTACGGTGCAGACTCGTACTGACCGAGTGTGGAGAAGATCTTGGAGTCTGGCATTTCCTGGATCCTATATGGAACTAATTGCGACCAAGCGATGGTCAGTTAGACTTTGAGTGGTACGACTCAAACTCTCCAGGGCATAATAAAATTTGTAATACGGACATGTAGCATATTTATTTAGGGTTATACATGACGTTTCACTTTGGAAGATAACCCTTGTTTGTTATCTTTACATAGAGATGATGCTTAGTGCAATTAAGAGATAGTAGATATACTTAGGTTGTGGATATCCTTAAGATTGTAGATGCATACATATAGTAGCCATGCTTATGTTGATAACTATACAGCTACTGTTGATTGTAATCATGATGCTAGCTCTCTCATGTTGTTAGTTATGTTTAGCATGTTAGCCATGCCTTTGTAACTAGAGATGCATATACTGCGAATCATGCATATCCATATAGTTGTGCTTATGTTGTTAGCTCTTCTTATGTTGTTGATATTTTTCAACCTATTAGACATGCTAATGTTGTTAGCTATGCTTATGTGGCTTGACTTAATCATAATGATAGAGATTCTATGTTACTAGACTTGCTCATGATGCTAGATTTGCATATGCTACTGAATTGCTTATATTATCAACAAGATAAAGGTTGATAGTCTGGCTAATGATGATAGTTATTATCTTCTCCTTTATGTATTTTGTTAATCATCATTGCTTATGTGCTTATTTGTTATATTTTATTAAACTACTTAAATATTTAATTACTTAAAAATTTCGTAACCAATAAACGTTGTTGGAGGTTATATCTCTTACCGGGACATGGGTCTCACCCTTGTGGTTCGCCACATTTTTTAGGTAATCGAAAGTGACAAAAACAAACCTGTGACAACAAAGAGGGCTATAGTAATGAATCTATGAGAAAGTTGATTATATGTCTAGTGTGTCCTAGAGTCATCCATGTACTCTTAGGTCTGGGAAGGAAAAGTTTGTATATGGTTTTTTAAACAAATCAGAATTATGTTAGCATGTTAATGCTTGTTTGTGTGGCATATAAAAATATTGTTATCCTGTGTATATATGTTGTGGCTAAGGTGATAGAACAATTCATATCAAATTCTTGTCATAGTATGGATAAAATAAATATGTCGGGCTCTTATGCAAATAGTTCTGAGCAGGTGTTGATGTTGAAATCAGTTTTAATTTACCCATATTTTTGGGTATGTTGTTAATTGGTGATTGATTGTGTTTTTTCTTTTGAGTAATCTCATTTACTGTATTGGGTTCTCACAAGTTGGTATAAGAGCTTTAGGTTCCTCGAGTCTACAGGGACACTAGGACTTAGGACTAGGATGGTGTCAAAATTAGGAATATGACATAAAAAATATGGTGCATAATGCCTAATCTCAGTATTTGGGTGCCCTGCCCATGTATTCAATTATTGAAGAAAAGGTAAGTATGGAACTCTTAGATTGTTATCTTTCCAATTACTCTGATCAAGTAGTCATTTTGAGACAATCTAAAGAGCATAATGAATAAGAAATCATGGTATGAATATCTCAATCCTACCTTAAAGAAGATGAGAATTGCATCATAATCTATCAAAACTTGAATGTTTGGTAACTCTAAGAGAAAGATATAACACCATGAAATCTAAATCTGAATACAAATTAAAAAACAGGAGTTCTAGAAGATGTGATTCAAGAATATAATAAAGTAAAAGACAGATAAGTCTATGCCTATGATGTGAATCAAGGTATGAAATCCACATAAGATGGAAAGAAATCCTATAACAAGCACAAAATGAGAAGATAAATGAGAACAATGATAAAGGAATAAGGTGGAACCTACGTTAATCTCAGACCAACCTATGTGTGTAAGAAAGAGTTAATGTAAAATCAGCATAGCATGTGAAAGAAATTAAGGCACATGATCCATATTTAATGAAGCAAATGTGGAATGTGATGATTTACATGTTGATAAGTGGTTGAAAAACATAATAAAATAAGAGAACATACCCAAGTGTGATAAATAGTCATCAAGGAAGGAGTAATGAGATATGTTAATCATGATGATTCCTATTCTAATGGCAAGGAACCCAAAATGCAAAGGGTAAAATGATACATAAGAAGTTGTAACTCGAATAATGAAAATAGAATTGGTTACCTTTTTGCTAGTGACCCTTGAACAATGATGTTGTGGTATGGGAAGTATGTTTCCCTTTGTGTCTTTCCTTTCTATGGCACAACTTTCAAGTGGATCATTGCCACTTGGTACGTGTGGATTCACTACAAACATGAGATAGATAGCTTATTATAGCATAAGGTTGCTTGGACTATGGTTCCAAGATCATAAAGTTTGTGACGAGTTTGCTTTTGCTCATTCCAATAATTCAGAAGACTCCTCTTATATTTCTTGATATTTGTTATGTTGGTAAAAGTGGATGAGATAATGATGTGAATTCCTTATAGCACATGAGGTGGATACTAAGGTAATGAATCCTAGTATCCAAGATGTATCAACAGTATGAGAAATATGTGAAGGTTGGAGATGTTTATTAAATAAACATTCCAAGTATTCCTCTCACGTAGAGAGATAGAGACATAGAGAGAGAGAGTTGATGATGATCCTATAAATGTTGTTTGGAAGGAAAAACAAAAGTGAATCTATAATGTTGTGTATGTTCTAGTGATAGTTGGGCAAGACCACTATCAAGGATAGATGGTTTTTTGATACAATAGATATAATTTCAGGATGATAGCTAGAATTAAAAGTTTAAATTTACTATTATATTTGAACAGGTGGCACAACAAGTTTCTATGTTCCATATTTGCAAATGTCTTCTTATGTGGGGGTTTTTGTGCTGACCCAGGATGAGATATGTATGAATGATGTGACATCATCATGATATGCAAGTAACAATGTGAAGTTAATAGGATGAGGTGCAAAGGAAGTACCCATCTTTGTTTACCTTAGATTTTGGGGATGAAATCCATGTTAGGGGTTTATAGTTATAATGCCTCTAAACTTTCTTAATGCGTTGAATAAGCTTAATTATCATAATTTAATTCTTATAACCCTAATATAACCTTTTTATATGCTTTTAAATAATAATATCATCTTAAGTTTCAATTTTGGTCCAATTTGGACACTATTTGAGCAAGTTATGCAATTTATGCACATTTTGGACTTTTCTTGATAGGTTTTCTTTGCAATTTATCACTTTAATTATGTTCCTTGGATATTCTCTCATCATTATTGACATTTTTGAGCCATGGGGAACCTATTTAATCCTTGGTTTGAAGGTGTTTTCTCCAAGGGTATTTTAGGGTTTACCCCCTCATGGATGAGCTACCTTTAATAGCTATCAACTAATGAATTATTTGTTTTGCTTGGAAATTCAATAAACGAGGGATAATATTGTCTCTATGGAAGGTGGGGGAGCTTCTTGTGTGTGTTCTTGTATATTCTTAATAGTTTAAGGCCATGGACACTTGGAAAGATACTAGAACTTCGTCTTTTTCTTTTTCTTTATCTTAAAGTTTCATATACTTATCCCTAAGCACCAAACCGATCCATTTTCTCTCCACCAATTCCATCCTTCTATGAACCTCTTTCTCCCTCTATGCTGCTGTGAATTTCCTGTCCAAGGAAGAAGAAAGAGGGGATCTTCTTGGAAAAAGAATCTAGGGTTGCAATTGACTTCCTTTTAGGGTTTAAAAGGCTTCCTTCTAGTGATCTTGACCTAAAAGAGTAAGAATCCCCTTATTTCATCCATTTATTTATTTTTTATACTTCTCCAACCTTTCTCCAGGTCAGAACCATGTTGTTCCATGGTAGAAATTGCTCTAAAGCTCTAAAACTCTACCTCTTGTGTTCCTTATGCTTAGGGTTTGCTCATTTGATGAAGAAAGGTGTTGGATGGACAAGTTCACAGCTTATACTTGATTTTTCTACCCAACCTGCTCGAATTTTCTTCTTTTTGGGATTTCATATTCTCATTAGAGTCAAGTTTTATAACTTGCTCCACGTTTATTGCTTACCCTAAGCTTGCTAGCTCATGTTCTTGCTTGAAAATGATGATCCATGCACTAAAAAGCTATGCTTGACTTGGATTTCGATTTTTATAATGTTCCCTATTCTAATTTCAGTTCTAGATGAACCTGTTATCATGTGTACGTTATTCCTAAGGTATAATATGACTTGGATCATGTTGGTTTGACAACCTTTGGTGCTAAGCACCTATCAACCAATGGTCAAATTTAGGGTTTAAACCCATGACCCGATGATGGTACCATTGCAACAATCCTATGGTGTTATCTTCATGACAACTGATGGTGGGGATCAAAGGTGTCATATGATGGTATGGTCACCCGCTTAGGTCAGGTTTTAGATCAATTAGAAGTTTAATGATCAACCATTAAGTACCCTGCTGATGTTATCAATCAATAATGACATGAGCTTGATATTTGATGCTAATTAATGAATATAGTGCGGATCTAACAACCTATGGTTAATTAATGGTCACTAATGATGGTGTATCAGGTATCCTCAATCTATGGTGAGTTAATCATATAGTTGTAGCATCACTTAAGTCGTAGACCAATGGTTTCTTGGGTCACTTGATGCAATGGTCAGACCTATACTGTAATTGATGGTTTTAACATATGAACTTGACCCAATGGTCAAGATCTAATGTTTATTCCTCCAATAAAGTGGAATGATGGCTAATGTAATATGTTGATCCTAATAATGTGATTTAGATGGTTTCCTTTATATGATCAACATAAGGAGCTTACTTGTTGACAATGGATGGATTATTTTAAATGAACAGTCGATTGTGGGTTTTACCCTACTCTCAACAAAACCCTTATTGTTGTTAACCAAAGGATGTCTAGGGTTAAATGGTGAATTGTATAGATCACAACTCAATAACATCATAGATGATTCATTCAAGGTGTTTACTTATGTAAATAGAGAATGGTCTTACCTTTTAAACATCCAATGGTTCTGAGTGACATTGTGGTATGGTGATATGGGTTGAATGATGATGGAACAAATGGACTGTTACCCTTAATAAGGTAGTCTTACCTATTCACTCATATGAATAGAAGGGATGATAACCATATTGTGTGGATATGTAACCCTAATGAGGTATAGCTTAATATACCTAGCTTTAATATAACTAAATGATGGTAATTAGATATGAATAGTCCTTGAATGACTAATACAATCATGGAGTACTCTATTACTATTGTCGAAACCCTAGTATGGTATAAACCGATGATTACACCTTGATTTATGTGTGGGTTCATACTTGAGAATACTATGGAATGTGATGGTGATGCTTCACCTTATGCGTCCATGATCTAATGGGGATGTCGTGAGTTAGGGTTTGGGTATGAGTGCTGATTAGTAACATTAATATAAGTTATCTTGTTGAACCTAACTCTAATGCATATAGATAAAGATGAGTATTCATGTTTTACCTTCTTATATGATGGCATGATGGTGAAATAACCTCCTTAATATGATCATAACCTTAATGTGTTAATTGATGGTTATCATAGCCACATGATTGATAACTTCTTATGTTAAACATGTGCATTATGAATATGATGAGGGTTAATCATATCTAGATTCCTTTCATGTTGATGTAATAAAGGAATATTCTAAATGATAATATAATTGTTCTATTGTGGTTTATGAATATCTCCTAGCTCACTAATGAAATATTGTGTTGATCTGGTGCATTATATGTAAGTGATGTTGTTGAGCCTTGCTATAAGGCATGGAATGATAATGATGATCTTACAAGGAATAGTATGATGGTCTTAATGACCTTTGGGCATGGTTGAGCCTTGAATGAGGTGTAATCCTCTTGTATTGATAAGGGTTGATACCCTATGATATTGTGAAAAGGATTTATATCCTGTGATAGTATGATGGTCTTAATGACCTTTGGGCATGGTTGAGCCCTGAATGAGGTGTAATCCTCTTATGTTGATATGGGTTGATACCATGTGATATTGTAAAAATGATTTATATCTTGTGATAGTATGATGACTATTGTAGCCTCATGAATGTTAAGTGAATAGTACCATGTGATGATGAGATGAGAAATTATGTTTGACACATTTTATATATTTTGAATTTTTGATACTTATATGCTTGCTAGAAGTGAATTAGTATTTGTATGTCCACTTGTTTGATGCATCCTTAATGAACCCAATTGGGGATAACTAATCAAGTGAAACTTTAATCATGTAGTGCCTTGTGCCATAGAACCATCTTCAGTGTCAGAACTAGCTGGATGGTGAAACAAGTATTCCTAAGGGAAACTCAGAGTGCATACTATTGAGTATGCAGGGTGCTTGTCATCCTGACACCAAGTGTTTCGGGAGGGTGGTTGCGATCATACCTAGCCTACTTTTTGAGAATGACTTTGGTCAGGTCTTAGTGATTATAATATGATGTGATTAGAGTACAATTGTCATTGTACCTCAGTGATTGGGTTTGAATACTCTAGATGCTAGCGTCATGGCATGTACCCTATATGTCGCTATTTTGTAGTTTGACTATATGTCACTGTGGTGCAGACTCGTACTGACCAAGTATGGAGAAGATCTTGGAGTTTGACTCTTCCTAGATTTTACATGGAACTGATTGTGATCAAGCGGTGGTCAGTTGGACTTTGAGTGGTATGACTCAAACTCCCCAAGGCATAATAAAATATGTAATACAGTCATGTAGCATATTTATTTAGGGTTATACACAACATTTCACATTGGATGATAACCCTTGTTTGTTATCTTTACATAGAGATGATGCATAGTACAATTAAGAGATAGTAGATATACTTAGGTTGTGGATATGCTTAAGATTGTATATGTATACAAATAGTAGCCATGCTTATGTTGATAACTATACTGCTACTTCTGATTATAATCATGATGCTAGCTATCTCATGTTGTTAGTTATGTTTAGCATGCTTGCCATGCCTTTGTAACTAGAGATGCATATACCGCTAATCATGCTTATCTAGATAGTTGTTCTTATGTTGTTAGCTCTTCTTATGATGTTGATATGTTCAACCTATTAGACATGCTAATGTTGTTAGCTATTCTTATGTGGCTAGACTTATTCATAATAATAGAGACTCTATGTTACTAGACTTTCTCATGATGCTAGATATGCATATGCTACTGAATTGCTTGTATTGTCAACAAGATAAAGGATGATAGCCTGGCTAATGATGATAGATATTATCTGCTCCTTTATGTATTTTGTTAATCATCATTGTTGTTGAGCTTATTTGTTATATTTGATTAAACTACTTAACTGTTTAATTACTTAATGTTGTAATCAGTAAACGTTGTTGGAGGTTATATCTCTTGCTGGGACATGGGTCTCACCCTTATGGTTCGCCATATTTTTTTAGGTAATCGAAAGTGACAAAAACAAACTTATGATAGCAAAGAGGAGCTATAGTAATGAATCTATGAGAAAGTTGATTACATGTCTGGTGTGTCCTAGAGTCATCCCTATACTCTCAGATCCGGGCAGGAAAAGTTTGTATATGTTGTTTCAAACGAATCGGAATTTTGTTAACATGTTAATGCTTGTTTGTGTGGCATATACAAATATTGTTATGTTGTGTATATATGTTTTGCCTAAGGTGATAGAACAATTTGTATCAAGTTCTTATCATAGTATGGATAAAATAAAGATGTTGGGCTCTTATGCAAATGTTTATGAGTAGGTGTTGACGTTGAAATCGGTTTTAATTTACCTATATTTTTGGGTATGTGGTTAATTGGTGATTAATTGTGTTTTATGTTTTGAGTAATCTCATTTAGTGTAGCAGGTTCTCACAAGTTAGTATCAGAGCTTTAGGTTCATTGAGTCTATAGGGACACTAGGACATAGGACTAGGATGATGTCAAAATTAGGAATATGACATAAAAAATATGGTGCATACTGCCTAATCTCAGTATTTGGGTGCACTGACCAAGTATTCAATTATTGAAGAAAAGGTAAGTATGGAACTCTTAGATTGTTATCTTTCTTATTACTATGATCAAGTAGTCATTTTGATACAATCTAAAGAGCATAATGAATAAGAAATCATGGTATGAATATATCAATCCTACCTTAAAGAAGATGAGAATTGCATCATAATCTATCAAAACTTGAATGTTTGGTAACTATAATAGAAAGATATAACACCATGAAATCTAAATCTGAATACAAATTAGAAAAAGATGAGTTCTTGAAGATGTGATTCAAGAAGATAATAAAATAAAAGATATATAAGTCTATGCTTATAAAGTGAATCAAGGTATGAAATCCACATAAGATGGAAAGAACTCCTATAACAAGTACAAAATGAGAAGATAAATGGGAACAATGACAAAGGAATAAGGTAGAACCTGAGTTAATCTCAGACCAAACTATGTGTGTAAGAAAGTGTTAATGTAAAATCAGCATAGCATGTGAAAGAAATTAAGGCAGATGATTCATGTTTAATGAAGAAAATGTGGAATATGATGATTTACATGTTGATAAGTGGTTGAAAAACATAATAAAATAAGAGAACATACCCAAGTGTGATAAATAGTCATCAAGGAATGAGTAATGAGATATGTTAATCATGATGATTCATGTGCTAATGGCAAGGAACCCAAAATGAAAAGGGTAAAATGATACATAAGAAGTTGTAACTCGCATAATGAAAATAGAATTGGTTACCTTTTTGATAGTGACCCTTAAACAATGTTGCTATGGTATGAGAAGTGTGTTTCCCTTTGTGTCTTTCCTTTCTAGGGTACAACTTTCAAGTAGATCATTGCCACTTGGTACATGTGGATTTGCTGCAAACATGAGGGTGGATATCTTATTATAGCATAAGGTTGCTTGGACTATGGTTCCAAGATCATAAAGTTTGTGATGAGTTTGCTTTTGATCCTTCCAATAATTCAGAAGACCCCTCTTATATTTCTTGATATTTGTTATGTTGGTAAAAGTGGATGAGATAATGATGTGAGTTCCTTATAGCACATGAGGTGGATATTAAGGTAATGAATCCTAGTATCCAAGATGTATCAATAGTATGGGAAATATGTGAAGGTTAGAGATATTTATTAAATAAACATTCCAAGTATTCCTCTCCCATAGAGAGAGAGAGAGTTGATGATGATCTTATAAATGTTGTTTGGAAGGAAAAACAAAAGTGACTCTATAATGTTGTGTATGGTCTAGTGATAGTTGGGCAAAACCACTATCAAGTATAGATGGTTTTTTGATACAATAGAAAAATTTTAGGATGATATCTAGAATTTAAAGTTGAAAGTTATTGTTAAATTTATATAGGTGGCACTATAAGTTTCTATGTTCCATATTTGCAAATGTCTTCTTATGTGGGGGTTTTGTGCTAACCCAAGATGAGATATGTATGAATGATGTGACATCACCATGATATGCAAGTAAACTTGTAAAGGTAATAGGATGAGGTACAAAGGAAGTACCCATCTTTGTTTACCTTGAATTTCGGGGATGAAATCCCTATTAGGGGTTTATATTTGTAAGGCCCCTAAACTTGCTTAATGAGTTGAATAAGATTAATTATCATAATTGAATTCTTATAACCCTAATATAACCTTTTGATATGCTTTGAAATCATAAGATAAGCTTAATTTTAAAATTTGGTCCAATTTGGACATTGTTTGAGCAAGTTATGCAATTTAATGCACATTTTGGACTTTTCTAGAATTTACCAAATTGAGAGGTTTTCTTTGCAATTTATCACTTGCTTATGTTCCTTGGATATTCTCCCATCATGTTTGAGCTTGTTGATCCATGGGGAACCTATTTAATCCTTGGTTTGAAGGTGTTTTCTCCAAGGGTATTTTAGGGTTTACCCCTTCATGGATGAGCTACTTTTAGTAGCTATCAACTAATGAATTTTTTGTATTGGAAATTCAATAAATGAGGGATAAGAATGTCTCTATGGACAGTGGGGGGGCTTCTTGTGTGTGCTTGTATATTCTTAATAGTTTAAGGCCATGGACACTTGGAAAGATACTAGAATTTCAACTTTTTCTTTTTCTTTATCATAAAGTTTCATATACTTATCCCTAAGCACCAAAATGATCCATTTTCTATACACAACTTCCCTCCTTCTATGAATCTTGTTCTACCTCTGTGCTTCTGTGAATTTCCTATCCAAAGAAGAAGAAATAGGGGATCTTCTTGGAAAAATAATCCAGGGTTGCAATTGACTTTCTTTTAGGGTTTAAAAGGCTTCCTTCTAGTGATCTTGACCTAAAAGAGTAATAATCCCCTTATTTCATCTGTTTATTTCTATTTTATACTTCCTCCTTCCTTTATCCAGGTCGGAACCTTGCTTTTCCGTGGTAGAAATTGCTCTATAGCTCTAAAACCCTACCTCTCGTGCTCCTTATGCTTAGGGTTTGCTCATTTGATGAAGAAAGGAGCTACATGGACAAGTTCACAGCTTATACTTGAATTTTCTACCCTACCTGCTTGAGTTTTCTTCTGTTTGGGATTTCACCTTCTCATTAGAGGCAAGTTTTATAACTTGCTCCACATTTATTGCTTAACCTAAGCTTGCTAGCTCATGTTCTTGCGTGAAAATGATGATCTGTGCACTAAAAAGCTATGCTTGACTTGGATTTCGATTTTTATAATGTTCCCTATTCTAATTTCAGTTCTATATGAACCTGTTATCATGTGTACGTTATTCCTAAGGTATAATATGACTTGGATCATGTTGTTTTGACAACCTATGGTGCTAAGCACCTATCAACCAATGGTCAATTTTAGGGTTTAAAGCTGTTTTTTCTATAAACCCAAGACCCGATGATGGTACCATTGCAACAACCCTATGGTGTTGTCTTCATGACAACTGATGGTTGGGATCAAAGGTGTCAGATGATGTTGACAACCTATGGTCACTCCCTTTGGTCAGGTTTTTGATCAATTAAAAGTTTGATGATCAACCATCAAGTACAACATTGATGTTATCAATCAATGATGACATTAGCTTGATATTTGATGTTGATTAATTGATATAGTGCTGATCTAACAACCTACAATGACTTAACTATCACTAATAATGGTGTATCAGGTCTCCAAAACCTATGGTGAGTCAATCATATAGTTTTAGCATCACTTAAGCCTTAGACCAATGGTTTCTTGGGTCACTTGATGCAATGGTCGAACCTATATTGTAATTGATGGTTTTAACATATGAACTTGACCCAATGGTCAAGATCTAATGTTTATTCCTCCAATAAAGTGGAATGATGGATAAAGTCATATGTTGGTCCTAATAATGTGATTTAGATGGTTTCCTTTATATGATCAACTTAAGGAGCTTACTTGTTGACAATGGATGGCTTGTTTTAAATGAACAGTCCATTGTGGGTTTTACCCTACTCTCAACAAAACCCTTATTGTTGTTAACCAAAGGATGTCTAGGGTTAAATGGTGAATTTTATAGATCACAACTCAATAACATCATATATGATTCATTCAAGGTGTTTATTTATGTAAACAACCAATGGTCTTACCTTTTAAACATCCAATGGTTCTGGGTGACATTGTGGTATGGTAATATGGGTTGAATGATGATGGAAAAAATGGAGGGTTACCCCTAATAAGGTAGTCTTACCTATTCACTCATATGAATATAAGGTATGATAACCATATTGTGTGGATATGTAACACTAATGAGGAATAGCTTGTTATACCTAACTTTAATATAACTAAATGATGGTAATTAGGTATGAATAGTCATTGATTGATTAATACAATCACGGAGTACTCTGTTACTATTGTTGAAACCCTAGTATGCTATAACCTGATGGTTACACCTTGATTTATGTGTGGGTTCATACTTGAGAATACTATGGAATGTTATGGAGATGCTTCACCTTATGCATCCATTATCTAATGGGGATGTCGTGAGTTAGGGTTTGGGTATGAGTGTTGATTAGTAACATTAATATAAGTTATCTTGTTGAACCTAACTCTAATGCAAATAGATAAAGATGACTATTCATGTTTAACCTTCTTATATGATGGCATGATGGTGAAATAACCTCCTTAATATGATCATAACCTTAATGTGTTAATTGATGGTTATCATAGCCACATGGTTGATACTTTCTTATGCTAAACATGTGCATTATGAATATGATGAGGGTTAATCATATCTAGATTCCTTGCATGTTGATGTAATAAAGGAATATTCTAAATGCTAATATAACCCTTCTATGATGGTTTATGAATATCTCCTAGATCACTAATGCAATATTGTGCTGATCTGGTGTATTATATGTAAGTGATGTTGTTGAGCCTTTCTATAAGGCATGGAATGATAATGATGATCTTACAGGGAATAGTTTGATGGTCTTAATGACCTTTGGGCATGGTTGAGCCCTGAATGAGGTGTCATCCTCTTGTGTTGATAAGAGTTGTTACCTTGTGATATTGTGAAAAGGATTTGTATCCTGTGATAGTATGATGGTCTTAATGAACTTTGGGCATGGTTCAGCCCTGAATGAGGTGTAATCCTCTTGTGTTGATAAGGGATGATACCCTGTGATATTGTAAAAATGATTTATATTTTGTGATAGTATGATGACTAGTGTAGCCTCATGAATGGTAAGTGAATAGTGCCATGTGCTGATGAGATTAGAAATTATGTTTCACACATTTTATATCTTTTAAAGTTGTGATACTTATATGCTTGCTAGAAGTGAATTAGGGTTTGTATGTCCACTTGTTTGATGCAACATTAATTCACCCAATTGGATATAACTAATCAAGTAGAACTCTAATCATGTAATGCCCTATGCCATAGAACCATCTTCAATGTCAGAACTTACTGGATGGTGAAATAGAGTATTCTTAAAGGAAACTCAGAGTGCATACTATTGAGTATGCGAGGTGCTTGTCATCCTAACACCAAGTGTTTTGGGAGGATGGTTGTGGTCATACATAGCCCGCTTTTTGAGAACGACTTTGGTCAGGTCTCAGTGATTATAACGTGATGTGATTAGAGGACAACTGTGGTTGTACCTCAGTGATTTGGTTTGAATACCCTAGATGCTAGCGTCGTGACCTGTAGCAAGGTGGGCTAGTTATAGGACTATATGTCGTTGTTTTGCAGTTTGACTATATGTCACTACGGTGCAGACTCGTACTGACCGAGTGTGAAGAAGATCTTGGAGTCTGGCATTTCCTGGATCCTATATGGAACTAATTGCGACCAAGCGATGGTCAGTTAGACTTTGAGTGGTACGACTCAAACTCTCCAGGGCATAATAAAATTTGTAATAAGGACGTGTAGCATATTTATTTAGGGTTATACATGACGTTTCACATTGGAATATAACCCTTGTTTGTTATCTTTACATAAAGATGATGCTTTATGCAATTAAGAGATAGTAGATATACTTAGGTTGTGGATATGCTTAAGATTGTAGATGCGTACATACTTTAGCCATGCTTATGTTGATAGCTATACTGTTACTGTTGATTATAATCATGATGCCAGCTATCTCATGTTGTGAGTTATGTTTAGAATGTTAGCCATGCCTTAGTAACTAGAGATGCATATACTGCTAATCATGCTTATCCAGATAGTTGTGCTTATATTGTTAGCTCTTTGATGATGTTGATATGTTCAACCTATTAGACATGCTAATGTTTTTAGCTATGCTGATGTGGTTAGACTTATTTATAATAATAAAGATTCTATGTTACTAGACTTGCTCATGATGCTAGATATGCATATGCTACTGAATTGCTTGTATTGTCAACATGATAAAGGATGATAGTCTAGCTAATGATGATAATTATTATCTACTCCTTTATGTATTTTATTAATCATCAGTGTTGCTGAGATTATTTTTTATATCTGATTAAACTGCTTAACTATTTAATTACTTAAAAATGTTGTAATCACTAAAAATTGTTGGAGGTTATATCTCTTGTTGGGATATGGGTCTCACCCTTGTGGTTCGCCACATTTTTTAAAGTAATTGAAAGTGACAAAAACAAACCTATGATAGCAAAGATGAGCTATAGTAATGAATCTATGAGAAAGTTGATTATATATCTAGTGTGTCCTAGAGTCATCCTTGTACTCTCAGGTCCGAGCAGGAACAGTTTGTATATGGTGTTTCGAATGAATCGGAATTTTGTTAACATGTTAATGCTTATTTGTGTGGCATATACAAATATTGTTATCATGTGTATATATGTTGTGGCTAAGGTGATAGAACAATTTGTGTCAAATTCTTGTCATAGTATGGATAAAAGAAATATGTTTGGCTCTTATGCAAATGTTTCTGAGCAGGTACTGCTGTTGAAATCAGTTTTAATTTACCCATATTTTTGGGTATGTAGTTAATTGGTGATTGATTGTGTTTTATGTTTTGAGTAATCTCATTTAGTGTAATGGGTTCTCACAAGTTGGTATCAGAGTTTTAGGTTCATCGAATCTACAGGGACACTAGCACTTAGGACTAGGATGATGTCAAAATTAGGAATATGACATAAAAAATATGGTGCATACTGCCTAATCTCAGTATTTGGGTGCACTGACCAAGTATTCAATTATTGAAGAAAAGGTAAGTATGGAACTCTTAGATTGTTATCTTTCTTATTACTATGATCAAGTAGTCATTTTGATACAATCTAAAGAGCATAATGAATAAGAAATCATGGTATGAATATCTCAATCCTACCTTAAAGAAGGTGAGAATTGCATCATAATCTATCAAAACTTGAATGTTTGGTAACTATAAGAGAAAGATATAACACCATGAAATCTAAATCCAAATACAAATTAGAAAAATAGGAGTTCTTTAAGATGTGATTCAAGAAGATAATAAAGTAAAATACAGATATGTCTATGCTTATAAAGTGAATCACGGTATGGAATCTACATAAGATGGAAAGAACTCCTATAACAAGTACAAAATGAGAAGATAAATGGGAACAGTGACAAAGGAATAATGTGGAACCTAAGTTAATCTCAGACCAACCTATGTGTGTAAGAAAGTGTTAATGTAAAATCAGCATAGCATGTGAAAGAAATTAAGGAAGATGATCCATGTTTAATGAAGAAAATGTGGAAAATGATGATTTACATGTAGATAAGTGGTTGAAAAACAAAATAAAATAGAAGAACATACCCAAGTGTGATAAATAGTCATCAAGGAAGGAGTAATGAGATATGTTAATCATGATTATTTCTATGCTAATGGCAAGGAACCCAAAATAAAAAGAGTAAAATGATACATAAGAAGTTGTATCTCGCATAATGAAAATAGAATTGGTTACCTTTTCACTAGTGACCCTTGAACAATGTTGCTATGGTATGGGAAGTGTGTTTCCCTTTGTGTCTTTCCTTTCTAGGGAACATCTTTCAAGTGGATCATTGCCACTTGGTACGTGTGGATTCAGTGCAAACATGAGGGTGGACAACTTATTATAGCATAAGGTTGCTTGGACTATGGTTCCAAGATCATAAAGTTTGTGATGAGTTTGCTTTTGAGCCTTCCAATAATTAGGAAGAATCCTCTTATATTTCTTGATATTTGTTATGTTGGTAAAAGTGGATGAGATAATGATGTGAGTTCCTTATAGCACATGAGGTGGATACCGACTTAATGAATCCTAGTATCCAAGATGTATCAACACTATGAGAAATATGTGAAGGTTGGAGATGTTTATTAAATGAACATTCCAAGTATTCCTCTCCCGTAGAGAGAGAGAGTTGATGATGATCCTATAAATATTATTTGGAAGGAAAAACAAAAGTGACTCTATAATGTTGTGTATGATCTAGTGATATTTGGGCAGACCACTATCAAGGATAGATGGTTTGTCGATACAATAGATATAATTTCAGGTTGATAGCTAGAATTTAAAGTTGAAAGTTACTATTAAAATTGTACAGGTGGCACAACAAGTTTCTATGTTCCATATTTGCAAATGTCTTCTTATGTGGGGGTTTTTGTGCTGACCCAAGATGAGATATGTATGAATGATGTGACATCACCATGATATGAAAGTAACCATGTGAAGGTAATAGGATGAGGTGCAAAGGAAGTACCCATCTTTGTTTACCTTGGATTTTGGGATGAAATCCCTATTAGGGGCTTATAGTTGTAAGGCCCCTAAACTTGGTTAATGAGTTGAATAAGCTTAATTATCATAATTATATTTTGAAATCATAATATAAGCTTAAGTTTCAAATTTTGTCTAATTGGACACTGTTTGAGCAAGTTATGCAATTTTATGCACATTTGGACTTTTCTAAAATATACCCAATTGAGAGGTTTTCTTTGCAATTGATCACTTGCATTATGTTCCTTGGATATTTTCTCATCATTATTGAGCTTGTTGAGCCATGGGGAACCTACTCAATCCTTGGTTTCAAGGTGTTTTCTCCAAGGGTATTTTAGAGTTTACCCCTTCATGGATGAGCCACCTTTAGTAGTTATCAACTAATGAATTATTTGTTTTGCTTGGAAATTCAAGAAACGAGGGATAATCATGTCTATATGAACAGTGGGGGAGCTTCTTGTGTGTGTTCTTGTATATTCTTAATAATTTAAGGCCATTGACACTTGGAAAGATACTAAAACTTCAACTTTTTGTTTTTCTTTATCTTAAAGTTTCATATACTTATCCCTTAGCACCAAAACGAGCCATTTTATCTCCACCACTTCCCTCCTTCTGTGAACCACATTCTCCCTCTATGATGATGTAAATTTCCTATCCAAGGAAGAAGAAAGAGGGGATCTTCTTGGAAAAGTAATCTAGGGTTGCAATTGACTTCCTTTTAGGGTTTAAAAGGCTTCTTTCTAGTGATCATGACCTAAAAGAGTAAGAATCCCCTTCTTTCCTCCATTTATTTCTTTTTTATCCTTCCTCCTACCTTTCTCCAGGTTGGAACCTTGTTGTTCCAGGGTAGAAATTACTCTAATGCTTTAAACCCCTACCTATCTTGCTCCTTATGCTTAGGGTTTGCTCATTTGATGAAGAAAGGTGCTAGATGGACAAGGTCACAGCTTATACTTGAATTTTTTTTACCCTACCTACTTAAGTTTTCTTCTGTTTGGGATTTCATCTTCTCATTATAGGCAAGTTATATAACTAGCTTCATGTTTATTACTTACCCTAAGCTTGCTAGCTCATGTTCTTGGTTGAAAATGATGATCCATGCACTAAAAAGCTATGATTGACTTGGATTTCATATTTTATAATGTTCCCTATTCTGATTTCAGTTCTAGATGAACATGTGATCCTGTGTACATTATTAATAAGGTATAATATGACTTGGATCAGGTTGTTTTGACATCCTATCAACCGATGGTCAATTTTAGGGTTTAAAGCTGATTTCTTCTATAAACCCATGACCCGATGATGGTACCATTGCAACAACCCTATGGTGTTGTCTTCATGACAACTAATGGTCAGGATCAAAGGTGTCATATGATGGTGACAACCTATGGTCACCACCTTAGGTCAGGTTTTGGATCAATTAGAAGTTTAATGATCAACCATTAAGTACCCTACTGATGTTATCAATCAATTATGGCATTAGCTTAATATTTGACGTTGATTAATGAATATAGTGCTGATATAACAACCTATGGTGACTTAATGGTCACTAATGATGGTGTATCAGGTCTCCAAAACCTTTGGTTAGTTAATCATATAGTTGTAGCATCAATTAAGCCTTAGACCAATGGTTTCTTGGGTCACTTGATGCAATGGTCGGACCTATATTGTAATTGATGGTTTTAACATATGAATTTGACCCAATGGTCAAGATCCAATTTTATTCCTCCAATAAAGTGGAATGATGTCTAATGTAATATTTTGGTCCTAATAATGTGATTTAGATGGTTTCCTTTTATGATCAACTTAAGAAGCTTACTTGTTGACAATGGATGGCTTGTTTTAAATGAACAGTCGATTGTGGGTTTTACCCTACTCTCAATAGAACCCTTATTGTTGTTAACAAAAGGATGTCTAGGGTTAAATGGTGAATTTTATATATCACAACTCAATAACATCATAGATGATTCATTCAAGGTGTTTACTTATGTAAACAACCAATGGTCTTACCTTTTAAACATCCAATGGTTTTGGGTGACATTATGGTATGGTGATATGGATTGAATGATGATGGAACAAATGGAGAGTTACCCTTAATAAGGTAGTATTACCTATTCATTCATATGAATGGAAGGGATAATAACCATATTGTGTGGATATGTAACCCTAATGAGGTAAAGCTTATTATACCTCGCTTTAATATAACTAAATGATGGTAATTGGGTATGAATAGTCCTTGAATGACTAATACAATCATGGAGCACTATGTTACTGTTGTTGAAAGCACTATGTTACCGTTGTTGAAACCCTAGTATGCTATAACACGATGGTTACACCTTTATTTATGTATGGTTTCATACTTGAGAATACTATGGAATGTGATGGTAATGTTTCACCTTATGCATCCATGATCTAATGGGGATGACGTGAGTTAGGGTTTGGGTATGAGTGATGATTAGTAACATTAATATAAGTTATCTTGTTGAACCTAACTCTAATACAAATAGATAAAGATGACTATTCATGTTTAACCTTCTTATATGATGGCATGATGGTGAAATAACCTCCTTAATATGATCATAACCTTAATGTGTTAATTGATGGTTATCATAGCCACATGGTTGATATTTTCTTATGCTAAACATATGCATTATGAATATGATGAGGGTTAATCATATCTAGATTCCTTGCATGTTGATGTAATAAAGGAATATTCTAAATGCTAATATAACCCTTCGATGATTGTTTATGAATATCTCCTAGCTCACTAATGTAATATTGTGTTGATCTGGTGCATTATATGTAAGTGATGTTGTTGAGCCTTACTATAAGGCATGGAATGATAATGATGATCTTACAGGGAATAGTATGATAGTATTAATGACCTTTGGGCATGGTTGAGCCCTGAATGAGGTGTAATCCCATTGTGTTGATAAGGGTTGATACCCTGTGATATTGTGAAAAGGATTTATATCTTGTGATAGTATGATGATCTTAATGACCGTTGGGCATGGTTGAGCCCTGAATGAGGTATAATCCTCCTGTGTTGATAAGAGTGGATACTTTATGATATTGTAAAAAGGATTTATATCTTGTGATAGTATTTTGACTAGTGTAGCCTCATGAATGGTAAGTGAATAGTACCATGTGATGATGAGATGAGAAATTATGTTTCACACATTTTATATCTTTTGAATTTTTGATACTTATATGCTTGGTAGAAGTGAATTAGGGTTTGTATGTCCACTTGTTTGATGCATCCTTATTTCACCCAATTGGAGATAACTAATCAAGTGAAACCTTAATCATGTAGTGCCCTATGCCATAGAACCATCTTCAGTGTCAGAACTTGCTGGATGGTGAAATGAGTATTCCTAAGGGAAACTCGGAGCACATACTATTGAGTATGTTGGGTGTTTGTCATCCTGACACCAAGTGTTTTGGGAGGATGGTTGCGGTCATACCTAGCCCACTTTTTTACAACGACTTTGGTCAGGTCTCAGTGATTATAACATGATGTGATTAGAGGACAAATACAGTTGTACCTCAGTGATTGGGTTTGAATATCCTAGATGCTGGCGCCTTGACCTATACCAAAGTGGGCTAGTTACAGGACTATATGGCACAGTTTGTAGTTTGACTATATGTTACTATGGTGCAGACTCGTACTGACCGAGTATGGAGAAGATCTTGGAGTCTGGATCTTCCTAGATCCTATATGAAACTGATTGTGACCAACCGGTGGTCAGTTGGACTTTGAGTGGTACGACTCAAACTCCCCAGGGCATAATAAAATATATAATATAGTTGTGTAGCATATTTTTTTAGGGTTATACACGATGTTTCACATTGGATGATAACCCTTGTATGTTATCTTTACATAGAGATGATGCTTAGTGCAATTAAGAGATAGCAGATATATTTAGGTTGTGGATATGCTTAAGATTGTAGATGTGTACATACAGTAGCCATGCTTATGTTGATAACTATACTGCTACTGCTGATTATAATCATGATGCTAACTATCTCATATTGTTAGTTATGTTTAGCATACTAGCCATGCATGTGTAACTAGAGATGCATATACTACTGATCATGCTTATCTAGATAGTTGTGCTTATGTTCTTAGCTCTTCTTATGATGTTGATATGTTCAACCTATTATACATGCTAATGTTGTTATCTATGCTTATGTGGCTAGACATTAATAGTAATATAGATTCTATGTTTCTAGACTTGCTCATGGTTATAGATATGCATATGCTACTAAATTGCTTGTATTGTCAACAAGATAAAGGATGATAGTCTGGCTAATGATGATCGTTATTATCTGCTCTTTTATGTATTTTGTTAATCATCAGTTCTACTGAGCTTATTTGTTATATCTAATTAAACTACTTAACTATTTAATTACTTAAAAATGTTGTAATCAATAAATGTTGTTGGAGGTTATATCTCTTGCTAGGACATGGGTCTCACCCTTGTGGTTTGCCACATTTTTTTTAGGTAATCGAAAGTGACAAAAATAAACCTATGACTGCAAAGAGGAGATATAGTAATGAACCTATGAGAAAGTTGATTAGATATCCAATGTGTCCTAGAGTCATCCTTGTATGCTCAGGTCTGGGTAGGAAAAGTTTGTATATGGTGTTTCAAATGAATCGAAATTTTGTTAGCATGTTAATGCTTGTTTGTATGGCATATACAAATATTGTTATCCTGTGTATATATGTTGTGGCTAAGGTGATAGAATAATTCGTATCAAATTCTTGTCATAGTATGGATAAAAGAAAGATGTTGTGCTCTTATGCAAATGTTGCTAAGCAGGTGCTGATGTTGAAATCAGTTTTAATGTATCCATATTTTTGGGTATGTGGTTAATTGGTGATTGATTGTGTTTTATGTTTTGAGTAATCTCATTTAGTGTAATGGGTTCTCACAAGATGGGGGCACCATGATGTACATGTAGGTTTCCTCTCTTTGAGTTCTCCATGCTTAACTGCTTCAAAACTTTGTCAATATATGTGCTCTGACTTATTCCAAGAAGCCTTCTAGATATATCTCTATAGATCTTTATCCCCAATATGTAGGATTCTTCTCCGAAGTCTTTCATAGAGAATGTATTTCCAAACCATGTATTTACCTGTTATAAAGTAGGAATGCCATTCCCCATCAATAATATGTCATCTACATATAATATGAGGAATGTCACTATGCTCCCAATAACCTTCTTGTACAGACAAGGTTCTTCTTCATTTTGAATAAAGTGAAACTCTTTGACTATCTCATCAAAATAAAGATTCCATCTCCAAAGTGCTTGCTTCAATCCATATATTGACCTTTATAGCTTACATGATTTATTTGTATCCTTTGGATTGATAAAACCCTCAGGCTGTATCATGTAGACATCCTCGAGTGAATCCCCCTTAAAGAATGGTATTTTAACATCCATCGACCAAATTTCATAGTCATGATAAATTGTAATAGTAAGCATGATCCTGATGGACTTAACCATGGCCACTACAGAAAAGGTTTCAACATAGTCAACACCTTGAACTTGTCTAAAACCCTTTGCAACCAATCTATCCTTATAGGTTTGAACTTTCCCATCCATGTCAGTCTTCTTCTTGATGACCCACTTGCACCCTATGGGTTTTACCCCTTCAGGTGGATCTACTAAAGTCCACACTTCTTTGGTATACATGGATTCCATCTCAAATCTTATGGCCTCAAGCCATTTCTCAAACTCTGGTCCCTTAATAGCATCTTTATATGATATTGGCTCATCATCTATGACCAATTCACTACTCTCCTGAGTGAAAAGATATCCAAATCTTTTAGGCTCAAGGTGTGTCCTATTAGATCTACGAGGTTCCTGTGTAACTTGAGGAATTTAAGATTCCACAACATCTTGTGATTCTCTTTGTTCCTCTTGTTCATCTATCGGTTCAATGTTTTCATGTTGGTCTTGAACCTCTTCAAATTCTACTTTCCTCTCACTAATTCCTTTAGAAATGAAATCCATCTCAAGGAACGTAGCATCCCTGGCGATAAGCATTTTGTTGTCAGATTAAGAATAAAAGTAATATCCTCTTATTTCTCTATGATATCGAATAAAATAACATTTATCATATTTTGGGCCAAGCTTTTTAGGACACATTTTCTTCACATAAGCTTCACATCCCCATATCCTCATAAAAGATATTTTGGGACGCTTCCTAGTCCATATCTCATATGGTGTCTTTTGAACTGATTTAGATGGTACTTGGTTTAGTGTAAATGCAGCAGTTTGTAGAGAATACCTCCAGAAGGTAGTTGGAAGCTTGACTAAACTCATCATATATTGCACCATATCTAACAATGATTCCTTCTTTCTGACACACCATTATGATGTGGTGTTCTAGGTGGAGTCCACTGGGATACTATCCCACAGGCTCTAAGAAGGTCCTCAAACTCTTGATTTAAGTATTATCCACCTTGATCCAAACGAAGTGACTTAATACTTTTACCAAGCTGGTTCTATATGTTATTCATAAACTCCTTGAAATTTTCAAGAGTTTCTGACTTATTTTTCATTAAATAAACATAGCCATACCTACTGAAGTCATCAGTGAAGGTAATGAAGTATTGATACCCACCTCTAGCAGTTGTTCTAAAAGGTCCAAACACATTAGTATGTATGAGTCCTAATAGATCACTAGCCCTCATATTGTTACCAGCGAAAGGGGTCTTAGCCATCTTTCCCAACAAACAAGATTCACATGTCTCTATTGATTCAAAATCAAAAGAGTTTAGATAACCATCTTTATGGAGTCTAGATATGTGATTCTCATTTATGTTCCCTAGACAACAATGAAAAATGTATCTTTTGTTTGAGTTTTTGAGTTTTAGTCTTTTGGTATTAACATTATATACATTCATCTTAAGATCTAAAAGTAAAGACCATAAAACATTGGGGCACTGCTATAAAAGATCCCATCTTTTAAAATAGAACATTGACCATTTTTAGTATGGAATTAAAATGCATCCTTGTCCATACAAGATACAGAAATGATGTTTATATTTATAGAAGGTACATAATAAAAATTCTTTAACTCTATTACAAGCCCTATAAGCAAAGGTATACTATGGGTTGCAACTGCGTTGACTGCAACTCTTGACCCATTAGCAACTCACAGTTCCACCTCGCCTTTTCCCTAAGGCCTTCTTCCTTTCATATCTTGAATATGTGAACTTATGTGAGATCCACATCTGGTATCTAATGCCCATGATGATGAAGTAGATAGATTTATCTCAATAACATACATACCTAAAGTTGAGATCTCTGTCCCCATCTTCTGCATCTTGAATGCCTTCAAGTATAAAGGATAAGATCCTCTTACACTTTTCTTTCTCCTTATCTTAAGTGTTGAAGATTTAGATTTGGGATCAACCTCAGAACTCTTCTTGGTCTTTCTTTGATCCTTGGACTCAGCTCCATTGATCACCATTATGGGTTTGTCCTTCTTAAATTTTTCTTCAACATGAATCAACATGGCATGCAAGTCTAACATATGTCCAGTTGTATTATTCATAGGATAACATGCAATAAAGCAACTATATGATTCTGGCATATTCTTTAGAATCATATCGATGGCCAACTCTTGGCTCAAGGTAAATCCCTTTTCTTCAAGATGATACACATGTCTGATCATATTGAGCACATGTTCTTCTACTGAGGTTCCCTCTGTCAACTTTAACTCAAGCAACACCTTTAGGATAGCGTCCCTTTCTTTCTTGTTAAGACCAAGTGTTACGTTATTAAGATGTGTTACTATCACAAGAACACTCATGTCATCACATTGCTCATGCAACTCATAGTTCATGGAGGTAAGCATAAGGTACTTTATTTCTAAGGCATCACTTTCATACTTCCAGTAAGCATCCACTTGTACCCTAGGTGCATTAGGAGGAGGTATTTCTGGTATTTGTTTGTCAAGGACATAGAGGTTACTATCACAAGAACACTCATGTCATCACATTGCTCATGCAACTCATAGTTCATGGAGGTAAGCATAAGGTACTTTATTTCTAAGGCATCATTTTCATACTTCCAGTAAGCATCCACTTGTACCCTAGGTGCATTAGGAGGAGGTATTTCTAGTATTTGTTTGTCAAGGACATAGAGTTTACACTCTTCATTGAGAACTCTTCTCAAAACTAGTCATAGATATTTTTCCTATCAAGTTTGTCCTTCTTCAGGACCAATCACAAATTGGATTTGTTTGTCATTGATTCTACAAGAGAAAATTTGCATTTTTCAAAAACCTTTTGATTTGAATTGAAAATTTTGACGATATTAATTAGGTCTTTAATTATTATCACTCCCACTATTTTATTTGAATCGATAGCCCTAAATATCAATTCAGAAAATTACAACGTACAATAATCTAGTAGGCCAATTTCAAGATAATTCGACTATGGTCTGATCAACACCACAAACACAGTCAACCATCAAGGTAGACAACTCTTGCCTATTGCATCATATGCTATTTTGGATAGATGATATGCACAACCCCTTGCCATAATCATCTACATGCTTCTGGGCCTAGACGCTATGAGAATAACCAGTCAAGCCTAACCCAAAAGCCGACATGATAATAATGCACACCAGGGTGGGAGAAAAATATTCACATTTACTGATAACAAGATTTTCCTAAAAACATCGAAAATCAAAACATCGGTCAGTATAACAAGTTACACCGGTATGTGGGGGAAAATATTCACATTTACTAATAACTACATAATACATCCAATTATTGTTTAACAAATTAGATTTAGCATTTTGATTTGATAACTTCTCATCCCATGATGGTACATTCTCATCACTGCTACCCTTACTAGGGTCTTGCCCCTACAGTGGGCTTACTTATCTTCCCATCTAGGCTTGATATTTTTCCTAGCCTTCCCATCCAGGATTGACCTCTTACTTTGCCTTCCCATCCGGGGCTTGGCATTCCTACCTTCCTATCCAGGCTTGGTTCATCTTCCATAGTGGGCATGAGCAAGTTATCATTCATATATTGTGATAATCATAATCACTTTAAAGATTGCAAGAGTTAAATAAACAACCAATATTCATTTTGCTATCAAACCAGTAAATCTCGAAAAAACATCAGCAAACTACAGTGAGTATCTATAAGTGTAACCACATACTTGTCTCAGAAGTACTTGAAGTCCAAGTAAGAATAATCAAGAATAACCACACAAACACTCAAGCAAGTCAACTTGAAATTTAAGGCATAACACCCATGTGTCACTATGTGATTCCAAAATCTACCTTTAGGGTTGTATTGAGTTCCAAGTTAGGTTATTAAGTTCATCCTTGTGTTTCATTAAGTTCCATTCTCCATAAGTTCATTTATTTCCTTTAATATCCTTTCAGTCCACAAACCTCAATTTTGGTATCATATCCATGTTTGTATTCCAAAAGTCACCTTTTTATGAAAAAGTCCAACTTTTATCTTTTCCAAATCATGTTAAGATTTTGAAGATGAAAGAATATGCATTTTGACATTCTTATGTTGACAAACCCTAATTCCATCATTAAAGGTACTCTTAATAAAAAAGAAACCCTAATCCTTCAAATGTCAGATTATGATGTTCATATGAGTCCAAAGTGTTCTTTTATTCACAACAGATTGATCTTTAATTAAACCATCAGCTAAGTTCATTAGATTCATCAATACTAAAAAATTAGGATTTTGATCCATTTAATCACTTTTAAGATAACAACTTTGAACACTTTTTGAATTGTAAGTAGATATAGGTCAAGATTATATTTTCATTGAATAGCTTGCATTTTTTTATCCAAATTTAAACATTATATGTCATTATCTGATCACCCTACTAATTATTAGGATTTTTGTAAGATTAATAAGTTTAATCATTTCTTAACCAATCATATTCCACCACTTAACAGCCAGCGCGGTGCGGGCCTTGGGATGAGCCTATCGGCTTGAGCCATGTCAGTGGCTTGCTTGGCGTGACTAGGATGAGAGGGAGTGCAGAAAAGAGAGTAGAAGATGAAAAAGACCTAACATGTGAAGAGAGGAGTAGGGGGGAAGATGGGTGAAGAGAGGAGTAGGGGGAAATATGATCCTTTCATGGGGAATCATCTTCTACCTCTCGTGATGTACTAATGTTCTCGGCCGAGCCAACCTAAGTGTTAGCTTCACATCTCAACCTTCTGGAGAGACCAGCGATGATGCCAAATCCTTTGTCGGTCCACAAAAGACTCGCCCAGGGTTGCAATTCCCTTGGAAGTAGTCGGCCTTGTTGGAACGGAGAGGAGGACCTCGACAAGATGGCAGGGAGATAATAGGGTGAAAGAGAAGGATTTGAGGGAAATTGAAAGTAGGTCACAAAGAGTGAGACTGAGTAGAATCTCTGGGTGACTTTGTGTGCTCCCAGAGGGTTCGTAGACCCCTATTTATACCTATATATGGCAGCAGGGTCCAGGTAGATTGGGCATATCTCCTAGAAGCGATGAACCTAGGTGAAATCTAGGGTAGGCGTGGCCGACTTGATCTCATGGAGACAATGGAAGTATTTCCATGTGTGCTCGTGCATTGATGGCACGAAAAACTCATACAAGAAACTCAAGTTTCATGTTCTCATTTCCAAAAAGGAGTACTAGCTATATGATGATCGTACACCAATGGATCTCCGATCTGACGATCCACATTATGTGTTCTATATTAAAAGATATTTCTAATACAAATTGAAATTGTAACATTTAATGACATTCCTCTCTCTTTTAGAAAAATCATATCTCTTAATCCACTTATCCTTTTGATCTAAAATTTTATATGAAAGTTCTTAATGATTTAAAATACTTATGGATATAATTTGAGACCAAAAATCAAAAGGAATAACCCTTTTTATTCATGCGCAAGTTATTCACTCATAAGGCATGTATTATGTATTAGAACATATATTTTCTCTTTCTTTTCTTCCTATTTTCTTTATTTTGACTTTTCTTATTATTAGGAACCATGTGAAACTGAAAGTCATCCTATTTTGGCCACCTATGCTACTTTCTAGATGATTCCACATTATTCTTAAACATGTGCACTTATCAAATTTTTTCTTTTTGTCTTTTGCTTATTGTGTGTTTTCTCTTGTCCTTCTTCCTTTTTAACCCTTTATTGGTTTAATAAATAGGAAAACACGAAATCCTTTATTCAAGATATAATATAAAGGAAACCCATTTAATAAAACAATACAATTTTTTTAAACAAACCCCTTTTCATACAAGAATCACATAACAATACAATCAAAATTGGGGTTATAACACTATAGGTCCCATATTACATTGGCAGTGAATGTCCATAACAACTTATGACATCACAAACAATCAATGGTGCTTAATCATAGATCAATGCTACCCAAGTAAATGGAAAGTTGGGGAACAACTTCAACCTACAATCTGTGTATGGTGTTATAGTGTTTGTATAGTTCCTTTGTCACTGATGTCCAGATTTAACTAGAGGCATGGAGTAGTCACCCTCATTATTATTCTATCTTGTTTCTTGAACCAAGAACATACTATATGATATATATGTAAGCTCCACATATTGACTCACATGTGCATGTCCATGCATTTCTCAGTCTCACTAATCAAGAGGCCTAGGACATCACACTCCAGTAGGAGGGGCAAATCCCATATCTATCACTCACAATCAATTCCCATGTGTTAAAGTCACCCAATCATCACCATTATAACAACCCATGTTTCAGGACTGCATTTGATGATGTCAAAGTGTACCCAACGACATGTGTTGAGTGTAGTGATTTCAGGTCTAAGAACCACAACCACCACCATCACTGTGAGACTTGACTATGACTTCCATGATGATGGCTTCCATGTGTCAGTCTCATGGTGGGTCTGTCTGATACAATGTTCTCTAACATGTATTTGTGTGCTTGTTTTAATTATTTCTATATCATGACTAATGATATTTAGTCATCAATCAATTGACACTCTAATCTTTTGTGTCATTGTTGTCTATCAACCTTCCACAATGACAATTGATCAGGGACATATTGAGAATATGTATATGTACTCTTAACATCCGTATGATCTCATTTCGACAAGGATAATACTTGAAGGCATACGTCATTGAGTAATATTATTCTGTAGACATTTATATTGTTACACCATTATCTCATAACTGAGTTAAACAAAATAAATTGTAAGGTTGCCTTTATTTATTTAATCAAATTGTTTACAATTTATGTCATTTCAATCATCACATGATTGGCTCTCTGGGCATAAATATTTACATATACCTTGTTTTAGAGCAAGTTTGATGATGTCCCTTCACCCGGTAATGTGCACAACTCCTAGCATGCACAAACGGTCCTCATCTGTCCTTGCAACACAGGAAACTCATCATCTACATCTCTACTTCATCCACACAAATGTACTGGAACTCCATGTCATGCTTCATAAGTCGGTGGGATGGAATAAACTTCTGCTTGATGGCATGCTAGTGTTGGTTGCTCTCCTTCTCCTTTTCTCGGGGACGATGACAGCTAGGGTTCATGTACAAGAGCATAACCTTAGTATAGGGGCATTAGTGTATATCTAAAGTCGGTCGTCATGCCCCTATAAATAGCATAGAAAGGAATTAGGGTTTCCCAAAACCCTCAGGAAACAAAAGGGTTGCGACTGCATATAAAACAAGCCACTTGTGGACAACTAAAAGGATATTCTGGAATCACCTTATTAACCAATTAATTACATTAATTGATTAACTAATTTTCATTATCCATATCTAGTTAATCGCTCTGGATTAGGTATCCAACTTAACAATGTAATCTAATAAATTGTCCTAAACACTTTAACTAATTAACTCAAATTGTATTCCAATATTATAGTAGATTACCTAAATGTTTTAATAATCAATTTGATTTGGAACACTTCTAATCACGTCTGCAATTATACTTCTATTCCAATCAAATCATATGTGTGTGACCTGGTAGGCTCTACATTACTTTGGAAGTGATATTCATAATTGTATTATGATTTCACAAATAATGATTGGTATCTAGCAAGACTTCAATGCTACCCAAGTAATTGGAGAAGTTCGAGAACAACTTAACCTATCATATGTGACTGGTGTTATAGTGAATGTATAGTTCCTTTGCCCCTAATATACAAATTGAACTCGAGGCATGGAATCATCATCCTCTTCAACATTCAATCTATGTTCCTTGAATTATAGAAGACTGACTAAGATACGTGTAAGCTCAATATCACATATTGACTCACATCAGCATGGCTATGTATTTCTCAGTCTGTCTTATCAAGTAGCCAAGATAGTAAACTCTAGTAGGAGGGACAAATCCCACCTACTTCACTCACAATCATCCACATGTGTTACAGTGCACCTGGGCACCACCTTTATGGTAACCCTTATTCTGGATCATGGTGGATAATGTCAAAGCACATCGAACGACATGTGATAAGTGTAGCAATTTTAGGTATAAGAACCACAATCACCACCATCACTATGAGACATGACTCTGAATGCCACTCATGGTTCCATGTGTCACTCTCAAGGTGGGTTTTCCCGATACATTGTTCTCTAACAAGTATTTATGTGGTTGGTTTGATATCACACATCATGAGTAATGAGATTCTATCATTAACCAACACACACTCTAGTCTTAATTGTTATTGTTGTCTATTAGACTTCTATAATAACATCTGACTAGGGACATAACAAGAATACATATACTCTTGAAATCTGCATGATCTCATCATTCAAGTCCTCAACCTAAAGACATACATCATTGAGTAATATCATTCTTTAGACATTTGTTGTGTTACATCATTATCTCATAACTGAATAATAGAATAGATTAGAAGATTTCCTTTATTATTAATCAAATAATTTACAAGATATGCCATTACAATCATCATACAATTGGTCTCTAGGTATACATACCAACAGACCCCCACTTGCACTTAGAGCTAATCACCCATGAACTTAATCCCAAGTAATCTAACATGACCTTCATGCTTCTTCTATGAAAGTTCTTTTGTCAAGGGGTCAGCCACATTGCTCTGAGTTGGTACTCTGCAAATCTTCACATCTCCTCGTTGTATGATTTCTCGTGTGAGATGGAATCTCCTTTGTATATGCTTGAAATGTTGATGCGATCTAGGTTCCTTAGCTTGTGCAATAGCTCCATTGTTTCACAATATAGCTTGATTTCCTTGATAATGTTTGGAACTACCCCAAGTTATGAGATGAAATTCTTGATCCAAACAACTTCCTTTTATGCATTAGATGTAGCTATATACTCGACCTCCATTGTAGAATCTGCAACTATCTCTTGCTTGGAACTCTTCCAGCTCACAACTATGTTGTTAAGGAAAAACACAAATCCTGATTACAATTGATAATCATCTTTTTTAGTTTGGAAGCTTGCATCGGTGTAGCTCTTTACCACCAACTCTTCCTCCTTCATAGACAAGGAATTGATCCTTAGTTATTGTCAAGTACTTAAGGATGTTCTTCATGGAAGTCCAATGACCTTAATCGAGATCTGATTGATATCTTCTCATCAAGATCAAAGCATATGATCTGACAAGGAGTGGTTCAAGTGGTCAAGCACGGTGTCTCCTAACAAAGGGACCCAGGTTCGAATCCCAGTTGTCACCTTGATTTACCACCCTCCTGGGCGTTCGGCCTCTACCACGGGCATGGGAGAGGGGGGGAGAAATCTTTCTCTCTTAATCCCAGATCAAAGCATATGAGACATCTGGATGAGTACATAACATTGAGTACATGATAGATCCGATTGTAGAAGCACATGGAATCTTATTTATGCGCTCCTTTTCTTCACAAGAATAGGGACATTGAGATATAGAGATGGTAACACCATGAGATATTGGTAGGTTTCCTCTCATTGAGTTCTCCATGTTGAACCTCATCAACATTTTGTCAATGTATGCACTCTAACTTAGTCCAACAATCCTTCTAGATCTATCTCTATAGATCTTGATTCCTAAAATATAGGATGCTTCTCCTAAGTCTTTTATTGAGAATGAATTTCCTAGCCAAGACTTTACCATCTATAAAGTAGGGATGTCATTCCCCATCAATAGTATGCCATCTAGATACAATATAAGGAATACAATCTCACTCCCGCTAATCTTTTTGTAAACAAATGGTTCATCTTCATTTTAATTGATGCCAAACTCTTTGACTGTTTTGTCAAATAAAAGATTCCATCTCTAAGATGCTTGTTTCAATCCATATACTGACTGTTGTAGCTTACAAACTTTATTTGCATATGTTGGATTTGTAAAACCCTTAGGTTGTGTCATGTACACATCCTCAAGAAGATTCTCGTTAAGGAATACAATTTTAACATCCATATGTCAAATCTCATAGTCATGATAATGGCAAGAATGATCCTGATGGAATTAACCATGGCAACTGGAGAAAATATTTTGTCATAGTCAACACATTGAACTTGTTTGAAACCCTTTGCAACCAATCAACCTTTCTAAGTCTATTCATTACTATCCATGTCAATCTTCTTCTTGAAGACCCACTTGTAGCCTATGGGTTTTACCCCTTCAGGTGGATCCACCAATGTCCCTACCTTGTTGATGTGCATAGATTCCATCTCAGATCTCATGGCCTCAAGCCATTTCTCAGACTCTGGTCCCTTAATAACCTTTAGATAGGTAGTTGGCTCATCATCAATTACCAACTCCTTGCCTTCTTGACCCAGTAGATAACCAAATCTATTTGGATCAAGGTGTGTATTACAGATTTGTGAGGTTCCTATGTCACACAAGGAATTTGAGATTCCATAACGGCTTGTGATTCTTTATGTTCCTCTTGTACCTCTACAGGTGCAATGCTTTCTTGTTGGTCTCAAACCTCTTTGAGTTCTACTTTTCTCTGACTGATTCCTTTAGAAATGAATTCCTTTTCTAGGAATGCAGCACCCCTAGAAACAAACACTTTATTGTCAGTTGGGTTGTATAAGTAGTACCCCTTGCTTTCCTTGGAATAACCAACAAAATAACACTTATCTGATCTAAGGCTGAGCTTTACAGGAAGCATTTTCTAGGCATAAGCTTCACACCCCCAAATCCTTATAAAAGACATTTTGGGACACTTCCCAGTCCATATCTCATACGGCATATATTTGAATCGATTTTGAAGGTACACAGTTAAGTGTAAACACTATAGTTTTAGATCATAACCCCAGAATGAAGTTGGAAGATTGGAAAAACTCATCATTGATCACACCATATCTAGCAATGTGTGATTCCTTCTTTTTGATACACTATTATGTTGTGGCGTTCTAGGTTGATTCCATTGTGATACAATACCAAAGGCTTTCATAAGATCCTCGAACTCTTGACTTAAGTATTATCCACCTCGATCAGATCAAAGTGCCTTAATACTTTTACCAAGTTGGTTCTAAACTTCATTCATGAAATCGGTGAACTTTTCAAGAGTTTCTGACTTATGTTTTCATCAAGTAAACATAATCATACCTACTAAAGTCATCATTAAAGGTAATGAAGTACTGATAACCACCTCTAGCATTTGTTCTAAAAGGGTCGCATACATCAGTATATATGAGTCCTAATAGATTACTATCCCTCTCACTATTGCTAGTGAAGGGAGTTTTGGTCATCTTGTCCAACGGACAAGACTTACATGTCTCTATTGATTCAAAATCAAAAGAGTCTAGTTAACCATCTTTATGGAGTCTTGATATGTGTTTCTCATTGATGTGCCCTAGACAACAATGCCAAAGATATATTTTGTTTGAGTTATCAAGTTTTAACCTTTTGGTGTTTTATGCTATATATATTAGTCTTAAGATCTATTAAATAAAGACCATAGGACATCGAGGCACTACCATAAAAGATCTCATCTTTTGAAATAGAGCATTGACCATTCTTGATATGAAACTCATATCCATCCTTGTCCATACAAGATATAGAAATAATGTTTCTATTTATGGAAGGTATGAAATAGCAGTTCTTTAACTCTATTACAAGACTCGTGGATAGATATAAATTATAGGTTCCAATTGCAGTGATAGTAGCTCTTGCTCCATTTGCAACGCACAGTTGAACCTTGCCCTTTCATAAAGGCTTACTTCTTTTCAGATCATGAATATTCAAGTATATGTGAGATCCACATCAGTATCTAATACCCCAAGATGAAGAAGTAGAAAAGTTTATCTCTATAACATATATACCTGAAGTGGAGATCTCCATCCCCTCCTTCCTATTCCTTAGTTCCTGAAGGTAGAGAGGGTAATTTCTCTTCCAATGTCTAGGCTAGTGATAGTGGTGACAATTGCCTCCCTTATTCACCTCTCCTATTGCTTTGAGTGTAGAATAATTGGGTTTCAGGCTAGCTTTAGAACTCTTCTTAGTTTTTCCTTTGCTCTTTGACTTCCCTTTTCTGTTGATCATCATCATAGAGTTGTGCTTGTCTTTCTTCATCTACGCTTCAGCTGTTCTCAACATGTCAATCAACTTCGACATTAGTTTGTCAAAATTGTTCATGTTGTAATTCATCACAAACTAGTTGTATGACTTTGGAAGGGACTACGAAATCACATCTGTGGCCAACTCTTGACCCAAAGTAAAACCCAGTCTAGAAAGGTTCTCCACAAACCCAACAAGCTTGAGCACATGGGGACCTACCAGATCTCCTTCTACCATGTTGCACTTGAACAACACCTTGGATACATCATATGTCTCCTATCTCACCTAATTTTAGTACAAGTTCTTAATATATGTTACCATCTCAGTCATATCCACATTTTCATGTTGTCTCTACATCTCATAGTTCATTGAGCAAAAATCTAGGCATTTGACATCCACAACATCTTTAGAGTGGTTCTTGTAAGCATCCTTGTCAGCCTTACGTGCATTGGAAGAAGGTTCATCTGGCTCTGGTGTTTCTAGAACATTGAGCTTGTTCTCCTATGTGAGAACAATTCTCAACATCCTAAACTAGTCATGGAAATTATTCCCATTCAACTTGTCCTTCTCAAGGACCGTTCGCAAGGAAAATGTGTTGTTTTCAACATTTGATTCCACTAGAGAAAATTTATAGTTTTGTCAAAACATTTTATTTGATTTGATTAAGATTTAATGATATTTAATTAGGCCTTTAATTAATTATCACACACACTATTTTGTTCAAATTGATAACTCTCACTTATCAATTCAGAAGATTGCATCATACTATATTCTACTGAGCCAAGATCCATATTTCATCACATCTTGAGTCAGCTTTGGTTGATCGCCTACTACATGACTATTTAGGTAGACAACTTTTTCCAATTGCATCATATGCAACTCTTGGATAGATGGTATGCACAACTCTTTTCCATATTCCATCTCTATGCTTCTAGGTACTTAATCCACAAGATGGACAACACACCACGCTTTGGGATAAGCTACACTTAGTCAATCAAGCTTTTCTTGTGTGCTGCTTATGGAAATAATCTAATACTTAATATTTTAATTGAAAGATTATATATATATATATCCAAACACCACATACTTATAATATTCATCATATCCATACTATCACAATCCATAGACATGCAATCCACAAACACAAAAAGTGTTGGTTATGGCCATACTACTGTAATCCTATGGATCCACAAAGATTACTATCCATCTATGGTCTTTCGCATCTCATGCAATGATAACCTGCAAATATCATATGAACATGCATTTGATCGACATCAAGATGAATAGCTTCATGGAAGCCCCTTAGTGTTAGACCTTTGGTTTGCCTCTCTATGGACACTCCTTGGAGTTGGATCTTCAAGTTGCCTCTTCACATCAAGTCTTCCAAACTTAAACTATCCCTATCTCTATTACATGATATGAAAGGAGACCTCGAGTTACATTCAAGGGGAGTTTAGAGGGAATAGAATTAATTACACTTCGAGAAAGATGAAGATCGACATGTAAGTTGATTACTTATACAAAGGATCCATGCACAACCACATACATCCAATCACAATATAACCAAGAACAACATTCACAAAAGGGGTTCTAGGCCATAACCATGCATGCAATCACCACACAAACATTTTTCAATGGTGACACATATGATTTTATAGGTATATCTATATGTACATATATACATTAAGTTGTAGTCCTTTTAATGTGGGACATTCCACATTAAACAATTCTTGACTCCCACACATACAAGGTTGCCCCTGTGTAGGTGTCCCCCTACCCAATTAGTGGGAGGGTCCACACAAAATTTTACTTCCATGCACTAAGAAAAGTCATATTTTTTCATAGGTGACCCTGCCCAACAGGTCGAAAACAATAGCTTTGCAGTGTATGTGGAATTAGGTTTAGATATGCATATTAACAGTTTAAGTTTGCATCACACGCAACCACAGAAAATAGTATGCAGAAATTCAGGTCATATCAAATTAAATTCAAATATGTCATCGATCGATGTGACTCTAATACCACTGTTATGTTTTGTAGAGGCGACGGGAACAACGGAAGCCATAAAATTTTCTCCACATACCCTGCTTGAGGAACTTGTCAACAACATCATATTTGGAAATAGGGTGCAGGGATGTACCTCGTCTTAGAGCAAGTCCAACTACGTCCCTTTGTCCGATGATTTGTGCCACTCCTAGTGTGCATAGACAAACCTCAACAATCTTTTCAACACAGGCAACTCAGCATCGTCTCTACTTTGTCCACACAAATGGACCAGAACTCTACGTCACGCTTCATAAGTCAGAGAGAAGGAATAACCTTCTTCTTGATGATGTGCTAGCGTCGGTTACTCTCCTCTCTCTCGGGGATGATGACGGCTAGGGTTCACGTATAAGAGTGTAACCTCAATGTATGCACGTTAGCATATATCTAAACTCAACCATCATGCCCCTACAAATAGCAGAGAAATGAAGTAGGGCTTCCCAAAACCATCGGGAAATGAAAGTGTTGCGGATGTGTTTAAAACAAGCTGCTTGTGGACAACTAAAAGAATATTCTAGAATCATTAAATTAACCAACTAATCACATTAATTGATTAAATACTTTTTGTTATCCATATCTAGCTAATCTCTCTAGATCAGCCAGGTGGGTTAACAATAAAATACAATTAATTGGCCTAAACACTTAAACCAATTAACTCAAATTATATTCCAATATTATAGTGGGTTACCTAAACGTTTTAGTAATCAATTTTTTTCTGAACATTTCGAATCACATTCATAATTATACTCCTATTTCAATCACATCCTATGTGTGTGACCTGGTAGGCTCCACATTACGTTGGCAGTGATATTCATAATTGTATTATGATTTCACAAGCAATGATTGGTATCTAGCAAGACTTCATTGCTACCCAAGTAATTGGAGAAGTTGGAGAACAATTTAATCTATCATCTCGAATAGGTGTTACAATGAATGTATAGTTCCTTTGTCTCTGATATCTGGATTGAACTTGAGGCATAGAATCGCCATCCTCTTCAACATTCAATCCATGATCCTTGAACTAGAGCAAACTGTCTGAGATACGTGTAATCTTAATATCACATATTGACTCACATCAACATGGCCATGCATTTCTTAGTCCCACTTATCAAGTGGCCAAGATATCAAAGTCCAATAGGAGGGACAAATACCATCTACATCACTCACAGTCATCCCCATGTGTTACTGTAACATCCCTGACCTGGGTTATGAACTAACCCTAGGCGTTTTTCTTAATACATGTGATTAGATGCTTGTGACTATCTTTTGATATGTAATTAAAGCTTCTGAGGAACTTATATTTTCATTTATGTCCTTTTTGAACAATGTTGTAATATTGTTTTGTTAAAAATGGACTAATGTGCAAATTACCCAATTAGAGGGGTTAACTTGCAAATTTCACATGTTAAGGTGTTCCTCTGATGATGATACATCATAAGAATGAATATGATGTAGTGATATGGATTCTCCAAGCTTGGGCACCAAGATGTAGCTTGTAGAGCAATCCTTGTGCTTTAAACCCTAGTTTTGGTGTAAAGTTCAATTTACCCAAAACATAGGGTGCAACATGTAAAATATACCCTCTAGAATATCTTTCATGACTCTTGACATAAAGTAAAGTAAAAATAATGAAGAGGGTGCTTCATTTGACTAATCAAATAAGAAGGAAAACCCTTGTAATTAAATAACTAAGTTGTAAGCAAAATGACCCTTTTAGGTGTGCAACTTAGTAGGATGTTTGGTTTCTTTTCCTCTAAACCTTGGTTAAAGGAGGAGTCTTGCTTAAGTATAGAAAGGAGGGGCGTGGCCAAGAAGGAGAGAAGGATCCATATGAGAAATAGAAGAAAAGATTGTCCTTATCTTGAAAACATGCCCAAAGTATATATACACCTTTCTTTTACAACCAAGGGATCGTTTCCCTTTCTCTCTTCACTTATCTCTTGCTGTGGCCGACTAAGGAAGGAGTTCAGGAGCATAGGAGAATGGCCAAGTAGAGTTGGGTAAGCTTTAACCACTATCTAGCTCGGATTCATGGGGAAAGTCATGATACAAGGTTGGTTTGCTAGTTTTTCTTACTTAGTTCTTCTTTCTAGCCATCCTTTCCAACCAATTCTTTAAGAAGAAACCTTAGACGACCTGTGGAGCTCAAGCCAACATTAAAGATTCGAATCTTGGAGCTCTAGATCTGGTTCTAAGGTGGGTTTTATAACTCTAAACCTTAAAGCTTTGATTATGCATCTTCTTTTTTTGCAAACGTTGCTAGTTCTTCTTTCTTCCATCCTTCTATGCATTCTTGCAACCAAAACCATGAAGAACAGACCTTGATCTGGAGGTAGAAGAAGGGGGCGTGAATACCAATGTTACTTTAGCAAACGGTCTTGCACCCTTTGGCCAAACGGTTAGCAAAACCGTTTGGGGCAAACGGTTTCAAAACCGTTTGAAGGGCAAATAGTTTTGCAAGGTCGGTTGGAGCAAACGGTCTCCAAGACCGTTTGGTTGAGTTGACCAAGGGTTGACCGTTTGAGATTCCTGTTCATAATTATGTTGGTTAATAACTCATCAAATTTGATAGGTTAACTCCCAAGGAATCATTATTTGAAGGCTAATCAATTAGTTAAACCTAATTGGATTAAGTGCTGATTTCCAACCTGATTAACTTGACCTTTTTGGGAAAACGGTTTCAAAACTGTTTGAGTGAGTTGACCAAGGGTTGACCGTTTGATATTCCTGTTCTTAATTATGTTGGTTAATGACTCACCAAATTTGATGGATTAATTCCCAAGGAATCGTGAGATGAAGGCTAATCAATTGGGCAAACCCTAATTGAAATTAGTGCTGAACTTCCAATGAGTTGATTTGAGATTTTGGGTTGATTAGCCCAAACGGTTTCAAAACCATTTGGGGATCACCCAAGACCGTTTGGAGGTCTGGGATTAAGTATAGTTGACCAATTGAAGGTCCAAAGGTATCAAATCACTTTGCAACTAAGTGCTGATTTGATGATCAACTCTATGGCTCAAACCCTAATGATTTTTCACTAGAATCCAAGGGTTGGATGAGCCAAACGGTCTCAAGACCGTTTGGAGCTCATCCAAATGGTCTCAAGACCGTTTGTAGGTCACCCAAGACCGTTTGGATGTCTAGGGGTGAGTATGGTTAAGCAATTGATAATCCAATGTTACTAAGTTAAAGTGTAATCAATTGCTGATTTGGTGATCAATCTAATGATCCAAACCTTAAGTGGTTGACTTGAATTTTGATGATATGATGGGAAAACGGTCCCAAGACCGTTTGGTGAACATCCAAATGATACCAAGACCCTTTGGGGGTAAGTCACGACCCAATTGAATGATGGTTCAATAGTCTCAGCATCAATTAGACTCATATTGATGCATGTTGAAGGATGATCAATTTCCAACCTTAATCCAATCAATCCAAACCCTAGTTGGTGATCAATTGAGGATCAATTGAGGGTCACATCATTTGAGTGTTAACTTAATTGGCTCAATTGATAAGTGGTTGACCATGGCATGAACGATTGAGGGATTCAACATTGAAAACCCTAACTCAATTGGAAGTGTTGATACACTTTTTGGTCCATGCGGTTTTGAAGGTGTTTGAACCAAACGGTCTCAAGACCGTTTGGGACCAAACGGTCTCAAGACCATTTGATGGTCATGCGGTTTCAAACCGTTTGGAGGTTGAAGTACAAGACCGTTTGGGGTTCAATTATGTTAAGAACGTTTGATGGTTTGAAGGTTAAGATGGTTTAGTAGTTGTTTAACCTAAACCCTAAAGATACCTAAAGTCATTAAGGAGTTAAGTAATTAGTGAACTAATGTATATTAGGGTCAATGGTGAAGATTACAAAAGTACCCTTAGTGGGTTAGAGTGACTAGTACCCCTTGATTAAGCAAACCCTAATGACTATAATGGTGATGACATGACTTATGTTATCAAAGATGCTTTGACTTAGTCTAATCAAGAGTAATGTAAATATCATCTATTACTAAGAGGAGAGAGAAGACTCCCTATATGGTTCAGAATCAAGTAATATACTTCCAACATATATGAATACACCTAATTAGGGTATGATCCTTCATAGTGAGATCATGGAAACCCTAATTATGATGATTAATGAATCTCAATCTGATTTGAGGGCATTTATAGAAGTAATCTTCATACATGATGATGAAATGATCTCAATTCATTGTAATATGAACAGTAAACCCTAATCTAGGGTAATGTGATGTAATGTGAATAGTAAACCCTAATCTAGGGTGATGTGATGATATGATCAAGTAAACCCTAATTCTGAGTTATGCTTTTAAGCATGAAACTCCATGATTAAAGCATGAGATAAGGAATCACTATTCCTAATCAATTAAGATGATGAATAACTCTAATTGGATTGAATGAGAATCCTAACCCTAGAAACCAGCCATGGTAATATGACACGGTCGTGGTGAATCCTTTGTTGCACGACCGAGCAATAAAGCACGACCGTGGTGACTTACTCTTGCACGACCGTGCAAGATAGCACGGCTGTGGTATCCTATATATAATTTGAAAAGAACTTGTATTGTGCTGATATAGTTACAATGTGCATGTTATTAGTAAATGTTAACCATGCAGGTTTTCATAAAGAGGTGATCATATCCAGGTAAGGATTATGATGTCTTGTGTATTGAAAATACTTTACATGCTTCAAGTATAATGATATGCTATGTTACCTGGTGAGTGGTAACATATGAGCTTGATAGGCTGAATAAGCCATGAGAAATATATGAATTGTTATAATCAATAGTCATACTATTAAGATGACCAAATGATATGAGATGTTACTTGGTAACAAGTGTTATGATGATTCAAGGGTTTGAATACCCACAGTCCCGAATCACAATGATGGTATGGTTAGGGATTGATATCCCAATGTTTAAAGTATGTAATGTGAACTTGATACAAATAGTACTCTTTCTTTATAGCATTTGTTTTATTGGTTATGTTTGAAAACATGCTTGATGGTAAAGAATGCAGTAATGCACTTAACTAATCAAGTATAACGATATCATGTAGAGCCCTGACCATAGATCCATCAGTTTCAATGATGGTGAAATAGGTTTTCCTAAGGGAACTCCTGGAGCACATACTTTTGAGTATGTGGGGGTTATGGATGTGAATAACCTTACGTCCTAATGTTGGATTTGATAGAAGATGTATCATTAATCTCTCAATCCTTCATTATATGTTTATGCCTGGATGATGTATCACTAATCTCCCGATGATGTTGTTAATGCCGCATCGATGAGAGATAAGTAAGAAATTCCTCAATGGCGAAGAGAGTACAGAACGCCATTGTAACTCTAAATAGCGAAGTTGCCAGAATACCCTGGAAAGCTATCATAGCAGAGACACGAGATGTCATGCATGTTGATCCTCATACTGACTGAGGAGTGATGAGGTCATAGGAATATGGCTCTCCTGATGACCTATGTATGGTACCGATTGCGATCTAGTGATGGTCGGTTGGAGTATGAGAGGTGTAACTCATCTCCTCAGGGCATAAATATGTTTGTAAAATGTAACCAGCCACATAGCATATTTGCTTAGGTTGAATTACGAGAAACAATGATTGATGATACATTGTTTATAGTGCTCTAGTTAAGTAACTAGTATACATGTTCTTCATATCCCTTATTGTTATATGTCTTGTCATTCAATTAAGTTATAATTGAAATGATTACTTATAAGGATGTTGCTTCACATAATTTATACAATGTTACCTGCTGTTGAATATTTATATTTCTACTGCTTTTTGTTATTCCTTTAATGCAATAACAAAGCTTCTGGCGGAGAGTTATAACTCTCACTGGGACAATTATTCAATTGTCTCACCCCCGTGGGATTCGAATTTTTAGGTAGACGCCGAGGACGAAGGAACCCCCCAGTGGGTGAGCAGCAACAACAACAATCTCAGGGACAACAATGATCCTCAGGTGGAGACACTGTCTGTCAAGTTGTGTAGATAGTATGTCCTATGTGTCGGCTCTGTACTCTCAGGTCCTAGGAGTCAGTATATCTGAGATTTTGGCATGATTCCTTGAGATTTTGTATCTTACCTTGTACAGTTAACAAGGTAGTTGATGTTGTAACTCTCGAGATGTGTTTGCTTACAGAGATGTAATGAGGGATCAGTTTGTAAATAACTTATCATGTTTCTTTATGAAAGAGTTTTATCGTTTGATTTTCTCTTTACAAAAAGTTTTAATTTTTAGTGATTTTTGATAATTTCGCTGCTAATCGCTTCCGCATTCATTGATCTCATTTTTGTGATTCGATCGTCTCAGTTACAGTGCACTTGAGAAACACCTTTATGATAACCACTATCCAAGATCATAGTGGATGATGTCAAAGCACGTCGAACGACATGTGATGAGTGTAGAAATTTCAGGTCTAAGAACCACCAGCACTATGATACATTACTATGACTATTACTCATAGTTCCTCGTGTCACTCTCAAGGTGGGTCTGTCTGATACATTGTTCTCTAACTAGTATATATGTGCTTGGTTTGATATCACATATAATGACTAATGAGATTCTATCATCAACGAACACACACTCTAGTCTTATGTGTTATTGTTGTCTACTAACCTTCCATAATAACATCCAACTAGGGACATAACAAGATTGAATATACTCTCGACATCCATGTTATATCATCGTTCAGGTCCTCAATCCGAAGACATACATCATTGAGTAATATTATTCTTTAAACATTTGTTGTGATACATCCTTATCTCATAACTGAATAACAAAATAATTTGGAAGATTGCCTTTATTATTAATAAAATCATTTACAAGATATGCCATTACAATCATCATATAATTGGCTCTCTGGGCATACATACCAACACGAGCCCCATTGGTGCATTGGCGAGTTGTCATTTATTTCCTGGTGCCCATGTGGTAGAGAGAAGATGAGAGTGTGAGATAAAGAGAGGGGGGAAGTGGGCACTCATGAGGTATGCAATCGTGGTCATTAGCACTCGATCCAATGTCATGAGTGTCATCTTATTCCCTAAATTAGGGTACCAAACCCTATAGAAAGGGGTGGCGGCACCACATGGGCTACAGTAGGGTGTTTTAGGGCTATCTCAAGAAATAAAAGTTGAAGAGGATGGATAGGTGGACAACGAGGTGGTTTTTATTGATGGTAGGGGTGTGTGGGGTTTCTATTAGGATTATAAAACGGTCGATAGCCATTGGAGGTGGGGGTAAATGGGGATGGCAACACATCCTACCTCAACTAGTTGTCCTTGGTGTTCCATTAGCGTCAAGCACCGGTTAGGTAGGAAAAAAGGGGAGTTAAAGCAACCCAAGAGAGAGGGATCGGAGGGGCTAGAAAGTGGAGGGGATGAGCTAGCTAGTAGCCTTGATACATGGGGTGATGCAAGGCGGAAAAAGGTCCCACTGTTGTCAGATCTAAAATGGATTTGTGATGCACTGATTTGATGATGCCTAAGGGGTCTCGAGTGAGAGAGAGGTCAGGTGAGGGGAGGAAAAAGGGTGTAACAACTCCCACTTTTGAGTGTCCCCCAATTAAGGTGAACCTTAAAGTTGAGTGACATTACCTAAGTTTCTAGGATCCAGATTCAATAAACAATAAGTAATCATAAAAAAATTCCATTAATTGAACACAGATTGAATACAATATGTATAATGAGGCTCCTCTAGGGAGTTACATGAATTTTTCAATGAAAACTAGCATGTACAAGAAGATGTACTAAAACTATCTAGATAATCCTCCGTGTGACTTATCTTTAGTATCTTCAAGTGATTTCATCTGAATCTCTGGATGTTCAATCTTTATATACATGGAAGTTACCTAAAATGTTGAGAAACAAATATGTGGATCAATATCACTATATTGTGTATGTTGTATATAAAAATGTGTGCAAGTATAATAACAACATATAATGTTCACAACCAAATATTTGCACATATGAATTGGTAATTTTATTTATATTCCAACTTATTCTTGGTACACCATCTCGGGTGTAATCACTTTGCATCATTAGATTTATGTTATTACCCCTTGATGCATGTAATCTAGGATTTAGATTATTCTAATTTACTTTATGTGATACACACAATAGAATTAAATAAATAGAATTAAATAAACATCCAACAATTTATTCATCAAATCTATACTTAAGAAATCATCCAGAAAACTATCTATAGTCGACAATGTAGGTACTCATAAGCAACCACATACTTTATTGAACAACCATGCATTTATATCCTTGTAATCCAACCATCAAGTTACATTCAAGAAACCCTAAAGTGTCACCAAACATTTGATAAGATACTAATTAGACATAACCTAGGTTCTAAACCAAGATTTAGGATTATCTCAGGTTTGGATAAGGAATAAGGGTCACAAACCCAAAATCCATCATATCATAGTTTCCAAGGGTTAGGAATCTTAGTTTGCATATTATGTGTAGCCCTAATTCATATCTTGAACCGATTGTGATATTATGAACACATATATCATATTATGTGTGTTAAGGGCATAGAAAGATACACATATTGGTTTAATAACCCTAATTCCATATTTATATGATCATGGAATTTAGAAACCTTAATATACATCATTATCATGAAGTATCATTATAATTAACAATATCAATTTATAACTCAACATAACGTATATACTATATTTAAAAACCTAATTATCAAGTCTAGGCTTTCCATGTCATAATAATTGTATATCTATGTATTATCCATAATCTTGGAATAGGAAGCATAATCAAGCTCTGCTTCTATTTTATTCATGTTCTACTCATTTTTTTATCAATTTTATATGTAGATTTTCTACTTTACAACCTACAATTGATGACTAGAATGTTTGTAAGATAATCATTTACTTACCAATCATAAACCGCCATGTTAGTAATTAGGAACATAATCTATTAACTACACGGGGCCAGGACCACCTAATGGGCTTACGCCACATCAGCAACCTTCTCCATCCAGAAAGGTTCAGGGAAAGGGGAAAATTACCCTAGTGCAAATACATCATGACATGTCTGCCACACAATTTAGGGGCTTGGTTAGTAGAGGGAGGATTCTCCTCTGTCTCTGAATATCCCGCACCATGGTTCTCCAACCATGCCTAAGGTCAACCAAAGGTTGACTCTCACCATCAGGGCATCACGGGGGAAACTGAGACTAGAAGCACACTCACCTAGGACCCACAAACTTGGTAGGACCTTGGGTTTAGTTGAGGTAGATGCTAGAAGACTACTACTGAGGTCAGGACCTTACAATCATGGTAGGGATATGGAACGAGAAAGAAAGGAGGGTATATACCACACAATTGCTTGTTCTAAATATTTGGAAAGGTATGCCATGGCCTAGAGATCATTCCAATACTCTTCTCTCAGTTTGGAGTGGTCAGATTCCTCATCCTCCATCTTCTGAAGGTGTAGCGTCTACTGGATAAGGTGGAGTGACTGGTGGGGGCTTTGTAGAGGCATCTAGGAGAAATTGAGGGTTGTGTAGAATTTATTCATCTAGGCAGATCTCTTTGACCCTAGTTATTGGAATGAGGATGAGAGATGCATCATCACCATTTTTTCCTAGACTTTTGGATCCATTGGTCATATAGTGATTATTGGAAACTAGATCGATAATGGTAGAGTAATATAACATTGGATTCATAATCCACTCCCAAAGCCATCAAGATAAGAATTAAGGCTTGAGGTGGTCTATGGAGGGAGGACGAGGTCAGTGATGAGTCTAGGGTCTAAGTATCTCTTATCTGAAGGTAGGAGACAATTGTCTCACATCATATTTCCATCCAAAAGTGTGTGAAAGTACCTATATCCTTGTCACGCCTCATAAGTCCTGATTTATCCAAACTTTAGCATGATAGTGATACATTATCCATATTTTATCATAATCATAAAAACTTCTAAAAAATGTGTGTGTCAAAATTAATATGAGATTGACATGTCAACACTGATTCCTATTTATAACATGGGTGGGTTCGGTTTAAGGGAAAATACCTTGAGGTGAAACCTCTTTGAACATGTTTGTAGGTGCTCCCTTGTCACTCAACCCTTTAGATCATCATATTCCTTACGGGGAGGATCAATCCTACCTTGGGTAGGTCAATCTAAGGGTGGACTCCCAACCTGTAGGCATTTAAGAGTTGGGATAAGGTTCCATTGTCTCAGCATGGCCTTGTTGGACCCAACCAGAAACACAAATATAATGTACATGGTCTAAAATGGGAGGGAAAAGCTTTACTTTGTCTAACTATATGTATGAACATGGGAGAAAAAATAGAATTTGAATGCTCACCCTTGATATATTGGAGAGTATGGAGAAGAACCAGAGTGTTTTTCATAACCTTGTGTACTACCCAGAGAGCTTTGTGTCTCTCAACATGGGTTTAGACTAACTCAGAAGCCTTCTCATGTTCTTCCATCATGCACCAGGAGGAAGGGAAAAAGTGTTGGTATGTATTCCCAGAGAGCCAATCATATGATGACTGGAATGTGGTGTTAGATACCTGATTTGATAATGATAAAGGTAATTTTGTTTATTATGTTTGTCTTGATCATGAGAGGATGACACATGCATTGTAGTTTTCTAATAAATGATGTTACTAGATGACATATGTCTTCAGGTTTAGGATTTGAATAATGAGATCATATGTATGATAAGAGTAGATACATTCTTGTCATGTACCTAGTCAGATATTACTGTGGATGAAAAATAGACAACAATAATACAAAAGACTAGTGTGTGTTGGTTGATGATGGAATCTCGTCAATCATAATATGTTATATCAAACCAAACACACATGTACAATTTAGAGAACATTGTGGCATACAAACCCACCATGAGAGTGATGCATTGATACCATGGAATGGTAGTCTGAATCACCTCTCATAGTGATAGTGGTAATTGCAGTTCTTAGACCTAAAGTTACTGCACTCATCACATGTCTTTTATTATATTTTGATATCTTCCAACATAACCTTGAATAAGGGTTGCCATAAAGATGATGCTCAGATGCAATGTGACACATGGGGATTAAGGGTGAGTGATGTAGATGAGATTTGTCCCTTCTATAGGAGATTGATATCCATGCCTCTTGATAAGAAAGACTGAGAAATGTATGGTCATACTCATGTGATTCAATATGTGATATAAGAACTCACATGCATCTCATCAGCCTTCTCTAGTTCAAGTAACATGGATTGAACAGTGAGAGGATGATGATTCCATGCCTTGAGTTCAATTTGGATATCATAGGCAAAGGAACTATACATCACGGTAACAGTGATCATGGATTGTAGGTTGAAGATGTTCTCCAACTTTCTGAATTACTTGGGTAGCAATGATGTGTTTGTAGATATCGCTCATTACTTGTGATGTCAAAAGTTGGTTATGGGCATTTACTTCCAATGTAATTTGGGACCTATAGGGTCACACACATAGGATGCAGTTGTAATAGGATTTTATTCATGAATGATGTTTAAATTGATTTCTAAAGTGTTTAGGTATTCAATTTAAACAACACTATTTCAAAATTGACAGACTAGACTCTGAACCAACCATTTCAAGTGTTGAACCGATTGGTTGGATTGTCAGGTCAATTGGAAAAAACATTGTCTGAATATTGTCTGAGTTGGACATATGAAACGACCATTTCACATATGTCATGACTTTTGCATGATATGAAACGACCATTTCATGATATGAAATGACTATTTCAGAAGTGAAATGACTAGTTCATTGTTTGGGTTGTCTGGTTCAATGATCAATTCGATTAGATCAAGGATTGACGATGATGTCATGATTTTACATTAAGCGGATATTGTGCCAATTTGTTTTATAACATGAAAGTAAATGAACTGACCAATTCAAGAGATGAACCGAATGGTTCACATCTGAGCCGACCAGTTGGACAGTTAACCGATGGGTTCACCATTTGTAGTTTCCAAAAAAATCATGAACTATGTCTCTTCAACTCCTAGAACGACTGGAAACACTAACTTTGGTCCTTCCTATGAATAGAGGGTTACTGGGGGCTTCCTTGACACAACAATAAACTCTAACAATTGTTGTCCTCTCTAGGTGTGGTAACCAATAGAAAGTTTGAGCAAGTCTTACCCACAAAAGGGGAGGATAGCAAGGGAGAGACAATTGTGGGAGAGACAATCAGTGCTAGTGCATTGATGTTTAAAGGGACAAATCCTTCCTGTTGGCTCTGGTAGAGAAATATGGAGTTCTCAGTGGTCTGCATAGACTACTATAGAGGCAAGGAGGTTGTTTCCTTCCCCTTGGAGGGCAAGGTCAAATTTTCTCTTTGGTGATCAACCAGGAGGTTGTTGTTGACGATGTCCAGGTGAAACTTGAAGAAAGGTGCACGCTACTGCTTCAAGAGTTGTCTATGGACTTTCTTTAGGACCAGGTATAACAATTGTTACCTTGTTTCTTGAGTACATTGTTGTTGACGTGATTTTCCAGTTGTGATATCGGCCATTAAATTTTTGTTTGTGCTACCCTATATGTCGCCCAAATTTCCCAACAGTGGTATCAGAATCAGTCAAGTTATAGTGTATCTGGATTTAAATCGATATGATTAGATTTATTTTATTGCATACGATGTGAATATTAAAATAATTAATGTACATATCCAATTAATTACCACATAAGACCCCCATATATATGTGATATATATATGAAACCCATACGTGTCGTCCTAAAAGTGTTTTGATGGTGGATGTTAGCATGGTTATGGACAATAACCCTAGATCTATGTGCATGGTTTTGGTTGTTTATTCCTATTTAATCTCGATTTAAGTAGAGCCTCTATCTTCTCTTCCATATGTAAAAGTATTAATTCTTTCCTTCCTATACTCCCCTCGAATGTAACTCAAGGTTTTTCTATTAAAATAGTAATATGTAAATAGGATTAGGATAGTTTTAATTATTTTTATGGGAAAGACGACACTCTGCTCTAGATGCACCAAACTATTCATTCGACAAACAATCGATTAGAGGACCAAGGAGGATATCGACAGGAGGATGAACTGATCGACTGGTGGTCCAACTGATTGACTGGAGGAGTTCAGACATCGTGTGAACCTAAGACCAAATGACCATTTCAAGAGCCCAACTGAGCAGCCAGGAGTCAAGTTGATCTGGTTCAAGTATTTAACTGATCAACCTGGATTGGTTCAAGCATAGATCTTCATCCACAATAGGTTGTTGCATATGATGTAGACCTTAAGTGATAGTAATTCCTTGTGGATCCAAGGAATTACAATAGTATGACCGTAACCATTACTTGTGTTTATAATTGAATGTTTTTGTTTATGGGATATATCATGTATGTGATACCTACTATAAGTTGTGGTGGTTGCATATGTATATGTATTTATATATAAAATACCTCAGTAAATATTGAGTCTCAGATGCATCCCATAAGTGACACACAAGAAAAGCTTGATCGACCAAGCATGGGCATGCCCTAGCGAGGTGCGTTGTCTATCTCGTGGAAATGTGATGGTAGATATGTGGGGTTGTCTTAGCAGGGTGCATATTCTATCATGTTGGCTTACAAGTCAGGCTTAACTAGGTGATCTTAATAGGATTAAGTGCATAGACACATACGGATGGATGGTGACAAAAAGTTGTGCACACCATCTATCCAAGAATTGCATGAGAAGCAATTGGCAAAAGTTGCCTACTTTAATAATTGTTTATGAGTGCCAGCATTAGTTGGGTGTTAACTCAATTGGTTTGGGTCTTGGTTTACTAGAAGATTGTACACTGTGATCTTCCAAATTGGTAGTGAGGGCTATCAATTTGAACAAATAGTAGGAGTGATAATTAATTAAAGGCCTAATTAATATCGACAATATTATCAAATAAAATAAAATGTTTTGAGAAAGTTGCAAAATTTATTTTGTAGAATCTAATGGCAAACACAAATATGTTATTATTACACTCAGTCCTTGAGAAGGAAAAACTAAATGAGACTAACTTCCATGTCTGGTATAGGACTTTGAGATGCATTCTCACCAACGAGAAAAACTCTATGTCCTTGAAAGACCAGAGCAAGGGGAACCTGCTCTAAATGTGCCTAAGGTTGAAATGGATGCTTACATGAAGCATGTCAATAATGCCACACACATCAAAGACCTTATGGTGAGCTATATGAACTACAATTTTTATAAAGAACATGAAAACATGAATATTCTTGAGATACTAACACATCTTAAGAATCATGTAAAATAAGAAAAGTATAATGTCTCCAAAGCAATGTTTGAGTACAAACTGACAGAGGGAGATCTAGTAGAGCCTCATGTGCTCAATATGATTGGGCATGTGGAGAGATTGGGATTTCTTTTAGGTCAAGAGTTTGACATGGATATGATTCTAAAATTGTTTCCTAAATCATATAGCTAGTTTATCAAGTGTTATCACTTGAGTAACTTGGCCAAACCACTATCTAAATTGCTTGTCTTGTGAATGAATTCAGAAGCACAAATGAATATGGACAAACCCATGATGATGATCAGTAGAATAGAGTCCAAGGACAAAGGTAAGGCCAAGAAGTGTTCTGAGGATAAGCTAAAGTCCAAGTCTTCTACACTCAAAATGAGAAGGGTAAGTGCAAAAGGAATTTGTCTTTTTCACTTAAAGAAACTAAGGAAGAAGAAGGAGATAGAGATCTCCACTTCAAGACCTGAGAAGAAGTAAGCTAGAACTTTGCGAAGCTAGAGTTTCTACCACTACACTTGGAATTTGTCATCCATCAAATGGGCATGTAATAGAATTCATGAACTGCTATTATGTAACTCCATTAATGAAAACATCATGTATCTTGTATGGATAAGAATATTATGAATAAATTGATGTTCCACTTCAAAAATGAGATCTTAAACGACAGTGTCCTATCTCTCATAATCTATAATTGATATTTGTAGAGAAAAATGTGTATGACACATATACTGAATGACTTGATGACTCAAACAATGAATACCTAAAGCATCGTCATCTAGAGTGCATAAATGAGAAATGCATTTCGAATCCATAATGATGGTTTTTCTAGGCTCTTTTAGTTAATGAACCAATACATATATGCAAGTCTAGTTTATTGCGTAAAATAGCAAAAGCATCTTTCACTAGATGTAGTGGGAGATCGAGTCTTCTACTCAGACTCATACATTTTTATGTATGTAGACCTTTTAGAATATATTCTAGAGGTAGTTACTAGTACCTCATTGTATTTACTGAAGATCTCAGTAGATATGGTCATCTGTATTTAATGAAATTTAAGTATGATTCTCTTGAGTGTTCAAGGATACCACGAATGAAGTACGTAACTAACTTGGTAAAAGTATTAAGACACTTTGATATGATTGATGTTGAAATATTTTAAACCAATAATTTGACCTTCTTGGAGAACGTGATATTGTGTCATGGTGAACTCCACTTGAAAGACAATGATAGTGTCTCATGATAGTGTATCATAAAGGAGGTATCACACCCTATTAGTCATGGTGTGATTATCAATAAAACCATCTAATCTTCTAATTTCCTTTTTGGCACATGCTTTACACTAAAACAATGTACCACCTAAAATGGTTCAAAGACAACATATGAGATATGGAATGGGAGGTGTCCTGATATGTATTTTATAAATATTAAGATTGAAAACTATATAATAAAATTGTTTCTTGAAACTGGACAGTCCACAAATCACATAAATGTTATTTTGTTGAATACAACTTTTAAATTCCAATCTGATTTTTTTTTCCAGGGTGGTTGTATTCCTTAATAGGAATTTAACTCCAAAGGAATTAGTGGGAGAAAAGTAGAATTTGACATGTTTGAGACAAATAAGAAAACATTGAACCTAAATGAGTACAATGTGAACAATGAGAATAACTGATTATTATGGAATCCTAAGTTCCTTATGTAGCAGAAAACTTATACATCTAGTTCAACACGTGTTGAGTTTGAAAGATATGATATTTTATAACTCAAGAAGGTGGCAAGTTGATCATAGATGATGAGTCCAAAATCGATCTAGAATCTATTGAGGGACCAGAGTCTGAGAAATGGCTTTGATCCATGAGATCAAAGATGGACTCCATGTAATGTTGGTGTGTATACCCTCATAGCAAATCGCATCACGATTGTAATGGCATATCTTGTAAATGATTTGATTAATAAAGGAAATCTTCCTATTTATAATGTTTTATTTATTTATGAGATAATGATGTAACATAATAAATGTCTAGAGAATGATATTAATCAATGATGCATGTCTTCAGGTTGATGACCTGAACAATGAGATCATACAGTTATCAAGAGTATATATTCTTGTTATGTCCCTAGTCGGTTGTTATTGTGGAAGGTTAACTGACAACAATAACACATAAGACTAGAGTGTTTATTGGTGGATGATACAATCTCATAGTCATTATATGTGATATTGAACCAAACACATAGATACTTATTAGAGAACAGTGTGTCAGATAGACCCACCATGAGAGTGACACATGGAAACCATTACATGGTAGCCAAAACCATCTCTCATAGTGTTGGTGATGATTTTGGTTCTTAGACTTGAAATCACTACACTCATCAGATGTCATTTGGTGTACTTTGACATCATCCATCATGACCTTGAATAAGGTTTGGCATAAAAGTGGTGATTGGATGCACAATGATACATGGGATGACTGTTAGTGATGTAGATGGGATTTGTCCCTCCTACATGAGTATAATATCTTGGCCACTTGATAAATGAGACTAATAAATGCATGGCCATGCTCATGTGAGTCAATATGTGATATTGAGCTTACATATATCTTAGGCAGTCTTCTCTAGTTCAAGGAACATGGATTCAACGTTAAAGAGGATGATGATTCCATGCCTCGAGTCCAATCTAGATATCAGTGAAAAAGGAACTATACAAACGTTATAACACCAGTCACATATTGTAGGTTGAATTTGTTCTTCAACTTTCTGAATTACTTGGGTGGAAATGATGTGTTTCTAGATACCACTCATTGTTTGTGATGTCCTAAATTAGTTATAGACATTCACTACCAATGTGACTTGGAACCTATAAGGTCACACACATATGATACACTTAGAATAGAAGTTTATTCATGAATGATGTTTAACATTATTACTAAAGTGTTTAGGTATTCAATTTAAACAATGATTTATTGATTGGACTCTGAATTGACCAGTTTAAGTGTTGAACTGATCAATTGGAGTGTCAGGTTGATTGAAATTGAATTCGCTAAATATTGGTTTAACTATGGCATGAACTGATCGATTCACTAAGCAAACCGATCAGCTCAAGGTCCCAAATGACCAGTTCATATGATGAACTGCCCGGTTTATTGATCAATTCGATTGCATCAAGGATTAGTGTTGACATCATGTTGTGGATTAACCAGATATTAATTTCCAATAAAATTATGATTGGGAAACATGATAAGTCCTCCTATGTGATACCAAAGTGTCCTCTATGGTGTAGCACACCAATAGATGGCACAACGTGCCCTCTATTGACACCGAAGTGTCCTCTATGGTGCAATGTACCCTTTGTTGGCACATTGTGCCCTCTACTAACACTGAACTGTCCTCTATGGTTCAACGCAAACTCTATTGGCAAAATGCACTCTCTATAACACCTATAGTGTCTGGCGTTGTGCACCCTCTGAATCATCCCAGGACTCTCTGGTGAGGAATTATCTTATAATGTATTAATACTCTGGTGTCATTTTCTATCTTTGTTCTTAATTTCTTATCTATGAATTTTAATCTTTTATCTCTGAATCTTAACCTCTTATATTTGAATCTATTCTTAATTTCTTATCTTTGGATCTTAATCTATTATCTCTGAATATGTATATCTATTCTTTAATTCTAAATTGAATTTTATTCTAAACTCTAAGACTCTAAATATGTATCTAAATTACTAAATAATTGAGATTGGTTATAAGACTTTGATTGGGTCTGTGGATCTAATTTAGGACTACTCACAATGAGTACTGTAAATCTAAAATATGAATTCTAGATTCATATTGTCTGAATAAATGTTAATCTAAAACTCTCATTTAATATATGGCATCTATATCTAAAGGCTTGAGAAGAATAAATTGAACTAATGAAAGAAATTCTGAGTATGTGAAAGTCATATATATTTCAAATACTTGAAATCTAATAATCTGGAAATATCATTTAAGTCGAACGAAATCTGATTACTCAAAGCATGTCAGTAACTTAATCTCTAAGTTACTATGAATGTTTATATTGAATCATAATAATAATGAAATTTGATGGACATGGCCCGCTTGGCTTATTTGGAGATACCATTAATGTAGTCTTGATTCGTTGATTCACAACATGTTCACCTAGACATCAACAACATTCTCTAAGTCCATGTGTATTTCTTTGTTTCCATTCCTATATCTCAAAACCCATCACCCTAAGATCCTAAACTATATTAGGGTTACTACTCTGACTAACACTATGATGATCTAAAATCATGATGATATGTTAGTATTAGACATATATTAAAACTAACATTATAAAGTTACCATGATCTTTATACTAAAATAAGGAAAAAACTATCTTATGCATGAATATGAGCACATACACCATATAATGAGAATAAATCTATAAAATAATCACTTATGCTAATCTTACTGACTCAAATATGGAATCACAGGAAAATATAACTATAAATTATTTTCCAAACAAAATAGGCACATGATATACACATTGCCTCTCAAATAATCAATAGTATCATACATAATGGCTGCTTAGGTCCAAAAACTAAATACTAATACAGTTATACATGAAAAGATAACAAAACTTTTTAAAAATAACTAGAGAATTTTATAATAGGGTTTAGATAAAAATATCAGATTATTTCACTGTCAATCCAAGGGTGAAATACCCAAAAGTCCCTTATTAGTTTTTACATAAAAAATCTCAATATGACTTAAAATAATAATAATCAAGCTTTTAAATCATGTCAAACATAACAAAACACACCTTATGTAAAATATTCAGTGATTTTGAAAGTCATTTGCTATTTTTAATGCCTAAAACATTCCAATTTCCTATATCTTAGAAATAAAAAGAGAATAATTATCAAATGTCTGAAAAACCCTTTGCAAACATTTTTACAAGATAGTATAGGTCATAATAATTCCATAGACACCTTACTTTTTAAACTCGGGTAGGTAACTTAGAAGATATGACTTTTTAAACATATTACCTTTCTATTATTAGAGGCCATCCATTCACGATCTGACGATTGTGATGGAGCAACGTCATCACCAAGTATACGAGTTGGGCTGGCAATCTGGGCCCCTCTCTAGCTGGTTGGGTCTTCTTGCCCCTATCCCCATTCAATTCCTCGTGAAGTACACTCATCTTCCAGAGAGCGAACGTCACCCGCCCCTCTTTTCCAATGATAAGGACCTCCCTTCTCATGTCATCATCACCCAAGGAAAGGCCAACACTGACTTTGGCCAGCCTCCCTTGACCATGGCATTGATGTCTCCATGATCAGGGTTCTCTCCACGATACAGACCTCACTATCGTTGCCTACTCTCCCTCTCCTCTTCTCCTTTACCATCCTCTCTCTCTCCCTTAGTTTCAACTGAAACCCTAGAACCAGACTTGCTAACCCCTAATCTGCTAAAATCTGAGACTTTTATAGCCTACAATATCGGATCTTGTAAGGAGATTTCTCCTTTGGTCGGACTCTATTCGGACCCTGTAGAACAGGGGTCACATCTCTCCAGTCCAAGCGGACTGGACTTGCCCCTCTTTTTTCTTCTTTTTGATAAAAGTTAAAATCAAATAAATAATTATACAATCAACGTCATAACTCTATTAAATCTCAAATTTTTGGGGTAAATGCTATATTTTAATCATCTTTACGTGAGCAAGATTCTAGGTAAAAACTAGCTGGATAGACACTCCAAATATGTCTTTTAAATATTAAAAAAAGATAAATACTAATTTAATTACCTAGGACACTACATACATCAAAATCACCTGGAATTTCTCCCACCATCTAATATTATAATTATGCTTCTAAGGAAAATATCTTGAGTATTTATTATGACACTAAAATACTCCATATTTAAATTTGTACTCCAAGTACCCATGTGAAAACCTTAATTGGTCTTATTGGGATTGAATTGGGTTCTAGGGCACATGGCCCCTTCCATGGTCTTTTAAAGGGTCCATAGGATTAATCGTATCCTCAATGAAAAAAATCAAAGTGTGAATTGACATGATTCCTCAATTGAAGCTTCCTCATGATACATTGATCAATATCACTTTTCTTTCTAAATATTAAGATTATAACTAGGTCTAGGGAGCAAACTATTAACTAGAGTCATCATATTTCCTTCATTGTTCTACTTTGATTGTCACCCCACATTATTGAATTACATATGTAATCACTCGACTTCACAAGGGTACTGCAAAACTATCCAAATTTCATAAAGACCCTCTCTACACTCTTTTTCCCTTAATCCATATATGATGAAAATTGGATGAAATATTATTGTAACCATAAATCAATCACATATTGACTTCATCAATAATACGCTAACGTATTTTCTAGGACCCAAAAATTAGGGTGTGACGATATTACCCCACCTTTTTAAGAATTTCATCCTCAAAATTAGACTAAACTACAGGAGGCTACCCACCTTAAGGAGTCACAGACATTACATACACTAACTCTTGATGATTGTCATAGAGTCTCATTGGCACCTTTTTAAAGTATGGCCTTCTCATGGATAACTAACTATGTCTATCAACTTTATCAAGCTAACATGTACAACCAATAGGGAAAACTATAGGAGGATCCTAAGCATCAATTAATACTCTTTTTACCCTTAATTCTTTCTTTTTATATATCTCTCTCTAAAAACTTATACTCTAGTACCTGAGTCTCATGACTTGCATTGATGGCCTAGGTCATGTCACTTGAGTTGACTTGAACTAGGGCCTAAGTCTGACTCCACAATCTCATTTCATCACATTAAACCTAATTTTATATGAATCTTAATGTATTCTGAGCTCATGGTATTACCATGATCTTAAATCTTTACATATGGATATTATCTTGGAAACATAATCATGAATTAATGCATTCAAATCTTATAATCTTATCATGTATTAGACTTTTAGGTCTTAATCACTCCAAGATATCTTATCAACATATATGTACTTGAGATCTTAGGCACATTAAGGATATAGCCATTCAAGTACAAAAATCTTACTTGCGTGTCTTGTCTTAATATCTTAAAACATTGGATCACATAAATCATGAAAGTCTTCTTTAAGAATCATGTAAATATGTTGAGATTGATAAATACTTATCATGAAATCTTAAAGCATAACTCTTAGTGGACTTACATTATAAATCATGATCATCTTGAGAAACAATAATAACATATATTTATTTTGAAACTAAATCACCAACAACTTAATCTTCACTTAATTGTAACTATGATTCTCTAGTTGGGATCATAATATCAAGTAATTATTGACATCGTGTAGAGTGCTATGAAACATGTAAACATATCAAGTGTAATTATAACTGAATACTCATGGGTATGGACCACATACTTTGGTTTGTGAAATCCTACACTAAGATCATTCAAACTCCCTTTTCCTCTACTTATATGCTATATTATTAGTTTTAACCGACATTTCTTCATATTATAATGGTGCTCTTAGATAGAGAAGCTCAAGGTATTTATAATCACCAACTTACATATAACCATTATTGTCCCTAGGAATATCAAGAGAAACATTAATCAACCATATTTTCTAGGCTCTATCTTGTATCAACATCAGGTAGAACACCATATTATTGCGATCATATACCAATGATCCATAATATCACAGATATGGTATCAACATATTCTTGAAATATCCTCATGTATACCCTTAAATAGTATTAGTCACTTCAAGAAGTCATCATACATCAAGCTTAAACTTGGTTCATAACGTCAATTCTATTATCCTCAAGTAGTATAAAATACTTTAACAACCATCATAACTAGACTTGTCACTATAATCCCTCGAGAGTACTACACACATCAAGAGTTCTCTAATTCTAATCAAGTATAGTAGGAAAAAAAACCTCAACCCACATTAACTATTATTCCACTCTAAATCCAAGTCACTCACCTATTTCAAAATATCTACCTTTGGTATACATTATAGGGTTCTAATAGGTACGGAGTTAGGTTTAGGTGATTATCTACCTCAAACCTTTTCTGTCAACTTGTTGTTTGTCACCTCTTGATGCATGATGGGAAGTCATACATATGAAAGTGTCATGTCTTATTTATTTACCTTACTTGATCATACACATGTCCCATACCATGTGCACTAGAAAGAGTGAGACAAGCATAATAAATATATACTTATGCATATAGCATGCCCTCCACAAAACCCCATAAGCTTGTGTCCCATACCACAAACATGTGAGAAAAAGAGAATGCATGATATGCACATATATAAAGTTAACATAAAAATTCTAAAGCATCTAGACACTAACCCTAATACATATCTTAACTTCTATTGTCTAACTAAATTTCTAACCCATATTCTACTATCTTGCACTTAGTTCTTATATAACTGAGACTACTAAATTTCTTTGTAAATATATACTATAGTTTCACTTGGCCCCTACTGGGAAATATAAACTAAGAATATGAGAATTTTCTCGATGTTCATCTACATTATTACTTCGATACCATATTGTGACACCCCAATTTTTCTTATCACACGGGTGGAGCAAATTTTTTGTTTCAACTGGAAAGTGTTACTAGCATGATATGCAAATACAATAATGACAGACAATAACCATTAAAAACTTTGTAAATATGCATTCTCATACATTCTTAGGGAAGAAACTTACATCAAACTCGATAATACAGTCTACATACATGATACTAAAACTTGTACTCTGAATTATTATCTCAAATTGTGTATATGGTGCCCCCACCAAGCAAATCCTCTATCTTGATTGATCTTCTTGAATACCAGTACATGCAGACATCTCATTCCTAGCCATGCACAAAGGGAAATCTATGTTAGATTAAGTGGCATTGAATTTCTAATAAGATAATCATGAACATACTATAACTAAAAGTTGAACTAATATTTGAAAGTTGTAAACTTATACTGAATCGATGTGTCTTTTATTTATGTCTTTTGTTAGATTTCTCACCACCATTATATGATAACTCACCTCTTTGACACCGGTGTCCTCTATGGTGCAACACACCCACTGTTGGCACAACATGCCCTCTATTCACACCAAAGTGTATTCTATGGTGCAGCGCACCCTCTGTTGGCACAACGTGCCCTTTATTGACACTGAAGTGTCCTCTATGGTGAAACACACCCTCTGTTGGAACATTGTGCCCTCTGTCACACCTGCAATGTCTAGCACAATGCACCCTCTAAATCATCCTGTGACTCTCTAGTGAGGACATATCCTATAATGTATTAATGTTCTGGTGTCATTTTCTATCTCTGTTCTTAATTTCTTATCTTTGTTCTAGTGCCCTTTATGGAACTTAGTCTCTTATATCTGAATATGTTCTTTATTTCTTATCTTTGGATGTTAATATCTTATCTCTGAATATGTATCTATGCTCTTTAATTCTTAAATGAATCTAATTCTGAACTCTAAAACTCTGAATTTGTATCTAAATTACTAAATAACTGAGATTGGATCTAAGACTCTAATTAGGTGTGTGGATCTAATTAGGACTACTCACAATGAGTACATAAATATAAAAATCTGAAATCTAGATTCTTGTTCTCCGAATAAATCTTAATCTAAAACTCTCATTTAATAGATGACATTTGTCTCTAAAGGCTTGATAAGAATAAAATGAAATAAAGATAGAAATTATGAGTATGTGAAAGTCATATGAATTTCAAATACTTGAAATATGATAATCTGACAACATTATCCAAGTTGAACAAAATCTGATTACTCTGACCATGGCAGTCTATGTAATACTAAACTTGAAAAGTAACTTAATCTCTAAGTTACTTTGAATGTGTAGGCTGAATTGTAATAATAACAAAATTCAATGGACATGGCCCACTTACCTTATTTGGAGGTACCATTAATGTGGTTTTGATTCCTTGATTCCGAACATGTTCACCTAGACATCAACAACATTCTATAAGTCCATGTGTATTTCTTTTTTCCATTCCTATATCTCAAAACCCATCACCCTAAGCTCCTAAACTATATTAGGGTTACTACTTTGACTAAACGTTACACTGATATAAAATCATGACAATATGTTAGTACCAGACGTATATCGAAATTAACATTATATAATTAACATGATCTTTATATTGAAATAAGGCAAAAATTGTCTTATGCACTAATATGAGCACATGCATCATATAATGAGAATAAATCTCCTAAATAATCACTTATACTAATCTTACAGACTCAATTATGGAATTATAGGAATTTATAATTATAAATTATTTTCCAAACAAAATAGGAACATAATATACATGTCTCACAAATAGTCATTAGTATCATACATAATGACCGCTTAGGTCCCAAAATTAAATACTAATACATTTATACATGAAAAGTTAAAAAAAATTCTAAAAATAACAAGAGAATTGTATAAGATAAAAATATCATATTAGTTTCTTGTCAATTAATGGGTGAAATACCCAAAAGGACCTTATTAGGGTTTTTATTCAAAATCTTGGTAAGACTTAAAATAACAATGATCAGGCTTTTGAATCATGTTAAACATAACAAAATACACCATAGGTAAAATATTCACTAATTTTGAAAGTCATTTGCTATTTTTATTGCCCAAAACATTGCAATCTCCTATATCTTAGAAATAAAAAAAATCAAACCTCTAAAAAACCCTTTGCAAACATTTTTACAAGATAATATACGTCATAAGATTTATGTAGACACTTTACTATCTAAAATCGGGTAAGTAACTTGGAAGATATGACTTTTCAAACATATTACCTTTCAATTATTCGAGACCATCCATTCACAATCTGATGATTGTGATGGAGTGACGTCATAACCAGGTTCACGAGCTAGGCCAGTCATATGGGCCCCCACTTTAGCTGGCTAAGTCTACTTGCCCGTGTCTCTGTTCAACTACTCATGAAGTATGCTCATCTTATGAGAGCGACTGTCACCCACTCCTCTTTTCTGGCGATGAGGACCTCCCTTCTCTAGCCAACATCACCCAAGGAAAGACCGACATTGACTTCTGTCGGCCTCCCTTGACCATGGAGTTACTATCTCCATGATCAGGGTGCTCCCATGATGCAAATCCCCACAGCCACCGCCAACTCTCCCTCTCCTCTTCTTCTTCACCATCCTCTCACACCCCCTCAGTTTCAACCAAAACCCTAGAACTGGACTTGCTAACCCCTAATCCATAGAAATTTGAGGCTTTTATAGCCTGCAATAGTGGATCTTGCAAGGAAATTTCTCCTCTGGTTAGACTCTATTTGGACCCTATAGAACAGGGGTCGCAGCTCTCCAGTCTGCATGTAGTGGAGTTGCCCCTCTCTTTTTCTTTTCTTTTTGATTAAAGTACAAATCAAAGAAATAATTACATATCCTACCCCATAGCTCTATTTAATCTCAAATTTTGGGGTAAATACTATGTTATCATCATCTTTACATCAGCAAGATTCGAGGTAAAAACTAGCTGGATAGACACTCCAAATACGTCTTTTAAGTAAAAAACAATAAATACTAACTTAATTACTCAGGCCACTACATATATTAAAATCATCTCAAATTTATCCCACCATCTTACATTATAATTATGTTTCTAATGAAAATATCTCAAGTATTTATTATGACACTCATACTTAAATTTTTACTACAAGGACCCATGTGAAAATCTTAATTGGCCTTATAGGGCTTGAATTGGGTTCTAGGAAATATGTCCCCTGCCATGGTCTTTCAAAGGGTCCATAGGATTAATCAAATCCTCAATTAAAAAAATCAAAGTCTAAATTTACATAATTCCTCAATTGAAGATTCCACATGATACACTGATCAATATTACTTTTCTTTCTAAATATTAAGATCATAACTAGGTCTAGGGCTCAAACTATTAACTAGAGTCATCATATTTCCTTCATTATTTACTTTGGTTGTCACCCCCACATTATTGAATTACATCTGTAGTCACCAAACTTCACAAGGGTATTATTGCATAAAGACCCTTTCTACACTCGTTTTCCCTTCTTTCCAAATATGATGAAAACTAGATGGGATCTTATTGTAACCATAAATCATTCACATACTAACTTCACCAATAACATGCCCACATATTTTCTAGGTCCCAAAAATTAGGGTGTGATAGGGGGCTTCTCAGACGCATCAATTAGCTCTGACCATTGTTGTCTTCTCTGGTGGTGGTAACCAAGAGAACCTGAGCAAGTCCTACTCGATAAAGGGAGGGATAGAAAGGGAGAACAATTATGGGAGAGCATTTGGTGCTAGTACACCAACAAGAAGGGACAACTCCTTCTTGTCATCTTTCTTAGAACTATAGAAGTTCCTGGTGGTCTATGTGGACTACTATAGGGGCGAAGAGTTTTTCTTGTTAGGACGACAACGTCAACCTCTGTGGTGATCAACCAGGAGCTGTTGTTGATGCTAACCAAGTGTGACTTAAAGAAATGTGCATACTTCCATGAGGGATATGTCGCTAAACTTGCTCCAGGACTAGGTATGACCTCATATACCTCCTTACCATTACATAGTTATTGATGTGATTGTCTATTAAAGGGGAATATGTAGATAATTTTTTTTTGTTTTGTTGCCTATCTATTGTCATATTTCCCTACAGTGGTATCAAAGCCACATCAATTTACTATATTTTGGGATAATTGATATGATCAAGTTTTTGGTTTTCATCATTTCATTATTGTATATGATGCAAATATTTAAAATGATTAATGTGCATATTTGATTAAATACCAAATACGATCCCAACTGATATATATATATATATATATATGTGTGTGTGTGTGTGTGTGTGTGTGTGTATGTATATATATGATATGCAATTTACAAGTGTCACCCCTAAAATTGATTTTCATGGTGATGTGAAGTATGGTTATTGCCAATAACCCAGATATTTGTGCATGGTGGTTGTGTGGATGTTTAATCTTGTTCACATCTCAATTTGCATACCAAGCCTCATCTTCTTCCAAATGTAAAAGTGTTATTCTCTCCTTCCTATGATCTCCTCGAACATAACTTGAGGTTTTCCCTATTACTTTGTAATATGTTAAATATCATTAAGATAGTTTTAATTTCTTATTACGATGAAGAAGACTGTGATGACCTCAATTCCTATATAATTTCCTTAATGACATTTCCATATATGTGTTCACTCACATCTAAAGATGTCAAAAGGGAAAATATAAGAGAATGTGGTGGTATGAAAAGGAGCCAGGTCTTTGTTCACAGGCATCATTAAATAGCCACACAAAACAACATTCATTGAGAATAAAATTCATTGATATTATTCAGGAAAAAGGAAGAAAATAGTTCTATGGAATGAAAGTACATAGGATATAGAGAATCTTATATATCATATAGTAGAATAAACAACTATCTAACTGAAAAAAGATAAGAAACATCCATCTATCCATCTATCCTCCATGAGAAATTATTTAGTACCTTCTGGTACTTTGAGAGGTATTATTTATTCCTTGTACCTAGAAAATACAAGAAACAAACGATCAACATATTGTTGGTACGTGGTTGAAAAATACTATACTATGCTGGCATAAAGAAAATACTTGAAAAAGAAGAAGAAAAGAAAACATTATTAAGGCAGAAATTTTGGTGAAACCAATTTGTTAATCATATTTCAATGGACATGTATTACTATGGTGGACTTAGCACAAACGTATATTATTGGGCCCATTCCCGGCGTACCTTGTACTCTAGGGATCTCCCCATATACCATGTACTCTAGGGAGGTTCTAGTCATCATTAATACTTTCCCTCTCTAATATGGAGATTAATGAACCATCAATAACTACATTCCATTATCTTTCCTTAGTGCTTTTAGTGTTCAAGGCAGAAAAAGGGTCAATATTTATAGATACATCCAACAAAATTATTCAACTACATACAAGCATTTACTCATAATTAGCTCATCCAGCAAAACTAGTCTTATACTTATATCCACGTACTTGATTTGATTATATCTAAAGTCCTAGTATCTAGAGGAACAGTAGAATGATCACCCTAAAAAGAAATTAAGGGTGTGGGTAACTATGAGTCCATATGATCCCAAACTAGGGTTTGTCCTTAAGATTATTTTCACCTTTCTAGCATTAGATCAGGGTTTATCCATTTCTTATGCCTTGTTTTAGAGTCACAATATTAGATCTTTATATTAGGATTTCCATTATTTAATGATACCTATTTATGTTCAAGAAAAGAAACATCCAACATTAGGGTTTCTATTATGGTTTATATCATTAAGGGTTTCCCTTTAGGATTCTCATTATCCAAGGGATCAGAGTTGGATCTAGGGTTTCAGGGTCGGTCATGATCATAAGGGGTCATGAAGGAATTTAGGGTTTGCATTTAATGCATAAAATATACTTATGTAGATAGAGAGAAACTAGGATTTATGGTTTCTAGATAATCATCCCTACATGATTAGGGTTTCATAAACAAAGATGATCAAGGACCTTACTAAGGTTTGATTTACACCATAGGTCAGGTTGTATCAAAAGATAATCATTATTGCAATATAAACGACATATATATATATATATATATTCATTATGCTTAAGGCTAGTAACCTTGGAAAAAGGGTAACGAATCAGACTATGAAAGTGATTCCATTCGATTCCTCATACTTTTTTGATAATTTTGATTTATAATTTTGCTATTTTATGATGTTCCAATTATTTTCTATGATTTTTCTAAGGGAACCCATTTTCTTAGATAATAAAAATAAAAGATAAGGTGTTACCTTGATCAATGGCCAGATCCGGTTGGATCGAAGACTCATGTTGATCCCAAGTCTCACAAGATGGATCGCGGATCATTGAGTTAGTGCTCATGGATTGGCCCCAAGCAAGCACGCGGCTCCACTGACTTTTTTTGACTCACACCTGAGCTTGCTGAGGTGGCATCTGCTGATAGGCCCAGCTAGACCCACATGTCTCTTCTCTCCTCGCTCAAGCCGCCTTCACATCGTAAAAATGTAGTGAAAGGCTCATCAGCACTGGAGGGGAAAGGGAGCATCAAGCCCCTATCTTGGGTGGAAAGGTGCCGCCTGAGCTTGACTAGTGCTGGCGGGCTGTGTGGAGGTGGTGATTGAGAGGGAGAAGGTGTGGAGGTGTGAAGCCCTAAAGGAGTTGCACGACACCGTCAAGATGACAAAGGGATGTAATTGGGAGGTGGTAAGGTCACAACTAGGTTTTGTAGTATGAGGTTAAGGTGAAGGGGTGGAGGTGACTCCAATAGGGTCGTTATATAGGGTCGGGGTTAGGTTTAGGGTTGATTTGTGTTTTGGGTCTCCTCAACCACAACCAGAGTGAGAATAGAGAAGATAAGGGACTCGGTTCTCCCTACTTCGGGGGTGAGGGGGCTCAAGATAGGGTTTGTTGAACTCATTTTAGTTACGAAAGGATCTTTATTCTTCTAGAATTGCAAGTGAGTGAGAGGATAAAGCCCGGGGAGTCACGATTAGAAGCTCGGGTTATTGAGAGAGAGGCTGAGAAGGGCAGGAGGTTAGGGACGAGGTTTGCATTGTTAGATCTTTACTTGATCCTTGCTTCACCTCATCCAACATATGAGAAAAATGTTGGGTAGGCGGTTCATCTAAGGTAGTTGTGTTACACATCGATGTCACACATTTGGTCAATAACTCGAAAACTTAGATCCTAGGTTAGAAATAAATGAAATAATGTGCATAATTTTTAAAACTCATAACTCTTAATTGGTTCATCCAATTGCAACACAATTTTAGGTGGATCTTCATGATATCATTATCCAACCATGGTATAAAATTGAGGGTCAAACTCAAATATTTGGTATATGAATTGACTATGTACCCTAATACATGGATTTCATCTACTATGAAATTAGGGTTTGGATTTTTATGAAATTGATAATCACTTTTAGTCAATTAAGGAAGGGAAATTGTTAAGGGCATTATTGGAAATAATGAACTACAAAAGATAGATAATATAAGTAAAAACTCACTCTATCACATTCTCCCCACATTTTTAAGAATTTTGTCCCCAAAATACAAGCATCTTGAAAGAGATGTGGATATTTCTACTCGACCTCATATTTGAGCTCCCAGGTGGCATTAGTCTGATCATGGTGGCTCCATAGAACTTTCACCATATCTATATGTCGATTACTGTGAAGCTCCTTTGTCTTGAAATCAAGAATCCAAATTGGGGACTCAACATAAGACCTATCATCTTTTAGCTCGAGAGGCTCATGATTCAGAATGTAACAGGGTTTTTTGACAAAAGGCTTAAGATTTGATACAAGAAAGACATTATGCATGGAACTGTACTGAGGTGGCAAGTCAAGATGATAGGCACATTCACCAACCCTTTTCAAAATCTCAAAGGGTCCAACATACTAAGCTTTCCCTTATTCTTAACCAAAGCTCGAATAGGTATAATTTTCAGGAAGACGTGATCACATTCCTTGAACTATCATTCCTGCCAGTGAGCATCTACGTAAGATTTCTTTCTATCTTGTGCTCATTTCATCCTTTGCCTAATCAGTGCGACATTGTCTGTATACAGCTGCACCTCCTCAATTTTCATCAACGTGTGTTCCCTGACGTCATCCCAGTTTAGTGGAGATCTGCACGATCGGTCATAGAGAGATTCACAGGGAGGCATCCCAATACTCTCATCATAGCTATTATTATATGCAAACTCAGCTAAAGGCTAATAGTGGTCCCATGAGCCTTTCCAATCAAGAATACAAGCTCACAGAAGATCCTCCAGAATATGTACTATGTGTTCTGACTGCCTGTCTACCTACATATGGTAGGCTATACTGAAGTTTAGTTTGGTTCCCAGTTCTTCTTAAACCTATTTCCACAACTTTGAGGTGAACTTCGAGTCCCTGTATGAGACAATGGATGCTAGAACTCCATGCATAGGTACTATCTCTCGTATATAGAGGTCGGTCAGCTTAGAAACTTTGGTTGTAGTTTTCATAGGAAGAAAGTGAGCTGACTTTGTGAGACGATCCACTATAACCCATGCATCATCATACCCCTTTCTAGTCATGGGTAGTCCCACCACAAAATCCATGGTGATGTGTTCCCATTTCCATTCTAGGATTTCAAGGGGTTGTAGTCGACCACCTAACCTCTGATGCTCTGCCTTAATTCTCTGGCATGTCAGACATCTGGACACTAATTCAGCAATATCATGCTTCATTCCCCTCCACCAGAACTATTGTTGTAGGTCTATGTACATCTTAGTTGTTCTAGGATGAAATGTGTACTTTGACCCATATGCCTCACTAAGAACATTTGCCTTCATAGCTGATTGCTCAACAACCCACATACAGTCCTTGTATCAAAGACTACCAACGAGACCCACAGATAGGTGTGTTTGATATTTTTATGAGAGAGATGAGAGTTCTACCAGATCAAGACTAACATTTTGTGCTTTAAGAAGTTTATAATGCAGACCCCGCATAATAGATATGTTGTTGACATGGACACGATCAGATAGAAATTGTGGCTTCCAAACCACTAGATCCTCCATATTCCTCCACTCAGGAACAGATAAGGATGCACATGCTACCCTTTTCCTACTAAGGGCATCTGCAACTACATCCGCCTTTCTAGGATGATAGCCAATAGTGAAATCATAATCCTTCAAATATTCAATCCATCGGGATTGATGTAGGTTCAGGTCCTTCTGAGTCAAGATGTACTTTAGGATTTTGTGGTCAGTGAAGATATCAAATGTCTCCCAATACAAGTAGTGCATCCATATTTTGAGAGCATGAATGATTACAGCTAGTTCCAAATCATGTGTGGGATAATTAAGTTCAATGGGTTTTAACTGTCTAGATGCAAAGGCCACCACTTTTCTGTGTTGTTGCAGGACACATCCTAACCCATTTCTTGAAGCATCAATGAATATCACAAACCCTTCATTGCTAGAAGGCAGGACTAGAATAGGAGTCGACGTCAACTTTTGCTTTAACTCCTAGAAACTGGACTCATAAGCAGCTGACCATATGAAGTGCATGTCCTTCCTAGTAAACTTAGTATGAGAAAGTGCCACCTTGGAGAAATTAGGAATGAAGCCACGATAATATCCGGCTAAACCCAAGAAGCTTCAGATTTCATAAGGATTTTGAGGAGGTTTCCAATCAAGTACAATAGATACTTTGGCGAAATCAACAGATATATTACCCCTAGAGATGACATGCCCAAGAAACATGACTTTCTCAATCTAGAATTTGCATTTAGAAAGTTTGCCATAGAATTGATGGGCTCGAAGGATTTCAAGAACTGCCTTCAAGTAGTCACGATGTTTTTCCATAGATTCAGAATAAATCAAGATGTCACCAATGAAGATGACCACAAACTCATCAAGATAAGGTTGGAATACTTTGTTCATTAGATTCATGAATAAGCCAGGTGTGTTGGTCAACCCAAACGACATCACTAGAAACTCATAATGCCCACAACGAGATCAAAAAGTAGTTCTAGAAATATCAGAATCTTTGACTTTAAGTTGATGGTAGCCAGAATGAAGATCAATTTTTGAAAAAACTTTGGTAGTGCAAAGCTGATCAAAGAGGTCATCAATGCGAAGGAGGGGATATTTGTTTTTAATAGTGGCTTGGTTCAACATGCAGTAGTCAATACACATACGCATAGAACTGTCTTTCTTTTTGATAAAAGAATAGGCGCACCCCAAGGGGAAACACTATGACGGATAAATCCTTTATCGAGAAGTTCTTGTGGTTGTTTCTTCAACTCCATAAGCTCAGCATAAGACATCCTATATAGTGCCCTAGAAACTAGAGTGGTCCTAGGAAGGAGGTCTATGGAGAACTCAATGTCTCTATTTGGAGGAAGCCTAGGAAGCTCCTCTAGAAATATGTCGAGAAAGTCATGTATCACCTCCAGTATTTCTATAGGCCCGCTACTAGGACTGATCTCTGAGACTAATGCGCAGAAGACTTTACATCCTTTAGAAATGAGCTTTTTAGCTTTAAGAGAGGAAATTATAATATTATTACAAAGTCCACTTCCCCTAGGGATCACCACGGGACTGGAATGAGGTTGAGAGAGAACTACCATCTTGTTCCTACAGTCAATTTGAGCATGATACTTGTATAGCCAGTCCATACCAAGTAAACTATTAAAGTTTTCCATAATTAAGAGAATGAATTCGAAGGGCCTGTCATGATTTTCAAATTTTAGAGGTAGGATATCGGTTTTCTATAATGTAGTAAGTATTTTGCCACTAGGAGTTGATACATCAAGAATATATCTCAAGTACCTTATATGCAAGTGTAATATAGATGCTAGATTTCAAGAAATGAATGTGTTTGTTGATCTAGAATCGAATAAAGCTTTAACAAGATGATCATTCAAGAATACTATGCCTACATAAGGTAATCATATTATGAATAATTTGGAGGCATTTGAACATATATTAGATATATAAAAAGATTTTAAGTTACCTTCAATGAGTTGCTTGGGATTTTCCTTTGCTTCCTCTACAGTCACTGCGAACATTGTAGTGTTGCAGTGTCCCTGAGGGAGTGGAGCACCTACTATAGGATTGCCAAAGATAGAGGGAGTTGGGCACTTGGCGATTTAATGGCCCTCCTTCTTGCAGTTGTAGAAGACTGGCTTGGGATGACGGAAAACCCCACTATGGTGTCGCCCATAAGTCTTCCACTTTGGGTGAGTTATCTTCTATTGATTCTGGTGGTTTTTCTATCCTCCTTTACCTGAACCTCCTTCCCTTCCTAATCCCTTGTTGTTATGTCCAGGGTGGAACTTTCTAGACTTATCCTCTTCAGTGGTGGTTAACCTTAAGTATCCCATACTGGAAGGCTTTTGCAAACCTTGTTCCCTTTCCTGCTTGAGGGCCATGTCTAGGGCTTCATCTATGCTTTTGGGATGGTAGGTGATGACTAGGGTTTTCAGATGGGCAGCTAGGTAGTCGACATAGTGCTCCACGAGGCAATCTTTAGTCTTAATAGGTGCATAACGCTGCAGTAGCCTAAACTTTCGAGTGTAGCTAGCTACTGAGAGAATGCCATGCTTAAGTTCGATATACATTCTCTCCTTCTTCTTCCTCTCAGCTATAGGCATAAAATGGTCAGTGAAGAGGGTTTTGAAGACTTCCCATCCCATATTGTCCTCTTCCTCTCCCATATTCCTACCATAGTTTTCCCACCAGATTTTGCCCCTCCCTTAAGTAGATGGGTGGTGAATTTGACCTTCTTTTCATTAGGTACTTTTAGGGTACGAAAGGTTTTTTCCATAGATAAGATCCAGGCTTCAGCCTTATCCATGACCTCAGGCTGGTCCTCCCCCCAAAAGGTATTAATATTGAGCTTAATGGAATCTAACACAGTCACCTCCTTCTTTCGAGATGAGTTGGGTTTAGGGGTTCCTTTTAGGGTAAGGGTTTCCATGAAGTCTAGTAGGACCTTCTTCTGTTCTTCCCACCTATCCATGGCCATTTTCTCATAATTAGGTTCCTTGTGAGGTTTAGGTTCTTTCCTCTTCTTAAAGGATGACTCTTCAGAGGCTTTGGAGTTACGGGTCTTCAGAGGCATCCAGAAATTAGGCAGAACACATTTGATTTATCATCATTTTTTGTGTCATATTGTATTTCATTATTTTTATATATTATTAATGATCTTAATGTTATGATTTGTGGAGGATATCCTAAAGTCCTTATCAGTTGATCCTTAGGACTTCTAAATAGAGTGACTCTTTTCCGAGCCTTATATCATAGAGATGAGAGGGAAGGATGTGTATAAAATAAAGATGAGGGGGGGGGGTCTATAGAAGGGGGATGAGAGGGAATATTTGTAGATGAGAAGGGTCCTTCATTAAGGTATGCCCAAAAGTAGGGGACACTTAGGGTATCAACTAGGTAGACTTATACTGCCATATAGGTAGCCTCGTGATTGCCAAGCTAAGTGGCTCAGAGACTTTAGCTAGACCCATGGCAGATTTTATCCTAGTCACCTCCACCCTTCATATCCCTAAGTCAAGAACTACCCTAGACCCACAATAGGTGAATGAAGTTCATGTGACCATGATGTGTGAACATTAGATTTGATACCAACTGTGACGACTCCAATTCCTATATACATTCCTTAATGACATTCCCAAAAATGTGTGCACTCATATCTAAAGATGTCAAAAGGGAAAATATAAGATATTGTGGTGGTCAATTTAATTATGAAAAGGATCCGGATATTTGTTTACAAGAATCATTAAATAGCCACATAAAACAATATTCATTAAGGATAAAAGTCATACATATTTTTAGGAAAAAGGAAGAAAATAGCTCTATGGAATGAAAGTACATAGGAAATAGAGAATCCTATACATCATCTATTAGAATAAACAACTATCTAACTAACAAAGAGATAAGAAATAGCCATCTGTCTATCTATCCTCCATGAGCAATTATTCATTAGCTTCTGGTACTTTGAGATGCATTATTTTTTCCTTGTACCTAGAAAATACAAGAAACAAACGATCAACATATTGTTGGTACGTGTTTGAAAAATACTACACTATGCTGGCATAAATAAAATACTTGAAAAAGAAGAAGAGAAGAAAACATTATTAAGGCGGAAAATCAGGTAAACCCAATTTATTAATCATATTTCAATGGACTTATATTACTATGGTGGACTTAGCACAAACATATATTAATAGGCTCATTCCATGTGTAACTTGTACTCTAGGGATCTCCCCGTATACCATGTACTCTAGGGAGGTTCTAGTCATCATTAATACGTTCCCCCTCTAATAGGGGGATTTATGAACCATCAGTAACTATATTCCATTATCTTTCCTTAGCGTTCTTAGTATTCAAGGTGGAAAAAGGGAAAATGTTTATAGATACACTTTCAACAAAATTGTTCAACTACATGCAAGCATTTACTCATAACTAGCTCATCCAGCAAAACTAGTCTTATACTTATATCCATGTTCCTGATTTGATTAGATCTGAAGTCAAAGTTTCTAGAGGAATAGTAGAATGATCACCCTGAAAAGAAATTAAGGGTGTGGATCACTATGAGTCCATATGATCCCAAACAAGGGTTTTTCCTTTACTTAAGATTATTTTCACCTTTCTATGATTAGAATGGGGTTTATCCATTTCTTATGCCTTGTTTTGGAGTCACAAGATCAGATCTTTATATTAGGGTTTCCATTATTTAATGATATCTATTTATGTTCAAGAAAATAAACATCCAACATTAGGGTATCTATTATGGCTTAGACCATTAAGGGTTTCCCTTTAGGATTCTCATGATCCAAGGGATCAGAGTTGGATCTAGGGTTTCGGGGTCGGTCATGATCATAAGGGGTCATGAAGGAATTTAGGGTTTGCATTTAATGCATAAAATATACATATGTAGAGAGAGAAACTAAGATTTAGAGTTTCTAGATAATCATTCCTATATGATTAGGGTTTCATAAACAAAGAGTATCATGGACCTTAATAAGGTTTGACTGACACCATATGTCAGATTGTATCAAAAGATAATCATTATTGCAATATAGAAGGCATATGTATACTCATTATTCTTAAGGCTAGTATCCTTGTAAAAAGGGTAATGAAATCATGCTATGAAAGTGCTTCCATTCGATTCCTCATATTTTTCTGATAATTTTGATATATAATTTTGCTATTTTTTGTTGTTCCAATTATTTTCTATGATTTTTCTAAGGGAACCCATTTTCATAGATAATAAAAATATAAGAAAAGGTGTTACCTTGATCAACGATTGGGTCCGGTTGGATCGAGGGCTTGTTGATCCCAGGTCTCATGATATGGATCGTAGATCACTGATTTAGAACTCGTGGATTGGCCCCAAGCAAGCTCGCGACTCCATTGACTTTCATTGACTCACGCCTGAGCTTGGTGAGGTGGCGTCTACTGATAGGCCCAGCTGGCCCCACATGTCTCTTCTCTCCTCACTCGAGCTGCCTTTAGAGCATAAGAATGTGATGGACGGCTCACCAAAGCTATAGGGGAAAGGGAGAATCAAGCCCCTAGCTCGGGTGGAAAGGTGTCGTCCGAGCTCGACTAGTGTTGGCGGGTTGTGTGGAGGTGGTGATTGAGAGGGAGAAGGTGTGGAGGTGTGAAGCCCTGAAGGAGCTGCACGACGGCGCTGCTATGACACATGGATGAAATTGGGAGTTGGTACAGTAAAAAGTAGGTTTCATAGTATGGGGTTAATGTGAAGGGGTGGCGGCGACTCCAATAGGGTCCTTATATAGGGTTGGCATTAGGTTTTGGGTTGATTTGAGTTTTGGGTCTCCTCGCTCGTTGCTGGAGTGAGAATAGAGAAGATAAGGGAGTTGATTCTCCCTCCTCTGGGGGAAAGGGGGCTCAAGATAGGTTTTTTTGAACTTGTTTTTTCTATGAAAGGATCTTTATCCTTCTAGAATCGTGAGTGAGCGAGAGGATAAAGCCTGGGGAGTCGCGATTAGAAACTTAGGTTGTTGAGAGAGAGAGGACGAGAAGGGTGGGAGGTTAGGGATGAGGACTGTGTAGTTGAATCTTTACTTGATCTACGCTTTGCCTCATCTAACAACTGAGAAAAAGGCCAGGTAGGCGGTTCATCTAAGGTAGCCGCATGACACATCAATGTCACACATTTGATCAATAACTCGAAAACTTAGGTCCTAGGTTAGAAATAAATGAAATAATGTGCATAATTTCAAAAACTCATAACTCCTAATTGGTTCATCCAATTGCAACAAAATTTTAGGTGGATCTTCACAATATAATTATCCAACCATGGTATAAAATTGAGGGTCAAACTCAAATATTTGTTATATGAATTGACTATGTACCCTAATACATGTATGAAATTAGGGTTTGGATTTTTATGAAATTGATAATCACTTTTAGTCAATTAAGAAAGGTAAATGGTTAAGTGTATTATTGGAAATAACAAATTACAAAAGAGAGATAATATAAGTAAAAACTTACTCTATCACAAAGACACTCTGCGCCAGACGAGTAGACCAACTAGAGGACCAAGGAGAATTGAAGATAGGAAAAGTCATACCCATTAGTTGGTGGCCCAATCGATCAACTTGAGCATCCATAAGATGGTGTACTGAAGACTAGATGACCAGGGAGATGACTAACCAACCATCTAGGAGGTGAGTCAATCGATTCAAGGGTTGAACCGATCAACCTAGACTGGTTCAAGAATATATGTTCATTAACAATAGATTACTACATGTGATATAGACACTAGGAGGTGGTAATTTCTTATGGCTCCAAGGAATTACAATAGAATGTGCATAACCATCACTTAAGTCTTATTACATGTTTACATTTGTGGGATATATCATGTATATGATACGTACTATAGTATGTGATGACTGGATATATATATACATATATTTATTTATTTATTTATTTACTTACGTATTTACTTATTTATTTATAAATAAAAAATACCCGATATATATTAAGACTAAGATGCTTTCTATAAGCAACACACATGAAAATATGGATTGACCAAGCATAGGTTACACCAAAGTGTGGTGTGCCATCTATCTCGTGGAAGTGTTATGGTAGATCTGCCAAAGTAGGGTACATATTCTATCGTGTTGACTTTTGGCTCAAGCTTAACGAGTCGATCTTAATGAGATTACGTATAGGTAAGAATAAAGATGGCTTGTGATAAAGAATTGTGCACGCCATCTATCCAAGAGTTGCATTTAGAATGAAATCGACAAAAGTTGCCTACCTAAATAATCAAGTTGTGGGCGATCAGCCAAAGCTGACTCATGATTTGATGAAATATGGATCTTTGCTCACTAGAAGGTTGTAAGATGCAACCTTCCAAATTGATATGAGGTCTATCAATTTGAACAAAATAGTGGGAGAGATAATTACTTAAATCCTAATTAAATGTTGTCAAATTTTATTCAAATCAAATCAAAAGGTGTTTTGCCAAGTGCAAATTTTCTCTTGTAGAAACAAATAGCAAACAAATGAACATTGTGATCTGTCCATATGAAGGACAAACTTAATGAGACATTTTCCATGACTGGTTTTGGACTTTGAGAAGAGTTCTTAATGATGAGCATAAGCTTTATATCCTAGATACACCAGTGCTAGAAATACCTCCTCCTCATGAGCCTAGGGCTGAAGTGGATGCTTACTGGAAGAATTCCAATGATGCCTTAGACATAAAGCACCTTATGCCTAGTTTCATGAAATATGAGTTGCATGATCAATGTGAAGACACATGGATCCTTGAGATGGTAACACATCTTAATAACATGAACCATAATCATACAAATCAAGAAAGGTACAATGTCTCTGAGACACTCTTTGAATGTAAGATGATAGAAGCAAATCCAGTAGTGACCCATGCGCTCAATATGATTGGACATGTGGAACATCTAGAAGAAGTGGGATTCTATTTGAGCTAATATTTGGCCACAAATATGATTCTACAATCATTAGATGAATCATATAGTTGTTTTATCGAGTGTTACCACTTGAATAGCATGGCCAGATAGATGTCAAATTTGATTGGCATGCTGATAAATGCCAAAGAGAATAAAGAAGGACAAATTTATAATAGTGATCAACAAGATGGAGTCTAAGGATGAAAGCAATATCATGAAGAGTTTTGAGGCTAAGCATAAATCTGGATCTTTAGCACTCAAGATAAGGAGAAAGAAAAGTATAAGAGGAATCCGTCCTTTGTACTTGAAAGGATTCAGGAAGATGAATATGGGGATGGAGATCTCCACTTTAGGTATATATGTTATTGAGATAAATTTGTCTACTTCTTCATCATAATTAATAGATACGGGATGTGTATCTCATATATGTTCAAATACACTGGATCTGAAAATAAGTAAGCCTTTAAGAAAGGGCGAGGTCGAACTGTGAGTCACAAATGGAGCAAGAGTTGTTTCCATCATAGTTGGAATCTATAATTTATCTCTACCCACAAGGCTTGTAGTAGAGTTAATGAACTACTATTATCTATCTACTATAAATAGAAACATTATTTTTGTATCTTATATGGACAATGATGGATATGAATTTCATATTAGGAATGTTCAATGTTCTATTACAAAAGATGAGATCTTTTATGGCAGTGCCCCAATGTCTTATGGTCTTTATATCTAAAGACAAGTGTTTATAACATAAATACCAAAAGTCTAAAACTCGATAACTCAAACAATACATATCTTTGGCATTGTCGTCTAGGGCATATAAATGAGAATCACATATCTAGACTCCATAAAGATGGTTATCTAGACTCTTTTGATTTCAAATCAATAGATACATGTGAGTCTTGTTTATTGGGCAAGATGACTAAGACACCTTTCACTGGTAACAATGAAAGGGCTAATGATCTGTTAGGACTCATACTTACTGATGTATGTGGCCCTTTTAGAACAAATGCTAGGGGAGGTTATCAATACTTCATTACCTTTACTTATGACTTCAGTAGGTATGGTTGTGTTTACCTAATGAGGCATAAATCACAAACTCTTGAAAAGTTCAATGATTTCATGAATGGAGTACAAAACCAACTTGGCAAAAGTATTATGGCACTGCGTTCGGATCAATGTGGAGAATATTTAAGCCAAGTGTTTGAGGACCTCTTAAGAGACTGTGGTATTGTATCATAATGGACTTCACCTAGAACACCTCAACATAATGGTTTATCTGAAAGAAGTGCACATTGCTAGATATGGTGCGATCAATGATGGGTTTAACTGAACTTTTGAATAAGTTACATGGTTATTCTCTTGAAACCATTGCTTTTACACTTAACCACATATGATCTAAATCGGTTCAAAAGACACCATATGAGATATGGACATGGAAGCATCCCAAAATGTCTTTTATGAGTATTTGGGAATGTGAAGTGTATGTGAGGAAAATGTTTCCAGAAAAGTTTGACCCTATATATGATAAATGTTATATTATTGGATAATCCAAAGAAACCAAGGCATACTACCTATATGACCCAACTGATAACAAAGTGTTTGTTGCCAGAGATGTTGCATTACTAGAAAAGGAATTTATTTCCAAAGGAAGGAGTGGGAGGAAAGTAGAACTCAAAGAGGTTAGAGACCTATAAGAAAACATTGAACCTGAAGAGGTTCAGGAGGAACAAGGAGACTCAAAAATTGTTTTGGAATCTCAAGCTCCTCAGGTAACACAAGAACCTCGTAGATCTAGTAGGATACGCCTTGAGCCTGAAAGATTTTGTTATCTTGTGACTCAAGAAGGCGGTGAGTTAGTCATAGATGATGAGAAAACAATCTACTTAGAAGCTATGAAGGTACCAGAATCAGTGGCTTGAGGTCGTGAGATTTGAGATGGAATCCATGTACACCAACAAGGTATGGACCTTAATGGATCCACCTGAAGGGGTAAAACTCATAGGGTGCAATTTGGTCTTCAAAAATAAGACCGTCATGGATGGTAAAGTACAAACCTATAAGAGTGGATTGGTTACAAAGGGTTTCAAACAAGTTCAAGGTGTTGACTATGATGATACCTTTTCGTCAATTTCCATGGTTAAGTCCATAAGGATCATGCTTGTCATTGCAACTTATCATGACCATGAGGTTTGGCCACATTTCTTAACGGGAATCTTTAGGGATGTGTACATGACACAACCTGAGGAGTTTATAAGTTCAAAGGATGCAAATAAATCATGTAAGATGCAATGGTCAATATGTGGATTAAAGAAAGCATGTCAGAGCTAGAATCTTCAATTTGATGAAATAGTCAAAGAGTTTGGCTTTAGTCATAATGAAGATGAACCTTGTGTATATAAGAAGGTTAGTGAGAGCATGACAATATCCTCATATTGTCTGTAGATGTCATACTATTGATGGGGAATGACATCCCTACTTTATAAATGGTAAAGACCTGGATAGGAAATACTTTCTCTATGAAGGAATTAGGCAAAGAATTCTACATCTTGGGAATTAAGATCTAGAGAGATAGATCCATGAAGATTCTTGGACTAAGTCAGAGAACATACATTGATGAAGTGTTGAAGAGGTTCAACACGGAGGACTCAAAGAGAGGAAATCTTGCCATGTCTCATAGAATTTCCATCTCTAGAGCTCAATGCCCCAGTTCTTGTAAAGAAAGGGAATGCATGAGCAGGACTCCATATGCATCTGCAATTGGATCCATCATGTACGCATTGTTATGTACTTGTCTTGATATCTCATATTCCTTGATCATGATGACCAGATATTAGTGATATCCATGTAATGCTCACTAGACATCCATGAAGAACATCCTTAAGTACTTGAGAAGAACTAAGGGTTCAGTTCCTTATCTATGGCAGAGAGGAAGAGTTAGTGGTAAAAGGTTACATTGATGTAAGCTTCCAAACTGACAAAGATGATTATCGATCACAATCAAGATTTTTGTTTTGCCTTAACGATGTAGTTGTAAGCTGGAAGAGTTCCAAGCAAGAGACAGTTGAGGATTCTACAATAGAGGCAAAGTATATTGATGCATCCAATGCAGTAAAGGAGCCTATCTAGATCAAGAAGTTTATTTCAGAACTTGGGGTGGTTCCAAGCATCATCGACACAATAGATCTATATTGTGACAACAATGGAGCTATTCTACAAGATAAGGAACCCAGACCGCATCAACATTACAAGAATATACAAATGTGGTTCGATCTCATATGAGAGATAGTAAAAGGATGAGATGTAAAGATTTGTAGAGTACCAACTGAGAACAATGTGGCAGACCCCTTGACAAAATAAATTTCACAGTAGAAGCATGATGGTAATGTTAGATCACTTAGGTTCAAATTCATGGGTGTTTGGATCTAAGTGCAACTGGGAGTCTGTTGGTATGTATGCCCATAGAGAAAATCATATGATGATTGTAATATAATATCTTGTAAATGATTTGATTAATAAAGGAAATCTTCCAATTTATTCTATTTGGATTTAGTTATGATGCAAAAAACAACAAGGAAAATATAGGGTAAGAATATGGAGAATAAAAAGTATGAGGCACGTATCCACACAAGCGGTGGAGCGTGTGGTTTAATTCGATACAACATGCAAAACCTTGCCAGCCCTTGACATATGAACAAGAAAACCTCTGAATGATTAAGTTAGACTAAATTAACTAAGTAGGATTTAGGCATCTACCAGACCCCAACCAATAGGTGATGGGAGAGTAAACACATTCCCAGTCACCTACAAAATGTTTATATATGGGGGAGAGTAAACACATTTCCCAGGGTAAAATAACACATGCCCAACTATGGGTGGTTGTACATCAGTACCACTACATTAGCTAATAAGTCAAACAAATCATCATGCCAAAAGAAATAATGTGGCAAGGCAAGATTTAACATTAAATAATAGAGATATGGCCAATGGTTCAAAACCAAAGCAAATCATGACATAATTGCACCAAAAAGAGAATAGTAGAAATCAAGGTTTTAGTCCATGCCTCATTGGGAAATTAGGGTCTGGATAACAAATATGCCCAACTTAAATAGTAAGATGCACATATCTCAACTCAGAGTCCTAGTTAACACTTTTCACCAACTTAGTTGATTCCAAGATCACCTTTTCCTAATTACAATTTATTCACATGTATTAGGATTTTATAGAGCATAATGTGTAAAGAAACCTTAATTTTAGACCTATTTGGAAAACTTCATATTTTGGTCACAAAACCTAGACCAAATGATTCCTTATGTTTTTCTAATCAAGAAAACATATTTATTTACTTTATTTGGAGTTTATATGAATTAGTTATAATTTTTAGGGCTTTTTATATAATTTATTAGATCCTTAAGAATTAATAATAGAAAACATGGATATAAGATCCTCAAACTATTTTTATTAGAAAGATCACATTTCCCTATTCCAATTTTAGAGAATTTTTGGACAAGGGGATCAAAAGATGCAAATTTGCAATTTTGACCAATCAGAAAATTTCAAAATTCCAAATAAGAACAGATTATTTGTGAGAGAGGATGAGAGGGGTCTGCCCGCATGGCTTGGCCCAATGAGAGATGGCCAAGTCAGCAGTCAACGCCTGCGTGGCCTCGTCCAAGGCAAAAAACAAAACAGGTGAAAAGACTAATACACCCTTGGACGAGAAAACAAAGAAAGAAGAACACGAGAGGGGTAGAATAGAGAATCCACAAAGGGGATTTATCCATTTCCTCGCTCACGCCATTGTTGCAAAGCAACGTGGCTGAAGCTCGACTGAATTTGGGCAAATCTACAGATCATGATCATCTGTCAAAATAAAGGTAAAGGAAGATAGAAGAGAGATAAACAAACTCCACTCAATAAATAATTGGTGTGTTGGTACCACCAAGATCCCAAGAACAATTGATGTGTAGGTACCACCAAAATCCCAGTAATGGTATATGTGATAAAAAAACCCAAAAATATGTTGTAATGGTATCTGTGATAAACAAAACCGAAATTTTTTTTTGGAAAGGGTTTTCAGAGTAGAATCTCATTTCAGTTATTTGAAACCCTAATTCTATCATCTCATGCCATGGTTCCTTAAAAGAGTCAAATTAGGGTTTAGGATATCAATTAAAGTGATTATTAATATAAATCATGTAATTTCAGGGAACATAGGATTCAATCAAGATCAAGGATACTAAGTTAGGATCTACCTTGCTCCAGGTAAGCGGGTCATGCCACTATGCATAAGTACTTTGGATGAATTGCATGTTAAGTATGATATAAGATTTTGCTTTGAATCTCAAGTTAAAGAATGAAATTAAGATAATGATGATGCCTCAGATTATATTATTTCTTGTTGTTTGGTATAATCATAAATTCATATGCTTAGCATTGATGCTCATTAGTTTAGTGATATGATCATGTAATGATTAAGAAATTGAATAAAGAATTATGTAAATCATGTAATGATAATTTCAAGATTAAGAGGGAGAAATCCCATGATGATTAAGATAATATAATTAAGTTGTAAATTGTTTCTCTTAATGTTATTTTGTCTTTATGGCATAGATGAGCACTTTGGTGCAACTATGATGGGCCTTAACCGGCCTGATGAGAACTTTGGTACAATTATTGGATGCAGGCAATTTTCATTGATGGCAAGATTATAACAATAAGGTTAATGTTTAAGTTAAGAGAATTAAGTAACTTATTATATGTTTCTCGCAATGATGGACCTTTATCCTAGCAGTGATGGGCTTTCCAAGCATGATGTGCCCCATGGGGGTAGTTGTGGGGAGAACGCATACAATAATGTTTCTTAACTCATTGATTTAATGAAAGATAAAGTGTAATGATAATTCATAATGTTAAGCCATGTCAAGTTTATTTCAATTCAAGTATGTATGCTTATTTTCATTTCTTATAACATGCATAGTGCCGCTTACTCACATTGTTGTTTTTTTTCACATGGCCACAAGACGAGATGTCCCTTGATCAAGGAGCAAGAGAGAATTGAAGCGAACCCTTTAAGTATAGTTGACATCAAGGAGATATTAGCTTGGTGGGGTGCCATCTACCATTTAGTAGATTATCTAGTCTAGTTTATTTCATGTTTTAGATTTACTTAGTCTACATGTATTAGGATTGAGATCAAGATGAGAAAATTTATGTTTTTCCTTTCAAAGAACAATGTATGAATCTATATTTTGAATTAATGCATATGGTGTTTCATTTATCTTGTTGCAATGTATATCATGTTTTTGTAATGTGAAACTAAGCCAAGTGGTCCATGTTATGGACAACATAGGATTTTCTTTCATTGACGTATATTTGTGCTTGGAGGGGCATTACAATATGGTATCAGAGCAACAAGTAGATGGCCATTAAGCTAACGATTCATATGTTCTAACCCTAGGTATAGAAGAAGTATGTGAAAGATATTAGAAATCTGAGTGGAGGTCGAAACAGAAGACAAAAGTTTAGATAGAGATTAGGGTTATGTGTCTAGATGTTTTGGATTTTTATGTTAACTCTAGAGTTGTATATAGCATGCTCTCTCTTTTTCCCACATGTTTGTGGTATGGGACATAGGCTCATGGGATTTTGTAGAGAGAATGTTATATGCATAAGCATGCTTGTCTTGTCCTTTCAAGTGCATGTGGTATGGGACATGTGCATGAGGGAGGTACTAAGATAAGTGTGATAAATAATGTCACCTTTGAATATATGAGTGGTCAGCATGTATCCAAAGGTGACAAATAAAATAAGAGTTACCATCAAAAGTTTGAGACATATAGTCACCAAAACCTAATCAAATAGATAGTAAGACCAAGCATAAATACAAAGTACAAATATTTGACATAGATAAGAAACTAAGATCCATTATAAAACTGGAATCCTTAGAGAAGAGGTAAGAGAGTTCCTTTGACATGTCAATGGTAATGTGAAATAGATTCATTAGTAGTATATACACATCTTGGCTTTAAAACGTGAGGTCTACATAGTGTTTTACCAAGAGAATGGCCCTTTAAAATAATACTAGAGAGTTAGTATACACAGAATATGTAAAACCCTAAGGTGGATAGTATGAGAAAATTTTGAGGATGAAATTTATTAAAGGTGGGTAGAATTGTAACAACCCAAATTTCAATTAAAATAAGTTTAGGGTCTTAATTGCAAATTTTGCAACCATAAATTTCAAAAGTTAGACTTTAATGCAAGATACCCTAAATATTAAAAACTATATATAATATTTGATGTAAAAATAAAATTAAGTATGATTCCTCTTTTATTTCATTATGATTAAAAAGAATTCAATATACAAAAAGGATAATAACATTATTTTCTCTCTCTTAGTGATCCTTTTATTTATGCATAAAAATGAAGTTCTTGAAGAGGTGGACACTCTCAATCTTGAAATTTAACTCAACAAGCTCCTTAAAGAAAGGATAATTCACTTTATTTCATATATTAATACATATACACAAAGATAATGATCTATGAAAATTTCAAGGAAAAAAGTTTATCAAAACCTAGATCTAATTGGATATATGGATTCTAGACTCCTTAATCCACCTATGTTTGAAATTTTAGGTCATTTGGGCCTTATTTGATCACTTAAATTAAGAAAGAAAGAATTCTATGTGGTTATTAATTGAATATGGATTTATTTGAGTCGATTTAGTAATGTTCCTTTTCAATTTCATGTGTCACATGTTTTTGCATCTGGATAGGTCTCATGGACCAGAGTCATCTGTGAATGGGGACTCATACTCTTTTCCCAAGTCCAAGGTGCATAGGACTCCCACGATTCCTGATGACTCCCGCCCAATTTATCCTTTTCTGACTGGGATCAATACGATCGAAACCTATGTACACCTTCCTCTCTCAGTCCTGATTTTAGAGATCCCAATCTTGATGGGAGTTTGTTTCCCCACCAACGGGATGACGGGGGCCTCCTCAAATCCCCTACTTTCCCCTTCGGTTGGGACTTGACACCACACCAGGGTGTCAGACCTATAAAGGATCGCCTTTTCACCATCGTCGAAGGCACAAAAGCCCATTCTGATAGGTCTTCAGTTCTCTATCACCCTACATCCCTTACTCCCACCTCTATCTTGCATCTTCAGTAAGATCTGGTTTGCCAACATGTCCCTGACTGTCAAAGGAAATGTTGGACATTGGAATCTCCTCCACATGTTGTAGGCAAGCTTCTAAGGGTTTTGATTTCTTCACGGAGGTACCCATAAACTTTTACCTCTTTTTCCTATTCCTTGTGCATATATCCTATTCTCATGATGTTCTCCACCGTTCACCCCGGTCTCCTCTCCTTCAGCTTCAGCTAACATCATAGATTCATCCCACACTTTCAATTTGTATCGTGTTTTGTTCTGTTCTTGTGGTTTGTGTGGCTGTTCGAATTTACTTGATGGAAGAGCTTTCTAGAGCCTCATACCACAGACCAATCTATGTTTGGGCTTGTCACCTTCATGGAGAGGTGAGTAACCTATTGTTGTTGATGGTTTACGAGGAGATAGTCGAAATCATTTTCTGGAATTGGGAAATCGAGACCCTCATAGGTGTATTCTTTGTTATTCTGAGCAAGAAGAATCACAGATGCTATTTTCCCATAGTGACCCTAATCGCTGATGATTTTTATTTATTGCACATGGGTATAATAGGTTTTTAGACCTCTGACTTTTCTTCTAGTAGTGTGAGCACTTGGCTGCTTGGTTTGAGCAGGCCCAGTCCATGTGTCACACTTTGATTGGTCCACATATGAGTTAGGCTGGGTCCAATGGTTAGCTTATTGGATTTTATAGAAAACATGGATTTTAGATGATTTATGATTGGATGGATTTTCTAAAAGTCACAGTACTGACATCCATGATCAAAAAATACCCAAAAATATGTCTTGGAAAGGTTTTTCTTAGTATAATCTGATTTTAGTGCTTTGAAACCTTAATTCTATCATATCATGTCATGGTTCCTTAAAATAATCAAATTAAGGTTTAGGATGTCAATTAAAGTGATGATTAATATAAATTATGTAATTTTAGGGGACATGGGATGCAATCAAGACCAGGGATACTAAGTTAGGATCTACCTTGCTCCAAGTAAGCGGGTCATGCCCACTATGCATAAGTACATTGGATGAATTGCATGATTTAAGATTATGCTTTGAATTCCAAGTTAAAGAATGAAATTAAGATAATGATGATGCATAAGATTATATTATTTCATATTGTTTGGTATAATCATAAAAGGCCTATGCTTATCACTGATGCTCATTAGTTTAATGCCTCGAATGTAAGATCCTTGACCTTGCTTTATAATTAAACATTCTTGATCATCATAATTGGATTCTTAAAACTTTATTTAACCCTAATATTTTCTTTGATATCATGTGACTAAGCTAAATTTCATGTTTGGTCCATTTTGAATACTATTTGAGTAAGTTTTGCTATTTATATGTTTATAAGGGCTTTTATGCAATTTCTCCATATCTAGTGTTTTACTTGTAATTTTTCACATGCTTGTTTCACCTCATGAGTTTTCATATCATGTTTGATATATTTGTACCTTGGGGTGCCTAGTTACACCATTGATTTAGTAGTGACACCTAACCTAGGGTTGAGGATTAGGGTTTCCTCACCTAGATGCCCTAACTCGATGGTTTGCCCCTTTGGGTGTTGGGATCTGATGGTCCACCTTTAGGTGGTGGGATCTGATGCTTCTCTTGAGTGGCTTGAAGGTCAATGTGTTTCTTTGAGGAACCACATAGGTCGATGGTTCTCCAAGTGAGGTGCACAACCGATGGAAACCTAGGGTTTTGCTTTGGTGGCTAAGTGAAAGCATGACCCAATGGACCACCTGTTCTTGACAAATGATGGTCCTTCTGGGGCTAATATCTTATGGTCCCCCTGGTTTTAAGAAATGATGGTTGACCTGGTTATGCAGGGATGAGATGTTTTGACCTTAAACACATGGCATGCATGGCTTGACACATCTGCCTTCCTTTCTCTTTCACCCCAAGCTTTATATACATCTCTCCTTTCATGCAAACATAGTCTTTAGACACTCTCTTCTTCTTCTTCTTGTAGCTTGGAGCTCATCCCTCTTGCTTAGAGAAGAAGAAGCTTGTTCGATCTTGCTTGCATGTGCACCTAGGGTTTGGATCTACCCTCTTCTTGTTCATGTGGAGCTTCCTTGTCTTGTTTCTTGACCTAAGCAAGTAAGATATTCCTCTTTCCTTCATTTTCCTTACTATCGTACCTTCTTCTCTCTTCCTTCTTCGTTAGATCCATGGTGTTTTGGGTGGAGCACGTACTAGAGGTTGAAGAACACCTTTGTTCTTACTTCTTTGGCCTAGGGTTTGCTTGTTCTTAGAGAAAGGAGCTAGCTCGGATGAGTGGAGTGCTCAAGATAGGGTTTCTTTTCCCTCTCTTCAAACTACCTTGATTTTTGGACCTTCTTCATCATCCTTGAGGTGACTTATATATCTTTCTCCACATTTATTGCTTACGCTCAACTTGCATGAACAAGATCTTGCTCTAGAACGTAGTATTAAGTAGAAAAATACTATCTTTGGCTAGGGTTTGAGCTTAGATGATAGATCTTGAGTAGATATTCTACCTAGATGTACTCCTTAATCTTGTGCATGTTTCTTCCTAGGAAGTGGGAACTCTAGACCTTGCATGCATGTGGAAATTGATGGTTTTTGTCCCCTCAAACAATGGCTTTTCTTAGGTTTTATGGCCTATTTTCTTCTTGTTTCATGATCCAATGGTTTGACTTCTTGTGTCAATCAACGACTTGGACTTAGTTGTTGTTTTGGACCTTATCTTGTGCTTGAAACCAATGGCTATGCTTTCCTCACAACTGATGGTTGTAATGTTCTCTTCAACTGGATTTAAATAATGATTTTCCTCCCTCAATCAAATGATGAATTTACTTGGTGTTTTAGATATGTTTTCACCTAGTGATGACAACCAATGTCTTAACTAGGTTCACTAACTCTGATCTCATTGTGTCATGACTCAATAGCTTTATTGGTTCCATTATTCAATGGTCTTTCTACTTGTCAACATCTGATGGTTCACTTGGTTTCGCATAAATGATGGCCCACCTGTGTGTTCACAAGTGATGACCTACCAAGCTCATGATCTAATGGTCTTCTAGGTCCATGATTTGATGGCTTTCCTAGATATAAGATCCAATGGATTCCTATGTGCATGATTCAGTGGTTTTGCTTGTATGGAATCTGTTGATTTTGTCTACATAACACCCGATGGTCTTGTTGGAGGTTAATGTTTTGATGGTGATGCTTTGGCTTAAGTACATCCATGATGTGATGGATATTTTAGGTGTGAAGGTTTGTGCTTTGACCTAAGCAAGTGTATGTAACGAGGTGAGATAACCCCTTACTAAAATTTAACAGAATATACACAACATCCATATTTTATGGGATATTTTGATCATGAGGATACATGCATAATAATTCCATTTAAATAAGAATGATTCAGATACAAATTGTCAATAGTAGTAGCAGAAGAAAAAAAACTAATATATTACATGGCTTTGGTCCAAGTTCACTACATGACTTTCATTGAACATAAACTAGAAAGGAAACTACCAGATCTAGCAATAGCCACTATACATCTCAACAAATCTCTTGAATCTACTCCTGAACTATTCTCCTAGATTGGTTCTCCTTGATCTTATTCCAGTCCTTGTCTTAGACCTGGGTGGTTGGGATCACCTAGCTTGAGGAGAAAACAAGGTATGTGTAAAATAAGGAACAAGAAAAAAGTTAAAAACAACAAGTAAAATATAGGGTAAGAATATGGAGAGTCAAAAGTATGCGGCATGTATAAAAAGAATCTTGCCATAACAGATAATAGGAAATTTTGAATGATTAAGTTAGAATAAATTAACTAAGTAGGATTGAGGCATCAACCAGAACCCAACCAATAGGTGAGGGGAGACTAAACACATTCCCAATCACCTCAAAATATTTATATATGGGGGAGAGTAAACACATTTCCCAGGGCAAAATAACACATGCCCAACTATGGGTGGTTGTACATAAGTACCACTACTTTAGCTAATAAGTCAAACAAATCATAATGCTAAAAGAAATAATATGGCAAGTCAAGATTTAACATCAATAATAGAGATATGGCCAATGGTTCAAAACCAAAGCAAATCATGACATAATCGCACCAAAAAGAGCAATAGTAGAAATCAAGGTTTTTGTCCATTCCTCATTGGGAAATTAGGGTTTGGATAACAAATATGCCCAACTGAATAGTAAGATGCATATACCTCAACTCAAACTCCTAGTTAACACTTTTCACCAACTTATTTGATTCCAAGATCACCTTTGCCTAATTACAATTTATTCACATGTATTAGGATTTTATAGAGCATAATGTGTAAAGAAACCTTAATTTTAAACCTATTTGGAAAACTTTGGATTTTGGTCACAAAACCTAGACCAAACGATTCCTTGTGTTTTTCTAATCAAGAAAACATATTTATTTGCTTTATTCGGAGTTCATATGAATTAGTTACAATTTTTAGGGCTTTTATATAACTTATTAGATCCTTAAAAATCAATCACAAAAAACATGGATATAACATTCCTCAAACTATTTTTATTAGAAAGATCACATTTTCCTATTCCAATTTAAAAGAATTTTAGGACAAGTGGACTAAAAGATGCAATTTTGCAATTTTGACCAATCATAAAATTCCAAAATTCCAAATAAGCACATATTATTTGCAAGAGAGGATGAGAGGGGCATGGTCGCATGGCTTGGCCCAATCAGAGATGACCAAGTCAGTAGTTAATGCCCATGTGGCCTCTCCAAGGCAAAAAAACAAAACAAGTAAAAAAACTAATACGCCCTTGGGCGAGAAAACAAAGAAAGAAGACCGCAAGGGGGGTAGAATAGAGAATCCACAAAGGGAATTTATCCAATCCTCACTAATTCCATGCCTACAAAGAAGCATGGTTGAAGCTCGACTGAATTTGGGCGAATCTATGGATTATGATCATCTGTCAAAATAAAGGTAAAGGAAGATAGAAGAGAGCTAAACAAATTCACCTCAACAAACAATTGGTGTGTTGGTACCACCAAGATTCCAAGAACAATGTTGTAAGATTAAGACAAAGGATTCGATCTTTGATAGTCAAAACAATGATGTGCAATGAAATTGAGAGGAGTCGAGGCCTAGGTAAAGGGAGACAAAGCACTGGGTAAGGTTATTCATAGGTATGGTTGGGTGTGGAATTAAACGAGGAAACTATAGGAGAAAAAATCTCAAGCAAAGACTGACTATAGAGAGAGATATACAAAATAAAAAATCATGTACCAGCACATATTTGCTTTTTCGGGCTCAACGTTGAGGATGACCTCTGAGCTATCTGATTTATAATGTAACGGTTGATATTTGATGCAAGATTTGCAAAATGAAAATAACTGTGTGACAAATAAATGCATTCCTAATCTAATTCGACTATAGTTTAATTGAAATTAATTTTCTTTCTCTCTCTTAGTCTGAGGGTGCAAATAATATCCAAATTAAATGAAATTTGACAACTAGCCTAATTTTAACATGTAGAATCTGAATATGGCATTAGTTTTTGCTTTTTAATACTCTAGATATTTATTTTATTCTCTTAAAGTAATTCATATTTTCTCTTTCTTATTGCATTAGAGACTTTTAGAATCACCCAATTAATGTGAAACTTCACCCTCATGCAAACTTAAGCATTTTGGATGTGAATTTTCTATTAGTTTTATCCCTTAGTATTACTTAATACATTATTTAATATTTTTGATTTTATTTATACTTTCTCTCTTCTAAACATATGAGAACATTAAAGATTGTCCAAATTTGTTGAGAAGTAACGCATATGATTGTTTTTTCATGTAGATTTTGAATATAAGATTAGTTTAATCTTTTGGAGTCATTAAATGTTCTATTTCATATTTTGGAGGAAACTCACCTTTTCTTTTCTAAAGAAAATAGATGTTATTATTACCTCAAAATTGTTGAACCTGGCCTCCAAGACAAATCAAACTAGAGAAAAATAATTTGTAGTTATCCTTGTCTAATTAGTCTTCCTTTTATGAATTTTAGCCCATTATCCATTATTTTCACTATTTATTTTATTAAACAATGCAATATCACAATATCTTGGTTAAAGAGTTATCATTTATCTCTTTATCTCTTCCTTTTTCCCAGAAGGCTATAGAAAACTCTATAATAAATTTATTTTAACAATATGCCACTTAAGTAGTAATTTTGCATTTTAGACCCTGATTGAAACATTAACTGAGGTATTTGTTCATAACCCCATACATTGGCATAAATTTTGATCAATTATACACCAAACCACTAGTAATTCCCATTAATCAACATCAAGGCCAAAAATGATACAAAGGAAAGGAAAAACTTAGGAAAAGGGCTGGATTAAGAATATACCTAGATTTTAGTTCGTTACAGTGTATGAGCCAATGGTCAGTTTTGAATGTTGATTTGTGACATCAAACTTAATCTACTTTGTTGAACCTAACCCTAATGCAATTAAATGATGATGGTTAATCATTCTTAGCTCCCTTGTATGTTAATATGATGAAGGTATACATTCTTAATGATATTATAATTCTACTATGTTACCCTGAGAACATCATAGCTTTGCAGTGCAACATTATGATAAACATGTGTATCACAAGTATTGTGATGGTTTGTTGAACCTTCTCTAAGGCGTGGAAAGATAATGATGATCTTTCATGGAACTATGTGATGGTCTTAATGACCTTTGGGCTTGGTTTGAGACCTAATGGAGGTGTAATCATCTTCATGTGTGACATAGATTTGTATCATGTGATGATGTGATAAGAATTATATCTTATACATTTTATATATTCTGAAGTTGTGACATACCCATTCTCTTGTAGAACTCTTTTAGAGTTTGTATGTAACTTGATTGATGCAGCCTTAACTCACCCAATTAGCCTTAACTAATCAAGTGAAACCCCTAATCATGTAGTGGCCTGCGTTGTAGAACCATTCAAGTATTAGGACTCGTTGGATGGGGAAAATGTATTCTAGAAGGGAAGTTGGGAGTCATATACTATTGAATATATGTGGGTGAAAGTGAGAATACATCATTATCATCATGATCCCAAGGTTTTAGAGGATGGTTGCAGTCATGCCTCAAATTGAGAGTGGTTGAGGTCATGTCTCAAATACTTATATATGTGATGTGATTGAGGACAACTATAGTTATTCCTCATATGATAGGGTTTTGGTATATGCTAGTTACTAGTGTCGTGACCTATATACCAAGGTGGACTAGGTTGATTATAGCTTGACTATATATGTCAATGTGGAGGACTCATATTGACATAGTGATAAGAGATCTTAGGATTTTGGCTCATCTAGATCTTGTAAGGAACTGAATGGCACTTCGTAGTGGTCAGTTGGATGTTTGAGTGGTATACCTAAAACTCCCTAGGTCTTAATAAAATACATAATACAACCATGTAATATATATGTTTAGGGTTAAATATGATTCACATTAGTTTTTAACACTTTCCTTGTTTCTTATAACATATAGTTGTTATATAATATAATAAGACATATCAACTATTTAAATGATGATAGTTTTGTATGTTCCTCTAGATATCATGATTATGTTATTTGTTCTATCTTTTTAATCTGTTAAATGAAATAACCTAATGTTATCAATAACTATTATTTAGAGTTATATCTCTTGTTGCGAGATGGGTCTCACCTCATGGGTCACCACATCCCAGAGTTGTATATTGTTTAGTATATATGGGTGCAAGTGAGAGTACATCCTTGTCATCCTGATTCTAAGATTTTGGAGGATGGTTGCAGTCATGCCTCAATTTGAGAGTGGTTGAGGTTGTGTCTCAGATACTTGTATGTGTGATGTGGTTGAGGATAGATGTGGTTGTGCCTCAGATGATAGGGTTTTATATACCCTGGTTACTAGTGTCATGACCTATATACCAAGGGTGGACTAGGCTAATTATAGCTTGACTATATATGTCACTACGGTAGATTCGTATTGACCGCGGGTGAAGCGATCTTAGGATCTGACTCTCCTAGATCTTGTACAGAACTGAATGGCACTTCACACTGGTTACTTGGAAGTTTGATTGGTATGCGTCAAACTCTCCAGGACTTAATAAAATATGTAATACAACCGCATAATATATCTATTTAGGGTTAAATATGATTCACATTAGTTGTTAACCCTTTCCTTGTTTCTTATAATGTTTAGTTGTTATGTAACATAGTAAGAGAAATCAACTGTTTAAAAGATTATAGTTTTTATGTTCCTCTAAATATCGTGATAATGTTATATGTTCTATTTGCTTAATCTATTTAATTAAATAACCTGCTATTACCAATAACCATTATTGAGAGTTATACCTCTCTTTGGGATATGGGTCTCACCTGGTGGGTCACCACATCTTTTTAGGTGACTGTCAACAAAGTCGTCAGGCTCATAGAGGTGAGGAAGAGTAGCTTGGAGAGAAGTAAGAGTAGAAGTTTGGCTAGTGTTAGTATGTCCTAGAGTTGTTCATGTACTCTCAGGTCTAGGTAGGGGATGTTTTGCAGATGATATGTATATCAACTAGAGTTTTTAAAAATACATCGATGTTGTACATGGCATGTATATATGTGAAAACATATCTTTTGTATATAGGTTGTAGTTGAGGCCACTGAACAAATATGTAAATACCTGATATGGTATGTGTTGTTATGTAGGTTGTTGGACTTTTATGTACATGTTCCACAACATGTTAGTGATGTTTATTTTGGTTTTAATTATTCCCTTTTCTTTCTATATGTTTAAATTAGTGATTGATCATGTTTTGGTTTGACTAATCTTGTTTCGTGTATCAGGGTCCCACATCGGGCATCACCGACCATTGTAGGTCGGGAATCTCTCATAAGAGAGACCAGAGGAGGTAAAAGAGGGCTTGGGCGATGTAGAAGGACAAGGCAAATATAAAGGAGAAGAAATGGAGAGGTGAGACCCATCATTGAAGTATAATGGTGTAACGGTTGTCCAATACTTGCGAGGAGCAAAATCGTGAGGTGGGAGATGACACTTCCACCATCGAATCCTAAACTAACTACCTGATCACATAGTTGGCCCTCTCCCGAGCATGACATGAAAAATGGTAATGAGCCAAAGTGATTTGATGTATTCAATTAAATACTTTAGGTTAATTACCATGTTTTTTTATCCATTCAATTGGAGGTGCAAACAATGCCCAATAAAACCAAAGTTTCACATCTTGACTGATTAAGACGTGATAAACACAATTATACCATCAACTTTGCCTTTTGGGATCATCAAGGATGAGATTTAGCCATTTGAAGATTAAGCATAATTAGTGTGCATATATCACCCACATTGATCAATTAAAAAAATTTAACTCAATTTTTTTCTAGTTTCCTTCTCCAACTCAAAAAGGAACTTTCTAGAGTGTCAACAAGGGTTAGGTCCCCCAATAGGTGCATTTATGTGACCAACCCTATTATTTCAATTAATTATTTGATTCTTCAATTGTCTTCATGGAAGGGATTGACATTTAGGATATTATCTTTAAGTCACCCAAGAATTATTGATATGGTCATACTCTAGGAAAAATAATACTCAACATAAGCATAGGGAAAGAAATGGTTAATGTAAAGGCCCTGACCCACGTTTTGGGATAACCTTGTTTGCTTTTTCCTAAGTATGTTTCTTAGAACCTTTCTCTAATCATCTGAGATGTAATTAGGGCATGTTGGAAGCTTAAAGTTTTTGTTTGAGCTTGTTTGGATGATGCTTGTGTTTTGTGGTGAGGTTTTGGTACAATTTGCAACTCACCCAGAGTTGGGGTTGATGTGAAAGTTTTCCACCTCTTGAGTGTTCCTTCTCTCTCTTAGCATCATCTAGAGGAGAGAGAGGGAGATAAGCATCTTGTTTGGGTCTTGGTAGTGTGGTGACATACACATGTGTGAGGTGTGTCTTGCACCTAGATGTGTTGTCTCAGGTTAGAAAGCCTTGGAGGGATTGTATATCACTTTGTGAGTGTGTAGGGTTGAGCCCTATCAGTTTGTGAGTGTGTAGGGATGATCCCTATCAGTTTGTGAGTGTGTAGGGATGTGCCCTATCGGTTTGTGGGGTGTGTAGAGTTGTACCCTATCGGTTTATGGATGTGTAGAGATATGGTATAGGGAATGACCTTGGTAGGAAACCAAGAGGGCGAGACCTTGCCTAGACCTTATCACCATGTCTTGCATGATGTTGTGCATGTGGCTATTTTTCGTGGACAAGTGGCACCTAAGCTCCTAAGGTGATGACACCTCTTCCATGATCTCTCTCTCATCCCTATTGTATATAATATCCTTTCTCTCCATGCAAGGGGATCCTTTTGGCTATCTTTTTTTTCTCTCTTTTTTGGTGAAAGACATTGAGAAGCTTAAGGAGCTAGAGTGTCTCTCTTGGAGCTTGGTGGACGAGTTCCAAGTTGTGGTATTATTTGATCATCCTTCATCTTCTACCTTGATAAGCTATGTTTCCTAGCTCTTTCTTTCATCTTCTTCTCGGCCATGGATCTTGGATACCTTTTTTCCATCTTAAATCATCTTAACATTTGTATCATCTTCTTCTTGGAGGTGTGGTGGTGACCAAGTTTGGTGGATCATCCTCTACCTTGATCTCGTGAACTTGAAGCTTGACCTTGGAGCTTGGATCTTGGTGGTGATCTTTGAGGTGGGTTATATAACTCTTAACCTCCTTTGTTATTTTCACTCTTCATATGCTTATGTTTGTCTTAATATTGTGATTGTTCATCTCTTACATGCAAGTAGTTGTTAATGGTCTTACAACTATTTTGATGATGGAATCTCATTGGTTTGCTATCATTGTCTTGCACATTATTGCTATGTTAGTGGATGGACTAGTGGTCGACATTTCTAAGGTTGAAGACAACAAGTCCACACACATGCATGCACCATGTTGAGGATAGGTCATCATGACTTGTAGTACAACAAACCAACACCCTATGTGGCAAGTCGTCATGACTTGGAGATTCCTAGGTTGACATGCCTTGTGGATGCGAAGGTCGACATGGGTTGAGAAGGTTAGCTTGTCTTGGCTTATGGTTGCTAAACCAATATGGTGAATAGATCTTGAAGAAGCTAGCCCATTACGACCTAGAAGCACCTAAACCAATATGTGATGGCTAAACCGATATGCATGAAGGGTGTTATCCATCATGCTCTTGAAGTACCTAAGAAGATAAGGTATTAGCCCATCATGGCTATGGGTGTACCTCATGGAGTTGGACTATTTTGAAGGCTAACAGTGACGACCTGGTTGAGTAGAGTTCGACACACCTTTAGCATGGTGTTTCCTGATACACCTTGACCCGTGATACCTAGTTGAACCCTAACCCTAATAAATGATACACCAAGGGTTGCACGACATGCCTTAGTTGCCCAACACCCCTAGGTGGTGTTGGTCGTCACACTCTTGGGTGGTGTTGGCCATCACACCATAGGGTGGTGTTTCCCATCACACTTAGGAGGTGTTGATTGTCATACTCTCAAGAAGTGGTAAACCAATACATCTTTAGTAAGGATATCCCTTATGCCTTATAGGATGGTGGTCGACATGTTATGATGATGACAAAATGATACCCTATGGTAAGTATCAATGGATACACTACATGATAGTCTTAATTGATACCTTGTGATGGTGGTTATGTTACCTCATGTTGATGATAGGGTTACATAACATGATGTGACCCTATGAAGTGGTGGTGTGAATATTAAGGGAGTGTTGTTTGCTATAATCTCTATTTCATAACATACCTTATAGTGATGATGAAAGTAATGATCTAAGGGTGGTTGCTGATCCAACCTTGTAAACCTTAATTGATCAGTAGAAACCCTAACCCTAATGATGTAATGTGAATGGCATGAGTCTTATAAGATGGTAGTATTGATGATATATTGTTTTCCTTGTTACAAGTCTCTAACCATGCAGGTAACACCAGTTGATAAGCATAGCCAGGTATGAGCTATGTTTCTTTTGATATGTTTGAATGGGCCTTGTGAGGCATATGTGATGTTGACATCATTGAAAGAGGAGTTAAATGATCTTATGACCTAATGATGGCTTATTGCCTTATATGAGATGATGATTTCCTTAGTAATGAGAAGAGGGGTTGTTACCCCAAGATAGGTGTTCCTTGTGATGGAAGATATGGTGAATGACAAGCATCAAGTGATAATGTGATGAGATTACACCCTATATGCTCAAATATGTTCTGGTGATGTGTTATGCCCTTATTTATGTAGAATTTGTTTAGAGTTTGTGCATTGTAACTTGATTGATGCTAACTGATACTTAAATGACCTAACTAATGAAGTGGAACCTAATCATGTAGCTTTCCCTATGCCATAGATCCATTCAGTGTCACTACTTGTTGAATGGTTAAATGAGTTTAACTCAGAGTGCATATTTTTTAATATACAAGGGTAAGGACGAGTATCCCCTTACGTCCATGAATATATGATATAGGATTGGTTGTGGGCCATACCCTAGAAGAGTGTGGATTTGGACTGTGGCTCAATGATATGTGACACATGATTGGTTGCGGGCCATAGCTTGGAAGAGTGTGGCTATGGGTCATAGCTCAGTTTCACTAGCGATGTAACCTGTACCATGGCTGGCTAGGTTTGCACAACTAGACTATATGTCACTAGAAGCAGTTTGACTAGTGATGTCACTGCATCTTTCACTCGTGTACTGACCATGAGGTGGTGATGTCATGGATTTCAGCTCTTCCACTAGACCTGGTATGGCACCGATTTTGACTTAGCAGTGGTCGGTCAGATTTGAGTGGTACGACCATGTGACACCCACTGCCACACAAAGAGAGAGTACTCAAAACATAACCGTGGAAGAAAGATTAACGAACAGATTATTAAAAACACAAGAAATTAAAATTGTTTCATAAAACTGCCAAATAGTAAGAACTTCTACATAAAGGTGCTTTCATGCCTCAAAGCACTTACCGTCTGTGCCATGAACCTGTTACCAAAGAACATGTTCTAGAACATATATACATTTATCCATTATAGTTGTATACAAAAAGGGCACACAAGTTGAACACGTATCAAAAGCACATCCACAAAGCTTCTACAAAACATCTCCAATGACCCAAGTGTACATGGACGATTCTAGGTCTCTATCAACAAAAGACATCCAGCAACACTTCCAACCTTGTCAGCTACCACTCCTCTTGTTGCTGCTCAACCTCAGCTGCAAGATCTCTACCTCTTCATGCTCGTCCCCCTAAAAAGGGTGTGGGAAACCCACTGGGTGAGATTCCAAATCTTAGTGGGAGATATAACTCCCCACCAACTCTATTATTATCATAGATAAGATAAATTAAGCAGTAGTATAATAACAAATATGTGAAATAGGTAATTATGATTAATAGGAAGAGCAATTACATATGAATTATGCAACATCTTAATGACTTAAAAGGAATATGAAGAACATGTATAATTCCTATCAACAATATTGTATAAAGATCAAGTAAGGACCCATCTAATGTTTCTGTATTTGATCCTATACAGATATAGCATACGGATGATTACATATTTTATTATGACCTGAGGATTTGAGTCGTACCACCCAAATCCCACCAACCACTTGATAAGTCGAAATCCATTCCATACAAGGTCTAATGGAAGATCTGGAATCCATGAACTCACCTTCTCTTGATCAGTATGAGTGAACATGTAGTGACATCATACATCAGACTTCCATCAGCGACATATAGTCTAGCTTTACTTATCTGTATATAGCCTGCCTTGGTACAGGTAACGAAGCTAGTGAGAAATGGCTCGTAGCCGTACTCTTATTAGGGTATGGCCCATAGCCAATCCTACATCACCTATCATTGAGCTATGGCCCCTAGCTTCACTCTATTCAGTGTATGGCCCACAGCCAATCATGTGATGTCAGGACACAAGGAAATACATGAACTTGCACCCCGCATATTCAACAATATGCGTTCTGAGTTAAACTCATTTCACCATTCAGCAAGTGGTGACAATGAATGGATCTATGGCACAAGGCAACTACACGAATAGGTTCCACTTAGTTAATTAGACCAATTTAAATGTCTTTTAGCATCAATCAAGTTATAATGTATAAACCATAAACAAATCCTACAAAAATAAGGGCATAGCACTTCACCAAAGCATGTTGAACCATATAAGCATCACATCATCACTTTATGTTCGTCTTTCACCATATTTCCATCACAAGGACCACATGCTTGGGGTACCAACCCCTCATCTCATCATTGAAGAAACTATCATCTCTTATAAGGTAGTATGCCATCATCAGGTCATAAGACCTTTTACTCCTCTTTCTAAGTTATCATATCACATGTACCTCACAAGGCTTATTTAAACATACTATAACCACCATAGCTCATACCTATCTATGCACAACATCTGTGTTACCTGCATGGGTAGAAACTTACAACAAGAAGAGAAATGCATCATCACCACTACCATCTCATAAGATTCATGTCAATCACATTACATCTTTTATGGTTAGGGTTTCTTTGTACTCTATTAGGGTTTACAAGGTTGGAATAACAACCACCCTTAGAGAATTACTTTCATCATCAATATGAGGTATGTTATGAGGTATGGAAACATAACTTTTGTTATCATACATACGACCAACCTAAAGAGTATCACATCATATCATATGACCCTAACATCAACATAGTGTATCATAAACACCAGCACAAGGCATTTATTAGGGTCATAACATAGAGTTTCGGGTTAACCCTAAATGTGTTGGGCAAACACACCAAGGTAGGGGGTATTGGTTTAACATCATGGTTGTATCGGGCAACAACACCTCAAAGAGAGGGTGTCATCCAACCCAACCTATCAGGCAACACCATCACATGGTGTGGTAGGCAACACTCGTATGTCGGGTATTGAAAGGGTGATGGCTTGATTAGGGTTTTAGCAATGTGTCTAAGCCATGACGGCTGTCAACATGTCGGGCATCAACCCCTCTCAAGGCGTGATAGCTAGAGCTCTGACGGGCAACTCTCTCAACGCATGCCTAGCCATAATGGCCCGCCCTCCTAACACACATTGGCCTCGTCATTTCCAAGTCACGACGACCCACAAAAAAGGGTGATGGCTTGTGCAATGCATGTCAATACGACCAACATTCTCTGTGCATAACAGCAACCAACCCATATCATTTTAAGTGTTACAAGGTCGTGACGGCTAACAACAAAATGTGTTGACCCAGGCCTTGCCAAGGTTGTGACGACATGTCACAAGGTGTGACGGTCAGTGGCATCACGTGTCATGACGGACACCCATAACATATTGGCCTATCATGCCTATAGGCCTCATCATCTTCAACCTAGGAACACTCGTTCAAGCAAGGCAAGGAAGAGTAACACAAGGGTAGAAACTAAGCAAGATTCCTTTCTTCAAAATAGCACTCAAAACTACCAAGAAGAGCTACTAACATGCAAGATATAACAAGCCAAGGATAAAGAGCAAGGTGTCAAGTAAAGAGTGATAATAACAAAGAGGGTTTAGAGTTATATAACCCTCCTCAAGGATCACCACCAAGCTCCAAGCTCATGAGCTTGAGGTATAAGAAGATCTCTGGCTCCAAGTTAGAAGATGGAACCAAGGTTAAGAGGGTTTAAAGAAGAAAGAAGGTAACCAAGATCCATGGCCACAAAGTAGAAAAGAGAGAAAGAGAGCTAAGGATCATGGATTAACAAGTTAGAAGATGAAGGGAACACCAAAAGATTGGGACTCATCCACCAAGCTTCCAAGAGAGACTCCTTATCTTCTTAAGGTCATCCACTAAGGAGAGGAAACAAGAATTGCCAAAAGGATTCTCTTGCATGGAGAGAAAGGGGTAAATATACAAGAGGGATGAGAGAGAGATCAAGAGGAAAGTGTCATCACCTAAGGTGAAACTTGTGCATAAAGAAGGGCCACATGCAACACCATGCAAACAAGGTGATAATATCTAGGTCTCACCCACTAGGTCACCTATCATGGTCATGCCTGATACCACATCCCCACACACCACAAACTGATAGGGTGTATCTCAAGACAGTCACAAACCGATAGGGTGTAACTCAAGACACCCACAAATTGATAGGGTGTAACTCAAGACACCCACAAACTAATAGGGTGTAACTCAAGACACCCACAAACCAATACACAACCTTTCCAAGGCTCTCAAGCTCGAGATAGAACATCTAGATGCAAGGCACACCTCACACATGTATCTGAAACATTACTAAGTATGTCACCACACAACTAAGGTCCAAACATGGTGCCCATCTCTCTCTCTATCTCTCTCTCCTCTAGATGATGCCAAGAGAGAAAAGGAACATACTAGAGGTGGAAAACTTTCACATCAACCCCTATTCTGGGTAAATTGCAATTTGCACCAAAACCTATCCACAAAACACAAACATCATCCAAACAAGATCAAAACAAGAACTCAAGCTTCCAACATACCCTAATTACATTTCATATGATTAGAGCAAGGACCTAAGCAACATACTTAAGCAAAACAAATAGGGTTATCCCAAAATGTCGGCCAGGGTCCTTACAGACTCAATCCTCACAACATAATAAAATACGTAATCAGTTGTGTAGTATAATTGTACAGGATCAAATACAGAAACATTGGATGAGGCCTTGCTTGATCTTTATACATTGTTGTTGATAGGAATTATACATGTTCTTCATATTCCTTTTATAATGTTAAGATGTTTCATAATCAAATAGTAATTGCCTATCCAATTAATAATGATTACTTGCTTCTTATAGTTATAGCTTTACTGCTACTTTTATTATCTTATCTGTGATTATAATAGAGTTGGTGGAGATTTATGTCTCCCGCTGAGATTCAGAATCTCACCCCGTGGGTTTCCCACATCCTTTTTAGGTGGATGTGCATGAGGAGGAGGAGATCATGCAGTAGAGGTTGTGGAGCAGCAAGAGAAGCAATAAATGACAAGGTTGGGAGTGATGTTGGATGTCTTTTGTTGATAGAGTCCTAGAGTCATCCATGTACACTCAGGTCTTTGGGGATGTTTTTTAGATGTTTTGTGAACGTGCTTTCGATATGTAGTTGTCTTGTGTGCCCTTTTGTATACATTTGTAGTGGATATATATATATATATAGAGAGAGAGAGAGAGAGAGAATATAAATATATATATATGTGTGTTCTGGAATAGGTTCTCTGGTAACAGGTTGACTGCACACACAGTAAGTGCTTTGAGGCATGAAAGTAATCGTATGCAATGGTTCTTGCCATTTGATAGTTTTATGGAAATAGATTTAATTTTAACTATTTTCTGGTAATCTTCTTGTTAATATTTCTTCTGCGGTTTTGTTTTGAGTGCACATTCAGGTTGGTATCAGAGCTTTAGGTTCATTGAGTCTACATGGACCTAAGACTAGGGTTTGTGTCTGTTCTAGTGTGCTCTGGTCTGTCTTATACCGACTTCTAGTGTGCCTCGTGGGTTTCCCACATTCTTTTCAGGTGGATGTGCACAAGGAGGAGATTGTGCAGTAGAGGTTGTGAAGCAGCAAGAGAGGTAGTAGCTGACAAGGTTGGGAGTGATGTTGGATGTCTTTTGTTGATAGAGTCCTAGAGTCATCCCTGTACACTCATGTCTTTGGGGATGTTTTTTAGATGTTTTGTGAACGTGCTTTCGATATGTGGTTGGCTTGTGTTCCCTTTTGTATACAACTATAGTGGATATATGTATATATGTTTTGGAATAGGTTCTCTGGTAACAGGTTGACTGCACACATAGTAAGTGCTTTGAGGCATGAAAGGAATTGTATACAAAGGTTCTTTCCATTTGATAGTTTTATGAAAATGGTTTTAATTTTCACTATTTTTTGGTAATCTACTTGTTAATCTTTCTTTTGTGGTTTTGTTTTGAGTAATCTCACTTTTTTGTGGTGTGGGGTGTCACATTCAGGTTGGTATCAGAGCTTTAGGTTTGTTGAGTCTACATGGACCTAACACTATGGTTTGTGTCTGTTCTAGTGTGCTTTGTTCTGTCTTATACTGACTTCTACTTATGTAGAAGAAGAAGTGAAAGCTTAAAGATGTCTGGAGAACACGAAGATCATGCTACTGAGAGTAGTGTTGTTACACCATGTGGTGGTGCAAAGAACCAAGCACAAGAAGATCGAGTGCCTGAAGTCCCCCAATTTGACCCAGCCCTGATTGAGAATCCTACCTTTCAATCTCTTTTTGGGAAGTTTATGGCTACTTTGACTCATATGGCGGAAAGGATGTCTGCACCTCAGCCTTGGGCACCAGTTCCCCATGATGAATCTTTAGGTACTGGAAGACTTTTTAGCATCTTCGTCGTGTTGGGGTGGTAGAGTATGTTGGGACGGCTGATCTGACAGATGTGGATATGTGGCTTATCGAGCTTGAGAAAGCCTTTAAGATCCTTAGTATCCCTGAAGCGGATAAGGTGAAGCATGCGGTGTACCTTCTGAAGGGGAGTGTTGGCCATTGGTGGGCCATAGAAGAGGAGAAGAGACCAGGTGTGGTGATTAGTTGGGAGGAGTTCTTATGTGAGTTCGTTAGTCAGTACTTCCCTCATACATACCTTGATGAGAAGATCAACCAGTTTGAGAGGATCCAACAGGATCCATGATGATTAATGAGTATGAAATAAGGTTTTTGGAGTTGTTGAGGTTTTGTCACATGGCTACTATGGAGGATGAGCAGATTTGTCATTTTGAGAAGGGGTTGAATGTTGATTTATCTACCCCGGTGACTACTTTAGAGAATCGAGAGAGGTTTGCCATGTTTGTGGAGTTTGTTCGAAGGATAGAGAGATTTATGAAAGAGAAGTAAGAGATGAGTGTCGGGAAGGAGTCTGCGCAGTCCCAGGGGTAGTCGGAAGTAGGCTTTAAGAAGCTGGGGTTTTCTACACTGCCAGCATCACAGAGGTTCAGTGCTCTGATGTAGTGGTCATCGAGTAAGGGAAGAGGTCATAGTTTTGTTCCTATAGGAGCCCAGAGTGCAACATCAGTATCAGTGATAGGGCCAACTAGGCCACAAAATGGGAACTGGGCTTGCCACAAGTGTAGGCAAATGGGACATCTGAGGCAAGAATGTCTGTTGAGAGATGATGAAGTGACCCAGCAACTGAGGCAGAGCCAATAGGGTTCATAGAGGCAGTAGAACAGCAGTGCAGGAGGATGAGGACATGGCCAAGTATCGCATGTCGGATCGTTTGCTCAGGGAAGCAGAGGATGAGGGCGACAACAGGTAACGACTAGATTCTACGCTATGAGTCAGCCGGAGGCGGTGGTCAACCCACGAGTGGTGATAGGTCAAATAGAGTTATTTCATTCTAATTTGTCCTCTTCTTGCTTTGTATATGTTTTGGTTGACCCGGGTGCAACACACTCTTTTGTCGCTCGTGAAGTGCTTAGAAGTTGTCTTTTTCTTGTTAATCGTAAGAAGAATAGCTTGTTGTTAGAAACCCTATTATTCAATTATGCAGTGTTGTAGGATGTGTGTCCTTCCTGTGTCCACTCCTTTTCAGGGCACAACATTCAAGTTGATCTCATACCACTTGATATGCATGGATTCAATGAAATTCTTGGAATGGATACCTTGGAGAAGTATAGAGTGGTCTTGGATTTTAGTTCCATGCAAGCGACATTTTGTAGATTGTGGTGAGACGTGGATCTTCTAAGGAGATAGGAAGATTCTTCCAATGTGTTTGGTATCAACCATGGTGGCGAGGAAGCTTTTGAGATAGGGTTACGAGGCGTTCTTGGCACATGTGATAGATACTAAGGTGAGGAGTACTAGTATTCAGGAAGTGACAGTTGTTAGAGAGTTTGAGGATTTGTTCCCCCACCCCGAGAGATCAATTTTAGGATCAATCTAGTCCCGAACACGCAACTAATAGATCAGACATCATACAATATGGATCCGAAAGAGATGGAAGATCTGAAGAGACAGTTGCAAAAATTGCTTGACAAGGGTTTCATCAGGTTGAGTACATCACTGTGGGGTACTCCAGTTCTATTCCTGAAGAATAAGGATGGGTCTATGAGTCTTTGCATAGACTACAAATATTTGAACAGGTGACGATAAAGAATAAGTATCCCTTGTCGAGGATAGATGACATGTTTGATCAGTTGTGTGGCGTGACAGTGTTCTCGAAGATAGACCTGAGGTCAAGATATCACTAGTTGAGGATCAAGGAAGATGACATACCTAAGTTGGCATTTAGGACGAGGTATGGTCACTATGAGTTCGTGGTTATTCCGTTTGGGCTTACCAATGCACCAGCAACATTCATGGATTTGATGAACAAAGTGTTCAGGCCATTTCTTGATCAGTTTTTGGTGGTCTTCATAGATGACATCTTGATATACAGTCGTGACAGTCAAAAGCATGAACAACATCTTTGTCAGGTGTTGACCGTTCTCAGATAGCACCAACTTTATGCTAAGTTTAGCAAATGCGAGTTCTGGTTGAAGAAGGTATCTTTCTTGGGGCATGTCATATATGTCGAGGGATTACGAGTGGATCCTAAGAAAGTGGAGTATGTGATAGAGTGGGAGCATCCTAAGATGCTGACAGAAGTGCACAGTTTTCTAGGTTTGGCAGGATATTACCGGAGGTTCATCAAGGACTTCAGCGTTATCGCTTTACCCCTAACAAAGTTAACAAAGAAGGATGTGTCATTTATCTGGGATGACAGATGTCAACGTGTCTTTCAGACATTGAAGGAGAAGTTGACAAGTGCACCAGTTCTGGTCTTATCTGAGCAAGGAAAAGGAAACATAGTTTTTTGTGATGCATCCAGGAATGGTTTGGGTTGTGTACTAATGTAGGACAAGAAAGTGGTTTCTTTTGCTTCCCGACATCTTAAGAAACACGAGGAGAATTACCCAACCCATGATCTGGAGTTAACGGTGGTAGTTCATTATTTGAAGATTTGGAGGCACTATCTGTATGGGGAGAAGTGTCAGATCTTCATGGATCACAAGAACCTAAAGTACATCTTCTCACAACAGGAGTTGAATATGAGACAGCGTCGCTGGATGGAGTTAATCAAAGACTATGACTGTATGATTGATTATCATCCAGGGAAGGCAAATGTCATGAAAGATGTGTTGAGCAGGAAGTCTTCATCTTCTCCTATGGATAGAGCCCAGTTGAGTTTTTTGATGTGCCACAAGCGAGACATGTTGGTCTCCTTGTGTGTGATGAATGTTAAGTTGGATATTTCCTTGCTAGCGGGTTTGTTGTCACATATATAGGTGAATATTATGATGAAACAACAGATTAAAGAGGCACAATAGATTGATATCATGATAAAACATATTCGATCAGAGTTTGGTAGCAAGAAGTGTGATGGCTTCTACGAGTCAAATGATGGGACATTTTGTTACCATGGAAGGATAGTGGTTCATGATGCTAATGACCTAAGAAAGATAATTCTAGAAGAGGCACATTTGTCTATGTACGCTGTGCACCCAGGTATCACCAAGATGTATCATAACCTAAAAGATATCTATTGGTGGCCAGGCTTGAAGAAGGACATGGCTGATTTTGTTGCAAGATGTGTTGTATGTCAACAGGTTAAAGCAGAGCATCAAAAGCTTGCAGGGACATTGCAACCAATGCCTATACCATAGTGGAAGTGGGATCATGTGACTATGGACTTTGTGGTTGGTCTACCTAGGATAGCCAAAGGCCATTATTCCATTTGGATGATTGTTGACAAATTGACCAAGTTAGTATATTTTCTTCCCCGTGAAAATGATGTTCACAACAGAGAAGATTGCCCAGATATATGTGGATGAGATAGTGTATTTACACGGTGTTCCAATAACTATTTTGTCTGATAGGGGTCCCCAATTCATGAGTCACTTTTAGGAGTGACTGCACACAACTTTGGGTACACAGTTAAAGTTTAGCACTGCTTTCCACCTATAGATAAATGGTCAATCTGAGAGGACCATTCAGACCTTGGAGGATATATTGAGAGCATGTGTTCTTTAGTTTTCAAGAAGTTGGGATATACACCTCAGTTTGATAGAGTTTGCCTACAACAACAACTACAAGAGTAGCATTGATATGGCACCTTATGAGGTGTTGTGTGGGAGGTGTTACAGATCTTTGTTGTGTTGGTATGAGATAGGTGAGTATCAACTTCTTGGTCCTGAGCTTGTGCATTAGATGACAGAGAAGATCAAGGTAATCCAACAACGGTTGAAGCCATCACGGGATAGACAGAAGTCGTACGCAGATAAGGAAGAACAGGATAGACAGAAGTCGTACGCAGATAATTGTCATAGACTCTTAGATTTCCAAGTGGGAGACAAGGTATATTTGAAAGTCTCTCCTTGGAAAGGTGTCTTGAAGTTTGGGAAAGAGGGTAAGTTGTCCCCCAAGTTTATGGGACCTTACCTAGTGGTGGCACATGTTGGGAAGGTGGCCTACATTTTGGAGTTGCACAAGTTGCATCTAGTGTTTCATGTGAGTATGTTGAGGAAGTGTCATCTGAATATAGAGTTGATGTTGTAGCCTATGGAGGTGGAGCTTGATGAGGATATGACCTATGTGGAAGGTCTAGTTGATTCTTGACTAGAGAGTGAAGAAGCTGAAGAGGAAGGACCGTGTGCTTGTGAAGGTTCTTTTGCATCATCGTGGTGTTGAGGAAGCTACGTGGGAGCTCGAGAAAGAGATGAGGAGGAAGTACCCCTCTCTTTTCTCTTATTTCGGGGGTGAAATCTTTGTTAGGGGTTTATGGCTTATAAGGACCTTAACCCACATTTTGGGATAACCCTATTCGTTTTGCCTAAGTATGTTTCTTAGAACCTTGATTTAATTAGTTGAGATGTAATTAGGGCATGTTGGAAGCTTAAAGTTTCTTGTTTGAGCTTGTTTGGATGATGCTTGTGTTTTGTGGTGAGGTTTTGGTGCAATTTGTAATTCACCTAGAGTAGGAGTTGATGTGAAAGTTTTCCACCTCTTGAGTGTTTATTATATATCTTGGCATCATCTAGAGGAGATAGAGAGGGATATGGGCACCTTGTTTGGATCTTAGTGGTGTGGTGACATCCATAGAGATGTTTTGGACACATGTGTGACGTGTATCTTGCACCTAGATGTGTTGTCTCATGTTAGAGAGCCTTGGAGGGGTTGTCTATCAGTCTGTGAGTGTGTAGGGTTGAGCCATATTGGTTTGTGAGTGTGTAGGGATGAGCCCTATCAGTTTGTGAGTGTGTAGGGTTGAGCCCTATCGGTTTGTGAATGTATAGGGTTGATCCATATCGGTTTGTGAGTGTGTAGGGTTGTGCCCTATCGGTTTGTGGGGTGTGTAGAGTTGTACCTTATCGGTTTATGGATGTGTGAAGATATGGTATCGGGCATGACCTTGGTAGATGGAGAGACCTTATCACCATGTCTTGCATGATGTTGTGCATGTGGCTCTTTTTTGTGGACAAGTGGCACCTAAGCTCCTAAGGTGATGACACCTCTTCCATGATATCTTTCATATCCCTCTTGTATATAATCTCCTTTCTCTCCATTTAAGAGGATCCTTTTGGCCATCTTTTCTTTCTCTCTTTCTTGGTGGATGACCTCGAGAAGCTTAAGGAGCTAGAGAGTCTCTCTCTTAGATCTTGGTGGATGAGTTCCAAGTTGTGTTGTTCTTTGACCATCCTTCATCTTCTACCTTGGTAAGCTATGTTTCCTAGCTCTTTCTTTATTCTTCTTCTCGGCCATGGATCTTGGATACCTTATTTCCATCTTGAACCATCTTAACCATGGTATCATTGTATTCCTTGGAGGTTTGGTGGTAACCAAGTTTGGTGGATCATCTTCTACCTTGAGCTTGTGAGCTTGAAGCTTGACCTTAGAGCTTGGATCTTAGTGGTGATCTTTGAGGCGGGCTATATAACTCTTAACATCCTTGATTATTTTCACTCTTCATATGCTTATGTTTATTCTTCATCTTGAGATTGTTCATTTCTTGCATGCTAGTAGTTGTTAATGGTCTTAGAACTATTTTGATGATGGAATCTCATTGGTTTTCTATCCTTGTCTTGCACCTTCTTTCTATGTTAATGGATGGACTAGTGGCCAACCTTTCTAAGGTTGAAGACAACAAGTCCACACACATGCATGCACCATGTTGAGGATAGGCCGTCGTGACTTGTAGTGCAACAAATGGACACCCTATGTGGCAAGTCATCATGACTTGGAGATGCCTATGTCGACATGCCTTGTGGATGCTTATGTCGACATGGGTTGAGAAGGTTATTTTGTCTTATCTTATGGTTGCTAAACCGATATGGTGAATAGATCTTGAAGAAGCTAGCCCATCACGACCTAGAAGTACCTAAATCAATATATAATGGCTAAACCAATATGCATGAAGGGTGTTATCCATCATGCTCTTAAAGTACCTAAGCAGATAAGGTGTTAGCCCGTCATGTCTATGGGTGTACCTCGTGGAGTTGGTCTGTTTTGAAGGCTAATAGTGATGACCTAGTTGAGTGGAGGCTGACACACCTTTAGGGTGGTGTTGCCCGATACACCTTGACCCGTGATGCCTAGTTGAACCCTAACCCTAATAATGGATACACCAAGGGCTTCCCGACATTCCTTAGTTTCCTGGCACCCCTAAGTGGTGCTTGCCGTCACACCCTTAGGTGGTGCTGGCTGTCACACCATAGGGTGGTGTTGCCCATCACACCCTTAGGAGGTGTTGACCATCACACTCTCAAGAAGTGGTAAATTGATACATCTTTAGTAAGGATATCCCTTGTGCCTTATAGGATGGTAGTCGACATGTTATGATGATGATAAGATGATACCATATGGTAAGTATCAAATGATACACTACATGATAGTTTTAACTGATACCTTGTGATGGTGGTTATGTTACTTCATGTTGATGCTAGGGTTGCATAACATGATGTGATTCCCTATGAAGTGGTAGTGTGAATAATAAGGGAGTGTTATTTGCTATAATCTTTATTTCATAACATACCTTATAGTGATGATGAAAGTAATGATCTAAGGGTGGCTGTTGATCCAACCTTGTAAACCCTAATTGATCAGTAGAAACCCTAACCCTAATGATGTAATGTGAATGGCATGAATCTTATGAGATGGTAGTATTGATGATGTATTGTTCTCCTTGTTACAAGTTGTAAAGAGTTGAGATCAACTCTCTACTAAAATAATCATGGTAAACAAAAAAACACCAATGTGTGGCAGCGGAAGTTAAAACTTTGACTATATTCATTTGTATAAAGAGTACATTACAAAATTCCCAAAAGGGTGTACAACTTTATACACAACAACAGGATCTAGGTAGAGGAAGACTCAAACCAAATCAACTTTTCTCCAAACGAAACAACTTATAATATAGCTAGCTAAACCCAAGCTAGAAGGTTGAACTCCATATCCCTAGCCTTAGGCTGGTTCACTATGCTTCAACTGCGCACTCTGATCCTATACATGGGTGGTTGGGATCATCCAATAAGATAGAGATAAAAGTATGTGTTAATCAAAAGGAATAAGGGCAATTAATAAAGTGTAACATTGCATAATAAAATGATTCACAAAATTAGGAGATTTCAAGAGTATGAGGCAATTAAACAAATAAGAATAGAAATCTGCCATAGTAAATCAATCCACAATAATCAACATAGCATGAATAACTTCATGACTCAAAATCATACCAATGCAGGGCGAGGCACCTACCGGACCTACACCAAGAGGAGAGGGGAAATTCACATCCCAAACCTCAATAATGCGAGGGGAAATTCACATCCCTCAAAAATATGTAAAATGGGGAGAAAATCACATTCCCCTAGGCTCATGCCCACTATGGGCGGTTTGTACTCATGTACACTACAATGTCATTTGGCCAAAAATACATCATGCTAAATAATTCACTTGGCAGTAGTGACAATATAAATGACATTGCAACATAGCAAATAGGGAATAAAACCCAATAAATAATCTCAATAATTAGGTCAACATAGGCAACAATAATGTCCAAACATTTCAAATAGATGAGTCAACATAGGCAATAGCAAGATTCACATGATTCAAATAGATGAGCCACAATGGCAATAGAAGCATCAAATAGTAAAGAACCAAATAAGGACATTTAGAAGGATATCAAGGCTAGCACATTAGTAAGGTAGGGTTGGATAAGATCCCAGCTGAAGGATAGGTAATTTGCACATATACATTCCACATAGATTTCACATTCATCATAGATGTTCACATAAATAGGTTCCACATACTAAATAGGCTTCACATACATAAATAGGAGTCACATACCTTATTGGAGATTCATACCCATCATTATCATTGATTAGATTGTATCCAAGATCATTTTCCCTAATTACAAATATTTCACATGAATTAGCATTTATTAAGCATAAAGTATAAAGGAACTACCCATTTTAGACCTTATTCGAAAACCACTGATTTAGGACTCAAAACTAGGACCAAAATCTCACTTAGGTTTCACTGATTAGGAATACATATTTTATTTCTCAATTTGGAGTTAAAATGAATTAATTATGATTTTTAGAGCATTTAACATACTCAAAGTGGCATCCAAGGCAAAGTTTGAAAAAGGAAATAGAATTAGGACTTAAAAACCATAAATTTAGATTCTACATGAAAAATCATTTCCAACGACTATTTATTTGTATTTTTCTGAGAAAGGACCAATTTACTACGAATTAAGTAAACTGGACCAATCAGATTGCAAGAAAATGCCACATAGGCTAAATCATTGTGCAAAGGCAAACATCAAAAAGAGAAAACTACCCTCAATGTTAAAGAAGGAAAGGATGGGTGTGCGGGGACAAAACCATAAAAAGCTCATCGGTCATCTTCTTCCTCTCACGCGAGCCATGGTCGCGAAGGAGAAGCTTTTGCCTGATTGGGCATTTCCTCATTTCTTGACCAAATCAGACATATAGGTACTCAAAACGAAGCTCAAGGTGGGAGGAACTCACTTGTATGCTTTATTGGGGCACTGTTATCTCCACAAAGCCAGAAAAAGGGCCGCAATAACTGGGAGAAGGTGGAGGTGGTGGCTAACGAGGGAGTTTCAGGCCAAATTAGCAACTGGAAAAGCTTTCAATGGGGCCAAAGGAGGTGCGGTAGGTGGTATATATAGGTGCGAAGGTGCAAAGAGACGAAACGATGTAGGATAGGATAAGCCATGGTCGGCGCCTTTGGGCATTTTGGCCATGGTACACGGGGGTGGACGTTCCAAGGCTTAAACGATGCGGCTCGAGGAGACGAAGCCAACACAACTTAAATCTTGCAAAATGGTGGAGAGGAGCGGGAGAACGAGGTGGAGGAGCCTAGGCGTCATCTTGGTCGGTGGGTTGGAGGTTGAAGATGACCCCAGATCTATTGGATCGAGATCCAATGGGGGTCGGGCGCGTGACACATGAAATAAATGACATAATTGAAAATTTGATTGATATTCTATCATTAAACCTTATGGGAACTTGAAAAATCCATTTGGAGGGTCAAATCAAGTCCAAACGACCTCAAATTTTAACCATAGGTTTATGACAATAACATATATATTAGTGTTTAAATTGAGTAAAATAATTTGAAGAGGCATCATGATAATTTTCTTATTTTATTTTTGAGATAGGCCAACTAAGAGGCTTTCCCCACTCTATTAATTACATTTTATAATTTTATTCACTCATAAGGAGAGAGAAGAATAAAGGGAGTTAAGTATTCTCATAACTTAATTCAAATACACATTATTACCCATATCTTTAACCAAAAAGATATAAAAGCACTAAATTAGCATTATCCACGTATATTCTCTCGTTAAAGGACACATTGCATTATTAGTCCTCAATAATCACATTAAGTGGGTTATTTGTATAAAACCCCTTACATTATCATGAAATGTGGTAAAATATAGATTTCATCATCAAACTTGGCTCAATTTCAATATTGAGGCCAAAGAAGATACAAAAGGATGGGAAATTAGTGAAGGATGTGCAAAAGGACTAGAAAGCAAATAAAAGTACAAAAGTGGGTAAATTGCAGGTAGGACCCTGAGATTTAGTATGTTACACAAGTCTCTAACCATGCAGGTAACACCAGCTGATAAGCATAGCCAGGTATGAGCTATGTTGCTTATGATATGTTTGAATGGCCCTTGTGAGGCATATGAGATGTTGGCATCATTAAAAGAAGAGGTATATTCCCTCATGATGGCTTATTGCTTTATATGAGATGATGATTTCCTCAGTAATGAGAGGAGGGGTTGTTACCCAAAGATAGGTGTTCCTTGTGATGAAAGATATGGTGAATGACAAGCATCAAGTGATAATGTGATGAGATCACACCCTATATGCTTAAATATGTTACGGTGATGTGTTATGCCCTTATTTACGTAGATTTTGTTTAGAAGTTATACATTGTAACTTGATTGATGCTAAAAGATACTTAAATGACCTAACTGATCAAGTGGAACCTAATCATGTAGCTTTTCCTGTGCCATAGATCCATTCAGTGTCAGTACTAGCTGAATGGTGAAATGAGTTTGACTCGGAGCGCATATTTTTTAATATGCGGGGGTGAGGACGAGTATCCCCTTACGTCCAGGAATATGTGACACAGAATTGGCTACGGGCCATACCCTAAAAGAGTGCGGCTTTAGACCGTAGCTCAATGATATGTGACACAGGATTGGTTTTGGGCCATACCCTGGAAGAGTGTAGTTGTGGGTCGTAGCGCAGTTTCACTAGTACCGTGACATGTACCAAGGTGGGTTAGGTTTGCACAACTGGACTATATGTTGCTGGAAGTAGTTTGACTGGTGATGTCACTGCATATTTCACTTGTGTACTGACCACCTGGTGGTGAGGTCGTGGATTCCAACTCTTCCACTAAACCTGGTATGGTATCGATTTAAACTTAGCAATGGTCGGTTAGATTTATGTGGTATGAATCAAATCCTCGGGTCATAATAAAATATGTAATCAGTCGTGTAGCATAATTGTACAGGGTCAAATACAGAAACATTGGATGAGGCCTTGATTGATCTTTATACAATGTTGTTGATAGGAATTATACATGTTCTTCATATTCCTTTTATAGCGTTAAGATGTTGCATAATCAAATAGTAACTGCCTATCCAGTTAATAATGATTACTTACTTCTTATAGTTCTAGCTTTACTGCTACTTTTATTATCTTATCTGTGATAATAATAGAGTTGGTGGATATTTATATCTCCTACTGAGATTTGGAATCTCACCCAGTGGGTTTCCCACATCCTTTTTAGGTAGACGTGTACGAGGAAGTAGAGATCGTACAGCAAAGGTTGAGGAGCAGCAAGAGAGGTGGTAGCTGACAAGGTTGGAAGTGATGATGGATGTCTTTCATTGATAGAGTCTTGGAGTTGTCCCTACACACTCGGGTCTTTGGGGATGTTTTGTAGATGTTTTGTGAATGTGCTTTCGATATGTGGTTGTCTTGTGTGCCCTTTTGTATACAGATGTAGTGGATATATGTATATATGTTCTGGAACATGTTCTCTGGTAACAGGTTGAAGGCACAGACAGTAAGTTCTTTGAGGCATGAAAGGACTCGTATGCAAAGGTTCTTGCCATTTGACAATTTTATGGAAACAGTTTTAATTTTCAGTATTTTCTAATAATCTGCTTGTTAATCTTTCTTCTGCAGTTTTGTTTTGAGTAATCTCACTTTTTTATGGCGCGGGGGGTCACGGTTAAGAATTCACCTATGGTTGGGTATGCTACAACACACCACCCTTAAAAGTATTTCTCCCCCAAAATCACAAGCAAATAGGGAGGGTGAGTATGCAACATCTCATCCTTGAGCTCCCATGTGGTCTCTTTGAGCCCATGATACTTTTAGAGAACCTTCCCAAGCTCAATTTCCTTTCTTTTCAGCTTCTTTAATCTAGAGTCCAAAATTTTCACTGGAAACTCCTCATAATATGGATTCTCTCATAACTCTAAAGGCTCAATTGTCAACACATGAGAGGGGTCCTTCACATACTTCTTCAAGAAAGATATGTGGAACACATTATTATTTTTTTCATATGCAAGAGGACAAGCAGACAATAAGCACACTCTCTAACCTTATAAAAAATCTCAAATGGTCCCACATATTGAGGGCTCAACTTGCCTTTCACCTTTGACCTAGCAAAAGATCAGATGGGCTTAACTTTCAAAAACACACAGTCCCCTACTAGGAAGTCCACATCAGAAATCTTCTTAGCAGCATACATTTTCTATCTATCTTGTATGGCCTTCATCATTTCTTTATCAATTGTATCTTTCAAACTTGGTACAAAATATGGACTGATTAAATCCTCAAATGAATGTTAAAAACATCATCTAATACGTTGATGATACCATTATATTCATTCACCCATATGACACCAGTGTTATCAATATCATCCACATCTTGGGTATCTTCTCATACATATCGGAACTCAAGATCAATCTTCAAAAATCTACGATCAACCACACACGTCAGACCCAAGTTGATTCTATGATACCAAACAATTGTCAAGTGCAAAATATAAGTCTTCACATTCACATACCTCGGACTTTCTATTTACTCACTAGCGTTGTCCAATTCCATTTGGAACCCTATCATCACTAAACTTAACAACCGCATGTCATCATAGGAAATATACTTTTTTAAATGTATCTAGTAGACTCACTCTTCTTGGTGACTCCCTCACTTCACTGACAACCTATTATCTGAATTGTATCCCCCTCCCAGCCCACATACACAATACCATTGATAAAATCTATAGAAACTTCCTCCAAAGGTATTCATTTAACAAATCTATTTGGTCAATTAGGACACTGTCAATGCACCAAAAAAGTAAGATGGATTAGGCACTATCAACATCAAAACAAATGACATCAGCATGTTCCTTAAAATTGTAGAAACTCTATGTTCCAATAGAAAATGCATCTGGAAAGCATAAATTCTTGATAAATACTACCACGACAAAAATCTTTGTTGGAACGTAATACACAAAAAATCTCACCACTATGAAAGAACATCAAACGACATATACACTATATTATAATTGCATAATCACACCACCGCATGTTGTCAACAAATATTAATTTTTGGACAGATACCTGATATCATAGGCAACATATCACTCATCAAATCATACACCTCCATATCCCCCCTTTTATATCCAACATCACCATTTGAACAACATTGGCACTGCTAGGGAGTCAACATAATAACATTCTTAAAAGAATCCTCACTGTCACATTTTTGGAAAGTACCTATACAGAACTTTATAGTCACCTAGAAACAAATATCAAAAATAGCACTTTATGGATAAGGAGACCCACTTATATTCCAATACCAACATACCACTTCTTCACTTACCGTGAACATCTTTGTCCTTCCACATTCATCTGAAATATCACTGGATCATACAAAATAAAACTCCTCATTTGACTTATCTGGTATGATAAAATTCTCGTTGATAACAATATTGAAAAATGAGGCTACCATAGCCCCATCTATATACACTCTATACACACTACATGAGGAATCCATTACTCATCTTTTTGTCCATTGTCTGATAGCTATCCTTCTTAGAGATTACTTTTTCACTCCACATGCACACATTCACAATTACCAACATCCAACAGATGTTCCTTTATTCACATCATGAATATCACAATGTTCACATGAAAACAACCCTACTAGAAGCCTTGATATGGATGATACGGATTGAGAGAAATAATAGAAGATTTAATGGATAATACCATAAACTAACACATTCATCCAAAAGGTCACAAATTCATGACATACTTTTACTTTGCATATCAGCAGGTCACCGTGGAGTAGTATAAAGAAAATGACCATCCATCTGCATCATTTGGAGACAAGACTATCACACAGAGAACTTACACCGTAGGAGAGATCCTCGCCAAGACAAATGGTTTTTGATGTGTTATTTTTGTTCATATAAGAGGCCTATTGTTAGGGTGCCTCCCCCTGATAGTTGCACTACCATACTTTTGGTTTCATCGTTAGGGCCCATACTCATAATTATGGGACACTCATGGTGTTATCATTACTATGACGAAGACCCATCTGTCACTCGTTGTTATGTACTAATCAAATTAACATGGGATTGTTTAATTTAATATTATCTATGATATGAACTTTTTATTTAAAAAACGGTAGAATAACCGAACACAAAACTAACCAGACCCGCTGCTCGGTACTTCTTTATTATATTATTATAGAATGGAAAGGTAGACAACTGCATTCTAGCTATATATATGCGACACAAATTCTTCACAAACGAGAATTCACCTTGGGCAATGGAACAAACGACCCAGTGACCCTGTTATACAAACAACTCAATGCCCTTTTGTGCAAATGATGATCACTATTTTCTCTTCATAAAAAAAATTTCAATGTCCTTTTGTATGCTGCCGCCTCAACGATAGGAAAATAGTAGAAGAATGAAACTACTAGCTCAAGTGAGTGGTGCACTACCACTCAATTGAAGATGTATAAAGCATAAACAAATACCACATCCTGGATCTAAACAACCATATGGAAAAACAAAGATATATTCTCATTACTAAACACTAAGTTGTTTGAAAGACGCTCTCAATATTCAAAATATGACTGACATAGAAAACACAATAGCATGTATGAATGTGGTGGGCGGTGTACAACAAATCATCCATTTAATCATTTAGCTATTTATCAGATTTCTCGATATATCCTCTTGCCCCTAATTGTTATCAAACTTGATTCTCAAGTCACAGACCCACCGTTCATAGATTTAAGTTAATCATCGTCCTATGACTCTAACAACAGATCCTACTACCACGAGATTGCCACTGTAAGTAGGAGCACAACAACCTCACCATATCGGCCCCGTGCTATTGGTACACTAGAGGGGCTCCAACTACAACAAAAGTTAGGGGCATAGGTAGTTGATACCGCACAAGTCACCTAGCTACCCCTACGGCATTGTCGATTATATCCACATGACTCACCTGGGTATTCGATTTGGTTGTCTACCTGCCATCTTTATCCACTGACCACCGTGTTCACTTACGGCCTCCTCGGTACACGGTGAATGGAACGGAGGGGAATGGAGGGGAAAGAGGTCAAGCTATTTGGTTGCACATGATGAAGGGGAAAGGGAGAGAATGGAGGGGAAAGAATCAAGTGTATTTCCAACCACTTTTCTCCCCACCGAAATTTATTAAAAAGATTGGAGGGAAATATGGAATGTGGAAAGAAAATATAAATAATATTCCGAAAAATACTTGTATAGTTCACAACCAATGAGAAAAAAAGAACATTTAGTCTCTCATCTAACTTGGATGGAATACAAAATGTTGGGGGGGTGTTGATGGGAAAAAATAGAGGACAAAACTAAAAATAAAAGAAAAATAGAATAAATGTAGCATACAATTTAAAAAGAATTTAGAACGTCTAGAAAAAATGTTGGTAGAAAATACGAAAAGTTTGAGATAAATATTTTTTTAACATAATAACATAAGGAACTATAGAAAAAGAGAGAGAATTGTGGAGGGAACTCTCAAGTTATAGAGAAAACTTAAATAAACAGAGAAAAGTTATAAATATGGGGGAGGTACATGTATAACCACAATAGCTATCAAAAGAGAAGTGGTAGTTCCTTTTTGCATTAACAATGTTTTACATCACATTAGACATAAGAAATGTATCTTTTTCATTGACAAAACAATTATACAAATAATTTTATTTTATCACGAGACATGTGAGTTTATTTTATCTTATTTTTTTATATACTAATATGTGAGTGGTGTATGTAACCTTTTGAAATAATATGATTTGTTAAAAAAATGAAATTTTTTTATTTTTTATATTCTCTCCCCTTCCCGACCCGATGCTTACCAAACATAGCATTAAGAAGTAGATAAACAGCATTTATTGAGATTATGGCAGACAGTCACTCAAGTGGGATTATCTGTAGTCTCCCATACTCCACAACTCATTCATGACTTACGATTCAAGTTTCTCGGCGTAATATAATCAGATTAGTTCATGTAATATATAGATAATTAATTTATACAGAAATTGAAAATGCATATGCACCTAGATATCACATATACTCCAAGCGGTTGCTTTCACTAATATAATCAGGTTTGTGCGTTGTAATTTCATCTACTTAGACGTCTGAAAAGAGACCCAATCAAGTTGAATGGAGTTGATTTTTAAATATATTATGTGTTTCATTGCTTGGCTTCATTATTCACATGGCAGCGGTGACATTTCTAATAAATTCAGCATTGCCTAGTAATGTCATGACCTTAGGTCTATGGATGTGTTCAGGCAGATTGAATTTTCCATCCAAAGAGGATCGGTGGCGCAATTTATTGCATGTTTACCTTCTATTCCATTGTTACTGTTACAAAAAATATTGATTCGGTGCTCGCAACCTCATAGTTGCAATTTAAAAAATAAGAGAAATAGACTGATACTATGTGATACAAAGATCTCCATTAAATTTAAACATAGTTTTTGTTCTTATCGCGTGAATTTCTTTAGAGGCGCGGTCATCATAATGTGTATAAACTAGCTCAACTAATATGTATCAGGCCGCTATACATTAGAGAGAGTTCCATATTATGTTTTTGCAGCTGGCACATACTATTGTGAAATTGCTCGATGGTTTCCATGTCAAAGACTCTACCCTCGACGTAAAGGCCCCGGCTATGCAAAAATCCCAAGTGGTTCAAAACATTACTTCAATGTATAATAAACCTAGTGATTGTCCGGCTCGTCAAACTGTCCAGGTTGGTTAAAGCATCAAAGGCGATTTTGAAATTTACAGGGTCTTTCCGAGAAAGAGATTCTAGCACGTTTAAATCAACACCATTGGACATAACAAATCAAATATAAGTCCTGTGGATAATACTAGAAAAGCACCACCGTCCTGCATGATCCCGGCACTTGATTTCCGGGCATGCAATGACAGACAACAGGAAAGGACTGGGCCCTAGTCACTGGAGTCTGAAACAGTCAATTTCATTTAAGCCCTTCCCAAATGATATTATAGTTGTATTCGATTCGTATGAGGAAAATGTACAACAAAAAAAACAGTGCCCTTGTGGAGCAAATAGAACTCACACAAATCAAAATAACTAGCGGCTATCTGATAACATTAGAAAATTGAAGTAGAACAATGTCTGGAGAAAGCAATTGGCATCAGATTTTGATGTTGCTCTCATCAACAAATACAAAGAACTGAGAGTAAACAGAGGCTTCCGAGCCAGTTGACTCAGTCACAAACGACATCAGAGTAGAAGCCTATTGTCCTCCGTTGGCAGTCTTTCACCGCAAGAAGCTCTATTTCGAAAACTTCAAACTGTTTGGCACTGAAAAAGGTTGAAGGCCCAACCTATAAACAGAAACAAGGTAAGCAGCTGAAACCCGATACACCACCTACAACATTACAAACCTTAGTTGAAAGTGAATCCAGAAGCCATAATTTAAAGTGAATCCAGAAGCCATCTAAACTGTACAATATACGCCCAAACTGGATTTAAAGTCATGGAATTTTCGGTTCGGCCTGGTAAGACGTTGGCATATCACTGCAGAGGGGCACCGTACAATTAAAAAAACCAGCCAGAACTCCTTACTGGCGAACCAATGTTTTAGTCTTTTGAACCAATCTAAACTAAAGATTGGTAAGAAACTGCAGCGTGCGTGTTGTTTGGCAAATTCATGTACTTGTATGTAATCAGTAGCGCATTCGGGATTGTGAAATACTGAGATCAACATATAATAAACAAAAAAAAAAGATCAAGTAGGCTTTCTCAGAGTCACGGACACGGGGATCATATTGGAAACGGGAGAATGTAAACCAATATATTTTGACCATGTCGGCTTAGCTAATCCTAAGTTTAGCTTGAACTGGCTAAAGTTGAACAACTTTTGAGATTTGGTACATGTTTATGTTTGACATAGAGATTGGTTTACTTTGTTATTCAACAACCAAAGGTTCCAGAGTATTTTTCTTTATATTTTGTTATTTGTCTATCACATTGGAATGAAAGCCCATACTCAGAAAAAGCGAAAGAACTAATTCTGCTCAATTTCAAAACAATATATTTGCTGAAAACTCAAAACAATGCCGTGAGTTAGGAAATGAAACATACATTCCACATTATTACTTCATTGGGAGATGAAAACGCTAAATGGGAACTATAGCTATGCCAAAACCCCTCTTCCACTTGTCGTTTTGATCCCGTTGTTAGTCGTGATATCCAATTATGCAGTACTTCAAACTGTCTTCCTCTGTGATGGTACTCTTTGTGGTTGCCAACAGCCTAATTTTTACTTGTGTTGTCAAGAAATCAAGACACCAAGGGAGAGGAGATAAGAGATTTTTGTGCTAAGCCCACACAAAAGAACTAAATCAAAGGGCAATAGTCAAAGGTGCATTGTTCCTTATTCACAAGGTTTTTGTCAGTAAGCGTGAATAGCGTGGGGTCATCTTTAAGGAGAAGGAATAGCAATGCAAGGTGCATTAAGATCAAAATAGTTGGAACTTGGAACTTTATCATAATAGAGGTTTTAAACTTTTTTTGCAGTCCAACTCACCCCAACCTACCAATCTATATTACCCAACATATAATCATCATACATGGTTGAACTCACGATCTATTAGAGACAAGCAGATTCTGTCCATTGGGCTATTTCCAATTGCTCAAACAGTTTGGAATTTTGAAGTGTTGTTTTTTGTTCTTTCTTTTATTTTGTTATACGATATATCATGTATTATTATAATATAATTATGACAAAGATTGGAGGCTTTTAGTTGTAGCACTATCCCATTCCCTCTCTCTTTCTTATTCCAACATGTGGTCAACTCTCATCTACCAGTCCTAATGATTAGCACCTCTCTCTCCATCTAATAATGTGTTAAGTCTTTTACTAATTTTTTATTATGTACTACTCACCGCTGTTCACGGGTGAGAGTTTTTTCCACTTTTTATGGGCAAATGGTGGGACGATGCATATATTATACGAGTTGCGAGTCAAAGGGTACTCTCGGTTTATATGACCGGTAAATCAAATGTTAGAAGTAGGACAAAGACTTTCTGTGGATGTTCCAGTGAGGCAACGGCCTCAGCTGACGCAGGTCCGCCGCTATCTAATAAATTGACACTTTGTAGCTGGGCTTTGGCATGCTTCCCACAACTATATAAGCTTTGTTTTAAAACGCGTCCCAGGCGGCCAAGGACCCTAGGCGTCTAATTTGGGCATTAAATGCTCAATTAGGCGGTTGCCATTAAGTGTCCACTTTTTCCCATCTGTGCTGCCTAATCGGCCCCTTTTTTGCCGCTTTATGGGTTGCTTTCCGGGATGTTTCCTACTTTCATCCCTGTTTGGTGAAAAACAACATCTAGACATGTTGAGTTGGTAATTTCTACTGCATATATATAGTACTTAACAAAATCTATATAGATAAGAAATAAAGATTATATATTCATATATGAATATTGTTTATTATGAACTACACATATTACATGAAGCATAGATCATGGATTCTTCTGCTACTACTATATGCAATTATAACTACCATTGCTGATCTGCTGCTGATGATATAAATTACTGTTCCGTGTCTTATTAGTAAGTAAATAACTATATACTTTATAGTCTAAGTTTGGTAACTATATACCATTTATGTACTAATTTAATAGTTGTACTTAATATTACTACTAGTTGCATAGTCACTGGCTAGTGGTTATTAATTGTATATTGTACCAGTGACATGAATATTGCATTATTGTTATTATCACCGTATGGAAATTCTAAGTATAGGAATACTCTAGTTGACTAATACTTACATATCAGAATAGTGATGCTAAAATAGTCACATATAATATTTTACTATTAGTTTTATAGTAATTTATGTTAGAGTGTCTATTTATTAAGTGTTTTAGTCTTTTACTTAGGTTCTGTTAAGTCTATTTGTAACATGGGCCCAATTGTCCATTGGCCCATTAGGGTTTATCTAAGTGTCTGTATACTTCCCCCTTATCCTATTTATAGGAAAGGGTGGTTGCCTCCCATCTATCAAGCAATAGGAAAAATCTACACGTTTGGGGTTTTTCCCACTCATATCATTTTCCACATGGTATCAGAGCAGTCGTCATGTGTTGCCCCTAACCCTGGGAGAGAGAGAGCACAACGGAGAGATGTCTCCCCTTGTGGGTGGTCGCTACCACCACTAGGCGTTGTTGATGGTTGCTCGCAAGAATTTTTCCATCTCCGCCTCCTTTTGGAGTTGTTTCCATGGAGTCGTCTCCATCTTCATCAACAAAATCATCCTATGAAGTTGTTGATATCCAGATATGCAAGGGCTGCCATGCCTCCGTCAACCTTGCTTGCTAATGAAGCCGCCGTTATCCTATTTGCCGCCATCATCACAAATTTACACCGCCATTATCAACTCTGTCACCCATCTACTCCATGCATCCACCCCTATGAGATCTATTCCTAAATCAAGTAAAAGATCTCCTATTTCCGCTAATATTGAGGATCCATCATCCTGTACTGCTTTGGTGGAGATCCGGAAGGAGTTCCCCCTCTTTTGTTGTTGTCTCTGGGGTTTTTCAATTGCTGATCGCCGCCGATACGGCGTGTCATTTTTGGACACAGTCTGTCGGCGATTTTCTGCTTCTTCGCGACTTGATTTGCCGATTTTGGATACGGCGTATTGTCTGCACCTTGACACGGCGTGTCATCCTTTGTCATGGCATGTCGCATGCTTCTGCCCCGAGCTTTTGTCAACTTTCACAGCATGTCCTTCAACGACACGGCATGTCATCGACTTCTATTGGCGCTAATTGTTGCTACTGTGCTACGAGACACGGCGTGTCGCTCAACGACACGGCATGTCCGCTACTACATCTTAGCGTGCTACAATGATTCTATCATATGACGGAGGCATCTATACATGGTGTGTCCCTTCTTTCTCTTATCAACAACAATTATCTTCTCATTTTAAGTATATTTATAATTTTGTTACATAACTTTTTGCCTACCTCCTCAATACATATTGATCCTACCGAGTAACATTCTGGTAGTGTACCTCCTCTTTCTACTGAGTTTCCATTCCGATAGTCTTCCTTTTATCCTACCCCCATATTATTTTTTGAACTAATCTAATTTCGAATCGGAAAAAATCCATTTATTTTCCTATACGGATCTACGTAATCAGATCATATTGCACCTTAACTCGTGTTGTCGGATACCTCCTCCACATATTGCCTACACAACCCTCTACTATTGTTTTTGTCTCTCCACTCCAACCACTCTTCATTCTTTTCGTGGTTGACGTGAGAGGGAGAATAGAGGATGAAGAGTAGAGGGAAGAGATGAGATGGAGGAGAAATGAAGGAAGAAGAAGAAGAATTCAGATCTGCTGCTACATGGACCTTCATGCCACTTTTTACTATTGATATATGGATCCTTCTGCTACTATTGGTGTTCCTTTTTCATCTATGTGGATCCATCTATTATGTGGATTGTTCATGATTGTGTTGCGGCTATATAGAGTTTTTTGCTGCTATTATTGCTTATTCATCATCTACCTCGACTGCTGCTATGAAGCTACATATTGGGACGTCATTTTTGCTACTTGTGCTATGATTAGCACATTTTGCTTTGTACTTTTGCACTATTTGTTGTCCGTGTTCTGTTTGCACGTTGACTTTCTGTTGTGGACCAGCACTCTGGATTCTGTGAACCAGCACTCTCTGGACTTTGACGTCTACTATTATGATGGATATTTTATGAAGAGTGAAGATGAAGACTTTCTGTTGATGGCTTTACATGGAGCTTCGTCTACATTGCATATTGGAGTTATTTATTTAGTTGTTACTTTGCACACTGGTTTTCTATCCGCCTACATCGTCGACTTTTGCTTCTGTGAGCCAACACTCTCTGGCCTGTCCGTGCTTTGTGCATGTTGACTCTCTGCTTGTCCATGCTTTCTGCAAGTTGACTTTTGCTACTGTGATCCAACACTCTCTAGCTTGTTTGTGCTTTGTTTGCACGTTGACTATTGTTGCTTCTTGTGACCTAGCACTCTCTAGGACTTGTGATCCAGCACTCTCTGGCTACCACGACGACGGCTGTGATGAAGATCTTGGTGCCTATCCACTATTCTTTCTTTTGCTACAGATGTCATTATGATGATCAAGAAGCCTCTATGCCAGCCCAGATATTTTCTACTTTGGAGTATCTACTTGAGAGGAATCTTTAAGTATTTGAGTGTTTGAGTGACTTATTGTAACATTGAGAGGGAGAAATTCTTGTATGGGCTTGGTTATCTTTTTATTCTATTTAGTCTGTATGTTTGTCTATTGGTTTGCAAGTTGGCTTGGGATTCTCCCAAGTTTCAGCTTGAGGGGGAGTGTTAGGAGTGTCTATTTAATTAAGTGTTTTAGTCTTTTACTTAAGTTATGTTTACTCTATTTGTAGCATGGGCCCAGTTGTCCATTGACCCATTAGGGTTTGTCTAAGTGTATGTATGCTTCCCTCTTATCCTATTTATAGGAAAGGGTGGTTGCCTCCTATTTACCAAGCAATGAGAAAAACCTACACATTTGGGCTTTTCCCCGCTCATATCGTTTTCCACAATTTATACTAAGTATAATCAATTATGAGTTCAATATATACCTAGTTTTACAATTCAAAAGTCACAATATATGGTTATATAGATGTATATATATGATACATGTGTGTAATTATGTAGAAAATATACAAAAACTAAATCATCCGCTTTTCAAATAAGGATCCCATTAAGCGCTTGCCTGGCCTTTAAACAACAACAAGGTCATGTCTGCTTGCTTCCCATTTTGCGCTTTTTAAAACATTGCGCATAAACAAGCATGCCATTTTCAGTAGTGCACACATCAAGTGCTCTCTACTTTTGCACTTCTACATGATATTACAGAGGATTTGTACCCAAACCCCTCTCCCTAGGTAAGCTTGTAGGTCATGGACATGATCCCATCATCCTACAACAGTGCACATGCGCCATTCCTTGGTTGACAGTTGCCTTGCCCCTTTTTTTATTTCTACATATTGGCTTTTGGCCCTGTAATGCTCCTTGGAGCATTGTAAAGTCTTGGAAGGAGAAAAAACCTTTGATTGCTACCACAAAATCTAAAGCAAATTTATCATCCCAAGAGATGCAAGATCTCACAAGATTGACAACCTAGACGTCTTCCTCGACTATTGAATCATGTGGTTTTCTTGTAAATCTGTGGTACTTCTCTACAAGTTCTATTTACTCCATATGTGTATGTTTATAAGTCACCTTAGATTGAGGAGCATCCTGACATATGACTGTTGTAGGTCTTATTTGCCTAAGCATCAACCTCAATTTAGTAGGGGCAATGTAGTAACATATGATAATCTTACTCCTACCTTGGAGAAAGGAGGAGCCCCCTATATTTCTAGAATTCAACTTGTTGATGCCATGCATGCTCGTAATTATCTTACTAGTTTACAATCTATTTTCTACATCACCGTAAAAAATAATTGCAAAGTCAACATAATCTCCTCAATCACGTGTTTCAAGAACTGACAATAGGACATGTAATGGGCATGCTAACCAAAAGAGCGGATGTTACTATCTACCAAATGATGGAAGACTGCAGATTAGACAATATGAATGAGCACATTTAGTTGTTTTACGAGTTTCTCAAACTCAGTAGGAATCTAATCACCTGTAGGAGCAACAAAGGTGAAAGGAGCACGTGGAGGAATAGTCTGAGAGACAATAAAAGCTGAGGGTACTTGAGATTAAGAGAGAAAGATTTCTCCCCTCCTCCCAAAGCATGTGTCGGAGGTCGGATGCCTGGGAGGATGGTAAATCAAGAAATGCTTGTATGTGTAGTTCGAACTCGGGTCCCTTTATTGGGGACCATCAGAGTTCGCCACCACACCATCCCTTGTTGACAAGCTTGATTAATGTAGGAATTGATCTTGTGCTTAGCCCAACAATGATCTTCGCTACGATCATTGCGGCTCAAAAGTTGCAGTTTTGTAGACCATTAGTAAAATGTCCTCTGCCATGTCCAACAACTACCAAAGAACAACCACGACCAATCATCGAAGCAAACAACAAAAGTAGAAATGAGGCCTCCAATGGGGAAGAATTAGTTTAAGGGCATTGAACTCTTTTAAGAACATATTGGAGAGATGGAAGAGGGCCACTAACAGGGATCTAGTCAACCACACCAAAAAAGGAAGGTGACAATTTAGTGAGGAATTGTACATGGTGGAGTTTGTTTCGCCGACATTGTATCTAAGTAATATTAGTAGTGAGGGGTGATAAATCTCAAACTCATCCCATATGGCCTTATTTTGATAGTAGTAATCCTCCACAAAAGTCTTTATAGTGAATTCCTTCTTATCCATGTCTTGATCATTTCAAAGACCTTTGGGTTTTGTCGATGTGAGTATATATGAGAGGGTTGGTCCCCAAATATCCTTAGTAGTCTTCAGGTGGAGAAAAGAGTGACTAATCTTGGGCTCAACATTGTTGACCAACCAAGTCATTACGTGATAATCTTCCTAGACCCAGAGGTTAAAGTCTTGCTTAGTTTTTGCATTGACAATAGAGGTAGGGGGCTTTAGGGTTGCAGTGAAGAGATTCAATACTTCCCTTGGGCCTTCACTTACCGTTCAAAGGATGCAAACTAGGTGTCGTAGTTGGAGCCACTAGCTTGACCGTAGTTATACCCAAGGCACAAAAGGAATATGTAGTAGTTTCCATGTAAAGCAAGCCAGACACCATAGGAGGAAGAGACATGAATAAAAACACACAGAGATAGAAGGTTGTCATATTTTCTGTTTACATGAACATGTGACGTACTAAGAGGGGGAACCCCCGGACAAGGAGACTCCGTAAAGGAAGAATGTTAGAACAGAGAGGGTTTGACGAGAGCCCCCAAAGGGGTAGGGGTTTTACACTAGAGGGAAAGGGTAGGGAGTGGTTGGGGGCCTAGGGAGTAGCAGTGATAACAACAATAGAGTGGAGAGTGTGGCAATGGTAGCAGTTGTAGTAGTTGGGAGTGGAGGAAGCTTGGTGGCAATAGTACTAGCAATAGCGGGAGTAGAGGGGAGCGGAGGCAAGTAGGCAAGCAAGGGGTGTAGAAAGGGTTGGATGGGTTTAGGGCACCTACCGGAGCCGTAGACAACGAAGAAACTCCTCCTATGAGGGAACTTCACGTTCTAGTGGTAGGTTGATGCCACCACCTTGATGACTTCGGAATATTTTCTACGATGCAGAAAGTTGATAGATTAAGCAACTCAACATCTCTCTAGAGTAAGGATAGGGAACGAGACGGCCAAAGTAAGGTAAGAACGAATGTGGCTTTCCCTCTTTTCAATTTAAGGCAATAGACCACCCTTTTTTCCATAATCTAAACATAAGAAAAGTAGGTTTGGAGCTCTGATCTGACCTGGAACAGGCCTAGGAATTAGGAAAGAGAGACAACGGAATCATCAAACTAATTCTATAGAAAGATTAAGAGATAAAAACCATCGCCTCACGAGAATAAACATATGAGAGACGTTACACGATTCTCCATATGCAACAACAGTCACATCAGGGTGGGTGAGACTTGACTCATGGATATCCAGATATCAGAGCGTGGAACATGAGCGGACATTCAACCCCAATCACTTGAATTCAGGGATCAACATGTAGGGGAGGGGTCAGTGGCAATGGATGAAACCAACAACTACACTGGAGGAGGAGAAGGGATTGACGGGGGTAAGGGGTGGAGGAGATGGTGGCAGTGTTGGTTGGTGATGGAGAAGGGTGTGGTAGTGTCTAGGGGTAAGGACAAAGAAGGGAGAAACAACAATAATGGTGGCTAGGAGTAGCATCGATGGCAGAGGGGGAAACAACGGAGATGGCTAGGGGCAGAGGCGATGATTAGAAGAAGATGCCAGCATTAGCACCCGCAAACAAACTTGCAGGAGGGAGAAAAAGATGTATTACTCTGATACCATGTTAAGAAGTAAATTACTAAATTCGATGATTAGAACATGAGTGCACAACCTCTTTTGAGAAGGGTGTGTGACCACAGTCAAATTGGATGGTTCTAATTACCATACATGGTCAGCCTCTTTTGAGTTTACTTGAAGGCTCAATGTCGATACTCTCATCTGATCACGAAAGGACATGTTCTTCCGTTTGAGAATGCTAACGAGAAAACTAAACAGACCTATGACTTGTGGGTCAAAGATGACTCTGGAGTAATTACCTAGATGGTCAATTGTAGAGAACCAAAAAATCAGTCAATCCCTTTTACGCCTTAGAACGGTTAAGGTCGTGTGGAATCAGTTAGCACATGTGTAGTCACACCAACAAGACCCTAAGAAAGTTTTTGAAATTTTTTAAAAACTGGCTAAAAATGAATTCACTACTAATACTTCTATGAAAGATTATTATAATCAATGTTGTGCTCTATGGGATGAATTTGAAGTTTATCATCCCCTAACTTCCGATATCACTGAAGTTCAAAGAAAGCAGAATGAACTTCAGTTGGTACAATTCCTTATTGGACTACCTGCTTCTTTTGTAGGAGTCGTAGATCAAATCCTATCTAGTAATCCACTTCTGAAGCTTTGGGATATTCTCAACAGGTTCCATAGAGGCACCAACTGGAAGAGGTCGTGGCCGTGGTAGAGGACGTTGTCATTTTGGCCTGTCAGGACATGGACGTGGTCAACCCTCTGTACTGGACCATGACGTGGTCAACCCTCCGCTGGACCAAGCAGTGCCCCTCCAACTGGACCTCATCACTGCAACTACTATGGTTGTGACAATCAAAATGAGGATCGACAGTACATGAAATAGGGCTACCCCAACACATGGCCAATCAAGCTTCTACTAACTACATCGAGGATGCCTCAACCCAACCCTCCATTACTTCTATAGATTGGGCCAAGCGGAGTTCGAAAAGCTTTTACAAGCATGACTCCAAACTCAAACATTGGCTCTACGGTCGGATGGTGATTCTGCCTTCTTGCATCCTCTGCTCTTTAGGGTAAAAATTAGTGTTTTGAAAAGCGGCCAAGGCGCCGGCTTGAGTGGCCAAGAGGCCAACGGCCTGGTTAGGGGCTTGAGAGGCCTCTCAGGCGGCAGCCCATTAAGAGGACGCCTCAGACCCGCTTAGCCCGTCTGTACGCCCGCCTAGGTCCCTGCTTTGGGCGCCTACTTTTAACCACCTAATTTTTGTATTTTGTACTGTTGCTTTCTTTTTTTCTATATTTGATAGTCAAATGTTGTTTTTGCTACTAAATGTTGACTTCCAATATATGCATGACTTACTATATGTGCATGTAATAGAATATACAATCCTATACGCCTCTAGTAGTGTAATACATTGTTGTTGTAAATTGTATAATATGAAACATTATTGTATAATACATCAATACATACATTACATATCTAGTTATCTATTGCATATTGTATTTTTGTACCTTTCTACATTATATAATACATAAATCCATTCCATAGTACAATATAAGTTCTATTGTTTACTGGATAATAATAAATAATATAAAACATTCTATATAATCTATTGTTTATTGCGTAATGTACATTAATATATTATATATCTTCTATTACTTACTGCATTTTAGTATATAAAGTTACAAATATATTTACTACAGTAACAGTAAACTATTTGGGTATTACAACTATGTCAAACTATTTTGGGTGCTTTATTTGATGGGTGTCTAGATAAGTATTAAATTTCCTTATAAATATATAACTTATATACAAATTTGTATACTTGGGTGCTATATTTGTTGTGTAGGGTGTCTAGATAAGTATAAAATTTCCTTAAAATGCATTACTTATATACAAATATGTATATTTTTCTATTAAATTATATAAGAATTTAAGTACCCGTTTTTTCAAAAAACACCCGCCTAAGCGCCCGCCTGGCGCTCAAGCGGCCACAAGGGGTTGTCGCACGCCTCCCGCGTCCCGCTTTTTAAAATATTAGTAAAAACAAATGGGTCATCGACTCCGGTGCTTCTACCCATATCTTTGGCAATTGAAAATTCTCTAAATTGACTACTTCGTCTTCTATTCCGGTCGTAACTATTGATGATGGCAACCAAGTCCCACTTCGTGGGGTTGGTCATATTCGAACTCAAAATAACTTCTTACTCAGAACGACATTATATGTCCCTCACTTTCCTCTGAATCTTCTTTCAGTCAGCAAAATGGTCAAGCAACTTCAGTATTCTATTACTTTTGACCTTGATGGTTGTCTTTCAGGATCTCTGCACGAGGATGAAGATTGGTTTGGGCCATGAGGAACCAGGTGGCTTATACTACCTTGATGCTTTGAAGCATGCGACTCTTCTCTAATCAGCGGTTTCAGGACTTTAGTGGTACTACAGACTGGGACATGACATCCATCAACATTTGATTTTGAATATTTTGGAAACTTTATTTCAATGTGAAGCTTGTCAGCTTCGAAAGCAAACTCAATGTGTGTTCCCTAAGAAAATGACTGCCTTCAAAATCTATCTTTGATATTGTGCATATTGATATATGGGGACCGTGTCCTGTCACTAGTTTGGTTGGTTGTTGTTACTTTATGACCTTTATTGATGACTTTTCTAGAATCACATGGTTGTATATACTTAAAGACAGGACACATGTTCTTGATACTATTACTGCATTCTTGGCTGATATTAACCCATCAAAATCTTTGGAACAGACAATGGTTTTGAATTTATGAAACAATCTATCAATCATTTCTGTAAACACCTTGGCACCATACATCAAACATCTTGTTCCTACACTCCTCAACAGAATGGAGTGGTTGAGCGTAAGAATCAACATCTTCTTTAAGTTGCCAAAACCCTTATGTTTCACTATAATGTTCCTAAACCTTTTTGGTCTGGCGCTGTTTCCAATGCCCTTTTTTATCAATAGAATGCCCTCCTCTAAATAACCAAGTTTTCAACCCCGGAACTCCCTTGTTTTTTGTGCCACCTAGAATTTTTGGTAGAAGATGTTTTGTAAAAGATCTTCATACTGGTTTAACTAAACTTGATCCCCGATCTACCATAGTAACAAAAGTCTCCCAATTTTACGAAAAATCGGCGATTTTTTACGATGTTATAGACTCCCAAATGTTCATCATGATTAATACGCCAATCGCCAATTTTTCGTGACTTTTCACGATTTATCCCACTTTTTTGCGATTTATATGATATTTCACGATTCTTCGTGACTTTTCACGATTTTTCTCTTTTAAGCCCCCTTCTCTTTTTTTACCAAACCATGTACACAAAACTCCTGATATACACTAAGCCTCCAACCCCCACTCCGCTGGACAGTTCATTGTTATTGCTCAACTATTTTTTTACTTCTTTTCCTACTTTTTCACTCACTAAGATTGTATGTCTTGTGACTTTAATAGTTACATGCATCGGATATGCATGTATATATATATGCATGCATACATACATACATTTATCTATATCTATGTATATCTATACATACATATATATGTATATATACTTATATAGCCGACTTATTCTCGATTATTTCCGAATAGTTGATCGGACTTTAACCAAAATTTATCGATGTTTTCACGACTTTTCTTGATTTTTTTCGAATTTCAATTTTTTCTAGCCAACTGAAAAAATTGTCGAATCCCAAACTTGTCACTATGCAATCTACGAAATGCATCTTCATGGGATACTCACGCTCAAAAAGGGTAACGATGTTATGATCAGAATTCCAAGAAGTGGTTTGTTAGTGTGGATGTCGTCTTTTTTAAGATACTTCGTATTTTCTCTTACGGGTTTGAGTTTGTCAGCAGATTTTATTGCCACTCCTCTTCCTATTCTTGTTGAACCGGAATCTTCAGAATCTATTGCTATCTAGGTACCCTTCAAGGTGTATCGAAGACTTCGCAAGACTACAACTCCCTCTATGGCCCCTCCCTCAACCAATCCTTTATGTCGGTAGATCAAGACACTCCTCGGGTATATCTCAAGTTGGATACTCCAATTAGTATTGGAAAAGGGATGCACTTTTGTACTTTACATCCTATCAGGAACTATTGTTCTGATGCTAATCTTAATTCAAGTTTTACAAACTTTACTAATGCTCTTTCTTCTATCTATGTTCCTAAAAATGGGGTTGAAGCCCTCACACATCCTGCCCGGCGGTGTGCCATGGAAGTCGAGATGGAAGCCCTCTATACTCAACAGACGTAGGATTTAATAGATCCTCCTACTCATGTTTCACCTATTGCAGCTAGATCTTCACTGTGAAATATCAACCAGACGAAACGGTTGAACGCCTTAAAGCCCATCTTGTTGCTAAGGGGTATACTCAAACCTATGGTGTGGTTACTTTGAAACTTTCTCACCTATTGCACGACTTAATTCTGCCTGAATTCTTGTTTTGTTACTGTCAATAAGTAGTGGCTCGTGTTCTAGTTGGATGTTAAAAATGTTTTTTATTGTATCAGGAAGTATATATGGAGCAACCTCTCGGATTTGTTGCTCAGGGGGAGCGTGCTAAAATATGTCATCTTCAGAAAGCTATTTATGGATTGTAACATAGTCCAAGAGCATGGTTTGATAATCAACTCAAATTGTCACCAAATTTGACTTCAAACACTCATATTCAGATTATTTTGTCTTTGTTAAAAAAACTTCTAAGGGCCTTATTATTCTTATTTTGTATGTGGATGATAGCATCCTTTCTGTAAGTGATCATCAGGGTATCCAGGAGACCAAGGAATATTTACAAAAACACTTCATTACTGAAAATCTGTGAAAACTAGGCTATTTTCTGGGAATTGAAGTATCTCATTCTGCTTCTGGAGTTTGTTAATCTTGGCACAAGTATGTACTTGATCTTCTGCAAGAGACAGGCGTGTTGGGTGCCAAGCCAGTAGGTACTCCTCTAGATCCCAACACCAATTGAGATGATGATTCTTCTCCTTGTTACCCTGTAAGCAAACAATATAGAAGACTTATGGGAAAACTTATCTATTTGACAGTTACACGAGCAAACATCACTTCTGCAGTTTGATTCATTAGCAGATATCTTGATAAACCTCGAGAATGTCATTGGGATGTTGTGTGCCACATTCTTAAATACTTAAAAATCTCACATGCTGGAGTCTTCTATATAAGAACAACGGGCATTGTAAGATTTCTGGGTTTTCTGACTCAAACTATGTTGGCAGTCGGTTTGATTGTAAATCTACTTCGGGTTATTGCACCTTTGTAGGTGGTAACCTTGTCACTTGGAGAAGCCAAAAGCAAATTGTCGTGGCTAGATCTAATGTTGAAGTTGAATATCGTGCCAAGACACATACCACATTTGAGCTGATGTGGGTTCAAGGACTTTTAGAGGAATCGGTGTCTCTGATTCTTCCCTTATTCCTATGTATTGTGACAATAAAGAAGCTATATTTATTGCAAGTAATCCAACTTTTGATGAGCGCACCAAACATATTGAGGCAGGCTGTCACTTTGTTAGAGAATCCATTTTATCCAAGCGCATAGCCACTCGATACGTCAAGACTGAGGATCGTCTCGCTAACATCTTTACAAAATCACTGCCAAAGACAACATTTCAATCTATGGTGGACAAACTGGGCATGCATGATATCCATGCTCCATCTTGAGGGGGAGTATTAATATATTTATTTATAGTTGTTCCTTTACTTTGTGCACTCCTTTAGTGTCTTGTCTTTTATCCCATATTAGTGAACGTTGTAATGAGGGACTCCTCCTATCCTATATAAGGAGGATGCCTATGCTTATATTAGTTACACAATTATTGGAATCTGATTATAATTGCACTAATATAAGGCAAAACTAAGCCACAAAGGTGGTAATCACCAGTGTGGGACTAAAAGGAACTAAAAGAAACAGAGATAACACAAAAATTCAACATAATATTTTAACAGCCAATGTGGTAGACCAATTTATACATGTTCTTATTGACTCTATCTTCGTGTTATCTATCGTGTTCTTGCTTGTTTGAAGAAGAATCCTGCCAAGGGCCTTATCTACACTAACAATGATGAGATAAACATTGAATGTTTCAATGATGTTGTGGGGCCAATACTCATGATGACATGATGCTAAGGGCTCTACTTCTAGGTATATTGATCTTGAAAGGAAATCTTGTCATTTTGAGAAGTAAAACAAAAGATGTCCTCTCCAACATTGTATAAAAGCAGAGTATAGAGTTGTTTCCTAAGGGGTTCACTGAGACCGATTCTTGTTTGGTACTGGGTATCAAATTAGAGACTTCCAAAAAGTTGTTAATGACAACAGGTTTGCTATTACTTGCCAAAATCCTTGTTTTGCATTATAAAACCATGCATGTGGAGTGGCACAAACTGAGTTCTTATCAGAAAATCCTGGCAACAGGATGCTCATGTAACACAAAGTACAGACACTGAAATCTCTAGGGATTCTTTTCCCATAGGGTGGGGGGACCATGAGATAGTGGCACAAACTGAGTTCTTATTAGAAAATCCTAGCAACAGGATGCTCATGTAACACAAAGTACAGACACTGAAATCTCTAGAGATTCATTCATATAGGTATGACCCCCCACTATTGCATTATTACTGACAAACATCAAAATTTAAAATCTAGTCTCTCGTTTCTTAGTGTGGATATTTCATGTCCAATTTTAGAAGATTCGGGGTTTTGCCCCTGAGGAGTTGCATGTCTATGCTTTAATCTGCAATTGTGGGATTTCATTTCTGTTAATATATCTCTTTATATTCTATTATTTGTAATTTCTATATATTGTTGGACCTCTATGTAATCTCTCCAGTTCTATTAATAAAAGGGTGAGTGGCCTTGAACCCTCACACACGCTGCATTGCAAGCAGCATACATTCACATGGTACCAGAGCAATGTTTCTAGGGTTCATCCGGGCATCCGCCACCTCTCTCTCTCTCATCTCCACTCCACGCCACCACCCGTCGCCAGCTACAAGGCCAGCCGCCGGCGCCGCCCAAGGTTAGCCGCCGGCGCTGCCCCTCCCCGGCAGCACCCAGCGCCGCCGCCCAGGGTGGCCTCTGTTGGCTGCTAGGAGCGGCAGCAACAACCGCCGCCTAAGGCCGACCGTCGTAGCTGCCGGCTCAAGGCAGGCACACCGGCCGCCAGCAGCCCCCGGCTCCTCCGGTTGCTTCCGAAGGCAACGTCTATGCAAAACGGCTCATTAAAATTTCATACCGGAGGCTCCGTCCGTACGTAGGAAATTCCTAATCACATCTCCTCCATGTGTGATTAGAGAATTTTTTATTGGGGGTTGTGGATGCGTCAAAAACGCATCTAATCATTTGACGTGACGTGTATCTCTCTGTCACTCTCTATTCTTCTGTGACGTGTATCTCTCCGTTGAATCATGGAGGACATCAAGGCATCTACTATCTACAACAAGATGTCGCCTATCCCCTCCATCAAGCTTAACGGGAAAAATTATCTCTTGTGGATGAATGATGTGCATACAGTGTTAAAACCCTGAGATAAAGCAAGGCATGTTGACTCGAATCCTCCTGCTTCTACTGACAAAGGCTATGCTGAATGGAAGCGTCATAATAGTCTGGTAAAGAAATGGCTATGTGGGAGCATGGATACTGCTATTGCTGCTAGGTTCTGTTCTATACTGCTGCCAAAGACATGAGATGTTGTGAAGAAGCATTACTCTTAGGAAAAGAATGCTCTTCGTCAGTTTATGATATATGATTGCCTATTCACTGAACGACAGGGAGACAAGCTTTTAGAAGAATATTTCGAAGTGATCCAAGGTATTTCTCAGGAGCTGAGCTTCTATCATCCAGTAACTGTCCAAGAACAAGTCAAAGACAGAGATGACTTGATTACTACAAAGTTTCTATCGGGTCTGAATTTGTCTTGCAGTTCAGCCCGTAGTGTCATCCTCGCTTCTGACAAACTTCCCAGCCTGGAAGAAGCCTACTTGAGAATTCTACAATGAAATTTTGAACCAGTTGATTCTACAAACTTCTCGCCTTCTGGAGATTCTCAACCATCTGTAGCCGCTACAGTTCGAGGAGGCCGTACAGGTATGGGACGAGGACGTGGAACACGTCCCAAGTGCACCTTCTATGACAAACCTGGACACACTGTTAAGAAATGCTGGAAGAAGCATGGAAGGCCTGCTGTACCACCTGTGGGGGCAGCAAACTATGCAAGTATTGTTGAGTCTTCTGAGCCATCTGCATCAGGTTCTAGTTATTCTGGCATTACACTCACAAAAAATATGATAGATTTATTCTGGCTACACAGCATGAGTGTGGGATCTTCTTCTGCAGCAAATTTGGCTTCTATCACTGGTAATCAGGATACCTCCCTACTGGCTTCTGGTTCAACTTCTTCATGGGTGGTTGATTTTGGAGCATCACAGCAAATGACCGGTATGAGGAGACTACTTCACTCCATTGACTTGCATATTCCTCACAAATCTGTGACCATAGCAGATGGTTCAGTGAGGAGAGTGTTAGCAAGTGGATCTGTTTCTCTGACTCCTAAAATTAATCTTAAATTTGTTCACTATGTTCCTGCATTTCCTTTTAATCTTCTCTCTGTTGCAAAATTAGTTGATACTGTGAACTGTACAGTAACGTTTGGGCCTTCTTGCTTTGTATTACAGGATCTCAAGAGTATGAGGACGATTGGTGGGGGGCCTAGGAAAGGTGATCTACCTCTTCCACGGTGACAGTCTGCCTCACCAAGTATCTGCTCCTGCTCCGGCTATCCTTTTGAGTGGTTCTCCCTTACTGTGGCACTACAGATATGGACATCCATCGTTGGAAAGCTTGAGAAAGTTATAACCTGAGTTATCCCAAGTGTCTTCATTAGAGTGTCAGTCCTGTTAATTGGGAAAACATTATAAACTGTCTTATCCCAGCCGTGTCAATAAACGGGCATCTTGTCCCTTTGAGTTAGTCCACAGTGATGTTTGGGGTTCTTTAAAGACCAATAGTTATAATGGTTTCCGCTATTTTATTTCCTTTGTGGATGATTTTTCTCACATGACATGGATTTATTTATTAAAGAGGAGAGCATGGAACACAACATCGTCGAAGTTTGGCGAAGTTTCGCCGAAGTTTCAAAATTCGACCATAGGCAAAGTCGAATACCATATACTTCGACCTCGTCCAAACTTCGGGGCGAAGTTGACTTTTTTGTGTGTATTTTCGTCTCAACTTCTCCGAAGTTGTCGAAGTTTCCTCGAAATTGGCGAAGTTGGGGCAAAGTTAAGACCACCCAGAACCATAATCCCAACTAGTGCCCCAATGGCCATATAAGGCATAAATGTCACTCCAACCCTCTTCATAACTTCTGCCACTCATTCCTAGAGAGGGTGTTGTAACTACTATTTGATTGTATATTGTATATAATACATATGGTGAACTGTATCTATATATGTGTATTGCACAATTGACCATTTCAAGCAACACATTGTATTATTAACCTACATAAGGCTAGAGGGTCATAAATCGTGTTCTTTTTTTAAATTCACATATATAAGATAGAGGTATAACATAATTAGAAGTTTTCCATCAAAGTTTTCTAAAATTTCACATCATTTCTTCAAAAAATGGGATCGAAGTTTGTCGAAGTTTGCGTCTAAACTTCCTCGAAGTTTCCACAAACTTCCACTTCCACACCTAGCGAAGTCGACACGAAGTCGAAGTCCTGCACCATGGTAGAGAGTCTGTGTTATCTATTGTCAAGCATTTTCATCAAGAAATAAAAGTTCAATTTGATTGCAATATTAAAATTCTTCAATCTGGTAATGCCTTGGAATATGTTCAAACTGCTATGACTGATTTTTGTAGCTCTGTTGGGAAGATTCATCGTACGTCTTGTCCTCACACTCAACAAAATCGAGTAGTTGAGCGTAAAAATCGTCATCTTCTTAATATTACCAGGACTATTATCATATTATGTTTCAATCCAATGTCCCTAAGAGGTTCTGATCTGATGCTTTACTTACTGTCTGTTTCCTGATCAACAGGCAACCCTCTTCGGTGCTTCAAGAACGTACTCCCTTTCCTGTCTTACGTCCAAAAGATCAGCCTTTCCTTGTTCCTCTCAGAGTGTTTGGGTGTACCTCTTTTGTCCACAATTTTGATCCTAAGGGTGATAAATTATCTCCTAGGTCTATTAGGACTCTCTTTCTTGGGTACTCCAACACTAGCAAAGGATACAAGTGTTATTGTCCCAGTCTCCGTCGTATGTTTGTGTCTCGGGATGTAACTTTCCATGAATCCACACCATATTTCTCGAGTGTTCCCAGTAAGGGGGAGCAATTGTCTAAAAGTGAGAGAGTGCCACCATCAGACATCGGTGAGAGAGTGTCACCTATCGTTCCTGATTATACTGTCATTCAGGAAGAGCAGCCAGCAAGTGATCCATTAATTCAAGAATATCAACATGTTTATAGCAGACAAGGCAGGCAGGATCCAGAGGAGGTAGCGACTCCAGTATCTGAGCCTTCCCCATCTTCCTCTACTCAAGAGATCGCTGCAGAACCATCTGACCTTGATGTTCCCATTGTTGTTCGCAAAGGTACTCGTTCCTGTACTATTCGACATCCTATTGCAAATGTGTGTTGTTTGTCAAAATTATCCAAGCAGGCTTGATCATTTGCTCTTGGGATTGATTCAGTGGTCATTCCAAGAACTCATCTTGATGATATGAAAGATACTGGATGGAAACACGCGATGCATATGGAAATGTCTGCTCTTCTACAAAACAACACATGGGATCTTATTGACTTACCTCCAGGGAAAAATGTTGTGGGCTGCAGATGGGTATTCACAGTAAAACATAATCCAGATGGTTCAGTTGAGAGGTTGAAGGCTAGACTGGTGGCAAAGGGTTATACTCAGACATATGGAGTTGATTTCTTTGAGACCTTTTCACCAGTGGCTCGTCTGAATTCAGTACGGATTCTTATCTCTCTTGCTACTACCTTTGACTGGCCTCTATTTCAGCTTGATGTCAAGAATGCCTTTCTCCATGGTGATCTACAAGAAGAGGTGTACATGGAGCAACCTCCTGGTTTTGTTGCTCAGGGGGAGTGTCAGAAGGTGTGCAGATAGAAGAAATCCATCTACGGGTTGAAACAATCTCCTAGAGCTTGGTTTGACAAGTTCAGTGATGTTGTACTAAAGATAGGCTTCTCTCGTTTTGTGACTGATCACTCTTTATTTTATTCTAGCTCGTCTGTTGGATCCATCATTATTTTTGTATATGTTGATGACATAGTTATCACTGGCAGCGATTCTAGGATATCATGTGTGAAGGAAGGATTGCAGGGACACTTTCATACAAAGGATCTGGGCAAACTGAGATATTTTCTGGGCATTGAAGTACTTAGATCTCATGCAGGTATTAATTTGTCTCAGAGGAAATATGTGCTGGATTTACTGCAGGAAGCTGGCATGAGTGAATCCAAGTCGGTGTCTACTCGTATGGACTATCATGTGAAGGAGATGACTGATGATACTGACTATCCAGATCCAAGTTACTACAGGAAAATTGTTGGGAAACTGATATACCTGACAATTACTCGCCCTAACATTTCTTTTACTGTAGGTGTGGTGAGTCAGCATATGAGCTCACCACAAAAGTTATACTAGATGGCAGTCTGTCATATTCTGAGATATCTGAAGGGTGCACCCAGTAAGGGGATCACCTACTATAGACCCAAGACTCATGTGTCTACTCTCGTTCTTACTGGTTATGCAGATGCAAATTGGGCTGATAATCAGAATGACAGGAGGTCTACTTCGGGGTATTGCACGTTTCTGGGAAATCATCTTATCACCTGGAAAAGTAAAAAGCAAAATGTTGTGGCTAGATCAAGCACGGAAGCTGAGTATCGAGCAATGGCTCATGCTTGTTGCGAGTTGCAGTGGGTTCATTATGTACTTTTTGAGTTAAAGATTTCTGTTTCGTCTTCCGTAGAGCTCAGATGTGACAATCAAGCTACTATCTACATTGCCAAGAATCCAGTCTTCCATGGGCGCACTAAACATATAGAGGTTGGCTGCCACTTCATCAGATATCAGATCAAGAATGGTAAGGTGGTGACTCCACATGTCAAATCTGAAGATCAACTTGCAGATGTCCTCACAAAGTCATTGAGTCCAGCAACATTTCAGAGTTTTTGCAACAAGCTGGGCATACACGATGTGTACGCTCCAGCTTGAGGGGGAGTGTTAATATATCTCTTTATATTCTATTATTTGTAATTTCTATATATTGTTGGACCTCTATGTAATTTCTCCAGTTCTATTAATAAAAGGGTGAGTAGCCTTGAACCCTCACACACGCTGCATTGCAAGCAGCATACGTTCACAATTTCTAATGGCAAAAAGGAAACACAACTGGCTGCCAGAGTTTATAATATATTATAGCCAACAAAGGTTATGTTATATCCAACGAGAAGCAGGTACCCCAGAGTATAGAAATGACCATGTATAAAAGGCATCAAAAGCCATGTTTAATAGAGCTTCTCAACCTATTTGTATTATTTTTCAAACACCCTCCGATTGAACTCCCACCAGAGATGAGATAGCATGTCACTTGAATGAATCGTGAACACTCCATGGGACATCAACTAGACAGCTTCTCCCATATCTGGTTTAGCATAATCTAATTTAACAAAGTTGTTGTGACCATGTGCCTCCGTAATAATCCTGAAGAATAACGTGTCCACCGAGCTTACCAATGAAGAAGCATTACTCCAGGATCCTAAAATGATCTACAGGTCAAACGTATCGTCAATCCTACATTCAAGTACCTATGGTGCAATACTGAATTGAGTGGGATCCATCCATGCCCATACAAGCCAGCTTCATGCTCTAACCTTCTTTGTGGCATCACTATAGGTCCTTACCGCACCCCTCTAACCTAGAACTTCCATTCCTGAAGCAACTATAAGTTTAGCTATAGTCATCTGTAAGTAGAGAAATTTACATTTGAGCTCCAGATATTCTATAGGCAGTGTGGAGAGTTAGAAAGAAATTGGGAAAATTAAGAAATAGTTAGCCCCTACGAAACCTAACGGCTAAGTTACTAAAATAGAAACACAAATTCTAACTACCTTATAGTGATGTTCTACTAAGTGATTCTAGCTATCAGAATTATAGCATCACATATATACCAACAGTCCCAGATAATTCAAAATTACTTCAATCATCAGAGAATGTGGGCGCACAGTCATTTACCCTCTAGTTGAGTTAGAATGGAATGCCAAGCCCATGCATTGACTGCAAAGTGGATGAGTTTATGGCATCTCTAGTTTCAAAAAGTTGCCTTGCATTGCCTTTTCTTTAACTAGTTGTGTTATATAGAAAGTATCTAGTATTTTAGATGTGTGCATATTATCATATTTGTTGTATTATTTGTTTCCTTATGCATAGTTGCAATTACATGTGGTAGAGTAATCACACAAAAAATTCTCAGAAATGGTACTCGTTGTGCAGACTGGCCAACTTTGTGCTTTGACTGGTTCCTGGGTGGGTGGGGTGCCCGGGGCCCAAGGGTATGATATTGTGATGTGCAACACATCTTGAAGAAGAAGAAAGAAGAAGATAAACGACAATTCTCAAAATTTCATATTCAACTACCTGGACAAAGGCTCAAGGCTGGCTTTTATAACAACTACATGACTTGACCCTCAAGTAATGGAAATAAAATCCTATTTAACATAATTCAGAATTAAATAAAACCTAAAATTAAGAAAAGCATAAAGCATTTACGACTAAGCACATAAACTATATAATTTGCACTTAGGTCCCTAAATATTAAAGGAAAGCAAAAAAAGTAGAATAAAGCCTAATATGTCCTACATCATACTGTCTGTGTGGGGGGGGGTTTAGTAAGTAGCCCGTCTGCCGGGGCGGTTTCTTCAATAATAAAAATAGAAAAGACAATAGAAAATAAAGCAAAAATCCTCTTGACAAGCACACATCTCTGGTTTCATTAGCAGGTACAAATTGGTGAAATGAAACGTTGAGATTATACATGCAGCAGTTCCACATTGAACATGGAACATATCATTAAAATAACAAATTATAAACATTGTTCAGGCTACCAGCCACATATAACCCGGCTTATGCCTATGTAGCCACCCCGCAGAACCACATATAGCTAATGAGTCCACTAAGGAGTCATGGGACTCATCTACGGCTGGTTGGCCGATGTAGCAGCCGATTAAACTTTGTTTTATGAAAAGCCCAGTATTCATGTCCATACGTACATGTGTACATACATATATAGACTTTATTCCTGCAAGGAGTGGCTCAAGTGGTCAACCACAGTGTCCCCTAACAAAGGGACCCGGGTTCGAATCACAGTTGCCGCCTTGATTTACCACCCTCCCAAGCGTTCGGCCTCTGCCACGGGTGTAGGAGAGGAGGGAAGAAATCTTTCTCTCTTAATCCCATATATAGACTTTATTCGCCGACAAGGAGTGGCTCAAGTGGTTAAGCACAGTGTCCCCTAACAAAAGGACTCGGGTTCGAATCCCAGTTGCCGCCTTGATTCACAATCCTCCTGGGTGTTCAGCCTTCGCCACAGGCGTGGGAGAAGGGGAGAGAATGCCTCTCTTAATCCCATATATAGACTTTATTCACTCTTAGGTGAATGGAAATCGTGATTGCAGATATCATATGGAGGAGTCCCATGCACCCTACTAACTAGATGTGGTTAACCTACCCACTAGAAGAAGGGGGACTAGGACTTCAAGCTTCGACTGATCTGGCAAATTATCACACAATGAGAATGGTTAAAAGACTCTTGTATGCTGACTCTACCTGGTCTGCATGGGTGCAACTAAGGTATGGTCTCAATATAGCCCAAAAACCCAAGCACAATGGGGTTAATCTGACTTTGTGGAGAAAATTGACTGATGTTTAGCCAAAGTTCAAAAACAAAGTTACAGATAAGGAAATGTGGCAATTATGCAGACAAAAACTTCCTAAAGATATAGATACCAGGCGTCAACACTGACTGTGTGTTGTGTAATGATGGGCTTGAAATTATGATGCACTATTTAGCGAATGCAAGACGTGGAAATACATATGGGGTCGAGCCCATCTGAAATTAGGTTTCCAGTGTAATTTGGATCTGAAACAAAGTTTGGTGCAACTGGAACGGAGAAGAGAGGGGGACAAGAATCTGATTTTATGGTGCATTTCATCTGGTGTTCACTACCTAAGGCACGAGAGAAATGCAAGGAGACATGGAGGCATGAAAATTGATGAACTTGCTAACTTTGCAAAGTTGGAAAAGGAAATCCATGTCCATTGTAAGACCTATAGAGTTCGAATGGCATTGTATCTAAATTGGCTCTAAGGGATTGGGACATTTTGTTAATCCTTAATATAAAAGGGTATTCGGTTGTCTGTTTTAATTTGTTGTTTGTGAGCTCTATGTTGGTGTGTAGCCTTGTCTTTTGTCCCCGTAGTGGGGTTGGAAATATATTTACCAGAATTCCAATATATATATATATATATATATATATATATATATATATATATGTATAGATGTATGCATATATGTACACATATGTACATATATGTATATACATATGTATACACAGTTTCACACACACATATATATTGACTCATTATATGTATACATATGTACATATATGTATACATATGTATATATGTCAACAAGGAGTGGCTTAAGTGGTCAAGCATGGTGTCCCCTAACAAAGGGACCTGGGCTCGAATCCCAGTTGCCGCCTTGATTTACAAGCCTCCCGGGCGTTCGGCCTCCGCCACAGGCGTGGGAGAGGGGGAGAAATCTTTCTCTCTTAATCCCATGTATGCATAAGTACATATTTATGTACATATGTGTGTGTGTGTATATATATATGTGTGTGTGTGTGTGTGTGTGCGTGTGTGTATTATATATTATGTATATATATATACATATACGTACACACACACATATACATTGATATATGCATTTCATTATATGTTTATGTATATAGTCATAACTGTATATGTATAAAACTTATTATGTATAACCACACATATTTGTACACTAGTATGCATACCTTTTGACATATTCATATGTGTAATTACATATGCACACATTCCACAGTACACTTATGTAAACATTTCAATTTACTTACATATATATCCACATTGTACACATATGGGATTAAGAGAGAAAGATTCCCCCCCCCTCCCACGCCCGTGGCGGAGGCCGAACACCCGGGAGGGTGGTAAATCAAGGCGGCAACTGGGATTTGAACCCGGGTCCCTTTGTTAGGGGACACCGTGCTTGACCACTTGAGCCACTCCTTGTCGGCCCACATTGTACACATATATCAGTACAGCCATATGTATACATATCAATATTTGTGCATAAATGAGGGTCACAGTCCACATATATACACATATATTTCTATAAATAAACATATCATACATGTATATCAATATATTTACATTTAATATGTATAATTACATGTCCTGTATTTTAAATATATTGTTTGTAAACTCAATGTGTCATTTTATGATTATATATAATTAAATTATTGAAAAAGAAGTCTGAAACTGCATATACTCCCGCATACCGCATATAGTCTATGTGGTACCATCTCCGCTCGTACACCACATACCACTTTTGTAAACTATAATTCTGGATGATTATCTTTTTAGATGATATGGAACCGGAGTTCATAATCTTCATTCAAATTTATGTAAATGTATTAAGCATAAAAGATATTGTTTCTCAATAGTACTACATGAAACTAGCAAGCACTAATGACTGGGACAGCAACAGGACAAACCCCATCCCTTAGACGTGCCCTTGGCAAGCCTTTCATAGCTAAACGGCCTAAACCCCAGCTCAGTCCGGCACATTTTCCTCTTTTACATCCAAAAATCCATATATTTATAACCGAACGAGAGTCTGGGATAGGGAAGAGCAGTAATTGTTTCTGTTTTACAATTCTCTTTCTGACTAAGATACGCATACATATAGTTTTAAAAAATGATCAAATATATCATTTACTGATTAGGCTTAATTTATAGCCTGCTTATGGGACATTCAGCATCAAACAACAAAAAAAATGAATCAATAAGGCTTAAAGTATGAGCACAGCTTACTGGAGGTCCAAGTTCTGGGGGAATGATGATTCTTCGCTTTCCACCTGGTCTCATAGTTCTTATACCTTCTTCAAACCCTGAATTGGCTCATTGATTCTCATATATTAGAAGCTTTGATGATATATATGCGACTATATGATAGTGGCTTTTGAAAATGAGATCACCTAAGCTTAAGCACCTGGAACAAGAGCTTTGGTCCCTAAGCGAACTTTCGCAGGAGAACCTTGCAAATATGTGCTGTCAATACGACGCCCAGACTCATTGTAGCCAATGTAATGAAACTTCACCTGTTATGCAATTCAAAACAATCACACATGTAAAGAATATACAGGTGCCCTACAAAGTTTATACTCAAATAAAATATGAAGCACACAGGACAAGGAGGATGGAATGTAGTATCCTTTCCAAAACATAAATTAATTTTGAACTTTGTAGTATCTCTATTTGACATGTTGGAGTGCAGCACTTTAATTTGCTGCAATGCAGATAAAGCATTCACTCATGTCCAGTCTCTGTGGATTTTCCTAGGCTCGTGCCATTTGCCATACCTATCATGATCCCAATTAACTTTTACTTTTTATTTTTTAAATTAGGCAATGATTCAGGGTTCCATTAGCACAAACATCATGATTCCTGATTTCACCTGATTCTTTCTTGTCTCTCCCTTCCATGTTTTTCATTTATTCCCTGTTCTATAGTATATAATTCCTAAAGCAAATTTCTTCATCACTGGCGCTCTTTGAGCCACCTCAACCTATTCACTTGTTTTTTACTTATAGACCTATTAATTAGATATTACTGCATTGACATACGTTTATACTAATAAATCATGTGAATATGTATTCATGCAACAGTATCTGTCTCCATAATTCAAAAATACCCAGTTTCATTTTGCAGCTGACAATTGCAATTTTAAATCAAGAAGCTTTCATGTTTATTTAATAATGCGTACATTTAAAAGTACTGGATCCTTAACGAAAACAATAATATAGGCTTTACATCAGCATAGTCACAATATGATAAAGCAGTATAAGTATGATGTCTACCTCAGCATAGACAGACGTAGTTAAATAATTTAATTAACAATCTCTAATACCAATCATATAACTTCAAAACACAGATTTTCCTTTCATAGATCATAGTAACATAAGTAAAACCAAATGAACCTTGACATCAGCAGGCTGATGTGGGGTGGCATTGTTAATCTTTGAAACGATCCCCTATGTGTAGGGCAGTCAATGGTTAAGTATAACCCGTGTACCCTTTACAAAAAAAGGATTTTTTCACTGCCTTAGGCAGAGCCCGCATCCTTTTTCCAGACATAGCCCGGATAACTGGCGGGTGATAAATCCAGCGCTCCACAGCGTGGCTCGAACCCGGCTCCCCCCGGAGGGGGACACCGAGCCTTACCAGCTGCGCTAACGCTGACCGGGTCATGTACCCTTTACACATACCCTGTAGGATAGGGGTAAATGTAAGATGTTTTTCTACCCTTTGCCCATTTCCCCATCACCCATTTATCCAGTCCGTTAAAGGGTAAGATTAAGAACTACATATTATCTATACCTGTGTACCCTTTACCCGTTGGTATATATGATACATATAATTTTATAAGCTTTAATATGTAAATAGATACAGAAATTGTTAATGCCCAAATGTCAAGAACACAAGGGACGAGAAGCGCAGCCCATGTCTAGACGACTATGCTATTCATATACACCTGCACCTTGCATCAAACAGACAAGAAATGAAATCAGTCGATGTGTGTCTTTAGTGTCCTCTTTTGTCCTATATTGGTGAACTTTGTATTTACTGACCTCTCCTATCCTATATAAGGGAGGGTCTATGCTTCAGTATCTCAATAATAGAACCCTTTTATTATCTCACATGATATCTTTTGATATATATGCTTTATGCTTTATATTTATTTTGCACTTTAGACTTGTCTTTGTCTTTAGCTTTTCTTTTATCCCATATCTACTAATTATGTTTTCCACTTACTCTCTTGTCTTATAAAAGAGAGTGTCTTGTATTTGTTTTTGATATATCAAATAAAGATTACTGGATTCTACATGGTATCAGAGCTATTGGAATAGTCCCACACATCTGATTCTGGGGTGGTCCTTGGGCTTATAAGGAGTGCAGTCCCTTCACTCACTGCCAATTGGTTTTGAGTTGAATACCACACATTCTCAAATGGTATCAGAGCGGACCCCACAAAACAAATGTGAGGACCACACTCTACCTAAAAAATAACAAGTGCAAGCACGCAAAAATGACTGCACTTGAGGGAGGATTTTGGAATAGTCACACACCTCTAAGTTCCGGGGTGGTCCTTGGGCTTAATAGGTGTGATCCCTTCACTCATTGTCGATTGGTTTTGAGTTGAATACCACACATTCACATAGCCATTCAACCTTCAGAGTATTGTTCCTGATATACCTGATAAAACCTTTCATGAGAATCTTGCCGATTTGAAAAACAAACTCATGTTGTGTTTCATAAAGAAAAGGCGTTCGTTCTAAAAATATATTTGATATTGTTCATGCTGATATATGGGGACCATATTTTGTTACTAACTTCTCTAGATTTTGCTATTTTAAGACTTTTGTTGATGATTACTCTCGGACAACTTGGCTATATCTTTTAAAAGATCACAGTAACATTTTGGACACTATTACTACTTTTTTTACTGAAATCAAACTCAGTTCAATACAACTGTCAAAAAAATCAAACTAATAATGGCTTAGAGTTCATGCAAAAATCTATTGCCTTGTTTTGTACTGCTTGCGGTACTATCCATCAAGAAGTAGTGTTCCAGAAATCGGTTTGTGTGGCCGCATATGTGGTACGGACGAGGGTCGCCCCGTATATGTCAAAGCGGAGCAATAATTGGACCAGGCCCGATTATGCGGCCATTTAATCCCCGCTTTTCCAAACTCACAGCCACATGGAAAAAAATGTATATGATATTGTTGTTGTCTTGTATTTCTTTTTTATACAATATTACTGCTCCCTTTCTTATTTTCATTTTTGTATGCTATGGTTGTTGTCTCTTATTTCTCTGTTCACATATTCCCTTTCTTTTCCTGTTTCCCCTTCCATCTTCTTTCTTTTAAGTTGCAATAGAAAACGAATCATTTCTGTTTCCCTTTTTCTTGTTAATTCCAGCAACTCCCTACTCAGACTACAACTGCACCTCCAGATGGTGATTCTGCTTTTCTAGCTTTCTCGGCTCCTTATGGTAAAAACAAATGGGTCATCATTCTGGTGCTTCTACTCGTATTCCTGAAAATTCTAAACTCTTTAATGATATGACAGCTACACCTACTATTCCCCCTATAACTGTGGCCGATGGCACTCAATCCCCAGGCAATGGGGTTGGCAATATTCGAACATCGAATATTTTTTCACTCAAAGATTCCTTATATGTTCCACAATTTCCTATGAATCTACTTTATGTTAGTAAAACAGTTAAACAAGTTCAATTCTTTATTATGTTTGACCTTGATGGATGTGTCTTTCAAGATCTCTGTACGGGGATGAGGATTGGTTCGGGCCATGAGGGACCAGATGGCTTATACTATATTGATGCTCCACAGACTGTTGTCTTAGAAAATAAAAGACGGTTGATTGTTGTATTTGATAAGAGAAAACCCTACTCCTATATATAGGAGAACAGGGAAGCGTACAGGACACAAGTTAACCCTAATGGGCCAAGACATACTTGGGTCCATCTTACAAAACTCTTAATAACATAAAAAAACAGACTCTTTAATACTCCCCCTCAAGCTGAAGTTGGGAGAATCCCAAATCAGCTTGCAAACAGAGAGTTGGACTAAAAACAAAGAAACAGAAATAAAATGATAAACCAAGCTCATACAAGAATCCCTCCCTCTCAATATTACAATTAAGCACTCACACACTGAGAAACTCCCCCTCAAGTAGATAATCTAGAGAATATATGCAAGCACGCCAAATCTGAATCTGAAATATGTTGCAAGTCGTAGGTGTAGGTCGGAAATAGATAGCAGAAGCTTCTAGCTTCTTGATCAAAAAGATGCAGCACCTGGAGTAGAAGTTTCTCGATCATCTGGAACAGAATTAAGCAGCAACAGAAAGTTATGGTCTTTATCACAGTTGCTAACGTCGCAGCCCAGAGAGTGCCAGGTCACAGCAGCAGTAGTCAACGTGTGGAACAGAGCACGGACGGGCCAGAGAGTGTTGGCACACAGAAGCAAAAAGTCGACGTGCAAACGAGGCACGAACAAGTAAAAAGGTCAACATGCGTAAAGCATGGACAAGTCAAAGAGTGTTGGTTCACAGTAGAAAAGTCCAGAGAGTGTTGGTTCACAGTAGAAGTAGGTCAACGTGCAAAGAAAGCACAGACAAAAAGTAGACAGTATAGTCTACTTAGCCGAATAGAAGACCACCATCTTGAAAAAGCAAGCAATATACATGAATCTCCAAATAATAAGCTCTCCAAGAAGCATATAACAGTAAATATCAATAGCAGAAGTCCACAAGTACTTCAAGAAGTACATCAAGATCCACAAAAATATAAAGCAGCAAAATATAATCTTCCTCTTGTCTCCTCCATTTCATCTCTCCTCTATTTCTCCCCCTCACACCAAGCGCGGAAAGAATCAAGAGTGGTTGCGGTGGCATAAACAATGGTAGAAGAATGATAGAACAGAAATAAAACATTGCCGGTATAAAGACATTTAGGAAGAAGGAAAAAAAATGATGATGTGCCTCTTCTTTTTATTTGAGGTTTATAAATTAACACAGGCTCTTTTGACTGCCAATACCATAAATATATCCAGAAATATGTGACTGCCCAAATTATGGATCAGTAAAGAAATAATAATAAGAAAATGAAAACACATGGATATGTGATTGCGGGTTGCCAAGCTACTAATGCAAAACTTGGCAACACAGATGAGCAGGTTGTAGGTACGATCCGGAGGGTCCCATAGATAATTGCTCCTCGTCATTTTCTGAATCAAAGGTTCCATCTTGAGCGAGTAGCTTGGCCACTGTATGTAGGAGAGGGCTAGCTGATGGCATGCACAGGGAGAAACATTACATCCCTGAAGGTATTGGGTACAACGACTGATTGCAGGGTAGAGAAGACAACTATCTTCCTCTGTTTCAGGACTTCAGTGGTACTATTGATTGGGTCATCCATCAACCTCCAAGTTCAAGCACTTAATTCAATCTGTATCTGAGACTCTATTTAAATGTGAGGCATGCTAATTAGGAAAACAAACTAGATGTGTTTTTCCTAGAAAAATGAATCTTCCCTCAAAATCTATTTTTGATATTATGCATGCTGATATATGGGGATTGTGTTCATTAACAAGTGTGACAGGATTATGTTACTTTATGAACTTTATCAATGATTAATCTCGGGCTAGTTGGTTGTTTTTACTTAAAGATAGGTTACATATTCTTGACCTGCATTTTTTGCTGAAATTAAAACTCAATTTAGTAAGCCGATCAAAATCTTTCAGATAGACAATGCCCTTGAACTCATGCAAAATAAGTTAGTATTGTTTGTGAAAAAGTTGGCACCATTCATCAAACCTCATGTTCCTACACTCCTTAACATAATGGTGTTTCCGAACATAAGAATCGTCATCTTCTTGAAGTTGCTCGGACAATTATGTTTCACTATCATGTCCCTAAGATGTTTTGGGACGATGTTGTCTCGACTGCCTGTTTTTTTATAAACCGAATGCCCTCATCTATCTTGAACAACCAAGTCCCATATAGTATTATGTACCCCAAAGCTCCTCTATTTTCTATGCCCGCTAGAATTTTCAAAAGTACATGTGTGCAAACCTTCAGACCGATTTAACCAAATTTGATCCTAGATCTACAAATGTATCTTTTTAGGGTACTCCAAAAATGGTCTGTTAGTGCGGATGTTGTGTTTTTTGAAGAGACATCGTACATTTCTGATTTGGGTTCGACTCTATCTATGGATTTTCTAGTTGATACCCCACATCCTGTTCATGTTGAGTCGGTGTCTTCAGAACTTGTTGTTACAGCTCCTCTCAAGGTTTACCAAAGACATTGCAAGACTACAACTCTCTCTATGACCCCTCCCTCAACCAATCATCCATCTTTGTCGGCACGTCACGACACCGATCAGGTATCTTCTGACTTGGATATTCCAATTAGCATATGGAAAGGGTGTGCTCTTGTACTTTACATCCTATAAGTAATTTCTGTTCTGATGCTAATCTTGGTTCAAGTTTTACCAATTGTATTGCTGCTCTTTCCACTATATTTGTTCACATTTACAAGGCCTACATACCAAAAGTTCAGATTTTTGTCAACCGAACCATAGACTATCCATTGATCTACATATTCACATGAAATAGGATGGTTGGTTTTGGTTGTAGTTCGATTGGGTAGATATAGGGTGGTTTACCACCTGAATATGTATATGTATTGAAGTGTACATATCCATTTACATGTTTGTATGTATTTATGTAATGGGTGTAAGTAATGGGCTATTCAAAAAAAGTGTTTAATCAGTAGTTTAATCTTCCAAGCCGTCGCATAATGCAACTCATGGTCACTTCATGAACCACTTAGCAATTTGTGATGTGACTGGGAGGCCGCATAGGCATAAGCAGCCTCATATGTGGCCATATAGACCGATATTTCAAACAGTGGCTTGAAGGGAACCTGCAGAAGTGCATCTGTTGCCAAGTCTTGAAAGAATTCGCATTGCTCCCTAAGAGAGAGTTATCCCTTTCCACCCTAATCCACCCAACCAAATGATTATAACACATGTAAGTAAACAATTTCAATTAGTTGTAATGGTCTACATGGCATTACACGGAATTGAAGTAGGTTAAGTGAAAGCTTACTCCATGACACCCCATAAGGTTTATCATCCATAAACCCTATCTTTAGCAATCACAATGCCCGTCAATTTTTTATACTTATATAGGTTTTTTTTTCAAATTGGTGATTCTATTCACCACCTTCATCGTAGCTTGAACCTGAAACCTCTTGGTAAGAAACCAAGGATCTAACCATCTAGGTGTCCCATTTTGGACAGCCTTGTATAGTTTGGTCGTAAGACATATTCCTCTTCTAAGAAAAAATATATCTAGAAGAACTTACCAAGAAAATTTAATGAGTGTTTTAGAGTGAACATAGCACCATCCACTTTGTCAAGGAGAAACATCAATAAGTGTCTAATGTAAATGCTAAAAGTTACAACCATCCCTGTTTGCCGTCTTTGTTATGGAAGATAAAACTTATCCAACAATCACAAAGTGCAAAGCAGACAGGGTAACATCTAGTCAGACACCCATGATTGGAACTGACCAACAAGCTTCCTATTAATCAAGAAATATTTGTATTAGTGGTACAATTTGACCCAATCAATCCAAATATTAGGGAAGCAAAATAATGTAACACTACAGGCTAACTTTAAATAAACAAAGCAATGGCTAAAAGATAATTCTTATTCATCAACTGTTTCTCTACATGGACGCAGATAGAGCCTTTATATAGGCTTCTAAAAGAAAGACTAAATGGGTGGTAGCCAATGCGGGACTAAACCACTTGACTTTAGAAGAGCCCGAAAACGAGGAAAAGGACATAATAAAATAAAGCATGCTAATAAAGCCTAACTAATAACACGACTACTTCTGCGCTCATAAGTACGTAAAGGTAGGGCCTGTCCTACATCAACTCCCCTCGGTTGCAAAAGACTTGACTCCATCGAGTCAATATTGAGGTAGAGCACAAGAAGATCTGCATCAATGTGACTAAACTCCTCCTCGGTGATCCAAGTGGCATCAGCTGAAGAACGGCCTCTCCAGCGAACCAAGAAACGATGTACGGTGCCCTGGCTGGTGAGGACTGTCTGGTCATCTAAGACGGTGTCGATGTGTTCAGGCTGCTGCGAGGAAGTCGAGGTAGAGGCGGTCACGCTGCTGAAGACAGTGGAGCGCAGTAACGATCTGAAGAAGTTGTTGGTGGTGGTGGAGGGGGCTCGAATGTAGCACGATAAGGAGAAAGATCCTCCACACTGAATATTGCACTAATGCCCCAATCTGCTAGCAAATCCAGTACATAGGCATTGGGTCCCTATCGACTGAGTATTTGGAAAGGTCCTGACGCTCTGGCATGAAGCTTCTTGAAGGAATTTTTGGGGTAGGGTTCAAGACCGCACACGCACTAACACATAATCTCCCACATTAAATTCTTGAAACTTGTGTTGCGCATCAGCAGAAGCTTATAGTTTTCATAAGACAAAGTAATTTTTCGACGAATCTCAGCATGCAAATCATGAATGTGTTGGGCAAAGGTCTCAGCGGTGTGTTAAGTACGATCATTAGTGGACAGAGGTAAAATATCTATAGGCTGGCGAGGTTTGTATCCATTAACAACTTCAAAAGGACTCTTTCCTGTGGATCGATTAACAGAACTGTTGTAAGCAAATTCAGCAGTAGGTAGCAATAAGTCTCAATTGCCTAAACGCTCACCAACAAGACATCGCAGGAGGTTAACCAAACTCATGTTAACCACCTCAATTTGACCATTAGTTTGAGGGTGAAAGGCAGAAGAGAATTTGAGGTTGGTACCAAAGATTTTCCATAAGGTCTTCCAAAAGTAGCTAACAAACTTAACATCACGGTCAGAGACGATATTGGTGGGGAGTCCATGTAGTTTGACTACCTCATTAAAGAAAAGGCGGGCGATATGTGAGGCGTCGGAAGTCTTACTACAGGCAATGAAGTGGGCCATTTTGGAAAAACAATCAACAGCCACGAATACGGAATCATGGCCAGGGGAAGTGATGGGAAGACCTAAAATAAAATCCATACTTAGATCCTTCCAAGGCTCAAGGGGAATAGGGAGGGGAGTGTAAAAGACCCGTATTTTGTCTTTTGGTTTTGGCCAATTGACAAGTACGACACGGAGACACGATGCGAGCTACATCACGTCGTAAGGAAGGCCAATAAAATTTGTTTGTCACTAGAGCGATGGCCTTATCCCTACCAAAATGGCCAGCGAGGTCACCAACATGTAATTCCCAAATGAGAAAATCTCGAACTGAAGTAGAAGGGATACATCATAACTGCCTGCCGTGAAAAACAAATCCATCTCGTAGAATAAAATCAGAAGCATGGCCAGTGTACTACTGAGACGGTCAGAATGAATAGTTGCAAAGTCAGGACAGGTGGAATATTGCTCTTTCAGACGGTCGAAGTCCACGACTTCAACGCTCATAGACTGTAGGGTGGTCAAGCAACGACTAAGAGTGTTTGCGGCCTTGTTCTCAACACCTGAGCAATGTTTGAGAACAAAAGTGTACTCCTGAAGAAACTCACACCACTTGGCATGACGCACACTTAAATTCTTCTGGGAATTTAGAAAGCGAAGGGCATGATGGTCAGACCAAAGGATGAACTCCTGATGGAGAAGGTAGTGCCTCCAATGACGCAAGGATTGCACAACAACGTAGAATTCTTTATGGTAAGTGGACTATTTACGCTTTGCGTCATTGAGTTTCTCACCAAAAAAGGCAACAGGGTGACCGTCTTGACTAAGAACGCCTCCAATGCCAACACTGGAAGCGTCACAAGATACTTCAAACAGAAGTGAGAAATCAAGAAGGAAAAGAATTGGGGCTTCGGTCAACTTAGGTTTGACAGCCTCAAAAGCACATCTTGCAGATGGCGTCCACTCTAATTTGTCACACTTCATTAACTCAGTGAGAGGAGCCATAATGGTGCTAAATCCTCGAACAAAACAACGATAAAAAGTATTCAGTCCGTGAAAGCTACGAAGCTTAGAAATCAAAGTGGGTTGGGCCAATCAGTGATGGCTTTGACTTCAGTCGGGTTAGCCTCCATGCCAATAGCGGATACAAAGTAGCCAAGGAATAGGACTTTATCTTGAAGGAACGAGCACTTCTTTAGATTGACATACAGTTTCTCAGTTCGAAGTGTATCGAAGATAAGCTGGAGATGATTTAGGTGTCCGTCCTTGGTCTTACTAAAAATCAGAATGTCATCAAAGTATACCACTAAAAAATTTCCAATGAATGGTCGTAACACATGGTTCATGACTCGCATGAAGGTGTTGGGTGCGTTGGATAGGACAAAAGGCATGACTAGCCACTTATACAAATCCGTCTAAGGTTTTGAAGGCAGTCTTCCATTCATGGGACTCCTTAACACAGATCTGGTGATAACCACTACGGAGATCAATCTTGGAGAAATAGCGGGATCTCGTCAATAGATCAAGCATGTCATCAAGGCGTGGTATAGGGAGACGATATTTGACAGTGATCTTATTGATGGGTCGACAATCTAAGCACATTCTCCAGCTACCATCCTTCTTGGGGGCAAGGAGAGCAGGAACCGCACAAGGACTCTTGCTCTCTCGAACGAATCCTTTGAGGAGTAAGGCATCAACCTCGTGTTTCAATTCAGCATGCTTAGTCGGATTCACACGTTAATGAGGTCGGTTAGGTAACGAAGACCCTAGAACCAAATCGATCTCATGCGGAATATCACGCAAAGGGGGAAGCTCATCAGGAAGGTATGTGGGTGTCATGTCTTTGAACTCATCAAGAAGAGAGACAAGTTCTGGAGGTGGGGGCTGAAAATCGGAGATAGGAGTGAATTCTTTGATGTATAGGACATACATGCATCCAGATTTGTGACTGTCTTCTTCTAACTTTCATTGAGTGACAACGTGTAGAGCGTGCTGGGATTTAGAGGTATGGGGGTCTGGTGGGGGACTCTTTTTCAGAGGAGAGATGAATCGAGTAGGTTCTAATCGTATGTGTTTGTCCTTGTGTTTGAAGGTATACACATTGGAACGTCCCTCATCGGGGGAATCTAAGTCATAAAGCCAAGGACGTCCAAGAATGAGGTGGCCAACATCCATAGGCAACACATCACACCGAATGTGGTCTGGATATGCACCTAGAGTGATGGGTACAAGGCATCGTTGGGTGATGGGTAAGCTAATTTGGTTCACCCAATGGACTTTATGTGGTTGTGGGGCTCTGGGCGCAAGTCCATGCGCTTCAATCGATGGGGTGAGATGATGTCCTGAGAACTGCCACCATCAATGAGTAGTTTGCAGCTTTTACCAGCGTGTTTGAAGAGGATTTCGAAGGGGGTGGTGTGTTTCCATTCGTCCCCTTCTGAAGGGGTAGCTAAAACATGCATCACCTCGAGATATGACGAATCATGATCATAGTTGTAATCAATGTCATCATCAGAAGGTTTAGAGGTAGGAAAAACATCTTCATATTCAATATAATCCTCAGGGGTGGTATGAGGAGAATCAGAGGACACAAAAAGAGCATGACAAGGGCATTGGTCAGCTAGGTGAGTCGTGTTGTGACAATGAAAACATTCACGACCTCGTGGAGGAGGCCGGTTTGGAGTGGGCATTATCTCATTGCCTTTACTAGATGAAGGAGTTGAAGAACCCTGGGGAGATGGTTGGGGTAGAGGATAGGCTGAACGAGACGAGGTAGTGACAGGGTTATTGGTTGATCGAGTACGTTGGCCAAAACAAGAAAAGGAAGGACCACAGGAAGCAGGTTGTCGGTAACTCTCTACCTTTTTGGCACGGTGAAAAGCATTATCCAAGGAGTCATACTATTGTAACTCTATTTCTCTCTTTATGTCAGGGTGTAAACGGTACACAAAACGAGCGTTAGTTGCCAATCAGAATCATTGTGAGTACAACGGTTCTTAGCCTCCTCAAATCGTTCCATTTCCTGTTGAACAGATGATGACCCTTGGCTAAGGGCCATCCAGTTAGAAAGGAGTTGTCTTTGGTATTAGGCGGGAACATAGCGCTCGCACAGCTTAGTCTTCATCTCATCCCAAAAGAGGATGGGAGGTTGACCAGTACGGCTACGCCCCATGTCGCATTGGACACCTTGCCAATATTGTTTGGCTGACTCTTCGAGTTTTCATCTTAGCAAACCTATTCCAATGAGCGTCAGTCATGTCATACCAGTCGAAATAATCTTTCAAACTAGCAATCTAGTCGAGAAAAGCTTTGGGATCAAGTTTACCATCAAAAGTGGGGGCATCTATTTTAACTCATCGAGTGATATCATTGTGATGTGGTGGATGAGGTCTCGGGTGGTATTGACCGCATGGGTTGTGGGGAAAAATAGGTCCACGAGGGGGTTTATGAAAAACATCATGGCCAGGGGCTCAAGGATGAGGTGCCATGGGAGGATGTGGGCCTTGCGGAGGAGCCCAATGTTGGTGATGAGGTGCAGGAACAAACGGTGGAGTACGAGGAGCACGTGGAGGGTAATGTGGCGGTGGTGCATAGTGTGCTTGTGGGGTAGTGGTTTGGGGTGTGTGATGGTAGGATGGTTGATAGGGGTGAGGTTCCACATATGGGTGTTGTTAATAAGGGTCAGATTCGACAAAAGGATCAACTTCTCCATAGGGGTGCTAGGCAGGGGGCTCATGGAGTTGTGATGGACAGAATTACAGAGGAGTAGGGTTCAGGGGGCTTTGTGGTGCATTTCCAAAATTATGTGGCATCCCAATACCCCCATTAAAGGTGTCGAGTTTTGACCGGCATGTAGTGTATGGGTTTGGCGAATAGTGTGACGCTCAACCATGATGGAATTGATGGACTGACCCAGAGTCTCAAGGGTAAACGGGGGTTGGGAAGACGTAGGGGTTGCTTCCAACGTGGGTTCTAAAACCGGGTTAGTAGACCTACAACCAGACATAATGATTTGCAACAAATAGCCAAAAATTTATTGTGCCAAATGAAAACTTAAATCTGTAATGGACAACACAAAACAATTCAAGAAAACAATGCAGACAGCACCGAACAAGGGAAAACCTTTCAAAAAAAAATTAGGACTGGGAAAATTTTTGATAGAGGAACCAAAACCCTATGGACCCGTTTGCAAATGTACTAAAATTACAGAAGATAAGCAAAAGCACAGTAAACAACGAAAAGATCTTACCCAAAGTGATGACAATCATTGCTTCCTTGCCTTTGTTATGGATGGAGAAAAGTACCTTGGGAGGAGGTAAGATATTTGTGCCCTGACCCTATGCGGATCCAACTCCGTGGAGAGTTGGTCGGGGGTTGCAGGGGGCCAGCGGCCCTTGCATGGGGGTTCGGGGGTGAGAGCCCCCGGGAAAAAAAAGTTGGGGGTTACTTACTAGCGGCCTGGGGCCAGTTGTCAACGGAGTAGTGGATGGCTGACAAAAGGGCGACGGCGGCGGTAGCCACAGGCAGCGGCCGCGGTAGGGAGCAGGCTGCGGTGGCAGCAGGCTGTGGCGGCAGCGGACAGAGGCAGCGGCCGGTAAACGACAACGGCGACTACAGAAGCGTACAACGGTAGCGGAGGTAGCAACAAACAACAGCGGTGGCAGCAACAAGGGGGCGGCGATGGCGGCGAGTGTGGTTGGAGATGGCAGCGGATGACAGTTACAGGTTGGGACGTGGTAGCGGAGAGCAACAACGGCGGGTTTGGTGGAGAACGGCGGCTGGCAGGACTTAACCCTAATGTTTTTAGGGTTAGGCTCTGATACCACTTAATGTAACACTACAGGCTAACTTAAAATAAATGAAGCAATGGCTAAAAGATAATTCTTATTCATCAACTGTGTCTCTACAATGACGCAGACAGAGCGTTTATATAGGCTTCTAAAAGAAAGACTAAAGGGGCAGTAGCCAATGTGGGTCTAAACCACTTGACTTTACAAGAGCCCAAAAGAGAGGAAAAGGGCATAATAAAATAAAGCATACTAATAAAGCCTAACTAATAACACGGCGACGCCTATACTCATAAGTGTGTAAAGGTGGGGCTTGTCCTACATCACAAAACCCCTTGAAAAAGCTTACCAAACTCTTGCAACATATCATATCATAGGCTATTTAGTCAATCGCTCAATGTTTTCTTCTAAAAAATTGAATGGCAAGACAATTTTCAAGTGAAACCAAAACATAATCTTTGAATATACTTCCCAATGAAAGAAAAAACATTTTGTATAGAAACAACATACTCCAAAAGCATGTGTCTCATATGAGGAGCCAACATCTTGGTGATATTGCACAAGTTGACTAAGCTAAGTGGCCTAAAGTAATCCACCTTTGACCTTGATATCTTTGGGATTATAAAAATACTTATCTGATTATGCACTTGACGAAGGTATTCAAATGTCACCATTATCAATCCCCTTTAATCGACTCCTAGAGGTATGATAGAAGGTCTAAAGGTTGTGCTACAAGTGCTTAGGGTGTAGTGTGTGCCCTAGCATATATTTGTAGAAAGAACAAATACATATAGAATAATAAAACAAGAGAAAATGAAACTTCAGAACCGCCGGTCCGCCGCCATGTCGGTACTACCGACAGATAGGTCGATAGTACTGAGATATGCAGTCTTCAATATTGTTGATGTTTCAGTACCATGGATATACAGGTCGATCGTACCGAGATATGTAATCTTCAGCATATTAACACTCCCCCTCAAGCAGGAGCGTACACATCATGTATGCCCGGTTTTTTTGCAAACATTTTGGAAGATAGATGGATGTAATGACTTTGTGAGAACATCAGCAAGTTGATCTCCAGATTTGACGTGAGGAGTCATAATCTTCCCATTTTTGATCTAATCTTTGATGAAGTGGCAATCAATTTTTATATGCTTGGTGCGTTCATGAAAGACTGGATTTTTGGCAATATAAATCGCAGCTTGATTATCACACCTGAGCTCTATGGGAGACAACACAGGAATCTTTAATTCAAAAAGTACAGATTGAACCCACTGCTACTTACAACAAGCATGAGACATTGCCATGTATTTTGCCTCAATGCTAGATCTTACCACAACATTCTATTTTTTTTCCCGGTAATAAGATGATTTTCTAGAAAAGTACAATATCCAAAAGTAGACTTCCTGTCATTCAGATTACCAGCCCAATCTGTATCTGCATAGCCAGTAAGGGTCAGAGTAGAAACAGGAGTCCTAGGTCTGTAGTAGGTTATTCCCTTCCCAGCCAGGTGCACCTTTTAGATATCTGAGAATACGACAAGCTGTTGTCCGACGTGACTGTCGTAGTGAGCTCATATGCTGACTCACCACTCCTACAGCAAAAGAAATGTTAGGAAGAGGAACCATTAGATATATCAATTTACCAACAATTTTCATGTAGTATCATGGATCTAGATAATCAGTATCATCAGTCATCTCCTTCACATGATAATCCATAGGAGTAGACATGGGCTTGGACTCACTCATACATGTGTCATGAAGTAAATCTAGCACATATTTCCTCTTAGATAAATTAGTACATGTATGAGATCAAAGTACTTCAATACCCAGAAAATACCTCAGTTAGATCCTTTATGTGAAATTGCCTCTGCAAGCCTTCTTTCACACGAGATATGCATGCAGCATCACTCTCAGTGATAACTAAATCATCAACATATACTGCAATAATAACAGATCCAACAAAAGAACTAGAATAGAATAAGGAGTGATCAGTCACAGAACGAGAAAGGGCTAGTTGTTCTCTAGGAGATTGTTTCAATCCATATTCTTCAATCTACACACCTTCTGATACTCCCCCTGAGCAACAAAACCAGGAGGTTGTTCCATAGATACCTCTTCATGTAGATCACCATGAAGAAAGGCATTCTTGACATCAAGTTGAAACAGAAGCCAATCAAAAGTAGTAGCCAGAGAGATGATGATTTGTACTGAATTCAAACGAGCCACAGGAGAAAAGGTCTCAAAGAAATAAACCCCATATGTCTAAGTATAGCCTTTTGCTACCAGTCTAGCCTTTAATCTCTCAATTGATCCATTTGAATTATGTTGTATTGTAAACACCTATCTGCATCCTACAACATTTTTATTGGAAGGTAAGTCAATAAGTTCCCAAGTGTTGTTTTGTAAAAGAGCAGACATTTCCATTTGCATGGCCTGCTTCCAACCATTATCCTTTATAGCATCAAGATGATTTCTTGGAATGACTACAGAGTCAATCCCAAGAGCAAAGGAGCGTGCCTGCTTAGATAGTCTGGACAAACAACACACTCATGCAATAGGACATCGAACAGCACAAGAACGAGTACCTTTGCGGACAGCAATGGGAACATCAAGATCAGATGGTTCTTTAAGATTCTCTTGAGTAGAGGAAGCTGGGGAAGGCTCAGAGACTGGAGACACTGCCTCCTCTGGATCCTGTCTGCCTCGTCTGCTATAAACATGTGAAAATTGTTGAATCATAGTATCATCTGTTGACTGCTCTTCCTGAACTATAGTATAGTCATGGATGGTGGGTGGCACTCCCTCACTCTGATGTGGTGGTGACACTCTCTCACTGATAATCGATGGTGGCACTCTCTCACTCTCACACAATTGCTCCCCCTTACTGGGGACACTAAAGAAATATAGAGTAGACTCATGAAAAGTTACATCCCTAGGCACAAACACACTACGGAGACTGGGACAGTAACATTTGCACCCTTTGTTGGTATTGGAGTTACCAAGAAAAAGAGTCCTAATAGACCTAGGGGATAATTTATCAACCTTAGGATCAAAATTGTGGACAAAGGAGGTACAACCAAACACCCTAAGGGGAATAGGATAGGGTTGATCATTAGGACGTAGGACAGAAAAAGGAGTATGTCCCTGAAGCACCGATGAGAGTTGCTTGTTAATAAGAAAGCAGCCAGTTGTAAAGCATCAGACCAGAATCTTTTAGGAATGTTAGATTGAAACATAATTGTCCTAGCAATATCAAGAAGATGACGATTTTTCCTCTCAGGTACCCCATTTTGTTGAGTGTGAGGACAAGATGTACGATGTATCATCCCAACAGAACTACAAAAATCAGCCAAAAAACTTTAGACATATTCCAAGGCATTATCAGATTTGAAGATTTTTAATATTGCAATCAAATTGGACTTTTATGTCTTGATGAAAATACTTGACAGTGGATAAAACAGACTCTCGACTCTTCAACAAATAAATCCATGTCATGCGAGAAAAATCATCCACAAAGGAAATAAAATAGCGAAAGCCATTATAGTTGTTGTCTTTTACAGGACCCCAAACATCACTGTGAACTAACTCAAAGGGACAAGAAGCCCGTTTATTGACTCGAATGGGATAAGACATTCTATGATATTTTCCCAATCGACAAGACTGACACTCTAAAGAAGACACTTGTGATAACTCAGGCTCTAACTTCCTCAAGCTCTCTAGAGAAGGATGTCCATATCTGTAGTGTCACGGTAAAGGAGAACCGCTCAAAAGGATAGCCGGAGAAGGAGCAGATACTTGGCGAGGCAGACTTTCACCATAGAAGAGGTAGAGATCACCTTTTATAGGCCCCCACCAATCGTCCTCATACTCTTGAGATCATGTAAGACAAAACAAGAAGGTCCAAGTGTTACCGTGCATTTTAGAGTATCAATCAATTTTGCAACAGAAAGAAGATTGAATGGAAATGCAGGCACATAATGTACAGATGTAAGATCAATTCTAGGAGTCAGAGAAACAGATCCACTGGCTAACACTCTCCTCACTGAACCATCTGCTACAGTCACAGATTGGTGAGGAATATGTGAGTTAATGGAATGAAGCAGTCTTCATACCAGTCATATGTTGTGAAGCACCAGAGTCTACCACCCACGAAGAATTTGAACCAGAAGCCAGTAAAGAGGTAGCCTGATTACCAGTAGTAGAGGCCAAGGAATTTAATGACCGATACTGATGCCGTTTCGACAACTTGGATATAGATATTTACCGGTATACCAATGGAAATATCGACAGATGCAATCTTGGCCATATCGACGCCAAAGCGAACGAACTAAATCATGAAATTTTACAGGCACGGTCTCAACACCTAAATGCAATGTTTTGCTATATTGGGTATGTGGGGGGGGGGTCAATCATGTGGGAGGTAAGGAATCTGTCCTTTTTTTTGGAGATTTCGATGAAGGATTTCGATGAAAAAATGCAAGAATTAAGATCTGAAATTTTACTAGCACAATCCATAAACTCATGTTTAGACACTTATGCAATAATATTCGATTTACAACAAACATTTAACAACATAGTAAATTACTAACTCACATCAGTTGTATGTTGAGTGGCGTGATGGTTCTCTATACATTATGTTGTTCATATGGGCCACATATTGCTTCCATGTAATGTAACTTCTGTAAGACTTGTTGTAGGAAACAACATGCTCCTCATACACTTCAGGATTGGCAAAATGTATCATCCCAAACTTTGGAAAATGTTCTTCCAAATCTTTGAGATATTTTTCCTTGGTTGCTGATATCAATGGAGGTTGAGTAGAAGTAGGAGGAGGTGCCCATGCTCGAGGAGCTTGATGTTGAGGAGCTTGAGGTTGAGTAGAAGCAGGAGGAGGTGCCCATGCTCCAGGAGCGTGAGGTTGAAGTAAAGGAGGTTGTAATGGTACACCGAGAATAGGATAAATTGTAGTATGCCCACCACTGTTTGACCTCCATCACCAGAGTATGCTTCGGTGTTCACTCGAAAGCATCCATAAGGGCTACGGACAGAGTATGCTTCGTGATATCCCAAGCCTAATTCTAATCTTGGTGGTGGTTCAACTTGATATCCAGAATACCCATGTTGGGACTGAGGTGGGTATGGAAGTGTATGCCCAAATAACATATCTCCAAATGAATGCTAAGATTGAGAGTCAAATATGCTCATGGTATCCAATGAATCAGCAAGATCAGAATAATAATCACTTCGGCTCTGGTATTGTGGTTGTGGTGGACGTGCACCGCTGTAATCTTTCCCAGTTCGAGTTTTTCTCCTTTGAAATGTTTTATCAGCCATGGGATATTATTGTTCTGGTGGAGGTGCAGCCCTAGTAACATGACTAACATAAGGTCGGTCATCATTTTGAGGATCAACAGCTGGAGGATATTCTCGAGAGCATTGGTTGCGATTGTCACCATCATTGCCACCATCATCAGACTTAGATTTGGAACCAGATGTAGAAGAAGAATCTGAGCTACCTAATTGTTCTTCCACTTCTCTATTGATTTCCATATTAGTATTAACATGTGCAGCTTCAGGATCAAGTCTTTCTGGCGGGGTATCAATAATAATATCATCACCATTATTTGCATCAAATTGCTCTTCTATATATGCATCCGGACGTCCATCTAAATTATCAAGAACAGGACGACCTATCTCATTCATCCATTCCTCTAAAGGATTTTCTGAATCATCCTCCAGTCCTCTACGTCTTTCTGTGTTAAAAGTATATGCGGTGTCGATGGGATCATGAACAACAGCAAAATCCACTTCCTTGTAGTTGGCATCTCGTATTGCTCTAGCCCTCAACCGCATGTTGTAGTGAACGTAGACAAGATCCCTCAACCTATTTGCACCAAGCCTGTTCCTTCTCTTTGAGTGTATCAAATTGAAAGTGCTCCAATTTCTTTCACAACCCCCTGTAGAAGTTGTTTGAGCTAGGATGCGAATAGCCACTTTTCTTAAATGGGGGGCACCTGTTCCATTCCAAACCCACCACTCACAAGGATCACCTGCCTAGCGGTCAGCAACCGCATTTGGATGGCCAAAGCATCCAGTGCTTTCACGAAACTGGCGCAACTGCAAAAATAATATATATGATATTGAGATGATGAAATCAAAGGAAAGACTAATGAGAAATCAAGAATGTAAGTTATATCGTTATATACCTCTTCCAGTACTAGCAATCACTCTTCTGGAGAGGTAATGAACTTGTTAGTGACATCTCTCACTACATTCATTAGAGTCACATTCAAGCCCAGCGTTCGTGAGTATTGGAACCTCGGATTCAAATAGTAAGTTGTCACAAATTTAAATAAGGAAATAAGAATGACATTTTATTTGTTGACTATGAGTTAGACCAATAACTTAGAAGTTAGAATATAATTGAGATATATACCTGCTTTATGCAATGGATGCAAAAGCATATTTGTCCAACGGTTCTCATAAATTCTTATGTATTGCTCATTGGACCTAGGAGCTGCTTCTTTGATATTGTCCACCATTGAGGTCATTGCATCATATAGGAAAGGCATTGTTGCAGTTTTGTCACCATCTACCAACCTCAATACTTTGACAATGGGTTCCATTATTCGCAGCACTCTAGTAACCTTATCCCAAAAAGGTCGGTTGGCAATCAACTCCTCAATTCTTCTGCCAACCGGGGTGTTGTGCTCCTTCATGGAGGTCCACTCCACTCCATGAATAGCCTCCTAAGTTCGTCTTTTTTGGATTTTAACGATTGTAAGGCAAGAAAATTTGTTGCAAATCTAGTTGCCCCTGTTCTAATTAGATCACCACCACAATACTCAGGTCGCCTCATTGCATTTAGCAGAAAAAAAATGGTTGTAGATGAATCTCGTGATCAACCTACCATCAATGACAACAGATTCGATGAAATCAATTGAGCCCATGTCCTTAAGAATGAGATCTATGCAATGGGCAGCACATGGTGTCCAATAGACCGGATATTTCTTCATTAAACTCTCGTCGGCCTTCTTGAAGGCAGAAGCATTATCAGTAACTATCCGCACCACATTCTCCACACCAACTTGCTTCATGTATGTCTTCATTAGTCTCTTTATGTATTTGTGGTTCCTGACCTCACCTGAAGCATCAACAGTCTGGAAAAACTGTGGATCCACGACAATGTACAAGAAAGTTGATAATTTGTCTTCTATTTCCACTAGTCCACCCATCACACATAAGTGTGACGCCATATTCAGACAAATTTTTTTGGTCTGAAATCCATGCTTGTAGATCCTTCTTCTCTAGTGGAAGATACTTGTTCATTAATTCATATGAACTGGGAGCCTTGATGCCCCTACTAGACTCCCATCACATCTACCATATGCTGCAAATAGGGTTCAGTTGCAACATGTGCAGGTATACCATGAGCAAAGAAGAACTTGCCCACTGCCTTGCCAACCTTATCTTTTACACCAGTGAACATTGCTTTGAGGCTTTTTTGCCTAGCCCCTGGCTTCCTAACCCCTGGCTCATCAACATTCCTCAATCTCACACTAGCAGAACGGAAAAGTGTATCAATGCCTCCTTTCTTCCTTTTACCATGACCAGCTCGGTCTTCATCGTCATCTAGGTCAACAATAGGAATGTGTACAGTCCCATTGCCTCCACCTGCACCAGATGGCCCATACCTCCTTGTAATCCGAGCTGCATCCTCCCTTTCCCACTCACTTCCGCGAGATTCTTTGATAGCACGTCTATACATACGACATGAATAGGTTGCATCACATTCAGGAGGATATCCAATATCATCATCAGATTCAGCAGAAGAACCTATAGGCCTAACATCAAACAATGTATCTTTGTAAGCCCTATCAACCTCCTTCATATTTTGTTGTTTTTGTTTCTTTGCACCCATAAGTTTCTTGAAATCATCCCTAACACTTTAGGGACACCTTTGGCACATTGCCACATTTTTGTCACCACCAGTAATGTGATGTTTAAATCTAGTAATCCCCCCTCCACCAATTGTCTTCTTACAGTAATTGCAAATTATCTTTCCCCTGTTCCCATCAACAGGCATGCAGTGATTCCATGCAAAATCCACATCCTTAGCTCCAACATTACCGGCCCCAGCACCCTCACTATCGCTTGAAGACATCTTCTCAAAAGTCAAAAGTCAACACTGCAAAAAGACAAACAAAAAAAATTAGGTGTATGAAATCAAAACCATTAAGTTGCAAGAAATTAATCTATTTGATGTATTATAGAATCAAACACAATAGTTTAACTGTATAAATGTTAAATGTATTTATAGAATCAAACATAGTTTTTTTAAGATTTTTATTACCAAGAAAAAAGGGTTAAATAAAAAAATAAAAGTCTGAAATTATTTAAAAAAATAAAAAATTTGATATTTATCTAGTGTTAAGGCAAGTGATGTGTTACAAATTACTCATTCCATCTTGAATAACACTAACACACATATTTCTGTAGAAAAAACAAAAAAAAATGTAAAAACAAAAATCATCATTTTTAATAAATGAAAATTCGAAAAATATAAATATTTTAACTATATTTTTGTTTGTATTTGTTCATATTAGTATTTGGTACAACTTCTTCTACTAAATCTAAGTTAGATACCTATTATTAATAGTACTTATTGTATTATTACGAATTTAATATTAATTAGTAAAATTATATGATAATATTAATTAATAGTAGTAAATCTAGTGATACATTAGTAGATCTACATAATATAATCATAGATCTATTGTTAAATAGCATTAATCCTAAGTTTTTTGGAGTGGATCTAGGATTTGGGTTTATTTAGAGAATATTGGAGAACTTCTATGGTGAAAATAGAAGGAAATAGGGAGGGGAGGGGTTAGAAATGATGAGAAATTAAAGAAATTAAGAAAACATACCTTGATTAGGGCTGATTTGAGCTCCAAGGAAAGAAATCGCCCCAAATCTCCAAGTTTCTCCACTCAAACAGCAGCAGCAGCAGCAACAAGTTTGCAAAAAACGGTAAGTCGGGGCGGCATACCGCCGATATCGCCCTTAATTGGGGCTTTTTGCACACGGCACCCCCGATATTCACTGATATCGGGCGGTTTTACCGGTAAGTCCACCGGTTTACCGATATTTGCAATCCCAGCGGCAGACTTGTTCAAATCGATGACCGATGGGTATACCGACGGTACCGTCGATATCTCATCCCATGGAAGAGGCTAAGTGTGCTTAAGAAGAAGATGATGATGATGATCCGATACTTAGATGTTGAGTAGCCAGAATAAATCTATCATACTCCTCCTTGGTGAGTGTGATGCCAGAAGGTCCAGAACTCGACGCAAGAGACTCAGAGGATGTAATAGTACCAGCATAGTTTGCTGCCCCCACAAGAGGTGCAGCTGGTTTGCCATGCTTCTTCCAACATTTTTCAACAGTGTGTCCAGGCTTATCACAGAAAGTGCACTTAGGGCGTGTGCCACATCCTCGGCCTGTACCTGGACGTCCTCCTCTTATTACAGCAGCAACAGTGGCATGAGAATCTCCCAGAGATGGGACGGCTGTAGAATCAACCGATTCAAAGTTGGATTGCATAATTCGTAAGAAGGCTTCTTCCAAGCTAGGAAGTTTGTCAAAGGCTAGGATGACACTGCGGGCTGAACTGCATGAAGAACTCAGACCTAATAAAAACTTTGTTGTGATCAAGTCGTCTCGGTCCTTGATTTGTTCTTCGATAGTTCACCGGGTGATAAAATCTCAACTCTTGAGCAATAGCTTGGATCACTCCAAAATATTCTTCCAAAGGCTTGTCTCCCTGTCGTTCTGCAAATAGATCATAAACTTACAAAGCATTCTTTTCTTGAGAATAGTGTTTCTTTACTGCATTCCGTATTTCTTTGGCGGTAGTGTAGAACATGAACCGAGCAGCAATCCCAGGTTCCATGCTCCCCCACAGCCATGTCTTCACCAGACTGTCATGACGCTTCCATTCAGCATAGCCTTCGACAGTAGAAGCAGGAGGATCAGAATCAACATTTTTTGTCTTTGGACTCCAATACTGTATGGACAACATTCATCCACAAGAGATATTTTTTCCCGTTTAGCTTGATGGAGGGGATAGGTGACATCTCATTGTAGATCACGGATGCCTTGGTGTCCTCCATGTTTCAAGCAAAAGATAGAGTAACGGGATGATACATGTCACAATAGAACAGGGGTGATGGAGGGATACACGTCACGATAAACAAAGAAGTGACGGAGAGATACATGTCACGTCAAAGGATTAGATGTGTAACTGACGCATCCACAACCCCCTACTGAGGTTTCCTAATCACACATGGAGGGGGTGTGATTAGGAATGAGGCCGACGGTGGCGGTGACTACTGCAGTCTGCAGCTAGAGAGAAAGGGTAGAAGAGGGGAGGGGAGGTGCGCCGGAAAAGAAGGGGAAGAGAGGGGGGCGGTGGCGGCTGGCCTAGGGTTCCCTGGGAGCGAACTCGCTCTGATACCATGTAAAAGTTGTGTTACAAGTGCTTAGGGTACAATGTGCCCTAGCATATATTTATAGAAAGAACAAATACATGTAGAATAATAAAACAAGAGAAAATGAAACTTCAGAACCGCCGGTCTGCCGCCATGTCAGTACTACCGACAGACAGGTCGGTAGTACCGAGATATGCAGTCTTCGATACTGTTGATGTGTCGGTACCATCGACATACATGTCGATAGTACCGAGATATGTAATCTTCAGCATATCAACAGAAGGCAAATGGGAATCCAGTGGGGAATGTGGTTCCCTCCCTTTTCAAGTTCTAAATAGGTGATCTGACCTCCTCTTAGAATGGAGCAACAAACATTGAGGGGTTGATGTGAGACATAAGCATGCCTTCCTTAATGATCCATATGGGTCAAAATACACCCTCCTCTCAGAAGAGAGCCTCACATAAAATTAATATGCTCCTGAACCTTTTGGCATCAACCTATAGGTCTCCCTCTTTGTACCAAATTTGACAAGATCATTCTGTGCATACTGTAGCAACTATAAATGGAAATTCGAAAAAGAAAGAAATGTAAATGGAATGATTGAACAAACTACGAAAAATGATATGCTTAAAATCAAGGAGAAAACCTGCTGACCGTCTTTAGGGAAATCACCTTGTCCTTCTAAAATATCTAAGTAAATAAGCCCAGAGCTAGCTGTTGTATATCTATCCGATGTAACTACTTTGACTTGGAACCCTGAAATTTCAGCATATTTTACAGCCTTGCATATAACTCAGAAAAAGAAGCGCAAAAAATTCTAAGCCAAACAATTAAATAAGGGAGGATATGCAACTAATCTAATTAAGTTAACTATGCATCACTTTATAAAATGCACATAATTAATGTCAAGAAAATTAAACAGGGACATGATGAATGTAAATGGATCAAGAAGTGGAAAACTATCAGCTAAGTGTAACTTTAGTACCAATTACATTCTTATTGGCATTTACTCAAACTCCTTATTGTAGGGCACAGACACAAACTCACTTACTGGAAAGATTTTTATTCTAACTTTGCATATTGTGCTCAAACAAATGCCATCTCCGTAGATTGACAGACAACTCATAGTTTGTCATAATTATGAATTTATGACAGATCTTGTTAAACCTTTCCATACCTATTGCAGAGTTGTGTCAATACGACTTCACATTACCAAATGAGATATAGGTGGTGCAAACCATGTGTGCAGAAACTAATTTCATTGATCTAATTCAACCATCGGGCAATACTCCCAAGTGTGAGTTTATGTAGATAATGCGAGAGAAGTCCTAATTGGTTTATTCCGCTCATGACCCGGCAAAATAAGAAATAAATATGTCATTGAGAACTTTCAAACAAGTCCCCAACTATTAGATACAACTTCTAGCATTGACATAATTGTGAATAAAATCCTAGACGGAAACCAATAAAGGACAACTAATTGAAAGACGAACACATATAAAAGACGAACACAAAGCGCTCTGATCAAGAGGCATCAAGCCTTAGCCAGACTCTTGATGAGCAGACTATCCTACATCGGTAGATCACACATTCACACCAAACACTACATTCAGTTTTCTCGAGTAACGGCTCCCACACAACAGACATGGACAGGTAAGGAAGCATGTCTACATCCAAGTTGGGATATGGTGATTGGAAAATGGTTTGTCTTCTATAAAACTAATGTTGTATGAAGATAGCCTGAAAAGTTTCCAGACCACACTCAGAATATTTTTTAGCTTCAATGAAACATACATTAGAGTTATAAGATGCCATCATCAAGAGAAAACTAAGATAGCATACTTGTGTGGAGAAGAGCGAACTGGTGAAAATGCTCAGAGATTCAAAAGATTGCCACTGTGTCGTTTTAGTTAAACCAGAGTAGAAACAGAGCAATGCAAAGATATAACAAAGAATGGGGCTGTGAAGAATAGGTGATAAATATCTAGTTGGATGAAGGAGCATGTGATTGAAGCACAAGATATAAAAATAACTCGAAATTTTGGTAAGACGGGGGTAGGAAAAGAACAACAAAATTTGTAAAGGGAAAAACTATGGGCTACAAATAATAGGTGATGCAGTATCTAGTTGAGCAGAGGAGACTGGAATTGCAAGGATAAGACAAAACAATAACTCAAAAATCAGTAGAAATTGCTAACATATAGCATGTGTTTAATGTTTTCCTTTGATTTAAAACTTATACCACCTTGCATCTTAAGTCCCACACTATGTATCTAGTTTGCATGCTTGCCTACATCCCTACAAATAAGCATAGTCACAAATTGGTATTCGGGATAGGTTTGGTTGAGTTAAAAAAATCGGAATTCGGCAATTATGCGGGAAATTCGGATAAAATTCGGTCAACGTACGGTAAAAGTACGGCAAACTATTTGGGAAAAAGTCGGGAAATATACATATATATTACACACATATATCTATAACTATTACTTACATATACATACATATATAACATGCATACACACATATATGCATGTACATATGCACACACACATATATATGCACTCAAAGTCTCAAACTAAGAATGTATAGGACGCGCAAAAACATTAAACATGATTAGTTCGTGAATAATACGGGAATAAAACGTAATATTTAGGAATTGGGATTTATTGGAAGTTTCATACGTCTAGCTTTCAAAAAGTCCGAGTATATTGTGACTATGCAAATAAGTTTGCCTCTTTGCAATAAAAGACATTTTCCTCTCAACATGGCACAAAGAAGGAATCCTAGCCACCTCCCAACCTTCTCTCTTCTCCAATCACCCCCAACCTCTCTCTCTTTCTCTCTCCTTTTTACCCTAGTTATTGCTGCTTCATGGGCCATGTGCCCCTATATCATGGAGACTTTATACCCTTGGGGCTTTCTCCCATTGCCGCCATTAAATCCTCTCAACAACTGCTAGGTTGGGCATTGTAGGGGTACCCACCACTAGGATCAATGTTCCCAATGTGAGATGTGAGGAATGACACTGGACTAAGTTGTTGTCGAGGTCACCACTCCTTACAAACATCAAGGTTGGTCCCTACACCTCATCTCTTTGCATTTCAGGCCTTAGATATGCCGCAAGTCTAACTATTGTTACTCTGCGTGTAACTATAACCCACGCCTCCTGTGTTTAATTCAAAGTCATTAGTGTGTCATCCTTGCTTATATACTTGTAGACATAGTCACAAATTTGATTCTCCGATACGTTTGGTTGAGCTAACAAATTAGGAATTCGGCAATTATGCGGGAAATTCGGGTAAAAACGGTCAATGTACGGTAAGAAAACGATCAACAATTCGGGAAAAAGTCTGAAAAAGTCGAAGGATATATACATATGTTGCGTACATATATATAATCTATATATGTGTGTGTATAAATGTTTTGCACACACAGACACATATATATGTATATATATTGCATACATATATCTATAACTATTACATATATATATGTATACATATCTTACATACATACACACACATGTGTTTACATATATATACACACAGATATATATGCACTCAAACTAAGTTAAGAGTCTTAATCAGTATAGTAGGGAAAAAAACGTACAAAACCGGAAAAAAACATAAACGTGAATTACGGGAATAATACGTAATATTTTGGGATTAGGAGTTATTCGTCCGTTTCATACGTCTAGGGAAAAATTCTCGTTTAAAAGGAGACTTTTTCAAAAAGTTGGGAGTATATTGTGACTATGCTTGTAGACTTGCTAAAGTACATTAAGAATCGATTCCTTAAAAAAAATTAGTCGTTCAAGGCTTATTTGAGGTACATAATCTACTATTTCTAATTGGAATATCTATCCCTCGTCAAAGTCATGCATTACTAGAATTGAATTGGGGAAACAAAAAGAATTATTACCTTTACCCATTCTCTTTAAAAACCCTAATGATAGTATACCTGGATTGAATGGCACATAATCGATATTGTTAGATTTGTAGGAAGTAAAGGTCTCTAATATAGTGGAGTTATGCTTCCATGACTCTACGTAGAGAAGGGGATAGTGGCACCCAAGAAGACCGGTGTGCATCTAGTGTTGTTGTTCTTGTATGGATTTGTAAGGACATTATAGCTTGCCAAGCATAGACATAATATACCAAATGCCAAGTCAATATTTACTCTTCAAATTTTGTTGGATGAAAATCTCATTATGAAATAATATTGTGAAACATATTTGAGAATTGATAGATTTTGTTGTTTATGCTCCACACTATCTAGATTCATTTTTACTATATATCTCTGGAATACTCTTGTTAGTTAGCGCACATTAACATACTATCTTTAACCTGGTTTTATATGGGTCCTTGTAACTAACCTGTTCAATTTACGTTCATGTGCTATATATTCCCTTAGGGAATCCATTAGGAGATCATCTGCATTATGGGGATAGCAAAGGAGAATATAGCGAATACCTAGCAAGAAGACAGCACGAGATGCCCTCTGTTTGAGTCTAAGATTAGATAAGGGAATTTTCTTTTAGCAATTGATGTGTAGGCTTCCCTGACTCTAATAAATGTATGAATGCACATAGATTGTTTATTACTTTTACATAGAACGCGAGATAAACCTTAGGTTTAGATCCCTTGACCTCCACCCAGTAAACAAGCAGACCCTAGGTCTAGCCTAACCCCACCTATCATCCACCACTCTTTTTTTCGATCCTCAAGATTAGGAAATCATCCCCAAATTACATGATATAAAAAAAAGAGAAACATGTGCATTTTTCTTTAAATAGTACGCCAACAATCATCTTCATCCACCTTCACTTAAGATCTTCTTCGTCTAACTTTTTCGCCACCAGATAGGGTCCCTTCTCCTTCCTTCTTCCTTGATTCTCGATCTTGCTAGCAGCTTCCCTGTCTTCCTTCCTTTTCCCAGTATCTCCCCCTTCCATTCACCATGGGGGTGCTACAGTATCAGATTGTAGCATTGTTGACTTTGGGTGGGGTGGTACCGCCATAGGGAGCTATACTTGGTCAACTAAGCCACCCCACCAGCCTCCTACAAGTAGTAGCTACTACAAGGAGTAAACTAAAGGTGTCGCCAACAACCGAGGGAGGTGGGAGGACGCCCTCCTTCACATGGTGGCAGCTAGAGGCCACTGACTAGCCACCTAGCCCACTTTGACGGTCCCACAAGGGGAACTTGCATGCCCAAGCTAGGCCCTTCAAGGGCACTGGGGCCCATCGATCTCCCCTAAGATTCGGGTGTCCATCCATGGCTAGAGGGAGTCTAAAGCTCCAACTACTTATGGCTCTTAAATATGTACAACAATACACTACAAACTACAGTCCTACATCAGTTTTTTGGGTTTTTCTTCTTCCTCGTGCTTTTATCCACTACATCTGGAGTTGACTACAAAATTTTAGTAATTTTCAATTAGGCAAGGTCGTTGTGAAGTCTACGTGCAACTGCGGACCTAGATTTCGAAAGTCTAAATTTGCTCGTACTTCATTGACACACCTTACACCGCCAAACATCAGCAGCGCCAACTACCGCATTGCATTCCTGAATATTGACGACATTGGGTTTTGTTTTAATTTGCAAAATATCCACACATACTTTGCAATTACATATATAAATGCATTATGTGTTTCATGTTGATGTGGACATCTTCAAACCTGCAACATCCCTGATTTGTCGTCTAAGTGTGTTTCCAAGTCATCATCACCGCCCCTGACATGTCACAAAGCAGACCAAACTGTGTTTCTTCCATTCTCTTCCCCTATCATGTTTCCAATGACACAGACATGCTAGGACTTTGTTCAACACCCCAATCTGACACTGACCATCCTCGAAGATGCATATACTAAGGTGTTTCTCCATGTCTGCAAGCCCAAGTATGTTACATATGACGACACAACTGCCTCAAGTCGTACTCATAATGGTGCATCAACCATTCATTCAATTTCTTGTATATTGCACTTGTGATCCACTATGGTGCATGGACTTGAGTTGCAGATAGCCCATCAGACTCCTAGAGGTTCGCCTTTCCAAGATGAGGGGAGTTGATGTAGGACAGAACCTCCAACAAGAGCCTGGTTAGTGCTTGAGAGTAAAGTAGGGATTTTTGGTATTTTGTTTGTTAATCATTTGCAAGTACCAAATAGGAACCCTAGTGACTTAGTTTTTATGTTAGAGTGGTTTGATTGAGTTTGTGTGATTGTTAGTTAGGTATCTAGTTCTGACAACTAGGGTTTTATCATCAATTATAAATATTAACCTTGGGATACATGTCCAAGTAGACTAGTATTGATTAAGAAAATAAGTTTACAAGATTCACTTACCCATTATATCCACTTCTTGAGATATTTGATATCTATCAACGTCTTTGACGCTTTTAATGTTATTCCCTCTCTTCTTACAAAATCATCTCCCCTTGTTGCATCTACCCCTGTATGAGTATTTGTGTGCTTTATTGTAATATTTAGGGGGAGCAATTTCTTGTATGGGCTTGGTTTATCCTTTTTTCTGTCTATTTGTTTTCTAGTTTGACTCTCTATCTGCAAGCTGATTTGGGATTCTCCCAACTTCAGCTTGAGGGGGAGTGTTAGAGAGTCCGTTTATTAGTTATTTATATTGTCCTTGTAATATGGGCCTCACTGTGTCTTGGCCCGTTAGGGTTTAGTTAAGTCTGTATGCTTCCCTGTTCTCCTATTTATAGGAGCAGGGTTTCTCCTATCTAATACAACGATTTGCTTTCTTTTATTATCTAACATGGTATCAGAGCAACCGTCCTAGGGACCAAAACCCTACGTGAGAGAGAGAAAGAAAAGTAGAAGCGCCCCCCTTGCGGGCGGCCGCCGCCCTTGGCGGTGTTTGCTGCCCACAGGGAATTCCCATCATGCCAAATCAGTTCGGTCCTCTTCGAGCTTCCGCAAATGTCTTCCACATCAAAGTCATAGGGGAAACCCGAGGAGAGCCATCAATCCCTCCAAGGAAGTTTTCTTGAGGTCTACAATCATGTGGAACCGCAGCAGCTTGGAGTTTATCATTCGCCGCTACAGTGTCGTACTGTAGCACGGCGGCCATTGTAGTGGTTGCTGCTCCCACACCGGTTTATATTAGGTCATGCCCTTCTGGGATGACCTTTCCCTTTGTTGTAGCTGCCATATGGTGCTTGCGATTAGCTGCTATGTCCCTCTTTCTTCTTCAAATCAGCAAGAGTATGGGCTGCTGTCAACAGCCTCTTATTGCAGCAGATTACGGCTTCAACAAACAAGGTGCAGAGGACTGTTTCCCCCCTTAAATCTGATCAAAAGGGGGCGCCCCAGACCCTGCTACGTTGCCTAAGAAGGTCAAGGGCAAAGGTATTCCAAAGAGGGAGCATTGGTAATTCTTCCCAGCCGTTGTCACCGGCGGAGTACTGTAGCACGACCCTTTTCTGGTCTACAGTTGCTGTCCAAAGGCAATGTATTTGTCCGGATCATTTTCTACCTTGATTTATGTTATCGGTTGCCTCCTCCACCTATTTGCCTATAGAATTTTTTTGCCTCTACCATTGTTTTTTACTGTCCACGCCAACCACTCCTTTACTCTTTCCGTGCTTGGCGTGAGGGGGAGAATAGAGGATGAAGAGTAGAGGAAGAGATGAGATGGAGGAGAGATGAGGAAGATATATATGTTGTTGTCTATATGGATCTTCATGCTACCTTTATTGTTGATATATGGATCATTTTGCTGCTATTGTTGCCTATTCATCATCTACCTCGACTGCTATGAAGTTACATACTTGGACGTCATTGATACTACTGCCTGCTTCTTGGAGTTTTTCACATTTGGAGTTTATTTCTGCTGCCTATTTAGTTGATGTCTTCTATCCGGCTACGTCTTCTACTGTTGTGTTGCCAACACTCTTTGGCTTGTCCATGCTTTGTGCATGTCGACTCGTATGTGCTCTGTTTTGTACGTCGACTTCTACTGCCTATTGCTGTGTGCCAGCACTCTCTGGTTTGTCCGTACTTTATTTATACGTCGACTACTACTGCTACCTGTGATCCAACACTCTCTGGACTTTGCTGCCTATGACCCGACACTCTCTGGGATGCGACGTTAGCCACTATGTTGAAGACCATGTTGTTGTGATGCTTACTACTGCTCCAGATTCTACTATGATGATCAAGAAGCTTCTGTGACTTGCTTGCTTGGAGTATCTACTTGAGGGGGAGTGTCTGAGTGTTTGAGTGCTTTAATGTAATATTGAGGGGGAGAAAAATTTTGTATGGGTCTGGTTTATCTTTTTATTCTATTTCTTTCTTTTCTTAGTCCAACTCTCTATTTGCAAGCTGATTTGGGATTCTCCCAACTTCAGCTTGAGGGGGAGAATTAGAGAGTCTATTTGTTTAAGTTATTAAGTGTTTTGTAATATGGACCCAAGTATGTCTTAGCCCATTAGGGTTTAGTTGTGTCTTGTATGCTTCCCTGTTTTCCTATATATAGGAGCAAGGTTGCCTCTCTATCAATATATCGACAATAAAGGTAGCATGAAGATCCATATAGACAGCAGCATATATATCTTCCTCATCTCTCCTCCATCTCATCTCTTCCTCTACTCTTCATCCTCTATTTTTTTTTAGAGAATAAAAGACGGCTACTCGATATATTGATAGAGAGGCAACCCTGCTCCTATATATAGGAAAACAGGGAAGCATACAAGACACAACTAAACCCTAATGGGCCAAGACATACCTGGGCCCATATTACAAAACACTTAATAACTTAAACAAATAGACTCTCTAATAGAAGTCATGGTAGAGGTGCTTATTTCTCGATAGGATTCTTCAGAGGAAGGCGGTAACACTTGGCATCATGCCATTGTGACCATATGGATGGAACTATCATTGTAAAGAAGCATGGAAAGCATACCTATGCAAATCAAGTCACTACCTCTCAATAATTACCTATAGATATAAGCAATAGAGCTGAGTTAGAACAAATCCTCCATAGATACCTAGCACAACTCTCTCCAGATCTACACTACCAACTAAATATGCCTTCTTTGACATTTCTAGGAGCAGTAAGCCATGTAAGGTGATAGATTATGACATCTTCGCGCATATCACCAAGAACCCCTCTTTACTTTCTCCTATATAGGAAGCTTCTCAACTTCCCCCTTTTATGTTGGATGGTGGTTCCCAACCATAGCCATTGGAAAATGGTGCTTCCAGAACTACTAACTCTCTCATCTATCTTATTTTTCTCGTTGTTCGCTTGAATTTATTACATTCCAGTCTGGGAAGCATAAACACTTTGGTGAACCTGTCGTATCCATGTCCAACATATATTGGATATCGGCCCACCTAGCATATACCTTGACACATATTGGATGCTCCTGGCCATGTATGGGTATCTTCTTTTGTGGAGAATGGCAAAAGGTTAAAAAGATCATCTTTTTTACTTTTATTTCCTCATTTACTAGGTTTAATACTCGTGTCATAAAATTCTCAATTTGTAACAAAATAGCTTCACTTGATTCATTCTATAATCAAATCAACAAACACTTCCATCTATATCTTTTGCATCCATTTATTGTTGATGGGAACCATAACTTGTGACGTATATTTGCTCATTGGTGTTTAATCAACTAAATAATGGTTGAATATTTGCTAGAAATAGTGGAAAATATAATAATCAATGTGGCATGTATTTAGAATAGAGATAAAATGGTCTGCTACTTTCAATATATTTCCATAGAGGTAAGAAAAGATATATGTTTACTACACATCCATCTATATGCTCTCACAAGCAACATATATATCTTTTTATCTTGTCATCATGCTAATGTCTTATGAGAGAAATCAATGTTTAATGTCTCGTGTCTGTGTCTAAACATTATCCATGTTTCTTAACTATTAGTAGAATAACCAAAGCTTTTGAGTGTTGGACAATATTCTTTCCAATTTACTACATATAGTTCATGATTTTTGTATGAGGATAAGGATGGTGGAGACATTGAAGGATCAAATGAACTCTACCACATTGACGTTGCACCTTTGCTTTGGATTCCAACCTGTTTGCTCTCTAGGTGGCTATGCCTTACTAAAACATTCATCTGCTACCAAGATCCACTCAGTTTTACATATATCTCTAATTCTTCTTTTAATGTCCATCATGCCAAAAGTCTCATACCATGTTTCCTAGGAGGTCTAGTATAAGTAGCAAGTCTGTTTTTAAACTTGTTTATCCGGATGTTTGAGGACCTTGTAAGTTCTAGTGATTGGTCCACTTCAGTACTTTATTATCTTAGAGCCACTTGGAATCTCCTATTTGAATATAGATTGCAAGTTTTAGAACTCTGTGTAATGTTCCGTTCTAAAATTCAAACTCCAATTTTCTTATATTATTCAAGCATTTCACAAAAATAATGCACTTGAGTTTGTTCATAAAGGCCCCACTTGTTTTTCTCTTCCATCAGAATCCTTTACAAAATTTCTTATGCTTACACATGATGACGAAAGAGAGCTCCTATGTGCAAAAAGATGTCACCAACTTGATGTAGGTAGAAATCTTCTCTTCTACTCACACACTCCTTCCCTTTTTGGCTGGTTGCATTGCTGCTCATTGTTACCTCAGAATGGCCTCCGGTCACCTCCACAACAAAATCCCCTATGAGTTCTTTTATCTAGATGCATCTCTTGCCTCTACCTTTAGTTCTTTGTAAAAACGCATGCTTGGAAGTAATAAACTTCCCAACCCCATTCCAAGAAATGCAACTTCCTTGGCTACCCTCATATCCAAAATGATAAAGGCTATGACCCCATCAAAAAATGTGTTCAAGCTAGTGCTTACTGCAGACATTGTGTTCTTTGTTGATACACCTTTCTTCTCTGAGGATGAGATGGTCCAAGCTCCTAAACTTCTTGTTACCACCCATTGTCAATCTCCATCCTACCACCAATCCTCAATATGTCCCTATATTTCCAACTAACTCTTCTAAAAGCCTCATTGAGAAGCCATTCCAGGTCTAGTTGAAGATACCCACCAGAACCAACTGAGTTTGTGCCCTCTTCCACCCCTCTGCAGATGATTCTCTAGTTGGGCATTCCAACAATACTATGGAAAATATTGATCAACCAATTTCCATGAGAAAGGGCCCACAACATGTACACCATCCTAATTGCGCAACACTTCTCCTATGACCGTGCTAGGATGAGCTTATTCGCGTTCATTGTTGCATTGTGTGGTAGTGATCTCGAAGAACATAAAGAAGCCTATCGCATCCTAGACGAGATTTTTATCTAAGAAAATAGTGCAATCTCAATCTGGTATAGGCAGTTAGGACTTGGCAAACCTTCCTGATAACCTCCAATTTTAGGATGTTATCCTAGTCTTTTCTTCAGTTTTCCACACTCTTTCTTAATTAGAATTAGACATAACACCTAAATATTCCCTCTTATTGTAAATATACTATTAGACTAACTTTTCCCCTTTATATTTGCAGAAAAAGACACAAAAAAAATCATAAAAGACTCAACTAGCCTCAAGACCGCATGGGCTCAAACGGTCCCAAGACTGCATGAAGCCAATCGGTCCCGAGACCGCATGGAGTCACACGGTCCCGAGACCGCATGGAGTCTCACGGTCCGAGGACCGCATGAAGCCAATCGGTCCCGAGACCGCATGGAGTCACACGGTCCCAAGACCGCATGAAGCCAATCGGTCCCGAGACCGCATGGAGTCACACGGTCCCAAGACCGCATGAAGCCAGTCGGTCCCGAGACCGCATGGAGTCACACGGTCCCAAGACCGCATGAAGCCAATCGGTCCCGAGACCGCATGGAGTCACACGGTCCCAAGACCGCATGAAGCCAATCGGTCCCGAGACCGCATGGAGTCACACGATCCCGAGACCGCATGAATCCAAACGGTCTTGAGGTCCAAACGGTCTCCAAACCGTTTGGACTTCACTTAAGGCCTATAAATAAGACCCCAAGGGTCCTCCAAAGGAGGAAGTTTCAGACGTCCAGAGGCTGCCTCAATCACTCCAGAGCGAATCCAACTTCCATCCTCCGTCCTGAGGCTGCCAGTCTGAGACCCACACTTCATCTCGAAGCTGCTTTCTCTCTCTCCGCCAAAGAAGGTGGGAAGAGGGGATCTCGTCACCAAGCAACCTGTGAAGCTGGTGGATCGTCTCTCTCTCTCTCCAAGGGGTTGACTTTCCTCTCTCCTTTGTGGGGATGACGCTCTTTCTCTCTCTTCTTGCCTCCTTTGTCCTAGCTATGAGCGAGTGGTCTCATTTCACTAGGGTGCGGGGAGTAGCCCCGCTACCCATGTTTTCATTTCATGTAATGTAATCTATAGTTTGCAATATAGAGATATTATCTTTTTCAGTTCAACATCAAACGTTTAATGAATGTTTGTTGCTTGATCACCAACTTGTGTTATCTTTTATCTTTTAGTATGAATTGTCTACGTTTGTACTACTAGATTCGAAACTCGTTTGTATGTTGGTTCTTGGTGCATGTATCCACCATGCATCTGTTTCGGTATCTAGGAGTGCTTTCCAAGAAGTGAAGTAAACTCACTTACATCGTTGCACTTTCATACTATGAAATAGAATCAGTTGACGTATGAAAGTACAACCTTGATAAGTCGAGGAACGCACTTTGCGGAGGGAATGTTGTAAATTAAGTGACCATACCTATAAGGATGGCTGGCGTTACAACATTCCCACACCCCTCGTAGTTAGTTCTCCGAAAGGAAGCTAAGTCTACAAAGATACTAACTGATCTAAACTCTTGTTGCAGGTTATGTTTTATTTTGCATGTCTTGATCCATGCGTAGAGGTGGTGAAAGCCGATCACATCCTAGTGATTCCTTACCATTGTTAACAACCTAAGTTTACTTTCTCGTTTTTACATTACTTGCATTTAGTCTAAAAACAACCAAATCAACCTCTTGATCTAAATACCAACTATTGAGTGATTAAGTGAAATTCCAACGTTTTCTATCTTGTTGCTCCCAACAAGATCGTTATCCCGTGGATTCGACCCTTAACTATACTACGATAAGACTTCCACGTATCTTAGCATACGTGGGTGGAGTTTTCTATCTAATGTAAGCAAGGCTAAACTTAAAGACTTATCATCTTTAGGATTTTTAGTGGTGCACACAATTCCACGTAAGTGGAAGCTCCATCACTTCCATTGTTTGTGAAATTGTTGGTGGTTGATGAAACTTCATAGTCAAATATATCATGATGATGGCACAACTAAACATCAAGTAACCAAAAGCTACACACAAACCATAAATATTTTGAAACATTCTCCCCTTATTTCGGCACTCCAATTTGTCAAGATCTTTATCTCCATTATTAATAATATTAACCGACCACTCTATCAACTTGATGTAAAGAATGCCTACTTGCATGTTGATCTCTAAGAAATAGACTATAGAGCGACCACACTTTGTTGCTGAAGGGGGGTGGTCCAAAGTCTTTTGTCTTTGCAAATCGATCTATGGCCTCAAGTAAATTCAGGAGTGTGGTTATAAAACTTAAAATCTATTCTAGTATCCTCTGGCATCAGGTGTTGTCAGTTTGATCACTCAGTATTCTTAGAACACACCAAATATGGAATAATCATTTTGATTGTTCATGTGGAGGATGTTATTGTCTCAAAGGCGATCCTATTGGAATCGTAGATATCCATCAATATGTTTCGAAATAGTTCATCACCTAAGACTTGGGCAAATTATGATAATGGCATTGAGCACGTAAGAGCAAAACTACATTGACTTCTCTCAACGAAAATCATTCTAAATACAATAGGAGATTTCCATGTCGAAAGCAAGAGGAACTAACACCACTTGATCCCCATACTTATGGGGTTGATGATTATCTCCCTCTTTCTCTGACATGACTAGATAAACAGGCTTAGTTGGCAAGTTGATCTAACAGTTTGTTACAAGACTAGACATTACTATAAAGCAGACCTTGTGTGCAGGCATTGTCTCCTAAAGAAACAAAAGAAAGAAAAAAATTGCTAGATCAGTGTCGAAGTTGATATCAAGATATGGCTCACACAGTGCTCTAGACTCCTATGTGTTATGGAATTTCTACAAGATCGAACTATCTAGTTTGCGAAGTCAATGTCCATGTACAATGACAATAGGGTGACTTTGTTCTTTACAACCAATTTGTGTTTCATGAGAAAAAATATACTTGGAAGTTGATTGTCACCATGGTAATAAAAAACCCGCCTTGAGGCTCTCGAGGCTTACGCCTCTTGGCGAGGCTATCCCAAATGCGCCTCGAGGCTTACGCCTCGGTGTCCTGGACTGAGGCTTAAGCCTCACAATATTTAAGGCCCACCTCAAAGCACTGAGGCTCTAAGGCTTAGATGAGGTGCACGCCTCAATTCTAGATGATAACGTCTTATGTTAACCACCAAATTATCTGCTTTTAAGACTATTACAAACACTTTCTTCAACAAAAATTAGAGTTCTTTTAGTTTATTGTTATTTTTCATTAATAAGCATTTAATCATTATTTTCTGAGTGACATCTTTCAATCTTCATTGTTAAATTTCTCTTGTTTGCTACCTTCATATTCACTGTCAGTGAATTTCATATCATTGTTAACTAATTTTGGTTCCTCGTTCCTACTAATCTGAAATTCTATCTCCTTTAGTATTTCTATCAACATCTTTTATTCTAGTAGTATAAACATTTGATATCTTGCTATTTTTTTACATATTTATTTTGGTATTGTGGTGGGTCTTTCGTCTCTATTATCACTATTAAGTTTTAGAATTAATTTCTACTTCATATTGGTGTGCTTGTATTTATATACCTATTTTTGTTATACAGATTCATATCATAACACATATTTATTTTTTATGACAGCCTCACATATTTTGAGGCTTACGCCTCGCCTCACTGAGACAAAAACGCCTCGTTACGCCTCACGCTTTTACAACCTTGATTGTCACTTAGTACTAGAAGCTATCTTCAAAAGAACATATTTCTACTCCTTGAAGACAAAGGACTAGGTTGTATCTTCATCAAACTTCTGATGTAAAAGTCATAGCAAGCAAAACACAAGTAATATCTATGCTCTAGCATCAGGCGATGCTGACATGTCTTGCGTGTTTTTGTTTCCCTTTATTTTTCAATTCAAACCGCCTCGTTACGTATCTTTAGTCCCACGTCATGTATCTAGGTATTGCATGCTTTCTTCCATGGCTCTATCACTATCATACTTGTTAAGATGGCAAGGCACTAGGGTTGGACGCCTTGCGCATTGGCACGTCTAGGTGACTTTACAAAAGTTTAAAACTTATCTATAGGTATATATGTTAAATGATTTTCATAATCATTTTTGATGTAGGACAGTCTACTCATCCATATCCTGGCTAGGGATAGACGCCTCTTGATAGAGTGTGTCATGAGTCATCCTTTATTTTGGTTGGTCGTTTATTTAGTTGTTGCATCTTCGTTTTCATCTAGGGTTTCTTATGCAATCGATTCAATTTAGGATCTGAATGTAATATTAGGGACTTGCCTATAAGTTCTTCCTTAGTAAGTTTTATCTGTAATTTCAATAGGGTCATTAGCATAATTAAGCCAACCAGGGATTCCCGCGTGTTATCTATATAAGCCTATGCATGGGGGTATTGTTCGGAAGAGTTGGATTATATGAACGAGTTTGCTTTTTGCAACATGGTTTGCATCAATTTCTCCTTCATATACTTAATATCTTAGATTTATATGTGTGAGTAAATTCATAAACATATGGTTAATCCAATAATATACATATGTATTATGGTAAGAGAACAACAAATAACATTTTCTATCAAAGTTTACCAAGCATTGCCAAAACAAGAAAAGATTAATTGTAAATAATATTAAGAGATTGAGAAATAGTATATATAGAGATATTTATCTATAGCAAAGTATCAACTATATTTGATAATATAGCCCCTATATAGAAGCAAAATTTACGGCTGCAAGGCAAAAATATGAAAAACCAGAAAATGTGTATGAACTATGAAGAGAAACAATTATAATAACAAATCATGTTTGGCACATAAGAATCACAAGAATGTACCTTTTGAACATTAGGACAAGGAAATAGACCATTAAAGGTAACTAATATGCCAAAGGATGCATAAAAATAACACTAGGCAGAAAATTAGGCAAGGCGCACCCCCTGGGCCCCTTGTCGCCTAGGCACACACCTTAACATGTAGGATCCTTATAAATTAGCATGATCCAATGCAATACAACACACATCCTTTCCTCTCAAAAAATATATGAAAAATGATAAATATTAAATAAGATCATAAAAGAATTGTTGAATAATATTCACGGTATATATCCTGAACAATCTGAGTAGATTGAAGGCGCTTAGGAGTTTGGCTGCAAGAGAAATTGCTTAGTCAAGACAATGCAGTGAGGAAAAGTACATTGTTAATGCATAGTGTGGTTTCTAAGGCATCACCATTGTATATTGGCTCAAAGTTCTTGAATAATATATAAGTTTTGGATGACCATAACATTCCTGAATCAAATATGGAAAAATATATCATGTCCAAAAGGTCATCTACGATAAACACGTTATATAAAGAAACGTCATTAGAAAACCCAAAGAATGTCAATTAGCTATCAAATCGGAAAGAGGGATACTATTAGATTTCTCAATTTTTATTTCCTGACATCGACGGATTTCAAGTAGATACAGCTTAGAATCAAAGGTACTGATATTTACTATCAAGGAAATTTCATGTGGTGGCATAGGAAGGGGTTAATCGGTTCATAGGCCAGAATTTTGATGGAACTTTGTGTAGGGAAATATGGCTACAGAGCAGGCAGCGAAATTTAAAATTTATTCTATCATATTCCCATAATCAGTAGATTGCGTCAATAAATATAATGCAGGAAGGATGGTTTACGGGATATACCTGGTCTTGGAACAAGTCCAGCGACAATCCTCGTCGTTGTAGATGCGCAACTCTGAATCCTAGTTGCACTGGGACACGTTTGACTGTTGCGCCTTTGGTATGCACTACAGAATGCAGTCAGGAACGTCGTCTTCTTCAGCAGCTCCTCATGTCACGCACTGCTGGTTGACATTGTCCTCCAAGCGGCAGACAACGGCATTCTATGGTAGTCCACACGGACCGCCTAGAACTCCTGTCGTCCTGCTAGAGCGATTATGAAGGATTCGTCCCTCTCCGTCAGTGTACTAGTCATCGACTTGCTCTCCCACGACAATGATCTCAATTGCTCTTTCCCTTGTTGTTCCTCCCTAGTCGAGTAGAACTTGCTTGGGCTCTTGTGGTTACCACAACTAGAGAGGACAACATTTGTCAGAGCAATTATTTCTCAATTGTCTGTGTTGTGTTCTGGGAAGCCTCCAGTACCCGAGGCAAGGTTTGGGTCCAGGTTCGCAGTCTATGAGGGGGTGGAAGGGACCGACAGGATCTCGAATTTTCACAACAATTCTGGAATTTTTGCAACCTACAACAGCCGAACCAGTCGTCTCACAAGCGAGACAGTCATTTCGCAGATTCCCAATTGTACACGAATTTGGCAAATCAGTTCCCATCAATGTTAGACATTGATTTCCTTGTGCAACAAGTATTGCTCAAGCGAAACGAATAGGGAAACATCTAGAACCTTCCTCGACCGACCAAACTGAACCATCTTGCCCATGCGAGACGGCCGTCAAGGTCACCCAGACGGTCGTCTGGTGGCCCGAGTCGAGCCAGTTTGGTTGAGTCAGTTCGTTCCTTGCCAATTTCCACTCACAACAGGCCTGACACCCAAACACCCGTCTCAACACTTAAGACAGCCGTCTCAGCACTTGAAATGGGCATTTGGCAGTGTTTCCAGCCTGTTTGTTGCGTGAATCAAATGTCTGAACACTTTAGCACTTAATTCAAATGTCATTCAAGATCTGAACTCCTCTTCTAGGTCGAGACTTATGTGTGTGACCCTATAGGTCCCATATCACGTTGGTAGTGAATGTCCATAACAACTTATGACATCACAAGCAGAGAGTAGTGCCTAGTTGCACTCAGTGCTACCCAAGTGAATGGAAAGTTAGAGAACAACTTCAACCTACAATTTGTGTATGGGTTACAGTGTTTGTATAGTTCCTTTATCACTGATGTCCCGATTGAACTAGAGGCATGGAGTAGTCACCCTTATTATTATTCAATCTTGTTTCTTGAACCAAGAGCAGACTGTCTGAGATATATGTAAGCTCAATATCACATATTGACTCACATGCGCATGACCATGCTTTTCTCAGTCTCGCTTATCAAGAGGCCTAGGACATCATACTCCGGTAGGAGGGACAAATCTCATATCTATCATTCACAGTCAATCCCCATGTGTCAAAGCCACACAATCATCATCGTTATAACAACCCATGTTTCAGGACTGCGTTTGATGATGTCAAAGTGCACCCAACGACATGTGTTGAGTGCAGTGATTTCATGTCTAAGAACCACAATCACCACCATCACTGTGAGAGTTGACTATGACTTCCATGATGATGGATTCCATGTGTCAGTCTCACGATGGGTCTTGTCTGATACACTGTTCTGTCTGATACACTGTTTTCTAACATGTATCTGTGTGCTTGGTTTGATATCCCATATCATGACTAATGAGATTTTGTCATCAACCAACTCACACTCTGATCTTATGTGTTATTATTGTCTATCAACCTTCCACAATAACAACCGATCAGGGACATAATGAGAATATCTATATGTACTCTTAACATCCGTATGATCTCATCCACAAAGTTAGTAACTTGAATACATACGTCATTAAGTAATATAATTCTCTAGACATTTATAATGTTACATCATTATCTCATAACTGAATTAAATAGAATAAATTAGAAGCTTGCCTTTTATTATTAATAATCAAATCATTTTTACATGATATTATGCCATTACAATCATCACATGATTGGCTCTCTGGGCATACATAACCAACACTTTGGTGTTGATTCTAATCATGTGGAATCATAATTTTCTTTATTTGTCGATTCTATGTATTGTATTTACTATTCAATAGTGAAAACATGCCAAAAACCTACACATTGATTCAAACGTAGAAGGTGATTATAATGTTGTCAATCCAATTTAAACAAGTCATTCTATGAATATTATAGGTTGAAAATGTGTTTGAATGCAAACAACACGATCATTATATTTCATAGTTAAATTCCATAATTTGCACTAGAGTTACCACAGTTTCTATGTTGTGGAAATTTCCATCAACAAACTAGAAATTCCTCACATTCCCATTCATTTCCATTTCATAGGGGTGAGAAAGTGTCAAAATTGAATCCTTGTTTGGAATATTCGACAGCCATATGATTTTATAGAAAGCTTTAGATAGAAACTAGAATGCAATGGTAACCCTTCCTTATGTTATTACACTTCAACTATACATGTATCCTACATCTGCATGTATATTCTTCCTCATCAAGGACAGAATTTGCCCCCACAAATGGAATATTCCTCACCCAAGAAATCTCATATCTGAAATTTAGTTCTTGAAACTAAACATGTCTTACAATTTGTATTCTTTTATTTGAGGAGCATGTACAACATTCATAAATTATTCGGTAACTTCCACTTGCTAATAGTCTGCTAAAAAATGTCACAAAAGCCACTTTCTAATAAACGAATTTTAATGCCCCCTGATAAGAAACTCATCCTTCGTTAAGACTACTTTCATGACAATCTATTCACTGAGTTTGAAGTTTTATCATTTTTATTGTCACCGGTGATTTTCCCCCTTGGGGTTTGATTCTGGTCTTCTAATAGACATTACAATGCACATATTTTAGATATACTATGAGATCATCCATGCTTCCACTAAACCGCCAACGAAATCAGATGAATGAAAACTGTTACACAGTAGTCTTGCTCCTGCAAACACCCTCATATCTTCTCCCTGTTGCACTTCATGATTGCATTACTGTGGACTGGCTCATGCACAATTAAATCCTAATATTTCAGCTTCTCAGAAGCTACCTGCAGCAATTTGCCTAGAATTTGTGTTTAATTACCCTGTGACTGTCCATTTTCTCTGGGCTACTAAGCCATGTTGGATAGCACAACAGGTTTATCATGTACATTGAGCTACCTCCACTTTTATGCAAAATTCATACAAGAAATGAGCAAAATATTGATGAAAAATACAATGTCTTAAGACAATGTATAAACAATGATCCCTCAACTTTACACCCCTCATCACCACATAAGTTTAATCACCTTCGGTAAGCAGTCACCTCAATCCATGTTTGGGAGATTCAGCGAAGTTACTGCTACTTTGAGGATGAAGAGGATCATATGTATTCTTGAACAGGCTCTCTGAGACGGCAAGCATTTTCATATGGCTATGTAGATGCAAATGTAATCATACCAGATGATGGAATGTCTCCAGAAGCCTAACCATACTTGTTAAGGCATACGACTAATCGCCGCCTAGTCGTTGACTAGTTGGCCAGTCATTTTTCTAGCCTCCGCCTGGCCCGCCGCCAAGAAATTCTCCCCTTTTAAGCGGGCCGGTCAGTCAACTAGTCGGCCAGTCGGTCGACTAGCCCGACTGGTCAGTTCTGACCCTGCCCGGTCGGTCGCTTATTTTGGAGGGCCTTTTTTTTTTGTTAAAAGATGTTTCAGTCAGGGCTTTTGAGACACACAAACCCAGCGTCTGTTCATTTTCTTCAGTGCATTTCAAACAGCTTTAGACATGTTTTAATTTTTATTTAAATTCTGAATTTGAACAACATGAATGTTAGGTTTTTGGATTTTTGCCTTTGGGATATTTGTAATTCAAATACTTAGAAGCGTTTGCATTTGTCTTGTGCCAATTGCCTTTTATTTTAACCATTTAGTGGCAGCAATTCGACAAGTACTTCAAGTCTGAATTCAAAAAAGGTATGTCACTCAATCACTCTTATTCATTATTATTTGTTGTGTTTATGACAGATATTTAACAAATATTGATTATTACTTCCTTAGGTATGTGTTTGCATTAGTTTTTTTATATATAATATGTTGTATATAAGTATATAACTATATATACATATATATATATATATATATATATATTACTATACATAAAAAAATTATTAAAAAATCCTACGCCTGGCCGGCCTAGTCGCCCAGGAAATTTAGGTAACCGACTGGCCGCCTTGACAAGTATGAGCCTAACTAACCCTTGTGAAATTAATTTTTCTATGAACTATCTTAAAAGTATTCCTAGGTATTGAAGTGAAAAGACCACCTCATAGAATTGTTATCTGTTAAGTCATGTGTGGTGAACGGGTTTAATCCCACATTGACAGTGTGTGGAGATGTTCACCCATATATAAGTTGTTGGTCTACTCCTATGGCCAATTGGTTTTGCAATGAAACCCCAACTAGATTATATATTGGGCCGGATCCCCCCCCTCGGTCTCTCCCCAACAAATGGTATCAGAGCTCAGTTCGGGCTTGGGGCTTTGCACCTTTGTGAAATACACTATTGGGTTGTGCTCTGGGCCCGTTTGGTGTGGTGCAGTTAATTGCTCTCGAGGGGGAGTTCATGGACTCACACATGACGGGGGAGATTTGTTAAGTCATGTGTGGTGAACGGGTTTAATCCCACATTGACAGCGTGTGGAGATGTTCACCCGTATATAAGTTGTTGGCCTACTCCTCCTACGGCCAATTGGTTTTGGGATGGAACCCCAACTGGATTATATATTGGGTCGGATCATCCCCCCCTCGGTCACTCCCCAACAAGACGAGAAGAAGCAAACGATCACACAACCAAAGAACGCAGGATTTACGTGGTTCAGTTGGGATGACCTACTCAACGGGAGGGGGTGAGATTTCCACTATTTCAGAGAAAAGATTACAAGGAGGAGGGCTCTCGAAAGAGGCAGAGTACACCCTGAGTACGGTGGTTGCCGTCTAACCTAAACATAATACATGATGATGCTAAAAACCCTAACCAGGATGCATACACTTATACATGTAGAACCGTAATTGGATTCCTATTCCGATCCGGAAATTAGATCGTACCATACCGCGGGGGGTTTCACCCCACACCCCCGCTGTCTTCGAGGCACATAACAATATTTGTCAGAATAAATATGCACTTGACTATTAGATGAAAGTTGATATCCTTCAGGCACAGTATATGGATACTCCCATGGATCCCAACACCAAGCTGAAACTCAGTCGCAAGTTGTTTTAGTATCCCACCAACCGGAGGAAACTTGTAAGGAGTTGAACTACCTTCCTAATACCAATTCGATTAGCCCTCTGTCATTGATGTGGTTGATCCAGTTCAAGGGCTCTCCTAGTGTGGACCACTGGCAGGCGAGAACTCACATCCTACGATATCTGAAGGGGACACAACAATGTGGAATCCTATATCTGGTCATTTGAGATATCATGGATTCCAAAATGGGATTGAGCACATCACCTACTAATCAAAATTAGCACATTGCATACCAATTGGTGCTACCTTGGTAACAGGGTAACATGATACCATTTAAATCTAGAGATTAGTCTGTACATCTCCACTAAATTCTCAAGAAGTACACAGGTGAAGCTCTATCTAATACACTATGAGGCTGTGATTTTAGACTCCAGCTCTAGGAGGGTGTCAAAATATGTAATATCTACTTGTGTATGTGAGTATAAGAACCTGAGTGGCATACTTGAAAATTTTGTACTCAATAAAATACCTGCATACCACTATTCAACCCTAGACGTTGGTTTGTTGTCTTCTCCTATTACCTTTACAGAGTAGACACTGGGGTTACTTATAACATGATAAAGCAAAACTAAGATAGCATGCCTGTCTGGAACTTGAAGAGGATATCCAGAGATTGAGAAAGTTCCCATTATATCTAGAAGGCAAGACTGCTGCCTGCTGGAATAGGACTGAAGGAACAATTTTTTTACACAAAATCAAGGACAGGGGTTATTATGAACAATTCACAATAATAAACAAAGAAATCAGGCATGAATAGCTAAATCAAAGGAGAAATTCTCCAAGAGAATGTGTGGAAAAAATATAGATTACATGCATGGGTGTAATTCATGAGAGACCATCAGATCTTGGCACAGAGTTCTTGATAGCGTTCAAATCTAAAATATCATAACCTTCCTAAATAGGCTAAAAGGAGTCTTCTCCGCAATTGGTTTAGGATAAACACAGATAAACAACAGTCACTAAACTTCCTAAGAAGTGCAAAACGGGAATTGATATTGGAAAATACAATTGAAATTGAACATTCCCGAGTTTGTTTAAGCTAAACATCAAGGATTTCAAGTCTGGAGCATTTTGGAATGTTCCCTAATAACAGGCTCTGAAGAATGCTGAAAGATAGAAATTAGAAGACAAGGGTATACATCCTTAGTATTATCTCTTTGTTACTATGCCCATGCAAACTTGATATATTCAAGTGGCAGCCCTTCTTTATACTATATCTCAATTGAACTTGTTAATGTATCCTTCATCAGCAAGGCAGTCCTTCTTTATCCTATATCTCAATTAAATTTGTTCATGTATCCTTCATCAGCACATTTGTGCTGATCAGGAAGACAATTTTCCCTTAAGATTAGAAGTCCTCGTCTAGAAAACCTAATATCTGAACTTTTGCTCTCCAACCTGATAGGTAGAACATCCATAAGTGATTTGGTAACAACAACTGCCAATGAAACTAATCATTCACAAATGAAAAGTGTTAACGTATATTCCTGTTTTATATATTCTGTTAGTTGTTTTGTTATTTCCATATTATATGTGGACCTCTCTGTAAATGTTTCAATGTTATATATATGAGGGTGCACACATTGTGCAACCCTACGCTTCCCAAAACTGTTTTGTGTTTCACATGGCATCAGAGCAGTAGATCCTGCCGGCCGTTACCCTCCCTTCCCTCCTCTCTCTCTCCGGCCGCCCCCCCCCCCCCGCGGCACAGCAGCAAGCAGCCGGGCCGCCGCCGGCCCGCAGCAGCAGCAGCCGCCGGTTGTAGCCGCCGGTCGGCAGGCCAGCAGCCGCCGCCGGTCGGCGGGCGTCGGGCCAGCCGCCAAGGCCGGTCCTCCTCTCCGCCGCAGGGGGCTAGTGCGCCTCTGCGGCCGTTTGCCACCGGGCAGTTGGCTCCGTGAAGGTCCGGTGGCTTGAACTGACGTAGACCGTTTTTCGGTCCTGTGCCTGCCTGCCTGCCCGAGTAGACCTTTGTGTCGCCGGGTTCTGTTCTGCGCTTCGGCGTAGACCGTATGTGAGGGGTCTTCTCTGTGTTCCTTGTGCCTACTGTGCCTGTCTGACGGCATAGCCCGTCTCCTGCCTGATCGTGCCTGTTCCTGCTGTGCCTACTGCTCCCATGGCGTCCTCGCATGATGACTTCCGCCGTCAGGTTACCACTGTGAAGCTTGATGGGCGCAACTATCCGCACTGGGTCTGCTCCATGACGATCTATGCCAGATCCCAGGGCAAGTACTCACATCTTATCCGTGCGGGTCCGGCAGCACCCGCAGAGGACGCTGATGCTAAAGATGTAAAGGCGTATGACGACTGGGTTCGTGATGACTCCACTGTGATGACCTGGATTCTCAATAGCAGCATTGAGAAGATTAGCGTCACACTTCTTCACCTACCTACGGCGAAGCAGATGTGGGATCAGCTCGCCGGTACTTACTCGCATAGTCAGAACCCCAAGAAGGTGTTTGACATCACCAAGCAGCTGGGACGTCTACAGTTCACGGGGACGGACATTGAGGATTACTTCTCTGACTTCACTGGATTATGGGGTGAACTGGAATCCTATCACCCTCTCTCCACGGACCTGGCTACTATGCAGCGTCAGCGCCAGGAGCTTCAGTTGGTCCAGTTTCTCTGTGGATTGCCTGAGTCATATGCTGGAGTTGTGGACCAAATCTTAGCCAGTGACCCTCTGCCGTCACTACAGAGTGCCTACAAACGCCTTCAGCGTTTGCCTTCGTCTTCCTCGTCTCTGACTACTGATGTTGGAGACTCTTCGGCCCTTGCTACAGCTTCTGGTCGTGGTCGGGGTCGTGGCCGTGGTCGCTTTACTGAGAGCCGTCCTCCCCTGGGTGGAGGACGAGGACGGGCTGCTCCTGGTCGTGGAGCCTCTTTTACTGCCCCTACTGTTGGTGCGCGTCCTCAGTCAGGACAGCGCCTTTGTACCTTCCGTGACCGGTCCAAGCATATTGAAGAAAAATGCTGGGAGAAATATGGTAAGCCGGCGTGGGCCAATGCAGCTGCTGACTCCACTACTACTGCATCAGAGGGAACGACTCAGTCTACAGACTCTGCCTCCTCGGGTGCGACTGCTGACTACATCAGTGCTGAGGTGGAGCGTCTTCTTCTTGAGCGAGCTGGTGCGTCGTCTCAAGCTTCGACTAGTGGAGCTCATGCCGCCACTTATTCTGGTTATGACACTGCCTTCCTGAGCTCTTCTTCTACTCCTGGTAATACTAAGTGGGTCATCGACTCCGGTGCCTCTTCACATATTTCTGGAAATAGATCACTGTTTCACAAATTATTTAAACCTGCCAGACCCTCATCTGTTATGTTGGCTGATGGTTCCAAGTCTGCGGTGTCTGGAGTGGGGGATACTGTTTCTGACTTTCTGCTGAAATCTGCCTTATATGTGCCGAGATTTCCTCTGAATCTGTTATCTGTTAGCAAGATATTGCGGAGCCTACAGTGTAGTCTGACTTTTATTCCTGGTTCATGTGTTTTTCAGGACCTTCGCACGAGGATGAAGATTGGTGGGGGTATGAAGGTGCTGATGGACTCTTCTATCTGGATCATTTGCCAAAAGCAGCTAAAGCATCTGTGACTCCTGCATTATCTACCTCAGTTTCTGCATTACAGTGGCACTACCGGCTGGGCCATCCATCATCTGAAAAGCTTCGACATTTAGTGTCTGATCTTGGCATTTGTAGTTTTCAGTGCGAGTCATGTCAACTTGGAAAACAAACTAGAGCTGTTTATCCTAGACGCAGTCAGATTAGCAGTAAAAATATGGTTGATATAGTGCATTCTGATGTATGGGGACCCTGTCATGTGCCGAGTTTATCTGGTCATAAATATTTTATTTTGTTTATTGATGACTTTTCACGGACTACTTGGTTGTTTATGATGAAAAGTAGGTCCGAAGTTTTGTCTGTTATCAAGTTCTTTTTTGCTGAAATAAAAACTCAATATGGTATGCCTGTCAAAATTTTTCGTACTGATAATGCACTGGAATTTGTTACAAAAGATGTGGATGTTTTTGTAAATCTGTGGGTACAATACATCAGACCTCCTGTGCTTATACACCCCAGCAAAATGGTGTGGCTGAGCGTAAAAATAGACATGTGTTAGAGGTTGCTAGAACTATTATGATGCATGCACATGTTCCTCGCTCGTTTTGGCCTGAGGCTATATTGACTGCTTGTTTTCTGATAAATCGAATGTCATCTTCTGTGATTGGAAACAAAATACCTATTCAAGTTCTTCAACCTGATATTCAGCTATTTACTGTGCCTCCTCGGATCTTTGGATGTACCTGTTTTGTACGGTTAGTTGGACCTACTTCTGATAAACTGTCTCCTCGTGCTGAGAAGTGCATTTTTTTGGGATATTCTCGTACCCAGAAGGGATATCGGTGTTACAGTCCTACTGCAAGAAAATGGTATACTAGCAGTGATGTAGTTTTCTTTGAGGATACTCCTTACTATTCGACTCGTGGTGACAGTTTACAGTCTGATCTTATTGCCTCACCTCTACCTGTTACTTCTGATTGTGTGCCTGATACTACTGACAAAGTCACTACTGAGGCTGATAAGCCTCCTCTTATAGTTTATCAACGCAGGAACAGAGCACCTTCTACTCAAGAAACCCCCCATGACAACCAATCTTCACCTCGAGAAGGTTCTACTACACCTGAGGTACATTCTGATCTTGATTTACCCATTGCTCTTAGAAAGGGTACTTGTTCCTGCACATCACACAGTATTGCTCAGTTTGTTTCTACTGATCATCTGAATGTTCATTCTAGCAATTTTGTATATGCCTTATCTGCTGTTGCTGTTCCAAAGAATATCTAGGATGCTCTACAGAGTACTGGATGGCTGTCTGCTATGAAGAAAGAGATGTTAGCTCTTGCTGAACGAGATACTTGGGAGCTGGTGGATCCACCTCCTCAGTGTAAACCTGTAGGTTGCAGATGGGTGTATGTTGTGAAATATCAACCTGACGGCACTGTTGAAAGGCTGAAGGCACGGTTAGTTGCTAAAGGCTACACCCAGACGTATGGTATTGACTATTTTGAGACTTTCTCTCCTGTTACTCGTCTTAATTCTGTCAGAATTCTTCTGTCCGTTGCTGTTAATCTTGACTGGCCACTGTTGCAACTAGATGTGAAAAATGCCTTCTTGTATGGTGATTTACAAGAAGAGGTCTATATGGAGCAACCTCTTGAGTTTGTTGCTCAGGGGGAGTCTCACAAAGTTTGCAGGTTAAAGAAGTCTATTTATGGGCTTAAGCAGAGTCCCCGGGCTTGGTTTGATAAATTGAGAAAAATTATGATTGATTTTGGGTTTCTGCGATCTCAGGTGGATCATTTTGTTTTTATCAAGAAGACTTCAGCTGGTATTATTATTCTGATTGTCTATGTTGATGATATTATCATATCTAGCAGTGATTCTCTTGGTATTCAGGCTACTAAATCTCATATGGGCAAGCACTTTGCTACCAAAGATTTGGGCAAACTTAGATATTTTCTGGGCATAGAACTTTCTAGAAATTCTAATGCTCTTGTGTTGTCTCAGAGAAAATATGTTCTAGTCATACTGCAGGAGACTGGTATGCTGGGGGCGAGACCTGCTGATATTCCTCTAGATCCTAATGTAAATTGGGATGATGATTCTTCTCCTCTGTTTGCTGATCATAAAAAGTACAGGAGGCTGATTGGTAAACTCATTTATTTGACTGTCATCAGAGCTGACATTTCTACTGCAGTGGGTCTTCTTAGCAGATACCTTGATAAACCCAGACAGTGTCACTGGGATGCTCTTTGTCAGATTCTACGATATTTGAAGAAGTCTCCTGGCAAGGGACTTCACTACAGGAAGCATGGACACTGTTCTCTAGCAGGGTACTCTGATTCTGATTATGCTGGTAGCAGAGTTGACAGAAAATCTACTTCTGGGTATTGTACGTATGTTGGAGGCAATCTTGTTACCTGGAGGAGTAAAAAACAAAATGTTGTGGCCAGGTCAAGTGCTGAAGCTGAATATAGGGCCATGGCCCATACTGCCTGTGAATTGTTGTGGGTGCGCTCTCTGTTAAAAGAGTTCGGGGTTGACTCTTCTTCTGCTATACCTATGCACTGTGATAATAAAGCTGCTATCTTCATTGCGAATAATCCAGTTTATCATGAGCGCACTAAACATATTGAAGTAGATTGTCATTTATTCGGGAATCCATTCTGACTGGCAAGATCTGCACTCCCTTCACTCGTTCTGAAGACCAAGTTGCTGACATCTTCACCAAGTTGCTGGCGAAGAAGCAATTCTGCACATTGACGGACAAGTTGGGCATGATTGATATCTATGCTCCAACTTGAGGGGGAGTGTTAACATATATTCCTGTTTTATATATTCTGTTAGTTGTTTTGTTATTTCCATATTATATGTGGACCTCTCTGTAAATGTTTCAATGTTATATATATGAGGGTGCACACATTGTGCAACCCTACGCTTCCCAAAACTGTTTTGTGTTTCACAAAAAGCAATTACAATGAAACAGAAGGCAAACAGGCTACAAGCTGGCGCCGCCAGCCCCTTTTGGATGGCAAAACCAATCCTCCGAAATACTACACCCATAGACCTAGGGGTCATAACATTACTATGCATAACTTTTTGGATTCTTATGAGAAGCTCCACTGCCTCTGGTGCTAAGAATTTGAAGCATCAAGCTCCACTGCCAATTGATTTGCTATAGACTTTGCAGAAGATCATCTTTTTATCATTGAGGCTTTTATCGTGCTTAACAAGAAGCTGATTGTTGACTAAGACTATTCAAACGGTTACCCACTTTAGATATTTTCCTTTTGGTTCTCTGCAGTGATTTTCTTTTCCTTACAGGAGTTTGATTCATTTCTTCTCACAGACAGCATCATGCATATGCCTTGCATGTTTTACGAGATCCTCCGTGCTTCCTCTGAATTCTCCATGGAATAGGGTGAGTTAAGTCGGTTACACTGCTGATACTTATATGTCAACATTTTCTCTGTTGCTCTCTTTAGCAGTCATGGACTGTTCCAAATTTTGGACTACTCCATGCACCAGCACTCAATCCCAGTATTTCAGTTTCTCACATGCTACCACAAAAATTAGTATTGCATTTTGGTTGATGGGTTGATGTTCTTTGATTTCCTTTCTGGGGTAAAAAGCCAAGTTGGAGTGTGGTTCCATGTTAACCGTTCGTGATGAAGCCCCTTCTCACAAATTTTCATGAAGAACTAGAGAAATGTCCAAAGCATGGCTAAATTCCAAATGGTGATCACTTGAAAGGGACAAGATTCAACAGAAATGCATCAATTCTGCCACCATATAACTTATGTTTGCGTCCTACATAATTTATAATTACCTAATTGAATAACAGTTTTATCTTTTCACATTAAATGACTGTATTTATTTATTCATGCAAACGGGATTTAAGTAAGAAAACATATAATTGAAGAAACAAGGAGGCACCCCTCCTCCCGATAGAAGAAATACTCAATTGTAATTGGAACTCATTGTAACTCAAAAATTTACTTTTCTGTCGTATTCTGTGCACACATTACTCCTTTAGTTGCAGGAAAATATTTAATATACAGTCTGGTTTGCAGGAATTTGTACCAAAAGACTACTTTGCTAAGCAAACTGACTTGGGATGTTAGATAATGACTGTTAAAACATGAACCATGACTAATGGTATATAAAACTGTATAGTTTCGTGAGCTGAGGGCATAGGGCCCATGTGGGGGGAGTCAAAAGAGTCAAGCAAACCTTCTCTAACAAAATTGGGGAAGTCATCAGGAGCATTGTTAGCCTGCTGAATCTTTTTGTTCTGTTCTAGCAAACGCCTCTCGTCGTATCTTCCCTTGCCCGACACCTTGCCATTTGCGGAATTTGCTGGTAGACACCCTAGCAGGACTACAGATGCAACGAGAAGGCGCCTGCCGTTAGCGGTTTCCTCATGACGCCAAGCGCAGGCGCTCCCCTCACCACTATTCAAAGAACTGCCATTTACTTCATTATTATGTACTGGGAAGAAAAATGCTGAGGCTAGGCAGTAGTGACCATCTTACCAGCTACTTGGCCTGTGTTGAGAAACCAAAACTCCAGTTCCAGATGACGATTTGGCATGCGTGTCTCTAGCTACAGGAAGTCAACGCGAAAATTCATCAGCACAAAAAGCATAGAGGCGAATGGTACAGGAGATAATTGTCATATGCAGAATAGCTAAAAGATTGAGTATTCAAGACTGAAAGGAAATGGCAAATGGGACGTAGAAGAAAGAGAGCTTTACTTCGAAACGAATGTATCAGGACAGAACGACAAGATGCAGCCCCAAACATCTGTAAGTGGATGGTATGACGAGCAGATCAACAGAAAGTCTGGCAGGGGACTATGCGTTAATGAGTTTCAACGGAAGAGCGCCTCTGTGTTTATCGACGGACGCCGTGCTCTGCCGCAGAACTGCAGCACTTTTCAGTCGGCCGTCCTAGAGATAACGAGGGAAACGATTAGGATATTAATTCCTGCTACCCTTTCATTTTTGATACGTCCAAACAACCCTTCGAAAACTATAAAAATTTTCACAAAGGGTCCTTCTATTTTCTAATAACTATATTGATATAATTCCCATAAATCCTATAATGGATAATATCAAAACATAATTAGAGGGTTCCTAAGAAATAGCTAGACTAGAGAGTGTTATTATTAACACCTCACTTTTGGTATCTTTAATAACAAGGATTTATTTGTGTTTTAGATACAGATCTAAGCACAATGATCATGTTGCAGAAGCACAATAATTATCAACCAAATGATCGTGAATCAAATCGATATATCCAAATATGTTCATTGTAGAACATACTCATCCATGAACTATGAATGTAACAATAATTACATGAATCTTAAAGTAAGACATCAAAAGTTGAATTAGACTGAGAGAAATCACTAAGAACATCTCGTGTTCATGAGATACATTCTAAGGGATATGAGGACCTAATAAGATCTTTCTATGCAATTCTCAATAAATCCAATGGATCACGAGATTTCTAATTGAAAATAATGGTGTACCATTACATGTGACTTCTTTTGAGTAATGATTTGAATCTCTACAATAATTAGGATCATGTTCGTAAACTCAAATAACGGTTCTCGTAATTAAAAGTTCCAATCCAAAGTTGATATCACGTCAGTGGACACTTCCTGGGCCTGATAAGATTTTTTTCATGTCATGTTCGATAAATCCAACCGTGAGATTTATGATTGAAAATAAGATCAAATATCTGAAAGGATTCCAAATCACATTGGTCGATCAATACCAATGACTTATTTGAGTAATTATTTGAATCAATAATTAAGATCATGCTCGTAAACTCAAATAACAATACCTGCAAGAAAAGTTTCAATCAAAAGCAGACATTTTGTTAGTAAACACTTCATCACAGAGCGCCTTGCTTGGATGTTACCATCAGAAAACCGCAAGAACCTAATGATGTAATAAATTGGAGCACAAGAAATTCACCTATGGAAGAATCCCTAGAATTTTACCAAATTTACATACAATAATCATCATATGCAAGGGGACGATCTTATTGCAGTATAATGTTAGGATCTAACCACGAAGACAACATTTTTTAGAATTTGTCTAAAAAATCTGCTTTTGTCACAGACTATTGTTTAGAACAATTGGTTGATTGGTTGTTTTAAACTAAATTATAAAGCAATGGAATAAGAGTTAGTGATTGATTATATCAAATATTAAAAGCACTAGGGTGGAACGGGTTCTAGCATCGCCACTTGCATACTCTATCATCCACATAAAACTTCTCATCATTACGGATACTTGGGTTGGGGCCAAGGAATTTTTTGTCCTTTCAGAGGACAAACTTCACAAGGATAGGTTTTCATGTAGACTCGATGTCTCAGTACCCCTGAATCACTAACCTATCGCACCGATAAACACTCTTATGTCATTTCACCTGGGGTTCAACATTTTTCATTTTGTATTCTAATCCTAGATTTTCTGGATCTATGTATAGGATTATAATAAACCTATAATTAGGTTATCGGTCCACAAAGTGTACAAGAAATGAATGAAAACAATCATGCATCAGAAACAACAAAAATTTGATAATGTGTGGTACAAAGTATGAGCGATAATGGCTTATCATCGTGTCGAGTGAGGGAACTACTCACTCATAGTTGTGGAACAAGCACAAGAGCAAGAAAGGGGAGAAGAAGCCATGTCACAGAAGGAGTAGATTGGCGTAGCCTTGATCTCTGGCATAATCAACACATCAAGTGACATTAGAAGTCTGGTGAGACTCCAGAACGAGGGTGTGATTCCTTCATCTCCTTTCTATTTTTCACTTATAAATTTGTGATATAATGTTGGGGGTTGAGAATCGCTCATTTAAGTAGATATTTCATTTATATGAGTGTCATCAGGCCCACAAAATTAGTCGATAGATGGCCCTGCGACACTCTCTTTTTGAATGGTGGAAATGCACCAATTGGGCAACTAGGTGACCAGTCACTCGACTGGTCACTTATGCTTGGTTTGCCCTGACCCCCGATTGGTTGACTGGGAAGTGAGTCTACATATAGAATGTGGGTTGGATTGATCTGTTACATGTGGGGCGGCTTCCTAGTCGGCCAACTCGCCGGTTGAACCATCCTATTGGCTAACGGATAAGGTGACTAAAGAGTTCTTCATTGGTCAACCTGGTTGATCAAATGCTCAATGAAAGGTCTGGAGGGGGGTGAATAGAGCTTTTGGTACTTTAAAATTTAATTGAAAACTTATAGCAAATAAGGAGGAGGAAACAAGGAAGACACTTTGATTTAGAGTGGCTCCAACCTTTGAATCAAAGGTTGTCAGTCCACTACCCAATTGTTTCTATTTGGATTTTTGAAAGTGATTTATTTTATTTACCTGGCAAGGATGTTACAACAAAATACAATCACCTTCCACTTGAAGTAACCTTCACCTTGAAGTAACATCAACCTCCTTAAAGCAACCTTCTTGAAGTAACCTCAAGCAACCTTGGAGCATCCTTCACCACCTTGAAGTAGCTCCATCACCTTGAGATAGCCTTCACCTAGAAGTAGATCCAACCTCCTTTCAAGCAGCCTTCTTGAAGTAACCTCAATCACACCTTGGAGCAGCCTTCACTTCCTGGAAGTAGCTCCACCACCTTTAGATAGCCTTCACCTAGAAGTAGCTCCAACCTCTTTTGAAGTAGTCTTCTTGAAGTAACCTCAAGCACACCTTGGACCAGCCTTCACTTTGTTGAAGTAGCATCAAGAAACCTCCTTTCAACAGCCTCCAACCCTAGGAGTAGTCAAGGAGAACAAAGTACAATATGAAAGAAATAGATTGGAAGAAATAAATACTTAACCAATGAAGTACAACGTGTTGATCCTATATCAAGCGTATAGATCTCCTGTCCACTTAAGATGGATGTGCCTATATGTGGTTTCTAGGAGATTGTATCTATAGGACAAACCTTTAGAGCACAAGGAAGAAGATAGCAAGTGAATCTCAGCTTTGTTGCTCTCTAGAATGGATGCTTAAGTGTAGCTTGTGTGTTTAGGTGTCCTAAGGCCTTTCCTATTTATAGGAATGGTTTGAAAGTATCTAAGGACGTTTTAGGGAGTCTCTAGAGTGTTTTTAGTGCTTAACTAGCCATTAGGTAGAAAGTAGTTGTGTTGCAACGATTAAAATGTTCATAAAATGTGAAGTTTCTAGAATTTTTCTTGGTTGACAATATTGTCGACCGGATGACTCTCATTTTCAACTGGATGATTGTCTAGTTCAACTTTCTTTGATGGCTATATGTTTGTCTCTCTCTTGTCAAAACCTATTACAAGGGCCATATCTTGATCAAAAATATTGTAGACCGAAATTGACTCATAACTAAAGATTTGCAAAGTTATTTCTTGGTTGTTTGAGTCTTCGGCCAAGTGATTCTTAGTCGACAATTTTGTCGACTAAGAAGGAATTTCTGCAAGGATTTACAGTGTATGTGAGGTCATATTGATGACTCATGTGAAACCTATCAACCCTAAAGTCTTCATGTGAGTGTAAGATAGGGTTTTGGGTGGATAGATAAAATATAATGCTTGATTTACATAATATCTAAGTACTTGTACATTATATACTTGTATAATTGTTTATATTGACTACAATCATGAAAATATTAAACATTTAAGCACATCATTCTTCAACTATTGACATGGTATGATCTCCTCATCTTCTTGAACCCTGAAATGCTCAAGTAGCACGTTAGATCCACAAGAATGAAATGTTTGTCATCACCAAAACAAAGGGTATGCTAATGTCCAATTTAGCCAACACTCGGCTGCCCTATAGCTTGAAGAGATTTCAGTTGATCACTTAGTCAATTGGGAGATGAATCGAGTGATATGCTTGTTGTAAATCTCTGATATTCATTGTCAATCTCTTTATTTGCAAACCGAATGACTGGGGGATCCAGTCAATCAACTCACTTGGCGCACAAATACCCTTATTTTGCCTTAGTCCAATCAGTCAGTTGGGGCTTTCTGAGCAGCATAACAACTTTTAATTGGCCCCATATCATGTCTGAATGGTTGGAAATGGGGTAAATTAACATGGGGCATCGTGACGACGATCTTGACTTGTGTCTTATATTTGTTCCTATAATAAAGTGAGGAAAAATCATTAAAACTAAAAAAAGAGAAAAGGAAATATAATTTGAACAATTTCAAGTTAAGTCTCTAAGTATAGAAAAATGTATGAATATATATCAAAATATGCAACTTAAATGAGATGAATATTCATTCAAACTTAAATGTTCCTCATCCCTGAGTAACACAAAATTGTAAATAGAATGTCAAATAATATTACCATCTTGTCATCCTTTCTCTCAATATCATTTTTATCCTTTCCACCAAACATGGCCAAAAAACACAATTTCTAAAAATCACATAACACTTTGAATAGCCTCATTCAATTTCACATTGCAATGTCTGTTTCTATGTCAAAAATCCATAATGTAAACAAGGACGTGAAATTCTTAAAGTTTTAAATGATCCTGCATAATCATGTTGTTGGGTTTTATGGCCTCAGATTAGGCAGTGGAAATAAAAAAAATTACTGGCCATTAACCCATAATAGGAGATCGCATCAATGACTATGTAATGGGAAGGATGGTTTTAGCGAGATATACCTGGTCTTGGGGCTTTCCTAACGACAATACATCACATCCATGTACAGTTTTCAATGCCATGTCTTGGACGGTGTCTATGTAGCTCCTGGTCTTCGCCATGGACTCTGGCCTCCACCACAGACTGCGGATGACGTGTCCTCCTGAGCGGCAAACATCTCCTGCCTCTGCAGATAGTCCACACGGACTACCTGGAACTCCTGCCGTTCTAGAAGAACTGGCAGGAAGGAGACGACCCTCCTGTTGGTGTACTAGCACCAACCTACTCTCTCGAACTCAGACTACTTTTCTGCAATTGTCTTTCCCTCGTTGTGCCTCCCTAGTCAGGTAGCACTTGCTAGGGCTCTCTCGGTTACCAGAACCAGAGAGGACAACAAATTTGTAGAGCAACTTATGTTCTGAGTTGTGTGTTCTGATCCCCTCTATTTATAGTAGAGGGCAGGGTCAGGGTTCCCAGTCTGTTCGGGAGTAGAAGGATCTGGAAATTCCATAAATAGTTTGTACTGCGGCAGGCGAACCGATCATTTCAATACTGAAACGATCATTTGGCAAGGTGAGCCGATCGGTTCACTAGTGAACCGGTCAGTTGGGAGTGTGAGCCGATCGGTTCACCCAGTGAACCGGTCGTTTCACTTCCCAGACTTTCATGCAATTGACTTTCCTCAATCATTTCCAATTAATGCAAAGATTATTCCTTATTCCAATCAAATTGAATAAGTAAAACGTGAAAGTTTTCCTCCGACCGGGAAAATCCCAATTTCCTTAGTTGGTAGGATTGTGAGCCGTACAATTCACCAAGTGAACCGATCGGTTGGCTCACACCAGCTGATCGACTCACAAGGGTGAACCAGTCGGTTGGCAGTCATGACATTGCCAATGCAGTCTCCAATTGATCTGACACTCTAACCAGCTAGTTCAGTACTTGAACTTGATAGTTTTGAGTCCAGTCAAACAATTGTATGTTTAATAGAGTACCGAAACACCTTTAGTCTTAATCTAAACATCATTCATGGACAATCTCCTCTTCCAGGGGTATCCTATGTGTGTGACCCTACAGGTTCTAATTTATGTTGGCGGTGAATGTTCATAACAACTTATGACATCACAAGCAATGAGCCGAATCTAGTAACTCATCATTACTACCCAAGTAACTCAGAAAGTTGGAGAACAAATTCAACCTACAATCTATGATTAGTGTTACTGTGATTGTATAGTTCCTTTGTTACTGACATCTGGATTGAACTCAAGGCATGGAACGTCATCCTCTTCAACATTCAATCCATGTTCCTTAACCTAGAGCAGACTGTCTGAGATGCATGTGAATTCACATATCATATATTGAATCACATGAGTATGGCCATACAATTCTCAGTCTCTCTTATCAAGAGGCCCTGGGTATCATACTCCTTGTATGAGGGACAAATCCCATATCTATCACTCACAGTCAAGTCCCCATGTGTCAAAGTCACCCAATCATCACTGTTATAACAACCCATGTTTCAGAACTGTGTTTGATGATGTCAAAGTGTACCCAATCACATGTGATGAGTGCAATGATTTTAGGTCTAAGAACCACAATCACCACCATCACTATGAGAGACGATTGTGACTACCATTCCATGGTATCCATGTATCACTCTCACCCATCGTCTATCTGATATACTGTTCTCTAACATATATTTGTGTTCTTGAATTGATATCATATATCATAACTAATGAGACTTCGTCATCAGTCAACACACACTCTAGTCTTATGTATTACTATTGTCTATTTTGCTTCCACAATAATATCAGACTAATGACATAACAAGAATGCATATACTCTTATCATACATATGGTCTCACTATTTAAGTCCTCAACCTGAAGACATATGTCAACGAGTCACATCATTCTTTAGACATCTATCATGTATGTGTCATCATCTCATGAGTGAGACAAACATAATAGACAGAATTACCTTTGTCATTATCAAATCAAGTATCATATGCCTCATTGCAATCATCATATAATTGGCTCTCTGGGCATACTATACCAACACATGTGATATTTGTAGAAGAAGAACATTGGTTGTAGAATGGTACCTTGAGGTATATGTAGTACTCATGGGTGGAAACTAGAGTAAATGGGGGTATGGAAGGAAGGTTTGTGAATATCTCCTCTACTCAACTCGAGACTACATTTTATTGGTGCAAATACATATATTACACTTTTTTGTACAAATTAGCATCTTTTCTTATTTTGATTGTAAGATCCTATTACATATGAGGGGTATGGAAGAAACAAATGTAGTGGAGTGGTGTTTTCCAGCCTGAACTTTGGGGTTGACATTTTTTTTGGTTTTTTGTTTGTAGTGATGGGAGGTAAGAAAATGATGAAATAAGTGTAGAAAGGGATGGACTTATACATTGATGCGATCATAACATTCAATTCAATCACAACATGCAACAATAAAGAGAGAGAAAATCACATATATGCAATGCTTGTCAATAAAAGACATGTTGCATTTGATTCTAATCAATCACATACAACTTGTCATCATTTCCAAGGAATGATAAGAAGGAGGTCATTGGTGACAGAATAGGTTCTAGTAATGGATGTAGGGAAATATGATATAGAGCAGGCAGTGTAATTTAAAATTTTATTGCCATATTCCTCATAAACAGTAGATCACATCAATAACTATAATGCAAGAAAGATGGTTTATGGGATATACCTGGTCCTGGAGCAAGTCCAGCAACAATCCTCGTCATTGTAGATGTGCAACTCTGAATCCTAGTTGCACTATGATACATCTAACTGCTGCACCTCCTAGTCTAACAACACAAACTGCAGCTACGAACGTTGTCTTCTTCAGCAACTCCTCTTATCATAGACTGCTGGTTGACGTTGTCCTCCAAGCGGCAAACAACGGCTTACTGCCTCTATGGTAGTCCACACAGACCGCCTAGAACTCCTATCATCCTACTAGACTGGATAGGAAGGAGTTGTCCCTCTCCATTAGTGTACTAGTCACTGACTTGCTCTACCACAATGACAACTCTCAGTTTCTCTCTCTTGTGGCTATCCCTCCCTTGACAGGTGGAACTTGCCTAGGCTCTCGTGGTTACCACGATGAGAGAGGACAACAGTTGTCAGAGGAACAAATTCTCAATTGTCTATGTTGTACTGTGGGAAGCCCCCAATATCCCTTTACATATAGTAGAGGCCAGGTTCCCAATTGCTATCCAATGCGGGATTAATATGCGGGAGCGGAAAGGACCCGAAGAACTCAAATTTTCACAACAATTATGGAAATTGCACAACCTGTGATAGCCGAAACGACCATTTGGCTGAGCTAGACGATCATCTCTCATGCAAGACAATCATCTTACACTACGAGACAGTCATTTCACAGTTTCCAATTGTGTACGAATTTGGCAAATTGATTCCCATCAATGTTATACATTGATTTCCTTGTGCAACAAGTATTGCTCAAGTGAAACGGATTGGGAAACAACTAGAACCTTCCCCGAATGGGATGGAGCATCTCGCTCATGTGAGATGGCCGTCTAAGTTCACCCAGACGGTCGTCTAGTGACCCAATTCGAGCCTGTTTGGCTGGGTTGGTTCGTTCCATTGCCAATTTCAACTCACAACTAGGCATGACTCCCAAATGCCTGTCTCAACACTTATGATGGGCGTTTGGTAGTGTTGTCATCCTATTTGTTGCCTGAATCAAATGCCTTCTACATGCTAAACCGATTCAACACTTTGTCAATGTATGTGCTCTGACTTAGTCTGAGAAGTCTTCTGGATCTATCTATATAGATCTTTATCCCCAACATGTAGGATGCTTCTCCCAAGTCTTTCATAGAGAATGTATTTCCAAACCATGCCTTTAACTTTTCTAAAGTAGGGATGTCATTCCCCACCAATAGTATGTCATCTACATATAATATGAGGAACGTCACTATGATCCCACTAACCTTCTTGTACACACAAGGTTCATTTTCATTTTGAGCAAAACCAAACCCTTTGACCGTTTCATCAAAATAAAGATTCCATCTCTAAGATGCTTGCTTTAATCCATAGATTGACCTTTGTAGCTTACAGACTTTATTGGAAAACTTTGGATCTAATCCTCAAAAAGATTCATGTTAAGGAATGTGGTTTTAACATCCATTTGCCAAATCTCATAGTCATGATAAGCTGCAATAGCAAGCATGATCCTGATAGATTTAACCATGGCCACTGGAGAAAAGGTTTCGTCATAGTCAACACCTTGAACTTGTCTAAAACCCTTTGCAACCAATCTGCCTGTATAGGTTTGAACTTTTCCATCCATATCAGTCTTCTTCTTGAAGACCCACTTACACCCTATGGGTTTTACCCCTTCAGATGGATCCACCAAAGTCCATACTTTATTGGTATACATGAATTCCATCTCAGATCTCATGGCCTCAAGCCATTTCTTAGACTTTGGTCCCTCCGTAGCATCTTTATAGGTTATTGGCTCATCATCTATGACCAACTCACTACCTTCCTGAGTTACAAGATATCCAAATCTCTCAGGTTCAAGGCATGTCCTATTAGATCTACGAGGTTCATGTGTTACCCGAGGAGGTTGAGATTCCACAACATCTTGTAATTCTCTAGGTTCCTCTAGTTCATCTATTAGTTCTATGTTATCTTGTTGGTCTCGAACCTCTTTGAGTTCTACTTGTCTCCCACTGATTCCTTTGGAAATAAATTCCTTTTCTAGGAATGCAATATCTCTAGCAACAAACACTTTGTTGTCAAATGGACTATACAAGTAGTATCCCATAGTTTCCTTGGGATATCCAACAAAATAACATTTTTCAGATCTAGGGCCAAGCTTTTCAGGAAACATTTTCTTGATATAAGCTTGACAACCCCAAATCCTCATAAAAGACATTTTGGTACGCTTCCCAGTCCATATCTTAAATGGTGTCTTTTAAACCAACTTAGATGGTACTCATTGTAGGGTAAACACGGTGATTTTTAGAGCATACCTCCAGAAGGTAGTTGGAAGCTCTGCTAAACTCATCATCGATCGCACCATATCCAGTAATGTGTGATTCCTTCTTTCTGATACACCATTATGCTAAGGTGTTCTAGGTGAAGTCCACAGGGATACAATCCCATGGGCTCTAAGAAGGTCCTCAAACTCTTAGTTCAAGTATTCTCCACCTCAATCAGAATTAAGTGCCTTAATACTTTTACCAAGTTGGTTCTGCACTTCATTCATAAACTCCTTGAACTTTTCAAGAGCTTCTGACTTATGTTTCGTTAGATAAACATAGACATACCTACTGAAGTCATTAGTAAAGGTAATGAAGTATTGATACCAACCTCTAGCTATTGTTCTAAAAGGTCCACACACATTAGTATGTATGAGTCCTAATAGATCATTAGCCCTCTCATTGTTACCAATGAAAGGGGTCTTAGCCATCTTGCCCAACAAACAAGATTCACATGTCTCAAATGATTAAAAATCAAAAGAGTCTAGATAACCATCCTTATGGAGTCTAGATATACGATTCTCATTTATGTGCCCTAGACGACAATGCCAAAGGTATGTTCTGTTTGAGTTGTTGAGTTTTAGCCTTTTGGTATTAACGTTAAATACATCTGTCTTTAGATCTAACAAGTAAAGACCATAAGACATAGGGGCAATGTCATAAAAGATCCCATCTTTTGAAATAGAACATTGACCACTTTTAATATGGAATTCAAATGCATCCTTGTCCAAACATGATACATAAATGATGTTTCTATTTATAGCAGGTACATAATAGCAATTCTTCAACTCTATTACAAGCCCCGTGGTCAGAGATATCTATAGGTTCCAACTATGCTAGCCACAACTCTTGCACCATTATCAACTCACAGTTCTACCTCGCCTTTTCCCAAAGGCCTACTTCCCTTCAGATCCTGTATATGAGAACATATGTGAGATCCACATCCGATATCTAATACCCAAGATGATGAAGTAGATAGATTTATCTCAATAACGTATATACCTAAAGTGGATATCACCATCCCCATCTTCTTCTTCCTGAAAGCCTTCAAGTACAAAGGATGAGTTCCTCTTATACTTTTCTTTCTCCTTATCTTAAGTCTTGAAGAACTGGACTTAGGCTTGCCTACATAACTCTTCTTGTTCTTAATTTGATCCTTGGACTCAGCCTCGATGATCACCATCATGGTCTGGTCCTTCTTCACTTTTACTTCAGCATGAATTAACATGGCAAGTTGTTCTAACATCTGTCTTGTCAAATTACTCACATGCTGGCATACAATAAAACTACTATATGATTCTGGCATAGTCTTTAGAATCATATCAGTAGCCAACTCTTGGCTCAAGGTAATTCCCAACTCTTCAAGATGATACACATGTCCAATCATATTGAACACATGTTCTTCTACTGAGGTTCCCTCTGTCAGCTTTGACTCATGTAGCACCTTTAAGATAGCATTCCTTTCTTTTCTGTCAAGACCAAGAGTTACCTTCCTAAGATGTGTCACCATATCAAGAACACTCATGTCCTATTGCTCATGCAACTCATAGTTCATGCAGCTTAGCATAAGGTACTTTATCTCTAAGGCATCATTGGCATGCTTCCAATAAGCATCCACTTGTGCCCTAGGTTCATCAGGAGGATGTATTTCAAGCACTGGTTTGTCAAGGACATAGAGATTGCACTCTTTATTGAGAACCCTTCTCAAAGTCCAAAACCAGTCGTGGAAATTTCTCCCATCAAGTTTGTCCTTCTTTAGGATCAATTGCAAATCCGAATTGTTCATCATTGATTCTACAAGAGAAAATTTGCATTTGTCAAAAACCATTTTTGATTTGATTTGATTTGGAAAATTTTGACAATATTAATTAGGTCTTTAATTATTATCGCTCCTACTATTTTATTTGAAGATATCCGTCAATATCAATTTGGAATATTGCAGAATACAATATTCTAGTGGGCCAGGATCCACATTTCATCAAGTCACGAGTCGGCTTTTGTCGATCGCCCACAACCTAACTATTTAGGTAGGCCATCATGCCAATTGCATCATATGCAACTCTTGGATAGATGATATGTGCAACCCCTTGCCATGATCATTTGCATGCCTTTGGGCTTGGGCTCTCCAAGTCACCAGTTAAGCCTAACCCAATAGCCAATACGATAGATACTCACCATGCTTTGTGCAAATCTACATATCTACCACCACACTTCCACAAGATAGAAGGCACACCATGCTTTATGCAAATCTACACTTAGTCGATCAAGTTTTTCATGTGTATTGCTAATGGAAGGCATCTAAGACTTAATATTTTAGTTGAAGGAGTTTGTATAAATACATATAGTTTATCCAATCACCACATATATAGTACGTATCATATACATGCTATATCTCACAATGAAAACATGCAACAAATGAAAGTGATAGTTATGGCCAATAATAATGTAATCACTTGGATCCACAAGGAATTATGGTCATCTAGGTCTACATCACATGTAGAAACCTATTGTTGATGAAGATTTGTGCTTGCCAATCTGGGTTTATCAGTTCAATCCTTGAATTGATGGGCTCGTCTCATGGCTGGTTGTTAGGTTGTCTCACAGGTCGCTTGGTCCTTCTGTCCACCATTGGATGGCTCCTCCAATAGATCAGTTGGGTCCACTAGGTGATCAGTTCGACTTTTACTCCATGTCCTCCAAGGTCCTTCATCTTCGTCATAACAAGAAAGTAAACTATTCTACTTTTACATGATTATAGGGAAACCTTGAGTTACATTCGAGGGGAGCAAAGGTAGAAGAGAATTAACTTTATATTAGGAAGATAAGATAGAGGCTCAATACACAGACTGAGATAATCAGATAAACCATCCACATACAACCATGCACAGATAGGGGTTATTGGCCATAACCATGCTACACATCCACCATCAAAACCATTTTAGGGTGACATGTGTAAATTGCATATATATATAAGTTTGGGATTATAGTGGTGTTTGGATTTGACAAGATATTATTCGCATCGCATGCAATAATAAAATGATAAAACTAAAATCTGATCATATCGATTATCTCATAATATTGTAAATTGACGTTGATTCTGATACCACTGTAGGGAAATATGGTACAAAGCAGGCATCCGAATTTAAAATTTTATTACCATATTCTCCATAAATAGTAGATCGTGTCAATAGCTATAATGTAGGAAGGATGGATTATGGAATGTACCTGGTCCTGGAACAAGTCCAGCGACAATCCTCATCTTTGTGGATGCGCAATTCTGAATCCTAGTTGCATTGGGACACATCTGACTACTGTGCCTTATGGTCTACCCACAGACTGTAGATACAAATGGTGTCTTCTTCAGAAGATCCTCTTATCACAGAATGCTGGTTAATGTTGTCCTCCAAGCGGCAAACAACAGCTTCCCGCCTCTATGGTATTCCACACAGACCGCCTAGAACTCCTATTGTCCTGCTGGACCATACAGAAAGGAGTTGTCCCTCTCCGTCGGTGTACTAGTTACTGATTTGCTCTCCCACAACGACAACTCTCAGTTGTTCTCTCCCGTGGCTATCACTCCCTTGATGGGTGGAATTTTCCCGGGCTCTCGTGGTTACCACAACTAGAGAGGACAACAGTTGTCAGAGGAACCAATTCTTAGTAGTCTATGTTGTACTCTAAGAAGCCCCCAATACCCCTCTATATTTAGTAGATTCTAGGGTTAAGGTTCTCAGTTGCTATCCAATGCAGTATTAATATGTGGGAGTGGAAAGGACCCAAAGAAGTCAAATTTTCACAACAATTCTGGAAACTACACAACCTATGACAGTCGAAATGGCTGTTTGGCTGAGCCAGACAGTTGTCTCGCATGCGATACGGCCGTCTTGCACTGTGAGATAGTCGTTTCATAGTTTCCAATTGTGTATGAATTTGGCAAATCAATTCCCATCAATGTTATACATTGATTTTTCATGTGCAACAAGTATTGCTCAAGAGAAATGGATTTGAAAACAACTAGAACCTTCCCTAACTAGGTTGGAGCATCTTGCCCATGCGAGACATCCATCTCGGTTCACCCATATGCTTATCTGGTGACCCAAGTCGAGCCCGTTTGTCTGGGTCAGTTCGTTCCATTGCTAATTTCAACTCACAACTAGGCCCGACTCCCAAACGCCCATCTTAACACTTGAGACGGTCGTTTGACACTTCGAAACGACCGTCTCAACACTTAAGATGGGTGTTTGGCAGTGTTTTCATCCTATTTGTTTTCTGAATCAAATGCCTAAATACTTTAGCACTTAATTCAACTGTCATTCGAGATCTAAACTCCTCTTCTAGGTTGAGACCTATGTGTATGACCCTATAAGTCCCATATTACGTTGGAAGTGGATGTCCATAACAACTTATGACATCACAAGCAAAGAGTGGTGCCTAGTTGCACATCATCACTACCTAAGTAAAAGGAAAAGTTGGGGAACAACTTCAACCTACAATCTGTGTATGGTGTTACAGTGTTTGTATAGTTCCTTTGTCATTGATGTCCAGATTAAACTACAGGCATGGAGCAGTCACCCTCATTATTACTCAATCTTGTTTCTTGAATCAAGAGCAGACTGTCTGAGATATATGTAAGGTCAATATCACATATTCACTCACATGCGCATGGCCATGATTTTCTCAGTCTCACTTATCAAGAGGCCTAGGACATCACACTCCAGTATGAGGGACAAATCCCATGTCTATCACTCACAGTCAACCCCCATGTGTCAAAGCCACCCAATTATCACCGTTATAACAACCCATGTTTTAGGATTGCATTGGATGATGTCAAAGTGTACCCAACAACATGTGTTGAGTGCAATGATTTTAGGTCTAAGAACCACAACCACCACCATCACTATGAGAGCTGACTATGACTTCCATGATGATGGCTTCCATGTGTCAGTCTCACAGTGAGTCTGTCTGATACACTATTCTCTAACATGTATCTGTGTGCTTGGTTTGATATAGCCATATCACGACTAACGAGATTTGGTCATCAACAAACTCACACTCTGGTCTTTTCTATCATTGTTGTCTATCAACCTTCCTCAATGACAACTAATTAGGGACATAATGAGAATATGTATATTTATCATAAATCCTAGATAAATGAGAATATGTATATTTACTCTTAACATCCGTATGATCTCATCCACAAGGATAGTAACTTGAATACATACGTCATTGAGTAATATAATTCTCTAGACATTTATAATGTTACATCATTATTTCATAACTAAAATAAACATAATAAATTGGAAGCTTGCCTTTTATTAGTAATCAAATCATTTTTACATGATATGCCATTACAATTATCACATGATTGGCTCTCTAGGCATACATAACCAACAATGGAAGCATTTCAAGATTAAGATTACACAAAAGATTTGCTTTGTCCAAGATAGTTACAAGATGAAATGGATTCTAATGTATGAAATAAAAACATGAAATTGAATCTAAGCCTACTAGATAATTGTTGATTACATGCAGTTAAAATCGTGAAAAAAACTAAAAATTATGCAAAAAAATTAGCAATCACATGTAAGCATGAGTATCACAAGTAGATCCTAGAACAATGCATCAATAAGAATGAAGATAAGCATGTGTATTGTAGGTGTGTACCACCCATGCCCACCCCTGGGAAAAAACATAGTGAAGCACACGCTCAATAGAAGACATGATCTTAAGCTTTGGAAGAGTGTATGGACATTCCCACATATGAGTTTGCAACTCAATAGTATCCATTGTATTGTACCACTTCTTTTGCTTGATGGTGATTGTAGGCTTGTGTTGGTTTGGCTGGGGAGGGATGTGAGATGGGAAGTTAGTTGGACATGGTTGTGACATGGTGTTGGGAGCACTAGATGATTGTTGTGGGGTCTATTTATGTTGTGAGGAAGGACCCTCGTCATGAAGAAAAATCACCAAATGATGGGCATCTATCTAATCAACCATCTACTCCACTACCTTAATGTTGGCAACTATTGTCTCATCAGATCAACACTTGTAGCCCTCATAAATATCGATAAGATAGTTTTTAGAAGGCCTCGACTCATGAATGTGAATCCATGATTCACTTTAATGTGCACAAATTGGGGATTGAGAAGGAGAGTGTGAGGGGGACCTTTATATTTCTTCTTTGCAAATGGGTTGAGCTTCTTGGTCCTATCAAGAGAAGCACCCCAGAGCCAAAGGATGGGCATTCTAATCCTCCTCCCTGAGTGAATGACATTATGAATGGGTGTTGTAGTTGACTCAATTGACTAGATAGATGGATTGGCTGACAAGAGGATTGAGTCACTCGACTGACATAATGAGTCTCATGTCTTGCTACTGTGATGGTGATGAATTGCCCGACCAGTGGTGACAGATCAATCAAATGTTGTGGGTAAAGTGGTGAACTTGTGGGCCAATGGTGTGATGTTTGAGGTCAAATGACTGATGTGACATTGACCATTTTGCATGTGTATATTGGATGAGAGGTAAGAATGAAGTTGTTGATAGGAACAATGTGGTCGACCGACTAATACAAATGAGTTGATTGGTTGGTAGATAAGAAGATGACAAGGGGATGGGCAATAGAGTGCTCATTGGGGATGGATCAATTGGTTGGTGGAGATATGCTTGTCAGTTGGAGCGTTGAACAATCGCCAGCACTGGAGCTAAAGCAGTCGAGTCTTCTGACTGTCTTGTGGATGCAACTACTGTGGAGTGTCTATGAGATTCTTAGCAGTGGATAGAGTGGAGACAATATTTGGGCAAAGGGGGGATTATTTTTCACTGTTGAATCCCCTTTCCTAGATTTGTACTTAGATCCCATACAACCCTAATCACTCAACTTATTGGAGTCAGTCAGTTGACTAGCTGCCATGAGGATGTATTTCTTAGTACTTACCAGTCAACCCACTCATGGTTGGATGATAGACATGACATAGTTTTTGTAAGGAGTGGGTACTAATGACGGGACCACTCCTTTTATTATGAATAACCAATACAAATCCAATATATATCCTTAATTAAGAAAAGGAAGGGGTGCATAGTAATACCCAAAAATAGTATGGAATACAATGAAAACAGAATACTTGCAATAAAATAAAATAAAGCATTACAATTGAAACCAATTTCAACAACTAGTCCATAGTGAACATCAAGAAGTTTAAAAATTAAATTCTTAATAGGTCACTCAGACATCTCAAGCTCTTGTTCTACTCTTGATCAGGTTGCTCCAGATCTTGGTGCCCAATTTCTTGCTCTAAAAATTCTAGGTCCACTAGTTGCTCATGCTTTGGGTGGAACGGGAACTATCGCAAAAGAGATAGATACAGAGTATGAATCAATTGGGTTTATATATTATACAAAAATTAGGGATTTCATGAAGAAAAAGTTATAGTAAGGTGGTTCCCATTCAAGAGGAGACTTTTAGCAAATTGATAAATTCCAAATAATTAAGAAAGAGGATGAAATTCTAAATAATCACTAGTACAGAAACGGTCTATAACATCGGTTTTTTTAAGCCTATAGCGTCACTTTTCAGCCGACACCTAAGTGGTCGTCGCTACAGAAATTTCTCTATAGCGTCAGTTTTTTTAACAAAAAAAAATCGACCTTGTATAGTAAAAGCCGACCCTATAGGCCCTCAAAAACTAAACCCAAATGAGAAATGAATTTGTACCTGAACCCTATAACGTCAGTTTTTAATAAATAACCGACTCTAAAGATTATTTCTAAGGACGATTTGTTACTAAATAACCGACTCTAAAAAACCTATAACGTCAGTTTTCTTAAAAAACCGACCTTATAGGTGTTTTGGCTGTTCCATGTAGAACAACCGTGCTGCATAAAACGGCAGTGTTGGGATGAGGTAGAACGGGCGTGCCGCCTAGCACGGCCATGTTGGTCTATATTAGCACGGCCGTGCTACATGGCACGCCCGTTCTACCTCATCCCAACACGGCCGTTTTTTGCAGCACGGCCGTTCTACGCGGAACGGTCAAAAGTCGGTTTAAAAAAAATGGATGCTATAGGGTCGATTTTTTTTTTAATTTCTGCAGAAATTGAACAGAATAAAACAGAAGAACAAGAATAAGATATGAGAGAGGGGAGCATTGATGCTCAACCGTCACCATTCCAAACCACACATTCATAACAAAAATGATTCATATATGGAGTTGAGTACACATAGTCACATCATAATTTACAAAATGATAGATTGCAAGTATGAGATGATATTAAATGTCAGATACAAAAGTAAATATGAAAGAGTACTGAAACCACATACATAAATAGAACGTAACTGATATATTTATTCCAATGCTATATTGACTTCATTTAGAAAAGCATCTGACCACTCTTCTCAGAATTCATTTAAGTCCTCACGTGTGTAAGGCTGAGTTGTAAAGATCTGTAACAGAAAATGCACATGCTAATATTTTATAAAAATGACTAAAACTCACTTATAAATTTATGATGTTATTCTTTATTACCTGATCTATAGTCTGGATGTCATTTGATGCTTGTTTGACAGTAGCTTGCATATATTTCATTACATAGTAACCACAAGCCTAGCCATTATTTTTTATAGGACACTACAAATAACGAATTATACTTAATGTTAGTAACTACTATAAATAGAAGACTATAAGAGTTGACATATAAGAGTTGAAAATTAATACATATAAGACTAAGTAGTTGTCAAAGTAGCTACCTTGATATTTTTCAAAGTCAATGTCTTTAATTTTTTGGGTATTTGTCCTTCGCCTTCATGAAAAGCTTTTATACCCCTATCAATTAAACGATAGTTGGTAAAATAGAAATTCTAAACAGAAATATCATGTTGAAGCATTGACTATATTTATGCTTACGCCATAGTTAGCAATTTCAGTTTGTGACCCCTTGTTGTTTTTCCCATTGGGTCAAGATAATAAAGAGTCATCAATTTTGGGGCAATCACTACTAATTCCTAATGTCTAGATCTGAGTAAGAATAAAACAAACATTAAAATAAATACAACTGTTCATTATTAAAATTATATTGAATAATAATACTTACTGGACGTTAAAAGGAATTAGGATAATTTCCTTTCCCACAGTAGCAAAATATTTGAATGCATCAGAGAAGTACTCACTCACTTCCTCAATATTTGTCTCCACCTGAATAGTGACCGAAGGAACTAAGAATCCAACATTCTTTATATCAAAGTTTGTGGCCTCAGTATATAAATGGCTGTTAAACATTTGTAATTATTTTCATATGTAGAAATAAGCTAAAAATGTGTATTGGAATTTTCTATATTGATAGATCCTTACCTTATCCATACTTCTAATATCGAAGTATTTAGCCAATCATAACTGAACAACTCTATAATATCATCAAGAAAAATATAATTGTCAAAGTCCATCCCAGTTGCATCTTCTATTAAATTGATCAACATTTGTAGTCCAGAGCTTTGGTTGGCTAAGTATTGACACAAACATTTACATTTACTTCCCAACTCGTCGAATGTGGATTCTAGAATAATAGATGGCTTGGGCATAGGAGGACGACTAGTTGAATTTTTACTTTTTGGTTTGCAAACCTGTTAATTAAATTACATACTTATATTACATGAGTTCATATATGCAGTCAAATATGAAAAACATGGTAGAATTCAAGTATACCTTGCATTGATAACCAAGTGTCTAGGCCAACCCACCATAGCACCCTCTGCTTCTTCAACTGTACTATATTCAGGATTAGGTATGGGTAGTGGTTTGTCCCCCATTCCCTCATACACAAGATGGATGGACACACGAAAAATGTCATCAGTAATTTGTTGGCAATGCAATGTACCACCAAGGTTGTACACCTTGCCCGCTGCCACAATATTATATTCTGGAACCTCCACTGCAATATAGTTCATACCAACCTAGATTGAAATAATATATGTTATATAAGAAGCAGTAGAATAGATACCTGTTACAACTATATATATTATCATATATATATATATATATCATACTAATAACACAACATATAGAACAATAACACAACATATACTAATAACACAACCATTTTTGGCTTAAAGGCAAGCCATTTTATGTTCTCAGCAACATTATTCGGTGATTCAGATAGTTGATTAAATACTTTCTCTTCAAACCACCTAATAAATGTTCGATTATGCTCTCTTGCAAACCACATTGAACTGGATCGCAGATGATTTTTCTTGATAAGATCATTGTGTTCTGTGATGTAGCTACTAACTTCATCGATGTTGTGTAAAATATACAAATGCGCTTGTTCCCACAACTCACGACTGATTCCTTTCACTCGTCCTCCCATAGTTCCTTTGCCACAATAAGATTCAGTGTGATGGGAATTTTTTAGATCGCTAGAAGTTTTATTACAATTCAAAAAATCATTGCAAAAGTCCATCACCTCCCTAGCCATGTAACCCTCAACAACACTCCCTTCAGGACGATAACGATTCTGAACATCACCTTTAAAAACACTCATGTAACGTTCAAATGGATACATCCAGTGTAAGAAAATTGGACCCAACATCTTCACCTCCCTTGTAATATGTACTACAAGATGAACCATGATATCAAAAAATAAAGGAGGAAAGTACATTTCAAGCTGACACATGGTAACAATTACATCTTTCTGTAATTTATCAAAAGTATCGGGATGTATCACTTTGTTGCATATTTCATTGAAGAAGAAACAAAGTCTTGTGATTGCAAACCTTACATGCTTCGGCAATATAGATCGAATATCCACATGTAAAATTTGTTGCATTAAGGTGTGATAATCCTGAGATTTGAGACCTATCAATTTCAGATCCTTCATTGATACCAATCTACGAATATTAGAAGAGTATCTTTGTGGAACCTTAATATTATACAAGCACTCACAGAAAGTCTTTTTCTGCTTCTTTGACAAAGTGTAACAAGATGGTGGTAAATATGTGCGACGACCCCTGATCTCCACTGATAATTCTTTTCTTATACCCATTAATTCTAAATCTTTTCTAGATTTGATGCCATATTTTGTCTTTCCTGGTATGTTCAATAGCGTACTGATGATGCTATCACAAGTATTTTTTTCAACATGCATGACGTCAATGCAGTGTCTAATTGCCAAAGATCTCCAATAAGAAAGATCCCATAATATTGACCTCTTCCTGTATAGAGATTTGTCACATGTGAGTGTATGACTACTTGAACTCTTTCTAAATTCATTAACAATATGTTTCACCCTATCATATACAACATTTCCTGGTATAGGTTTAGGAGCACTTCGTTCCTCAGTTGACCCATTAAAGGTTTTGCGTTGCCTTCGATAAGGATGCACTGGTGGGAGAAATCTCCGATGACCAAGATATACGATTTTACCACCATGTTTCAGTCTGATTGAATCAGTATTTTCCTCACAAACAGGACATGCTTTGTAACCTTTTATGCTATATCCAGACAAATTTCCATAAGCTGGAAAGTCATTAATAGTGCAAAACAACATAGCACGCAAACTGAAGGTCTCTTTACGTGAAGCATCATATGTCATAATACCTTCTTCCCATAGTTTCATTAGGTCATCTATTAGAGGTTGAAGGTAAACATCAATATCATTTCCAGGTTGCTTGGGTCCTGATATCAATATTGACAACATGACATACTTATTTTTCATACACAACCAAGGAGGAAGATTGTATATAACAATCATAACATGCCACGTGCTATGTTGGCTGCTTAATGTACCATAGGGATTCATTCCATCTGTACAGAGTCCAAGTCTTAAGTTTCTTGGTTCTTTACCAAATTGAGGGTATAATAAATCAATTTTATTCCATTATGGTGAATCAGATGCATGTCGTAGGATGCCATCATCATTGGCCTTTAACTCCCCATGCCAAGACAAATTTCGCGCATCTTCTGTATTAGCAAATAAGCGTTGAAATCGTGGTATTATTGGTAGATACCACATCACCTTGACAGGAGAGCCATTTTTAGCCTTAGCTAAATTTGTGGTCTTATACCTTGACGCACCACATTTTGGACAATTTATTAAACTACTATAGTCCTTATGAAATAACACACAATCATTTGGACATGCATGAATCTTCTTAGCCTCCATTCCCATTGGGCACATTATTTTCTTTGCTTGATATGTTGAAATTGCAAGCTCGTTGCCTTCAGGAAGAATTTCCTTTAACAAAGACAATAGTGAAGTGAAACTCTTATCGCTCCACTGGTTTTGAGCTTTAAGAGTATATAATCGCATCACAACACTCAACCTCATGAACTTAGTACAACCCTTATATAAAGGTTTTTCAGCATCATGGACAATGTTTGCAAATAAAGAAGGTGGATCGACATTGTCCTGACAACTACGTAGCATCTCATCAACCATATCATCCTGAATCGGGTCATTCTGAATCGGTTCATCATTGAAATTATCATCATTATCTATATCTTCTATGCCACAACTATTAGTATCGACATTTTCTGGTCCATTATTAATTTTCTCTCCATGCCAATACCATTAATTATAACCTTGTATGATCCCATTGCATATGACATGATTCTTAATTTCCTCAGCAGTATCAACTTTCAAATTGTTACCACAATGTCTACATGGACAATAGAACCTATCTGTAGGTAGTTTCCTATGTTCCTTAGCAAATCTGATAAATTCATCAAGACCTTTGGCAAACTCTGGACTACAACGGTTCTTGATAGACATCCAACTTCGATCCATTTTCTATATCACATTAAAAATTAATTATAAAACTAAGCATTTAATATTGATACTATAAGCTGTAAGTTTTTATTGATAGGAAGTTAATTACTTTTATACTAAAGTGTACCACCTATCCCATTTCTGAATATTTAATCTCACTAGTAACTGTATAATGCATGTTTAGTTTTGAAGAAAATTTCAACAACATTTCCCCTAAGTTCTCCAAGTACACCGATGTAAATGATAAATAACCACTCACATATGTACCCATAGAACAAATGAGGAAATACTACTAAAATTTTCTTCAAAACTAAACATACATTATACAATTACATCCTAAGTGAGATTAAATATCCAAAAACAGTCCCAAACCGGGGACTATGAGTAAATTTTGAACGAGTTTCTAAGTTGATACATGCATAAATGTATTATTGTCATATTTATATATTAAGTTAAACATCATGCATCGATGATCTCATATATAAACCCTAAAGTGTCAATCTGAGAATACACAATGTCTGCCCTCATATTTCTGGAATGTATGATTGATAACAAAATGTAGATATGAATGAATACATATTTTTATTATTGGTTGATTTACTAGCCAAATAAAATGGCATATTGGGAGAGTGAGAATATTATACCTCACTTGTAAGATGAAGAAGAAATATATGCAAGTCAATAACAAGTCAATAGCACCCGCAACAACACAAATGCACAATTCAATTCTGTTATAATGTATTAATTAGGGGTCAGTATATATCAATTTATAGGAGCAGTAACAAATTAAAAATTGACAAATTTTGATGATTCTGCAACTCAGCCAACACGGCCGTGTTGGCTGAGTTGCAGAATCATCAAAATTTGTCAATTTTTAATTTGTTACTGCTCCTAACATGGCCGTGCTACCTAGTCAGTTGCTTGAAAGTAAAAGTAAACAGAGGAGTGATGAGGCGGAACAGAGAAATACATTGAGAAGAACCGGTCAGTGAGGGAGCTTGTGCGGGAAAAGAACCGGAGAGAGATATGCACGGCCTTTGCAACGCCTAAGACGTCGTCACCTTTCAAGGAAAAAAGCACTGGAGAGAGATGCAACGTCGTCGTCGTCCAAGGAAACGGCACCGGAGATGGTAGTAATGAGCGTCGTCATCGCCGGAGATGGTGGTAAGAAGCTTGGGTGTCGTCGTCCAAAGAAAATGGCACTAGTTTGCTTCTTTTCGGACAAGGAGATGGCTGTGAGAGGTCGCGAGAAGCAGCGGTAAATGGCGGCGTCGGAACAGCTGTGCTTTCGAGTAAAATGAAATGAAACAGAAGTCGATAGGGTCTAGTCGTGCGTTTTGGTAACAACCCGACCTTTAGCGTCGGTTAACTGACAAAACCGACGCTAGAAGTCAGGTCTATAGGGTGGGTTATTCCATAAAACTGACGCTCAAGCCTAAGTGGTGCCCGAATTTTCGTAAACCATCTATAAGGTCGGGTATTTGACAAAATCGACCCTAGAGGTCAGTATCTATAAGGTCGGTTATCCATAAAAACCGACCCTAGAGTTCCAAAGTGGTGCCCCCATTTTTGTTTGACCCTATAACATCGGTTATTTGGAAAAACCAACGCTATAGATCGAGGCGCGAAGCCAAAATCGCGTGAATTTTTTTCGCGGGAAACCTGTAAGGTCGGTTTTTATGATAAAACCGATGCAATAATCTATTAGGTCGGTTATTCTAATAAAATGACGCTATGGGCAGCGACGTTACTGGCCAAAAATGTAGTAGTGAATGAGGCACTCAAGGATAATAGAACTTCATAAAGTATGTTTCCATTAACCCATTCATAAAAAAATCACATTAATGTAGATAGAGTATACTAGAAAACACTAAGGTAGGGCCAAGACACTAAGGATCAATGAACTAAAATAGGGATTGACAAATCAACATGCCCTAGGCAAATATCATGCCCTTATATTTATTAAGGGTAGAATAGCACACCCTATATGGAAAAACACACCCTTTTAAAAATCATGGTTATGCATAAGCATCTCCATTAGTGAACTTAGTCTAATAACACAAGCAGAATGTAAGACAAGACATATGTCTATCAATCACATCAATATGATAAATTTACATGGTAGGAGAAGTTACAACCCCATTATAACTTGAATAAATAAATTTTCAAGATATTTCAAATAATAGCCACATGAATGGTGTAGAATGTCAATAAGAGGTACTAATGTCAAGAGATGCCTCATAATGCAAAAATTTATGCCAAAATAATAAAAATGGCTAAGTTTAAATAGAGACATACCTATCAAGCAAGATCTAATTATTCAAAAGTCTACCTAGGGTTTAGGGTCAAGTTTTTACAACACCTAGTTCCAATATAAATATATATGATGTTAGTAGTTATATTCTCTCATTTATTGAATCCTAAATGACCTTACTGATATCTTTGGATTTTGACTCTGGAAACATTACCATTAAAATATATTTTATGATGTAAAACACATAATTTGTATTATTCTGAGCTCTAGATTATTTATTTTAATTTTTACAATTTAAACCATTTTAAAATAATTTACATATAATTAAAAAATCGCTAATTTCTCCCCAATTCAATTATTGACTAAGGAAAATTTGACATGTAAACATTTAAATGTTATATTATAGAAATTGAAATTGAAAATGAGAAATGGAAAAATTGCCCATGCAGTGCATGACACTATTGAAATCAGAGTGAGTTAAAATTGGGAATTTCCCCTGGGGGATTCATCCCCTTCCTCACATGTGATTGCTATATATCAAGATCTTTGACTCCTAGACACATCTCATTCTCCTCTCATGTTCACAAGTTGGGACTTGTCCCAAAAGCTTGACAGTAGTGAGAGGAATCTAGCAATCACAATTTTGGGCCATGTGACCTCTAGGTTGAGAAGTTAGCAACTCTGCAAAGTCACAAGATGAGAGGTGGTTGGGAAAATGTTTTGGCAAATTGCATGATAAACCAAGAGTAGGAAGATGAATAATGAAGGGGTTTAGGGATGACTTAGATGTTTTCACAAATGGTGATTAAGGCATGCAGGTGATGGCTCAAAAGAAGTACTTAGTAAAAATGAATACAATGGAGGAAGAATCACACGAGAATTATCAAGCGAAGAGGGACAAAAATGTTGATAAAAAATCTAAGGATGCAATTACTAAGGTCTAGCTGACGTAGGTAGGAGATGATGGGCAACCATTCAATCTCCCATGTCCATAAATTCCCTATTGTCAGATTGCACATAAGTTCCTTGTCTGAGTGATAAGGAAAAATTGATGGAACTTTGATCCAATAAAAGTGTGACACATTAAATTCATTTAATTCCCTTTTCACTTTGTACTTCTCTTTATTTTGCCAAATTAAAGTGTTTGATTAGCATACTATTAACTTGAAACTTTATAGGTTACCTAATGTAACCTTGAGGAATCTGGTTCTAACCTTTATTTTATATTTTGAAAATATTTGAGGTTATATGTAGTTACTTATATAGTACACATGTATTTTATGAATAACTTCTTCTCTGTTAATCGGAAATGGGTCCAATTAATAAATTATCTATTTTTATTCTTACTCATCGGAATGCTCTAGATATTCATACCTATTATTGGGGGTACTATTATAACAAGTCCCTTTTTATACTTATAATGTTGATTTGGTATACAACCCTTTTAGGTATTAGATATTATATAAATATGTTATTTTAGGAGTAATGTTTCTTAGATTAGAAAAAATCACTAAATATTATTTTATTGGTAAAGGTACAATTAGGATAAGAAAAAGTATGAGACTTGGAAATGGGTATGTTACAATTTTGGTCTCTTTATGATTTGGGTCTAAAATGGAAACAACTGAATGGCATGTTGAGTTGCTCAATTTGCCTGGGAATGCACCTCTCCTTTCAAATTTAGACCAGTCAATTTGTTAGTGAGTCATGCAGTTTGTAGGTAGTGAAAACTCTATCGAAATGGCCCCAAAACCAAGTGGTCGAGTGTCTTGGTGGATCAATCAACTAATGTGTCAGAGGAGATGAAAATGTATACGCCAGTCAGCCAATTCGATTGCCTAGTCGCCCGATTTTCTTATTGTTGATGATCAAAGTTTGTGGCCTCCCTAGTCATCCAATTAGGTTACCCAGTTGGTCAACTTGGTTGTCGAGCTGCCCGATTAGGAGGATTACATGTTCCTTTCACTCATTTATCCTTATTCAAATAATATATATATAAAGTTTCTGGATCAACCTCGGTGTTAACATGGAATGCATGCCAAAATGTTGAAATGCAAATTATCTAGATGCAAAACTAATTATCCTAATTAGTAAAAGTTAAAAATGCTAAGAAATAATAAATTAGGTTGCCTTTGAATAAGTGTCTTGTTTTACACCATTGACTTGACTCTTGTCCATCAATCTAATTTGGGGTCAGTGAGGGGAAGTGGGGATAATTCATTTATTGCAAAATCCTCTACGGTGTAGTAACACTTCCATCATCAGACATTTGCCATGAAATCCCACAATATGCAAGCTCTGTGGAGGTATACATGCTTTACTAGATATAGAACATGATATTGTGATCTCAAATCCTCAAAAATAGTCAGAGTCTCAAATTATAAAGTATGACCTAATCAAAAACTTGGATGTCCTTTCACTTTAGCTAGTCATCATGCCACATCTTAGCTCGCTCCTTGTAGATGTGTGCATTCTCTTAAGTGGTTAATTGGAATTCCTCCAACTTTTGCAATTGAAGGAATCACTTCTCTCCACCTAACTCATATGTCAAAATAAAGAAGCTCAATTTCTCACCCAACCTTGTACTCCATATCAATGGGGAGGTGATGGGACTTCCCATAAATCATATGGAATTGATTGGTACCTAAAGGAGTCTTATGCACTATCTGGGTATGCCCATAGTGAATCACTCAGGTTAGTAGCCCAATCTTTCCTTACATGGTTGGCTGTCTTCTCCAAGGTAGCCTTAATTTGCCTATTTGAGATTTTCAATCGCCCACTAGTATGTGGATGGTATGGGGATGCTACTCAGTGATGGATCCTATATTTCATCATTAGGGATTCAAACTCTCTTTCTAAGAAATGTGACCCTTAGTCAGACATAATGATTCGTGGCACCCCAAGCCTAGAAATGTTTATCTCCTTAATATCTTAATAATTGCTTGAAGTCACATGAGATGGTGGGGATTGATTCAACCCACTTGGAGGCATAATCTATAGTGATAAGAATGTATGAAAATCCACAAGAAGAGGGAAATGGACCCATGTACTCGACTCCCCAAATTTCAAAAATCTCTACCTCTTGCCACGAGGTCATGGACATCTCATTTTGCTTTAGTATCTTTCATGATCTTTGACATTGATCACATTAAAGAATGATCTTGTATGCATCTTTGAATAGTGTGGGCTAATGAAATCCACATTGGATAACCTTCATTATTTTCTTCTTTTCACTCATGTGTCCACCTATAGGACCTAAGCAACATTTCTCAATAATAAGATGGATTTCCTCCTCTATCACACACTTGTAGTAAGAACCATTAGCACACAACTTGAAGAGATTTGTTTCATCCAATAGTATCTCCTGACATCATGCATGAACTTCTTCTTAAAACTGCTTGTCTACCTAGGATGTGGGACACCAACATCATGATATTTGACAAGATCTATACCCAAAATTGTGCCCTCCTTTACCATGAAGTGGCACTTCTCCCTATTTGAAATCAAATGTTCTTCTTTTCAATGAGTAGTATGGGGGATTGATGGTGCAAACATAAATAAAATGAGTCTTTGTAGACAAAGAAGTCATCTACAAAAACCTCAACATTTGCCTCTATCAAGCATGATAAAATTGTTGCCATACACCGAAGTAGTAGGGGCATTGCATATCCCAAAAGGCATTCTCCAGAATGCATAATTACCAAATGTGCATATAGATGTAGTGTTCTCTTAATTGTACAGGTGGATTGGGATTTGATAGAAACTAGAATACCCATCAAGGTAGCAAAAGAACTCTTGGCATGCTAGACACTCTAAGACATGATAAAGAAAGAAAAGAGAAAGTGGTCTTTGTGTCTTTGTTCAACTTCCAATATTTGATAAACAATCTCCCACCCATGATGGTGTGTATAGGAATCAAATCATTATTTACATTCATAACCACTATAGTGCATCCCTTCTTTTATACCACTTGAACATGACTTACCCATAGAGAGTCAAAGATAGGATAGACAATACCACAAACTAACACCTCTGTCACTTCTAGAAGAACCCCCTCCTTCATATAAGGGCTCAATATGTGTTGTGAGTGTCATGATGGCATATAATCCTCCACCACAAGGATCTTGTGCCTACATGAATATGGTCTGACTCACACATGCAAAATCTATTATTTTGTACCCCAAGTTGTCATGCTCTTCCTTGGCTCAGTCAACAATCTATCTTCCTATTTCGTGGTGATATCTGAATTTATAATAGTTGGGCAAACCTATTGTTCATCTAGAAAAACATTTTTCAACTCCTCATGTAGGGGTTTCATCTTCGGTGACTTAGTTCTTGGTGTTTCTTATTCAACAATAGAAATGACCTTGGGGTTTTTGAAATCATCATTTATTTCTTCCTCAAAGGTGTCAAGGTGAAGAAAACATTATTCCACATGTACATCTACAAACTTTGTGCCTTCTAGACTGATCAGTGTTGTTTGTATAGGATCATCAGGCATTTTGATATGTTATTTTATTTGAGACAACTTATCAATCCAATCTAGCAAAAAGACTGCTTCATGGATATTGGCCCCCTTCTAGATGTCAAACACTTTGAATTCAAGTGTCTCCTTCCCTAACATCAACAAAAGTTTACCTACATCCACATCAATAAGGGAACATGAAATATCTAGGAAGGAACAACCAAAGATAAGAGGACATCTAAGATATTCTTTGATGCTCATGACAACTAGGTCATATGGTGCATAAGAATCTTTTCCTACCCTAAAAGAGACATCTTCAATGATCCCCATAGGTCTTGTAACGTCCCCGGATTCTGCCGTCTCGAGACTTAAAAGGCCCGAGAGGACAAATCAGAAAACATTAGACAATTGTTTCAGAGTGCGTTGCGGAAGCAATTTGTGCATACATGAACATACAACTATAATGCATACACCACAACATTCTCAACATTCAACATATTTATATTACAACATGAATTAAATTTACAAATTACATATATATAATTTGAAGAAAATTTTATAAGTCTACGAACATGTATGCTAACAGGATCTTAACACAATAGGTAATCTTGTACAACTGCTCACATCCCATTCTTTAATTCCATGCTATCTCTGAACCTAAAACATACATGAAACAGTGAATCAACACACAAGGTGTTGTGTACATGGGTAGAAAGATACATACTAATATGCTTGCATAATTGAAATAACTTGAGAAAGAAAGAGTAAAAGAAAGCATTATTTAAAGCGATAATCAAGTAAACACATCTTTTATACATTTCATTAGATGTAGTTGTACTACAATTTTATAAGCACTTCTCATACATCCAGTATGGGCAAAATTATTTTATCATACATCTAACATGGGCAATTCATCATACATCCATGTTAGGTAACAAACATCCATACTGGGCTATGTGCACTAGTAGCTACAACTCATCAAAATGTCCATTTATGTTTCATTAAGTTTTGGCGAAGCATATAATACTAATATGCATCCAAGAATTTATATGCAAATAAAAGCATCCAAAGTACATCATATCATTATGCATCCATGAAAACTAGTCACATACTTAATAAAACCCACATACCTGAGTTTAGAGATTCCTATTTATTCTGGATCATCTACACAATCTGGTCAACACCTGATGAATACAATTATCATCATTAAGAACTCCATAGTTAAGCGTGCTTAGCTTGGAGTAGTACTAGGATGGGTGACTAGTCAGGAAGTTGATCATGGCTTGCGCATGAGTGAGGAAAAAGCACACAGTTAAGGCTAGTGGTGGTATGTGGGGCCAGTCATCATTCCTGAAACTCTACTAGAGCCTAGGGCAGTGGGCCTAGGCATTACAAATGGTATCAGATCCAATTCCCCTCTAGTAGGTGGGGCCCACATGGGCATGTGGCATGCCAGTCTTGAGCCGTGCGGTCCAGACATGTTGGAAAGGGTTGTCCATGGTTGATGTAGCCACCCTTGCACTGATATTCCATGATTGGGAGCTGGGTGTCCATGGGCCATTCTAGGTCTGTACTGAAATGGGGAAGAGATTATGAGGCCTTATAGTTGTGACTTGACGAGGATGTCAAGAGTCTAAGTGGGGGAGATTATAACATCCCAGGATCTAAGGCCTCAGATAAAAAGATCTTATAAGGAATGATTGGACTACCCATATCACCAAGGTGCACCTCCTTTTCGGAAGACCATCACTAAGAACTCTCCTTTTCATGAAGCCCATCACTAAGAACTCCATAGTTAAGCATGCTTAGCTTGGAGTAGTACTAGGATGGGTGACCAGTTGGGAAGTTGATCCCGGCTTGCGCATGAGTGAGGAAAAAGCACACAGTTAAAGCTAGTGGTGGTCTGTGGGGCCAGTCATCATTCTTGAAACTCTACGAGAGCCTAGGGCAGTGGGCCCAAGCATTACAAATGGTATCATAGCCAATTCCCCTCCAGTAGGTGGGGCCCACATGGGCATGTAGCACGCCAGTCTTGAGCCGTGCGGTCTAGGCATGTTGGAAAGGGTTGTCCATGGTTGACGTATCCACCCTTACACTGATATTCTGTGATCGAAAGCTGGGTGTCCATGGGCCATTCTGGGTCTGCACTGAAATGGGAAAGAGATTATGAGGCCTTATAGTTGAGACTTGATGAGGATGTCAAGAGTTTAAGTGGGGGAGATTGTAACGTCCTAGGATCTAAGGCTTCAGATAAAAAGATCTTATAAGGAATGATTGGACTACCCATATCACCAAGGTGCACCTCCTTTTCAGGAAGCCCATCACTAAGAACTCCATAGTTAAGCGTGCTTAGCTTGGAGTAGTACTAGGATGGGTGACCAGTTGGGAAATTGATCCTGACTTGTACATGAGTGAGGAAAAAGCATGTAGTTAAGGCTAGTGGTAGTCTGTGGGGCCAGTCATCATTCCTAAAACTCTACTAGAGCCCAGGGCAGTGGGCCCAGGCATTACATGTCTAGTCATTGAAAAGTCTACAAGTTGAATGGTCATGGCTCTTGGTAGTAGATCAATGAACCCCAATATATAACATAAGTTGAAGGGAATAATAGAGAAGCTAGACCTGAGATATACCAATCCATTCTTACAAGTGATGTCCTCAATGTAAGAAGCAATCTTGAATAAACCCCAATCCTTCTACTTGTTTGGTATTTTGTTCAGAACAACATTCAAAGTTGGCATGGATAACTTCACAGTCTCATACTCTTCAATAGTATACTCCTTATTGAGAAGTGTCTTCAAAATAATTAGACAAAGTAGGTACTTGAGCAAGATCATTTGAAAACAAGATGTCAACATGAAGATTTTTCATATCTTCCTTGAACTTCATGAATCAAATGTCTAACTTTGTCTACTTGTTAGTGGAACCTCTGGCTCTACTGTATCTACATGTTCTTTCCCCATATCATCTATATATACTGAATCTATATCCTCAACTAGCTGATTTACCTCTATCTTAGAAACAATCACAAAGTCATCACCACCACCATGAATTACTTCCTATACCTCTGGTGTGAAAATTACATCTGAATAAACCTTTCCCCACCATGGGGCAACAACCTTTAACAACTCTGAGTGCTTGGGATTGTTCTCGGGCTATCCTACAAAAGCTCCTATAAGGGGCTTAGGGTATCCATGAGTTAAGGAAATTGATACTTGATGCCTTTATGGTGAGCTTCTTAAGTTTCAATCATCATTTATTATGATCGTAGGATTTATTTAATGGTTGACAATTTATCCTAATCATACGAAGAAGCATTTTGTTGTTGTACAAGTATATGTTTTTTTTTGTGGGGCTTGGTTAGGATTTTGGAACTAATACCCCTGGTTATAGCCCTTGTTATGGAATTTACCTGTGTAGTTCCCCTAACTTCAAAAATTATGATGTTGAGTATTATGAAACATGGGGGACCTCGTCCTTGGTTGTTCACCTTTCCAGGCCATTACATGACACATTCTTAACTCCTTCTAGGTTTCCATATTGAAATCCATCATGGTTTTTGGTTTGGTTTGAACTATAGCAACCTTATCCTAGAATATTATGGATGGAGTTAAGGTCCTCGTTGGCATCATACTAGTTGTCATCCATGGGATCCTATGCATTGTTGACCATCACATCATATTGGTATCAATAGATAAATCCCAAATGACACATGCCTTGACATGTATCACAATGTAAAGTAACAACATTCACATGTTTTTGTTGTGACACACTCCTTCTCTCACAAGCTTTAAAGGATGTTCCAAATTATCATGTTTAAGTGCTAAAACCTTCAATGAATCAATAATGGATTTTAATTCAAACATTTCCTCTCCCATGTCTACCTTTATCTCACTCTTAACTATCGACATGCCTCAATTTGCCTAGTTTTCTACCCCCATGGTCACCACTCTCCAAACACTATAGTTGCTTTGTCTCGTAAAATTTCCTCTAGACGAGGAATCAAGGAATCATTTGATTTCTCCATCCACTCCGCTATAAAAGATTTTGATCAACTAGTTTTCCAATATCTCTTGATATGGACACTTGTAGAGAAGCAGATTGGACCTCTCCTAAGCCTCCACTAAGGACTCCTTGTGGTATTATACAAATTGCATTATCAAGCCTCTTATATCATACATGAGGGATGGAGGGTAAATTTTTTCTAAGAAACTGTTCTCCAACTGAGCGCATGTAGTGATTGGGTCCATCTCTTTTCCTTATCAATCAGAGAATATTTGAATAGTCAAAGCCCAATTACAGAGTCTGATACACCCTCCTACTTAGTCATGCATAAAGGTTCACAAATTTATGCATTTGTTCCTGGAAATCTTCACCTACCTTTCCTGTGAAAGTGTTGTTCTGGAGTACAATCACCCAATGTGTTATAATCTTGATTGCAGGGGTAATGATAGATGGTGGTGTTATTGGATCGGTAACATCATAAGTTTTAGGGTTGGAAAATTCCCTAAGCTCTTTGGATCTCTCAGCTTCTTGGACAACTGCCTTTATAGCTTCCATCTTGGTGTGGGCTACTATCGAGCTTCTCTAACAATGTGTTCTCGCTATTCATCCATATCCCTTTCAAAGCTACATTGAACTTCAACCTCATCCATTCTAAATTAATTTTGTCTATTCAATCTATGAAACATCCTCTCCATCTCAGGATCATAGACTGGGGATGCAAACTCAATACTAGTTGACCTTCACATTTACTATCATGGTACCTCAAATATAGAGATCCATGCAATTTCAGTTGGATGTGGCAATAAATATTTCAAGTAGTTAGGATTTTATATCAATTGGAAAAGAAAAAAATTGATCAATCTCAAAAAATAAGATTCAAGAAGCTATTCCATCTTCTTCTTGTATCAGTAAGTGTGATACTCCTTCTCACTAAAAAGAAAAAGGTATTTACAGAGGTGTGGATATATGACCTATCTATATAATTATAAATCATCTGCATCATGATTTATTTGCCTCCATACATTGTTGATGGATCTATCTCTATCTTCAAAAGTAGATATATTTTGGGTGTTCCACACATGGAAAAGAATGGTTGTAGAAAGAAGAGAGACCCTCTTATTCTTCAAGGATGATATATCCTCAACCTTTTGTGGTATCATATTCATAATCGGGCTAGCTAGATGCCATATATGTTTCATGAAGGTACATCCCTACAACAAATTGTTCATGCTCTCTTCAGCTTCACAACATAGACAACACCAGATGCATATCTAATACCTCTAGATATCAGGGAATCTACGGTGGTTAGCCTATTTTGAAAGGCCTTCCAAGTAAGAATAATAAATCTCCTGAGAGCACATGATTTCCATAACCATCTTGCCTATTTAATCTCTAGTAAGTAGTTTTGCACATTTACCGAGCATTTCATAGAGAATTATCTTTGAGATCAATGAAGTAACAACAATCTAATTCTTATATCTGGAAACACGAGAAAATATTATCCAAAGCCTCAGAGCCTCAAATGTGATAGATACACCATTTCAAATATTTAATGAAAGCACCACATTTTGGCTTTACTCCAAAACCGATTTTCAGAGCAAGCCCCATACCAATAATGTCTGTGAGGAACTATCTGTCAATCCAAGGATCATTGCAAAGCATGATTTATGTTCCATTTCCAATTTGAAAATGGACTAAGAAGTATACCTCTTAGTTTCAGGAGGTATCTCCAATACCAATTGTGATTAGGTTTTGTGTCGCATGACTATAATGGTGTCTTTGAGGTAGTTTCTATGCACCCAATGTACCCATAGAGATACCTTACAATTATCTATATCCCATATGTTATGAATCACTCTAGGCATTATCCAGTCATCAAATCTATGGATGCCCAATCCACCTTCAGACTTGTGTCGACACACAATATTCCAAGCTACAATATGGAAGTAGTGCACATCTTCCTTATTCCCCCCAAAGGAAATTTTGGCATATCCATTCAATGTCATCAATGACTGATCTCGGTAAAGGGAATGTAGCAGTCCAAAAGAGGTGATACACAATGAGTGTAGAAATGATAACCCCAGTCTCCCTACCATCAAAAGCAATCAAGATTTTTAGGAACCAACTTCACCTTAATTTCTCTATAAGAGAGAGACAATGTAGCTTTGTCATTCGTACCGTGAATAGGGGTAGACCCAAGTATCTCATAGGTAATTTAGTTAGTTGCACACCCTATATGTTTCAAATGTGTGTTGAGGCTTTGGAACTCAAGAATAATTGGCTATTGTCCAGATTCAACTTTAGTCTAGATACAACAGAGAAGGTGTTTCGACAATCTAGAACGCCACTAGCATTAGCCTCATCACTTCTAGTGAGAATTAGTAGGTTGTGTACAAAGATCATGTGGGAAATATATGTAGCCCCTGAGGTGATAGTGGATATTTTTGCTTCACATGTTAATGCCTCCAGAATGGTAGAATAAGGGGAATTTATAATGATATAGCTTGAGACGTTTAGAGAAATGAGGTAAACAAGCATGTAACATCCAAAAATTGGGTGTTATCAGTGGACCACCTCCATTCATGGGCACATTTTTATGGTGCATTGCCTAGTTCCATCGCCTATTCTAAGTCTTCCATCAAGAGACCTCGAATGGGAAATCTAACCTATAAATACCCACATACCCAACTTACTCTAGGCCCCTTTTGATTCTCATGAAGCCAACAGATCAACTATCTCCCTCTTTATTTCCAACATTGTTCTTCTTTAGAGGATCCTTTCTCTAACACACTGACCTTCTATGTGTCATTAGGTTGAAAATGGTAATCATGCATTTTGAACTACTAATCTCTAATTGTTCTCAACTATTATAATCTACTTGTGATTAAAATTATCCATTCACACCTGCATATTTTCTTGTCTGACTGAATCATACCAGTATCATGTGATCTGATTCTATTTCTTGATATTACTACACCAATAGATATTGGATCTTGCTTATAAGATGTATTTCTTTTTATCGTATTGGTCGTAACTTTCCATGAAGGATTTCTATAGTGGGATACCCTTAGGTGATTAGGACCCCAACATATAAAAAACTAGGACCTTCATGGAAATGATATGAGCCTAACATCTTCAGTTCCAAAAATGCTATGTTTTAAGTTTTTCATTTTTTTCCCTTGATGACTACCTTGATCGTTTTCATTTTTATGCAAGATGTCTAAAAGGGATGTAATACAAGTTGTTGGGCTAGATGGGTTGCTAATACCTTCCCAACTCGAAAGAAGAACTTTGAGTCTGATCTCTAAAATTAAGCATACTTTTCTTATTCACCCTTGGGTGGATTAAAAATTAGGTCTTTGGTGTTTTCTTGCCAATTTTATCACCCACTTCTATTTTACAAATAACACTGAGTGGTGATTCTAGAAACTTTATCATTCATGATTTATTTTTTTCTCCATTAATTTAAGCAACCATAGGATCATCCTCAGAAAGGTGATTTTTTGGGATGGGTACAACACTACGAGTTGGTACAACATCCCCAATTAGAAATGTATGACCATGAGGATATATGGTGAAGATGTTGAGTCACACTGAGGCTAGCTATATCCATCTCCTTCATCTATGCCATGTTTTTGATCTAGCATTGCACTACAGATAGATTCATCTATGGTCTCCTCAAAAGAGGACTTCATTGATCATAGATGCTTCCATGAGAGAAAAAGGCCATAGTATGTGTGATATTGAGGTGATCGTGCAATACTTATACCCATCCCAAAGCAACCATATCTGGACTAAAACACTTCTCGAGATGTAATTTAAATAGCCAATCCTTTTCACTTGCATAACACAATATTCCTCCAATGATTAGGAGTGGTAGAATGTTAGCCCCATAATCATTAGTGTGGGCCACACAACCCAATTCCCCAATGGGGTATGAAATGAAAATCAAATAGAAAATTATATTTCTACATGTAAAATGCAAATTGATTCTCAAACTCAACCTTTAAATCAAAATTTTAAACAAATTCATTTATTGCAAAATATTGATGAAAGTTACATTAATACTATTTTCTTATAGGAAAATAAATGAATAACAATGTACTAAAAATAACAATTCAAGCGAAGGGAAATGTTGACACATTTACTTCTTCAACTTATTCTTTATCCATCCAGTCAATTACTTGGTCAAAGGCTAATGAGAATTAAAAGAAGGCCTTAAATATTTGTGCTAGGGCTGTAAATGGGTACGGGTATACCCGTATAAACTTACCCGCTAAAACCTATCACAGGTCCAATTTTCCATACCCGCATACTTGTATACCCCCATACCTGTATTATTACAGGTATAGTAATGGGTATAGCCATACCCGTACCTGTTATACCCATGTACCCGCATTAGCTAATAAGTAAATATAAATTTATATATACATACATAATAAAATTGTTAGGATCAATGGTCAAAAGCTACCTAGGATGATCTAAGGGTTAGTATTTATAACCTAATTCAAGCCAAAACTACTAACAACCCAGCCACCAAGTGCCCAACGACTTCAACTTTCCTCTTTAACTCTGATATGTTCTTCTCGTTCTCGTTTATGTGACTGACCAACTTCCAGACAGACGAACTAGGGCTAGTAAGGGCTGGAAGCTCGCCACTACTAAGTCACTAACAACTCGTCGTTGCCTCATGTACTCCATCGACAACGCTTTCAATCCTTTGACCAAGCTTCTATCACTCCAGCGACCACACTCCTCTCTAGCTCCAACTCCAGGACGACTAGCTCCCACAGACGTCGACTAGTCCCATCCTCCCCACGGCCATAGTCGTGCCACTCCCACACTCCACCAGCCGCTCTATCTCCAGCCATGCCCAGTTCCAGGATGACGTCCCAGCCACTCCAGCTACCCCTGATCCAGTCGCCCGCAGTTCCAGGACGATGCCCAAATCCAGTTGACTCTCAAGTCTAGGCGTAGCCCTCTCCAGCAACCTGCCCAACCGCTTGCCCCTTGAATCAAGCTGCTAAACTGTCACTGGAACCCGCCCAACCACCTCTGCTATAGCCCCAACTCTTGTAATAGGCGTCGTTCTTTCTCTGCACCTCCCTGTTTCCATATGTTGATTTGTAGACTGTAGGAAAAGGTGTCGCAATTTCTCAGTGCTATTCATTTTATTCTTTACCTATGCTGACTTCCCTGTATTGTTGTTTGATTTATTGCACCAAACCATTACTTCCTTATATCTTGGCTATTCATTAATTTCATTTAGCTTCTGGCGTCATTTATTTCTCCACATTTGTATCTCACATTTTAATTTACTCTAATGTGCTATTCATCGATAATACTTGCTTCCTTCTCTACGTGTAATCGCTAATTTGTGTTTGTTTGATTGTAGATTTGTGTTCTTCTAACAACCAACATACTGACATTTGGAACTACACTGAAATTTACATTTCTGAAAAAATTTAAACATTTTGGACCTTAAAATGTGTCTAGGTACACTTCTAGTATTTGAAAAAAATACTTTTTATACAGAACCATATACCCTTGGACCCACACCGTTTACCCACTTTGAATGCGGGTCCGGGTCCGATGTGGGGCTGGACTTTGAGTAATGCCGGTATGGACTCGGACCTGTACCCGCAAAATTAAATGGGTATGATTCTGGGTATGACCGTACCCGCACCGTTTACAACCCTAATTTGTGCTCTCTACCCGCATTTTGATGCCTTCACTAGTGGACCATTGATGACTAGAATATGGACCACTAACCTTCCCTTTGACACCCAAAGAAGTGTTCCTCAAACATGATAGTTCTGACTTAATAGTCATAGAAGGTAGATCCACAATTAGGCTATAAATGGGTTTGGGTATACCTGCATACCCACAAATATGTACCCTTAAAAACCCTTCACAGGTTTAGAATTTTGTACTTGTGGCACCCTAAACACGTAAACCCATGGTCTACTTATGGATTCCAGACTAACTAACATGTATATTTGTTATAATAGTTATTCCAATATGTTATTATATCATAATTTACTATTCTTATTAATATAATAATGAGATTATTTACTCTAATTAATATAAGGGTGAGCTTACAAATCTAATAGGAAGTAGTCATTCTAGTTGCAGACCTAAACTAAAATAATCTAATACTAAAATTAAAATAATAACATGGTATGCTACATAACTCAAGTCCTACAATGTTTAGTACAAATACATAAACAATTAACTCAACTCATCTTCCATTTATAATGTAATACATTATTTAATATAATAGTGCAATCTTCATATCTAAAACGTACAAATAAATTTTTGTGTGAAAGTAAATACAATATATTGTAATGTTTCTTACGTGAACAAAATGACATTTTACATTCACTAATGAATGAATATTCATCATAATTCTAATCACATTTTAATCTTAGTTTTCTATTTAAATTTTGCATTTTGCTTTATAAATAGCTTCTTGTAGTTTTTCTTAGTTACATGGTAATTTGTTATATTTTGACACTTTTGTCAGCTTCCTTTGTAGGCTTTGAGTTTGATATCTCCACACTAGTGTAGCATAGGTCGAATCAATCAACATTTAGGCCCAAAATATGTGATAGCTTCCCATATCAAGGTTATCAAGGCTGCTTATGATTATCACCCTTGATAACCAAATTGTTGATCGTCACCCTCAATATACACTCCTCAATCATTGTCCTCAATTACTTCCACCTTGATAGACACATATCACCAATTGTGGTCCCACCTCGATATCCATTCCTCGATCACCTATCTCAGTAGCCATCTATTAAGCTACCACCTATCGACCTCCACCAATAGTAATTGAACACCATTGGTCGAGTAGCCACTGATTGGTGTCCCCTTATCATCCTATAGCCTATCAAGGGTCGACTAATCAGTCTCCACCACACCGTTGACCATTGATCAAACATCAACTGATCAACCACTTTCACACACCAAGTGGTTCCTATAACCCTTCTCTATATCGCTATCTAAGTAGTTACTACATGCATCTGGGAGGCAACCACTTTCCAATGTTTTGCATCACATTTGTTTCAAGAATTTGAGGAGACTATTGTCCTTCATGTTCACCTCCTATAAATAGAAGGCCATTTTTGCACTTAAATTGATCCAGAGATGCTCAGAGGCTATATAAATCTATTCACAACTCCATTTAGCATTCATTAGCTATGATACTTGCTGGACTATCTGTTGGTATGTATGCCCAAAGAGCCCATCATATGATGATTGTAATGTCATATTTTGTAAATAGTTTGATTAATAATAAAGACAATCTTCCAACTTAATCTGTTTTATTCAGTCATGAGATAATGATAAAACATAATAAACATCTAAAGAATGATATTACTCAATGACGTATGTTTTTGGGTTGAGGACCTGAATGATGAGATCATATGCATTTCAAGAGTATATGCATTATTGTTATGTCCCTAGTTTGATGTTATTGTGGAAGAAAAATAGACAACAATAACACTTAAGACAAGAGTGTGTGTTGGTTGATGATAGAGTTTCATTAGTCATGATATGTGATATCAAACCAAACACATAGATACTTGTTAGATAAAGATGTATTGGACAAACCCACCTTGAGAGTGGCACATGGAAACCATGATTGGTAGTCAGAGTCATCTCTCATAGTGGTGGTGGTGATTGTGGTTCTTAGACCTAAAGTCACTACACTTATCACATGTCGTTCAGTGAACTTTGACATCATACATCGTGATACTAAATAAGGATTGCCATAAAGGTGGTGCTTGGGTGCACCATGATACATGGGGATGACTATGAGTGATGAAGATGGGATTTATCCCTCCTATAGAAGTTTGATATCCTGGACACTTGATAAGCAAGACTGAGAAATGCATGGCCATGCTGGTATGATTCAATATGTGATATTGAGATCACAAATATCTCAAACAATTTGCTCTAGATCAAGAAACATGGATTGAATGTTGAAGAGGATGAAAACTTCATGCCTCGATTCAATCTGAATATCAGAGACAAAAGAACTATACAATCATTGTAACTCCAATCATAGATTGCACGTTGAAGTTGTTCTCTGACTTCTCCAGTTACTTAGGTAGCAATGAAGTCTTTCTAGATACCAATCATTGCTTGTGAAATCACAATATGATTATGAATATTACTGACAACATAATTGGAGCCTACTGGGTCACACACATAGGATGTATTGGAATAGGAGTATAATTGTGGATTTGATTGGAAATGTTCTAAATCAAGTTGATTACTAAAATATTTAGCTAATCTACTAAAATAAAATTGGAATATAATCTGATTTAATTTGTTAAAATGCTTAAGCAAATTAATTATGTTCCATTATTAAGTCAGTTGGATGATCCAAAGTGATTGACTAGAGTCAGATGATGAAAATTAGTTAATCAATTAATATGATTAATTAGTTAATTAATTGTTTTCAGAATATTCTTTTAATAGTCCATGCGTGGCTTGTTTTAAACACAACCACAACCCTTTTGTTTAACTAATGTTTTTAGGCAATCCTACTTCCTTTTGTCTCCTATTTTTAGGGGTATGACAACTAGATTTAGAAAGACACTAGGGATCCGTTTGGATACTATATTTCAACGAAACATTGTAGTTGGCTATGGTATTTTAAATACTGCAGTTTTAAATGTGTCGTTTGGATACTCACGCTGGTATTTGTCAAGTTCTGGTATTCTACTGCCCGGTATTTTCCTGTACAAGGTGCGACCCTTCTAAAGTCTGCCAAAATCGGCGGCTTTCATAATACCATAGCCGATGACAGAGAGTCTCTCTCCCCTGATACCTCTCTCTTCCATCCGCAACTGTCTCTCCTCCTTTTCCATCGCCTTCAGTTGCACGCGGTCTGTGGCTCCAGTCTATTTTCCTTCCCACATGTTTCTCTTTGGCGTCCTTCCAGGTAGGTGATCTGCTGGGTAGCACACCATACTTCACCTTCCTCCACCTTTTGTCTCTCATCCTTTTCTCCGTGTCTCTTTGTTCCCCTTTTGTATCTCCTCCTTTCAACCAAATGATGTCGTGTGAAGTTGAGACAATTGTTAGTTGCTGCAGTTTAAATCCTTAAACTCGTAATCACTGCTGCATTCATAAATATGGCACCCAAACGACCCCTAGGACACCTCTTGTACATGAACCCTAGATGTCATCGTCCCCAAGAGAGAGATAAGGAGAGAAATCGATGCTAGCACATCGTCAAGCATAATGCTACTCCAACCTGACGATTTCAGAAGCTCGATGTGGAGTTCCAGTCCATCTATGTGGACGAAGTAGAAATGCATACGCTGAGTTGCCTGCATTCAAAGGATGGACAAGAATAGTTGGTGCACACGAGGAACGATGCACATCACCGGGCGAAGGGACATTGCCAAACTTTCTCTGTGATGAGGTATATCCTATGAAACCTATTTGAAAATATGTTGTTCTCGATGACATTTGTTTGTAGGGTATGTGTGGAGAAAATTTTATTGTTTCCGTTGCACCCATAACCTTCACAAAACCCAACAGTTCTATAAGAATTGCATTGATCTACGATGTATTGGGATTTATTTTCATGATTAGAATTTTTGGATATTGTTTTATGTGGTTGCATGTGATGCAAACTTAAAACCGTTAATGTGCATATCTGACATAATTCCACATACGACGTAGACCAAGTGTTTTTGACCTGATAGATGGGGTCAACTATGGAAAAATACATTTTTTCTTAGTGCACGAAAGTAAAATTTTATAGACCTTACAACGACGCTTCCCCTGAGACCCCATGAGGACCGACATCCCCTCGACCCCCACCTACTGATCAGGTAACGGGATCCTCGCTTAGGGGTGCTATTCTTGTGTATCCTGCCTTGTTTATTTGGAATTCAAAATTGTTTAATGTGAAATGCCCCTCATTAAAAAGGACTCTGATCTTAATATATATATATATATATATATATATATGTGTGTGTGTGTGTGTGTGTGTGTGTGTGTGTGTGTGTGTGTGCATATATAGATATACCTATAAAATCATCCATGTCACCATTGAGAAATGCCTTGTGATGTGAATGCATGTATGGCTATGGCCTAGAATTCCTACTGTGAATGTTTTGTTTGGATGCATATATGCTTGTGGATGGATCTTTTGTATAAGTATTCAGCTTGCATGTCAAGCCTCATCTATTATCTCAACATATAATTATTATTTCCCTCTAAACTCCCATCAAATGTAACTCAAGGTTCTCCTTTTTACACATAATGTAATAGAGATAGGGGTAGATTTAGTTTTCAAATACTTGATGTGAAGAGGAAACTTGAAGATCCAACTCTAAGGAGCATCCATGGAGAAACAACTTGAAGATCCAAGACCAAAGAGAATCCATGAATTTGTTCACCTTGATGTTGATCAAATGCAGGTTCATGTGATATTCATAGGTTGTCATTGCATGAGATGCGAAAGACCATAGGTGGGTAGTAATCCTTTGTGGATCCAAAGGATTAGGTAGTATGGCCATAAATAATGCTTATGTGTTTGTGGATTATAGTATGTGGATATAGTATGTATATGATACATATTATAAGTATGTGGTGTTTTGATATGTATATGTACACACACACACACACACATATGTATATATATATATATATATATATATATAAAATATTAAGTCTTAGATGCTTTCCATAATCAACACACATGAATAACTGGATCGACTAAGCATAGGTTACGCCAAAACATGGTGTGTTGTCCATCTCGTAGAAGTGTGATGGTAGATATGTAGATCATATGCCAAAGTAGGGTGCACATTCTATTGTGTTGGCTTTTGGGTCAGACTTAACTAGGTGATCTTAATGAGATTAAGTACCTAGAGGCATAAATATGAATTATGACAAAGAGTTGTGCACACCATCTATCTAAGAGTTGCACTTAGATGCAATTGGTAAAAGTTGCCTACCTACATAGTCAAGTTGTGGGCGATCAGCCAAAGCTGACTCATGATTTGATGAAACATGGATCTTGGCTTACTAGAAGATTGTATGATGAAATCTTCAGAATTGATAAATGAGGGTTATTAATTTAAACAAAATAGTGGGACTAATAATTAATTAAGGCCTAACTAAATATCATTAAATCTTATTTTAATAAAATGAATTCACAAGTGTTTTGACAAATTGCAAATTTATTTTGTAGAATCAAATGACGAAAATAACACATTTTCCTTGTGATCGGTCCTTGAGAAGGACAAGTTGAATGGGAATAATTTCCATGACTGATTTAGAATGATGAGAATGGGTCTCACATAAGAGGATAATCTCTATGTCCTGGAAACACTAAAACCAGATGAACCTGCTCCCAGTGTGCCTAAGGCTGACAGGGATGCTTACAAGAAGTCATCTGAAGATGTCATGGATGTCAAGTGTCTCATGCTATGCTCAATGAACTATGAGTTGCAAAGACAACATGAGAACATGCAGTGTTTGATATGGTAACACATCTTAAGAACATTTACCAAGATCAGGGAAGGCATGAGAGATATGGTGTCTTCAAGGCATTGTTCAAGTGCAACATGGGAGAAAGACATCCAGTAGGTCCCCATGGGCTCAAGCTTATTGGGTATGCAGAGAACCTTGCTAGACTGGTATTTACTTTGGGTCAAGAGTTGGCCACATATGTGACTCTATAGTCACTGCCAGAGTCATATAGCCATTTTTTCATGAACTATAACATGAACAATTTTGACAAGCCATTATCAGAATTGCTTGGCATGTTGATAACAACTGAAGTGCAAATGAAGAAAGACAAGCCCAAGTATGTGATGATGATTAGCTATTAAGGGAAGTCAAATGGAAAAATAAAATATAAGAAGATTTCTAAAGTTATCCATAAGCCCAAGTCTTCTGCACTCAAAGAAAAGGGAGGGGTGAACAAGGTAGGCAATTGTTACAACTATCACCAGCCTGGACATTAGAAGAGGAATTGTCCTCTCTACTTGGAGGAACTGAGGTAGAAGGACGAGATAGATATCTCCACTTCAGGTATATATGTTATTGAGATACTTTTGTCTACTTCTTCATCTGGGGTACTAGTATCAGATATGGATCTCACATAGGCTTGAATATGCATGATCTAAAAAGAAGTAAGCCTTTACAAAAGGGTGACATTGAACTGCGCATTGTAAATGGAGCAAGAGTTGCTGCCGCTGTAGTTGGAACCTACAATTTATCTTTATCAATGGGGCTTGTAATAGAGTTGAACAACTTCTATTGTGTACATGCCATAAATAGAAACATTACTTTTGTATCTTGCATTGTATATCATTTCCGGGTTGTTTAGGGCCCGATATCAACAATGACAACATAACATACTTATTTTTCATACACATCCAGGGAGGAAGATTGTATATAACAAGCATGACTGGCCAAGTGCTATGTTGGCTGCTCAATGTCCCGTACGGATTCATCCCATCTGTACAAAGCCCAAGTCTTAGATTCCTATCTTCTTCACCAAATTTAGGGTACAATAGATCAATCTTCTTCCACTGTGGGGAATCAGACGCATGTCGTAGGATCCCATCATTATTTTTCTTAACATCTGCATGCCACCTCAGATTCTTCGCATCTTTCGGATTTGCAAACAAGCGTTGAAACCGTGATATTATAGGTAGATACCACAACACCTTGGCAGGAGAACCAGTTTTGAACTCCCCCGAAGTCGTCAATTTATACCGTGACGCACCACATTTTGGACAATCTTTCAAATCTACATAGTCCTTTTGAAATAATACACAATCATTCGGGCATGCGTGTATCTTCTTGGCCTCCATTCCCATTGGGCACAACATTTTCTTTACCTGGTATGTTGAGATTGGAAGCTCGTTTCCTTCAGGAAGCATTTCTTTCAACAAAGTCAACAATGAAGTGAAGCTTTTGTCGCTCCATCTATTGTTAGCTTTCAACTTATACAATCTCAAGACAGCGCTAAGCTTCGTAAACTTAGCACAACCTGTGTATAACGGTATCTCAGCATCATGCACAATGTTTGTAAAGATAGGTGGTGGATCGGTGTGCTCTACCCTACAACTATCCAGCATCGCATCAACGATGTCTGCTGGAACTGGTTCGTTCACATTTACGTCATCGCTATCGACATCTACTGGTTTCGATTTTGAAATTTCTCCATGCCAGTGCCATTCTGTATAGCCTTGTACAATCCCGTTGCACATGACATGACTTTTGATTCGGCAGCATTTCCCCGTTGTTCTCTAAGTACATATGTACTTAGAGAACAAACGGGGAAATGCTACCAAAATTTTCTTGAAAACTCAATACACATTATACACTTACATCCTAAGTGAGATTAGGTGTTCAAGAACAGTCCCAAACCGGGGACTATCCAAGATTTACTCCTAATGAGTCAATCTTGGACGGGTTTCTAGGCCAACAAACACAATAATAGACATCTACAATGAAGCCGGACTCCATACAAACAGTATATAATTTGGTGATTGTTCATTCTAATTTATACCAATGTACAAGTAATATAAAAAACAATGATTGTTCACATTCTAGGCCAACAAACACATGTGATGTCATTCTTATATATAATAAATGTGTACCACCTATCCCATCCTTGAACACCTAATCTCACTAGTAAGTGTATAATGTGTATTGGGTTTTCAAGAAAATTTCGGCAGCATTTCCCCGCTGTTCTCTAAGTACATATGTACTTAGAGAACAAACGGGGAAATGCTACCAAAATTTTCTTGAAAACTCAATACACATTATACACTTACATCCTAAGTGAGATTAGGTGTTCAAGAACAGTCCCAAACCGGGGACTATCCAAGATTTACTCCTAATGAGTCAATCTTGGACGGGTTTCTAGGCCAACAAACACAATAATAGACATCTACAATGAAGCCGGACTCCATACAAACAGTATATAATTTAGTGATTGTTCATTCTAATTTATACCAATGTACAAGTAATATAAAGAACAATGATTGTTGACTTTCTAGGCCAACAAACACATGTGATGTCATTCTTATATAATAAATGTAAACCACCTATAACAAACACATTGTCCAACATTAGGTTCAACACTTGAAACATAGATTCGTTTTCTTATATAATAAATGTAAACCACCTATAACAAACACATTGTCCAACATTAGGAGATGCCTGACTGGGGGGTTGGGGGGTTGGTGGGGTCCACTTTTGACTCGCTCCCAGGTACGAGCAGGGGGCTGCACTCGGTTGTGTACTGGCAAAAAGAAAGATGAGTGGGGTAGCTGGTTTCACAGATCAGTTTTTGACTCACTCAAACATGGATATATATTAAGTGATTATTAGCTTTGCGAGCCACTATAGAGATTGTATGATAGTTTAGTTCCCAATTGGTCTATGTTAAAATAATCTTAAGAATCTCCTATTGGTGCCACAAAAATAAATTGGACGGATCCATCCGAGGTTTGACGTACGTAAATCTAATCTGTTCTACCGACAAGGTGAAAATAAAGAAACTTGCCCTAAACGTTTGTGATATTGCTATTAGGAAATCGTTTTCGAATTCAAGTGCAATAATGTTTTAGCTCCTTTATTTAGATAGTTTGTGATCATTGACAGATACTGTTCAAAAATACATATTGGAAGTCATAGTGCTCAAATGGATTAAGCAATCTGCATTCATTGTACGCAAGGTCCAAAAACTTGAATATTATGTAGTAGTCTGAGAGGGTCCGAAAACGTGGAATTCATCTGGACCTATTCTCTAAGACTTGAATTGCAGAGCAATGCACTTCATATCAAACAAGGCCTTTAGTGTATATCCAGAAAACCAGTTGGCGCATACCTGTTGGCGCGGGAGGCAGCGGGAGTCAGGTGGAAGCTGATGGCGTCAGGCAGGCTGAGGCGGCGAGCTCCAGGCTCGTCAGGCGTCGGCGGCGAGCTCCAGCAGCAGTGGCGGCGAGCTCCAGCAGCAGTGGCGGCGGGGCGGCGGAGAAGGGGGCTCCAGGCTCGTCAGCAGTGGCGGCGGGGCGGCGGGGCGGCGGAGAAGGGAGCTCCAGCAGCACGGAGAAGGCGGCGGCGGGGCGCGGAGAAGGGGGCGCGGAGAAGGCGGCACGACGGCGCTGTCGTGGAGAACAAGGAGAAGAAAATCGCCGGCGACAGGGTGGGGAATCGACGGAGAAACAGAAAGGGCTCGCAATGAAACAGGAGGAAGGGGAAGAGTCGGGCACCGCGGGTTATTAAGTCCCAAATAGCGTCGGTTTTTTACAACAACCGACGCCTAAATGTCTTTAGCGTCGGTTGTCCGAGAAAACCGACGTCCAACTGGGCGATAATTTCATGAAATTGTTTGGCGGGAACCACCTTCAGCGTCGGTTATCCTTTAATCACCGACGCTGAAGGTGACACTTTTCGCGCAAATTTTCATCACACATAGGCGTCGGTTTCCACCTAAATAACCGACGCGGAAAAGGACACTATTTTTCGCGGGCGACTTTAAGCGTCGGATTGTTATAAACAACCGACGCTGAAGACAAAGCGGTACCCGTGTCTGGCTGGTTTTCGAATATAGACGTCGGTTGTCGTAAACAACCGACGCCTAACATAGAAGGCGTCAGTTTTTCCTAATAACCGACGCCCAGAAAAGTGTCACTGAATGCTATTTCTGTAGTAGTGTTGTATGGACACATATGGATATGAATTTCATATAAAGAACGGTTAATGTTCTATTTCAAAAGATGAGATCTTTTATGGTAGTGCCTCGATTTCCTATGGTCTTTATTTATTAGATCTTGATACAAATGTTTATAATGTAAATACCAATAGGTTAAAACTTGATATATTGAACAAAATCTATCTTTGTCATTGTCATCTAGGGCACATCAATGAGAATCGCATATCTAGACTCTATAAAGATGGTTATCTAGACTCTTTTGATTTTGAATCAATAGAAACATGTGAATCTTGTTGTTGGGCAAGATGATCAAACTCCCTTCACTGGTAATAGTGAGAGGGCTAGAGATCTATTATGACTTATACATACTAATGTATGCGGCCCTTTTAGAACAAATGCTAGAGGTGGTTATTAATACTTCATTAACTGTACTTATGACTTCAGTAGGTATGGATATGTTTACTTGATGAAACATAAGTCAGAAACTCTTGAAAAGTTCAAGGATTTCATGAGTGAAGTACGAAACCAATTGGTAAAAGTATTAAGACACTTCATTTTGATTGAGGTGGATAATACTTAGGATAAGAGTTTGAGGACCTTCTATGGGCCCATGGTAATCGTATCACAATTGACTCCACCAGGAATGCCACAACACAATGGTGTATAAGAAAGAAGGAATCATACATTGTTTGATATGGTGCAATCAATGATGAGTTTTTATGATCTTTCGACTTCCTTCTGGGGATATGATTTAGAAATTGTAGTGTTTACACTTAACCATGTACCTTTTAAATAAGTTTAAAAGACACCATATGAGATATGGAATGGGAAGCATCCCAATATGTCTTTTATGAGGGTTTGTAGATGTGAAGCTTATGTCAAGAAAAGGTTTTCTGAAAAGCTTAGCCCTAGATCAGATAAATATTATTTTGTTAGTTATCTCAAAGAAACTAAGGGGTACTACTTGTATAACCCAACTGACAACAAAGTGTTTGTTGCCAGGGATGCTGCATCCTAGAAAAGGAAATCATTTCCAAAGGAATCAGTGGGAAGTTCAAGTCCAACAAGAAAGCATTGAACCTGTAGAGGGACAAGAGGAACATAGAGAGTCACAAATTGTTGTGGAATATCAAATTCCTCACATTACATAGGAAACTCAGAGATCTAGTAGGACTTGCCTTGATCCAGATAGATTTGATTATCTACTGACTCAAGAAGGTAATGATTCGGTCATTGATGATGAGCCAACTACCCACCTAGAAGCTGTTAAGGGACTAGATCTCAAGAAATGGCTTGAGGCCATGACATCTGTGATAGAATCCATGTACGCCAACATGGTATGGAACTTGGTGGATCCACCTGAAGGGGTAAAACCCATAGGTTGCAAATGGGTGTTCAAGAAAAAGGCCGACATGGATGGTGATGTACAAACTTACAAACGCCAATTGGTTGCAAAGGATTTCAAAACAAATTCAAGGTGTTGACTATGACAAAACCTTTTCTCCATTTGACATGGTTAAGTCCATCAGGATCATACTTTCCATTGCAGCTTATCATGACTATGAGATCTGACAGACGAATGTTAAAATTGCATTCCTTAATGGAATGTTCTTGAAGATGTGTATATGACACAACCTGAGGGTTTTATAAATCTAAATGATGCAAATAAAGTCTATAAGATACAAAGGTCAATCTATGGATTAAAGCAAGCATCTTAGAGCTAAAATCTTCAATTTGACAAGACAGTCAAAGAGTTTGCCTTTAGTCAAAATGAAGATGAACCATGTGTTTACAAGAAGGTTAGTGGAAACATAGTTGTAGTCCTCATATTGTTTGTGGATGACATACTATTGATGGGGAATGACATCTCTACTTCATAGATGGTAAAGATCTAGCTAGGAAATACATTCTCTATGAAAGACTTAGGAGAAGCATACTACATCCTAACAATTAAGATATCTAGAGATAAATCTAGAAGGCTTCTTGGACTATGTCAGAGCACATACATTGACAAAGTGTTGAAGAGGTTCAACATGGAGAACTTGAAGAGAGGCAACCTGCCCATGCCTCATGGTGTTACCATTCTTGGAGCTCAATGTCCCAATTCTTGTAAGCACATGAATAATATTCCATACATTTCCACAATTGGATTTATCATGTATGCAATGTTATTTACTCGTCTAGATGTCTCGTATGCCTTGAGCATGATGGGTAGATATTAGTTAGATCTTAGTGACAGTCATTGGACTGCCATGAAAAACATCCTTAAGTACTTGAGAAGAACTAAGGATCAATTCCTTATCTATGGCAAAGAAGAAGACTTGGTGGTAAAAGGTTACTTCGATGCAAGCTTCCAAATTGACAAAGATGACTACAGATCGTAGTCTTGATTTGTGTTTTGTATCAACAATAGAGCTGTGAGCTGGAAGAGTTCCAAGAAAGAGACATTTGCGGATTCCACAATGGAGGCTGAGTATAATGTTGCATCCAATATAGTAGAGGAGATTGTTTAGATCAAGAAGTTCATCTCAAAACTTGGGTGGTTCCAAGCATCAACAATGCAATTGAGCTATATTGTGACAACAATGGATTTATTACCCAAGTTAAGGAACCTAGATCGCATTAGTGTTCCAAGAATATATGAAGGAAATTCAATCTCATACCAATATTTGTACAACGAGGTCCTAAACAATGTTTCTGGGTTGAGGACCTGAATGATGAGGTCATATGGATGTAAAGAGTATATACATTCTTGTTATATCCCTAGTCAAATGTTATTATGGAAGGCAAGTAGACAACAATAACATTTAAGATGGGAGTGTGTGTTGGTTGATGATAGAATCACATTAGTCATGATATGTGATATCAAACCAAGCACATAGATACTTGTTAGAGAATAGTGCATCAGACAAACCCAACTTGAGAGTGACACATAGAAACCATGATTGGTAGTCAGTGTCATCTCTTGTATTGATGGTGGTGATTGTTGTTCTTAGACTAGAAGTCACTACACTCATCACATGTCATTTGGTGAACTTTGATATCATCCACCATGATCCTGAATAAGGGTTGCCATAAAGGTGGTGCTCAGGTGCATTGTGACACATGGGGATGACTGTAAGTGATATAGACCAGACTTGTCCTTCCTATAGGAGTTTGATATTTTGGACACTTGATAAGTGAGATTGAGAAATGCATGTCCATACTGGAAGGAGTAAATATGTGATATTTAGCTCACACATTTCTTAGACATTATGCTCTAGCTCAAGGAACATGGATTGAATGTTGAAGAGTATGTCAATTCCATGCCTCGAGTTCAATCTGGATATCAAAGACAAATGAACTATATAATTTTTGTAACACCAATCACAAATTGTAGGTCAAAGTTGTTCTCCAACTTATCCAATTACTCAAGTAGCAATGAAGTCTTGCTAGATACCAATCATTTCTTGTGAAATCAATAATATAATTATGAATATCACTGCCAACGTAATTTGGAGCCTACCCAGTCACACACATATGATGTATTGGAATAGGAGTATAATTATGGATGTGATTGTAAATGCTAAATCAATTTTATGAATAAAACATTTATGTAATTTACTAAAATAATATTGGAATATAATATGGGTTGATTGGTTAAAATGTTTAATCCAATTAATTAGATTCCATTGTTAAGTCGGCTAGATGACCTGGAGCGATTGACTAGAGTCGGATGACTAAAATTGGTTAATCAATTAATATGATTAATTAGTTAATTAATTATTTCTACAATATTCTTTTAATTGTTCACGAGCGGCTCATTTTAAACACAACTACATCCCTTTGTTTACCCAAGGGTTTTGGGAAATCCTACTTCCTTTCATCTCCTATTTGTAGGGACATGATGTCTAGATTTAGAGAGACACTTGGACACACTCTTATATGTGAACCCTAGCCATCATCATCCCCAAGACAAAGAGAAAGAGAGAAACCGATGCTAGCACATCGTAAAATAGAAGGCTACTCCTTCCCGCCATCTTGAGAAGTGTGGCGTAAGTTCCAATCTATTTGTGTGGATGAGTAGAGACGCATGCGCTTAATTGCATGTGGTTGAAGGATGGGCCGTCTGTTCCCGCGAGGAGCGACACACATCACCGGGTGAAGGGACATCATAGGACTTGCTCTATGGAAAAGTATATCATGTGCACCCTCTTTATAAATATGTTGTTATCGACGAGATTTGCTTGTAGGTTATGTGTGTAGAAACTTATATTGTTTCTATTGTGCATGTCGCCTCCACAAAACCCAATACTACCCTTGAGTAAAGAAGATCGATGGACCATCGCTACTCTATAGTTTGATCGACCATATATGTTCCACAATTTGATTGACTAACCTCAAAAGAGAGAAGTCAATCAACCTTTGTTTCTCTACAAGTTGATTGACTGCCTTCACCACCAACTCCATTGATCAACTTTGCTACACTCCAAGATTGATAGTTTGACCTTGAGAGATGTAGATCAATCGATGCCTCTATTGTCTATTTCCCAACTGCCTTTGTTAGCTTGATCGAACACCCATTTAATAGTTATCAACCTCCAATCTACCATCCGCATGATTGATGTGTTGTTTTTCTCCTCTCAAGGACGTCCCTAAGAAAGACGAAAAGCATATGCACATCACAACTACTCATCCATTTGCTTTTGTGACTATGGAATCTTATTCTCTTTACTTTTTATATCTTATTCCTACCATGATGAACAAGTAATCCCCTCTCTAGGGTAAAGGGAGTTTCCTGTGACAATGTGAGTTTTTCCCTCTTTTCTATTAATTAATTTATTTTTCACCTTTATAATGATCATTCATAATCTCATTTGACTCCTTGATCAATATAGATACCCTAAATCAAATTCTTTTGTATTCTATGAATTTCATGCACCTTAATTAACTTAATACACCTCTTTGATCAAATACTTGAGTTTGACTAGTTAAATGTATCTTTTGGTCTCCAAACTTGTACACATTATTCTACACTTAATGTTGAAGATATGGTCCAGATTTGAGATCATTTGGACCTTCTTATGATTTTATACGATTTTTTGTAAGAATTTAACCTTTTCCTAGTTTTCTTTGTCTTTTCCCACCTTTTTTCTCCCTTGTTTTCTTGTTGGGCCTGACCCATCTGTGGCTTGGGGCACCGCTGGGCAAGGTGGATTGACCCAGCAGCCTTGGATCTTAATCCAACGGCGCTGGGGTCATCCCCTACCTTACGCCTGGTTTGGCAAGGTCCACGGTGGACCAGCCGACACCTCGCCCGACCCCGATTGATCAATTCACACCTGTTGCACCCGATAACTTGACCAATGGATCCACACCTCTCTCTCGAAGTTTCTGCACAGTTTGGTGCTAAGAAGACGTTGCTTGGGGGCTAAGGGAACAAACCGATCCATGGGGTGCACCGCCCCCTCTAGTAGCCCTAACCCTAGCAGTAGGACTCTATATTAACCCCCCTTGAGGTCGGCCCGCCACCATGAAGACGAGCGACACTCTATCTCCTCGCACTGAGCCCTACCTCTCTCTCTCCTTTCTTCTTCGGCCACCGCACCACCGTGGAGCACCCCTGCTCGCGGGCGGGTGCTAGTGTTGGGGCGAGCAGCAACTGCCCTTGGATTTGAGTCCACGCTGGTCCTCATCATCGATCGACGGTCACCGATCTACGCGAGTCCCTCTCCTGCTCCTTCTCCGTGAAGCACGTGCCAGGGAGCGCGACTCCTCCTTGCCACTGATCATCCTCGCGAGACCACAGTGGACCAGCAATCAACGACCCCTATTTTCTGGTACTTTTCCTCTCTGCCCTAAATTCCAGAAAATAGCCAAATATTGCAAAAACGATATCTTGAGATTCCTAGCTCCAAATATATTGAAATTATAGTCCATTTTCATCAGGAAAATTAGCCCGATTTAATAAAAATAGTATCAGAACCTATTTCATATCTATGTTCTAGATTTTGATGCAAGTACTTGTGAATACCCTCTTGATCATAAAATGAACAACTTTCTTGAATCTATGATCCTAATCTAGTTCATGATGAAACATGCAATCGTACTCTGATGTTTAGTCTCAAATCTACTATTATGATCTAGAAACTTGAGTAATGGCTTGGATGTTGATGATGTAATTAGGGTTAACTAATATGATTCCTAAAAAGCACCCAAGTGGATCATTCATTCTAGATACATGCTTGATACTTGATTAAAATGTTGGAAATATTGATATTATGGATGATCTACCCTAGGGTTGCAATAGGAATACAAAACCTTAATTTTGCATACATGGATTCTTGCATAAAATGATTTTGACCCTCAAATCTATATCTTGTTTAATCTAGGATCTACTTGAGACCTTGACCTTTCACTCTTGGACTTTTACTCGATTTATCATCCAAAAAGGTACGCTATTATACTCCTCCTTGGTTGTATGATGATACTCTTAGGTATCTCTTGAAATATTTCTTGGCTAGTTATTTGGATGAAATATTGTTCCCTATGAATAGTATTCCATTTTCTTCTATATTATATGTTGAGAAATATGAAACCCTAAATCACAATACCCATTATGACTGCCCGTATATTGATGTTGATAATGATGTTGGAAAAGTTGATAATGTTGATATTGAATATAGGCAAAACTCCCTTTTTGGAAGGTGGGATTTTGCACTCCTATCTCCTATGGTGAGAAGGAGCTTGGTGACCTCCCCATCGCGTTGGGGTAGTAGAGTCACCTAAACTAATATAAGCATGCTTCTTGAATTACAACATAATGGGAAATTCGTAATAAAATTTGTGTTGAACAACATTTTGGGTTTTGGAAAATCATTCGATAATGTTTTGAAACATAAGTCCTACCAAGCATATTAGTTTTTCTTATAACACTGCTTTACTTGTTTTTCTATAGCGTACCGTGCAATTGCATTGACTTTGTGTCTTGATTTTCTCGATTTTAGGCAATGCAAGGAACTAGATTCATCTACTCAATTTATCTACTGCAATAAAGACTGCTACATCTTATGGACTCTACATGGGAGCTAATTGTAAAAGGGATGTAGTTGTAGGTTAGTTCTTATCTTTTTCTCTTTCCTGTTGCCTACGGGCCTTATGTATTAAACATTTTGGTTCATTTTAATAAAGAAGGATGTTATTTCATTTTTGCATATTATCTGTGTGTGATTTTCGGGCCACTTAGGGACGAGCACTCTCATCCCTCTAACACTGCCCTTTTGGACAGTGGGATTGGGATTAGGGTAAGAACGGATCCGTGACAGTTGGTATCATAGCCATAACACACTTAATATGCATTAGTGGAATGAGGTTCTTAATCGCTGAACCAAGGAAGCCCTAAATTCACTATGGTGAAAACTGAGGTGTCTAGAAAGAGCACAAAGGGGGTTCTGGCATAATTCCTCCTATCCGTCTTCATGGTGGTTGAGGTTCCTCCTGCTCCACCTGGCCTTAGTTGATCCAAAAATGGATGGAAGGACTTCCTATAACCCTAGAGAGTCTTCTAGCATCTTATCTCTTCTTTAAGATTACCCAAGCCACCTATTAGAAGGAAGTAGGATGACTCCCCATCTTCTCGTTCTCCTTAAGGTGTCATGACTTGATCTATATACTCTCTCTCTATTTTGGGTAAATTAAGGATGAGAATAACTAAAATCCGAAAATAAATTGAGAAAAACTTGTTGCAATGATCTATCATATTCTTGCTTTGAAGGTTATAAATAAGGAAACTTATATCTGTTGAACTCTTGCAGATGGCCCCAAAAACTAGGAACAACAGGGATGGTGAAGGGACCTCTGGTACTAAAGACAAGGGGAAGAAGCCCGGCATGGAGGATGATGAAGATGTCGGTTCTACTAATAAGACCAACAATATGGGGGAATGGGAACTAAAATAAAAGGCCATTATGGATGCCCTCCATGACCTAGCTGTCCGTACTGCATCCCTTGTACCAACCCATAACCCAAAACCCACCACTATCCAGGGTTTTCTAAAACTCAACCCTGAAACCTTCTATGGGGAAGACAAAGATGATGTCCTAGACAAGGCTGATGCTTGGTTAGTGTCTATGGAAAACACTTTTAGGGTTTTGAGGTGCCCTGAATAAGACAAGGTTGGTCTTGCCACCTACCAGTTGAAGGGAGCAGCCAAATTGTGGTGGGAGAATTATATCCAGTCACAGTAGGTCATCCCTGTCAACTGGGAAGCCTTCAAACCCATTTTCACCAACCGTTTCCAACCCACATCTGAGAGAAAGGAGAAACAAAAACAATTCCTCACCCTTACCCAAGGAACTAACACAATGGCTGAATACAACCGACAGTTCCGCCTACTGGAGAGGCATGTCACCAACCTCACCGAAGAACAAAAACTTGACCGCTACATTGATGGGATTTTCCTTACCCTAAAAGCTTTTGTATCCTCATCCAAACCCACAAATTTTCAAGATGCCTATGACCATGCCTTGTCCATGGAGAGAACCCTGGGGATGGGACACGAGAAACCTTTACCTACCCTTGCCTATCTAGGTCTGACTGAAGTTGTACCTATAAAACCTGAACAAAAGGGAAAACCCCATATTGGTGGCAATAAGAACAGGAACCGATAGAAGAACTAGAGGAATCCTCCTGCCCAAGGCCAGAACCAGAATTACAACCATGGTCCTGCATAAAACCAGAATCATGGCCAAAACAGGGGTCCAGGCCGGAACACCAATATTCCTCATTGCCGTAACTGTGGTAACTTCCACCCTGGCCAGTGCAAGTATCCGTCCCCGATCTGCCATTACTGCAAACAGGAGGGTCACTTCAGAGATAGCTGCCCCCACCCTCCTCCAGCATGGGCCAGGCAAGGTGAACATAGACAGGCTCGTGTCTTTGCTGTGAATGCAGATGAGGCGAAGGCCAATGAAAACAAACTCATGGAAGGTACCTTTTTAAATTCAAGATTATTTCCAGAACTTTATATCATGATTATCTTGTACATAGTCCTTACACAAAATATATGTATACGTAGGTATGATGCAAATATCCGACCATTTTGTTGTTACTCTTTTTGACTCCGGGTCAACAAACACTTTCATGTCTAAGAATCTTGCCTTTATGTTGAATCTTGAAACAAGGGACTTAGGGTACGTACTTGATGTAACTACCCCAAGTGGGAAGATGAAAGTCTCCTACTATATTGTCGAGAAAGTCCCTCTATCTTATGCTGGATATAGTTTTGAGTCAGATTTCATAATCTTAGACATGGAAGACTTTGACCTTATTTTAGGGATGGATTGGCTCCATAAAAAACATGTCCTAATCGACTGTCGTGCCAAGAAAGTCATTATTTACAAACCCAACCTCCCTATTCTTGTAATTCCTGGAAGGAAAGATCGAAATCAAAATGTTGTCATTTCTCTGATTAAAGCCCAAAACTTGATAGCTAAAGGGTGCAAAGCCTACCTAGCAACTGTAACCATAGTCAATCTTGATACGAGTGCCCTAGAAAACATTGATATAGTGTGAGAGTACCTGAGTGTCTTTCCTGAGGAGCTCCCTGGGCTACCACCATATTGTGATGTCGAGTTTTCTATTGATTTAGCACCTGGTACCACACCTATTTCTTGGGAACCCTATCAGATGGCTTCTGCTGAATTAACTGAGCTGAAAAAGTAGTTGCAGGAATTGCTTAACAAGGGTTTCATCCGCCCTAGTACCTCTCCTTGGGGAGCCCCCATTTTATTTGTCAAGAAAAAGGATGGTTCCCTTCGCATGTGTATTGACTATCTTATGATCAATCAAGCTACTGTGAAAAACAAGTATCCGCTGCCCCGAATTGATGACCTTTTCGATCAATGCCGTTCTGCCCATGTCTTTTCAAAAATTGATCTTCGTTCTGGTTACCACCAACTCAAAGTTAAGGATGAAGACATCCCTAAAACAGCCTTTCGAACCTGATACGGGCATTATGAATTCCTTATCATGCCTTTTGGGTTGACTAATGCCCCTGGTGTGTTTATGAACTTGATGAATAGTGTCTTCCAACTTTTCCTCAATGAGTTTGTAGTGGTCTTCATTGATGACATATTGATATATTCGACTGATACTGAATCACACCGCATTCACCTTTGTAAAGTTCTTGACATCCTCCAATCTCAGAAATTCTATGCAAAACTGTCAAAAATGTGAATTTTGGATTTCTGAAGTCATGTTCTTGGGCCACATAATTTCTGGTGGGAAAATTTCTGTTGACCCCGCCAAAGTCTCAGCTGTTCTTGAGTGGCAAGCCCCAAAGAATGTTTCAGAGATTCGCAGTTTTCTAGGTCTTGCTGGCTATTATCGACGTTTTATCCAGAAATTCAGCAGGACTGCCTTGCCTCTCACTAAGCTCACCAGGAAAGGGGAACAGTTTATCTGGTCAAAAGAGTGTGAGTCCAATTTTCAAGAGCTAAAGACAAAGCTGACAACTACACCCGTCTTGACTCTTCCCTCGGGAAATGATGGGTTTGTCATCTTCACAGACGCATCAAGATTCAGTCTGGGTTGTGTCCTCATGTAAGAGAGAAAGGTAGTTGCTTATGCCTCTCGATAATTGAAGCCAAATGAGATCAACTACCCAACTCATGACCTCGAGCTTGCCGCCATCATATATGCTTTGAAAATATGGCGACACTACTTGTATGGTGCCACCTTCGACATCCTCACCGACCACAAGAGTCTGAAATACATCTTGACACAGAAGGATCTCAATCTCAGACAGAGGCGTTGACTCGAGTACCTTAAAGACTATGACTTCACCATTGCCTACCACCCCGGTAAGGCGAATGTGGTGGCCGATGCACTCAGCGGGAAACAAGCTTAATGTGCTGCTGTCTTTACTACGGAATGGAAGAACATGGAAGTCATGTCACTTTGGGCCCCAAGGCGTATGGGAAACGTTCTTAGATTGGCCAGTGTCCATGTAAAACTGGGCCTCCTGTCCGAAATCCTATCCGCTCAAAAGAATATCAAGAGCCTTGATGATATGATTAAGCCATTAGAGAAGCCCCAAACTCATCTGACAGTCGGTATGGATGGTGGAATCTGATACAAACAACGCATATGGGTCCCAGAAGATTCAGTCATGATAGAAATGGTGTTACGAGAAGCTCACGGGTCAAAATATACTGTGCATCCTGGATCGATGAAAATGTACAAGGATCTGCAAAGGAACTTCTGGTGGAGGAATATGAAGACTGAAATTGCTACTTTCATCTCCAAGTGTCTAACCTGCCAACAGATCAAGGCTGAACACCAATGTCCAGGAGGTCTTCTACAACCCCTACCTATCCCCGAGTGGAAATGGGAAAACATCACCATGGATTTCGTGGTGGGACTACCCAGGGCCAGGAAAGGGAGTGATGCCATCTAGGTTGTAGTTGATCGTCTGACTAAATCGGTCCATTTTATTCCAATCAAAACAACGACCAAGGTTCCTGAGTTAGCATACCTTTATGTTCGAGAGATAGTCAGGCTGCATGGAATTCCTGTATCTATAGTATCAGATCGTGATGCAAAGTTCACTTCTCACTTGTGGCGACAAGTACAGGAAGAACTGGGAACTCAACTGAATTTTAGCACTGCCTATCACCCCCAAACTGACGGACAATCTTAGAGGACAATCCAAGTTCTAGAAGACTTGCTGAGATCATGCGTCCTCGATTGGGGTGGTTCTTGGGACCACTACCTTCCTCTCGTTGAGTTTGCTTACAACAATAGATACCAATCCAGTATTGGCATTCCTCCCTATGAAGCTCTGTATGGAAGACCGTGTAGATCTCCACTTTACTGGGATGAAGTAGGCGAAAGACGAATTCTAAAGTCTGAGGAACTACAACTCTATTCTGATAATGTCAACCTAATCAAGAAAAGGTTAAAAAGGGCACAAGATCGTCAGAAGTCTTATGCTGATGCACACAGGACTGACACTCAGTTCTTAGTAGGTGATCATGTTTTCCTGAAGATTCGTCCAATTCGAGCCATTGCAAAGAACAAAGGAAAACTCAGTCCTAGATATGTGGGTCCTTTTGAAATTCTGGATCGTATTGGGGAATGTGCTTATAGGTTGGCTCTACCTCCACAATATAGCATGATGCACAACATCTTTCATGTGTCGAACCTAATGCGGTATGTCAAAGACCCAAGCCATGTCCTCAATCATGAACCAATTGAATTAAAGGACACCCTTGTGTACCAAGAAACTCCAGTCAAGATACTTGATACTCGCACTAAGGAACTCAGAAATAATAAAATCAAGATGGTTAAGGTGTTGTGGAAGAATCACATGGAAGAACGTTTTCTTGACCTCTTCAAGGAAGTTTGAATTTTGGGGACAAAATTCCTTATAAGGAGGGGAGGATGTGACAATGTGAGTTTTTCCCTCTTTTCTATTAATTGATTTATTTTTCACCTTTATAATGATCATTCATAATCTCATTTGACTCCTTGATCAATATAGATACCCTAAATCAAATTCTTTTGTATTATATGAATTTCATGCACCTTAATTAACTTAATACACCTTTTTGATCAAATACTTGAGTTTGACTAGTTAACTGTATCTTTTGGTCTCCACACTTGTACACATTATTCTACACTTCATGTTGAAGATATGGTCCAAATTTGAGATCATTTGGACCTTCCTATGATTTTATATGATTTTTTCTAAGAATTTAACCTTTTCCTAGTTTTCTTTGCCTTTTTCCACCTTTTTTCTCCCTTGTTTTCTTGTTGGGCCCGACCCATATGTGGCTTGGGGCACCGCTGGGCAAGGCGGATTGACCCAGCAGCCTTTGATCTTAATCCAACGGCACTGGGGTCATCCCCTACCTTGTGCCTGGTTTGGTAAGGTCCACAGTGGACCAGCCGACACCTCACCCGACCCCGATCGATCAATTCACACCTGTTGCGCACGATAACTCGACCAATGGATCCGCACCTCTCTCTCGAAGTTTCCACACGGTTTGGTGCTTCGAAGACGTTGCTTGGGGGTCAATGGAACAAACCGACCCATGGGGTGCGCCACCCCCTCTAGTAGCCCTAACCTTAGCAGTAGGACTCTATATAACCCCCCCTTGAGGTCGGCCCGCCACCACGAAGATGAGTGGCACTCTATCTCCTCACACCGAGCCCTCCCTCTCTCGCTCCTTTATTCTCCGGCCACCACACCACAGCGGAGCACCCCTGCTCGCGGGTGGGTGCTAGTGTTGGGGCGAGCAGCAGCTGCCCTTGGATTTGAGTCCACGCTGGTCCTCATCATCGATCGACGGTCACCGATCTGCGCGAGTCCCTCTCCTGCTCCTTCTCTGTGAAGCACGTTCCAGGGAGCGCGACTCCTCCCTGCTGCTGATCATCCTCGCGAGACCACGGTGGACCAGCAATCAACGACCCCTATTTTTTGGTACTTTTCCTCTCTGCCCTAAATTCCAGAAAATAGCCAAATCTTGCAAAAATGATATCTTGTGATTCCTAGCTCCAAATATATTGAAATTATAGTCCATTTTCATCAGAAAAATTAGCCTGATTTAATAAAAACAGTATCAAAACCTGTTTCATATCTCTGTTCTCGATTTTGATGCAAGTACTTCTGAATACCCTCTTGATCATAAAATGAACAACTTTCTAGAATCTATGATCCTAATCTAGTTCATGATCAAACATGCAATCATACTCTGATGTTTAGTCTCAAATCTACTATTATGATCTAGAAACTTGAGTAATGGCTTGGAGGTTGATGATGTAATTAGGGTTAACTAATATGATTCCTAAAAAGCACCCAAGTGGATCATTCATTCTGGATACATGCTTGATACTTGATTAAAATGTTGGAAATATTGATATTATGGATGATCTACCCTAGGGTTGCAATAGGAATACAAAACCCTAATTTTGCATACATGGATTCTTGCATAAAATGATTTTGACCCTCAAATCTATATCTTGTTTAATCTAGGATCTACTTGAGACCTTGACCTTTCACTCTTGGACTTTTACTCGATTTATCATCCAAAAAGGTACGCTATTATACTACTCCTCCTTGGTTGTATGATGATACTTTTAGGTATCTCTTGAAATATTGCTTGGCTAGTTATTTGGATGAAATATTGTTCCCTATGAATAGTCTTCCATTTTTATTCTATATTATATGTTGAGAAATATGAAACCCTAAATCACAATACCCATTATGACTGCCCATATATTGATGTTGATAATGATGTTGGAAAAGTTGATAATGTTGATATTGAATATAGGCAAAACTCCCTTTTTGGAAGGTGGGATTTTGCACTCCTATCTCCTATGGTGAGAAGGATCTTGGTGACCTCCCCATCGCGTTGGGGTAGTAGAGTCACCTAAACTAATATAAGCATGCTTCTTGAATTACAACATAATGGGAAATTCGTACTAAAATTTGTGTTGAATAACATTTTGGTTTTTGGAAAATCGTTCGATAATGTTTTGAAACATAAGTCCTGCCAAGCATATTAGTTTTTCTTATAACACTGCTTTACTTGTTTTTCTATAGCGTACCGTGCAATTGCATTGACTTTGTGTCTTGATTTTCTCGATTTTAGGTAATGCAAGGAACGAGATTCATCTACTCAATTTATCTACTGCAATAAAGACTGCTACATCTTATGGACTCTACATGGGAGCTAATTGTAAAAGGGATGTAGTTGTAGGCTAGTTCTTATCTTTTTCTCTTTCCTGTTGCCTACGTGCCTTATGTATTAAACATTTTGGTTCATTTTAATAAAGAAGGATGTTATTTCATTTTTGCATATTATCTGTGTGTGATTTTCGGGCCACTCAGGGATGGGCGCTCTCATCCCTCTAACACTACCCTTTTGGACAGTGGGATTGGGATTAGGGTAAGAATGGATCCGTGACATTTCCTTACCACCTATTTATCCTATATTATTTGCATCAAAACTCATATGAACTTTGTTAAATTTTTAATGTATCATTTATTGCTTGTTTATGTGTTTTACTGACATATATGCATGTTTATATAGACTTTTATCTAGAGGACTTCCAACATAATCCTGTGGATATCAATAATATCGTATTTAACCCTTGATGAGAATTTAGATATGTGTTCTCTAAGGCGATATGTACATTATCTCTAGGTAACGCAAAAATGAGCGTAGAGAATATATGTCCAGTTTTAATCATAATTTTGAAAGGATGGATTTATCTGGACTCAATGTAATATGTTCTTGCATTGTGATGCAATGAGAGAGTGAACAATAGGTAAAGGCAGTTAGACCAATTCAACTTATTGATTCCATCAACTGATAACTAATCTTTAATCTTGTGATTTTACTATTGTAACCTTAACTTAAACATGAAACAAAACTCTTTTTTTAAATTTTAATTCTTATTAGGTTACATTGATCATGTAATTTAGATAGATTCTCCTTTTGGTTCGATCCTAAATTATATTGTGATAAGATCAATTTTCTTGGAGTGGGATTTTCATACACTTTGTTAATGTACACACTAGGGATTTCAATCTTAGTGTATTTAAGGGTACACAAATATCGACCTAAAATTTTGGTATCATTGCTGATACAATGGAAATTTCTGATCAATTTGACCAACTTGGCTTACTTAGGACTTTTCTTTTCTAAGTGACAATAGTGTTAATCTTCTTGAATTCAATTCCACTTAGCAATTTTACTTGTGGTTGCCTATCTTTATCAGTTAACATATTTGGTGTATGCAACATTCTTATAGTATCAACTCCATCTCAAACTTCAACATTTGGATCAAAAGAGCCTACTATAGGCTCTTTTGTAAACATAGAGCTAAGATAGCACATGAGAAGATCAATTGTAGAGTGAAAGTAGCACTCGTAGCACAGAGGGACATACTCTTGGTGGAAGTTAAAGCCACTATGTAGAAAGAGTTGCGAGCATTAAGAATTAGAAAGACATATATATACTATATTTACTTACTACATATGTTTTCCACCAGTCATTGAATCAGCCATTCCTGCACTTAATTTTGAAATCAAGATGCAATGGGGTGTTGTTGATGCAATACTGGTATTTTTTCTGACAGAGATGGAGAGAATGCACATGACCATTTATAGAAGTTCATAGATCTCTGTAGACTAATAAAGAAATCTAGTATATGACTATTATACTTATTCCTCATAGATAATGCTAGGATGTGGTACAACACCCTGAAGGATGGCAACATCACCATTTGGGAGGAAATTCTAAACAAGTTCCACGGAGAATATCTTACTGCTCTCTCTCATTTAACAAATCATAGAGTAGATTACTCAATTAGAACAACATATAAACCAAAATCCTTTTGGATCCTACCAATGATACAAAGAGTTATTATGCAAATGCCCTCATCAAAGCATTCCCTCTGTACAAATTGTTGAAAACATATATAGGGAAGTGGACAATTAAACTATACATTCTTGATGCTGCTTCCAATGCAGAGTTCATGAGGTAGTGCTTTGGTGATGCATTTATAGTTTTAAGTCAGGAACAAGGAACCTTGCTAATTGGGGCACATCACACAAGAGAGAAGTTATCAAGGTCACTGTGGTAGAAGACAAATATGATATAAAAAGTATTGTTTCATCTTTAAAGTTTCTTGATTTTAAACAAGATAGTGGTAATACTTCTAGAGGTATGGGTAGATATTTGCATATTCTATTCAAGCTAAGGAAACTCTGGATCTCTTCCAAATCTATAGTCTAGAGTAGGCTCACCTCTACTAAGCCACACTAAACATGCACCCGTTTCAATTGAATAGCAGTAAATCATTGAAGAAGTCAACACCGTAAACTCCATTCTAGGTCAGTGTTACTACAACTCCAACATGCCAAGAAATCATCTTACTTCTACTATGAGAACCATATGGAGATGCTAATTCACACCTGCTTAGGCAAGGACTGTATCATGATCAAGTTTGGGGTCCTCCTAGTTTTTAACAGAACCAAAACTTTGGTCAGAGTAACTTCAATCATGGACAATACTGCAACCATTTTAATCAAGGAAACAACTATAGCCTAGGACGGCGACCCTACAATAATCAAGGACAACTTCTTCTAGAGGAAAAGAAGCCAACAAAAAATGCATGTCTCTTAGCAATTAGGGTCACATGGATTCCATTGAGAAGTTTCTAGTAAGCCATGATGCATACAAAAAATTCATGGAGACTCAACTAGCACATATTGTTGCCGCCATTCAGCCTATAATGGGTTCATTTTCTAATCAATTTAAGAACAAACTGAAGCATGAGGATCAATTGAAGGCTATGACCACACCATCTGGGATTGTGCTACTAAACCAACAACACTAATCGCCAATAAGTTCATACTTTGAAGAAGATAATAATGATGAAGTCATTCTAATAATTGTACTAATTGAAGCAGTGTTTGAAACTCAGAATATGAGCATGTCCAATGCTGAGAAGACCCCAAAATCTACACCAAGTGTTTCTACCCCCATGATTCATGTCTACAACCTATGATCACCCTACCAGAGCCGACTATCTCAAATGTTGATAGAATCAAGATTCATGAAGTTCAAGGAAGTGATGAAGAAGATACAAGTCAACATGTCCTTCCTTGGTGCTTAAGAAAATTTCCCTTCTTGGACCAAGCTCTTTAAATATGCCCTCTCTTGCAAGTACACACTAGAGGAGTATAAGGCTGAAAAGCTAGAAAGATGATGCCTGACATTATCTAGAGCAAGATTCCATAGGAACTCAAGGATCTGGGATCCTTTGGCATCTCTTATTTTATTGCATATTCCAAATTCTTAAAAGGTTTAGATGACCTTGGGTCAAGTATTACTATCATGCCCTACATCTTGTGCAAAATACTGAGGTTCACCACCAACATCCTTCCGACCAACATAATGATTCAACTTACTGACTCTTCTATGACCACCCCTATGGGGATTGTAGAGACATCCCTATGAGAATGGTACCCAAATCTTATGTACCCTATTTTTTCCATCATGGGTATTAAGGAGGACCTTCAATATCCCCTCATCATTGGGCACACTTTCCTTGCAATGCCCAAATCCTTGATTGACATCAAGACCATAATCTTAACATTAATGCTTAGGATGAACTTCCTTGACTTCAAAGTTTTCGAGAGTCTCAGGGGCCCCTATTTCTAGGAAAAATGTTTTCTCATTGATTGTATTAGTAAGATGGTGCAGCTACCACAAGGTGCCTACTTCTGAAGACCCTCTTGAGATAGTACTCGTCAATCCTAATGGTCATGAGATGAACGATGAACAAGTGAAGCAAATTCTCTTCCACATAAACAACACCAAGGAAGACCCTGAAGCAGTGTTTGAATAGATCAAATCCATTTCTATCATCAAAGAAGAAGACAAGGCACCCATTATATTAGAGATGAAACCTCTACCTAAGGGGCAAAAATATTTATTTATATATGAGTACAAAGTATGTCCATACATCATTAAAGTTGATGTCAATTCTAAGAAAGAACATATATTGTTGAGTGAGATAAGGAAGAGACAAAAGGTATTGGGCTACAAGATTACATGTTTTACTAGGGTCACTCAAGCCTTGTACATATACCAAATCAGCACAGTTGACAACCATAAGCCTTCCATTGAGCCCCAGTGTTAGAAGGGATATCTATCATATCTATGATTCACCATGGGTGAGCCATGTACATTGTGTTCCAAAGAAAGGAGGCACTACTATAGTTCTGAACGAGAAAAACAAGTTGATCCCTACCTACATTGTGACTAGGAAGCATATGTGTATATATTATATGAATATAAAGAGTGCAACTTGGAAGGATCACTTCCCATTTTTGTTCCTTGATCAAGCCTTAGAAAGGGTGTCCCATTAGGAATTATTCAACTACTTGGATGGGTATTCTAGCTTCTATCAGATTCCCATCCACCCCAAAAATAGGGAGAAGAAAACTTTCACATGATTTGGCACATACATATTTCATCATATACCCTTCATACTCTGTAACACTCCTACTACCTTTCAACGTGCATGCCCGCCATATCTTTTTGGCTACACAAAGACAATCATGGATGATTTTTTTGTCTATGGAGTTTAATTGATTGTAGCCTACACCACCTATTCTTTGTTCTCGAATGGTGGAAAGAAGCATCTAGTTCTTAACTAGGAGAAATACTAGTTCATGGTAAAGGGGGGCGTTGTACTAGGACTTTATGTTAGCTCTAGAGGATCCAAAGTTGATAATGCAAATGTAGAAGTGATCAAGAAGTTGTCCCCTCCAACCACTGTCAAAAAGTTGGGGCATTCCTAGGCCGTACAACTTCTACAGGAGGTTCATCTGTACTTAAGAAAATTTGTCAATCTTGTCACTAATTTACTCCATAAGTATATTGAATTCATATTTAAATAGGACTACATGAAGATCTTTGCTTGTCTAAAGAAAGTTCTCATCTTTACCCCCATCATTCTTTCCCTAGATCGGTCTCTCTCTTTTAATATTATGTGTGATGCCAGTTCCTTAGACATAGATGCAATTCTAGAGCAGTGTGTGGACAAGAAGCATCATGTCATTTACTATGTCATCAAGAAATTAGATGACATGGATAAGAACTATGCATCAACAAAAAAGGAGTTTCTTTCCATTATCCATGTCAAAGATAAATTTTGCTTCGATCTTGTGGGACTACAAGTGGTAGTTTACACTAACCACATTTCTAACAAGTACATGATGTCAAAGAAGGGTGTGAAGCCAAGGCTAACTAGACAAGAGTTTGATTTAGAATAATATACAAAAAGGCAACTAAAATTTTTGTTGTCGATCATCTCAAATAATTACAAATCCAAGATTGTGATCTACTTCCCATTAATGATTCACTTCTTGGTGATCAACTACTAAAGGAAACCACACACTCTCTATGGTATCGCTAATACAGAACAATCCTTTAGCGTCGGTTAATTAAGGGTTTTAGTGTCGATTTCCAAGCGACACCCAAGTGGGCGCTGCTAAAGGTGAACCCCTTCGGCATCGGTAAACGCGCCAGCAAAGGGACTGTAGGCATTGATTTTTTAAGAAAACCAACACTATAGAATGGTTATAGACGTCGGTTATTAAAAGAACCGATGTTAAAATGCTTTCTGCCACCGAAAATGCGCCAGCAAAGGGCCTATAGGCGTCAATTTTGAAAGATAACCGACGCCATATCAGCTGAACTGACGTCGGTTTTGTGCTAATAACCGACGCCATATCTCCTGCCACCACGGCCATGGTTCCTGGCCACATAGACGTCAGTTTTTTGTCAAAAACCGTCGCTGTATGTCTTTGGTGTCAGTTTTGTTCAAATAACTGACACCTATGTTATGGTTTTTTTCTTATCAGTTTGCAGGCATGCTGTATGGCTGGTCAACAGGATGAGAACATGCAGTTTAGTTCTGAACTGCAGGTTTACGACATCCATTGATATCAGCCAACAACAAGCCACAAACCTGCAAAATTAACAAGATGGACAATATTATATATATGTGATTCACACACATGTATAAACACATTTAATTCATATTATTTTTTCATCACACACATGTAGAAACTACTAGCAACCTGCAGTTCAATTCATTTCATCTCTTTTCACATTCAGACACAAGTAGAAACATTTATGTATTGATCATATTCACACACATACGACAATTCATAAAAATTCATTCACATTCACAAAAAAATAATTATGAGAACAAAGTTATTCTTTATTCATCATTGTCATCATTGTTAATAAAATTATATTTAAAAATTTCCACTCTTTGTAGGGCTTTTTCCCATTCTTCTCTTACAACATCTAATTCATCTCTCGTATAGGGAGCATGTACATCGAAACACTTTCCACCTATGCTGAATTCAGAAGTTTTAAAGACCTACAAAGAGAATGACGTATATATAATTAATAATATATAATAAGATTGATATATTTCATATTATCTAATGAGACTATGTATAATACATGTTGTATCATATCGATTTCCATTACGACATGTTTGATGATTAGGTCCATAAATCGCATCACATAGTAGGCACATGCCCAACCGTTGTCTTATGTAGCACACTATAAATTGAAACATACAAAATATTCAAAAATACAAATAAGCACAGTTCACATAAATAATATATACATTGGAGTCAGGAAATTACTTTCACATTCTCCTAAATTAGTGACAGATCCTTTTTCCTTGGGGACCTTTCCTCCAGATTTTTTGTACTCTTGTAAAACCCTACATATGTTAATGTAACCCATTAAATTGCATAATTAAATAGTAATGTAGTAACATATGTTAACAGATATAAAAACATGAAATATTTCTCACGAGAATAATGACCTTTTAATTGCATGTCCATATATTGTATCCAACTCATTCCCCATAGGATCTAGATAATAGACAGTGAACGTCTTAGGGATAATAACTAGTAACTCCCAATGCTTACCACTACAGGTAAGAAAGTAGGAAATTAATAACTCAAAATCCAAAATAAAAACGTAATTTGCTTAAGTCCAAATTATAAGCAAAGTAAACTTACTCGACATTGAATGAAGCTATTATCACCGTCTTATTATTTTTAATCAAAATATTGAAAAGTATCACAAAATTTTGAAGTAACTGAATATGGGTCTACATCTACAAGACTAATCAAAGATGTAACAAAAAATCCCACATGGAAAAACCCAAAATCTGTACATATCTTGTGTAAGTGGCTACAAAACATGTATTACGTATGCATTAATATATAAGAAACCAGATCACCGTATATAAAACAAGGTATATGGATGTATAAATAAGATCTCACCATATTCACAACTCTATCATAGATGTGTTCAGCCATTCATAACTAAACAGCCCAAAAATATCTTGTATAAATATCTTGTTTTCATATGATTGACCTGCATTAATACATATGCATTAATACATACGTATGCAGAACTTGTATTACGTATGCATTAATACATATGCTAAACTTGTATAAATATATTGTTATCGTATGAATTACCTGTAACATCCTCCAGGATATTAACAATTATAGGGCAATTTGGATCATGTTCGCCGATCCATACTGCCACACCCCTACAATTAGGACCTATCGAGGCGTGTAGATCCCTTGGAAGCCAACTTGGTAGTCGAGGAGGTGGAGGCCGAGATGTAGCGGGTCTCATCTTTTTAACCTGTATATATAATTTCAGATCAATTGACTCATATATACACAATAACAAATTAAAGTAATGGAAATTTATCATACAATATCAATATAGAGGACATCTGCTTCGGGCCACAATATCACTCTGCCCACTACCTCACCAAGTGTTTCAGCATCTGGGTGTGCATGAGGCAGTGCAAGATCCGTCCAGTCGGGGAGTACATGTATCAGGCTCACACGTACCACACCATCTGGTACTGGATACCCATGAAACATGCACCCTTTAAGGGATGGGTAAGCCGACGCCTCTGCAATGATATATTCTTGACTTTTTAGTCGGCATGGCTTCTACCCCTACAAATTTACGTAAAGAATGTTATATGCATATATACACAAACATATCATCTTGAACAGACTAGTTATTATGTCATAAAAATACTTACAAAGGACGTGCTAGGTGGTGGGTCTATAGGATTACTCCCAACCTCTGCTGTACGAGTAGTAGGAGAAGAGTAGCTCACCACATGTACTATTTGAGTGGAAGTCTGAGATGCCTGCCACTTGCTAATTGCTTCATGGAGTCTCTTATCAAGTACTTCCTCGACTCTCCTATCAATTAATGAATCTGCCTATACATGGATAAAAGAAATGCTAGCTTCTGATGATTGAATTCTCCTTCGCAATAACATTCTAAAATAAGAATATGTTACCTCAGCTTGTGAAAGTCCCGCTTTTGGGACGGGTTCGCGCTGGGATGGCCCAAAGAATGCTTTGATGCCCACACCAGCACCTGCACCCCTAACATGTCCAGGATGCTCTGGGTTACCCAGAGCAACTGTCAGTTCATCCCTTGTGCCCTGGGGGATGAACTTTCCTTCCTTCTTCTGCTCGTGCAGCTCCCACTAATCACCATCAACAAAAATTAGTAAGTAAACATAACAATAATCAATATCGATCGATTGCTCTAAGAGTTGATTTTTACCATTTTTGCATCTGCCTCAGCAGTTGTGGGCTTCAGTATGTCTCCCTTCTTGTTTTTCCTCCCAGTTATCCACATAGCATGGCGAGGAAGAGGTGCGGGAGTAGTAGTAGAGGACTCTACAGTCTCCTGAGTAGCAGTAGGCTGAGCAGACTCAACCTGTAGTCTTTGGCGAATGCCTGCATATCCTCTTAGACCCATTGTGTGGTCGTGCACATTCAGTACATGCCTTGCTCATTGAGCATCACTGATAGCCTAGTTAGTTAGCACATTGATTTGGTTAGTAACATTAAAGGTTAATCTTGAACATGTGAATACATAAAAATGTATATTAATTAAATTGGGAGTGGTGCTTAATACCTTGAATTCATATGTTTTTCTTTGGGTAACAAACGCCTTCCAGTCTTTGGGGTCTAGGTAGTTCCATTGTTGTGTGGTTTCCTTCTGCCTAAATTTATTTTTTAAAGAGAATACAAACAAAAATTATTAGTGTGGAGTTAGTGAAATAGTGATCAATGTCTAGAATTGGAAATCAATCAAGAAACTCTTCTCAGCATCACGTATGTAATCTCAGGTGAGATTGGTCCTATAGTTCCTTAGGACCCTCCCACAGCGTTGCATCACACATTTACGATGCAACTTTTCACCCAGATCAAATATGCTCTACAAATTAAATAGAATTGCTATTAACTAGTATCCTAAAATTAGTAATCTACATAAATAGAATTACAAATAATAATAACTCACACATAGTTCCTTCCATATGTGGTCTTTCTTCCCCTTAGAAACTTTATGTCAGGATTCTAGGTTAGGACTGCAATGGCTGCGAGTAAGAACACCAAGATATGAAACAATTGAGTTACAGTTCACTCCATATGGATTTCCTGCATGATTGAAATCCACTGCCAATATTGGTTCCATTGCCCCTTTGCTGTATTAACTTGTTCATCATTGTGATGCCCCTCACTTTCTCAATTTTCTTTTGCTGCTCATCAAGTGCTGAAATTTCTTCAGGGGGTACATCACCAACCTAAAATTTGATAAAAACACACTTACATGATATAATTATAAATGAACATATAGATAGAAACCTCAGGGATATATTCTTAAAACTTACATTGTCAGGCGGCGCAAGCACGTCCTCACCCTCATGGTGATCATCAGCACAGTCATCATGGGAATTCTTAGCCATATGAAAGTTCACATTCAAATTATAAATTTCACATTGTAAAGTAACACTAATTGTAAAGTTCACATTGTAAAGTACACATTCACACTGTAAAGTAATTCACATTGCAAAGTTCACATTCACATTGTAAAGTAATTCACATTGTAAAGTTCACATTCACATTGTAAATTAATTCACATTGTAAAGTCCACATTCACATTGTAAAGTTCACATTCAGAAAAATAAACATATAAAAAATATAAACATTCATGCCTCTAATATTGTGATCTTTTATCAATTAACAATCCTTCATTGTGATCCCCGCGAACATACAAGTCATTGTGATCCCCAGCTTCAATGTTTGGTGGTGTCGGCAACCCAACTGAGAATGAACTGGAGTCATCATACTTATCATAGTACTCTTCTTCATCTATAGGATCTTCAATGAACTGTCTTTTACCATAAAGAACAACTGACCATTTATCATTTGCAGGATCATCGATATAAAATACTTATTTCGACTGTGATGCCAATATGAATGGTTCACCCTTCTCGCCAATCTTTTCAAATTTCACTAACGTGAAACCCAATTCATCCACTATAACTCGTTTTTTGTTGTCAACCCAATTACATTTAAAGAGCGGAATTATGAAATCTACATAGTCAAACTCCCATATGTCTTCAATGAAACCGTAATATGACATTTTAGCTTCACATGGACTCTTATCCTTTACACTTGCAAAAAACAATGAAGACGCTTGAAGGGTGACCCCACTATTTTGGATGACACTTTTATCATCTTGACGCTTTGTGTAATATGAGAATGCATTTATGTCAAACCCTTCATAAGACATAACATTCAATTTTGGTTTAAAGGCGAGGCATTTGATGGTTTCAGTAAGATTATCTGGTGTTTGAGATAGTTGATATAAGACTTTATCTTCAAACTACTTAATAAATGTCTTGTTATGCTCTCTAGCAAGCCACATTGAATTGGATCGAGGATATTGTCTCTTGATGAAATTGGTATGTTCCTCAATATAAACACTCACTTCATTGATGTTGTGTAAAATATACAAGTGACCTTGCTCCAACTGCTCACGACCGATTACTTTCACCCGTGATTCCAAAATTCCTTTGCCAAAATGCTCCTCAATATTCTTGTCATTCACAGGAGCGTCATTACCACTTAGAAAGTCATTGCAAAAATCCATAACCTCTCTCGCCACATAACCCCCAATAATACTCCCTTTAGATCGATATCGGTTTCGAACATCACCTTTAAAAATGCTCATGTATCATTCAAAGGGATACATCCAATGCAAGAAAACTAGTCCCAATATTTTCACTTCCCTAGTCAAGTGGACGACAAGATGTACCATGATATCAAAGAACAAAGGAAGAAAATACATCTCAAGCTGACATAGGGTAACAACCACTTCTCTTTGTAATTTATCGAGAGTATCATGGTCAATAACTTTGCTGCACAAACTGTTGAAAAGGAAACAAAGTCTGGTGATTGCAAACTGTACATGCTTCAGCAATATAGATCAAATTGCCACGGGCAATATTTATTGCATTAGAGTGTGACAATCATGAGATTTAAGACCTATCAACTTCAGATCTTTCATTGATACCAATGTACAGATGTTGGATGAGTAACCCTGTGACACCTTAACATTTACGAAGCGTTCACAAAAAGCTTTCTTCTCCTTTCTAGACAACGTGTAACAAGCGGGAGGTAAGTATGTTCTCCGATCGCTACTAACTACTTCTGTTAATTCTATCCTTATTCCCATTTCACGTAGGTCCATTCTGGATTTTATCCCATCTTTAGTCTTACCTGGTATATTCAACAGAGTACCGATGATGCTATCACATATATTTTTCTCAACGTGCATGACATCGATATAATGCCTGACTGTTAAAGAACTCCAATAAGGAAGATCCCAAAATATTGACTTCTTCTTGAATAAAGACTTGTCACTCCGTGTGGCCATCGTACATTGTGATCTCTTACCAAATTCATTGGAGATGTCTTTTACTCTTTCATAAACATCCTCCCATGATATAGGTTTAGGTGCACTCTATTCCTCATTCCGTCCATTGAATGCTTTGCGCAACCTATGATACAGATGAAATTTGGGAAGAAACCTTCGTTGACTAAGATATATAGTCTTACCGCCGTGTTTTAGTCATATTGAATCAGTGTTCTCTTCACATATAGAACACACTTTAGATCCTTTGACACTATATCCATACAAATTCCCATACGCTGGAAAGTCCTTCACAATGCAAAACAACATAGCGTGCAAACGAAATGTCTCTCTTCATGAAGCATCATAGGCCATCACACCTTCACCACAGAGCTTCTTCAAGTCATCAATCATAGGTTCAAGATAAATGTCGATATCATTTCCAGGTTGTTTAGGGCCCGATATCAAAGAAAAAAACATAACATACTTATTTTTCATACACAACCAGGGAGGAAGATTGTATATAACAAGCATAACTGGCCAAGTGCTATGTTGGCTGCTCAATGTCCCGTATAGATTCATCCCATCTGTACAAAGCCCAAGTCTTAGATTCCTGTCTTCTTCACCGAATTCAGGGTACTATAAATCAATCTTCTTCCACTGTGGGGAATCATACACATGTCGTAGGATCCCATCATTATTTTTCTTAACATCTGCATGCCACCTCAAATTCTTCGCATCTATAGGATTGGAAAACAAGCATTCAAACCATGGTATTATAGGTAGATACCACATCACCTTGGTAGGAGAACCAGTTTTGGACTCCCCCGAAGTCGTCAATTTATACCTTGACGCACCACATTTCAGACAATCTTTCAAATCCACATAGTCCTTTTGAAATAATACACAATCATTCTGGCATGCGTGTATCTTCTTGGCCTCCATTCCCATTGGGCACAATAATTTCTTTAATCAGTATGTTGAGATCGACAACTCGTTTCCTTTAGGAAGAATTTCTTTCAACAAAGACAACAATGACGTGAAGCTTTTGTCTCTCCATCGATTGTTAGCTTTCAGTTTATACAATCTCAACACAATGCTAAGCTTCAAAAACTTACAACCTATGTATAACGATATCTCAACATCATGCATAATGTTTCTAAACATGGGAGGTGGATTGGTGTGCTCTACCCCACAACTATCCTGCATCGCATCAACGATGTCTACTAGAACTGGTTCGTTCACATCTACGTCATTGAAGGCAATTTCTTCTTCCATACAAGCACTGCTATCTACATCCACTGATTTCAGGTTTGAAATCTCTCCATGCTAGTGCCATTCTGTATAGCCTTGTACAATCCCATTGCACATGACATGACTTTTGATTTCGTTACCAGTGCTGACTTTCAAGTTGTTACCGCAATGCCTACATGGACAGTAGAACCTATCTCCAGGTTATTTCCTATGTTCCTCGACAAATCTAATAAACTGGTCAAGACCATAAATAAACTCGGGGGTGTAGCGATTTGGAATGGACATCCATGATCTATCCATTCTATGATCAAAGAGAAAACAAGTATATATTAGAACAAGATTATGGTCTAGGGTTAAAAGGTTAGGGTTTATGGTTAAAACTTTAGGGTTTAAGGTCTTATATATAATTAATGGTTAAAAATCCTAAGTGAGATTAAGTGTTCAAGAACAGTCCCAAATTGGGGACTATCCAAGATTTACTCCTAATGAATAAATCTTGGACGGGTTTCTAGGCCAACCAATACATGTACTGTCATTCTTATATATAATAAATGTATACCACCTATCCCATTCTTGAACACTTAATCTCACTAGTAAGTGTATAATGTATATTGGGTTTTTAAGAGAATTTCGGCATCATTTCCCCGCTGTTCTCCAAGTACATATGTACTTAGAGAACAAATGGGGAAATGCTGCTGAAATTTTCTTGAAAACCCAATACACATTATACACTTACATCCTAAGTGAGATTAGGTGTTCAAGAACAGTCCCAAATCGGGGACTATCCAAGATTTACTCCTAATGAGTAAATCTTGGACGGGTTTCTAGGCCAACAAATACATGTGTTGTCATTCTTATATATAATAAATATGTACCACCTATCCCATTCTTGAACACTTAATCTCACTAGTAAGTGTATAATGTGTATTGGGTTTTTATGAGAATTTCGGCAGCATTTCCCCATTGTTCTCCAAGTACATATGTACTTAGAGAACAAATGGGGAAATGCTGCCGAAATTTTCTTGAAAACCCAATACACATTATACACTTACATCCTAAGTGAGATTAGGTGTTCAAGAACAGTCCCAAACCGGGGACTATCAAAGATTTACTCCTAATGAGTAAATCTTGGATGGATTTCTAGGCCAAAAAAATATAACACCACTCATAAGTAGGCGTGTCTGATCACATTAATAATAAATAAAGAATTCAAAAGTTTCAAACATGCAATAATTCACAATGCAATATTATAAACTACAGGCAACATGGTTATTCCCCACACTCTAGTAGACAGACTAACCAACACATGGTCTTTCTACCATACAGTCGTATACCATTACTATAATAATCAAATGTTAGGATTGGAAAGGTATTTGTCAATCAAACTTGTTGCAAACCAGAAAAAATTATGATGACTGAAAACATTAAGATCAAGATGGTGGAGTTAAAAAGAAAGATTACAAACTTGCTAATAAATTTAAAAACACACACATTCAAATTAACTAAGAATGTCATGCATACCTAGCTAAGCATTCATATCATCAAAGACAAGAGGGATTGTATAAATTTATAGCGGTTTAGAGAAAATGCGTGTGAATCTTGTTAAACATACCTAGATTTCTAACCAGGACACGAATTGCCTTTAACATTTTACAAATATATGCAAGCACAGGATTTGTTCATATCCTAGGTTGATTTACAATAGAAACATCTAAATAAGTAAACTCAAAGCATTAGATAAATAAATATAATCAGTAGATAAACAAATACAAAGCAATAGATAAAAAAGTACAACTCAGTTGATAAACAAATATAAATCAGTAGATGACTAAATAATTTTAAAAAATAGATGAACAAATACAAAACCCTAAATTTAAATAATGTGATGAATACAAAATCATTAGATGAACGAATGAGTAGATAAGTAAATACAAATAAGTAGATAAGTAAATACAAATAAGAAGATATATAAATTCAAATAAGTAGATAAGTAAATTCAAATCAGTAGATAAGTAAATACAAATAAGTAGAAGCAAATACGAAGGACAGGGAGCAGAGGGGGATGACCTTGGGCGGCGGAGGGCAGGGAGTAGATGGAGGAGGACGGGCATGGAGCAAGCGGAGGGGCGAGCAGAGAGTCGGCGAGCACAAAGGGCGTCGACGAGCAGATAGTCGACGAGCATAGAGGGGTGCTGACGAGCAGAGAGGGCGAGTAGAGAGGGAGAGGGCGGAGGCCGGCCGACGAGTAGAGAGGGAGAGGGTGGTGGTGGCGGCGACCACAAAGCACACAACAATAGGGAGCGGTGCGGCAGCGTGAGCATGGAGTAGCAGGGAGAGCAGTGGCGGGCGGCGACGCACAAAATCGATTCCCAGACCTATTCTCACGGGGATGAAACAGAGAAAGGGGCTAGAGTCGGCTTCGCGTGGGTGCTATAAAGTTAACCATCAATTTCAGTTATTAAAAACAACCGACACTAATAACAATAGTCATCGGTTACCATATAAAAACCGACACCACAGGGGTGTAAAAATTTTTGTGCGGACAACGCGGGAACACCTATTGGCATCGGTTATTTCAAGCCAACCGACGATAAAAATGCAGCTAATTTCTGTCTTGCAAAAAACCTTTATTCGCCGGTTTTTAAGTTAATAACCGACGCCATATGTTAAATTTTGAAGGTAATATTTTTTATTGGAAATTTTAGAATTGGTGGTCAATTTTAGGCGTCGGTTACTTATTAACGATCTGATGCTAAATTAAAAGTGATACCTGAGTCTGGGCGCTCTTCACTTATAGATGTTGGTTTTTGTATTTAGCCGACGTTGTACACCTTAGGCGTCAGTTTCTTGTATACAACTGACGCCTGTAAATGTGACGTTATAAGCCATTTCTGTAGTAGTGTATTATTACTTTGTGGACTACCTAGTTACAATAGTAGTTCACCTAGACTACATCAGAAATGAAAATAAGAAGTTTATGTCTAGCATTTACTATTGGGATCAACCTAATATATTACAGTTGTTTTCATAGGACCTCTAACACTAGTACATCTCTAAAGAGGAAGCTCCTCTCATATTGGAAAAATGTTATTTTGATCCAATCTAGAGACCACATGATCTTAAAAAAGACTAACATCAAAGTCATCAAATGTAGGTTCTTATGGACCTCTATATTCAAGGATGCTCATAGCTATGTCAATTTCGATGACCAATATCAGAGATTCAGAAATATTCTAAAGAGGATTAAAAAATCCTACAATCTTGGAAAGAAGTTGAGACCTTCGAGATCTAGGGTGTGTACTACATGGATTCATTCCCCTCCTCTTAAGGATTCTCCTACATTCTGGTCACCATTGATTATGTTTCCAAGTTAGTTGAAGCAATTCCCATAATTTCTAGAGACTGGTGTCCAGTCATCAAGCTTTTCATAGACATTGATATCTTTCCATGCTTTAAAGCCCCCCACACTATCAAAATTATTTTTGAAGTGCTCTTCCATAATTATTACATATATCATCATGTGTCCACTTCACACCAACCACAGACAGATGGTCAAGTGGAGGTTTCTAGTCTCCAAGTCAAGGCCATTCTTGAGAAGACAAACAACTAGGCAAGGAAAGATTGGGATCACTAGCTGAATGGCATTCTATGGGCCTCCATAACGTTTTAAGAGACTCCAATTGACACTAAACCTTTTCTCTTAATCTATGGGAAACCTTGTCATATACCAGTAGATATTGAACATGGAGCTTGGTGGGCCATCAAACAACATAACTTTGATCTCCAAGCAAAAAAAGAAAACTAACAACTCCACCTGTAAGAACTAGAAGAGTGACACTTGACGACATCAAAGAATGCATGCATGTAAAAGAGTGCATCAAGATGAGGCATTATGCCTACTTGAAAAGGTATTTTCATGTTGTATATCATGTTTTACTAAAAAAATCTCATCTCCAACTCTTCCCACCAAATTTTAGGACCATATGATTGAGTCCATTCATCATCGGAACATCTTCCTTCATTGATTTGTTCCAATTTTAGAGTGAGTAAGTCTGGTGAATTAAAATTCAATAGCCAAGATCTTAAACACTACTTCATAATGACTGATATGTAGGATGACCAACTACTCACACTCCTTTATCCTCCATCTAATATTTTCAGGCATCAAGCCATTGACGTTAATCAAAGGCACTTCTTCAGAGGCAGACTGAGCACTACTTCCTTTTTAGCTACTTTCCCTTTTTACTTCATATTTGTATTAAATAGATAGTGCAACCCATTACAATAACATAATTTATAACAATTTTAATTATAGGTGGATGAATTATGCTTAACATGATAGCAACCATAGCTAGTGGTCCAACCAACATGGTTCTTCCCCTCTGTCTCGGGTTTTTATATTTTCTCAAGGATGAGTGAATTTCTGAGTTTGGGAGGAAGACAGGGTTGTATGTACTCTACTTTCTACCCATTCTTGTTTATTCTTTACATATGATCTCATCATTGCATCTCCACATTGAATTTAACTAAAAGATTTTTTTTTCTTTCTAGAACAATCAAAGCCATTATCTAGTGGGCTTTTACCAAATTTCTTTTTCCATGACACATGTCATTATCACTTATCCCTTTATTCAAAGGAACACCTCACAATAACCAATTTTTTATACAAACCAATGGCTATAAATCATGCCATGTGTCCTAAGAACTCAAACATCATGTTTCCCTAGAAAAGATGGCTAGTATTTATAGAACTGAGAGGGATCAAGCACATCATTCTTCTAACTAACTAGTGATAAAAATTCATAGAATAAATAGGTTTCCCCTACTATGTTATTATTTGGGGATAGTGGGATTATCAGAACAACCTGGTGCATAAAATTGTAAATCAAGTTGCATTTTGATATGACCCCTCTTCAACACTTCTTCTTCCATCTTCTTACCTTTCATCCACCAAAAAGAAAATATAAGGCTACAAGAGGGTTCGAGCCCTAAGTTTAGGGTGGCACACCCCTCCCTCCTACTCTATTTATCTTTGATACCCCACTCTATGTAATAGGGGTGTACCACCAAAAACAAATAAAATATGCCAATGTGTACAATAAAAAAGCTTGTACATCATTGAAGAAAAAAATTAAAATGCAATCTAAAGACATATTTGCACCTTACTTCTGCATCCGCCTTCTCTCCATTTTCCACCTAGAGGCACAAAAAATGTCTCATTTAGACATCTTTTTCATATACCTCATTGTTGGATCATATGCATATGTGTTGATTCTGTGGGATTCTATGAACTCTCATGAAACTCTTAGACGTTCTTGGTATTGGTGATGAAATGTTATTGGGAAGAAAAATAAACATTGTAGGATGAGCTATGTGATCACACAGAGTTGTGCAGCTTGGCCATATTGGGTGGTAGGGAAGTGAGCATGATGTGAACGTAGGGAAATCACATTGGTTGAAATTATTCGTTTGGTGATTGTTTCATATTTTGTGTTGTTCGGGGGATGAGAAACATTTAAGTTCAGGGTTATTTGATAAATGAACATTTATCCTAGTTCTAATCACATTTTTATCTTTCTTTTGCATTTTTATTTTCCATTTTGCTTTAGAAACATATTCTTATAGTTTTCCTTAGTTTTAAGTTAGTTTGTTAGATTTTGATACTTTTCTTAACTTTCTTTGTATGTTTTTAGTTTGATCTCTCCATACCAGCATAGCATAGGGGTTCCATTGTTGTTTAACATGAGGGAGCCACCTCTCTCGAGGTGTGGGGTAGTACCCCAAACAAAAACGATTTTGGGCATGTTTTTAGGTAAAACAATTAACATTTTAGGCTAAAAATCCATGCTAAATTCCCATACCCATCTTCTCAATAATGCTTATTGACCATCACCATCAATAGGCAATCCTCAATAATCAACCTTGATAAATATTCCTTGATCACCATCCTCTATTACCACTATCTCAATAGCCATCTATTGACCTTCCACCAATTGAGGTCCCTCCTCGATAACCATTCATTAATCACCTATCTTGACAACCATTTATCAAGGTACCACCTCCACCATAGCAATGGACCACCATTAGTCAACAAATTGCTAATCAATATCGACTTATTGACCATCAACATATCAAGGGTTGACCAATTGACCTCCACCACATTGGTGACCATTGATCAACATCAACCAATCGACCAGTTTCATGTGCCAATCAACACGTGCAACCCTTTGTCTTCTTTTGGTTGATGCATGCAGTGCTAGAAATCGAGAGGTTGTCACTTTCTAAGGAGCCGCATTGCATTAATTGCATGCATTTGAGGAGAGTAATGGCCTTCCTATATGCCTCCTATATGTAGGTCATTGCCTCCACTTGAATAGATCTGAAGAGACCAAGAGGCTATAGAAATCTATCCAAAACTCCACTTAAATCCATTTTATGCAAGGTTCCATTGACCACCCTCAACCGAGGTTGATCGATTCACCATGCCACTCTGGAGTTTGACCGACCACATGCTTTCTACAACTTGATCGATTGACCTCAAAACGGAAGACTCTACTAATCTCTAAGCTCAACAGTTTGACCTTGAGAGTGGAAGACCAATCGATACCTCCATCGTTGATAGGCTAATCAAGATTCACCTAGGCCTTTTCTAGCTGATTGATCAGCCATTTAGTAGTTATCATCCTCCTCTCCACCATTATTGACTATTGTGTTGATGTCATCCAAGGATGTTCTTAAGTAAGAAGACAAGAATCTGAACATCATGAGTGCTCATCCATTTGATTTTGTGATTATGGAAGTTATTCTCTTTACATTGTTTATCTTGTTATTGTCATGAGTATCAAGTATTCCCCTCAATAAAGTACGATAAGTAGCCTCGCTACCTTTTATTACTATGATAGTTGCATCTAAACTTGTATGAACTCAATTACATTTTTATTCTATTGTTTATTACTTATTTATGTGTTTCATCAACATATATGCATGTTTAACAACACCTAGACGTAGAGAACTTTGAACCTAATCCCAAAGATATTGCTTAGATTTTTGTTTAATTGTTGATGATAATTTCATATAGGTTTTGTCCAAGACGATGGGTACATGATCCCTAGATAATACCATATCTAGTTTAGAGTAATATTTGTCTGATTTTAATCTTGACTATGACAAGATGGTTTTATTTGGCCTCAATATAATATATTCATGTGTGTTTTTATGCGTTGACAAAGTGAACAATAGGTAGCAGTGATGAAATTCATTCAACCTAGTGATTCCATCAAATGTTAACTAGAACTTTAATCCAAAAATTTATTATTTTAACCTTATATCAAACAACCAATAAAACTCTTATGTTAAATACTAGTTCTTATTTATTTATGTTGATTAGATAATTCATGAATATGATGTCCTCTAGGTTTGACCCTAAACTATATTGCAATATGATTCAACTACTTGTGGGTGGATTTTTTCATGCATTTAGTTAAGGTAAAAACTAGGGATTTCAACCTTGTGAACTTGAGGGTACACAAATATCTACATCAAAAACTACTTACCACATACATGCACCATGTACCTATAAGTATCACAGTATGGGTATGGTGTGGTTTATATGTTTATTATGTGGATCGAGACCTAGACATGTACTTGCTAAATTAGATGGGTAAGGGTGTAGGTATGACTAGAAATGCACCACACCATAACTCCACATTGTTCATACAACCTTGTAGGTCCACAACAAAGATGGGATCATCCATGAGGAAGTCACTCATACTTGTGTTATATCCATGATGGCCCTAAGCTTCCTAAACTATTATCCCTAATTAAATCATGTCAAGATGATCAAGCCAAAGAATCATCTCACTATAGTTTACCCTAAATTAGCTTCCTAGTAGGATGACTCTAATCAAATTTACCATATTGATATCCAATAGAAGGGAATTGAATTGAAGCTCCAACACTGAAGTTGTGATAATGTAGCAACCCTTGAATGTCATTGAAGCCATGAGTAGGCTTAGGAAGAGGTGGAGGAGGATTAACTTGGAAAAAGTTCTTCTCGAGGAGGATGAGGGTGCTGCATCTCACATCATGTACCATATGTCTCCTCAATATAATCATCCCAAATCATCTAAACAAAGAAAAAGACACAAAATAATTTACAAAAAAGTAAGAAAGTACAAATTGCACATAACAACAGATAAATATTATTGGTGGATCACAAAACAGACATATATAAGCCTCATAAGAGAATAATAGTGGTTGACCAAAATGGTAAAACCACTCCAAACAACACATCATAGCTCACATACACACCTATCAGGTCTTGTGCTTGCTAATTAATCCTAGTAGTAGGCTGAATCAACTTCAGGGTAGGATAAAATGGGATGTGATTTCTCCAGCTCATTGAAAACCAGACACTCTTCCATATAGAAAAAACTCACTAGAGGTGACTCAACCAGATCCTACACACATCCAAGTCCTTAGAGCAGAAAAGGTGGAACATGAGGTACATGCCAAGCCTAGATAAAATCTATAGAAGATCATGATTATGACCTAAAAATGCAAACAAGCAAAGAAGTTAGCTAAAGTAAACATACACAAAGAAGATGGCATCATAAAATGCTATGACTACCTCTTAAACAAATAATTTTTCTAGATTTTTTCTCATTTCTTGTAAGAAGACCTACATTTGTTCCTATACCAATGACATTTTAAAAGAGGAGAATATAGATGGACATTTGGACCACTCTAATTTTGAGGTCTATCGAGCTGAAAATTCTCATATTTCCAAAGTTGCAAAGTCAATATCAGTTGAATCAGTCACAAGACAGAGAATATGAGAACAAACTAAATGGCAATATCTAGTAATATACCTCTAGCAAGCCAATGAAATCCCCACAACTCTTCAAAGCTTAGACAGTCCCTTCATAGAGAAGTCACCAACAAGGCATCTCCCCATGCATGTTAGTAGGTGGGCATACATGCATCCACCCCAATCAAAAGAAGGAATAGTCTCCAGATCTATTCAAAAGGAGAACCAATCGATCTCTCTCATATTTCCACCATTGTTGCCAAAATGACAACCAATCACTAGGAGAAAGAGGAATGCCATGACACGTCGAGAAACAAATCAAAGCTCACACACACCTGTTACTTCTCTAACCCTAATAAGGCCTAACACAATCAATATACTTGATCTCATACCTAGAGGCCATATCCTTTGTCAATGGGTTCACTCCTAATAGTTGAACAATGCACTCCCATCCCAAGATTGTCTATCTAGAAAATTGATACATGTTGTACCATCAAAAGCCATCCCAGTAATCCCTAATATACTCAATAGGGACAATGTCAAACTCACCAAACATGAAATGCAAAATACTAGTGTTAGGGTGAAAATGCTCAATCAGGTGGAAAATATAACTCATATTTACAATCCCACATCTACTAACATCACCAAAGCCAGTCTTATCCAACAATTCTAGCTATTGTGGCACAATATCTATGTACAAATACCTTATCTTGTCCAATGAGCTCTTCGAGTAACATTTGAGACCTTGAGTTCCTAAAAAATCAAAGGTGGAGCATGATCTGAATGTCAAAATTGGTGATAAAAACAATCAAGGGCCAATGTAAAGTCAACAATAAAAAAGGAATATCAAGGGCACAAAGCTTCAACTTATACCTCATCCCGTGCACAACATCCTTGATGATGGTAGTTCATCTAAAATGGACCCAATATTGCCAAAAATTCCTCAGTAGGAAGATGGTTACTTGCATAACACATTCCTAGAGATTACAAAGATAAAAAAATGTCCTATTCTATTGGAAATACAATAAAAACAAGAAAAATTCACCTGGGATAGGCCTCAACTCTTACTCTAGTTTCCTACTCTTCCATGGAGAGATCCTCTTAAGAGATATCCACCTCCTACCAAACATGATAGCCATGAGATACCATCTATGATCAAGCAGCCAAAGATGTAAATACGTCATCTTTGCAATGCAAGTTGAATGAATGCAATCAGACACTAGATGCTCATGGAAATGGGAAAATGAGGGAAATAGATGGATCAATAATTGAACTCGTTCATGTTTAACATCTAAAACACATAGAACACTAGGATATCAAAAATAAGAAATCAACGCTAATGATGAAAAATGACAAAATAAAGGCTAAAAGTTGGAGATTATACTTACTTAGAGCATATTGGAGTATGAAAGCTGCCAAAGATGCCCTATAATTTGTAATATCTACTACCACTACAATGTCGATGGAGAGAAACTCACCAGGCCCTATCAAATCTCCTTCATGAAATGTCCTATCATAGAATGTGGTGTTCCTTCATGCTTCCTTCCTTAGATTGTCACCACTCACCACCGTTGTAGCCATCTCAACATTGAACTCTCAATTTTTGCTACCACTAAAAAATTGGGAAATTAGGAACATATCTGACATGTCCTCATTCTCTCCTTAGAATAAAAGACGTTTTCAACAGATTACAAATAAGTCCTTGTACTTTTAGATGAATTTCTAGACTCCTTTCTAAAAATCATACAAATCACAAAATACTCAAAACTACGAACAAAATATATAAAAAAATCAATAAAAATGAAGATCCCATATAACCTGAAAAGATGAAAAACTCACTAGTATATAAAAACGAAATCTTTGAAAGTCCATGTGGCATGATCATCTTTATAATCTTAATCATGGATTGTGGTCCATTTTACTTAAGTGCAAACTTTTGATCTCAATCATACTCTTAAGTTTTAAACTTCGTGATCAATTTTGACCCTAAGTCATCTGAAATGCAAAATCCCTATCACATGTAGCCATAATCTCCTTATTTGGGGTCTTGGATGATGACCTTAAACTCTACAATTGGGTCCTAGATCATGACCTTAAATTGTATCGTGGGATCCTTGAATTTGACCTTGAACTATTCTAGCTTCAATGACAAACCTTTTTGGGTCCCAAACCAAGACCTTAAATTAGACCCCCATCCCTATCGTAAACAAGAAAAACACATCACTTTTAAATCCCTACATCTGGTAGGTAAACTTTAAGAGAGTCCTGAACTAAGACTTTAATATTTACACATGCATTTTAGGCACCATACATTTCAAAAACCTACAATGGGTAGGTACCTCCAATTTGATCCTACATCATGAATTTAAACTGTACCATGACCATGCATAAAGCCCTATCCCAAGTAGGCATTTTTTTTACTTTTCCATTCAAAGCCATGTCCTGAGTAGGAACACTTTACATTGTAGGTATCATTCAAGCCCTATTCTGAGTAGACAAACCTTACATTTCCTATTTTTCATAAAGTCCTATATTGAGTAGGGAAACAATTCTACATTAAAGCCCTGTCATATAGGAAAACCATTTTGCGTTAAAATCTTATTTCTAGTAGTTAATGAATCTTTTCAACTACAACCCTATCATGAGTAGGCACCTCATATATATCTTTAAATTCCCAGACATGTCATGAGTAGGCACTTTTTATTTCAAAAGAATTGTTTTGCATAGTGATTCTCCACACTTATGATTTCAAGTTATGCATATACTCCTAATTTGGTCCATCCACCAGGTCTCATGATTGACCTAACCCAGGTAACATCTAATAATTGTATTTTAGAGAGGGACAATAAATATTAAAAAATCTATCAGTTGAACAACATTTCATGATTATAGACTCATGATTCAAAAGAATATGCCTTGATGAGTCTGACCTTTTGGACCTTCATGACTAGAAATGGGGGTTAGACTTTTCTCACGTGTGTTGTTCTCACTCATATGTCACACCTTATTTTGAGAGGGGAAAACTCTTGACATGACATTTTTTGTCATTCATTCAATGATGAGATAAAATCTACTTTCTAGAAAATGATGAAGTTCATCCAATATAGTCTACATTTTCTTATATTTTCCCACCTTTCTAATATGCTCATTTCACACATTTTGCACACGTTGAGGGTCGGCGTACATTTAGTATATTTCAATAGACTTAAGTGCAATTTTATTTGAATTGAACTTTTTTACATGCCTTTTTAATAGTTGTCCAGGTGAATTATCTTGAGTAAAATATTTATTTTCAGTCCCATGAGAGATTCATTTGCCTTTTATTTTGCCATTACTTTAAAGGAAATTACTTTAAAATCCATATATATTGACAAAAAAAAATACTTCACCTTCAATTTTTCTCTATCCTCTTTCCTTCCCTTTTTAAATCAAGTTTATTCATCATATAACTCAATCTCACATTTGAAATAGTTTTTCTATTCAGGGCATCTCCAAATATTCTAGAAAATCTAGAAAACTCATATGAAAAAATGTTTTTGCTTCCTTCCTCAGGACACCAAGTGAATTTAGTGTACTATCATGGTTCCATGTGGCAAAAACGAGCATTCATCCAAGCTTTCTCCATAAGACACAAAGTCCCTAACGTTTTCCTAATTTTCTCTAATCTAACAGGACTTATTACAAAGTTTCTTTTTGAAATGTTGAACGCCTAAAACATAATCTACAATTGCATATCAACCATCAAATATTTAAAACTATCCTTTTTTTTTAACATTACATTCCCTAGTGATTAGAGGATCCTTCTTCTACAATAATCAATTCTCCAATGTTGAAAGGCTTTTGAGATAGAACATGGCCTCTTGTTTAACCATTATATATAACTATTAGAACTTCTTTCTTTAACTGCTTATCTAGAACTTTTTATGACTTATATATTTGTTATTTGTAACTACTTGCCTAAACTTTTCATTCTTCTTGACAACTTGTTCTAGAACTACTTATCCAACAACAACTACCATGATCAATTAAATTATATATCATCTATAATAATATAGCCACTCCTCAATTACAACTACACATCTAGATCAACTACCATGTAATCTATTGTTATATACATCTCTTTCTTTATTTACTCAAATAGAAGTATCTGTTTATAAAGATTGAGATTTCCTCTATAGTATTATAAGATCAAGGAGAACCAATCCAGGAGAACATTCTAGGATTAGATTCAAGAGATTTTGTTGAGATGTCTAAATGGCTATTGCTAGATCTTGTAGTTTCCTTTCTAGTTTATGTTCCATGAAATTCATGTAGTGAACTTGGATCAAAGCCAATATATTATTTTTTGTTTCTGACTTTCTACTACTACTGTTGACAGTTTTGTATCTGAATCATTCTTATTTAAATGGAATTATTATGCATGTATCCTCATGATCATAATTTCCCACAAAATATGGATGTTGTGTATTTTGTGTTAAATTTTAGTAAGGGGTTATCTCACCTCGTTACATACACTTACTTAGGTCAAAGAACAAACCTTCACACCTAAAATATCCATTAGATCATGGATATACTTAACTCAAAGCATCACCATCAAAACATAAACCTCCAACAAAACCATCGGGTGTTATGTAGATAAAAGCATCAGATTCCATACAAGCAAAACCACTGAATCACGCACATAGAAATCCATTGGATCTTATATCTAGGAAATCCATCAAATCATTGACCTAGAAGACCATTAGATCTTGAGCTAGGTAGGTCATCGCTTGTGAACACACAGGTGGGCCATCATTTACGAGAAACCAGGTGAACCATCGGATGTTGATAAGTAGAAAGACCATTGAATCATGGAACCAGTAAAGCTATTGAGTCATGACACAATGAGATCAGAGTTAGTGAACCTAGTTTGGTTGTCATCACTAGGTGAAATCATATCTACAACACCAAGTAAAGCCATCATTTGATTGAGGGAGGAAAATCATTATTTGAATCTACTTGAAGAGAAAATTACAACCATCGGTTGTGAGGAAAGCATATCCATTGGTTTTAAGCATGAGAAAAGGTCCAAAACAACAACTAAGTCCAAGCCGTTGATTGACACAAGAAGTCAAACCATTGGATCATGAAATAAGAAGGAAATAGGCCATAACACCTAAGAAAATCCATTGTTTGAGGGGACAAAAACCATCGATTTCCACATGCATGCAAGGTCTAGAGTTCCCACTTCCTAGGAAGAAACATGCATAAGATTAAGGAGTACACTAGGGAGACTATCTACTCAAGATCTATCGCCTAAGCTCAAACCCTAGTCAAAGATAATATCTTTCTACTTAAAACTACGTTCTAGAACAAGATCTTGTACATGCAAGTTGAGAGTAAGTAATAAACATGGAGAAAGATATATAACTCGCCTCAAGGATGATGAAGAAGGTCCAAATAACAAGGCAGTTTGAAGAGATGGAAAAGAAACCCTATTTTGAGCACTCCACTCATCCAAGCTAGCTCCTTTCTCTAAGAACAAGCAAACCCTAGGCCAAAGAAGAAAGAAGGAAGGTGTTATTCTACCTCTAGTACATGCTCCACCTAGAACACCATGGATCTGACGAAGAAGGAAGAGAGAAGAAGGTACAACAGTAAGGAAAATGAAGGAAAGAGGAAGATCTTACTTGCTTAGGTCAAGAAACAAGACAAGGAAGCTCCACACGAACAAGAAGAGGGTAGATCCAAACCCTAGGTGCACATGCAAGCAATATCTGCCAAGATTCTTCTTCTCTTAGCAAGAGGGACAATATCCAAGCTGCAAGAAGAAGAAGAGAGTGTCTAAAGACCTTGTTTGAATGGAAGGAGAGATGTATATAAAGCTTGGGGTGAAAGAGAAAGGAAGGCAGATGTGTCAATCCATGCATGCCATGTGTTTAAGGTCAAAACATCTCGTCCATGCATATCCAGGTCAACCATCATTTCTTAACACTAGGGGGACCATTATATATCGGCCCCAAAAGGACCATCATTTGTCAACAACAAGTGGTCCATCAGGTCATGCCTTCACTTGGCCACAAAAGAAAAACCCTTAGTTTCCATCAGTTGTGCACCTCACTTGGAGAACCATCGACCTATGTGATGCCTCAAAGAAACCCATCGACCCTCAAGCCACTCAAGAGAACCATCAGATCCCACCACCTGAAGGTGGACCATTGGATCCCAACAACTAAAGAAGCAAACCATCGAGTTAGGGTATTTAGGTGAGGAAACCCTAATCCTCAACCCTAGGTTAGGTGTCACTACTAAATCACTGGTGCAACTAGGCACCCATAGGTACAACTATATCAAACATACGAAAAATAATGAGGTGCAACAAGCATGTGACAAATTACAAGGAAAACCCTAGATTTGGAGAAATTGCATAAAAGCCCTTATAAACATATAAATAGAAAAACTTACTCAAATAGTATTCAAAATGGACCAAACATGAAATTATAGATTAGTAACATGATATTGAAGAAAATATTAGGGTTAAATAAGGTTTTAAGCATCCAATTATGATAATCAAGCATGTTTAACTATAAATCAAGGTCAATGACCTTACATCTGAGGCATTAAACTAATGAGCATCAGTGATAAGCATATGACTTTATGATTATACCAAACAACAAGAAATGATATATTCTGAGGCATCATCATTATATTAATTTCATTCTTTAACTTGAAATTCAAAGCATATTCTTAAATCATACTTAACATGCAACTCATCCAAAGTACTTATGCTTAGTGGGCATGACTTGCTTACCTGGAGCAAGGTAGATCCTAACTTAGTATCCCTTATCTTGATTGAATCCCATGTTCAAAATTGTGTAATTTATAACAATCATCACTTTAATTGACATCCCAAACCCTAATTTGATTCTTTTAAGGAACCATGGCATGATACGAAAGAATTGGGGTTTCAAAGCATTGAAATTAGATTCTACTCGAAAAAAACCTTTCCAAAACATATTTTTGGGAATTTTTCTGATCACGGATTCCATTACTGTGACTTTTAGAAAATCCAACCAATCATAAATCGTGTAAAATCCACGTGTGTTGTAAAATCCAGTCAGCTGACCATTGGACCCGACCTAACTCAGATGTGGACCAATCAAAGTGTGACACATGGCCCAGGCCCACTCAAACCAAGTGCTCAAGCGCTCGTGCTACCAGAAGCAAAGTCCTAGGTCTAAAAACCTATTATACCCATGTGCAATAAATAAAATTCATCATCGGTCAGGGGCACTATGGGAAAATAGCATCTGCGATTCTTCTTGCTCAGAACAACAAAGAATACACCTATAAGGGTCTTGATTTCCCAATTCAAGAACACAATTTCTACCATCTCTTTGCAAACCATCAACAACAATGAGGTTCCTCACCTTCCATAAAGGCGACAAGCCCAAGCATGGGCTGGTCGGTGGTCTGAGGCTCCAGAAAGATCCTCCATCAAGTAAATATGAATAGCCACACACAACAACAAGAACATAACAAAACATAATACAAATTGAAAGTGCAGGATGAATATATGATGTTAGCTGAAGCTGAAGGCGAGGAGACCAGGGTGAATGGCGGAGAACATCATGATAATAGGATATATGTGCAAGGATAAGGAAAAAGAGGGAAAAGTTGATGGGTACCTCCGCAAAGAAATCAAAACCCTCAAAAGCTTGCCTACTACACGTGGAGGAAATTCCAATGTCCAGTGTCTCCTTCGGCGGTCAGTAGCACATTGGCCAACCAGATCTTACCGAAGACACAAGGTAGAGGTGGAAGCGAGGGATGCAGGGTGATAGAGACCCGAAGAGCTATCAGAATGGGCTTTTGTGTTTTTGACGATGGTGAAAAGGCGATCTTTTATAGGTCTGACACCCTGGTGTGGCATGGAGTCCCAACCAAAGGGGAAAGCAGGGGATTTGAGGAGGCCCCCATCGTCCCGATGTTGGGAAACGAACTCCCATCAAGATTGGGATCTCCAAAACTGAGACTGAGAGAGGAAGGTGTACAGAGAGTTCGATCACATTGATCCCAGTCAAGAAAGGATAAACTAGGCAGGAGTCATCGGGAATCGTGGGAGTCCTATGCACTCTGGACTCAGTCAAAGAGGATGAGTCCCCATTCACAGATGACTCTAGATCTGTGAGCCCTACCCATATGTAAAAATGTGTGACACATGAAATTGAAAATGAACGTTACTAAATCGACTCAAATAAATCCATATTCAATTAATAACCATACAAAATTCTTTCTTAATTAATTTAAGTGATCAAATAAGGCCCAAATGACCTCAAATTTCGACCATAGGTGGATTAAGGAGTCTAGAATCTATATATCCAATTAGATCTAGGTTTTGATAAACATTTTTCCATGAAATTTGCATAGATCATTATCTTTGTGTATATGTATTAATATATGAAATAAAGTGAATTATCCTTCTTTAAGAAGCTTGTTGGGTTAAATTTCGAGATTGAGAGTGTCCACCTCTTCAATAACTTCATTTTTTATGCCTAAATAAAAGGTTTAATAAGAGAAAGAAAATAATGTTAGTTATCCTTTTTGTATATGGAATTCTTCTAATCATAATGAAATAAAAGAGGAATCATATTTTGTTTTCCTTTTACATCAAATATGATATAAAGTATTTAATACTTAGGGTATCTTGAATTAAAGTCTACCTTTTAAAATTTATGGTTCCAAATTTTGCAATTAAGACCCTAAACTTATTTTAATTGAAATTTGGGTTGTTACAATTCTACCCACCTTGAATAAATTTCATCCTCGAAATTTTCTCATACTATCCACCTTAGGGTTTTACATATTCTATCTGTACTAATTCTCTAGTATTATTTTAAAGGGTCATTCTCTTGGTAAAACACTATGTAGACTTCATTTTTTAAAGCCAACATGTGTGTATACTACTAATGAATCTATTTCACATTTCTTCTCTAAGGGTTCCAATTTTATAATGTATCTTAGTTGCTTATCTATGTCAATTTTATAAGGCTTTGGTGACTATATGTCTCAAACTTTTGATGGTAAGTCTTGTTTTATTTGTCACCTTTGGATACATGTCGGCCGCTCATATATTCAAAGGTGACATTATTTATCACCCTTATCTTAGTACCTCCCTCATGCACATGTCCCATGCCACATGCACTTCAAAGTACAAGACAAGCATGCTTATGCATATAACATTCTCTCTACAAAATCCCATGAGCCTATGTCCCATACCACAAAAATGTGGGAAAAAGAGAGAGTATGCTATATACAACTCTAGAGTTAACATAAAAATCCAAAACATATAGACACATAAACCTATTCTTTATGTAAAATTTTGTCTTCTGTCTAGACCTCTACTTAGATTTCTAATATCTTTCACCTACTTCTTCTATACCTACAGTTAGAACATATGAATCTTTAGCTTAGTGTCCATCTACTCATTGCTCTGGTACCATATTGTAACACCCCTCCAAGCACAAATATACGTCAGTGAAAACAAACCCTATGTTGTCCATAACATGGGCCACTTGGCTTAGTGGCACATTACAAAAACATGATATACATTTCCACAAGATAAATGAAACACTATCATTAATTCAAAATATAGATTCATACGTTGTTCTTTGAAAGGAAAAACATAAATTGTCTCATCTTGATCTCAATCCTAATACATGTAGACTAAGAAAATGCAAAACATGAAATAAAGTAGACTAGATAATCTACTGAATCGTAGATGGCACCCCATCAAGCTAAAGTCTCCTTGATGTCAACTATACTTAAAGGGCTCGCTTCAATTCTCTCTTGCTCCTTGATCTAGGGACATCTCGTCCCATGCCCATGTGAAACAAAGCAACAACGTGAGTAAGTGGCACCATGCATGTTATAAGAAATGAAAAGTAAGCATATATACCTAAATTGAAATAAACTTGACATGGCTTTACATTATGAATTACCATTACACTTTATCTTTCATTACATTAATGAGTTAAGAAACATTATTGTATGCATTCTCTACACAACTACCCAATGGGGCACATCATGCTTGGAAATCCCATCACTGCTAGGATAAAGGTCCATCATTGTGAGAAGCATATAATAAGTTACTTAATTCTCTTAACTTAAACATTAACATTATTTTTATCATCTTGCCATCAATGAAAATTGTCCGCATCCAATAATTGCACCAAAGTTCTCATCAGGCCGATTAAGGCCCATCTTAATTGCACCAAAGTGCTCATATATACCATAAAGACAAAATAACATTAAGAGAAACAATTAACAACTTAAGTATATTATGTAATCATCATGGGATTTCTCCCTCTTAATCTTGAAATTATCATTACATGATTTACATAATTCTTTCTTCAATTTCTTAATCATTACATGAGCATATCATTAAACTAATGAGCATAAAAAATAAGCATAGGACTTTATGATTATACCAAACAACAAGAAATAATATAATTTGAGGCATCATCATTATCTTAATTTCATTCTTTAACTTGAGATTCAAAGCATAATCTTAAATCATACTTAACATGCAATTCATCCAAAGTACTTATGCATAGTGGCATAACCCGCTTACCTGGAGAAAGATAGATCCTAACTTAGTATCCCTGATCTTGATTGAATCCTATGTTCCTTGAAATTACATAATTTATATTAATCATCACTTTAATTGACATCCTAAACCCTAATTTGACTCTTTTAAGGAACCATTGCATAAGACGATAGAATTAGTTTTTCAAAGCACTGAAATTAGATTCTACTCTAGAAAACCTTTCCAAAACATATTTTTGGGTATTTTTTTTATCACAGATACCATTACTATGATTTTTAGAAAATCCATTCAATCATAAATTGTCTAAAATCCACGTGTGCTGTAAAATCTAGTCAGCTAACCGTTGGACCCGAGCTAACTCAGATGTGGACCAATCAAAGCGTGACACATGGACAGGGTCCGCTCAAATCAAGCAGTCAAGCACTCGTGCTACCAAAAGCAAAGCGGAGGTCCAAAAACCTATTATACCTATGTGTGATAAATAAAAATCATCAACAATTAGGGACACTCTGGGAAAATAGCATTTGTGATTCTTCTTGCTCAGAACAATGAAGAATACACCTATGAGGGTCTCTACTTCCCAATTCCAGACCATGATTCCTACCGTCTCCTCCCAAACCATTGACAATAGCAGGTTCCTCACCTCTCTATGAAGGCGACAAGCCCATGCATGGGCTAGTATGTGGTCTGAGGCTCCAGGAAGCTCCTCCATCAAGACAATCCAAACAGCCACGCTCGACAGCAAGAATAGAACAAAACGTGATACAAATTGAAAGTGTCGGATGAATCTATGATGCCAGGTGAAGCTGAAGGTGAGGATACCAGGGTGAACGGTGACGAACATCATGAGAATAGGATATATGCCCAAGGAACAAGTAAAAGACAGAAATGTTGATGGGTACCTCCGTGAAGAAATCAAAACCCTTAGATGCTTGCCTACAACATGCGAATGAGATTATTTCTAGTGTCTCCTTCAGCGGTCAGGAGCACGTTGGTGAACATTTCTTACAGAAGATGCAAGGTAGAGGTGGGAGCGAGGGATGTAGGGTGATAGATACTTGAAGGGCTATATGAATGGGCTTTTGTGCCTTCGATGATGGTGAAAATGCGATCCCTTATTGGCTCGACACTCTGGTGTGGCGTGGAGTCCCAAACAAAGGGGAAAACATGATATTTGAGGAGGCCCCCACAGTCCCTATGCTAAGGAAATGAACTCCCATTATGATTGGGATCTCTAAAATTCGGAACGAGAGAGGAAGTCTTGTAGAGGGTTCGATCACATTGATCCCAGTAGGAGAAGGGTAAACCAGGCGGGAGTCGGCATGCATCGTGGCAGTCCTATGCACTCTGGACTTGGGAAAAGAGGATGAGTCCCCATTCAAGGATGAATCCGAATCCACAAGCCCTACCCAGATGCAAAATTGCATGAAACATGAAATTGAAAAGGAACATTACGAAATTGACTCAAATAAATCCATATTCAATTAATAACCATATAGAATTCTTTCTTAATTAATTTAAGTGGTCAAATAAGGCCCAAATGACCTAAAATTTCGACCATAGTTGGATTAAAGAGTCTAGAATCTATGTATCCAATTAGATCTAGGTTTTGATAAACTTTTGTCCATGAAATTTGCATAGGTCATTATCTTTGTGTATATGTATTAATATTTGAAATAAAGTGAATTATCCTTTCCTTAAGGAGCTTGCTGAGTTAAATTTTGAGATTGAGAGTGTCCACCTCTTGAAGAATTTCATATTATTTTCTATGCATAAATAAAAGGATCACTAAGATAGAGAAAATAATGTTATTATCCTTTTTGTATATTGAATTATTTTTAATTATAATGAAATAAAAGAGTAATCCTATTTCATTTTCTTTTTACATCAAATATTATATAAAATATTTAATATTTATGGTATCTTGCATTAAAGTCTAACTTTTGAAATTTATGGTTGCAAAATTTGCAATTAAGACCCTAAAATTATTTTAGTTGAAATTTGGATTGTTACAATCTCCGTCGAGTTTGCACCCACCACATGATCATCCCATTTTGATCATAGAGCTTTCTCTGTCCACACTAGTTTTTGATGTCATATCTGTGTCAAATTGAGATATGTGATCTTTCCTATTTAATTTGAGGTAGTAACTTGACATAAATATTCCTATTACAAGGCATTTCTTGTTAATTGGCCTTTAGTTTGTTCCATGATGAAATTCTCTAAAATAAATAAATATCTTGTTGCCTTGGGTATATGACCTTGAATGCTTTGTGATTTGGACTTGAAAATGTGATTGGTGACTTATATATTATCTTTGCATTATATTTGCACATGTTTGGTTATTTAGCTAGATATCTGTGTATGTTGCATGTGCAGAACCATTAGGGCACACCTTTCTGTCCAGAGTGTCTTTCCACTTCTAATTTATACATGGGGTGCATCTTTCCGCCCATGGTGCGTCTTTCCACCCATTTTATTTAGGCCAATGATCCAATGATGTCATGGGCATACCATGGCTATTTTAGTTTAAATACATATGTAAGCGTATATATCTATCTGTTGTGATATTAGAATAAATGACAAGACATTTTTTGAAATATTGTATTCTGAAATTTATGCCTCATTCTCTTGAGATAATTTTTCTTGAACTTACCTTTTCTTTAATGACCCCCTCTTGAGGGAACTCCCTCTTTTGTACTTCACTTTCTTAAACTACCCAAAATATTGTATATTGTGCATGTATACCAATTGGTATTGATGCACACCATTTTTATCTATTTTCTGGGTTGTTCCCAAAATACCCCAAAAGAGAAGCCTCCAGTTGATCAGGAGTCCGTGGACTACGGTCTTGAGGTGTCATCTATCCAGGAATAGATCTCAAGGATGTCTTTTGAGATGTCTAGGTTGCCCACTACAACTGTCTCATCTAGACATTTTATTAGTTCCCTTTTATTCATCTTTATTTGACTTAGTATGGACATATTGTAGACTTTGTTATAAACATGTAATAGCTTAGTTTACTTTCTATTGCACAAGTACTCTTTTTCTTGATTTCCATGCTATTTTAAGAAATATTATACAACCTTTATATTTTAAGTATTATGGAAATAATAGGATTTGGTTGCCAATTTAGTTTTCAAAATAAAATTAGCAAATGGATTTCCTCTCGGGTCTCACTCCTTAGAATCATATTTGTAAGGATTGATGTGACAAGTAAAAAAAGATACGAAGAAAGAGGGTCACCTTATCTGAGTTTATTGGAGCTCTGAAGATATCCAAAGGATGAACCATTTATGATGGTGGAGAACTTGCAGGTGGATATACATGCTTGAATCCATTATATAAATCTATATGGGAAGCCATATGCTTCCATGCACAAATAGAGATTATTCCAATTGACGTTATCAAAATCTTAATAGAAGTTTAGTTTGATAGTAAGAAATGGGTTTTTTTGTGGTGGCATGAGTAATGGTTCCACTGACAATAATGTATGTTTCTTGAATGTTTCTATTTTTAAGGAATGCACATTGTTGATGTCCAATAATGCATATAAATGTATTTTTATTCGATTTTTATTTTTTTGGTGATATTCTTATAGTATGAATTAATGAGACTTGGTTCATAAGTGGTGAACGATTTCTAGATAATTGAATTCTTTTCAGCGCAATATGTGTTTGATTAAGGATCCTTATTTGTGGGTTGATATCATCATGATGTGAGTTGTATTGGAGAAGATCTTGATATAATCCAATTTGATGTGATCCTGGTGCGCTCCCTCCAATAGAATTGCAAACCATTCAATTGAGACTTGAATGGATGCAACTCCACAGACAGAAGCACATGGGTGGATTAAACTTTCAAAATTTATATTGACCTAAACTCAAATGACCTACTTCTACTAAAACACTATCCCGCAAGCGCACGAGGTCGTGTCGTAGTATAGGAGGGCAACAAGTATAGGGTCGATACATAGGGACAAAAGGGGGTACTAGTGTGAGGTGGTTTTGATAGGTTCCTACTACGGAGACTAGGGTAAAGGGTTTGAATATTGTTTTGATTTTTAAACTAAGGTGAGCAAGTAAGCAATTGAAGACAAGAATGAAATCTAAGTTAACCCTAGACTAGATTAAGACTACGTAAGCAGAAAAAGACTAAGCTAGGTATGAAAAGGCAATTTACACTAAGGCATGAAAAACAAGGCAAAAGAGAAATTAAATACCTAAGCTAGCCAGAACAAAGCAAGAATAGGGCAAGAAGCTATCTCGGTAAGAAAAGAACTAACTAAGCTAACACTGGCTAAGTAAGATGAAAACTAGGATTTTAAAGCAATTAAGGGAGATGTGGGATGTTTAGGGGATGCACTTATCACTCAAGTTGGGGGTGACATATGAACATTATGATTCCAATTAGATTATCCAAACTAAACAACAAGTTAGAGTCTAATGAATTAACCTAAGCTACTAACTAGCCATGGATATGCTAGGTTGTGTATAGGAGAACTAGTCCTTAACACCCCCTACTACCCTTGCAAGGCTCAATTGGGTTAGGGATTAGGTTCAATTCAATTATAGTCTAATCAAGTCTAGGTTTCTAGATTAGATATCCCTAGGGCAATTAGGGGCCGAGGGTAGTAATGGGGAGGTGAAATTAGGGTTTTGGACCCCAATTCCCCCACATTCTAGCCTTTAGAAGGCTCCATGCTAATTGCACTAGAGTCACCTAATTTAGCTACTTAGATATCTCACTTAGGCTTACAGACACTGATTAGGATGTAGGAAGATGGGAGGCAACCTAGGGATCCAAGAATTGGACCTAGGGGCAAATCCCAAAATTGCCACAAATAGTCAATTTCTCTAGATTCCTAGGTAATTTCACACACAAACCAACAAACAATTAATGGAGAATGAGATATAAATAGAACATAATAATTAGCAAATGGAATTACAAAGTTTACATATCATTTCCCCCCAACATGGTATCAAAGTAACATTTTACACCCCAAACAGCCCACCCAAGGGGCCTAACTACTCATAACAATGCAAAATTCAAAAAGAGAAGAGAAGGAGATAAAACAAGCCATGGAGCTCGGTGTAGATGAAGATGTCCTCCACTTCAGCTGCTGTTGGGCGTCCTCCTCTCTCCTCCAAGATGTAGGGGCATGAAATAATGGTGGAAATGGGTGGAAAAGGAGACTAGGGTTTTGATGGTGGAAATGGTGAAATGGAGGTGGAAATTGAGTGGAATGGATAAGGGGCAAAAATGGAGGGTAAGAGGTGGTAGGAGGTAGCTTTGAGTGGCTAACCCCGACCTCCAGCCATCACCCACATATATATATAGGTGTGGGGGAAGCAATAGGTCAAGTAGGGGTAGATTGGGTAGTGCAGTAGCAAAAGTAGCTAGGTTTTGTGAGTAGCATGACCGTGGTGGATCACCATGGCCGTGGTGGGTAGGGGTGAGCACGGTTGTGGTGGGGTAGAATGGTCATTTGAATTAAAATGTGAAACTCACAGGTTGATGGTCAATTCTATACTAGAGTTGGCACGACCATGGTGAGGGTAAGGGTAGCACGGTCGTGGTGGTCACCACGGTCATGGTGGCTCGAAATGCCCACACCGTTCTCTGCTCCATGGCCGTTCTACCTCTGTTGTAGAATAGTCGTGCTAGGTGGCACAACCGTTCTGGATCAGTTCACCACGACCATTCTAGGTGGCACGACCGTGGTGATTCTAGCTTCACTTGAGGGTGACTGTTGATTTGCAAGTGACCTAGCACGACCGTTCTGAGGTCACTACGCTCGTGCTGGGTTCTGGATCGACACTTTGACTTTCTTCTTTGGATTTTCTTGGACATCTTTGCTTTGATGGATTTTTGGCCACTAGGGGTAGGTTGAGGAGCATCGGGCTTCACTTTGGATCTCTCCAAGGGTAGAGATACCCTAGTATCACTCCTTCTCTCTCTCTCTCTCTCTCTCTCTCTCTCTTCCATCAAACATGGTCCAAATTCCTGAAAAACATGCAAATAATGTCCATAAGTGCATTTTACATAAATATGCATATTGAGGGAAATAACATGTAATCTAACAGGTATAGATATGATTGAAATGCAAAATGACACAATATTAAGTCCTAAAATAGGGTTGAATCACCACCCCAAACTTGAAACATACTTGTTCTCAAGTATGGTCCAACTCAATCTCTCTACAATTTTTCCACAATCAAGAAATGACAAATGCAATGTAAAGGATGATTATTGTTGAATGGGATCAATAGTGACTAAGTACATGCATTCCACCTCTCTCCTCTCCTTCTTTCACAAACCAATCATGAAAAGAGCACAAAGCAAATGAACTTCAAATATAGTGCATAAAACACACAAGCTGTCCATATTTCTTTCATGTAGTTCTGGGTAGACCATTTCATGATGGAGTTAATCAAGGATGACTAGGAGTGTTGTTTCACCTTCATGCTTTCAAACTTATGTTTCAAATCACACCAAATGACCCACGTGGCTGTGGAAAAGGGCAAAATGAGCTAGGTTTGATGTTTCCTAGCTCAATGGGTATGAAATGGAAGAAAGGGTTGTGGTAAGATTTTGGAGTGCTATTACATAGAGCATTCATCTTTTATTTACTTAGATTCTCTTAAACAGGAGAACCTTTTATTTTCTTTTTGCATTTTTTTTCTTTGTCCTTGGAGTAGATAGGGTGCATGGTGATGAGAGTGAAGTGGTGAGATGTAGATGTGGCCAACCCAAACTTTTAGAGGTGGCCATGGATGATATGTGCACTTTGGCATCCTTTCATGAGGCGGAAGGGGTAAGAAGATGGTGAGTGAATAGTCGGGTCAAAGAGGGGTCACTAGCATGATTCACAACATAAGGTATCCTGCATGAGAATTTATCCAATACTTCATCCAACAATGTCACACCACATGAATGAACAACCTGAAATTGATACTTCAATCAAGTGATTTCACAGATACTAAGCGCTCATAGCTTTCTCAAGTCACAATTCAACCAAATCATTCACAAACACAAGAGAGGTGATGCACATGTAAAAAGTCAAGAATTGATGCCATTTAGCAACAAACACTGCTAATTCACTTGCATTTGTCAAAGGTCATCATTTTTAATCCAAAAAGTAGAGATTGGGATGAAACACACTTTTAGACAAGAAATCTAAAATTTGGGAAAAATTGGCCAAAATGGTGTCAAGTTTCCTTCAATCACATCTAAGCCTATATTTTTGAACTTAAAGCAATAAACAAGCAAATCCTAGCTAAAATATGTAAAAATTACCAAAAATCTACATGATATGCAATGCATGACAAAAAGGATTTTTTTTTGAAAAATACGCAAAAATTGCAAGAAAGTAACTACATGGCATGCATATATGAAAAGTAGGTAAACTCTAAGCTAAAGAAAGCAAAAGCAAACAAACAAAAGTAAATGGCAGGTGAAATGCAAAATAAGAGTGAAAATGAGATAGGGCATACCGCCCTACCACCCTAAACTTTTGAATCATGATGTCCTCAACATGACACTAAAGTCTATGAATGATAGGGTAGTTGATCACTATGGTGGCGATGGTCCTCCCTGTGGTGTAGGATGCTGGTAGGAACCCAAGTAGTCGGACTGTGGAGGTGGGTAGTTGTCCTGATATGCTGACAGTGAACTCCACCAATCTTCCCCCCACTGGGGGTTCCTCTGTGCCTGGGCATGCTGGAACTGGTATAGGTGGTTGACCTGATAATGCATTTGTCGATGGTCCAACCACAAGGCATCCTGAGTACACTAAAAACTCTCTTATGCCTGCAAAATACCCTCTTGGGTGCTCAAAATGCAGTCCTGAGTGCTTTGAATACCCTCCAGTTGTGCATGTATGGTGGACGTGTCATATGTTCTTGCCATGGGTTGCTGCTGCTACTGTTGTGATGTTTCCCCCTCACGGTGCCTCACTCTACGGTTCTCCCGCTCCTCCGTTGTCCTCCTTCTCTCGACGGCTTCTTGTGACTCTCCAATCCCCTCAGGTAGATCTCTGGGCTACTGCTTCCATGTGTCTCTAGGATGGTCCTCTTCCCATCTCCTCAAGATGTCCAAAAAGTCCGGAGATGGGCCACATCCCTCTAAGAGTGGTGTGGTGTGGTAGGGGAGATCAAGTGAAATCCCATCATAAGGAGGGTTGACTTGGTAGAAAATCTTCTTGTCAGCCACTGATATCATCGATGATCGGGTCAAGTAATGCAAGTCAACTAGCTTTCCTCCTTCCGCCTTTGTGTATCCAGACACATCATATCCTAGGGCTAAGGCAATGGAAGTAACAATTCCTACCATGATAAACAAATTATTGCTTTTGGATGGAATTGTCTTCATATGATCAATGATAAGAGACCCCAGGTTTACAATCTTCCCTTGCACCATCCATCATAACACAAAAAGGTCTTTCCTTGTGCAGCTACCTTGATTTTCATAATGGGAAAAGATGGTGTTCGCCAAGACCTTTTGTATGTACCTTAGGATAGGGTTGTGAATCAAGCTAGTCTTTGATTTACCAGCTACAAAACCACTCTGCCTGGTGAGTTTCTTCCATATATCAATGTAATTTGCATTAGTTTCTCTATCAGTGATTCCTTCATAAAGTGACGTTGTTGCCTCGAGAGTTGGAGTAAATATGCCATTCATAAAAGATACGATAATAAGGTAGGTGCTTGACCGGCCTAAATCGCGTCCTAAAATTGGAGGCGGATTTGAGGTAGTCGAGCTTTTACATTTATAAACCCGAATCCTTCTAGGCCCCCGCAACTTTGTTTACGGGGTCGAAGTAGATATACGGGGTCAAACACAGGGACAAGGGTGGTAGTGTTGAGAACATGGAATCGACACGCTACACTCCGACAGGTAAAAGAGAGATAAATTCCCAAAAAGGGAAGCAGTAAGATGTCACAAATAAAACAAAGAAAACTATCTCCAAGTGGAGCTACAAGAGATATTTAAGGTTTTAGTCATTTAGCAGTTTTTAGGGGTTTTCATGCAACAGAAATAGAAAGATATTGCTCGAGCTAAAGAGAGGTACGAAGGATAAAACTGTGGTAAAACAAGCAGCGGTAGAACCAGTCCTGTACCTCTCCTCTCGAAGCGGGTACCTCTAACAAGGCATCAACACCCCTCTCGAGGTTACTGGACTAAAATTAGAGTAGAAAGGTCACTAAAGCAACTCCGTTCCAGGCACTCTCGTACTCCAGAATCGGACCAAACACTAGAGCCACAACACAACTCTCGAAGTTGTTGCGACGGGAAAACACGATTCGGTAGCTAAGCGAAACGCGATCCAAACATGCAAGCTAGAGTTCGGATATCAAACATAGCAGTCATCCAACAGATTGTACCGAGCACAGAGCAGCAAGTAATTAAGCATCTTCTATTTCCATAGACAAATAAATGGTCTTAATTACAATGCATAAGTAAGGAATTAAATGACAGAAAGTAAAGATAGGTGTCTCCTTCTTAATGTAGAAGGACGACAGACTACTACGGCTTTCCAGCCCGATATCGGTCAGGGGCCTAGCCCGATACAGCCGTGTCGGGTGGCACACCCTCTCGAGCGACACGCCTAACGGGCAACTGTATCGCTCAAGGATCCTGGCCGATACGCTCATGTCGGGCGGTGGACCCTCTCGGGCGGCACGTATGACGGGCGAAGCGTATCGGGTTCGATATCGCGTCGGGCATGGAGCTATGCGTTCTACTGTCGGACACTCGTGTCGCACATCTACATCGGCCGATATCGGCCCTCAGTGTCGCCTGGTACAGTCCTAGGTGAACCAGTCCCCTCCCTCTCAGGATGAGGAAGAGCTCACCTAGTGTCGCCCGGTACAAGCACTGGGGCACGATACGTCTTCTCTCACGATTCTCCTCGAAGATGGCTCAAGTTCCCAACTGTCTGAACTGTCCAAACTGACCAAGCTATCTTTTCGGCTCCCTGTAGCTGCTATTTATAGGCAGTGGTTGGGGAAAGTTATGGTGCTCAAAGCGCCACGTGTCCTCCTCATTCGCGGGTCGGTGGACGGTCGATACTCGTATCGCTCGGCGCAGGGATGTCAGCCGTTGGTCACGTGACGGGCAACGGCGCCTGCCGGTGGGTGGCTGTGTCGCCCGACATACTTGGATTGTCGTGGCGACTATGGCTCCCTGTCGGGTAAGAGGCGTGTCGTCCGTCAGTTCTTCCTTGCGCGACACCCCTTTTCGCGCGTCGTGGTGTCGTTCCACCCTACCGGGCAGGGCATGTATCGGGCGTCAGGGAGGCCGGTGCAGACTTGGACTTATTTTGTGGGCCGGGACGACCTTATTGCACCAAAATGAGGAGAAACTCTGCAAAACATGGAAATATAGGATTAAGAGCATTGCTTGGCCAATTATTGCGAAAGTGCATACAAAAGAGAGGAAAATAGCAAAAAATGGCAGTTTTGATAACAGAAAAATAGTCTAAAATATCACAAAAATTGGTGTTATCAACTCCCCCAAACTTAGCGTTTTGATTGTCCTCAATCAATATTTAAACTTTATTTTGTGACACTTCTTCTTGTTTTGGTACAATTTTCAGGCCAAGAGGTAAAGCAAGTATAGTAATGCCTTTAGAGATAATGTTGTCTCAATACGAACAAAATACCTTGCGTTTCCTGCCTTATTATTTCAGTAGAATTTTTTTTTCTTACAACTTCAGTGAGACTTTAGTGTATGATTCCGAAGTTAGCTTACACACCAAACATCTTTATTTTCGGGGCAGAAAGTTGTGTAAAGGGTAGGCTAAGGCTTTTTGGGTTTTTTCATCTTTGTTTTCCATCAGTCCATCCAGGTAAGGTCCGTTAGCGGGCAAGTGGTCCCTGCAGTCCAAGCCAGTTGGCTTTAGAGCAGTGATTTCACATCCTACGTACCACTGCCCCAGATCTACCATGCCTAAAGATGGGTACTTTTGGAAAACAAGCGGGTATATATATTTTTTCTTTTCTTTTATTGGGCACAACTCTCATGCTTTTATTCATGCTCATAAGGCTTCTCTCTCTTTTGGGATTTTCATTGGGTAAAGGGGAAACAAAGAGATTTCTGCTGTTTGGGCAGCTTTTTCCTTCTCCATACTCGTCTCTTAGCTGTTTGCGAGATTATTATATTTTTCAAAATTTTTGGCGTGGAAAAACATAATCTTTTGTTCGTTTAAAGCAGCATTATCAAAAAGATATAACGGAACTTGTATCTCTGTAAGCACAAAGAAAACTAACTTTGCAAGCAGTTTCATCATATTTTTACTAATATAGACTTTGTACATATGTAGGGGAATTATATGAGCATATATATGTACACATGATACAGGAAGGAACAAAAGAATAAAGAATTCGAGACAAAATTTTGTACCTCCCTCACTAGTACATGCTACCCCCCCAAACTTAGTCCACACTCTGTCCCAGAGTTGTGGAGTAGATAAGGTAGGGTAATGTTGATCCAGTGAGGGTTAGCCAATGAGCGCGCCTGCGTCGGATAGAAGCTCCCACACGTACTCTCCTCTCTTGCTGTGATAATCGATGTGTTGGAGCTGGTCAGGCGCTGCTTTGTTTGCTATCCATTCCAGGATATAGATGCCGCAGTCGTTGGATAGGGGAAACTGTTGCGGGCTGCGGTGGCAGAACTGGAGTTTGTGCCATTTGCTTGCTTGCGTGTCCAGGAATGGTTGTATCATCTTTGCCACCTCGTCGTAGTATTTTCGAGTTAAGCGTTCGACGGATGTCAACGGTTCTGATGTACACGACACTAGATGGTTCTTGTTGCTGTCCGAGCTGTTGTAAAAGATTCCTGCTCGTTGCCGAGTGTACACCGTCAGGAGCGTCCAAGGGTTATAATGCAATATTGGCAGAAAAATTTGGCTAGGGACCCCGCTTTCCAACTCTTCTAGAAAAAACTGCTTTGCTCCTATTTCATCGGCTAGGCAGACGTCGTTGAACAACATCATATGGGCTATGTAAGCGTGTTTGAACTTTGACTGTAATATTTGGATGCAAGCGGTAAATGCAGATATCGCCAGACATCCTCCTTCTTTAACCACGTCCCTCAAATCATCTACTGGGACTACCACATTGCCTGCCTTGTAAATGATATCTCCAGTGGTAGCATCTGCTAACTTCAGAAGGATTTCATCTACCTACTCCTGTGTGAGCGTAGCGCACGAGAAGCGGTCGAAGTTTTTTTTATCATCCCTTCTGTACCTATAGGCGAAGAAGTGTCTTCCATCCCGTGCACCTTCCGCAGGGTCTCTAACTGCTTGCCTGCCCCGTGGGTGTCAGTTTCTAGTTCCGTTTCTTTCTCTGCGGAGCTACTGGATTGTGAAGATTCGTCCTCTTAGTCATCGTTCAGCAGCTTATCAGGTACCCCTTCGTCTCGAAAATAGCGCCCGTCTTTGATCAGTAGCATGGCGTATGTGCCTCTGCGTTGATAGAAACATTTGCCCCTAAGGGCCCTCAAGTTGCCAAAAGTACTGAGCACCTCTATGGCGCTTAAGACGACTAAGGCGCTGTTTCCGCTTCCCTCTTCAGCCTGGACGGGGAAGTTACTAATAGAATAGAAGTTCCAAACGCCGCCGTGATGTTTGGCTCCTTACTTGATAGCTCGTAGAAGACGCAGCGGTAGAAGCCTCAGCTTTTGGTCCTTCGGGCGGCTAAAAGCAGTTCTGGAGTGCGGCACCTCGTTGTAATTGCAGTTCAGCAGCCGGACGTCGTGGTTCTTTAAGTCTGCTATGTAGAGGAACCAAAAGTCACGGTGCTTGTACGGTGCCAACATGAGGTTAGGGCTATGCTCGTCAATGTGTCGCAGCATGTTGGTCACCGCAGTGGAGTCTTGTTCCCCCTTCATTATCCTTCTTGTCAAGGACGGGGTGGCGGCGTATATTTTCTTCCGACCTGTCCTGCTATCGATATTTTCTATTATCGCATTTTCGAGGACCCTAAACAGTCTTTTTTTGACGACGACCGGCGTGCGGAACATGCCGCGGAGTGCTCCCCGTCGTACGGAGAAGTAGCCGTCGCTCCAGACGACGTCTTCTTCATCTGTCCACGATCTTAGGACCTTATCCAGCAGCTTCTGGTCTCTGATCGTCAGGTAGACGATGGCTCTTCTGTCGAAGTCGGCCATCTCGAAGGAAGGTATTTCAGATGGCTCACGGAACTTGTCTGCCATCGAGCGTCTTCCTCGGGGGAGGTGTCTTTCATTAGCTGCATACACGTCCCCCTTTTCTCCCTTTGATTCGTCAGAAGAGTCTCCCCCGATGGTGATATCTGCATTATCATCTTCAACTTCATCCAGGGAGACTGAGGGATTTTCTTCCTCTAGACCTAAGGAGCTCTCCTGTCCTGCTGGAGCTCCATCGGTTGACTTTGGCTGCGTCCCCTCCTTGGGCGTTGTGGATCGCTCGCTGGAGGCAGAGGCGGACCCTACTACGGAGGCAGACGTTGACGAAGAAGAAGGAGGGCTATGGCTAGGGGGCGATGGCGACCTTCTCGGCTGCCTTACGTGCGGATGATCATCCCCTCTATCCAACCTCTCCTCGATCTTGCCGAGGCATTGGAGAACTTGCTGCAGTGTCGCATTCAGAGCCTCTAGCCCGCCGAGAAGCCCAGCTAGAGTCAGCATCTCTTGCTCTTGGCTGTTCAGCTTGTTTTGGAAAGATGCAAACTTGCGGGTTAGGGAAATACAGGTAGATGAGTTGTTGTTTGTTACCTCCCGCAAGTAGTCGAGCTCGCGCCCTAGCATCATCCCGAATGACAGAGGGGTTCCCACTGTCCTCCTTTCTGTCCTTGTGATCCTCTGCTCGCGCTCTGGTCTACCAGACGAGGCAGAGTTTATCTCTATTGTTCGCATGGCAGTTGTCTCTGGGTGAGGTGTCGGCCTTCTTGCGGCTGTCTCTCCCCGCCTTCATGTCCCGGTGAAGATGGCCGTGGTGTGGGCGGATGCTGCTCCACCTCTACGTCCTCGGCAATCCTTTCAGCAGCTCTGACTGGAAACACTGGTGGGGGTGTCGGTGTCAGCTGCATGCCTTCGAGTCTCATCTGGAGGATCGCGGCAAACACCTCATTACTGGCATCCGACTGTGGTTCTTCCTCTTCGTCTACTGGCATTACAGGGATGTCGGGAACTGCGGTTGACTTCTCCGTGGCAGCTCCCGTCGTCATTGCCTCGGTGACCCCAATGATCACCGGTTCTGCTTCGGCCATTTCAATCGTCGTCGTGGCTGTAACAGGTATTGCAGGAGTGACGACAGCCCTATTAGCAGCCGTCGTTCAAAGCTCTGGATTTGTTCTTTCCCAGACCCTTGCGGCGGTGGCGTGGGCTGTATTTGCCGCCACAGCTTCAATTTCCGCGATAGTGAAGACCAGCTTGTCTGTGTCGTAAGTGGCGTAGCGAGGGAGCGGGAGGAGTGTGTTCATCCTTGCAAACTTGTAGAAGTAGCCCCCCCGTCCTTCCTAATGATGTTGGTCCTTATCAGGTATTTGAGGTCAATCACCTCGTCGCCTTGTGTCCTTGACAGGCTTCGCGGCTCCTTAGGGTACCCGAGCCCTGCTGTAACTAGATTAACGATGCCCCCCATGCAATATTCTTTGGTGGCATCCCTTATTGGGTGTAGCCTATTCAGCAGGAACCGTCCGAGGTTTATCACTCTTCCCTCCATCAGGTGCCATATGACGTGGAGTTCTTCTGTGTAAATGTTGCTGGACTCATTTTTGCTGAACAGCAGGCATGCCACCAACTTGTGTATGATTCTCCAGAAACATGAGTGCATCGTCGCCACTTTGACTCCCGGCTTAAAGGATGACTCGCCGGTCAGCTTGTTCCAGAGCTCCACGGGGTTGAACCCGTCTCCTTCGGTGATTGTCTCACTGTTATTCATCAAATCTTCTTCCTCCTCGCTGGAAGAGAAGATCTTGTTCAGCAGCTTCTCGGAGATTGTGTACTCTGAGTTGTACAGTCTGGCTTGGAGTCTATCAGCTCCGCCGTATTCTTTCTTTTCAGCTGCAGAATTCTTTACTCGGCGGAGAGACGACATGAACTCTTTTGTGAGCTCAGTGTAGGAGGAAGACCGGCCGAGGCAGATCTTCTTCAATCCAGCCGCGGCGAGGACGCCCTTCAATCTTTCAAATATACCTAACTCCATGAAAGAAGACCGATGGAAGAACCTGCTCGTCATGTAGAGCTTGGTTGACAGCTCAGCGTAACGGCGTGCATGCTCGTCGTCCCTTGGCAGGAACCTTCCTGGGGTGTATTCCAAGGGTTCCTGGGGTGTATTCCTTGGCGTTGCTGAGGGTGGTACTGCCACCTCACCTGTCCTCTTTCTCTTTTCCTTCGTTGACGGTCCAGCTGCTTCCAGATTCGGGCACTTCTGCCCCGCAGTGGGTACTCCAACTGATGTCTCGGGGTAGACCCTCCTGCCTTGCTCGTCGACATGGACAATGGTTTGCTTGATGCGTGCCATTCTGTTAATTAACAAACACTACCCTTGGTAAATTTTCATATCTCGATGTTTTGAAGAAGTTAAACTTGAATGCTCAAAAAGGTATGTCCTGATATAGAAACGATCCACATCCCGTATCGGGCGACACAAATGTTTCAGGGGTGAAGTCTTGTGCCCAGTACTAGAGGTGGGTATCGCCCATCAAAAGAAAACTCGAGTTGATACGAGATCGGGCGATACAAGAAGGGCAGTGTGGTACAACACATTGCCCGACACAGATGTATCGGGCGATACGGTCGCCAAAGATCGACTGTCCGTCAGGACGTTACGAAAGACAAATGTGTTGCCCGATATGGCGTATCGGGCAAACGTGAACTAAAGGTATGTTGCACGACATCCATATCGGGCGATACAAGGCATGCTCAGCAAAGGACCCGTAAGACCGATAAATTTCATGTTTAAAGAAAGGAACGTGTCGGGCGATAGGGTCTGTCGAGCGATAGGGTTTGTCGGGCGTTACCTTTCTGAACTTTCGCACGACACGAGAGCAGGACAAACTTGCGCGATGCGGGAGCAAAAACACAAAGTCTTATGACGGTGCGGGAGCGATAGAACAGTAAGGCAAGGAGCCCGACACGGTAAAACTCGTCCCTAATTATATAGCAAACTCAACCGGGGTAAAATAGGTAAAAACCAGGGTGGTTGTCAGCCGTTAGGGAAACTCGTAAGACGGGCAAGCCCATCCGTTGGCCTAAGGGTGATCAGTCCTTTGGCGCGACGGTCACAGGTGCATTCCGTCTAGGTGTGTAACCCGTCACAGCCCTTGCGATGCCCGAAATTCCACTTCCCGATATGGGCGCATTCATAGCTCCGGTTGGGTTGCTTCCATTATATCTTGAAAGCAAAAGCGGTTTAAACTTCGGCTGATGAGTAAAACATCATTGGACGAAGACTGAGATCCTGGCCTCAGATGGTATTACCCATCCTGTCTATAAAACTAAGGCGGTGACCCATAAGGGTCAGCACATGTGGCACATGCGCTGACTCGAGCCTTATTAGAGACTTTAATGTTCATTGTGCTTGAAAGTAAATGCGCCCTATACTAGGAATTTAAAAACAGCTCGGGTTGCCTCCCGAGAAGCGCTGTAGTTTTCCGTCTCCAGCTTGACGGTTCCATCTTTTTCATCCTCTAGCCTTTAGTATCGTCCATCTTTTGCAACTCAATCCCTTCTTCTCTTGCTCACATCCCTGCCTTCTTGGCAGCCTTGGTGTTGGACGGTATTCTGCCAGAAGGATTCTTCATTAATTCGGCCATTTGAGCTAATTGTTGATCAATTTGGCGTTGATGCGTCTGCATATCCGCCAGATGGACCTGTAATGAGTTCAAAATACCCGAATTTGATAGCGCACTCTGCGCTAGCTGGTTATTAATTGTGTCCTGCTTCTTTGCGAAGTCGAAAAGCTGGCCAATTATGTCTGATTGGCTCGAGCCCTTGTCCTAATCTTTGTTTGGCCCTTGATATTTACCTTGTGCCTGAAAGTTTCCTTTCGCTGATTGGAACTGACTGTTCTTGGTATATTGACCAGACCCCCCTCTCCTCTCAAAAGCTTGTATTGGCTTAGATATAGCATGCAGCTGGTGAGAATTCTTAACTGCATCTTTGTTGCCGTAGTTAAACCCAGGATGATCTGGCCTTTTGAAGTTCACGAAGGAGACATTTTCGGTCAGTTCATCTTCTGAGTCAGAATCACTATCCGCGTTTGGTCGGGTGTAAACGAAGTTGTCTATCCCATGTCCCCCTTCGCCACAGGTGACGCATTTCATCACCTTCTCGACTGGCTTCTTACCTCTCCCACCAGCTTCTCGCAGTTGTTTAACATCAGTGGCGATTCTCTGTATCTGTGAGGTGATGGACTCCAGTGCCTTAGACTCAAGGGTAGACCCTTCACCTCCCTTCTTGACCTGTCCTCGGTCAGATCGATCAAATTCAGTCCCGACCATCAGCTCGGCCATATTCTTGATGATCTTTTCAGACTTGCTTGGTTTCTTCCCGAGGAAGTCACTGCCTGCTGCCGCATTTAGTGACACCCTTTCATCGGGAGTCAGGCCATTATAGAAGGTGGTGATGAGGAAGCCCTTCTTGTAGTTATGATGGGGGAAATCCCTCAGATACTCCTGGAACCGCTCCCAGGCATCATGGAGGCTTTCACTCGGCTTTTGCATGAAGGAAGTTATTTTCTGTCTGTTTCTGACCGTTCTTTCAGTGGGGTAGAACTTGTTTACGAACGCATAGGCCAAAGCTCCCCATCCGTTCAAAGACTGGTGGGGTAACCCAAGATACCAGGACATGGCCTTGTCTTCTAGGGAGAAGATGAAGCCCTTACAGTAGATAACCTCTTAAGGGACCCCCCGCATCTTTATCGTATCACATATGTTTTTGAATGCATCAAGATGGTGGTAGGGATTGTCACTTTTCGAACTCCCCCTGAAGCTTTTGTTTTGAATCATAGAGATCACGGACGGCTTAAGCTCAAAATTTTCCGCGTTGAACCGCGGGGTGATGACGGGACATCTGGGATTGTTGGCTTTTGTGGACGCCAACTCTCTTAGCGTCTTCTCCTCCTCTTCAGAGTCGTTGCTATCGCTTTCTCCCCGGCGTTGTTCCTGATCGTTCCGATTTCTTATTTGCCTCTGACGGTGATGGCATCTGTGTCGATGATGGTCCTCTTCGTACTCTCCTGAGTCTGGATCTTCTTGTTGATGGTCACCGTCATACCTGTCGTTGCCTTCAGGCGGTGGCGAATCAGGCCTCCTCCCTTGGCATTCGCCTTCAGAATGGGGTGGTTCAATGCGAGGTGGCATGACGGTTGGAGTTGGTGCTCAGTGGAACAGATCACCATTCTTCTGAGTACCTATTAGTGGCACGAGGAATCAAGTTTAGAAGAAAGATTCATTAATTTTCAAGCAGAGAATAATAGTAAAGAAAAAGAAAAAGAAGAAAAAGAAAAAGAGTGTTGTCAAACTCATTGCTAAGCTTGAGGCACAAGAGTGTAGTTAGTGGATTCAGGTTCGTCAACAGTATCGTTTTTGTCTTGTCCACGGCAACGGTGCCAAAAAGTTCCGGCCTAAATTGCGCATCCTAAAATTGGAGGCGGATTTGAGGTAGTCGAGCTTTTACATTTATAAACCCGAATCCTTCTAGGCCCCCGCAACTTTGTTTACGGGGTCGAACACAGGGACAAGGGTGGTAGTGTTGAGAACAAGGAATCGACACGCTACACTCCGACAGGTAAAAGACAGATAAATTCCCAAAAAGGGAAGCAGTAAGATGTCACAAATAAAACAAAGAAAACTATCTCCAAGTGGAGCTACAAGAGAGATTTAAGGTTTTAGTCATTTAGTAGTTTTAGGGGTTTTCATGCAAAAAAAATAGAAAGATATTGCTCGAGCTAAAGTGAGGTACGAAGGATAAATCTGCGGTAAAACAAGCAGCGGTAGAACCAGTCCTGTACCCCTCCTCTCGAAGCAGGTACCTCTAATAAGGCATCAGCACCCCTCTCGAGGTCACTGGACTAAAATTAGAGTGGAAAGGTCACTAAAGCAACTCCGTTCCAGGCACTCTCGTACTCTAGAATCGGACCAAACACTAGAGCCACAACACAACTCTCGAAGTTGTTGCGACGGGAAAACACGATTCGGTAGCTAAGCGAAACGCGATCCAAACATGCAAGCTAGAGTTCGAATATCAAACATAGCAGTCATCCAACAGATTGTACCGAGCACAGAGCAGCAAGTAATTAAGCATCTTCTATTTCCATAGACAAATAAATGGTCTTAATTACAATACATAAGTAAGGAATTAAATGACAGAAAGTAAAGATAGGTGTCTCCTTCTTGATGTAGAAGGACGACAGACTACTACGGCTTTCCAGCCCGATATCGGTCAGGGGCCTAGCCCGATACAGCCGTGTCGGACGGCACACCCTCTCGAGCGGCACACCTGACGGGCAACTGTATCGCTCAAGGATCCTGGCCGATACGCTCATGTCGGGCGGTGGACCCTCTCGGGCGGCACGTATGACGGGCGAAGCGTATCGGGTTCGATATCGCGTCGGGCATGGAGCTACGCATTCTACTGTCGGGCACTCGTGTCGCACATCTACATCGGCCGATATCGGCCCTCAGTGTCGCCCGGTACAGTCCTAGGTGAACCAGTCCCCTCCCTCTCGGGATGAGAAAGAGCTCATCTAGTGTCGCCCGGTACGAGCACTGGGGCACGATACGTCTGCTCTCGCGATTCTCCTTGAAGATGGCTCAAGTTCCCAACTGTCTGAACTGTCCGAACTGACCAAGCTATCTTTTCGGCTCCCTGTAGCTGCTATTTATAGGCAGTGGTTGGGGAAAGTTATGGTGCTCAAAGCGCCACGTGTCCTCCTCATTTGCGGGTCGGTGGACGGTCGATACCTGTATCGCTCGGCGCAGGGATGTTGGCCGTTGGTCACGTGACGGGCAACGGTGCCTGCCGGTGGGTGGCTATGTCGCCCGACATACTTGGTTTGTCGTGGCGACTATGGCTCCCTGTCGGGTAAGAGGCGTGTCGTCTGTCAGTTCTTCCTTGCGCGGCACCCCTTGTCGCGCGTCGTGGTGTCGTTCCACCCTATCGGGCAGGGCGTGTATCGGGCGTCAGGGAGGCTGATGCAGACTTGGACTTATTTTGTGGGCTGGGACGGCCTTATTGCACCAAAATGAGGAGAAACTTTACAAAACATGGAAATATAGGATTAAGAGCATTGCTTGGCCAATTATTACGAAAGTGCATACAAAAGAGAGGAAAATAGCAAAAAATGGCAGTTTTGATAACAGAAAAACAGTCTAAAATATCACAAAAATCGGTGTTATCAGTGCTACTCCCCAAGGTGATGTTGATGGCATCCTATGAGACCTTCTCTAATGTGGCAAAGAATTGCTATGTAAGTTCCACAAAGGTCTCTTGCACAGTAGCAACATCTCAACTAGCCCAACGAGCTCCACAACATCCTGAAAAAAAAATCAAAGATGCCCAAACTCTTCATCGTCTCCTGGAACACGTAGTGAGTGGCGATCACTCGGTGTGTCAAGCACTCTAGATGCTTGGGTTTCTTCCTTTTTTTTACTCTGACTGTCCGGTGTTGGCTCACGACGCACTTCAAGTGCATCCTCTGGCTGTGCGTCTGGCATGACCTCGTCAGTATCATCTACCAATAACTGCCATCACGCTCTCGGTTGCTGCTACGGCTACAGTGTGGTAGATGTCGAGGGGCGTGCAGCTGAAAATGATGGCCGAGCTACCGAAACTGAAGGACGGGCTTCTGATATGGATGGTCGGGTTGCTTCCCTACCTCCGCTAGGTAGCCTGGATGATTCCTCCATCATTAAATCCACTGTTGCAACTGCATGGGGTGATTCCCCTTGTGAACCAAAGGCTTCCGAAGGTGCCGAGAGGGCAACAACAGTTGTCAGGGCTGAAGATGACATATTCTTGGGTCGGCGTCTGTAGGAGATCACATCCTTGGTCTTTGCTACGACCTTCTTAGCCATTTGCTTCATTTTGGCTTGAAATTGGAGGAAAAAATTAGGATTTTAGGTTTTCTCTTAAGAACTGGGCTGTTGGGGCGGATTTGAGATAAATGAGGTGTTTTGTGGATGGAAAAGGGAGAAATATGGAGATTGAGGTAGTGGAAATGGTGGGGTATTGATTGGAGATGGACTGGGGGTGATTTTGTGGAGATTCAAGGGTGGTAGGAGGGATGGGAGTGTTGTACGGTCACGGTTCACGGAGAACATCCATAGAGCTCGCCGAGGTTCTGTTTGGAAATGATTTGGGATTTTGCAAAATGGCTAACTTAAGTGCTGAGTCGGGTTGCAGCACGACCGTGCTGTGCAACACAGTTGTGATGGCTTGCATGTTGCACGTCAGTCATATCCCACACAGCCATTTTGTGTAGGTGGCTACACAGTCATGCTAACTTGCATGGCTATGGTGGATCTATTCTTCAATTTTGATTTTTCTTGATTCCCCTATTAATTGTGAATGTATCACCATGGTTGTTTCATGTCACCACAGCTGTGGTGAGTACTGTGTGTGTTGATTTCAACTTGAATTTCATCAAACATCAAATCTTTGGCCCAAAATGATTTTTCATGGATCACTTTTTCAAAATCTCATCTAATTTTCCTCATTTCACCCTATTTTCACCTGCACATCTTAAAACTAAACAAAAACTATTAAAAATAAGTGTGTGTGTGTTTTCTTAGAAAAGTGTAAAAACAAAGCAATAGTATAAAAAATGAGAGTTCAGGTGAAAAAAATTCCCAAACCTAGGTGGGTTTCCTCCCACGAGCACTGAGTTTCTTGCCTTCAGCTTGGTTTCTTAGTGATTCTTCAGTCATTCATCCATTTGGCATCCTCATGTGTCCATTATTGCAAAACATGCATCCCTCATTTGCACTCAATCTATTTTTCTCATCCCTTTGATCATAATAATCATCATAATTTGTTCCATCTTGATCTCCTTTTCTTAAATGATCATTCAGACTTGTGAAGTGATCATGTCCAATATCCCTATCTCGAACCCACCGAGTTGGGGTTTTGTACATGTTGATCTTAATCTTCATGTCCATGAATGAAACCGTCATGGTGCCACTGCGTACATGAATCTCGACATCAGTTGTAGATAAGAACGACCTTCCCAAGATGATGGGAATCTTCCTATCCTCCGGCTCCATATCAAGTACAATGAAATCTGCTGGGAACACTGCACCTTTCTCTTTATCTATCATCACCAAAACATAATCCACTCTACCCCTAGGCACTTTTATGGACCTATCCGTCAATTGGAGAGTGCAATGTGCCGGCTTCAACTTGCCAAATCCCAACTCAACATAGACATTGTATGGCATCAAATTCACACTAGATCCCAAATCAAGTAAGGACATGTCTATGCGATGTCCCCCTATATAGCTAGGTATGAGTGGGTCTCCTGGGTCTTTTCTCTTCACGGGAAGTGAATCTTGTATGATGGAGCTCACTTGTTCAGTCAATTTCACTTTCTTTGGAATCCTCCCCGTTGACCTTCTCTTCACAGTGCATAGGTTCTTGAGGAACTTGGCATATGATGGGATTTTCTTGATAACATCCAAGAGTGGAATGTTCACCTTCACTTGGTGAAACACCTCAAGAATATCTACATTGTGCTTTTGCCTCCTCCTTATTTTTGGTGGCTCATCTAGTGCTTCAATGAATGGAGGATCATTGGCTTTTTCCTTGCTTGCATCAATGTGAGGTGGAACACTAGGGATGGTAGGACCTGTAAATGGAGTATGAGGTGGAGCACATGGTATCCAAAAATCAATAGCATGTATCATTGAATCATCTTTGGCAATTTCAATCACAATATCACCACTTGGTTGCCTTTGCTTTGCTTTATCAACCTTTCTTTGACTTGCGGGCTGCTCAAGAGATTCCCACTCCTTAGACTTGTCACATCACTTCCTTGCTCATGGTAGAGAGGGGGATCTAGTTATGGCTGTGGAGAAGGTGGATGTGACAATTGGGGTTGAAATTGAGGTGGAGGGGAGAATTGAGGTTGGAAAGTGATGTTGGGAAAATGGTGGTGATGGAGGGGGAGGTGGAGTATAAGGCTTGGAATCGCCTTAAAAATGGTAGATGGGCTGCACTTGCATGGGAGGTGGATTATAGAAAACTTTAGAAGAGACATGGGTTCACTTGCTTCATGGTAGCTCATGATGGGCTTTGAAGACAATTTTTCTTCTTGGAGAGCAATTATGAAAGATAGCTGCTCTACTTTCTCTTCTAGCTTTGCAACATCTTTTTGAACATCATCAAATATTTTCAATCTAGAGAAAACCTCTTACTCAAACCTTGATCTATATTTTGGACATTGTGGCTCTTGATAGCTATAGGAGTGAGGTGTCTTCTTTTCCTCACCATAGAACTCAATAGAATTGACTGGGTGGCAAGGAACATTTGTCTCCTGGTTCTTCATGAATCTCACCATGTCACCAAGAATCTTCATCACTTGTAGGATTGAGTCATCATGAGTAGTAGGTGTCACACCAAAGGCATATCCCCATTCATTCATCATGCTAGAAGCTACAATTCTTGATCCTTCAACCAACTTCTCAAACAAAGGCCATATCTCCTCAGGTGGCCTAGCCATGAAAACTCCTCTACAAGAGGAATCCACTGTGTCTTAGTCCTTTAGAGATAAACCGGAGTAGAATGATTGGATAGACTGCCACAAAGGGATCTCATGGTGTGGGCACTCTCTCAAAAGCTTCTTAAATCTCTCCCATGCATTATGAAATTATTCATTGCCCATTCAACTAATTCTTGTCACGACACGCTACATTTGTGTCAAACTTGATATAGAGTAGAATTGTCTCAAGAAGGCATTCTTCATTATTTCTCAAATCATGATGTCCCTTCTTGAGTCATACCAATCATTGGCTCTATCTTTGAGGGAGAAAGAGAACAAGGTCAACCAGATTGTATCTTCACTACCCGTCAGCATCTTGAAGATGGAGCATACTTCAAGAAAGGAGTCCAAGTTCTTGTAGAGATTCTCACTCTCTGAGCTGTAGAAGATGGGTAGGAGCCCAAGAAGAAATGGAGGAATAGAGAATTTCTCCCCTGGCATTTGATCAACCCTTCTAGCAATTGGCAATTTGTAGTTGCTAGGCATAAAGTAGTCTTGAAGTGGCTTGTGGGTGCATTTTGGCCTTCCATCTTGTTTCCCCCCAAATGTCTTGTCACATGCACAAAGCACAACCAAACAAAAGAAAACAAGTTAGTAAACCAATATACACAAAGAATGCAAAGAATAATGAATAAAGAATAGAAATGGTGAGGGCAGTAGGAAAAGTCAAAGCAAAACTAACTAGCTAGGTCGAGCACCTTTCTCCCTAGTAATGGAGCCAGAAAGCTTGGTGCGCTCCCTCCAATGGCATTGCAAACCACTCAATTGAGACTTGAATGGATGCAACTCCACGGACAAAAGCACACAGGTGGATTAAACTTTCAAAATTTATATTGACCTAAACTCAAACGACCTACTTCTACTAAAACACTATCGCGCAAACATACGGGGTCGTGTCATAGTATAGAAGGGCGGCAAGTATAGGGTCGATCCATAGGAAAAAAGGGGGCATTAGATCTAGGTTGGTTTTGCTAGGTTCCTACTACAGAGACTAGGGTTAAGGATTTGAATGTTGTTTTGATTATTAAACTAAGGTGAGAAAGAAAGTAATTAAAGACAAGAATGAAATCTAAGTTAACCCTAGACTAGATTAAGACTACGTAAGAGGGAAAAGACTAAGCTAGGTATGAAAAGACAATTTACACTAAGGCATGCAAAACAAGGCAAAAGGGAAATTAAAGACCTAAGATAGTAAGAACAAAGCAAGAACAGGGCAAGAAGCTATCTCAGTAAGAAAAGAGCTAACCAAGCTAACGCTAGCTAAGCAAGATGAAAACTAGGGTTTTAAAAGCAATTAAGGGATATGTGGAATGTTTAGGGGGCACACTTATCACTCAAGTTGTGGGGTGACATATGAACATTATGATTCCATTTAGATTATCCAAGCCAAACAACAAGTTAGAGTCTAATGAATTAACCTAAGCTACTAACTAGCCATGGATATGCTAGGTGTATAGGGGAACTAGTCCCTAACACCCCCTACTACCATTACGAGGCTCAATTGGGTTAGGGATTATGTTCAATTCAATTAGAGTCTAATCAAGTCTAGGTTTCTAGATTAGACATTCCTAGGGCAATTAGGGGTCGAGGGTAGTAATGGGGAGGTGAAATTAGGGTTTTGGACCCCAATTCCCCCACATTCTAGCCTTGAGAAGGCTCCATGCTAATTGTACTAGAGTCACCTAATCTATCTACGTAGATCTCTCACTTAGGCTTAGGGAGACTGATTAGGATGTAGGAAGATGGGAGGAAACCTAGGGATCCGAGTGTTGGTATGTATGCCCTGAGAGCCAATCATGGGATGATGGGTGGGAAACATTAAGATTGATTTGATAATGATCAAAGGTAAGCTTCCAATTCTTTCTGGTTCAATCATATGAGATAATGATAGAACAGATTGAATGTCTAGAGAATGATAGTACTCAATGACGTATGCTTTTAGGTTAAGGACCTGAACAATGAGATCATACATATGCTAAGAGTTTATACATTCTTATTATGTCCCTAGTCGGATGTCATTGTGGAAGGTATATAGACAGCAAGGACACACAAGACTAGATTGTGGTGTTGGTTGATGACAGAATCTCATTAGTCATGATATGGAGATATCAAACCAAACACATAGGTACTTGTTAGAGAATAAGTTTACCAGACAGACCCACCGTGAGTTTGACACATGGAACCATGACATGGTAGTCATAGTCAGTTCTCACAGTGATGGTGGTGAGTGTGATTCTTTGACCTGAAATCACTACACTCAACACATGTTGTTGGGTACACTTTGACATCATCAAACACATTCCTGAAACATGGGTTGTTATAAAGGTGATGATTGGGTGGCTTTTGAGGGGTGAGTGATAGATATGGTATTTATCCCTCCTGAGGGAGTTTGATATCCATGGCCACTTGATGAGTAGGATTGAGATAGGTGTGTGCACGCATGTGTGAATCGGTATGTGATATTGATGTCATACATATCTCCTCCAATCTACTCTAATATCAAGAAAGTGAATGAACATTGACATGATGACTGTTCCATGCCTTGAGTTCATTCAGGATATCAGTGACAAAGGAATTATACATTCACTATAACACCATTCACATATTATAGGATTGAAAGTTGTTCTCCAACTTTCTATTTCACTTGGGTAGCACTGATGTGCGACTAGGCACTGCTCTTTTCTTGTGAAGTGATAAATGTTATGGACTTTCATTGCCAATGTGATATGAACCTACAGGGTCACACACATAGGATTTAACATGGAAGAGGAGTTTATCCACAAACAATGTTTAGATCGATTACTAAAGGAGTTTAGTAGTTCAATTAAACACTCAATCGGTTGATAGCTCAATATCATAGTGTTCAAGGTGTTGGACCGATTGATTAGAGTACCAGATTGATTGAAACTATGATTGACTGATTTGCACAAGTCTACTGCCCCAACCGATTGGCTCATGAGATGAACCGATCAACTCATGTTGGTGAACCGATCGGCTCAATATGTGAGATGATCGTCTCATGTGCAATGAACCGATCGGCTCAAATGTTGAACCGGTCGGCTCATGTGACCAACCGAGATCGTTTGGAAAGTTGATTTTGCAAATACAATTTGTTTCACTTGTACAAATTCGATTTGGACAAGGATTAATATTTTATTAATCGAAGACAAATTTGAAAGCCAATTTGAGTTGGACCAGGACCACGAACCGATCGGCTCAGAAGTGAACCGATCGGCTCAGGGGTCCCAACCGATCGGTTGAGGTTGAACCGATCGACTCAACTCCCCAACCGACCGTTTCATGTATGAAACAATCAGTTCAGGTGGTGCAGTTGGTTGGTTTTGTAGAAAATCTCAAACCCTTCTACTCCTACTTTGATCCTGCATTTCCTGGGATAGAGAACCATGTCCCATGACCCTCCTATATATATAGGGGTATTGGGGGCTTCTTTGGTGAAAAACTCAGTGCATTAGTTGCTCTGTAAAGTTGTCGTTCTCTCTGGTTTTGGTAACCGAGAGAGAGCCCAAGCAAGTGCTACCTGATAAGGGAGGCAGAGTAAGGGAAAGACAACTACAGAAAGGCAACTGGTTGCAGGAGAGTGTGTTGGTGACTAGTACGCCAATAGGAGGGTGTGACTCCTTCCGATTCTTTGTGGGACAAGAAGATCGGAGTTCCAAGTGGTCTGTGTGGACTACTATAGAGGCGGGAGACTTCTACCACTCAGAGGACAATTGTCAATCCCGACAGTCCCAGTGAGACCAGGAGGTGCCAGTCCCGGTGCGACCAAGAGCTGCACAGACATCGTCCAAGACCAGAGGTGAAGACCATGCTAGCCGCAAAGTAATGTCGCCGAGCAAGCCTTGAGACAAGGTACGCCTCTACAAACCATCCTTCCTATTGTATAGACGTTGACACGTTTCCTTTGTTCTGGGTTTTGGGAGAAGAATTTTTTTTGTTTCTATTGCCTTCTCTTTCTCCCCTAAAACCCTACAGTGGTATCAGAGCCACGTCAACTGCTCTATACTTTAGGATTATCGATATGATCAATTTTGGTTTGTCGCCTTTATTTATTGCATATGATGCAAATAAAATTGGTTTTATGCATGTCCAATCCTAAATCCACAAATCCCTATATACATATATGATATGTAATATGAATGCACTCGATACGCGTCACCCTTAAATGAGTTTTGTGGTGAATGTATAGCATGGTTATGGCCAATAAACCCTATGTGTCTGCTTGGTTGTATGTGGTTGCTTGCATCTCAGTCTGTGCACCGATTCCCTATCTCCTATTCCTGATGTAACTCGAGATAACTCAAGATTTCTTTCCTACCCTTGCTCCCCCCGAATGTAACTCGGGGTTTCCCAATTCAAATGTAAAATATGATAGATCTTTTATTTCCTGTTATGTCAAAGAACGGAGGACATCTGACGATGACTGAAATGATCGGTTCAAGGAGTGAACCGATCGGTTGGCGATCCAGACGACCGGTTTGAGGAGCAAGACGATCGGGTGGTGGCCATGAGGAGATGCACGACGACCAAGCGAACCGATCGGTTGGAGGAGCTAACCGATCGGCTGGTGGCACACAGACGACCGAGCAGGATGAGCAGGTCATTCATGTGATGAGTTGATCAACTCGGATGGCTATAGCACTTCATCAAGGACAGGTTGCATGTGATGTAGACCTAGATGACCGTGATTCCTTTTGGCTCGAGGAATCACATTAGGATGGTCATAATCATCACTTTTATCATTTTACGTGTTTTCTGTGGGATATAGCATGTATATGATACGTACTATATATTGTGGTGATTGGATGTGTATATGTACCTATAAAAACCAAATCCCTCATTAAATATTAAAGTTTTAGATGCCTTCCAAATGTGACACATGTGAAAACTTGATCGGCCAAGTGTGGGCACGCCCTAGCATGGTGCACCATCTATCTTGTGGAAGTGTGAAGGATGAATATGTGGGTTTGACCTAGCATGGTGCATATTCATCGTGTTGGCTTTGGGTCGGACTTAACAAGGTGACCTAGATAGGATCTAGCACCTTGAGGCATGGAGGTGATAATGGCAAGGAGTTGCATATGACATCTTTCAAGAGTTGCATATGATGCAATTGGAAAACATTGCCTACCTGGAAGATCTGAGTTGTGGGTGACAACCCTAGTTGGTCCATGGCTTAGAGGATTTCAGGATCTTGGCCCACTAGAAGGTTGTTCGCTGCAATCTTCTGAATTGATGGTAAGAGTTATCAATTTGAACAAAAATAGTGGGAGCGATAATTAATTAAAGTCCTAATTATATCGTCAACATTTCAAATCAATCAAATAAGTCAAAATTGATTTTTAGACTAAAATTGCATATATTTCCTTTTGTAGTTCAAATAACAACAAACAACAATCACTTTTCATTGTGATTGGTCCTTGAGAAGGACAAGCTGAATGGGACTAACTTCCATGACTGGTTTAGGACATTGAGAATTGTTCTCACTCAAGAGAGAAAGCTCTATGTCCTGGATACTCCAGTTCCAGAGGAACCTGCTCCTACCACACCAAAGGCAGAAAGGGATGCTTATAAGAAGCATTCTGATGATGCCATTGATGCAAAGTGCTTGATGTTGTGCTCCATGAACCACGAGTTGCAAAGACAACATGAGAACATGGGTGGCATTGAGATGATTCAACATCTCAAGAACATATATGAAGATCAAGCACGGAAAGAGAGGTATGATCTCTCCAGGGCACTGTTCAAGTGCATCATGACAGAAGGAGATCTAGTTGGTCCTCACACGCTCAAGATGATTGGGTATGTGGAGAACCTGATGAGACTGGGATTTCCCCTGAGCCAAGAGTTGGCTACTGACGTGATACTACAACCGTTGCCAGAATCCTACAGTCAGTTTGTGATAAACTACAACATGAACAACTTTGACAAGCCGTTGACAGAGTTGTTGGGCATGTTGAGGACAGCTGAGACACAGATGAAGAAGGACAAGCCTAAGTTTGTGATGATGATCAGCAGTAAGAAAGGCAAGTCCAAACGCAAGGGCAAGGGAAAAGCTAAGAAGGGTTCTGATGCTAGCCAGGAGCCCAAGGCGTCTTCAGCTCTCAAGGCAAAGGGAGGCGTGTCCAAGAGAGGCAATTGCCACCATTGTCAAAAGCTAGGACATTGGAAAAGGAATTGTCCACTATATATCTGGAAGAACTAAAGAAGAAGGAGGCGACAGACGTCTCCACCTGAAGGTGTCATGAAATAAACTTGTAACACTTTTGAGGTATATGATACCAAGATATAAAATGTAAAACACTCAATAATTGGGGCAAGTGTTGCCGCCATAGATAAGAGTACTTTAGTTTATTTTCAGCCTCGAAGGCATGTAATAGAGTTATGAACTGCTATTTCATATTTGCCAATAGATAGAAACACTTTATTTTTTCATATTGTATGACAATGATAGCAATTAATAAAGTTGATGTTTCAATCTCAAAAGATATGATCTTTATGGCAATGCCTTGTTTATCTTGTGGTACTTGTTATGCATAAGATAAAATGACACCCAAAAGTTATTGATAACTCAAACAATTAAATTAGAATAAATCATGAGAAGTTCATTTCTAGTTTCCATATGATGGATAATCTAGACTCTTTTGGTTAGAGAACCAGTAAGAGACATGAATCTCTTAGACATGATCAATCAATCTTCACTAATAGTAGTGGGAGAATGATTATCCTATTAGGTATAATACATGTGATGTATTTACATACCTATTGGAGCTAATGTTGATACTTCAAATTGTGTTTAAAGAAATACCAATATGAATATCTTGAAGTGTTCAAGAATATCATAGATGAAGTACGAATTTGGTAAAGTGTTAATTCTTGATGAGATCAATGAATGAAATACTTGAACCAAATGTTTGAGATCCTTATGAGTAATTATGATAGTATATCATAATAAACTCATGATTAAGGCATGGTGATGTCTAAATCAAAAGGAGTCATACTCTAAGGAGTTAGAGGATGATTATCAAATAACTAAATTCTTCTTTAATAAAGAATACCCTACACTAATAAAGGACATTAAGAATCACAATGAGTTGTGAGTTCTTATATCCTTGACAGATACACCTCAATTATCTATGTGATGAGTTGGTCATGAGATGAGTCAACTATCTAGATAAATACGAGGAACCGGATTTTGAGTTATGGTTTATGACCATTACATCCTAAATGACTTCCATGTGAACCATAAGGTATGACCTCACTACTACAGAACCTACCTTTAGTGTCGGTTATTTAAGGCATTTAGTGTCGGTTTCTGAGCGACGCCTATGTGGGCGACACTAAAAGGTCACCCATTACGCGTCGGTTCCAGAACCGACACCCAAACGCTTTGCGCGCGACCGAAAACACGCCATCAGGGGACTATAGGCGTCGATTATTAGATAAGAAACCGACGCCCAAACCCTTCACGCCACAGAAAGGGCGCCATCTTGGGCGCTATCAGTGTCGGTTATAAGCCAAAAACCGACGCAATATGTCTTCGCGCCAAAAGAATATGTGTCAGTTACATTTAAATAACCGACACTGTAACGTTATGTGTCGGTTGTTTACAATTACCGACGCCTGTTATTGGCGCCAGCTTGGGCTCTATCAGTGTTGGTTTTTAGTAAGAAACCGACACCATATATGTTCGCGCCACAGGAAATAGGCGCCGGTTATATCTAAAAAACCGACATTATATCATTGTGTGTCGGTTTTTTACAAATAACCGACGCCTATTGTTTTTTTTCTTTCAGTCTGCAGACCTGCTGTGGTTGGTCGCAGGATGAGAAACCTGCAGTTCAGTTAACTGAACTGCAGGTTTTACGACATCCATTGATATCAGCCTACAACAGGCCACAAACCTGCAAATTTAACAAAAAAAAATTCACACATGCATTTAGCAATACAACCTGCAGTTCCATTTTATTTTCACAAATTTAGAAACATTCATGTAGCTAGAAATCTGTAGTTCCATTCATTCACATTCACATTCACACATGTAGAAACATTCATATAGTAACCAACACTTTCATTCATTTTCACTCAAACACATGTAGAAACATCTAGACATGTAGAAACATTCACACATATTATAATTCAGAAATTCATTTACAAAATCCCCACTATTTATATGGTTGTTGCCCATTCTTCTCTTACTTCATTTAATTCTCCCATCGTATAGGAAGCATGTACATCTGGTAAGTCCGTTCCTGTAGTGGGGTCAACTTTAAACACCTGTAAAGAGAATGATGTATATATATAATTAATGAGCTATAAATAAGATTGATATATTTCATATTATCTAATGAGACTATATAATACCTGAGCAATACAATCGATGTCCATACAACATGACAGACTAACACATATATAGTACATAACAACAGCAGCGTCGAATTTACATACAACACTAGCTTTGTACATATATAGTGGGACTTATAAGGTGACGATCCCATCTGGTAAAATAGGTTATCGACAACTACATGTTACGACTGGGAGGTCATGATTCAGCAACAGTATGCATTAGCAGGAGGTCAAATAGATCACCATATGTTTGTCCTCATATGGTGATCTGTTTGTCCTCCTGCTAATGCATACGTTGCTGAATCATGACCTCCCAGTCGTAACATGTAGTCGGTAACCTGTTTTAGCAGGTGGTATCGTCACCTTAGTCCCACTATATATGTACTAAGTTAGTGTTGTATGTAAATTCAGCGCTGCTGTTGTTATGCACTATATATGTGTTAGTCTGTCATGTTGTTATATGAATCTGAACCACTTGTGTGTGCTGCACTTTATGTATTGTATCTGTATCCTGCTTCTCTTCATTGGGGCTTCTTCCTGCATATCCAGCATATCCTGCATAGCTATGTCATGTCCGTCCTGCATAGCCTTCTTCCTATATTTATTTTTCAAAGAGAATACAAACAAAAATTATTAGTGTAGAGTTAGTGAAATACTGATCAATGTCTAGAATTGGAATAGATCAAGAACCTACTCACAGCATCGCGTATGTAATCTCGGGTGAGATTGGTCCTATAGTTCTTTAGCACCCTCCCATAATGTTTAGCATTTGTATTAACTAGAAGATAATGAAACATCAAATCAGAAAATGATATTGATATTAAAAAAGTAAACATTTAGCTTCAATAAAAAATATAAACATGCATGCCTCTAAAATTGTGATCTTTTATCAATTAACAATCCTTCATTGTGATCTCCGCGCACATATAAGTCATCATTAGCTTCAATATTTTATGGAGTTGGCAACCCAACTGAGAATGGTCTGGAGTCATCATATTTATCATAGTACTCTTCTTCATCTATAGGATCTTCAATGAACTGTCTTTTACCATGAAGAACAACCGACCATTTATCATTTGCAGGATCATCGATATAAAATACTTGTTTCGCCTGTGATGCCAATATGAATGGTTCAGCCTTCTCGCCAATCTTTTCAAAGTTCACTAAAGTGAAACCCAATTCATCCACTATAACTCCTTTGGTGTTATCAACCCAATTACATTTGAAGAGCGGAATTCTGAAATCTATGTAGTCAAATTCCCATATCTCTTCAATGACACCGTAATATGACATTTTAGCTTCATGTGGACTCTTATCCTTTGCACTTGCAAAAAACATAGTCGATGCTTGAAGGGTGACCCCACTGTTTTGGACGACACTCTTATCATCTTTGCGCTTTGTGTAATATGTGAATCCATTAATGTCATACCCTTCATAAGACATAACAGTCAACTTTGGTTTAAAGGCGAGGCATTTGATAGTTTCAGTAATATCATCTGGTGTTTGAGATAGTTGATGTAAGACTTTATCTTCAAACCACTTAATAAAAGTCTTGTTATGCTCTCTAGCAAGCCACATTGTATTGGCTCGAGGATATTGTCTTTTGATGAAATTGGTATGTTCCTCGATATAAACGTTCACTTCGTCCATGTTGTGTAAAATATACAAATGACCTTGTTCCAACTGCTCACGGATGATTACTTTCACACGTGATCCCAAAATTCCTTTGCCAAATAGCTCGTCAATATTCTTGTCATTATCAGGAGTGTCATTACCACTGAGAAAGTCATTGCAGAAATCCATAACCTCTCTCGCCACATAACCTTCAATAATACTCCCTTCAGGCCGATAACGGTTTCAAACATCACCTTTAAAAATGCTCATGTATCGTTCAAAGGGATACATCCAATGCAAGAAAACTGGGCCCAAGATTTTCACTTCCCTAGTCAAGTGGACAACAAGATGTACCATGATATCAAAGAATGAAGGAGGGAAATACATCTCAAGATGACATAGGGTAACAACCACTTCTCTTTGCAAATTATCGAGAGTCTCAGGGTCAATAACTTTGCTGCAGAGACTGTTGAAAAAGAAACAAAGTCTGGTGATTGCAAACCTTACATGCTTCGGCAATATAGATCGAATTTCCACGGGCAATATTTGTTGCATTAGAGTGTGACAATCATGAGATTTAAGTCCTATCAACTTCAGATCTTTCATTGATACCAATCTACGGATGTTGGATGAGTAACCATGTGGCACCTTAACATTTATCAAGCATTCACAAAAAGCTTTCTTCTCTTTTCTAGATAACGTGTAACATGCGGGAGGTAAGTATGTTCTTTTACTACCCATTTCACGTATTTCTGTTAATTATGACCTTATTCCCATTTCACGTAGGTCCAGTCTGGATTTTATCCCATCTTTAGTCTTACCTGGTATATTTAACAGAGTACCAATGATGCTATCACAAACATTTTTCTCAACGTGCATTACATCGATACAATGTCTGACTGTTAAAGAACTCCAATAAGGAAGATCCCAAAATATTGACTTCTTCTTGAATGAAGAATTGTCACTCCGTGTAGTACATTGTGATCTCTTACCAAATTCATTGACAAAGTCTTTTATTCTTTCATAAACAACCTCCCCTGGTATAGGTTTAGGTGCACTGCGTTCCTCATTCAATCCATTGAATGCTTTGCGCTTCCTACGATACGGATGGAATTTTGGAAGAAACCTTCGATGACCGAGATATACATTCTTACTGCCATGTTTTAGTCTTGTTGAATCAGTGTTCTCTTCACATATAGGACACACTTTAGCTCCTTTGACACTATATCCAGACAAATTCCCATATGCTGGAAAGTCATTAATAGTGCAAAACAACATAGCATGCAAATGAAATGTCTCTCTTCGTGAAGCATCATAGGTCATCACACCTTCAACCCAGAGTTTCTTTAAGTCATCAATCAGAGGTTCAAGATAAACATCAATGTCATTTCCAGGTTGTTTAGGGCCCGATATCAACAACGACAGCATTACGTACTTATTTTTCATACACAGCCAGGGAGGAAGATTGTATATAACAAGCATGACTGGCCAAGTGCTATGTTGGCTGCTCAATGTCCCGTACGGATTCATCCCATCTGTACAAAGCCCAAGTCTTAGATTCCTGACTTCTTCACCAAATTCAGGGTACAATACATCAATCTTCTTCCACTGTGGGGAATCAGACGCATGTCGTAGGATCCCATCATTATTTTTCTTAACATCTGCATGCCACCTCAAATTCTTCGCATCTATCGGATTGGCAAACAAGCGTTGAAACTGTGATATTATAGGTAGATACCACATCACCTTGGCAGGAGAACCAGTTTTGGACTCCCCCGAAGTCGTCAATTTGTACCGTGACGCACCACATTTTGGACAATCTTTCAAATCTGCATAGTCCTTTTGAAATAATACACAATCATTAGGGCATGCATGTATCTTCTTGGCATCCATTCCCATTGGGCACAACAATTTCTTTACCTGGTATGTTGAGATTGGCAGCTCGTTTCCTTCAGGAAGCATTTCTTTCAACAAAGACAGCAATGACGTGAAGCTTTTGTCGCTCCATCTATTGTTAGCTTTCAACTTATACAATCTCAACACAGAGTTAAACTTTGTAAACTTAGTACAACCTATGTATAACGGCATCTCAGCATCATGCACAATGTTTCTAAAAATGGGAGGTGGATCGGTGTGCTCTACCCCACAACTATCCAGCATCGCATCAACGATGTCTACTGGAACTGGTTCATTCACATCTACGTCATCGTAGGCAATTTCTTCTTCCACACAAGCACTGCTATCGACATCCACTGGTTTCGGGTTTGAAATCTCTCCATGCCAGTGCCATTCTGTATAGCCTTGTATAATCCCGTTGCACATGACATGAGTTTTGATTTCGTCACCAGTGTTGACTTTCAAGTTGTTACCGCAATGTCTACATGGACAGTAGAACCTATCTCCAGGTTGTTTCCTATGTTCCTCGGCAAATTTAATGAACTGGTGAAGACCAGAAATAAACTCTGGGGTGCATCGATTGCGAATGGACATCCATGATCTATCCATTCTATGATCAAAGAGAAAACAAGTATATATTAGGACAAGATTAGGGTCTAAGGTTAACAAATACATGTGATGTCATTATTATATATAATAAATGTGTACCACCTATCCATTCTTGAACACCTAATCTCACTAGTAAGTGTATAATGTGTATTGGGTTTTTAAGAAAATTTTGGCAGTATTTCCCCGCTGTTCTCCAAGTACATATGTACTTAGAGAACAAACGGGGAAATGCTGCCAAAATTTTCTTGAAAACCCAATACACATTATACACTTACGTCCTAAGCGAGATTAGGTGTTCAAGAAAAGTCCCAAACTGGGGACTATCCAAGATTTACTCCTAATGAGTAAATCTTGGACGGGTTTCTAGGCCAACAAATAATGTATTGTCATTCTTATACCTAAAATCCTAGTTCTTCAAGTTAGGGTGATTATTGATGTCTTTAAAAGCATGATTGGCAATTTAGGGAAAAGTTCATCATTTACATTCCAAGCATGTCACATGTGTGCATTACAGTTCATCATTAAGCAAGATATAAGCAAGTATGTCATATTAAAATAGACTAAACAATATGAGAAAATAGTAGTGTAATCATGCAAATGGAAACATTCATGGGAACACACACTTCAGTTATAAGCATTCATGTAGCAACTTTCAGTTCCATTCATTAATCTCTTTTTACATCCACACACAGGGGTGTACCCCTAAACAATAACTAAACAAAGGGGTTGGTGTACCCCTAAACATGCGCATAATTAAAAAAACTATTAATACAGACAAGTCAAGATAGATAGACAACTAAATACTACACCAACATGGTCCCGCATCAATAACTTCTTTTTGATGATGAAGCTGTGTCACGAAGCTCCTCACTGTATTTAGACAAATATGAACTGACAGGGGCCTCAGATTCAGATTCCTCATAGATGATATCTGACGCCGTGCACTCATACCGTAGTAGATGATCGGGGGTCTCGCAGTTGTTGTTGCTTATCCAAACTTTGATGGAATTATGGCCAACTGGACGGAGAAAAAGCCTGTTGCAACGGACCACATGCATCTCTCCAATACAATCACGCCAACCAGATTTTGATACAAGATTTCCCGCCAAATCATACTCAACCTGGATAACATGTGAATAATTGCCAAAAGTTATGGTCACTTTACCAGGCATGTAGTGTCTTCCTTTTAGAAAACGCCAATGTTTGGGTATGACCAATTAGTTTAAGGAACGATCATCTAGGATGATGTCCAATTATTCTTCAACAGGGAACGTTAACATTGACATAGAGGCCCAGTTCATAGTGACTGTTATGGGTGGACAGAGACTGCACAATATTAGTATTAACAAAGTGTAAGTACATATAACGATGTTATATATTTTCAGAAAAAGTTGTATAACATCAGTTAACCTTTTATTGCTTGTCATAACCAACTTTATTGTGGTAGACATGATAGCTTGAAAATAAGTCTACAAATGTACTTAGAGAACAAACGAGGAAATGCTCCTAATGAGTAAATCTTGGACGGGTTTCTAGGTTCTTACTAAAATAGAACCATTATATGGAACTAATCCTACATTATACACATACTTTTCCTGAGTAAGATAATGTGCACTTCATGGAATTATTAAGATCTGAATATATATAAGTTGTTTCTACCTACTTTGATGGGATTTTATAACATTCGAGTCTTCCATTTATAACATTAAGATCTGAATATATATAAGAATCCCATTTGATACACACGATTGAGAATCTTTCACGATACTAGGAAAATACACTAACTAGATATTCATTTAGGTGTTAGACATCAATATGTGTATGAGCCCTAATTAAAACTGATTCTCATAGGAAGTAAATAAATTTAAAAAAAATGCCCAGCAGCAGGGCGGCACCTTGAGGGAAGACGAGCAGAGGAAGAAGAAGAAGGCAGGGCGGGCACCTTGAGGGAAGACGAGCAGAGGAAGAAGAAGAAGGCAGGGCGGGCACCTTGAGGGAAGAGGAGCAGCGGCCGGAGCAAGTCCTAGCAGCTTCCGGCGGCGAAGAGAGGAGCGGCGAGGCTAGGAGACCTAGCTGCTATCGGCGACGGTGGAGAGGGAGGCTGGCAGGCGGAGAGGGAGGCCGGCGGGCGGGCGGGAACCGACTGCTTCTCGCTCGACGGCGACGAGCGGTGAGCACGGAGGAAGGAGCGGCGGCGACGGAGCACGACGGCGGAGCACGAACGGCAGGGAGCGGCGGCGGCGGCAGGGAGCAAGAAATCGCCGGAGCTAGGGAAATCGGGAATGAAATTGGGAAATGGGAAGAATCGTTCGGGCAGGGTGAGCTATTAAGTTGAAAATACGTGTCGGTTATTTAAAAAACTGACAAATAAACCAACAGTGTCGGTTCGTTTGCAACAACCGACACCTATACTATATTATAGTCGTCGGTTTTTGATTAAACGACAACCGACAACTATTCCTATCTCACGAATACCATTTAGTCTTCGGTTATTTAGTTACGAACCGACGCAATATGTAAAATATTGGAGCCAATTTTTTCGCTGGAATTTTGGGTTTGACGGTTGAGTTTAGGTGTCAGTTGTTTAGTAATTAACCGACACTTAATAAAAGCGGTACCCGTGTCTGGTCGACCTTCATGGGTTGGATGTCGGTTTCTGTTAAAAACCGACACAGTAGGGTTTATGTGTCGGTTTTTGTATACAACTGACACCTTAAAAACCGACTTTATAAGCCATTTCTGTAGTAGTGCCTTGATGGTAGCACCCATTGGGATGAAATCCATAAGTGAAAATAAGTCTTAAGCGTTAATACACATGGATAACATTTTACAAAGGATGATGCTTGTTGATTATAACTTAATGACTAAGAGATTTGGCATACGAATACTAAAACCACATTCCTATAAGGAATAAAACAAGGATGTGTACGTGACACAACCTATAAGGTTTATGAATCCATTAATGAAAATAAAGTCTATAAGTTACAATGGATTAATCAATGTGATTGATTAAGTACAAGCAAATATGAGCTGGATCTTTACTTTGATAATATAGTCAAAGGGTTTGACTAATATGTCAAAGATAAGAAGGGATCTGTGATTTAGTGGGAGCGTATTTGCATTCCACATGTTGATGAGGAATGAGATGTTCTAAAATGGAAATCCAAAGTGGAAATTATCTTTAGGGAAGAGAGATATGTTTCCTATGAGATAGGAATAGAGATCTATAGAGATAGTTCTCGAAAAACCTCTGACCTAAAAAGAGAAAACATACATTGACAATCTATACTGAAGGGTTCAGTGTGCATAGATTCAGTGGGAGAAAACTTGTCCATGTTACATGAAGTTGATATCCCAAGGCCAAGTGTCCAATTCTTATGAAGAATGGGAACACTAAGGATAGATATGGATCTATCAATGTATGTAATCATCCCATTATCTTGCATGTATGGACATAGCAAGAATAAAATGCATTTATAATCTTGTATGTAGGACATGACAATATGATATGGTCATCCTGATAACTCGTATGTGGGGCATGATGAGTGGATGTCTGTCTAGTTCCAATAAGGGTTACTGGAATACCATAAAACTTGATAAGTACTTGAGAAGTACTAGTTATATGGAAATAAGGAAGAGTTCACTGTAAAGAGTTACACTGATGCGAACTTTCGAAAAGGACAGAAAATAAATCACAATATATATATATATATGGGATATATATAAAATGAATGTTTGTTGATATTTGGAAACGTTCCAATAAAGTCATTTTAAAAGGAAATGTCGAGTATCTGTGTGTTAGAGAACAACAGTGGATACTATATGGATCTGGAAGTTCATGAGATGAACTTATGGTTATTCCGGTCATTGATGACAAGTAAGGAGTACTTGGTCATACAATGTGGCTAAAGGTTAGCAAAGGAATACTAGATCGCATATTACGACAACTCCATCTCATACGTGTGACGTACAATGAAGAGATGAGAGACATGCAATTATACCAACTTTGGCAAGGTGTTGCCATAACTCACTATGTTAGCACTATAGCACAGTAGCATGTGGGACATGTTTGAAGATCACTATGAATATGATTCAAGGGTGATTGGCTCGCAGTGCAAGTGGGAGTCTATTGGTATGTATGCCCTGAAAGCCAATCATGGGATGATTGGTGGGATACATTAAGATTGATTTGATAATGATCAAAGGCAAGCTTCCAATTCTTCATGGTTCAGTCATATGAGATAATGATAGAACAGATTGAATGTCTAGAGAATGACAGTACTCAATGATGTATGCTTTCAGGTTAAGGACCTGAACGATGAGATCATACAGATGCTAAGAGTTTATACATTCTTATTATGTCCCTAGTCAGATGTCATTGTGGAAGGTAGATAGACAGCAATGACACACAACACTGAATTGTGGTGTTGGTTGATGACAGAATCTCATTAGTCATGTAGGAAGGTAGATAGACAACAATGACACACAAGACTGGATTGTGGTGTTGGTTGATGACAAAATCTCATTAGTCATGATATGGAGATATCAAACCAAACACATAGGTACTTGTTAGAGAACAAGTTTACCAGACAAACCCACCATGAGTTTGACACATGGAACCATGACATGGTAGTCACAGTCAGTTCTCACAATGATGGTGGTGAGTGTGATTCTTTGACATGAAATCACTACACTCAACACATGTCGTTCGGTACACTTTGACATCATCAAACGCAGTCTTGAAACATGGGTTGTTATAAAGGTGATGATTGGGTGGCTTTGACACATGGGGCTTTTGAGGGGTGAGTGATAGATATGGAATTTATCCCTCCTGAGGGAGTTTGATATCCATGGCCACTTGATGAGTAGGATTGAGATAGGCGTGCACATGCATGTGTGAATCAGTATGTGATATTGATGTCATACATATCTCCTCCAATCTACCCTGAGATCAAGAAAGTGAATGAACGTTGACAGGATGATTGTTCCATGCCTTGAGTTCATTCGGGATATTAGTGATAAAGGAATTATACATTCACTGTAACACCATTCACAGATTGTAGGATTGAAAGTTGTTCTCCAACTTTCTATTTTACTTGGGTAGCACTGATGTGCGACTAGGCACCACTCTTTGCTTATGAAGTCATAAGTGTTATGGACTTTCACTGCTAACATGATATGAACCTGCAAGGTCACACACATAGGATTTAACCTGGAAGAGGATTTTATCCACAAACAATGTTTAGATTGATTACTAAAGGAGTTTAGTAGTTCAATTAAACACTCAATCGATTGATAACTCAATATCATAGTGTTCAAGGTGTTGGATCGATTGATTAGAGTATCAGATTGATTGAAACTGCGATTGACTGATTTGCACAAGTCTACTGCCCCAACTGATTGGCTAATGAGATGAACTGATCGGCTCAGGTTGGTGAACTGATCGGCTCAACAGGTGAGACGATAGGCTCATGTGCAATGAACCGATCGACTCAAATGTTGAACCGGTAGGCTCATGTGACCAACCGAGATCGTTTGGAAAGTCGATTTTGCAAATATAATTTGTTTCACTTGTACAAATTCGATTTTGACAAGGATTAATATTTGATTAATCGGAGACAAAATTTGAAAGTCAATTTGAGTTGGATCAGGACCACGAACTGATCGGATCAGAAGTGAACCGATCGGCTCAGGGGTCCCAACCATTCGGTTGAGGTTGAACCGATCAGCTCAACTCCCCAACCGACTGTTTCATGTATGAAATGATCGGTTCAGGTGGCGCAGTTGGTTGGTTTTGTGGAAAATCTTGAACTCTTCTACTCCTGCTTTAATCCTACATTGCCCAAGATAGAGAACCCTATCCCATGACCCTCCTATATATAGGGGTATTGGGGGCTTCTCTGGTGAACAACTCAATGCATCAGTTGCTCTACAAAGTTGTCATTCTCTCTGGTTTTAGTAATCGAGAGAGAGCCCGAGCAAGTGCTACCCGATAAGGGAGGCACAACAAGGGAAAGATAACTACAGAAAGGCAACTGGTTGCATGAGAGTGTGATAGTGACTAGTACGCCAACAGGAGGATGTGACTCCTTCTAATTTCTTATGGGACAAGGAGATCGGAGTTCCAGGTGGTCTGTGTGGACTACTACAGAGGTGGGAGACTTCTGCTGCTCGGAGGATAGTTGTCAATCCCGACAGTCCCGGTGAGACCAGGAGGTGCCAATCCCGGTGCGACCAGGAGCTGCACAAACACCGTCTAAGACCAGAGGTGAAGACTGCGCTAGCCGCGAGGTAATAGCCGCGAGGTAACGTCGCTGAGCAAGCCTCGGGACAAGGTACGCCTCTACAAACCATCCTTCCTATTGTATAGACGTTAACACGTTTCCTTTGTTTTGGGTTTTGGGAGAAGATTTTTTTTTTGTTTTTTTTTGCCTTTCTTTCTCCCCTAAAACCCTACACCAAGAACTGGACCTAGGGGCAAATCCCAAAATTGCCACAAATAGTCAATTTCTCTAGATTCCTAGGTGATTTCACACACAAACCAACAAGTAATTCATGGAGAATGAGATAGAAATAAAGCATAATTATTAGCAAATGGAATTACAAAGTTTACGTATCATTTTCCCCCAACATGGTATCAAAGTAACATTTTACACCCCAAATAGCCCACCCAAGGGGCCTAACTACTCATAACAATGCAAAATACAAAAAGAGAAGAGAAGGAGGTAGAAGAAGCCATGGAGCTCGGTGTAGATGAAGATGTCCTCCACTTCAGTTGTTGCAGGGTGTCCTTCTCTCTCCTCCAAGATGTAGGGGCATGGAATGATGGTGGAAATGGAAAGAAACTAGGGTTTTCATGGTGGAAATGGTGAAATGGAGGTGGAAATGGAGTGGAATGGCTAAGGGGGGAAATGGGGAACTAAGAGGTGGTAGGAGGTAGTTCTAGGTGGCCAACCCTGGACTCCAGTCACCACCCACATATATATAGGTGTGGGGGAAGCAATAGATCAAGTAGGGGTAGATTGGGTAGTGTAGTGGCAAAAGTAACTAGGTTTTGTGAGTAGCATAGTCATGGTGGGTAGGGGTGAGCACGGTCGTGGTGGGGTAGAACGGTCATTTGAATTAAAAATGTGAAAATCACAGGTTGATGGTCAATTCTGTACTGGAGCTTGCACGACCGTGGTGGTCACCACGACCGTGGTGGCTCAAAATGCCCAAACCATTCTCTACTCCACGACCATTCTGCCTCTGTTGTAGCACAACTGTGCTAGGTGGCACAGCCGTTCTGGGTCAGTTCACCATGGCCATGGTGATTCTAGCTTCACTTGAGGGCGACTTTGTTGATTTTCAAGTGACCTAGCATGGTCGTTTTGAGGTCACCACAGCCGTGCTGGGTTTTGGATCAACACTTTGACTTTCTTCTTTGGATTTTCTTGGACATATTTGCTTCGATGGATCTTTGTCCACTAGGGGTAGGTTGAGAGAGCATCGAGCTTCACTTTGGATCGCTCTAAGGGTAGAGAGACCCTAGGATCACTCGTTCTCTCTCTCTTCCATCAAACGTGGTCCAAATATGCCTGAAAAACATGCAAATAATGTCCATAAGTGCATTTTACACATATATGCACACTGAGGGAAATAACATATAATCTAACATGTATAGATATGATTGAAATGTAAAATGACACAAGATGAAGCCCTAAAATAGGGTTGAATCAGATCCCATATGTGTTGATACAACTCGATGCTAATGCCTCCAGGTCCAAGGGATTTTTCAACTCTGAGTTGGTACACAACTTGTTTGAGATCTGTCTATGTGAATGGTTTGATAAGATGGAAGATATGTTGGATGTAGCTAGGACATAGGGTCTCCTAGTTAATGCATAGGAAAGGGGAGATATGGTGTTGGTTATTGAAAAGTGTCTAGAAGTGTTTTACGATGTGTGATGTTAAGATGAGTCTATGGGTTATGTGATGTGTGATGTTAAGATGAGTCTATGGGTTATGTGTTGTCCTGAAATATCCTGACTATGGATAGTGTTGATTCTAGTGTTATTATTATAATATTTATGAAAGAATTTGATATTTTTATTTTTCTCTTTCATTCGTATAAATTTGATCTTTGTTTCCACATGATTTCCGTGTGAAAAATTATATTTTCTTTGTTAGTTTTGCTGGTAAGTTTGTGTGTTGGTTCGACACTGGCATCACTGTCAAGTATGAAAAGTTGTGATTTTCTTTGTTAGTTTTGATGATAAGTTTGTGTCTTGGGTCGACACTGGCATCACTATCAAGTATGAAAAGTTGTGATTTTTTCTCTCCAAGGGTTTTATGAATGTTACCAAAGGATTTTTTAGTTCCATATCTTGAGAGCGTGAGGATGACCAGCCCAGGTTCTAGGGGATGTGTTAGTGTTGGCTAGTTTTGTATCAAATTGAGAAGTCTGGGCGTCTTGTCTAAAAAGCTCAAAAAGGAAGGATTTGTACCCCACAGAATAGGTGCGATATTAATGAAGATGGAAAAGTGGTCAAATATGGATCTAGTACATGCTGGTCAAATTTGGCTACTCCTATAATAGGTTGTGTTGACAGTCTATTAGCTTGATTTGTTGATATATAGTTTTCTTACATCCGTTAACTCTATAAACTTCCAACTTTTTTATATCTATATTTTATATCTAACATGGTAAAGAGCAGTGGCGGAGTCACTCTCACGCATAGTTAGGCGAGTGTCTGACCCGTCCTTCAAAATATCATTAATTATCTGTGAAAGAAATCACCTTCTATAATATTAATTGACGTAGTGCCCTACCCACTAAATAAATGTGTCTCTCTCCTTTTCGGCTCCTCCTTTGTGCCTGTCCATTTACTAACTTTTTGTTTTTCTATTTGTTTTAATCAATTTGTGGAATTTAAAGGTAAATGATATACGTAATCAATGCGCATGTTCTTCTTTAATTCTAACATCTTTCCGTTTTTGTTTGTTTCAAATAAACCAGCCAAGATGCTTCAACACCGTTTCTTGAATCACGTTGTTCTTGCTGAGATCCTATAATCGTATTTTAATCAAGTTGTTGCTATTATTTTTTTATTTCTTTTTCTTTGTTATTTCCAATGTGGAAGCCCCACAATGGCATGAAAGGGCATGGGCTCTAGGCCTCTATCCAATGCCAACAAAATATAATAAATATATTCACTGCACACACTGTATAATTTGTACAATGTAGAAACAAAAAATATGTACAAGTGTTAACTTTATTGGCAATTATACCGTCTTCTTATTACGGCTGTTTCAGTTAAAATTGGCAATTACTAAAATCACCATAAAACTATCCGTCTTTTTTACTTCAATTTTTTCCCCAATGACCGTTGACGATTTCAGTCATGTTGCTAGACATATGGCCATTGTCATACAAAAGTCAACAATCGGCATCCTACAAAAATCGTCATTGATATTGTGTGAATTAGAGGTCTATGTGATGCATCTCTTTGCATAAGAAGCAATTGATGGATTTTATACTGTATGTATTGACAACTTTGTGTATATTTCTTATATTATATGCAATGAGCCTTAACTATATGTGATGTGGTATTTGTTCTTTTATGTTTCCCATGCCACAGTAAATAGAAAACGATCCCGTTGCAGTGATCTAGTAGCAAGAACACCAGTAATGGTTGAACTTACGGAAAAAGAGTATTTTGTTAGATAAAATGCTTGGGGTCGAATCTTCCCAAGAACAAATTTGGGAGAAAAATTTTCGACATGCCCTTACGAGTCTATGCATGGAGTTTTATTTTTTGTGGTGGGTCTAATATGACCTTTTTGGTAGTTCTTCCTGTATAAAAAGATTAAGAACATGATTTATTTTATGAAATTTGTATTAAAATATAATTTTAATCATGAGCTGTTTATTTTCTCTTGTTTACAACATAGATTATTGGATGACAAACTCAATCATTTGAAACATATTGATGCTATTCGAGCAACATGTAAACCAATAATGGATGTTACTGAAATAATGCTTCGATTAGTTTTTTTTTTCAATTTCTTTATACAAAGAGATAAAAAAGTTTATGTGGGTAATATTTGAATGGGCATGGGTCCATGTAGCTTGCTACTGCTAATTTTATTTTTACTATTTTTTATGTGATTTTGTTCAAGCGTTTGTTTTTATTTTTTTTAATGAAACAACCATACATCAATTTTTTTAGCCGAATTATTTTTAAGTAACCCTATAGATAAGAACTAATGTGTAATTTCTATTTACTTCACTATGTTAATTGTCTTTATTTTTTGTCAAATATTATTTGATGATTCTTTTAGAATAGAAAAGCAGCAGTGACCGCTGCTATTTGAGCATATTCCTTTAATTGATTTTTTTAATGAAATTTTACGAAACTAGCGACATAGATTGTTGTTTGGGTATATGAACAACTTGCTTGAGCTCGTATGTAACTTTTTAAACTATAACGGTAAAAGGCATAATTATAAATACAGTAAAAATATGTGAACTATATAAACCCACTCTAAAGGAATAACGTGAGACTAGATACGAGAAGCAAATCGTTATTTCTAAGAATATGCATTTGCTATCTGAGCAATTTTGTTCCGATAATATTTTTTAGAGAAGTGATGCCGACAACTATTATGAGTTCACTTTAGGTTTTTGTTTGTCATCTATTATTCAAGCAACTTCCTTCTACAAATTTTAAAAAATATATAGAAGTAAATTGTTACTATCCAAGTAGCTTGCTTCAGTGATATTTAGTTAAATTTATTTTTTTTACAAAATTATTGACAGATGCTGGTATGGAATGCATCAGATGATTTTGTAAAATATTTTCTTTTACGAAATCATGTTTCAACTCAAATAAATATGTAAATCAACGAAAAACTACTCACCCAAAACTAAACTAATATAATATTTTTTTTAAAGTAATAAGATAAGAATCCGAACCGCTTTTGTGATATCTAAATAGGAGCTGAAATCTAGATGTCTACATGATTAACTTTAACTAATAAATATGTATCTTTATACAATTAAATCATAAATGAAATATATGATTGTATGAGTTGTAATATTTTATTCTTCTAATTTAACTATTAATCATGAGCTTAGTATGTGCTTTCAGCTAGTATCCTAAAAAGGTTGTCTTTCACATGACATCGTTCACAAAACTAATATTCATGTGTTTATTTTCAGCTTTGACACTCAAATCTGCTACGCTGACTCAAACCCACGAACTTTTTGTCTTTATATATACAATAAAGAAAAGGTACATATAAATCCTTCTCCTTTTATTTTTACGAAAGACACATTCTATATAAATATGTGATCATATAATAATTATGACATAATGAGTTAGTCAAAATATATTTTTATTTACTACAACATATTTTCTGGATTAATTTTTCGAGTGGGTTTGAATTATCATTTTTGTGTATGTTGATGACTAATATGTAGTTAGTATTCAAAATAAATACATACTACCCGTTAAAAGAGGGATCAATTAGTAATTTTAAAAAATAATGAAGAAAATTGTGTTCAGTCCCCTCTAGGACTTTCTCATATGGTGTACATGTGTCTCCTTACACAATATAAAAAAAAGACAAAAGTGTAGTGTATACACATAGCGATCGATTCATAATTCTAAAAAATAATGGTGGAAGACACATGCTACACATGTGTTATACAATTGAATCAATATAATATATGATTATATAATAATATGGCATAATGAGTTGGTCAACATCATTCTTGTCCGGTATAATAGATTTGTTAGATAAGCTATTTGAGTAAGTTTGAATTATCATTTTTGTGTATGTTGATGACTAATATGTAGTTAGTATTCAAAATAAATGCATACTACCCGCTAAAAGAGTGATCGGTTTGTAATTTCAAATAATAAATAAGATTGCATTCAGCCACCTCTAGGGATTTTCTCATAGTGTAGATGAGTCTTCTTACACAGTATCAAATTACATTTAGCCCCCTCTCTGGGCTTTCTTGTATAGTATGAAGATTTTGATTAAAAAAAAGACAAAAGTATAGTGTATACACATAGGGATCAATTTGTAATTCTAAAAAATAGAAAAGTTATATTCAACACCCTCTTGGGCTTTCTTGTATATTATAGATGTGTCATCTTATACAATATATAATTTTAAAAAAAAAAGACAAAAGTATAGTTTACACACATAGACTTGTTTGTAATTATAAAAAATAATGGAACAAATTGTATTCAACCCTCTGCAAGCTTTCTTATAGTATAGACGAGTCTCTTTACAAGATATACAATTTTAAAAAGAAAAGACAAAAGTATAGTTTACACATACATGGACATATTTGTAACTCCAAAAAATAGTAGAGAAAATTACATTCATCCTCCTCCTGGGCTTCGTATATACTGTAGATGAGCCTCTTTATACAATATAAAATTAAAAAAAAAAAAGAAAAATATAATGTATGCAGAAACCAGTTTATAATTCCAAAAATAATAGAGAATTGCATTCCCTCTCACGACCTTTCTTATATAGTATTTATGAGTCTCATTATACAATATAAAATTTTAAAAAAAATTAAAAGTGTAGTGTACAAACATAATGACCGGTTTGTAATTTTAAAAATAATAAAAAATTTCTTATATAGTATATATGGTGATACATCACATTTAAGATGCGACCCACAGAATTATCTGTTAACTAATGCCCCTCAACCTTCTGTTTCCTAAACAATTAAAAATAGCAAAATAGATGACAATAGTTACATAAATTAGAAATATAAAAGAAAAAAACCTGAACTACGTGTCAAGCAGTCACCCTAGTTACTGGAAAAACTAACACACAAACATGTCAGCTTAGAAAAAAAATCTAAACTTCGTGCCAAGCAAGCACCCTAACTGATAGAGAAGCAAGTACACATACACGTAAAAAACTTTTAGTGATACAGACACATCAACTACTTTGTATATAAAGATACATACATAAAGACAAAATAAGTGGAGTTGGTGAATGGTTTTAATCCACATAGCTTTCTTTTCTGATGTAATGTCATACGTGTGAGTGTATGAACATGTCTCGTCCATAACGTGTACTTGTAGATAATATTAAATCTGTTTAAAACAGTCGTCATTTACGATGTAACACGCTTTTGGTTTGCTTAATGGTAGCTTACTATTACACTATAGAAATGATAACTTTTGTTGTGTTATAGGAAGTAGGACTGAACTTGTGATATTTAGGTGTGTGTATATATCAATATGTATTCTGAAACGATGTAACCTCTTCTATGACCATCGAGGCTACCATCCTCCTGGAAGTTGACGGTTCATCCATTGCATTGCAAAGATGGTCCTTAATCATGCATATACTGAAACATACATATGTTGCATTCTACTTCGAAACTATTGTTGTACAGGACATACATCGATCTCGACTATTGGTCAGACCTTTCCGATGAATTCTGATCTTGGTACGAACCCCCGGTTTAAAGATATTAGCTCTAGGAGAGACCACTAGATTCACTGCCTAGAAGGAGATGGTCCCTTCCGTAACTTGCGTTAGTATCGGGTTTTGTGTGTTAACATCCAATCTAATCAGGTTTCCAAAATTAATTATTCTCCGCAATAAATAAAAAAAAGCTGCAGCATAATTAAGGTTGCGACCTTGTCTCTTGCCATACATAATGATATTCATGGATTTCTTAAGTCTACATGTTACAATTACATGTGCATCAATCCCCTACAAGTGCATTTACAGCTGGAAAGAACTTTTACCCTCCTTAATAACTTTATGCATCGTCATGTTAGATAATCTGATGCCTAGTACATTCCCTTGCTGCTCAAAGGGTCATACTTACGTGCTGCAAGAGTAGCTTCATGTTATGTGTCAGCTGTGTTCCACGTTGTTCCGATTCCATTCAGTATGCGCTTTTTAGTTTGATGTTTCCGTTTGCTCTTGATACACAACTTAAAGTTTTATAACTACTCCGACGCAATTATGCAACAAGCTCTGAAAAAAAAACAATTTGGAATGATCTTTGAACAGAAATATGTGCTTTACAAAAACGTCTAGAGCAGTTACGTCTTGAGATACTTTAATCGGAACAAAAAGAGTATATGGAAGCGGCAAAAAATACCAAGCTACTCAATTTTCCCCATCAATATCTCTATGCATCTCTGCGAAGTTGCCGTTAGCTTAGAATTGGCAACATCGTATATATTTGTGATTTGATATGATTGTACTTGACATTTATATGATTATCTGATTAACCAAATAGAATTATAGAACAGGAACCTAACTAGGCCTATGTCCAACTAATTCTGTATATGAATTTGAGACTAACAGCCAGCAATTCTCATATTCACTGACTTAGCCTGGAATACAATGCGGATCACCAGTTCATCAACTCAATCGCTATCAGCCAAAGGAGGTGTAGGCCACGGAAAAACTCGAATAGAACCTAATATACTATCATGACTGCTCGAGCCAGCTGCAAATAGGTTCCAATGTCATCAAAAGAAGAGGGCAAAACTGAAAAAATTGCCACATTCATTTAAAAAAAAGGCTAGAACGAGGAACAAACATATGCTAAAGATATAAGGCCAAAAAACCTAAATGGCACATTTCCCATTTTTTATTCCCTAAATGGCACGTTCTTGAACTTCTTGCCCAAAATGGCACATTTGCAGACCAATGCGTCCCCGGTTGGGACGTATTGCTCGAAGCCGGACGTATTTATTTTTTTATTTTTTTTTTATTTTTTATTTTAATTATGATACCATGTATACCATGTATATTATATATACATATATATGTTAAATTGCTAAATTAATATAATCTAAATTAACTTATATAAAATTAGCCATATATTTAAAATAATATCTGAATATAATAAAATAATAACAGAATATTATATTTATCAAAACATAATATTTATAAATATAGATAAAAATATTCAAAATTAATAGATATAATACTAAAATTATATAATAAAGTGTAAAATTATAAAAATAAAGAAAATATATACATGTATTTATTTGTAAACTTAGAAGAAAAAAAAACTAATATAGCAATAAAAATAAGAAAATACTAATATCAAAAATAAGAAAATACTAATATAGCAAAATACTATATATATATATATATATATATATATATATATATTAAAGGATTGATACATAATATCAAAAATATACATATATATACATCATATATATACATATATATACATCATATATATATACATATATATACATACATAATATATATATAAATAATATATAAACATAATATATATATACATAATATATATATGTACATATACATATATATACATAATATATATATATACATAATATATACATAATATATAAATATATATATATTATACATATACATATATATATATGTACAAATATAATATATATATACATATATACTTATCAAAACATAATATTTATAAATGTAGATAAAAATATTCAAAATTAATAGATATAATACTAAAATTATATAATAAAGTTTAAAATTATAAAAATAAAGAAAATATAAACATGTATTTATTTGTAAACTTAGAAGAAAAAAACTAATATAGCAATAAAAATAAGAAAATACTGATATCAAAAATAAGAAAATAAGAAAATACTAATATAGCAAAATAATATATATATATATATATATATATATATATATATATATATTAAAGGTATGATACATAATATAAAAAATATACATATATATACATCATATATATACATATATATACATATATATATACATAATATATATACATATATATACATACATAATATATATACATAATATATATACATATATATACATAATATATATATATACACACATATACATATACATAAATATGTACAAATATAATATATATATATATATATTATACATATACATATATATTTATCAAAACATAATATTTATAAATGTAGATAAAAATATTCAAAAAAATATTTATCAAAACATATATATATATATATCAAAACATAATATATATATATATCAAAACATATATATATCAAAACATAATACTAAAATTATATAATAAAGTTTAAAATTATAAAAATAAAGAAAATATATACAAGTATTTATTTGTAAACTTAGAAGAAAAAAACTAATATAGCAATAAAAATAAGAAAATACTAATATCAAAAATAAGACAATAATAAAATACTAATATAGCAAAATAATATATATGTATATATATGTATACATAAATATATTATTTTGCTATATTAGTATTTTCGTATTTTCTTATTTTTGATATTAGTATTTTTTATTTTTATTGCTATATTAGTTTTTTCTTCTAAGTTTACAAATAAATATTTGTATATATTTTCTTTATTTTTATATTTTAACACTTTATTATATAATTTTAGTATTATATCTATTAATTTTGAATATTTTATCCACATATTTAAATATAATGTTTTGATAAATATAATATTATGTTATTATTTTATTATTTTTAGATATTATTTTAAATATATGGCTAATTGTATATAAGTTAATTTAGATTATATTAATTTAGCAATTTAACATATATATATGTATATATAATATACATGGTATACATGGTATCATAATTAAATAAAAAATAAAAAAACAATACATCCGGCTTTGGGACGCATTGCCCTCCTGTGGGGGGAGGTGGGGGCAATGCGTCCCCGGTTGGGACGTATTGCTCTCTCGGGAGAGCAATGCGTCTCAATCGGTGACGCATTGCCTCCCGAGAGAGCAATGCGTCCCAGCAGAGGGCGCATTGGCCTGCAAATGTGCCATTTTGGGCAATAAGTTCAAGAACGTGTCATTTAAGGAATAAGAAATGTGTCATTTAGGTTTTGTGGCCAAGATATAAAACCGCAATACATCACATATGATATAGCATAGGTATCAAGGACGAGAGAAGTTCACATTGGCGAACTAACACGATATTAGAACTAGTTGCAAACGACAACCTCCAAAGTAATTGTCTTCCCAGTCAAATGTCTTCACGAAGATTTGCATTCCCGCCACGCAGACGGAGCACCTAAGTGAAGCCTCATTCTGGATGTTATAGTCGGCTAGCGTGCGACCATCTTCCAGCTGCTTCACTGCAAAGATGGGCCTCTTCCCTGCAAAGAAGAGCCTCTGCTGGTCCGGCGGGATCCCCTCCTTGTCCTGGATTTTAGCCTTGACATTGTCAATGGTATCGGAGCTCTCTACCTCCAGAGTTATGGTCTTCCCCGTCAGAGTTTTCACAAAAATATGCATACCACCACGAAGCCGCAAGACGAGGTGGAGCGTCGACTCCTTCTGGATATTATAATCCGCCAACGTCCTACCGTCCTCCAGCTGCTTGCCGGCAAAGATCAGCCTCTGCTGATCCGGTGGAATCCCTTCCTTGTCCTGGATCTTTGCCTTCACATTGTCGATGGTATCAGATGATTCCACTTCCAGCGTGATCGTCTTCCCAGTGAGTGTCTTGACGAATATTTTGCATGCCTCCCCTGAGACGGAGCACAAGGTGGAGGGTGGACTCCTTCTGGATGTTGTAATCGGCCAGCGTCCGGCCATCCTCAAGCTGCTTCCCGGCGAAGATGAGCCTCTGCTGGTCGGGAGGGATCCCCTCCTTGTCCTGGATCTTAGCTTTAACGTTGTCGATCGTGTCTGAGGACTCGACCTCCAAAGTGATGGTCTTGCCGGTGAGCGTCTTGACAAATATCTGCATACCGCCCCTGAGACGAAGGACAAGGTGGAGCGTGGACTCCTTCTGGATGTTGTAATCAGCCAGCGTCCGGTCGTCCTCTAGTTGCTTGCCGGCGAAGATCAGCCTCTGCTGGTCTGGAGGGATGCCCTCCTTGTCCTGGATCTTGGCCTTAACGTTGTCGATTGTGTCCGAAGACTCGACCTCCAAGGTGATGGTCTTGCCGGTGAGGGTCTTAACGAAGATTTGCATCTGCAATCAAACGGAAGGGAAGTATTAGCGTTCAGTTCTACAACTGGAAAGTATCGCTCCTGGAACGGTACGATAGAAATCAGGAATAGAAAGACAAAGACACCCTAGGGGTCCAAAAAACAGAGAGAAAGGAAAAACAGAGAGAAAGGAGACCAGAGAAGCGATCTCCTTCGTGGGGATTGAAAATCGATGAACTTCGCGATTAGGTTTCCCAACCTCCTGGACTTTGGATGAACTGTCGGGGTGAGATGGTATATAGGTTGGTTCAAATCCAGACCACGGGCGCGGTTCTACCCTACCGATCATACTAGCACCTTCTAGAAGAGGAAACAGAAAACAAAAGAAATTTTGAGTTCTTTTCTTTCCAAAAACGCCCCTCACTTATTCTGAAATTCATGAAAATCTCCTCCTTTTCACCAAATCCTATCTAACCCTCTGTTTACCGAATTTCAAATAATCCCTTCGTAACCTTTTTCTGTTAGCTCCCAGCAACTACCGCTGTTCTTTCTTAATTCAATTCCTTGCTTTCTTTAATGGTATTTTTATACATTTTGTTACAGTGTTAACATACATTATCTTTTTATTATGGTATTAATAAATCATTACTGATATTCTTGAAAAAACATATTGTTTATGAGTTTGGGTCTGTCTATGCCCGGATTTGAATCATTTTGAGTCGATTTCAAAAACTTTTTTCAACTTGGGTTCGGGTACGGGCTAAATATGTCTGGTAGATCTGATAATTTTAGTTTAAAATATGTATTATATTTAATATTAGGCATAATGATAAGTTAGATTTTGTTAAATTCGGATATACTTTGTTGAACCAGATTAGGCCCTGAATCAAATAGTTTTTGGGACACATTCAACTCGTACTTGAATCAAGACGAATACGAGATGCAAAAAAGTTTGACTTAAACTTATCTAAACGTGTATCAAACCGATCCAAACATGGCTCAACTTGTCCCAACACCATAAGATTATTTTATCACGAACAAGAATTGCAAAAAATTCTTAATTTTGTATTCATCCTTCGTTTCAATATTACTCATCATAATAAAAATAAATAAAAACAAGCCATATCAAGCATGACTACTCAACTCTCTCTAAGAATCACATATCACCACTATTGAAGGGTATAAATCTATCCATGCAAGATACTCCAGAATACGATCTTTGCTGATATGAAACACCTTTTGAGTCATCTTCTGAATATCAAGATATATATTCTCTAACATCTGCTAGACAGTGTGAGAACCATCATGAATCCTCTAGTATAAATCTAAAATGTCATGTACATCATAAATCCAATATTGGCGATTGAACTGCCTAAGAATAGAACCAAGTTGTAAGCAACACATTGTTCCAACCTCAAAAAAATTTAATGACAATACTAGGATCGCATACCTAGGCACCTATACGAGGTAAGAAAGTTCTCTATGAGGATCCACAACACTATGGCATGTAAAGCACCCCTTAGAAACATGTCTTCTTGTTGGGAAATCTAGGCGACAGATAAGACAGCGGAAATAAAAATGTAATGCTCGATTTCTTAACTAGAAGATCGCGTCAACAACAATGTATCTAGGAAAACATGGTAATAATAGTCATACTTGGTCCTAGAGAAAGTCTAGAGACAACTCTTGATGTAGTAGTGTGCACCTTTCTTCAAGTTGCACCTAGACATCGTCAGCAGTGACCTCCTAGTTGATCACTACAAGCAACAGTTTGATCGCGTCCTCCAAGCGACAGAGAATAGACTCCTCTCCTCTATAGTAATCCATGCAGACCACCGGGAACTTCACGTTGTGCTACCAGAGCCAATGGGAATGAGTTGTCCCTTTGAATATCAGTATATTAGCATCGATTTGTTCTCCCACAATTGTCTCTCCCTTGCTATCTCTCCCTTTTACAAGTAATATTTGCTCGAGCTCTCTATTGGTTACCACAAAACCAGAGAGAACAACAATTGTCACGGCTTATTATTGGTGTATGGGAAGCCCCTAGTACCCCTCTATTTATCAGAAGGGTCATGATTAGGGTTTTCAATTGTTTTGAGAGTAAAAAAGATGGAGTTTACAAATTTTCTGGAAACTACGAATGGTGAACCCATCGGTTCACTTTCCAATCGGTCGACTCATCTCTTGAACCAGTTAGTTCATCTACTTTCCTATTCTGAATCAAATTGGCACGATATTCATAATGCAAAATTATGACATCAACATCAATCCTTTATCCAATCGAATTGATCATTGAACTAGACTAACCTGACGATGAACCTGTCGCTTCACTTTTAAAACAGTCATTTCATATCATGAAATGGTGGATTTATATCATGAAATGGTCATTTAATATGTGAAATGGTTCTTTCACATGTCCAGCTCAGACAATATTCAACCAATGTTGTTTCTAATTGATCGGACACTCCAACCGATCAGTTCAACACTTGAACCGGTCGGTTCAGAGTCCAGTCAGTCAATTTTGAACTGGTGTTGTTTGAATTGAATACCTTACACTTTAGTAATCAAGATAAACATCACTCGCGAATAAACTCCTATTCCAAGTGAATCCTATGTGTGTGACCCTATAGGTCCCAAACTACATTGGTAGTGAATGCGCATAACCAACTTATGACATCACAAGCAATGAGCGGTATCTAAAAACACATCACTGCTACCGAAGTAATTTAGAAAGTTGGAGAAAAACTTCAACCTACTATCCATCATCAGTTTTACTGTGATTGTATAGTTTCTTTGTCTCTGATATCTAGATTGAACTCAAGGCATGGAACTGTTATCCTCTCAACGTTCAATCCATGTTCCTAGAAATAGAGCAGACTGTCTGAGATGCATGTGCTTTCACATATCACATATTGAATCACATGAGTATGGCCATATATTTCTCAGTCTCTCTTATCAAGATGCCTGGATATCAATCTCTTTTAGGAGGGACAAATCCCATCTACATCACTCACACTCAATCCCCATGTGTCACAATGCATCTAAGCATCACCTTTACAACAACTCTTATTCAAGGTCAAATTAGATGATGTCAAAATACATCGAATGACATGTGATGAGTGTAGTGACTTTAGGTTTAAGGACCACAATCACCACTATCACTAGGAGAGTTGATTCTGACTACCATTCCATGGTATCCATGTATCACTCTCATGGTGGGTTTATCTGATACATTGTTCTCTAACATGTACATGTGTGTTTGGTTTGATATCACCTATCATGATTGATGAGATTATGTCATCAACCAACACACACTCTAGTCTTATGTATTATTGTTGTCTGGTTTTCCTCCACTCTGACTACCGACATAACACGAATGTGTGTACTCTTATCATACATATGATCTCATTGTTCAGGTCCTCAACCTGAAGACACATGTCATCAAGTAACACCATTTTTTAGACATCTACTATGTATGCATGACCATCTCATGATTGAGACAAACATAATAGACACATTACCTTTATCAGTATCAAATCAGGTATCTAATGTCACATTTCAATCATCATATAATTGACTCTCTGAGCATACATACCAACAGACTCCCACTTGCACTTAGAGCCAATCACCTTCGAATCATATTCCAACTGATATTAACATGTCCATCATGTTGCTACTGCACAAGTACTTTTACGTCGGCTAGCAACATTTGCTTCTAGTCAATATATTGCAAGTTTCACATCTCTTCGCTACATGACTTCTTGCATGAGATGGAATTTTTGTAGTATGCTATTTGAGATTCCTTGCCTAACCAATAGTTGCATTATTGTCACAACATTTCCACCCTGTCATCAATGGTTGGAACCTCCCACAAGCTCATCCAAATGAACTTATTGATCCATAGAATATCCTTTGCTATGTTCATAACACCAAGATACTCGACTTCTATTGCAGAATTAAACAACTATCTATAGCTCAGAACTTTTTCAGCTTTACAATACTCATTTTAGTAAAACACAAATTTAGATTGTGATTGTTAATTTTCTTTGTCATTTCGGAAGCTTGCATCGGTGTAACCCTTTACATTCAATTGTTCCTTATTACCATAACTAAGGAACTGATCCTTTTAGTGCTTCTCAAGTACTTAAGGATGTTCTTTTGTGGAAGTCCTATGACTTTCACTAGGATCTGGCAGATATCCACTCGTCATGTACAATACACATGAGACAACTAGATGACTACATATCCTCTCATCATGTGCAATACATACAGATATCGGAATGAGTATGTAACATTACATATATGACAGATCCAATTGTGAATGCATATGGCATCTCACTCATGTTTATCTCATTCTTCACAAGAACTAGGACATTAGACTCTTGAGAGACTAATCCCATGGGACATGGACAAAATTTCTCTCATTGAGTCCTACATGTTGAACCCCTTCAACATCTTGCCAATGTATGTGCTCTTTCATAGGTCAAGAAGCTTTCCAGACCTATCTCTATAGATCTTAATTCCTATCACATAGGATTCTTTGCCTAAATCCTTCACAAAGAAGGTACTTTCTTGTTAGGTTTTAATATATGCAGTATAAGGATGTTATTCCTCATCATCATGTAAAATATGAATAATGCGCCCACTAAATCTTTTATAATCAAAGATTTCATCCTCATTTTGACTAAAGTCAAACTCTTTGACTGTCCTGTCAAATCAAAGATTCTAGCTCTGAGATTCTGATTTCAATCCATAGATTGACCTTTGTAGCTTATAAGCATTATTTGCATTATTGGAATTATAAAACCTTTAGGTTGTGTCGTGCACACATCCTCATAATTATTCTAGTTAAGGAATGTGGTTTTAACATCCATCTGTCAAATCTCATAGTCTTAACAAGTTGCAATGGCAAACATGATCCTGATGGATTTAATCATGGCAACTGGTGAAAAGATTTCATCATGTTCAACACCTTGAACTTGTTTGAAACTCTATGCAACCAATTTGTGCTTATATGTTTGTACGTCACCTGTAAGGAGGTGAGATCATCCCCTCACTAAAATTTAATAAAAAATACACAACATCCATCTTTTATATAGAATTTAGATAATGAAGGATGCACACATAATAATTCCATTTAAATAATCATGATTTAGATACAAAATTGTCAATAGTAGCAGTAGAAAAAAAGACTAATTTATTACATGGCTTTGATCCAAGCTCACTATATGAGTTTCATGAAACATAAACTAGAAAAGGAAACTATAGGATCTAGCAGTAGAAACCTAGACATCTCAACAAAGTATCCTTGAATCTACTCCTAGGCCTGGGTGGTTGGGATCACCCGGCAAGAGGAGAAAATAAGGTATGTGTCAAAAAAGAAACAAGAGCAAGAATAAGAACAACAAAGGAAAAGTTTGTGTAAGAATATGGAGAGTCAAAAGTATGAGGCGCATAAGAAATAATATTCTTGCCATAAAAAATAATAAGAGAGAAGCATGCATGATTAACTATATGACTACATTGACTAAGTAGGGTTGAGGCACCTACCAAACCTCAACCAATAGGTGAGGGGAGATTTACACATTCCCAATCACCTATGAATATTTATATATGGGGGAGAGTAAACACATTCCCTAAGGTGAAATAACACATGCCCAACTATGGAAGTCCCACTACATTAGCTAACAAGTCAAATAAATTATCATGCTAAAAGAAATCATATGACAAGTTTAAATAATAAACATTTAGCAGATCGGGTTCAGGAGCCAAGTAAATATTTAAGTTATTGTGCCAAAAAAAGAAGTAATGGAAATAATGGTTTTAGTCCATGCCTCATTGGGAAATTAGGGTTTGGTTATAAAAAAATGCCCAACTTAAGGGATAAGATGCACATACCTCAATTTAGACTTCTAGTTACCACTTTTTACCCACACAAAAGATTCGAAGATCACCTTAGCCTAATTTCAAGTTATTCACATGTATTAGGATTTTATAATGCATATGAGTGCAAAGAAACCCTAATTCTAGACATTTTTGGAAAACCTCATATTTTGGACACAAAACCTAAACTGATTCCTTATGTTTTTATGATCAAGAAAACATATTTATTTACTTAATTTGGAGACTATACAAATTAATTATAATTTTTAGGGCTTTTACATACTTTATTAGATTCCCAAAACCAACCTTTGAAAACATTGAAATCAAACTCAAGAATTATTTTTATTAGAAAGATCTCATTTTTCTTATTCTAAACATATTACAATAGAATTTTTGGACAATAAGAGCAAAAGATACAATTTTTACAAGTCTGACCAATCATAATAATTGAAAATTCCAAATAAGATATTTCTTATGAGAGAGGGAGAGAAAGAGAGGGACCGGGTCCACTGAAGTGGCCCAATCAGAGGCAGCCATGTCACTGGGCCAACGACCAGCTAACTTGTGTCAAACAAACATAAAGAGGACAAAAAGATGATAATGTCCCTAGGAAAAAAATCAAAGAAAGAAGGAAAGAAGGGGTAGAATCAAGAATTAACAAGGGGGAATCATCCCCTTCCTCCCGCCCGTGCCATGGGTGCATGAGAAGCTAGTGAGGCTTGGGGAGATCTGGGCAAAACCATGTTTCACAACAATACAACAAAGCAATGTTACAAAAAGGTAGAGGAGGATCTCACGAACTCACCTCACTAGCCAATTCAGATGTTAGTGCCATCTAATTCCCAGGCGAGGAGTCACAAGATGAAAACAAGAATCAGATCATTGATGGCCAAACCAATGATTTGTAAAGAAATTGAAAAAAGAAGAAGGTTAGGCAAAGAGAGACGAGGGTCATGGTGGAGGTATTTATAGATGGGAGTATGAGAATCGAAGAAAAGGGAAATAGCAACAAATCCTTGTTGCCCAAGAATTAGGCGTTTTCCAATTTCTTGAAGAGATCACATGAGTAATGGGTCAAAAGAAGAGGAATCCAATTTGGAAACTGAGGGAGAAGAAATCATGCAAAATGAGTAAAAAATGAGATAGTTATTGTGATTTGAAAATCACACTTCCGCAAAGTTACTGTTCACGAGTAATGAGAGGTAGTTGATGATGTGTGGAACACTAGATTGCGATCCAAGGGTGCGCACACATCCATAGTTTAAAGAAAAGAATGTGTGACATTAAATTCCATTACCAAATCCAAGTTAGACTAAATTTATATATTTAATTATTTTTTTCTCTCCTCAATTGAGGGTGCAAATGAACTCCAAATTAATTGAAATTTGATACCTAGCCTAATTAGGATGTGTACAATATGATTTTGGAATTAGTTTTAGTTTTGGAGACTCCATGTATTTTATTTTACTCTTTTAAAACAAATCATATTTTCTCTTTTCTCTTAATTTAGAGACATCTAGAAACCACCAATTAATGTGAAGCTTCACCCTCAAGCAAACTTAAACTTGTGAAACACTAAGTTGTCATTAATTTCCTCTCTTGGAATTATTTAGCACATTTATTTAATAGTATGGAGTTTAATTACACTCTCTCTCTCTCCTAAACACATTAGAACATTAAAGATTGTCCAAATTAGTTGAAAATTTACCCTTAGGCTAATTTTAACATGTAGATTACAAAATTGAGATTTCTTGCCACTTTTGGAGTTACTGAATGAGTTATTTGATACTTTGGATAAGACTCACCTTTTTATATAGAATATATATAATTGTTGTTGTCCCAAAATTACAAAACTTGGCCCCCAAAGAATTTGAATCTGAAGTTATTTTTATCCAATGAGTCTTCTTCTATGAATTGTATCCCCTTTACACATTACTATCAATGTTTGTCACATTAAATTATTTAATGCTATAGTATCATGTTTAAATCTTTATTATTTATTTATTTTTCTCTTCTTTGCTCCATAATGCTAAGGGGAGTTCTAGAAAAAAATTATTTTAACAATATATCACTTAAGTGGTAATTTTGCACTAACTGAGGTATTTGTACATAAACCCATACATTGGCATAAATAGTGATCAAATATACTCCAAACCACTAATAATTCCACAAATTCAACATCAATGACAAAAAGGATAAAAAAGGATAGGAAAAAATTAGGAAAAAGGGCTAGATTAAGAATATACCTAGATTTAAGTTCGTTACAACACTCCACTACTAGCTCAATCTCCTTGTTCTTTAATTGCTTAACACTAGAGTCAAGAATCTTCACAGGTAAATCCTCATAGGTCAAGTTCTCATGGATCTCCAAAGGTTCTATTGTAAGTATATGAGAAGGGTCTCTCACATACTTCTTCTACACAGATACATGAGACGCATTGTGGATCTTATCATAGGAAGGAGGAAGAGCTCAATGGTATGCACAATCTCCAATTGTACCCAAGATCTCAAATGGTCCAACATAGCGGGGACTAAGCTTGCCTTTAACTTTATATTGTGTAATAGAGCATATAGGCTTGATCTTTAGGAACACATGGTTACCCACTAAGAAACTTACATCATACCTTTTCTTGTCTACATACTACTTCTGTTGATCTTGTGCAGCTTTCATATGCTTCTTAATCAACTAAACCTTCTCTATCATCATTTACATATTATCAACCTTTACCAGAGCACGTTCTCCCACATCATCCCAGTGTAAGGAATGTGAATCCCAGAGGAGATCCACTCCCTACTAAAAATTTGAAGAATTAAACATCCATTCCAAACACACTCAAAAGGTATGCTGGATGTAAAGACCACAAACATCTTTACTAAAAATTCATGGCAAACAAAAACACCAATGTGTAGGCAGTGGAAGATAAAACTTTGACTAAACAATTGTATAAAGGGCACATCATAAAATCTTCCCAAATAGGGTGTACAACTTTATACACAACAATATGATCTAGGTAGAGGAAGACTAAAACCAAATCAACTTGTCTCCAAACAAAATAACTTAATATATAGGCAGCTATGACCAAGATACAAGGTCGAACTCTTTATCCCTAGCCTTAGGCTGGTTCACTATGCTTCAACTACGCACTCTGATTCCTATACCTGGGTGGTTGGGATCACCCAGCAAGAGAGAGATAAAAGTATGTGTTAATCAAAAGGAATAAGGACAATTAATAAAGTGCAACATCAAATAGATCAAACGATTCACAATACTAAGAGATTTCAAGAGTATGAGACAAGTAATCAAAGAAGAAATAGAAGACTGACATAGATCAATCCAAAACAATAATCACAAAGCATGAATGATATTATGACACAAAATCAAACAAATGTAGGGTGAGACACCTACTAGAACTACACCAAGAGGAGAGGGGGGATTTTAACATCCCCTAACCTCCAAAATATATATAAAATGGGGAGAATTTTAACGTTCCCCTGGGCTCATGCCCACTATGGGTGGTTTGTACTCATGTACACTACATTGTCTTTTGGCCAAAAATACATCATGCTAAATAGTTCACTTGGCATTAGTGAAAATATAAATAACATTTGCATAATAGCATTGGGGAATAAAAACCCATGAAATAGATCAAGTAAATGAATAGGCCAACATTGGCCATAGCATTATTCAAATAACCAAATAAATGATCCACAATGGCTATCGAAGACTTAAATAAATAAAAGAGCCAAATAAGGTAGTAGCAAGATATCAAGGCTAGCACATAGGAAATGTGGGGTTGGATAAAGGCCCAACTGAAGAGTAGGTTAATTGCACATTCACATATTCATATGCATTCATAGGGATCACAAACACAAATAGGTGTCACATACATAAATAGGATCCACATACATAAATAGGCTTCACATACCTCATTGAAGATTCACATCCATCATTATCACTGATTAGATTGTATCAACATCCATAAACCCTAGTTACAAATATTTCACATAAATTAGCATTTATTAAGCATAAAGTATAAAGGAAAATACCCATTTTAGACCTTATTCGAAAACCACTAATTTAGGACTCAAAACTAGGGCCAAAAGCTCACTTAGGTTTCACTGATTAAGAAAACATATTTTATTTCTCAATTTGAAGTTAAAATGAATTAATTATCATTTTAGAACATTTAACATACTCAAAATGACATTCAAAGAAAACTTTGAAAAAGGATTGAGAATCAGGTCTCAAAAACTACAAAATCAGATTTTACATGAAAAATCCTTTCCAACGACTATTTATTTGCATTTTTCTAAGTAAGGACCAATTTACTATGAATTAAGTAAGTTGGACCAATCAGATTGCAAGAAAATGCCACATAGGCCTCATAGCCAACAGGGGAGCAGATGGCTGAAATGCCCTCGCGTTAAAGAAGAAGGGGATGGGCGCGTGGGGGAAAAACTGTAAAAAGCCGTGAGCCATGGCCGCGGAGGAGAAGCTTGCCCGATTGGGCATTTCCTCATTTCTTAACCAAAACGGACGTACAAGTACTCGAAACGAAGCTCAAGATGAGAGGAACTCACCCGTATGCTTTATTGGGGTGTTGCTATCACTGAGAATCTAGGAAAAAAGCTGTAATGTAGGGAGAAGCTAGATGTGTCTATGGCTAAACGTGGACGTTTCGGGCAAATTCGCACAAGGAAAAGATCGCATGATGGCCGACAGAGGTGAGGGTGGTGTTACTTATAGGTGAGGGAGGCTGAAGCTCCAAAATGACAAGTGGGTGGAGAGGGTGCGACCGGAGCCTATGGGCATTTGGGCTATGGTGCACGGGAGACGATGAGCAAGGGCTAGAATGGTGTGGCTTGAGGAGACGAAGCTAAAGAAACAAAAATCGTGCTAAATGGTTGAGAGGGCAGAGAGATCAATGCGAAGGAAACTAGGCACCTCCTTGGGTCGGCGGCCCAAGGTAGAAGACAACTACAGATCCGTTGGATCAAAATCCAATGGTGGCTGGGGGGCGCGATACAAAAATCAAAGAATCATATGCAATGAATACAATGTCGATTCATCTACTATAGTTAAACTATATGGGAACTTGTAAAATCCATTTGGAGAGTCAAATAAAGTCCAAATGACCTCAAATTTTAACTATAGGTTTATGACAACACCTAGAACGATGCTATGCATTTAGTTTCTCGAAAATCACATGGTTAGGCCTCTAATTAATATATAGAGTATTAAAGCATAAAAAGAGCAATTAATATAAAGAATATCTTTTGATGACATAATAGGGTATATCTCGAGATATTAGTCAGATATAAACATTATGAGTCATATCTTAACATATAATACTCGTATTAGTGCATTATTTCTCTATTTGGAGGAGAGAGAAAGTAAAGGGGTTAAATACACTCAAATACATTAAATCAAATACATTGTTACTAGTATATCTATCCAAAAAGCTCCAAATTAACATTATATACTTTTATTATCTCATTAATGGTCAAATTTCATGATTAGACCTCGGTTATCTCATTAGATGGGTTATTTGTGCAAAACCCCCTACATAAACATAAATGTAGGTAAATTGTGAATTATACCTCAAGAAAGGCTCAAATTCAATATTGAGGCCCAAGAAGGCTCAAAAGGATGGGAAATTAGTTAAGGATGTCCAAAAGGACTAGAAAGAAAATAAAAGTACAAAAGTGGGTAAATTGCAGGGAGGACCCTGAGATTCAGTTTCTTACACTGGAATAGGTGCAAAATTTTCAAACTTCAATAAATGGTATTCAAAACAACCAAAGTGTAGCAGCGGAATTAAACAAATGACTATATTAAATTTTCACAAAATATTACAAAAGTACATCATAATATCCCATAAGGGTTTACATGTATGTTACAACATAAGGATCTTAGTAGAGGGAAATCTAAACCATATAAAGATTGTCTCCAAGCTTTAGGTCCTTAAGCCAAGTCGAAGTCTTCATGCCATATCATCCAAGTCCTTCACCTAGGGTTGGAAGCATACCCCAGTAAAAGAAGAAACATAGGTGACATCAACAAAGGATGGTATGTGCATACTAAAATATCTATTGAGCAATATATGGAATAAAGGACAACAAATATAAAAGGTTTCCCATAGAAAGGATAAAGACCACCCAAATGAGTATCAAGAGAAAAAGAATTTAAATCATATGATAACACAATAATTCTTTCCATTAATAAAACATAAAGATTGTGCCACACAAGTACATGTAAAGAATTAGGGCACACACCCCATATCATCAACATACATACATGTGAGATAAACATAGCCCTAGAACAATATAAAGACAAAGTCAGCCAAGTCTCACAAACTTGAAACCTAATAGAAAATGACTTTACTGCCAAACTCCCAATATATATAAAAGTGGGCCAAACCTCACAAATTTGAAACTCGGGTATGAGGCCACCTCCATCCCAAAAATAATAGGAGCATACTGCCTTGAGCTGGAAATACACATCTGCCCAAAAACTAATGTAATTACACTAGTCTAGTGCTACTAAATCACATAGCATGTTAAATGTAGTGGCAAGTAGAAAGTATAGTCAGATTATACTAAGTAATCACCACAAAAGTGACCAACATATACATCCACCTCATAAGTGGGCAAAAAACATCACATGTCATCATATAGAGTTTCAACATGAACAAAGCATAATAAAGAAACAAGAGAATGTCCAAACATGATCACAAGACCAGTAACAAAGTAAAGTAGTTCACATGAATCATGATTTCTAAAAGAAAAGAATATAGTGTAGGATATTGTCCAAAGGACCAAGAGAAATAAGAATATAGGATAATTGCTCAACAAGAATATTATGGTTTGCAAACATACAATAAGAGAGAGAAATTGCTCAATATGTATAATCGGGTCTGTAAACATACAATAAGAGAGAGAATTTTCTCAATATGAACAATCGGGCTTGCAAACATACAATAATAGAGAGAAATTGTTCAATATGAATAATCGGGTCTGCAAACATACAATAAGAGAGAGAAATTTCTCAATATGAATAATCGGGTCTGCAAACATACAATAAGAGAGAGAGAGAGAAATTGCTCAATATAAATAATCAGATCTGCAAACATACCTTAACTTCAGAGTCTAACAGTCCAAGGTCACTTCTAGATCCAAGTATAGGTCTCCAAAGAACCTATAGGGAAGGTGAACAGGTCCAAGTAGCAAGATTCCCTAGCTAGAGAGGCCAGTTTCTCCAACAAAGCTCATGTCTCGAGCAAAAAGCACCTTCTCCACTTCAGAGGTGAAAAACCCTAACAAAAGATCACGGAGATGAGGTGTTTAAGGGATCTAGGTGGGATTTTACCAAGGAAGACCATGGTTTTAACTTGTAATAAGGTGGAAGGAAGACTAAAAACATGAAAACAAGGAAGGAAATGAGGAAACTTACTAGTTTTGGTCGAAATTACCAATAAGGAGCTTTAGAAACCCTAAATAGAGCAAATTTGGAACCCTAGGAGCCTTCTTCACCAAGGTAGGCACATTCTTTTACCTTGGGACAACACATTCATGGAAAAAATGAGTAGGAATGATGCTATAAGATGGAGGAAAGAAAAGGAGAGCAAGAGTTTTCAAATTGGGAGGTGGGAAGGGGTAGATATGGCTTTATAAAGAAAGGGGTCAAGCGTGAGGTGTCTATGGGACTTTCCATGTGTCCATGTATAAGGGTTCCCATGGTCATGGAATCCTTTATGGATAAGGAAGAATTCAAGCATGAGGTGTCAGTTAATTTCCGTGTGTCCAATGCTAAGGGTGCACATGGACATGCAAGCCTTTATGGATAAGGAAGAAGTCAAGCATGAGGTGTCCACGGAGCTTTCCATGTGTCCTTAGCCTAGGGTTTCATGTCCATGTAAGAGGACAACTCATAGAGGCTTATTGAATATCAAATTTCGGTTCATGGAGACTTCTAGGACATCCCCACCGACCTCCAATCAAAGAAATAACCTCATTGGTTGATAGCTTCTAAAGATAAGCTCATTTATAAAGAGAGTAATCCCTAAAATGCCCTTAGAGAGAAACACCTTCAAACCAAGGTGAAACTAGGTACCTCATGGTTCAAAAACCCGATAATGGTAAGGGAATAAGGATTATAATGCATGTGACAATTTGCAAAGAAAACTCCCAATTGGGTAAATTATAGAAAAGTCTAGAATGTACCTAAAATTGCATAATTTGCACAAACAACATCTAAATTTAGTGAAACTTCATCCACAAATTATCTTTGATGTGTTGAATATGAATTTTCCATTATTTACATATTTTGAAGTTATATAATCACATTATTCATTACTTATGCCTTTTACTCATTTTCTCTCTCCTAAACTTATCCTAATAATTCAAGGTTGTCCAAATTAGATGAAATTTGACATGTAGGCCAATTTTGATATGTAGATTACAAATTTGAAGTTTGTTTCCACTATTGAGAGAGTTTTTTTATGAGATATGTCATATGTCCCATTAACGACCCATTATCTAAATTATTCATCCAATTAAGTTCCTTATCTTCATATTACCACCAAAATGAGTTATGTGGCATATTTTATGTATCCATTATTAATCTAAAACTAATGTGAAAACATTAGGCTACATTAGGGCATGTATTATCTCATTAGGGTCATACTAAACATCTATTTAGGTCTAACCTTCAACCTTGTTTGGCTAAGACCAAAAGGTCAAAGTTTTAGGGTAGGGTCCAAGATCTAGTATGTTACAACACTCCACCCCTTAAAAGAATTTCGCCCTCGAAATATATTGATCCAAACATCAAAAACCAATTACTCTCCACCCCTTAAAAGGTTCAACCTAACAAGTCAAACTAAAACAACATTTAGGGTTACCCACATACGTTTTAGTTGTGAAATGTTTTAGAGATTTATGTTGTTCATGTATCCAACTAATAAGTCAGAACCATCTAGGGTTGAATTTTAGGTCCCTGTGTTTGTAACCTAACAACCCTACATCAACATCCAAAAGTCATAGGGTAGGTTAACTACACCTTTATATCAATCCACATATCTCTAGTCACACATTATAGCCAAACTAGGGTTAGGATATCTATTCCCACCAATTCTAGGGTTTCACTATCCATACATCAGAAAATCTTTATTGTGACTTAGCTCCAGAAAACTTTGTTAAAATTAGAGAAAACATTATTTTTGTACATATTGTATTATATGAAAAATAATTTGTTGTGAAAACTTTTGCGAATGAAAATGAAAATCAGGGCCCTTTATCCATAATAAGATATCCTTTCCTACCACTACCTCATCTCATAACCTAATTTCATCCTCAAGTCAACCCTATTGCATATAAAGGTTCATGTAACCAACGACCTATATGGTAGGGTATAATCATCTAACCTCATCATATTAGGATTTACTCATCATAATTATAATGTGAAGATCATATCAACCTTTCATATTCAAAAACATCTTTAGCTAAGATCTAGGGAAACTATTTTTCCTAGAGGCAACTATCTAAGTCAAGGGTTCTATAAGGGAGACAAAATTAAAATAGTCTAATTTCGTCTACCATGGGATCTGATAGCATATTGTAAGGAGTGTGAATCCCAGAGGGGATCCACTCCCTACTAAAATTTTGAAGAATAAAACATCCCAAACACACTCAAAAGGTATGTTGGAATAGGTGCAAAATTTTCAAACTTCAATAAATGGTATTCAAAACAACTAAAGTGTAGCAGCGACATTAAAAAAATGACTATATTCAATTTTCACAAAATATTACAAAAAGTACATCATAATATCCCATAAGGGTTTACATGTATGATACAACATAAGGATCTAAGTAGAGGGAAATCTAAACCATATAAAGATTGTCTCCAAGCTTTAACTCCTTAAGCTAAGTCGAAGTCTTCATGCCATATCATCCAAGTCCTTCCCCTAGGGTTGGAAGCATAACCCTGCAAAAGAAGAAACATAGGTGACATCATCAAAGGTTGGTATGTGCATACTAAAATATGGATTGAGAAATATATAGAATAAAGTACAACAAATATAAAAGGTTCCCTTAGAAAGGATAAGGACCACCCAAATGGGTATCAAGAGAAAAGGAATTGAAATCATATGATAACAAAAGAATACTTTCCATTAATAAAACATAAAGATTGTGCAACACAAGCACATGTAAAGAATTAGGGTACACACCCCATATCATCAACCTGCATGCATGTGAGATAAACATAGCCCTAGAACAATATAAATACAAAGTCGGCCAAGTCTCACAAACTTGAAACTTGATAGAGAATGACGTATTTCCAAACTCCCAATATATATAAAAGTAGGACAAACATCACAAATTTGAAACCCGGGTATGGAGCCTCCTCCATCACAAAAATAATAGGAGCATACTACCTCAAGCAGGAAATATACATCTACCCAAAAACCAATGTAATTACATGACTCTAGTGCTACTAAATCACATAGCATGTTAAATGTAGAGGCAAGTAAAAAGTATAGTCAGATTATAAAAAGTAATCACCACAAAAGTGACCAACATATACATCCACCTCACAAGTGGGCAAAATACATCACATGTCATCATATAGAGTTCCAACATGAACAAAGCATAATAAAGGAGCAAGAAAATATCCAAACATGACCACAAGAACAGTAACAAAGTAAAGTAGTTCACATAAATGATGATCTCCAAAAGAAAAGAATAGAGTGTAGGATATTATCCAAAGGACCAAGAGAAAGAAGAATATAGGATAATTTCTCAACAACAATAATGTGGTTTGTAAACATATAATAAGAGAGAGAAATTTCTCATATGAATAATCAGGTCTGCAAACATACAATAAGAGAGAGAAATTGCTCAATATGAATAAGCATGTCTGCAAACACACAATAATAGAGAGAAATTTCTCAATATGAATAATTGGGTCTGCAAAGATACAATAAGAGAGAGAAAATGCTCAATATGAATAATCAGGTCTGCAAACATACAATAAGAGAGAGAAATTGCTCAATATGAATACTCGGGTCTACAAATATACCTTAACTTCAGAGTCTAACAGTCCAAGGTCACTTCTAGATCCAAGTCTAGGTCTCCAAAGAACCTCTAGGGAAGGTGGACAGGTCCAAGTAGCAAGGTTCCCTAGCTAGAGAAGCTGGTTACTCCAACAAAGCTCCTATCTCGAGCAAAAAGCACCTTCTCCACTTCAGAAGTGAAAAACCCTAACAAAAGATCATGGAGATGAGGTGTTTAAGGGCTCTAGGTGGGGTTTCACCATGGAAGGCCATGGTTCTGACCTGGAAAAAGGTGGAAGGAAGACAAACATCATGAAAATAGGGAAGGAAAGGAGGAAACTTACTAGTTTTGGTTGAAATTACAAATAAGGAGCTTTAGAAACCCTAAATAGAGCAAATTTGGAACCCTAGGAGCCTTCTTCACCAAGGTAGGCACCTTCTTTTACCTTGGGACAACACCTTTGTGGCCAAAGAGTAGGAATGATGCTATAAGATGGAGGAAATAAAAGGAGAGCAAGAGTTTTTGAATTGGGAGGTGGGAAGGGGTAGATATGGCTTTATAAAGAAAGGGGTCAAGCATGAGGTGTCTATGGGACTTTCCATGTGTCCATGTATAAGGGCGCAATGGTCATGAAAGCCTTTATGGATAAGAAAAAGTCAAGAATGATGTGTCATCTACTTTCCATGTGTCCAATGCTAAGGGTGCCCATGGACATGCAAACCTTTATGGATATGGAAGAAGTCAAGCATGAGGTGTCCATGGAGCTTTCCATGTGTCCTTAGCCTAGGGTTTCATGGCCATGCAAGAGGACAGATCATAGAGGCTTCTTGAATATCAAATGTCAGTTCATGGATACTTCTAGGACATCCCCACCGACCTCCAATCAAATAAATAACCCCACTTGTTGATAGCTTCTAAAGATAAGCTCATTTATAAAGAGAGTAATCCCTAAAATGCCCTTGAAGAGAAACACCTTCAAACCAAGGTGCAACTAGGCTCCCCATGGTTTAAAAACTCAATAATGTTAAGGGAATATCTAAGGATTATAATGCATGATAAAATTTGCAAAAAAAAACCTTCAAATTGGGTAAATTGTAGAAAAGTTTAGAATGTACCCAAAATTGCATAACTTGCACAAACAACATCCAAATTTGGTGAAAATTCATCCACAAATTATCTTTGATGTGTTGAATATGAATTTGACATTATTTCCATCTTTTGAAGTTATATAATCACATAATTCATTATGTAACACCCGGGCCCACTACCCTAGGCTCTAGTAGAGTTTAAGGAATGACGACTGGCCCCACAGACCACTACTAGCCTTAACTGCACGCTTTTTCCTCACTAACGCACAAGTCAGGGTAAACTTCCCAACTGGTCACCCATCCTAGTACTACTCCAAACTGAGCACACTTAACTATGGAGTTCTTTAGTGATGGGCTCCCAGAAAAGGGGGTGCACCTTGGAGATATGGATAGTCTAATCATTCCTTATAAGATCATTCTATCTGAGGCCTTAAAGTCCTGGGACGTTACAATCTCCCCCACTTAGACTCTTGACGTCCTCGTCAAGGCTCAACTATATAGCCTCATAATATTTCCCCATTTTAGTATAGACCCAGAATGGCCCATGGACACCCAGCTCTCGATCACGGAATACCAGCGCAAGGGTGGCTATGTCAACCATGGACAACCCTTTCCAAAATTCCTAGACCGCACGGCTAAAGACTGGGATGCCACATGCCCATGTGGGCCCCACCTACTGGAGGGGATATGGCTCTGATACCATTTGTAATGCCCGGGCCCACTGCCCTAGGCTCTAGTAGAGTTTCAAGAATGATGACTGGCCCCACAGACCACTACTAGCCTTAACTGCGCACTTTGTCCTCCCTCACGCATAAGTTGGGGTCAACTTCCCGATTGGTCACCCATCCTAGTACTACTCCAAATTGAGCACACTTAACTATGGAGTTCTCTAGTGATGGTCTCCTGAAAAAGGAGGTGCACCTTGGTGATATAGGTAGTCCAATCATTCCTTATAAGATCATTTGATCCTAATGCCTTTTACTAATTTTCTCTCTCCTAAACTTATCCTAATAATTCAAGGTTGTCCAAATTAGATGAAATTTGACATGTAGGCTAATTTTGATATGTAGATTATGAATTTGAAGTTTGTTTCCACTTTTGAGACTTCTTTTTATGAGATATGTCATATAGACCATTAACGACCCATTATCTAAATTATTCATCCAATTAAGTTACTTATCTTCATATTACCACCAAAATGAGTTATGTGGCATACTTTATGTATCCATTATTAACCTAATACTAATGTGAAAACATTAGGCTACATTAGGGTGATACATTCATGTATTATCTCATTAGGGTCATACTAAATATCTATTTAGGTCTAACCTTCAACCTTGTTTGGCTAAGACCAAAAGGTCAAAGTTCTAGGGTAGGGTCTAAGATCTAGTATGTTACACCCAGTGTAATGGAGGACGAAAAGGTCTTCTATATAGAGATTCATAAGGGGGCATACCAGTGATAGTTTGGCAGCTATTGTTGTATGAAAACTCAATCAAAGGTAGGTACTTATCTCATACACCTCCCCAGTCCATAAAATAAGCACATAGCAAATCTTCCTGATTATGCATTGTCCTCTAAGATTGAGCATCAATTTGTGGATGATAAGCCATATGAAAACGTAAGTCAGTCCCCATTTCATCCTGAATCTGACTCCATAAACGAGAGGTAAAGTTTGGGTCATGATAAGAAACTATCACTTTAGGTACACCATGTAGACAAATGATCCAGTCCACATACTTCTGAGCCATATCATCAACCTTATAAGTGGATTTGAAAAGCAAAAAGTGGGCAGACTCAATAAGTCAATCAATCACTACCCACACAACACCATAACCTTTCTTGGACTTTCAGAAACCTATGACAAAGTCCATAGTAATCTTCTCCCACGTTCACTCTAGAATCTCAAGAGGGTGAAGAGAACCACTAGGTCATTGATGCCCTATCTTAATTTGATGGTAGGTCAAACACTTAGCAATGAACAGAGTGATATCCTTCTTCATATTCTTCCACTAGAAAATGTGTTGTAGGTCCTTGTACATCTTGGTCGTACTAGGGCAGATTGTGTACTTAGACCCATGAGAATCACTCAAACTTTTTGTCATAGATCAACAACTTCAGGAATCCACAACCTTTGTCGGAAATTGATTGTGCCATCCAATCCAATTGAGAATTTAGATTGTGGTTTCTTTTCTAAGGCCTTCATCTCATCAAGCTCATGACTTTCTAAATAGATAAAAATGACTTCTGAGATCCAATATGGTGTAATGGATAAGTTGGCCATGTGAACACACAACCTCTCGGAAATTTCTTCATTTATTGCATCAACAGGTTGTGGTTGCTAACATGAAACAAATTCTAGATTCTTCCACATAGAACAACTCATAGTAGCACAAATTTTATCTTTCTTCTGACTCAAGGCATCAACAATCATATTCACTTTACCGAGATGATAAGTAATGGTAAAGTTGTAGTCCTTAAGGTATTCCATCCATCTACATTGTCTTAGGTTTAGACTCTTCTGTGTCAAAATATGCTTCAAACTTTTGTGATTAGAGAAGACTTCAAACTTAACTCCATACAGATAGTGTCGCCAGATCTTTAGGGCATGCACGATGGTGGCAATCTCTAAATCATGTGTAGGAAAGTTCTCTTCATTTGGTCTCAAATGGCGTGAAGTACAGGTGATCACTCTTTCTTCTTGCATCAAGACACACCCTAAACCTTGCCTAGAAGCATTACTGTAAATGATATAGGGTTTTCCTTCAACAGGAACATGAGCAGATGTCAAACACTCTTTTAGCTTCTGTAAACTATCCTCACATTCTGGTGTCCACACAAACTTGACTTCTTTTTGTGTCAACTTTGTTAGAGGGAGAGCTAACTCAGAGAAGATCTTGATAAACCTCCGGAACTATCCTACTAATCTAAGGAAACTACGTATCTCAGATGGACTCTTCATATTTTTCCACTTGGTTACGGCTTCTACCTTTGCAAGATCAAAAACAATGTGGAAGGAAAAAATCACATGACCCAGAAACATCATTTCCTTTATCCAAAACTCACATTTTGAGAATTTAACACAATTGATTTCTCTCAGTGTGTTAAGAACAATTTTCATATGTTCACGATGTTGTTCCTTAGATTCAGAGTAGACCAAACATCATCGATGAACACCATTACAAACTAATCAAGATAAGGACGGAACAATCGATTCATCAAGTCCATAAAAGAAGAAGGGGCATTAGTTAGGCTGAAGGGCATGACCAAAAACTCATAATGCCCATATCGAGTTCTAAAAGCTGTCTTCGAAACATCCTCATCTTTCACACAGATTTGATAATAACCACTTCATAGATCCATCTATAAAAACACAGTGGTTGACTTAAGTTGGTCGAACAAATCATTGATGCATGTTAATGGATAAGGATTCTTTACCGTCACATGGTTAAGCATATGATAATCCATGCACATCCGCAACAAACCATCCTTCTTCTTCACAAACAAGATAGGGGCACCCCAAGGTGAAATACTGGGGCGAATGAAACCCGTGTCAAGAAGCTCCTGAAGCTTCTTCTTAACCTTGACGAGTTAAGCTGGATCCTAGTGATAAGGCGGCTTTGAGATATGCAAAGTTTCGAGCTCAAGATCGATGGAAATCTCCACCTCGCGAGTTGGTAGAAACCCGGGAAACTCCTTAGGAAACACATCTGGAAAGTTCTTCACCACATCTATATGACCTAGAGCAGGGGGTGTGGCATCGAGAACGATAGATGCTAAATATGCTCTACACCCTTGAGAGACAATCTTTTCAGCTTTGATAGTTGAAATGATGAATTGTCGACCCTCTCATTTCCTACCCTTGATACACAAACTTTCTCCGTCAAGGTGCAAAATGCTAACTTTTAACTCATGACAGAAGAGGTCTACCTTATACTTCTTCAACCAATCCATTCCCAGGATAACATCAAAAGTAGACATGTTAAGAAGGATGAAATCTGAAGGAAACATCTTCCCATATATATAAAGGTCCAAGGTTAGGAGTTTGAGATAAAAAGAGCAGATTATATTGTTGTGGGCTTTAACATCTAACACATGATCCATGTATTCAGATTCTAATTCTAACATTAAAACATGCTATGTTGATATGAAGGTATGAGACTATCTAGAATTGAAAAGCGCATCGATAGGATGCATATTGATATGTAAAGTACCTTCAATGACTTCATTGTCTTCTCTGGCCTCATTAGCATTCAGAGTGAACACTCTTCCATTCCGTCTTTCCACATGTGATCTACGTCCTTGATGGTTTTGATTGTTATTCCTTGGAGGCAGATTTTGTCGTTGTGGCGGCTGTTGAGTTGGCTGCTCAGCTAGGGCATGTCCTCACTGAAGCTTAGGACAATTGGGTCGAATATGTCCAGCTTGGCCGCACTCATGGAAGATAGGTGTAGGTCAATCATCCCTATGGGGTGAGGCATTTCCTACTTGGCACCTCCCTGGCAGATGAGAATGGGAAGATCAGTTGCATCTTTTATGTCCTTGATTTCCACCTAAGTTCTTCTGCTTGTTGTTGTCGTGTCTGGAAGACTAAAATCTAGGACAAGACTCGATTACAAGTGCATTGTCCACCATTTGTTGAAAAGTGAGAGGTAGTTGGGGAACGAGGTTGCATCCAACAATGTACCTGAGCCCTTCCAAGAAAAGAGTTGATTTTTGTTCTTCTATGATATCAGTAGCATAGCATTTTGAAAAGAAGGTAACGTTGAACGTATTCAAAAATGCTCATGCTACCTTATTGCAGGTTGCAAACCTCAGCTTCCTTCCTTCTCAGATAAGTAGGATAGATGTACTTATCACCAAACAAATTGAGGAACTGCTCCCAGATCATGTTGTTGATGTTGTGGGTATGAGCCATACCTTTCCACCAAACACTTGTTGGCCCATCCATCACATAAGTTGCAAAGTAAACCTTCTAATTTGGAGGACACCAAGCCCTCGAAAGTACGCTCCAAGGCCAACACCCAATCATCAACTGTATCCACTATGTTTGGCTCACTCTCGCCCTTGAAGTATAGTGGTTGTATCTTGATGAAGTTTGTCAAAGTGAACTCCTTAGGTTTCCTAGCAATGGTTGTAGTGGAAGAGAGTTGTCCCACCAACGTAGTTGAGAGTAGTTGGTGCAACATGGTCAACTCTTGCATAGGGGTTAGGATTGGTGTGCCCACAGGAGGAGTATGGGTTGAAATGTTGTTATGAGGAGTCACTGGGGTGTCCCGGCTATCAGTGTTGCTAAAGGAGGCTCCCTTGGATGTGTTGTTCATGTCCCCAAACAAATCGCCCCTCCTAAAAGATAAAGGCATAACATTAGATTCTCAGGAGTATCAAATAGAGATATCTATGGCTACTATTTCCTATAGGCATGCTACTTCAGCTAGTCAGTATAAGATCATTCCAAGAAGGTATCATATGGATCTGAGAGTCCTAGTAAACCAAACTAGTGGCGTGGAGGAAAATCTTTCCAGCCCCTAAATCCTGATCCTTTTGAGACACCCTTGCTTTCAACTTATGCCCTAATAGCTACCAAACAGGCTCTGATACAGTGTTATAAGAAGGCAAGATCACCCCCTTGCTAAAATTTAATAGAAAATACACAACATCCATATTTTATATGGAATTCAGATAACAAAGGATTCATGCATAATAATTCCATTTAAATAAGCATGATTTAGATACAAAATTGTCAATAGTAGAAGCAGAAAGAAAAGACTAAGTTATTACATGGCTTTGATCCAAGTTCACTACATGAATTTCATGAATCATAAACTAGAAAAGGATACTACATGATCTAGCAGTAGCAACCTAGACATCTTAGCAAAGTCTCCTTGAATCTACTCCTGGGTATGGGTGGTTGGGATCACCCAACAAGAAGAGAAAATAAGGTATTTGTCAAATAAGGAACAAGCACAAGAATAAGAACAACAAAGGAAATGTTTGTGTAAGAATATGGAGACTAAAAAGTATGAGGCACGTAACAAATAAGATTCTTGACATAACAAATAATAAGAGAGCAGTATGTATGATTAATAATATGACTATATTAACTAAGTAGGATTGAGGCACCTACCGAACTTCAACTGTGACGTCCTGCACCACACAAGAGCGAGATTACTCAAAACAAAATGTGGAACTAATACTAATCAATTAGGATACCAGATAACATAAGAAACTAAAACCAATTTCACTTAACTACAAAAGTTGGAACTTATTACATCTGAGTCCATATGAAGCCACATGTATACATTGTATTACATAACATGCCACAACATGATACATATCATTGTTCACTGGCTAACTTGCCACAACCTGTTACAAGAGGTAACATATATATATATATATATATATATATATATATATATATATATATATATATATATATATATATATATATATATATATAATGTGTGTATGTGTGTATACAAATCATGTATGTACAACTGCGCATACTGCCAAAACTCGTGTCGATATATAAACCACCAAAATTCTCCCCAAGGACGTGAGAGTACAGGGACGACACATAGGACTCTATTACAAAACACTAGCAGCATGTCAAACCTTTAACAACTAATGATCCACTTATTTCTCAACCACAACCACATGATCTCTACCACATCGTGCATGACCACTTAAAAGATGTGGAAACCCATAGGGTGAGACCAATGTCCCAGCGAGAGATATAATTCTCCACCACAATTATTATTAACACAGATAAGCTAAAGCAGGAAGATAACATCATTCTCAGGTTGAAAAGATTCAACTAAATGACATCAATTATGACAATAAGAATATTCAAGCAGTTTAAGCATCTCCAACTAAGAAGTAGAACATCTTATATTTTAAGAAGGAATATGAAGAACATGTATAACAATTGATTTCTCTTACCACATTATAATTCAAGAAATTGGTTCAAAAGATAAGGCAAAGGGTCATCTAATGTGATTGTATTTAACCCTAAGTAATGTACTACACAGATGTGTTACGTCTATTATTATGCCCTGAGGATTTGAGTCGCACCACCCAAATCTGACTGGCCACTGCTAAGTCAAAATCAGTGCCATACAAGATCAATAGAAGAGTCCAACTCCATGATCTTTTCCTGTACTACTCGATCAGTTTGAGTCTGCACCGTAGTGACTTATAGTCAAGCTATAAAAGCAACAACTTATAGTCACATCTATAGTCATGTAGAGACAACAAATCATAGTCAAAGGTATGTTCATGTAAAACACCTAGCCCGCATTGGTATAGGTCAAAGCGCTAGAAAATAGGGTATATAGCCCAATCACTGAGGCACAACTGTAGCTGTCCTCTACCACATCATATCACATGCTCGTCACCGAGACCCAATTGCATTCTTTCTCAAAACACTTGGGATCAAGATGTCGAGGACACATAGTCAATTGCACCTCGCATAATCAACAGTATGCGCTCCGAGTTTCCCTTGGGAATACTTGTTTCACCATCTAGAAAAATACTAATGTTGAAGATGGATCTATGGCACAGGGCAACTACATGATTAGGGTTTCACTTGATTAGTTAAGTGAATTGGGTATCTTTTAGCATCAATCAAGTTACAATGTATGAACCCTAAATAGATTCTACAAAGATAAGGGTATGTTACAACTCCAGAAGATATAAAACAAAAGAGGTATAGATTTGTCACATCATCACATGATACCCCTGTCTTACAAAGCCATCACCATTATCACATCACTGGGGGATATCAATCGCTCATCATTGGAGGATAACACCTCACACTAGGCATTGAGCCTCTGCTAGGTCATAAGACCCAAATCACATGATTTCTACATAATCATCATTATCTCCACATGGGTCTTAGTTAGCTATTATTTATTAGTTATTAATTGTTAGTCATTAATTTAATATTATTACTAATTTTATATTCTATTAGATATTATTTAAATATTTATTATCTATTTATATTATGTATATATTATCCTATTATCATATACATGTTATAACCCCATTTTTCTAAACCATGTAATGAGATTTGTAAATATCCTTTTAATGATAAATGAAATCAAATGTTATTTTAATTATCTGTATTTGATGGATTTCGTTTACAATAGCCTTGTTGAGTTTCTTAGTGGGCTTTATTAGTTATTAAGCCCAATTAAAAGAAAAAAAAGAATTTATTCGAATAAAGGAATAAATAAGAAAAGGGATAAAAGATAAGGAAAAGGCTAAGGAATATTCCCAAGTTGGGATTTCAAACCATTAAGGTTCCTTGAGGTCCAAGGAATCCAAGATGATAATTTAATGGCAAAGGAAAGAGAAAATATGTGAGAAATATATATATATATATATATATAGTTGACTGATAACTTGCAACTAAAGAAAAGGACCCGTTTTCTTTAGATAATAAGCCCAAAATTGGCATGATGATAGATTAAGTCATTAATGAGAATTCCTCAAAATTTGGGATAAAACAGAGCCATGGATTAGGAGTTATGATTTTTCCAAGTTATCCTAAATAATGAGGAATTATCCTAAAAATAGAATTTCGATTTCCTTTTTTGGTTGAGCGTAGGAAATAAGGGCCATTGGATCTTGATCCAACGGGAGCCGCTCATCGTCCAGTTCTAATGGAACTTGGACACAGGCCACAATATGAGGGATCTTTCCCTTTGAATTTATCACAATCCGTTGCATGTGCCAACTTGGAAATCACTTGATTGATTCTGAGAGGGAATCCTGAACCTCCTCGACCCTTCTTTGTTGAGCTCTAGAGGCGTCTAAAAGAAACGCCCAAAATACCGAAAGGTGAGGGCGGCGGCAGGGTTGAGAAACCCTAAGAAGACCCTCCCTAATTCTATATAAGGACCCCCTCTTGATTCCTCATCTCACAACGAACTCGAACGGCTACCTCATCAGCCCCTACCCCCTCTCTGTCATCGAATTGCCCTCGCTCTGACGAGAGCTCCGCAGCGGCGTCGTCGTAGGTTCGCGCGTTAGAAAGGAGGAGGACGAGTAGCAGCAGTCGTTAGATTGTGATCCATCGTGGTCCTGCACGTCGATCCAACAAACCGAGGAAGGACCAGCTAAGTTAGACATGCACGAAGAGGGACGTTGGATTTAAAGAGTGGATCACCAGACTACCGATCGAATGGCCATCATTTTTTTGGGTAATTCTTCCTCTCTAATCGAAATTCTAGAAAAAGGCTTTTCCTTGCAAAATTCATAGAAATAGCTAGAAAACTCAGATGAATAAACTTTATATATGAAAGTTGATCAGAAAAATACAAGGAATAAGATAAAAATGGTTTGGTAACCTAATTCCATCTCTTTTTGCAAAATTATATTAATTTTTTGAAAATGTATTAAAATTTGGTTAGAAACCCTAATTGAGTGTAATGGATGAATTTATGAGGCTTAGTAGGTTAATTCAAGTAATATTAACCTATTGAATGATAATGTTAAGCCTTAATATGATTTATATGGGTAATTGTAAGATTTAGGGTTTTAAACTAAGTATGAAGGATGATACCTTTAGAAACCCTAATTTAGGGAAAAAGAAGAGAAAACCATGTTTAATTCGAATTATGGAAATATGTTATTAAATAATGATCCTAAACCTATTAGCATAGAAAAGATGATAAATTTAGGGTTTTTATGTAGTTAGGGTTTATAATACTAAAAGTGGAGGCAAAACCCTAATTGCAAGAGAAACCCTAAATGGGAATAGAAATCCTAAGAAGCAAGATGGGCATGGATAAATCTTGATAAAAGGAATGTGTATATTTATTTCAGGATTCTTGTGTATACTTGCTTGCTTGGTTGGCTTTCTCTACTTGATTGATTCTATCTCAAAAGTCTGCATCACATGTATGTGGTTACGCTTATGATTAAATCACTTTAGTTTCACGGCGATTCCTTGATGTTTTATCAGTTTCCTGAATATAACTATTTGAATGACTTTTATTTCATGCAACTATAAAGTGACTACAACTATCACTATAAATAAGTGTATAGGACTAGCTCAGATCATGGTCCTCCTCTGCAGCTTTGCTAATAATAAGGATGACCTAGTATATGGTCTACATGTTAGGTAGGACCATCAGACTATCCTGAGTCAGTGATTGGGCTATCTATGGGTAGTGACATGCGACTCTTTAGCATATTATGAGTTAAGGATTGGGCTACCTATGGGTAGTACCATGTGACTCTTCAACCCTAGGTATTGATCTACCTATTACATAGGATCATGGGGGTTAATTGGGATCTACCATATGAGAGATAGTATCCAGGTCCACTATAGGGACAATGTAGAGGCTAGGGTTGTTGGGTTTTAGGGGAGGCAGAGAAGGCAGCGGAAACAAAAAGTTATTCTCCCCAAACCCAGTACGAAGGAATCACATCAACGTCTATATAGTAGGAAGGATGGTTTGTAGAGGTGTACCGTGTCCCGAGACTTACTCGGTGACATTACCTCGTGGCTTGCGCGGTCTTCATCTCTGGTCTTGGATGGTGTTTGTGCAGCTCTTGGTCTCACCAGGACTGTCAGGATTAACAGCTGTCCTATGAGCGGCAGAAGTCTCCCGCCTCTGTAGTAGTCCACACGGACCACCTGGAACTCTGATCGCCTTGTCGCATAAGGCACCAGAAGGAGTCATACCCTCCTTTCGGCGTACTAGTCACTGACACACTCTCCTGCCACCAGTCAAATTTCTGTAGTTGTCTTTCCCTTGTTGTGCCTCCCTTGTCGGGTAGCACTTGCTCAGGCTCTCCTGGTTACCACAACCAGAGAGAACGACAACTTTATAGAGCAACTGGTGTTCTGAGTTGTACTTGAGAAGCCCCCAATACCCCTCTATATATAGGAGGGGTCAGGGTCAGGGTTCTCTGCCCCGGGCAATGCGGGACTAAAGCAGGAGTAGAAAGGTTCGAGATTTTCCACAAAACAACCAACTGCGCCAGCTGAACCGGTCATCTCATGCATGAACCGATTAGTTGGGGACCTGAGCCGATCATCTCACACCTGAACTGATCAGTTTTGGCATCTGAACTGGTCGGTTCACTTCTGAATCGGTCGGTTCACTGCCCTGGTCAGTTCCCAATTGACTTTTCCTCTTTTGTTTCGAATTGATCCAAATACCAATACTTGTTCCAATCAAATTATACAAGTGAAACTAAGAGAAATTTCTCACCAACCTGGCTTTCCCAACTCGCTCATTTGGACCAGTTGAGCTGATTGGTTCAACCCTTGAACCGGTCATCTCAACCTGTCCTGAGCTGATTGGTTCATCACATGAGCGGATCGGTTCACCAACCTGAGCCGATCGGTTCATCATATGAGTCGATCGGTTGGGAATGTAGACTGTGCAGAATCAGTCAATTGTAGTTTCAAGCAATTTGATACTCTAATCAATTGGTCCAACACCTTGAACACTATGATACTGAGCTATTAATAGATTGAGTGTTTGATTGAACTACTAAACATATTTAGTAAACAATCTAAACATTGTTTGTGGATAAACTCCTCTTCTAGGTTAAATACTATGTGTGTGACCCTGCAGGCCCATTTCACATTGGGAGTGAAAATCCATAACACTTATGACTTCACGAGCAAAGAGTGGTGCCTAGTCGCACATCAGTGCTACCCAAGTGAAAAGGAACGTTGGAGAACAACTTTCAATCCTACAATCTGTGAATGGTGTTACAGTGAATGTATAATTCCTTTGTCACTGATATCCCGAATGAACTCAAGGCATGGAACAGTCATCCTGTCAACATTCATTGACTTTCTTGATCTCAGAGTAGACTGGAGGAGATATGTATGACATCAATATCACATACTGATTCACACATGCGTACGCACGCCTATCTCAATCCTACTCATCAAGTGGCCATGGATATCAAACTCCCTCAGGAGGGACAAATCCCATATCTATCACTCACCCTTCAAAAGCCCCATGTGTCAAAGCCACCCAATCATCACCTTTATAACAACCCATGTTTCAAGACTGCGTTTGATGATGTCGAAGTGTACCCAATGACATGTGTTGAGTGTAGTGATTTCAGGTCAAGGAATCACACTCACCACCATCACTATGAGAACTAACTGTGACTACCATGTCATGTTTTCATGTGTCAATCTCACGGTGGATCTGTCTGGTACACTTGTTCTCTAACAAGTACCTATGTGTTTGGTTTGATATCTCCATATCATCACTAATGAGATAATGTCATCAACCAACACCACAATCTAGTATTCTGTGTCATTGTTGTCTATCTACCTTCCAAAATTACATCCGACTAGGGACATAATAAGAATGTAAAAACTCTTAGCATCTGTATGATCTCATCGTTCACGTCCTGAACCTGAAAGCATACGTCATTGAGTGTTGTCATTCTCTAGACATTCAATCTATTATATCATTATCTCATATGACTGAACCAGAAAGAATTTGAAGCTTTCCTTTGATGCTTATCAAAACAATCTTAATGTATCCCACCAATCATCCCATGATTGGCTCTCATGGCATACATACCAACAGACTCCCACTTGCAATGTGAGCCAATCACCCTTGAATCATATTCATAGTGATCTTCAAACATTTCCCACATGTTACTATGCTCTAGTGCTTACACAGTGAGTTATGGCAACACCTTGCCAAAGTCGGTATTAACTGCATGTCTCTCATCTCTTCGTTGTACGTCATACGTATGAGATGGAGTTGTCGTAATATGCAATCTAGTATTCCTTTGCTAACCTTTATCCACATTGAATGACCAAGCACTCCTTACTTGTCATCAAAGATCGGAATATAAGTTCATCTCATGAACTTCCAGTTCCATATAGTATCCACTAATGTTCTCTAACACACGGATACTCGGTTTTTCCTTTTAAACAGCTTTATTGGACCATTTCCATTTATCAACAAAAATTCACTTTTATATATCCCATATATATTTTGTGATTTATTTTTTGTCCTTTTCAGAAGTTCGCATCAGTGTAACTCTTTACAGTGAACCCTTCCTTATTTTCATAGAACTAGTACTTCTCAAGTACTTATCAAATTCTTATGTTATTCCAGTAACCCTTACTGGAACTAGATAGACATCCACTCATCATGTCCCACATATGAGTTATTAGAATGATCACATCATATTTTCATGTCCTACATATAAGATGAATGCTTTTTATTTTTGCCATGTCCATACATGCAAGATAATGGGATGATTACATACATGATAGATCAATATCTATTCTTAGTGTTCTCATTCTTCATAAGAATTGAGACACTTGGCTCTGGGATACTAACTCCAAGTTTTCTCCCACTGAATCTGTGTATACTGAACCCTTCAGTATAGATTTCCAATGTATGCTCTCTCTTTTTTAGGTCAAGAGTTTTTCGAGAACTATCTCTATAGATCTCTATTCCTATCACATAGGAAAGGTCTCTATTCTTCCCTAAAGATAATGTCCACTTTGGATTTCCATTTTAGAACATTTCCATTTCACATCAACATGTGGAATGTGAATATGCTCCCACTAAATCATAGATCCCTTCTTTATCTTTGACATATCAGTCAAACCCTTTGACTATATCATCAAAGTAAAGATCCAACTCTGAGTTGCTTGTACTTAATCAATCACATTGATTAGTCCATTGTAACTTATAGACTTCAGTTACATTAATGGATTCATAAACCTTATAGGTTGTGTCACGTACACATCCTTGTTTTATTCCTCATAGGAATGCAGTTTTAGTATCTGTATGCCAAATCTCTTAGTCATTAAGTTGCAATCAACAATCATCATCCTTCTCAAAATGTCATCCATGTGTCTTAATGCTTAAGACTCATTCACACTTATGGATTTCATCCCAATGGGTGCTACCATCAAGGTCATACCTTATGGTTCACATGGAAATTATTTAGGATGTAATGGTCATAAACCATAACTCAAAATATGGTTCCTCATATTCATCTAGATAGTTGACTCATCACATGACCAACTCATCACATAGATAATCGAGGTGTATCTGTCAAGGATATAAGAACTCACAACCCTTTGTGATTCTTAATGTCCTTTATTAATGTAGGGTATTCTTTATTTAAGAAGAACTTAGTTATTTGATAATCATCCTCTAACTTCTTAGAGTATGACTCTTTTTTATTTATACATCACCATGCCTTAATCACGTGCTCACTATGATACATTATCATAATCACTCATAAGGATCTCAAACATTTGGTTCAAGTATTTCATTCATTGATCTCATCAAGAATTAACACTTTATCAAATTCATACTTCATCTATGATATTCTTGAACACTTCAAGATATTCATATTGGTATTTCTCTAAACACCATTTGAAATACTAACATTTGCTCTAATAGGTATGTAAATACATCACATGTATTATACCTAATAGGATAATCATTCTCCCTCTACCACTAGTGAAGATCGATTTATCATGTTCAAGAGATTCATGTCTCTTACTGGTTTTCTAACCAAAAGAGTCTAGATTTATCCATCGTATGGAAACTAGAAATGAATTTCTCACGATGATGCTAATTCGTTGTTTGAGTTATCAATAACTTTTAGATATCATTTTATCTTATGCATACCAAGTACCACAAGATAAACAAGGCATTGTCACAAAGATCATATCTTTGAAATTGAAACATCAACTATATTGATAGTCATCTTGTCACTACAAGATGCAACAATAAAGTGTTTCTATTGGCAAATTGAAGCAGCAGTTCTTAACTCTATTTCGTGCCCTTAGGCTGAAATAAACTGAAAGGTATTCCTTTGTTGGTCCTTTCACAAAGGCCATCACTTCTTTATGGATCTTGTATATCATATATGATAGATCCATATCTAGGTATCATATATCTCAGATAAAGAAGTGTTTATTTCACGATACCTACAGTGGAGATCTCTATCCCCTCCTTTCTTCTTCTTTTGTTCTTCTAGATATAGAGGGCAATTCCCTCATTCACCCTCCCATGTGCCTTGAGGCTGAAGACGACTTGGGATACTGGCTAGCATCAGAACCCTTCTTAGCTTTGCCCTTGCCCTTGCCCTTGGACCTGCCTTTGTTTCTGTTGATCAACATCACATACTTAGGCTTGTCCTTCTTCATCTGTGCCTTGAGGCTGAAGACAGCTTGGATTCATGGCTAGCATCAGAACACTTCTTTGCTTTGCCCTTGTCCTTGCCTTTAAGACTTACCCTTCATTGATCACATCAAACATTAGGGTTTGTCTTTCTTCATAATTGCCTCTACCGTCCTCAACATGTCCAATAACTCTGTCAATGCTTGTCAAAGTTGTTCATGTCATAGTTCATCATGAACTGTATGATTCTCACAACATTTGCAGTATAATACCAATAGCCAACTCTTGGCTCAGAGGGAATCCTTCTTAGTCAGGTTTTTCCACATACCCAATCACATTGAGTGTGTGAATACCTTACTGGATCTCTTTCTATCATGACATACTAGGACAGTGTCTTGGAGACATCATATTTCTCATGTTGTCTCTGCAACTCATAGTTTAGAGAACACAACATTAAGCACTCCACATCAATGTCATCCTCGATATGCTTCCATAAGCATTCTTTCAACCATTGGTGTGGTGGGATTGAGTTCATCTTGTTCTGGTATAACTAGGACTTAGAGCTTTCTCTCTTTGATTGAGAACACTTTTCAATGTCCTAACCAGTCGTGGAATTATTCCCATTAGTTTGTTGGTCTCAAGGACCGATCGCAAATAAAGTGATTATTGTTGATTGGTCATTTATTGTACAAAAGGAAATATATGCAATTTAGTCCAAAATTCAGTTTTGACTTATTTGATTGATTTGAAAAAGTTTTATGATATAATTAGGCCTTTAATTAATTATCGCTCCCACTATTTTGTTCAAATTGATAGCCCTCACCATCAATTCGGAAGATTGCAGTGTACAATCTTCTAGTGGGTCAAGATCGGTATTTCATCAAGTCATGAGTCAGCTTTGGCTGATCGCCCACAACTTGACTATTTAGGTAGGCCATCATGCCAATTGCATCATATGCAACTCTTGGATAGATGACATGCACAACTCCTTGCCATTCATCCTATGCCTCTGGGCTTAGACTCTCTAAGAATCACCAGTTAAGTCAAACCCAAAAGCCGACATGGTAAACATGCATCCTGCTTTGGCAGATCCTACATGTCTACCCTTCACACTTTCGCAAGATGGACGACGCACCATGCTTTGGCATAACCTATGCTTGGTCGATCGAGTTTTTCATGTGTGCCACTAATGGAAGGTGTACAAGACTTAATATTTAGATGAGGGATTTGGTTTTATAGGTACATATACATATCCAATCACCACAATACATAGTATGTATGATATACATGCTATATCCCACAGAAAACATGTGAAACGATAAAAGCGATGATTATGGCCATCCTAATGTGATTCCTCGAGCCTAGAGGAATCACAGTCATCTAGGTCCATATCACATGCAACTTGTACAAGATGAACTCGGTGCTTTGTCGTTTTGCATTTGATCAACTCATCTCCATGATTGATCGGCTTGCCATCAGTCCGGTCGGTTGGGTGCCATCAGCCGATCGACTGGCACCTCCAGCTGATCAGTTCATTAGTTTTTGTGCATCTCCTCAGGGCCACCACCCGCTCGTCTCGTTCCTCAAACTGGTCGTATGGAATGCCAACCTATCGGTTCACGCCTTGAACCGATCATCTTAGTTGTCCTCAGGTTGTCCGACGTTCTTTGACATAACAGGAAATAAAAGTTCTATCATATTTACATTTTAATTGAGAAACCCCAAGTTACATTTGGGGGGAGCAAAGTTAGGAAAGAAATCTCAAGTTATCTCAAGTTACATCAAGAAAAGGAGGTAGGGAATCAGTGCACAGACCGAGATGCAAGAAACCACATACAACCATACACAGACATAGGGTTTATTGGCCATAACCACGATATACATCCACTACAAAACTCGTTTAAGGGTGATGCATATCGAGTGCATTCATATTACATATCATATATGTATATTAGAATTTATGGATTTAGGATTGGATATGCATAAAGCCAATTTTATTCGCATCGTATGCAATAAATAAAGATGAAAAACCAAAATCAATCACATCGATAATCCTAAAGTATAGAGCAATTGATGTGGCTCTGATACCACTGTTGGGTTTTAGGGGAGGCAGAGAAGGCAACGGAAACAAAAATGTATTCTCCCCAAACCTAGTGCGAAGGAGTCGTGTCAACGTCTATACAGTAGGAAGGATGGTTTGTAGAGGCGTACCTTGTCCCGAGGCTTGCTCGGCGACATTACCTCACGGCTTGTGCGGTCTTCATCTCTGATCTTGGATAGTGTCTGTGCAGCTCCTAGTCTCACCGAGACTGTCAGGATTGACAGCTGTCCTCCGAGCGGCAGAAGTCTCCTACCTTTGTAGTAGTCCACACGGACCACCTGGAACTTCGATCGCCTTGTCGCACAAGGCATCGGAAGGAGTCATACCCTCCTGTCAGCGTACTAGTCACCGACATACTCTCCTACCACCAATCGTCTTTCTATAGTTGTCTTTCCCTTGATGTGCCTCCCTTATCGGGTAGCACTTACTCGGGCTCTCCTGGTTACCACAACCAAAGAGAACGAAAACTTTGCAGAGCAACTGGTGTTCTGAGTTGTACTTGAGAAGCCCCCAATACCCTCTATATATAGGAGGGGTAAGGGTCAGGTTTCTCTACCTCGGGCAATGCGAGACTAAAGCAGGAGTAGGAGGGTTCGAGATTTTCCACAAAATAACCAACTGCGCCAGCTGAACCGATCATCTCATGCATGAACCGATCGGTTGGGGACCTGAGCTGATCAGTTCACACCTGAACCGATCGGTTGGGGCATCTGAACTGGTCGGTTCACTGCCCTGGTCAGTTCCCGATTGACTTTTCCTCTTTTGTTTTGAATTGATCCAAATACCAATCCTTGTTCCAATCAAATTGGACAAGTGAAATGAAGAGAAATTTCTCACCACCCTGACTTTCCCAACTCGCTCGTTTGGACCAATTGAGCCGATCAGTTCAACCCTTGAACCGGTCATTTCAACCTATCCTGAGCCGATCGGTTCATCACATGAGCCGATCGGTTCACCAACCTGAGCTGATCGGTTCATCATATGAGCCGATCGGTTGGGAGTGCAGACTGTACAGAATCAATCAATTATAGTTTCAATCAATTTGATACTCTAATCAATTGGTCCAACACCTTGAACACTATGATACTGAGCTATCAATCAATTGATTGTTTAGTTGAACTACTAAACATATTTAGTAAACAATCTAAACATTGTTTGTGGATGAACTCCTCTTCCAGGTTAAATCCTATGTGTGTGACCCTACAGGCCCATTTCACGTTGGCAGTGAAAATCCATAACACTTATGACTTCACAAGAAAAGAGTGGTGCCTAGTCGCACATCAGTGCTACCCAAGTGAAAAGGAAAGTTGGAGAACAACTTTCAATCCTACAATCTGTGAATGGTGTTATAGTGAATGTATAATTCCTTTATCATTGATATCCCCGATTAACTCAAGGCATGGAACAGTCATCCTGTCAACGTTCATTCACTTTCTTGATCTTAGAGTTGACTAGAGGAGATATGTATGACATCAATATCACATACTGATTCACACATGTGTGCGCACGCCTATCTCAATCCTACTCATCAAGTGGCCATGGATATCAAACTCCCTCAGGAGGGACAAATCTCATATCTATCACTCACCCCTCAAAAGCCCCATGTGTCAAAGCCACCCAATCATCACCTTTATAACAACCCATGTTTCAGGACTACGTTTGATGATGTCAAAGTGTACCCAATGACATGTATTGAGTGTAGTGATTTCAGGTCAAAGAATCACACTCACCACCATCACTATGAGATCAACTGACTGTGACTACCATGTCATGGTTCCATGTGTCAATCTCATGGTGGATCTAAAAGGTACACTTGTTCTCTAACAAGTACCTGTGTGTTTGGTTTGATATCTCCATATCATGACTAATGAGATTCTATCATCACCCAACACCACAATCTAGTCTTGTATGTCATTGATGTCTATCTACCTTCCAAAATTGCATCCGACTAGGGACATAATAAGAATGTACAAACTCTTAGCATCCATATGATCTCATCATTTAGGTCCTGAACCTGAAAGCATACATCATTGAGTACTATCATTCTCTAGACATTCAATCTGTTCTATCATTATCTCATATGACTGAACCAGAAAGAATTGGAAGCTTACCTTTGATGCTTATCAAAACAATCTTAATGTATCCCACCAATCATCCCATGATTGGCTCATATCATGGTCCTCCTATGTGGCTTTGCTAATAATAAGGATGACCTAGTACATGGTCTACATGTTAGGTAGGACCATCAGGTTATCTTGAGTCAGTGATTGGGCTATCTATGGGTAGTGCCATGCGACTCTTTAGCATATTATGAGTTAGGGATTGGGCTACCTATGGGTAGTGTCATGCAACTCTTCAACCCTAGGTATTGATCTACCTATTGCATAGGATCATGGGGGTTAATTGGGATCTACCATATGAGCACTGTAGGGACAGCGTAGAGGCTAGGGTATGTATGGATTGAGTAGTTATGTTTAAAGCATAAAGTTTGTTTGTTAAATCATAATTGCTTTGAAACTAAATGCATAATTTGTGTTTCCCCCACATACCAATATAATTTTTTATACTGACCGATGTTTTGTTTGTCGGCGATTTAGGTACAAAATTGAAAAAGACAAACAGTAAAGTGGTACATTGTGAATACATGAATTAAAGTACAAGGAGGATTAGTTAGAATAGATTCCAGTTATGGATAGAAGTTTAGAAATCCAAGATTTTAAAAAGGTATGCAAAGTTTTATTTTATTACAGCTTTTCAGTATAGTCTTGGTAGAATTTAGTAATTATTATTGATTATCTGTCGAACCATTGAACCGGTTAAATTGGTATAACGACTCTGACCTTTTGGTCTCCCTTAATTGGGGGTTACCTAGAGGCGGGGTCGTTACATTTGGTATCAGAGCATTGGTTCCTCATTTAATCCTTAATAATTATTAAATTTTACAAACTTTGTAGAATTGAGGGAGTTATTAGAGGATTTTCTGAAAGACAGAGGTGTCTAGAAAAGGATCACAGTCTGGGGGCTGGCAATATTTTCCTCCGCCCCGCTAGTCAGTCACGAGGACTCCCGGATGCGGTGTGACTGCCTGGATAAAGTCTGAGGTATTGACTCAAAATAAGATACCTTTAAGACTCTCTCATATATTTTGTCCCTTCTCAACCCTAATTCAATTAAGATTCTAAGGTTTAGGGTTTTTCTCTCTCTTCCTCACCCTCTTGAGGTCAGGGTAAGTATGATAAGGATTAAGGAATCCTCCATTAAATCAATGAAAAGTATGTAAATAAGATGTCATGGATAAAAGTTTAATAGTTTAAGTGTAACTAAAGATTAGTTACATGCTTAGGTTGCATGACATGTGTTGTCGTGCCCTCAGGAGAGACTTGAGGTTAGATCTTGTCATAGGAGGATGAGGAGAGGGTTATTCTTGGAGGGAGAGGCCTCTAGGAAGAGGTAGAGACCTAACGCATCCTCTGAGAATGATGCCAACCCTAACCCTAAGTGGTTGTTAGAGAGAGATAACATGATGAGTTAGTTATCAAATTGACCATGCAAGTATGTATGTGGGTTGACATACATATAGGTTTTGTGTATCCATGAGAAACATGAGCTAAGTTTGACCTAGTACCTTTTGGCGACCCAACCTTGGAAGGGCCATGCCTGTTAGGGTGAAGGATAACTCCTTCATTGTAGAGGATAGTGGTGACCATATAGAAACCCTTATGGGCATATATGAGCATAGAAGAGCATGCACCCATGTAGGAGAGTACGGTAGTAGTGGTGGCAGTAGGTTGAGACCTAGACCAGAAGGATAAGGTTGAGACCTGGACCAGAAGGGCATGCTGGATAGCTTATGAGATAAGCATGTAGAGCTTTGGATAATCTTGATTGGACATATGTTTGGATCATACGTTCACCCATGTAGGTGTACGCATGAGAGATTGATCCACTTTCTTAGAGAGAGAACCTCCAGTGGTAAGGTTGGTTGTAGGGTTAGCTCTAGAGAAAGAGAAAACCCCAAGCAAGAAGGTTGGAAGCTTACACTCCGAGATATAAGAAACCACGAGATGTTGGGTATGTTATGACCTAGAATGGATGACCTAAGTGGATGGTTGTGGTTGCCCCGTGCATGATCCTTGAAGTCTTGTGGTATCATGGATGCTTTTAGAGGAACCAGACCCTAAAAGAAGGATGAAGTTTCTGGTACTGATGTACAGATGTTGTAGGCGCACCGATGTACAGATGGTGTAGGATCCTACCTTACCTTCTAAGTATAGGAAGGAGAGTTCCTTAGACCCTGATGAGGTATAGTATCAAGTTGTGAGGTCTTGCACCTAGTTGGTTGTCCTGGTGTAGGACTCTCAGGTGTTTCTCAGGTGGAAGAATAGTAGGAAGTGCATGCTATACCATGACCTGTTTGGTTCGTGGATGAAAAGTTGAGCATATAGTTAGACAGCTGATGCATAAAAGTGAAACTAGAGTTCCTAGACCTAAGAGGGGAAGTAGCAGTACTTGGTGCACCCGATGCTCACAACGGGTTTGAGTTTCTATAGGTTCAAGCACGGCACCCCTCATGTTTATAGGAAGAGGAAACCCCTTGGGCTAAGGTATATGTTTAATGAACCCCTCACATATAGGTGGGTGACATATGTATGTATGATCTTGGTCCGATGTTGAGGAATAGGAACAAGTATGACCTACCAAGGAGACCTAGCATGGTTTAATTGGTGGTCTTCTTTTTAGCTACGTGCCATAGTAGCTTGATAGGGCTAAGCATGCTCATGTTGATGAAAACCCTAGACGTAAGGATGTTTGTGACCTTTTTTGCTCTCAAGAGATAGTTTTCTCCCATCTTGGGGAGGGACCCTTCTGTAGGGTAAGTATCAGCTTTTGTGTAGGTTCAAAGTAACCTAAAGAGGTCTCTCATAGGATCTTGATGAGTTAAGTGGAGAGCACATGGTGTGAGCATGAATCTATAGACCCTTGTGTGACCATCTCTAAGGGGCATGAAGATATGTTGCCATGGAGGTAACCTTATGGAGCCTGACCAAGTTAGGTAGGTCGCCATGATCCATATGAAAGGATGTGAGTTTGACCATGAGTACCAAGAGAGACGATGAAGTTTTGGGTAAAGATTCAAGAATGAGATGTGCTATGATGGAATCCTAAGTCAATACTAAGGTCATGAAGGGTTAAGACCGATGGAAGTAGGAGTTGTCTGTTCCCTAGATGCACGAGACCATAGGGTCGGGAGGTAACAACTACTATTGCCCAAGGACTATGGGTTAGGAGGTTGGCCACCTTCATGAGTTCATGGGGCCTAAGGGGTAAATGTGGTAGGCACTCCCTAGATGCATGAGGGTCAGATCACTCCAAAAGTGATGATACCCTAGAGACCTTGAGATAACGACTAAGGATTGCACATAAAAGAGATATGTTAAGATACATAGGTGATGGGAAAAGTCTTCCCATGGGTGTAGACCCATAATCAAGATGTTCATGTTGTGGAGACATGTAATGCACGTTCCAACCTAGATTGAAAGGTGTATTGTCGATGTGGGATGCACCATCTCTACTCTTGGAATGGGAAGAACTCTGTGTTTGGATGGCCACCAAATGCTTATTTCCTCTCGTTATGGGGGTGAGAGATATGGTAGTGTGCATGCCATACACTAAGGATAAAGATGATGATGTAAGTTGAAACATTGCTATGATGTATGAGGATAGAGATAGTAGTGTACCTTTGTGGAGTGTATGATGTGTGGATGGTTTACAAACACCAAGAGAACTAAGGTAGTCATCTTATAAGGATGTTCCTATCATGAGTTGTATGGAATTTATGATTTATATAAGTTTGAGTTTGATGAGCTCTAAGTTTTCTTGATAAAGATAGACCTTAAGTCTGAGATGAGATAATAAGTGGAATACATGGAGGTGTATGTCTTCACCGTTACCTAGCACATAAGGATGTAAGGTGGTAATGGATGCTCTAGTTGAGATGCAACTATTTTGTTTATCCCATAGAGAGGCTAGAAAAAGTTGTTAGGTAAGCCCTAATTCTGAAGAGGAGACATGTATGGATAATTCTCAGATACAACTAGACATGTTGGTCGAGTTAGTGGTTGCTTGGTTAGACATCCTAGGGCTTGATGTGATAGAATGATGGTTGTAGAACCTCAGATGCACTTCTCTGGAAAAGAAGGTGATGAAACCCACGACTAGAGTGTTTTAGGGTTTTTGAGGAACCAACCATTGAGGAATCATGACATACATGAGATCATGATTTTAAGTTCACCATACACCGTGGTACTATTAAGATAGTAAGTTGCAGTAGTACTTTGGATGCCTAAGATGAAGAAGTGTACAGAGATGCATGTGGCTTGTCACCATGCATGCCAGGATGTGAAGGACGAACACCAGTAACCCAGTGAGTTGATATAGAGGATAAAGAGTCCTCGAGAGGGAATAGGAGTTGATCACCATGAACTTTGTGGTGAGTCTCCCCTAGACCAAGGAAGGTCAAGGTGCAATATGGGTTATGGCAGATTGCCTTACCTAGATGACCTAATCTAAGAGAAAGAGAGAGTACTGTCAGGGGACAGATCCGGTTGAACTATATATGAGAGAGAGATGGTTCAACTACACCATGATGTGATTTCAAAGGTTATTGAGTATGACCTAAAGATTCACTTCCATGCAGTGGAAGTAGGTACATGAAGAACACAATGCTAGTTTGAGGTTTAGTGCAACTTATCACCCCTAATTGATGGCTAGTATGATCCAGACTAGAGGGTCAGATGAGAGCGTGTGTGCTCATCCAGGGTGATACATGGGGAAATTCTTATCCTATGAGAGTTTATGCTGATAGCCACCATAGCCAGTATCAGGATGTAAGAAGCTCTACACGGGAGGCCGTGTCGGTCACCGATTCATTAGGATGATGTTGGTGAAGAGACCTTGTAAAGGTCAGAGGGACCATAGTGTGTGCAAATGAAGTCGCTTTGATCATGCAATGGCTGAGAAAGCCCAGGGGCGACATGAGTCATGAACTGATGCAAAGCAGACTGACATACAGTTCAATGTGGGAGAATATGTGATATGAAAATTTGACCCCTCTGAGTTATAGCTGAGAAAGTTGAGTCCCCCATACATAGGTCCATTTGATATGGATTGGTGGAGATGCTTATGTTTAGCCTTACTCCTCAGGATAACGTGATGTATGATGTGTTCCACGAGCCTGATCTAGAGCACAATGTGAGGTACCCAAGCCATGTGCTGAGCCTTGAACCTATTAAGCTTCAACATAGGCTGAAATGTCCTGAGTCACCTATAAGGGTACAAGATACCAAGGTGAGAGAGAACTCAGATGTAAGAATATAAGATGATGAAGATTCTTGGGAAGCACCATGGAGAGGGTGAAGCCACATGGGAGCCATGATGGACATGGAAAAAGCATATCCTGATTTGTTTGTTTGATTATTGAATTTTGAGGGCAAAATTCCTATAAGGAGGGGAGGATGTTATAACCTCATTTTTCTAAACCATGTAATGAGATTTGTAAATCTCTTTTTAAATATGGTGGCACACAGGTGTAAATATATACATGGTTTCAGCCTCCCACCTGCATCTTCCCTCCTCCTCCCGCTCTCGCCCTCACCGCATACTCTGTCCAGCAGCAATCTCAAGGGACCAAGCTCCTTTGTTGTCGACTCCTCCTCCTCCTCCCCTGGTCCTCCCATGCCACTACTTGTTCCGCCTCTCGGATGATTTCAAGTCCATCCCTACCCCACTCGACCGCGTCAAGCGCCTCCTCAGGTACGTCGTGCTGCACCCGCCGCTCCCAGATTCAGAGTGTGTCCTGAGGGAACCGCGTCCCTAGTTGTGCCGCTCAGGTGTGGCTCTCTTCGACATTGGACACCTCCTCCGATCGCATGTGGTTCGGGGCCGACAGTGACTCTAAGCTCACACACGGATTATGTGCGTGCTTGGTCATGACACTCTCCAAAGTACACCCAATCAGCTTCTTCTCCTGGACGGGATCACCTCTGATGGCGTTGACTTTGTCAAATTGCCCCTATATTTTATTTACAACTCTTGACCATGAGTACCTTTCCCTGATTACCTTTCCCCGCCGACTACCAGGCCTAATTTGACTATAACAATTTGGGAAGAGCATTGTACGTCCCCATTCATCCAGCCTCACTTCCATAGCCTTTCGTTACCATCACACAGACACTTCACACGAATGACAATGCCGCCAATGAAAAGACCAGATTCCAATTCAGAAGAGGGTCCCATTGCGAAAGGGTGTGGCTGATGATGCAAAATGTGAGGAGGGCTGATACAGATTGGATATGTTGCTACTCAGATGCTTGGATTGTGGTTTTATGATGGCTTCAATGATGGTGAACAGTGGCGACACTGGCAAAACCAATTTTGTTCTGGGTTCAAATCGGCTGCAGATCCAGATCCTTTTCCCACTGGGTGCCATGGTGGGTTGTCGACATCTCAGAGGTTGGTCACGGCAGTGATGACATATCGGACGAGGGCGGTAGGTGCAGAGTCCTACTACATGCAAGACTTTCTTTGGCATCATAGAGGTATCTGTGTTGTTCTATGAGAACATCAAGCAGGTTAGGGACTCATCACAGATGCAGTTATTTATGGTGGTTGGGTATATATGAAAGGATTTCTCTATGAGGTTGAGTATGCATAAAATGTGTTTGATCTAATGTCTTGCAAGGACGAAGCCATCCTTGGTTTCAAAGATAGCCATATGCAGTCATTATCTGGCACATTATGTATTGGCTGGGAAATAAAATGTAGAACACTATTCTCCTTGGCTTTGCTATTTTGTGTGATTTGGTTGATTATGTAACTTATGTCACCATTCTCCTTGACTTTGCTATTTTGTGTGATGTTCAAGTTGGTAGGGTAATTCATCATGTTTTCAGGTTGGAACCCAGACTTTGCCGAATTCTCCTCATGAGTCTGTGTGGGAGTACATGTATCTAGATTAATATTGTACAAATATTGTAAGAGATTTAGAAGAAAGATTGAATATCTATTTTAACATGTTCTCCCATTAGATGTTTGGTTTTATATCACTTGTTTTCTTATGTGCCATCATCTGTAATGACTTTGTACAACATAAACTTTTTTGTTTTGTTTATTTATTTTTTTAGAATCATTACAAATGATGTTTTGAAGCATAGCAGATAATAAAATGAATGTTACATTTGAAAAATGGTGACTCGACTGGATTAACTAGTATACCTGCCAAAACAAATAGGGTTACCTCATAACCCAGGTCAGGGTTATTACAGATACTCATATTGTAATAAGCAAGTATCATCTGTAATATGGACAGTCACGTTGTAATAGGCAAGAGCCAACTGTAATGTAGGTAATAATTTTGTAATATGGATAGTCATATTGTAATAAGCAAGTGATAGTTTGTAATATGGATAGTCATATTGTAATAAGCAAGTGTCATATGTAATATGGATAGTCACGTTGTAATAGGCAAGAGCCAACTGTAATGTAGGTAATAATTTTATAATATGGATAGTCATATTGTAATAAGCAAGTGATAGTTTGTAATATGGATAGTCATATTGTAATAAGCAAGTGTCATATGTAATATGGGCAGTCACATTGTAATAGGAAAGAGCCAACTATAATGTAGGTAATAATTTTGTAATATGGATAGTCATATTGTAATAAGCAAGTGACATATGTCATATGGACAGTTGCATTATAATATGTAAGAGCCAACCGTAATGTAGGTGACAGTTTTGTAATATGGATACTCACATAGTAATAAGCAAGTGCCATCTGTAATATGGACAGTCACATTGTAATAGGCAAGAGTCAACCGTAATGTAGGTGACAGTTTTGTAATATGGATACTCACATTGTAATAGCCAAGTGTCATCTGTAATATGGACAGTCACATTGTAATAGGCAAGAGTCAACCATAATGTAGGTGACAGTTTGTAATATGGATAGTCATATTGTAATAAGCAAGTATCATCTGTAATATGGGCATTCGCATTGTAATAGGAAAAAACCAACTGTAATGTAGGTGATAGTTTTGTAATATGAATAGTCATATTGTAATAAGCAAGTGTCATATGTCATATGGATTCCATACCCATCATGGTACATGGATGACAAATTGTGGGCAACCCCAATCCACATGTCTCTCCTATAAAAATTCTCATGATCTACACTCCTTTGTGTTCGTTCATGCAATTTTTTTAGATTTTACCTGCAGCACATTATTTTAGTGAACAACAGTATCAGCAATTTCGCGTATGCAATCTGTTCATCATATGGGTCTTAAAAGGCACTTCTTTTCTTTCTTTCCCTGCATCATGAATGACAAGGTACTCATTGAGGCCGAAGAGTCTCTCAAATTGTAACAGACTCAATGTCGAACAGGTATACTGCATATAACGTCCTATCTTGGTTCATCTAGACATAGAGGACAAGGTCAAAGTAATCCAGAGCAATCTGGATGAGTTTCTAAAGAGAAAAGAAAGGTTGAATCTCTCAGCCATGGTTCCCAATTTGGCTGCTCGGTAGGAGGAGAGCGGCCAACGATGTCCCAGCAAAAGGCCCGATGGCCCCGCATAATATCCAGATGCGCTTTCACTTCCATGACTCTGCTTGCTTCCACACATTTTACAGCTATAGGACTACCGTACCTCCTTCTCCGACGCCTCATCTTCCTCCTACTACAACTGCTTTGATGGTGGTCCCACGCCTCGGTGGTAGCAGCGACGGCAGCGCTCCCACTCAACGAGAATGACCCCAACGACATGCTCCTCCTGGATGTCCTCAATTTAGCCAACATCGATGATCTCGAGCTGCCAATAATGCAGAAGGTGAATGCCCAGTCCCCATCCTCACCTAAAGGGAGCACGTCTAAGGCAAGCACCAGCAGCACCACCACAACTGCCGCAGACCCTTGCTCTCTAGCGGAAGATGCCTCGGGTGGGACAGGTGGAGCGCCGATAATGTTCAGAGGCGTCAGGCACCGGCCATGGGGAAAGTTTGCTACCGAGATCCGTGACTCCACTAGGAACGACACTCTAGTCTGGATGGGCACTTTCGATACACCTGAGGAGGCCACTTTGTCTTACGATCAGGCGGCCTTTACGATGCGCGGCGCAGCGGCAGTGCTCAACTTCCCAAAATCCAGAATAAGGAAGTCCCTGGAAGGTGTCGACGTCGGAAGGTTATCATCCACTGCGCCCAGCGCATCACCTGCAATCGCACTAAAGAAGAGGAACTCGTCCCTCAGGAGGACTAACAGTAGCAGCAGCAGTGACAAGGTCAGTGGGATAATTGGGAGAAGACGGAAGTACATCGTCTATTTATTTACTAATGGTGCCACCGCGCTTTCAAAGCATGGGTAGATTAACTCATTACCCATGCGAGCAGCAAATAAACACCCATATATATATATATATATATATATATATATATATATATATATATATATGTATATATATATATATACACATATATATAATTGACTGATAACTTGCAACTAAATAAAATGACCCATTTTCTTTAGATAATAAGCCCAAATTTGGTATGATGATAGATTAAGTCATTAATGAGAGTTCCTAAAAATTTGGGATAAAACAGAGCCATGGATTAGGAGTTATGATTTTTCCAAGTTATCCTAAATAATGAGGAATTATCCTGAAAATAGAATTTTGATTTCCTTTTTTGGTTGAGCACAGGAAATGCGGGCCATTGGATCTTGAACCAACGGGATCTTCTCATCGTCCATTTCTAATGGAACTCGGACATAGGCCGTGATCGGAGGGATCTTTCCCTTCGAATTTCTCGCAATCCATTACATGTGCCAACTTGGAAATCACTTGGTTGAGTCTGGGAGGGAATCCCGAACTTCCTCGACCCATCTTTGTCGAGCTCTGGAGGCGTCATGAAGAAATGCCCAAAACACTCGAAGGTGAGGGCAGCGGCAGGGTTGAGAAACCCTAAGAAGATCCTCCCTAATCCTATATAAGGACCCCTTCTCAGTTCCTCATCTCACAATGACCTCGAACGGCTGCCTCATGAGCCCCTACCCCCTCTCTATCGTCGAATTGCCCTCGCTCTAATGAGATCTCTACCGCGGCGCCGCCGCAAGTTCACGCAAAAGAAAGGAGGAGGAGGAGCAGCAGCAGCCGTTGGATTGCGATCCATCGTGGTCCCGTGCATCGATCCAACGAACCAAGGAAGGACCGGCTAAGTTAGCCACGCATGACGAGGGACGTTGAATTTAAAGAGCGGATCACCGGACTACCGACCGAACAGCCATCTTTTTTTGGTAAATCTTCGTCTCTAATCAAAATTCTAGAAAAAGGCTTTTCCTTGCAAAATTCATAGAAATTGCTAGAAAACTCAGATGAATAAACTTTATATATGAAAGTTGATCAGAAAAATACGAGGAGCAAGATAAAAATGATTTGGTAACCTAATTCCATCTCGTTTTGCAAAAGTATATTAATTTGATGAAAAATGTATTAAAATTTGGTTAGAAACCCTAATTGAGTGTAATGGATGAATTTATGAGGCTTAGTAGGTTAATTTGAGTAATATTAACATGTTGAATGATAATGTTAAGCTTTAATCTGATTTAGATGAGTAATTGCAAGATTTAGGATTTTAAACTAAGTATGAAGGATGATACATTTAGAAACCCTAATTTAGGGAAAAAGAAGAGAAAACCATGTTTAATTCAAATTATGGAAATATGTTATTAAATAATGATCCTAAACCTGTTAGGAGAGAAAAGATGAGAAATTTAGGGTTTTTATGTAGTTAGGGTTTATAATACTAAAAGTGGAGGCAAAACCCTAATTGCAAGAGAAACCCTAAAAAGGGGTAAAACCCCTAAATGGGAATAGAAATCCTAAGAAGCAAGATGGGCTTGGATAAATCTTGATAAAAGGAATTTGTATATTTATTTCAGGATTCTTGTGTATACTTTCTTGCTTGGTTGGATTTCTCTACTTGATTGATTCTATCTCAAAAATATGCATCACAGGTATGTGGTTACGCTTATGATTAAATTGCTTTAGTTTCACGGCGATTCCCAGATGTTTTATCAGTTGCCTGAATATAACTGTTTGGATGACTTTTATTTCATGCAACTATAAAGTGACTATGACTATCACTATAAATAAGTGTACATGGCTAGCTCAGATCCTGGTCCTCCTCTATAGCTTTGCTAATAATAAGGATGACCTAGTACATGGTCTACCTGTTAGGTAGGGCCATCAGGTTATCATGAGTCAGTGATTGGGCTATCTATGGGTAGTGCCATGCGACTCTTTAACATATTATGAGTTAGGGATTGGGCTACCTATGGGTAGTGACATGCGACTCTTCAACCATAGGTATTGATCTACCAGTTAGGTAGGATCATGGGGGTTAATTGGGATCTACCATATGAGAGGTAGTATCTAGGTCCACTGTAGGGATAGCACAGAGGCTAGGGTATGTACAGATTGAGTAGTTATGTTTAAAGCATAAAGTTTGTTTGTTAAATCATAATTTCTTTGCGATATGTTGTTAAAACTAAATTCATAATTTGTTTTCCCCCACATACTAGTATAATTCATTATATTGACCGATGTTTTGTTTGTCGACGATTTAGGTACAAAATTGAAAAAGACAAACAGTAAAGTTGTACATTGTGAATACATGAATTAAAGTACAAGGAGGATTAGTTAGAATAGATTCCAATTATGGATAGAAGTTTAGAAATCCAAGATTTTAAAAAGGTATGCACAAAGTAGACAACTATATCATAATCCCACATTAGGGTTAGGGTTTCAACATCATAACCAATTAGGATTTTCAAGTCATCATATAGAATTAACCCTAAGTATCATTACCTCCCACAATCTTGGAACATACATGTTAACCATCATCATACTAGGTAATCACACATAGGTACCATCCATACATGGTTTATCATTTGTAAAAGATCATATTATGTTACAAGTTATGTGGTCAAAGAACATAGATCATTATGGTTGGAGATCATGATCAAAACCATTACAAAGCACAACCATAACATACCATTGGTCAAAGAAGATCAATGTCGAAGACACACCTTGGTCAAAGGCTACTTCAGCAACTAGAAACACCACTTGCCATTAGCAGTCGAAGAAGGTAGTTAGGTCTTAAAGCCACGTGATCTAAGGTAAATCTTCAAGGCTTGACTAAGACCAGAGAACATAACCATCAACACATCCAGTGACCGAAGCACCACCAAATCCAAACGGTCAAAGGAAAATCATCACTTCCATCATTCAAAGAGGACCAACACTTCTATGAGATTGAAGAAACATTATATGCAGCCCAATCCAAAAAGGAACCATCTCATTGGCCAAAATAGCACCAAGAATTCAACCACGTGGGTAACAACATGAAGAACATCTAAGAGATGGAAAACCACTAGAAAGTAATGAGAAAAATAGGTGATTAACAACATGAAACCTACCCTCAAAAAGTGATGTAAAAACTTTGGGAAAACATCATTCAAACCCTAGAATCAAGCACCACATGTGATCAACATGAAGTTGTGAGATGTTAGATGGAAATCCAAGATCAAACACATGAAATCAGAACCAAACTCCATCTCATGCAAGATAACCAAACCAAGAACCAAGACCATAGAATCAAGGTTGAGTTGGATGCAAAAACATCATCATCTCCATCATATAGATTTTGGGTAAGCGAATTAGGGTTTAAGTAAAGGAACAAGTACATGCAAGATCATTATAGAAACACAACCCTAAACAAGATAAATTATCAACAAAAAGTAATCACATTTTAGAATGAGCTGAATGTAGGATTATAGTGCAATATAGTAGGGAAAGAGTTATATGATCGCCTTAGATGATGATCCAACCTACTCCAAGCAAGAAGATCTAAAAGAAAGAGAGAAACCTATCTTGATCTCCTCCACGACCAAGCTCGTCACCACCTCAAGAGAAGAAAACCCTAGGTCAAAAAGGGCAAGAAGGAGAACCAAAATCTCAAGGCCAAAAAAGAATAAGAAGGGAGAGAAAGGGAGAAGAGTTCCTCCACTCAACTTGAGCACTACCTTGGAGAATCAAGGATTTGGCCCAAGAAAGAGAAGTACCTCCATCCCATCACAAGCACCACCATGGAAGCTCCATGAATTCAGCCAAGATAAGAAGAAAGAGGTAGGGTTTACAAAGAAATGTAACCAAGAGGTTGTATCACTTACCAAGGACCAAAGATTCACCAAAGATCACCAAGAAAGAGTACATCTAAGCTTGGATCACCACATGCAAAGGATTTCGGCCACCAAGCACCAAGGATGAACTTCTTCTCCACCAAGCACACAAGGGCCAAACTCAAGGAAAGAGAGAGGGTAAGAGGGTGAAAAAAGGATCATATGCATGAAAGAAGAGGGGTACATATACCCAAGGGTAGAGAGATACCAAAGAGGTTAGGTGTAATGCACATAAGTGCCACATGTCCACCACACATCAACCATGCATGCAACAAAGGTCGTGAAAAATAAGAAAATCTAGTGACCTGACTTGGTCCTAGATGACCATTGATCGAAGGAAAACATAGCCACAAGACTCATGGTTGAAGAGGAACCAAGCGACCAACACACATTAAACCCTAGGTCACCAGGGACCCAAAAGAGAGCTCCATCCCTCTACGACCGAAGGAATTTCAAGGCTCCACCAAAACACCATTTGACTGCAAAGAAAACATCAAGGAATATCAAGGGCAGTCGTTGAAAGCCAAGATATCAACTGGTCAACATCAACATAGGGCATCAAGGCAAACCCTAGAAACACACTCAAGGTGTCACCACTTCTCTCCTCACCAAACCAAGGTTATTATGCCAAGGAAAAAGGGCACAACCAACATGTGACAAATTGCAAGATAACCCCTCAACATAGGTAAATTGTAACTTGGTCCAAAATAAGCACGGATATAGAAAAATAGTTCAAACATCATTCAGAAGGGATCAAACTAAAAACATAAGCATGTCACATGATATTAAGGCGTCTCAATAGATTAGATTAAGGTGTGAGAATCTTTTTAAGCAAAGCAAGAACCATCAAGCACTAAGCTAGGTCAGGGGCCTTACATCAACCTATAGGTGAGGGGAGAGTAACACATTCCCAATAACCTAGAAAATATTTATATATGGGGGAGAGTAAACACATACCCCAGGGCGAAATAACACACACCCAACTATGGGTGGTTGTAAAAAAGTACCACTACATTAGATAACAAGTCAAACAAATCATCATGATAAAATAAATCATATGGCAAGTTTAAATAATAGACATTTAGCTGGTGGGGCTCAAGACCCAAGTAAATATTGAAGTAATTGTACCAAAAAGATAAGTAATGGAAACAATGGTTTTAGTCCATGTCTCATTGAGAAATTGCGGTTTGGTTATAAAAAATGCCCAACTTAAGGGATAAGATGCACATGACTCAATTTAGAGCCCTAGTTATCACTTTTCACCAACTTAGAAGATTCTAAGATCACCTTTGCCTAATTTCAAGTTATTCACATGTATTAGGGTTTTATAATGCATATAAGTGTAAAGAAACCCTAATTCTAGAATTTTTTTGGAAAACCTTAGATTTTGGAAACAAAATCTAAACCATTTGATTCCTTATGTTTTTCGATGAAGAGAACATATTTATTTACTAAATTTGGAGATTATACGAATTAATTATAATTTTAGGGCTTTTTACATACTTCATTATATTCTGAAAAAATGAACTTTAGAAAAAGTTGCAATTAGATATTGGAATTATTTTTATTAGAAATATATCATTTTTTCAATTTCAAAACATATTTTTATAGAATTTTTGGACAACCAGAACAAAAGATACGATTCTTACAAGTCTGACCAATTAGAATAATTAAATAAGCTATTTCGTGCGAGAGAGAGAGGAAGAGAGGGATCAAGTCTGCTAACATGGCCCAATCAAAGGTGGCCATATCGCTGAGTCAATAGCTAGCATGACTCGTGTCAAACAAAGAGAAAGAGGATGAAAAGATGATAATGGTCCTAGTAGAAAAATCAAAGAAAGAAGGGGTAGAATCGAGAATTGACAAGGGTGAATCATCCCCTTCCTCCCATTCGTGCCATGGCTATGCAAGAAGTAGGGTGAGGCTTCAAGACATTTGGGAAAAGCCACTTTCACAACAATTCGACAAAGCAAGGTTACAGAAAGGTAGAGGAGGGTCTCGCGAACTCACCTCACTAGTCAATTGGGATGATGGTGGAGCCGAGGTCCCAGGCAAGGAGTCGCAAGCTGAAAACAAGAATATGATGTTGATGGCCAAATCAGTGATGTGCAAATAAATTGAGAGAATAAGAAGGTTAGGCAAAGAGAGATGACGGTCTGGGGGGAGGTATTTATAGGTGGGGGTGTGAGAACCGAAGAAAAGGGAAGAAGTCATGAAGCCTTGTTGCCCAAGAATTATTTCAATTTCTTAATGAAATAACATGAATAATGGGTCAAAAGAAGTGGAACCCAATTTGGAAAGTAAGGGAAAATAAATGGTGCAAAATGAGTAAGAAATGAGAGAGTTATTGCGATTCAAAAATCGCACTTCCGCAAAGTTACTATTCATGAGTAGTGAGAGGTAGTTGATGATGTATGGACAGCTCGATCACAGTCCAAGGGTCCAAATCACACATGCACCCATAGTTTAGTGAAAAGAACGCATAACATTTAATTTGGTTACCAAATTCGAGTTAGACTAAAGTTATATATTTAATTATTTCTTTTTTTGCTCCTTAATTGAGGGTGCAAACAAACTCCAAATTAAATAAAATTTGATACCTAGACTAATTATGACATGTAGAATCCAATTTTGGCATTAGTTTTTAGTTTTGGGGACTCTAAGTATTTTATTCAATTATTTTAAAAGCAAATCATGTTCTCTTTTCCCTTAATTTAGAGATATCTAGAAACCACCAATTAATGTGAAACTTCACCCTCAAGCAAACTTAAACTTGTGAAACACAAATTTATCATTAATTTCCTTTCTTGGAAATATTTAACACATTATTTAATATTTTGGATTTTAATTACACTTTCTCTCTCCTAAACACATTAGAATATTAAAGATTGTCCAAATTAGTTGAAAATTTACCCCTATGATAATTTTAACATGTAGATCACGAATTTGAGATTTTTTTGCCACTTTGGTAGTCATTAAATAAGTTATTTGATATTTTGGACAAAACTCACCTTTTTCTTTTATATATATAATATATATAATTATTATTATTATTCTAAAATTGTGAAACTTGGCCATCAAGCCATATTAGATCCAAAGAATTTGAATCTGAAGTTATTTTTATCCAATGAGTCTTCTTTTATGAATTTATCCCCTTTATAGATTATTAACACTATTTGTCAAATTAAATTATTTAATGCTACATTATCATGTTTAAAGCCTTATTATTTATTCCTTTTTCTCTTCCTTGCTCCATAAGACTAAGGGAAGTTCTAGAAAAAAATTATTTTAAAAATACATCACTTAAGTGGTAATATTGCACTAACTGAGGTATTTGTGCATAAACTCATACATTGGCATAAATAATGATCAAATATACTCCAAACCACTAATAGTTCCACAAATTCAACATCAAGGACTAAAAGGATAAAAATGATAGGAAAAACTTAGGAAAAAAGGGCTAGATTAAGAATATACCTAGATTTCAATTTGTTACACTATCAGCCATATCAGTCTTCTTCTTGAAAACCTAATTGCACCCTATGGGTTTTAACCCTTCAGGTGGATCCACCAAGGTCATACCTTGTCGGTGTACATGTAGGGAAATATGGAAACAGATAGGTAGTGCCAACAAAAGAATTTTTTGGTCATGTTACCCTTTAAAACATGATGTCAATAACTATATTATGGGAAGGATGGTTTATGAGGTCATACCTGGTCCTGGAGCAAGTCCAGCGATAAGTCCCTTGCAACAGTATGCACCTCTCTTCAAGTCACAATTAGTCAATGTCAGTAATAGTTCCTATTGATCACCATGGAGGTTGACGGTATCGTCCTAGCAAGAAAAACTCCTCACCTCTATAGTAGTCCACATGGACCACAGGGAACTCCTATTATTCTAGAAGATATGACAAGAAGGAGTTTTCCCTTCTCGTTGGTGTATTAGCACCAATTTTCTTTCCCACAATTGTTCTTCCTTTGTTGGGTGGGACTTTCTCGGGTTCTATTGGTTACCACAATCAGAGAAGACAAAAATTGTCAAAGCTAATTGATGCATCTGAGAAGCCCCTAACACCCCTTTATTTATAGAAGGATTAGGGTCAGGGTTCCCAATCTAAGAGAGAGTAGAAGGGACTAAAATTTCATGAATTCTCACATCATATGAGTAGTGAAACTATTGGTTCATCAGTAAACTGATCGGTTGGCATGTGAGTCGATCGATTCAACCCTTAAAGTGGTCATTTCATCATGTTTCCCAATCACAATTGTATTGGCATTTAATACCCAATTAATCCACAAAATGACACCAACACTAATTCTTGATGCAATCAAATTGATCAATGAACTAGGCATTCGTCATATGAATCGATCATTTGGGACCTTGATTTGATCGGTTCACTTAGTGAACCAGTTGGTTCATGCCACAACTCAATCAATACTCAGCCAATGCAATTTCAATTGACCTAACACTCCAACCAATTAGTTCAACACTTGAACTGATCGAGTCAGAGTCCAATCAGTCAATTGTTGTTTGAATCAAATACCTAAACACTTTAGTAATCAAATTAAACACCATTCATGGATAAAATCCTATTCCAATTCAATCATATGTGTGTGAACCTATAGGTTCCAAGTCAGGTTGGCAGTGAATGTCCATCACTAATTTATGACATCACAAATAAAGAGCAGTATCTAGAAACACATCATTGCTACCTAAGTAATTCAGAAAGCCAAAGAAAAATTTCAACCTACAATATGTGGCTAGTGTTATAGTATTTTTATAGTTCCTTTGTCACTGATATCCAGATTGAACTCGAGGCATGGAATCATCATCCTCTTTAATGTTCAATCCATGTTACTTGAACTATAGTAGAATGTCTGAGATATATGTAAGCTCTATATCACATATTGTCGCACATCAATGCTACCTAAGTGAAAAGGAAAGTTGGAGAACAACATTCAATCCTATAGTCTGTGATTGGTGTTCCAGTGAATGTATAATTCCTTTGTCTCTGTTATCTTGAATGAACTCAAGGCATGGAGTTGTCATCCTTTCAACGTTCAGTCATGTTTCTTGAACTAGATCAGACTGTCAGAGATATGTGTGACATCAATATCATATATCGATTCACATATGCATGTGCATGCCTTTCTCAGTCTCTCTTATCAAGTGGCCTACACATCATACTCTCTTAGGAGGGACAAATATCATATCTATCACTCAGAGTCTATCTCATGCGTCAAAGTCACCCAATCATCACCGTTATAATAACCCATGTTTCAGGACTGTGTTTGATGATGTCAAAGTGTACCCAATCACATTTGACGAGTGCAGTGATTTCAGGTCTAAGAATCACAATCACCACCATCACTATGAGAGATGATTCTGACTACCATGTCATGGTTCCATGTGTCACTCTCATGGTGGGTTTGTCTGATACATTGTTCTCTAACATGTATCTATGTGCTTGGTTTGATATCATATATCATGACTAATGAGACATTGTCATCAACCAACACACACTCTAGTCTTGATGTGTCATTGTTGTCTATCAACCTTCCACAATGACATCCAACTAGGGACATAAGAAGAATGTACATACTCTTAGCATCTGTATGATCTCATTTTTCAATTCACGTACTTGAAGACATACGTCATTGAGTATTGTTATTCTTTAGACATTATTTCTGCTCCATCATATATCTCATAACTAATTGAGCTAGAATAAATTAGAAGCTTGCTTTTGATATTTATCAAATTAATCATAACATATGCCAATCCAATAATCATATGATTGGATCTCTGGGCATACATACCAACAGACTCCCACCTGCACTTAGAGCCAATCACCTTTGAATCATATTCTTAGTGATCTCTAAACATGTCCTATTTGTTTCTGATGCACTAGTGCTAATCCAATGAGTTAGTAACACTTTGCTTTAGTCGGTATATTGCATGTTCACATCTCCTCATTATACGACATTTCGTATGAGATGGAGTTTCCGTAATATGCTATCTGATATTCCTTGCCTAACAATTAGCTCCATAGTTTGACTTAGTATTTCTACCTTGTCATCAATGGTTGGAATATCTATAAGTTCATCTGTATGAACTTTTAGATCCATATAGTATCCTCTAGTGTTCATAACACAAGGATACTCAGCATTCATTTTAGAATTAAATGGCCTTTAATTTTACTCAGAACATTTCCATTTATCAACATATATTCACTTTTATATTTTGCGATCATATTTCTGTCATTTTGGAAGCTTGCATCAGTGTAACTCATTTACACTCAGTTCTTCCTTTTATTACCATCGAACTAATCCTTTAATACTTCATAAGTACTTAAATAAGTTCTTTATGGTATTCCAGTGACTCTCACTGGAAGTAGATAGACATCCACTCGTCATATCCATAACATACGAGATAATGGGATGAGTATATCATATTGTCATGTCCAATACATACAAGATGATGTATATACATGTTCTTGTCATGTCCGATACATAAAAGATAATGGGATGATTACATACATGATAGATCTGGTTGCAAATGCATACGACATCTATCTATGTGTTCCTATTCTCCTCAAGAATTTGGGACACTAGGTATTTGAGAGACTAACTCCATGTAATATGGATAAGTTTTCTCCCACTGAATCTCTGCATACTAAACCCTTCTGCACATATTGCCAATGTATGCTCTCTCTTTATCAGGTCAAGATACTTTTGAGTACTATCTCTATAGATCTCTATTCCTATCACATAGGACATTTATCTTTACTCCCTTAAAGAAGGTATTTCCACACCAGTTTCTATTTCAGAACGTTTCATTCATCATCATCATGTGGAATAAGAATACGCTCCCACTAAATTTTTGTAATCACAGATCCCTTCTTTATTTCAATATATCAGTCAAACCTTTTGACTATATAATCAAAGTAAAGACTCCAGCTCTGAGGTTCTTGTATTTAATCAATCATATTGATTAATCTCTTATAACTTATAGACTGCATTTACATTAACAAAATTATAAAACCCTTTAGGTTGTGTCACGTACACGGCCTAGTGTTATTCCTACTAGTAATGCGGTTTTAATATCCATATGCCAAATTTCATAGTCTTTAAGTTCCAATATCAAGCATGATCCTTTATGGCCTATAGCCACTGCAATTGGTTAAATAAAATCATTAGGTTCAACGCCTTGAACTCACTTGAATTTATCTCAATGAATCTGCTCTTCAAATGTCATCCATGTCAGTCTCAACTCTTAAGACCCAATTACACTTATGGGTTTTATCCCTATAAGTGCTACCATTAAGGTCATACCTTATTTGGTTCACATGGAAGTCATTTTGGATCATATAGCTTCAAGACATAACTCAAAATCTGGTTCCTCAACATCATCTAGATGGATTATTGTCTCATCATGATATGACCAATTAATCACCTTTGAGTTTGTAGGACATCATTATCCATCAAGCTCAAGGTTTTTCTACTAGATATATGAGATGTATCTGTTACATAAGAAATTTGAGATTCCACAACACTTTTGATTCTTAATCTCCTTTTGTATGTTTATTTAGTGTATATCATGTTCTTTAAAAGATTTTTAGAAGAATAGTTATTTGTTTGATGATCATGCTCTTACTATTTAGAGTATGATTCCTTCTTTGATTTAGACATCATTATGCCTTAATCATGAGTTCTCTATGATACATTATCATAGTTACTCACAAGGTCCTCAAACATTTGGTTTAAGTATCTCATTCATTGATCATATCAAAGAGTTAATACTTTTACCAAGTTTGTTCTTCATTTTTTATATTCTTGAACATTTCAAGATATTCATATTAGTATTCCATTAAATTCCATATCTAAAGTATTAGCATTTATTCCAATAGGTATGTATATACATCAATATGTATTATACCTAATAGAATAGTCATTCTCCCACTACAACTAGTGAAGATTGACTTGTCATCATGCCCAATAAACAAGACATTCATATCTCTTAATGGTTCATTAACCACAGGAGTCTAGTTTATCCATCAACGTGGAACCTAGAGATGAATTTCTCATTCATTTGTTTAGGTGATAATGCTAATTTATTGTTTGAGTCATCAATAACTTTTAGGTATTATTATTTTATCTCATGCATACCAAGTACCACAAGATAAATAAGGCATTGTCATAAAAGATCATATCTTTGAAATTGAAACATGAATTTTATTGATAAACATCCTTGTCATTACAAGATGCAGAAATAAAAAAATGTTTCTATTTATTGGCAAAATGAAATAGCAGTTCATAACTCTATTGCATGCCCGTTGGGATGAAATAAACTAAAAGGTACTACTATCTATGGCAGCAACACTTGCTCCAATGTTGATGAGTGTTCCTTCTTGGTCCTATCATAAAGGTCATCACTTCTTTTCAGATCATGCACATCATATATGTCATATCTATATCTTGGTATCATATACCTAAGATAAAGAAGTATTTTAAGTTTATTTCATAATACCTGAGGTGGAGACTTCCATCCCCTCCTCCTTCTTTAGTTCATCTATTTAGAGAGGGCAATTTTTCTTCCAATGTCATGGCTCATGACAATGGTGACATTTGCCTCCCTTGCTCACCCCTCCCATGGCTTTGAGAGTTGAAGATGACTTAGGTTGTTGGCTAGCATCAGAACCTTTCTTTGCTTTTCCCTTGCCCTTGTCTTTAGACTTTCCCATCTATCCGCTGATCATCATTATAGATTTGGGTTTGTCTTTCTTCATATGTGCCTCAGCTATCCTCAACATGCCCAACAACTCTTTCAGTGGCCTATCAAAGTTGTTCATGTTGTAGTTCATCACAAACTGACTATAGGATTCTGGAAACGATTGTGGTATCACATCAGTAGCCAACTCTTCTCTCAGAGTGAATCCCAGTCGAGTTAGGTTCTCCACATACCCAATCATCTTGAGTGTGTGAGGGCCTACTGGATCTCCTTCTCTCATGACGCACTTGAACAATGCCTTGGAGACATCATATCTCTCTTATCATGTCTGGTCTTAATACATGTTCTTGATATGTTGAACCATCTCAATGACGTTCATGTTCTCATGTTGTCTCTACAACTCATAGTTCATTGAGCACAACATCAAACACTTCACATCAATGGCATCCTCAGTATGCTTCTTGTAAGCATCCTTTTCAGCCTTTGGTGCGGTGGGAGTGGGTTCATCTGGCTCTGGTGTATCTAGGACATAGAGTTTTCACTCTTGAGTGAGAACAATTCTCAACGTCCTAAACCAGTCGTGGAAGTTGTTCCCATTTAACTTGTCCTTCTGAAGGACCGATCGCAATGAAAAATTATTGTTGTTGGTAGCCATTTATTCTACAAAAAGGAAATTTGCAATTTTAGTCCAAAACTCTTTTGAATTGATTTGATTTGAAAATTGATGATATTTAATTAGGTATTTAATTAATTGTCACTCCCACTATTTTGATCAAATTGATAACCATCATGTATCAATTTGGAAGATTGTAGCGTACAACCTTCTAGTGAGACAAGATCCAAAACAATTGAGTTATTACTCGGCCAACGCTAGTGTCCATAATCAATTATTAAGATAGGTAACATTTACTAATTGTATCATATACAATTCTTGGATGGATGATATGCACAACTCTTTGCCATAGTCATATGCATGCCTCTAAGTGATTAATCTCATTAAGCCTGACCCAAAAGTCAACACAATAAGAGTGCACCCCGTTTGGCGGGCCCACACAACTACCATCACACTTCTATGAGATAGACAGCACACCGCCCTTGGGATGCCCACGCTTGTCGATCAAGATTTTCATGTGTGTTGCTTATGGAAAGCATCTAAGACTTAATATTTATATTTGAGGGATTTTAATATGTTTATATATGCATATATGTATAAAATCGCCACATATATAGTATGTATCATATACATGCTATATTCCATAAACAAAAATATGCAATAACGATAAAGCGATGATTATGAACATCCTATTATAGTTCCTTGGAGCCACAAGGAACTACGTCATCTAAGGTCTACATCACATGCAACCTGTTATTGATGAAGACATGTACTTACCAATCCGGGTTGACTGGTTCAACCTTTGAACCGGTCAACTTGCCTCTTGGCCAGTCGGTTGGTCTCCTCCATCCGATCGTCTAGTTCCTCTAGATGGTCGGCTCGTCTGGTCGTCTGGGCTTCTCGTTGGTCCACCAACTACTCCTCAGTCGGTCGTCTTGGTCCATCAAGCGGTCATCTTCAGTCTTCGTCGTAATCAAGAAATAAAGCTAATCCTATTTTACATAATCTTTATAAAGCCTTGAGTTACATTCGAGGGGAGCAAAGGTAGAAGAGAATCTCGAGTTATATTCAGAATAGAAGAAGAGGGCTCAATGCACAGACTGAGATGCAAACAATCATAACCAACTACACATGTACATAGGGTTTAAAGGCCATAACCATGATACACATCCACCATCAAAACCATTTTAGGGCGACGCGTATCGGTTGCATATATAGCATATCATATATGTATATATATTGTTTGGGATCATGTGGTATTAATCAGATATTCACATTAGTCATTTAAATATTTGCATCGCATGTAATAAATATAAGACGGTAAAATCAAAATTCAATCATATAGACTATCCCAAAACATAGTGCATTGATGTGGCTCTGATACCACTGTTGGGTTTTATGTGGTCGGAGTAAGCATCGGAAACAAAAAATTTACTTGACCATAAATCCATAACCATCAAATCGCATCAATATCTATGTAATGGGAAGGATGGTTTTAGCGAGTTATACTTGGTCCTGAGGCTTGCTCAGTGACTATACCTCATAGCAAGTACGGTCTTCAACCACCTGTCTTTGGTGACATTTGTGCAGCTCCTAGTCTTGACCCAAACTGTAGTTGACGGTTGTCCTCCTGAGCGGAAGAAGTCTTCCGCCTCTATAGATAGTCCACATGGACTATCGGGAACTCTAGTCATCCCGAAGAATAGACTAGGTGTTGTCCCCTTCCGTAAAAGGGTCTGAAATTTTCATGAACAATTTGCACTGTGGCAGGCAAACCGGTCATTTCATAACTGAAATGGTCATTTGGCAAGGTGAGCCGATCAGTTCACTAGTGAACTGGTCGGTTGGGAGTGTGAGCTGATCGGTTCACCCAGGTCGTTTCACTTTCCAGACCTACCTACAATTGGCTTTCCATTTGTTTCCAATTAACACATATATTAATTCTTGTCCCAATCGAATTGAACAAGTGAAATGAAAAACTTTTCTCACAAATCGGGAAAACCCAATACTGCTCATTTGGTCCAAATGAACTGATCGGTTCACCAGAGTGAACCGGTCATCTCACTGACCATGAGCCGATCGCTTTACCCAGTGAACCAGTCAATTGGTGGTCCAGATTGTGCAGAACACAGTCAATTCAGTTCTTAATCAATCTGACACTCTAATCAGTTGGTTCAACACTTGAACTTCATGATTCTGAGTCAAGTCTATTGATTGAATGTTTGATTGAGTACCTAAATAATTTAGTAATCAATCCAAACATCATTCATGGATAAACTCCTCTTCCAGGTTAATCCTATGTGTGTGACCTTATAGGTCCCATTTCGCACTGCCAGTGAATGTCCATAACTAGCTTATGACTTCACAAGCAAAGAGTGGTACCTAGTCGCACATCAGTGCTATCCAAGTGAAAAGGAAAGTTAGAGAACAACTTTTAATCCTACAGTATGTGATTGGTGTTCCAGTGAATGTATAATTCCTTTGTCTCTGATATCCTGAATGAACTCAAGGCAATGAGTTGTCATCCTTTCAATGTTCATTCATGTTTCTTGAACTAGAGAAGACTGTCTGAGATATGTGTGACATCAATATCATATATTGATTCACATGTGCATGTGCATGCCTTTCTCAGTCTCGCTTATCAAGTGGCATTGACATCATACTCCCTTAGTAGGGACAAATCTCATATCTATCACTCACACTCTATCTCATGCGTCAAAACCACTCAATCATCACCGTCATAACAACCCATGTTTCAGGACTGCGTTTGATGATGTCAAAGTCTACCCAATCACATTCGACGAGTACAGTGATTTCAGGTCTAAGAATCACAATCACCACCATCACTATGAGAGATGATTCTAACTACCATGTCATGGTTCTATGTGTCACTCTCATGGTGGGTTTGTCTTATACATTGTTCTCTAACATGTATCTATGTGCTTGGTTTGATATCATATATCATGACTAATGAGACATTGTCATCAACCAACACACACTCTAGTCTTGATGTGTCATTGTTGTCTATCAACCTTCCACAATGACATCCGACTAGGGACATAACAAGAATGTACATACTCTTAGAATCTGTATGATCTCATTGTTCAAGTCACGTACTTGAAGACATACGTCATTGAGTATTTTTATTCTTTAGACATTAATTCTGCTCCATCATATCTCATAATTAATTGAGCTAGAATAAATTGGAAGGTTGCCATTGATATTTATCAAATCAATCATAAAATATGCCAATCCAATCATCATATGATTGGCTCTCTGGGCATACATACCTACAGTTTATACTATGGGAATCATTGTCCTAATCGGATCAGTTAATAGTCAAGGCCAATAAAAGTACTGAATTCAACTTAGATATGATCATTTTGTGAAGTGGAAAGGGATGAATATGACTTCTTAACATATTTAGAAAGGCAATGCCAAAATCGAAATGCTTACTAAGACACATCACCATACCATTATGTTTGTGTACATATTGGGGAGAGGGTTGCATTATCCTTATTTTCTAAGTGATGGGTTTATCTCCCTTTTTTATCTTAGGCATTTCATTGTGTTTGTGTATATGTTGGGAATAGAGCGACATTATCCATGTTTTCCAATTGATAGGTTTGTCTCCCTTTTCTATTTGAGTTATCTTCCTTTTTATTTTAGGCATCTCATCACATGTGACTGTTATCGATAATTAAATGTATAGGCGTTTGTCTCATCTAAGCCGTGTTTGGGACTTTGCTCGTTTTTGCATGGATGTTGTAGTCATTGTTAGTCTGGAACTACTACTCCAGATGAAACCAGCATGTGCCAAGAGGTACAACAATGTCCAATTATGGAGCAAAAATAGAAAATGATTGGACTACGAGTGATAGCCTGTGAAGCTGAGTGATTTTGTGGGAAAATGAGATGGTTTGTGGGGAGAAAGGTGGTTTTGAGTGGGTGACGTGGTGGGGAATTTATTTGGTGGTAGGTGCAAGTGATGTGATGAGAGAGAGATTTGTTCTGCTTATAATTTTTTATCCGTGATGAATTTTTTGATGAAATAAAAAATCCTAAAATTTCTTACAAAAATACATTTCAATAGCAATAATGTTCATATACTTGTGAGAAAGGAGACAAGATAAAAAATGAGTATTATTGGGTGGAGGCGTTGTGATGCGAGAAACTTATTTCACTTATAAGAAATTTAATCCATGATAAATTTTTTGACAAAGAATGTTCAGGATGATATTCCTTGGTGTATGTTATTTTCTGATGATATTGTATTAATTGATGAAACTAAAGATGAATTCAATGATGAAGTGGAAATTTGGAGAAAAGTATTGGAATCAAGATTGATGATTAGTAGGAGCAAACCTGAGTATATGCATTACAATTTCAACCAATCTCGCAATATGAATGGTGGAGCCAAGTTGGATGGAGTAGATATACCAAAATGTGATAAATTTGGTTGCTTGGGTTCTATTATTCAAATAGATGGGGATGTTTGAAATGATGTTTGTCATAGGGTCACGACAGGATGGTTGAAATGAAGGACTACAATTGGAGTATTATGTGACCTGAAGATCCCCATCAAACTAAAAGGCCAGTTTAGAACAATTATATAGCCAACCATGCTCCATGGGAGTGAATGTTGGGTGGTGAAGAAACAAGGTCTCAACAAGATGAACGTGACTGAAATGTGTATGTTGAGATGGATGTCTGGAAAGACTAGAAAAGATCTGTAACACCCCTGACCTGGGTTATACTTTAACCCTAGGTGTTTTGATTAAGAAAGATGATTAAATGCTTAATCTTATCTTGTGAAAGGTAATTAGGGTTCAAGAGGAACTTATATTGCAATTCTAGTCCTTTTTGAACATTGTTGAAATCAATGTTTTGCCTGTTTTGGACTAAAGTGCAAATTACCCAAGTTGAGGGGTTTAAGTGCAAATTGTGCATGATAATATGTTCCTCATGTGTTGAATCATCATGAGAGTAAAGATGATGCTGAGGTATGGCTTATGGAAGCCTGAATACCAAGAAAGATCTGATAAAACAATGTATGTGCATGAAAACCTAGTTTTGGTGTAATGTGCAATTTACCCAAAACCTAGGGTTCAATATGCAAATTACCACTTCAATAAGGTCCTTAATGTTCCTTGGCATCATGTAGAGCAAAGAAAATGAGAGGGGTGCCTCATTTGAATTAAGTTAGAGGAGAGAGAATCTTGATATTAAAATAATCAAGATTTAATCATAAGTGAAACCCTAATTCAAATTAGGGCAAAAATGAATGTATTAATTAAAGGGCCTTCAACCAAAATGTTATTGGTTGATTTTGAATAAGGATGGACGTTCTTTTTCCAAGATAAGGAACGAAAATATCCTAAGAAGGTGAAATTCCACTCACCATTATTATAAGGAAAAGAAAACCCACTCACATATGGATATTAATATAATAAGCAGTAAGGTGCTTAATTTGATTTTCTTTAAATGATGGATAATGAAGAGGAATAAGAGGCAATGAAGATAGCCTCGTCCTTAAGGATTTTGAGGGGAATTTGAGGGGGAAGAGGCGGCCATATTTTTGGAATTTAATGCATTTTAATAATGCATTTTCTCTCTCATCAATTTTCTTATAAAAGTACCTTTACCAAGCCAAAACAAAGGCTATTTCGGATTCTTTTCTTTCCTCTTGCTTGGAAAACGACTAAGGATCTGTGGAGGAGCAGTAGGACGACCCCAACCTGTTGGTAAGGTCCTTGACCTTCGTTCTCCTTGATTCCATGGTGGAAATCAAAAATAAATCATTGATTTCTTCTTATTTTGATCTCCTCTTCAACCCTAGCCAACTTTTTCATCCAAAAGCTTGAGGACGAGCTTAGGGGGAGTTGCTAGAGCTTCATTCACCATTAATGGCGTGATCTTGAAGCTTTGGAGCTCAATTGGAGGCAGGTTTTATAACTCAAACCCTTAATCATTGCTATTGCATCAATCAATTATGCTTTGTTAATTGTTTTCTTCAATTTGATACATACTTGTTTCCTTGCTGCGATTTTCATCAAGAACGGTTGCTGTTCTTGGTTGTTCGAAGGAAGGGGATGATGACATCATCCTAGATGCTTATCCAAAGAAAAGTACCAAGCCAAATGGTCTTGATATCTATTCCAAATCGTTTTAAATTGATTGGCTATGCGGTTTCAGCAAACCGTTTTAGGGAAAACGGTTTCAAGACCGTTTGATATGGTTGAACAAGCGTTGACCGTTTGGGAATCTTGTTCCTAATTATGTAGGCTAATGACCCTCCAAATTTTAGGGGTTAACTCCAAAGGAATCGTGAGTTGAAGGCCAATTAATTAGATAAATCGAATTGAATTAAATGCTGATTTTCAACCTGATCAACTTGACCTGTTTGGGAAAACGGTTTCAAGACCGTTTGAGTGTGTTGACCAAGCATTGACCGTTTGGGATTCCTGTTTATAATGATGTTGGTTAATGACCCTCCAAATTTGAGGGATTAACTCCCAAGGAATCGTGAGTTTAAGCCTAATCAATTAGGGAAACCTAATTGAATTAAGTGCTGATTTTCAATCTGATTTAATTGACCTTTTTGAGTAAACGGTCTCAAGACCATTTGAATGCATTTACCAAGGGTTGAATGTTTGGGATTACTGTTCCTAATGATGTGGTCTAATGACTCACCAAATTTGAGGGATTAACTCCCAAGGAATTGTGAGTTGAAGGCTATTCAATTAAGCAAACCCTAATTGTTTATGGAAGCAATAACTCAGTATACTATGTCAAACATAGTTGTTTGTATTTGATCAGATGGTTGATGTAACCAAATCAAGTGGAGAGAATGATAGAAATGAATTCATACATGAGTATGATTCATATGGTGATTTAGGGTATGATCCTTAGTAAAGAGATCAAGAAACCCTAATTGAGAAGGTTAACGAACCCTAACCCTGATTTAGGGAAATTCTGAGTAAAACCCTAATCTAGGGTAATAGTGTAACCCTAATTAAGGGTAATAGTGTAACCCTAATTAAGGGTAATGACTTGGGTAACTCTAATTTAAGGTAATGAAATACCAAACCCTAATTGGAGGAATAATGAATCCCTAATTTATGGGTAATTGAATGAAACCCTAATTGGGATGATTAGTGAAACCCTAATTGAGGGTGATTCCCTGAGAAACTCTAATTGAGGATGATTCCATGTGAAACCCTAATTGAGGGCGATGTCATATGAAACCTTAAACCTAACACAGAGTAAAGCTATGTAAAACCCTAAATTTGGGCTATAGTGCATGGAATTCTAATCATGGGCAATATGATGATAAATCATAACCCTAATGTCTGGGTAATGATATGAGTAAACCTTAATGATGAAATAATGAGTAATACCCTATAATGATGAAATATCTCAAGTGGTTGACTATAGGCAACCTTATAACAAGCAATGCCTTAATTTGAGATGAGTCCATATCATTGAAGATAGTTGGACAATCCTTGTGTGTGATCTATGCACATCATGGTAAAGGTGATAGGTTGGTGGATGAAAGTATTAAGATGTGAAATTCCTTATTATAAGATAAGTTAATAAACTCATGTAAGATAGAAGTGATGAGGGAAGTGATACATTGAGACATGATAGATATCACATTTAGCATTTCAGGGTTGATATACCTTGATGCATCTCAAATCCAATATTTTTAGATAAGATACACAAGGAGAGTGTTATGTAAATTGTCACAATGAAATGTAATGAGTTTAACATACTTGATAAGTAAGCTAAAATGAGTATGATGTAATCATACCATGATAATGATGAGAGATAAACTCATACCTTGTGTTGATGATCATTTAATGATAAATGATAAGAATATTAAATACTTGGAATGTCGATGGATGCTCCTAGATGTATGGAACAATATATTAGGGTTGGATTGATAAAATGAACATGAAACCCTAATTGATGTGAATAGTAAACCCTAACCCTGTGGAGGAAATAGTGGTGTTACTATTATATTACATGAGTTAATATGTTATTGTTGCCTAGTGAGAGGTGACAAGATGTTTAATGGCCTTGTGAGCCATATGGTTAGATGTTACTTAGTAAGAAGTAACAAGATGTTTCATGGGCATGATTGAGCCCTGAATGAGGTGTATTCCTCTTATGTTGATAAGGGTTGATACCCTGTAATATTGTGAAAAGGATTTATATCCAGTGATAGCATGATGACTGGTGTAGTCTCATGAATGGCAAGTGAATATTACCATGTGATGATGAGATGAGAAATTATGTTTCATATGTTTTATATCTTTTCAGGTTTTGATATTTATATGCTTGCTAGAAGTGAATTAGGGTTTGTATGTCCACTTGTTTGATGCAGCCTTAATTCACCCAATTGGCATAACTAATCAAGTGCAACTCTAATCATGTAGTGTCATGTGCCATAGATCCATCTGAGTGTCAGAACTTGCCAGATGGTGAAACGAGTATTCCTAAGGGAAACTCGGAGCGCATACTGATGAGTATGCGGGGTGCATGTCATCCTGAATTCAAGTGTTTAGGGAGGATGACTGTGGTCATACCTAGCCCTTAGTTTGAGAATGGTTGCGGTCGTATATATGTGATGATATTAGAGGACAACTGTGGTTGTACCTCAGATGGTAGGGTATGCGTACCCACCTCTTTCACTAGTGTCGTGACCTGTACCAAGGACAGACTAGGCTGTTAGCAGCTTGACCTTTTGTGTCACTGTGGCGGACCCGTACTGACCGGGAGCGGAGAAGATCTTAGGAGTCCGGCTCTTCCTAGATCTTGTATGGCACTGATTTCGACTTAGCAGTGGTCAGTTGGATTTTGAGTGGTATCCTCAATTTCCTCAGGACATAATAAAAGATGTAATACAGCCGTATAGCATATCTGTTTAGGGTTATACATGACGCTTCACATTGAATGATAACCCGTGTTTGTTCTCTTTACATAAAGATGATGCTAAGTGCAACTAAGAGATAGTAATTATACTTATGTTGTGGATATGCATAAGACTGTAATTGTGTACATACAATGGTCATGCTTATGTTGATATCTTACTGCTACTGTTGATTATAATCATGATGCTAGATATCTCATGTTGATAGTTATGTTTCGCATGCTATCCATGCCTCTATAATTAGAAATACCTGACAAAGGCTTAATGCCTGTAATTAGGTTTGGTTAAAGTCCAATGTCTGGATGTGTAATCAGGATTGGTATAGTCCAATGCCTGAAACATTTATACCTGATTGATATAGTTTAATGCTTGAATAAGACATGATGATTTATATAATCACATGTCTGGCATAAGTGAATACTTGTTTAGCAGATTGGCTAAGGCCAACAAATAGAAACAAGAATGAATCATGGGTGACACATCAGAATAATGAATGACATGAGCAAAGCTTGAGATGTTGAAAATGTATGGTAGATAAATGTTATACATGTTCTTTCTATTTCTTATAAAGAGAATAGATGAATTACTGTTCAATCATAGATAGGTGTAATACTTTAAAAGATGAGAATGATCTAAACTGCTTATCCTCTACTCAGTTTTATATTAATTAAACTACAATAATGATGTTTCTGGCAGAGAGTTATATCTCTCGCTGGGGCAATTTTCAATTGTCTCACCCCCGTGGGAACCAACATTTTTAGGTGGACGAGTGCGAAAGAGACTGAGAATATCTTGCAGAGGAAGAACATCAGTAGCAACAGGGACAGCAGTGACAACTCAGGTTGAGTGTGCTGTCTGTCGTGTTTTGTAGATAGAAGTCCTATGTGTCGTCTCTGTACTCTCAGGTCCTCGGAGTTATTACTTAGTGCTTTTAATGTATCGTTTTGAGATTTTGGTTTAATACCTCGAGGTTATTATGTTGTATATGTTTAGCTTTTAACAAGGTAGTTGATGTTGTAACCCTCGAGAAGAGTTGGTATAAGATATTTACTTATGAACCATGATGTAAATGTAATACATTGGTTCTTGTTGAAAGAGTTTTCCTATGATTGGGTCTCTTTGAAAAAGGTTTTAATTTTTAGTGATTTTCTGTAATCCGCTGCTTAGTGAACGCTTTCGTATTAGTTAATTATGTTTTTGTGAGTTGGATGCTACAAGATCGCTTGAGAAATGACTATATCAGAAGAAGAAGAAAAGTGGGGTGGCAAGCATTGAGGAGAAGTTGTGTGAGGGCCGACTCAGTGTAGGATTTTAGGGGAGGCAGAGAAGGCAGCGGAAACAAAACATTTCTCCTCCCAAACCCAGAACAAGGAAACGCATCAACGTCTATACAATAGGAAAGGATGGTTTGTGGAATCATACCTTGTCCCGAGGCTTGCTCGGCGACAATATCTCACGGCTTGCGCGGTCTTCACCTCCGGTCTTGGACGGTGTCTGTGCAGCTCCTGGTCGCACCGGGACTAACGACTCCTGGTCTCACTTGGACTGTCGGGATTGACAGCTATCCTCTAAGCGGCAGAAATCTCTCGCCTCTGAAGTAGTCACACGGACCACCTGGAACTCCAATCTCCTTGTCTCACAAGGAATTGGAAGGAGTCGCACCCTCCTGTCAACGTACTAGTCACTGACACACTCTCCTGCCACCAGTCGCTTTCTACAGTTGTCTTTCCCTTGTTGTGCCTCCCTTATCGGGTAGCACTTTCTCGGGCTCTCTCGGTTACCAAAACCAGAGAGAACGACAACTTTACAGAGCAACTGGTTGCACTGTGTTGTACTTTGAGAAGCCCCCAATACCCCTATATATATATGAGGGTCATGGGATAGGGTTCTCTATCACGGGCAATATGGGACTAAAGCAGGAGTAGAAGGGTTCGAGATTTTCCACAAAAACAACCAGCTCACAACCTGAATCGGTCGTTTCATTTCTGAAACGGTCGGTTGGGGACCTGAGATGGTCGGTTGACACCTCAACCGATCGGTTGGGACCCATGAAACGGTCGGTTCATTTCTGAACCGGTCGGTTCGTGGTCCTGATCAGCTCCCGATTGACTTTCCTTCTTTTGTTTCTAATTGGTATCAAATACCAATCCTTGTTCCAATCAAATTGGGCAAGTGAAACGAAAATAAATTTCTCACCAATCCTACTTTCCCAACTTGCTCAGTTGCACCAGTTGAACCGATCGTTTCAATACTTGAAGCAATCATTTCACCCTGTCCATGAGCCGATTGACTCACCACCTGAGCCGATCGGTTCACCAAGCTCAACCGATCGGTTCTTCACATGAGCTGATCGGTTGGGAGTGCAGATTGTGCATAAACTGTCAATTGCAATTTCAATCAATCTGATACTCTAATCAATCGGTCCAACACCTTGAACATTATGATACTGAGCTATCAATTGATTGAGTGTTTAATTGAACTACTAAACTCCTTTAGTAATCAATCTAAACATTGTTTGTGGACAAAACTCCTCTTCCAGGTTAAATCCTATGTGTGTGACCCTGCAGGTCCATTTCACGTTGGCAGTGAAAGTTCATAACACTTATGACTTCACAAGCAAAGAGCGGTGCCTAGTCACACATCAATGCTACTCAAGTGAAATAAAAAGTTGGAGAACAACTTTCAATCCTATAATTCGTGAATGGTGTTACAGTGAATGTATAATTCCTTTGTCACTGATATCCCGAATGAACTCGAGGCATGGAACAGCCATCCTGTCAATGTTCATTCACTTTCTTGATCTTAGAGTAGATTGGAAGAGATATGTATGACATCAATATCACATACTGATTCACACATGCGTGCACGTCTTTCTCAATCCTACTCATCAAGTGGCCATGGATATCAAACTCCCTCAGGAGGGACAAATCCCATATCTATCACTCACCCCTCAAAAGCCCCATGTGTCAAAGCCACCCAATCATCACCTTTATAACAACCCATGTTTCAGGACTGCGTTTGATGATGTCAAAGTGTGCCCAACTACATGTGTTGAGTGTAGTGATTTCAGGTCAAAGAATCACACTCACCACCATCACTGTGAGTACTGACTGTGACTACCATGTCATGGTTCCATGTGTCAAACTCACGGTGGGTTTGTCCGGTACACTTGTTCTCTAACAAGTACCTATGTGATTGGTTTGATATCTCTATATCATGACTAATGAGATTCTATCATCAACCAACACCACAATCTAGTCTTGTGTGTCATTGTTGTCTATCTACCTTCCACAATGACATCCAACTAGGGACATAATGAGAATGTACAAACTCTTAGCATTCGTATGATCTCATCGTTCAAGTCCTGAACCTGAAGGCATACGTCATTGAGTACTGTCATTCTCTAGACATTCAATCTGTTCTATCACTATCTCATATGATTGAACCAGAAAGAATTGGAAGCTTGCCTTTGATGTTTATCAAATCAATCTTAATGTATCCCACCAATCATCCCATGATTGGCTCTCAGGGCATACATACCAACACTCAGATGGTATGGACATGTGCAAACACACCAACTAATGTGCCTATACGAAGCAATGTTATTGAGTCAAGCACAATTAATAGAAGAAGAGGAAGGCCTAAATTAACATGGGAAGAGCTTATAAAGAGAGATTTTGAATCTCAACATCTCAACTAGAATATGACCCATGATAGAGTTGAATGGAAACGAAGGATCCATGTAGTCAAGCCCAACATAGTTGGAAATGAGGTTTAGATATAGATTTAGATTTGGTGGTGGTGATGGTGGCAGCGGCGGCGGAGGTGGTGGTGATGGTGCTGGTGGTGGTAGAGGAAGAGGAGGAGGAGGATGAGAATGAGGATGAGGGTGAGGATGATGATGAATTTCTTGATGATACAAAAATGTTAGATTCCTTACCAAATATGTTATTCCAACAAGACTAATGTTCATATACTTTTGAGAAAAAATGATACAAAATATAAAAATAAGTATTGTATATTGAGGATAATGCTTATCCTCAATACTTGATTTTTCACCAATACCAACTCAAAAATAAATATACTAAAGTAAATGGATGAGGGAACTAAAAAGAAGATAGTATGGAAGGGATGAAGAAGATCAGAGAAGTGAGGGAAAGAACAAAGGTAGACTCAAAATGGTCAAAATGGCTGCCCAAAACAAACATCTTAATAAAAAAATGGATGCAAAGTGTTTAAACAAATATTGAGTGACAAAGAGTGGTGTGATGAAAGACTAAAAATGGGTATAATCTGATCAAAAGTGGGCACAAATTTAACATTAATAGGCGCAAATACACATACAGTGCGTACATTTATTCTTGATAAATATTTGAGCATATTCTTGATAAATAAGCACTAATTACTTTGGACATGCGTTTAGAAATGGGTAAAAGCGCCCAAAAAGGTAAAAATGCACCCAAAAATTGGTATACCTATTCTTGATGAGAAAATGTCAATTACTTTGGGCATGCACCATGAATGGCTAGATACGTCCAAAAATAGTAAATATGCACCCAAAAAATAGTAAAATGCATCTATAATGTTTATTACTTTGAATATGCGCCCAGGAATGACTAAATACATCCAAAATGATAAATACACACTCAAAAAGGTGAAAATACACCTAAAATTTATGAAATTCGCTCACAAATGGCTAGTATTTTGATGGATGTTACTTGGACATGCATCCACAAAAGATTAAACGTGTAAAAACTTGTGAACAAGCACCCAATACTTCACACCCAAAATTGATAAATGCCTACTTGCGGTGTGCTCAAAATTGATAAATACCTACTTGAGGTGTGTTTGGGCCTATAAATGTGTGTATCCACAGTTACAAGCACATACACATCATGTATAGTGTTCAATTAGTCACAGTTGTCAATTATGGGTGAGAAATTCTAGGCACATGTACCATTTTCTGACACTTATTTATCATTTTGGGGTGTTTAACAATTTGTAGGCACATTTCCAAAGGAATAGTCACCAAAGAATAGCTTTTGTAAGCATATTTCGTAATATTCTAGACGCATTTTTATCTTTTTGGGTGTGTATTTACCATTTTTGGACGTCTTTTTCTTCATTACTTCCTCTCAATATTTCCCTCCTCTCGTTACTTCCCTCCTATCACACTATTTCCATTACTTTCCCCTTTACTTCTCTCTTGTCCCTCCTCGCTTAGGGCCTGTTTGGTAGGGTGTAGCCGGATGACAAAGTGTGTGTTTAATGTACATTTTTACATTACAAACTCACACAACTGCACCCTACTACACCCAACCAAACTAGCCCTTACTCTTTTATTTTTTTCTCGGAAAAAAAAAAAGACAAACAAAAAGTACAACAGCACAGGGTAAGTGATGGAAAAGTAAAGTAGGTGGAGAAATGAGGTGGCAGGAGATGGGAGTGGGCGCCAGGTGAGCAGCAATCGGAGACAATTGATGGTGATGGAATGGTTTGACTGGGTGATCACTAGTGCGACGGGGCGTGAGCAACCCCAAATTTTAACCCATCCAAAAAGTAAACAATGAAGCAAGAGTGAGTACCTCAAGCATGGACTATGTTGCATGAACTCTACGGCATAGTTTACCAGTCTTTGATTTTTATACCCTCCCTGTTGTTTTTGAGAGAAATTCAATCAAGTCGAACACAAAATTGCATCATCTGAAAAGTCCTCGATGTCAAAAGCTAGATCTTTGTTGTGGATCACTACATCTGGTTGTCATTCAGTGTCCTGATTAGAGAAAAAGTCTACTTATAATTATTGTGTGTTGCAACTATCAAAACAGTCTTCCATCAGACCATCCCAAAGGCACAAAACGTCCAAGTAGGTGAGGAAGCTGGTGTGAGTGGACAAGGAATTGTTTCTTTCATGCACCTCGACAGGGACAAACAGTTTACTTCCGTAGCATGATCTCTACAGTTACAGTTTAGCACCCATGCTTCACCCGTCCCTATAAGCTTCCACAGGAGTTCAACCAAGTCAAACATGAAATTGCGACCAAATCCAACTGAAGAAACCTGGCTGTCGAAGGCTAGGCCTTTGTTGTCGACGACCACTACATCTAGTTATCTTTCATTTTCCTGATAAGACAGAAAGGTTCAAACATATTTATTGATTGTGTCGCAACTATCAAGGCGGCCTTCCTGCAAACTATTTCAAAGGCATATAAAAAAGTAAGTCCGTGTATATTACTCACGTCGGGATTACACTCTGCAATGGAGAAAGAGTAACATTTTACCTTAAGAAGCAAACTCATGTATTAACGGTTCTTGAATAAAAAAAGTTAATGACATAACAAACAATTGATGGCTTTCAATACTCGTCGGGCTTACAAATACTAGCACAACAGGTTGGTGGCACATAATTGAAAACCGAGACTACGAATTTTCTACACAATAAAATATGGGATGAGAGAAAATTCAATAGTTGGATATTCCAACAAGCTCGCTATAAATGATTACAACCTTCAGCAAGATCTACTCTATCAACTCTATATTACCATGTCAAAATTTAATAAATCGCTGTTAAATCCAAAATGCAAACTAAAAGAGAAGTAAAAAGAAGCTTCATAAAGAAGCTTCATAAAGTATAATGATAAGAATCGGGGGTAAGATTGGAAATCTTCCATATCAAACCAGAACTTAAGTATCTATACCTATATAAGATGCTCTTCTGAGATGATATTTACCTATAATTATACTATATTACTTCATAGTTATCTCGAACTGTGACACAAATCACAATTTGTTTAACTAGTTGTTTTCGTGTGTATAAAGCTGATCTTAAGACAGAAAAAACACCGAAGAAACAGATTATGCTCTCTACCAACACTGTATAGCCAAATGTTGATTCACAGTGACTATGCACTCAAATTCACAGCAATGCCACCAAGTCATTAACAAACACACAAAATATGACAGATGTCATGCAAGTTTTCTCAAACCAATTATGCCAAGTCGAGGCAACAAAATGCCTCTATACCATTGTGCCCTCTGTATACACCCTTCAAGGACAAGTATATTTTACAATAGAGCAGGCAACGAAACACTTTGAGATGAACTAGAAATGAAAGTTTACAGGTGCTTGGAGGACTATAATACAAATCAATCATGGTGTCACTCAGGGAATGGAAGGAAAAGGAAAATCAGAAAAGCTGTCATTAAGAATGTTTAATCAATTTATGCAACAATCACGCATTTTTGGGAATGGGTGCATGGATCCCTCTTACACATGATAACATTTGTACATTTCACATAAATAAACATTGAGTTTCAGACAATCACCATTGACAACGGGATGTTTATGGAATATAGTTAACCACTACTTATTTCTTAATAGCAAGCACAGAACTAACTGAAAAATAACACAAACAATTAATAGCCATGATCATCCACCTTCACTAGCCATTAACAGCTGAGAGAAGTCCCTGACTTGCTTCAATGTCGAATGTGCTAGACTTCATCATTATCTGCATTTGCAGTGACTAATTAATTACTACACACATAGTCAGCTAAACGTACAGACGAAAAAGAAATGCAGTCATGGAAAAACATACATCACAAATCTCACAATTAAAAAAGAAGCATACATGCATCATAAACTCGCAATTAAAAAAGATGTCAGTTCCATTAAGATCCTCAACGTGCAAGATAGTAAATGACCCTTACAGTTCCACGTGTAGATAAAAGGAATACGAATTTTCACATCTAAGATGACTCATACATGGGAGTGGTGTTCCACAGAAAGAAAAAAAAACGACCTTGAAGGTACATAATACCTGTCAAAGCTGTTACACAGTCAGCTTTTTGCTCGAAAGCTCCTCTAGGCTTAAGCTACACCTAGGCAAAATAGGTTGTTGCTCAAGGACATCTTCTATTTTCAGACTAATTTACTTGACAAATAAACTAAGCTCCATTTACTTGCTTGATTAATACTATGCATAACAGCGTGGATCCGGGAATTTGTTTTGACAAGTTTATCCAACTTTATTTCAGAATAGCTTTTGCTATTTTAATAATCAAAATGAACTCCATTTCCTCATGTATCCTCGTCATATTAGAGTATGAGACACTATCAAACTTAGTATAGATAATTAAAATAGAAAATATTATATTATACGTTTCCTCTTCGCATCAACAACTTTGCTGATGATATACATCTTCGAATTTCCCAAACCATTTCATAATACATTTTCTCATATAAACCCTGGACCAAGTGTTTAGGGCTAGTGCAGTTGGGTGTAGTTGTTTGCAAACACACTCTGCAGACCCAATTTATCCTACTTAACTAGCCTTTTAACGTGTGTTCGACATTTTTTGATAATTAAAATTCACCTTCTTCTAGAAGACAAGTCGCCATTTTCGACTTGAGTAATAGAAGGGGAAGCCAAATGCGTTCTTGGGAGTTGGTCGAGTTATGTCTTACGGATGACAGCCATGTTGGAGGACGGGGTAGAATCATTATTTCTCTTAACAGTCATCACTTGATTGGCCCACTAAGGCTTGCCATGTTTCTCCCAGCATTTTTCTTCAGTGTGGCCGCATAAGTTGAAATGACGTTGAGAGGTAGACGCAGATGAATGACAACAAAAATTGATGGTTCCACGTCCACGGCCCCGTTACCGCCCTCAAGAAGAATGGACTGGTAGGGCAGAAGAATCATCGAAAACATAGGAAATGATAAATGTGAGCTGAGCATGCTGGCTATACAGGGGTTGGTTGGGGGGAGAGGAAGCAGGGTAGGCGGTTGGGTGAGGGGCAAGGGTGGCGTGTGTTAAATTGTTTTTACGATAACTGGGGGAACAGAAGGGATCGACGATTTTCGTAGGTGGAAGGAGACAACAGCAACATAGGGTAGGAAAGAGTGGTAGGCAAGTGACGGTGGCCTAGGAGAGAAGGGGAGAAGAGAGTAGAGTGGGGCTAGGGGAGGTTCTAGCCATAGAGGGCGAGTAGGAGACGGAAGAGGATGAGAGGATTGAACTGGCTCTAATACTATGTAAAATGGTAAGAGGAGTTTTCTTCTTAATGATAAAAGCCTTACATATGTGTACTTATAGGAGATGATACTAACTAGTACCCCTAATTTTACTTGATCATAGACATAAGTATAAGATAAGAGTATAACTCAATATAATGAAAAGGAGAACAGGAAGAACACTGAAATCATTTCACGTAGTAACAATCATACTTCTTTAAGTGGGTGCCTAGGCTATGTGCTGCAAAGCACTCAGACTTTTTGCGATCTTAGCTACTTTTTCATGGATCCCTAAGCCTACTAACCACAACACGGTTAGGACTGAAGCTTAGATGATGATGATGATGATGATGTTCTCTATGGGTTCCTAATATCCAAATTATACATAGTTGTACACTTTATGTCTCAAAATATATTAATCTTAGGGGGTACTACCCCGAATGTCCATTTTCTAGTTCTCTGTCATCAATGCCTTAAATTCCGTTCGATGCAATGTTTCACAAAACGTTAAGTGGTAAGCATGCGGACAGCACCTTGTAACTGGTTAAGCGGTAAGCGGGCGATTAAACGGCGATTTTTGAGAAAACGGGTTCAATTTTCTATGTACTTTTATGCAAAAATACACATATATGTATACAAATATTATATTTTTACACCTGCAGAACAATAATAAAACACTCAAATAGTTTATAACACAAGTAAAAAATTATGATTGAACGAATACAAATAAATTACATAAATTTTAAGACATTAAACAATAGACTTATCATATGTTTACATAGCTCAACATTAAACAATAGACTTATTGTATCAGTAGATACAGGCTACAGCAGTATTCTGATCATCTAAATCAGCAATAGATTAATATTTAATACAATACAAGTAAGATAGTAGGGGATTGATGAACATTAACATAGTTACACAGCACTTCAGAGCATAACTCATTTCAAAAAAGTCTCTCACAAAAACAAAATACAAACTTGTAGAAGATATAGATTATGCAAACAACAAATAATGACATACATAACCACATACAACCAGGGATATAACTATTATACCTCGATTTACAGACTTAGCATACAATATAGATAGGTAAAAAGGTCGATTAGGAACAAGTCCAGTAAATTATAGGCCTTTTTTAGGTCCAGCTGGACGTTTTTTTTCCAAAAAAGGGTTAAAGCGGGCGATTTTTATCCCCTCTAAGCGGCCGATTAATCGGGAAAATTGGGCATTAAGCGGGCGATTTAATCTAAAACATCTAACCAGTGATTTTGGGGACAATCGAGCGGCCGGAGTGCTGGGCCGATTAAGCGACCGATTAATCGGCCGCTCAGGCCGATTTTCAATTCACTGGTTCTATGTTAAGGGTTTTTTATGTATTTATTGAGGAACTACATTCAATGTAAGAGGTCATAGTGTTTATGTTAGAACTCGTCTTGCATGTCATAAGAGCCCCAAGTACTCATATTTTCTAAGATAAACATGGCTTGTAGGAACAAAAAATGTTATTATAAAAAACTTTGGTGTCTATGCACAAACTATGTTATCCTTACATAGGTTTAATTGCAATATAAAAATGAGTATGCACATATTAAATTCATTTTAGTTTACTATAGCATCTGTAACTATCTATAGGAACCATGAATATAATTTTTTTATAAATGTAATACAACTATACAAGGCAAACTGTTTAGATTTGAAGTATAAATACACATATACCTATGTGTATAACCACAAGCAATATATATGTATTTAACCATAAAATGTATGTATATAGAGAGTAAAATATTCATGATATCAACATGTCATATGTATATGGAGGTTAATAACATGAAAACATAAAAGTTTAAGGTCCTTCGGTGCAACAAGGCCTCAAGGTACCCAGCCTTGATAACATGTCGTTTTGCCACCTTAATAGGTATGTGACATACCTAGCAATCAAAACCAATTGCAAGCATAACAACTAAATCGTGTTGCATTCAACTACACATGTCAAACGGGTGGGCAGTTTGGGTTTGGGTTTGGGTTTGGGTTTGGGTTGTTATTGCGGGTGCGGGCTGGAGCATTAGCACACCAAAACCCGACCCAACGGGTTGTGCGTCAACCCGCGGGTGCCTATATAAATATGTATATAAATAAATAAAAAAATGCTAGTTGCTGCTCTACAACAAAAAGTCGAATGGTGCATTAATTTCTTTAAGTGTAAATCTAGGAAAGTGAGAGCAACCATTCACTGTTTTTGGTATCAAACACAATGTAACACCTATTGCTTTGTTTTAACTTAAGAGTGTAAGAAAAAAAAGTACACTATTGCAATGTGAAATAGGAAAAATAAATGATATAGATGTTGCAAGTAGCATAATATACCACCATAACAACACTACTTTTTTCTCATCTAACATTAGAAATTTCTCATATAGCATGTGCTTATGGCTATTACTACAAAAAGTAAACATAAAGAGAATATAATTGATGCGACTGAATATAAAACATGCAGCACTCTATATGTTGGTTAACATAAACAGCAATATAGAACATAATTGTTTCCATTAGCATAAAAATTAACAAAACATAATAATCATAACCTTTAGACTTTTGTCTTTTTACATTGTGTACATTACACATCAGCCATTTAGCTGCTTGATAAATGTGTGGGTGTGGCATGTCTTAAAAGTCATATATATATATAGAGAGAGAGTCAGGCTAGAATACACTCGAGTGTACAGATCACATGGATACACTCAAGTGTGTTTGCATATCAAGACTATTTTTTTGCAAAATGTAAACCATTGATCTTCATTGTCATATTATAATTAGGGTACATACAAATTTTGAGCCCATTTGGATGAGTGTAAGTCACTCATCCGAGGACAACAAAATCGACGCACGAAACTAATTTGAAATGCATAATTTTTGCGGTCTCTATAACATGACCTATAAATGTCCAAATGTGCTCAAATTTTGTATATGAGTTACTCACAAGATGATTAAGAAGATCAATGGATTAGATTTTTTTTTAAATATTGCATCATGAAAAACTACTTGAGTGTATTCTGCTCCGAATACACTCGAGTGTATTCTAGCCTGACTCTCTCTCTTTCTCTTTATATATATATATATATATATATAAAGAGATATATATATATATAAAGAGAGAGAGAGAGAGTCAGGCTAGAATACACTCGAGGGTATTCGGAGCAGAATACACTCAAGTAGATTCAAAATCTAATCCGTTGATCTTCTTAAACATCTTGTGAATAGCTCATACGCAAAATTTGAGCACATTTGGACATTTATAGGTCATGTTATAAAGACCGCAAAACTATGCATTTCAAATTAGTTTCGCGCGTCGATTTTGTTGCCCTTGGATGAGTGACTTACACTCATCCAAATGGGCTCAAAATTTGTATGTAGCCTATTTATAGTATGACGGTGAAGATCAAAGGTTTACATTTTGCAAAAAATAGTCTTGATATGCAAACACACTTGAGTGTATTCGTGCGATCTGTACACTCGAGTGTATTCTAGCCTGGCTCTCTCTCTCTCTCTCTCTCTCTCTCTCTCTCTCTATATATATATATATATATATATATATATATATAAAGAGAGAGAGAGAGAGAGTCAGGCCAGTATACACTCGAGTGTACCGGAGGCACCGTACACCTCAGTCATTTTTGAAGATGCAGTAAATTTTTTTAAAAATCCAAACCGTTGGCCTTCTTAATTATCATAAGAACATACTATATAATAAATTTTAGCTCATTTGGACACTTATAGATCGTGCATCTAAAAGAGGCAAAAATCATGCATTTCAAATTAGTTTTGTGCGTCGATTTTGTTGTCCTTAGATGAGTGACTTGCACTCATCCAAATGAGTTCAAATTTTGTATGTGACCTATTATTATTGTAATTATGAAGATCAATGGATTAGATTTTAGAAAAACATGGTCTAGATAGGCAAACACCATTGGGGTGTACGGCGTGATCTGTACACTCGAGTGTATTCTAGCCTGACTCTATATATATATATATATATATATATATATATATATATATATATATATATATATATATATATATATATATAGGGATGATTCTGTGAGAGGCAATTGTTCCGTGCGAGTGTGAGAGGCATGCTTGCTGTCCGGCCATTTCAACTTGTTTTATATCAATGGTGTACATTTACCACTTTTCCACTGCCAGCCAAATCTACCATAAAAGTCACATCAGTCTGCCGCGCCCACAAACATCCTATTGCTTATTTAATTAATTAAACAATCCTGACGCCTACCCAGTTCTCCGTCAATCCTTCATCCTCTCTTACTAATGTTCTCTCTCACATTCACTACTACGAATCTACGATGCCATTGCTTGGTTAATTAATAGAAGGAAACCCCTGAACTTCCTCCTCCTCTCTCTATGCAGTTTTTCTCAATTCGCCGTTTGGGTTTTCCCTCCTGCTTGCCGCGAGAAGCCTCTAAGGCCACCGGAGCATGAGCTCTTGTTAGGACACCGGATCGACATTTTGAGCCATTAATCAGGCTCCCTGAGTTGTTCATCATTTGCAGAAAGCACAACTAGGTACAATAGCACAATTCTTTCGGCCCTTTCTTTTTTAACGGGTACACACCAATAACGAGTGTAAGTTTGTAGTGCATGTGAAATAGCAGTAAAAGTCGTCTGCCATCTCTGGATGTGCCCCATCTCTCTGTTCATCTATATACTTGGTTTGGAAAGTTGTTTTTATCTTTTTTCATTTTAAACTGTATCAAATTGATTCCCCCAAAAGCCGCTACGACCAACAGTAACTGTTTTTCCAAATAAGGCGCATTTTCTTTGATATTTTATCACATAGGTATACATAACGCAATGGCTTGAAGATCATATTATGCGGTCCTACCAATCTGTGTGTGCCATTATTTATATAATAAGGGACAATTTTCTAAAAAGATCTAATATCTACAGGCCTTACGTTAACATTGGTGTGTTCTTAAATGCATTAAATATTTAGACAGTTATACACCAAATTATGTTACTTTATTTTTACATTTTCCTTGTTTTATTATACCTTGAAGGATTGAGAAAAACACTACTTAAAACATACGACAGCCCAGCATTATGTTGGTCAATGATTTCAAACTTAACGAGATAAAATGAATCCCTGTGACTGACAGCCCAGCATTATGTTGGTCAATGATTTCAAACTTAACGAGATAAAATGAATCCCTGTGACTTACTGCAACGCTTAGTGTGTTGTTACATATTACCAATTCAAAATATTTGCTATTGCATCTTCTTATTAACTTGTGTTTTCATCTATTAATGTGGTAGGCAAGGACTTAGATGTGCCTGCTGTACTCGGCAATACTGAAGATGAGATTACTGATACAAATTCTGCATATAGCTATATGGAAGAAGGAAGGAGTGGAGTCCAGGTAATGTCATTAAAAATATTAATTACAAGCTTTATTGTGTACACAACCAGAGTAACTGTGTTAATTATACTGTAATGTTATATGTGTAGGTTTCATTTTATTTGCCTGAATGTGAGCCAAACTTAAAGCCTGCATTAGGTATGAACTTTGAAACATTATGCAAAGGAGAGATGTTGTATAAAGACTATGCACATGCTTCTGGGTTTAGCGTCCGTAAATCCTCTCAAACAAAGGATAGGAAAACTTCTGAAGTAATATGGAAATATTTTGTATGCTCTAAGGAAGGATTTAGGCCTGAAAAGCTCATTGTCACACCATTAGATGCAAACTCGGATGAATAAAATTTTTGCCCAAAAAAAGAGTAAGTGTGACGAGAGAAGGATGTCCAGCCAAGATAGCTTTTAAGAAAAATAGTGAAGCAAAATGGGAGATTGCTAAATTTATTGAAGGACACAATTACATTTTCGCATCAACTAGGAAGAAACAATTTCTTCAATCAGTCAGAAATGTGACCCCGGCTCACAAAGCTTTATATAATGCATTTTCTCAAGCAAATGTGGGGACATCTAAGATGATGCAGGTGCTTAAGGCTCAAGTTGGAGGATATAAAAATATTGGTTTCCAGGAGAGAGATCTTAGGAACTATGAAAAAGACTTAAGATCATCCATTAAAGATTCTGATGCACAATTTTTTATTGAAAATCTTAGAAAGAAAAAGAAAACGCATCCATCATTTTATTATGCATATGAATTGAATGATGATAAGAAATTAAAACACATCTTTTGGGCAGATGGAATTTGCAGGGAAAAGTATAGACTTTTTGGTGATATTGTTGTTTTTACACAACATATGAGACCAATAAGTATTGTATGATATTTGCTCCTTTCACGGGTGTCAATCATCATCGACAATCGATTACTTTTGGTGTAGGACTATTACAAAATGAGAAAGTTCAGTCATTTGTTTGGTTGTTTACACCCTTTTTGCAATGTATGGATGGGAACAAAATGAATGTGATCATTACTGATCAAGATCCATCTATGATAATTGCTATTCCCATTGTCTTTGAAGGTACCCGACACAGATTTTGCATGTGGCAGATCTTGAAAAAATTATCTGAGAAGATTGGAGCTACTTTGAACAACAATGATGCATTTATGTCAAAGTTTAAACTTTGTGTTTGGAGTTCTGAAACACCAACAGAGTTTGAGAGCAGATGGAATGAGGTAATTATTGAGCATGAGTTAGAAAATAATAGTTGGTTAAGTGAGATGTACAAAATGCGTGATATGTGGATTCCAGCATATTTTAAAGATATGTTTTTAGCTGGATTGAGAGCACAACGGTCTGAAAGTATGAATGCATTTTTTAGTAATTTTGTAAGCAAAAGGTTGAGCTTAGTTGAATTTTGGATACGATATGAGAGTGTGATAGATCAACAAAGACAAAAGGAATTAGAGGCTAATTACAAAAATCTTCAATCAAGGCAAGAAATGAAATTGTGTCACGGGTTTGAAAAACAAATGATTGAAATATGTATACCCATGAAAATTTGTATATATTTCAAGATGAATTGTTTCATTCATGTGTACATTGTACGTTGCACGAAATGAAAACTGATGATACATTGTCTACTTTTATGGTAAGGGACTCAAGTTCTAGGACAGAAAACTCACTTTAAAGAATAATTTATCTTGATGCCTCCACTAATATAGCATGTTGTTCTTGTAAAATGTTTCAATCTGAAGGAATACCATGTAGACATATTCTTACTATGTTGTGATGGTCCTTGGCAAATGAACTACCTACTCACTACATAAAAAATAGATGGACAAAAGGAGCAACAACGAGCACAACAAATTTTGACAAAAATGGAAATGAATTGAATGGCTTATCTACTGTAGTGAGTGGACTTTATGTGATATCCTTGTGGAATACATTTTCTCGATGTTTGCATTTGGCAGGACAATCAGTTGAGGGCTTCCTACTCTCAAAGCAAACAGCTACTGCACTTGAGTCTAAGCTAGAAGATCTTATAAATGTGCATGAAGTACCAATCAGGAGAGACAACACGAATCTTACTACTATTCAAATTGAAATTCATCCTCCAGATTTACCCAAAACTAAGGGAAGTGGGAAAAGGATCAAGGGGGGAAAGGAAGTGGCAATGGAGCAACATCAAAAAAGACCACACCTATGTAAATCATGTGGACAAACATCATTCCATGACAGTCGTAATTGCCCCAACAAATCAGCCACATGATAGGTAATGAGTTTAACTGTTAAAAAAATTAATTGTCATTTATTCAACTTATTATTGCCCAACTTATTGTAAACACATAGATGCAATTGTCCTAACTTATTGCCTGATCTTTTTTCTAATTGCAAACAGACGGTTGATACAAGAGTTTCAAGATAAACATTTAGACAAAGTTAATTTGATCTTAAGAGATGAACTTAAGATATTTTTGCTGTTTTGAAAATCATTACTCCTACCAAACGAGAAGCATCAGAATTCTTCTGTTATCCTGCAGATGTATATCCTCTTTTTTATTTTCCTTTTGAAAATGTTACCATATCCATATTCAACCTTTATTATTACTAGTCAAAAGATGTGGATTTTAAGATGTCAGCTGACATGTCTCGATTGATGTGGATGTTTCATGTTTATAATAGCTTTTGTTGGACAAAATATTGACGACTAAAAATTTATTGGGTATATGTGAGTGTATATGTAATGCAAGTGTAAGCATGGCATAGTAAAAATTTGTGAACTGCATACATTGATAATATATCCACGAGGCTTCTAAATAGGGCTACAAAGTTGCAAGTTGAGTGTTTCAGTTAATATATGTTACGTGTTTAGTCACTCAAACCTTTAACATAACCGATATAATTCCAAGATTTGACTGGCATTTTTTCCTTCTCCATCTTATACTTGCCCCATTTATGTTCCTTTGAATTACAGACTTTCCTAATTCTCATAATTCCAGTAACTTGTGTTCAAGTTTTCTGTTGGTTTCCTTTTCTTCCCTATTCCCATTAAGTATCCCACTCAATGCTAATTGGAGTTTTAAACCTTCCTTGAACAGAAGGATTTTACATTTTCACTTGCTTTAGACTCCAGTCCTTCTAATATAAAAAGTGACTCACTTGTTTCCGAATTCTGATGGCCTTTTTCTCTTATCCCCGAATTGATAAATGTTTTAGAATAAATGGTACTAATTACTTAGGCAATTCAATAATGTTAATCATTGACTAATTTAGAAAGTAAAATTACATTTATGTCTTTGTCAACTTGTAACTTCCTATTAGTGATCGCACGAGTTTTTTGAGGATATTTTATAGACTACAGAAATTGTGACACCACATGTTTATTTGGTATTTCAAACATTATACAATGGCATGGCCACAAGGATTCTTCGGCATTTACACCAGTCAGTTACGAGATATAGGGGAAAAAATAAACACTTTGTTCCTAACCCATTGATGTTAAGTTATGGCCCATAAATTTCTTGTACATTACTTCTAATTTCCAAATTGAAGTTCACTTAAAATTTAGGAAACTGACATGGTTCTATTAACTAACCAAATTGTTACAAGAAAACAAACGAACCATCACTGGAATAATCTTCATTGGCTGCTTGACATTTACCTTTTTTTTTTTTTGATGAAGTGACATTTACTATAATTTCTCATTAAGCGTCATCGCTTTGCATCCATTCAATTTCGTGGCTACTGTCAAATGCTTCAATAGCATCCAACGTTAGTGGTTGCAGACCTTGGCAGTTGCAGTCCAAGAATCACCATTTGCCAATCTCCACGAGTCCATATAGCTGAAGGCATATAAAATACATTTCAACATCAATGGTTGACTTTTGCAACAACTATCAACTCCATTGATGCAAAGACTACTCCATTGATGCAAAGACTGATGAGGCAAAGACTGGTGATTTTTCTGTAACTTATTGGTCATTCCACAAACATTGTAAAAGTTCAATTGAGGATGGCCTTCCTGTAGCATAGCCTGCTCATGGCGATGGAAGAAAGGAAGAATAATGGAACGGGTATAGAAATAGGAGGAGAAGGGGGATCGGAGGATGGGGCCGGCAGACGTTATATTTTAGGAGTTTCATCTTATTAATTAGATGAGCAATCATGTAGCAGTAGTTAACGGCAGAAAAAAAGGTTAAAAGGCAAGGAGGAAGAAATCCGGAGAACAAGCCGAGGTGTCGGGATTTTTTAATTAAATAAGCAATATCATGCTGGTAGGTGTGGCAGACTGATGGTACTTTTATGGCAGGTCCCGCTGCCATCCCACTACAGATAACTTTACGCCTTTTGATATAAACATAGTCGAAATGAACGGACGGCATGCATGCCTCTCACACTCACACGTTACAATTGTTTCTCACAGGATCATCCCCCTAACTATCTATCTATCTATCTATCTATATATATATATATATATATAGAGAGAGAGAGAGAGAGTCAGGCTAGAATACACTCGAGTGTACAGATTGCACGAATACACTCAAGTGTGTTTGTATATCAAGACTATTTTTTTGCAAAATGTAAACCACTGATCTTCACTGTCATATTATAACTAGGCGACATACAAATTTTGAGCCCATTTGCATGAGTGTAAGTCACTCATTCAAGGGCAACAAAATCGACGCGTGAAACTAATTTGAAATGCATAATTTTTGCGGTCTTTATAACATGACCTACAAATGTCCAAATGTGCTCAAATTTTGTATATGAGCTATTCACAAGATGTTTAAGATCAACGGATTAGATTTTTGAAAAAAAAAATATTGCATCATGAAAAACTACTTGAGTGTATTCTGTTCCGAATACACTCGAGTGTATTCTAGCCTGACTATATATATATATATATATATATATATATATATATATATAGAGAGAGAGAGAGAGAGAGAGAGAGTCAGGCTAGAATACACTCGACTGTATAGATCACACGAATACACCCAAGTGTGTTTGCATATCAAGACTATTTTTTTCAAAATGTAAACCATTGATCTTCACCGTCATACTATAACTAGGCTACATACAAATTTTGAGCCCATTTGGATGAGTGTAAGTCACTCATCTAAGGGCAACAAAATCGACGCGCAAAACTAATTTGAAATGCATAATTTTTACGGTCTTTATAACATGACCTATAAATGTCCAAATGTGCTCAAATTTTGCATATGAGCTATTCACAACATGTTTAAGAAGATCAACGGATTAGATTTTTTAAAAAAATATTGCATCATGAAAAACTACTTGAGTGTATTCTGCTCCGAATACACTCGAGTGTATTCTAATATATATATATATATATATATATATATATATATATATATATATATATATATATATTAGTTAATTGGTCACTCGCAGGTGCCCAGGGGTCACCCGTGAAACCCGCTAACTAAACGCTTGGGTATGGGTTTGGGTGATTTCTAGTGGTGGCAAATATCATCTCCCAAACCCAACTTAAATAGGTTGACCCGTTGTGCCCGTGGATTTTAACCCAGTTAAATACATCTACATTCAGCCATTTTCTAATTTATTGGCAAAAAAATCTATAAACAGGAACCATGCACCAAATTATCTCCTCGACTTGTGAGGTTTCATTAGAAAAAAAATCATGCATAAGTCTGACATGTTTCTCAATTTCATGCGGTTCTCCCAAGTTCTATATCATTCAGCTAATATGAGGAAATTATGAATCTATTGGTTTGAGATTCAAGGGCCCTTTGATGTAATGTGAAGAACTTTGAATCTCATGTTGTGTGTTTTTTCCTTTAATGATCTCAAGGCCTCCTGCTGTGACATTCCACTGTTTTGACAAGACAAGTTGGTTGACAAAAACTCTTCAAGAACCTTACAACTCGAATGCCATTGTGTGAAATAGCATAACATGACACATGCTATATAGTTCGTGTAGATATCTATTAATATTGGAAAATGTGAATTAACCACTCAAATATAATGCCAAAGAGAATAAAGATGATGGACACATTTCACAACTTCATCTAATTAGTCTTCCTAACACTAGAAGTCATCTCATTGAATGATACAAGTTTCCCCTCACTGGCATAAAATTAGTAGGATGCTAAGGAGATGCTTCCCATATGGGAATGTATCATGGTTACAAAGTAATAAGATCCAAGCAGTGTCGAAGTTCTAAATACTATTGCATATTACTTTTTTACAAATCTATTGAATATTCATTTAGAATAAAATCATTATAGATGTTTTATTTGTCTTGCAAGATGTCCAAAGAGAATGTCTTAAAAATCCTTAAAAGGTGGATTTGACTCTTCCAGGACACCCTAATATTATTACATCATAAAAATAGAAAAGTTTCTCATATGCCATTTTGTTAGCTCGCATAGAGAAAGATATTCTGAGGATGTTGCGTTGAGTATTGAGTGCTAATAACATAATAAACAAATTGAACAGATTTGTATGCCAAGTAGCTGTAAGCATGTGAAATTTCCTGCCATGTTAGATATTAGATAATGATAGTGTTATTGAAACTATTTGCTTGCTAAAAAAGTTTGTATTTTCTCTATTTAAGAGCTGTTGTGGACACATTTCACAACTTCATCTAATTAGTCTTCCTAACACTAGAAGTCATCTCATTGAATGATACAAGTTTCCCCTCACTAGCATAAAATTAGTAGGATGCTAAGGAGATGCTTCCCATATGGGAATGTATCATGGTTACAAAGTAATAAGATCCAAGCAGTGTCGAAGTTCTAAATACTATTGCATATTACTTTTTTACAAATCTATTGAATATTCATTTAGAATAAAATCATTATAGATGTTTTATTTGTCTTGCATGATGTCCAAAGAGAATGTCTTAAAAATCCTTAAAAGGTGGATTTGACTCTTCCAGGACACCCTAATATTATTACATCATAAAAATAGAAAAGTTTCTCATATGCCATTTTGTTAGCTCGCATAGAGAGATATTCTGAGGATGTTGCGTTGAGTATTGAGTGCTAATAACATAATAAACAAATTGAACAGATTTGTATGCCAAGTAGCTGTAAGCATGTGAAATTTCCTGCCATGTTAGATATTAGATAATGATAGTGTTATTGAAACTATTTGCTTGCTAAAAAAGTTTGTATTTTCTCTATTTAAGAGCTGTTGTGGACACATTTCACAACTTCATCTAATTAGTCTTCCTAACACTAGAAGTCATCTCATTGAATGATACAAGTTTCCCCTCACTGGCATAAAATTAGTAGGATGCTAAGGAGATGCTTCCCATATGGGAATGTATCATGGTTACAAAGTAATAAGATCCAAACAGTGTCGAAGTTCTAAATACTATTGCATATTACTTTTTTACAAATCTATTGAATATTCATTTAGAATAAAATCATTATAGATGTTTTATTTGTCTTGCATGATGTCCAAAGAGAATGTCTTAAAAATCCTTAAAAGGTGGATTTGACTCTTCCAGGACACACTAATATTATTACATCATAAAAAATAGAAAAGTTTCTCATATGCCATTTTGTTAGCTCGCATAGAGAAGGATATTCTGAGGATGTTGCGTTGAGCATTGAGTGCTAATAACATAATAAACAAATTGAACAGATTTGTATGCCAAGTAGCTGTAAGTATGTGAAATTTTCTGCCATGTTAGATATTAGATAATCATAGTGTTATTGAAACTATTTGCTTGCTAAAAAAGTTTGTATTTTCTCTATTTAAGAGCTGTTGTACATATAAACTCAGTTGAATACATATTTTCTCCACCTAAAGCCACAGAGATTTACTTTATATAAGCAACAACAAAACATTAGGTCTTGGGAGAGTGTTCAGTAAGAGAAGTCGCTTAGGCCATGGTGTAGCCAAAGACACTTTTCATAATTTATGCAAAAGCCTGCTGAAGCTGGCCTGCTGTGGTAGAAATTCTTTGTAATAATACATAGTTGTGATCAAATCAAAAGAAAATGCTTGGTTTTTGGCACTAAACTGACATACATAACTAAGCATGAATATAAGTACGTTTTCATAAGTCAAACAGGTCAAAACAATGCAGTTGCGCTTTTTCCTGATAGCTACTTCAGCTAAATTTATATTTACGGGGAAGAGATGCATAGAAGTACGCAGTAAAATGATATGATAGATCTTCTCCTGGGGAAGAAATCAGCATATAGCGCTCTCCTCTTAATTTTACTTATTAGCATTAGAAATAGACGAAAGGGTATAAAATTTGAACCTTTAAGAAAATATAAGAATTGCAAGATAGGTTTTTGTCCGCCTGGTGCGTACGTACCAAAATATCTCCGCTCATTAGCAGCCTTGGCCTTGTCGATCATCTTCTGAAGGTCGTCATGAACCTTCTCGTTCCAGCTCACCAGCTGGTTGACGAAGACGGCTCCCAAGCCCATCCCCAGAAGATGCTCCCAAGGATCTGGCGTGGGAATTAACAGAGCAAGCTGATTAGTAGATTAAGCGGAGAAAACAAAGGGAAAAAAAAACGTAGGAATAGGAGCGACTCGTACGCCTCATGTATGGTAGCTTCCTTAGGGCATTAGAGTACATCTGGGTGCCCAGACCTAGCACCGCCCCAATGACAGTCTCCGTCGCTGGCATTTTTGCTCGTCACCGGCACCGCCTTCTTTTGCCTACACTCGGCCGCCGAACAGGTATCACCTAGGAGTCCAACCCTTCCACAAAATTAGCTTCCGGCGTTTATTTCCCTTTTGGGGGCTTCTGATGCTATGTTCACAGATCGCGATAACCCCACGTGACTCACAGTGCGAAAGTCACTTTCAACCAAAAAAAAAATAAGTGGTGTGTTTTGTATGAGGTAAACGTATTTTTTCAACTCCAGAAAGTTGAAAGTTGTTGGATGCAAGATTTTAAACTTGTCAAGTAAATTCAGATTACTAACTTCGTACGTAATCACTTATTCATAAAGAAGAAGAAAAACGATGTGATTACTTTTTTTAAAATGTAAAATGATAATATTGTGTGGTGACTAAGTAAAGGCAAACAAGCGTGAAAGAAAATTTAGGCATCCATTGAAACATAAATAGTTGAACATGGTTGTCGGTTTTAAATTGACTTAGTTGAAAGAAAAAAAAATATGGAGGAGAGTATCTTTGATATTTATACAAATTGTGATTGGATGTGGTCGAAAGCTTTTTGTCGATGTTGTATGGCTTCGTCAATGAGATATTTCTCTCCAAATAAGCTTAAGATCAGAATCATTAGAAATTTTTCTGAATGGTCTTGATAGAGGTGATTGATAAGGAAAAATATATCTGATTTTGTTTAGTTTATGAAATACTCCTTTGTCTTTTGTGTATAGTAGTTGGTAAAGGTACTTCGAGAGAGGTAAAAGAACATACACTAGTATATGTCATTGATTTTTATAACATTATCCAAGTAACCTCATCAAAAATTCTATAATGTGAAATTATATTTCTAGAAATTGGATCTTTTTATGTAATCACAATACAACAAATATCAGTTAGTGTGTGAAACAAAAGGGCTTGTCCTTCACCCATCATCAACTTCCATTCGATTTTCTCATGTATGCATTATTCACCTACAAGACGTATTTATTGTTGGGAACATTTCATTTCACTTTTCATATTTTTAATAATGCAGCAAGTTAATCTCCTTACCATTTTCTTATGCTCGAGACATACATGATGGTTTTTTACTTTTCTAGTTTCATCTCTCTTTTCTTGTAGATCAATGATAAGAGACTTTACTCATTGTCGCAATTACGTCTAGGGGGAATATCGGTACTAATTGTTATGTAACATATGGAACAGAAACATCTTAGAACGTTGTGCATCTTAACAAGGTTTTAATTAAGATTCTTTGCATGTGTGCCCACAGAGCATTACAGAATAATAAATCACAACATGGAAATAAAGTCTCAATGTGCCACACTAGTTGCGTTGATTTGGTTTGACTCTTATGAACAAATAATGATGATGTGAGCTCTTATCATGTTATTGAACAAATTTAAAGATTGTGCGTTTTTATATCCACATAACATATGGTACCTAGTTCTACTTATAACCACCCTCTACAAATCCACTAGTAGTGCTATTTGTATTCCCTACATGTGCACCCAATATATTTTGTTCGAGGAGCATCTTCTTCACTTCACAACATTAATAGTTCTTCACATACTTGATTTGAATATTACTCAATTAACTTGGGTGTTATTCATAGTGCAAATCTAAAATTGTGTATCAATTCTCACTCACTCTTCCTTTTGTATCGTTAAATATAATGTCTACATGTGTTTTTATGATCATTGATTTTCTATTTGGTATGCCTAGCGCTTAAGTTGTTATACTAATGGTACATTTATGCAAATCATCTACTAGAAAATATATAGGTTGCTATCATTGACATTTCTTTATGATTTAGGTCTAAGAACCTAAACAAAAAAAAACAAAACTTTGCCCATTGGTCAAGTAATTTCAGTCAAAATATGTGCCATCTTTGTGAATGATACCATATGTTACAAGTAATGCTCGACAGTCACAAATCAAAGCGTCGTGGTATAATGGGTATCCTCATTTATGTAAGGAAAGATAGAAAGGCTTACATGTGCATAAGTTGTGCACGTGGAAATGACTTATATGGAAATAGGTAAAATCAACCCTTATAAAATGTTCTTCATCACCAGAGATGGACAAGCTACATACTGATTGAACATAGATAGCCCTCACATGTGACGATCCGACCACAAATCAAAGCATCACCAGTAAATAATTGTGGAATTACTATAAGCAGCGGATTAACAAAAATCACTAAAAATTAAAACCATTTGCAAGGAGTTCTGTTACGACCCGTGTTGAGCTTACCCTGTAAGTATGCTGCTAAGCATGTGTTTAGCTGCTTTGCTAAGTTATAAGCTTGCTTTTGTTAATAACGTTTAAAACAGTGTTATCAGTATGATTTCATGCCTTGAGCGGGTAGAGGAGTTTGCACTTGAAAAGTTGCAAAAGAAATCACCTTAATCGGACATATGATGCGAAAGTTATGACACTTTTGAGTTCTTGGGTTGATTTTGCAATTTACCCATTTATTAGCTTATTAACCCCACCGTTACCTTTCTTCCTTGTCCCCGTTTCATTCTCACCCGATAGAACTGAACGCCAAAAGCGGCGCTCGAACAGAAGCGGTTAGCTAGGGGCGATTTTTGGGCGATCTTGCTAGCCATCAAGCTCTGCCCATCCTTCCTCCTCCGTTCTTCTCCCTTTCTCTTCCTCCTTCCTTCCCCAACCTCTTGCTAGGGCGCCGGCCCATAGCTGCAGCAGCAACTTCACCAACCAAGGAAGAAGAAGGTTGCGGCACCGGCCATAGGGCTGTTTGGGCGAGCTTAGCACCAAGGAAGGTGCGATTGGTCTAGTTCGTGGTTGCGTGCCTCGGTTGCAGGTGATTTGCAACGCAAATCGGTAGTTTTGCCTGTCAATTCGAGTGAAATCGACACCAGCAGGTTCATTTTAGTTTTCAGTCTGTACGCGATTCGGCCGAGTTGTATTTGATTCGGCCGAGTTTCCTTAATAGGCAATCGAACAACAAACTGATCGACCGAGTTGTATGTGATTCGGCCGAGTTTCTTTTACAGGAAATCAAACAGCAAGTTGATCGGTCGAGTTTCAAGTAGATCGACCGAGTTGTGAAGCAATCGGCTGAGTTTCTGACCAATCGGCCGAGTTTCAGAGCTGTGAGTGGCAGTTCATTCAGAAATCATTATTTGACTCAATTTAAGTGCTTAATTGCTTTAGTATCAGTTGGTATAACTTCTAAACAGTTTAGCATATACAATAGTTTATTATAGATTCAATGGAACTTGAGATACGTAATATGATTGATGAAAAAGATGGAATTTCCTATTTTACAGTTGCAATGCATATGCTGAATAAAGATGGTTGTTTAGCAATGAATTTGAATAAGTGGCATTGAGTCATGTTAAAAGATGACAGATGATATATATATGAGTTTTTAAGAGATGTTCAGAATGTGAAATAAGTATGAAATGTGTTTTTCCTGTTTAATTGTTTATATGTTAATCAGTTAATAGACTTAGGTGCCCTAACACCGTAGAACCCCTTTGAGAGGTCTGCACCAGGGGGTGAAACTCGTGTTGCAACAATAACTGTGCGGAGTCACAGGCACGAGGATAGAGAGAGGCAGTGTTCAATAATAATCTGTGCGTGTGTCACGGTGGCACTGGAGTAAATAGGGGTTATTCAACATTAATCCGTGCTTGTGTCACGGTGGTAACCCGGTAAGACTCTCCGCCTGTGTGCTCAGGTTTGAGGAGGAGTCTAGAGTTCACTCTTTTGAGAGTGTAGTGAGGCCTTGTGAGCCTGAGGCCTTGTGAGCCTGAGAGTCCTGCAGCAGACCAAGGCTGGCAGTCAGAATTAGCATTCCCCGGGTGTGTCGCTAAGTCTTGTACGGTGGGATCGTAGTTCACTACAGATCTTTATATGCAGAGTACACTGCATATGCTTAGGGCATAAAAATGATAAATATGTAATCATATAGGATCACAGAAAGTTTTATATGTTAATGGATTTGAACTTCTATGCTTTTTCCCTATAACTGTTTAATTGTTAAAATATCTGATGTTGCATAGAAATGAGATTGTTGTCTGTTAATCTGCTATGTCATTAGAAATGCCCGGTTTAGTACTGTACTTATGCTTTATTTCAAATTTATATATTTGATGAGTTGTTTAGTGATAGCTAAGTGAAATGCTATTCACTGAGCGAGTAGGCTCATCCCTCTACTCAAACATTTTCAGGTCAGCATCAGCAACAGGAATCGGAAGGATCGTTTCATCCTAACGCCTAGTCTATAGAAGGTTTGTAGTTAGTCTAGTTAGAGGTCTCTTAGTCCTTTCCCCTCGATCCTTGGAACATGGTGTGGGTGAGAGAGAATGTGTATGTGGAATGTGTATAAAGATGTAAACTAATTGGTATGCTTTACCTTATGTCGAATAATGTAATATGCTGTAGACTGTGTTTATATTTCTAGTCAGTTTAATAGAAATGCTTCTGCAGTTTGTTTAGCTTTAGTTTACAGCATAAATCTGGTTATCCTTTTAATGTCTTTAAAACGTTTTAAAATGTGATGAGTGGTTGGCTTGTGTGTAAATCCCATCCGTCGCACCCTAATCTCGTGGTTTTTGGCTAGTGTGAGATCGGGGCGTGACATTTTTGGTATCAGAGCCTAGGTTGAGTACATAGTTACTCAGAGTCCAAGTCAGGGGACGATAAGAGACCAATAGGATTAAGGTTTAGGTGTCTTTCTTCTATCTGTAGTTTTCTAACAGGAAATATTCTGTTATATCATTGCAGATGGCAGGAAGAGGCTTTGATCGTGATGATCAGGCTGAGAGCCGTGTTGGCCCTAATCCACTGGACATGGGTCCAGGTGGAGGTGATCATGTTGATGAAGCATCCCGGATGTACAGGATGTTTCTGGAGACCAGAGAGAGGTACAAGGCTGATAGGCGAGATTCTTCTTCTACCAGTAGTAAGGATCTGATGCGATCGTATGAGCTTGTAAAGAAGCTTGGTGGTACAGAATTCAGTGGTACTACAGATCCTGCAGAGGCAGATGAGTGGTTTAGACAGATAGAGAAGGTCTTTCGCCTGATGGAGCTTTCAGAAGAGAAAAAGATTAATCATGCAGTCTATCTTTTGACAGGCGATGCAGAGTTGTGGTGGCGTGGTGTGGAGGAAAAGAGGAGAGGTATAGAGCTTTCTTGGCAGGACTTCTCTGAAGAGTTTCATCTTAAATTCTATCCACCCACTTTTATTAATGAGAAAATCAGGCAGTTACAGAACATTAAGCAGGGGAACATGTCAGTTATTGAGTATGAAGCGCTTTTCACCCGGTTAGCGAACTTCTGCCCACAACTTGTTCCCGACAACATAGAAAGATGCAGAAGGTTTCAAGAAGGGCTAAGGCTAGAGATTTGGCATACAGTTTCTGCTACTAGTAGGAGGAACAGAGAGAACTTTGGCGAGTTTGTTGAGGCTGCGAGACAGGTTGACGAATCTGTGAATGCTGACAAGGTGCCTGAGTCTAAGAAGAGATCTGCAGATTTCAGTAGAGGACAGTCCAGTAGTGGATACAGAGGTGGAGGTAGAGGTTTCTTTTCTAAACTTGGGCGTGGCTTTAGCTGTTTCAGCAGACAGAGATCTGAGGATGTCACTACATCTAGAGGCAGAGGGGGATACAACCCAGGAAGATGGGGCAGTGCCGCTAGTGGACAGTCTTCTGGATCATCAATGTCAGTGACAGGTCCCAAGAGACAAGAGATACTGCCATGTAACAAATGTGGAAGACCACATACTGGACAGTGTTGGGGTCCAAGTTGTTATGTCTGTGGACAAATAGGACACCTCAAAAGGGAATGTCCTCAGCTTCAACAAGCAGCATCACAAGCTTTCCAGCCTCAGCACCCTGATGTTCCGAGTTCTTCTGTGGCTTCTGGTTCTAGAGGTAGTGGAGTGCCTAGTGGCAGGAGTGGTCAGAGAGGACAGCGTGGCAGAGGGAGAGCTTCGGCACGTTTCTTCTCTTTGACACCTCAGGAAGGTATAATCTCTTCACAAGTTGTTACAGGAGAGATGCTTTTGTTTAATAGTATACCAGTTTTAGTTTTGATAGATCCGGGTGCTACTCACTCTTTCATACGACATTCTTTAGTTGGTAAACTTAATCTGTTAACTCAAGAGTTGGTAGATGAGTTAGTGTTGAGAGTTCCACTAGGTGGACCAACAGTTTTGACTGAGTTCTGTCCCGGATGTTTGTTATCTTTTGGAGGTTACACCTTTGCTGCTAATCTCATACCCCTGGATGTCAATACTTTTCAAGTCATCCTGGGTATGGATTGTCTTGAGACATATCGAGTGTAACTCGATTGTTAGAAGAAGGAAGCTACCTTTCAACTAGGTGAATTTTCTTGTGTCTTTACTGGAGACAGGAAAGTTCTGCCTACGTCCATAATATCAGCTGCTGTAGCTGATAAGATGCTACAGAAAGGATGTGAAGCATTCCTTGCTCATGTGGTTGACACTAGAGCAGAGAAGAGCACCGCCAGTGTTTATGATGTGCCCGTGGTTTGTGAGTTTTCTGATATTTTTCCAGAAGAGTTGCCAGGCTTACCTCCTGTTAGAGACCTGGATTTTGAGATTCAGTTATATCCAGGTAGTCATCCAGTAGCACTGCCAGCCTATAGAATGGCACCGGTAGAGTTGAAGGAACTCAAGGTGCAGCTGCAGGAATTGTTGGATAAGGGTTTCATCAGACCCAGTTCTTCTCCGTGGGGTGCTCCAGTGCTGTTTGTTAAAAAGAAGGATGGTACTATGCGTCTCTGTATAGATTACATGCAATTGAACAAGATCACTATTAAGAACAAGTACCCTTTGCCGAGAATAGACGATTTGTTTGATCAGTTGCGTGGAGCAACGATTTTCTCTAAAATAGATTTGAGATCTAGATATCATCAGCTCAGAATAAAGGCTTCTGATATTCCCAAGACAACTTTCAGAACTAGGTATGGGCATTATGAGTTTTTGGTCATGTCGTTTGGGCTGACCAATGCGCCAGCAGCCTTTATGGATATGATGAATCGGATTTTCAAACCGTACTTAGATCAGTTTATTGTAGTCTTTATAGATGATATTTTGATCTACTCCAGAGATGATGTACAGCATGAGCAACACCTGAGATTAGCGTTGCAGTTGCTGAGGCAACATCAGTTGTATGCTAAGTTTAGCAAGTGCGAGTTCTGGTTGGCTGAGGTAGCATTTCTTGGACATGTTATCTCGAGAGATGGAGTTAGTGTTGATCCTAAGAAAGTTGATTCTGTGCTTCAGTGGGAACGGCCTAAGACTCCTACTGAGATTAGAAGTTTCTTGGGATTAGCAGGCTATGTCAGAAGGTAAGAGAACAGAATTCAGGTTTTCTGACGATGGTGTGTTGTATCTTCATGATAGGTTGTGTGTACCTGGGAACAGTGAGTTGAAAGAGCAAATTCTTGAAGAAGCGCATGCTTCTATGTATGCTATGCATCCAGGTAACACAAAGATGTACAAGAACCTCAAGGAGCTGTACTGGTGGTCTGGTATGAAGAAAGATGTGGCTGAGTACGTGGCTAGATGCGGAGTGTGTCAGCAGGTTAAAGCTAAGCATCAGAAACCTGCTCGCACCTTGCAGTCGCTTCCTATACCAGAATGGAAATGGGAACACATCACGATGGATTTTGTGGTAGGGTTACCCAGGACGCCTAGGGGTTCAGACTTGATATGGGTGATTATGGATAGACTAACTAAGTCTGCTCACTTTCTTCCTGTCAAGTCGACCTTTGATGTTCCAAAGTTGGCCAAGGTTTATGTGGACGAGGTAATCAGATTACATGGGATTCCAGTTTCCATTATTTCTGACAGAGATCCAAAGTTTACATCTAGATTCTGGAATCAGTTACATCGTGCGTTGGGCACAAGGCTGAAGTTCAGTACAACATTTCACCCGCAGACAGATGGTCAATCTGAGAGGACCATTCAGACTCTTGAAGACATGCTGAGAGCATGCGCGCTACAGTTCAGAGGTAACTGGGAAGAACACTTAAGCCTGATGGAGTTTGCATATAACAACAGCTACCATTCTAGCCTTGGAATGGCCCCATATGAAGCTCTATATGGACGGAAGTGTAGATCGCCAGTTTGTTGGTACGAGGTTGGTGAGAAAGAAATTCTTGGACCTGAGATAGTTGATATAACTACAGAGAAGATATCTGTGATCAGGGATCAGTTGAAAGCTGCTCAGGACAGACAGAAAAGTTATGCAGAGAGACGACGTCGACCTCTTGAGTTTGAGGTTGGTGACGAGGTTTATCTGAAGGTTTCATCGTGGAAGGGAGTGCTAAGGTTTGGCAAGAGGGGTAAGTTGACCCCTAGGTACATGGGCCCATATCCTATTGTTGAAAGGATTGGACCTGTAGCTTACAGGTTGGATTTGTCATCTGAGTTGGCAAATCTTCATGATGTGTTTCATGTGTCTATGCTGAAAAGGTGTCACCCCGGTACAGAGAAGATTTTAGATTCATATCTGGCACAGCTTAGGACATATGTGTCCTACGTGGAAGGACCAGTGCAGATAGTCGATCACCGGATTAAAAAGCTTAAGAATCGCGAGATACCTTTAGTGAAGGTTTTGTGGAGGAATCATAACCTTGAAGAAGCTACGTGGGAGCTTGAGTCTGAGATGTGTAGCAAGTTTCCTTTTCTCTTTTAGGAATTTCGGGACGAAATTCTTATAAGGGAGGGAGATTGTTACGACCCGTGTTGAGCTTACCCTGTAAGTATGCTGCTAAGCATGTGTTTAGCTACTTTGCTAAGTTATAAGCTTGCTTTTGTTAATAACGTTTAAAACAGTGTTATCAGTATGATTTCATGCCTTAAGCGGGTAGAGGAGTTCGCGCCTGAAAAGTTGCAAAAGAAATCACCTTAATCGGACATATGATGCGAAAGTTATGACACTTTTGAGTTCTTGGGTTGATTTTGCAATTTACCCATTTATTAGCTTATTAACCCCACCGTTACCTTTCTTCCTTATCCCCGTTTCATTCTCACCCGATAGAACTGAACGCCAAAAGCGGCACTCGAACAGAAGCGGTTAGGGGCGATTTTTGGGCGATCTTGCTAGCCATCGAGCTCTGCCCATCCTTCCTCCTCCGTTCTTCTCCCTTTCTCTTCCTCCTTCCTTCCCCAACCTCTTGCTAGGGCGCTGGCCCACAGCTGCAGCAGCAGCTTCACCAACCAAGGAAGAAGAAGGTAGCGGCGCCAGCCATAGGGCTGTTTGGGCGAGCTTAGCACCAAGGAAGGTGGGATTGGTCTAGTTCGTGGTTGCGTGCCTCGGTTGCAGGTGATTTGCAACGCAAATCGGTAGTTTTGCCCGTCGATTCGAGTGAAATCGACACCAGCAGGTTCGTTTTAGTTTTCAGTCTGTACGCGATTCGGCTGAGTTGTATTTGATTCGGCCGAGTTTCCTTAATAGGCAATCGAACAGCAAACTGATCGGCCGAGTTGTATGTGATTCGGCCGAGTTTCTTTTACAGGAAATCAAACAACAAGTTGATCGGTCGAGTTTCAAGTAGATCGGCCGAGTTGTGAAGCAATCGGCCGAGTTTCTGACCAATCGGCCGAGTTTCAGAGCTGTGAGTGACAGTTCATTCAGAAATCATTATTTAACTCAATTTAAGTGCTTAATTGCTTTAGTATCAGTTGGTATAACTTCTAAAAAGTTTAGCACATATAATAGTTTATTATAGATTCAATGGAACTTGAGATACGTAATATGATTGATGAAAAAGATGGAATTTCCTGTTTTACAGTTGCAATGCATATGCTGAATAAAGATGGTTGTTTAGCAATGAATTTGAATAAGTGGCATTGAGTCATGTTAAAAGATGACAGATGATATATATATGAGTTTTTAAGAGATGTTCAGAATGTGAAATAAGTATGAAATGTGTTTTTCCTGTTTAATTGTTTATATGTTAATCAATTAATAGACTTAGGTGCCCTAACACCGTAGAACCCCTTTGAGAGGTCTGCACCAGGGGGGTGAAACTCATGTTGCAACAATAACTATGCGGAGTCACAGGCATGAGGATAGAGAGAGGCAGTGTTCAACAATAATCCGTGCGTGTGTCACGGTGGTACTGGAGTAAATAGGGGTTATTCAACATTAATCCGTGCTTGTGTCACGGTGGTAACCCGGTAAGACTCTCCGCCTGTGTGCTCAGGTTTGAGGAGGAGTCTAGAGTTCACTCTTTTGAGAGTGTAGTGAGGCCTTGTGAGCCTGAGAGTCCTGCAGCAGACCAGGGCTGGCAGTCAGACTTAGCATTTCCCGGGTGTGTCGCTAAGTCTTGTACGGTGGGATCGTAGTTCGCTACAGATCTTTATATGCAGAGTACACTGCATATGCTTAGGGCATAAAAATGGTAAATATGTAATCATATAGGATCACGGAAAGTTTTATATGTTAATGGATTTGAACTTCTATGCCTTTTCCCTATAACTGTTTAATTGTTAAAATATCTGATGTTGCATAGAAATGAGATTGTTGTCTGTTAATCTGCTATGTCATTAGAAATGCCTGGTTTAGTACTGTACTTATGCTTTATTTCAAATTTATATATCTGATGAGTTGTTTAGTGATAGCTAAGTGAAATGCTATTCACTGAGCAAGTAGGCTCATCCCTCTACTCAAACATTTTCAGGTCAGCATCAGCAACAGGAATCGGAAGGATCGTTTCATCCTAACGCCCAGTCTATAGAAGGTTTGTAGTTAGTCTAGTTAGAGGTCTCTTAGTCCTTTCCCCTCGATCCTTGGAACATGGTGTGGGTGAGAGAGAATGTGTATGTGGAATGTGTATAAAGATGTAAATTAATTGGTATGCTTTACCTTATGTCGAATAATGTAATATGCTGTAGACTGTGTTTATATTTCTAGTCAGTTTAATAGAAATGCTTCTGCAGTTTGTTTAGCTTTAGTTTACAGCATAAATCTGGTTATCCTTTTAATGTCTTTAAAACGTTTTAAAATGTGATGAGTGGTTGGCTTGTGTCTAAATCCCATCCGTCGCGCCCTAATCTCGTGGTTTGTGGCTAGTGTGAGATTGGGGCGTGACAAGTTCCATTTCTAGAAAACTCTTAAGAAGAGAACCAAAGTATTGCATACATTAAGGTTTACATTGTACACACCATGTACCATCTCATCTCGAGGAATATATACAACAGTTGCTTTACCAAACTATACACGAGCAACATAAAACCTCGAGGCATACAAGCCAAAATCTCAGATCGATCATAAAACCACTAAGTATTGACTCCAAGGACCTGAGAGTACAGAGACGACACATAGGACTCATATCTACATGACACGACAGACGGTAACTCAACCTGAGATGTTACTGCTGCTCCTGATGTTGTTGTCCTCCCTCTGCTATATAGTTCCTACCTCCTCGTCCGCGTCCACCTAAAAATTTTGATCCCACGGGGGTGAGACAATTGTAATTGTCCCAGCGAGAGATATAACTCTCCGCCGACCATATTATTATCACAGTTAAATAGTATAAAACTGAGCAGAGGATTCATTTACATTAATTAACAAGATTCAAACACTGTTTAAGAAGAATAGAGCAATATCATATTTTGAAGCATTGCAGTCATATATGATAAAACAGTAAATCATCTATTCATTTTAATAAGGAATATAAAGAACATGTGTAACATTTATCCATTTAGGATACATTAAGCAATGCAACATCAACCAATGATTTCTGTATTTCATCCTTATGCAAATACGCTACGCGGATGATTTACATTTTTCAATCACACTTATGCCCTGAGGAGATGAGGTATACCGCTCATACTCCAACCGACCATTGTGAAGTCGAAATCGGTACCATACAAGATCAATGGAAGAGCCGGCTTCGAAGACCTCTACCGTCTCGGTCAGTGCGAGACCACAAGCAGGACCATGTCAACTGCTTACATAGCTTTCCAGGGTATACTGGCAACTTCGCTATAGAGCTACAACACCGGCTGCACTCCTTCGGCATCGAGAGATTTAATATTTATCTCACATCGATCTGGCATAAGTCATCATCGGGAGATTCGTGATACATCCATCCCGGCATCTATAAGGAAGGATTGAGAGATTTAATGTTTATCTCACATCAATTCCTCCATTAGGGCATACAGATATTTTCACCCATCACCCCAGCGTATTCAAAAGTATGCGATCTCCAGGAGATCCCGTGGGAAAACATGTTTCACCATCACCAGCTGCTGACGATGATGGATCTATGGTCAGGGCTCTACATGATAAGATTCCATTTTATTAATTAAGTGCATTACCATATTCTTTTAGCATCAGTCAAGTTTTCAAACATTTATTATGACAAATGCTACAAAGAAAGATGTAATACATGTATCAAGTACTTTTCAAATCTTTTAAAACATATATAACATTTATGATCTCAATCCCTTATTTCATTACTGGGAATTCTCATCCCTTGACATTATAATCATCATGATTACCAAATCTGGGTATTCAAACCCTTAGTTCATCACAGAACACAGTTACCACTTACTAGGTAACTAATACCCCTGGGTCATCTGACCAAGGTATACATGATACTTGTTACACAAGCATTTCACATGGCTCACAAGGCCCATTAAATATCTTTATCAAATAAACATCATAGCTCATACCTGGCTATGCTCATCATCTCATGATACCTGCATGGTTAGTATACATGATAACAACCATCTTAATTACATATCAACACCATGCAAAACAAGGGTAACACCACTATTCCCTTATTAGGGTTAGGGTTTCCCATTCTTTATTGATTAGGGTTTCAAGATCACATTATCAAGGACCAAACCCTAATTCATACTTTACACATATTAGAAACATTAATAAATGCACATTACATGTTTGGTTCACAAGTATGAGTTTCTCTCTCATCCTCTCTAGGATGTTGATCACTTCACACTTTATTAAGTTGGCTCAACCTTTCCTTCAAGTACATTAGCCTACTTAATCATTAATCATTGAACTCCATACTACTCAATGTATGACTTGATATAAAACACTCCATGTGTTTCTCCATCGAGTATATTGCAATTTAAGGTACTTTCACACCATATCATTTTAGAGGTGTATGTATGCTAGCTTAGCCCATATCGGGTTGAAGGTGTGTGGTTGAGTGCTTGACCTCTTCAAACCTTTATGGCCACGACCTTCCCTTCACCATGGGTTAAGTGACAGGCTAGACAACTGTTTGAACCACTATCAACCCAAAGTACAAACCAATGCACATCACTATCGATTTCCAAGTAAACTAGAGCTACTTTTCCATATCGAGTTGAAGGTGTGTGTGCTTGTGTGCCTTTGCACAATACTGATGATGTCATCATTATCAACCTCAAGATCCTTGTTATTACTATTCTAAGTCATGGATCACAGTCCCATGAAGCTTTTATAACTCAAAGGTTCAGCAATTATTCAAGAGAAAATGAATTGCAAGTAGTTCAACAAGTATGGCAAAATTGAAGGTACATAATAATATAATTGGGTTCAAGTTATATAACCTGCCTCAAGAACAACTTCAAAGCTCCAAGCTCCAAAACTCCACGTTCCTAAGGTTGAAGATGAACTTCACAACTCCTCTATATGCAAAGAATCACCATGGATAAGAAATTGGTGAAGAAGAAAAGAAAAGAAGATCAAAACCCTAAATTCATGCTTCAATCCAATGTTGAAGACGATCATTGCCTCACCTTAGGGTTAAGTTTTGAGTTCCTTAGCTCCTTGGCCGACACCCCACCACTCTTGGGCGATATGGACTTCCTCTTGGCCGACACAACCTTGCTTGTGGCCGATACCCCCTCACTTGTGGCCAAAATCACTTCAATTGGCCGATATCAACTTGCTATGGACAATATCAACATGGGATGGCCGATACACTTGTTATGGCCGATACCCAAGGCCTATGCACGATATCCTTGTGCCCTTGCACGATATTCCAACCCTCTTGCACGATATGTCACTCACTTGCATGATATGTCACTCACTTGCATGATATGGCACTCAACTTTTCACCCTATTGGCCGATATCACCTTATATGGCCAATTTCACCTACTTGGTCGATATGCTTTTGCTATGGGAAATATCCAAGGGCCTATGCACGATATGCTTACTCTCCTGCACGATAAAAGAGCCCCATGCACGATACCACAAGGTAGGAGGGTGGTAAGGGTCGAAAAATTTCACTTAAGGGTGAAACTAGGGGTATATATACTTGTTGCACATGAAGAAAGGTAAAAATGAGGTGTCAACATTTTGAGCTAGTAGGTGCCACGTGTCCATGCATGGGTGACACATGTACATGCATGCATAAACATTTATCTTGACATGAAAAACAGTTGAGGATCATTTGGAGATAAATATTCGGCCATTACATATCCTTTTGAATAATATATATTAATTAATTCATCACTTTATGCACAACCCGTCACAATTTTGCTAAGGAAGTTGTAGCCCGAAACAACTCACCTCCTTGAGGTGTTTTGCACGATATGGCCTTTGACAAAAGTTCATAGAACTATATGGGACACCTCCTTAGTCTCCATGGCCGATAGGCACTCATATATAAGCTTTTCAACTTGATACAACTCAAGTTAAGCTTTCAAATTCAGCCCTTTTTCCTTGGTCATTTCATCACCAAGATTACCATCATTCCCAAATGATTCAAACATGGTGTATAATTCTTTCTCTCTCATCTACATGATTCTAGGAGGGAGTAGGGACACTCTAGAGGTGGTAATTTGCATATTAACCCCACATTTTGGGTAAATTACAATTTGTACCAAAATTGGTGCACAATGCACTAACATTATTTAAACAAGCTACAACTTGGAATTTAGGCTTTCCACAAGCCATCCTTTAACATCATTCTCTCTCTTATGATGCTAGAACACATGAGGTACATTCAAAATGTGACATTTTGCAATATAACCCCTCATCTTGGGTAAATTTCACTTTATGCCCAAACTATCATATAATGCACAAACAGTTTGCAAATAAGCTCAAACTTGAAATTTAAACTCTACAAGAGTCTTAATTACTTTTCAAAAGATTAAAAAAATTTTGTAAAAAACTTACTTAAGCAAAACCTCTAGGGTTAGGCCATAACCCAGGTCAGGGATGTTACATCACAAGTCACAAGTTCACTCATGAAAATGTATTAACACATGTAAGTGTAAATAAGTTTCTATATAGAAGTAAGATTCATCGTTTGAGAGGGAAATTATGAAATATTCACGGTTGATCCATTCTTTATCAACCCTTTATCAAACACATCTAACGAGTTTATGCCTACAAATGGTGTCTTATTACATATTGAGGTCCACACTCCCTATAATTAGTTACTTCTAAGTTCAACAACATTTTCTTTTTTTATTTGTGTGATAACTTAAATCCACTAGAGCCAAATCATCACAAGTAGAAATGTAATCCCTACACACATGGTTGTACTCAGTCCTCGAGGTGAACATCCCAAAACATGCTTTCTATTTTTGTGAAAGGGAATTTTCATTCCTTTTTTACATTAATGCATTGTATATTTTAAAAGATTCTAGGAAAATATCCATTCACACATGTTTGCATAAGCTCAATCCTAAAAGAGAATGAATCGGTATAAGGGAACCACCATTTGATACTTAAATGACTTAAAAATAATTTTTTTGTATATATAAAAGTTCCCATGTATGATTCTAACCAGAGTGGTAACTAGAAGTTTGGATTGTGAATATATAACCCTTACTGTATCACTATTAAATTGGAGAGTATATAACATTGTCACTAAACTATTTACTATTGTTGGTATGTGTGTCTCAAGTGTTAATACAATGGGTCGTACCTCTGGGTCAAACTTTAGATTTATACTCAACACTAAATAATTCCAACAAGTATGTGGAGTTTGTTGTAGCGATTAAGTCAAACATCAATACAAGGGTGATAGGTCGTTGGGACCTCTAGGCTTGGCTTATATAGACCAATAGATAAAAGGAGAGAGTATGCTTCATATCACGTACTAGCATGCATACAAAAGTTAAATTTTAAACGAAGTTAACCAAATAAAAAAGTGGTACATCATATGTTTGATGATGTGTAACAAACAAACGTAGAATGGGTTTCACTTATTAAGCACATTCACCAGACATGTAAACATCCTTGTACTTGGTGTGGTTTGCAAGCATATATCATAATGTATGTTCCCTCCATCTATTGAGATTGGGATAGACCTAAGGTTACAAGTAAGCTTCCTCTCTATTTAACAAACAAATAACCATCAAGGCTTCAATTTATTGGAAGGGATGATTGGGGGTCATCAAGTGGATCTTAGGCTCTTCCATGGGGTTGAGAGAGACACGTCAACCGCTTAGGGTGGCCAAAATGATTTTCTCATATACTTGTTGTGGCTTGATGTGTGTCTAGTAAGTGGCATAGAGCTCCTTCTAGGACGAAGTGAGTGCATCAAATCTCACTAAAGACCCAATGCTTGCCCATGAAATGATTGGTCTAGTCCATGTAGTCATATCATGGGCTTGTCAGCTCCTTGTGTAAGGAGTGGGACCGATGAGGGGATCCATTCCTTACTCGTTGATAAATAAAGCCATCTAAATTCAAATATGTTATTATCTATGATGGAAAAGATGTAACCAAAGTGTTGTATATAAAGCAATATGAATATAAGCAGCAACAAAAATTTCAAGTATTACATTATCACAGAATATTCAATTTGCATTGTCTCTCACCAAAATGAGTCATTACAAAAATACTAAAGGATAATCTAATTTATATAGAGGACCGGTATATAGAGAAACTTTCCATCCCATGATATCCTCAAAATATGTATTCCTAGTACATGATCCTTCTATATCACCAACCTCTAAATCACCAACATTTTGGTGGTTTGGGAATAACACTCAGATGAGTAAGAATAAGAAAGGGTATGTGTCAAAAAATATTGGTGTATACACATAATAGGAATAATTGGGAAACATAAGGACTTTAATAACAAAGAGTGTATTCCCATGGAAAAGTGGTTATAAGCAGGTAGGTAGATTCAAGAGGGGTATTGCACAAGGATGGTTTAAACAAAAGATGAGGCATACATCTATAAAGGAATGTGTCATTTACTTGTACAAAAAGCAAAGCAAAGTATGCATGTGTAGTAAGTGTGACAAAATAGAATAAAATAAAATAAGAAAGTAGGAAATATCACATATACCATGAAATGTGAGGTGAGAAAGGAAACATACACATATGCTCTATAATATGGAGTTAGTAAGAAAAGATATCTATATGATTTGAGCGTGACTTGATACACATTTCCTCTTTTAAATTTGTTACATGAGATATCGCCTCTACATAATTATATGTTGTGAGAATTTACATCCAACCATAAATACAAGTGTTACATTATGCTAGAAAGTCACTACACATTGCTTATAAAGAGAATAGGCAAGTGTATTTTCACATAACATGGACAAAGATAGGTAATTAACGTATAACTTCCTTGAAGTTACAAAATTGCTCATAAGTAATTATTGTTGGTATGTATGCCCAAAGAGCAAATCATATGATGATTGTAATGGCATGTCTTGTAAACTATTTGATTAATAATAAAGGCAATCTTCTAATTTATTCTATTTTATTTGGTTATGAGATAATGATGTAACATAATAAATGTCTAAAGAATGATGTTACTCAATAACATAAGTCTTCAGGTTGAGGACTTGAACAATGAAATCATAGGATATTCAGAGTATATACATTCTTATATGTCCCTAGTCGGTTGTTATTATGGAAGTTGATCGACAAAAATAACACATAAGACTAGAACGTGTGTTGGTCGATACAAAATCTCATTAAGTCATGATATCTGAAATCAAACCAAACACAAAGATACGTGTTAGAGAATAATGTATCACACAGACCCACCTTGAAAGTGATGCATGGAAACCATGATTGGTAGTAGGAATCATCTCTCATAGTGATGGTGGTGATTGGGTTCTTAGACCTAAAATCACTACACTCATCATATGTCATTCGAAGTACTTTTACATCATCCACTGTGACCTCGAATAAGGGTTGCCATATAGGTGGTTCTCGGGTGCATTTTGACACATGGGGATGGATGGGATTTGTCCCTCCTACAGGAGTATGATATCATGGCCACTTGATAAGAGAGACTAAGAAATGCATGACCATACTCATGTGAGTCAATATGTGATATTCATCTCATATATATATTAGATAGATTTCTATAGTTCAAGGAATGTGGATTGAATGTTGAAGAGGATGATGATTCCTTGCCTCGAGTTCAATCTGGATATCAGTGGAAAAGGAACTATACAATCACTATAACACAAATGACAGTTTGTAGGTTGAACTTGCTCTCCAACTTTCTAATTACTTGGGTAGCAATGATGTCTTGCAAGATACCACTCATTGCTTGTGATGTCATAAGTTGGTTATGGAAATTCACTACCAACATAACTTAGAACTTATAGGGTCACACTTATAGGATACATTTGGAATAGGAGTTTACTCATGAATGAAGTTTAAAATTGATTTCTAGAGTGTTAGGTATTCCATTTAAACAAGATTGACAACATGTACTATGAAATGATCGGTTTGTTAAGTGAACCAATCATCTCAGATGTATGAACTTATTGGTTCATTCTGTGAATCGATTGTTTGATTGGTCAATATGATTCTATCAAGAATTGATGCTGACGTCATCTTGTGCATGAATCAAATATTAAATACCAATAATGGCGAATAGAAAACATAGTGAAACGACCGATTCAAGTGTTGAACTGATCATCTCATGTGTGAACTGACTAATTTAATGGTGAATCGACCAGTTCATGGTTCTTAGATTCTGGAAAATTCACGAGATTTTGTCTCTTCAACTCCCGCTCAGACTAGAAATTCTGACCCTGACCCACCTATAAATATAGGGGTAGTTGAGGCTTTGTAAAAAATAATAAGCTCTAACAATTGTTGTCTTCTCACAGTTGTGATAACGTGAGAACCCGAGCAAGTTCTAACTGTCAAAAGGAAGAACAACAAGGGAGGGACAACTAGGGAGAGCAAGTCGAAACTAGCATGTTGACTATAAGGGATATGTTATATCCTCATTTTTTTGGTAAAAATGCAATTATATAAATATAAAGGTGTGTTTGAATAAATAATTTCCCCAATGGTATTATTGGTGGAATAATAATACATTTGATTACCTTTGTGTCATGGGTTCTTGTGGCACAAGTTAAATAAATAAAAGGAATTTGTATGTGAATATTAATAACAATCGCCTTTTATTATGATAAATGAAATAATTGCCAAAAGAAATAGGATTTATGGTGATCTAGATAATTAGATGATAATTATCTTGCTGAAATTGGCAACACCATAGTTCAGGGACAAAACAAGAATATTTCAGTTTGACTGTTGTATACTTGAAAATAATAATAAAAAGAAAGAGAATTCTAAAAATTGGGAGAGAAAGTGGCATTCCATAGGATAATGATAATTGTTTTATATAAATGCCATAAAACAAGGGCTTGTTTTGTATGGGAAAGATATCCCATAAATCCCACGCACTAAATATAGATGAGTAAGAATATTAATGAGTTCTTATATTTGATTTAAGGAATATCAAATAGAGAGGAAAAAGAATAATCTAGAATTCATGATCAAATAGTCAATAAAGTGCAATATATGATTTCTTTAATGACTTATGTTGCCAAATCTAAGTCCTAATTAGAATACGGTAGTCCCTTTTTGTGCATTTTAGATTTATTAGAATAAAATCAAGTTTTCTTATAAGGAAAAATAAGAGGAAATATTGAGAATATATTTAATGACTTTGTGCCTTCCTCCTATTTCCTTGAGTTGGTCTCTAATCATTAATAGAAAGAAGTATCTTTTGATGCTTAGGGAAAGGAGGAAGTTATGTGAGAAAAGAGGTAATACAGGGATGAGAACTACAAGAAAATGTCATTGTATATATAGGACTCGTGTGATACCCAATCACCAACCTAGTATATCTTCCTCTACGTCTCTAAGCACCCGACCCATCCTCCTCTCTGGCTTCATCACACCACCAGGAAGAGGTTGGCTCGCCGTCCCCATTGATGGAAGTTGTAAGGTTATAATACATTCTCATGGCTAAAAACAAGTTGTTGATCCCTATTCTATGTAACCATCGCCAGCTTCTATAAGACACTTTGATCTTATAGACAGTGAGGAGGAGGAAGTAGAGCCTCTGATAGACCTGATCGGCAGATCTAGAGAAATGTTCCACCCAGTCCGAAGCTACTCATCACCCACAAAGGAATCTACATGATCATCATACCCTTCCAGTCAGGCTTGTAAAGCGGCCGCAAAAGACAAAGACTTGGCCCGCAGTTAGGAATGGGGGTGGCAGACCCTCTCTGTCCTTTCCTCTAGAGTGCTTCAGATGCCACCATAATTTGTTAGATCCCCCACTTCACCGCATGGACCATGCTTTGTTCCTGAAGGAGAGAATTGCCTTCGGTCGACATCCCTCGATGATAGAAGGAGACCAGTAGCCGACCATCATGGCCGCACCAGTAAGCGGGGGTCGACAGTGGGGTCAGCAAGGGCCCGCAGAGCGGTGTGCGAGCACGCCCGTGAGGACAAGGCCTGAAAGTCACCCTACACACGAGGTGGGAGATGAAATAGAGTCAAAAGACTCTTTTGTCCCTACACGCATGCACAAGACCCAATGGCCACTTGGTCTTTTCTCTGATTTCTGAGCCAATTTGCCAGTAAGTTAATTATTTAGTATAATGTTGATGTGGCGATAATCTATTGGCCGAGATCCTTTAACATTGTAAAATCTATAATTAATCACTGATAGCTCAGATTTAGAAAATCTTTACATGAAATTGATCAGCAAAATGAGGGCAACCCAAATAAAATACTTTTAGAGTCTAATTATGCTTTCAACTCTACAAGTAGGGCAACATGTGTTAAAGTGAAGACTAAAAGCATAAAAACCCTAGATTTTGATGAATATGTTGTTACTCATGTTGAATATGGTAAAAATGTTTACTTTGTCTTTTCTGCTTTTTTTTAATAAGATGCGAAATCAAGATGATCATGATAATAATGATGAGAAACTAGGACTTCTAGAGTGAATTATCCTTAAGATGTGTGATTAAGATCTTAAACATAAATGACTATAAACTTAATTTGTCGAATCTGATCTAAGTGTTTATGATGTAATAATAAGATAGATTTGATAATATTTGTAACAACTAATATATATTAGGGTTCTTGAGTCATTAAAGTGAGAATCATGGGAGTTAGGGTTTTGAGTCATAACATTAATGGTAACTCGATACCACGAGAACCTAAACCCTAGAATAGGGTTGAATATGGATTTATATAATTAAATTATATGGTGACACTTTAGGGCTATATACAATTACATATCATGTTGATTGATTGGATGTACGCTTGCTTGCTAACTATATTTGATGATTTGGATTGCATAAATACATCTAAAATATTCTACATGGCAAAGGTACGTGGTTAGACTTATGATTACATGTATCAACTTCTGACTTTTGATAAGATTTTTTGAAGATTGAATGAATGATATCTGTTGGATGTTTATTTATTTCATGAAAATTATAAAGTCCCTATGAGCATCACATAAGTAAATGATGATATTATAAACCCTAGACTGATGTATATCAAGGGGTGATGCACACGAGCCCTGGATGGGATAGTGATCACACCAAGATAAAATATCCAGTAAGGGTTAGGATATATAAATAATATGCAAGTTCATATTTTCAATATTTGATGCTTATTATGTGATCATGTTAGTTGTACACATTGTGGTTGCACCCCACATACACACTATAGTAATATGTTGACTGTGTTTTGTTTGTCGACATTTTAGGTATATGTTTCACATGATAAAAGACACAAAGAATAAGATGAAAGATATCAAAGGTATTAAAGCTATACCAAGGAGGACTAGATAGATGATACTTCTTCTCAATAGGTATTAGTTCCATGAGGTATATCAATTTTACAATTGTAAACAATATTTGAAATTATATTCTATTATTTGTTATTTGACTAATTTGGATCCTTGAGAATATAGTTAATGGCTCTCAACTTGAAGGTTTTTCCTTAATTGGGGGACGTGGAAAGTGAGGTCGTTACATGATAACTCCTTCTTGTTCATCCATCTAGAATGATAAGAATTCCTGGTGGTTTGTATGGACTACTATAGAGTGAGGAGGCTATTGCCACCCTCTAGGAGGACGCAGTCAACTGCCGTATGTGGTGATCAGTCAGGAGGTTGTTGTCGATGTCGTCTAGGTGTGACTTGAAGAAAGGAGCACGCTGCAATAAGGGATAGTAGGAGAACTTGCTCCAGGACCAGGTATATACCTTTCAACCCTCTTTCCCAGTTCATAGTTGTTGACGCGATCTACTGTCTAAGGGGAATATGAAAGTAAAATTTCTACTTTCGCTGCCATATAATGTCATATTTCCCTACAGTAGTACGAGAGCCACGTAAATTTAGTATGTTTGAGGATTTAAACAATATGATATGGTTTTAGTTTTTGTCATTTATTTATTACATGTGATGTGAATATTAAAATGATTAATATGCACATACGATTAAATACCACATACAATTCCTATATATGATATATATATATATATATGTTATTTATACACATCGCCTTAAAATTGATTTCAATGGTGGATGTTAGCATGGTTATGACCAATAATCCTAGATATTTGCACTTGGTGGATGGTTGTTATTCCTATTTATATCTCAATTTACATATCGAGCCTCTATCCTCTCTTCCATATGTAAAAGTATTGATTCTCTTCTTCCTATACTCCTCTAGAAAGTAAGTCAAGGTTTCCTTATTACCATGTAATATTTTAAATAGAATTAGGATAGTTTTAATTCCTATTATGTCAAAGAAGACATTCTGCACCAGATGAATCGCCCGTTTTAGAAGTTAGAACCGATCGACTAGAGGATTGAGGAGGAATGATGACAAGAGGAGCCAACTGATTGGTTGGTGGCCCCACCGATTGACTAGAGATGTCCAGAAGTCACTTGGACTGGAGACCAGATGATTGATCTAAGAGAAAAACTGACCGATCAGGCAAATTGATCAATCCAAGAGTTGAATCAGTCAACTTGGATTGGTTCGAGCACATGTCTTCATCAGCAACAGGTTGCTACATATGATGTAGACCTTAGATGGTAGTAATTTTCTGTGGCTCCAAGGAATTACAATAATATGGCTATAACCATCATTAGTGTTTTATAATTGCATATTTTCTTTATGGATATAGTATGTATATGATACATATAAGTATGTGGTGATTGGATATGTATATATATTTATATAAATATAAAATCCCTCAATCAAAGACTAAGTCTTAGATGCTTTCTATAAGCAACACACATGAAAATCTTGATTGACTAAGCATAGACACACCAAGTGTGGTGTGTTGTCCATCTCATGGGAGTGTGATGGTAGTTATGTGGGATTGCCAAGCATGATGCATTATTATCGTGTTGGCTTTTGGGTCAAACTTAACTAGGTGATCTTAATGAGATTAAGTACTTTGGAATTGGATGATTTAAAAACCATTGGATGCATAATTAAATTATCTACAAACAAAGTATGTATACTATCACAGACTTGTACCATCAAGGCAGGTCGGATGACCGAGAAGTCCAGTAGAAATCACATTAACTCTGTAGAAAATATACCCCGACACTAAAATGGCTCTACATTCTACATCTGATTTCAGAAATCAGTGCTTCAAGTTCTAATGAAAAGTTAATTTGATTAAGTATGTAATGAATATATTTAACAACTAATTTGGATTAGTCTCCTGAAACTCATATGATGGAAATCTACAACAAACGACTAAGAACTGTTGGATTAATTTGGATGGATTTGATAAACTGTGAGATAATATAAAGTAATTGAGAGGCTTCCAGGGTAAGGGTTCACAATCTATTCTCTGACATCCATAACATTAGTTGTTGTCAAGGAGAGCCAAAGACAAAATTTGACGGCTTGACATGGACACACACTTCGCCATAAATTTGGACGAAAGACTGAAATTATTGTTTGGGAGTTGTAACAAGACCATTGATCTTCTCCTCTATGCTATTCCTTCCTCCATGGGCTTCTACTCTTTCTCTCTTTATGTATCATAAACATATTTATAGAATAGATTCATTATTGGGCATGAGGATTAGCCTCGATGGTTATATTCTATTTCTAAATTTGTAATTATTATTTGTATGAACATCTGCACTGATAATCAATTGTTTAATGTTTGTTTTATAGCATGATCATCTATTTTACATGACTATTTTAATTCTAGATGTAGAGACCTTGAAATTTAGGGTTAGAACACCAAACGATATCATTGAACCCCATATGAGACCACAAAAAAAACATTCTCTGGGGTGACATAATAAGGATTTGTGGACACGAGACCACAATCCTACCAAGAGATCAGTTCGTGTAAACTTCATACTCTAAAAGGATATAAATTCCCTTAGATCTAATCCAGTTCACACTCGAAAAGGATATAAATTCCCTTAGATCTAATCCAATATTCATATGAATGAAGTAATCTCGATAATATTTATGTAGGGAGTAGTGATGGACCCCGTCATCCTGGTAATTTATCATAGTGTTAGAATTTGTTTTGTTCATATATTTATTTCATTTCTTACATAGTTAATTTAGTTAATCATTCAAAGATCAACCATCTATCATTGTTAAGTACTTTTATTTTATTTGAGTAAAATCTAATTAGTTCTTAAACATGTTGTGTCTTGGGGTTTAATCCTTATCTATACGATAAGACATGTCCTCTTACAGGTGGTGATAACTATATGTAGTTTAGGTAAAAATCTTGAAACTTTTCCCTTGGTGAATTTCTTGTTCTAGAATCTACTACAACAAATATTGGCATCGTTGTTGGAGACAACAAGACTTTTTGGATCATTATTCTATTAATATAAAGTTATGATTTTTTATTTCTAATTTGCTTTCATAATTTTAGATGGGTTTTATAATTTTCAATTTTGTTTATAATTTCTTAGTCACTTTTTGTAATTTTTAGTTTGAATGATTCCTTAGTTTGTTTATGTAATTTGTAGTTTGTTTTTATAATTTTAGTTTGATTTTATAATTTCTTTTAGATTAGTTTCGTTGTTTCTATCTTAGATTTTTTGTAATTTATATTTCTTATTTTGTTGTTTTGAAATAATTATCTTCGTTCATTAAAGCAATTTTTCTCTTGAGCCTGCTAGCCAAATTTGCTATTTTTCATACATTCATTTTATATGGAGTGGTAAACATCACAAATAAAAATGTGAGATATGTGTCTCTTTCAATCATGATATGCGAAGCTTCCATAAAATTATTTTAAAAGTGAAAACATTAATGTATAGGATTGTACCACACAAAATGCTAGGATCAACAATGAGCGCAAGGACTTCCATGAATGAAATCCGCAATCTAAAACAACCTTTTAGAGTCTCAACATAAATATTAATATTAGATTCCTTAAAAAAGATATGAAACATGTTGTGATGAACAATATTTTGGGGGAATACTATGAGGAGCAGCCTATGAAGATGGTTATCTAGATGAGACAGACTACAATCAACAATATTACGGGAAATATGGTCAATAGTCTTATTATATAGATCAATATCCACCTGACAATAATGAGAGAATGAAAGACCTCCAAATAATGTTAGTTTCCCAACAATCAGTGCTAGCTGACTAATAAGCATTGCTAGCCATGGAGAAGCTTGGGAAAAAAGAATGATGGCACAACTGGCACAACTGAAAGCACGACTCTTCCATCCATTCACATAATGTGAGGGTCCATTAGGGAGATCCTTAGGAAAATGGAGCATCCGACATTTATGATAGATGATGAGGTTGACACTTGTCTCTTCCTAGAGTTGACAATGGGTGATTTAGAGACTACATCCTGAAGACTACAGTGATCAACCAACCTTGGTTGATTCTACTCTAGAAGATAAATAACCAACTTCCATTACATATTTGGTTGTTTCATATGACGAGGTACAACCCCAAAAGGAGTTTGCAGCACCAGTTTTAGATTCAATGCACACTACCTTAAACATATAAGAGGATATTCTACCTCTAACAATTACATAAGAGTAGATCTCAAGGCCACTAAATGGGAACCACTCTTATATTATGCCACTTCTTCCTGATCCATACAATATTACTACACTTCCTCTTCTGATGGAGGAGTATTGGTGGATCCTAATGGATGAATAGCAGGGCAAAGGAAAAATTAACTTCAAGCATCCAGACAATGCCTTTGAGCTACCATGACCACTTGATCACATTTTGATCCATGGAGCTCACATGTTCCTGGTTTCAACCATTGTCCATATACCCTTTAGATGGTCCTTCTTCGAGTTTCCATGACCTCCTGGATGAGAATCTATGATTCCCCCCCTCCATCTTGGGTTTAGTGTTTCATTAGGTACAAGAAAGTTTCTAAACTCGACGTGGAGGGTGGGTGGTACATACTCCTTTCCACCTACACTTATCTATTATATATTTTTATTTTTAAGCATATGTTAGATTTGCATTCAATTTGCTTGCATTGTATGTAGCTTAAAACTATTTCATTTCAGTTCATGGTTCTTGTAATGTTAGTTGAAGCCATTATCTAGTCATCTTAGTTTACATTCACGTTGTATTGCATATATAATTTTTCATTCAACCTCTTGTTCAAAGTACGTTCTTATTGTTAACTATATTTCTAAAAACACACTAGTGGTTAGAAATTATCCTTTATAGCTAATGAATACATGTGTCATGTTCCCCATAAAAGATGGTATGTGTGATAGGGATCAAACACATAATTCCTCCTACTGATTAGTGAATCACATCTATAAAATTTTCCATGCAACCCGATTTAACACATCATTATTTGGATATAGTTAATTAGAGGAATAACTCGATGTGTTTAATCATATAAACAAGTATTGTACATGTCCAAACTCTCTTCTACACTTCTTCGTCCTTCTTCATAACTTCCATCCACTAATAAATTCATAAAATGTGTCATACTCTAAGTTCAAGATGGCACACCCTCCTTCTCTATCTATCTGCTTCTTCCATACCCCCTTTATGTAATATGGGCATATCACAAAAAAGATGTCAATATGTACAAAAAAATATATGTTTTTGCACAAATAAAACCAATCATGAGTCAAATAGAGGATAGATTCTTAATTTCTTAATTCCATACCCTCATTCATTCCATTTTCCACCTATGGGGTCATTACATGCTCCATTAGTACCAATTTGACAAACCTAGTGTTGGATTGTGTGCATACTTGTGATATACCAAGATTCCTCAATTTTTCATGAAATCCTTATACATATACGGTATTGAGGATGGTAATGAGGAAGTGGTATCATGAAGCAAAGTTGAGAATGAGGATAAGTAAGTCATGCCTCGTGATCTCAGGAGGTTGGATTCTTGGTCGTATTGGTGGTAGATATTCAAACATGATGTGAGTATGAGGCATATACATTGGTTACAAATATTTATTTAGACAATACTTTGGATTTTGTGTTACTCAAGGATGACCAATGTTCAAGCTCAAGGTTGTGATAGATGTCTATTCATCATGCTTTTAGTTGCACCTTAGATTAATTTTTGCAATATTTTGTTTGCATTCTACTCCATGTTTCACTTATTTAATATTGATTACTTCATATAATTTTTTTGGTATTTAATATATTTTTGTTGTTTTATTTGTAGGTTGATGTGAGAAGAAGAGAGAAGCACTACAAAAAATTGGGCTATTATTCAAGAACATTTATGAAGAACCAAGAACCATGAATAATAAAGTCTATTTGTGAGGACTTGTCCCTCAAATACGAGATTGAATCCCTCAAGTGTATTTTTAATGTAAGTAGACCTTTTTGAGGGACATTAATCCCTCACAATTTCATTATTCACTCCCCCATTCCGTGAAAAATTGTTTCCCACCATACGGGTCATAGTTTCCCTCCACAACTTTCCCAAAACCCCCGTAAAAAACCTGTCAGTGCCCTGTTTGGCTGCGCTTGCTGCGTCCCTCCCGCTCCTGTTTGGCTGCGCTCTCTGCGCTCTCGGCGTTGCCACAAGGAATCAGTTGCCGTCGTAAAGGATCATCCGTGCGGCACTAGGGTTATTCCTACTCTACTTCTGGCCACCGCCGAGACCGATTGATCCTGCTCTGCCGCCGCCGAGGATTGATCCGTCTTCTTTGCTTGGACGGCCTTCGTCTTGGCTTGGACAGGCCATACGACTCCTGCGATCGTAGCTGAATAAAGTAGGTTCCATTTCATAGTCCATACTTTTGGTATTTGTACCTGACTCGCAGGAGGTCCTTGTTTTGATGGGTGATCACCTAGAGACTGGGTTGGAGGCCGCCACCTAGCGGGGCTGCCCCTACGGCGCCTCCCCCCATCATGCCTTCTTTGCTGCTCCAACATCTTTCTCCTTCCCTATTCTCCTCCCTTCACCCCCTGATCGAATCCATAGAGACATTTAGGGCCCAACTCAAGGCGGCTCAGGAGGACTGGGAGCGTTTGGGGGATCTCTCCACAACACGAGCTCCAGTGAAGATCGTGGATGTAGGTGACTGCGTCATCGTGGTGGTTGTTGGGCGAAGGGAGGGAGAAGAGGGTTGTGAGTAGCTAGGGGATGGTGTCATTTGTAGCGAGGGTGGGATAGCTTGGATGCCTTCGGATGTGGCCAAGCTGGTGGTCTATTATGGGGGTCGTGACTCCGCTGATGGCGGGCGGACGCCTAAGGTGTGTGCTGCCATGGAGGTTCGTGAGACAGGCATGTCCCCTCCCCCTTCTTCTATTAGAGGTGGGTATGGTAGTGATGCGGGGGTGGGCATCCTGGATGGGTGTCGCTCGGAGGGGCAAGGTGAGATTGAGGGCTTGGAGAAGCCCTACTGCTCTGATCAGGTGGCACGAGGTTCCGACAGGGAGGGGGAGAAGTAGACCTGTCAAACGGGTGGGTGGGTTGGGTTTGGGTTGGGTCGTTGTGGGTTTGGGTCTCGCGGGTGCGGGTCAAAAAGACCCAGTTCTAAACGGGTGGAAAAAAGATAAATCCAAACCCGACCCAGCGGGTTGCGGGTTGTCCGTGGGTGCCCATATAAAATTAAAAAAAATTACCATACTAATGTTTGTTTACATAAGATATGACACAAAACAATCACATTGACATGTAAACCTTTTTCAATTGTCCAAAATTTTTCTATAAGAAGAGCATCAAACAACAATACACCCATGGGCAAAGATGCTACATGCTAGTAAAGAAAAACCTCCGACTGGCTGAATTAATTACCAGTATTGTATAGATACTAGAACAACAAATATAATACAGATTTTAGAAGCTTAACTCAAAAGCATACATCTTTTAAATAGCGAGGACCACCTATACCAAACAACTAAACATTAATTGAACAACATATATTATGAAGGAGGCATCCAAATGAGATGGGGTATAAATCGGAGAACTGAAAAAAGACTAAAACTTTGGCATGTTCCAAACAACAACTCCACATTCTTTTATTATGCAGTATGAAGATGACAACCAATAACTCGACGCCCTTTTTAATTTTCAATATGAAGATGATACAACCAATAACTCCACACCCTTTTAATTTGTAGTATGACGATGAAACAACCTTATGTATGCCTCCCATTCTAACAAAATAATACAAAAGAATAAATTTACAAACTATTTAATGAGTAAAAAATATTATAAACCAATCTATGTGTTTTGTTAACTTGGTTGTGGTTTAAAATTTGAGATAAGAGTACAAGACATATTTAATATTACCTATTACTAGACTTCAAAAAAATATATATTACCTATTACTACCAAGTGGTAGTGGCTTGGACGCAAACGCACGCAAGCGGCAAGTTTCATATATGTAACATGTGTATATTTTTTTTTACTGATAACTAAATCTTATATAATTATTTTTATTAATAAAATCAGTGTAATAAAGCGGGTCACCCACGGGTGCCCGCGGATTGCCCATGAAACCCGCTAGTTAAACGGGTGGGTATGGGTCTGGGTATTTTCTAGCGGGTGGTAAATTTTAGGACCCAAACCCAACTTAAACGGGTCGACCCATGGGCACCCGCGGATTTTGACCCAGTTTGACAGGTCTAGGGAGAAGTTCCTGGTGGTGGAAGATGCATGTAATAGATACATAATAGATACATAATTTTGCACATTTTAGATACACAACATGCCTTTCAGTATTTTCTTTATGAATATGGCTGCATCTACTCTTGTTTATATTGTTGGTATTACCATGTGACATGTGCTTAAGTTCGAATTATATATAGGAAATATTTGGTTTAGGTTCTCAAATTACAACACATAAGCTAACGTATCACAAATTATTTGACTTCAAAACTAACAAAGCATATTTCTTCCCATCAAAACTTGACTAGCTTTTAGCGTTCTAGTAGATTCTAGTGATTAGTGTTGGTTTGAGACAAGGACAATCCTAACCAAATAAAAAAGTTGCAGTCTTGTTTGGTCTTATCTAGCGTCACCAACAATCTAGTATGGTATGAAAAAAATGAATATTTGTGGTTTGATTTGTGATTTAGGCCTAGACCATATTAGACAAGATCATTCCCACTCCTATTTACATTTATAAAAACTTTTTAATGCCATGAACGTCATGTGATTTTATTCTCATGTTGAGACAAATTAAGTATGTTTGTATAACACATATTAAAAATATATTGATTTCACCACACATGAGAGTTTCATACTTATGGTCACATAAAATAGCCATATTAATTAAATCTCAAACCTTATAGCCTTCATTCGGAACTCACATTGTGATGTTTGATAAATGGGTAATATTACTATGGAGTGAGAATGGGTTAATGTTTAAAAGTAGACCTGTAGTAAGCTAAGTGTAATGATTTATCAAAATTATATGGGTCAAATGGAATATGTAAGAGTCTAGTCACCACTTAATTGATATATAGAAAATTTGATCATATATAATCTAGTTGACAAAGCCACTCTCCTCTTACCCCTTTTCTTCACTAACATAGTGCCCAGAGTCCTAACTCCACACTATCTATTTTGGCAATTAGAAATTTATGGGAAAAACTTAGTAATGATTTAAACTCATCTTATTAGATTAGATCATTCTATGAATTATATGTTCTTCATCAATGGATGACCTAGTTTTCTCAGTCAATGTATGACACTAGTGTTCTTCATCATTTATGGGAAAAGCAGTCACTACCTTAGATCAGCTCTATAGTCAGGTCTAGATTTTGTTTTTCCTGAGTATTTGTTGTTGACTTTGCATAGAATATTAGATAAATATAATTTTAATGTATTGTTCCTTCCTAACTTGATAGCTTCCGTAGTATATATTGCCTAGTGTCAGACCTCCTGGCTAGGTGTTGCTGCTTGAATGAGTAGCTATGCTAAGAGATTTTAGAAACTATTTGAGTGGAAGGATGTATGCACATAGATAAGAATTTAATAGACAAGAAGATCTTGCAATTACGGGAGCATAGAAGGGTAGAACATATGGTTTATTGTGATAAAAATGTTTTTCCTCATATATATTGTTAAGAGATGGTGTCCTTTCTGGGCTTCAAGTAAAGGTAGCATACTTATGTGGTGCTTGCGGATAAGTTTGGGAGGTTGAATATCTGCTTTGGGACTTTGGCCTTATGGTTGTGTTCTCTATGAGCTCAAAGGTGTCGTGTAGGTCTTGATTTGCATCAGTTCTTTGTCTGAGTTTTATCCTCTAGGGATGTTGGATGTGAGATCTGCTCTCTTGGTCTAGCATACTAGTTTGTTTTACTTTTTTCTGGTGACGGTTGAGTCTAATGCTCCCCTCTCACTAGCTGTTTTTAAGCTCGGATCTGGTATTCAGGTTTTTGGTTGCCTCCTTTTCTTTGAGGGATCACCAAATCTAGCTAAGAAATGGCTACCTAGAATATTAGAAAGAGTTTTACCTCCTGAACACCAAGGATCAATCCAAATCATAGTGTTACAACCTTCACCAACTCTAATTTCAAAATTACCAATATGCCTATCCCGTATAGACAGCGGATTCCTCCAAATCCAAGAATAGATTGACTTTGGTTTACTGCTCCAGACCTATATCAGGTTACTCGATTATTTATATATATATATAATCAAGGAATATAAATACCTAGATAGACTGAAAGGAATATAATCAATATACTATTTGAATTGCATATATATACATTTCTTGTAATGTGTGCTTAACTTATTATATATTTTCCTTCATGTAGATGGATTTTCTAATAGATTGGAGTTGGATGTATATTGGGAACAGAGTGCGAAGTGATGTATTCAAGGCAGGGTTACGAAAGTTCATTGAGTTTTCTCTTATCCATCAGAGACCAACTAGACAGGGGAAATTAATATGTCCTTGCAAGGTATGTTTGAACAGATACCTTAAAACTGTTGGCTAAATGGACATTTGTAAATCCCTTTGTTTTGATAATGAAAAACATTTCATTCTTGTTAATCTAACATGCTACTTGAGTGTTGCAGGAATAAGGTGGATGACAAAGCAATTAGGGAAATCCATATGCTTACATATTTATATTTTCATGAAATGTAATCACTTTGTAAAAACTTGTACAAATATATAATGTACAAGTACTTAGATTTCATGTAAATCAAGCGTTAGATTCTCCCTAGATAAACATCACATTTAGATAGGTCATCCCCTTCAAATAAGTGTCACATATGCACACTCATACACACACTTAGTGCCTTAATTGAAAAATTGAAACAGGGTCAATCTCGGTCGACTAACTCCTCGATCGAGACACTCTCGGTCGACAATCTTCTCGACCGAGAAAGACCCAAGTAGCCGTTAGACACATCTGACAAGGTGGTTGGCAGTTGGAGATAAACGTTGCATACACTTGATCCAGAGAGCCTGTCGGTCGACAAAAGTTCGACCGAGTAGGTGTCTCGGTCGACCATTTCTCGACCGAGATGGACTCTGACAGCAACTGCAGGATTAATTAATTAGCCGTTGCTAAAGCAACAAACTTGTACCTAACGGCTAGTTAAGCACTTAGAAACCCCTAGAAGGTGTCTAGAACGTCCTTAAGCACTTATAGGACATTCCTATAAATAGGACATGCCTTAGGACACCTAAACTCACTTGTTACACTTGAGAAATCTTTGAGCATACTTTGAGCAACCTGTTTGTGAGCAAATTGAGCATAGTGACAATTGGCTACTTCTTCTCTTAGCTCAAATTTTGTGTCCTATAGGCTAGCATCTCCTATCCACTGCAATTACATTTCCATACACTTTGGTTAGGAGATCTACATGCTTGATCTAGGCAAATCAAGCCTTGTGCTACAAAAGGATAGGTTGTAATTTCTATTTTCTTTCTTGTTCTCTATTGTTGTTTGTACTCTCCTTGCTACTCCTAGGTTGGAGGCTGCGGGTTGGAGAGGTTGAAGATCTTCTTGGTGAAGAAGGGGACCTTGAGCTACTTCAAGAAGGCTGGTGCAACGGGAGGTTACTTCTAGAGAGGAAGGCTACTTCAAGGGGGAGCTTGGAGTTACTTCAAGAAGGCTACCTCAAGTTGGTGCATCTACTTCAAGTGAAGGCTGTTCAAGGGGTGTAAAGAAAGTATTGTATTTTGTGTAAATCCTTGTGAAGGTAATAAAATTAATACTTTCAAAATCCCGGTTGGGTAAGCAACCAGGTAGTGGACTGACAACTTTAGTATTTGCTAAAGTTGGAACCACTCTAAACACCTGTCTCCTTCTTCCATTCTTCATTTGTGGTTGTTTGAGTTAAATAATTGCTAAAATATTTAAAAACTCTATTCACCCCCCCTCTAGTGTTTTTTCAATTGGTATCAGAGCAGGCTTCAAGGAGCTCTAATTGAGTCTTGAAGTATGAAGGGTGGTGGTGTCTACAACCGCAAACAAAAGAAAAGTATGGGGCAACCTTCAATAAGTTGCAGTTGGTGCTTAGGAACAAGCCATGCAACACTTGGTTGCCCGTGGATGTCAAAGAAGGAAGATACACATAAAGAATGTCTTATTGCTACAATAAGTGAAGAAGAAGAAGAGGTAAGTCTTTTTGATTTATCTAAAGAAGAGCTAGTTGCTTCTCTTGAAGAGACACACAATAAATACATTGAGTGCAAAAAGAAATCAAAGAAATCCAATAAAGCAAATGATGAATTACATACTAAGCTTCTTGCTCTTACATCTGAAAATGAAGATCTCAAAAAGGTTATTGAAGATCATGATATTAAGCTAAAATCTGTAGAAGCAAATTGTAATCTCCTTTCTCTAGAAAAGATTAATTTGCAGACTCAAGTAAATGATCTTAAAAAACAACCTGTTTTGTGCTCACATCTAGATTATGATACTATCGTAAAAGAAAGAGATTCATTATCATCTAATCTAGATCAAGCAAAGCTAGATATCAAGAAGAGAATGGATGAGATTGCTAAGTTACAACAAAAGGTTAGTAGTCTAAATAATAATGGCATTCTTGATCAAATCTTAAATGATCCTTACCATCAAATTGGAAGGAGAGGACTAGGTTACAAGCCTAAGGGAAAATCATATCATAAACCTAGTTGGAAAAAGACACAAGCACATCAATCTATGTATGTACCTAAAGGCACATATACAAATATACCCAAGAACAACCTAGACCAAAATCATAGAAAAAGATATGAGGTTGATTCTATATGTTGTCATTATTGTTTGCGCCTTGGTCACTATTCTTTTTCATGTCCTTATAAGAAAAAGGATGTTGAGTTAGTTTGGGTTCCAAAACTTCCAAACTAAATAAATGGAATTAAGTTGAGATATGAACAAAGACCTAAGTTGTATATTTCTATGTCTATCTCAACTCAACATAATGGGATATCAAATTAATTCCAGTATCTAAACATCTAACTTGCATAATTGTGTTTTACTTGGAAGAAATTAAACAGTTCAGAAAACATTTCAGAAATCTTTTCGGTCGAGAAACTGTCGACTGAGAGAACTGTCGGTCGAGAAATTGTCGACCGAACAGGTCACTGATTTCCAATCTGAAATAAATCTGCTACTTTCGATTTTCAAGTTGCTATCTACTTGTTGTACATGCAAAACAAAGTATACATTCTGGAAATCATCTTTGAAAACTTATATGAGATTAATTTGGTTTACTCTCTAAATAATTTTAGTTAAAACTATGGATCATATTGATTTAAGTCAAATTACTAACTACATGGTCTGTCCTAAGTATTCTTTGATTTACTCACCATATGTTGAATTTCATGTTGCTACTGTTTTATCATTACATCATGGATATACTCTCAACATTTCATACATAACGTTGATGCTTGTTGCATGAACAATGATTATTGCATTCTTGATGATACATAGGCAAGCAAAATGATTTGTTGGTAATATGTTGTCTTAAATGCTTGCATCACAGAAGATAATTTTAATTAGTATCTTTAAAGACCTAAGATATTAATCGTACTTTCATGAGGATACAAGAAGAAGTGAAATTTGATATTCATGTAACTGCAGCAAAGTTTATATTCTAAGAAAAATCAAGGACAAATGTTTTCATATTGAGTATTATGCTTCAAACTGATCAAATTATATGCAGATATTATACTTTGGAAATCTGCCAATTTGCCTCTTGGTTGAAATGAAATTTGACCAAGGGGCACTATGGTCGTAGTCAAAGTTGACCTAAAATAAGTTTGACACAATTCTTATTTGAATATCATTTTCTATATAAAAATTGTGATTAAAAGAACAATTAATTCATGATCACAAAATTGTCCAAATATTGGTAACAATAATCACAATGTTACTCCCTTAGAAAGTGTATATGCTCTACAAATTTAGTCTGTCATTTGCATTAAAAAATCAGCTTAAAAATTCACACTCAGTAAGTCTGTCGGTCGACGAATTCTTCGACCGAAAACATTTCGGTCAGCCTATCTCTTTCGACCGACAGACTTCAGATAGAAATAACATTAGACACACTTCCGATCGACAATTGTTCAACCGAGCTAGTGTCGGTCGAAAATTGTTCGACCGAGGATTGACCGTTGGGATATGACCGTTGGAATCCAAACGTTACCGTTAGCGGCCAACCGTTACCAGTCGACCGTTGGACGACCGAGTGGCACGTCTGGAATATGACCGTTGCGGTCGATCGGTCGACAAATTGTCGACCGACCTGGTCACTGATTTGCTATAAAAAGGGCCAAAAACGGGTCATTGTTGCACACTCTCATATTCTTACTTCCATAGCTTCTCTCTAGTGTATTCTTGTGCAATCCTTTAGCTCCCTCATCCCCAAAACTTTCTTGCTTCTTCTCCACCTTAAAACAAAGAAATGGCTTCATCCTCTACACGTGGAAAGAAGAAAGTTGCTAGCAAGAAAGGAAGGGAGGCTACTCCACCATTGACGATCATCAACGACATCCCCTTCGTCGACGCAGATGCTGGTGATCGCTATCTCAGGCTCTCCTCCAAGACTCCTCTTCCACGACGGCCAGTTGACGTCTTGGACTTCCTCAGCATCGTCGACCTGGAAGATCTTTTTGAGGTGCAAAATTTGAAAGAATTTCTTAACCCTTCCTTCCCTTCCTACTCTTCAAAAGTGGTAAATGAGTTCTATGTAAACCTAATCTCCCATTCCGAAAATGACAATACCTTCTTCTACTCTATGGTCAATGGGCATAGCTTTCGATTTACTGAAGAGGATATTCTTGACATGCTTAACATCGACTTAGATGAATATCAAGACACTCTTGACCTCACAACTGGAAATCCACTCAATACATTTTCCCAAGGTGATCATACCGTTAGTCTTAGTGACATTAAATGAGCCATTTTTCAATCTAATACTACGTGTCACGAAGATAGGGGTACCTACTATGCCATTAATCTCAAACCTGCTGCTAGGATTGTCAATCTTATTGTTTCCACAAACATACATCCTAGAGCAAACAAGTCTGAAGTTCCTATTTTTCGCATGTGTTTAATTTATGCCATTATCAAACGTATTCCTATAAATTTTATCCGCATAATCCTTAAGAACATGCTTGAGTTTTTTGGCAATCCCCCATATGCTAATTTTGTATGCCAAATCACTCAACACTTTCTTAAAACACAAATTGAGGATATGGGATACACATGGGAAAGAAGACCACAAAAAATAAGCAAAAACATAGTAGAGAAAATGGGAATTGATTTTGGTCACAAGAGGGCTAGGACGGAAGGTGAGACATCTACTCAAGATATAACACCACCACCTCCTCCTACCAACCTACCCTATGATCCCATCCAAAACACCCTAACCTATGTTGCTGGGTCACAATATCATCTAAGTAGACAATTAGACTATAACCACCATGCCATGACCTACCTAAATCAAAGAATGAAAACCCTCTCTCCAAATCAACCAGATGAATATCCTTATTCTTTAAATCTTGGCATGCTCAATCCATATAATCCATCTTACAACCACTACCAACCTCCACCTCCACCATCTACAGATCTCACACACTCAGTTCTCCTCAATACAATTACAAGACATTACTGCTCATTTCCGTTTTGATCGGGTTCCTACCTTCTTGGAAGCATATGCTTTAACAAAGACAGGTGCTTTGGAGTGGCAAACTTTAGTCCAATATTATGGAGCTGAGCCATTTCTTGGAAAAGACCCTGATATTGATGTAATACTCAAGTCTTTCCAGTGAGATTTGGGGTGACCGTTGTATTAGTTGTAATGAAATGATTATCTTTGCATGATTGTAATGTAATGATTATCTTTGCATGATTGAAATAAAATGGTTATCTTTGCAATGAAATGGTTATCTTTACATGAAATGGTTATCTTTAGTGAGTATATTGGTTATTCCTCTATGGCATCATTCGAATATGGCTTATAAGACTACTCTAGTAGAGCATACAAAGTAAGGGGAGTAATAAATATATCAAAAATAAAAAGGATGACATTTTTGCAATACCTGAAATTTAAAAATTGTGGCTAAATTGACCATCTATTTAAAACGGATATGTATTTAAGGGGGAGCAACACTATTTTATTCTTAAATGAATATCTTTTTGAAATGACAAAGGGGGAGAAATAAATATAAAACTTAGTATTTGTGCAAAACTCAATCAATGAGTTTCATAAACTCTTGGCTTTACATTGAAAGTTGCTATATTCCCTAAAGGATTGGATTTCATGTTCCATAATTCATGGGGAATAATAAGCACACATTTTATAAACAAGAGAAGAAATTTACAAAGGTAAGTTTCAGGTATGAAAATCACATGTTTTATACTTTATTATTTTATATTTAGGAAATGTTTGTCATCTTCAAAAAGGGGGAGATTGTTGGCTAAATGGACATTTGTAAATCCCTTTGTTTTGATAATGACAAACATTTCATTCTTATTAATCTAACGTGCTACTTGAGTGTTGCAGGAATAAGGTGGATGACAAAGCAATTAGGGAAATCCATATGCTTACATATTTATATTTTCATGAAATGTAATCACTTTGTAAAAACTTGTACAAATATATAATGTACAAGTACTTAGATTTCATGTAAATCAAGCATTAGATTCTCCCTAGCTAAACATCACATTTAGATAGGTCATCCCCTTCAAATAAGTGTCACATATGCACACTCATACACACACTTAGTGCCTTAATTGAAAAATTGAAACAGGGTCAATCTCGGTCGACTAACTCCTCGACCGAGACACTCTCGACAATCTTCTCGACCGAGAAAGACCCAAGTAGCCGTTAGACACAACTGACAAGGTGGTTGGCAGTTGGAGATAAACGTTGCATACACTTGATCCAGAGAGCCTGTCGGTCGATAAAAGTTCGACCGAGTAGGTGTCTCGGTCGACCATTTCTCGACCGAGATGGACTCTGACAGCAACTGCAGAATTAATTAATTAGCCGTTGCTAAAGCAACAAACTTGTACCTAATGGATAGTTAAGCACTTAGAAACCCCTAGAAGGTGTCTAGAACGTCCTTAAGCACTTGTAGGACATTCCTATAAATAGGACATGCCTTAGGACACCTAAACTCACTTGTTACACTTGAGAAATCTTTGAGCATACTTTGAGCAACCTGTTTGTGAGCAAATTGAGCATAGTGACAATTGGCTACTTCTTCTCTTAGCTCAAATTTCATGTCCTATAGGCTAGCATCTCCTATCCATTGCAATTACATTTCCATACACTTTGGTTAGGAGATCTACACGCTTGATCTAGGCAAATCAAGCCTTGTGCTACAAAAGGATAAGTTGTAATTTCTATTTTATTTCTTATTCTCTATTGTTGTTTGTACTCTCCTTGATACTCCTAGGTTGGAGGCTGCGGGTTGGAGAGGTTGAAGATCTTCTTGGTGAAGAAGGGGACCTTGAGCTACTTCAAGAAGGCTGGTGCAACGGGAGGTTACTTCTAGAGAGGAAGGCTACTTCAAGGGGGAGCTTGGAGTTACTTCAAGAAGGCTACCTCAAGTTGGTGCATCTACTTCAAGTGAAGGCTGTTCAAGGGGTGTAAAGAAAGTATTGTATTTTGTGTAAATCCTTGTGAAGGTAATAAAATTAATACTTTCAAAATCCCGGTTGGGTAAGAAACCGGGTAGTGGACTGACAACTTTAGTATTTGCTAAAGTTGGAACCACTCTAAACACCTGTCTCCTTCTTCCATTCTTCATTTGTGGTTGTTTGAGTTAAATAATTGCTAAAATATTTAAAAACTCTATTCACCCCCCCCTTTAGTGTTTTTTCAAAAACAGAGGAGGAGGTATTCTCACATGTATTACAAAAAGGATTTGTTCATGGCTATGATGTTTGGACGTTTCATGGGGAGGTGATTGGTAGGAGCAATCCTGTTGTGGCACCAAACATGCCTAGCACCGACAATATGCATCAGATGCTGGAGGATTTGTTTGGTATGGGTGACACAACAAATGACCACTCTACTGAAGCTACAGAGGAACCTACAAATGTAGATGCACAAAGATTTTACAAGCTACTAAAAGAGGCGGATCAACCACTCTATAGAGGTTGCACAAGTCATTCTAAGCTATCGTATTTGGTTGCCTTGCTATTTCTGAAGGAGGAATCTGGATGGTCCAATGATTCTTTCACAAAGTTGTTACAGTTGATTATTTCAGGATTTCCAGAAGAAAATTGTCTATTCCCGGAGACGTACTATGAAGAAAATGCGATCGTGAAGGATTTACGACTTGATCATTCTACTATAGATGTATGTACAAATAATTGCATGCTTTTTCGCAAAGATGCAACTTCAAAAGAAAATTGTGATACTTGTGGTGCTTCAAGATGGAATGAAAAGCAATACAAAATAAAGGGAAAGAAGGTAGCTGCTAAGTTCATGTATGACTTCCCTTTGATACCTCGGTTAGAGAGGCTCTATATGTCTTCATCTATTGCTAAAGATATGATTTGGCCATCTGAAGGAAAAGGCAAGGATGGTCGTATTCATCATCCTTCAGACACACCAGAATGGTTGTCTATTGATGCCAGGTATCCAGACTTTGCTGCTGAACCACACAATATTAGATTGGCATGAGCAACAGATGGATTTAATGCATTTGTCAATATGAGTGCATCACATAACATCTGGCCTGTGTTGGTGACACCTCTCAATCTTCCGCCTTGGCTTCTTATGAAAGAACAATTTATTATGATGTCCCTATTAATCCCAGGTCAACATATGGTTGGCAATGACCTTGATGTATACTTGGAGCCATTAATTGAGGAGCTGCAACTACTTTGGGAGCTTGGAGTCAAAGTTTATGATGCATATAGCAAAAGGAACTTCACTATGCGGGCAATGGTTTTATGGACCATTAACGATTTTCCAGCATATGGTGACTTATCTGGTTGGAGCACTAAAGGTAAGAAAGATTTGGGATGTCCTTGTTGTAATGTGGAGACTGTATCAAAATGGTTACAGTTTGGGAAAAACAATGCTATGGTTTCCATCGACATTTTCTTCCAATGAATCATCCATATAGACATGATAGGAAAAATTTTGATGGTGAAAAAGATTTTCGACTTCCACCTAAGCCACTATCTGGAGAAGATATACTGAGGCAATTTGATGGATATGAAAATATCACATTTGGAAAAATGAATAAGCGCAAGAGGCTTGGAGATCAAATTCAACCATTACCTCCTGGTTGGAATAAGATAAGCATCTTTTTTCATCTACCTTATTGGAAGTATTTATCTGTTAGACACAATCTGGATGTGATGCACATAGAAAAGAATGTGTGCGAGAATATTTTAAACACATTATTGGGTGATTCTAAGAAAAGTAAAGACAACTTACAAGCTCGTCAAGATATGAAGAAAATGCGCATTCGAAGAGATTTATGTCCAGTAGATGCAGGTGACCGCTATTACTTGCCTCCAACATCTTACACCATGACTAATGCGTAGAAAGATAAGTTCCTATCTGTGTTAGAAAAGTTGAAAGTTCCTGATGGTTATTCTTCTAACATATCTAGGCGTGTTAGCAAATCTGATAGAAAACTTGTTGGGCTGAAAAGTCATGATTGCCATGTTCTTATGCATCAATTTCTACCTGTTGCGTTGAGACATTGCATAAGCTTAGATGTGTACAAGCCTATTGCTAATTTGTGCTCATTTTTCAACAAGCTTTGCTCTCACATTATTGATGTGGAGGAATTCAAAGAATTGGAATAAGAAATTGTTGTCACTCTTTGCCAGTTGGAGAGAATCTTCCCTCCTTCTTTCTTCACCATCATGATGCATTTGCCCATTCGTTTAGCTTATGAAGCCAGGCAAGCCGGATCTGTCCGAACTAGGTGGATGTACCCAATAGAGAGATACTTGAAGAAATTGAAGAAGTATGTAAGAAACAAAGATAAACCGGCTAGTTGTATTGCTAGTGGCTATTTAGCTGAAGAAAGTTTGACATTTTGTGCTAGGTACTTGCATAATTTTGAGACAAAACTCAACTGCACTCCTCATAATGTTGATGGATCTCCAATTAGAGTTGGAGTGTCAAGAAATTTCAACATCCACACTTTGGAACAAGCCCATCGTTATGTCCTTTTCAATAAAGAGGAATTGGATGTTTACAGAAGGTAAGATTTAATTACGTCCTAAAATTCTTGCTGATATTTGTATATTTGTTGTACATTAATTTAGACACTTCTTATAAAGCAGTGAACACATGTGTATTCTTCAAGATATGGAACCCAACATTGCCCCACGGACCCTAGAAACAAAACATGCAAAGGAGTTTTCTAAGTGGTTGAAAGAGCATGTAAGTGTCAAACATAAATATTGTTGTCACTCTTAATGTTCAAGTTAGTGTAGATTACATTAATGTTTTACTTTTTTATGAAGGTAATGCAAATGTGAGAGATTAGGCCGAACAATATTAGTGATGATTTGAGATGGTTATCCCAAGGCCCTTGTGCTGAGGGAATGTCTTATGAAGGATTTTCGGTCAATGGATATCGTTTCCGTTCAAAGCACATTGAAAGTACATGTACTACACAAAATAGTGGAGTGTATTTGTGTGCTGACACTTCAAGTTATTCAAGTGGTAGAGATCAAAATCCTATAAATGCTGAAGTCACGTACTATGGCTACTTAGAGGAGGTTATTGAGCTAACTTATGGTCCAGGAATGAAAGTTCCATTGTTCAGATGTTCTTGGTATGATGAAAGCACTTCTAACGGGTTGCGAATTGATGAATATGGGTTCACACAAATCAACACTTCAAGGATAAAAAAAGGAGGAACCCTTTATCCTGGCTTCTCAAGAATTGCAATGCTTTTATGTGAAGGATCCTAATGTTGATGATTGGTGCACAGTGCTAAAGCATCCTCCTAAAGATTATTCTGAAGTACCTCTTATTGAGAATTGCTTGACTGGTTTACAATATGAAGCTATTGATGGTGGTCTAACTAGTGATGTGTCTTGGACGAGGAGTGACACCGAGGGATCTTTTGTTGATAGAACTAAAAAAAAGAATGATGGGGCTAATGTTTAGTTCATTAATCTATCTGTTTTCATCAAATTATTTTGTTTGCAAGTCTAGAATAATTTATTTGGGGAATATGTTCTATTGCATTTTTTTGGCAAACTGTTACTATATGGCATATTCTTTGCAATTTATTTAGTCTTGTTTCATATACCAGCAAGTAGGACATCATTATTCTTTTTTGGGATATGAAACCAAGGTACTCTACAATTTATATGTTTTTCAAATGTTGAATATTCATATGTTGGTGTCTCATATTCTCTGCCATTTATTTGTTTTTCAAATGTAGCTACTACTTTTGTTACTGACATTTCTGCACTAATAATCTAATTTTTTTTCTTGTTAGTTGAAGGATGGCAGGAAGAAGAATCACTAGATCTAGTTGTAACAACACACCCAGTCAACCTATTGTTGTCCCTCCATCCACAATTGTAGAAAATTGTGAGGATGAACCTACTCTACTATTCAACAATATTGAAAATGATGTAACAGTTGAAGAAAATGTTGAGGATGAACAGGAGAATAGGAAGTATGGACGTGGGCCTGCAAGTGAGCAAAGCCTACTTCCTAAGCAAGGGGAGCCACGTCACAAGGTCCAATGGGATTATGAAGGAAATACTATTGGGGAGAATGGTGCCAAATTGAATCGTTATTGTCATATGCTAGCAAGGAAACCACACATATGGCATCTAGACTTGAAGTGGAACAAACAACCACAACAAGCTTTTGTAGATAGAAAATCATTTATTGAGGTAATCTTTTTCATAAAAAGACCAACAAATTGTATGATTGTTATATCTAAAGTAATATTTTCTATGTTTTTGTAGAAATACTTCGATTTAGGCAGTCACCCTAATGCATGGAATCACATTGATGAACACATTAGCAAAGGGATATCAGTGTGGAGGGCATGTGTAAAGAAAGATTACTATGAAAAGTACAAGATTGAACCAGAATTGATGATGAAGAAAGTTGAGAAAAATGCTTCCATAGATATGGACCAGTTTAAAAATCTTGTTAAAGAATGGGGAATCGAGAAGTCTAAGGTACAATGGTTTCATATAACTTGCATGTATACCTATCTACTTTTTCTAATTATATGTTTCTTATGGTTTAGAAAATTCCCGAGATCAACAAGGCAAACAGAGCAAAAAATGTGATGGATCATACCACAAGATCAAAGCCATGGAGTTGTTATCGGGCAGAAATGGTATTAATAATGGACACTTGTCTTTCTTAGTAGGAGTTGAACATATAACATGGACAATTATTATGTTATCTATCATGTGTAGGTCAGTGAAGATCAACCCGTTGTGCCTCTTAACAAATTTTTGGAAAAAGTTTACTACAAAAGCCCACAAGTGGTTAGAAAATGGATATTTGATTTCCTATGATGTCTACAAAGCTACATATGCTTAGATATCTCAATTTAAGCTTTCCTTTTATGACGCTTTCTAATTATAGCTTGAAATCTCTGATATTGTGGAAAACCAAGTAGCAAACCAAGAAGAAATAGATCCTAGAAGTGTTGATAATCTAACACGTGATGCTTATTTGCAAGTTTTAAATCCTTCCAAAAAGGCTAGGATTTGAGGTGTTGGAATTGGGCACAAAGAGATAGGACATAGGGGAAAAGCTGCCCGTATAAGATATGAAATGCTTCTTGAGGAAAGCAATGCAAAGGATGTATGTTGGATTATAACTAAACTTGAACTATTAGTTACAACTAGTCTATTAGATCAATGTTTGTAATTTGTTTTCTATTTCAGGATAAACTTAAGGAACTTGAAGAAACAGTAAATGGATTGAAGAACTCCGTCTCCCAAATAATGACTTGGTATAATCAATCATAGGTAACTTAGATTCAGTTGTCTATGTCAATGTAATATATAATTTTTTTTGACATTGTTGATCTATTTGTTATAGGATGGCGGTATTAATGTTGATTGTGCAGCTGAATACCCCAATCAGAATACTACAAGTGTCTTACACATGCAAAGTGGCACAAATAGGTCGGGTGTGGGTTCTTTTCACATACAAGACAATACAAGTAGTGGTGCAGATGTAGGCATGTTTCCCAGGCAAAATAATTCAAGCGGGGATGGCTTAGGAAGACTTTCTAGACAAAGCAATTCAAGGGAGACTGGAGTAGGCATGCTTTCCATACAAGGCAATTCAAGGGAGAATGGAGTAGGTAGGCTTTCCATACAAGGCAATGGACATCCACTAATCTTTCAGCCACAGGTACCTCATAACAGCTATAGATTATTTTCAATATTCATACACATAAGAATATTAACATGTACACTTTATTAAAGGCTTCAGTTGAAAGTTGGTGCCCTACTTCTGGTAATAATCGACAAAGTCATCCTCAAATGCAGAGCACACCAAGCACATCTTCATCAGTGTCTTTCACACCAAGAACTCATCGTTTAAATCAGGTATTCAATACGTGCTTGATTAAACTTCTAGGGTATCCATCAATATATCTTATACTTATACCAAATCTGTTATATAAGGCCAAATCAAATATATAAGGCATGAATCTACTTAATGGTTAATGCCCATGTGGTTCTACATTTCCAGACACTTTGGGTATCATGGTTATGTATGTAGTTATTGTTATCCTCTTTCATCTCAGTCTACTTATCTATTGTTATCTCTATTAGATGAAATCTTCCAGTTATCTTAGGCAGTCAAAATCTTAAAGGTTTTTGTTCTTTTTTTTTGGTCGGTCAAAAATGCGTGTAACTATATTCCAAAAACTTTGAGTACAAAATAACTTGTGCCCCCTCGGCCTAGTGCCTCGCCCACTGAAAAGAAACATAAAAAGCTTCACGCAGGAAGCCCACTCCAAACCGAAAGAGAACGAAATAAGAAAACAAAATCAAACACAAGGGTCTGGATTCATGCACTTTCCTACTTGTCAGTCACCTCATTAGCATTATCCACATTCCAGAAGGTATGAGAACTGTCAAGCAGGGCAGCGTATGCATAACAACAACCAAAGCATCCGAATTGTAGACTTATACATTCAGACTTATGTAGCTCCTCAAGCATCAAGATGCTTGAACTGAAGAGTTAGCTTAAGAAGATCATCCTGGAAAAGGATCTTCAGCTGGGACCAAGCTCCATTCCCAGCGATCAAAGAGGCATTGCCAAAATCTAGAAACTAGAACCAGGTGCCTAACATGTTCGGCTAGAGCATACCATCTATACCCCTGCCTATCACTGACAGAATTACCACACCCAGAAATTTGTGACAGAAAGAGGATATCTGGCATCCACAACCTCCCAAGCAGAACCACCTTGAGTAAGTTTCAGAAAACATGGCTACCTTTGATCTAAGCAAGGCATACACACGACCAAGATGCCCAGGTCATGTTGAATCTGCCATTCAGGAGCAGTAGACTGCTCCACACACCAAGCAAAGAGCTAAAGTCATGAAGCACAACAGATTAGATCCTGGGATCTAGATCTATGTACTCAATGGCATCACATCGAACACCTGCGAAGTGTCCCAACAAGAGCATTGTTGGGCGGCTAAACAACATCGAAGGTGACAGTTATGACATGGAATGTATATCGAGATCAATGAACTGTGGAAAAAGAAGTTTAAACCTCAGTTAACTGATTAAGTAGCTTGGTTACACCAGTGTAACCCTGACTGTGCAGCATTCACCAGTCCATTCAAGAAAAACTGTTACTCTTTGGTTTTGTTTCCTTCAAGCTTGGATGCCTTATAGAGTCTTCACTACTACAGAAATAACATTCAGTGTCGCTTTTATGGGCGTCAGTTATTAAGGAAAACCGACGCCTATAATATCAGGCGTCGGTTATTTAGGCAAACCGACATCTATATTCGAAGACCAGCCAGACACGGGTACCGCTTTGTATTCAGTGTCGGCTTACTATTACCAACCGACGCCTAAAAGTGCCCGCGAAATCCAATTTTCGAGCGAAAACAATTTGGGCCACATACAACGTTGATTTTTTAACTATTCACCGACACCTATTTAAAATGAAATTTTGTGCGAAAAGTTCCACTTTAGGTGTCGGTTATCCTTGGATAACCGACGCTGATAATAGTTCCCGCCAACTAATTTGGGGTCGATTTTTTACTATCAACCGACGCTGAAGATAATAGGCATCGGTTATCTTATATAACCGACGCCGTTGCCCAACTTAATAGAGGCCCGATCACCCGACTCTTCCCCCTTTCTTCCTGTTTCATCGATTCTGTTCGCTAGCTCGTCGCCGCTCTCCCAAAATCGCCGCCTGCTGCTTCTCGCTCGCCGCCGACGATCCGTGCTGCTGCTCTGCGTCGCCGCCGCCGCCCGCCGTCTTCCTCCTTGCGCCGCCGCCGCCCGCTCCTTCCTCCCTGCTCCTTGTGCCGCCGCTGCTTCCTCCCTGCCTGGGCGCCACCGCAGGTTGTCTTCTTCCTTGGCTCCGGCCGCCGCCGCTGTCTTCTTCTTGGAGCTCGCCGCGCCTGCCCTGTGCCGCCGTCTTCTTCCTTGCCTCCAGCCTTGTTCTCAAGCTGGTACCTGCCGACCTACCCAGGCGGCACCCAGGCACCTAGGCGTCCAGGCGTTCACCTAGGGTTTGCCCAGGCGCCCAGCCTAGTTAGGCCTCTGGGATGCCTGGGCGATGCTTGGGCTACGCCAAGGCACAATGCTGCTGTGTATTTTTTTAAAAATTAAGTTATTTACTGATTTGTGTTTATTTATGTACTGATTTGTATTTATTTATGTATTGTTTCAGAAATTAATTTATCATCTGCTGCTGCCCGCCGTCTCCTTGACTGTCACCTGCTCACCTACCTGCTTGCCTGCCTACTCGCCTACCCTCCGTCTCGCCCAAACAGAGGTAAATCCTATTTTATTACACTCCTTGATCTTTAATCACATAGACTTAATCAACATTGCTACTTGTATGATCCTAGTGATTATTATACTGTTTGTATGATCCTAGAAAGTGAACAATCATTGTTCTTTATATTACTTGTACATTGGTATAAATTAGAATGAACAATCACTAAATTATATACTGTTTGTATGGAGTCCGGCTTCGTTGTAGATATCTATTGTTGTGTTTGTTGGCCTAGAAACCCGTCCAAGATTGACTCATTAGGAGTAAATCTTGGATAGTCCCCGGTTTGGGACTGTTCTTGAACACCTAATCTCACTTAGGATGTAAGTGTATAATGTGTATTGGGTTTTCGAGAAAATTTCGGTAGCATTTCCCCGTTTGTTCTCTAAGTACATATGTACTTAGAGAACAGCGGGGAAATGTTGCCGAAATTTTCTTGAAAACCCAATACACATTATACACTTACTAGTGAGATTAGGTGTTCAAGGATGGGATAGGTGGTACACATTTATTATATATAAGAATGACATAAAATGTGTTTGTTGGCCTAGAAACCCATCCAAGATTGACTCATTAGGAGTAAATCTTGGATAGTCCCCGGTTTGGGACTGTTCTTGAACACCTAATCTCACTTAGGATGTAAGTGTATAATGTGTATTGGGTTTTCGAGAAAATTTCGGCAGCATTTCCCCGTTTGTTCTCTAAGTACATATGTACTTAGAGAACAACGGGGAAATGCTGCCGAAATTTTCTCGAAAACCCAATACACATTATACACTTACTAGTGATATTAGGTGTTCAAGGATGGGATAGGTGGTACACATTTATTATATATAAGAATGACATCACATTATACACTTAGGATGTAAATGTATACCCTAATCTTTTCCTAATATATACTTGTTTCCTAATATATACTTGTTTTCTCTTTGATCATAGAATGAATAGATCATGGATGTCCATTCGTAATTGTTGCACCCCCAGAGTTTATATCTGGTCTTGATCAGTTTATTAGATTTGCCGAGGAACATAGGAAAAAACCTACAGATAGGTTCTACTGTCCATGTAGGCATTGCGGTAACAACTTGAAAGTCAACACTGGAAAGGAAATCAAAAGTCATGTCATGTGCAACGGGATTGTACAAGGCTATACAGAATGGCACTGGCATGGAGAGATTTCAAAATCGAAACCAGTAGATGTCGATAGCAGTGCTTGGGTGGAAGAAGAAATTGCCTCCGATGACGTAAATGTGAATGAACCAGTTCCAGCAGACATCGTTGATGCGATGTTGGATAGTTGTAGGGTAGAGCACACCGATCCACCTCCTATTTTTAGAAACATTGTGCATGATGTTGAGATACCGTTATACACAGGCTGTGTTAAGTTTACAAAGCTTAGCGCTGTGTTGAGATTGTATAAGTTGAAAGCTAACAATAGATGGAGCGACAAAAGCTTCACTTCATTGTTGACTTTGTTGAAAGAAATGCTTCCTGAAGGAAACGAGCTACCAATCTCAACATACCAGGTAAAGAAAATGTTGTGCCCAATGGGAATGGAGGCCAAGAAGATACACGCATGCCCGAATGATTGTGTATTATTTCAAAAGGACTATGTAGATTTGAAAGATTGTCCAAAATGTGGTGCGTCACGGTATAAATTGACGACTTCGGGGGAGTCCAAAACTGGTTCTCCTGCTAAGGTGTTGTGGTATCTACCTATAATATCACGGTTTCAACGCTTGTTTGCAAATCCGAAAGATGCGAAGAATTTGAGGTGGCATGCAGATGTTAAGAAAAATAATGATGGGATCCTACGACATGCGTCTGATTCCCCATAGTGGAAGAAGATTGATCTATTGTACCCCAAATTTGGTGAAGAAGATAGGAATCTAAGACTTGGGCTTTGTACAGATGGGATGAATCCGTACGGGACATTGAGCAGCCAACATAGCACTTGGCCAGTCATGCTTGTTATATACAATCTTCCTCCCTGGATGTGTATGAAAAATAAGTACGTTATGTTGTCATTGTTGATATCGGGCCCTAAACAACCCGGAAATGATATCGATGTTTATCTTGAACCTTTGATTGATGACTTAAAGAAACTTTGGGCTGAAGGTGTGATGACCTATGATGCTTCAACAAGAGAGACATTTCGTTTGCACGCTATGTTGTTTTGCACTATTAATGACTTTCCAGCATATGGGAATTTGTCTGGATATAGTGTCAAAGGAGCTAAAGCGTGTCCTATATGTGAAGAAAACACTGATTCAATAAGACTAAAACATGGCAGCAAGACTGTATATCTTGGTCAATGAAGGTTTCTTTCAAAATTCCATCCGTATCGTAGGAAGCGCAAAGCATTCAATGGATGGAATGATGAACGGAGTGCACCTAAACCTATACCAGGGGATGTTGTTTATGAAAGAGTAAAAGACATTGTCAATGAATTTGGTAAGAAATCACAATGTAGTATGGCCACACGGAGTGACAATTCTTCATTCAAGAAGAAGTCAATATTTTGGGATCTTCCTTATTGGAGTTCTTTGACAGTCAGACATTGTATCGATGTAATGCACGTTGAGAAAAATGTCTGTGATAGCATCATTGGTACTCTTTTAAATATACCAGGTAAGACTAAAGATGGGATAAAATCCAGACTGGACCTACGTGAAATGGGAATAAGGTCAGAATTAACAGAATTATGTGAAATGGGTAATAAAAGAACATACTTACCTCCCGCTTGTTACATGTTGTCTAGAAAGGAGAAGAAAACATTTTGTGAATGCTTGGTAAATGTTAAGGTGCCACATGGTTACTCATCTAACATCCGTAGATTGGTATCAATGAAAGATCTGAAGTTGATAGGTCTTAAATCTCATGATTGTCACACTGTAATGCAACAAATATTGCCCGTGGCAATTCGATCTATATTGCCGAAGCATGTAGGGTTTGCAATTACCAGACTTTGTTTCTTTTTCAACAGTCTATGCAGCAAAGTTATTGACCCTGATACTCTCGATAATTTGCAAAGAGAAGTGGTTGTTACCCTATGTCAGCTTGAGATGTATTTCCCTCCTTCGTTCTTTGATATCATGGTACATCTTGTTGTCCACTTGACTAGGGAAGTGAAAATGTTGGGACCAGTTTTCTTGCATTGGATGTATCCCTTTGAACGATACATGAGCGTTTTTAAAGGTGATGTTCGAAACCGTTATCGGCTTGAAGGGAGTATTATTGAAGGTTATCTGGCGAGAGAGGTTATGGATTTTTGCAATGACTTTCTCAGTGGTAATGACACTCCTGATAATGACAAGAATATTGAGGAGGGCAAAGGAATTTTGGGATCACGGGTGAAAGTAATCAGCCGTGAGCAGTTGGAATAAGATCACTTGTATATTTTACACAATATGGACGAAGTGAGTGTTTATATCGAGGAACATACCAATTTCATAAAGAGACAACATCCTCAAGCAAGTTCAATGTGGCTTGCTAGAGAGCATAATAAGACTTTTACTAAGTGGTTTGAAGATAAAGTCTTACATCAACTATCTGAAACACCAAATGATATTACAGAAACTATCAAATGCCTCGCCTTTAAACCAAAACCGAATGCTATGTCTTATGAAGGGTTTGACATTAATGGATTCACATATTACACAAAGCGCCAAGATGATAAGAGTGTCGTCCAAAATAGTGGGGTCACTCTTCAAGCGTCGACTATGTACTTTGCAAGTGCAAAGGATAAGAGTCCACGTGAAGCTAAAATGTCATATTACGGTGTCATTGAAGACATTTGGGAGTTTGACTACATAGATTTCAAAATTCTTCTCTTTAAATGTAATTGGGTTGATAACACCAAAGGAGTTATAGTGGATGAATTGGGTTTCACTTTGGTGAACTTTGAAAAGATTGGCAAGAAGGGTGAACCATTCATATTGGCATCACGGGCAAAACAAATATTCTATATCGATGATCCTGCAAATGATAAATGGTCGTTTGTTGTTCATGGTAAAAGACAGTTCATTGAAGATCCTATAGATGAAGAAGAGTACTATGATAAGTATGATGACTCCAGTCCATTCTCAGTTGGGTTGCCAACTCCACAAAATATTGAAGCTAATGATGACTTATATGTGCGCGGAGATCACAATGAAGGATTGTTAATTGATAAAAGATCACAATTTTAGAGACATGTATGTTTATACAAATGCTAAATGTTTGCCTTTTTCTAGTTAATACAAATGCTAAATGTTTGACTTTTTCTAGTTAATACAAATGCTAAATGTTTGCCTTTTTCTAGTTAATACAAATGTTAAATGTTTGCCTTTTTAATGACATTTTCAGATGGCTAACCATGATGAGCATGATGTCCATGATGAGCATGAAGTCCATGATGAGCATGCTGTCCATGACGAGCATGGCGAGGATACCAATGTAAGTTCTAAAAACATATCCTGTATTTCTATAAAATTCATTATCTTCTAGTTATGTCATATATCCTATATTTCTATATTGGGCTAATTCAGTGTGTTTATTTTTGTCAAATTTTAAGTTGATGATGCACATGTACCCACTGAAGCACTGGAGCAACTTGATGCGCAGCACCAAACACTTAACAAGAAAAGGGGCATCACTCTATTGAAGAAGTTAATAGCGCTAAGTGGCAGTGGATCCAAATTGGTTGTGGAGTTTGATAATGGAGGAAATGCAATTGGAGTGAACCGCAATAATTTTGTAAACTATCTTGGCACTACTACAGAAATGCCTTTTAGCGTCGGTTGTTTAACCCGCTATGGCGTCAGTTTCCGAGCGACGCCTATGTGGGCGCCGCTAAAGGTCTAATACTTCGGCGTCAGTTTTTTAACCAACGCTTATTTAACGTACATGCATCGGTTGTTTATAGAAAACCGATGCCAAAAGGGTTCGCTCCACAGAAAACGGCGTCATCTAGGACACATTCTGCGTCGGTGTTTAATTGGTAACCGACGCAGAAAGTGTCCTAGATGACGCCATTTTCTGTGGCGCGACCCGTTTGGCGTCGGTGATCAACTAAACAACCGACGCCATACTTCAAGACGACACGGCCGTGCTTACCTGCACGGCCGTGTTTAGTACTATAGGCGTCAGTTTTATATGAATAAGCGACGCCTTTTCCACCACGGCCGTGCTTTCCTGCACGGCCGGGTTGTTTGTAATATTAGGCGTCCGTTTTTATCCAATAACCGACGCTGTAGGTCTTTGCTGACGGTTTTCTGTAAATAACTGACGCCTATATCTTTTTTTTCATATCAGTTTGCAGGCCTGCTGTGGCTGGTCAGCAGGATGAGAACCTGCAGTTCAGTTTTATGAACTGTAGGTTTACGACATCCATTGATATCAGCCTACAAACAGGCCACAAACCTGCAAAATTAACAAAAAAAATTTCACACAAGTAGATATACATTCAGACATCAATTCCATTCTCACATTCACACATATAGAAACATTCAAATACATGTATTAACATTCAGAAATATTCATTTACAAAGTATCATTCATTATCGCTATCAACATCCCAATTATATCTTACAATTGCCACTGCTTGTATGGCTTTTGCCCATTCTTCTCTTATTTCATTTAATGCTTCCATCGTATATGGAGCATGTATATTTTTTAAGCGTTTACCTATAGTGTGGTCAGTTTTAAACACCTGCAAAGAGAATGATGTATATATATAAGTAATAATATAAAAATAAGATTGATATATTTCATACTAACTAATGAGACTATATATAATACCTCATGTATGGTATCGATGTCCAATTCGGCATGTCGGATAATCATCTGCATAAATCGCATCACATAGTATGCGCATACCCAGCCGTTGTCTTGTGTAGCGCACTATAAATTGAAACATACAAAATAATACAACTAAGCACAATTCACATCAATAATATATACATTGGAGTCGGGAACTTACTTGTACGTTCTGCCAATTTATTGGCTGGTTCTTTTTCCTTGGGACCGTTCCTCCAGCCTTTTTGAATGCATCTAAACCCCTACATGTTAATATAATACAGTAAATTGCATAAGTAAATAGTAATGTAATAACATATGTTAACAGATACAAAAATAAAATATTTCTCACCAGAATAATTGCATTCTCATTACGTGTCCAATTTTAGTGTTTAATGTACTTCCCGCGGGATCTAGATAATAAACAGTGAACGTCCCGGGGACAATAACTAGTAACTCCCAATGTCTACCGCTAGAGGTAAAAAGTTAACAATTAATAACTCAAAATGCACAATAAAAATGGAATTTTCTTAAGTCCAAATTATAAATAAAGTAAACTTACTTGACATTGAATGGAGCTATTATTATCGTCTTCTTTTGCTAACCAAAAATTATAAAAGCATCTATACAGTATTGTTGAACACTATCAGGGTCTTTAGCTACCATACTAATCAATGATGGAATCAAAAATCCCACATGATCAAATGCAAATTGTTTGCATTGATCTTCGAGTAAGTAGCTGCAAAACATGTATTACGTATGCATTAATATATAAGAAACAGATCACCGGATCTTACACAAGGTATATGGATATATAAACAAGATCTCACCTTATCCATGTCTCTATCATTGATGTATTCAGCCAAGCATACATAAACAACTCAATAATATTTTGTATAAATAAAGAGCTATCGTATGATTGACCTGCATAATCTGCATCTAAAGAAACAATTATAGGACAATGTATATTATGTTCCCGTAGTCAACATGCCATTCCCCTACAAGCAGGACCTAACAGGTATGTTAGGTCAGTTGGAACCCAACTTGGTAATGCGGGAAGTGGAGGTGGAGGCCTAGGTGCTCCTAGTGTCTTCGTTTTAACCTGTATATATAATTTCAGATCAGTTGACCTCATACATACACATTAACAGTCTAAATCAATGTAAATTTATCTTACAATTTCAGTAGTGTAGACGACATCTGCTTTGGGCCACAATATGACCCCGCCTTCTGCCTCAGCAAGTGTATCAATATCCGGGTGGGGATATGGCAATGTAGCTTACCTCCAATCGGGTAACACACGTAATGGGCCCACACGAACGTAGCCCTGTGGCATTGGAGTCCCGTGAAACCTTTCCCCAGGAAGGGACGGGTAAGCCTGCGCCTATGCAACAACATAGTCTTGTATTCTTAAGCGGCATGGCTTCGATGCCTACAAATTTACGTAAAGAATGTTATACATATATACATATCATCTTGAAAATATATCATCTTGAAAAGACTAGCTACAATGTCATAAACAATACTTACAATAGACGTGTTAGGCGATGGGTCTCCAGGATTACTCACAGTCTGTGTTTCAGGAGAAGAGTGGGTCGCCATAGGCTGATTGGAAGCCTGAGATGCTTGCCACCGCAACAATTCTTCCTTGACCTTCTCAGCAACTACATCGTTGACCTTCTTAGCAACTATATCCTCGACTCTCTTATTCTCCTATACATGGATAAAAGAAACATTAGCTTCTTATTATTGAATTTTCTTTTACAGTAACATTCTAAAAAAGAATATGTTACCTCTTCTTGAGAAAGTCCCGCTCTGGGTTTGCGCTGGGATGGCCCAAAGAATGCTTTGATGCCCACACCAGCGCCTGCACCCTAACACGTCCAGGATGCTCTGGGTTACCCAGAGCAACTGTCAATTCATCCCTTGTGCCCTGAGGGATGAACGTGCCTTGTTTCCTATGCTCGTGCAGCTCCCGCTAATCACCATCAACAGAAATTGGTAAGTTAACACCACATATAATCAATATTCAAACGATTGCTCTAAGAGTTGCATTTTACCATTTTTGCAGCCGCCTCAGCAGTTACGGGCTTCTTTATTTCACCCTTCTTGTTTTGCCTCCCAGCTATCCAGATATCATGGCGAGGCATGGGTGTGGCAGACTCCTGAGTAGGAGCAGACTCCTGAGTAGCCGCAGACTCCGCCTGTAGTCTTTGGCAAACGCTTGCATAGCCTTTTAGACCCATAGTGTGGTCATGCACATTCAGTGCACGCCTTGCTTTTTGTGCGTCACTGAGGGCCTAGTTAGTATGCACATTAATGATTTGGTTAGTAGCACTAAATGTTAATTTTGAATAGGTGAATACAATGTATATTAATTAAATTGGGAGTGACGCCTAATACCTTGAATTCTTCAGATTTTCTTGAAGCAAAAAAATTGTCCCAATCTTCTTTGTCCAAGAAGTTCCATTGTTCAAGGGCTGACTTCTTCTTCTTATCACCCTCTTTTATGTATTCTCTGTTCAGATTTGTCCTATAATTCCTAAGCATCTTTCCAGCACATTGCATCACACTTTTACGATGCAACTTCTCATCCAATGCAAATAGATTCTGTAAAATAGAAATGTTATTAACTAGTATCCAAAATAGAATTGCAAATAATAGAATTTGTAATCTACAAAATAGAATTGCAAATAATAATAATTCACGCATAAATCCTTCCATATCAAGTCTTTTTTCCCCTGAGGAACTTTATGCCAATTATCATACTTAACACCACAATGGCTCCGAGTGGTACACCCAAGATAGTTTACAAAATTATTGCGGTTCACTCCAATTGCATTTCCTCCATTATCAAACTCCACAACCAATTTGGATCCACTACCACTTAGCGCTATTAACTTCTTCAATAGAGTGATGCCCCTTTTCTTGTTAAGTGTTTGGTGCTGTGCATCAAGTTGCTCCAGTGCTTCAGTGGGTACATGTGCATCATCAACCTAAAATTTGACAAAAATAAACACACTGAATTAGCCCAATATAGAAATATAGGATATATGACATAACTAGAAGATAATGAATTTTATAGAAATACAGGATATGTTTTTAGAACTTACATTGGTATCCTCGCCATGCTCGTCATGGACAACATGCTCATCATGGACTTCATGCTCATCATGGACATCATGCTCATCATGGTCAGCCATCTGAAAATTTCATTAAAAAGGCAAACATTTAGCATTTGTATTAACTAGAAAAAGGCAAACATTTAGCATTTGTATTAACTAGAAAAAGGCAAACATTTAGCATTTGTATTAACTAGAAAAAGGCAAACGTTTAGCATTTGTATAAACATACATGTCTCTAAAATTGTGATATTTTATCAATTAACAATCCTTCATTGTGATCTCCGCGCACATATAAGTCATCATTAGCTTCAATATTTTGTGGAGTTGGCAACCCAACTGAGAATGGACTGGAGTCATCATACTTATCATAGTACTCTTCTTCATCTATAGGATCTTCAATGAACTGTCTTTTACCATGAAGAACAACCGACCATTTATCATTCGCAGGATCATCGATATAGAATATTTGTTTCGCCTGTGATGCCAATATGAATGGTTCACCCTTCTCGCCAATCTTTTCAAAGTTCACCAAAGTGAAACCCAATTCATCCACTATAACTCCTTTGGTGTTATCAACCCAATTACATTTAAAGAGCGGAATTTTGAAATCTATGTAGTCAAACTCCCAAATGTCTTCAATGACACCGTAATATGACATTTTAGCTTCACGTGGACTCTTATCCTTTGTACTTGCAAAGTACATAGTCGACGCTTGAAGAGTGACCCCACTATTTTGGACGACACTCTTATCATCTTGGCGCTTTGTGTAATATGTGAATCCATTAATGTCAAACCCTTTATAAGACATAACATTCGGTTTTGGTTTAAAGGCGAGGCATTTGATAGTTTCTGTAATATCATTTGGTGTTTGAGATAGTTGATGTAAGACTTTATCTTCAAACCACTTAGTAAAAGTCTTATTATGCTCTCTAGCAAGCCACATTGAACTTGCTCGAGGATGTTGTCTCTTTACGAAATTGGTATGTTCCTCGATATAAACACTCACTTCGTCCATATTGTGTAAAATATACAAGTGAGCTTGTTCCAACTGCTCACGGCTGATTACTTTCACCCGTGATCCCAAAATTCTTTTGCCCTCCTCAATATTCTTGTCATTATCAGGAGTGTCATTACCACTGAGAAAGTCATTGCAAAAATCCATAACCTCTCTCGCCACATAACCTTCAATAATACTCCCTTCAGGTCGATAACGGTTTCGAACATCACCTTTAAAAATGCTCATGTATCGTTCAAAGGGATACATCCAATGCAAGAAAACTGGTCCCAACATTTTCACTTCCCTACTCAAGTGGACAACAAGATGTACCATGACATCAAAGAACGAAGGAGGGAAATACATCTCAACCTGACATAGGGTAACAACCACTTCTCTTTGCAAATTATCGAGAGTATCAAGGTCAATAACTTTGCTGCATAGACTGTTGAAAAAGAAACAAAGTCTGGTAATTGCAAACCTTACATGCTTCGGAAATATAGATCGAATTGCCACGGGCAATATTTGTTGCATTACAGTGTGACAATCATGAGATTTAAGACCTATCAACTTCAGATCTTTCATTGATACCAATCTACGGATGTTGGATGAGTAACCATGTGGCACCTTAACATTTACCAAGCATTCACAAAAAGTTTTCTTATCCTTTCTAGACAACGTGTAACAAGCGGGAGGTAAGTATGTTCTTTTATTACCCATTTCACGTAATTCTGTTAATTCTGACCTTATTCCCATTTCACATAGGTCCAGTCTGGATTTTATCCCATCTTTAGTCTTACCTGGTATATTTAACAGAGTACCAATGATGCTATCACAAACATTTTTCTCAACGTGCATTACATCGATACAATGCCTGACTGTCAAAGAACTCCAATAAGGAAGATCCCAAAATATTGACTTCTTCTTGAATGAAGAATTATCACTCTGTGTGGCCATACTACATTGTGATTTCTTACCTAATTCATTAACAATGTCTTTTACTCTTTCATAAACAACATCCCCTGGTATAGGTTTAGGTGCACTCCGTTCATCATTCCATCCATTGAATGCTTTGCGCTTCCTACGATACAGATGGAATTTTGAAAGAAACCTTCGATGACCAAGATATACAGTCTTGCCGCCATGTTTTAGTCTTATTGAATCAGTGTTTTCTTCACATATAGGACACGCTTTTAGCTCCTTTGACACTATATCCAGACAAATTCCCATATGCTGGAAAGTCATTAATAGTGCAAAACAACATAGCGTGCAAACGAAATATCTCTCTTGCTGAAGCATCATAGGTCATCACACCTTCAGCCCAAAGTTTCTTTAAGTCATCAATCAAAGGTTCAAGATAAACGTCAATATCATTTCCGGGTTGTTTAGGGCCCGATATCAACAATGACAACATAACGTACTTATTTTTCATACACATCCAGGGAGGAAGATTGTATATAACAAGCATGACTGGCCAAGTGCTATGTTGGCTGCTCAATGTCCCGTACGGATTCATCCCATCTGTAGAAAGCCCAAGTCTTAGATTCCTATCTTCTTCACCAAATTTGGGGTACAATAGATCAATCTTCTTCCACTGTAGGGAATCAGACGCATGTCGTAGGATCCCATCATTATTTTTCTTAACATCTGCATGCCACCTCAAATTCTTCGCATCTTTCGGATTTGCAAACAAGCGTTGAAATCATGATATTATAGGTAGATACCACAACACCTTGGCAGGAGAACCAGTTGTGGACTCCCCCGAAGTCGTCAATTTATACCGTGACGCACCACATTTTGGACAATCTTTCAAATCTACATAGTCCTTTTGAAATAATACACAATCATTCGGGCATGCGCGTATCTTCTTGGCCTCCATTCCCATTGGGCACAACATTTTCTTTAACTGGTATGTTGAGATTGGCAGCTCGTTTCCTTCATGAAGCATTTCTTTCAACAAAGTCAACAATGAAGTGAAGCTTTTGTCGCTCCATCTATTGTCAGCTTTCAACTTATACAATCTCAACACAGCGCTAAGCTTCATAAACTTAACACAGCCTGTGTATAATGGTATCTCAGCATCATGCACAATGTTTCTAAAGATAGGAGGTGGATCAGTGTGCTCTACCCTACAACTATCCAGCATCGCATCAACGATGTCTGCTGGAACTGGTTCGTTCACATTTACGTCATCGGAAGCAATTTCTTCTTCCACCCAAGCACTACTATCGACATCTACTGGTTTTGATTTTGAAATCTCTCCATGCCAGTGCCATTCTGTATAGCCTTGTACAATCCCGTTGCACATGACATGACTTTTGATTTCCTCACCAGTGTTGACTTTCAAGTTGTTACCACAATGCCTACATGGACAGTAGAACCTATCTGTAGGTTTTTTCCTATGTTCCTCGGCAAATCTAATAAACTGATCAAGACCAGATATAAACTCTGGGGTGCAACGATTACGAATGGACATCCATGATCTATCCATTCTATGATCAAAGAGAAAACAAGTATATATTAGGAAACAAGTATATATTAGGAAAAGATTAGGATATACACTTACATCCTAAGTGTATAATGTGATGTCATTCTTATATATAATAAATGTGTACCACCTATCCCATCCTTGAACACCTAATCTCACTAGTAAGTGTATAATGTGTATTGGGTTTTCAAGAAAATTTCGGCAACATTTCCCCGCTGTTCTCTAAGTACATATGTACTTAGAGAACAAACGGGGAAATGCTACCGAAATTTTCTCGAAAACCCAATACACATTATACACTTACATCCTAAGTGAGATTAGGCGTTCAAGAACAGTCCCAAACTGGTGACTATCCAAGATTTACTCCTAATGAGTCAATCTTGGACGGGTTTCTAGGCCAACAAACACATTTGATGTCATTCTTATATATAATAAATGTGTACCACCTATCCCATCCTTGAACACCTAATCTCACTAGTAAGTGTATAATGTGTATTGGGGTTTCAAGAAAATTTCGGCAGCATTTCCCCGCTGTTCTCTAAGTACATATGTACTTAGAGAACAAACAGGGAAATGCTACTAGAATTTTCTCGAAAACCCAATACACATTATACACTTACATCCTAAGTGAGATTAGGTGTTCAAGAACAGTCCCAAACCGAGGACTATCCAAGATTTACTCCTAATGAGTCAATTTTGGATGGGTTTCTAGGCCAACAAACACAATAATAGATATCTACAATGAAGTCGGACTCCATACAAACAATATATAATTTAGTGATTGTTCATTCTAATTTATACCAATGTACAAGTAATATAAAGAACAATGATTGTTCACTTTCTAGGCCAACAAACACATGTGATGTCATTCTTATATATAATAAATGTGTACCACCTATCACATCCTTGAACACCTAATATCACTAGTAAGTGTATAATGTGTATTGGGTTTTCAAGAAAATTTCGGCAGCATTTCCCCCCTGTTCTCTAAGTACATATGTACTTAGAGAACAAACGGGGAAATGCTACTGAAATTTTCTCAAAAACCCAATACACATTATACACTTACATCCTAAGTGAGATTAGGTGTTCAAGAACAGTCCCAAACCGGGGACTATCCAAGATTTACTCCTAATGAGTCAATCTTGGACGGGTTTCTAGGCCAACAAACACAATAATAGATATGTACATGTTAGGGTTTCATCACAATTGATGTTAGGGTTTCATCAATGTTAGGGTTTAATCAAATCAAATTAGGATGCTAGAATGGATTTAAATCAAATTAGGGTTTAAATCAAATCAAACATGGCTGTGGCTGTGTTGGCCTACCACGGACGTGCTGCCCAGCGCGGCCGTGGTAGGCCATTCTTCTCAGTTCTCAGTGAAAGAAATTAGAACACTAACTAGTCTTAGGTTTTGAAGTCAGAGCAGCAAGCAGAGCAGAGCAGCGGGCGGCAAGGAAGAAGACAAGGAAGAAGGTACTACGGCTAATACCTTGTGAGCAGTGGTGGGAAGCAAGAAGACAACGCCGCAGTAGGGCGTGAGCAGGGAGGAAGGAGCGGGCGGCGGCGGTGCAAGGAGGAAGGCGGCGGGCGGTGGCGGCGACGCAGAGCAGCAGCAGGGATCGTCGGTGGCGAGCGAGAAGCAGCAGGCACTAGGCACCATGCGGCGATTTTGGGAGAGCGGCGACGAGCAGCGCACAGGAGAATCGATGAAACAGGAAGAAAGGGGGAAGAGTCGGGTGATCGGGCCTCTATTAAGTTGGTCAACGACGTCAGTTATCTACGACAACCGACGCCTATTATCTTCAACGTCGGTTGATCGTAAATAACCGATGTCCAATTAGACAATCTTTACCCCAAATTAATTGGCGGGAACTATTATCAGACACCGAAAGTGGAACTTTTCGCGCAAAATTTCATTTTACATAGGCGTCGGTGAATCGTTAAACAACCGACGCTGTATGTGACCCAGATTTTTTTCACTCGAAAATTGGATTTCGCGGGCACCTTTAGGCGTCGGTTGGTTATACTCAGCTGACGCTGAATACAAAGCGGTACCCATGTCTGGCTGGTTTTCGAATATAGACGTCGATTTGCATAAATAACTGATGCCTAATATTATAGGCGTCGGTTGTCCTAAATAACCGACGCCCAGAAAAGCGACACTGAACGCTATTTCTGTAGTGGTGTGGGTGTACCACTCGGAGCCATTGTGGTGTTAAATATGATAATTGGCATAAAGTTCCTCAGGGGAAAAAAGACTTGATATGGAAGGATTTATGCGTGAGTTATTATTATTTGCAATTCTATTTTGTAGATTACAAATTCTATTATTTGCAATTCTATTTTGGATACTAGTTAATAACATTTCTATTTTACAGAATCTGTTTGCATTGGATGAGAAGTTGCATCGTAAAAGTGTGATGCAACGCGCTGGAAAGATGCTTAGGAATTATAGGACAAATCTGAACAGAGAATACATAAAAGAGGGTGATAAGAAGAAGAAGTCAACCCTTGAACAATGGAACTTCTTGGACAAAGAAGATTGGGACAATTTTGTTGCTTCAAGAAAATCTGAAGAATTCAAGGTATTAGGTGTCACTCCCAATTTAATTAATATACATTGTATTCACCTATTCAAGATTAACATTTAGTGCTACTAACCAAATCATTAATGTGCATACTAACTAGGCCCTCAGTGACACACAAGAAGTGAGGCGTGCACTGAATGTGCATGACCACACTATGGGTCCAGAGGCTATGCAAGCGTTCACCAAAGACTACAGGCGGAGTCTGCGGCTACTCATGAGTCTGCTCCTACTCAGGAGTCTGCCACACCCATGCCTTGTCATGATATCTGGATAGCTGGGAGGAAAAACAAGAAGGGTGAAATAAAGAAGCCCGTAACTGCTGAGGCGACTGCGAAAATGGTAAAATACAACTCTTAGAGCAATCATTTGAATATTGATTATTTGTGGTGTTAACTTACCAATTTCTGTTGATGGTGATTAGCGGGAGCTGCACGAGTAGAGGAAACAAGGCACGTTCATCCCTCAGGGCACAAGGGATGAATTGACAGTTGCTCTGGGTAACCCAGAGCATCCTGGACGTGTTAGGGGTGCATGCGCTGGTGTGCGCATCAAAGCATTCTTTGGGCCATCCCAGCGCAAACCCAGAGCGGGACTTTCTCAAGAAGAGATAACCTATTCTTTTTTTAGAATGTTATTGCAAAAAGAAATTCAATAATAAGAAGCTAATGTTTCTTTTATCCATGTATAGGAGAATAAGAGAGTCGAGGATATAGTTGCTAAGAAGGTCAACGATGTAGTTGCTGAGAAGGTCAAGGAAGAATTGCTGCGGTGGCAGGCATCTCAGGCTTCCAATCAGCCTATGGCGACCCACTCTTCTCCTGATGCACAGACTACGAGTAATCCTGGAGTCCCATAGCCTAACACGTCTACTATAAGTATTGTTTATGACATTGTAGCTAGTCTTTTCAAGATGATATATTTTCAAGATGATATGTATATATGTATAACATTCTTTACGTAAATTTGTAGGCATTGAAGCCATGCCGCTTAAGAATGCAAGACTATGTTGTTGCAGAGGTGCATGCTTACCCATCCCTTCCCGGGGAAAGGTTTCATGGGACTCCAATACCACAGGGCTACGTTCGTGTGGGCCCATTACGTGTGTTACCCAATTGGAGGGAAGCTACATTGCCATATCCCCACCCGGATATTGATACACTTGCTGAGGCAGAAGGCGGGGTCATATTGTGGCCCAAAGCAGATGTCGTCTACAATACTGAAATTGTAAGATAAATTTACATTGATTTAGACTATTAATGTGTATATATGAGGTCAACTGATCTGAAATTATATATACAGGTTAAAAAGAAGACACCAGGAGCACCTAGGCCTCCACCTCCACTTCCCGCATTACCAAGTTGGGTTCCAACTGACCTAACATACCCGTTAGGTCCTGCTTGTAGGGGAATGGCATGTTGGCTACGGACACATAATATACATTGCCCTATAATTGTTTCTTTAGATGCAGATTATGCAGGTCAATCATACGATAGCTCTTTATTTATACAATATATTATTGAGGTGTTTATGTATGCTTGGCTGAATACATCAATGATAGGGACATGGATAAGGTGAGATCTTGTTTATACATCCATATACCTTGTGTAAGATTCGGTGATCTGGTTTCTTATATATTAATGCATACGTAATACATGTTTTGCAGCTACTTAGTCAAAGATCAATGCAAACAATTTGCATTTGATCATGTGGGATTTTTGATTCCATCATTGATTAGTATGGTAGCTAAAGACCCTGATCGTGTTCAACAATATTGTATAGATGCTTTTACAATTTTTGGTCAGCAAAAGAAGACGATAATAATAGCTCCATTCAATGTCAAGTAAGTTTACTTTATTTATAATTTGGACTTAAGAAAATTCCATTTGTATTGTGCATTTTGAGTTATTAATTGTTAACTTTTTACCTCTAGCGGTAGACATTGGGAGTTACTAGTTATTGTCCCCGGGACGTTTACTGTTTATTATCTAGATCCCGCGGGAAGTACATTAAACACTAAAATTGGACACGTAATGAGAATGCCATTATTCTGGTGAGAAATATTTCATTTTTGTATCTGTTAACATCTGTTATTACATTACTATTTACTTATGCAATTTACTGTGTTATATTAACATGTAGGGATTTAGATGCATTCAAAAAGGCTGGAGGAACGGTCCCAAGGAAAAAGAACCAGCCAATAAATTGGCAGAACGTACAAGTAAGTTCCCGACTCCAATGTATATATTATTGATGTGAATTGTGCTTAGTTGTATTATTTTGTATGTTTCAATTTATAGTACGCTACAAAAGACAACGGCTGGGCATGCACATACTATGTGATGTGATTTATGCAGATGATTATCCGACATGCCGCATTGGACATCGATACCATACATGAGGTATTATATATAGTCTCATTAGTTAGTATGAAATATATCAATCTTATTTTTATATTATTACTTATATATATACATCATTCTCTTTGCAGGTGTTTAAAACTGACCACACTATAGGTAAACGCTTAAAAAATATACATGCTCCATATACGATGGAAGCATTACATGAAATAAGAGAAGAATGGGCAAAAACCATACAAGCAGTGGCAATTGTAAGATATAATTGGGATGTTGATAGCGATAATGAATGATACTTTGTAAATGAATATTTCTGAATGTTAATACATGTATTTGAATGTTTCTATATGTGTGAATGTGAGAATTGAATTGATGTCTGAATGTATCTACTTGTGTGAATTTTTTTTGTTAATTTTGCAGGTTTGTGGCCTGTTTGTAGGCTGATATCAATGGATGTCGGAACTGCATGTTCTCATCCTGTTGACCAGCCACAGCAGGCCTACAAACTGATATGAAAAAAAAAGATATAGGCGTCGGTTATTTACAGAAAACCGTCAGCAAAGACCTACAACGTCAGTTTTTTGAAAAAAACCGACGCCTCATGTGGCCACGGCCGTACTGGAAATGGCGTCGGCTGTTAGTTTAAAACCGACGCCTATAATACATATAGCGTTGGTTGTTTAGTTGATCACCGACGCCAAAAGGGTTTGCGCTTCAGAAAATAGCGTCATCTAGGACACTTTCTGCATCGGTTACCAATTAAACACCGACGCAAAATGTGTCCTAGATGACGTTGTTTTATGTGGCGCGAACCCTTTTGGCGTCGGTTTTCTATAAACAACCGACGCCTGTACGTTAAATAGGCGTCGGTTAAAAAACCGACGCCGAAGTGTTCGACCTTTAGCGGTGCCCACATAGGCGTCGCTCGGAAACTGATGCCAAAGGGGGTTAAACAACCGACGCTAAAAGGCATTTCTGGAGTAGTGCTTGTCTAGTCTAGTCAAGTCTAGTCAGGTCTAGAAGTCTCTAGAGTCATGTCCGCCTTCTCCCATATAAAGGAGAGGGGTCTCTCTTGTAAACATAACATTATAACACACTACTGTGAATATATCGCCCATCCACGATTTCCAATATGTATCAATATTAATAGCTTATACAATGACTACGCCATTACTGCTAGTTTTCAATTTTAATATTTGATTATCAGTTTTTGAAACTGATAAATGATTACAAAATGAAGACAACGAGTACAACAAAAACTCTATTTGTGGTTTGGTTTAGTCCTTGGTCGATTTTGGTAAAATTGGTAGTAAAGAGAAGGGTCCTTGGACTTGTCCAGGTCAGTCTAGGCCTGTCTCATGTTGGTCCTATAATGCACATCCCTACTTAACAGTCTCCCACTGGACCTGATTGGATAGAGGTACAAGATATTTAATTACTACTTTAGCTACTCAATTCACTTTCCTCTCCTTATGTATACATATTTTATTTTGCAACAATAACATTCTGATTATATAGTGAAACCACATTTTTGTAATATTCACAACTGAGTTTGAATGCCAGTTCATATGCTAGAATATTTCTGGTGTAAATTACCCTGAGTGTGATTTGAGTACTAGCTCGGTTGTACAAGTTAAATTAACCCAGCCCCAAACTACTGTGACATTCACCGGTCTAATTCAAACAGAAATTAGTTACTCTCATAGTTTGGTTTTCGTTCAAGCTCTGATGCTAATTCAGTTTCGGCTAGGCCAATAGTTTTGTTTCCTTCATGTCTTGAACTGCTGAAAATGACTAATCCAGAAAACTGCAGCTGGAACTGCAGCTTAAACTACAGCTTGAACAAAACAACTAATCCAGAAAACTGCTGCTTGAACTGCTGAAAATGAAAACTGCAGCTTGAACAGTGGAAAAACTAGGTAGATTAGGTGAGTAGCACGGCCGTGGTGAGACACCACGTCCGTGGTGGGTAGGGGTGAGCACGGTCGTGGTGGAAGAGAACGACCGTGTTGGTTAAAATGGCTAAATGTCAGGTTGGTGGTAAAAAATGGGCCAAAATGGCCACGACCGTGGTGGGTAGGGGTGAGCACGGTCGTGGTAGAAGAGAACGGCCGTGTTGGTTAAAATGGCTAAATGTCAGGTTGGTGGTAAAAAATGGGCCAAAATGGCCACGGCCGTGGTGGTCACCACGGCCGTGGTGGGTTGAGGGTAGCACGGCCGTGCTGCGTAGCACAGTCGTGGTGGGAGTTGGTAGCACAGCCGTGGTGGGATCTGGTAGCACAGCCGTGCTGCGTGGTACGACTATGGTGGGTGGTCGCAGCACGGCCGTGGTAGAGTATGCTTTGCAGCTGCTTCAAAACTTAGATTTTTCATGTGATTTCTTCATTTGTAGCACGACCGTTCTGTGTTACCACGGCCGTGTTGGGGGCTTAGCTTGCACTTTGAGCTTCAAATTTCATTATCCATGGACTTCTTTACTTAAGCTTGACTCTTGGCCACTAGGGGTAGGTTGGGGGAGCTCTGGGGCCTTCTTTGGGCCCCTCCATCTCTCTCGTCCATCCAAGTGTGGTCCAAGTACCTGAAAAACATGCAAATAATGTCCATAAGTGCATTTTATACAAATAAACATATTAGGGGGAATGACATGCAATCTAACATGTATAGATGTGATTGAAAAACAAAAAGACACAAGATTAAGCCCTAAAATAGGGCTGAATCAATCATCACCCGTCATGCATCTTTTATACACATCCTTGTACTAAGTTCAATCATAATTTTAGTTTACAGGTGCATGTTGCTGCTATGTTGGTTCACTTACATTTATCTCTACTTCGCACTCACTCTGATTCCTTTTTGTATTTATATTGATAGGGTAGAATTACTTTTAATGATGGATTTCGACGGACAATGCACCTTGGAGTAGACCAAAACCGAAATATAAGGGTAAGTTGTTTGTTGTACTATGATTTATGTATTAACTTTAAATTCTATTATTATAATGATTTGTCATTTTTAGGAGAAGAATATTCAAGTACCTAACTATATGAGGCCTGGCATTGATGAAGAGCACCACACCATTTGAAGGAATATGGAGACATTATAGATCTTAAGAGTTTCTAGCATGATATGTTGATTGTCATCAATCTCAAATTTTGGAACCATATGTACTCTTTATTTATATCAACGTTGAGCACGCAATGTATGGATAATATTTTGCTTCAATAACAAAAATTGGTTTGAGGTGATTTAACATTTTCATGTGTCATTTTGGTGTTGAATCTTCTTATGATGTCATGTGAATTAGTATAAAAATATTGCTTGAGGTTATGTATACAAAGTTTTCATTTAAAATTTGATATTCACTATAGTAACAATTAATTAACATTTAATAAATCATTCAATAATCAATAAACAAATCATTTACAGTAGTCCCTCATAAATATATTGATGAAGGTCCAGATTGACCATCAAAATTGCATTGATGACGACCACATAGCCCCTCAAAAATTATATTAATGAAGGCATTATCCCTTCAAAAATATATTCTCCAGGACCATCAAGTCCCTCAAAAATGTATTTATGAGAACTAAACATGCCCTCAATAATGTTATTATGAAGGCTAAATAGTCCCTCAAAAATGTATTTATGAAGGCTAAATAGTCCCTCAAAAATGTATTTATGAAGGCTAAATAGTCCCTCAATATAACATTCTTGAGGGTTAGTTGGTCCATGACAATTGTATTCGTGAGGGCCACTGGTATTTGTCACGTGAGTTCTCTTCACGGACCATTTGTGAGGGCCAGACTCACAACCGTCCCTATTTGTGAGGGCCTATAGAGAGGGGTTTGTGACAGGACTCACTCGTGAATAATGGCCCAATTTTTACTAGTGAAGCAATTCATTTTCATGAAAATCCCAATATAATGATCAAAGATTGCATATCCTCACTCGCCAACTCTGACAATTGAGGTGAAGATCATTAAAGTATATAGTTGGTCACTACAATGGTCATAACTTTCACCTACAAAGTCAAAATTGGATGATTTATAAGCCATTGGATGAAAAATTCAATTATATACAAAAGAATGAATTTAACATCTAATGATTTAAAAGACCTTGAATCATTCAATTATCTTTTGTTGTAACAATAAGCACGTTGTACGAGTTGCTCTTCCTTATCAATGGAGCATTCTTTATAAGAAGGAAAGATATGTTTGATTGTGTCTATCTTTTAAGATTTTATGAGAGTCCTTACATCGAGTCTTGCATTGTTAGATGAGAATGGAAGGAACAGAAGATTATGGAGAAGTTCATGGGTTTTATATTGAAGGAAGAAGGAGATGAGAAGAATAAAGAGAAAGAGAAGAGATAGTGGATGGCATGATATGAAGTCAAAAGGATTCTAGGAATGCTTATGAACTTTACCTATGTAACTTATGATGAAAGAGGATGAGCATGGGAGAAAGAGGGAAAAAAATAAGATGAAGTAGTTTGAGTGGGAGTTATATATGGGAGTGGAGGAGAGTATGCCTCATCCAATAGGTAGAGGGGTGTTTATATAGGAGTTTGTGGTTGGTCTGTAGTAGATCTATGCCATGGGAGCTATAGGGTGGGTGTAGTTTTATGCTTATTATATATCACATAGTAACGACGACATCATTTTTTGGGTGGGGATAAGTTATTGTCTAGCTCACCATCGATAAAGGCAAGCAGTGGTCCAGGTTTTCCTTCAAGTGGAAGAGTTGGACATCAAATTTTGTGGAAAACCATGATCTTTGTTAGAGGATCGTGATTGCTAAAGTTAGCTTCTCATTAACACCATTGTTGTGGACTAACAACTATCGCCACCCGATTATTTAGGAACAAGCATCAATATCTAGTCCCATTATAAATGAAATACATACAATATGCCTCACCACCAAACATGTTGTTATTTCTTACATTATGCTAGTCATCATAATCACATGCACATTAATAGAGACACACACTTCTGTCTATTCAAAATCATAAAAAATGGATCTAAATTAGGTTCACACCAAAGATGGATTATATAGCTCAATTTTACAATTCAAATGCAAATTTGGGATAATACTAATAACTACTTGTATGCTAGTGTTTCCATTTCACAAATGGACCAATTATGCAATTTCTATTAAGAATGACCCACTTATCATAATGAAGATTCAAAATGCAAATAAATAGTCCAGTAATGATACTAGATCAATTTGAAGATATTGAAACCCAATAAGGACAAATAAAGAAAATGGATATTCAAAGTAATAAGCCTTAAGTAGGTCAAATAGGAATAGAATAGAAATCAATTTCTCATAATGAGTCAAAAGGTAATACACCATACTTGAGAGTAGTCTAACATGTTTGTAACCAATCCCAGAGTCCAAGCCAGGGTCTCAAGTCACCTATTAAATACTTAGATAAGTCTATGGTAAATTTCTCATTATTTACTTCAACACTAAAAGTCACATTTTTATGATTGAATTAGGTCACCAAAACCATACCACAATGTAGATTTTTTTCATTTTGAATCATATTATAATTTGGTTTTGTAACACACTAATAATTTACTTCATTTACTTAGATTATAGTATTAAATTCTGGGAAAAAGAAAATGATGCCCCTTTATTAGGCACTAACACCTTAGCCTCGTAACATGGAGAACTCATATCCTTTACATGACCTAAATAACATGATCACAAATATGATGGAATCATTGAGATGCCAAGGTACCCTTAACCTACATGACAACTGAGAAACCTGTGTGAGGGTGAAAATTGGAAATTAACATCAATAACACTCCATCATCCATTTCCTTCACCACACTTGTGGAAGTTTGAAACCTCAAATCCCAAGTTGGGTAATAAATCATGACTCATAAAACTAGCCAAAGAATCCTCTTCCTTGAGCCATCTGAGTCCTTTTGACCACTAGCTTACATCCTAGGATGGATGGGAGCATCATGGGTTCTCTTTGATACAATCACATAGTCAAGGGGATTTGGAAAACCAAAAGGAACCCACTAAGATCAAAACAAGAAAAACATACATCCTTGATTATTGACATCTTTGTTATATTTATAATTATTGGAAATATCTACTATGTTTGTAATACAATTTGGTATTCATGTTATCGATTCCAATATAAATTTCTATTGATTTTGTCTACATTATTTTGCCCCAAATGCACTTTTATGCTAAGGTAGTTTCCTCCTTTTTTGAGTCATCAAGGAGACTGTTTCCTATTTATCTTAAAAATGAATAAGATTTTGCAACTTGAGGCCACCTCAGAATCTAGATTATCTCATATCTCAATTCTTTTACAAACACATATAAATGTTACTTAGTCTAATCATGTTTTATTCATATAATTTTGTTGAATTTCATTAACATGCCCCTTGTAGAGAAATATATTCAATAAGAAGTAACGTGATTTAGGTGAATGTTCATCATTCAGAGTACAAAATGAAAGAATCCATTATTTCTAAGAATATGTAAGTGGATGAACAAAAAACATGGAAAAGCCCTTTATTTAGAGAGCATTCCCATACAAAATGGAGAGGGTTATGAAATGTTTGAGGTCATGGGGTATGAAACCATATGATGCTACCCATATCAGTAGGGGTTCTACTAACCAATCTTTTTGTAATTATCTATAGTTTTATTTTTATCTTGTAATCAATTCAGGGGTAAACGGTAATGTCTAATCTATGTATATAATTTTTTTAACTAATAAGATAATATATACATAATACTTTGAGTGACAATTGTCATATCATTTTCGTTTTTGGAAATTTGGCTGTAAAATATTGATAGTACTATTGTTATTTTAAGAACATAGTACTAGTAAGGGCTGTGACTTCAGTCTATAAATTTTCTAACATTTAATTACTGATAATATGTGTATGAGGCCATTGGACTTTTAAAATTGTTTTTATTGGGACTTGTACATCTTTAAAGGGTACACTAATGAAGGACAACATACCTTCGCAAATACATTTTTGTGAGGGACTATTTGTAAAAGGTCATGTCCACAATTGAATTGTTGTCAAAATGAGTTTCATTCAAACCCTAGAAATTTAAAATGTTCAGACATTATTTGTCAAAAAGATGTTGAGGCAATAAATAATCTGATCTCGTCTGAAAGGTTGACGACAAGTATCCATCCACATGACAATTTTTCATGTGGTGTATTGAGCTTAATAAAGTTGCACCTTCTGAGGTCTACGTCATACACACTAGTCCAGCTGTCAACTAGGCTATTAGTCATCTTGTTTTCTGTTCAGTTGTTTAACACGGCTGAAAATGTGCAAGTAGGCAACGAAAGTCATGGTGTGCGTCGTGTTAGTTGTGGCCGCATAGGACTCGATCGTGGATAACACAAAAGTGGAGTTTGAGTCAGACACATCTGTTAGCCCATATTTCTTTCTTCTGTAATCATCAAGTCTATTAATAAGAGGAGACTAAAACATAGAAAAGCTACAATGTTTTACAACACAAAACTTCCGTCTCACATCTTCCTCCTTGTAGTGTTCCTCTCTGTGTTTGTGTGTGTGTTCAGGTAAGCTCGAAACCTTCAAGTGGTATTAGAGCAGTTCTCTATGTTAATACTGTGGCAATGGGGAAGAGCGGCTCCAATTCACTTTCTTGAGAAGAGACCCACAACGGAGGCAATGGCAACGATGGCGGCAACGACGATGATGGCAACAATGCTGGATGAGACGTGTTGGTCCAAAGGGTGGTGAAGGAGACGGGGGAACAATTGTGTACCCCATGTTAACGCACATGAACTACGGCAGTTGGGCATTACTGATGAGAGTGAATCTACAAGCTCATGGCTTGTAGGAAGCGATTGAACCAGGGACGACGTAGTACCGGGATGACCAGTTGGCACTCTCAGCTATCCTTCAAGCGGTGTCACCTAAGATGCTATCGACACTGGTGGTGAAGGACACTGCCAAACAAGCATGGGAAGCTGTGAAAACCGTGCGGATTGGCGTCACACGTGTTCACAAGCCAAATGCACAGAAGCTTCGAAAGGAGTTCAAACACATCACGTTCAAGGACGGTGAAACCGTAGACGATTTCTCCATGAGAATCGTAGGACTCGCAAACAACCTTTGACTTCTCGGTGACACATTGGAGGAAGGACATGTTGTTAAGAAATTCCTTCGTGTAGTACCATCTAGGTACATGCAAGTAGCTATTTCAATTGAGACACTACTGGACATGAGCATGCTGTCTGTAGAAGAACTCACCTGCATGCTACAATCGGTGGAGCAACGCTACTCTCATGGTGAGGTAGGCGACACGAGTGGCCAATTGCTTCTCACGGAGGAGGAGTGGTTGGCAAGATCAAACAAAAGAGAATGATGCATGGGTTTTGAGTCGCTTTCATAGGCTTATTTTATACATGTTTTGTGCATTTATTTGTCACATCTTGATTATATTTGCATAAACACTATTGTTGGCATGTACACTCTATTCACATCAAATTATGGCTAATCTATCATATTTAGATGATTCTATGCATTCCCCATACTTATGCACATTTCTCTACACTTTTTAGGTATTTTATGTACAATGCAGAGTCGGTGCCACCGACCCATCTAGTCGGTGCCACTGAGATCACATCAGTAGCCGGGAATAAGTGAGTAGCAGACTCGGTGCTACCGACCCATCTAGTCGGTGCCACCGAGATTCGGTCAGTAGGACAGCTCAAGCAGATGCATCAGCTCGGTGTCACCGACCATCCAGTGGGTGGTATCGACTGAGAAGAAGAAAGCCTACAACGAGAAGTTGTCAGTGCCACCGACCAACCAGTCGGTGGTACTGACTCTGCCAGATTCAACAAATAGATTTGATTGCGCAGATCCAACGATCCATGTTATGTGGTACCGTAAGTTGGCCTATGACCTAAGAAAGGACGGCCAAACCTAAGGGGGATCACATTATGTGATGCACGAAAGCCAGAGAGGAGAGAGAGAGAAGAGCACAGAGTCGAAGGCCTTCAATCGGGAGATCTGAGCACCTCCAACAGACGTTTTTGCTGCCGAAAGACTATAGAACATGTGTTTCTCGAGGAGGATCATCCAGAACACCTTTTCTCCAGGGGCTACACAAATTTCTTTCATGTTTCCCATGTATTCGCAACTGAAAACCATGCGGGGCTAATCCCCTCCTTTTCTTAAGACCCGGGAGTAGCCTGGGGAATCGTTGTATTGACTTTTTGCATGAATTAATATAGATTTATCTTTATTCCTGGTTATATAGTTGTATTTTGAATGATCTACCTATGCTTGATAACCATCGATAGAGTAATAGACTGATAATTTCTCTAGAAGGAGGATTAAAGGTTAGAAAACCACAATCTATACACTTTCCTAAGCGTTCTTTGGAAAAGATAGCGTACAGTTAGTGGAAAGAAATCCAGAGTCTTCGATAATGCACCTAGACTAATATTAAATTTCTATAGACGTGGAATTGGCTTAGATCTAGGAGTAATATTTATATTAATTTGGTATAAATAAGATATAACGAGACCCCGTGGTGAAATCAGTAATCCTAAGGAATCCACATCATTTGAATTAATCACCAGTAATTTTCATTAAATTTTATTTTATTTTATTTAAACTCAAACTCAAACTCAAACTCAAGGCACTGGGTTCTTTATCAGCAAGTCACCCTCTATGTGTCAGGAGATTTTAAAAAATATGGCAAAGAATCAGGCATGGGGTAATGAGAGATATCATCCAAAGCAGATCAAAAGCATAGTGGAGTCTAAAGTTATCACCACTTTGAATGAGAAGCTAGACTTAATAGCAAGGAGGCTGCTAGAGAAGGAAAACAATTCGTCAGATGAAGAAGGACAAGTGAAGTATATGCGTCAGCAAAGATATAAGAACAATGACTACTCATGGAGAAAGGACCCCAAGTTTTCTTGGAAAGACCCAAACAACTTCTTGTAGGATCTAGATCAACAGAACCAACACAAGAGCAATCAGCAACAGCGACCTACAATAGAGAAGAACACAAATGAAATCCTGAATAGGATAGTGAAACAAAATGAGTAATTGATAAACAACTTCCAACGTGATCTCCAGAATCAAGGGGCCCATATGAGGAGTTTTGAGACAACTTTGTCTCAACTAGAAGCAGACGTGGTGGCCTTGAAGAAGCCTACACAGTAGGGTTTTCAAGGAAACATTGACACTCCAACAGGAAACCAGCAGGTCAAGGCAATACTACTACGGAATGGGAAGAAGACATTGACTCCAAGGACCGCAGAAACTGAGGTGACCAAGCCTACTGACAGTGGTGACCCAATGGCAAAGTCAACACAAGTAGAAATCAAGGCAGGCAACACAGAGGAAGAGAAGAATCAAGAATCTGAAGTAGAGAAGAGGACTTCATATGTGCCACCACATCAAAGAACACATACGATACATATTCCATATCCTAACAACTTGAAGGCAACAAGGATGGATCAACAATTCAAGAAATTTCTAGATAACTTTAGGAAGCTTTCTGTGAACATACCATTGAGTGATGTGATAGAAAAAATACCGTCATATGGTAAATTTTTGAAGGATATTATTAATAAGAAGAGGAGGATCCCAGATGTTGAGGTAGCAGTACTGAGGGAGGGAGCAAGTCAGTGCCTTCATTTTATGTGCACTGCCACCAAAGAGACAAGATCTCGGTTGCTTCAACATCACATGTTACATTAGGAAAACAAAGTTTGGGGATGCACTTTATGATTCAGGGGAAAGCATCAATTTGATGCCCCTATCCACCTTCAGGAAGCTCGGTCTCAAAACGTCTAGGAAGAGCAACATGACAATCCAATTAGCAGACAACTCAGTTGTGAAACTGTATGGTATTTATGAAGATGTACTTGTTAAGGTGGATCATTTTGTTTTCCCTACAGACTTTGTGGTGATGGAGATGCAGGCCGACCATGGCAACAAAATATTATTAGGGAGACCCTTCCAAGCAACAGATGATATGATCTTGGATATGGGTAGAGGTCGTTTGACCATGGGAATTAAATATGACAAGTTTGAGATCAATATGCCAGACAATTCGAGGTCACCCAATGATCAGGAGAAGTATAATATGATGATGCACATGGATAATAATATCTCTTTATTTTTGGAAAAACCATTTTTGGACATGGCGTATGTAATGACAAAGGCGGACAAGGGTACACTAGCTATAGACATCATGGAGAACACTAAGGTGGTCTCACTTGCCAAGATAGTAGGGTACCCAGATGACGAATAGCCCAGATGACGAATAGGATGAATGGTGTTCATCCACCATGGATGAGGATAAAGAGGACTCTCTAGTACAGATACATCCACAACTCCCGTTAGAGGCATGCCTAATGAACCTTATATATGATTGTGTATGGAGCCGGTCACTAGAAGAATGTGCAAGGCTACTGAAGACTTTTCTGTGTTACTACACAAGACACTTCAAGGACTTGGGACCGCTACCACCACCACTGATTTCTTCACTTCTGATCCCACCTGAGTTGTAGCTTAAACCGCTGCCACCTCATCTGAAATATGTGTTTCTAGCTGCAGAGGAGAAGTTGTCGGTTATCATATCTGCATTGTTGAGTGAATTGGAAGAAGAACAACTGATTACTGTGCTAAAGAACCACCGAGGTGCATTCAGATGGATTGTGGCTGATATCAAAGGGATCTCTCCCTTATTATGCCAACATAAGATTTGGCTGGAGGAAGGAGCAAAACTGGTCATTCAACCTCAACATCGCTTAAATCCAATCATGACGGAGGTAGTCAATAAGGAGGTAATCAAGCTCCTATCGGCAGGTATAATTTACGCTATTTCTGATTCCATGTGGGTTAGTCTGACACAGGTAGTACCAAAGAAAGGGGGAATCATTGCCACTACTAATTCCTCTAATGAACAAATAACCACTAGGTTAGTGATAGGGTGGTGAGTTTGCATAGATTATCACAGATTGAACACCACCACGCTTAAGGATAATTTTTCGTTACCGTTCATTGACCAAATTTTGGAGCGGCTCGCCGGTCGCTCCCACTTTTGTTTTCTTGACGGTTATTGCGGCTATAATCAGATTTCAATCAAGCCTAAGGATCAGGAGAAGTCTACCTTCACCTGCCCTTATGGCACTTTTGCATATCGTCATATGCCGTTTGGGTTGTGCAATGCACCCGCCACTTTTCAACGTTGTATGCTTGCAATTTTTTTAGATATGGTGGAACGATGTCTTGAGGTTTTTATGGATGATTTTTTTGTACATGGGGCATCTTTTGATGATTGTTTGAAAAATTTGGATAAAGTTTTGCAAAGGTGTGAAAACACACACCTAGTGCTTAATTGGGAAAAATGCCACATGATGGTTAGCGAGGGCATAGTGCTGGGACACAAGGTGTCCAACAAAGGATTGGAGGTAGACACTGTCAAATTAGAGGTGATTTCGAAACTTCCTCCACTGACGTCGGTGAAGGCAATTAGGAGTTTTCTCGGCCATGCCGTGTTTTATCGCCGATTTATAAAGGATTTTTCAAAAATCACTAAGCCATTGTCTGAATTATTGGGAAAAAATGTTGAATTCAATTTTAATGAAAAATGTTTGAAAGCGTTTGAAATCCTAAAAGAGAAACTCATTTCCGCACCTGTTGTGCAGGCTCCAGATTGGAGTCAAACTTTTGAACTAATGTGTGATGCGTCAGATTATGCCGTAGGGGCAGTGTTGGGCCAACGTTTGGACAAGGTTCCTACGGTCATATATTATGCATCTAAAACACTTAATGATGCACAACTAAATTACACCACTACTGAAAAAGAATTATTGGCTATTGTCTTGCTTTTGCAAAATTTAGGCAATGTCTTGTAGGATTTAAGGTGGTGGTATGGACTGATCATGCAACGATTAAATATTTGCTGCAAAAGAAGGATGTGAAACCAAGACTGATTAGATGGATCTTTTTACTGCAGGAGTTCGACATTGAGGTCAAAGATAAGGCATGGATTGAAAATGTGGTGGCCGACCACCTATCTAGACTGGAGAGGGTAGATGAAAAAGATGTTAGTATACCCATTCTAGAGAATTTCCCCGATGAACAGTTGTTCACCCTTAAGCAAAGGGACCCTTGATTTGCTAACATCGTAAATTATTTAGCTTGCAAGGAATTACCCGATGATTGGGGGTACCAAGAAAATAAGAGGTTCTTTTATTCATTGCACTATTATTTTTGGGATGACCCTATTTTGTTGAGACAATGTAGGGATGGAATATTGAGGAGGTGCATACCTGAATGCAAATATGATAGTGTGTTGAAACATTGCCACACACTACCTATAGGTGGACACCATGCCAGTTCCAGGATAGATGCAAAGGTTTTGGAAAGTAGTTTGTACTGGCCGACCCTATTCAAAGATGCTTATGATTTTGTGCGTAGGTGTGATGCATGTCAGCGGTCAGGTAATATATCAAAGAGGCAGGAGATATCATTGAATGTGTTTCAGGAAGTAGAGGTATTTGACCTATGGGGTATTGATTTCATATGAGATCCTTTATGTCCTCTGACTCTAACCTCTATATCTTAGTGGTTGTAGACTATGTGTCAAAGTGGGTGGAAGTGATTCCAACATGCACCAATGATGCTAATGTTGTGTGCAAATGTGTCAAGGATCACATTTTTTGCAGGTTTGGAGTGCCAAGGATGATCATAAGTGATGGTGGAACACACTTCACTAATCGGAAGTTTGGGGCACTTTTAAGCAAATATGGGGTAAAGCATCGTGTGGGTACGCCTTATCACCCACAGACTCAGAGGCAGGTGGAGATTTCAAATCATGAGATTAAAAAAATCCTTGGGAAAATGGTATCTTCTAGTAGAAAGAATTAGAGTGCCTTGTTGGTTGATGCGCTATGGGTCTATAGGACTGACTGCCTATAAAACACCGACATGTACTACCCCCTTTAGGTTAGTCTATGGACGGGTGTATCATCTCCCTGTGGAATTAGAACATAAAGCTCATTAGGCGTTGAGGAAGCTCAACTTTGACATTGATGAAGCAGGCAAGAGTAGGATGTTAGAGTTGAATGAGCTGGATGAAATTAGGATGAACGCTTATGAAAATTCAAGAATGTACAAGGAGAGAACTAAGAAAATACATGACCACCACATAGCAAGAAGAGTTCTAGGAGAGAATGTGTTGCTTTTTAATTTGAGGTTGAAATTACACCCTGGTAAACTGAGATCTAGGTGGAGTGGACCGTTTGTCATAGAGGAAGTTTTTCCACATGGGGCGGTTAAAGTCAAGGATGGAGAGAAATCCTTCTTGGTTAATGGCCAAAGACTAAAGCATTACTTTGGGGAAGACTTTAATAGGAAAGAGCATGAGGTGAGGCTCATTGCTCCTAATTGATCTTAAACTAGACTTGTCTAGCCTAGGACATTAAATGAGGGTGCTTGTTGGGAGAAAAACCAACCATTAGGGCCTTTATCTCATTCCTTTACATTATTTTGGCTTAGTTGTATATAGATTTCCATAATTTTTTGTAAAAATAATACCTTGACCCATTTGTTGAGTGTGTAGGAACATGCAGGGTCAGTGCCACCGACACCCCAGTCAGTGGCACCAAATTCTGGTCAGTGAGAGGTCTCCTTTGATAGAGAAGACTCGGTACCACTGACACTCCAGTTAGTGGCACCGAAATCCCTGAAGAAATGAAGAGAAACCATAGGCAGCTAACTGATGAACCGTCGGTACCACCGACAAGTGGGTCGGTGGCACCGACACGATGGGTGCTCCAGGCTCGGTGAGTGCATTGGTGCACCGAGAAAAATCAACTAGGTTGGTACCACCGACTAATCCATCGGTGCCACCGACATATGACATCACCGATCCATAGGTGCCCTTATCGACGATCCATATACACCATGATCGATGATCAGTAGCACTATCCACTGAATGTCGGTACCACTGACCATTTCGTCAGTGCTACTGACACGTTAAGAATCTGTTTGTTCAAGATGGAGCACCGATATCCGTTGATGTACCGAGGCCACAGATGGACTCCAGACTCGATGCCACCGACAGTGCATCGGTGCCACCGACTCAGCTACAGGAGGGCCGGACCATCACTGTAAAGGGGGAGGTAGTGGAGTGTTTCTGTCCACACCTTCAAGCACCATCCTCCCCAAGTTTAGGCAACTACACCGGGCACTCAGAAGATGCACCGAACTCTACTTTCTCAACCTCCTTCTCCGATCTCGTCAGCACCATGGCAAGGAGAAGAGAAACTCTCACCCTGACACCATGACCCAGGATAAGTCATCCTTCATCAGAGGTGTGGAAGGTGTATGAGGAGCTTGCTAAAAGACCGTTTGCTATGATGAGATATGGGGACCGAAAGACGATGGAGGACATGGACTTCACTAACAACATGCATGCTGTCCTCTAAGGGCAAGAGTTCGATGAAGGGCCCTCAAACCCTTTCTTCAGTGGGTGGCCCACATACAAGGAGATCGTGCTCGAGTTCATGGCTTCCCTGGAGATATGTGTGGCCCCTGACCCAGTCTACCCGGTGCTAGGTGAGTGGAAAGAAGGGAAGGTGGACTTCCGCCTTTACAACACCAACTACTCCATGACCCTTCGTGCCTTCAACGAGATCTATGGATGGCCTCATGTGCCATGTCGCCATCTCAAGAATGTCAATTACGACACCATATGGAAGGATCTTGTAATAGTGCCAGAAGGCTACAAGATAAGTTGGCACCACAGCTCCTATCCAACATCGAGCACCCCTTTGTTTGGGTGCTACACCACATGCTCACCAACACAATCTTCACCATGTCTACTCAAGGGCAAGTGAAGGTCCAGTAGCTAGACTTATACTTTCTCTACCAGCTTTTGGAGGGGAGTCCGGTCAACTTCGGGGCATTCTTCCTCACCCATGTGATGGCGGTAAAGCAAAATGTAAGGAGGACCACATCGATCCTTTTTGGGGGACTTATCACCCCCATATCTTTTTGCTTAGGTCTGGATCTCTCTACACTTGATCCGCTATAGTCCTAGAACCACATAGACCGCATCCACTTCAAGCAGGCCAATCTTATCATTATCTGAGACAACACCATCTTTGCAAGATGTTCGGTCAGTGACAGCTTCTACGAGCGTCAATTACTTGATCATGTATTCAGCATCAGGCAAGTTGATCACTATAGATGGCCAGACATTGATGACGAAGATGAAGAACAAGAAGGAGATGATGATGAGGATGGGCAGCCGGGTGACGACGACGTGGAGGAGGTGGATCCCACCATCCCCATCACGCATTGAGTAGATCCAAGAAAGTGCCCACAACACTATGCAGCCTCCACTTCTTCTGCCCCACCATCCTCTTAAGAAGGAGATGATGCTTACTCCATGACGGGCATGTATACCATGTTGCAGGATATTCAGACCGCTCAACAAAAACACACCACATCTCTAGCTGGAATTCAAGATGTGCAGGGTCAGCTGTACACCAACCAACAGGCGATCTACAAGAATGAGCATCTTCTCTTGGCCAACCAAGAGATCATGCATCAACACCTGCAGAGGATGGAGCAATACCAGCATCCGTTCTTTGACCATTATTGGAGTTAGGGATACTTTGGAGGCTATCGGATGCCACCGCCTATGCCCTCTTCTGATCCAAATTCCAGGGGATGTTTCATCCCCAGGACCCTAGCCAGCCACCACCACCATACTAGCCGGGTATCTCTGTTCCACCTCTTAAGTTGGAATTTTGACTATGAGGTCATAGTCATATTCAAGCTTGGGGGGGGTGCAGGAACAACTTCTATCTTAGTTCTTTCGTTTTAGTATTTTGTTTTTACTTTGGTAAAAATTAGTTTTTTTAGGTTTCTATTTATGTAGGATCCACAAGATATCTAGTGTAATATATAGAATAGTAAATGCATGGTTTCATTTGAGTATATCTGTGACGTCCCGATCCCCGTGCCATCTCTAATGACCCCTAAAACCCGGGTGTCACCCTCGGTAAACCACTCTTAACTTTTTCTTTCCTTGATCACTTAGATTAACTTAAATGAAAACCATAAAACTTGAATAGCATCTAATTATAATAAAACTGTGGAAGCAACTTTCCATTAACCATATTAGGAAAGAAAATAAGCTTACATGACATATTACATTTCTCATGCGGAATATAAAACACAACAGATAACTGAAAACCAAATTACAGACTACTTACATTCTCTCTCTCTACCACACCATGTCCCAAGGACTGAGGGGAAGGGATCAAGAGACCTCTAAACCTAACTAAACACTACCTTCTAAGCATCTAGGTGATACATCCTTCAGTCTCCTCGTGCTGACATAGACCTAAAAAATGTTTTAGTAGGTTGGTGAGCTACTGTCTCACTGAGTAAAATTTCACCCAACCATCACAAGAAAACTCATTTGATTTTTATTATTTAGAATAATATGCAAGAAATACTACACTCAGTAGGTCTAAGAAATTTAATTTAAATAATAGAAGATGTCAACATTTCATTATGATAATAATTGATGCAAAGCTGTAAATACAATTAAGTAATAGAAAATATTAAAATTCCACTTACAGAACAACTACTGTGAAGCTAACTCATATCTTTCTTAACTCTTTAACTTATAAAACCTCTGTGAACCTATATGAACATATTTTATCTTATGCCCTGATCATATGCAGTGTACTCTACATATGAAGACTCGTAGCGAACTACGATCCCACCGTACAAGACTTAGCGACACACCCGGGAAATGTTAAGTCTGACTTTCCGTCCTGGTCTGCTACATGACCCACAGGCTCTCTGGCCTCGTGACACTCGCAAATGGGTGCACGCTAGACTCCTCCTCTAAGCTGAATACACAGGCGGAGGGTCTCTAAGTCTGCGACCACTTGGGCGTATCCCCAGGGTTGAGCCGGGACATGTCTCCGACCACCTGGGCGTATCCCCAGGGTTGAGCCGGGACACTACCTCGAGTCTCCGACCACTTGGGCGTATCCCCAGGGTTGAGCCGGGACCCTACCTCTCAGCCGTCGTGTCACAGAGACATTCAGTAAGTGTTGGACACGAGTCTCTGACCACCTGGGCGTATCCCCAGGGTTGGGCCGTTTCACCCTTAAGGCACATACATCTCAAAGGGGTTCTACAGTGTCAGGGCACCTAAGTCTATTATTTTATTATTATAGAACACTTTAATCTGAAATACATAACTCATGTTCTTGTTCCGAACTCTGGTTTCTCTATGATACCACATCTACTGATTCCAGATCAAACCACAATACATTATCTTTCTAGAACTGTTATAACAATAACTCAAATTATGGTGATTACTGAGAAATTATCATACTATACATGCAGACAAACTAAAATTCTTAAATAAACAGAATGCATGTCAATTTGACACTTTATACTAAAAATCATGCAATTGAACTGTTAAGCATCACCACATCTCATACTGAGAATTTTGGTATCAAAATACTTGATTCATTAAACACCCTATGCTCAGGGTTTCAGTTACCTCATTCACTTATCACATGGCAACACCCTACTCTTAGGGTTTCAGTTACCTCATTCACTTATCACATGGCAACACCCTACTCTTAGGGTTTCAGTTACCTCATCTATTTGATTGCAGTTCAAATCACAATACGATATCATTCTAGAACTGATAGAGCAGTATACTCAAAACCATTATAAATACTGAGTAATTCTTATATCATGCATGTAGGCAGATTTAAAATTCATAAATAACCCAAACTCAAGTCAATTTGGCACATGCATATTGAATTCATTCAATTGAACATCTTAGTGCACTACTAAGAGTAATTTACTTCACATATAAGAAATCATGTGTAGTATTTATCAATTATCTGAAATTTCTCGAAGACCGAGCACATTAACCGTAATCTTGGTTTTTGCGTCACATAACTCAATTAAGAGTTACTTACGTATCATAACACATATAATTAACAATACTTGAGAATTTATAGTAATATCTCAGAGAAATGTGCCAATTCATGTAAATGTTAATTCACATACATTAACATAACAGGAAGCATGCAACTAGGGTTTTATTGCATATTTTTATGTTATCATACTTTCTTTGAAATCATACATCTGATGATTTACAAAATATGTATTGCCTGGGTTTATACCCAAACCGTACCATTATCAGTCGTGTATTTCTAAATTCAACATTCACACTAAGAAATTTAGGTTCTGATGAACCATGTAAATTCACTGGTCCAATCCACACTGATCAGATTCTAAACTAAATTATATGAAAGCATAAAGAAGCAATTTATGAAATAAAAAGTCGGGCAACGTCAAATACTGCCCAACGCCTGATAACTATTGTTATCCGCGAAAAGTGCACAATTAACCAAAAAATTTCAAACACCAGAGTTAATTTATGATAAATGAGTGAAACCCTACTCCTGGTTCGGGATGTCCGGATTCATCTGGAATCGCGTCCAGAGCCGGTTTCCGGACAAATCTTAGGTTGTCTTCAACCTTAAATTTGCTTGTTTACTGTTCTGTTGCTCACACATCAACCATACGCATAGGTTGGAAATAGACCGATTGATATCTGACCTTGCTGTGAATCCTACTGGGACTTCAAATTCGAGCTCCAAAGTAGCTCCTTCCGCTGTTGTGCACCCCAAAGGCCTCCTCCAGGTTGCTGCAAATCACAGCTTGCTGCTAGCCGTAGCAGCTTGCCATTACCTGCTGGCCGCCCAAGCAGCAGGACGGCTGCTGGTTGCTAGGCGGAAAGGATGGAGGGAGGAAGAAGAAGGGTGGACGGAGGCCAATCACAGCTAAATGAAGCCAAGGGCTAAAGGTTGCCCCTCATACCTCCCCCTATTGCAGCCGATCGAGCTGCTCTTGGCAGCTTCAAGCGGCGCTCACAGGTCAAGTAGCTACGGCTGAGCGTGGATAAGGGATGAAAGTGGAGGAAGAAGAAGAAAGGAAAGCAAGGCGGAGGTGGAGTGTTTCTGGTCGGAGTGAGGGAGCCCAGAATCGCCCCTAAACTATCCCTCTCTGCTGGGATCGCACCCCTCCTGAGTGCCGCTCTGTCGGTTGCTGTTCTATTGATCGGGAAGAAGATAAGCGAGAAAAGGGAAAAATGGGTTATAAGCTAAAGATTTGGAAACATTGCACTACATGTCTAAGAAAACTAAAAATAGCATAACTATTGTCTCAGAGGTCCGTTTTGAATGATTTCTTTTGTGAAATTTCGAGCATGAGATCCTCTACCTTCTCAAGGCACAAGATTATGCTTACTAGACCGTTTCACTGGATCAAAGATCTAATTTCATCTGTGATCACTTAACTCAACTTAATCATCTTAATTATGCACTAATTGTATCTTGTGTATTTAATTCAACTTAATCAACCTGATGATGCACTAACCACCACATGAACACTTAGGTTAGCTCAATTAACTTAATTATGCACTAATCATGATACTTACATATTAACTTTGATACAGGTCATAACAATCTCCCCCCCCCCTATAAGAATTTCGTCCCGAAATTCCTAAAAGAGAAAGGGAAACTTGTTACGCATCTCAGATTCAAGCTCCCACGTGGCTTTCTCTAGGTTATGGTTTCTTCCACAAAACCTTCACTAACGGTATCGCGCGATTCTTGAGTTTCTTGATTCACGGGTCAACTATCTGTACTGGTCCTTCAACATAGGACACGTGAAGTCTGAGCCGGACAGGTTCTGAGTTCACTATCTCCTCTGTACTAGGGTAACACTTCTTCAACATTGATAAATGAAACACATCAAGTAAATTAGCCAACTCGGATGGCAATTCCAACCTATAGGCTACAGGTCCAATCCTCTCAATGATAGGATATGAGCCCATAAACCTAGGAGTCAGTTTGCCTCTCTTACCAAACCTCAACACTCCTTTCCACGGTGAAACCCTCAGATACACTTCATTACCAACTTCAAACTCAAGACGTCTACATCTCTTCTCAACATAACTCTTTTGTCTATCTTGTGCAACTTTCAACCGTTCTCTAATCACTGCAATCTTTCTGATAGTCAAATCCACTATCTCTGGTCCAAGAATATGCTTTTCACCTACCTCATACCAACATATGGATGATCTACACTTTCTGCCATATAGAGCTTCATACTGAGCCGTACCAAGACTAGAATGGTGATTATTATTGTATGCAAACTCTATAAGTCTCAAGTGTTCTTCCCAACTTCCACTGAAATGCAAGACGCATGCTCTCAACATGTCCTTAAGAATTTGAATGGTCCTCTCTAACTGACCATCCGTCTGTGCGTGGAAAGTTGTACAGAATCTCAACTTTTGTCCACTGATTTCAAAAACCTGGATGTGAACTTAGGATCCCTACCTGATATAATTGAAACTGGAATACCATGCAACCTGACTATCTTATCCATATATATCTTAGCCAACTTTAGGACATCAAAGGTTGACTTAACATGAAGAAAGTGAGCAGACTTAGTCACTCTATCCATAATCACCATATCGAGTCACAACTTTTAGGTGTCCTGGGCAACCCTATCACAAAATCCATTGTGATATATTCCCACTTCCATTCTGGTATAGGGAGAGATTGCAAGATACACTAGTACATAAATGGGTTATAACGTACCTACATGTAGGGTCGGTTTTACCAAACAACCGACCTTATATGTCTAAAAAAAATGCGGGCACCACTTAAGACCTCTTGGGTCGGTTTTCTTAAAAACACCGACCTTGTAGTGTATCTCTATAGGGTCGGTTTTCCAAATAACCGACCTTATATGTCTATAAAAATGCGGGCACCACTTAAGACCTCTTGGGTCGCTTTTCTTAAAATAACAGACCTTGTAGTGCATCTCTATAGGGTCGGTTTTTATAAAATAAGCGACCTTATAGACAATTGGTTTAGAAATTCATTTAAAAGTTTCCCGCGGCAAAAATTTGCTTGATTTTTGACTTCGCGCCTCGATCTATAGGGTCAGTTTTTCCTTATAACCGACCCTAAAGGGCTCCTCGGTCGACAAATATGTCGAACGAATAAGAGCTAGATTTCACGTATACGAGCACCTTTAGGGTCAGTTTTATCCTTATAACCGACCCTAAAGTCCTATTCGGTTATGCACCTCTAAGGTCGATTTTTCCTTTAAAACCGACCCTAAAGGATCCTCGGTCGAAAAATTCGTCGACCGATAACAATTCTGGATCCAGTTTACTTCACGCATGTATAATCACCTCTAGCGTCGGATTTGTACTTATAACTGACCTTAGAGCTTTTCTCGGTCGACAAATTCAACGACCGATAAAGAGTCAGATTTCAAGTGTATAAGCAACTTTTAGGGTCGATTTTTTTGCTTATAACCGACCTTAGAAGTCTATTCGGTCCACAATATTGTCGACCGAATTGGACTTTAGGGTCGGTTATAAGCAAAAAACCGACCCTAAAGGTACTTATACGAATGAAATCTGGTTGTTTCTCGATCGACGAATTTGTCGACTGAGAGAGAGCCAGATTCGTTCGTATAAGCTCCTATAGCGTCAGTTTTCCTTTATAACCGACCCTAGAGGGTTTTTCGGTCGACAATATTGTCGACCGACATAAACTTAGGATCCAGTTTAGTATTTCACACATGAATAAGTACCTCTAGGGTCAGTTTTAAGGAAAAAACCAGCCCTAAAGGTACTTATACGAAGGAAATCTGGCTCATTGTCGGTCGAGGAATTATTCGACTGAGACAAAATCGGTCAACAAATTGTTCGACCGAGGACAATCCTGTGAACCTCCATTTGCTTGAATTAAAAAGGCAATATTCTGATTAAAATATAAATCGTAACGGCTAGAAAATCGACCGTCGTAAGGGCAGACGACCGTTGCGGGCGTCGGTCGACAAATTGTCGACTGAAATGGCTAGAAAATTGACCGTCATAACGGCTAGAAAATCGACCGTCGTAACGGATAGTTCGATCAACCGTTGGCCGACCGGGAGACGATCGTTGCGGGCGTCGGTCGACTAATTGTCGACCGAAATGGCTAGAAAATCGACCGTCATAACGGCTAGAAAATCGACCATCGTAACGGCTAGTTCGATCGACCATTGGCCGACCGGAAGACGACCGTTGCGGGCGTCGGTCAACAAATTGTCGACCGAAATGGGCTCTGTTTTGCTATAAATAGCACCCAAAACGATCCATTTCTTCACATCTTCACATTCTCACTTCTCTAGCTTCTCTCTAATGTATTCTTGTGAAAATCTTTAGCTTCTCTACATCCAAGTCTTGCTTGCTACTTCTCCATTTCAAAGCAATGAGATGGCTTCCTCATCAACGCGTGGAAAGAAGCAAGTTGCAGGCAGAAAAGGAAGGACGGTCCCTGATCCGCTACCGTTCATCAATGACGTCCCTTTCAAAGACGCAACTGCAGGCGACCGCTACCTCATGCTCTCCTAAAAAACTCCTCTTCCACGACGGCCAGTCGACGTCATGGACTTCCACAACATTGTCGATTTGGAGGTCCTCTTTATGGTGCAACATTTGACTGATTTTCTGATCCCCTCCTTCCATTCCTACTCCTCCAAAGTAGTTAATGAATTCTATGCCAATTTAACCCCACATCATGACCATGATTCCTTCTCCTCTATGGTTGGTGGGTATGGATTCCATTTTACTGAGGAGGGTATTCTTGATATGCTTGACATAAACATAGAAGAATATAAAGATTTTGTTGATCTCACCATAGGAAATCCACTCAACAAACTCTCCCAAGATGACACTACAACTAGCCTTAGTGATGTCAAAAAAGCCATCTTTCAATCAAATACGACTTGCCATGAAGATAGGGGTACCTATTATGCCATAAATTTAAAACCTGAAGCTAGGATCATAAATCTCATTGTTGCCACCAATATCCATCCTAGAGCAAACAAATCTGAAGTACCCACCTTTCGTATGTGCCTTATCTATGCCATTCTCAAAGGTATTCCCATAAACTTTATTCGTATCATCCTTAAGAATATGCTTGAGTTTTCTGGCAATCCACCTTATGCTGACTTTGTATGCCAAATCACTCAACATTTTCTTAAGAAGAATATTGAGGACGACTTAGGTTACACATGGGATAGAAAACCCCAAAAGATAAGTTAAAATATGGTGGAAAAGATGGGAATCGACTTTGGCCACAAAAGGGCTAGGACTGAAGGGGAGACATCCACCCAAGACATACCTCCACCACCTCCACCTACCAACCTACCCCATGATCCTATTACAAACACCTTGACATACATTGTTGGATCCCAATATCACCTAAGTAGGCAATTGGATTATAATCACCATGGCATGACTTATTTAAACCAAAGGATGCAAGCTATCTCTCCTAACCAACCTGATGAATATCCCTATTCCCTTAATCCTGGCATGATAAATCCATACAATCCTTCCTACAACTACTATCAAATTCCACATCCACCATCTCCTGATCTCACACATACTCAGTTTTCCCCAATTCAACTTCAAGACATTGCTGCCCACTTTCGCTTTGATCGTGTTCCCACCTTCTTGGAGGCTTATGCCTTAACCAAGACAGGTGCCTTGGAGTGGCAGACACTGGTCAAATATTATGGAGCTGCGCCCTTTCTTGGAAAAGATCCAGACATTGATGTAATCCTTCGGTCTTTTCAGTGAGATTATGAGATATCTTTGTAATGATTGTAATGGATATCTTTTTATAAAGCAAATATGTCATGCTTCATCTTATAAAGTGTATGGGCATTAAATTGTTATGAATAAAAGTGTTTTCCATGGCTTCATTTGGACATATACATGTTATATAAGAATATTGTTATTTCAAATGATTGAAAAATAAATTATGGCTAAATTTGAAAAAGCATCACTTGGTTTTAAAATTAAATATCTCTTTAAAGGAGAGCATAGCATAAAATTAAGAGAGAGAACTAAAGAGTCATACAAAATGATTATATTGGATATCATGTAAAATCTTATACAAGTACTTAGATATCATGTAAATCAAGCGTTAGATCTTACCTAGCCATTTACAATGCTTAGATAGGTCATCCCCTACAATAGTGTCACAACCGCACACTCATACACACACTTGGTACTTAATTTAAAACATTGAAACAAGGTTAATCTCGGTCCAAAATATTGTCGACCGAGACACACTCGGTCGACAATATTGTCGACCGAGGAGGACTTAGGATCACCTCTAGGGTCAGTTATAAGCACCTCTAAGGCACCTCGGTCGACCAATTCGTCGACCGAATAAGATCCAAATTTAACGTGTATAAGCACCTTTAGGGTTGGTTTTTCGCTTATAACCGACCCTTAAGGGCTCCTCGGTCGATGAATTGGTCGACCGAAAAGACCTTTAGGGTTTCACATAACATCATTATTAGGGTTGTGTAAGCACCTAAAACACTCCTCGGTCGACGAATTTGTCGACCGAAAAAGAGTCAGATTTCACGTGTATAAGCACCTCTAGGGTCGGTTTTTTCTTTATAACCGACCCTAAAACGCTCCTCGGTCGACAATTATTGTTGACCGACATGAATTTTCGATCCAGTTTAGTTCACACATTCTCGGTTGATGAAATTTTCGACCGAAAAGACCTTTAGGGTCGGTTATAAGGAAACAACCGACGCTACAAGTGCTTATACAAAGGAAATCTCGCACCTTTCGGTCGACAAATTTCTCGACCGATAGATATCGGTCGACAAATTCGTCGACTGAAAAGAGCCAGATTTCCTTCTTAGAAGCACCTCTAGGGTCGGTTTTTGTTGGATCCTAGATGGGTGATTAGATGCTCTAGAGGGGGGGTGAATAGAGCTGAAAGCACTTACACAAAATTCATTAAACCTTCAAAATATATGACAAGATAAGGTTGCTAAATAGGTAATTTGAGTGCAACTAAATCATGCATAGCAAGGATAAGAGAGATCGAACATGCACCAATTAGACAAGCTATTTAGAGTAGTTCCACACTTCAAACTAGAAGTGTGTCAGTCCACTTGCCTAGAGAGGTCAAACTCTAGGACTTCAAACAATTTCACTCTTATATTCATTAATAAGACATACAATACATGACCAACAAAGGACTTACCTATCCAATACAAAGAGTCTTCAACCTTACCAAGGACTTACCCACTTTGCAAGAGTCTTCGGCCTTCTCCAAGGACTTACCCACTCTTGCACAAGTCTTCGGCCTTGCAGGAATTACCCACTCTTCTTGGATCTTCAGCCTTTGACTTCACCTTCACTCGGAGAAGCTTTCCACCAAGGTCTTACCTACTTGAGCTTGAGTATTTTGCCTTCTTCAAGGGATTACCCACTCTAGCTCCAAGTATTCGGCCTTGATCTTCACCAAGGGACTCCTTCCCTTGTTCTTCTTCACCTCTCTTGGACAAGAGAGAGAACCTTCATCTTCATGGTTGCAAATGAGAGATGGGGAGGTGGTGGAAGTGAGAGCCTCACAAGATATACAAGTAGAACTAGCTCTCTTACAAATCTCCTACTCACTCTAATGGATGTAGCAAGTGATTAAGCTTAGAGAGAGAGAGGAGGCTGTAGGAAGCACTCAACTATAGAATGGGAACCTCATAAAGAGTTTGCAATGAATGATCAACCTTGGAATGAAGCCCAAGGGGTCCTATTTATAGCTGGGGATGCCTCTTAGCCTTTGGGAACACTTGTGAACGAAAACTAGCCATTTTGTGGCTTGCAACGGATCTATTTTCACTTGTTGCAACTCCACAACGGCTAGAAATACTTTTCTGCACTTTTCCGTACAGTGCATTCGGTCGAGTTTCTATATGTGTAACTCGACCGATCAAGTAGCAGGCAACCCGATATTGAAATGATCGGTTGAGTTTGTTCTGAGGAAACTCGACCGACCATTCCAACTGGAACTGGCCTACTACCCAATCGGTCGAGTTCTGTGAGTGCACAACTCGACTGATGCAATCTTCAGAAAATCAACCAAGGTTGATCGGTCGAGTTTCAGGGTGGGAAACTCGACCGAACAAGTGCCTGTAATTGATTTTCAAAGTTGCATTAAAAGTGCTCTAAAATTCGATCTAAGTGTTCATGATATTTTTCTAAGCTTAATTACAAGTCATACAATCATTACAAGTGATTTACAACATGATTCTAATGGATATACATCATATTACAAAAATGTGCACTTGTATGACTTTGACTTGTCTTTTCTCCAATTTGAGATGCGCAAGTTAGGGCAATTGGAGTGTGTCTATACCTAATCTGAAATTACTCAAGTAGAGACATTAGACACCAATATGTGGAATGGTTAGTCATCATCAAAACACGGGTTTAGTCAATTTAGACGTGAGTCCACATTGACCTAATTGACCTTGAGTCAACAGTTTTTTCTTTATAACCGACTCTAAAGTCCTCTTCGGTCGACAATATTGTCGACCGAGATAAACTTAGGGTCGATTATAAGGAAAAAACCGACCCTAGAGGTGCTTATACGAAGGAAATCTTTCTCCTTCTCGGTCGACGAATTTGTCGACCGAAAGGGGCCAGATTTCCTTCGTATAAGCACTTGTAGCGTCGGTTTTTACCTTATAACCGACCCTAGAGGTCTTTTCGGTCGACAAATTCATCGACCAAAAATGTGTTTGAGTGTTTTTAAATAACACGACACGGGCACCGCTTATCTGTAGCTTCGATTTATTTTGTTTAACCGACGCTACATGTCTTTCTCTAAGTGAAAAAGACGAAAACCCTTTCTTCCTCCCGCGAAAACCTTTCTGTTCTATTTTTCTCCTGCGGCGCCATGAAACCCTTGCTTTCTTGTGTCATTCCCGCCGTGAAGCCTTTGCCTCCTCTCCGTGAAGCCGTGCCACCTCTCCACGCCGCCAAAGGGTCGTGGTGTCCGGGCTGTTGCCACTCTCCGCGCCGCAAAATAGAGCTTGTCGTCGCCGGAAAATAGAGCTCGCCGTCGCCACCAAATAGAGCTCGTCGTTGTCACCTCTCCACTCTTCCACGAAGGTCGCCGCCATTTCCAAGTAAGTTCTCCGCTTCCGTTCCTTCGTTCCCACCTTCCTTCATTCCCGCCCGACGCCATGGTCAGGAGCAGGTCCACTCTCGGTCGACAATTAGTCGACCGAGTGCCCACCTGCGCGCAACGTCCATGTCCACTCTCTGTCGACGAATTCGTCGACTGAGAGTGGACCTGGACGCTGTGCGCATGTGGGCACTCGGTCGACTAATTATCGACCGAGAGTGGACCTGCTCCTTATTTATGTGTGAGCTATAAATGTTTTAATCATATTTGTTGTAATGTTCACAAATAGTTCTGAATATTATAATGCTTTCAATCTTTGGACTGTTGGAAACGACCTTACTTTGCTAATTTGTACAAGTATTTTTCATTTTATATGATTTGATAACTCAATAATAAAAACATGTATTTTTTCATATGTAATAATTATATAAATTCTAGAAATTAATACGAGATTAGACATGTGTACTCTTAAATTGACACTTTAGGGTTGATGCATTTATATATTAACTTAGGAACCCGTTCAAAATTTACTCATTAGGAGTAAACTTTGGATAGTCCCCGGTTTGGGACTGTTTTTGGATATTTTAATCTCACTTAGGATGTACATGTATAATGTATGTTTATTTCTGTAGATTATTTCAGTAGGATTTCTTCATTTGTTCTCTGGGTACATATGTGAGTGGTTATTTGCCATTTACATCGGTGTACTTGGAGAACTTAGGAGAAATGCTGCTGAAATTTTCTTCAAAACTAAACATACATTATACAATTACTAGTGAGATTAAATATTCAAAAATGGGATAGGTGGTACACTTTAGTATATAAGTAATTAACTTCCTATCAATAAAAACTTACAGATTATTATAGTATCAATATTAAACTGTTATTTTTATAATTAATTTTAATGTGATATAGAAAATGGATCGAAGTTGGATGTCTATCAAGAACCGTTGCAGTCCAGAGTTTGCCAAAGGTCTTGATGAATTTATCAGATTTCCTGAGAAACATAGGAAACTACCTACAGATAGGCTATATTGTCCATGTAGAAATTGTTGTAACAATTTGAAAGTTGATACTGGTGAGGAAATTAAGAATCATGTCATATGCAATGGGATCATACAAGGTTATAATGAATGGTATTGGCATGGAGAGAAATTGAATTATGGATCAGAAAATGTCGATACTAATAGTTGTGGAATAGAAGATATAGATAATGATGATAATGTTAATGATGAACCGATTCAGGATGATATGGTTGATGAGATGCTACGTAGTTGTCGGGACAATGTCATTGATCCACCTTCTTTATTTGCAAACATTGTCCATGATGCTGAAAAACCATTATATAAGGGTTGTACTAAGTTCACGAGGTTGAGTGATGTGATGCGATTATATACTCTTAAAGCTCAAAACCGTTGGAACGATAAGAGTTTCACTTCACTGTTGTCTTTGTTAAAGGAAATTCTTCCTGAAGGCAACGAGCTTCCAATTTCAACATATCAAGCAAAGAAAATAATGTGCCCAATGGGAATGGAGGCTAAGAAGATTCATGCATGTCCAAATGATTGTGTGTTATTTCAGAAGGACTATAGTAATTTGATAAATTGTCCAAAATGTGGTGCGTCAAGGTATAAGACTACAAATTCAGCTAAGGCTAAAAATGACTCTCCTGCCAAGGTGATGTGATATCTACCAATAATACCACAATTTCAATGTTTATTTGCTAATACAGAAGATGCGCAAAATTTGTCTTGGCATGGGGAGTTAAAGGTCAATGATGATGGCATCCTACGACATGCATCTGATTCACCACAATGGAAGAAAATTGATTTATTATACCCTCAATTTGGTAAAGAACCAAGAAACCTAAGACTTGAGCTCTGTACAGACGGAATGAATCCCTATGGTACATTAAGCAGCCAACATAGCACTTGGCCTGTTATGATTGTTATATACAATCTTCCTCCTCGGTTGTGTATGAAAAATAAGTATGTGATGTTGTCAATATTGATATCAGGGCCCAAGCAACCTGGAAATGATATTGATCTTTACCTTCAACCTCTAATTGATGACCTAATGAAACTATGGGAAGAAGGCATTATGACATATGATGCTTCACGTAAATAGATCTTCAGTTTGCGTGCTATGTTATTTTGCACGATTAATGACTTTCCAACTTATGGAAATTTGTCTGGATATAGCATAAAAGGATACAAAGCATGTCCTATTTGTGAGGAAAATACTGATTCAATCAGACTGAAACATGGTGGTAAAATCGTATATCTTGGTCATCGGAGATTTCTCCCACCAGTGCATCCTTATCGAAGGCAACACAAAACCTTTAATGGGTCAACTGAGGAACGAAGTGCTCCTAAACCTATACCAGGAAATGTTGTATATGATAGGGTGAAACATATTGTTAATGAATTTGGAGAGAGTTCAAGTAGTCATACACTCGCATGTGACAAATCTCTATACAAGAAGAGGTCATTATTCTGGGATCTTCCTTATTGGAGATCTTTGGAAATTAGACACTGCATTGACGTAATGCATGTTGAAAAAAATATTTGTGATAGCATCATCGGTACGCTATTGAACATACCAGGAAAGACTAAAGATGGCATCAAATCTAGAAAAGATTTAGAATTAATGGGTATTAGAAAAGAATTATCAGTGGAGATCAGGGGTCGCCACACATATTTACCATCGGCTTGTTACACTTTGTCAAAGAAAGAGAAAAAGACTTTCTGTGAGTGCTTGTATAATATTAAGGTTCCACAAGGATACTCTTCTAATATTCGTAGATTGGTATCAATGAAGGATTTGAAACTGATAGGTCTCAAATCTCACGATTGTCACACCTTAATGCAACAAATTTTACCTGTGGCTATTCGATCTATATTGCCGAAGCATGTAAGGTTTGCAATCACAAGACTCTGTTTCTTCTTCAATGAAATATGCAACAAAGTGATACATCCTGATACTCTCGATAAATTACAGAAAGATGTAATTGTTACCATGTGTCAGCTTGAAATGTACTTTCCTCCTTCATTTTTTGATATCATGGTTCATCTTGTAGTACATATTACAAGGGAGGTGAAGATGTTGGGTCCAATTTTCTTACACTGGATGTATCCATTTGAACGGTACATGAGTGTTTTTAAAGGTGATGTTCGGAATCGTTATCGTCCTGAAGGGAGTATTGTTGAGGGTTACGTGGCTAGGGAGGTGATGGACTTTGTAATGATTTTTTGAATTGCAATGAAACTTGTAGCGATCAAAAAAATTCCCATCACACTGGATCTTATTGTGGCAAAGGAACTCTGGGAGGACGAGTGAAAGGAATCAGTCGTGAGTTGTGGGAACAAGCGCATTTGTATATTTTACACAACATCGATGAAGTTAGTAGCTACATCACAGAACACAATGATCTTATCAAGAGAAATCATCCGCGATCCAGTTCAATGTGGCTTGCAAGAAAGTATAATCGAACATTTATTAGGTGGTTTGAAGAGAAAGTATTTAATCAACTATCTGAATCACCAAATAATGTTGCTGAGAACATAAAATGGCTCACCTTTAAGCCAAAAATGGATGTCATGTCATATGAAGGTTATGACATTAACGGATTTTCATACTACACAAAGCGTCAAGATGAAAGTAGTGTAGTTCAAAATAGTGGGGTCACTGTTAAAGCTTGTTCATTGTATTTTGCTAGTGCCAAAGATAAAAGACCACGCGAAGATGAGATGTCATATTACGACGTCATTGAGGACACATGGGAAATGGACTATACAAGTTTTCGAGTTCCTATATTTAGGTGTAATTGGGTTGACAACAACAAAGGAGTTTTAGTGGATGCGTTGGGTTTCAAATTGGTGAATTTTGAAAAGATTGGTTTCAAAGATGAGCCATTCATCATGGCAGACCAAGCAAAATAAGTATTCTATATTGATGACCCGACAAATAAAAATTGGTCTGTCGTTCTTAATGGAAAAAGACAGTTTACTGTAGATCCTATAAATGAAGAAGAATACTACAAAAAGTATGATGATTCCAGTCCATTCTCAGTTGGTTTGCCAAGTGTAAATGTTGAAGATAACACCGATGAATATTATAAACGTCAAGACCATGCTGAAGGAATTTTCCTTGACTAACAACTCAACCAATACTAAAGGCATGTATTCTTTGAATTATTTATTTTATTATCATGTATACCTTATCTCTTGTGCTTTTATTATCACTTATTTTTTTATCATGTATACTTGCAGGTTCTAAAATGGCGAGTGAAGATGAACATTCTGAGCATGAGCACCATGAGGATGGTAGTGGTGATGCTAAGAAAAGTAGAGGTCCTACATTGATGCGTAGGCTGCAGGAGCTCAGGGCTAAAGGGGATAAATTGTCAGTCCAGTTTGATATGACAGGAGCACCTGTTGGGGAACATGCTAGTGCTTTCAAGCATTACGTAGGGGCGACCACGCACAGTAAGGTGGCGATAGATATAGAAAATTGGCATGATGTTTCTAATGCCAAAAAAGACCTCATATGGAAAGATATATCTGTGAGTGGAAGTGACATTATTTTAATATGTTTTTTTATCTATTGATTCTAATTTAGTTTGCTTGGAATTGATTCCTTTTCAAAACAACATTATTAATTGCTTCTTTTGTATGTATAGGGTGTTTTTCATCTAAATGAAAAAGATCACAAGAAAAGAGTGCTACAACGTTGTGGTGTATGATGGAGGGGTTTTAAGACATATCTTGTAAGGGAATTTATAAATAATCCTAAATAAAAGAAGAAAGCTACAGATGTATATATTTTTATAGATCCTGAGGTGTGGGAAAGATTTGTTGCAGCTAGGAGATCAGAAGAGTTTCAGGTAATAAAGATTGTGATGTATTGTATGAATATTTAATTTTATACAATTAAGGAGGTGAATCTTTTTATACATGTTTGCCAAGTCTAAATTGCAATACCTCATTTTAAATGATCAGGCTATTCACCAGGCTCAAAAGGAAAGACGGGCTAAAAATGTGCATGACCATCGCTTGGGGCCCGGTGGTTATGCCTTCCGCCGCCAACTACAAGAGAAGCAATCCTCTTTTGGAGAAGAATCTAGTACAACTCAAGTTGAGAGACCACCCCGACACATGACATGGATTGATGCTAGAAAGAATCGAGCAGGTGAAATTGTCAACCCTGCAACTAAGGAGGTGGCACAAAAGATGGTAGGTTTATCCCAACTAAGTATTTATATCTAATTGATATTGTGATTTAATATTTTTATTAACTAAGAATAGATTGATCTCCACGAGCAAAGGAAGGAAGGAAAGTTCATCCCAACTGGCTACATGGATGAACTAGCAATTGCTCTTGGTACGAAGGAGCATCCTGGCCGTGTTAGGGGATTAGGAGCTGGCATAGGATTCAAGTCTTATTTTGGCCCTTCGCAATCTAAAAGAGGTCGTGTAGGAGGTCTTACACAAGAGGATCTTGAAGCATTAGTAGCGCAGAAAGTAAAAGAAATAATGTCTTCATTTCATCCTACTCAACCTTCTCAACCTATTCATACTGCACGTCTCTCAAGTGATGAGGTACAAGCCCATACTCCAGTTGTAGAAGGTCATGGGAGCACTCCCGATGAACCACCACAACAATCTGCAGTAAGTTTTTGTTCTATATGTTGTGTTATTAGTATGATAAATATATGATAATATATATAGTTGTAAAATGTATCTGTTCTACTGTTTCTTATATAACTTATATTATTTCAATCTAGGTTGGTATGAACTGTAAACTTGCAGTGGAGGTTCCAGAATATAATGTTGTGGCAGCGGGAAAGGTGTACAACCTTGGTGGTACATTGCATTGCCAACAAATTACTGATGACATTTGTCGTGTGTCCATCCATCTTGTGTATGACGGAATGGGGGACAAACCACTACCCATACCTAATCCTGAATATAGTATAGTTGAAGAAGCTGAGGGTGCTATGGTGGGTTGGCCTAGACACTTGGTTATCAATGACAAGGTATACCTTATTTCTACCATATTTTTCATATTTGACTGCATATATGAACTCATGTAATATAAGTATGTAATTTAATTAACAAGTTTGTAAACCAAAAAGTAAAAATTCTACTAGTCATCCTCCTATGCCCAAGCCATCTTTCATTCCTGAAGCTACATTCGACGAATTGGGAAGCAAATGTAAATGTTTGTGTCGATACTTAGCCAACCAAAGCTCATGATTACAAATGTTGGTCAATTTAACAGAAGATGCAGTAGGGAGGGATTTTGAGAATTTAATTCTTCTTGATGATATTATAGAGTTGTTCCAGTATGATTGGCTAAATACTTCGGTAATAGAAGTATGGATAAGGTAATGATCTATCAATATATATATCAAATTCCAATACACATTTTTAGCTTAGTTCTATATATGGAAATAATTACAAATGTTTTACATCCATTTATATACTGAGATCGCAAACTTTGATATAAAGAATGTTGGATTCTTAGTTCCTTCAATCACTAGTCAAGTGGAGATAAATTTTGAGGATGTGAATGAGTACTTCTCTACTGCATTCAAATATTTTGCTAGTGAAGGGAAGGAAATTATCCTAATTCCTTTTAACGTGCAATAAGTATTATTATTCAATATAATTCTAATAATGAATAAAATTATTTATTTTAATGTTTGTTTTATTCTTACTCAGAGGTAGACATTGGGAATTAGTGGTGATTGCCCCTAAATTGATGACTCTTTATTATCTTGACCCAATGGGTAAAACAACAAGGAGTCACAAACTGAAATTGCCAGCTATGGAGTAAGTATAAATTTAGTCAATGCTTCAACATGATATTTCTATTTAGAATTTCTATTTTACCAACTATTATTTAATTGATAGGGGTATAAAGGCTTTTCGTGATGCTGGAGGACAAATACCAACAAAATTAAAGACATTGACTTTGAAAAATGTCAAGGTAGCTACTTTGACAACTGCTTAGTCTTATATGTATTAATTTTCAATTCTAATATGTCAACTCTTATAGTGTTATCTCAACTGCTGTTTATAGTAGTTTACTAACATTAAGTATAATTCGTTATTTGTAGTGTCCTATGCAAAATAATGACTGGGCTTGTGGCTACTATATAATGAAATATATGCAAGCTATTGTCAAACAAGCATCACATGACATTCATACTATAAGTCAGGTAATAAAGAATAACATCATAAATTTACAAGTGATTGTAGTCATTTTATAAAATATTAGCATGTGCATTTTCTATTACAGATCTTTACAACTCAGCCTTACACCCTTGTGGACTTGAATGAATTCTGAGAAGAGTGGTCAGATTCTTTTCTAAATGAAGTCAATATAGCATTGGATTAAATATGTCAGCTCCATTTATGTATGTGGCCCTTTCATATTTACTTTTGTATCTGATTAATATCATCTCAGATTTGCAATCTATCATTTTGTAAATTTTTATGTGATTATGAATCATTTTTGTCATGAATGTGTGGTTTTTAATAGTGACGGTTGAGCATCAATGCTCCCCTCTCCCAGAATATATGAATCTTCTTGTTCTTCTATTCTATTTCATTTTCTGCAATTTTTTTTTTAAAAATCGTAACTTCTAGCGTCGGTTTTTTAAATAACCAACCCTAAAGATTGAATGACCACTTCAGTGTGATCCTCGGTCGAGAACATTTTCGACCAAAAATATTTCGTTCGACAATTTTCTCGACCGAGAGAGTTTTACAGGGTCAGTTTTTTTTGGAATAACCGACCCTAAAGATTGAATAAAAGACTTCAGAGTAATCCTCGGTCGAGAAAATTTCTCTGAAGTCTTTTATTCAATCTTTAGGGTCAGTTATTCCAAAAAAAAACGACCCTGTAAAACTCTCTCGGTCGAGAAAATTGTCGAACGAAATATTTTCGGTCGAAAATGTTCTCGACCGAGGATCACACTGAAGTGGTCATTCAATCTTTAGGGTCGGTTATTCCAAAAAAACCGACCCTGTAAAACTTTCTCGGTCGAGAAAATTGTCGACCGAAAATATTTCGGTCAAAAATTTTCTCGATCGAGGATCACACTGAAGTGGTCATTTAATTTTTAGGGTCGGTTATTCCAAAAAAAACCGACCCTGTAAACGATATCGGTCGAGAAAATTGTCGATCGAGATCGTTACAGGGTCGATTTTTTTGGAATAACGGACGCTATAGAGCAAATTCTGTAGAGAAAATTCTCGCCTGGGTCGGTGTTTTGTGTCAGTGTTTACTCTGTAAGGTCGATTTTATTTGGTCAAATAAACCGACGCTATAGAGAAAACTCTATAGCGACGGGCACTTAGGCATCGGTTATAAAGTGACGCTACAGGCTTAAAAAAACCGTCGCTAGAGACCATTCCTGTACTAGTGATAGATGCAGGTTTCTGATGCTCAGCCTTAACCTGCTGACACACACTGCACCTAGTCACATACTCAACTACATCCTCTTCATACCAGGCCACCAATACAACTCCTTGAGATTCATGTACACCTTAGTGTTACGTGGATGCATAGAGTACATCGATGCATGTGCTTCCTCAAGAATCTTTTCTTTCAAATCACTGTCTCGAGGTACACAAATATCATGCTAATACAACACACCATCATCTGAAAACCTGAACTCTGGTCTTTTCCCCCTGTCATGTCATGCACGATCTACTGCAACCCACTGTCACTCTGCTAAGGTTCCTTGATCTAATCTTAAAAAGTAGGTTTGACTTGCATCTGTGCAATCAAACCGCTCTATTCTGTCACCCCTAAGTCTAAGTTCAACTTTCACATTTCTACTAGCATGTCTTTCTTGAAACATGCCATAGAGAATGCATCAACTGTTGAACTTAACTTTATGCTCAAAGCATCTGCTACCACATTCGTATTTCCAGGGTGATAATCTATCGTCATATCATAAAGATAGTGACGTTGTGTCTTAAGAGCATGAACTACATCAGCTAACTTCAAATCATGTATCAGGTAATACTCCTCATTCTATGCTACTTACTTCTTGTTATTACTGTAAGAATTTATTTCATAACACACTTCACTTATATTATATTTCTTCTTTTGCTCAAAACATATTTGTTACATTTCAAATTTATATTTCACTCTTTCTCCAAGTCATTTTCATATTGTTTATCTATCTTTCAGATTAGCTACCTTTAAACCCTGGATTTTATTAATGCTAGCTTACCTTTCATAGTGCAAATCTCATAATCTTGTTTTATAGAGATGCTAGTATTCAAGGTCAAATCACTAGCGACATCCCTTGAACTACTACAACTCTAAACATTCTAAGGTTTCATCTTTATCAATAACATAGCGTTATTGTGATGTGACTTTGCTTCCTTAGTTTGAAAATCAAACTTTAGATCTCATAAGTTTTACTCAAGTCTTCCTTATCTTATCACTGGAATTTCCTTTCTCTTACTTGAACATCCAGATAAGTTACATTATCAATTTACCTTGCTAGGGTTTAATCATCATATTGTGTGTCATTATTTCATTCACTTAGACGTCTCTACCAAGGTAGTTATGCACCATATATGATTCATTTTCTAATTTGCACGTTTCTTCATATATATCATGTTGCTCTTCCAAAGGCTCTTTATTTCTATGTACTTATTGTATACTTAACTTTTTATTCTATTTTCCCTTTGCTTTGAAGTACATAAAAGTATTTTACTCCATCACATGATCCATTCCTTGGTTGATTCTTACTATTTTAGTCCTTACATATTTTTCTCATATCTTTTCCATATTCTCATATTTAGAGTTCATATAATACTAATCAATGAATTTAATCTGAACCTTATATCATGTTCCTTTATTTCCAATTAAGGATTGCTAATATGAGGTTCCAACGTTGAGCCTCCAATATCAGTTCCAACAGATTCTTAGCTATTCTAATCTTTCCCATATGTTTCAACATCTTAGTATATGTACATCCTCACTATGATACTGGTCTAAATTATCCAGAGTCTACTTTTATTATACTGTTAATAGGAGTCATTAGATACCAGTAACGCATCCTGCTAGTCGGACCAGGCCAAACCTATAGTCCTGAAGCCAAGAGCTACTCAGGATTAACCAACTCCTATTAATCTCAAACATGTGGAAAGAATATCCACTTAGGGAAAACTCATTTAAACATAACTTTTGGTCTACTTGATACAAAGAATATAAACAATAAATAAATCGCTTAATGACACACAACAATAAAAAAAATCATATTTATTCTACAAACTGAAAATCTAAATTCATACATATAAGAACATTTTTAGTGATTTCCAATCAAATAAGCAATATAAGGCAAGAGTTGTATCACATCCTATGTTTAATCTCTTACTCCTGCATTAATTTCCGATTTCTTAACCCTAAGATTTCTAGGGTTTCTCTCTAGCCCATCCTTCCTCTGCATACCTGGCCAAGGTATTTAGGGAAGAATGGACAGAGTAGCTTGATACTGGTCAATCTAAGTACTCAGACACTTGGCCAGGGTATCTAAATACTCAGACCTCCCAGAGCTAAAGACACATCACTTCCTATGTACCTCACTTATAACTTTATCTTTTGATCTTAATGGTCCCTAACGACTCAGCCTAAGCTCTCAACTTGGTCCTCGTGACCACGTCCTCTTCCTGCCATCTGCAATAGTATAATAGAACACTTCCTATTAAAAAAAATTACAGTTAGAAGGAAGACACATAAATCCTAATCCTATGGGTCTCTTGTCGTTCCCTGACCTTGACTTAGAGAAACTATGTACTCAACCTATGCTCTGATACCAAAGCTGTTGTGACGCCCCAATCCCCGTGCCATCTCTAATGACACCGAAGACCCGGGAGTCACCCTCGGTAAACCACTCTTAACTTTTTCTTTCCTTGATCACTTAGATTAACTTAAATGAAAACCATAAAACTTGAATAGCATCTAATTATAATAAAACTGTGGAAGCAACTTTCCATTAACCATATTACGAAGGAAAATAAGCTTACATGACATATTACATTTCTCATGCGGAATATAAAACACAGCAGATAATTGAAAACCAAATTACAGACTACTTACATTCTCTCTCTCTACCACACCATGTCCCAAGGACCGAGGGGAAGGGATCAAGAGACCTCTAAACCTAACTAAACACTACCTTCTAAGCGTCTAGGTGATACATCCTTCAGTCTCCTCGTGCTGACATAGACCTGAAAAATGTTTCAGTAGGTTGGTGAGCTACTGTCTCAGTGAGTAGAATTTCACCCAACCATCACAAGAAAACTCATTTGATTTTTATTATTTAGAATAATATTCAAGAAATACTACACTCAGTAGGTCTAAGAAATTTAATTTAAATAATAGAAGATGTCAACATTTCATTATGATAATAATTGATGCAAAGCTGTAAATACAATTAAGTAACAGAAAATACTAAAATTCCACTTACAGAACAACTGCTGTGAAGCTAACTCATATCTTTCTTAACTCTTTAACTTATAAAACCTCTGTGAACCTATATGAACATATTTTATCTTATGCCCTGATCATATGCAGTGTACTCTACATATGAAGACTCGTAGCGAACTACGATCCCACCGTACAAGACTTAGCGACACACCTGGGACATGCTAAGTCTGACTTTCCGTCCTGGTCTGCTACAGGACCCACATGCTCTCTGGCCTCACGACACTCACAAATGGGTGCACGCTAGACTCCTCCTCTAAGCTGAGTACACAGGCGGAGGGTCTCTAAGTCTCCGACCACCTGGGCGTATCCCCAGGGTTGAGCCGGGACATGTCTCCGACCACCTGGGCGTATCCCCAGGGTTGAGCCGGGACACTACCTCGAGTCTCCGACCACCTGGGTGTATCCCCAGAGTTGAGCCGGGACCCTACCTCTCAGCCCTCGTGTCACCGAGACATTCGGTAAGTGTTGGACACGAGTCTCCGACCACCTGGGCGTATCCCCAAGGTTGGGCCGTTTCACCCCTAAGGCACAGACCTCTCAAAGGGGTTCTACGGTGTCAGGGCACCTAAGTCTATTATTTTATTATTATAGAACACTTTAATATGAAATACATAACTCATGTTCTTGTTCCGAACTCTGGTTTCTCTATGATACCACATCTACTGATTCCAGATCAAACCACAATACATTGTCTTTCTAGAACTGTTATAACAGTAACTCAAATTATGGTGATTACTGAGAAATTATCATACTATACATGCAGACAAACTAAAATTCTTAAATAAACAGAATGCATGTCAATTTGGCACTTTATACTAAAAATCATGCAATTGAACTATTAAGCATCACCACATCTCATACTGAGAATTTTGGTATCAAAATACTTGATTCATTAAACACCCTATCCTTAGGGTTTCAGTTACCTCATTCACTTATCACATGGCAACACCCTACTCTTAGGGTTTCAATTACCTCATTCACTTATCACATGGCAACACCCTACTCTTAGGGTTTCAGTTACCTCATCTATTTGATTGCAGTTCAAATCACAATACGATATCATTCTAGAACTGATAGAGCCATATACTCAAAACCATTGTAAATACTGAGTAATCATTATATTATGCATGCAGGCAGATTAAAAATTCATAAATAACCCAAACTCAAGTCAATTTGGCACATGCATATTGAATTCATTCAATTGAACATCTTAGTGCACTACTAAGAGTAATTTACTTCACATATAAGAAATCATCTGTAGTATTTATCAATTATCTGAAATTTCTCGAAGACCGTGCACATTAACCCTAATCTTGGTTTTTGCATCACATAACTCAATTAAGAGTTACTTACGTATCATAACATGTATAATTAACAATACTTGAGAATTTATAGTAATATCTCAGAGAAATGTGCCAATTCATGTATATGTTAATTCACATACATTAACATAACAGGAAGCATGCAACTAGGGTTTTATTGCATATTTTTATGTTATCATACTTTCTTTGAAATCATACATCTGATGATTTACAAAATCTGTATTTTCTGGGTTTATACCCAAACCGTACCATTATCAGTCGTGTATTTCTAAATTCAACATTCACACTGAGCAATTTAGGTTCTGATGAACCATGTAAATTCACTGGTCCAATCCACACTGATCAGATTCTAAACTATAGAAGCAATTTATGAAATAAAAAGTCAGGCAACGTCAAATACTGCCCAACGCCTGATAACTATTGTTATCCGCGAAAAGTGCGCAATTAACCAAAAATTTCCAAACACTTGAGTTAATTTATGATAAATGAGTGAAACCCTACTCACACTGGTTCGGGATGTCCGGATTCGTCTGGAATGGCGTCCAGAGCCGTTTTCGGGCAAATCTTAGGTTGTATTCAACCTTGAATTTGCTTGTTTACTGTTCTGTTTCTCACACAGCAACCATACGCACAGGTTGGAAACGGACCGATTGATATCTGACCTTGCTGTGAATCCTACTGAGACTTCAAATTTGAGCTCCAAAGTAGCTCCTTCCTCTATTGTGCGCCCCAAAGGCCTCCCCCAGGTTGCTGCAAATGGCAGCTTGCTGCTAGCCATAGCAGCTTGCCATTACCTGCTGGCCGCCCAAGCAGCAGGACGGCTGCTGGTTGCTAGGCGGAAAGGATGGAGGGAGGAAGAAGAAGGGTAGACGGAGGCCGATCACAGCTAAATGAAGCCAAGGGCTAAAGGTCACCCCTCATACCTCCCCCTATTGCAGCCGATCGAGCTGCTCCTGGCAGCTTCAAGCGGCGCTCACAGGTCAAGTAGCTACGGCTGAGCGTGGACAAGGGATGAAGGTGGAGGAAGAAGAAGAAAGGAAAGCAAGGCGGAGGTGGAGTGTTGCTGGTCGGAGTGAGGGAGCCCAGAATCGCCCCTAAACTCTCCCTCTCTGCTGGGATCGCACCCCTCCTGAGTGCCGCTCTGTCGGTTGCTGTTCTATTGATTGGGAAGAAGATAAGCGAGAAAAGGGAAAAAGGGATTATAAGCTAAAGATTTGGAAAAATTGCACTATAGGTCTAAGAAAACTAAAAATAGCATAACTATTGTCTCGGAGGTCCGTTTTGAATGATTTATTTTGTGAAATTTCGAGCACAATATCCTCTACCTTCTCAAGGCACAATATTATGCTTACTAGACTGTTTCAGTGGATCAAAGATCTAATTGCATCTGTGATCACTTAACTCAACTTAATCATCTTAATTATGCACTAATTGTATCTTGTGTATTTAATTCAACTTAATCAACCTGATGATGCACTAACCACCACATGAACACTTAGGTTAGCTCAATTAACTTAATTATGCACTAATCATGATACTTACAGATTAACTTTGATACGAGTCATAACAATATCAATCTCTGGGGTGGATGCACATGAAAAATGAGTAAATTTCAAAAAAAAAAATTGTGAGCCTATCTTGTGAGTAATTGAGTTGTAGAACTGAGGAAGTGCTTGGGTGAGTCAGCTGCAGGACATGAGGATATAAATGAAAATCTCAATTGTCCAAGGAAAGTGATTGACAAGGTTGTTGAGCCCGAACCGACCAAACACTAATGTGACCTTAAACTAAAATTTAAGAGAGAAACCCCTTGATTACCCTGTACACATGTCATTAGAGAGGGACATATGATTTTCTCTAAAGGTTCTATCCCTTAGTCATGTGATCTCATCCACCACATACATCTGCTTTACACCCCACCATAAGAAGATTGAGTACATGTTATCATTCTTTCTTTTGATTGCATTTACATTACATAGTAGACCTTGCATAATAGTTGTTTACTTTTGCTTGCATTGGTGAAAAATGAAAAAAAAGAGAAAAAGATACATGCACAGCAAAAATTCCGGTGCATGTCAATTAGTTGCATAACATCTTTGTTTATATAGTTACAATTGCATTACATAAATCATCTAGTATCATCATGTACTAAGTTTATTCTTCTAAAACATAAGAAGGTAGTGATTTTGTCCATACCCTTGAAAGAAAGAAGAAAAATAGTGTCATGATTAGAAAATTGTAGTGGAAGTATAAACCCATAATAGTATGTTAAAAGGGGGCTTTGGAAAAAAAAAGAAAAAAATGAAAAAGAAAACAGATTGAGTATAGTTTCGGAAAGTGAGGGAGAAAGGGCATAATCCTACCTATATCATAATGAAGAATTAGTACATGATGTAGTTTGTAGATATTTATCTTATTTTGAGATGAAATAATAGTTGCATGCATCATTCCACCTTAATGAGTAGGCTTTAGGAGCATTTTATAAATTTTCATCATCATAGGTTTGATTGCATGAATGATTTTTTTGAGCTCATGATTCTTCCACAACCACCCATCCTGATCACCCATTGCTCTTATCAGTAGGCCACTCATTATTTTCTCCTCAGTCATTATCTATCAAGAGAACTGCTTCCATCTAGATGGTAGGTAGAGAAAAAGAGCAACGTAGATAGGAGATCGCACGATGCACCAAGTATGAAACGAATGAGTCTATCATATTAACTACTTTAATTGATAGTATTTCATTGATTGGGGGATGGACATCTTTTATAGAGGTTCCTCGTCGCTGAAATGGCAGCTAGTGTTCAGTGGTCAGTAAGGGCCTATATGAGGACCGAAGGTGTACTTTATGCACTTATGTCTTTCAGCTGACTTATATCAATCAGATCCAAAGATTTTGCTACTCGAGGATGAGTAAGGTTTAAGCTTAGGGGAGTTTGATGCACGAGTTTTGAGTTACTTTTACATGCTTATTTTATACATGTTTTGTGCATTTATTTTTCATATCTTGATTATTTTTGCATAAAACACTATTGTTGGCATGCACACTCTGTTCACATCAAATTATGCTTAATCTATCATATTTAGATGATTCTATGCATTCCCCGTACTTATGCACGTTTCTCTGCACTTTTCATGTATTTTATGTACAATGCAGAGTCGGTGCCACCAACCCATAAGGCCTAAGGGGGATTGCATTACGCACTACACGAAAGCCAGAGAGGAGAGAGAGAGAAGAGCACAGAGCCGAAGGCTGTCAACTAGGAGATCTGAGCACCTCTAACGGACATTTTTTCTGCCAAAAGATTGTAGAACATGCGTTTCTCAAGGAGGATCATCCAGAACACCTTCTCTCCAGGGATTACATGAATTTCTTTTGTGTTTCCCACATTTTTCTCCTTTCTCCCCATGTATTCACAACTGAAAACCATGCGGGGCTAATCCCCTCCTTTCCTTAGGACCCGGGAGTAGCCCGGGGAATCATTGTATCGACTTTTTGTATGAATTCATATATATTTCTCTTTATTCCTAGTTATATAGTTGTGTTTTGAATGATCTACCTATGCTTGATCACCATCGGTAGAGTAATAGACTGATAATTGTTCTGGAAGGAGGATTAAAGGTTAGAAAACCACAATCTATACACTTTCCTAAGCGTTCTTTGGAAAAGGTAACGTACGGTTAGTGGAAAGAAACCCAGAGTCTTCGATAATGCACCTAGACTAAGATATAAATTGCTACAGACGTGGAATTGGCTTAGATCTAGGTAGTGGATTGCACTGTGGAAGTGGGCAATTCTAACTACATGCTTTCTGTCCAGGGTAGGAGTAAAATTTATATTAATTTGGTAGAAATAAGATATAACGAGACCCCGTGGTCAAATCGGTAATCCTAAGGAATCCACATCATTTGAATCAATCACTAGTAATTTTCATTTAATTTTCTTTTATTTTGTTTAAACTCAAACTCAACCTTTTAATCGGCTTAGCTGATCACACCGTAGTTAGTAGTAGTCACTGAGACTACGTCTCCCTAAGTTCAACTCGAGCCTCACATAGGCCTATATTACTCGACACGTATACTTGTGTTTATACACACAGTTTTCGCGTGTCAAGTTTTTGGCGCCGTTGTCAGGGAGACAACAAGGTTTCAACACAATGAGTGGCCACCTTTTATTTCTTGCAACTTTATTTTAATCATTAAAACTCATTACATACATATAGAACAAATTTTTTCTATTGAGTACCGTGATTAACTGATTCCACATTTTCAGGTACTAGTGCATGGTGCAAACACATGCCACATACTATGGAGAATCTACACCAGAGGTCCCAATCACTATTGAGGATCCACAAGGGTCTTTCGGAACCTTAACGCCATCTCCAGTGCAAACAATTTCATCGGAAGACATACCGTTGACAACCAAGCAACAAGCAACGGGGGACGATAATCCAGGGGCTGAGAAGACAATATGGGAGATGATTAAGGCATCTTCCTCAGCTGCACAGACAAGACCTATCAAGAAATAGTATGTGAATGTAGCACAATACAAGATTGATCCAGGACTGATTGCACTCGTCAAGTCACATGCTTTTTATGGACACACTCATGAAGACCTGGTGGCACACATCAACAACTTTGTGGAGTGTTGTGACATGGTGAATGTGGATAGGTTTCCACAAACAACTATTTATCTAAAGTTGTTCCCATCATCACTGGCGGACAAGGCAAAAGAATGGTTGCACAACCTGCCAAAGGAATCGATTGAGACATGGGATCAAATGATCGAGACATTCTTTGAAAGGTACTTTCCTCCGTAAAAGACAAATGAGTTGGTGAGGAACATTCACAATTTCAAAAAACATGCAGCTGAATCCTATTCTGAAGCTTGGGAGCATTTTCAGAACATGCTAAGGAAAGTCCCTCACCATGGGATAGATCTGGAGAACCAAGTCAAAATGTTCTACTTTAAGCTCCACAAAAATGAATGTGTCACCTTAGGTAGTGTAGGCATTGGGTTCTTTCTCAAAAACTCACCCTCTAAGTGTCAGGAGATTTTGAATAATATGGTAAAGAATCAGGCATGGGGTAATGAGAGATCATCTAGAGCAGATCAAAAGTATAGGGGAGCCTAAAGTTATCACCACTTTGAATAAGAAGCTAGACTTGATAGCAAGGAGGCTGCTAGAGAAGGAAAACAATTCATCAGATGAAGAAGGACAAGTGAAGTATATGCATCAGCAAGGATATAAGAACAATGACTACTCGTGGAGAAATGACCCAAATTTTTTTTGGAAAGACCCAAATAACTTCCTACAGGATCTAGATCAACATAACCAACACAGAAACAATCAGCAACAACAACATGCAGCAGAAGAGAACACAAATGAAATCTTGAATAGGATAGTGGAATAGAATGAGCAATTGATAAACAACTTCCAACGCGATCTCCAGAATCAAGGGGCCCAGATGAGGAGTTTTGAGACAACTTTGTCTCAGCTAGCAGCAGACGTGGCGGCCTTGAAGAAGCCTACACATCAGGGTTTTCGAGGAAACACTGACACTCCAACAGGAAACCAACAGGTCAAGGAAATACTACTGCGGAATGAGAAGAAGACATTGACTCCAAGGACCGTAGAAACTGAGGTGACAAAGCCTACTGATAGTGGTGACCCAGTGCTAGAGCCAACACAAGTAGAAATTAAGGCAAGCAACACAGAGGAAGAGCAGAATCAAGAATCTGAAGTGGAGAAGAGGACTTCATATGTGCCACCACATCAAAGAACGCAGACGATACTTATTCCATATCCTAACAGCTTGAAGGCAACAAGGATGGATTAGCAATTTAAGAAATTTCTAGATAGATTTAGGAAGATTTATGTGAACATACCATTGATTGATGCGATTGAACAAATACCGTCATATGGTAAATTTCTGAAGGATATTATTAATAAGAAGAAGAGGATCCCAGATGCTGAGGTAGTAGTACTGAGGGAGCAGGTCAGTGCCTTCATTTTAGGTACATTGCCACCAAAGAGATAGGATCCTGATTGCTTCAACGTCACATGTTACATCGGGAAAACAAAGTTTGGGGATGCACTCTATGATTCAGGGGCAAGCATCAATTTGATGCCCCTATCCACCTTCAGGAAACTCAGTCTCAAAATGTCTAGGAAGAGCAGCATGACAATCCAATTGGCAGACAACTCAATTGTGAAACCGTATGGTATTTGCGAAGATGTACTTGTTAAGGTGGATCATTTTGTTTTCCCTGCAGACTTCATGGTGATGGAGATGCAGAACGACCATGGAAACAAACTATTATTAGGGAGACCCTTCCAAGCAACAACTGATATGATCTTGGAGATGGGTAGAGGCCGTTTGACCATGGGATATAAAGATGACATGTTTGAGATCAACATTCCAGACAATTTGAGGTCGCCCAATGATCAGGAGCGCTGTAATATGATGATTCACATGGATAATAATATCTCTTTGTTTTTGGGAAAACCATTTTTGGACATGGTGCATGTAATGAAAAAGGTGGAGAAGGGTACACTAGATGTAGACATCATGGAGAACAGTAAGGTGGTCTCACTTGCCAAGACAGTAGGGTACCCGGATGACAAACAAGATGAATGGTGTTCATCCACCATGGTCAAGGACAGAGAGGACTCTCTAGTATAGATACATCCACAACTCCCGTTAGAGGCATGCCTAATGAACCTTATAGATGATTACGTGTGGAGTCAGTCACTAGAAGAATGTGCAAGGCTACTGAAGACTTTGTCATGTTACTATACAAGACACTTTGAGGACTTGGGACCACTGCCACCACCACTGATTTCTTCACTCCTGAGCCCACCTGAGTTGGAGCTCAAACCGCTGCCACCTCATCTGAAGTATGTGTTTCTAGCTGCAGAGGAGAAGTTGTCGGTTATCATATCTTCATCGTTGAATGAATTGGAAGAAGAACAACTGATTACTGTGCTAAAGAACCACTGATGTGCATTTAGATGGACTATGGATGATATCAAAGGGATATCTCCCTCATTATGCCAAAATAAGATTCGGATGGAGGAAGGAGCAAAATCGGTCATTCAACTTCAACGTCGCTTAAATCCAATCATGATAGAGGAGTCAAGAAGGAGGTAATCAAGCTCCTGTCGACATGTATAATTTACGCTATTTCTGATTCCATGTGGGTTAGTCCGACACATGTAGTACCAAAGAAAGGGGGAATCATTGTCTCTACCAATTCCTGTAATGAACAAATAACCACTAGGTCAGTGACAAGGTGGCGAGTTTGCATAGATTATCGCATATTGAATACTGCCACGCTTAAGGATCATTTTCCGTTACATGGTGGAAAGAAGAATGCCAACAATGGTGGTGATAAACGCTGCCACACCAAGCAACATGCACAAGGGAATAGTACATGTGAAGGCAAGGAAGGCACATCATCAGCTGGTGGCCGAGATATGTCCAAGGTAAAATGTTATAATTGCAACAAACATGGGCATTTCTCTAAGGATTGTGCAAGACCCGACACACACGAAAGGAGGAGGTGAAACTGGCCTGAAAACATGACGACGAGCCAAGGTTACTCATGGATGAACACTAAGGCCCTGTCCATATTGTAGATGATGCAACACAAACGGTGTTCCTCAACAAAGAGAAGGTGATCTTGGTTGATGTCGGTGATGGTGTATGGTACCTCGACACAGGCATGAGCAATCATATGTCTGGATCTAAGGTGATGTTTGCTTCTCTTGACTAACATGTGAAGGGGTCCGTGAAGTTTGGTGATGGATCGGTGGTGGAGATCTGTGGCAAAGGTGCCGCAATGTTTCAATGCAAGAACCAGGAGCATCGAGTGCTCACTGAGGTGTACTTCATACCCCATCTCTGAAGAAATATTGTCATCCTGGTTCAACTTGATGAGAACGGGTGCAAGATCACGATCGAGGGCGGGGAGCTATGCATCTTCGACCATGATCAGCTACTTCTAGCATGAGTAACACAGTCTAGGAACATGTTGTATCTTCTGAACCTAAACTTGACCGTGCCCGTGTGCCTGTTGTCCAAGGCGAGCGACACATCCTGGCTATGGCATGCACGCTACAGGCATCTCAACTTCCGCACATTGTAGGACATGAGCCTCAAGGAGATGGTGCAAGTCATCCCATTCATCGAGCACAAGGAGCAGTTCTCTGATGGCTATGCACTAGGCAAACAACACTGCACCCCGTTCCCGCAGGTCACAACATATCGCGCCAAGCGAGGATTGGAGCTGGTACACGACAATCTCTGTGGCCCAATCACTCTAGCCACACCAAGTGGTAATATGTATTTTCTACTCATCGTGGATGATCACAGTAGGTACATGTGGTTGGAGGTGTTAAAGTCGAAAGACCAAACATTTAAACTCTTCAAGAAGATCAAAGCCTTGGCGGAAAATGAGTTGGAAGTCAAGCTCAAAGCATTTCATACAGACCGTGGAGGGGAGTTCAACTCCAACGAATTTTGTGAATACTGTGACCAGCTGGGGATCAAACGGTGCACCACCGCACCTTATTCACTACAGCAGATTGGCATCGTCGAACGAAGAAATTAGATGGTTGTCGAGATGGCATGAAGCTTGCTGAAGAGCAAAGGTGTACTTGCTGAATTTTGGGGCCAGGCTGTGAAGACTACAGTGCACATCTTAAATCATGCACCAATGTGAAGCTTAGACAGAAAAACCCCATATGAAGCATGGTACAAGAAGAAGCCAAAGGTCCAATACTTCCGCACATTTGGGTGCGTAGCAACGTAAAAAAGATTGGTCCTGACATGACAAAGCTCTCAGACAGATCCACACCAATGGTGTTCATCGGCTACGAGGAGGGGTCCAAGGCCTATCATGTCTATGACTCAAAAATAAAGAAGCTCCATGTAACTCGTGATGTTGTGTTTGAGGAAGAGAAGTAATGGGACTGGGAGGCAGCACACTATGAGTCCAATCCCGACCCTATTGGCATGTTTGCTATGCAATATACCACTTCCGTGGTGGAAGGCGGAGCACCAGTGTACAACGACGCGTCAACACCTACAACCAGGGTGAGTTCGGTGACACCGCAAGCAACAGAGCCAAGCACGCCCAAGACACCTATGTGTGCAACATCGAGCAACTTGGAATGGGCAACACCACCCACCGGAGAATCACGTGATTCAAAAGGTGTTCCACTACGATACAGGAAAGTCTCAGATTTGTACAACGCCACAACTGAATTCAACATTGGTTATAGTGGTCTATGTTTCTTGTTGTTAATATTAGTTATTGTCGTTCATGCAACAACGACATGTGCAATGTAATTAACAGTCCAGGTAGATCCAAAAATAAGAATTGAAGAACAAACAAAGAAGGAGAACATAAAACATGAGTTAGATTCGCAAACCAGATCGTTCGTTGAGAAACGAATGTGTTACTTAAAAAAATCTGTGCCCGTCAATCCTCACGGATAGGCACCGTTCTCCCAGTCACGATCTGGCACGAACCTGGAACTTGCACGTCTCGCTCACGCTCGACGTAGTCGCGTTGCACTGCTACCAGTGCAACAGAGCAATCGCAGGAACCACCGCCTGACAGCTGCATCTTGACGATAGGAAGGAGAAGTCGCGCTTTGCACATGAGGACAACTCCACAAAGCGACTCCGGGGACGACGACTATTGCACTCGGGATAAGGGCTCTCAAAACACACGGCGACAAAAGATTTTTTTTCAGTGTGTTTAACCCTAATGACTGGATGCGTATATATAGCCACACACGTCCCTAATCCTATTCCCAGTAAGATGCAAACACTCGGTTGCACTTGTACACAATACGGAATAATCCGCAAAAGAGAAACACTTTCTAATTAGGATTAAGAAATCCGAATAAGAAAGCAACAATTAATTACACGAGTAATTAATTACTTAGTTGTATCCTAGTGCAAAAAGAAGACAGAAGACGGAAGACATTCTCCACAATCAACAATCCACAAGCCACAAGCCCAAGCCCAAGCCCAAGCCCGAGCCCGGCCCGGCCTGGCCAAGACAGGCGAGGCGTGGCGTGACGCGCGCGTGCGTGCGTGCGTTGTGATGTAGAAATCCCACCCACCAAGGAGGTGAGCATACCTCCCTCCTAGGACTCCTTTGGACACTAGTGCCCCATGAGATCCTACATATGAGGACCACAAAAGTTCTAGGTGTGAGCAATATGGGATAAAACTTCTTTGCCATTTGTGCTAGAAACAACACTACATTCTCACATGTACTTGCTGCACTACATTGGGCTTAACCCATGCTAAATAAGTGATTACTACAGTAACGTAGCTACAGTAACGAACTACTACAGTAACATAATTAGCTACAGTAACGTAATCATTTATCTAACAATCCCCCACAAAGTCCAATGTGTAGTGTGCTCTACCATTCAGTCCTCCATACTGTACTTTCAACAGATACCTTTCGGTTTGAATCTACCTGAGTTATCCAACTGTGACCCCCATAGGAACTAGGTGAACAAAAGTCTTGAACCTGAACCTTGGGTACAAGAGTATAAGTTGGTAACAACACAATAAAGACATGGTAGTAAAGAAAAACAATGCATTAAGGCCATGCATACAAAAAATTATATCATGATTGATAACAGAGAACAACCCAATTCTCCTGTTGCGGCCTACACAACATCAATCACTTAGCTGGAGTCTCCAAGGATGTACTGCTAACATCCTGTCCTAAGACTTGACACCATTAAGAGACTACTCTTTTACTAACTTGCAGTCATGACACTAACAGGTTTCCAGGAGATAGACACACAGATGCTAGAATCATCAAACAAGAATACATAGTATCATCCGATTTACCCGACAACTTGTTCTTACCACATTGAACCCAATTTGTGGGATCTCCACTCTTTTGGGTTGGGTTGCTACTGCCTGCAAATCTATAGGGTTTTCAGTCCCATCCCCAACTTGGATTTTTCCACTAAAGACAAGGTAAGACCTTTAGTGAAAGGATCAGCTGTATTATCTTTGGTACCGACGTAGTCCACAGCCATGACCCCATTAGACACTAACTCCCTTACAGATTTCAATCTGACTTGGATGTGTCTACGCTATTTTTGATTGTACTTGGAACTCTTTATCTTAGCAATAGTTGTAGTGCTGTCATAGTGAACTGAAATTGCAGGAAGCGACTTCATTACCATAGGTAAACTGGACATAAGTCCATGTAGCCATTCAGATTCCAATCCAGTTTCATCTAAAGCACACAACTCTGCCTCAAAAGTGGACTGAGACAATATGGTATGTTTCTTAGACCTCCAGGAAACAGCTCCTCCTCGCAACAGAAATACATATCCTGAGACACCATTACTCCCAGAATTCACGGCAATCCAACTTGCATCACTATATCCTTTGACTACGGAAGGATGTTTACCATAATGCAGCCCAAGGGAACACGTTCCCTTGATATACCTCAGAATTCTGTCAAGAGCTTCCCAATGGGTCTTTTCGGGACAACTGGTGTATCTACTTAACTTGTTCACGACAAACGCAATGTCTGGACGTGTACAGTTCATAAGATACATCAAACTTCCGATAATCTGAGAGTATCGTAATTGAGACACTGGAACCCCAGTGTCATTCTTGAACAAGGGCTTGGATGAATCATATGGAGTCTTAACAGGTTTACGTGATGTGTACTCAAACCTCTCCAGTATCTTCTCAACATAGTGAGACTGAGAGAGAGTTATACCATTAGTAGACCTTATGATTTTAAGCCCTAAAATCACATCAGCGACACCCATATCCTTCATCTCAAACTTGCTACATAAGAATGACTTTGTCTCATTTACTACTTTCATATCGGAACCAAAAAGCAGGATATCATCAACGTATAAGCATAACAAAATGAATCCATTATTGACAATCTTGCAGTAGAGACACTTATCAAATTCATTAGAAATAAAGCCAAACGATGATATCACAGAATCAAACTTCTCATGCCATTGCTTAGGGGCTTGTTTCAAGCCATATAATGACTTAACAAGTTTACACACTTTGGACTCATTCCCACGACCCACAAATCCCTCATGTTGTTCCATATATATCTCTTCTTGAAGATCACCGTGTAAAACGCGGTCTTCACATCCATCTGATGGATATAGAGATTATAAATGGAAGCCAATGCTATAAGCACTCGGATTGTGGTCATACGGGAAACAGGTGAATAGGTATCAAAATAATCATTCCTTCCCTTTGTGTGTAACCCTTAGCAACTAACCTAGCCTTATACTTATTGATTGTCCCGTCTGCATTAAGTTTCTTCTTAAAAATCCATTTGCAACCAACTGCAGAACAACCAGGAGGCAAATCCACCAATTCCCAAGTTCCATTCGAGAGAATTGATTGGATTTCATCATTAACGGCTTCTTTCCAAAACTTAGCTTCTGGAGATTCCATAGCTTGTTTAAAAGTAACAGGATCATCCTCAACATTGTAAGTAAGAAACTCACTTCCAAAGTCTTTGGATGTCCTAGCCTGTTTACTTCTCTTTGGTTCAACTATTTCTTCAGAATCATCCGATTCAGAAATAGCTTGTTCTGAGTCGCCCCCCACATTTGTCATCCTTTCCACGTGCTCGGGAATGAAACATGTGGTAAATGAATTTTCTTGAGAAACTTCATTGGGCACACCAATTTTCATAGGAAACACATCCTCAAAGAATGTTGCATCACGTAATTCCACATTTGTATTGACCTCAATGCCAGAGATATCTGATTTTACAATCAGGAATATGTAAGCATAGCTTGTCTCTACATAACCCAAGAATATGACATCAACCATTTTCGATCCTAATTTCTTCCTTTTGTGTTCAGGGACAAGTACCTTTGCAAGGCAACCCCACACTCGAAGATATTTCAGACTCGGTTTCCTTCCTCTCCACAACTCAAACGGACTACTTTCTGAATGTTTATGGGGAACTCTATTCAGAATATGGCAAGTTGTATTCAAAGCTTCCCCCCACATAAAGTTGGGTAATCCAGATGTTTGGAGTAAGGTATTTACCATATCTATTAAGGTTCAATTTTTACGTTCAGCTATCCCATTTGATTGTGGTGAATAAGGAACAGTGACCTCATGAACTATACCATGTAATTGGCAAAATTCCAAAAACAAGTTCGAGGTATACTCTCCTCTCCTATCAGACCTTAATCGCTTAAGTACTTTACCGGTTTGAGTTTCAGCTTCTTTCTTATAAATATGAAATGTATCCAATGCCTCATCTTTACTTCTAAGTAAAAAGACATAATAGTATCTACTCGCATCGTCAATAAAAGTTATAAAATAATGCTTTTGATATCTGTATGAACTAAATCCATAATTTCTAAATTCCTATTCATAGAATGAAAAGGCTTCCTAGGCAATTTAGCTTGTACACATATTTCACATTTATTGTTGCTAATTTCAGATTTTGGGATCAAATCTAGATTCATCATACGCTTCATTGAGGCAACATTAACATGTCCCAAACATGAATGCCATACATCGAATGAAACAAGATTCATGCAAACAAAACTATAATCATTCAAATTTAAAACGGAATTTGAAATAGGTTCAACATGAATCTTAAACAAGTTCTCCACATCACATAAGTACCTCTTGCCAAAAAACAAAGAATCACGAAGGCGTGTAATAATAGCCTTATTACATTTACAGTCTACTCTATAACCTTCTCTAACTAATATGACACCACTAAGGATATTGCGTCGAATGGTTGGAACATGTCTGACCCTGTTAAGAGTCAAAACCTTCCCCGAAGGGAACTTCAAGTCCACCCATCCTTCGCCTTTGACTTCTGCAGAGCTGGAATCGCCCAAAGTCACAGACCGACCTCGAGAGGCCTGATAAGACACAAACAGGGATTTATCAGCACACACATGTACATTAGCCCCAGTGTCAATTATCCAATAAAGTGGTTCAAAAATAGAAAGAATTTCAGGTTTAATAGACACATACCCATCATTGAGGTTCAAGGATGTAGTCATCATGTTGACCACAGCCTCCTCAGTTGCAGATGCGGTAGCTTTCTTTGCCTTCTTAGTAGGACAATCCTTGTTCCAGTGGCCAACCTGTCCACAAGTCCAACAAGGTTTGTTCTTCGGTTTCTTTTGGATCTTTGCCTTGGGTTTATGTGCATTCTTAGATTTTTTATCTTTGGTGTTTTTCGTAGAAGTAAGATTAGAAGTTGGATTTGCATCAGTAGGCACCTTGACCCCTTTCTCCTTTAAGTGTTCTTCTTGTATATTAATATCCATCATTAATTCATCCATGGTGTGTGTCCCTTTGCGATGCTTCAGAAACTTATCAAACGACTCCCATGACTTAGGGAATTTTTCTATGATAGACATAACAACAAATTTCTCAGGCAACACCATCTGGACATCTGAGAGTTCATGAACTAGGAGTTGTAGATCGTGTGTTTGATCAGAAACTGACTTACCCTCAACCATCTGAAACTTAATAAATTTAGACACGCAGTATTTTTCAACACCTTGATTTTCAGTGCTAAAATTCTTAATTAACAATTCCCATAAAACCTTGGACGTAATGACTGGCGGCTTTGAGTAAGAATCATACAGTTTGTTATTTAAACCAAACAGAATCAACCCGCGGCACGTTTTATCACCCTTCTTCCAATTAGCAATAATGTTTGCATTATCAGGAATTGTTTCATCAGATACAAGTTCAGTTTCAACTAAGTACTGATCATAACCCGCAATATTCAGCCAAATTTTCATGTGACTCTGCCAACGGGAAAAGTTCGTACCAGTAAACTTTTTCAGGCATATTAGTTGTATCAATTTTACATCTCGAACCACCCTGACCGGACATTGTTAATTAACGACAGAAGTATGATTTCTTTAAGACTGTTGTTAATATTAGTTATTGTCGTTCATGCAACAACGACAGGTGCAATGTAATTAACAGTCCAGACAGATCCAAAAATAAGAATCGAAGAACAAACAAAGCAGGAGAACAGAAAATAGGAGTTAGATTCGCAAACCAGATTGTTCATTGAGAAACGAACATGTTACTTAAAGAAATCAGTGCCCGACAATCCTCGCGGATAGGCACCGTTCTCACAGTCACGATCCGGCACGAACCTAGAACTTGCACGTCTCGCTCGAAACACATGGCGGCAGAAGATTATTTTTGATATGTTTAACTCTAATGACCGGATGTGTATATATAGCCACGCACGTCCCTAATCCTATTCCCAGTAAGACCACAATCCACAATCCACAAGCCCAAGCCCAAGCACAAGCCCGGCCAGGCGAGCGTGGCGTGCGTTGTGATGTGGCAATCCCACCCACCAAGGAGGTGAGCATACCTCCCTCCTAGGACTCCTTTAGACACTAGTGCCCCATGAGATCCTACATATGAGGACCACAAAAGTTCAAGGTGTGAGCAATATGAGATAAAACTTCTTTGCCATTTGCACTAGAAACAACACTACATTCTCACATGTACTTGCTGCACTACATTGGGCTTAACGCATGCTAAATAAGTGATTACTACAGTAACGTAACGTAATTAGCTACAGTAACGTAATCATTTATCTAACATTTCTTTGTTGCGGAAGACGAGTATTGAAATGGCACTAAAGGAGGCATGCTGGAAGAAAGCAATGGAGATAGAAATGGACTCAATCCATGCAAACAACACTTGGGAGTTTGCGAGCCTCCCTGTTGGTCACAAAGCTACTGGATTCAAAGTCATGAGAGATCCTACGAGAAACATCGTGAAGCACAAAGACCGCCTAGTAGCTAAGGGATATGCCCAACGTCAAGGGGTGGATTTCGACCAAGTGTTTGCTCCAGTAGCTCGGATGGAGACGGTGCGGCTGCTGATTGCACTTGCGGCACATGGAGGATGGGAGGTACACCATTGGTATGATTGGATGTAATCCTTGCCTGACACCAATGCAGAATTGCATGAAGCTGACTAAGAACTATGACAATGCAGCCATAGATGCCACCAAGTATCGCAGTGTGGTCAGGAGTTTGCGCTACCTGGTAAACACCCGCCCGAACATTGCCTATGTCGTAGGCATTGTCAGTCGGTATATGGAGGCACCGACTGAGCAACATCTAGTTGCTGTCAAACACATCTAATGATATGTAAGCGGCACGACGTGATACAGATGCTGCTACAAGCAGGATGATGAGTCGGAGCCCGGGCTACAACGACAACGACCTTGCAGGTGATGTCGATGACCGGAAGAGCACCACAGGGACGACATTTTTCTTAGGTGCGAGCTTGATCACGTCGGCGTCACAAAAACAAAAGATCGTCGTTCTCTTGTCCTGTGAGGCTGAGTATATCGCAGCTGCTATAGCGGCGTGTCAAGGCATTTGGTTGACCCGGCTACTAGCAGATTTGAAGGAACAACAGCCAAAGAAAATCAAACTGTTGGTAGACAATAAATCAGCCATAGCGCTCTCTAGAAATCCGGTTCATCACGACCGCAGTAAACACATTGACACCAGATTTCATTTGATTCGCGAGTGCGTCGACGACGACGGAAGAGTGGGCGTGGAGCAACTGGCCGACATTATGACAAAGGCGCTCGGCCGCGTGAAGTTCCTTGAGATGAGGAAGAAGCTAGGCATAAAGGAGGTAAAATCACGACAACCTGATTAGGGGGTGATTGTTGATCAAGTTGCACCTTCTGAGGTCCACATCATAAGCACTAGTCCAGCTGTCAACTAGGCTATTAGTCATCTTGTTTTCTGTTCAGATCAAGTTGCACCTTCTGACGTCCACGTCATAAGCACTAGTCCAGCTGTCAACTAGGCTATTAGTCATCTTGTTTTCTGTTCAGTATGTTTAACACAGCTGAACACGACGGGTGCGTCGTGTTAGTTGTGGCTGCATAGGACTCGGTCGTGGATAACGCAATGGTGGAGTTTGAGTCGGGCACGTCTGTTAGCCCATATTTCTTTCTTCTGTAATCACAAGTCTATTAATAAGAGGAGACTAAAACATAGAAAAGCTGCAACGTTCGGCAACACAAAACTTCCGTCTCACAACTTCCTCCTTGTAGTGTTCCTCTTTGTGTTGCGTGTGTGTGTGTGTTCAGGGAAGCTGGACAACTTCATGGTGCACACGTTCGGAACCCAATACAAGTAGCGATGGTGAGCGCTTTGTAAGAATAGCACCAGCACAAATTATTGAGCAAGTGTCGGCTTGAACATTTGGTGTGAAGACCGACGATATGTACATAGCAAGGGAACTATACATAAGAATCGAAAAACAGAAAAGTTCATCACCAATTGACAGGTCATTGAAGGTGGGAGAAATAGACGGAATGCTTCTCCTTGAAATGGGAACAATGACTACAATAACACAGTTGCCCGTCACACCACTGGACGCCTATCCTATAGGAGGCCTCCTATAGAAAGATGGTAGGAGACCAATCAGAATTTTCTCTGGTATTAAAAAAATTCGTTTTAATGCTAAAAAATTATTTTCTCTCTCCATTAATTTTTTATGGGTTAGATTTTTAGTGTTTTCATTGGTTGTCCTATACAATAAGTATAGGAGGCTTCCTATACTACCGGTTTTGCACACCACTCCCGCGTTTTCTATAGGGGACTAGTCCTATAGAAACTCCATAGGATCCAATGAGATTGTGTTATAGTGGATAATTTGCATTTCCCTCTCCTTATTTTCTTTAGGGGGTTGGATTTTAAAGATGAGTGAGAAGGAGAAACTTCATGCATTGTGATTAGTTGTCCTATACATATGTCTTATGCCATCAATATTCACTATTCAGTGCTGTTGCCACTTACCAGTATATCCGTGTCCGTAGGCGAGCCAGGCTTTCTTGAGCTGTGCATCTGCAGATTCCTTGGAGTACAGCGCCCTGACGAGGCAGAAGTGGGTGCAACACCCGCCGACGCAAAGCACCCTGCACGTATTGAGGACGTAACAGGCCGTGCATTCGGCCCCGCCGCCCCTTCCCTGGACGAGTACTCCCCACGTCCTTGTCGCCGCCGACCCCAGGCCGCTGCAGAAGTCGCCGTCCTTGACATCATCCTGTAACTGATGGCTCTTGAGCTCCTCGACGAGGATGACTCCGTCTGGGGAGCTGCTCCCCCACCGTTGCTAGATCGCCAGCCAGTCTTCCGCCTGAGCCCCTGCCTCTCGCTCGAAGCGGACTGTAGACGAAGAGGGGGAGAGTGACTGAGAGTAGCAGACGTCGGCGTCATCGTCGTCATTGGCGAAGATGTATGACAGGAATGGCGCCTCTTCGATCCACTTGACAATCTCTGTGACAGACCCTCTGATCCATTGGTCAAGCATCTCGGCCGACACGGGCTTTCTTCCTAATAAGTTATGTTTGAAAACTTGACTGATGCTAAAAGAATATGATAATGTACTTAATTAATCAAGTGAAAGCTATTCATTTAGTGCTCTGACCATAGATCCATCATCGTCAGTAGCTGGTGATGGTGAAACATGTTTTCTTACGAGATCTCCTGGAGTTCGCATATTTTTGAATATATGGGGGTCGATGGGCGAAAATATCCTTACGTCCTAATGAGGGAATTTATGGAAGGTAAACATTAAACCTCTCAATCTTTCATTGTATGTTCCGGGATGGATGTATCACTAATCTCCTGATGATGTTAATGCTGGATCGATGGAGGTAAACACGAGATCTCTCGATCGCGAAGAGAGTACATCCGCCACTGTATCTCTATAGCTAGATGCCACTATACCCTGGCAAGCTATGTAGCAAAGACACAAGATGTCCTGCATGTAATCCCACACTGACCGAGATGTAGGAAGTCATGGAAGCCGACTCTTCCATTGACTTTGTATGGTACCGATTTTGACTTTACACTGATCGGTTGGAGTATGAGCGGTATACCTCATCTCCTCATAGCTTAAGTATGTTTGTAAAACGTAATCAGCCATGTAGCGTATTTGTATAAGGTTGAAATACGAGAACCACTGGTTGATGTTATCAGCTTAGCATGTCCATGGTACATAAATGTTACTTATGTTTTTCAATTCCCTATTGAATAAGAGACATGCTGCCTTGTCAACTTATAACTGAAATACTTGAATAGGATTGTTGCTCTAACCTGCATAGACAGTAATTTATTTGCTATTGAAATATATTATCCCACTGCTCAGTTTATTTCTATTAAACTGCAATAACAATGTTACGGTGGAGAGTTATATCTCTTACTGGGGCAATTTTATAATTGTCTCACCCCCGTGGGATTCAACATTTTTAGGTAGACGCAGACAAAGAGGCAGAACCTCTGTAGTAGGGGAAGAGCAGTAGCAGCAACAACAAGGACAATAGTAATATCCTAGGTGGGGATACTGGTTGTCAGACTTTGTACATAAAGTCCTATGTGTCGTCTCTGTACTCTCAGGTCATAGGAGTCAGTAGATAGTGTTTTATAGTCGATCTGAGATTTTGGTTCGATGCTTCGAGGGTTATGTTACTTGTGTTGTTTAGTAAAGTAATGATGTCTATATACTCCTCGAGAAGAGATGATACAATGAATGCACAATATGGACCAGTATGTAAATATACTACTGTGGTTTTTGTTCAAAGAATCTCTGGTAATGGATCTTTTTATAAAAGGTTTTAATTTTTAGTGATTTTCAGTAATTCCGCTGCTAACGATTGCTTTAGCATTAGTTAATCGTGTTAGATGAGTTAATAACGTTTTGCTCGAACGGTGTGTCACAGTCCGTCTAGTACACTTTTTCCATTAATGGAGATAGGACCCAAAGCACAAAGCCTGCATGTGGACTTCGCCAGAGTGACCATCTCTCTCCCTATATATCTTTTCATTTTGTGTGTCGAAGCTTTCTCTACTTTGATTTCCATTGCTTCTCGCGATAACCTACTACACGACATAAAGCCGAGTAGGGTGCGCCTTGTATCTCACATCTTTTCTTTGCAGATGATAGTATCCTTTTTGCTAGAGCAACTACTGCAGAATGTCTGAAGGTAGCTGAGATCATCAACCAATATGAATAGGAATCAGGTCAAAAGATCAATTTCTCAAAGATAGAGGTTGTTTTCAGCAAAGGGATAGAGGTGGATAAGCGGGAGGAGTTGAGGCAACTCCTAGGTGTGAGAGTAGTGGATAGACACACCAGTTATTTGGGCCTCTCGACTGCCATGGGAAGGTCCAAGAAGCAGGTGTTCTGCTTCATTAGAGAAAGGATTTGGCGGAAGCTTCAAGGGTGTTCGGAAAAGTTGTTGTCCAAAGCAGGGAGGGAAGTCCTCATCAAAGCGGTTGCTCAGGCCATTCCCACATACATCATGAGCATCTTCCAACTGTCGGCGGGTTCCATAGCTGATATACAAAGGATGGTGGCTAGATTCTGGTGGGGAGCAAAAGATAAAGAGAGGAAACTATCATGGATAAGCTGGGATATAATGTCCAGGCCAAAGCGGTAGGGGGGTCTTGGCTTCAGGGATTTCTAGACCTTTAATCAAGCCCTCTTGGCTAGGCAACTATGGCAGATAGTCAATAACCCGAAATCCATCGTGACTAGAGTCCTTAAAGATAGGTACTTCCCAAGGACGTCCATATGGGAAGCCAGACGGGGACATAACCCCAGCTATTCTTGGAGGATTCTGTGGGGAGCAAAAGCACTACTAAAGGAAGGGGCACAATGGAGAGTGGGTGACGGAACTGAGGCAAACATTTGGGAAGATTATTGGCTGCCTAGGGAGGATGACATGCTTGCATGTTTTAAAAGGGAGAATGGTCTAGAATATAGCACAGTCTGTGAGCTTATGACAGAGGATGGATCTCAATGGGATGAGGGCAGAGTTAGAGAATGTTTCCCAGACTGCTATGTTAAAAGAATATGTGCTATCCAACTCAGCTTGAGGAGACCTAAAGACACTTTGATGTGGTGGCCCTCAAGGGACGGGGAGTTCTCGGTCTGCTCTACTTACTGGCTGGGTTTGCTGGGGAAAGAGGAAGCTAGGAGATTTGCGTATCGTCAAGGTGATACGCTATGGAAAAGAATATGGCACGTTGGGTGGAGTCCCAAAACAACCCACTTTCTATGGAGGGTATGCACGGGATGCTTAGCGACGAGGGGCACCTCTTCGATAGACATTGCTTGGAGGATGGCACTTGCATGCTTTGTGGGTCAGAGAAGGAGACTATACCTCTCATGCTTTTCCGTTGTCCCAATGGAGTTGAAGTATGGGAGCAGACACCGAGAGGGATGTAAGCATGGGTGGATGAAGCTAGGGATGAGGATATCATCTCGTCCTTGGGTGCTGTGCTAGAAAGGATGTTCATGCACGAGGCTGAACTCTTAGTTGGTGCCATGTGGACTGTGTGGAGGGCTAGATGCATACGGACGTTCAAGAACAATGATGTACAAAGTGGGTATCTGCTGCGGAGTGCATTGATGATGGTGCGACAAGGCGGGCAGCGACATGGCCAGACGGGAGGAGGTGCCGTTCGAGGTAACACCGTGCAACAACAGTGAGATATGGAAGTCGACGCACACTCGAGAGATGAGGGAGGATGCGTTGACCAACAGAGGAGATACGAGGGGGACGTGGTATGGGGGAGGCGCGAAGGGGACGACGACGTCCGGCAGAGGGGCATAGGGGGTGTCAGAGCTCACTAGGGGAGTGACGGGGGTGACGACGGGGTGTCAGCAAATAGTGGACTTTGCGTCTGGAGTAAGCCAACACAGGGTAGAATCAAAATGAACGTCGATGGCTCTGTGGGTGAGGATGAAGGGGCAGGAATTGGGATGGCAACTAGAGACGATATGGGCAGGCTGGTGGGCGTCGCGGGGGAGAAGGTAAGCTCAGGGACGGACGTCGCCATCACAGAAGCGCTAGCAGCGAGAGCAGCGTTGCTATGGGCAAAGAAAGAGGGATATGACAACATTGAAGTAGCTTAAATTATGTCAATCGTAGGTGTAATAGGGTTGCCCATAAGGTGACCAACTCTGCCCATAGGGGCCAAGTAGCTAATTTTTCCCTTACTCAATCTTTCCCTTTGAACCTTTTATCTCTTGTAAACCTTGATTTAGTTAGTTAATAGTAGTTACGGGGAGCCCCAACCATAGGCTTCCCGTCCCTCTTCAAAAAAAAAAAAAACTATACATGAAGAATCGAAAAAAAGAAAAGTTCATCACCAATTGACAGGTCATTGAAGGTGGGAGAAATAGACGGAATGCTTCTCCTTGAAATGGGAACAATGTCGACTACAATAACACAGTTGCCCGTCACACCACTCACTGATCAATATTCACTATTCAGTGCTGTTGCCACTGTCCGTAGGCGAGCCACGCTTTCTTGAGCTGTGCATCTGCAGATTCCTTGGAGTACTGCGCCCTGACGAGGCAGAAGTGGGTGCAGCACCCGCCGCCGCAGAGCACCCTGCACGTATTGAGGACGTAGCAGGCGGTGCATTCGGCCCCGCCGCCCCTTCCCTGGACGAGTACTCCCCACGTCCTTGTCGCCGCCGACCCCAGGCCGCTGCCGAAGTCGCCGTCCTTGACATCGTCCTGCAACTGATGGCTCTTGAGCTCCTCGACGAGGATGACTCCGTCTGGGGAGCTGCTCCCCCACCGTTGCTGGATCGCTAGCCAGTCTTCCGCCTGAACCCCTGCCTCTCGCTCGAAGCGGACTGTAGACGAAGAGGAGGAGAGTGACTGAGAGTAGCGGACGTCGGCGTCGTCGTCGTCATTGGCGAAGATGTATGACAGGAATGGCGCCTCTTCGATCCGCTTGACAATCTCTGTGACGGACCCTCTGATCCATTGGTCAAGCATCTCGGCCGACACGGGCTTTCTTCCCCGTCGACAGTTCGTGCTGTTTGTCATCTTCGGGTCGAGCGAGATCAGGCACAACGGGCCCGTTGTTCCGTCTCGCCTCTTATTGTTCCCCAAATGCGAAGGAGGAGGAAGACGTGTGATGGCAGCCACGGTCGCCCGCGCGACCGGTGTGCTTGCCTTCGTCCTCAGCGTGACGACGGAGCTGGTCCACGTGTCACAAGGCTTTGCTGCCGCTGTCGTAGCCTTATGGTCCTCAACGACACCCGCAAGGAAAGAAGACGAAGACGCTGCTGAGGCCATGCGGGGGAATAAGGAGTCAAGAGGCACGCTTCTTGCGTGCGTCGGGGGTTCAAAAGTGGAGCGTCGTCTTTACCAGGAATATGGAACTTGAGACTTGAGTCTCTAGTGCCTTCGTCAATTCGCTCCTCTCTGAGTCCGAACCCTTTGTTTCTGTAGTAACTCTCCGTCCCGGCGCCGGATGATTGAATGTAATCCGAAACGGAGCTGTATATGCGTCTCGGGAAGGAAGTAATCTTAGATGGGAATTGATCAGGTTCTCCAGCAGATTTGGAGGCAGCGTGGGATACTAGGATGACCGGGGCCATGGGTTTATACTTTATAGTCAATAGCCCCATCTCCGACGTGTCCCACCACGGTGCCGGCGGAGGGGCGCCACGCTTCCGCACGAGCAACACTCGCATGGGCTCGTGGTTGATGCATGGCAGGACCAGGGATGCGCGGGTCAAATTATTTGAACCTCACTAGATATTTGTAAATGCCTTTAGGAGGGCGGGCGAGGTGTCAAATTGAGACTAACCTCCAAAATATATGAAAATCACATATACTTTTCTAAACGCAAACTCATTTTGATCTGTGTTTTAACTATATTGAAGTGAGACATAATAAGGGGATCATCTTATCTTGAAGAAGACTTCTTTCCTAGAAAAGGTTGCTAATGTAACTTATGTTGCAAACAAAAATTCAATTCATAATTCAATTTTGTCATATAAATGTATGGACTTTTATAGATAATGAGCAAAAATCCCTAATTGACTTATTCCCGCTCAAGATCATAGAAAAATAAGAATTAAGAGTTGAATTAGTAAAGAACTTATAAATACGTTTCCAACATTACATTTAGATCCTAGAATGATATAATTACATAATAAAACTTAAAATATAATAAAATAATTAATTATTCTAATATGTTATGTGACACTCAAATATGAAAGTGGAACTCGGATCTAGATATGGACTCGTCCTGCATCAGTACTTCTACGAAATATCTCATCCCGAGATCAAAATAAAAAGTTCATGATACAAGTCAATGACATGTTTGCGTGCAACGATTAGTAGAATGAGCATCACAATCCATTGAAACAATCAAACATATGAACGCCCTCACCTCACAAGCTATTTGCATGAATGTCAAGAAGAATTGATTATCACATGCTTGAATAATTCAGTCGTGCTTTGTTAGTGATGGTGTGACTTGCAGCGAAGGAGCCAAAGCAATATTACTTGATGCTTGGTGGGACCAGGGATGCGCGAGTCAAATTATTTGAACCTCACTAGATATTTGTAGTTCCCTTAAACATGGAGGAGGGTGGGGGAGGTGTCAAACTGAAACTAACCTCCAAAATATATGAAAATCACATATAGTTTACTAAACGCAAACTCATTTTGATATGTGTTTTAACAATATTGAAGTGAGACATAATAAGGGGATCATCTGTCTATTGGAAAACTTCTTTCCCGAAGAAAGACACTAGTACATTTCTGATCTCTAGTGTCACTTTTTTCTGACGTCGGTTACATTTCAAAAATGACACTATATAACAAACACGACGATTAACTAGCACAAACGTAACCATTGATCAAGTCCTTTCGATTAAGAAAAGATACAAGTACTATTTTTTTTCACGTCAGTTACATTTTTGCAAAATCAACGTCTAAAATAACTTGTGAAATACAATTTTTCATGGAAAATATTTGCCCACAAAATTTTTAAGATGAACATCGGTTATCTGGGAACCGATGACAGAAACATTCACATGAAATAAGTGTTTCCTCCAAAATACTTATGGTGCATGTTGTTTCTCCGCAAAACCGACATAGACTCGCAAAAAAAACCCGCAAAAATTGCACAATTGGTGTCATTTTTTTGTCAAAAAAATGACTTCGGAGGGTTCGCATCACGTCCCCGTGAAAAAAGTGTTTCCCCAAAAGTTCACACTAGTGTCAGTTCTTCCAGAAGAAACCGTCGACTCAGGCCCTACTCAAGTTGCTTTTTTTTTCATTTAGATCATGACCTATGGTATCGGTTTCTTAAAGTAAGCCAATGTCTAAGTCACTAGGTTAGGTGTCGGCTTTTGGGATACAATCGACGACTAAGGCCTTACTCATGCCATTTTTTAGTTATCCTCTTGCATCAATTTTTTAGCATTAACTGACATCTAAGTCACTACATTAGGTGTCGTTTCGTTGAAAGAAACTGACGTCTAAGTACTTAGTTGTCTATTTTTTAAACAATCAACGAGTATGTCCCACTTAAACCACCCACAAATTTTCTTTCCCCCATTCCCTGTTTCATTGCCCTAACTTCACTCTGCTCTGGCGACTGTCGTTGCCACTCCTCTACTCGAGTTGCTATGCTCGATGTCGTCCCTAGTTTGCTCATCGCCGTCACCACTGCAGCTCGCCATTGTTGCTAGAGCTTGATGTCACTGCTGGAGCTTGCTGTTGTCACTGTTGGAGCTCACCGCCGCCACCATTGCAACTAGCCGTCGTCGCCATTGGAGCTAGCCACCGTCACCGTCATCGCCGTCATTGCCTCTTTGGTCGTCTTCGCCTCTTTGGTTCGCCATCTAAGAAGGCATGTACACAACATTCCTTGATGACTAATTGAATATGATACCATGAAAGAACTATATTGATGGTATCGTTTGGCCATTTGGTTAATTTTGCATATCCCCACAAAGTTATTCATGCATATAGGCAAACTAGAAATTCGTTGGTGTCGAGGTGTTAAAGTTTCCACACATATTTAATTTTATTACATCTACATAATCTTCTTCATTGGACACAAAGACTAGAACATATTGACACCTACACATAGTTCCACTCCATACTTTTTATGCCCAAAGCTTCAATTAGTGTAGGATATAATTTCACTCCACACTTGACATGACTTTTGATGACAAGTGGGACATGCTAAATATTTTGTATCTCTTTGTATTATACATATGTATATATATGTATAGAACATTAACCTTGGTATAAGTAGGTTTGTGGTTGTAACAACTTGATGGTACTAGGATCATAGGTATATAAATGATAACATCATCTGTTGGCCTAGAAACCCTTCCAAGATTTACTCATTAGGAGTAAATCTTGGATAGTCCTTGATTTGGGACTGTTCTTGAAAACTTAATCTCGCTTATGATGTAAGTGTATCATGTGTATTCAGTTTTCAAGATGTTTTGTTAGCACTTGCCTGTTTGTTCTCCAAGTACATATGTAGGTGAATATTTACCCATCTACATTGGTGTACTTGGACAACTATGGGGAAATGCTGCCAAAATTTTCTTGAAAACTAAATATACATTATACACTTACTAGTGAGATTAGGTGTTCAAGAATGGGATAGGTGGTACACACATTCTTCACTGAACCCTAAACCCTAATTTGTAAAACATAAACCCTAAACCTTAATATGTAAACTCTAAACCCTAAATAATAAACCCTAATATGTAAATCCTATACCTAATCTGTAAATCCTAATATGTAAATCCTAAACCTAATTTGTAAACCCTAAACCATAATACTTATTTTCTCTTTGATCATAGAATGGATAGATCATGGATGTCCATTCCAAATAGCTACATCATGGAGTTTATTACTAGTATTGATCAGTTTATAAGATTTGCAGAGGAACATAGGAAACAATATGGATATAGGTTCTATTGTTTATATATGCATTACAATAACAACTTGAAAGTCGACACTATTAGCAATATCAAAAGTCATGTCATATGCAATGAGATTGTATAGGGCTATATAGAATGGTACTGGCACGGAGAAATCTCAATCATAATATCAGTAAATGTCGATAGTAGTACTTGTGTTGAAGAAAAAATTGCCACCAATGATGTAGATGTGAATGAACCAATTCTAATAGATATGGTTGATGCAATGCTAGATAGTTGTGGGATAGAGCACAAATAGTTGTGGGGTAGAGCACACTGATCCAACTTCCTTATTTAGAAAGATTGTGCATGATGCTAAGAGACTGTTATACATAGGCTGTACTAAGTTTACAAAGCTGAGCGTTGTGTTGAGATTGTATACTCTGAAAGCTAAAAATAGATGGAGTCATAAAAACTTCATGTCATTGTAGTCTTTGTCGAAAATTTTTTTCTTGAAGGCAACGAGCTTCCAATCTCAACATACAAATTAAAGAAAATGTTATGCCCAATGGAAATGAAGGTTAAGAAGATACATCCATGCCCAAATGATTGTGTGTTATTTAAAAAAGACTATGTTGATTTGAAAGGTTGTCCAAAATTTGGGACATCAAGTTATAAAATGACGACTTAGAGAAAAGTTCAAAACTACATGTTCTGCTAAGGTGATGTGGTCTCTACCTATAATACTATCGTTTCAATGGTTGTTTGCCATTACCATTATTACTCTTAAACTCACGGAGTTCACAGGCTGATTTGGTTTGATTGGGCTGACGGAAAAGTAATATGTGAATTCTAATGCAGCGGCAAGCGGATTTCGTTTGGTTGCGCTGGCGGAAAAGTAATCCTTGAATTCTAAGATTATATGTGGTCCCCCTTGGTTTCTGACCTCCGACTGCTGCTACCAAATGAATTTTCAACTTCCAACCAAATAGATTATATGTTCTTGGAAACTCTACAGCAGTTTCTTCAGTGGGACACTCGTGTGAGACGCGCATGTTAACTTCCTGTTGTGGAGCTGCCTTTTCCGAGCTTGAATACAAGCGTCCATTGACATGGCGGTTCAGCTGGTGGGTGCATCGTGCTCTTCTAGAACATAATACCAACAGAACAGCAGCAGGAGAGTGTTGACTACTGGACCCAAAAGAATGAGAAATGCATAACAACAACAAATCCAGTTCTGGTCAACTTGAATGTTTGGAACGAAGCTCTACATTATGCTAGTAAGGTATAACTGTCGGTTGAGATTTATATTTGGAAGAATGGGAAGAATTTGATCAGCAATTGACGGTTCAGGGAAGAGGAGAGGGAAAGATAGACAGAATGTTTCTTCAACTTAAAATGGAAACAATGTTCCACCACCACCACTGTTTACATTCGTAGCTGTCAATGTGAATGCTTGCAATTGCAATGATGGTCAATAATATCTACTGACAGATTCTGTATGTATAACTGTGGATTGAAATCTGTACATTGAAAAATGAGAAGAATTGGATCAGCAAATTGACAGTTCCAGAATACGGGAGAAAGAGACGGATTCTCCCTGAGATGGAAACAATGTTCCACTACTACCACTACAATCGCTGCTTGGCAGATTCCCTATTTAGAATACTATTGCCAGTATCGGTTCCCGTAGGCCAGCCAGGCTTTCCTGAGCTGTGCCTCTGCAGATTCCCCGGAGCACTCCGCCCTGACGAGGCAGAAGTGGGTGCAGCACCCGCCGGCGGAGAGGACTCTACACGTGTTGAGGACGTAGCAGGCCGTGCAGTCTGCCCCGCCTCCTCTTCCTTGTACGAGCACGCCCCATGTCCTCGTCGCCGCAGAACTCAGGCCGCTGGCGAAGCCGCTACTGTCCTTGGCTTCCTTCTCCAGCTGCTGCTGGTTCTTGAGTTCCTCGACGAGGATGACTCCGTCCGGTGAGTTGCTCCCCCACCGCCTCTGGATAGCTGGCCAGTCCTCCGCCTCCACGGCCGCGTTGCGCTCGATCCGGACGGCCGACGAGCAGGAGAGGGACGAGTTGGAGCGGCAAGCGTCGGTGATTTCTTCGTCGTTGGCGAAGATGAATGACAGGAACGGCGCCTCTTCGATCTGTTTGACGATCTCCGTGACGGAGCCCCTGATCCACCGGTCAAGCCTCTCGACCGACACCGGCGGCCGGTCGTTGCCGCCGCCACGTCGCCGACTCGTGCTGGCCTTCTTCGTATCGCTCCCTTCGGGGCCCCACAGGTACAACCCGCCTCCACCTCTACCTCCGGCGGCTTCGCGGACGCCTAGGGGATCGAAAGGCAACGGGATCGGCAGGCTCGCTGTATCGTCCCGCTTCTTCTTATCGTAGGTGCTCCCGAAACGGGAAGGAGGCGTGTAGGCAACAGCCATGGCCGCCCTCGCCGCCGGATTCCCCCTTGCCTTCCTTAGCGCGACGACGGAATCGGCCCACGCGCCGCCCGGCCTCGCGGCCGCGGATGCCGAGAGGTCCTCGGCCGCGCCCCGCAGAGCGAGGAAAGAAGCCGACGCCGCTGCGGCCATGCGTGAGGAACAAGGAATCGCGTCGTCAGAGGGGGGGGGGGGGAGGATGGAGAAGAAAGAGGACCGGAGTCTTGAATTCACCGGAACCAGGGATTCGTTGTTGCCTTTGAAGAATCTCCACCGCTTCCTCAAATCCGCTCCCCTCCTCTCACCCCTCTGCCCTCCGCGACTGGTTCTCTAATAGGACTCCGTCCCGGCGCCGGAGTCGGACTGGGTATAGGAGGGGACTTTGATCGAATCGGAACTCACTGGCTCTGCGTTTGCGTGTGAGGAAGAAAGTCCTATGAATTGATGATGCACTCTCTCCCACTTGCCGGCGTGGGATGATCGGGGCCTTGAGTTTATAACCCAACCACCGACGTGTCCCGTCTCGGTGCCGGCGGAGGGACGCCACGCACCGGCACGAGCAACTCCCGCAAGGGCCCGTGTCCGGTAGAGGGCGGGAGCGGGGAAGAGCGAAGAAGATGCGATGCCACGCAGGACGAGTGCGTACGTGGAGGCCTACGTGGAGGGGCGTTAAGCAGAGTGGCAGGCGTGAAGTCTCGTGGTGGCTAGCGGGGTTCCACGAACGCGTCCTGGCATGTTCAACGTGGTCGGTCGGTGGACATGCTTGTCGAGTGGTTCGTGCTTCCCGGGTTGGTTGGTTGGGTAGGTTCGTTGAGGACGTCATTAACTTCCACTCCCTCTCTCTCCTGTTCCGAATTGGCGCCGGTTTGGGATGCGGCACACAGAATGAATGGAAGAAAAAAGATATTGCTGGGACGAATCGGGAACCCGTGAAACTGTGGGCCGGAATTGACCAAAGACCACCAGTTTTGCACATGGGAGTGGGAGTTTGGGATTGGGGTTGCAGAGTGCAGACTCCGGGGTCTTGTAAGTCGGCTGTTTGCTGATATTTATGAGATGTAGGTGCAGTATATAACGCATAGGATTGATTGGCTGGCGCTTGGAAAGTTGGAACACCAATGGGTGTCGAAATAGGCTAGAGTCATGTGTGATTGAATAAGCAAGCATCCGGGGTGTAGTGCGTCCAGGCTTGATGTACTCTGTGCGGCTCGTCGCCATCCTATGGTCGGATGGCCCTCTGCATCCGTTTCTCCCCCAATTAACACCTCAAGTTGCTCTCTCCCTATGTCTCTAGGCTGCTCCTGCTACCATCTCCTTCAAGTATTCAAGATATCTGGAGATGGAACAAATTCATTTATGAGAGGTGAGGTGAGGTAGGTTATCTCAAGTGAAATGTCTTGGTGGGGGGGGGGGTGACTTGATAGATAATTTTTCTATGCACAATTAAAACCATAGTTGAGAAGATAAGCTACTGTAGGTCTATAGGTGTAACAATCGTCATCAAACCGACAAATAAATCGTTACTAATTAAGCGGAATAAACATAATCAACGGATTAAAAAAATCACTAAAATTTAAAACTATTTTGCAAAGAGATCCTTGGTCAGAAAACTTTTTTTTACTTAAAGATCCAAAACTCATGCATATCTTGATTTACATTGTAAAACATTATTTCATCTCATCTTGAGGACAACATATAATAGTTGCTCTATCAAAATACATATTGGAGCAACATAAAACCTCGAGGCATACAAGCCAAAATCTCAGATTGTTCATGAAACCATTACGAACCAACTCCAAAGACCTGAGAGTACTGAGACAACACATATGACTTCTATTTACAAGACATTACAGACAGTACACTCAACCTGAACTGTCACTGCTGCTACAACTGTTGTTCCTCCTCTGCAGAAAGATCTCCACCGCTTCGTACTTGTCCACCTAAAAATTGTGGATCCCACAAGGTGAGACAATCGTCCCAGCGAGAGATATAACTCTCCGCCAACCATATTATTATTGCAGATAACCATTATAAAACTGAGCAGGAGTTCTTTTATATTAACATGTAGGATTAATCATTGTATGAACAGAATAAAATAATCTCCTTTCTTAAGGAGAACATTACATCTACCCATAGTAGAATCATAATTCATATATCTACTTTGCAATGAATGTAAAGAATCATAAATAACATCTATCAACTAAGATGTATAACTGAATTGCGCATCAAATAATGTTTTTCGTATTCGATCCTTAAGCAGATATGCTACACGACTGAATATATTTTACAATCACACTTATGTCCTGAGGAGATGAAGCATACCCCATTCATCTCTAATCGACCACAAACTTCTCACAAGTTGGTACCATACAAGGTCAATGGAAGAGTCAGTTACCATGACCTCCCTTGTCTCGATCAGTACGAGACCACTTAGACTTAGCAAGACATCTCGTGTCAGCTGCAATATAGTTGTGCCAGGGTACATAGGCATCCTCGCTTAGAGTCACAACATCCACTGTGCTCTCTTAGGGGAACATCTACAATAACCGTCCCCAGTTATTGAGTTATGGTCACTTAGGCACCATACTCTGAGCCATGGTCACATAGACACCATGCTCTGAGCCACTGGTTAGTTCACCATGCTATATTAAGACATTCTTATAAAATTACTGAGTCATGAACACTCATGATCCATGCCCCCACAAATTCAAAAATATGCATTCCGAGTTATGTCGCAGGAAACCCATTAAACCATTCAGCAAATTCTGACACTGATGGATCTATGGTCAGGGCAACGTTTTATAGTTCCTAATGATGTATTACATGTATTACATCATTCTTTTAGCATCAAACAAATCATCATTATTAATCACAAAAAATGCTACAAAGAAAGGTGTAATACATCTATTCAAGTCTTTAAAACACATTTAGATACTTGGTACTTGGGATCTCAACCCATTATCACATTACTGGGGATTCTCATCCCTTCATATCATCATCATCATGATTTGTGAATCTAGGTATTCAAACCCCAAGATCATCACATAGCATTGTTACCTCTATAACATGTAACTATTACCTCTAGGTCCTCAGACCAAGATATTCATTTTACTTGTTGTACAAGTATTTCACATAGTTCACATGGTTTGATTAAGTATCTTATCACCTCTAATTAGAAAAAAACTAAAAAAAAAGGCTCAGAAGGCCTATTAAACATCTTGTCATCTCTCACCAGGCAACAACTATACACATAGCTCACAAGGCCCATTAAACATCATACTTATCATATAAGTATTTAACATGTCTCACAAGGCTTATGCAATAAGAGAAATACAACCTTCCCATTATTAGGGTTAGGGTTTCCCTTTATAGCCGAATTGGGTTTCAAGTTCATATTATCAGTGCAACCCTAATTCATTGCTCCACAAATCTAGGAGCATATATTGATATCATAAGTATGCAATCATACTTATCTATTTTCATCATTTATCATTAAATGATTCTCAATACAAAATATGAGTTTCTCTCTCATCTTCATTAGGATATTGATTACATCATACTTTTGGTTCAATCCTCCTCTTGAGGAATATTAGTCCACCATTAAGAATTCACATCATCTTTTGATTAACACCACATTCAACATATGTCACTCAGTCAATTACTCATGATTGGAGTGTCTCTATCATATTGGGTAACAAGATGCGTGTATTATCATATTATACTTTAAACCACATTCTTTACTTCATGTCATGTATCCATATCGGGCATGTGGTATAACCACATCACAATGTCATGTTTTAGGGTGTATCCCCTAATTAACATATCATGTACCCATATCGGATGGACTATCACTTAGATCTTATCATTTCAAATTAACTTTGTATCGGGTATGAGCTAGGTGCTTGACCCCATATCGGGTATAAACTATGTGCTTGGTGCCATATCATGTACAAGATGTACCCCATATCAGGGATAAATCATATGCTTCATCATATATCCTTTGAGTGGTATACACAAGATACCATATCGGTTTTCCTTTAGTATTGTCATATCAGGTATCCATATCGGGCAACAAATCGGTTACATATCGGGTGACATACTAGGTTACCATGTTAGGTAGACCCTTAGACTCATAACTCCTTCATTCTTTTAAGGATCAAATTTTTCATATAGTTACTTGACAAGTTAGGTGTCTTATTATATTCTCATACCACAAAGCATCACACAAAGGGTAGGGTGTATCAGGTTCAATCCCTCATCTAGGGTTTCCCGCCAACTTGGGTAAATTATGCCATATTGTGCATGAAGTAGGAGTTGAACCTCATATCGTTCACAAGGTAGGAGTAGGTACTTTCCCTATCATTCAAGGGGTATCATTCATATCATCCATATGGTATCACTCACCACTTATATTGGCTTAACCATCACTTAGGAATTATCCAACTCTATATCATTTAGAGTGTTCACTATCTCTTATTGTGCAAGAGATGTAGTTTTAGATTTGTATTGTGTATAAGGGTAAATGGGTATCTCCCATATCGTGCAAAGGGCATGGCTCATATCGTGTATGAGCTATCCATTATCCCCATTTTGGGTTAACCCTATCTTGAGTTTCATATCAGGTTGATGTGGTTCAACCATATCAGATTACATTTAGAATCCATGCCTTATATCGTGCATAAGGGTTTACTTATTTATTCATAACATGCACCAAATGTGTGCTTCAAGGTATCGTGTACCAGGGGTATATTACATGATCATATCAGGCACATAATACTTGCTTTAACATACTCATATCGGGTACCCAACTAGGGTTTCATATTGTCTCACAAGTATACACTTGTTCCTGTATCGTGCAAGGAGTCTATACTTGACTTCCTATCGTGCAAAGGTTTATGGTTAACACCATATCATTTTCCAAGGTAGGAACTTCATTCCATATCGTGTAAGGAGATATAATCTCACAAGCATATCATGCAACTAGTGCATGTAAATTATCATATCGGGTAAGAGCTACTTGTTTGGGTGCTTGAACCCGATATCGCTTTATGAAGTGATACCATCTTCTTCAAGCTCTAGACCTTCGTTCTATCTATTCTAGTTCATGGCAACAGGTCTAAGAAACTACTAGAACTCATAAATTCATCAACTATTTCAGAAGATTTTTGGAATTAAAAGTAGTTCATTAAGTATAGCAATTTAGGTGATGAATAATAACATGATAGAGTTCAAGTTATCTAACCCACCTTGTGAATAGATTCAAAGCTCCAAGATCCAAAACTCCACGTCCTAAGGTTGAAGAAGAACTTCTTCGAGGTCCAGGGCTCGTTTACAACTCCTCCATGGACAAGTGATCACCATAGTTAAGCACTTGGTGAAGAAGGAAAGAAAAGAATATCCATAACCTGATATCCTACTTCAACCAAGGTTGAAGGTGACCAAAGCCTTACCTTAAGCTTTGTGCTTGATCTCTCCTAGCTCCTTGAGCTGCTTTGCACGATACCTAAGGGTCTTTGCATGATATCTCCAAGGGGAATGGTTATGAGGATCGTAAACTTTCATAAGTTGGTGAAAGGTGAAGTATATATACTTGATTTCATGAGATAAAACATATAAGAGGTGTCTTCCCCTCAGACTACTAGATGACACATGGCCATGCATGTATACATGTATATCTTGTCATGCAAGGGTCTTGGGGATAACCTAGAGACAATATCTTTATCTCATTAAATAAGCAACTCGATACACTTTTTGTAAGGAACTTGCAACTCATCATGGGCCACCTACTTGAGGTGCTCTTCCCATCATGGCCTTTTCCAAGGCTCAAAAAACCGATAGGAGGCTCCCACTTTGGATCCTTGTCTGATAGGGCTCCTTATATCAAGTCTACAACTCGATACAACACATATAAGGCTCTTACTTTCAACTCATTCTTGGTCCTTCATTACCAAGAGTATCACCATTCAAAGGTGATTCAAACATAGTGTCTCTGTAACATCCTCAATTTCACAGCTAAAGTAAGCCTTTAATGTGGGCTTTTCTAGTAAAGGCATGCCAATAGATGTAATAAACGTAACCATGGCTAGGTATGTAATTAAGTTCACCAAAATGTGTAATACAAGTCATCTGATCAACCAATATACACATAATGACTTAAATGTGTATGATTGAAGTCAGTTGTATATGAATATAAATAAATTATTCTTGTGAACAATAATGTGATGATTATATATAATATGAAGACTTGAATTATTGGTTCGAACTCTAGACCAACTTATGTCTCATTATTAAGGAAGTAAAGTAATGTTGGCCTAATGCATCATATAAAAGCTTCCGTTGAGTGAATATCGATTCATGTTTTAGTTCCATAATCGAGAATAGATATTGGACCTTTTGAAAGACCAGAGAATGGTTTGGGGGCCCTAGAACCTTTTTCAATCATGATTGAACCAATTAAGATTCACAAATGGGTCCTTGAAGTACAAAATTGGGAATATAGTATGTAGCCCTCATAATAAGTGTTGATAATAATTTTAGTAGATGGCTGATTAGAATATAAGATGGTGGGAAAAAAATTAGATGATTGTGATGTATATAGTGGCCTAGGTAATTAAATTAGTAATTATGATGTTTTTATTTAAAAGACATGTTTGGAGTGGTGGTATATCTAGTTTTTACTTAAAATCTTGCTCATGTGAAGTTGATGATAATATAGTATTTACCCCAAAATTTGAAGTCAAACCAAGCTATAGCGTAGGCTATATAAATATTTCTTTGATATGGGCTTTTATGCAAAAAGAAAGAAAAAAAAAATTAAAAAATAGGGGAAGCGTCGGGCTCCCCCATCTTTGTCTGTGCGCCCGAACCAGGAAAGAACAGAGCCCAAAGAAAGGGATGCCTTGCCCAAGATTCGGACAGCAAAAGCCTATAAAAGCCCTAGTTTTGAGAAGAATAGGAGGACACGCCGTCATTTCTAGGGTTCAGGCTCGAAACTGAGAGACAAGAGTGAACCAAGGGAGAGTTATAAGCGGCAGCCAGAGGGGGGGGCTGTGAGTTTCGTGGAGCCAAGAAGCTTTGACTTTGACCACCCTACACGCAGAGATGGTGTCGTCGAGATTAGGGAGAGTCATCTGGAGTCGTTGGCAACTAGATCTTGCACGGTGGTGGTCTGGATCGGGCACCCATGGCTGGCACCACCATGCTCTGTTCCTGAACTCAAAACAGGGGATCACGAGTTAGAAGAAGATGGAGGAGCGCCGACCCTAGGTCTGAGATGCACCTGAGATGAGGGTCGCCGAATTAGATCTTGACGGCTGAGATTGGCTAGAGTTAGGTGAGTTTCTAAAATTCATATCTTGAGCTACAAATCTCAGTTTGGGACAAACAAGATACCTATGGAAATATATTCAAGTGTACTATCTTATAATAATAGTTCCATAGTATGATATCGATGTCTTCTATTTATTATATTCTGGGTAGAAAAAACTATATGATTTTGATGTTTTGCCAATTAAAAATAGTAAACGCCTTTAGAAATTCATACAAATTTTACTGAATGTGTATTTTGATATGTTTAACATTAATTCAGATCCTGATCTTTCATATATAAAGTTTTATTGAGGTTTTTGATATAAACCCTAATAAGGGTATTTTGGGTATTTCACCCATGATATGATTTTTTTAAATGACCTAATATTTTATACATGATCTTACTACATTGTCTGATTACTCTTCTATAGATTTGATGGATTTTCTTGTGTTATCATATTTGTATTAAGATTTGGACCTGAGTGACCATTATGTGAGGGTAATAGATGATTATCTTGACAATAAGTGGTATATGTATGGCTAATTAGGTCTAATATTATTAGCATGATGGTATTATATTTTGATTTCCTAACCAAGTCAGTAAGTTTTCTAATATGTGACTATGTTTGGTAATTATTCTCATTATATGAAGTATATGTTCATATTAGTGCATAAGACGATTTATGTTGAGTATAAATATTATAGTAACTACATAATAAGAGTTTATTTTATTTCAACACCAATATTTTATGGTAACTTCAGATTAAAGTTATGTTTAGTCTAAATAAGAACCCTAAGTTGGTATATATAATTAGGAGGATGGGGTTTTGAGATTTAGAAATAGAAAGAGGGAACATGTACTTGGACTTATAGAACTTTGATTATATTCAGGTGATTAAGATTTGGGACAAGAAATCAAAGACTAAGTTAATGACATCATCAACATAAGAGGTAAGTGGTCCATGCACATGAGTACTCATAGTTTATGTTCAATATGTTTACATGTCTCCTGATAAAAGTTTCATGATCTATGTGATTTAATGTTCTAAGACTTCAATGTTAAGATTTACAAACAATATTATTCTCATATTTCTATATTTATGCAAGTGTAGATACCCAAAGTCTAAAATAGTGATATGTTGCTCAAAATAGTTGTGACTCATGGACCAAGTCCATGAGAAAGTTGAAGAATCATATTCCTATAAGACTTCTTAGAAATGTTTGGAAGTAATGAATACGGTTTCAAGATAAGATATGCCAGTAATGTACCCATACTTAGTTGATGATTTCAAATAGCTTTGTATGAAGAATGTAAGTACACATATGTTATTAGAATTTCTCATATTTATAGTCATAATTATGTAGTAAGATTTTAAGTAGAAACATTCTATTAAGATTTCATACATATGTATAGATATAACAACTAGATTCCTTAGAATGAATAATATCTAGAATTTAATTACAATATAAGAAAATGAATTTCAGAATATTAAGACGTGGTCTACTTTTAAAAATAAAGGTACTATTGGGATCACAATGTATTGTAAAAATGAGTTCATGATGGCATTATAAGATAATGACACATTAATTTATGATTAGGTTGTAATACAATACTTTATAAGATTTCTATTTTGGTATTTAAGGTTTAATATGTATGTTCACATGCAAAGTTTCAGGGTAACATCATATTTTATAAGAAGGATTGAACCATCTTGTCAGAATTGATATTTTTAAATATGTGATACTTATGATACTTTCATAAGCTTGGCTTAAGATACTTTGTATACTTATTATTTCTATATTCATGTCAGATCCTTTCTCATAAGACATTAGACTCATTTATGATATAATTGGTATAATGAAGTAATCTTACCAAATAAGAGTTTTATAAAAAAGTTTACCCAGATAATGAGATACATGTTCAAATCCAACAATGAATTTAGTTTAGAACTTAAGGATAAGAGATTTAGATTCAGACTTAGTGTCACACCCCGATCTCACACTAACCACTAATCACGAGATTAGGGCGCGACGGAGGGATTATTACATAAACAAATCACTGAGAACTTTTTCTTTTTAAAACCTCGTAATGATATCGGGATTATTGCTGTAACTAAAACATAATAAACTATTGCGGAAGCATTTCAATTAAACTGGCTAGAGAACATAAACAAAGTTTACAACATGTAACATTGTTTAACAGAAAGTAAAATATAACAGTTAATTTACATCTTTTACACATTCGCCATACATACTATCTCTCACCCACACCATGTCCCAAGGACCGAGGGGAAAGGACTAAGAGACCTCTAACTAGACTAACTACATATACCTTCTACAGATTAAGCGTTAGGATGAAAAGTTCCTTCCGATTCCTGTTGCTGATGTTGACCTGAAAATGTTTGAGTAGAGGGATGAGCCTACTCACTCAGTGAATAGCATTTCATTTAGCTATCACTAAACAACTCATTAGATATATAAAATTTAAATAAAACATAAGTGCAGTACTAAGCATGGCAGTTCTAATAATATAACAGATTTATAGATAACAATCTCATTTCTATGCAACATCAGATATTTTAAACAAATAAACAATTATAGAGAATTGGCACAGAAATTCAAATCTCTTAACATATTAAATTTACTGTGATCCTATATGATTACATATTCATATTATTATTATGCCCTAATCATATGCAGTGTACTCTGCATACAAAGATCTGTAGCGAACTACGATCCCACCGTACAAGACTTAGCGACACACCCGGGAAATGCTAAGTCTGACTGCGAGTCCTGTTCTGCTACAGGACCCACAGGCTCTCTGGCCTCACTGCACTAACTCCGAGTGCTCTAGACTCCTCCTCTAACCTGAGCACACAGGCGGAGAGTCTACACTGGGTTACCACCGTGACACATGCATGAATTATTGTTGAATAACCCCTATTTACTCCAGTGCCACCGTGACACCGCACAGATTATTGTTGAACACTGCCTATCAATCCCCGTGCCACCAGAATTACTCAACCGGTTGATGTTGGACACGAGTTTCACCCCTAAGATGCAGACCTCTCAAAGGGGTTCTACGGTGTTAGGGCACCTAAGTCTATTACCATTATTAAAGCAGTAAATGTAAATTTGTCATAACTCAATCTTAATTGCACACTGAGTATATTTAAGAACACTTCTATCTCTTTCAACTTTATACATAATTCCACATCATTCTAAACTTGTCATAATAGCAGACATTCATTTAGAGCTCAACATATTCACAGGAGTATCAGTACAGACAACATTCTCTATTTTCTTCAGTTACACTAAGTAATTTAGGCTCTATAGAATTAAACACATTTCTTTAATCTCATTTATACTGTTTAGAAGTTACTCTAATTATATCGAAGCAATATATACAATGAAATCGAGTTCGATGGTGATAAATAAATGAAATACTACTCACCCACTTCGGTGTGTTCGTATACACCGAAAACGTCCACAAACACGCCTAATTCTGCTTTTCTACAACTTTGCACCCCGTGCAACTGATTTGCACCCCGTGCAAATCTGAGCAGAAACACTTTCTTTCTATTTTTCTACAACTTTGCACCCCGTGCAAGTGATCTGCACGCCGTGCAAACTGGCCGACTTTCTGTCATGTTTTCTGTAACTTTGCACGCCGTGCAACCTGTGCAGAAACGGAAATTGCAGAAGTAAAAGAGGAGCTCGGGGTCGATTCAGTGGACGATTCTTGCTCGAATCACTCCTATAGCTTCAGAATGACCTAGCAAGCAGTTGGCAAGAAGAAAGAACGGAGGGGAAGTGTCGTTCGCTCCCTAGACCATCTCCATGGTCGGCCTCTTCGCGGCTGTAGGAGGAAGAGGAAGGTGAAGAAGAAGAAGAAGGGGCTGCTAGGTTCGGGCGGCTAGGCGTCGGCGTCGATGGCAAGGAGCTGGCTACTGGGAGCTGCGATCTCCCTTCTCTCCCGCTCTCAGATCCTCTCCCTCACACACTGCCAATGAACGGTAGAAGGAATGGAAACGAAATGAAATACTTTGTTTCCAGAGTCAGCTAACAGAGTTAAAAAGGGAAAACTGAAGGAAAGGATAAGGAAGGGCGCCCAGGGGGCCGAACGTAAAATGCCCAAGAACTTTTCCGAAATTACACATAGGTCCCTGGACACTAAAAAGCTCATATCTTTTTACTCGTAGGTCGGTTTCACGTGATTTCTCTGGAAACGGATCAAGCACAAACTTGTACTCAACCTCAAGACAAGAAAACAAGCTAATGATACATTAACACTAGCTCAAAGCTCAAAACACTATTAACAAAAGCAAGTACTCATCTCAACATAACTAGTTCAATTATGCACTAACCAAGATACTTACTGGTAAAATGAAATGTGGGTCATAACAATCTCCCTCCCTTATAAGAATTTCGTCCCGAAATTCCTAAAAGAGAAAAGGAAACTTGTTACACATCTCTAATTCAAGCTCCCACGTAGCTTCCTCTATATTGTGATTCCTCCACAAAACCTTCACCAACGGTATCTCACGGTTCTTAAGCTTCTTGATTCGGTGATCAACTATCTGCACTGGTCCTTCCACGTAGGACACATCTGTCTTAAGCTGCGCCAGTACTGGATCTAAAATATTTTCTGTACCGGGATGACACTTCTTCAGCATAGACACATGAAACACATCATGAAGATTTGCCAACTCAGACGGCAAATCCAACCTGTAGGCTACAGGTCCAATCCTCTCAGCGATAGGATATGGGCCCATATACCTAGGGGTCAACTTACCTCTCTTGCCAAACCTTAGCACTCCCTTCCACGGTGAAACTTTCAGATAAACCTCGTCACCAACCTCAAACTCAAGAGGTCGACGTCGTCTCTCTGCATAACTTTTCTGCCTGTCCTGAGCAGCCTTCAACTGCTCCCTGATCACAGATATCTTCTCTACAGTTATATCGACTATCTCAGGTCCAAGAATTTCTTTCTCGCCAACCTTGTACCAACAAACTGGTGATCTACACTTCCTGCCATATAGAGCTTCATATGGGGCCATTCTAAGACTAGAATGGTAGCTGTTGTTATATGCAAACTCCATCAGGCTTAAGTGTTCTTCCCAGTTACCTCTGAACTGCAGAACGCATGCTCTCAGCATGTCTTCCAGAGTCTGAATGGTCCTCTCAGACTGACCATCCGTCTGCGGGTGAAATGCTGTACTGAACCCCAACCTTGTGCCCAACGCACGATGTAACTGATCCCAAAACCTGTATGTGAACTTAGGGTTTCTGTCAGAAATAATGGAAACTGGAATACCGTGCAATCTGATTACCTCATCCACATATATCTTGGCCAGCTTCGGAACATCAAAGGTTGACTTGACAGGAAGAAAGTGAGCAGACTTAGTTAGTCTATCCACAATCACCCATATCGAGTCCGAACCTCTAGGCGTCCTGGGTAACCCTTCCACGAAATCCATCGTGATGTGTTCCCATTTCCATTCAGGTATAGGAAGCGACTGCAAGGTACCAGTAGGTTTCTGATGCTCAGCTTTAACCAGCTGACACACTCCACATCTAGCCACGTACTCAGCCACATCTCTCTTCATACCAGACCACCAGTACAGCTCTTTGAGGTTCCTGTACATTTTTGTGTTACCTGGATGCATGGAATACATAGAAGCATGCACTTCTTCAAGAATTTTCCCTTTCAGCTCACTGTTCCCAGGTACACACAACCTGTCATGAAGATACAACACACCATCATCAGAAAACCTAAATTCTGATCTTTTACCTTCCGACATATCCTGCATAACCTGCCACAACTCATCATCATTCTGTTGCAACTCCTTAAACTGATCATAGAAAGTAGGTTTGACCTGCATCTGAGCAATCAACCCACTCTGTCCAGACACATCCAAGTCTAAGTTCAACTTTCGCATATCTACAAGCAAGTCTCTCTTGAAACATGCCATAGAAAATGCATTAGCTGTTGAGCTCGACTTTCTACTTAAAGCATCTGCCACAACATTCGCTTTACCAGGATGATAATCGATTGTCACCTCATAATCCTTGATCAGCTCAAGCCATCTTCGCTGTCTCAGATTCAAATCCTTCTGAGTGAAGATATACTTCAAACTCTTATGGTATGTAAACACCTAACATGTCTCACCATACAGGTAGTGACGCCATGTCTTAAGAGCATGAACTATAGCAGCTAACTCCAGATCATGAGTAGGGTAGTTCTTGTCACACCCCGATCTCACACTAACCACAAATCACGAGATTAGGGCGCGACGGAGGGATTATCACATAAACAAATCGCTGAAAACTTTTTTTTTTAAAACCTCGTAATGATATCTGGATTATTGCTGTAAACTAAAACACAATAAACTATTGCGGAAGCATTTCAATTAACCTGGCTAGAGAACATAAACAAAGTTTACAACATGTAACATTATTTAACAGAAAGTAAACATAATAGTTAATTTACATCTTTTAGACATTCGCCATACATACTTTCTCTCACCCACACCATGTCCCAAGGATCGAGGGGAAAGGACTAAGAGACCTCTAACTACTAACTACGTATACCTTCTACAGACTAAGCGTTAGGATGAAAGGATCCTTCAGATTTCTTGCTGCTAATGATGACCTGAAAATGTTTAGAGTAGAGGTATGAGCCTACTCGCTCAGTGAATAGCATTTCATTTAGCTATCACTAAATAACTCCGTATTTTACCTTTAACAGGAATATGTGAATAAAATAACAAACTGAGCAGTTCTAATTAAACAGTGCAATTATCGCAGAAAAGTATAATGAACATTTAAAGAACAAGTATTATAAATTCTAAATCTGAACATACACAAGTTTCATATTAATCTACCTTAATTCTAAGTAATCATCTTTTAACTTATGCCCTGATCATATGCAGTGTACTCTGCATATAAAGTCTCGTAGAGAACTACGAACCCACCGTACAAGACTTAGCGACACACCCGGGAAATGCTAAGTCTGACTGTAGTCTTGGTCTGCGTCAGGACTCTCAGGCGCTCAAGGGCCTCACTGCACTCTCAAAGAGTGTACTCTAGACTCCTCCTCTAACCTGAGCACACAGGCGGAGAGTCTGGGTTACCACCGTGACACACGCACGAATTATTGTTGAATAACCCCTATTTACTCCAGTGCCACCGTGACACATGCACGGATTATTGTTGAACACTGCCTCTCTGTCCTCGTGCCACCGTGACACACACACGGATTATTGTTGAACACGAGCCACCGACCATCTAGACTCACGCTAGGTAGGTCGTTTCACCCCTAAGGCACAGACCTCCAAAAGGGGTTCTACGGTGTCAGGGCATCTAAGTCTATTAACTGGTTAACATATAAACACTTAAACAGGAATATCACATTTACTGATTTCATATCAGATCACAATACACTGTCATTCTAAACTGACAGAGCAATATATTTCAAATCATTGTAATTTCTGAGAAATTCTCATACCATGCATTCAGACAAATTAGAAATGCATAAATAACCCAACTTATTTCAATTTGGCACATACATAGCGAATTTACGCAATTCAACATCTTATTGCACAAATTAAAGAAATTTACTTCACATATGAGAATCATACTCAACAATTATCAATTCTCTAAAATTCTCGAAAAAAAACGTGCACATTAACCCAAATCCTGGTTTGTGCATCACTTAACTCAATTAAGAGTTAATTACATATCACAATATAATTTAATAACAATACTTGAGAATTTCTGGTAATATTTCAGAGAAATGTGCCATTTCATGTAAATATCAATTTACACATATTAACGTCAAAAGATATATGCAATTAGGGTTTTCATGCGTATTTTATTTATTCATATCAACTTTGAAATCTTACATCTGATAATTTATCAGAAATCTTCATTGTCTGGGTTCATACCCAAATTATACCATTTTCAGACATGAATTTCTAATTTCAACATTCAAATGAGCAATTTAGGTTCCAATGAACCATATAAATCTACTGATTCAATCCGTACTGTTCAAATGCTAAATTTAATCATATAACAGTGTCTAGAAGCAGTTTATGAAATAAAAAGGTCGGGCGACGCCAAACGCTGCCCGTCGCCTGATAACGCCTTTTATCAGCATAATTCGCGCACAAAATAGAAAATATTCAAACGCCTGAGTTTATTAATGATAAATAAATGAAATCCTACTCACAGCGATTTGGACTGTCCGGATTCATCTGGAGATGTGTCCAGGGCCTGTTTCTGGGCAAATTTCCATTGTCTTCAACCTTGGATTTATACTGTTCACGGTCCTGTTGGATCAGGTTGCTTCAAGCGCACAGCAGGTTGGCGGAATAACTTTGATTCATGGCTGGAACTAACTAGAAGCTGTGGAATTGGATCCTAGCTTCACGGCCGAGCTCCTTGGCACCATTTTCGTGGTGATTTCCTTGCAGAACTGCCCATTGCCAGCGCCGTTACAAGTGCAGCTGCAGATGCTAGCCGTCTACTTCTTAGGGTTACCACCCTACAGGTTAGGGCTGCAGTTTGGGGCAACGTTGGAGATGAGGAGATGGCGGAGGAGTGAGGCGCAGCCGAGACGACCTTCACAAGCTCCAAAATTGGCCGCCTCAACCTCCTTTGCTGTTGCGGTAGGGAGGCGCCGCTATCTAGAAGGGGCATAGGTGGGCGCGAGCTAGGGCAAAAAGGACGAAGAAGAAGGGGAAGGAAGGGGCACTGCTGGTCGAAGGTGTGAAAGCCCAAGGAATCACCCATGATTTCCCCCTTAGGCTGCTCGGTCGAGCGGCTGCTTTGGGCGCCGCCTCGCTTCCTGTTCTATCGGGAAGACAAGGAAATAAAAGGGCAAAGATAGTCGGCCCACTAAAAGGGATAAGGAAAATAAATAGTCAAATGTGGGTAAATTACAACCAAGGTCCAAAGAACTAGAAAATAGAATAACTTCTGCCTCGAGGGTCCGAATCAAACGATTTTTCTTGCAACTTTTCAAGCACGGAATCCACTATGACCTCGGAGCAAGAAATCATCCTAATTGGATTGTCTCACCTGATCAAAGCACTAAACACATAAGTGAGTACTTAATTCAACTTAATTAACATAATGATGATATGATCATGGTACATATTAATTAACTTAACTATTAACACTTCAGTTAATATTAATTACATCAGATGAATCAATCTCGACTATTGATTCACATCTTAGGTTATCTTGATTAACCATGATGTTTAACAGAGTACTTAGCACTAATCAAGGTGTCTCACACTAATCGAGATATTTATTGACTAACCCTAGTATGGGTTGTAACAATCTCCCTCCCTGATAAGAATTTCGTCCCGAAATTCCTAAAAGAGAAAAGGAAACTTGTTACGCATCTCAGATTCAAGCTCCCACGTAGCTTCCTCTAGGTTATGATTCCTCCACAAAACCTTTACTAAAGGTATCTCGCGATTCTTAAGTTTCTTGATCCTCTTATCAACTATCTGAACCGGTCCTTCAACATAGGACACATCTGATCTGAGCTGTGCAGGTTCTGGGTCAACTATCTTCTATGTACCAAGGTAACACTTCTTCAACATAGATACATGAAACACATCATGTAGATTTGACAACTCAGATGGCAATTCTAACCTATAGGCTACAGGTCCAATCCTCTCAATAATAGGATACAGGCCCATAAACCTAGGAGTCAGTTTGTCTCTCTTACCAAACCTCAGCACTCTTTTCCATGGTGAAACCTTCAGATACACTTCATCACCAACCTCAACTCAAGAGGTCTACGTCTTTTCTCAGCATAACTCTTCTGTCTGTCCTGTGCAACTTTCAACTGTTCTTTGATCACAGTAATCTTTTTAGTGGTCAAATCCACTATCTCAGGTCTAAGAATCTACTTTTCACCTACCTCATACCAACATATGGATGATCTACACTTTTTTTTTAAATATATATAAAGCTTCATACAGAGTCATACCAAGTCTAGAATGATGACTATTATTATATGCAAACTCTATAAGGCTCAAGTGTTCTTCCCAACTTCCACTGAAATGCAAGACACATGCTCTCAGTGTGTCCTCAAAAGTTTGAATGGTCCTCTCAGACTGAACATCCATCTGCGGTGAAAAGCTGTACTAAACCTCAACTTTGTGTCCACTGATTTCAAAAACCTGGATGTGAACTTAGGATCTATATCATATATAATTGAAACTGGAATACTATGCAACCTGACTTATCTCATCCACAAATATCTTAACCAACTTTGGGACATCAAAGGTTGACTTAATATGAAGAAAGTGAGAAGACTAAATTAGTCTATCCACAATCATTCATATCGAGTCATAACCTCTAGGTGTCCTGGGTAACCCTACCACAAAATCCATTGTGATATGTTCCCACTTCCATTATGGTATAGGAATAGATTGCAAGGTACCTACAGGTTTCTGGTGTTCAGCCTTAACCTACTGGCACACACTACACCTAATCACATACTCAGCTACATCCTTTCCACACTAGGCAACTAATACAACTTCTTGAGATTCATGTACATCTTAGTGTTACCTGAATGCATAGCATACATCGATGCATGTGCTTCCTCAAGAATCTTTTCTTTCAACTCACTGTCTTGAGGTACACGCAACATATCATGCTGATACAACATACCATCATCTGAAAACCTAAATTCTGGTCTTTTCCCCCTTTGTCATATTATGCATGATCTGTTGTAACTCACTGTAATCCTACTGAAGCTCCTTGATCTGATCATATAAAGTAGTTTTGACTTGCATCTGTGCAATCAAACCACTATATGCTGTCACCCCTAAGTCTAAGTTCAACTTCCGCATTTCCACTAGCATGTCTCTTTGAAACATACCATAGAGAATGCATCAGCTATTGAACTTGACTTTATGCTTAAAGCATTAGCCACCACATTCACCCCACCAGGATGATAATCTATCATTACATCATAAAGACAGTGACGCCATGTATTAAGAACATGAACTACAACAGTTAACTTCAGATCATGTATCGGGTAATACTCCTCATTCACTACTACTACTTACTTCTTGTTATTACAACAAGAATTTATTTCATAACGCACTTCACTTATTTTGTATTTCTCCTTTTGTTTCAAACACATTTGTTACCTTTCAAATTTGTATCTTATTCTTTTCTCTGAATCATTTTCATATTGTGTATCTACCCTCCAGATTAGCTAACTTTAAACCCTGGATTTTATTAGTGCTAGGTTACCTTTCATAGTGCAAATCGTATGATCTTATTTTATAAAGATACTAGTATTCAAGGTCAAATCACTAGTGACATCCCTTGAACTACTACAACTCTAAACATTCTAGGGTTTGGTCCTTATCAATAACATAGCATTATTGTGATATGACTTTTCTTCCTTTGTTTGAAATCCAAACTTTAGATCTCATAAGTTCATCCATCTACTTGTAATGAATACAACAGATATGAATAATCATCAATGAACTATAGATATATAACAGAAATGTAACATCAGCCAAGTTCTCTAGCATAAGTTATTAACACAAATGCTACAAATAAACATGATACTTGTTACCCAAGCATCACACATGGCTCACAAGGCCATTCATATCTTGTCACCTCTCACTAGGCAACAACTTATTCACATGGCTCATAAAATCTGTACACTATTACTTTTGTTAAGCAACAACAACATCAACACACAAAAAGCCAATCAACATTTATTATATAAATGGCACAGCCCAAACTTGGCTATATTCATCATCTCATCATACCTGCATGGTTATTAGGCATGATAACAGTCATACAAGATATTCATCACATCATGTGATACAATAGTAACACCATCATTCCTTAACCAGGAATTAGGGTTCACTATCAAGCAGGGCTTATCATTCCCTTTTCCCCAAGTTAGGGTTAGGTTTCCCCATTTCTCATTAATTCAGACCCTCTTGAGTTAACCAACTTTATCTTAGTTTAAGGTATCTCCCCTCTTAATGCATTCCATCACAGAATACTCACCTTTAGCATATAATGCATAGGCCACACATTAGAATTGTCCAGCTATCTCACATGATATGGACTTATCTTAGTTTAAAGCATAACTTTATTATAAAGTTGCCTATAAACAATCGCAATGATACACCTTCAACTAGGGTTTCACAAGGATACACCCTCAACCAGGGTTCACAAGGATACACCCTCAACCAGGGTTTACTAATCATGTATTGGATCCATGCATTTGTTATGCATTATTGATTAGTACCATTAAGGGTATTTCTCACCTAATCATTAAATTTAATCTGACCCTTATTGTGTTCCTTTATTTCTAATTAAGGATTGCTCATATGAGGTCCCAATGTTGGGTCTCCGATATCAGTTCCAACTAATTCTTAGTCGTTCTAATCTTTCCCTTATATCTCAACATCTTAGTGTATATAAATTTTTCACCATGATTCGGGTCTAAATTATCCAAAATCTACTTTTATTATATTATTAATAGGAGTCATTAGATCTCAGTAACGCATCCTGCCAGCCAGACCAGGCCGAACCTGTAGTCCTGAAGCCAAGAGCTACTCGAGATTAATCAACCCCTATTAATCTTAAACATGTGGAAAGAATATCCACTTAGGGCAAACTCATTTAAACATAATTTCGGGTCTACTGTAATACAAAGAAAACAAACATTAAACTTTTCACTTCATGACACAACAATATAAAAGAACCATATTTACTTTACAAGCTGAAAAATTTAATTTCATGCATATAAGAGCATTTCTAGTGATCTTTATATCAAATAAGAAAAATCAAGTAAGAGTTATATCACATCCTATATGTAATCTCTTATTCCTACATTAATTTCTTATCTCATAACCCTAAGATTTCTAGGGTTTCTCTCTAGCCCATCCTTCCTCTGCATACCTGGCCAGGGCATCCAGAGAAGAACAGACAGAGTAGCTCGATACTGGTCAATCTAAGTATTCAGGCACCTGGCCAGGGTATCTAAACACTCAGACCTCCCAGAGCTAAAGACACATCATTTCTTATGCATCTTAATTATAATTCTATCTTTTGATCTTAATGATCCCAGATGACTCAACTTAAGTTCTCAACTTGATCCTCATGACCACATCATCTTCCTGCCATCTGCAATACTATAACAGAACATTTCATGTTATAAAATTGCAGTTAGAAGGAAGACACCTAAGTCCTAATCCTATTGGTCTCTTGTCGTCCCCTGACCTTGACTTAGAGTAACCATTTACTCAACCTATGCTCTGATACCAAAACATGTCACACCCCGATCTCACACTAACCACTAATCCTGAGATTAGGGCGCGACGGAGGGATTATCACATAAACAAATCGCTGAAAACTTTTTTTTTAAAACCTCTTAATGATATCCGGATTATTGCTGTAAACTAAAACACAATAAACTATTGCGGAAGCATTTCAATTAACCTGGCTAGAGAACATAAACAAAGTTTACAACATGTAACATTGTTTAACAGAAAGTAAACATAACAGTTAATTTACATCTTTTACACATTCGCCATACATACTTTCTCTCACCCACACCATGTCCCAAGGATCGAGGGGAAAGGACTAAGAGACCTCTAACTACTAACTACGTATACCTTCTACAGACTAAGCGTTAGGATGAAAGGATCCTTCAGATTTCCTGCTGCTAATGATGACCTGAAAATGTTTTGAGTAGAGGTATGAGCCTACTCGCTCAGTGAATAGCATTTCATTTAGCTATCACTAAATAACTCCATATTTTACCTTTAACAGGAATATGTGAATAAAATAACAAACTGAGCAGTTCTAATTAAACAGTGCAATTATCGCAGAAAAGTATAATGAACATTTAAAGAACAAGTATTATAAATTCTAAATCTGAACATACGCAAGTTTCATATTAATCTACCTTAATTCTAAGTAATCATCTTTTAACTTATGCCCTGATCATATGCAGTGTACTCTGCATATAAAGTCTCGTAGCGAACTACGAACCCACCGTACAAGACTTAGCGACACACCCGGGAAATGCTAAGTCTGACTGCAGTCCTGGTCTACGTCAGGACTCTCAGGCGCTCAAGGGCCTCACTGCACTCTCAAAGAGTGTACTCTAGACTCCTCCTCTAACCTGACCACACAGGCGGAGAGTCTGGGTTACCACCGTGACACACGTACGGATTATTGTTGAACACTGCCTCTCTGTCCTCGTGCCACCGTGACACACACACGAATTATTGTTGAACACGAGCCACCGACCATCTAGACTCACGCTAGGTAGGTCGTTTCACCCCTAAGGCACAGACCTCCAAAAGGGGTTCTACGGTGTCAGGGCATCTAAGTCTATTAACTGGTTAACATATAAACACTTAAACAGGAATATCACATTTACTGATTTCATATCAGATCACAATACACTGTCATTCTAAACTGACAGAGCAATATATTTCAAATCATTGTAATTTCTGAGAAATTCTCATACCATGCATTCAGACAAATTAGAAATGCATAAATAACCCAACTTATTTCAATTTGGCACATACATAGCGAATTTACGCAATTGAACATCTTATTGCACAAATTAAAGAAATTTACTTCACATATGAGAATCATACTCAACAATTATCAATTCTCTAAAATTCTCGAAAAAAAACGTGCACATTAACCCAAATCCTGGTTTGTGCATCACTTAACTCAATTAAGAGTTAATTACATATCACAATACAATTTAATAACAATACTTGAGAATTTCTGGTAATATTTCAGAGAAATGTGCCATTTCATGTAAATATCAATTTACACATATTAACGTCAAAAGATATATGCAATTAGGGTTTTCATGCATATTTTATTTATTCATATCAACTTTGAAATCGTACATCTGATAATTTATCAGAAATCTTCATTGTCTGGGTTCATACCCAAATTATACCATTTTCAGACATGAATTTCTAATTTCAACATTCAAATGAGCAATTTAGGTTCCAATGAACCATATAAATCTACTGATTCAATCCGTACTGTTCAAATGCTAAATTTAATCATATAACAGTGTCTAGAAGCAGTTTATGAAATAAAAAGGTCGGGCGACGCCAAACGCTGCCCATCGCCTGATAACGCCTGTTTTCAGCGTAATTCGCGCACAAAACAGAAAATATTCAAACGCCTGAGTTTATTAATGATAAATAAATGAAATCCTACTCACAGCGATTTGGACTGTCCGTATTCGTCTGGAGATGTGTCCATGGCCTGTTTCCGGGCAAATTTCCATTGTCTTCAACCTTGAATTTATACTGTTCACGGTCCTGTTGGATCAGGTTGCTTCAAGCGCACAGCAGGTTGGCGGAATAGCTTTGATTCATGGCTGGAACTAACTAGAAGCTGTGGAATTGGATCCTAGCTTCACGGCCGAGCTCCTTGGCACCATTTTCATGGTGATTTCCTTGCAGAACTGCCCATTGCCAGCGCCGTTACAAGTGCAGCTGTAGATGCTAGCCGTCTACTTCTTAGGGTTACCACCCTACAGGTTAGGGCTGCGGTTTGGGGCAACGTTGGAGATGAGGAGATGGCGGAGGAGTGAGGCGCAGCCGAGACGACCTTCACAAGCTCCAAAATTGGCCGCCTCAACCTCCTTTGCTGCTGCCGAAGGCACGCAGCTGCTGCTGCAGTAGGGAGGCACCGCTAGCTAGAAGGGGCATAGGTGGGCGCGAGCTAGGGCAAAAAGGACGAAGAAGAAGGGGAAGGAAGGGGCACTGCTGGTCGGAGGTGTGAAAGCCCAAGGAATCACCCATGATTTCCCCCTTCGGCTGCTCGGTCGAGCGGCTGCTTTGGGCGCCGCCTCGCTTCCTGTTCTATCGGGAAGACAAGGAAATAAAAGGGCAAAGATAGTCGGCCCACTAAAAGGGATAAGGAAAATAAATAGTCAAATGTGGGTAAATTACAACCAAGGTCCAAAGAACTAGAAAATAGAATAACTTCTGCCTCGAGGGTCCGAATCAAACGATTTTTCTTGCAACTTTTCAAGCACGGAATCCACTATGACCTCGGAGCAAGAAATCATCCTAATTGGATTGTCTCACCTGATTAAAGCACGAAACACATCAGTGAGTACTTAATTCAACTTAATTAACATAATGATGATATGATCATGGTACATATTAATTAACTTAACTATTAACACTTCAGTTAATATTAATTACATCAGATGAATCAATCTCGACTATTGATTCACATCTTAGGTTATCTTGATTAACCATGATGTTTAACAGAGTACTTAGCACTAATCAAGGTGTCTCACGCTAATCGAGATAATTATTGACTAACCCTAGTATGGGTTGTAACAGTTCTCTTCGTTCTTCTTAAGCTGTCTAGATGCATAGGCCACAACCTTGCCTTCTTGCATCAACACACAGCCTAAACCTCTCCTGGAAGCATCGCAAAACAATGTATAACCTTTATCTGCCTCTGGCAAAACCAACACTGGCGCTGTGGTCAACTTCCTCTTCAAAATCTGAAAACTCTTCTCACAGTTATCAGACCAAACAAACGGTGCATTCTTCCTCGTCAAACGTGTCAAAGGTGATGCTAGCACACTGAAGTTCTGTATAAACCTTATGTAATAGCCTGCTAATCCCAAGAAACTTCTAATCTCAGTAGGAGTCTTAGGTTGTTCCCACTGAAGCATAGAATCAACTTTCTTAGGATCAACGCTAACTCCATCTCTTGAGATAACATGTCCAAGAAATGCTACCTCGGCCAACCAGAACTCACACTTGCTAAACTTAGCATACAACTGATGTTGCCTCAACAACTGCAACACTACTCTCAGGTGTTTCTCATGCTGTACATCATCTCTGGAGTAGATCAGAATATCATCTATAAAGATTACAATAAACTGATTTAGGAACGGTTTGAAAATCCGATTCATCATATCCATAAAGGCTGCTGGGGCATTGGTCAGCCCAAACGACATGACCAGAAACTCATAATGCCCATACCTGGTTCTGAAAGATGTTTTGGGAATATCAAAAGCCTTTATTCTGAGCTGATGATATCCAAATCTCAAATCTATTTTAGAGAAGATCGTCGCTCCACGCAACTGATCAAACATATCATATATTCTCGGAAAAGGATACTTGTTCTGAATAGTGATCTTGTTCAGTTGCCTGTAATCTATACAGAGACACATAGTACCATCCTTTTTCTTAACAAACAACACTGGAGCACCCCACGGTGAAGAACTGGGTCTGATGAAACCCTTATCCAGCAATTCCTGCAGCTGCACCTTGAGTTCTTTCAACTCTGCAGGTGCCATTCTATAAGCTGACAGTGCTACTGGATGACTACCTAGATATACCTGAATCTCAAAATCAATGTCTCTGACAGGAGGTAAGCCTGGAAATTCTTCTGGAAAAACATCAGAAAACTCACTAACTATCGGCACATCATAAACACTGGTGATGCTCTTCTCTGCTCTAGTGTCAACCACATGAGCAAGGAACGCTTCACATCCTTTCTGTAGCATCTTATCAGCTACTGCAGCTGATACAATGCACGTAGGCAGAACTTTCCTGTCTCCAGTAAAGACACAAGAAAATTCACCTTGTTGAAAGGTAGCTTCCTTCTTACAACAATCGAGTTGCACTCAATATGTCTCAAGACAATCCATACCCAAGATGACTTGAAAAGTATTGACATCCAGGGGTATGAGATTAGCAGCAAAGGTGTAACCTCCAAAAGATAACAAACATCCGGGACAGAACTCAGATAAAACTGTTGGTCCACCTAGTGGAACCCTCAACACTAACTCATCTACCAACTCTTGAATTAACAGATTAAGTTCACCAACTAAAGAACGTCGTATGAAAGAGTGAGTAGCACCCGGATCTATCAAAACTGAAACTGGTATACTATTAAACAAAAGCATCTCTCCTGTAACGACTTGTGAAGAGATTATACCTTCCTGAGGTGTCAAAGAGAAGAAACGTGCTGAAGCTCTCCCTCTGCCACGCTGTCCTCTCTGACCACTTCTGCCACTGGGCACACCACCACCTCTAGAACCGGAAGCCACAGAAGAACTCGGAACATCATGGTACTGAGGCTGGAAAGCTTGTGATGCTGCTTGTCGAAGCTGAGGACATTCCCTTCTGATGTGTCCTACTTGTCCGCAGACAAAACAACTTGGACCCCAATACTGACCAGTATGTGGTCTTCCACAGTTGTCACATGGCGGCATCTCTTATTTCTGGGGACCTGTCACTGACATTGATGACTCAGAAGACCGTCCACTAGTCACGCTGCCCCATCTCCCTGGGTTGTATCTCCCTCTGCTTCTAGAAGAAGTAACATCCTCAGATCTCTGTCTACTAAAACAGCTAAAGCCACGCCCGAGTTTAGAAAAGAAACCTCTACCTCCACCTCTATATCCACTACTGGACTGTCCTCTACTGAAATCTGTAGATCTCTTCTTGGACTCAGGAACCTTGTCAGCATTCACAGATTCTTCAACCTGTCTAGCAGCCTCAACAAATTCACCAAAGTTCTCTCTATTCCTTCTACTAGTAGTAGAAACTGTATGCCGAATCTCTAGACTTAGTCCTTCTTGAAACCTCCTGCATCTCTCTATGTTGTCGGGAACAAGCTGCGGACAGAAGTTCGCCAACCGGGTGAAAAGTGCTTCATATTCTGTAACTGACATGCTTCCTTGCTTAATGTTCTGTAACTGCCTGGTTTTCTCATTAATGAAAGTGGGTGGATAAAATTTAAGATGGAACTCCTCAGAGAAATCCTGCCAAGAAAGCTCTGTACCTCTCCTCTTATCCTCCACACCGTGCCACCACAACTCTACATCGCATGTCAGAAGATAAACTGCGTGATTAATCTTCTTCTCTTCTGGAAGCTCCATCAGGCGAAAGACCTTCTCTATCTGTCTCAACCACTTATCAGCCTCAGCGGGATTTGTAGTGCCACTAAACTCTGTGCCACCAAGCTTCTTCACAAGCTCATAAGATCGCATCAGATCCTTACTACTGGTAGAAGTAGAAGCTCGCCTATCAGCCTTATACCTCTCTCTGGTCTCCAGAAACATCCTGTACATACGGGATGCTTCATCCACATGGTCACCACCACCTGGACCCAAGTACAGTGGATCAGGGCCAACATGGCTCTCGGCCTGATTATCACGATCAAAGCCTCTTTCTGCCATCTGCAATGATATAACAGAATATTTCCTGTTAGAAAACTACAGATAGAAGAAAGACACCTAAACCTTAATCCTATTGGTCTCTTATCATCCCCTGACTTGGACTCTGAGTAACTATGTACTCAACCTAAGCTCTGATACCAAGATGTCACACCCCGATCTCACACTAACCACTAATCATGAGATTAGGGCGCGACGGAGAGATTATTACATAAACAAATCACTGAGAACTTTTTCTTTTTAAAACCTCGTAATGATATCCGGATTATTGCTGTAACTAAAACATAATAAACTATTGCGGAAGCATTTCAATTAAACTGGCTAGACAACATAAACAGAGTTTACAACATGTAACATTGTTTAACAGAAAGTAAAATATAACAGTTAATTTACATCTTTTACACATTCGCCATACATACTATCTCTCACCCACACCATGTCCCAAGGACCGAGGGGAAAGGACTAAGAGACCTCTAACTAGACTAACTACATATACCTTCTACAGATTAAGTGTTAGGATGAAAAGATCCTTCCGATTCCTGTTGCTGATGTTGACCTGAAAATGTTTGAGTAGAGGGATGAGCCTACTCGCTCAGTGAATAGCATTTCATTTAGCTATCACTAAACAACTCATTAGATATATACAATTTAAATAAAACATAAGTGCAGTACTAAGCAGGGCAGTTCTAATAACATAGCAGATTTACAGATAACAATCTCATTTCTATGCAACATCAAATATTTTAAACAAATAAACAATTATAGAGAATTGGCACAGAAATTCAAATCTCTTAACATATTAAATTTACTGTGATCCTATATGATTACATATTCATATTATTATTATGCCCTAATCATATGCAATGTACTCTGCATACAAAGATCTGTAGCGAACTATGATCCCACCGTACAAGACTTAGCGACACACCCGGGAAATGCTAAGTCTGACTGCCAGTCCTGTTCTGCTACAGGACCCACAGGCTCTCCGGCCTCACTGCACTAACTCCGAGTGCTCTAGACTCCTCCTCTAACCTGAGCACACAGGCGGAGAGTCTACACTGGGTTACCACCGTGACACACACACGGATTATTGTTGAATAACCCCTATTTACTCCAGTGCCACCGTGACACCGCACGGATTATTGTTGAACACTACCTATCAATCCTCGTACTACCAGAATTACTCAACCGGTTGATGTTGGACACGAGTTTCACCCCTAAGATGCAGACCTCTCAAAGGGGTTCTACGGTGTTAGGGCACCTAAGTCTATTACCATTATTAAAGCAGTAAATATAAATTTGTCATAACTCAATCTTAATTGCACACTGAGTATATTTAAGAACACTTCTATCTCTTTCAACTTTATACATAATTCCACATCATTCTAAACTTGTCATAATAGCAGACATTCATTTAGAGCTCAACATATTCACAGCAGTATCAGTACATACAACATTCGCTATTTTCTTCAGTTACACTAAGTAATTTAGGCTCTATAGAATTAAACACATTTCTTTAATCTCATTTATATTGTTTAGAAGTTACTCTAATTATATCAAAGCAATATATACAATGAAATCGAGTTCGATGGTGATAAATAAATGAAATACTACTCACCCACTTCGGTGTGTTCGTATACACCGAAAACGTCCACAAACATACCTAATTCTGCTTTTCTGCAACTTTGCACCCTGTGCAACTGATTTGCACCCCGTGCAAATCTGGGCAGAAACACTTCTGTTCTATTTTGCTGCAACTTTGCACCCCGTGCAACTGATCTGCACGCCGTGCAAACTGGCCGACTTTCTGTCCTGTTTTCTGTAACTTTGCACGCCGTGCAACCTGTGCAGAAACGGAAATTGCAGAAGTAAAAGAGGAGCTCGGGGTCGATTCGGTGGACGATTCTTGCTCGAATCACTCCTATAGCTTCGGAATGACCTAGCAAGCAGTTGGCAAGAAGAAAGAATGGAGGGGAAGCGTCGTTCGCTCCCTAGACCATCTCCATGGTCGGCCTCTTCGCGGCTGCAGGAGGAAGAGGAAGGTGAAGAAGAAGAAGAAGAAGAAGGGGCTGCTAGGTTCGGGCGGCTAGGCGTCGGCGTCGATGGCGAGGAGCTGGCTTCTGGGAGCTACGATCTCCCTTCTCTCCCGCTCTCAGATCCTCTCCCTCACAGACTGCTAACGAACGGTAGAAGGAATGGAAACGAAATGAAATACTTCGTTTCCAGAGTCGGATAACAGAGTTAAAAAGGGAAAATTGAAGGAAAGGATAAGGAAGGGCGCCCAGGGGGCCGAACGTAAAATGACCAAGAACTTTTCCAAAATTACACATAGGTCCCTGGACACTAAAAAGCTCATATCTTTTTACTCGTAGGTCGGTTTCGCATGATTTCTCTGGCAACGGATCAATCACAAACTTGTCCGCAACCTCAGGACAAGAAAACAAGCTAATGATACATTAACACTAGCTCAAAGCTCAAAACACTATTAACAAAAGCAAATACTCATCTCAACATAACTAGTTCAATTATGCACTAACCAAGGTACTTACTGGTAAAACGAAATGTGGGTCATAACACTTAGACTACTCACTGTATGAGTAGCCAGATTTTGAATAAAGATACATGATATGGGTTATAGACCCAATCTCAATTATGTGGTAATTGAGATACATGTTTACGTTCAGATATAGATTCAGATTCAGATTCAGATTTAGATTTTAGATTCAGAATTCAGTACATGTTTAGTACTCAGTTTTAGATAAAGAAAGACTTAAGATAATTAATTTGAAACATTCACATAATGCATTATATAATAAGTCCTCACCAGAGAGTCCCGAGACGATTCAGAGGGCGCGCTGCGCCAGACACTGCGGGTATCACAGAGGGCATTTATGCCAAAAGAGGGCACGTTGTGCCAACAGAGGGTGCGTTGCACCATAGAGGACACTTCAGTGTCAACAGAGGGCACGTTGTGCCAACAGAGGGTGCGTTGCACCATAGAGGACACTTCGGTGTCAACAGAGGACACTTCAGTGTCAACAGAGGAGGACTTATTGTATAATGGTGGCCACAGTCAGATAAAAATCATAAGTAAAAGATACCATAGATTAGAGATGCCCATATTCTCATCCATGAGTAATGATGAGAGGGTATTAGATAAGATAAGTATGATCTAGGCACTTTGGCGTAGGTCATGAGATCCATGTACCATGGTACATGTCTCTAGAGAAAGATAAGATAGAAAGATATAAATTTCAGATTAAGAAATAAGATATTTTATGTTTCAGATTTTACTCAGAGCTTGATAGTAATTTGTCGTTTATAATGTCAATTTCAGATTATTAGTCATGTACATTTTTAGAATACTCATGCCACTTACTCTAACGACTATTTTTCCCAATGCATGGCTGGGGACGCGATGTCCGCAGGGTTTGGAGCAATGGAAGATTTAAAGAATAAGAAAAGGTGTAGCAGGTTTTCAAGCTTGCCTAGTGGGGTGCCATCTACCGAGACGATCTAGAGTTTAGACCTCTTCTTTTATGCATGGTCTTGTTATCACAGTATATTAGATGACTTGTTTCCTTTGTCAAAACTATGTATGAATCAGTTTTTCTTAAATGCAAAGTGTTTCATTTACTTTCATTGCAATGATAGTCATGTTTGTGATACCCCAAAAAAATGCTTCCTCTCATGTGATATGAAAATCGGGGTGTTACAATATGGTATCAGAGCAATTTGGTAAATGGCCACTAGGCAAACATGATTCTCATAGTCACCCTAGAGTGAAGAGGTAAGATTAGGGTTTAGGAATAGATACTATAAGAAGAATACCATAACCTAGAGTGATTATGGGTCTTAACCCTAGAATGAATAGGTATCTTCGAGGTAGATGTCATCCTTGTTTAGATCTCAATTAGCAACCTAAACCTAGCTAATGATGTTTCTTCTCCATTCTCAATGGTTATGGCCAGCCAATTGAGAATTGAAAAGGAATTTCATAAGCACTAGACTTTTATGCATCTCTCCTTTCTTACTAGCCCACGTGGTATGGGACACATGTGTTAGTGGGTTAGTGAGGGATGGTATGTCAGAATCCCACATCTCTGGGTATGTTCCTGATCACCACATATCAAGGAATGTAGAAGTTACCTATAGAACGTAAGATTTCAAAATCATGTACACCTAATGTTAGAGAGTTATGACCATGTTGAGGTAGATGTCCTAAGTATAGAGCCAATTTTAGTTTCATATACCCTAAGTATGAGATGAGAAGTAGACCAAGATAATAGATAATACTCACGTAATTTTATATATATATATATATATATGAAAATACATTACATATCTCTTTTCATGCAAAAGTTTGAACATAAGTGTGCCTTGAAATAAATGAAGAGGTAAGCAGAACCCTAAGGTGGGTAGTAGCCTAGAGAAATTTCGAGGATGAAATTTATTTTAAGGTGGGTCGAATTGTAACATCCTCAATTTCACAACTAAAGTAAGCCTTTAATGTGGGCTTTTCTAGTAAAGGCATGCCAAGAGATGTAATGAACGTAACCATGGCTAGGTATGTAATTAAGTTCACCAAAATGTATAATACAATTCATCTGATCAACTAATATACACATAATGACTTAAATGTGTATGATTGAAGTCGGTTGTATATGAATATAAATAAATTATTCTTGTGAACAATAATGTGATGATTATATATAATATGAAGACTTGAGTTATTGGTTCGAACTCTAGACCAACTTAGGTCTCATTATTAAGGAAGTAAAGTAATGTTGGCCTAATGCATCATATAAAAGCTTCCATTGAGTGAATATCGATTCATGTTTTAGTTCCATAATTGAGAATATATATTGGACCTTTTGAAAGACCAGAGAATGGTTTGGGGGCCCTAGAACCTTTTTCAATCATGATTGAACCAATTAAGATTCACAAATGGGTCCTTGAAGTACAAAATTGGGAATATAGTATGTAGCCCTCATAATAAGTGTTGATAATAATTTTAATAGATGGCTGATTAGAATATAAGATGGTGCGAAAAAATTTAGACGATTGTGATGTATATAGTGGCCTACGTAATTAAATTAGTAATTATGATGTTTTTATTTAAAAGACATGTTTGGAGTGGTGGTATATCTAGTTTTTACTTAAAATCTTGCTCATGTGAATCTGATGATAATATAGTATTTATCCCAAAATTTGAAGTCAAACCAAGCTATAGCGTAGGCTATATAAATATTTCTTTGATATGGGCTTTTATGCAAAAAGAAAGAAAAAAAAATTAAAAAATAGGGGAAGCGTCGGGCTCCCCCATCTTTGTTTGTGCGCCCGAACCAGGAAAGAACAGAGTCCGAAGAAGGGGATGCCTTGCCCAAGATTCGGACAGCAAAAGCCTATAAAAGCCCTAGTTTTGAGAAGAACAGGAGGACACGCCGTCATTTCTAGGGTTCGGGCTCGAAACTGAGAGACAAGAGTGAACCAAGGGAGAGTTATAAGCGGCGGCCGGAGGGGAGGCTGTGAGTTTCATGGAGCCAAGAAGCTTCGACTTTGACCACCCTACACGCAGAGATGGTGTCGCCAAGATTAGGGAGAGTCATCCGGAGTCGTTGGCAACTAGATCTTGCACGGTGGTGGTCTGGATCGGGCACCCATGGCTGGCGCCACCATGCTCTGTTCCTGAACTCGGAACAGGGGATCACGAGGTAGAAGAAGATGGAGGAGCACCGGCCCTAGGTCTGAGATGCACCTGAGATGAGGGTCGCCGGATTAGATCTTGACGGCTGAGATTGACTAAAGTTAGGTGAGTTTCTAAAATTCATATCTTGAGCTACAGATCTCAGTTTGGGACAAACAAGATACCTATGGAAAGATATTCAAGTGTACTATCTTATAAAAATAGTTCCAGAGTATGATATTGATGTCTTCTATTTATTATATTATGGGTAGACAAAACTATATGATTTTGATGTTTTGCCAATTAAAAATAGTAAACGCCTTTAGAAATTCATACAAATTTTATTGAATGTGTATTTTGATATGTTTAACATTAATTCAGATCCTGATCTTTCATATATAAAGTTTTATTGAGGTTTTTGATATAAACCCTAATAAGGGTATTTTGGGTATTTCACCCATGATATGATTTTTTTAAATGACCTAATATTTTATACATGATCTTACTACATTGTCTGATTACTCTTCTAGAGATTTGATGGATTTTCTTGTGTTATCATATTTGTATTAACATTTGGACCTGAGTGACCATTATGTGAGGGTAATAGATGATTATCTTGACAATAAGTGGTATATGTATGGATAATTAGGTCTAATATTATTAGCATGATGGTATTATATTTTGATTTCCTAACCAAGTCAGTAAGTTTTCTAATATGTGACTATGTTTGGTAATTATTCTCATTATATGAAGTATATGTTCATATTAGTGCATAAGACGATTTATGTTGAGTATAAATATTATAGTAACTACATAATAAGAGTTTATTTTATTTCAACACCAATATTTTATGGTAATTTCAGATTAAAGTTATGTTTAGTCTAAATAAGAACCCTAAGTTGGTATATATAATTAGGAGGATGGGGTTTTGAGATTTAGAAATAGAAAGAGGGAACATGTACTTGGACTTATAGAACTTTGATTATATTCAGGTGATTAAGATTTGGGATAAGAAATCAAAGACTAAGTTAATGACATCATCAACACAAGAGGTAAGTGGTCCATGCACATGAGTACTCATAGTTTATGTTCAATATGTTTACATGTCTCCTGATAAGAGTTTCATGATCTATGTGATTTAATGTTCTAAGACTTCAATGTTAAGATTTACAAACAATATTATTCTCATATTTCTATATTTATGCAAGTGTAGATACCCAAAGTCTAAAATAGTGATATGTTGCTCAAAATAGTTGTGACTCATGGACCAAGTCCATGAGAAAGTTGAAGAATCATATTCCTATAAGACTTCTTAGAAATATTTGGAAGTAATGAATACGGTTTCAAGATGAGATATGCCAGTAATGTACCCATACTTAGTTGATGATTTCAAATAGCTTTGTATGAAGAATGTAAGTACACATATGTTATTAGAATTTCTCATATTTATAGTCATAGTTATGTAGTAAGATTTTAAGTAGAAACATTCTATTAAGATTTCATACATATGTATAGATATAACAACTAGATTCCTTAGAATGAATAATATCTAGAATTCAATTACAATATAAGAAAATGAATTTCAGAATATTAAGACATGGTCTACTTTTAAAAATAAAGGTACTATTGGGATCACAATGTATTGTAAAAATGAGTTCATGATGGCATTATAAGATAATGACACATTAATTTATGATTAGGTTGTAATACAATACTTTATAAGATTTCTATTTTGGTATTTAAGGTTTAATATGTATGTTCACATGCAAAGTTTTAGGGTAACATCATATTTTATAAGAAGGATTGAACCATCTTGTCAGAATTGATATTTTTAAATATGTGATACTTATGATACTTTCATAAGCTTGGCTTAAGATACTTTGTATACTTATTATTTCTATATTCATGTCAGATCCTTTCTCATAAGACATTAGACTCATTTATGATATAATTGGTATAATGAAGTAATCTTACCAAATAAGAGTTTTAGAATAAAGTTTACCCAGATAATGAGATACATGTTCAAATCCAACAATGAATATAGTTTAGAACTTAAGGATAAGAGATTTAGATTCAGACTTAGACTACTCACTGTGTGAGTAGCCAGATTTTGAATAAAGATACATGACATGGGTTATAGACCCAATCTCAATTATGTGGTAATTGAGATACATGTTTACGTTCAGATATAGATTCAGATTCAGATTCAGATTTTAGATTTAGATTCAGTACATGTTTAGTACTCTGTTTCAGATAAAGATAGACTTAAGATAATTAATTTGAAACATTCACATAATGCATTATATAATAAGTCCTCACCAGAGAGTCCCAGGGTGATTCAGAGGGCGCGCTGCGCTAGACACTACGGGTGTCACAGAGGGCATTTATGCCAACAGAGGGCACATTGTGCCAACAGAGGGTGCGTTGCACCATAGAGGACACTTCAGTGTCAACAGAGGGCACATTGTGCCAACAGAGGGTGCGTTGTACCATAGAGGACACTTCGGTGTCAATAGAGGACACTTCAGTGTCAACAGAGGAGGACTTATTGTATAATGGTGGCCACAGTCAGATAAAAATCATAAGTAAAAGATACCATAGATTAGAGATGCCCATATTCTCATCCATGAGTAATGATGAGAGGGTATTAGATAAGATAAGTAAAACCTAGGCACTTTGGCGTAGGTCATGAGATCCATGTACCAAGGTACATGTCTCTAGAGAAAGATAAGATAGAAAGATATAAATTTCAGATTAAGAAATAAGAGATTTTATGTTTCAGATTTTACTCAAAGCTTGATAGTAATTTGTCGTTTATAATGTCAATTTCAGATTATTAGTCATGTACATTTTTAGAATACTCATGCCACTTACTCTAGTGACTATTTTTCCCAATGCATGGCTGGGGACGTGATGTCTGCAGGGTTTGGAGTAGCAGAAGATTTGGAGTAGCAGAAAAGGTGTAGTAGGTTTTCAAGCTTGCCTAGTGGGGTGCCATCTACCGAGACGATTTAGAGTTTAGACCTCTTCTTTTATGCATGGTCTTGTTATCACAGTATATTATATGACTTGTTTCCTTTGTCAAAACTATGTATGAATCAGTTTTTCTTAAATGCAAAGTGTTTCATTTACTTTCATTGCAATGATAGTCATGTTTGTGATACCCCAGAAAAAAAAATGCTTCCGCTCATGTGATATGAAAATCGGGGTGTTACAGTCTCCTTCTTTATCTTTCCTCTAAAAGATACGTATAGGGAGTAGGGACACTCTAGAGGTGGTAATTTACATTTTATCCCCACATATTATGTAAATTACAAATTGTATCAAAATTGGTGTACAAGGTACTAGCATTGTTCAAACGAGTTATAACTTGGGATTTAGGCTTTCCACAAGCCTTCACTTAGCATCATTCTCTTTCTTGTGATACTAAAACACTTAGAACACATTCCAAATGTGACATTTTGCAATGTAACCCCTCATCTTTGGTAAATTGCACTTTTCACTCAGACTTTCATGTAATGCACAATTAGTTTGCAATTAAGCTCAAACTTTGAAAACAACTTCACAAGAAGCCTTAATTACTTTTCAAAAGATTAGAACCAGTTAGTAAGTAACTTATTTAATAAAAACTTCTAGGGTTAAGCCATAACCCATGTCAGGGGTATTACAATTATAAACCCCTAACAAGGATTTCGTCCCTGAAATCCCAGATGAAGGAAGACAATTGTCATTCATGCCTCATGTCATCAAATCTCCACATAACATCTTGATGTGATGGAGATACCATAGAACTTTGACCAGTACAAAGTACTTCCACTCGGGGTTATCATTTGAATCTGTCATACAAGACATATACATTCAACTTCCTTTTCATTATTGACTTGTAGTATATATATACTGTGTCATGTAACACCTTCTATATCAAAGAAGTGTTATTCATACTTTGAATGATTCAGGTGTCAAACCCCACTTGGTTTTAACATTTCTCTTTCATGGAGATAATTATGGTTATGTTTTGTCACCCACTTGGGACTTTTACAAGTCTTATCATATATTTTTAGTGCCATTCTAATACGTTTGACACAACAAAAAACTTTCTTACGACTTGTACCAATTTTCTTATTATTTGTACATTCCCTTGTCATAAGGAGAGGCCACTTATTAAAGAAGAACTTATCTCAGAGATATATCTAGATGTTATGAGTAATCTGCTCCAATAGATCTAGATAGGGACACATTAAGGAATTATCCTTAGCTTCATAAGTTTCTTCCCAAAATGATTCTACAATTGTTTCTTCAAATTATACATCTTTATCAAGGTTATGTTTATGGAAAGCATAAACCCCTAACATATGATTTTCCTACTAGAGTTATCTCAAAGTTGTCCCCTCTAGGTAACCAAACATTATTCATCTTATCAAAAGTCATATTCTCACTCTCCCATACCTTCTGGCACATCTTGGATACCAGAATTTCTTACCTTGGTATCCTTCACATGTGTCGAAAACACATCATATCTTTATCGTATCTATTTCTCTATTGTTAATACCAGAGGCAAACATACAAAAGGATCTTTCTTTTTCTTGGGACATTATATATTACACATATCTTTATCTTGGAACAAAGTCCAAGACAAGCTGATACTTTTCTAAGTATCCATCAATAGATCACCTCTAACTCATGCACATCAAGTATCCTCAGACTCACTTGATTGCTATGTCCCTAAAAGGAAAGAACAGAAAGAAACATATTCATTTCATCATCCCATCATTACCAAGGGTTGTTCATCAAAGAGGAGACCTCATCATCTCCTAGGATTATTACATGAACTTTCACCGTTCATGAGTCATTTATACTTGCTGCATCTCAGGTTCCTTGCCATCTGCATAGGAATTATATGGATGATTACATATCATCATCCCTTTCTTTATTATTGGCTAACATGTTGATGAACATTTCATGGTTTTATCATATTCCCGATTTCCACATTATGGGAAAAGTTCTTTACTATTCACACATACTTTATCAAACAGGGATCAATTCTCTTGTTGTCATTCTCATTTCATGAGGATTATAATCTTTACTTCCTCATACTCACAGGCTGATCTGAGATCATCTCAGATTCCACTTTATTGCACTTAGGATGTGATACAAATGTCCATACCATATTTCCAGTTTCATTATACTCACTAGATTGTCTCAGAATGACTACTTGATCAGAGTAATCAGAAAGATAACAATCTAAGAGTTCCATACTCACCTTATCTTCAATAGTTGAATACCTGGCCAGGGTATACACGTACTAAGATTAGGTAGTATGCACTTTGTTTACTATCATGTTCCTTACTTTTCATATCATCAAAAACATAGAACTTAACATCCCTGGATTTTCTCCAGGCATCACTTCTATATCTCATCTTCTTTCACACAGATAAAAGAAATTGTAAAGCAGTTAAACGCTTACTGAGCAAAATATAAGTCCTCATCTTCCTTGTGTCCTTATAGGACTTGTCAAAGGAAGATCAATAGCAACTATTTTTCTTATATTTAACAAATAGAATCTTGAAACGACATATCAAAATGATACTATTTCATCTGACCTGTCTCAATTTGTGAATTGTTTACTGTCTCAGGCTGATTCTTTTCATAGAATCTTGTTGTTGCCTGATCCCAACGTCGTGCTTTATTGCTCGGTGCTGATGGACCTACTCAGGATGTCTATCTATGTCCTCGTATGCCACAACTAGACCATTTCCTTTGAGAGTCTTGCTGACTCTGCCTCGACGGTTGGGTCATTTCCTCCTTCCTTTTTAGACAAATGGATCTAATATGCCCAAACTGTTTACACTTATAACACATCTTATAAGCATTCCCCAACCTTATCGGCCTTATAACCAATGTAGAGGCCAAACCAAGAGTTCTAACTGGTGGAACATCATGCCCTTTACCCTTTCTGGGTAGCCACTGCCCTAGTGCACTAGACATTGGTTGCACTGGTAGTACCAAAAAATTTCCCTTTTTGGAACTACTAGGCCTCTGTTCTCGAGTCTGGATAGTTATTTTCTTAATAACATGTGTGCTACAAGGTATCATGTACCATGGGTATATTACATGATCATATCAGGCACAGAATACTTGCTTTAACTTACTCATATCGGGTACCCAACTAGGGTTTCATATTGTCTCACAAGTATACACTTGTTCCTGTATCGTGCAAGGAGTCTATACTTGACTTCCTATCGTGCAAAGGTTTATGGTTAACACCATATCATTTTCCAAGGTAGGAACTTCATTCCATATAGTGTAAGGAGATATAATCTCATAAGCATATCGTGCAACTAGTGCATGTATATTATCATATCAGGTAAGAGCTACTTGTTTGGGTGCTTGAACCCAATATCACTTTATGAAGTGATACCATCTTCTTTAAGCTCTATACCTTCATTCTATCTGTTCTAGTTCATGGCAACAGGTCTAAGAAACTACTAGAACTCATTAATTCATCAACTATTTCATAAGATTTTTAGAATTAAAAGTAATTCATTAAGTATAGCAATTTAGGTGATGAATAATAACATGATAGAGTTCAAGTTATATAATCCACCTTGTGAATAGCTTCAAAGCTCCAAGATCCAAAGATCCACGTCCTAAGGTTGAAGAAGAACTTCTCTGAGGTCCAGCGCTTGTTTACAACTCCTCCATGGACAAGAGATCACCATAGTTAAGCACTTGGTGAAGACGGAAAGAAAAGAATATCCATAACCCAATATCCTATTTCAACCAAGGTTGAAGGTGACCAAAGACTTACCTAAAGCTTGGTGCTCGAGATCTCCTAGCTCCTTGAGCTTATTTGAATGATACTTAAGGGTCTTTGCACGATATCGCCAAGGGTAATGGTTATGAGGATCATAAACTTTCATAAGATGGTGAAAGGTGAAGTATATATACTTGATTTCATGAGATAAAGCATATAAGAGGTGTCTTCCCCTCATGCTACTAGATGACACATGGACATGCATGGTTGACACATGTCCATGCATGAATAAATGTATATATTATCATGCAAGAGTCTTGGGGATAACCTAGAGACAATATCTCGATCCTTACTTATCTTGTTGGGCAAGTTATCTCGTCTTTATCTCATTAAATAAGCAACCTGATACACTTTTTGTTGGGAACTTACAACTCATCATGGGCCACCTCCTTGAGGTGCTCTGCCCGTCATGGCCTTTTCCAAGGATCAACAAACCGATAGGAGGCTCCCACGTTGGCTCCTTGGCTGATAGGGCTCCTTATATCAAGTCTACAACTCGACACAACACATATAAGGTTCTTGCCTTCAACTCACTCTTGGTCCTTCATTACCAAGAGTATCACCACTCAAAGGTGATTCAAACATAGTGTCTCCTTCTTTATATTTCCTATAAAAGATACATAGAGGTATTAGGGACACTATAGAGGTGGTAATTTACATTTTATCCCCACATATTGGGTAAATTACAAATTATACCAAAATTGGTGTACAAGGTACTAACATTGTTCAAACGAGTTATAACTTGGGATTTAGGCTTTCCACAAGCCTTCACTTAGCATCATTCTCTTTCTTGTGATACTAAAACACTTCGAACACATTCCACATGTGACATTTTGCAATGTAACCCCTCATCTTGTGTAAATTGCACTTTTCACTCAGACTTTCATATAACACACAATTAGTTTGCAATTAAGCTCAAACTTTGAAAACAACTTCACAAAAAGCCTTAATTACTTTTCAAAAGATTAGAACCAGTTCATAAGTAACTTATTTAAGAAAAACTTCTAGGGTTAAGCCATAACCCAGGTCAGGGGTATTACAATAGGATTGCCCCCTTCTTCCTTGTTATATCATATCAAGTCATGATCAAGGGCAAGTGCAATTGAAGTTACAAGCCCTCCCATTACAAATGGATTTCTACTCGTGGAAGGGATTGTTTTCATGTGATCAACCATTAATTCCCCTAGGTTGACTTGCTTTCCATTTGTCATCTAGCCCAACACAAATAAATTCTTTCTTTTACATCTCTCTCGGTTATCCTATTGGTAAAATACGATATTCGTTAAAAACATCAAAACATACCTTAGGTAAAGGTTATGGATCAAACTTGTTTCTAATTTCCACCACAAAGTTACTATGTCTGATTATAGTTTCCAAATAGATGCATAGTTGACATTAAAATCCTTTCTTGCCTTCCCATCATTAAGTAGAGTTGCTACTTTAGGATTGTGAGCAAAAACTTCTATTAAAACTTGAAGCTACAAGAACTTGGGTATCATCCCAAAATATGAAATGAAGAGCTTCCCCACCTTTGTAAAAAACCTTCTTCATAGTAGAAAAAAGTTGGTTTGTAAGCTCAACATATGTTTCCTAGATGGTGGTTGTCACATTAGATAATCCCAAGGGCTTCATGATATCTCTGAAATAAGAATAAATTCCCAATGCTTCCATTGTGATTTGGCAAGCATAGTTGTATCAATTACCCTTCGTGCCAAGCATTCTAGACAAAGGGTCTTCATTAGTTGGGTGTCCGCTCTCTTCAACATGTTCTTTTCAGCTTGCTCATATTTCATTTCCTCATTTTTCTCATTAAGAGATAGCCGCCTTCGAGCTTGTGGATGTGGTTGCAGTTGTGGCACGGCAGATGATGTAGAGTGTTGGGCTGATATGTGTGGTAGTTTACATGCAAAGAAGAGGAAACTACTACAGCTTTTCCACGTCGTGGTCAAGTCGTCACCTCCTCTACAATGGATTCCACCATTGTGTCGATATAATCAGGCATCGTCTCTGACACAATCCGACAACAAATCAAACCATCACCAGTGATATAATTGCGGAAGAACTGTAAGTAGCAGATTAACAAAATCACTAAAAATTAAAACCATTTTGCAAAGAGATCCATTTCCAGGAAACTCTTAAGAAGAGAACCAAAGTACTACATACATCATGGTTCACATTGTACATACCCTGTACCATTTCATCTTGAGGATAACATATAATAGTTGCTTTGCCAAAAATATACATAAGCAACATAAAACCTCAAGGCATACAAGCCAAAATCTCAGATCGTTCATAAAACCGTTACGTACTGACTCTAAGGACCTGAGAGTATAGAGACAAGACATAGGACTTCTATCTAAAAGACACAAAAAACAATACACTCAACCTGAGATGCTACTGCTTCCCTTGATGTTGTTGTCCTCCCTCTGTTGTATCGTCCCTACCTCCTCGTCCGCGTCCACCTAAAAATGTTGGTGACCAACGGGGTGAGACCCATGTCCCAACGAGAGATATAACTCTTTGGCAACAATATTATTATTACATATAAATAGTATGAAACTGAACAGAGGATTCTTTTACATTAATAAGCAGGATTTAATCACTATTTAAGCAGAGTAGAGCAATATCATCTTCTGAAGCATTGCAGCTATATATGATAAAGCAGTAAATCATCTACATTTTATAATGAATATGAAGAACATGTATACCATCTATCCATTTAAGATGTATAAAAGAAATGTAACATCAACCAATGTTTTCCGCATTCAATCCTTAAGCAAATACGCTACACGAATCATTAGATCTTTACAATCACACTTATGCCATGAGGAGATGAGGTATATAGCTCATGCTCCAACCAACCACGACTACGTAAAGCATCAGTACCATACAAGGTCAATGGAAGAGTCAAATGCCATGACCTCACCCGTCTCGGTCAGTGCGAGACCACTAACTAGACATCTCATGTCAACTGTAAAATAACTTACCAGGGTATACTGGTATCTTTGCTATAGAGCTACACCCGCAACTTGCACTCACTCTAGGGAGATTTCAATTATCCATCCCCGACATTCATCATCATCGGGAGATTATGAAACATCCATCCTAGAATTTTAATGAAGGAGATCTCACATCAATCCCTCATTAGGGCATAAGGATATTTGTGCCCAATCGCCCCCACATATTCAAAAATATGTCCTCCAGGAGATCTCGTGGGAAAACCCGTTTCACCATTCAACAACTACTGACGCTGATGGATCTATGGTCAGGGCACTACGTGATGAGATTCCACTTGATTAATTTGGTGCATTACAATATATTTTAGCATCAACCAAGTTTCAAACATAAATTATTATAACAAATGCTACAAAGAAAGGTATAATACATCTATTAAGTACTTTTCTAATCTTTAGAACACATATAATATTTAGGATCTCAACCCCTTATCTCATTACTGGGAATTCTCATCCCTTAGCATTATCATCATCATGATTACTAGATCTGGGTATTCAAACCCTTAGTTCATCGCTGAACACTGTTACCACTTATTAGGTACCTATTACCTCTAGGTCCTCAGACTAAGGTATACATGATACTTGTTGTACAAGCATCTCACATGGCCCACAAGGCCCATTTAATTTTGTATCACATAAAACATCATAGCTCATACCTGGCTATGCTCATCATCTCATGATACCTTCATGGTTAGTATTTCATGATAATAGCCATATCAAATACATATCAACACCATCCAATACAAGAGTAATACCACTATTCCATTATTAGGGTTAGGGTTTCCCTTTATTATTGATTAGGGTTTCAAAATCATACCATCACCCTACATTAGGGTTAGGGTTTCCCATTATTAACCATTTTGGGTTTTAAGATCATATTATCAAGGATCAAACCCTAATTCATACCCTACACATATTAGGAGTATTAATGTATTCTCATTACATGATTATCACAAAAGTATGAGTTTCTCTCTCATACTTACTAGGATGTTGATTACTTCATACTTCATTAAGTTAGCTCAACCTTTCCTTCAAGGTACATTGGCCTACTTAATCAATATCCATTAAACTCCATTCATCTTAAAATATGACTTGATATACGACACTTCATGTATTACTCTATCAAGTACATTACATTTGAGGTGTTTTCCTTCATATGGGTTTTGAGGTGCTTCCACCATATTGGGCAAGAGGTGTGTGCTTGCTACCCATATCACTTTAGAGGTGTATGCGTGCTTACCATATTGGGTAAGAGGTGTGTGCTTGCTTCCATATCACTTTAGAGGTGTATGTGTGCTTCACACCATATCGGGAAAAGAGGTGTTTGTGTGCTTCACACCATATCGGGCAAAGAGGTGTGTGTGTGCTTCACACCATATAGGGCAAATATGTGTGTGTGTTCTTCACACAATATCGGGAAAAGAGGTGTGTGTGTGCTTCACACCATATCTGTTACAACCCCAACTTTTGGGTTCATTGGGTGAGAAATGTAATTTCTCACATTAAAGATATTTGGACAAACAATTATATAATTTGTTGTGAATAAATGGATTTCGTTTAAAATAGCCTTATTGTTTGATTTGTGGGCTTTATTGGCTATTGGGCCCAATACCAAGGAAATTCAATTAATTAATGAATAATTGAGAATTTAAGATAAGGAAGGTGTGGAATCCTCTAGAAGGCGAAATAGTAATCCAAAGGTGGATTTCATGCCTCTTGGGTTCCTTGGGTTCCAAGGAGTCCAAAGTTGCATAAAGAATGCAATAAGAAAAGAAAAGATCAAATAAATATTTCCTTATCAAGAAAGAAATTGAAAATAATGAGAAAATATGGAAAATATGTGGAAATGAGTTTAATTGAGTTAACCTTGGTGGAATTTCATAACCCAAGGATTCCTAATGTTAAAAGGAACTCCCATAAGGAAAATAGAATAGAGATAAAGAGAAATCATTAAAAAAAGGAAATAAGTAAGATAATAAGAATATGGATAAAAGATAAATAAAAGGCTAAGGGATATTCCCAAGATGGGATTTTGAGCCATTAAGGTTCCTTGAGGTACAAGGATCTCAGAATAATAATGAAAAGACAAAGGAAAGAGAAAATAGATGAGAAATATACATAACTGAGTAATAACTTGCAACTAAAGAAAGGGATCCGATTTTTTTAGATAATGGGTACAAATTTGGCATAATGAAAGATTAAGTTATTACTAAGCTTCCCTCAAAATTTGGGATCAAACATGTAAGTGGTTTGAGAGATATGATTTTTGGAAGTTTTCCTAATGTGTAGAGGAAAATATTAATGTCATGATTTTTTTCAATATTAGATTATTTTCCTCGTTCTTGACGCATCGCTGATAGCCATGGATGAAGGATCTGACGGCGGTTGCACTCCAATGGAGAATGGGAAATGCAGACATGGACATGGGATTTCGGGGCCAGATTCCTTATTAATCAAGGATCGAGCACCTATGGGAAACTTACCCATTGCATTTAGAAACCCAATCCGGGTAGGACAAGCCCCAGTTTGACCTGGTTCGTGAAAGATAGTGGATTTCCCTAATTCTTAGGACACCCATTAGATCCTTTCGGGATCGATTGGTATATAAAGGGGGTATGAGTACCCTCTGAGAACTCCAAAATGCTCACACGATGGTTCTGAAACACCCGACCCTTATTTCTTCTTCCAGTTCGGCGCGAAGATTAGCCACCGGAGCAGGTTCCGCCGAGGAAGCAGCTCCTTGCTGTATGCTGATTTTGGGCCATCTCCGACCAAGCTTGCATCCTCAATGAGTTCGGGGGTGGAGGCAGAGCTACCAGTGTCGTTGCCCTCTGCTCAGAGGCATGGGAGCCTGGAGTCAACCCTCACGTTGACTCCGCAGAGCACCAGGCTCGCGAACCAGGCGACGGGAGGTTGAAGGAGAAGTATGTGGCTTTTTACAAGTCTACCCCCAACATGTGTGAAGGAAACCAGGGGCAAAAGAATAAAATCACGGGTCCAAAGGCCTTTGCTCGTGTGAGAGCGCGCGATTGAGGAGGCAAGGTCCGATTCGCTGGACCCTGACCCAATGAGGAAAAAGAATAAAACAAAGTCGTCAGGCTGATGTGGTAACGTCCCATTGGCCTAGAGGTAAATACTTTACAAAAATCATAGTAAAAGATTGGTAACTCTAATTAAGATAAGTAAAATATGAAAATTGATCAGGAGAATTCGAAGAATCTAATAAAAATACTTCTAAAGCTTGATTTCGTTCCTTTTTGCAAAAGTGTTCTAATCTAATGAAAAGTGCTTATAGATTAGAAACCCTAATTGAACATAATGGTTAAGTTCATATTGTTTAGTTGATGAAATTGAGTAATTAAAACCTGTCAAATAGGTAATGATGAACTTAAACGAGATCTATATGTTTCTTGCATGTTTTAGGGTTTTATTCTGAATAAGAATGATTAAACACTTAGAAACCCTAATTATGTTTAGAAATTGGGTTTAATGTCTTAATTATGTTATTTTGGGATATAATAACCTAGGGAGAATAATAAGAAGGATCGAACCTAATTAAGGTGATATCATGCCTGTTTTAGGGTTTTGTACGCATAAAGTTGCATAATAGCTTAGAAACCCTAACTTAAGGTTAATGGTTGCTCACGAGATATAATTTGAAGTCCTTTGTATAAAACTGATGTTAGGTTCACCTCAGTCTAGTAAATGATAAAAAGGCTTTAATGTGAATATGGGAGTAATTAGGGGTTTGCACCTAGAACTGCTGTTTTAGGGTTTTGTGGATACAAATGAGGAAAGCTGTAAAAAGATATAAAAAGAGCTCTAATGAAACCCTAATGCGGATGAGAAGCCCTAGAAAGTGAATCCAAGTCAATGAAATAGAAATATTCTTAGTAAAGTGTAGTAAATAGGTTACGTATGCTTTTCAAGAATTCTGTGATTGTTGAACTGCTTCTTGGATTACTTGCTTGCTTGGAATTATTAATAGCTTGTTGAATATGCAAAATAGGTATGTGGTTAATTATGATTAATCACATTAGTTTCCCGAGGGTTTTCCAAATGTTTCCTAGCATTGAATGTAACCTAAACAGTTTGGATGTTCATACTGCAATTATAAAGTCACTATGGCTATCAGTTATATATACATGTGAATTCTCACACCTACATGCCACCCTGATGGAAGATGCCATAAAAGTCAGGCCCAGGAGGGTAGACCAATGGGCACCATGAGAGGTGTCCCCAGACACCAAGCTCGGGAATGAGAAGGTGGTCTATGATGCATGACTATGGAGCACCATGAGAGGTGACTCCCAGGCACCAAGCTCGAGATTGAGAAGGTAGCCTTAAGTCAATGGCAAGAGAGAAACCCTAGAGGGGTATACCAGGGTTAGGGAAAAAGCGGTGGAGAATGACACATTGAAAATGTAAAGTGGCTTGTTAAATAATTTGATTATGATTATTAAATTGTTAGCCATATTTGCAAGATTTTGGTTGTCCCCACATACCAGTATATTTCGATATACTGACCGACGTTTTGTTTGTCGATGTTTTAGGAACAACATTTGAAAGAACAAACAGTAAAGTGACACCTTGTGGAAATAAGAAATAAAGTACAAGGAGGATTAGATAGAATAATTCAAGCTCTGGATAGATAGATTTATAAAGTTTTCAAAGGTAAGTAAAGTTTTAATTTTATACCAAATTCTAGTTAGTTAGTAGAATTTCATAATTATTATTGATTATTTGTTGAACCTTTGATCCTGTTAATTGAATAACGGCTCTGACCTTCGGGTCTCCCTTAATTGGGGGTTACCGGGAGACGGGGTTATTACAATTGGTATCATAGCATAGGTTCCTCTTTTAATCTTTAATAATTATTAAATTTTACAAATTCCATAGAACCAAGGGAGTTATTAGAGGATTGTCTAAAAGACTGAGGTGTCTAGAAAAGGATCACGTCCGGGGGCTGGTAATATTTTCCTCTGCACCGCTAGTCAGAATATGAGGACTCCCAGATCCGTGTGACTGTCTGGCCAAAGTCTTAGGGTATGATTCGAAATAAGATACCTTTAGGACTCTCTCATCTTGATTTATCCCTTCTCAACTCAAATTTTGTTAAGGACCTTAAGGATTAGGGTTTCCTCTCTTCTCCTCACCCTCTTGAGGTATGGGTAAGGTTGATAAGGATTAAGGAATCCTCCACCAAATTAATAAAAAGCATGTAAATGAGATGTCATGGACATAAGCTTAATAGAGTAAGCGTAAAGGAATAGATACATGCTTAGGTCGTATGACACGAGTTGCCATTGCCCTCAGGAGAGACCTGAGGATAGACCTCCTTGGCAGGAGGATGAGTAGAGAGAGTTGGTCTTGGAGGTAGAGACCTCCATTAAAAGAAGAGACCTAGCACATCCTTAGAGGATGATGTTAACCCTAACCCTAAGTGAAGGTTAGAGAGAGAGATGACATGATGAGTTAGATGTCATGGTTGACCGAGTGTTTGGTCAGACATGCCTTGGGATCGCCATACGAGCCATGAGAGGTTGGATAACTTGGTACCTTTGGCGACCCAACCCTAGAGAGGGTCGTGCATGTTAGAGTGAGGGATAGCTCCTTCATGGATGAGGTTAGAGGAGAACCTATAGAAACCCTATGGGCTTAGGCAAGTAGGGTATAGCTTGCACCCAGAGTGCGTCAGTAGTGCTGAAAGTAGGTTGAAACCCTGGTCAAGGGAGTATGCTTATGTGATAAACATAAAGAGCTAAGAATAATCTTGAGCTAAACATGAGTTGAGCAAAGGCTTCACCCAGGTAGGGATATGCTTGTGAGCTTGATCCAACTTCATGTAGTGAGGATGGATGTGGATTTAGATCTAGAGAGAGAAAGCATAACCCAAGAAAGAAGGTTGGAAGCTTAGATTTTGAGACATGAGGAATAGTGGGGAGTCGAGGATGATGCAACCTAAGTGGATGATAGTGGTTGCCCTATGCTTGACCCCTGGAGGCTGATGATGTCTTGGTTATGTTGTGAGGAACCAAACCCTAGAGAGAGGATGATGCTTCTAGTACCTATGTACCTATGGTATAAGTGGTTACTTGCTGAGATGAGACAAAGAGTGCCTTAGACCCTGAGGAGGTTTAAGTAACCAGTTGAGCAGCTTTATACCTAGTTAGTTGTCCTTGAGGAGGACTTAACTCTAAGGTGCTTCTTATATAAAAGGATCATGGAAGTACAGTCATACCTTGGATATGCTTGATTCGGGGTTAAGAGATTGAGCATGCAGTTGGGCACCCAAAGATGAACCTAGGGTTCTTAGGTCTAAGAGGGGAAGCAGTGTATCCGATGCTCATAATGAGATTTGAGGCTCTATAGTTTCGAGCATGGTACTCCTTATGTGTAGAGGAATAGGAAACCCCTTAAGTTGAGGGTATGTTTGATGAACCACTCACAACTAAGTTGATCTACCGACCGTGCCGATCTCCATTACATTGGGATGATGTCGGAGAACACACCTTGATGAAATCTGAGGAGATGCAGCTGTATGCAGATAAAGTTGCACTGATCAGGTAGAGAATGAAGCGAGCACAGGATAGATAGAAATCATATGCAGATGCTCACCGGAAGGAACGTCAGTTCAAGGAAGGTGATCATGTCTTTCTGAAGATCCGACCGATTCGAGCTTTGGCCAAGAATAAGGGAAAGCTCAATCCTCATTATGTGGGACCCTTTGAGATCCTTGTAAGGGTTGGAGAATGTGCCTATCGTCTTGCCTTGCCACCTCAATATAGTGCCATGCATAATGTCTTTCATGTATCTAATATGAAGCCTTATGTCAAAGACCCCAGTCACATTCTGAATCATGAGCCTCTTGAGCTGAAAGATGATCTGACGTATGCTGAGTCACCAGTCAGAATTCTTGATTTCAAGACAAAGGAGCTTCACCATAATAGGCGTATAGATATGGTGAAAGTTCTCTGGAGCCACCATGATCAAACCAATGCTACATGGGAGCTCAAGTCCGAAGTCGAGCAGAAATATCCACATCTCTTTCAGGCTGCTTGAATTTTGAGGGTAAAATTCTTAAAAGGAGGGGAGAATGTGACAAAGTGAGTTTTAATAGTATTTTGTCTCTCTTAAAAGTTTTATTATCAAATTTATTGATTAAAATATCCTCATATGCTTTCCTCGCTCAATTGAACAAAGATGTGTCACAAATTGCAAACCCTAATATGTTATGATGATAAAGTACATGTGATAATGTATTTAATAAATGAACACATCAAACTTTCTATTTTGGATCCCTAATTTATACCATAGTCACATCTTGACATCATTAAGCTACCCCTAAAATTTTGTTCCAATTGGATGTACCATTTGGGAGTTATTCACATTTGAAAATCAGGTGTATAATTCCATCTAGTAACTCTAGGACCCAGGTTTTCAATTCAATTGACAAAATAATGTGTCACGCGGCCCATTAAGGTCTTGGGCGCAGACCTAGTTTCAGGCCTTGATTTTCAGACCGTTGATCATCGATCCAACGTAGGAGACTTCGTCTCCTACCTCCCACAAAGGGTGGGGAGACCAATAGCAAATCGAGCCTCATCCAGGCTCCATCACATCCACCCTTTTTGCATATCTGTTCGCATAGATATCTTCCTTTTGCAATTCCATGGCTGGATATACTAGTTTTGACTGGGTCTCATGCGCCGTTGCACCAACCCAACAACCATGACGCAGCCTGCTCTCACTCTGACGGCGAGGCTTTTAGGGCTTCCTTGCCTAGCCTCCCTCACGCCTATATAAGGCCTTCATTAGCTCCGCCATGCTTCTTTTACTCACTTCATGCCTTCAATTGCAAACATCGACACCCCGAGCATTGCTCCCCTATCCCACCTTCTTCAACCTTGACTCTCCTCCCCGTCAGGCCACCACGTCACTCCTTGCTCAAATCCTACCCCTCTAACACCTTTGCCAACCCATTGCGAGCGTGGGCGGCCAGAAGGCAGGCTCCTAGAACTCCTCACCACCCTAGACCCCTCTCACGTCGGATACCTCACCTCTCCTACGGCGTCACTGAGTTCCAGTGGGAGCCACAACTTGAAAACCCCACACTTCTGAGCGGGGCACCCTCTCGAAGGTGAAGGCACCTTCTTCCTCACGACAACATCACCTAGGAGGTAGCAAGAGCTCGTCGGGGTTGATCGAGCTGCTTGGCTAGCAGCGAGAGAGAAGAAACAAAGAAAGGGAGGGAAAGTTTCCAGCAAAAACCAAGGCGGACCAGTAGGCTTTTACCACGTAGCCAGAAGAATCGCGGGCCACCTTTTCAACTCAGAGATCCATGGGTTGCTTTGTGAGACATTGGATCAACCTGGGCCGTCGATCCAGTAGGATCTGACCGTTGATCAAGGTAAGATCCTCTTCTTTTTCTTTTATTCAAGAAAATGGTTTATCTTAAGAAAATCATAGAAAATTCTAGGATTAATAGAAAATAGTGAACTCATATACCATTTTGATCAGAAAATTATTATCTATCCAAATAAAATGCTACCAGGACCTAGATCCGTTGCCTTTTTAAAAAATAGTGGCCTAAAGCCTAATGACTTCCTTAATCATAATTAATTGATGATAATAGTTTTCCTTGATGATATCTGACCTTCTAAGGTGTAATTAACCCTAGATAGAACTCTGTTTCTAAATAACTCGAAATCCTATTCTAAGATGATAAATGATCAAAGGACTAGGAGAAACCCTAGATCTAGTTTCTCTTTCTACATGGAATTAAAGATATATCTTTATAACAAAAATTAATATCACTAGATGATAATTAGTGATTATGATTGGTCTGAATCTTTAAAACGAATCCTGATGTATGAATGGTTAAAATGTTTAGGGTTTCTTTTCCCCTTTTATCTAACACTCTTATAAACCCTAGTTTATGGAAATCTTCTAATTGATTAATTAAATGCTATCTTTTAGGCAAACTAATTAATGATGGATCAGACCTGATAATATTTCTAAACTCAATTAAAATATGGGAAATCCCTGATCTGGATTAAGATAACATAAAAAGGAGTAATAACTAAGGACATATCTTAGTCTTGGTCACATGGACCAATAGTAATGTTGTACCCTTGCTTTCTTTGTAGGGTGACTAAATTCCTGATTGATTCTAAATCTTTGGACATCTGATTTGAACAAGCAGGTACGTGGACTTATAAGTATAAGACTAGATTTCTGGTTGCCTATGATATGTATACCTTGAATGCTCATATTTCAATATGATTGCTTGGTTGACTAGTATGAGTTATACTTCGCCAAACCTAATGAAACATAAATGGTTATGATGGGTTGTAGCTACTAGAGCACATAGCCTGGTGTGGATGTATGTTTCTTAACATGGATGTATGTTTCCTTGGTCCATGTTATATGTATGATGATATTATATTGTCCACACTAGATGTAAGTCAAGTGCAATATGTGTAGTACAACCGCATCAAAAATGATTGTAATAAAAAGGATGTTTACCTGATTTTCGTTTTAAGGAATGGTTTTATCTCTCTTTTCTTCTTGTTCAAATATTTTCCTTTATGCAACCTTATTAATGTAACTTTTACCACGTACCAACTCTGCTGATGTTTTGTTTCTCGTATTTTCTACGTGCAAGGAACAATTGACATCAAAGTGAAATGCATGCTAAAAGTACCTGAAGGCATAAAATAATAAACTTGGAGGATATATTAGATAGATCTTTTCCTCTTATCTCATTTCTTTCTAGATGTTAGTTTAATTCTTTCTTAGTTGATATCGAGGATGATTGAGATCCTATGTAATAAAGTTAACTTCCTCTAGAACAATATTTTCTCTCCATATGTAATGACTTTATTTTATCTATATGAATGAATGTTCGTGTGGCATTATATGATAATGTGTACTAGATCTTGGCTCAATCTCTATTTTATTTGACTACCTTAATCTCTTATATTTTCCCTTTTGACATCTATAGATACTAGTGCACACATATCTATGAATGTCACTATGGAAAGTATATAGAAATTGGGGGACGTCACAGTATGATCCAGACTAGAGGATCTGATGAGAGCATGTGTGCTCGTTTAGGGTGATACATGGAGACAGTTCTTGTCCTCGTAAGATGTGATGTTAACCACCTTTGCTTTTATCAGGATGCAAGAAGTTCTATAGGGAGGTTGTGTTGGTCACCACTTCATTAAGATGATGTTGGTGAAGGAGGCCTCGTGAAGATCAGAAACGAACCACAATGTGTACAGATGAAGTCGCTTTGATCGTGCAATGGCTGAGAGAGAGCCTAAAGGTGACATGAGTCATGAGCTAATGCAAAGAAGACTGACATGCAGTTCACTGTGGGAGAGTATGTGATGTGAAAATCCAACCACTGTAAGCTACAACTGAGAAAGCTGAGTCCCCGATATATGGGTCCATTTGAGATGGATTGGTGGAGATGGTTGTGTTTAACCTTACCCCTCAGTATAACATGATGTGTGAGGAGTTTTCATATGTCCAATCTAGAGCACTATGTGAGGTACCCAAGCCATGTGTTGATCCCTGAACCTATTTGGCTTTATGAGAGGCTGAAATGTCCCGAGTCACCTATGAGGGTACGATATACCAAGGTAAGAAAGAACTTAGATGGAAGAATATGAGATGATGAAGGTTCTTGGAAGAACCATGGAAAGGGTAAGGCCGCATGGGAGCCATGATGGACATAGGAAAGGCTGATCCTGATTTGTTTGTTTGCTTGGTGGAATTTTGAGGGCAAAATTCCTATAAGAGGGGAAGGGTGTTACAACCCCAACTTTTGGGTTCATTGGGTGAGAAATGTAATTTCTCACATTAAAGATATTTGGACAAATAATGATATAATTTGTTGTGAATAAATGGATTTCATTTAAAATAGCCTTGTTGTTTGATTTGTGGGCTTTATTGGCTATTGGGCCCAATAACAAGGAAATTCAACTAATTAATGAATAATTGAGAATTTGAGACAAGGAAGGTGTGGAAACCTCTAGAAGGTGAAATAGTAATCCAAAGGTGGATTTCGTGCCTCTTGGGTTCCAAGGAGTCCAAAGTTGCATAAAGAATGCAATAAGAAAAGAAAAGATCAAATACATATTTCCTTATCAAGAAAGAAATTGAAAATAATGAAAAAATATGGGAAATATGTGGAAATGAGTTTAATTGAGTTAACCTTGGTGGAATTTTATATCCCAAGGATTCCTAATGTTAAAAGGAACTCCCATAAGGAAAATAGAAGAGAGATAAAGAAAAATAATTAAAAAAGGAAATAAGTAAGATAATAAGAATATGGATAAAAGATAAATAAAAGGCTAAGGGATATTCCCAAGATGGGATTTCGAGCCATTAAGGTTCCTTGAGGTACAAGGAGCTCAGAAGAATAATGTAAAGATAAAGGAAAGAGAAAATAGATGAGAAATATACATAACTGAGTAATAAATTGCAACTAAAGAAAGGGATCCGATTTCTTTAGATAATGGGTACAAATTTGGCATAATGAAAGATTAAGTTATTATAAGCTTACCTCAAAATTTGGGATCAAACGTGTAAGCGGTTTAATATCTTAATTATGTTATTTTGGGATATAATAACCTGGGGAGAATAATAAGAAGGATTGAACCTAATTAAGTTGATATCATGCCTATTTTAGGGTTTTGTATGCATAAAGTTGCATAATAGCTTAGAAACCCTAACTTAAGGTTAATGGTTGCTCACGAGATATAATTTGAAGTCCTTTGTATAAAACTGATGTTAGATTAACCTCATTCTAGTAAATGATAAAAAGGCTTTAATGTGAACATGGGAGTAATTAGGGTTTTGCACCTAGAACTGATGTTTTAGGGTTTTGTGGATACAAATGAGGAAAGCTGTAAAAAGATCTAAAAAGAGATCTAATGAAACCCTAATGCAGATGAGAAGCCCTAGAAAGTGAATCCAAGTCAATTAAATAGATATATTCTTGGTAAAGTGTAGTAAATAGGTTACATATGCTTTTCAAGAATTATGTGATTTTGGAACTGCTTCTTGGATTACTTGCTTGCTTGTAATTATTAATAGCTTGTTGAATCTACAAAACAAGTATGTGGTTAATTATGATTAATCAAATTAGTTTCCCAAGGGGTTTCCGAATGTTTCCTTGCATTGAATGTAACCTAAATAGTTTGGATGTTCATACTTTAATTATAAAGTCACTATGGCTATCAGTTATATATACATGTGAATTCTCGCACCTACATGCCACCCTGATGGAAGATGCCATAAAGGTCAGGCCCAGGAGGGTAGACCAATGGGCACCATGAGAGGTGACCCCAAACACCAATCTCGGGAATGAGAAGGTGGTCTATGATGCATGACTATGGAGCACCATGAGAGGTGACTCCCAGGCACCAAGCTCGGGATTGAGAAGGTGGCCTTAAGTCAATGGCAAGAGAGAAACCCTATAGGGGTATGCCAGGGTTAGGGAAAAAGCAGTGGAGAATGACACATTGAAAATGTAAAGTGGCTTGTTAAATAATTTGATTGTGATTATTAAATTGTTAGCCATATTTGCAAGATTTTGGTTGTCCCCACATACCAGTATATTTCGATATACTGACCGACGTTTTGTTTGTCGGCATTTTAGGAACAACATTTGAAAGAACAAATAGTAACGTGACACCTTGTGGAAATAAGAAATAAAGTGCAAGGAGGATTAGATAGAATAATTCAAGCTCTGTATAGATAGATTTCCAAAGTTTTCAAAGGTAAGTAAAGTTTTAATTTTATACCAAATTCTAGTTAGTTAGTATAATTTCATAATTATTATTGAATATTTGTTGAAACTTTTCTCCTTCTAATTGAATAACGGCTCTGACCTTCAGGTCTCCCTTAATTGGGGGTTATCGGGAGACGAGGTCATTACAATATCAGACAAAGAGGTGTGTGTGTGTGTGCTTCACACCATATCGGGCAAAGAGGTGTGTGTGCGCTTCACACCATATCGGGTTAGACCCTTATGCTCATGCCTCTTCAAACCTTCATGGAATCGACCTATCCTTCACCATGGGTTAAGTGACATGCTAGACAACTGGTTGAACCTTTGACAACCCATTATACAAACCAGTAAGGGTGTGGGGTTCCAAGGTATATCAATTTTCATAACATATAGGGTTACATCACCATATCGGGTTGGAGGTGTGTGCTTCAGCCCGATATCACTTTACCCTTGATGCTGTCATCGTAATCAACCTATAGAATCTTGTCATTACTATTATAAGTCATGTAAAACAGTCCCATAAAGCTTTTATAACTCAAAGGATCATCAATTATTAAAGAGAAATTGAAATTGCAAGTAGTTCAACAAGTATGACAAAATTGAAAGTGCATAATAATATAATTGGGTTCAAGTTATATAACCCACCTCAAGAACAACTTAAAAGCTCCAAGATACAAAGATTCACGTTCCGAAGGTTGAATATGAACTTCAAAACTCATTTATATGCAAAGAATCACCATGGATAAGCATTTGGTGAAGAAGAAAAGAAAGGAAGATCATAACCCTAAAATCATGCTTCAATCCAAGGTTGAAGATGATAATGGCCTCACCTTAGGGTTAATAATTGAGCTCCTTATTGATCCTTAGCACCTTGCACGATACCTCACTACTCATGCACGATATGCCCTCACTTGTGGCCGATATCCCCTTCACTTGTGGAAAAAAACACCACTGTGGCCAATATCACCTTGCTAGACCGATATCACCTTGCTAGGCCGATATCAACTTGCTATGGACAATACTCAAGGCTTATGCATGATACTACTTCACCTTTGCATGATACAAGGACCCTATGTACGATATCTTTGAGCAAGGAGGTGGTAGGACTCAAAAAATTCCACTGGTGGGTGAAAAGAAGGGTATATATACTTGAGGTTCATGAAAAAGTGTGTATATGAGGTGTCATCAATTTGAGCTACTAGGTGCCACGTGTCCATGCATGGTTGACACGTGTAAAGGCATGCATTTATATTTATATTGACATGAAAAACATTTGAGGATAATCTAGGGATGAAATTTCTTCCATTACTTATCTCTTTGAATAAGATATATCAACTAAATCATCACTTTATTCACAACCCAATACAACTTTTCTAAGGAAGTTGTAAACGGATACCCTTCACATCGTTGAGGTTATTTGCTCATAATGGCCTTTGACAAGAGTCCAAAAAACTATATGAGACTCCCCCTATGGCTCCTTGGCCGATAGGCACTCATATATAAGCTTTTGAACTTGATACAACTCAAGTTAGGGTTTCACATTCAACCCCTTTCTTGTTCATTTCATCACCAAGAGTACCATTACTCATAATTGATTCAAACATGGTGTATCCTTCTTTATATCTCCTCTAGACGATACTAGGAGGGAGTAGGGACACTCTAGGGGTGGTAATTTTCATATTAACCCTACATTTTGGGTAAATTACAATATGTACCAAAATTGGTGACTAACATTATTCAAACAAGTTTCAACTTGAAATTTAGGCTTTCCACAAGCCATCCTTTAGCATCATTCTCTTTATTATGATGCTAAAACACATGAGGTACATTAAACATGTGACATTTTGCAATATATCCCTTCATCTTGGGTAAATTTCACTTATACCCAAACTATCATATAATGCACACATAGTTTGCAAATAAGCTCAAACTTGAAAATTAAACTCTACAAGAGTCTTAATTACTTTTCAAAAGATTAAAAAAAGTTTGTAAATAAATTACTTAAGAAAAACTTCTAGGGTTAAGCCATAACCCAGGTCAGGGATATTACAGTCTCATCTTCTTCTTTATTATAATTTGCATCAATATCAAAGTGGATATGGGATGAACGTGGGTGGGATTGACACCCAGACACCAAGGGGGCTATTCCATCGTGAGAGCCAAAAATTGGATTTGGTAGAAGAGGAGAGAGAGGTGTAGATTAGTATATAGATGAACCCTTTTTGGAGAGAATGAGTGTAGGAGATGACACCCCCAAATCCCTCCTTCGATTGCTTGCTGAGTGCCTTCATTTGGAACTAATTTTGGGTGGGAAATGGAGAAGAAATTAGGTTTTTGGAGTTTCATATAGGTGGGGAGGAATGGAGAAATACGTGGATATTTGAGGGTTGAAATTGTGAAGAAATGGTAGTTAAGGTTAGGGGAAAGCTTTTCATAGTAGATTTAATGCTGATTTTAGGCTGAAGGGGGCAGATTTGGAGGTCGAAGAAGGGCTAGACATTTGCATGTGCATCCATTTGGTTGCCTGTGAGCTCCACGACCATGCTGGAGTAGTGTAGCAATGAACTATAGTCATGTTATTGTTTTCTAGAATTGTATCACTTAAATCATGGGGCCGCATCATCCACGACCGTGCTGGGCACCATGATTGTTTTGGCTTGTTGGTACCATGGTCGTGCTGAGCCACATGACTATAATGACTAACTTGCCACACAACCATTTTAACTAGCACGCCTATGGTGATGACCTTGCTTAAATCAGCTAAAAGATTGAATCTTACTGTAACAATGATAACCCTACCACAACCGTTCTAAAGTACCACTGTCGTGTTGGGTATTCTAACTGCCCAATTCAGCTTGAATTTCTAGAAATCATCAAAAATTTGAACCAAAGTGATTTCTCAGCATATCTCTTCCATATTTTAGTTGTTTTGCATCATTTAATCACTATTCATTTATAGGATCAATGGGCTCCAGAAGGGGGCTTGAATAGAGATAAAATACTTATACCAAATTTGTTAGACCTTCAAATTACTTCAAATGAATTTGAGTGCAACTAAGCATACATAGCAAGTATGAGAAATATTGAATAAGATCAAGGACAAGCTATGTATATTGGCTCCAAACTCCAAACTAGGAGAGTGTACATCCACTACCTAAAGAGGTTAAACTCTAGGATTTTACAATCATTGCAACTTTCTCATATTCCATAATAAGGGACACAATAAGACCTTCCTTTTCCAGATCAAGGATACCTAGCCTTCCTTTTTAAGGATCAAAAGGATCCAATAAACTTACAAGGACTTACATATCCTACAACAAGAGTATTCAACCTCTATAAGGGCTTACCCACTTTTGCAAAAAGCTAGACACCTTCACTAAGGAGCTCTTCTCTTGCACCGCCTTGAAGGAATTACCCACTCTTCTTTAGGATCTTCAGCATTCAACTTCAGCTTCACTAAGGGGAAACTTTCACCAACTTTACTTGAGAGAAAAGGAAGATTGAGAGCTTCACAATGAGTACAATGAAGTAGCTCTCTCACAAATCACCTATCTCACTCAGATTGATGTTAATTTATAGTAAGAAAGCGAGAGAAAGGGGCTCTTAGTAGACAAATCCACTTTGGGATGAAGCCCAAGGGTCCCTATTTATAGTTGGGGGTGTCTAATAGATAGTATAAGTACTTGGGGAAAAAATTTAGTCACTTGAAGTGTTACAATAGATCGGCCTTTTTGTTTTGCAACACTCTAACAACTAGAAACATTTTTTTTACACATTCCGTACAGTGCAATAGGTTGAGTTTCAATAAAACAAAGTCGACTAGGTAGCATTATGTGACAAAGCAAATTTGAATTGTCGATCAAGTTTATCCTGGATGAAACTTGGCCTACAACATAAATTTTATTTGCTTGTATTGAGGTGTTGGTCGAGTTCATCCTGGGGAAACTCGGCCGACCCTGGCAGTTCGCAAAATCCATCAAGGGTGTCGGTCAAGTTTTTTTATCAAAGATGAAACTCGATCATAAAAAATGTACTTGTAATGAATTTTGGAAAATGACATTAGAGTGCTTAGATATTCATTATAATTTCTCCTAATTACAAGTCATAACATCAATACGAATGATCACAAAAATTGTCCTAAGGGTTTTAGGGCATTTTTCACAAAAGTAAATTTGCATTGACTTTGGCTTGAATTTGATCAAGACAAGACTTTATTGAATTCGTCCTTTTCATGTACCTAATACTTGAAATCAATCTCAAATACAAATATTATATACATACAAATGGAATGTTTAGGTTGTCAATAAAATTTGGATAATGTTTAACTGTTAGGTCAACATTCTCTCCCTTTTTGAAGATGACAAACCTTTCCTCAACATATTGAAAAGAACTTAGAATTTAAATGTAATGACCTTGACCTGGGTTATGAGGTAACCCTATTTTTTGGCTAAGTAAGTTGCTTAGAAATTTAAAATAACCTCTAAGGAGTTTTTTTATCATGTCACACACTTATGTTTCAAATTTGGTCCTGATTGAATGTTGTTTGAGCAATGTTCCTTTATTTTGGACCAAAGTGCAATTTGCCCAAGATGAGGGGTTATATTGCAATATGTCACATGTTGAACGTGCCCTAAGTGTTTTATCATTATAAGAGAGAGTATGATACTAAGTTGTGGCTTGTGGAAAGCCTAAATGCCAAGTTTGAACTTGTTTGATTAATGCTAGTACCTTGTGCACCAATTTTGGTACAAATTGTAATTTACCCAAAATGTAGGGTAGAAATGCAAATTACCACCTCTAGAGTGTTCCTACTTCCTCTATGTATCATTTAGAGTATATAGAATCAATGATACACCATTTTTGAATCATTTATGAGTGGTAGTATTCTTGGTGATGAAAAGACCAAGAGAGGGGTTGAATGGAAACCCTAATTTGAACTTGTATTGAGTGTATCGAGTTGTAGTGTTAAATGGGAAGTCCCTATCGGACAAGGATCCAAATAGGATACCCCCATATAGTGTTTTTAACTCTTGGACTTTGTAAAAACGATATAAGCACTCAATAAATCAATGGATATCGGCTTGCAACTTTCCTTGGGAAAGGTTGCATTGAATTGTGAATATAATAATAATTTGAGTGGAAGTGGCTTATACTAGAAGATAACCAAAGGGGGCCGACCCTTATCCCTTGCATTATCCTCAAGTTTCTATTTTTCATGGCAATATAAAGATGTAGTGCATGAAAGTACATGTGTCAATCCATGAATGGCTATGTGGCAACTACTAGAAGTAAGGTGATGACACCTTTTACACTCCCTCCCCTGAACCTCAAGTATAAATACCCTTCCTTTCACACCTTAGTGAAATTTTTCGAATCCTACCACTTACTTTCTCTTAGATATCATTCATAGAGCCTTGTTATCATGCATAGGTTATGTGGTATCGTGCATAGGGCTTGGGTACCGGCCATAGAAAGTGGTATCGGCCATAGCATGTTGAGATCGGCCATAGCATGTTGATATTGGCCAAGTGAAGTGATATTGGCCACAAGTGAAAGGGATATTGGCCACAAGTGAGGACATATCGTGCATAAGTAGTGAGGTATCATGCATGGTTCTAAGGAGCAATAAGGATCTCAAATCTTAACCCTAAGGTAAGGCCATGATCATCTTCAACCTTGTATTGAAGCATGGATCTAGTATTATGATCTTCCTTTCTTTTCTTCTTCACCAAGTTCTTAACTATGGTGATTCCTTGTATATGAAGGAGTTGTGAACAAGCCTTGGAATTTTGATAAGTCATATTCAACCTTAGGAACGTGAAGCTTTGGAGCTTGGAGATTTGAAGTTGTTCTTAAGGCGGGTTATATAACTTGAACCCAATTATATTATTATGCACTTTCAATTTTGTCATACTTGTTGAACTACTTGCAATTTCGATTTATTTTGAATAATTGATGATCCTTTGAGTTCTAAAATCTTTATGTGACTGTTGTCCATGACTTAGAACAGTAAGAACAAGAGTCTAGAGGTTGATGGTGATGACATCATCAAGAGTAAAGTGATATCGGGTTGAAGTACACACCTCTTTGCCCGATATGGTGTGAAGCACACACACACTTCTTTTCCCGATATGGTGTGAAACACACACACACCTCTTTGCCCAATATGGTGTGAAGCACACACACACCTCTTTTCCCGATATGGTGTGAAGCGCACACACACCTCTTACTCGATATGGTAAGCACACATACACCTCTAAAGTGATATTGGGTTAAGCATACACCTCTTAGACAATATGGTGTTGAGCACACATCTCTAAAACAATATGGTGGGTAACCCAATACACTAGATGAAAAAAGTGGTAAGGTGGATAATACCCTAGAACATGTGATGGCCAATACACTAGAGTATGGTGTGGCCAATATCTTCAAGAGAGGTGAGGATGTTACACTCCTGTATGGTGAAGGTGATACACCATATGATTGGTAAGGTTGATGCCTTGATGGGTAAGTGTATGAGGGATATGATGATGTCTAGCCCAATATACACCTAACCCAATACATGTGTTCAACTTGACATACATGATTAAACCTGATACACCTTGTAAAGGTGAGGGTAAAACACTCTTAAGAGTGATGAGTGTAACACCAAGGGTGTGGTTAATAATTTGATAGGTGAAACACCTAAAATGGTTGATAATGGTCAACCCTATATCAACAATGCTTTAACTCGAGATGAGTCCATATCACTTGATGATAATTGGATAAATCAAATACATGATAAATGTGATGAGTTAGTGCATAAAGTATTAGGATGGGAAATACCCTAATACAAGAAAAGTTGATGAACTTAAGGAAGTTAAAAGTGATGAGGGAAGTGATACACCAAGGAAAGATAAATATCACATCCATCACCTCAAGGATGATATACCTTGATATTTTTGGATGAGTAACACATGAAGTGTGTCATGTCAATTGTTACATTAAGATGTAATGAGTTTAATGCACTTTGATAAGTGTAGGCTAATATACCTTGAGAAAGGGTTAAGCCAAGTTAATAAAGTATGATGTAATCAACATCCTAGTGAGGATGAGAGAGAAACTCATACTTCATGTTAATAATCATTCAATGATAAATGATGAGAATAAATAATTATGATTGAATACTTATGATATCAATGTATGCTCCTAGATGTGTGGAGAAATGAATTAGGGTTTGGGTTGAAAATATGAACTTGAAACCCTAATTGGCTATAAAGGGAAACCCTAACCCTAATAATGGGAAGGTTGTATTTATCTTATTGAATAAGCCTTGTGAAACATGTTAAATACTTGTATAACAAGTATAATTCTTATGTGTTCTAATGACCTAAAAGATAGTTGTTACCTAGTGAGAGGTGACAAGATGTTTAATGGCCTTACGAGCCATAAGAATAGTTGTTTCCTAGTGAGAGGTGACAAGATGTTTAATGGCCTTGTGAGCCATAAGAATAGTTGTTACCTGGTGAGAGGTGATAAGATGTTTAATGGCCTTGTGAGCCATAAGAATAGTTGTTACCTAGTGAGAGGTGACAAGATGTTTGATGGGCCTTGTGAGCCATGTGAATAAGTGTTGCCTAAGTGAGAGGTGACAAGGTGCTTAATTAAACCATGTGAACTATGTGAAATACTTGTACAACAAGTGAAATGAATACCTTGGTCTGAGGACCTAGAGGTAATGGTTACCTGTTATAGAGATAACCATTCTGTGTGGTGATCTAAGGTTTTGAATACCCAGATCCAGTAATTATGATAATGATGATGTGAAGGGACGAGTATTCCCAGTAATGTGATAAAGGACTAAGATCCCAAGTGTTATGCATATTAATGTGTTCCTAAGATTTGAAAAGTACTTGATAGATGTATTATAGTTTTCTTTGTAGCATTTGTTTATGATTGATGCTTATAACCTGTTTGATGCTAAAACAATACTGTAATGCACTTAATATATCATTAAAAACCATAAAATGTTGCCCTGACCATAGATCCATCAGTGTTAGAATTTGCTGAATGGTGAAATGGGTTCCCCACGGCATAACTCGAAATGCATATTTTTGAATATGTGGGGGGCGTAAGCTTGGACGACCATGTGTGAGTCGATCCCCTTACGAACTCAAAATAAATGGGGATTTGGCTGTGTGAAACCATATCTTGGCTCGAGTGCGACTTCGGTCGTAGACCCTATGTTGAGCATAGTAAACTGGCCCATGGCTCAGAGTATGGCTATACACCATGAATCAGTAATTTTATAACTCGAGATGGTTGTTAGTAGATGTTCCCCTAAAGAGTACATGCTAACGCAGTAGCTCTGAGTGAAGATGCCTGGTATCTTAGCAAGCTCTTTTTGTAGTGACATGAGATGTCCTACCAACAGATGACATGAGATGTCCTGTTGAACCTGTGTGGTCTTGTACTGACCGAGACAACTGAGGTCATGGCAACTGGCTCTCCCATTGACCTTGTATGGTACCAACTTATGAGAAGTTTGTGGTCGGTTGGAGATGAATGGGGTATACTTCATCTCCTCAGGGAATAAGTGTGATTGTAAAATATGTTCAGCCCTGTAGGATATTTGTTTAAGGATCGAATACAGAAAATATTGTTTGATGCGTAATTGAGTTATACATCTTAGTTTGATAGATGTTGTCTATGTTTCTTTACATTCCTTTTAAAGTAGATGGATGGTTTATTATTCTACCATGGGTAGATGCATCATTTTCCTTAAGTAAAGAGATTACTTTATTCTGTTCATACAATGATTAACCCTCCCTGTTAATATAAAAGAACCTTTGCCCAATTTTATAATGCTTATCTGTGATAATAATATGGTTGGCGGAGATTTATATCTCTCACTAGGACAATTGTCTCACCCCGTGGGATCCACAATTTTTAGGTGGATGTGCATGAGGCGGTGGAGACCTTTCTGCAGAGGAGGAATATCAATTGGGACAACAGTAACAACTCAGATTGAGTGTACTATCTGTCGTGTCTTCTAGATAGAAGTCCTATGTGTCGTCTCTGTACTCTCAGGTCCTTGGAGTCAGTTCGTAATGGTTTCATGAACGATATGAGATTTTGTCTTGTATGCCTTGAGGTTTTATGTTGCTACATTACATGTGTTGATAGAGCAACTATTATATGTTGTCCTCAAGATGAGATGAAACAGTGTTGTACAATGTAAATCATGTTATGAATAAGATTTGGATCTTTTAGTAAGAGTTTTCTAGTAGAAGATCTCTTTGCAAAATGGTTTTTAATTTTATTGATTTTTTGTTAATCCACTGTTTATGATAATTTCGTATAATTAGTAATGATTTGGTTGTTAGTTTGATGATGGTTGTTTCATTAATCTTTTACCTTGTCGTTTGTAGGGGGATACATGAATGAAAAACAACAATTGATCCTTTCTAATTTTACCTTTATATGTATGGTTAGTTCCTCCAAAAAGCATAATCGTAGCACACATATATTCTATTTGAGTCCAATTTCATAGTCACAAGATATTTCAGAAAATTATCTAGAAAAGGATCAAAATTCAGTATGTACCAAGCTCATTTCTCCCCCTTTGTCATATCAAAAAGGGAGGGGGTAGAAGAGCTAAAACATGTCTTATCCAAGGCACAAATTGCACATGCAACTTCCATATGCAAGCACCACACATAAGCCAGAGAGAGAAAAAATATGCTAGAGTCATAATCAAAATGTGGAAGCACACACCAACAACTCATGAGATAAAACCAATCATAAAGTTAAGGTACAAAAAAAGAGAGTACAACAACAGATATGTTCTCCCAAGATGAAAACTACAAAACAACAAAGAAAAGAAACATAATATTAAACTAGTAGTTCTCAGATACAGTGCCATGTAACACCCCATTTAAATATATATGTATCAGCAGAGGAAACTCCCATGTTTTCCATGAGGGACTTTAGATCAAAGGGATGTCAAAAGAATAATAATATTGCAAATAAAGTAAACAATCACCATGAACTAATATTGACATTGATTCATACATTGTTCATATGCAATCTAGTATGATTGAGCTCTTGAATATATCATCTAACATCAAAACATGATTTAGAACATGAAGAAGACTCTAATCTAAATGACTGGATTATCTAAGTAGATGACAATTTACTAGGGATAAACTCTTAATTTGTCCTTGAGATGTGTGATCCTTGGTTAAGCTCCCTTATTCTTTCCTTCTACAAACATCGCACCCCAACCAAGCATTCAAAATGGAAAACATGTTAGAGTAAACATCATTGAGTATTGTTATAATAATATAGTAACTAGGCAAAAAGGAAACATGAAATTAACTTAATAGTAAGCTTGAATTCTCATAATATGCTCTTAATGGTTGATTATAATATCCTCGACTCTTATGCTCCAACTGTTCTAATAAGGCTGGTAGGCTCAACTAATGTTCCACATGAACTCATGCTTTACACCTGAGTGCCATTCATTGTGCCCCACTTGAGCTCATGATTGCACATAGGTGGCACTATGTTCCATTTGAAATTATTAGGCCCGAGGGATCAACATTAACATGATGAGGACAAAATAATACACCCATCAAATGATTCATCATTAACTTAATAATAATTTACTTTAAATGAATTTCACATGATCATGGAATAAAAATAGAACTTGAAATCATAAGCATCACACAATAACTTTTAGGGAACATTAATTTAAGAATTTTTGAAAATTGAATACATAGCTGTCATATAATTTAACTTGATCACCATGATACAATAATTTTAAAATGATTGAAAACCATTAATAAATACTCAAAGTGCATGGACCCACTTACCTTGCTTGAAGAAAACCTAATTTCTCTTCTTAGGTTTAAGACACCCTAGTCACGTTCCTGGGGTTAATTGAAACCCTCAATACCCTATTCATTCAATAACCATCCATCAATAATTATATTCACCTTAATGTCTAGGTTTCATGATTTGTTTGGCTAACACAAGGAAATCAAGAGTGAGATTAGGCTTTGAAACATATATCCCATCATCTAGATGTCAAAAAATCGATTAAAATTCATATACAACTCACCTTCATTAGAAATACCATTCAAAAGATATGAATTTTGATATATCAGCATATCGAAGCTCAAGAAACCATAGGTGTGACGTTAATTAGATGAATAATAAGGTCAGTGTCAATAATAAGTGAAAAACCTAAAAACCATAGCTTGTGTTACATGAAATCAATTAAGCGAGGGGTAAAATTGGGAGTATGCTACCTTGTTCTCCAATCATGGACCAAAAGAATGAATTTCTTAGAAACTCGCCAGAGGTGGGAAACCTCAGCCAAAACCACCATCTTTCTGGATTCAGGGACAACACATCCTCAAACAAAAATTAGGTAGAGAACCGCTATACTCTATTGGACATCATCGATAGTAACAAACCAAGGACAACTCATTTGGTACCCTGGAGCCACACATTCTGCTCCTGCAATAGGTATGACTATGGGAAGAGAGGCCACGAAGACAGTAAACCCACTGAAAACCTCCCAAACAAATAGTAGGTCAGGTGCGAAGATGATGAGAGCAAAGAAACATGGAGGTACATCAACTCCATTACCAAGATTAGCCATGTATCCACAAACTATAGAGGGTAAAGGTAAAGAGGGAAAGAGTCAAAACATTGGACTCAGAGGACTCACATGAGTCGAGAAGCTTTGCGTGGCCAAGAGGAGTCATTTTGCACCCTCGTCTCGAGTGTGGTGGCCACATTCGCCATGTCGACGAGCCCTCAGGGAAGCGGTGGTAGGTGCTTCACCGGGATGTCCAAATGGAAGGTTGCACTATATACAGAGCATCAATGATCAGTTTTCGTGATGCGGTGAAGGTTTCTGGGGGCTAGGTTGAGTGTGATTTCCAGTTGGAGGTAGATACGTAGTGAAACAAGGAGTCCAAGTCGATTAGGAATGTTAACGATTAAAACCTAGACAAACTAGGGCTCCTTGAAGTCATGCAGTAGCGACCAAGGTAGGGGAGAGGATAGGTTGCACTGGGATGCAACTGAGAGGGAAAGAACTGGGAAACCAAGCATCAGAGGTGAGGGGACTCATGTTCGTCCTCACATAGAGACCCGCACAAGGTAGGAGATAGAGTAGCATCCCCCAGATGTATATTAAACAACTCATAGTGAGCCTGTGTTATATGAGTAAAGTCGGATATGCATGACACACTATGTGGTTATTAAACCAAAGCACACGTTAAATTAGGATCTGATTATTTAAGGATATTTAGGTATTTAAGTTATTTTATTTCCAAAAAAATTTGAAGCATCTATGAGAGTTCAAACATAACCAAAATTTGTGTGTTACCTAATTTTGGTTGAAGGATTATGAAAATCAAGTTGATTTTTAGTTTTGAGACTCCCTACTATTTATTATTCCCTTTCCAAGTTAAACCTCTATATAATTATCCAAGACTTTCCAAAACTAGTTAGAGGTTGATATTTTGGGTAAAGCTCAATACTACTAAGACAAGTTCTCATGAAAATTATTAGGTCAACTATTATTATTAAAATGATAAATTTTACTTTTAACCCCCTATGTATCACTAATTTATTAATTAGGGTTACATTTGATGAAATTGAATTAAAATTGGATTGATAATATGCAATGATCTCTTAATTTAGTGGGACCATTCTTTAAACACTATAATTATATCTCATTGTAACTTTGGGGATTAATTGGAACATGAAGTGATAAATTTGAAGTTTTTGGTTCTTTGTTAGGGTTTCCAATTAAGGATTCATTCATTAGTTCACATTTTGAGGATGTTACAATTCTACCCTTCTTAAATAAATTTTGTCCTCAAAATTTCATAAAACTACCCACCTTATGCTTTTACTCATCCCTTACTTGAGTATAGTACTTTTCTCAAATTCATTGGATTTCATAGTTTTTTTCCTCATTGAATCTTGGGTTTCTCCTTTAATCTCTACTTAGAGTCTATGAAAGACAACCATTTCACTAAGGAGATCTATATTTGACATAGGAATGACTTACTAACATTAGATCTAGATGACTATCTATTTTAGGTCCTTTGTATTTCCCATCTTATTTACATCCCCATGTAGGTGTTGATCATGCACATACCCAACGATAAGAGATCTTATTGTTCTATCCTTCACCAACCTAATAGTACACATGTCCCATACCTTCCGTACCATAATGAAGGAGAAATATGAACAATAAGTCCTATGTTTACACCATCCCTCTACATTCCTGACATGGCATGCACCAACCATTGAGATAAGATAGGATATAACACTGGCTAAGATTAGGTCAATACTCAAAATCTAAATCTAGATATACAGCTATCCCTAACATGTCATTCTACTCTAGGTGAAAATACTAATTGTTTTAGGGATTTATTCTCTTCCTTGGAATTCGTTCCTATATCCTAATTTCATATCTTGATTCTGAGGATAACTATATATGAATCATATTTGCCCAGTGTCCATCTACTTATTTTCTTTGATACCATCTTTGTAACACCCCCTTAAACATACATGTATCAATGGAAGCAACTCCCATGTTTTCCATAACATGAGGGACTTTATCTCAAAGGGACGCCACAAGAATAATAACATTGCAAATAAAGTAAACAATCACCATGCATAAATATTGAAATTGATTAATACATTGTTCAAAGGCAATCTAGTAAAATTGAGCTCTTGAATATATCATCTAACATAAAAACATGATTTAGAACATGAAGAAAACTCTAATCTAAATGAATGGATCATCTAGGTAGATGGAACCCCACCATGACTAAACTCTTAATATGTCCTTGAGATGTGTGCTCCTTGGTTAAGCTTCCTTATTCCTTCCTTCTGCAGACATCACGTCCCCATCCATGCATTCAAAATAGAAAACACGTTAGAGTAAGAAACATTGAGTATCATTATAATAACATAATAACTTGGAAACAAGGAAACATGAAATTAACTTAATAGTAAATTTGGATTTTCATAATATGCTCTTAGTGGTTGATTATAATGTCCTCTACTCTTATGCGCCAACTGTTCTCATAAGACCCATAGGCTCAACTGATGTTCCACTTGAACTCATGATATGCACCTCAGTGCCATTAATTATGATCCACTTGAGATCATGATTGCACATGCATGTCACTATGTTCCATTTGAACTCATAAGGCCATAGGGCTCAATGATAACATGATGATAAAAAATAATACAACCCATTAAATGATTCATCATTAAATTAATAATCCTTTACTTAAAATGAATTTCACATGATCATATCAAATTCTACCAACACTATACTGAAAACTGGAATACAATAAAACCTTGCATACCTTTTTCAAAAACTTGGATTTCTAACTTCTATCCACATCTGGACTCTATTCTAACTAATCCTCCTTGTACTTTATTTCTTAATTTCACAATATGCCATTTTATTGTTTGTCCTTTTCAATTTGAACCTAAAACGCCAACAAACAAAATGTCGGTCATCATAAATGAATATGTCGGTATGTGGGGACAAACAAATTTCACAAATATGGCTAACAATCTAAATATCACAATCAAGTTAATTAACAAGCCAATTTACGCTTTCAATGTGACATTCTCCACCGCTTTTACCCTAACCCTAGAATACCCTCTTTAGGGTTTCTCTTTTGCCATTGACTTAAGGCCACCTTCTCAATCCCGAGCTTGGTGCCTGGGGTCACCTCTCATGGTGCCCATTAGTCATGCAACAAAGACCACTTTCTCAATCTCGAGCTTGGTGTCTGGGGTCACAACTCATGGTACCCATGGGTCTTCCCTCCTGGGCTTGACCTTTTTGCATCATCCATCAGGGTGGCATGTAGGTGTGAGAATACACACTTATATTATAATTGTGACAATCATAGTTACTCTATAGTTGCATGAAATAAAAGTCATCCAAGCAGTTATTTTCAGGCAACTGATAAAATATCCAGGAATAGCCATGAAACTAAAGTGATTAACCATAAGCGTAACCACATACCTGATCCAGAGCAACTTGATCTCAATAATCAAACAAGCAATCAACAATATCCTGAAATTAATGCATAACATCCAAGTGGTATAGTTTATCCAAAACATTCTCAATATAGACTTGCATTCCACCTTAGGCTTTCTAGGCCACTTTAGGGCTTTATTAGGGTTTTAGCCTCCATAACACATATATCTCGTTTAACACTCTCTTAGTTCACAAACCCTAACTTCAACATCATAAGCCTACTTAAAAGTCAATTAAGTCTATTATTCCCCTTTTACACTAAAATTACCATCTTTATCCTTTTAAGTTATTTCAAGATCATTAGACTCAATTATCACCTTTGGTTTCTTCCGGATTAACAACTCATAATTCATTATGGTCTAATTCACATATGAACTCTATTTATTTTTAATTCCACATTAATCCACTAGAAAACCTAATTACTAAATTAAGGGTATTCATCCACAATTAGGACTTTTATACTCAAAATAGCTTAGAACCATCAAATCTCAGCTTTATACATGAATATGACTAATTAAAGCCATTAAGAAACATAATTGCTAACATTAGTGTTTCAAGGCCCATTAAAGCTTATTTATGTACATGGAACCCTAAATTAATCAAATTATGCATAAAGTTCATCCTTTTATATCTAATGAATCTTTTTATAAACAACAGGTTAATATCAACTTTAATCATCCATAAAACCCTTCCCAAATCATAAAATCATCAAGTTAGGGTTTTCCCCATTATAAATCATTAAAGTTAGCAACTTTGACTACTTTTCGAACTATGATCAGATTCAAGGTCTAAATCTATTTTTAATGGATTCGTTGTGTTCTCCTGATCAATTTTCATACATAACACTTCGATATACGAGTTACCAATCTTTTCCTATGATTTTTTTCAAGATAACCAATTATTAACCAATCAAGCGATGCCACATCAACGCTTACCTATTGATCTCGAGTCCTCATGGATTGGTTGATTACGATTTTACCCTCATTCCTTTTCATGGTCGTCAGGGGTTAGGGGAGTCTTTTCTCACTTTCTCCTTCTTCTTCCTTACGCCGGTCCCTGCGTACAGGGTTGATGCTGCGGTCAACAACAACGTTGACCTTGAGCTCTTACTCCTCCAACCACGAAACCACGTGCCACCCACTATCGACAGGTCCCGTCAGACTCGCCTCCACCTATAATTCCTCTGATCATGCGCCGTTTTCTTGGGTCTTGGAGAATCATCTCCAGCGGTAGTTCTAGCGAATAAGAGGTGAAATTTGAAGGAAAGGTAGCACCTCGAAGACAGGGAAAGGGTGAGGAAGTTGTGCGGGGTCTTTAGAACATGAGGGAGATCTCAGAGCGAGATTCTACCCCATATATATAGGGATGGCCGTGGAGGGTGGTCGGCGGGAGTCCTGGAGGTTGGGGGATTCTCCCACAGCTTCTTAAAGATAGCCAAACCCATGCTCGTTGAGCTCGGCTTCCCAATCCGAACCTGGTGGTCTAATTCCCAAGAGTCCTCATCATTCAGGGAGAGAGAAACTTGGAGGGAAATAGGGAACTAGACAATTCCCTTTCACAGTCTATCCCAGTCCGTCCCAAGCTAGGAGACGGACGGGAATCCTCATATCCCAATCCTATTGCCAGGAATGCGAGCGAAATAAGAGGGAACTGAGTCCCTGATTTCCCAAATTGTGACATGTATATCAAAAACCAATTATCCTTCACACTTTAGGATTACTTCAAAATTCCATATCTTAAAATCCGTGCATCCTTTTGCAACCAAATTTTAATGGAAACTTCCGTTTGGTTTTAGCTTCTCGCATACCAAATTTGAGTCCCAAATTCCAAAGAAAAAGGGAATGATCTTCATGTGCAAGTTATCTATTAATAAGGCATATTTTATGCATATTTTCTCTCTCTTAATCTTTTATTTTCTTTATTTTGATTCCTTTTACCATTAGAAACTATGTGAACACAAAATCTTTTCCAGCTACTCGCTCATGTCAGAACCAGAACCTCCTCCAAAGTATTCTGTCAACTTCCTATCAAATCCAACGTGTCCTCCACTGCAATCAGTCTTCTGGGTGAGGAGGCCTAGGAGGGCAGCGCGCTTTGGGATGCGGAGGATTTCTCCTCGCCCAGCTCCCTAACCTAATGTGGCCGGACCTCATGCCACTCAGCCAAAGAAAGATGATGGAGAGTTGGCGGTCGAGGGATGGGAATGGCTCGACTGAAAGGAGAGGAATTCATTTTCTCGTACTTGAACTGCTGTAGACAAGAAGTCAAGCCCTAGGGAAAAAGCGTAGCGCTTATTGTTTAACAGGTACGTAGCCTCTTTCGAGAGGCGAAGAATAGCTATCTTTCAGAAAGAAGAAGAGCAGCAAACCTTTTTAGTACTACCAGACCCGAGGCGAAAAATGGATTTACCAGAAAGATTCAATAGGAGGGTGAAATTCGCAAGATGGATCCATTATCCATATATCCACATATTTCTTGTAATATCATTATTATCTCATATTTCCTTCTAAAAAAAGCAATATTTAATTGATCCTTTCTCTTTCTTGTTACATTATCTTTGCAACTTGGACTCCTTGGAACCCAAGGAACCCAAAAGGCATGAAATCCCCCTTTGGAGAATATTCCTTTGCCTTCTAGAGGGTGCTACATCTATTATTTCTCAATATCTTACTTATTTCTTTATTAAAAGATTTCTTTTCAAGGATTTCTCTTTATCCTTTATTTCCTTTTTCCTATTTTCCTATTTCTTCTATAAGAAATCACATACAAACGAAATTTACTTAATTGTGGCCATTAATTCCACTTTCTAGAGATTTCCATGTATTTCTCATAATTACTTTGCTTAATATCCATTATCTTGTATCTTTTCCTTTTATTTGGACTTTTCTTCTTTTCTTCTCTTTTATATCCATTATTGGATTAATCTAATAATAGAAATTATGAAATCCCTATCAAAAGGGAGATTTGCAAAGAAATCCAAATTTTGAAGCAAAGCATACAACCTTTTCAATTAAGTCCATATTCACAAAATCTTTATAATTCAATTATGAAAACATATGCAAAATTGAGGTTGTAACAACCCCGCCTCCCGGTAACCCCCAATTAAGGGAGACCAAAAGGTCAAAGCCATTATCCCAATAAATAGGATCAAAGGTTTGACAAATAATCAGTAATAATTATAAAATTCTACCAAACTATACTGAAAGTTGATATAAAATAAAACTTTGCATACCTTTTAAAAACTTTGGATATCTACTTATATCCACAGCTTGAATTTATTCTATCTAATCCTCCTTGCACTTTATTTCTTATTTTCACAATGTGTCACTTTACTGTTTGTTCTTTTTAGGGTTGTACCTAAAACATCGACAAACAAAACATCGGTCAACGTAAATGAATATGCCGGTATGTGGGGACAACCAAAATTTCACAAATATGGACAAAAACCTAAATATGACAATCAAATTAATTAACAAGCCAATTTACACTTTCAATGTGACATTCTCCACCAATTTTCCCTAACCCTGGAATACCCTCTTTAGGGTTTCTCTTTTGCCATTGACTTAAGGCCACCTTCTCAATCCCGAGCTTGGTGCCTGGGGTCACCTCTCATGGTGCCCATTAGTCATGCAATATCATAAGGCCACCTTCTCTATCCTGATCTTGGTGCCTGGGGTCACCACTCATGGTGCCCATGGGTCTTCCCTCTTGGGCTTGACCTCATTGCGTCGTCCATCAGGGTGGCATATAGGTGCAAGATTACACACTTATATCATAATTGTGATAATCATAGTGACTTTATGATTTGCAAGTATGAACATCCAAACTAATAGGTTGCATTCAATGCGATCAATCATTCGGAAAAGCTTCGGGAAACTAATGCAATTAACCATAATTAACCACATACCTGATTTGTAGATTTCACAAGCATTAAGCAAAGTCCAACCAAGAAAGCAATCCAAGCAAGTAGTTCAAATACACAATCACGAATCCTATCTTTTTGTTACCTTCCACCCTTGGGTCATGGATCTTGGTGTGTGTCTACTACCCAGTTACCCAAACCAGGTCTCTCTCTTCCTTCGTCTTTGTGGGAGCGAGCGCAGTGCACACAGGCGCATTGCCCCGACTGGCTGGTTGGAGGGTGTTGTCCTTCATGCATCTTCTGCTCATCTCCAACTCCTGCTATCCTTGCGACTTTGACCCAACCACCACCTTTGATCTCCCTTTCACGCAATTGTATACATCATCCTCTTCGCCAGACGTGGCACCATTGATGGCGTCATTCATTGGGATATCAATACCTTCAATGCTGCATCCTCCTCTTCCATCTTCGTTCTTGCAGGGGGGACTTGGGCGTTGACACTCACCATGCCGCACAGCCACAACGCCAGCTACAGTGCCTCAACCCGTGCTGCCACGACCCTACGCTGTGTTCTCATCGTCAGACACAACGTCGTCCATGGCATTTGGTCAACACAGCTTCAGTTCCTTCGGTCAGGGTGCCACCTTCATCGAGAAGCGCCGTCCTCACCCCGCCCAACGTATTGACAACCAGAACGGTTGTCGTGGTCCTTCTCTACTACAAACCAATGTCGTCTTCCTCAAAGTTGTTCTTCTCTCCTAGTGTGGCCTCCCTCTAGCATGGCCTGGATGGCCTCTGGTGGATCACCTTGGCTCCCTGGGCGATGGGTAGTGCAGCACCACCCACAGTTCCTGGCTAGGACTTGAGTCACTGCTTGTGGCTACCGCCTTGTAGGCTTTTAGAAGCAAGATGGCCTGAGCAATCTTAGGCTTTTTCTTGGGATGCAATACTATGCCCTTGGGAGGCGACAAGGTTAAGAGAGGAGAGTGTATCCCCTATGAGAGGTCTAACTGCATATATATATATATATGCTGTTCTCACATCTTTTCGGATTAAAATCCATTAATCAAATCCTCATCTGTTTCCATTGCCTCCTTCCTTTCCGATTAAAAGGGAAAGTTTCCAATACGATATTGTCAAGCTACATAAGGCAATACTATTAAGGGCATTCCTTCCTTTTTTGGAAATCATCTCGATAAAAGTACTTGGTTCACAACCTACAACTAGTAAGAGAGGTGTTGTAACATCCCTGACCTGGGTTATGCTTTAATCCTAGGTGTTTTAATAAAGAAAGATGATTATATGCTTAATCTTATCTTGTGAAAAGTAATTAGGGATCATGAGGAACTTATGTTTCAATTTTGGTCCTGTTTGAACAATGTTGAAGCAATGTTTGCTTATTTTGGACTAAAGTGCAAATTACCCAAGATAAGGGGATAACTTACAAATGTTACATAATAATATGTTCCTCTGATGTTGAAACATCATAATAATGAATATGATGTAGTGGTATGGTTTCTACAAGCCTGGACACTAAGATAGAGCTTGTTGGACAATGCTTGTGTATTAAAACCTAGTTTTGGTGTAAAGTGCAATTTACCCAAAACCTAAGGTTAAATATGCAAATTACTACTTCAATAAGGTCCCTAATGTTTCTTGACATCATTTAGAGAAAAGAAAATGAGAGGGGCGCCTCATTTGAATTAAGTTGGAGGAGAGATAATCTTGATATTAAAATAATCAAGATTTAAGCCTAGTTGGAACCCTAATTCAATTTAATGCAAAAATAAATAAAATAATTGAAAGGGCCTTCAACCAAAATTAAAATGGTTGGATTCATATGTGTTTGGATGAGATTAAGCCTTGCAAAGGCACGAGCATATCCTAAGGAGGTGAAATTCCACTCACCATTATTATAAGAAAAAGAAATTCCACTAAAAAATGGATATTAATATTATAAGGGTTAAGGTGCTTAATTTCTTTTCCCTTTCTTCTTGGATAATGAAGAGGTTTTGCAAGAACATGAAGATGTCTTCGTGGCCAAGAAATTGATGGAGATTTGGTGGAAATTATTTTGGGGATTAAAGGAAATAATCCCATTTTCTCTCTCCTTGGGATTTCCTTATACATATCCCTTTCTCCACTCACTTAAGGACTTCTTTTCGTATTACCTTTCTCTCCTTGCCTTGGCCGACCCCAAGAGAATCTCAGGAACAGGAGGAGGATGACCCCAACCTGTTGGTAATGTTCTTGACCTCTTTTCCCCTTGATTCCATGGTGGAAATTGAAAGTAAATCATTGATTTCTTCTTAATTCGATCTCCTCTTCAACCCTAGCCAAACTTTTCAACCAAAAGCTTGTGGACGAGCCTAGGGGAAGTTGCAAAAGCTTCATCCACCATTTTTGGCGTGATCTTGGAGCTTTGGAGCTCAATTGGAGGTGGGTTTTATAACTTGAAACCCTAACTTTGTTATTGTATTCAATTCCCCATCAAATAATGATCATTTCTCTATTTACAATTATTGATTTAGTTGATTGATGCAATCTCCATGGAAATCACAACAGGTTTCACGGGTCTAGAGCTTGATGATGATGACATCATAATAAGCACACACCTCCCCAAATATCTAGATCAAACGATTTCAATCAAATGTCCAAACGGTTTCACAAACCGTTTGGGAGCAAACAGTTTCAAACTGTTTAGAATGAAACAGTTTCACTAAACCACATAGAAGCAAATGGTTTAAGACCATTTGGTGATTTTGATCAGGGTTGACCATTTGGTGATTTGTTCATAATGATCTAGGTTAATGACCCATCAATTATTATTTATTAACTCCAATTGGTTCATGAGTTGAAGGTCCATCAATCACCTAAACCCTAATCGGGTTGACTGCTGATTTCATAAGTGATTGAGTTTGAAACTTGGGTTGATTGACCCAAACGGTTTCAAAACCATTTGGCAATCACCCAAACGGTATCAAGACCGTTTGTAGGTCAACCAAGACCATTTGGAGGTCTAGGGTTGAGTATGGTTAGGTATTTGAACATTCAAACATATGGTATAAACCCTAATCGACTAAGTGCTGATTTTGCAAATGAAAGAGTTGATGCTTTGGGTTGATTGACCCAAACGGTTTCAAAACCATTTGGGGATCACCCAAACGGTCTCAAGACCGTTTGGGGGTCACCCAAGACCGTTTTTAGGTCTAGGGTTAAGTATGGTCAAGTGTTTGAAGGCCCAAAGATACCAAATTGAAATACAATTAAGTGCTGATTTGGTGACCAATCCTAAGATCCAAACTCTAATTGAATGACATGGTTAATGATGATATGATGGGAAAATGGTCTCAATACCATTTTTAGGTCATCCAAATGATCCCAAAACCGTTTTGGGGTCACCCAAGACCATTTGGAGGTCTAGGGTTGACTATGGTTAGGTGTCTGAAGATCTAAAGGTACTAAGTTGAAGTGCAATCAAATGCTGATTTGGTGATCAATCCAATGATCGAAACTTTGATTGATTGACTTGGATTTTGATGTTGACATGGGAAAACGGTCTCCAGACCGTTTGGAGGTCATACAAACGACCTCAAGACCGTTTGGGGTCAGGTCATGTCCAATTTGGATGGTGGTCCAATAGTTTTAAAGTAACTAGTTTTACATTGGTTAATGTTGAAGGATCATCGATTCCAAACCCTGATCCAATTGATTCAAAACCTAATTGATGATCAATTGAGGGTCAAATCAGTTGAAGGTTGACCTAATTAACTCAATTGAAGTATTGTGATTGGTTCAATTGATGATTTCTTACATGAATTCAATGGTTGAAGGATTCAACATTGGAAACCCTAATTTAATTGGAGTGGTTGAGACCCTTTTTGGTCCTTGTGGTTTTGAGGGGGTTTGGACCAAACACTCTCAAGACCGTTTGGGACCAAATGATCCCAAACTGTTTAGGTGCATGCGGATTCAAAAAGTCAACTTTGGCAAATGGTCTTCACTACCTACTTTACTAAACGGTTTTGAGTATTCAACCAAGACCATTTGAGGTCTGATTGGTCAAGAACATTTGAGGTCTAAGTGACCAAGATCATTTCGAAAGTAATTAATCAAATTGTATGAACACTTAAAGTGAATAAAGGTTAATGGTTTAAGTGGTCAATTACATGATGTAAAACAATGGTGTTTATAATAATGGTACCTTTAATGAGATAGGGTGATTAGTACCCTTCAAGTAGCTAAGCCCTAATGATCATGGTGATAATGACATAACCCATGATGTCAATTCTTCTTCAAGATTGAGTTGACTTAGGTTAATCAAGGCTGAAGCAAACATCATCTTGTAGAAGATGAAAGAGAAGATTTCCTACATGATTGATAATCAAGTAGTAGACTTCCTATATAAATGAATGTTTAATTAGGGTATGATCCTTCATAGTAAGATCATGAAACCCTAATTATGAGGGTTAATGAATCATAACCCTAACTGAGGATATTAATGGAAGTAATCTTACTACATAATGATGGTATGATCTTAATTCATAGTGATGGTATAATAAACCCTAATTCATGGTACTTTGATGATCACTCTTACTTGGAATGAATAGTAAACCCTAATCTAGGGTGATGTGATATGAATAGTAAAACCCTAAATAGAAACCCTAATGGAGGGTGATGACATGAGAAACCCTAATTGGGGGTGATGTCATGAGAAACCCCAATTGGGATGAACAATAAGTCTAATTATGGTTTATTGAATATGAAACCCTAGTTTTAAGTGATGTTATGTGGAACCCTGATATTATGATATGGTCTAAGACTCAATTCAGGGTGATGTCATGTGTTGATATATGAAACCCTAGATATGGTTTAATAGCCAGTACACCAAAGAGAGGTGTGGTTAAAATAATTAAATAAGATGAATATGTTATAAACATGAAGGATAGGGTTGATGAACCATGTGAATGATAATGTGGTGATTTTAATAAATAAGGATCTAAGAGACAAGATGATGCCTAGATCCTTGTACAACCATCTCTATACATGAGTAATAGCCTATACACCTTACAATGATGAGGACATGAAACTTTTAGGAATGATGTATGCTATACTAAATAATGATGTGGATAACATCCTAAGATTTGAAATACCTAAAATAGTTGATAATGGTTTATCCTATATCAACAATGTCTATCAGTTGGATAAGTCCATATCATTAAAGACAATTGGACAATTCTAATGTGTGACCCATGCACCATATGATGAAAGTAACAAGTTAGTGGATAAAGTATTAAGAGGGAAATACCTTAATATAAAGTTAGTTGATTAACTTAAGAAGATGGAAATGAAAAGAAAGTGATACATTCAGATATGATAGATATCACATTCTACATTTCATTGTAGACTTACCTTGATGAACCTCTAATCCAATACTCTTGGTTAAGAAACACATGAAATATGTGTTATGCAATTGTTACAATAAAGATGTAATGAACTCAATGTACTTTGATAAATGTTGACCAATATACCTTGAGAATGGGGTAAGCTAATCAATGAGTATAATGTAATTATATCATGACAAGGATGAGAAATGAAATCATGCTTTGAATTGATGATCATTAATGATACATGATAAGAATGGTAATCATAAGAAAATACTTATGATGTCTTGAATGCTCCTAGAGGAAGGGAGCAACATATTAGAGTTGAACTAATAATGTGAGCATGAAGCCCTAATTAATGTAAGATGGGAAACACTAACCCTAATTTTGGATAAAGGGAATGAAAAACCATAATTGATAGATAACCCTAATCCTGATAAAGGATGGTGGTGTTACTAATGTTTCATATGATGTGACAAATGACTTACATGACTATTATCATGTCTATTAATCATGTAGACATCATGAGATGATGAACATAGCTAGATATGAGCTATGACTTTCATATAATAAACATGTTGTATGGCCTTATGTGCTTAATGTTGTTGTTTCTTAGTAAAAGTAACAAAATGTGCATGAACCTTATGAGTTCCATGAGTAAGTTGTTTCCTAGTGAAAGGTGGCAAAACATTTATTAGGCTTTGAGAGCCATGTGAGATACTTGTGTAACAAGTATTATGCATACCTCAGTCTGAGGACCTGGAGGTAATGGTTACCTAACAAGTGGTAACAGTGATAGTGATGAATTGAGGGTATGAATACCCAAAGTTGATAAGTATGATAATGATGTAGTTGAGGGATGTGAACTTCCAAAAGAAATGAAATGAGGGACTGAGATCCCAATGTCCTATAGGGACTGGGAAAGTGATTGGTGAAAATAGTACATGTTTCCTTATAGCATTTGTCTGAATAAGTTATGTTTGAGAACTTGACTGATGCTAAAAGAATATGCTAATGTACTTAATTAATTAAGTGAAATCATATCATGTAGAGCTCTGACCATAGATCCATCATCGTCAATAATAGGTGATGGTGAAACGGGTGCTCCGCGGCAAAACCCGAAACACATATTTTGAATATGTGGGGGTAATGGGCGAATATATCCTGGCGTCCTAATGAGGGAATTAATGAAAGGTAAACAACAAACCTCTCAATCTTTCATTACTTGTACCTGGATGGATGGATCACGAATCCCCCAATGATTGGGACAGATGCAGTACACATCTCCCAATAATGTTAATGCCAGATCGATGGAGATAAACATGAGATCTCACGATCGCGAAGAGAGTACAACATGCCACTGTAACTCTAATAGCGAAGTTGCCAGTATACCCTAGAAAGCTATATATATAGCAGAGACACAAGATGTCCTGCATGTAATCTCGTGCTGACCGAGATATGGGAGGTCTTGGTAGCCGACTCTACATTTGACCTTGTATGGTACCGATTTCGACTTCACAGTGGTCGGTTGGAGCATGAGCGGTATACCTCATCTCCTCAGGGCATAAGTGTGATTGTAAAATGTAATCAGCCGTCTAACATGTTTGCTTAAGGATTGAATACGGAAATTCATTGGCTGATGTTATACTTCTTTTATGCAACACCCGTGGGATCCAATGTTTTTAGGTAATCGCAGACGAAGAAGCAGGAACCCAATAGCAAGAGAAAAGCAACAACAATATCAGGGACAACAATGATGACTCAGGTGGAGGCACTGGCTGCCAAGTTTTATCTAGATAGTAGTCATATGTGTCGTCTCTGTACTCTCAGGTCCTTGGAATCAACAGTCTGTGTTTTAATGAATCAGTCTGAGATTTTGGCTTGATGCCTTGAAGTTATATGCTGTCTGTATATAATGTCTTGGGACAACTGATATTGTAATTCCCGAGAAGAGATAGTACAAGATATGTACTTTGAAATAGAATGTAAATTCTATACTATGGTTCTTATTGTAAAATATTTCCTATGAATGGATCTCTTTGCAAAAAGTTTTAATTTTTAGTGATTTTTCAGTAATCCGCTGCAAATGATTCGCTTCTGCTAGTTAATCTTGTGTTTTATAAGTTGGATGCCGCACTTTAGTGGTATCAGAGCTCTAGGTTCGCTGAGTCTATAGATACATATGACTAAGGTAGTAGAGTCTGTTCTAGTGTCTTCTAGTGTATCTGATAGTGTCTTCTGCTCATATAGAAGGAGAAGAACTTGAAGATGACTGGGTCACATGAGGAGTTTGCTGTAGAAAGCAGCAATGTTGCATCAAGAAGGGATGCAGGGGATCAGAGCAGAGAAGAACATACACTTGCACATCCCCATCTTGACCTAGCCATGATAGTGAGCCCAACTTTCCTTGCTATGTTTGAGCAATTTAGAATAGCTATGATACATATAGTAGATCGTGCATTACCAATGCAACCCACAATACCAACCCCTAATGACGAAGTGATGAACTCTAATAGGTTACCTTCTCAGTCTCAACCCGTTGGAGCAATGAATAATGATGAAAGAAATAAGATACAATCTGAAACTAGGATCTGCCATATGTGTAGGAAACCTGGACATATTAGACCTAATTGTCCAGAAAAGGAATATAAATGAAGAATTGAGAAAAGGCCTATCCAAATCCAGGAACAGAGGCCTGGTAGTTCCAAAAAGAATAAGTTTTTGATACCACCAGTACAACTAGGGCCTAGTGCACCAAGGCAATGGCTATCTAGAAAAGGTAAAGAACCTTTTAGACCACATTAGGAGTTTAGAACTTGTTACTTATGTAGACAGGTAGGACATCTGGTAAGAGATTGCTCAGTCAGAAATTTTATGATGAATCAACCTCTGAGGAAGAGTCAGCCTGAGGTAGTGAATAATCCACGAATCATGACAGGTTAGACAAAATAATGTCATTCTTATGTCTTTTTATGGTTTCCTGAGTTAATTTGAGAAGGTAATTGATTGAGCTTTCTTTGATCAGTCCTATGAGGACTTATATTTGGCATAATAAACATTATAGATGTTTCATGTTGCTCTTACCTCTATGAGAAGAAGATGAAGTATTGAAGAGATGGCTGGATAAAATCTAGTAATGTTAAATCTTATACTTGTGATAATATGAAAAGGAAGGAATATGATAGTATAAAAAGTGCATACTACTTAATCTCAATATTTATATACCCTGGCCAGGTATACAACTATTGATGATAAAGTGAGTATGGAAACTCTTAGATTGTAATCTTTTTGATTGCCCTGATTAAGCAGTCATTCTAATACAATCTAATGAGTATCATGAAATTAGAAGTATGTAATAAATAAATGTGTTATATCCTAGCACAAGAAAGATAAGTCTGAGATAACCTCAGAGGAGCGTGTTTGTATGAGGAATTAAAAGTATAATCCTCATAAGATAAGAATGAGAATAATGAAGATAAACCCTGCTCAATAAATATGTAAGTATAATAAAGATATTTTCCATAATGAAGAAATGGAAAAAATATGATGAGATCATGAGATTATCATAAACATGCTAGATAACAATAAAGAAGGGAATAATGTTATGTAATCATCCTTATGGATTCCTATGCTGAGGGCAAGGGACCTAGGATGAGATAAAAGAGTAATGGTTCATGAATAGTTGAAATCACAAGAATAAATAAGAGGAATGTGATTCCTTGTTTTCTTTTCTCTCAGGGACATGGCAATCAAGTGGGTCATAGGACACTTGATGTGCATAATATAAAGATGTTTATGTGATGAATACTTAGAAAGGTATCAATTTATCTTGGACTTTGGCTCTAAAATAAAGATATATCTGACAAGTAATGTCCCAAGAGGAAAGGAAGATAAAGATGTGATGTGTCTTCAGCACATGTAATAGGTACCAAGGTAAGAAATCCTGGTATCTAAAGATATATCAGATGATTCATGTTGACTACTTGGAATTGTCAACTATTAAATCAAATTAATCATGTAAAATAGTATGAAGATCACATGTTAGGGGTTTATGTTTTTTATAAACATAACAATTGAATATATCTTTGAGATAAGTTCTTAATTGATAAGTAACCTTTCCTTATGATAAGAGAATGTACAACTAATGATATAGTTAGTGCAGGTAATAAGGAAAGATAGTATAGTGTTATCAGGTGAGATGACACAATCAAGGTATGAAAAGACTTACAGTCTCAAGTGGATGACAAAATATAATGGTGATCTTGAAAGAGAAATACTGAACCAACTAAGGAACATGGGAGTATGTGTTCCATGTGAACCATTCCATGATAAATTTGTGTTAAATAAATTTTTGTTGATCAAAGATCTATGGTGTCTCCATAATAATGAGGTGTTATGTGAGTACATGATGATATGATGCATGAATAATAACTATTTTCCTTTATCTGGGATTTCGGGGACGAAATCCTTATGAGGGGTGGATAATTTATAACATCCCTGACCTGGGTTATGCTTTAACCCTAGGTGTTTTAATAAAGAAATATGATTATATTATTAATCTTATCTTGTGAAAAGTAATCAGGGCTCATGAGGAACTTATGTTTCAATTTTGGTCATGTTTGAAAAGTGTTGAAGCAATGTTTGCTTATTTTGGACTAAAGTGCAAATTACCGAAGTTAAGGGGATAACTTACAAATGTTACATAATAATATGTTACTATGATGTTGAGACATAATAAGAATGAATATGATGTAGTGGTATGGTTTCCACAAGCCTGGACACTAAGATAGAGCTTATTGGACAATGCTTGTGCATTAAAACCTAGTTTTGGTGTAAAGTGCAATTTACCCAAAACCTAAGGTTCAATATGCAAATTACCACTTCAATAAGGTCCCTATTGTTTCTTGACATCATTTAGAGTAAAGAAAATGAGAGGGGCGCCTCATTTGAATTAAGTTGGAGGAGAGAGAATCTTGATATTAAAATAATCAAGATTTAAGCCTAATTGGAACCCTAATTCAATTTAATGCAAAAATAAATAAAATTATTGAAGAGTCCTTCAACCAAAATTAAAATGGTTGGATCCATATGTGTGTGGATGAGCTTAAGCCTTGCAAAGGCACGAGCATATCCTAAGGAGGTGAAATTCCACTCACCATTATTATAAGAAAAAGAAATTCCACTCAAAAATAGATATTAATATTATAAGGGTTAAGGTGCTTAATTTCTTTTCCCTTTATTCCTGGATAATGAAGAGGTTTTGCAAGAACATGAAGATGGCTTCGTGGCCAAGAAATGGAGGGGGATTTGGTGGAAATTATTTTGGGGATTAAAGGAAATAATCCCATTTTCTCTCTCCTTGGGATTTCCTTATACATATCCCTTTCTCCACTCACTGAAGGACTTCTTTTCGGATTTCCTTTCTCTCCTTGCCTTGGACGACCCCAAGAGAAGCTCAGTAATAAGAGGAGGACGACCCCAACCTGTTGGTAAGGTTCTTGACCTCTTTTCCCCTTGATTCCATGGTGGAAATTGAAAGTAAGTGTAACATCCCTAACCTGGGTTATAAGTTAACCCTAGGTGTTTTGCTTAATCATGTAATTAAATACTTGTGATTATCTTTTGGAATGTAATTAAGTTCCTGAGGAACATACATTTTCATTATGTCCTTTTTAAACAATGTTGTAGTATTGTTTTGTGATACAGGGACCTATGTGCAAATTACCCAATTAGAGGGGTTAACTTGCAAAATTACACATGTTAAGATGTTCCTCTGATGATGAGACATCATATGAATGGATATGATGAAGTATGATGGATTTCCCAAGCTTGGGCATCAAGATACAGCTTGTGGAGCAATCTTTGTGCTTAAAAACCCTAATTTTGGAGTAAAGTGCAATTTACCCAAAATGTGGGGTGCAACTTGTAAAATACACCTTTTAGAGTATCTTTTATGACTCTTGACATCATTTAGAGAAGAAATGATGAAAGGGGCGCTTCAATTAGATAATCAGATAACAAGAATGACTTTTGTAGTAGAATCACCTAGTATGAGTAAAGAGACCTTTTATATATGTACCTTAGTTTGCATGTTGGCTTTCTTTACCCTTAGCTCTTGAGTTTTGATGGGCTTTGCTTAAAGTTATGATAGATTGAACGCGCCTTAGAAGTTAAGAAGGGACCTAGATGAGAAACCCATAAACTAGAGGTCCTTATGTTGAAAACTAACCCAAGCTATATAAGCTTCTTTCTTTGCAAACCAAGTAAACGTATTCCCTTCTCTTCTTCACTTATCATCTTGATCAACTGACTAAGGTAGAGCTCTGGAGCTCAAGAAGACGACCAACCTGTTCTAAGGTGAGAAGAGACCATCTTCTAGCTCGGATTCATGGAGGAATTCCTTGTATAAGGTTGGTTTTATGGTTATCTCACTTAGGTTTCTTGTTCTAGCCGACCTTCCCCAACCTTTTCTTGGAGAAACTTCTTTGGCCGACCTGTGGAGCTCAAGATGCCATTAAAGGCTTGAATCTTGGAAGCTGGGAGCTCTAGGAACAACATTTAAGGCGGGTTTTATAACTCTAAACCTTTGCTTTATTATGCATATCTATGTTCTTGCAAGTTAATACCTAGTTTTTATTCTTCCCCACTCTTTCTTGCACTTTTTGCAAGCAATCCGTGAAGTAACCAACCTGCACAGAGGTTGAAGATGATGGGCATGAATTCCTAGGTAACTTTACCAAACTACCTTGGACCATTTGGTCTAAACGGTTTGCAAACCGTTTGAAATCAAACGGTCTCAAGACCGTTTGATCTCATGCGGTCTTGCAAGACCGTTTAGATTCAAACAGTCTCCAAGACCGTTTGGTAGGGTTGACCAAGTGAAGACCATTTATAGGTGTTTTGTACACATGTTGAATTAATCAATTATAAAGAATCATGATCTAATTGCAAACCAATCACAAGTTGAAGGCACTTCAACCTTCTAAAACCTAATCGGGTTGAATTGATGATTTCAAGGATAGATTTTGGTGAACTTTGGGTTGTAGGGCCCAAACGGTCTCAAGACAATTTGGGAGTTCACTCAAACGGTCTCAAGACCGTTTGGTGACAACACAAGACCGTTTGGAGGTCTAGGGTTAAGGTAATTTGATGAACTGAGGGTCCAATCACAATAGGTTATTGAATTGATTAAAAGTGCTGATTTTAGACCTAATTAGGGTTCAACCCTTATCAAATCGACTTATATTTTGATGAAACTTTGGGCAAACGGTCTCAAGACCGTTTGGAGGGTGTCCAAATGATCTCAAGACCGTTTGGGCCAAGTTTGGGCCCAATTGAGTATCAATTGATGGGTTCAACTTCAATTTGTTTCACATTGATGAACATTGAGGGTTAACCGATTGCAAACCCTAATTGAGTTGGATTTAACCCTAATTGGCTTTCAACAGAGGGTCAATTTGGTGTACAATTGATTTAGGTTAACCCTAATTGGCTCAATTTATAAGTGGTTAACAAGGTTATGGCCAATTGAAGGCTTCAACATAGATAACCATAATCGATTATAACCCTTGATACACCTTTGAGGTCCATGCGGTTTTGAGCCCATTTGGACCAAACGGTCTCAAGCCCATTTGGGCTCAAACGATCTCAAGTTTGTTTGGTCCAATCGATCTCAAGATCGTTTCAACTCGTGCGGTTTCAAGGTCGTTTCGTCCAAACGGTTTGGAAGTCAACACTCTCAAACGGTCAACGCACTCAAACGGTCTCAAGACCGTTTAAGGGCGAACAGTCTTGAAGTCAACTATAGCAAATGGTCAACACATCCAAACGGTCTCAAGACCGTTTGGAGGTTGAAAGTGTGTAATCGTTTGGAGACTTTAGGGTTGTGTTTTCTTAGTACTTTGAAGGTTTAAATTGGTTCTATGGTGGTCTAATCCAAACCCTAATGATACTTAAAGACATTAAGGGGTTAAGGGATTAATAGATTGATCCATGATTGTGATCAATGGTGTACTTTACCAATATGCCCTTGAAGGGTTCAATTAGATGATACCTTGTTTTAATCAAACCCTAATGACATGATAGTGGTGACTTAGCTTATGTTAATCAATGAGGACTTGACTTAACCTATTCTAGAGTGATGTAATCACCATCTATTAGTAAGAGGAGAGAGAAGGTACCATTTATGGTTGAAACTCAAGTAAAATACCTTCAATGTATATGAATGTGCATGATTAGGGTATGATCCACCTATGTGAGATCATGAAAACCCTAATTATGATAATTGATGAATCTTAACCTAATTTGAAGGCATCAATGATGATGTTTCTCATACATGATGATGCTATGAGCTCAATTCACTATAAAGTGAATAGTAAACCCTAATTCTAGGGTAATATGATGAAATGTACAATAAACCCTAATTCCAGGTTATGCTTTTAAGCATGAATCTTCTTGATTTAAGTATGAAAGGAGGAACCACTATTTCTAATCATAATGGAAGGGATTGGATAACCCTAATTGATGTAAATCAGGGAACCTAGATATTGTAAGATTATGAAGGTACAACTCTTGAAATGAATTGTTTATTATTATTAGTTGAATTAACCATGAAGGTTCTTATATGAGGATGATCATATCCAGGTAAGGATTATGATACCATATTCATTGAAAGCATGTTGTTATCTTAATGAATAGTGAATATGCTATGATGCCTAAGTTTAAGTAGCATCATATGAGATGATAGGCTGTAAGAGCCATGAGTAACATCAAGGTCATGCTAATTAAATGACTTATGATGAGTTGATATCCTTTGGTAACTGATATGAGTTAAACTTGATACATTTAGTATTCTTCTTGTATAGCAATGTTTTAATATTTAAATGCTTGGAAACATGTATGATGTCAAAAGAATAATGAAATGTACCTAACTAAACAAGTATAATCATACCATGTAGAGCCCTGATCATAGATCCATGATTGTCAGAAATTAAATGATGGCGAAACAGGTTTTCCCTTCATTCTTCCAGCTCAACATCATGTGTGGGATAGTTCACTTCATTCTTCTTAAGTTGTCTAGAAGCATAGGACACCACCTTCCCTTATTGCATAAGAACACACCCTAAACCTCTTTTGGATGCATTACATAAAAACACATAACCTTTATCTACATCTAGTAAAACCAAAATTTATGTTGAGGTTCACTTCTTCTTTATATTTGAAAACTTTTATCACATGATTCAGACCAAAAGAAACACACATGTTTCATTGTTAAGCATGTAAGCAGTGCTGCTAATGCACAAAAGTTTCTTATAAACCTTCTATAATATCCAGATAACCATAGAAAACTTTTGATTTCACTAGGGGCTGTAGGTTGCTCCCAATAAAGAATAGATACCACCTTCTTAGGGTCTGCATTGAATCCATCTCATGATATGACATGTCCAAGAAAATAAACTTGAGCCAACCAAAACTCACATTTGCTGAACTTAGCATAAAGTTGATGTTGCCTCAACAACTGCAAGGCTGTCCTTAGATGTTGCTTATTTTGTTCTACATATTCAAAATATATAAGAATATCATTTATAAACACTACTATGAACCGATCTAGATATGGTCTAAAATCCCTATTTATCATGTACATAAAAGCTGCAGGGGCATTTGTCAATCCAAAATACATGACTACAAACTCATAATGCCCATAACTTGTGTTGAATGCTGATTTAGGTACATCGGATGTCATTATCCTTAATTGATGATAACCCAACATTAGATATATTTTTGAAAAGATTGTTGCTTCATGTAGATGATGAAATAGGTCATCAATCCTAGACAGAGGATATTTGTTTTGATGGTTATCTTATTGAACTATTAATAGCCTATGCATAATCACATAGTTCCATCCTACTTCATAAACATCATTGAATCTCCCCATGGTCATGCACTAGGTTGAATAAAACCCTTATCTAGTAACTCCTGTAACTCAATCTTTAATCCCTTTAATTCTGTAGGTGCCATTCCATATGGAGATAATTCTATTGGGAGGCTACCGGGTAAAATCTATATCTCAAAGTAGATATCTCTTTTAGGTGGTAAGTTTGGTAACTCATCAGGAAAGACATCTGGAAACTCACATACTACTAGAGCATCCTCTATACTGACTATTCTTTTCTCTATCCTAGCATCTAATACATGTGCTAGATAGGCCTCACACCCCTTTATCATCATCTTATCAGCTACAACAACTGATACAATACATGTGGGTAAGACCTTTTTGTCTCCAATAAAGACACATGAAAACCTACCTTGTTGAAAGATATCCACTTTCTTCCAGCAATCCAATTGTATATGATCTGTCTCAAGGCAGTCCACACCCAAAATATTTTGAAAAGAATTAAGATCTAAGGGTATGAGATTAACTGCTATTATATACCCACTAAACTCAATAGACATCCTTATACTCTAATGTCAAAACTGATGATTCACCTAGTGGTACTCTTAATATCCACTCATAATACAAATCCCATTTTAAAAGATTTAATCCCCTAACTAATGACCTCTGAATAAAAGAATGTGTTTCACTATGATCTATCAAACTGTAACTAAAATGTTGTTAAAGAGAAGCATCTCACCTGTCACTACTCTGGGAGAGACTACACCTTCAGGTGGTGCCATTGAGAAGAAGCATCTAGTAGCTCTCCCTCTACCATGTTGTCAACTATTGGGTACTAGGTGCTCGCTTTATAGAGCCTGAATCCACTAAAGAAATTGCCCCTCTAATTGGAATCTGTCTCTGTGGAGGCTGAAATAGTAATTGCAAACCCTATTCTGAAATATATTGAAGCTTTGGGCAGTCCCTTTTTAAATGTCCCATCTGTCCACATTGATAGCATGTTTGAGTGGTGACTCCCAAACATCGTCTAGAGTGTATCCTACCATAGTTTTCACATATGGATGCATCTTGTCTCTGTGGGCCTATCATTGACACTGGTGATCCTAGAAACCTAATTGGAAGTGGCCACCTAGGTGGTTCATTCCATCTACTCAAATTGGACCTTCCTCCACTATGTGAAGAACTAGATCCTTGTCTTCTAAAACAACAAAGTCCTTGTCTAGTCTTGGAAAATAATCTGGCTCGTCCTCTGCAACCACCACTACTTTGTCCTCCACTACCAAAATTTCCAGATCCTTTCTCACTCTCAGAATGTTTATCAACACTAACTAACTCCTCTACAAGTCTCTCTGCTTCCACAATTTTTCAAAGTTTTCTCTGTCTCTTGCCAATTTCTGATACACTATGTCTAATTTCTGATCTTAATCCTTGTTGAAATCTCATACACTTTTCTATGTCACCTGGTAAAAGCTCTAGGCAGAAATTAGCCAAACTTGTGAAATATGCCTCGTATTCACCAATCGACATGTTTCCCTATCTAATATTATCCAACTATTTTATCTTATCACTTAAAAAGGCAGGAGGGAAACACTAAAGATGAAACTCATCTACAAACTCCCTCCATGTCATCACTATATTCATCCTCTTATGTTGTACTCCATACCACCACAAAGTAGTTAGACATCATGATGGATCTGCTTCTCTTCTAGTAGAACCATTAAGTGGAAAACATTTTCTAGCTGTCAAAGCCTCACTTCTACCACAGTTGGATCTATTTTTCTTGAGAATCAGTCTTGCCAAGCTTCTTCACCAACTCATAGGATCTTGATAGGTCCTTTCTATAAGATGGAGTTCTACTATTCATCTTATATTTTTCCCTTTGTCTCTAAAAAATATGATACATTTTGGTTGCATCACCCCTATCGTCTTTTCCTTGAGATGTTATAATAGGGTCAGGGCCATAATGGCTCTCAATATGCCCACATCCTCTTCCTCCCATCTGCATATTCATAATAGAATACATCTATTAGAAAACCGCAACTCAAAGAGGAAATCATCCTAATCCTAATGGTCTCTTATCGCCCCTATTCCAAAACTAAACCTAATTTAGGTTCAACCTACTCCTTAGATACCAAAAAAGTTGACGTGACCCAAACTCACTAACTAGGGTTAGAGCCCACCAAGGTGGTGTTACAATCAACCATTCTCTTTATCACATGATGTAACCCGTCTTAACTCTTTCCTTTCATTAATCATAAAGAAACTCATGGAAGCATGGATTTATCTAAACTAACTACATCAGATAATAATAAGCATTGACTAATATCTTATTGAATTATCACTAAAGGGTACCATAAAGTTTGACTTTTATGTTAAATGAAGAGTTCTCATTTAATATTCATCAATACAATTTATTAAAAACTGTTCCTTTTTCTCACCCACTCATTCCTAGGATATAGAGGAAGGATACAAGACCACTAAGTAAGCTAAAAATTCTTCTTGAGACCTTTGATGATCTATTCCTAGTAAAAGCTAGCTTTTTCCTCCTCTTGCAAGGCTAGACCTTTGCCTAATTTTTTTAATGTAGGTTGATGAGCTACTGGCTTCATGAGTAAAAAATAAACCAAAATATTTTTGATAGTGTTAGTAAAAATTAAATGTAGAAGCATGTAAGCATGGTAGTTTAAAAACTATAAATCAATCAATATGGAAGTTGATATGATATTTACTACAGTAAAGGGATAAACTAAATCCATTCACATAATTTTTTCATCCATTATTATGCCATTGGACCCAAATGAGGTGTACCACAACATGTGAAAGTATCACTACAAGCTATTCTCTCACTGTACAAGACTTAAAATAATGCCAAGATCCTACATCCTTAATCTCAATACCATGTAACCTTTGACGACAAGGAAAGAAAAAGTCACAATCACACTCCTACTACTATTCTAACAATTACCGATTCTCATATGAGGAGAACTCTACTACCTTTAGAGTAGATTGCAACATCCTCCAAGATATTCAATTGCACTATCGTCTTCTTGGGCTATGTTTTCGTAGTAGCTATATCAGAAACAAATGCAGTTCTTTTTATTGTAAGGACCTCATTAGAGATGCAGAGGGGCTCAACGAAGCAGCATGGAGGAGGTCAGTGCAGCCGACATCACCACATCTAGCTTTGGGCAAATAATGGGAGTGGCTAGATATCTTGACTCCTCCTCTCAGCCTGGGTACTCAGGCGGGGAGTCCAAGCCCTTGGGTTTGTTGTGCACCAGTGAGCCTACCAAAGTTATCCACTAATCAACACAACTCTACATCAGTGAACCTACCAAAGATGTCCACTAACTAGAAAAGTTGAGTATCATTTGCATCCCCAATTGGTGTTGGATACCAATCATTTATGGAGTCTACCCTTACTAGCCTATAACCCCATACCCCATTGGTGCACACTGTCATACCTTGATGAAGAAAGAATATCTCCAGTGAGGAAGCAAGTTTCCTCCCCACAACACAGACCTCCTGAGAGGATTCTATAGTGTTCGGGGCATTCATCATCTAATGATATTTAAATTGTTTTGACAAGTGTTATCATTTTAACTAATGATTACCCTATTTTTATTAGCTAAGCATTTAACAATATTCCCAAGAATCTTTTAAAAAATTTGAAACTATTATAACTCTCATAAAAATAATTTGTTCCTTTGGATTTGAAATAGGGCAAACTTGGCCTTCCCAGTGCCTCTATTTCCACCATATCATCACGTTTCATACATAGCAATTCGTGCAATAAACTTTCCATATGGTATCACATAACCAATTATGTTTATTAAGGCATTATTACTACTGGAAATCAATGTTTCGACCTAGGAAACTTATCATAGATGTCAAAGTATAAGGGTCAATATTGGGAATCAGTTAATTTGAATTTGTATACTATAAGACAAGTGTAAGAGTGATTTTCTACTCACAAACTCATCCAGGATTGCTAATCTTTATATTTGCACTCACTGGGCTCAAATCCGAGCTCACACATGTCTGATATGAACATCAGATTGCAAGGCCTCATCTAAAACCAATCATCTAGGGGTTACCAACCTCAGTGAAACTTAGCTAGAGGTAGAAGATGAATATTTTGTTGGTGAAAACCATAAGTTCAAGGATCAATGATACTCTTCAAGCATTGAAAATGAGAAAAGAAAAAAGATCCATGGTTGAAAACTACTTACCAAATCAAAACCACCAAAGATCCTTTGGTTTGCATTGACCTAGACCTTCTTCCTTGTTTTCTTCTTTAGGTCGCCTTTGTGATCTCCTTCTGTGTCAGCCCTCAATGTATTTTTATGGACAAAAGCACATCTATACTTCTCATCACATTGATTATCGTTGCCTATTTATATATATATCTAAGGATCTCATGATTGGTGGAACTATGTCACATGCAACCTGACCATCGGAAGGCAAGTCCTTCACTATGGACAACCATGGGTTTTCACCTATAATCATTGAACCTTTAATTGTCAAAAACTAGCACAACCATCAATTCTTGTCTTCCTTCAATTGGTGTTTATCAACCAAATCATCATTTTATGTATGCCTGATCGAACCATCAATAGAAATCATCCTTCAATTCATGGCTTTGGTTGGCTTTCATCAGTCAACCCATAATAAGGCATATCCCTCCACAATACCATCAGTAGATACTACCCTAATAGACTATTGGAAGGTGATCCCATATTGATCCATCGGAAGGCATCCTTCAACCAGAACCATTGGTTTAGGAGACCTCAGTAAAACCATCAATTTAAGAACTTCGTGAAACCATTGATTTAAAGGTTGGTAAAACTTTAATCATAACCCATCAGTTTACCAAGTTAGGAAAAACCTTTGCTTCTCCACCATAGGTTGTCAAACATGACTAATCCTCAGTCTACACTCATTAGTTCAAACCGATGGAAACTCTACATGAGAATTGAAATGGTTGTATCTTGCTCATTTCAACTCTGATTTGATCCGCTCTTTTTTCTAGGGTTTCATATTTAAATTATCTTTAGTTTTATACAACACATGTATTAAAGAGTTAAAACTAATTTAATTCACAATATAATTAAATATTAAAAATCATCATTATTACTAGGGTTATATTTAACTCTTTGATTACCAACTAAGTATGGTGCATGTTGTAACAATTAATGTATTGGACTGCTAATTGATTCAGAAGATGGGGAGTTGGAAAATTTGTATATATACACAAAAATATCATGCCTTAGAAGAGGGATTATGAATGTGAATGAAACCTAGAGGTATAATCAATGCACCTAGCTAATTCCCAAACCACTACAAATGTGGGGTTTTTCCTTAGTGTATGTAGTAGATTATGCTGCGGGAGTGGGTAATACTTGCTCTAGGTCCTTAGTATAGGGTTAAGGGTAAATGATTATTAATATAATAAAGTTGAATGCATTGATTACTGTGGTGAAACTATAATCCTAAGGAATCCATCAATTCCTAATCACATTCACTTAATTTAGATTTTATTCCCGCTCATAGTCATAAAGCAACCAATCAATCACTTCTTCTAGGACTAGCTGATTATGTTATAGTAAGTAGTAGTTTCTCGGGACTTTTTCATTGAGTTTGACACTCGAGCCTCATAGGCCTATATTACATGACACATGCACTTGCGTTTTACATGCATAGTTCAGGCGTGTCAAGTTTTTGTCACCATTGTCGAGGAAAGGACAAATCCAACACTATGAGTGTTGTGACCAACCACTCTAGGACATTTCTTTTTCTTTTATTTACATTTCAAATCTTTTTTTTGAAATTATGTATAATTGAAAATTTTTCTTTAGCCAATTCACTATTATACTTTGTTCTAACATTGGCATTATTTTCCAGGTACTCGTGTATGGTTTATACAAGAATCATATACTATGGGGAGTCCACCCCATCAGGTACAAGCCCAGAGGAGATTTGTCATAAGGCAAGAGAGTTTGGAGCTTCAACTAAGAAGCTCATTCAAAATCCAACACCACTGGTAAAGCAGGAACATGCAGTGGATATTATTGGGAATGATGAAGAACTTATGGGGGAAGATCTTGAGGAACAAACCATATGGGAGAAGTTTAAAGCATCTTCATACGTAATGGAACTAGGGCCAATATAAAGGCAAACAATATACATGGATAGTTACAAAATAGATCCTGGGTTTGTGGCACTAATAAAATCTCAGTCATTTCACAACCCAAACATGGAGGACCCTATGTGATACATCAATAACTTTGTAGGGAGTTGTGATATGCTCAATGTCGATAGGGTTCCAACTATAGTGATATACTTGAAGCTATTTTCTTATTCACTGTCAGACAAAGCCAAGGCATGGTTCCTCAGCCTTCTGCCAGAATTGATAGAGACCTAGGATGAAATGATTGATGCTTTTTTGAGCGATAATTTCCACCTTAGAAGACAAATAAGCTAGTGGGGAAGATTCACAATTTCAAGAAGAATGTTGATGAATCCTATTCTAAAGCATGGAAGCAATTTTTATACATGCTTAGGAAGGTCCCTCATCATGGGATTGATCCTTATGGACAAGAAAAGCAATTTTTCTATGGTATCCACAAAGGAGAAATGACCACACTTGATAGTGTAGGCACATGTTTCTTTCTGAACAATAACACTCCATGTGTCATGAGATTTTGAAGAACATGTCCAAAAACCAGTCTTGGGGTGAGGAGAGAGAAGTACCAACAACTACTAAAGGTGCTATGGAATCTAGGGATATCACTAAACTAAAGGCTCAAATAGATAGACTCACAAAGAAACTAGATCAGAAATCTGACACCTCATCAGGAGGTGAAGAAGAAGAGTGCATGCTTGTATGGTAACATTAACTAGAGGGAGCAATGAGCACTCATGGAGGAGGATCCTGAATTATTATGGAAAGAACCCAATAATTTTATGAAGGATCATTCATAGGCACATGATGGGGCTCTAAATGTTCTACCAATAAAACCCTAAAAGAAATACTCTTAGGTTTAACCAAATGTAGTACGCTAATTCCCCACTCCATGAGAGAAGAAGCCTTATTACAGTATACTTAAGGATCAAACCCAAAGGACAACCCTTTTAAGTAGTTATATAGATTCAGAAGTATTAAGAGAAATATTTATTACCAAGTAGTTGTAAGATTTGGTTATACTAATTTTTCCCCAAAAGTAAATAAGATTAAAGAAGTAAATAACATGTAATAAAGAACACCAGGGCATGGGTTTTCACTACTTGGGTCTACGTAATTATCCTAACAAGATCTAACTCTCCAATAGTTGTTTCCAAATTGAGGCTTAGCTGCTGCACCCTCATAGGATACAAGTCATCACCTAGTATAAACTGCCTTGGAACCGACCATCCTCGACACCCAAGTTCCCTGTCTACACCAGCCGAACTCTCTTACTTATGACCAACCATCCTTGGGACGTAGCAGATTGAAGTCTTGTCACCTCATTATCCCTTACTGATAGTTAATGGGATAATAAGATCATTCTAGTGTTCTAATCACACTCACAACAACCAGCATATACATGACTATAAAATATAGGCAAAAAAGTCATCAATTTGCAAAGAAAGGCATTGATTAGAATGATACTTTATTTAAAAACTATATTGTCGTTTTTAAATACAAGCTAAGATAAAATATGGGCGATCGAGGCTAGTCCTTATTCCCTAGGACAATGCGTCTACTCTCTCATGGTGAGGGACAACAACAAAGAGATAGTAGAAATGATGGAGAGGGTCATGGCGTCTAGTGCAGTAAGACCAATCTCTCAGCTGTGACCGCCACCTCCTCACTACTTGCTAGGGTTTAAGCTGCATAATGTGTCTTATAATCTTTGATCAAAGACCCTTTTAATGGATGATAAGGGTTCCCTTTTATAGATGCATTCCTCACCTCCAAAACCCTAAGGATGAAGTCCCTTGGTTGAAGGCATCTGACAGCATGGCCCGTACTCGGTCCAATAGGTGAATCACGTGGGTTATTCAATTTGGAACTCACATCCGGTTCTCTAGCTGACCATTATGGAGTGAATCAGGATGTATTGGATGCTGAGACTACATGTCAGGACATCAAAATTGGGAGGACTCCAGGCAAAGAGCAGCTCAAGTTGGGAAAATGGTAGAGCCATTTTCTTGACTAGGTGGTTTGAAGGTGATCAAAGGAAAGCTTTCATGCCTTCCTTACCTTGAGGTGTATCATCATGAGGGCTTAATCATCCATCTTGACATTGTTACACAACCTTGACTGATTCTGCGTAAAATATATGCAAAAATGCATTAAAGTTCGGAAAAGGGAAAATAATTGCATTTAAGTGAATATAAAGATAAAACTAGGAAATAAAAACACAATAGATCCTAGAAAGAGAGTAAAAAAACATGTAAAAATGGGTATAAATATACTCATCAAACCACCCCAGACTTAATCCTTTGCTTGTCCTGAGTAAAGCAAAATACAAAGGAAATCAACAATTGATACTAAGTTCCAAGCCTTCCTCTCCCAATCTGAGCAAACCTTATGGCTCCCTTTCCACCAATTACGATCAAGAGACCCTAATCCTCTAGGGGTCACGTAGTCACATTTGGATATCCCCCAATTGGGGCTTGTTCCTCTAATTGCTAGACCCTAGAACCTACAAAGAACTACTTTCATATCAATAATACTCCTAATCTATCTGTGCAAGTAGAAGTAAGCCCAAGTCAGGGATATTTGGTTATTTGGGGGAGAATTTTGATAATTCCCTTGGGTATGAAAACTAGATGAAAGGGGTAGAAAGACATGGCATGAATCAGATTCCCTAATCTCTCCTCTATCCAACTTGAGACCTTATTTGAGATTTAGTTATTTTATTCATCTCTCCTCTATTTGAGTAGAGACTTTTTGTTAGTTTGTGGTTACATTGACCACATGTTATCATTAAGGATCATTTCCCTCTTTTATTCATGCATGCCTGTGGACAAAAATTGAAAATAAAGAGTATTTATGAAAGGGATGCGACCGCAGACTTAGAGTTTGGCATATGGTGGGAATTTTTTTCGTGGATGAGAAGAGGTAAAAGGTTATGGAAGAAGAATGAGATCAAGAGGATGACTTGTGCTTCTCCCTTTTATTGCTGCATTGGAGTCAAATCATCAAATTATATCAGTTAATTTAGTTAATATAGGGTAAAGGAGTATTCACAAATATTGTTGCAAGTCATGTTAGAGGCACATGTGGCTTGACCTTTTAGATCCCATCTGCTTACCGTCACTTACAAGGGGGGTGGGTCACTTAGTTTTTGTCATCGGGGGCCATAATTGTTTCTTAAAACTTCTTTTTGCACATGTTAGCTCAAGAAAAAGAAAAGGGAGTAGTTCATTCATATATTCTCCATTTTTAACATACATCAAAGTGATCGACTAGATAAAGGTCACAACTCACTCAAGAAATTGTAAAAGAAAATGGGAAATAAGATAGATGCAAATAAAAGATGGAAAAGAAAAAGAAAGAAGTGTTTGAGGATGAGATAGGGAACGGGTAGAGTTGAGGTGGTAGAGATGATGTACCACCCACCCTCCACCCCAACTTCAAAATTCTACCCGTCATCAGGGAGAAAGAAGTTATAGATGGAGGGGAATTGATATGCAGAGTGAGGGTGGTGGAGATGGAGGAGTAAGCCAGTGATGCTTGCCTAAGAGAACATAATAGAACCCTAAGAGTGGGTTCTTCTTCCATTGGCGATGTCTTGATCCCGACACGGTCGTGGCCACTGGTTGCCATTATCTTCAATGTGTGGAGGTGATGGTGCCCTTGGACGTGAACCCCATTATTCACATCCTACATTTATCCAATGCCTCTCTTCTAGAGTGATGGCTTGTTGATCATATACCCAGTTGATCCACATATCAGAGTTTGGGGTTAGCATCCCCTGTCGATGTGCTGGGTGCACGAATCAGAGATCTCATGGGACATATGTGCCCTGGGAATAATGGCAGAGTAGATCTTGATCAGAAGGGATCTCGTCAGTCAGTGGAGGGCGGCCACCTCTCAGAATCTTTCATTGGTGTTGATGTTCATTGCTGCCAATGAAGATGTTGATGCGGTAGAGATATAGAAAGTTGGGTTGTGCTTAATTATTGGAAAGTTCTGGTGTTGTCAAGCTTTTGCAATGCTCAATATATAGCCTTGTTGGGGAGACGTTTCAAGTTCCCCAAAAGAATTAGTGGTTACACCATGCACATGTTATACCTAGCGCATAGGGTCTTCACATCAATAATTTATTGGGAAGTCCTGATCAAAATATGGTAGTGAATATTTCTAACTGGAGTGAGATAAAAATGACTACTATTTCCAAGGAATAATATTTCTTGTAAAAAGTAAGGCTAGATTATTCATGAGAAATAAATAAAATCATTTATGGAAAATATAGAGGGCAACCCCATCATGCCATGTATCCCACTTGCCACATCACTTATCGTTTCACAAAATATTGTGAAATTGTCTTATGTTAGTCGAGTGACTAGACAATAGGGGGTTTATGGAAGGATGAGAGAATGACATCATGAGTTTTGCTCATCATGTTGACTTATCCATTTATCAAGCTATCTAAGATGTGGTACTCCTCCTTCTCATTCTCTCCTCACTCTTGTCACCTTTTTTTCAAATTAGATTTATCAAAAGAAAATAAGGGATAAAAATAACAAAAACAAACAAAAAGCAAAAAAAAAAGAAAAAAATGGGTTGGGTTGCCTCCCAGCAAGCGTCCCATTTTAGCATTGTGAACCTGATCGATAGTAGTGTTCTTCAAGTTATAACTACGAACAGGGTATTCGAACGCTTATCCTCCAAACCTATGGACCCTATATCATGGTTAGATGACATGCGTGGCTTGTCCATGGGAAGGGCTCTGTGGTCTTGATCGACCTCTTACGTGCATGTTTGTCGTGGTTCCAAGTTTCCTTCCACCTTAAATGTAACATCCATGACCTGGGTTATGAATTAACCCTAGGTATTTTTCTTAAATATGTCATTATATACTTGTGGTTATCTTGTGTAATGTAATTAAAGCCTCTGAGGAACATATATTTCCATTTCAGTCCTTTTTGTATAATGTTGCAATATTGTTTTGATAATTATGGACTAAAGTGAAAATTACCCAAGTAGAGGGGTTAACTTGCAAATTGCACATGCTACAATGTTCCTCTGATGATAATACATCATAAGAATGCATATGATGTAGTGATATGGATTCCACAAGCTTGGACACCAAGATATAGCCTGTAGAGCAATCCTTATGCTTTAAAACCTAATTTTGGTGTAAAGTGCAATTTACCCAAAACCTAGGGTGCAACATGTAAAATATACTCTCTAGAGTATCTTTCATGACTCTTGACATCAAGTAGAGTAAGGATAATGAGGAGGGCGCCTCATTTGAATAATAAAGTAAGAAAGATAACCTTGATATTAAAATAATCAAGAATTAAGCAAATGGCCCTATATATAGCCTATTAAGATAAATGGTTTCTTTTCCTTTAACCTTGGATGAGAGAGAGAGGCTTTGCATGAGAAAAGGAGGAAGAAACATGTCCAAGAGTGGAGTGACCATGAGTGGACGAGTTTAAGAAATAAACTATCTCTTCTTTTTCCTTGAAAATATCCAAAAATATATATATCAACTTTAACAACAAAGCAAGGGAACATTTCCCTTAGTTTCTTTTCTCACCTTCTTTCTTTGGCTGACTAAGGAGGAGCTCAGGATTAGAGGAAGGACGACCAAGTTGGTTTGGTAAGTTTGAACCACCATCTATCCCGAATTCATGGTGAAAACTCTAATACAAGGTTGGTTTAGTAGTTTTCCTTACACAATTCTTCTTTCTAGCCATCTTCTCCATCCAAATCTTGAAGAATGGACCTTGGGCAACCTTTGGAGCTCAAGCTACCATTAAAGCTACAAAACTTGGAGCTATGGATCAGTCCTAGAGGCAGGTTTTATAACTCTAACCCTTAAGCTGTGCTATTACATCTTCTTTCCTTAGAATCATTGCTTGTTCTTCTTCCTTTAGACACTTCTAAGTGTTTTTGCTAGCAATTCCATGAAGAACAACCCATGTTCTTGAGGTAGAAGATGATTATGTTATTTCTAAAGTTTATCCTAACCTTGCTTTAGCAAACGGTCTTCCACCTCTTGCACAAACGGTTTCCCAAACCGTTTGGGAGCAAACGGTTTCAAACCGTTTGAAAGCAAACTATTTCAACCAAGAACGCATGGAAGCAAACGGTCCATGACCGTTTGGATGTGTTGACCAGGAGTTGACCATTTGGAGATTTGTTGTACATATTATGGACTAATCACCCACCAAAAATCATCAAGTAATTCAGAGTAAATCACCAATTGAAGGCACATTAATCACCTAAACCCTAATTCTGGGTTATGCTTTTAAGCATGAAACGCTATGGTTGGATTAGGAAATAATTTGTACTGTGCTCATATGGATAAAATGTGCATGTTATCAATTGTGCTAATCATGCATGTTTTTATATAGAAGTGATCATAGCCAGGTAAGGGTTATGATGTCATATTCATTAAAAGCACTTTATAAGCTTTGAAAGTCATGATATGCTATGTTGCCTAGTAATAGGTAACATATGAGATTGATAGGCTGTGATAGCCATGAGAAATATCTGCATGGAGTCCCAGTCACCATTGTTTCTAACAGAGTTCCACATTAAAAGCTTCGATCGAATTGTGCACCCTCTTTAGGTCTTCAAGAACTCGGTATTCAATAGTCTTCTTCCCTAGTCGTAGAACAAGTTTTCCAGCTTTGACGTTCACTAAAGTTTGCACAATAGTTAGGAATGGTCTTCCCAAAATGAGCAAGAACCTTTTGCTTCCTTGATATGCATAAACATAAAACCACATGGAACGTAGGTGCCATGCCCATGATTTACCAGGATGTCTTTTATAATTCCCAGGGGTTTAGTACTGGATGCATCTACTAACTGAATGATCATTGCCGTGGGTAGGAGATCTATGAACCCTAGGCACTAGTATAAAGTGTAAGGCATAATGGATATGATAGCACCTAAGTAAGTGAGTCCCTTCTAACATGTGTCATCTCCTAAGAAATAATCTATCAACAAAGATCCTAGATCACCTTTCTTTTGAGTTTGGATATCGTCTATAACACATGAGATTGCTGGGGACAATTTCACTGTCCCTGTCTCCTGACCCAAATGTTTTTCTAATAAAATTGTCTTAAGGTACTTACACCAAGTTAGTGTTTTAGTCTACAGTTTTGGAACAATATATTAATGTGGATTTTTTTTCATGGTATCTTTAAATTTCTTGAGTTGGTCATTGAGCTTGGCTTGTTTGAGAGGACCCACATGTCCTATAGGCGACATGTATTTAGGATTTACTGCTGGAGTCTCTTCCGTCACATTCTTGCTGATGTTAGACTGTGTTGTAGTCATGGGAGATTTCACTGTCTGATTCTCTGAATGGCTGACTAGGTAGTGTGGAGCTTCAATTGGGGTTCTCTCGATTTTGTTGGCAGTAATGGAGGTGGGAGGTGTGGTGTACACGTTCCCTGACTTGGTCATTACATCATTTAACTACTCAGGCTGCTCCCACTGGGGGTTATTGGCTAACAGCCAGTCAAGAAATCTAAGATTCTAACGCCTTTTGATTCACTGTGGCATTGGTAAGTTGAGTCTGGTAGGATGCCATCATCTACTGAAGCATCATCATTGGGTCCTGTGCTGGTGAAAATTTGATCTTTAGTGGTCAAGCTTGATTTGGATTCTGGAATTACTGCCATTGCTGGTAGTTTCAGTTGGAAAAAATGAATCTAAAGTTTCCCTGGTTGCGGGACATCATAATTCATTGGCACTCTATCCTAGGTGGGTTGCATCAAAGTTTGATTTGGACCTTCAGCTCCTATAGGGTTCCCATACTGCAAACCAGGATGACTTCGAGCTTGATTTGGATTATAGTACTCTTGCCCTGGAATGTTGTGGATTGACTTCACATCTTTGGCTTGAGTAACTATGTACTGCTGCCCAACTTGATGTTTGTGGAATGCATCATATAGATGTTGGTAGTTCATGGTGCTATGATCCACTGCATGAAAAAATTCACACAGAGGCATAATAATTTGCACTTGGGGAGTCTGACTCTTTATCTCATACACACTGAAGGACTTCTTAAGACTTTCTTACTAAAGGGAGAAAGATTTCAATGCTTCAGAGATAGATTTATGTTTTGATCAGTTTTCTACAATGGCCACTTTAAGACCACCCTTGCATGAGGGTTTGGTCCAATGGGTCTGATCCTCTGCATCAAGGTTAATGATTTTGAGTGTGCTGTTGAAACTCTATCACATGAAATTTCCCTTGGAGGAGGAATCGAGTAATTTCTGTCTCATCGTCAAGTCCTTGATAGAAGAACTCAATGATCTAATTTTTAATGATGCCATGATGCATGAACTTGCATAAGAGTTCTGTAACATCCCTGACCTGGGTTATGTACTAACCCTAGGTGTTTTGCCTAATTAAGTTGATTAGATGCTTGTTCTTATACTTTGAAAAGTAATTAAGGCTTTTGAGGAACTTATATTTCAATTTCAGTCCTTTTTTAATAATGTTGAAACATTGTTTTGTTAACTTTGGACTAAAGTGAAAATTACCCAAGTAGAGGGTTTAACTTGCAAATTGCACATGTTAAGATGTTCCTCTGATGTTGAGACATCATAATAATGTATATGATGTGGTGGTAGCATTTCCACAAGCTTGGACATCAAGATAAAGCTTGTAAAGCAATCCTGGTGCATTAAAACCTAGTTTTGGTGTAATGTGCAATTTACCCAAAACCTAGGGTTCAATATGAAATATATCAACTCTAGAGGGTCTCTCATGTTTCTTGACATCAAGTAGAGCAAATAAAATGAGAGGGGCGCCTCATTTGAATGATCATGGAGGGGAGAGAATCTTGACATTGAAATAATCAAGATCTAAGAACAAATGTCTCTTTAATATAACTTAATGTAAAAGGAAATATATTAATTATGGAGCCCTTCAACCAAAAGTTGAAGGATGTGTTTTTAATAGTATTGAAGAGCTTGTTCCATTCTTTGTCACCAAAAAGATCTTGGTTGAAGTGGAAGCTACTCACACTAATTATATATGTAAAGCAATATCCAATAAAAAGATGGATATTAACACATAACTCTTTAAGGTACTTAGTTTCTTTTCCATTAAACCTTGTATAAGGGAGAAGTTTTGCAAGGTAATTGAAGATGGATTCGTGACCAAGAAGTGGAGGAGGACTTGGTATAATTGGGAGATAAAAGGAAATAATCCTCTTTTTCTATTTTCCTTGAAAATCCATAAATATATATATAAGTATCATTTTTCCAAAACACCAAAAGGATCGTTTCCTTAGTTCTTTTCCTTATCACCTTGCTTTGTCCGACCAAGGGAGAGCTATGGACTAGAGTAAGGACGACCCAAACTAGCTTGGTAAGTTTTGATCATCATCTACCTCGAATCCTTGGTGGAAACCCTAAACCAATGGTTAGTAATTGGTTTTCTTCACACGATTTCCTTTTCTAGCCATCTTGTTTATCCAAAAGTTGAAGGACGGACCTTGGACAACTACTAGAGCTCAATCCACCATTAAAGATGTGGAGCTTGGAGCTCTAGATCAGTTCTAGATGCGGGTTTTATAACTCTAACCCTTAAGAATTAGTAATGCATTCTTTTCTATAAGAATTGTTGGTTATTCTTCTTCTTTTGATACTCTTGTGAGTTCTTGCTAAAATTTCCGTAAAGAATAGAACCTGTTCTTGGTTGAATAGAGGAGGACGAAGGTGACATCATCCTAGATAAATATCTAAAAATTCACTTTACCAAATGGTTTTCTTTTGTTGCTCAAACGGTTTCACGTAAACCGCATAGAAGCAAACGATCCAAGACCGTTTGGTGGTGTTGACCAAGCGTTGACCATTTGGAGGTCTGTTTAAAATCATGTAGATTAATAACCTATTAGTAATTATCAATTAATTCCAATTGGTTCACCAATTAAAGGTCCAACAATCATCAAAACCCTAATCGGGTTAATTGCTGATTTGATAATTGAATAAGGTTGAAACTTGGGTTGAGTGACCCAAATGGTTTCAAAACCATTTGGGGATCACCCAAACGGTCTCAAGACCATTTGATGACCACTCAATACCATTTTGAGGTCTAGGGTTAAGCATGGTTGACCAATTGAAGATCCAAAGGTTCAAAGTTTTAGAATAATCAATTGCTGATTTGGTGATCAACCTAATGATCCAATCCCTAATTGGTTGACTTGGTTTTTGGTGTTGACTTGGGAAAATAGTCTCAAGACAATTTAGAGGTCATCCAAATGATCCCAAGATCGTTTGGGGTCAGGTCATGACCAATTGGATGATGGTTCAATGGTTTCAAATCAATTAGACTCACATTGAATTATGTTGAAGGGTCCTCGATTCCAAACCCTAATCCAATTGATCCAAGCCCTAATTGACGACCAATTGAGGGTCAATTGAGGGTCAAATCAGTTGAAGATTGACCTAATTAACTCAATTGAATGATGGTGATAGGTATAATTGATGATGGATTTCATGTACTTAATTGTTGAGGGGATCAACAATGGAAACCTTAATTCAATTTGATGGGTTGAGACCATAATTGGTCCTTGCAGTTTTGAGGGGGTTTGGACCAAACAGTCTCAAGACTGTTTGGGACCAAACAGTCTCAAGACCATTTGGGACCAAACGATCCCAAACCGTTTGAACCCATGCATTTTCAAAAGTCAACTATGGGCAAACGGTCTTCACCACCTACTTTACCAAACGGTTTCAAAGGTAGTCCAAAACCACATGGAGGTCCAAACGGTCTTAGACCGTTTGGAGGTCAAGTGTGTAAGACCGTTTGAGGTCTGAGTTGGTCAAGATCGTTTGGGGTCTTAGTGGCCAAGATTGTTTGGTGGTTGATTAACCTAAACTGCATGGGTACTTAAAGTGGTTAAAGGACCAAGTGATTAGTTAATTAATACATGATGTAATCAAAGGTGATCAAGGTACTTGTATCTGAATGGGATAGAGTAATTTAAACCCATGAGGTAATTAAGCCTTAATGATTACAATGATAATGACTTAACTCATGATGTCAATTCTCTTGCATGTTGAGTTGACTTAACCTAATCAAGGCTAAAGTTAATATAACATTATAGAGGATGAGAGAGAAAAGACTTCTTATATGAATGTTAATTAAGTAATGGATTTCCAATATGAATGAATATATAATTAGGGTATGATCCTTCATAGTGAGATCATGAAACCTAATTATGATGTCCAATGAATCTTAACCCTAATTGAGGGTAATAATGGAAGTATCCCTAATACATGATGAAGGTATGATCTTAATTCATAATGATGACACGGTAAACCTTAATTCAAGGTACTTTGATGATCACTCCTACTTGGTGTGAATAGTAAACCCTAACCTAGGGTGATGTATTGTGAATAGTAAACCCTAATTCATGTTATGTTGAATATGAACCTTAATCAAGGGTGATGCAATGTGAATAGTAAACCCTAATTCGAAATAAGATAAATTAAAGTGTGAAACCCTAATTCTGGGTTATCTCATATAACATGAAGCTCTAAGATTGGATAATGAAATGATGAGCCACTAATCCTAATTGAGCTAAGGGATTGATTAATCCTATTTGAATTAAGAAGGGAAACCCTAACGCTAGTAAGGGCATAGTGGTGCAACCCTTGAAATAATGATGCTATTATTGTTGTACATTGTGTTGATACAGAAATAATGTGCCTATTATCATTTGTATTAGTCATGCAGTTTTTTTAATGAAATAGTGAGAATATCCATGTAAGAGCTATGATGCCATATTCATTGAAAGAACTTTATAAGATTTGAAAGTAATAATATGCTCTGTTGCCTAGTGAGAGGTAATAAAAGAGATTGATAGGCTGAATGAGCCATGTGAAATACCTACATTGCTACTATCATGTTTATACTGTCAAATAACTTAATGGCAATATGTTACTTGCTAATAAGTGTTTTGATGATTTAAAGGTTTGAACACCCATATTCTTGAATCATAATAATGAAATGGTTAGGGATTGAGATCCCAATGTTAACAAGATGTGAAGTGAACTTGATACAAATAGTACTCTTTCTTTATAGCAATTGTTTTAATGGTTTATGTTTGAAAACATGCCTGATGTTAAAAGAATGTCATAATATACTTAAATAATCAAGTATAATGATATCATGTAGAGCCCTGACCATAGATCCATCATCATCAGAAGTTGGATGATGGTGAAACATGTTTTCCTAAGGAAACTCATGGAGAGCATACTTTTGACTAGTCTTAATGAACCATGACTGAAGATATCACGAGTTCGTCTATCTGTAAATGAAATTCAACTCAATTTAATTAAAACGGTGAGGCAATGTTGCACATTGACATCAAGAATTAGTAGCGTAGAAGGGAACAACCAAACGCATTAGTTATCCTACTGTCACTCCGACCCTTTTCGCTCAAAGCCATTTTTTTAAACAAATCAAACCCGACGATGAATGTTGAGTATAGATAAGTGCTCCAATTAAATAATACAAAATACAAACATTGCAGACATGATCTGGTGGAAGCACAGTAGATGAAAACCAATCAACTAATTGAATGATGAATGTGCATGAATTCTGAGGCGTTTCTAGTCGTTACCATTGCAAGACCATGGAAAAAATAATTCTCATACTTCTTTGAATCTGAAATTACATGTCAATGGCATATTAATCTTTCCCATTAGCATCCAACGCATTCTAACTATAAATCCATACTAAATGGTTGTGTAGTCAGATTGGCTACATGTATAATTGAAATTATCTACCAATTTTCTAAGATTGTTCGCATATGGATTTAACACAGACCACCTTTGAGGGATATACTTGACATCTTATCCCCCACTGGAAATACATTCTGGGACTTCCGTGACAGATCCGTTGGGATTTTGGAATGTCCAACCGTTCCGTGTGCTGACAAACTAATCACTAAGTGTCCTCCTGTTCCAAGCATTGCCAAGAAAAAACATTGCTGCTGTCAGAATACATGCTATTTAATATGTCCGATTGCTTTCGGACCGGGGCTCTTATCCATGGAGCTCTGGAGGCATCAGAGTCCCATCATAATCCAATAGCATCACAATCTATTTTAGGGGTACGAAGAAATGCACGATCTTCATGTGTCGTCAGTTCTCGTTGGCTTGAGTTTCTCGGCAGCGGAATTCTCCCCAATATGCTCGACTCGAGTTTCTTTTACAAAAAGATCTGTCGGTCGCCTGGTGCGGGATTGCTGGCTGTTAGCGCTTTGGATGCCCAAATGAAGAAGCTGACATTGAAGGTTCTGTGCCACTATGTTTTCTCACTTTACTGAATTTAAGCTTCCATGTGGATGACTAGTGCATCCTGTCCACTAATCAGTGCAGTACCAAATGAGTCCAACCGGCGTCGGCTACATGTTACTCATCGCCACCACCAGTACCAAGGCATTGAGGCGGTAAGAAGCCGGCGTAGATGAAACGGCTAAGGACCCTGACCCCTAAATCATTTTTGGTATTTGTACAGCCTGAGTGACGCATAAAGGCTCGTAGTATCCATTCCCTCCGGCGCCATTACTAGAACGATGGCTATTGTTGTTGGCGGATGAGGATGCTTGTTCCGCGGAAGGAGAGTAGTTCTTTGATTCCAAGGAGATTCCCTCGTCTGAAGCAAATTCCGACCCCATCACGCCCTAGATGGGGAGCCTAGATGGCAACGGCCTGCCCGCATGGGAGATTGCCGCCGCAAGGGAGATCGCCGTCAAACTTGAGATCTCAGATCCCGACTGGGGCTTGCCACTATCAGTAGATGATGCCATTGATAGGTTAAATTCAAGATCCTCTCTCCAATGTTGCCTGTTCTTGGACATGATCCATCGTATCCGCTTTGCTCCCCGTTAGGATTATCCAAGATGCATTCAGTTCATCGCAGATGCACCAAATGCGGTAACCAGTTGAGGCACAATACAACTTTTGACACGGGGGACAGAAACGAGAAAGACGAGACAGTTCGCAGCGGTCCGGGTTAATTAAAGATCCGCCGAATTTTCCTAACGGGTATTAAAAACAATCCCATATATATATATACTAGTGAAAATACACGTGCATGTGCACGTCCAATGATAAAAGATGTATTATATATATTAAGTACATTTAAAATAGTACAACATAAAATATGCATAGTTTGTATTAAATATATTAAAAAATCTAAAACCCATTGAGAAATGTATGAAAAAAACATGTTCAACATGTAGTGTAATAAATTAAAAAACAATTATGTCATTGCCATATAATTGTATGCTATAAGTAGATTCTAAAATGAGTTCGACATGTAGTATTCCTAGTGGAAAACAACAATATTCCACATGATAAGACAAATGCTACTTTTATTTATCATGTTAAGAAAACATAGATCAATGGAAAGTAGAGGTTCATCACTTTATATCATATCACAAATAATAAACATAAATGTCTCTATAATATAGGAATGACTTTAGCTCAAGATCATATGCTAAGTAATGTGGTGACATATGTCTTTTAGAGAAAAAAGAAGTCAAAATAAACTTAGCTAACTAAAATTCTTCTAGGATAAATGAATAATAAATATAATTTTAAGTCTTACTTTATTGAATAGAATATGTTCATCGTTTGATGATTTAATATCTTTTTTCTGAAAGTTAAAATATAAAAATACTCTGAACTAACATATGGATAATTAACTTGCATAAGTTTTGCAGCTGTTATAATTTTTTGAAAGAAATTCTAATTATATATTAAATGAAATTGTGACAAGAAAAAAATAACTTCCCTTCTAAAACCATCAAAATGTCATCTAGGGGTTATTCCGACATGAACATGTAACGTTATGTATTTTAATCATAGAATTGAATAAGCTTAGCCAAAATTAAATAATCATTGATATCTAAAAAGTTGTTTGTTTCGTATCTTCTATAATATTATATAATAATTGTTAATGAATAAAATTTTGATTTTTTCTTGAGAAAACAATCCTTCCGTATAATAAACCACACTGAATTTATTTTCTGAAAACAAAAATAAAATGTTGTATACAATTCAGCTCAAAAGGTTATCATCGATTAGATCAAGTTGTTACATGTATGTGTATATGTTGGGACGTGGCCAAGAGAAATCTACTATTATTAAGCAAAGATAACTGCTAAGTTTAGTGCTTAACTAACATTTACAACATAAAAACGTGGTAAACTATTATAGATCCAGGAATTCCAGTCAAAGAAGAGAAGACTGGGAATTAGAGAAGAAAAGATAATCCACGAAGAACGGATTATAGGGATCCCATGAACAACATTTGTAGTTTCTATGGACGCGAATATCCTTACGTCCTAATAGAGGAATTGATGTGAGATAAACATCTAATATCTCAATCCTTCATTATATGAATATACCGGGAAGATGTATCACTAGTCTCCCGATGATAATGTTAATGCCTCATCGATGTGAGATAAATAAGAAATCCCTAGATGGCAAAGAGAGTACAATATGCCACTGTAACTCTGATAGCGAAGTTGCCAGAATTCCCTGGAAAGCTATTATGGAAGAGACAGGAGATGTCCCACATGTTGTTCCTCACACTGACTGAGGAGGATGAGGTCATAGGAATCCGACTCTTCTGATGACCTATGTATGGTACCGATTTCGATTTCAGAATGGTCGGTTGGAGTATGAGCGGTATACCTCATCTCCTCAGGGCATGAGTATGTTTGTAAAATGTAATCAGCCGTGTAGCATAATTGCTTAGGCTGAACTACGAGAAATAATGATTGATGATACATTGTTTATTAAGTCCTAGTTAGACAAATAATATACATGTTCTTCATATTCCTTATTGATTTAATGACTTGCTAATCATTCAAGTTACAATTGAAATGATTGCATAAAGAATATTGTTCTATTTAGTTATTCAATGAATTACCTGCTGTTGAATGTTTATAACCCTATTGCCCAGTGTTATTCTATTTTATACAATAACAATGCTTCTAGCGAAGAGTTATAACTCAACCTGGGACAATTTTCAATTGTCTCACCCCCATGCGATTCAACTTTTTAGGTAGACGCCGAGGAAGTAGAAACCCATCTGTGGGTGAGCAGCAACAATAGCAACAACAACAGCAACAACAACAGCAACAACAACAAGGACAACAGTGATCTTCAGGTGGAGGCACTGTCTGTTAGGTTCTGTATATAGCGAGTCCTATGTGTCATCTCTGTAATCTTAGGTCCTAGGATTCAGTAGATCGTTTGATATAGATCTGAGATTTTTGGCTTGATGCCTTGAGATTTTTGTATACTACTCATGAACAGTTTAACTGGGCAGTTAATGTTATGACTCTCGAGATGAGATGATACAGAGATGTACTGATGTGTCAAAATGTAATTAACTTACTTTGTTTCTTTATGAATGATTTTTACAGTTTGTGGATCTCAGTACAAAAAGTTTTAATTTTTAGTGATTTTCAGTAATTCCGCTGCTAATAATTCACTTCCACATTCGTTGATCTCGTTTCCCCAGACAGACATCACAAATAGTGGTATCAAAGCTCTAGGTTCGCTGAGTCTACAGAGACATAGGACTAGGGTTGTAGAGTCTGTTCTAGTGTCTTCCAGTATATCTGATAGTGTCTTCTGCTCATATAGGAGGAGAAGAGAAAACTAAAGATGTCTGGATCACACGAGGAACACGTTACTGAGAGTAGTGTCGCTGCACCTAGAGGAGGTGCAAGAGATCAAGAAAGGGAGGAACCTGTACCTGAACCACCCCAGTCAACCCACCTGACTTGGGGAACCCAGCCTTCCAAGCCATGTTTGGTCAGTTCATGACTGCCATGACACATATGACTGATAGGATGCCTATACCTATACCTAGAGCACCTACCCATCCAGAAGGACAAGGAGTCAGCAAGACGTTTGAATGACTTTGCCGAGTTGGAGCCACAGAATATGCTGGAACAGCTCACCCAACATATGTTGATTTGTGGCTAACTGAACTAGAGAAGGCCTTTAGAATCTTGAACATCCCAGAAGCTGAGAAGGTTAGACATGCTGTGTACCTTCTCAAGGGGAGTGCTAGTCACTGGTGGACCAGCGAGGAGGGGAAAAGGCCAGGTGTGGAGATCGAATGGGAAGTATTTCGACGAGAATTTTTCCACATATATATTCCTAAGACGTTCCTGGATGAGAAAATCTCTCAGTTTGAGAGGTTAAGACAAGGACCAATGAACATTAGCGAATATGAGGCTAAGTTCATGGAGCTGTTGTGGTTCTATCTGCATATGGCAACTACAGATGAAGAAAATATTCGACATTTTGAGAAGGGGTTAAATGTTGAGTTAACCACCCCTGTGTCTGCTCTGGAGAACAAGGAAAGATTTTCTACCTTTGTGGAGTCAGTCAGGAGGATAGAGAGGTCTGTGTCAGAGAAGAGACAGACCAAGATCAAGAAGATGTATCCCCAGTTCCAAGGATCCTCATATAAAGATTTCAAGAAACCAAGGTATTCTATGCCTACACCACCACCTAGATTCAGTACCCAGACACAGTGGACGTCAAATAGGGGTAGAGGATGAAGCCTACCACTAGAAGGAGCTCACAACTCAACATCTATGTCAGTTACATGACCATCTAGACCACAACAAGGGAATAGAAGTTGTTATATATGTGGAAAGGTGGGACATCTGATGAAGGATTGCAGAGCCAGAGAGGCAAGTGCGACCCAACCCTAGAGGCAGAGTCAACAAGGATCTCAGAGGAAATAGTTTTCAGGTGGTGTTAAAGGACATGGACAAGCATTCCAAGCTGGATCATCGACACCTAGTCATCGAGCACTGAATCAACCACAGGCGACGATGAGATTTTACACAATGAATCCACTTGATGCAGTGATCAACCCTCGGGTTGTAACATGTCAGATGGAGTTGTTTTATTCTGATATGTCTATATCTTGCGTCGTATCTATTTTAGTTGATCCGGGTGCTACGTATTCCTTTATCACTCAAAGAGTGATTCTTGACTACGACATGACTACAAGTCATAGAGCAGATAGTTTGTTGTTAGAAACTCCTTTGATGGGATCTGCTGTGTTGCGGGAGGTGTGTTCTCCCTGCATCCTCTTCTTTTCTGAACATCACATTCAAGTGGATCTTATACCACTTGAGATGTACGAATTCGATGTAATCCTTGGGATGGACACCTTAGAAAGGTATAAGGTTGTCTTGGATTGTGAGTCCAAGCAAGCGGTGTTCACTAATGATAGTGACACATGGATCTTTCAAGGAGATAGAAAGATTCTACCAACCTGTCTTGTATCGGCTATGGTTGTTGAGAAGCTGATGAGGCAAGGATGTATTGCATTCTTGGCCCATGTGGTAGATACCACCATGGAGAGTTCTAATCCTGTTGAAGTTCCTGTAATCAGGGAATTTGAAGATGTATTTCCTAAAGAACTTCCAGGTGTACCTCTACCCCGAGAGTTTGATTTTGAGATTAATCTAATCCTGGACACACAACCTATAGAACAAACACCGTACAAGATGGTGCCTACTGAGATGGAAGAGCTCAAGAAACAACTACAAGAGTTGCTTGAAAAGGGTTTTATCCAACCGAGTACTTCACCCCGAGGTGCTCCGGTCCTCTTTGTTAAAAAGAAAGATGGGTCAATGCAGTTCTTCATTGATTATAGACAGTTAAATAAAGTAACAATGAAGAATAAGTATCCTATTCTGAGGATTGATGATCTCTTTGACCAGTTGCGTGGAGCAACAATCTTCTCAAAGATAGATCTGAGGTCGGGATATCATCAGCTGCGTATTAAGGAGGGTGACATACCTAAGCCTGCCTTTAGGACAAGGTACGGTCACTATGAGTTCACAGTTATGTTGTTTGGACTAACCAATGCACCAGCTGCATTTATGGAACTCATGAGTAGAATCTTTCGACCTTTTCTTGATCAGTGTATAGTTGTCTTTATATATGACATTTTGATATATAGTAGAGATGCTCAGCAGCATGAACCACATCTTTGTCAAGCTCTAACTCTGCTAAGAGAACATAAGTTATATGCTAAGTATATCAAGTTTGAGTTCTGGTTACCAGAAGTTTCTTTTCTTGGACAGGTAATATCTGCTTCGGGTATACGTGTTGACCCTAAAAAGGTAGAATCTGTCCTGTAATGGGAGCAGCCGAAGACTCCAATGGAAATTCATAGTTTCTTAGGGTTGGCAGGCTATTATAGGAAGTTCATTAAGAACTTTAGTTCTATAGCTTTACCCTTGACTAAGTTGACTAGGAAGGATGTTCCTTTTACCTGGAGTGACAAGTGTCAACAATCATTCCAGTTGTAAAAGGAAAGGTTGACAAGTGCACCTATGCTTGTGTTACCTGAGCAAGGGAAAAGGTATATAGTTTTCTGTGATGCCTCTAAGAATGGACTGGGACGTGTGTTGATGCAAGATAAACAAGTGATTTATTTTGCTTCTCGACAGCTTAAGAAACACGAGGAGTATTATCCGACACACAATCTAGAGCTAGATACTGTAGTTCATGCCTTGAAGATCTGGAGACATTATCTTTATGGAGAGACATTCCAGATTTTCACAGACCATAAGAATCTAAAGTACATCTTTTCTCAGCATGAGCTTAACATGAGGCAATGTCGCTGGATGGAGTTAATCAAGGACTATGATTGTACGATTGATTATCATCCAGGGAAGGCCAATGTGGTTGCTGATTCTTTAAGTAGAAAATCAGCAACACCACCCTTAGATAGAGCACAATTGAATTCCTTAGTATGTTGTAGGAGGGATATGCTTATCTCTTTAAGGCAGGATAATATATAGTTAAAGGTATCGTTGTTATCTGGGTTGTTAGTTGAGATGCACATAAAACTTACTCTGAGACAACAGATTAAGGAAGCACAACAAGTTGATGCTGCAGTTCAACAAATTAGATCAAAGTATGGTAATGAGAAATGAGAAGGTTTCCATAATTCAGATGACCAGGTAGCCTGTTATCATGGTAGGATGATAGTGCCTGATGTGGATAACTTGAGGAAGTTAGTCCTGGAAGAAGCTCATTCTTCAATGTATGCTATGCATCTAGGAAGCACCAAGATGTATCGTAACTTGAAAGATATGTATTGGTGGCCTGGTTTGAAGAAGGACGTTGATGAGTTCGTTATGCAGTGTCCTGTGTGTCAGTAGGTTAAAGCTGAACACCAGAAGCCTGAAGGAACAATGCAACCTTTACCCATACCATAGTGGAAGTGGGATCATGTAACCATGGACTTTGTGGTTGGTTTGCCCATAACAGTCAAGGGACATGATTCCATCTAGGTAATAGTTGATAGGTTGACAAAGATAGCACATTTCTTACCTGTCAAAACAACCTATTCTACTGAGAAGTTGGCACAGTTGTATGTAGATGAGATAGTGCGGCTGCATGGGGTCCCAGTTACCATTGTTTCTGACAGAGGTCCCCAGTTTACGAGTCATTTTTGGGAGCGACTTCATAAATCCTTAGGCATATAGTTAAGGTTTAGTACAACCTTTCATCCTCAGACTGATGGTGTCGCGCCCCAATCTCACATTAAACACAAACTACCGGATTAGGGCACGGCAGGTGGGATTATCACATCATCAACCATTCAGTCTCTTCCTTTAAACAATTAAAGATATCAATTGCAAATGAAACTAAATAAACTGCGGAAGCATTTCTATTAACTGGCAGAAAATATAAACAAGTCTAAAGCATAAGCATTGTTCAACATAAACTAAAGCATAACAGTTAATTTACATCTTTGTACATATTCTCTCTCTCACTCACACCTTGTCCCGAAGATCGAGGGGAATGGACTAAGAGACCTTCTAACTAGACTAACTACAAACCTTCTGTCAACTAAGCGTTGGGATGGAACGATCCTTCCGACTCCTGCTGCTGGTACTGACCTGAAAATTTTTGAGTAGAGGGGTGAGCCTACTCGCTCAGTGAATAACATTTCACTTAGCTATCAATAAACAACTCGTCAGGTTCATTAACTGAAAATAAACAAATATACAGTTTAAGCAGAGCAATTCTACTAACATAGCAGATATTCAGTTACCAATCACATTCCTAAGCTTCATCAGGTATTTCAAATAGTTAGACAGTTATATAAATTTACTGTGATCCTATATGAATATTTATTCATTTATTATTATGCCCTAAATATATGCAGTGTACTCTGCATATAAGGATCCGCAGCAAGTTCATGCTACGTCCCCACCGTACAAGACTTAGCGACACACCCAGGAAATGCTAAGTCTGACTGCTATCCTGGTCTGCGTCAGGATTCTCAGGCTCACACAGCCTCACTGCACTCTCAAAGAGTGTACACTAGACTCCTCCTTAAACCTAAGTACATCGGCGGAGGGTCACAGGGTTACCTTCGTGACGCTGCACGAATTGTGTTAGATAACCAAGTTTTCTTTTCTTTCCAGTGCCACCGTGACACACGCACGGATTATTGTTGAACACTGCCTTTCTGCCCTCGTGCCACCGTGACACACGCACGGATTATTGTTGAACACGAGTCACCGACCATCTAGTCACACGCTAGGTAGGTCGTTTCACCCCAAGGTGCAGACCTCTCGAGGGGTTCTACAGCGTTAGGGCATCTAGGTCTATACTTGATTTACAAATAACAAAAATAACACATTATAACTGTAAAACACAGAATTTCCTCTTTCATATCATTCATATCACATATTTCAAGTTCCCATGAACTTATCATATTATTACTGAAGCAAATAGACATTTAAAATGAGTTAAATAATGATTTCTAAATGAACTGCCACTCACCACTTGAAACTCGGCCGATCCCTATGGAACTCGGCTGACCGTTTCCCTAGTCTGAAACTCGGTCGAACAAACCTCGACCGACCAACTGGAACTCGGCCGATCCCCTGGGGAACTCGGCCGACCAACTCACCGCTTGAAAAACCTACAAAGGAAACTCGGCCGATCAGGACCAAACTCGGCCGACCAAATCACTGTTCGTATATCTAATTCAGGAAACTCGGCCGATCCAAGACGAAACTCGGCCGATCTGGAAAATGCTGTACAAAAGCCCTAAATAAGAACTCGGCCGACCGAATTGGAAACTCGGCCGAACCGCGCACAGACAGATTAGAAAAACGACCTGCAGAAGTCGATTTCTCTCGAATCGACGGGCAAACTTCGAGCAAACAACACCAAACGACTACAAACGATCCATACGACTAAACCGTACCTGAAGAAAGCAAGAAAACGAACTGGGGCTGCACCGTGCACCCCAATTCCTCAGCCGTTTTCCCTACAAACGCAGCTCCAGCTGCGAATTTGGTTCGAATCAAAGAAGAAGAAGATCCTCGGGGGAAAGGGACGATCCACTGCAACTAATTGGAGCAGAACGACGCTCCAGAGCTTCCCTCCTCAGCTCCCTCTCTCTTTCACTCTCTTTCTCTCTCTTTCTCTCTCGCAGGAGCAGAACGCTTCCTGCGTTCTGCGGTTCTGAGAAATGAACCGAGAAGAGAAGAGAGGTAGGATAAGGGAGAAAAACTTAGGGGCCAAATTGCAAATTTCGAAACTTTCGCAAAATTACAATCGGGTCCCTAGAAGCCCAAAAACTTGCAACTTTTGACTCGAAGGTCGGATTCGAACGATTTCTCTGGCAACGTTTCAAGCGTAAGATTTTACACACTTTAGAAGCTAGAAAACACACTAAGCACATATCATGTCCATTTTAAGCATTATTAACAAAAACAGGCTTATAACTTAACACATCAGCTAAACACATGCTGAACAACTTACTTACGGGATAAGCTCGACGCGGGTCGTAACAGATGGATAGTCAGAAAGGACTATACAGACCTTGGAAGACTTGCTTAGAGCATGTGTCCTTCAATTTACTGGAAGTTGGGATCTGCACCTAAGTTTGATAGAGTTTGCCTATAACAATAGCTATCAACATAGCATTGACATGGCACCTTATGAAGCCTTGTATGGTAGACGTTGTAGATCTCCTGTATGTTGGTATGAAACCAGTGAATATCAACTTTTAGGTCCTGATCTTGTGCAGCAGACCACTGAGAAGATTAAAATAATACAACAACAATTGAAGACTGCACAAGATAGGCAGAAATCTTATGTTTATAAGCATCGTAGACCTTTAGAATTCTAGGTTGGAGATAGAGTGTACCTCAAGGTTTCACCTTGGAAGGGAGTTCTTAGATTTGGAAGGAAAGGAAAGTTAGCTCCTAGACTTATGGGGCCTTATCCAATCATTGAATGGATTGGAAAGGTAGCTTATAAGCTAGAGTTACCACTAGAGTTGCAAAAGTTACACCCAGTGTTCCACATTTTCATGTTAAGGAAATGTCACCCTGATACAAAATCAGTGCTGCAACCTATGGAAGTAGAATTGAATGATGATATATCCTATATAGAAGGACCTGTGTTGGTTCTTGATAGAAAAATCAAGAAGCTGAAGAAGAAAGACATTAGTCTTGTAAAAGTCCTCTGGAATCATTGTGGCATTGAAGAAGCTACATGGGAACTAGAGGAAGAAATGAGGAGGAAATACCCTACTCTTTTTTCTTAAAATGTTTTGTTAATGATTTCGGGGACGAAATCCTTGTAAGGGGTGGATAATTTGTAACATCCCTGACCTGGGTTATGTACTAACCCTAGGTGTTTTGCCTAATTAAGTTGATTATATGCTTGTTCTTATAATTTGAAAAGTAATTAAGGCTTTTGAGGAACTTATATTTCAATTTCAGTCCTTTTTGAATAATGTTGAAACATTGTTTTGTTAACTTTGGACTAAAGTGCAAATTACCCAAGAAGAGGGGTTAACTTGCAAATTGCACATGTTAAGATGTTCCTCTGATGTTGAGACATCATAAGAATGTATATGATGTGGTGGTATGATTTCCACAAGCTTGGACATCAAGATAAAGCTTGTAAAGCAATCCTGGTGCATTAAAACCTAGTTTTGGTGTAATGTGCAATTTACCCAAAACCTAGGGTACAATATGCAATATATCACCTCTAGAGGGTCTCTCATGTTTTATGACATCAAGTAGAGAAAAGAAAATGAGAGGGGTGACTCATTTGAATGATCATGGAGGGGAGAGAATCTTGACATTGAAATAATCAAGATTTAAGCACAAATGGCTCTTTAATATAACTTAATGTAAAAGGAAATATATTAATTATGGAGCCCTTCAACCAAAAGTTGAAGGATGTGTTTGTAATAGTATGGACGAGCTTGTGCCATGCTTGGGCACCAAAAAGATCTTGTTTGAAGTGGAAGCTACTCACACTAATAATATATGTAAAGCAATATCCAATAAAAAGATGGATATTAACACATAACTCTTTAAGGTACTTAGTTTCTTTTCCATTAAACCTTGGATAAGGGAGAAGTTTTACAAGGTAATTGAAGATGGCTTCATGACCAAGAAGTGGAGGAGGACTTGTTGGATATAATTGGGAGATAAAAGGAAATATTCCTCATTTTCTATTTCCCGTGAAAAATCCATATATATATATATATATATATATATATATATATATATAAGTATCCTTTTTCCAAAACACCAAAAGGATCGTTTCCTTAGTTCTTTTCCTTATCCCCTTTCTTTGGCCGACCAAGGGAGATCTCTGGACCAGAGGAAGGACGACCCAAACTAGCTTGGTAAGTTTTGATCATCATCTACCTTGAATCCTTGGTGGAAACCCTAAACCAATGGTTAGTTATTGGTTTTCTTCACACGATTTCCTTTTCTAGCCATCTTGTTCATCCAAAAGTTGAAGGACGGACCTTGGATAACTACTGGAGATCAATCCACCATTAAAGCTGTGGATCTTGGAGCTCTGGATCAGTTCTAGAGGCGGGTTTTATAACTCTAACCCTTAAACATTAGTATTGCATTCTTTTCTATAAGAATCGTTGGTTATTCTTCTTCTTTTGATACTCTTGTTTAGTTCTTGCTAAAATTTCCTTAAAGAACAACACCTATTCTTGGTTGAACAGAGGAAGACAAAGGTGACATCATCCTAGATAAATATCTAAAAAGTTACTTTACCAAACGGTTTACTTTCGTTGCTCAAATGGTTTTCCAAACCGTTTGGGAGCAAACGGTTTCAAACTATTTGAATGCAAATAGTTTCACCTAAACCACATAGAAGCAAATGGTCCAAGACCATTTGGTGGTGTTGACCAAACATTGACCATTTGGATGTCTATTGAAAATCATGTAGATTAATAACCTATCAATAATTATCAATTAATTCCAATTGGTTCACCAATTAAAGGTCCAACAATCATCAAAACCCTAATCGGGTTAATTGCTGATTTAATAATTGAATAAGGTTGAAACTTGGGTTGAGTGACCCAAATGGATTCAAAACTGTTTGGGGATCACCCAAACGGTCTCAAGACCTTTTGGTGACCACTCAAGACCATTTTGAGGTCTAGGGTTAAGCATGGTTTACCAATTGAAGATCCAAAGTTTCTAAGTTGAAGAACAATCAATTGCTGATTTGGTGATCAACCTAATGATCCAATCCCTAATTGGTTGACTTGGTTTTTGGTGTTGACTTGGGAAAACGGTCTCAAGACCATTTGCAGGTCAGCCAAACGATCCCAAGATCGTTTGGGGTCAGGTCTAGACCAATTGGATGATGGTTCAATGGTTTCAAATCAATTATACTCACATTGAATTATGTTGAAGGGTCCTCGATTCCAAACCCTAATCCAATTGATCCAAGCCCTAATTGATGACCAATTGAGGGTCAAATCAGTTGAATATTGACCTAATTAACTCAATTGAATGATGGTGATAGGTCTATCTGATGATGTATTTCGTGTACTTAATTGTTGAGGGGATCAACAATGGAAACCCTAATTCAATTTGATGGGTTGAGACCATAATTGGTCCTTGCGGTTTTGAGGGGGTTTGGACCAAATGGTCTCAAGACCGTTTGAGTCCAAACAGTCTCAAGACCGTTTGCGACCAAACGATCCCAAACCGTTTGAGCCCATGCGTTTTCAAAAGTCAACTATGGGTAAACGATCTTCACCACCTACTTTACCAAACGGTTTCAATGGTAGTCCAAGACCGCATGGAGGTCCAAACGGTCTTAGACCGTTTGGAGGTCAAGTTTGTAAGACCGTTTGAGGTCTGAGTTGGTCAAGATCGTTTGGGTTCTTAGTGGCCAAGATCGTTTGGTGGTTGATTAACCTAAACTGCATGGGTACTTAAAGTGGTTAAAGGATCAAGTGATTAGTTAATTAATACATGATGTAATCAAAGGTGATCAAGGTACTTGTATCTGAATGGGATAGAGTAATTTAAACCCATGAGGTAATTAAGCCTTAATGATTACAATGATAATGACTTAACTCATGATGTCAATTCTCTTGCATGTTTATTTGACTAATCAAGGCTAAAGTTAATATCACATTATAGAGGATGAGAGAGAAAAGACTTCTTATATGAATGTTAATTCAGTAATGGATTTCCAATATGAATGAATATATAATTAGGGTATGATCCTTCATAGTGAGATCATGAAACCTAATTATGATGTCCAATGAATCTTAACCCTAATTGAGGGTAATAATGGAAGTATCCCTAATACATGATGAAGGTATGATCTTAATTCATAATGATGACACAGTAAACCTTAATTCAAGGTACTTTGATGATCACTCCTACTTGGTGTGAATAGTAAACCCTAACCTAGGGTGATGTATTGTGAATAGTAAACCCTAATTCATGTTATGTTGAATATGAACCTTAATCAAGGGTGATGCAATGTGAATAGTAAACCCTAATTCCAAATAAGGTAAATTAAAGTGTGAAACCATAATTCTGGGTTATCTCTTATAGCATGAAGCTCTAAGATTGGATAATGAAATGATGAGCCACTAATCCTAATTGAGCTAAGGGATTGATTAATCCTATTTGAATTAAGAAGGGAAACCCTAATGCTAGTAAGGGCATAGTGGTGCAACCCTTGAAATAATGATGCTATTATTATTGTACATTGTGTTGATACAGAAATAATGTGCCTATTATCATTTGTATTAGTCATGCAGTTTTTTTTATGAAATAGTGAGCATATCCAGGTAAGAGCTATGATGCCATATTCATTGAAAGCACTTTATAAGATTTGAAAGTAATAATATGCTCTATTGCCTAGTGAGAGGTAACAAAAGAGATTGATAGGCTGTATGAGCCATGTGAAATACCTACATTGCTACTATCATGTTTATACTGTCAAATAACTTAATGGCAATATGTTACTTGGTAACAAGTGTTTTGATGATTTAAAGGTTTGAACACCCATATTCTTGAATCATAATAATGAAATGGTTAGGGATTGAGATCCCAATGTTAACAAGATGTGAAGTGAACTTGATACAAATAGTACTCTTTCTTTATAGCAATTTTTTAATGGTTTATGTTTGAAAACATGCCTGATGCTAAAAGAATTCCATAATATACTTAAATAATCAAGTACAATGATATCATGTAGAGCCCTGACCATAGATCCATCATCGTCAGAAGTTGGATGATGGTGAGACAAGTTTTCCTAAGGGAACTCCTAGAGAGCATACTTTTGAGTATGTGGGGGGTTATGGATGTGAATATCCTTACGTCCTAATGGAGGAATTGATGTGAGATAAACATCTAATCTCTCAACCCTTCATTATATGAATATACCGGGAAGATGTATCTCTAGTCTCCCGATGATAATGTTAATGCCGCATCGATGTGAGATAAATAAGAAATCCCTAGATGGCGAAGAGAGTACATCATGCCACTATAACTCTGATAGCGAAGTTGCCAGAATACCCTAGAAAGCTATTATGGCAGAGATAGGAGATGTCCCACATGTTGTTCCTCACACTGACTGAGGAGGACGAGGTCATAGGAATCCGGCTCTTCTGATGACCTATGTATGGTACCGATTTCGATTTCACAATGGTCGGTTGGAGTATGAGCGGTATACCTCATCTCCTCAGGGCATGAGTATGTTTGTAAAATGTAATCAGCCGTGTAGCATAATTGCTTAGGTTGAACTACGAGAAACAATGATTGATGATACATTGTTTATTAAGTCCTAGTTAGACAAATAATATACATGTTCTTCATATTCCTTATTGATTTAATGACTTGCTAATCATTCAAGTTACAATTGAAATGATTGCATAAAGAATACTGTTCTATTTAGTTATTCAATGAATTACCTGCTGTTGAATGTTTATAACCCTATTGCCCAATGTTATTCTATTATCTGCAATAACAATGCTTCTAACAAAGAGTTATAACTCTCCCTGGGACAATTTTCAATTGTCTCACCCCCGTGGGATTCAACTTTTTAGGTAGACACCGAGGAAGAAGAAACCCATCCGTGGGTGAGAAGCAACAACAGCAACAACAACAAGGACAACAGTGATCTTCAGGTGGAGGCACTATCTGTTAGGTTCTGTATATAGTGAGTCCTATGTGTCGTATCTGTACTCTCAGGTCCTAGGAGTCAGTAGATGGTTTGATATAGATCTGAGATTTTTGGCTTGATGCCTTGAGATTTTTGTATACTACTCATGAACAGTTTAACTGGGCAGTTAATGTTATGCCTCTCGAGATGAGATGATACAGAGATGTACTGATGTGTCAGAATGTAATTAACTTACTTTTTTTCTTTATGAAAGAGTTTTACAGTTTGTGGATCTCAGTACAAAAAGTTTTAATTTTTAGTGATTTTCAGTAATTCCGCTGCTAATAATTTGCTTCCTCATTCGTTGATCTCGTTTCTCAAGACAGACGTCACAAGTTCATTGAATCACTCCCATGCTTCATAGAAGGATTCCTCGAGCACTTGATTTAATCTTGTAATCTATCCCTAGATTGAATAGGTCATTGAAGCTAGGAAAGATTTTTCTAGGAATTTGTTCTCTAGGGTCTCTCATGTGTTGATCGGATCCCCTCAAAGAATGTTGTACCACGCTCTGGCTTTATCTGTGAGAGAGTATTTTAAATGATGCAGTCACATGGCATCATGAGTGGTGATAGATGGCTTCATCATCAAGCCAAGTTTGATGAACTTGAAAAGATGTTCCTGACAATCATCTCCGATCCTTCCTATAAAGGTGGAGTTTTGTAGTAGGCTGACCCATTGGGCTGTGATTTCGATCGGGCCGCCTAAAGGTTGAACTGGATGAGTTAAATCAGTGACCTTGGGGATGGAAAAATCATGTAATTATTTCACACTTTGTAGCTTGGGGGGATTCTAGGCTGGTCTTGAACTTGGGCTCTGCATGTTCTCTAGCTTCTACAACAAGTAGTTCTCATTGGGCCACGATAGTTGCATCATTGCATGCTTGAATAGCTGCTTCTGCAGCTGCTACATTTTCCATGGATCTCTCCTTGTGAAGTTTTTTGAGAGTTTTCTCGATTTCAAGATCAAATAACAATCTTGAGTCAAGACTCTTGGATCTTTGCGTAGGCTAAGAGTACCCAAAAAGAGAAAAAAATTGTGAGCAGTGCGTTTGGTTCTAAATGATCTTCAATATTATGAAGAAAAATAAAAGAAAAGAAAAATCCTAATTATGCTTATACTTTAGAAAATATTAAACTACTGTTGTACCTAGAAACGACACCAATTTTTGATGGGTATCCAATTGTTGCACCAATAAAAACCATAAAATAAATACTCTTAGGTTTAACCAAAAGCAGTGCACTAGTTCCCCACTCCACATGAGTGGAAGCCTTATTGAAATATACTTAAGGATCGAACCCAAATGACAACCTTTTTAAGTAGATATATAGATTCAGAAGTATTAAGAGTAATATTTGTCACCGAGTAGTTGAAAGATTTGGTTAAACTAAATTGTTGCCAAAACCAACAAAGAAGAAAAAATAAATAACAATTAATATAGAGCACCGAGGCATGGGTTTTCTGTACCTGGGCCTTCATAATTATCCTAACAAGATCTAACTCTCCAATAGTTGTTGCTAAATTGAGGTTTAGCTACTCCACCCTCATGGATACAGGTCATCCTCTGGTATAGACTCCCTTGGAACCGACCATCCTCGACACCCAAGTTCCCTATGCATACCAACCAAACTCTCTTACTTACAACCAACCATCCTCAACACGTAGAAGATTGAAGTCTAGTCACCTCATTATCCCTACTGATAGCTCAGGGGGATAATATGATCATTCTCATGTTCTAATCACACTCAAAACAACCATCATATTATAAAATATATGCAAAACAAGTCATCAATTTGGAAAGCAAGGCATTGAGTAGAACGATACTTTATTTAGAAACTATATTGTCAAGCTTAGATACAAGATACGATAAAATATGGGAGATCAGGGCTAGTCCCCATGCCTCGATAAGGCTTCTACTCTCTCATGGCGAGGGAAAACAACAAAGAGATAGTAGGAACGATGGACAGGGTCATGACGCCTGGTGCAAGAAGACCAATCTCTCTGTTGTGGCCGCCACCTCCTCACACCTATTTAGGGCTTGTGCTACACAATGTGGCTTCTAATAATCAATTAGAGACCCTTTTGAGGGATGATAAGGGTTCCCTTTTATAGATGCATTCTTCACCTCTTAAACCCTAAGGATGAATGCTTGTAGTCGAAGGCATCTGATTGCATGGCCCATACCCATTCCAACAGGCAACTCACGAAGGTTACTCAATTTTGACCGCACATCTGGTTATCTGGATGACCAGTATGGAGTAAGCCAGAATGGACTAGATGCTGGGAGCATGCGTCAGGACATTGAAATCGGAAGGACTTTGGGTGAAGAGCGGTTTGAGTCGGGCAAATGACAGAGCCATTCGCTTGACTAGGTGGTTGGAAGGTGATCAAAAGGAAAGCTTTCAAGCCTTCCTTCGCTTGAGGAGTGGCATCATGATGGCTTCATCATCCATCTGGGCATTGTTACACAACCTTGGCTGATTCTGCATATAATATATGTGAAAATGCATTAAAGTTTGAAAAAGGGAATATAATTGCATTTAAGTGAATATAAATCTAAAACTAGGAAATAGAAACACAACATGCCCTAAAAAGTGAGTAAAACAACACGCCAAAATGGGTATAAATATACTCATCAACATAATAGACAAAACATCATCAAGGCAACATGTCACAACAATATCATCAGGGTAGGACCCTCAATAAGATAGAACAAATAGAATAGATGCTAAGCAGGTTGATGAGTCAGAATGAGGATCATTTGGACCAGATAACAAGGGAGCAGTAGAACCATGTGTAGGTAATGGTTTATAAATTCATATTTCTAGCATATTTTGTCATCAAGGAGATGCAAGATGATTATGGCAATGAACTAGTCCTAGGAAAGCATTTGCAAGACAAAACATATGTCATTTTAGAAATGGGGTGAGGAAGATTAACACTAGGCATACAATATGAGTGGTTTGAGATAATGCTACCTGATTATCAACTACCAGACAAGGAGAGGGCATAATGCCACATATCACAGCACTTGGGCAATACGATGTCCCTGTTCTTGGGGAAACCATTTCTGGACATGATCCACATCATGACCAAGGTGGAAAAGAGTACTCTTGCTATTGATATAATGGATCCTACAAATAAGATACATATGGAAAAGGATGTGAAGTACCATGATGATCCAGAGGAGGAGTATCCGATGATAGATGTTGATGTAGTATCTTCCGCAATGAGCAGGGATATCCACAATTACCTTTACAAGCATGTCTCATGAATTTGGTGGATGGATGCACTCACAACCATTCAGTGGAGGAGCGTGCCTTGTTCTTAAAGACATTGTCATGCTTCTATACAAGACACTATGAAGATCTAAAACCACCACCTCCATTAGCCCCATCTTTGCAATGTCCTCCTCAATTGGAATTGAAACCCCTACTACCTTAGTTGAAGGACACATTCCTGACAATGGACAACAAACTCTTGATAGTGATTTCTGCATCACTGAGTGTGAGGAGGAGCAACAACTACTCATAGTTCTAAGGAGTCATAGACCACATTCAGATGGTCCATTGTAGACATTAAGGGGATCTCCCCTAGTCTATGTCAATATAAGATCATGATTGAAGAAGGAGAAAAACCTATAACACAACCACATTGATGTCAAAATTCAATCATCAAAGGGGTGAAAAAAGAGGTAGTAAGGTTTCTATCAATAAGTAGAATTTATGCTATCTTTGATTCTAAGTGGGTTAGCCCAATGTAGGTTGTTCCTAATAAAGGAGGAATGATAGTTACTAAAAATTGTGCAAGTGTGTTAGTCTTAACTGGGCTAGTGACTGGGTGGTGGGTGTGTATAGAATATCTATCTTTTAATGGTTCTACCTTGAATCTATTTTCCCACTCTCAATAATTGATCAACTTCTTGAGAGGCTTGCCTACCACTCACATTTTCCCTTTTTAAATGAGGATTCTAGATACAACCATATTCTATCGAACCACATGATCAAGAGAAGTCTATCTTCACTTGTCCTTATGATACTTCCACTTATCATCAAATTCCATTTGGTCTTTGTATTTCTCCAACGATGTTTCAAAGATGTATTCTCACTATTTTTTTGGATATGGTGGAGTGTTGTCTAGAGATTTCTATGGATTTTGTTTTGGTTTATGGAGAGTCATTTGAGGACTACCTTTCCAAGATTGACAGAGGCTTACAAATATGTGAGGACACTCATCTAGTTTTGAATTGGGAGAAATGTCATATGATGGTGAGTGAGAGATATGTGTTGGGACACAAATAACACCCAAATTTAGGCATTTATGCTAGTATTCATCTATAGTTTTGTGTTTTTATAGCCTTCATATGCCCAAAATTACTCTATATACTTGTATTTTTGTAATGCATATCTTTTTGAAGATAAAGTTTCTCAACTAGCCAATTTTGGAATTTGCAGGTTGTAGACTTAAGCAAACATCAATACTCCAAATTTTGCCCCACAAATTTGGTCGGGTTCACCCAAATCGGGTCAAATTTATACCCTGACTATTTTTCATAGTACATGTCAATGCTCCATTGACTCTTTTTCTTTGGGAGACATCTTTCGATGCCATTTTCTGATGGTGCCTTCCAGTGGCACCAACCGCAGGATCCTTGCGAAGGTTTCTCTCCTGATTGTTCCTTCCGATGGTGCCTTCTTATAGATCACCTTCTGTTGGTCCTTTATGAAGGTCAGAAATGAAGGCTAATAGTTAGTCAGAATGCTTCCACGATGATCTTCTGAAGGTACGAATGTGATCAAGTTCAACCCTTTTTCCTTTGAAAGTCATCTGATAGTTTGCCTTCTGATGGTTCACCTCCCAATGGTTTATCTTTTGATGGTGCCTTCCTTAGGCCTCAATTGAATGCTTGTCTTTTGATGGACATCTTCCAATGGCATCCACCAATGATGCACCTTTTGATGGTCACCCCAAACCACTCCAACAAACTAATGGATTGAACCCGGTCAAGTTCCCATGAACCTATTTGGGTTCAACCCCACTTAACATATATGCTCTGCCTATCCCTATAAATACCCACCCCTTCCTATATATCAAGGGGTTTTGAACTTTAGTTTTGCATACTTATGCAAATCTATCCATCAGTTCACAAATCTCTATCCTAGAGTTCCAAGACCCAAGAGGGCTGTTAGAGCTCGTCCCAAATTTGCCCCTTAGGTTTTCCTCCATCCACCATTGTCTTTGATCATATTCTACCCCCGTCCAACCATCTCCACAATTATTCACTCACTTTCCCACTATTTCCAGCCTTCTTCCAAATCCATACATCTATCAAAGCTATTGTTTGGGGAAGAATTGAGGAGAAAGGAGGCCAATGAATCCAAAAGATTAAGGACAACTGCCCCAAGGATGAGATATAGCCTTCTCAGAGGCTGAGGAGTGAGAGAAACCTCACTTCCATGGGATAAATATCTTCTTCTTCCTCTTTCTTCTACTTTTCTCCTTTGTTTCTATACAAATTATGTTCTTCTATCATTGTTTGATGCCAACTATGCTTGTCCATGGCTATTTGAGCTCCTTCTTGGCTATGTATCCTATTTTGGGCATGTTTATGTACTTTTACCTTAAGGAAGTAGTTTTGTTCTAGACCTAGTACTTTTTTTGTTCTATCTTCTCTTTTTTGTTATGATTGCTGGTTTGGTTGATCTTTTTCTTGCTTGAACCTCCGTTTGAACCAAGATCGAGAGATTTATTGTAGAAATTGGTAAGGGATGGTTTTCTGGATCAAAGTTTTTAAAGGAGGATGTTCAAGGGATGATCTATCTAGAAAACAACTCCATAGATACAAACCTGAATCCTGAATCTGTCTGCATCCAGGTGAACTCTGTTGGGTTCAATCAAACCCGGTTGGGTTCATTTATACCTGAACAGGTTTGAGGACTGTATTTTGTGTAGATTCTCTATTGTTCTTAACATCTTTGAATATTGTGGACCTAAGAGGGTATCCACACTATTTAGAGGTGTTGATCCATTATACTTGAGAGAGGTTTCAAATCATTGATGGGGTTTTAGTTAAGTTGCACAAGAGTGAGTGGGGTGACCCCACAGGAGCATCTACCATGATACATGCCACATTTGGATGCTAGTTGCTTATTATGGGGTTTGAAGGTTGTCTACACCTAAGAATGGGTGCATAGATTGTCCAACTTGTGGTTACATAGCTAGGAACTCCTTCTCCCAGTTAGTAAGATTCATCAAATTCTATTTACTTTAGTTTACTTAGTTTTTTTTCATATCATTTTCTAGACTTGTTCTAGTTCTTTGCATATATCAACTATCGGTTTTTCTTAGCTGACATAAGAACGAGATCTCAAGCATCCTAAATGTATCCATGTCTATAATGAACCCAAACCTAGAATCATATCCTATTCTGTGGTTAAGAAAATAGTATGATTGGTTCCCTAAATTTGACCAAACAAGGATAAAATGCTAACCCACTGAATAATGTTAAATAGGTTCTATAAGTAACATCACACATTTACATAGTAACTTAATTATGTGTCAATAGGTTCTGTAAATAACATCACATATGAGCCATCTCCTACCTCAATTAGGAGGGGCACGTGTAAGTGAACAATAACTACAACCACATGAACTAGTTTTTTCACGTATTACTTCCTCAATTCTTGATTGTTTTTTTGAGATCCTTTGTGCTACAAATTTGTGAGCAAGAAATTAGCGAGCCATCATTCAAGACCTCATTTCCTCTTTTGGTAATTTCCCCAAATCCTTGTCCAAGTCTCTCGAAACTCCTACCCCAGATGCCCTAAGGGCCTAAGTCGTCTATATATAACCCTACCCTGACCTTCATTAGGCATCATAAAACTTTTCCCTCATGCCAATTTCTCCCCATGCCCCATCTATTGCTATCAAGACCTGGGGAACCATCATGCTTCATTGACATGAAGTCTGCACTTCTCATTACATCTCAGTTTTATTCCTCTCATATTAAGTTTGTTTGGGTCTTATTCTTCATTTTGGTATGATCAAATCCTAGTTTTCTCACCTCACACATTTCCCCCAAAAATCTTCCTTGTCCAAGCATGATACTTCTTGCATCCATGGCAGGCACAAGGAAGGGGACGATCCCCTTGTTCTTTTCCCTCTATTTCTGTTGCTCATTTTTGTTTTCAGCTTTTCCGCCAAGGGTAAAAACATCTTTTTGATGTTTGTTTGTGCTCTTTATGCTCTGAGTGGTGTGACTACCTTCTATGGGATCGGGTCACTTGGCCTGGTTTGTTTGGGCCACCACAGTAAGAGTTTGATATAAAATTTATTATACACATGGTTTTATCAAATTTTCTGATTGGTTAGAACATCAATAATTCATAAATAATTATCTGGTTATCCAAAACTTACCAAAAATAGTTGTTGGATTCAAAAGTATATTCTCTATCTAAATAAACATATTTTATAACAGAAATCCAGATATAATTAGAACAATAACCTTGGGTTTATAATATGTATACTAATTAATGGGTCTACATACAAATCTATGTTAGGAGAACAAGAATCCTGAATTGAGCTTACGATTTGGACTTTGAAAATTTGACAAACATCATTGACGTATGTTGCATCCCATATCAAATATATTTAGAAATTAATTATTTTATCTCTCTTGTTGTATGTTGCATACCCTATGAGTTATATTGAGCAACTAATTGGATTTTCTCTCTCTTATTGTATGTTGCATCCCCTTTGAGTTATATTGAGAAACTAATCTGATTTTCTATCTCTTATTGTATTGCATTCCTATGAGTTATATTGATTAACTAATCTAATTTTATATCATGTTGTATGTTGCATCCCCTATGAGTTATAGTGATAAACTAATTTGATTTTCTCTCTCTTGTTGCATGTGCATCTTTCTTGATTTTTTAGGCAATACTATGATGACTAATCAATTTTCCCATATGAGGCATTTCTTGGTGAATTCTTGAATATCCTTAGTTATATTTTAAAATTCCTTATTACATCTTGAATTATTGCTGATGTTATCATTTAAGGTCCCTTAGGCTATTTTGTGACTTTGATGATCTCATCCTCATTTTGTTCATATTTATTATGACTAAATCTGAATCTTGTCTTTACATTATGTGTGTGTGCAAATAGAATAAATTTATTTATTTTAGTAGTACATATGTACTTTGATAATATTTGGACGTGCATATTCCATCCCGAGTGTGCGTATTCCACTCATATATACACATGTACGCACATATACTGCCCAATGTGTGCATTTTCTACCCAAAATAATTAGGATTGAGATTTTATGGGTCTCAAACCTACATAAATAAAAGTATTTAAATTGTTTACCTACACTGATTATGATTTATTAATGTTATTGTTATATGTCAAGAATTCTTCTATTAATCATATCCTTTCTAATAAATACTTTATCTATTGACTTGTTTATTATCATTTTATAATCATATTCTTTTGATACCCACTCAGGTGGTACTTCTTCTCTTTTATGGGAAGCCATGTATATTGATGTCCTTTTTCCTAATGTTGCTAAATCCCATATTAATATGCTCCTACTAGCTTGTATGCTAATAATTTCCATCTTTTGTCTTCTCTTCTAGGGTATGCTTCCAACCTAGGTGTAGGACATGGCATGCAGATGTGGACTTAGCTTCAGGAGCTGATGATTGAAAGCCAGACTTGATATAGTTTAGATATCCCTCTACTTAGATCCTATTGTTGTACTTTCATGGAATCCCTTTATGGAAAAATATTATTTAACTTTTATAAATTGAATATAGTCATGATATTTTATTTTGATTCTATACTTTAGTCTTTTGTATACCGTTACTTCATTTGGGAAAAATTTACACCTATTCCATCATACATTTTGAGTATGTTTGGAATAGATGAGTTTATCTCTCAACTTAAGTGGAGTGGATCCTCTATCAGGTCCCACTCCATACAACGTCCTTGTGTTTGACCTTGTATATCTACTTCAACCTGTATCAAGTTGTAGGTTTTTTGAAGGTTTTGAATTATAAATTTTAAAGTATGATCAATCTGTATCTGCCTCTTTTTAAACGTGTGATTGGAACCGATCAACTTTTTGGCGTCGTTGCCAGGGCAGTGGTTTTCCACATTTTCACACCCAAAGATTTTGTCCAACTAGCTTAAGCTTGTACACATATGCATAATTCTTCTTCTGTTTTGCACATCATTGTTTGTACATATTGAAATAATTTTCCTCATTCTTATTCCTTTTCAACCATGGACCTTGCTTCAGCAAGGCATGTCGTCTTGTCCACCCATCCTCCCGATTTTTCTATAGTCTCAACTACTGGAAAATAATTGAAAGTCATTTACTTCAAATAGTTAAGATATATTTTCCCCTACTGTTTTCATACATAGACGCTCCGACAAAAATTATTATAGTTCAGCCCTCGACCTCCACTTAATCAGGGGATCAAGAATTGACCAGAGTAGTTGCGCTAGCAAGAGAAATTGTCGGTGAACTCATCTCTTCCTTATCACCTCATCTCCAAGACTAAGTCAATCCACTTTGGGAGCTAATAGAAAGGCAAGATCATCAGGTCCAAGTAGCCACCGAGATTGCAAACCACAACAGAAGCATGCTTCAAACTTTTGGGTGAGGATATATCCAAGTACAATAGTTTGAATCAGTAGATTTTCAACAATAGTGCATGGCAGAATTGCCGAATCTTCAAAGCATTTTTGCATAAGTCCGACAACTTTAGTGTGAGGATGTTGAACGTGGTAAGAGGCTTCAAGAACTCATCAATTTAGTTTCCACACGATTTCAAGTGGCATAGCACAATCATGAAGACCTCAATCATGAAGACCACTCCATGGAACTTGATGTGGAACTTATCTCACCCTCCTATTGGGACCACCTACCCAAATCACAAGGTTTTTTTTGTGAAGAATCACCTATCCATGGAAGCACTTCATTTTATCTAGATGATTCAGTTGATCAACCAATGGAGAATACCCATCATCTACACAAATGGTTTTATGATGATTTTAATCCCCCTCAAGGCATCAAAACAACCTCAAAATTGAGAGGCAATTTCAGTAGACTAAACCAACCTTTATCCCAAAGCAAGGTGGCACCTCTCACATTCAGACTTGTCACTTTGTTTCAACTCGCACTCCTACTATGATTTCTAATAATTTGTTTGAGGACAACGATGATGACTGTTCATTATGAGGAAGTGAGTATATTGATGATGACAAGTTGGAGTAGCATGAGCTGACATTCACTCCATCCCAATACAAGGATTGGTAAACATTGAAGGAGAAAGATGGATAGTTTATCATAGCATGGCTGCAAAACATGGCGGCAGCCCAAACCCCACAAAAAATGACAAGCTTGGGGTAGTTGGACCGCCATCAAATTTATCTAGAATTACTGCACATGTTTGAACATAGATTGAGGGTTTCATATTTTCAATGATGGATTTTTAGATCATCCACCCTCAATTTCAGATATGGAAGCAATAATCTCAACATGCATCAATATTTCTGACATATTCATCCATATAATTACATCTGGAGATCCCAATCCACTCAATGTCGAGAACCTCACCTCCGTCCAGTTCAAGATTATCTCAGCAGTTGGATGAATTCTCTTGGTCATGGGACAACAATTCACCCCTTTAGACTCAGGATCCAGATCACCTATTTGAAAAGACAATCACTGCTACAATACCCAGGTAACCCGAAACCCAAAACTAAGGATTTGGGATCCAAGTGTAGGGGTTGTGGGGAAACCACCCCCTCTTCCCTACATAATTTATCTTTCTTAACTTTGCATTATAAAAGTCATTTTCAGACTTTTAACACCAATTTTATCTTTCCTCTAACTGCTTAGATATGATTTTATCTTCTCTGCATCATCTAAAAATTCTTTATTATATTTCATTCATCCATTTCTTCCATTTCAGTGATATGGTTACCATGATCCAACGTTTTTTAACAGGAATTAACTTCGTACATTTTTGAGTAGGGTGAACATCAAGAATCAATTTACCCGATCAAATCTAACCATATGTGAGATCGAACCTGACTTTGCACCACTAAACCCCAACCTCACAATTGATTAAATTTGATTGAATTTTTTTTACCCCTTCTCCTAAAAAACCGACAAGAATCTTCTGCTTATGACCTCTTTTTACATCTTTTGACTGCTTGAATTTTTGACACAAGTTAGACTGCCACGAATTTTCAACCTAACGCGCGTCTCCCAAGCTATTTTTTGGGGGAAAAACTCAATCAAGTTCAATTGAACCCGACCAAATTTGCCCTTTGTTTTTATACACGCTTTCCGCACCATTTTCCCACCAATTCAATGATTGAAAGTTGGTGAGACTAATAGTATGAAATGTGTTAGTCACTAATAGGTGACAGACTGCAGCTATCAATCTGAGACATTGTAGTGGACCAACTTTTTCCTGAATTTTGACCTGAATCTTTTCTCAAAATATCATCAGGCAAACCCACCTAAGTTCGACCCAACTCGATTGGGTTTGACCGGGTTCAACCTCTAAGGTCATCCCCATGCCTATAAATAAAGTTAAATTGTGACTGTATCTAACAACAAATCAATATTTCCCTCTTTACGACTGAGAGCCTTCTTTCTCTAACCCTAGAGAGCCCTAGCCCCCTCCTCCTACTAGATCTCAACCACCTCCCAATTTCTGATTGCTGCACAATAGTAGTCCGCTGCCGCACCGATAGACCTGTAATATCCATCCTCACCACTATGCCGCCACTGCAAGCAACACCATTGTACCACTACACTATTTTTCCACCACAACACTATCTTCCACCCACCTCATCATTAGCAGGATCATTTCTATAAGGAGTAGGACCTGAGAGGGGATCCACTCCCGACTTTATTTGAGAAATAAATCTATCTCTTCCATACACACTCAAAAGGTATTCTGAAATAGGTGTAAACTTTTTTATTCTCTCAAATGATATATATATATATATATATATATATATATATATATATATAGGGAGAATATATATATATATATATATATATATATATATATAGGGAGAAGCCAGGAGGCTATTTATTCATCTCACCCTCCTCGTGCAAGATAATAAGGAAACAACTTACAAGGAAACATATTTTTTGGAAAGGTAAACTTAGTAGTACTACTACCATTACACAACTCATCCTCTAAATTAGAGGACAGAGACTCAGGAGGTCACGTGTAATTAAAACAACCAATAGTTTGTTTTTGGTGAAACTTGGCCAAGGCGTCAGCTGCTTTGTTGCAACCTCTTGGTTCAAATCTAATTTCCCAGTGAGTGTGCTCTTTACATATCTACTGAATTCTCTCCAGGATAAGAGCAAACCTAAGATTCTCCTTCACGTCCGTCTGATGCGTATCAACAAGCACTTTGCAGCCTGTTTCTATGATGATCTTCTCCAGTCTATATCTGCTAGTGATTTCAAGTGCTATGTCCACTGCGGCCATCTCAGCATGTAGAGCAGACTTCAAAGGCATACTCCTCATGTGAGCTCCAATCCACATGCCTTCATGATCCCATCCTACTACTGTAATAGTGGATTTGATTATGTTTATGCCGCATCAATATTGAGCTTGACATATCCAAAAGGAAGTTTGGCCCAATGGTGTACTGTGGTCGTCAATCCTGGCTGACTTTCTCTTGCCCTTGTCTGATTCGACAATTGAACCTCTTGGGTGATGCGCTGTGCTAAATGACTTATAGAGAGGCTGATGTTTTCAAACACCTTGGCATTTCATGCTTTCCATATATGCCACAAAGCTATCATGAAGAATTGAGCCCGTTGATTGTATTATTTCAATTGGGCTGAGAACCATTTGCTAGAGTCTTCATGAAAGAAGTCCTTGAGAGGGTGGTTAGAATGAAGCTGTAACCAGACTTCCTTGGATTGCTGACAGTCCCGCAATGCATGGGTTAAGGACTCCTCCTCCACATTTCATCCATTGCATAAACTGCTAGTAGATATCTTGCATTGAACTCACCTACAGTTTGTGAGTAGGGCTCCATGTGATGCAACCCAGGTGAAAATTTTGACTTTGTCTACTGCTTGGGTACTCCAGATAGTGTCCCATTCCCCTTCGATGTGGTTGTTCCTCTACTGTCTTAATATATGGCAAGTGGATTTGGAGGAAAATTGGCCATTGGGCATACCGTTCTAGACCCGTATGTTATCCTTAGGAGCCTCTAGCAATAGAATTTGATGAACCTGCTTCCACGAAAGCCAGTATAGGAGAAATTTGGTGTCCCACTCTCCGTTATACAACATGACGCTTGCTACTGAAAGGTCCTCTAGGGACTCTAGAATAGTATGGAGGGTGCATTGTTTGAAAATGACTCCCGCCTTGACCCAGGCATCCTCCAAAAAACTAGTAGTATAGTCATTCCAGATCACAAGGTAGGAGTTATCCTTAATTAGTTGCTTACATTTTAGAGTGGATTGGGCAAGGTGAGATAAGTTGGTTGTTTACCCTCCTGAGAAGTCCTCATATCTCTCCTTCATGAAACTGCACCAGGTAGTGTTCCTGTTGTTGGATATTTCCCAAATATTTTTAGCTATTAGAGTTGTATTCCATTCTCTCATAGACTTGGTACCTAGGCCTCCCTTCTCCTTAGGGTTGGTAACTTTGTCCCACGCCACAAAGGACATGGGGTTCTTCTTGTGACACCCTCCCCATAAGAAATGTTAGATACTGCTATCAATCCTGTAACACAACGTGAGAGGGAGCAAAGCAGTTTGCATGGTATATGTTAGAATGGCCTAGAGAGTGGATTTTGCTAAGCAACATCTTCCTGCAAGGGACAGGGTTCTCTCGGCCCACCCATTAACCCTACTTTTGATCTTGTCTATTAGATTAGCATAGGTGTTATTCATTACCCTCTTGTGGATGATGGGTAGCCCCGGGTACCTGTCAAGATCATCAGTTTCTTGAAATTTACAAATCCTGTTGATACAGGTTCTGTTAAGGCGAAGCATGCTGCCCCTATAGAAGGCTTGCATTTTAGCAATGGAGATGGCTTGCCCTGAGGGAATTTTGAATTTCCATAAGCACCTCTTAATCGTATGCATTTGGGTACAAGATGCAACTCTGAACAGGATCAAGTCATTAGTGAAACACAGATGTGATACTTCCGTTCCAATCTTCCCCAATTTGACTGATTTCCACTCACCACATTGGACCAGAGCTTTTATAATTTGGCTGAGCCGATCAATGCACAAAATGAAAAGATAGGGGGCAAGTGGATCTCTGTAACGCACGGGCCCACTGCCCAAAGCTCTAGTAGAGTTTCAAGAATGACGATTGGCCCGACAGACCACCACTAGCCTTAACTGCGCTCTTTATCCTCACTCACGCGCAAGCCGGGGTCAACATCCTGACTGGTCACCCATCCTAGTACTACTCCAAGTTGAGCATGCTTAATTATGGAGTTCTTTAGTGATGGGATCTCGGAAAAGGAGGTGCACCTTGGTGATATGGGTAGTCCAATCATTCCTTTTAAGATCAACTTATCCAAGGCCTCAAATCCATGGATGTTACAATCTCCCCCACTTAGATTCTTAACGTCCTCGTCAAGGCTCAACTATATGGCCTCATAATCTGACCCCATTTCAGTGTAGACCCAGAATGGCCCATGGATACCCAGCTCCCGATCACGGAATACCAGCGCAAGGGTGGCTACGTCAACCATGGACAACCCTTTCCTACATACGTGGACCGCATAGCTCAAGACTGGCATGCCACATGCCCATGTGGGCCCCACCTACTAGAGGGGTTATGGCTCTGATACCATTTGTAACACCCAGGCCCACTGCCCAATGCTCTAGTAGAGTTTCAAGAACGACGACTGGCCCCATAGACCACCACTAGCCTTAACTGCACTCTTTATCCTCACTCACGCGCAAGCCGGTGTCAACTTCCCGACTGGTCACCCATCCTAGTACTACTCCAAGCTGAGCACGCTTAACTATGGAGTTCTTTAGTGATGGGATCCCCGAAAAGGAGGTGCACCTCGGTGATATGGGTAGTCCAATCATTTCTTTTAAGATCAACTTATCTAAGGCCTCAAATCTAGGGATGTTATAATCTCCTTGGCGGAGACCTCGACTTGGTTTGAAAGGATGGGTCTTTTCACTGTTCCAGATGACGTCACATTCACCTGTGGTGATTGAATTCATGATGTAGTTGGTTATGTTGCTAGGTAGTTCAAGCTTCAGTAGGGTGGCAGCAATGAGACTCCAAGCGAGTTTATCATAGGCCTTGGATAGGTCAATTTTGATGGCCATGTACTGGCTTCCTATCTTCCATTTCATCATATGTATGATCTCTTGTGTGAGCGCTATATTGTCCATTATCCTCTGTCCATGTACAAACATGCTTTGTTCATGCGAGATCCACTCAGGGAGGTGCGATTTTAGTCTCTCAACCACTATCTTGGAAATAAGCTTCAAGCAAAGGTTGTTTAGGAAAAACAGGCACAAATGATCGCAGCTAGTAGGATGCATAACTTTGGGGATCAGGACCATTGTGGCATTGCATGGTTCTCTTAGGAGAGGTTCACGTCGTAAAACTTTGTGTTTCATCTGCAAAAGGGACTACTTTACAGTATTCCAGTGGTTTAAGATGAATAAAGATGATACACTGTCTGGACCAATAGCTTTGTTGGGATTCATACCCTTCAGGATGTTCATGCATTCATCCTCATTGGGGTCCTCAGCAATTTGCTTCTTCTGCGCAGGGGATAACTTCTTAAATCCTGTAGGGATAGAATCTATAGCATTGCATCTGCATAGGGATGGTTTGGTTCAGAGGTTTGAAAAATGGCTTCTCACAAGATCTTAAAGTGCATACGCCTCCGTAATCCATTCACCTTCCATGGATTTAAGCATTGTGATGGTATTCCGCCTTTGATGCTGTTTCACGTACGTATTGTAGAATCTGGAATTATTGTGACACCTCGTCACGCTAACGAGATTGCTCAAAATACAAAACACGATCAACTACTAATTTATCACATAGTAAAAAATATGGAATAATTAAAACCAATTCCAACAATGTAAATAAACTCTAGAACATTTATGAAAGGTCTATCATTCCATTCTCATATACTGTAACAAGTATTTACATATGGGTCCAAAGACCTCAGTCACATTTTGCATACAAAATATATTTCACATGTACATGCCATATATTTACAAACATTGGAATACTACCAAAATCTCGTGTCGATACAAGTATATCATCTAGAAAACATGTCCCATACCTGGACCTAAGAGTACAGGGACGAAACTAGTACTCTACTACTAATATCTACAACTAACCAACCTTCTGAATCTATTGATCACCAGGTTGGTTCTCTTCCACAGTGCAACCTCAACCTCATTGCCCGTGACCACCTAAAAAAAATTGGTGACCCACAGGTGAGACCCAGTCCCAACAAGAGATATTACTCTCTCCAACATATATTTATTATAGCATATTAATTAACAGTAAATACATAGAGCAGTTAAGGTATTGAATAAGCAATATGAATAGATTAAAAAGTTTAAGCATACTAAGCAGTTAAACAAATAAGTTGTAACATCAAGTAGAATTGCACAATTTTCATAAGTCTGCATCATGTAAGAACTATGTAGTGTAAAGACAAGACAAGGGTTAATCAACCAATGTGATACATATTAAACCCTAGAAATTATAATACATGGCTGGTATCACGTCTTTTATTACATTGCCCTGAGGGATTTGAGAAATACCACTCAAATCCCAACTGACCACTACTAAGTCGAAATTAGTGCCATACAAGATCTAAGAAGAGTCAGACTCCTAAGATCTTCTCTGCACCCGGTCAGTACTAGTCCGCCACAATGACACATAAGGTCAAGCTATTAACAGCCTAGTTTGTCCTTGGTATAGGTCATGACACTAGTGAAAAGAGGTAGGTACACATATCCTACCATCTGGGGCACAACCACAATTGTCCTCCAATCTCATTATCATATATATATAATCACCGAGACACGACCGTAGCCATTCTCAAACTTAGGGCTAGGTATGACCACTGTCATCCTCCCTAACACTTGAATTCAGGATGACAAGCACCCCACATACTCATCAGTATGCGCTCTGAGTATCCCTTAGGATACTCATTTCACTATCTGGCAATTTCTGACACTCAGATAGATCTATGGCATAGGGCACTACATGATTAGAGTTTCACTTAATTAGTTATGCCAATTGGGTGAATTAAGGCTAAATCATACAAATGGACATCCAAACCCTAATTATTTTCTAACAATAGTATATGTATAACAACTTCAAAAGATATAAAACATTTGAGATATAAATCTTAATCACATTACCACATGATATCATTCATTGCAATTTAATGGACCACACTTATCATCATACTTTTACAAGATACCAATATCTTATCACAAGTTCCAGGGTTTTAACCCTTATTGGAACATGAAGATGATTTCACCTCAATCATGGATTCAAACATGCCCAAAGGTCGTTAAGCCCATCACATTATTCATAGTAAGGTTATAATCATCATTCCATGCCTTAAATAAGGCTCAAAAGATCATTAGCACATATGTGACCATAGATACTAAAATAGCAAGGCACTATGATATTCAAATAGTAATACAATGTGGTTTCAACACAAGAAGAGTGTAATTCATTACCACATTAATCATTCAAGATGTCTGATTATAACCAATAAACATCATATAATTAATCTAATGTTTGGTATAACAAGCTAGATCACATAGGAGTTACACATCCACTTATTATAGCAATTTATCAAATATAACTATATGATGGAAAAGGTAAGACTACAAATTAATGGTATTGAACCATCAAAATATCATCACTAGGGCCCACAAAAAATACCATATGATTTATTATAATCCATTATATGTTGAAGCATCCAATATTATTCATTGGATCATGTTCATTGTTCAAGGTTATCAATTGAAGTATAGGTCTAACCATTATATCAATTGAACCAAGGAACCATTGGTTTGAGGTTTAGTCAAATATACAATTACATTCTTAACTCATCATATATTGTGATGACCTGATCCAACATTAATTGTGATCATTAGGTCACCATTGGTTGTTAGATCAGTAATACATTCAGTTAACACCATCAAATATTAAGCTAATGTCATCATCAATTGATAACATCATTACAATACTTAGTGGATGATAATTAAACGTCTAATTGAGCCAAAGCCTGACCTAAGGGTGTGACCATAGGTTGTCACCATAAATTTGACACCCTTGATCATGAACATCAGTTGCCAAGAGAGAAACACCATTGGTTATTGAATGTTATAATCATCGATTGTGTGATAGGGAAGGAAATAGCTTGAAAACCCTAATTTGAACCATCAATTATTTTGTGCTTAGCACCATAGGTTGATGCTATCAACATGTCCCAGATCATGTTACACCTTAGAAAAGCTGGACACATGTTTACAAGTTCATATAGAACTGGAACAGAACTGGGAACACCACAAAAATTCGAACTTGTAAACAAGCATGGTTTCTCTATGCTTAAATCACCACATTAAGGCATAAACACGAACTAACAAGATTCTAGTAAGCAATATAAGTGAATAATGTTATATAAATCACTTCTATAGAGTAGGTCAGATCCCAAAAAGCAAGAATCTTGAGAAAATAGGGCAAGAAAACCTTGGATTCAGATCTGAACTTGGCCAAATAGGTACTTCTCTCCACAAAGAAGCAAAATCCTAGAAAAAGAAACAAGAAGGATAGATTTTTGAGTTTTAGAGCCACTTTCACCATGGAACAAAGGGTTCTAACCTGGAGAGATATAGGAGGAAGAAGAGAAAAGAAATAAATGGAGAAAATAAGGTAATACTTACACTTTTAGGTCAAGATCACTAGGAGGAAGCTTTTTAGACCCAAAAAGGAAATCAATTGCAACTCTAGAATTTCTTTCAAGAAGATCCCCACTTTCTTCTTCCTTGGGCAGAAAAATTTGCAGAAGCACAGAGGAAGAATGAAGGTCAGAGAAGGAGGGAAGTGGTGGAGAGAATATGGCTCATTTTGGTTCTTGGGGATAAGTATATGATACTTTAAGATAACGAAAAAGAAAAAGTTGAAGTTCTAGTATCTATCCAAGTGTCCATTGCCTTAAATTATTAAGAATATACAAGAACACACACAAGAAGCTCTCCCAATATATGTATAGACCTACTTAGCTTTCCTTTGTTGAATTTCCCAGCCAATCACATAATTCATTAGTTGATAGCTACTAAAAGTAGCTCATCTATGAAGGGGTAAACCCTAAAATACCCTTGATGAAAACACCTTCAAACCATGGCTCTACTAGGAGCCCCATGGATCAAAAATATCAATAATGATAATATAACATCTAAGGAATATAACGTATGTGACAAATTGCAATGAAAACCCCTCAATTGGGTAAATTGTAGAAAAGTCCTAAATGTATAGAATATTGCATAACTTGCTCAAACAGTGTCCAAATTGGACCAAATTTGAAACTTAACCTTGTATTATAATTTCAAAACATATAAAAAGGTTATATTAGGGTTATAAGCATTTAATTATGGTAATTAAGCTCATTCAACTCATTAATCAAGTTCAGGGGCCTTACAATTATAATCACTGTCGTGGAGCCAGTTGATATGACTCCACATTTTCCATTCCTCCTCTTCCTCCTTAAGGACCAAGTCAAGTTCAACCTTCATATCGAGGTATATACCATCAGTGATGGTGTTGTAGCAGGTTTGCAAGCTCCTTCTCTAGGTGCTTGATGTTATAGATCAAAATGGTCTTCTTTCTCATACTGGCTTCTTGTCCCTCTTGATAATAGGATCATTGATATTATCAAGTGATGTGTAAAAGTCCATACCTTTGTCCCATGTATCCTCCAGTAGAGATTTGATCTCCTTGTTATATGCCCAATTGGCTTTTGTGACAAATCTTATAGGACCAGTACGCCTGACACGTGATCTTATGAGTAGGGCGTTGTGATCAGATTGCAATCTTGGGAGATGTTCCATGAAGAACTACTCATGCATCAGGATGAACTCCTTATTAGCCACAACTCTATCAATACACTATTGTAATGCCCCTATCTTGAAGGTAAACCTCAGGCCAGTGAAGCCCAAGTCAGCTAGGCCTGTAGCTGTCAGAGTTTCCTAGAACATACATGCTTTAGAGTGGTTGTTGTGTATGCTACCTCTTCTCTCTGTTGGATTACAAGTAGTGTTGAAGTCCCCTAGGACAATCCAAGGTTTTGTAAACTGTTCCCTCATATGAATGAGATGTTTCCATAGGAGAGATCGAATGGCAATATGCAAATTAACATAAATGAACATGATGAATGTGTTGTTGTTGACACAACAAGAGATAAACTGTCTCTGGTAGTTGATGATATGAAATATATAATCAAAGCTATTCCAACATACCCATATCCCTCCAGAAAAGCCTTGAGATTTGACTCTAAAGGATTTGTCAAAGCCCAACTTGGTGATGATCTGTGTAGCTTTATTTCCACTTACCCAAGGCTCAATAATACTAACAATCTTAGGATTAAAGATTGACATGAGTTCTTTGAAGTTGTAGTGGGTTTCCTTCTTTCATGCACTGTGTATGTTCCAACACATTGTGTCTATCATCTAAACAATGATCAGATGGTTTTCGGTGTATTCTGGACGTCCACTGGTTTCAACAGGCACAGACTGCTGATTTTCTTTGTTCTTGTCATCTACATTTTGCTCCTTCGGCTCAGAAGGATGTGGCGGCTTTGAACTATCTCCTGTGAGGCCGTCAACTTGTAGAGCCTCCTGAGCTTCCACAGTTATGAATCTTGGGCTACGTCATAAAGGCTCGGATGGTGTGATGATATGTTGTTTGCCCATCGCTTCATTTTAGCACTATTTCCTTTGGTTTTTCTACCTAGAGCACTAGGTGTGTTGACAACCAAGATATCGTTGATCTAGTTGAGTTCTTCACTAGAAACTGCTTCTTTGGTAGCTTCTTTTTTGTTATCCGCTTCCTTCATTTCAACTTCTATGTCACCGTCGATCACCTCATTGAATTCCACGACTTCATCATCATTTGGGAGAACAGCAACGTGTGCCTCCATGGCGTTGACTGGAATGGTTTCTTACTAGTAGGTTTGTCAGTGTTGGTGATGTTTTGCAGCACATTGTTTGTATTGCCTTCTGTACCTTCTTTCCCCACAGTCTTCTTCTTTCTCCAGATCTTTTTTGGTTTTCTAGTTGCACCGGAATGTCCTTGCCCTGCTCCGTTCTTTTCAGTCCTCATCTCTGAAATGAAGTCCTCCCCATCATCTACATCAAGGTTGGCGAACGTATTGCTGGTTGTCACAGTAGGTGTGTCATATGAGTGATGATGGTTTCTCCCCTTTCCCTTTCATGGTTTTTGAAATTTCCATGCATCCTCATTCGTGTTGTTTCCCTTCCTGTGATCGTCCACCTAATTCTTCTGTGTGCCTTATGTGCATGCGTCAGTCACAAAAGGAGGTGTGGTGCATTCCTTGGATGTGTGTCCCATCTGGCCGTAAAGAGCCCAAGCCCACGGAAGTCCTTTGTAAAAGACTTTGTATTCAACTCCATTGATCAAGATCGATGATGCTAGATTCCTTGATGTGTTCAATTCAATAACAAGCCAAGCAAACTTGCTTCTAGTTCTGCTGGCTGTATGTACGTCCACCTTAATTCGTTTTCCTAATGCCAGGCTGATGTATTCGTACATAGTTGGCACATAGAGGTGTAGAGGAAGGTCTAGTATGCAAACCCAGGATACAAACATGTCTAGGTATTCCTCTTTCAGTTTGAAAGTGGGGTACCATTCCCAGACTAGCAGGTTTAGTCCAAAGATCTTTCATGGGCCGCCAGTCAGGGCTTCTTCATAATCGTGTATGTAGGAAAGTATAACAAAGTGTCCCATCTCCATCTTGTACATATTAAAATGACTCGTAATCTTCCACCGAAGTTTCAGACGGTCCCTTAGGGTCATATACCCGACATCTGTCCCAAGAATCTGTACAATGACAGTGTATCGCCATGGTTGTACAAGTGCCTCTTTTGCATCGGGTATGATGGTAATGGTAGGGGTGTCTTCTACCTCTCCCAATGTGACTGCTTCCTCATAAAGTCCTTCTTCAAATAGTTTGTGGATGAAAACCTCACTCACCCTCACTATATGAGGTAGTTGCAGGGTGTGTCGCTGTGTGACTCCTATTGCTATGAAGGGCCACAGCTGTCTCTTCGAATGGTCTCCAGTAGATACTATAGCCACTGTGTCAGATACTTCAGAAATATGATTTCCCGTGCTATCTTGATCGGTTAGTGAATCCCAGTTGATTATCTGATCATCTTCCTGGACTCTCCTCATTCCTAAAAATGTGAACTGTAGTCCGATTTCGAGAATGGAGAAACCCGCATCCTGTGGAGTAGCACCTCCGCCAGGGATTTGGTTAACATTGTCCATGTTTTTGTTGAGGAGATCTGAGCCTTCTTGAATAGCTTATGTTCCACCATGATCCACATCAGGATCATTCTTGCGCGTTGTGCCGCCGCCGCCACCAGAGCCCCCATGACCCCTAGGTTTCCCCATCTGATTGAAAAGACAACTTCCTCAAATGATGATATAATATAGACAAAGGTTGGCAGCAGAATAATATTTCATGACTATATTTAATTTTACATAAGTACATTAGCATCTCCCATGAAGGGTTTACACGAAAGTTACAACATAAGGATCTAAGTAGAGGGATATCCACCTATCTCAACTCTATCTCCACAAAAACTCCACCTAGCAAGTCCATGTCATCATGTCCAGTCTTACAAGTCCTACACCTGGGGTTGGAAGCATACCCCAAAAGAGAAGACTAAACAAAAGTTGTTAGAAAAATGCTGGTATGTGCATATAAAATATGGATTGAGCAATATAAAGGAAAAGGGCAATGAATATAACAATGCTTCCCATAGAATAGGAAAGTACCACCAAAGCGGGTATCAAAAGAATATGAATACGAATAAGATGGTAAACAAAAGATATTTCTTTCCTTAAAACAATGTCACTATAGTAATATCACATTCATAAATAGTTGCATAGTGAGTAATAACAAAATTAGCATACACGAAAAAGTAGGATAGGAACCCATATTTATTCCATACTGTAGGAAAGGAGAACTAAAACCTCAATGACAAATAAATATGGTATTTTGAGTAGGGAATAAAACTCAGTGCATGGCAGGGGAATGATACCTAGTGCCTAATATTATATGTGATAGGGGAGTAAAACGCAGTTTCCGGTAGGGGAATAAGAACCAATGCCTAAATATCAAACATGGAAGGGAGATAAAACCCAATACCTATATGGTTTCCCTACTTATAGTTATGTCGAGTCAACCACCAATGCAAATAGGAAATCCAAGAGTAGTATAGTCAAGGACAAATTTGGGATGAGAACATCCAACTATTTTCAAACAGGGGAAGATAACCCAGTAACAAGTATTCAATAATCTTCACAAGTAAATGCATCATAGGATCACAAAATCCATCACAAGAAGGTTAGGGTATCAAATACTCAAATTTAGGGTTTCGATGTGTAATAAAATGAACAAGATAAAAATAAGATTCGAATAAGAATATCCATGATATCAAGCAGACAAGATCAATAAAAGAATGTAGGTACTCAAATAAGTTAACCTTTAAGCAGAGAGAGAGAACACTGTGTAGGGAATATGTCCAAAGGACCAAGGAAATATTTAAATTAGGTTCATTTCTCAATATGTAAAATATGGATGTAAAATACCTTGTCTTGAGTGTTAAGTCAAAGATCGGGTACTACCCTTTCAAGTATAAAGTCAACTCAAACCTACGTATAGGATGCAGTCCATAAATTAGTGTTTAATATAGGATACATCATGTGAAACCCTAGAAATCCCAATCTATCGGCAAAACCCTAGGTCGACTCTTGTTATTGACCTAACGTTGGGTTCAAGGTTTCTTGATAACATCTTGACTCACCAACTTTATTAATTATAATGTTGCTTTTAATTATTATCAAGATTATAATTGAAGCCAAAACCCTAAAAATCTAGTCTTTAAGACTTGTAAATCAAGCAACAAAGCCTATTTTAAAAGATAGAGAAAATTCTCAGGATTCAAAAACATATATTTTTTTATAATTTTTGGATAATATGGGAATTGGTTATGGATTTTCAAAGTTTTTCCCATTCAAAAAATACCAAAATTCCATGTCATCAAATGAAAACTTGGTCATGTGGGGCCACAATGGATGAGGTCGACCAATCACGGGTGCCCAAGTGGCCCAAGTTCACTAAAAGCTAGGCGCTCACAAAACATCTCAAACTAATTGGCAAAAGTATCACTCTACCCTCGGCGGAAAAGAAAGAAAAAGAGGCAGGGCCAGGGTAGAGAAGGGAATTCACATGAGGATCATCCCCTTCCTTGCATGCTCACCATAGTTGCATGAAGTATCCTGAGTTGACCAGTGTGGATTTGGGGAAATCCTAGTATGGAGATGTTGAGCACTTTGATGGTACAGAATTGAAGAATAAGGCTTAAGGAAACTCACCACTTAATTTGATTGGATCCTGGCGATGCCTAGTGTTGAGATGAGAAGCTGTAAGCCCAAGACAAAGTATTGATTGATAGTGGTCAAAATGGAGGCGTGAGATGAAATTGGAAGAGGAAGTCATCACAGCGGGGTGTGGCAGATATGGGGGTCTGATCTCCTATATATAGGGTTAAGTATTAGGGAAATCGGTGGCTAGAGGTTTTCAAGAGAGTTGGGAGAGACTTAGGCATTTCTTGATTCTTTAGAATTGTAATGCAAGGTATGATTTGGTGAGGAATTGAATGACAAATTCAGTGAAGAAAGAATCTGGAGCGGAGATTGAGATAAGAGAAAATTGTGATTTTCAAAGGCATGTAAATAAGCATGGTTCCCCAATTTGGATCTAGGTATAAGATAAGTTATCGACAGTTCGATCACAATCCAAAGGTGGGGGAAAATGCCTATATTCACATATGTTTAGTGATGCATGACATTAATGCAATTCAAATCCAATTCTTTTTGAAGTGATGTAATAACAATTTTCTCTTTCTTTCCTAGTCAAATTGGATGAGTAAGTAAAGTCCAAATAGAATGAAACTTGGTAGGTAGACTGATAAGGACCCAAAGAATCTAATCTTAAAGTCAATATTGCCTTTTGGGAAATTTTAATACTCAAAACACACTATTTGAGGGAAAGTCTATTTTCTTCATATTCATGCACTCCTTCATTACTTATTAACCAAAATTCGTGGGCAACTCTCTTAACTAAATCAATCCACATGAAAAGTCTACAAGAATAATTTTGAACTTAAATCCCTTAGTTTGATAGTTTTGCATAACTTACCCCAAATTGGTGTATTTCCCTTATTTCTTAGATAAAAACCTTAAATAAATAAGTTATTGGCTTAAACTCTTATAACTGTATGTGATAAACATTATAGCTCAATCCAAGGTAAGAGGAGGGTTCAAAATTAAAGATTATTAAATAAAGGGGAAAAAAGGCAACATTTACCTAAATTTTGGGTTGGTTACAATACTCCACCCCTCAAAGAGGATTTCATCCTCGATATCTAAAACATATACAATTATCCGCAACTCTCCACCCCTTAAAAAGTTTAACCTAGAAATCCAAGATAAACAACATCAAGGTACTAGGGTTTCTTAAGTATCTTGTAGGGGTTTATGTTGTTCATAGATCATGCATCTGACTAATAGTTCATACCCACCTAGGGTTGAATTTTGTCCTTTTTTTTCAAACCTAACAACCCTAAGATTCACATTTGTTGGATCAAAGGGTTGTAGAGGGAGGGGTGAATAGAGATAAAAAGAAATTAAAAAAACAATTAGACCTTCAATTTACTTCAAGAAGTAGGATTGCAAATATGAAATATGATGTGCAAATAAGCATACATAGAAATGATGAGAAAGATTGAGAAAAAAAAGAACAAGCTATGCAGAGTGTTTCTAGTCTCCAAACTAGGTGAATGTGAGTCCACTACCTAGAGAGGTCAAGAACTAGGATTTTGCAACCATTGAATACTTACATTCCATTATAAGACATACAATAAGAGCTTCCTTTTGCAGGGCAAGGATACCTAGCCTTCCTTTTTAAGGACCAAAAGGAGCCAATAAACCAACCAAGGTCTTACCTATCCTTGAGGTAGAGTCTTCAACCTCTATAAGGGCTTACCCACTCTAGCAAGTAGATGAACACCTTCACCAAGGAGCTACCTTTCTTGAAATGAGTTTTCCTCCTTGAAGGAATTACCTACTTTTCTCAAGGATCTTCAACTTTCACCTTCTCCTTCAACTTGGAGAAGCTTTTCACCTTCTCATTCACCTTGGAGAAGCTTTTCACCAACTTTGCTTGATGAAAGGGATTGGGAAAGGGAAGATTTGAGAGCTTAATAAGAGTACAATGGAGTATCTCTCTAACATATAGCCTATCTCACTATATGGACGTTTAGATATGTAAACAAGAGAGAGAAAGGGGCTCTATTGGACAAAATGCACCCAACTATAGCTAGGAACTTGAATAGAATGAAGGAGCAAACTTGGAATGAAGTACAAGGGGTCCTATTTATAGTTGGTGATGTCCACTATCCATTAGAAGGACTTAGGAATGATTTCTAGTCATTTGAGGTGTTGCTTCTGATCTATTTTTGATGTTTGCAACATTCTAACGGCTAGAATAACTTTTTCTACACATTCCATATAGTGTAGTAGGTTGAGTTTACATAAAGGTAACTCGGCTCATAGCACTATGTGACAAGCTAATTACGAATTGTCAGTTGAGTTTATCCTAGATGAAACTTGACTGATTGCTTCCAATTAGTTTGCCTATGTAGGGTGTCAATCGAGTTTATCTTGAGGTAAACTCGTCTGAACCTGGACATTCCCAAAATTCATCAAGAGTGTCAGTGGAGTTTGTCAAGGATGAAACTTGATCAAACAAGAACTATTTAATGAATTTAAGAAATCATAATTAGAGGGATTAAATGTTTAAATTAAGTGATCCTGATTTTTTATCATCTTAGTTACAAGTCATATCATCAATGCAAATGATTACAAAAGTTGTCCTAAGCCAATTAGGGACATTTCAACAAAAGTGCATTTGCATTGCTTTGAACTTGAACCAGATCAAGCTAGAGTTTGATTGAATTGTTCCTTTTCTTGTACCTAATACCTGAAGTCAATCTCAAATAGACATATAAGATGCATATGAATGGAATGGTTAAGTCATCATCAAGATATGGATAATGTATAACACTTAGGTCAACATTCTCCCCCTTTTTGAAGATGACAAACCATTCCTCAACATATTGAAAAGGATTTATAATTTAAACTTTTACCTTGTTAATTGTAAGGGGATACATGAATTAACAATTGCACTTTCTCGCCTTCAATTAATGCTTAACCTTAATTTCTCTGTTCCTTCACCTCTATGGTTAATATCTTATTAAAAGAAAAGTAACCATAACACATATATACTATTAGTCCTCTTACAAGTCACATGATATTTCATATAATAGACTAGAAAAAGGATCACAAGAAATATGATTGAGCTCACTTCTCCCCCTTCATCATATCAAAAAGGTAGGGGGGAGGGCTAAAAACATAGGTCTTATCCATAGGAACAAATTATACAAGAAACCACAAAACAAGCACCAAATAGAGACAATAAAGAGAACAACTATACTAGAGTCATAATAAAAATATGGAAACACATACCAAGAACTCATAGGATATAGACAACCAAAGAGTTAAGGTACAAAATAACCAGACTAAAACAATAGAGATGTCCTCTCAATATGAAAACCACAAACTAGTAGAAAACAACTAGATATGAAAATAGTATGCCTCAGATACAGTGCCCAAATGTTCAGTACATGGAAGTCTACAAGAAGAGATATATATGAGCACCCATAGAACAAGAACTAAACATCTAAGCATCTATGTCAATCGGGTCATCATCATCCTCCTCCTCTAGCTGATAGTCCTCATATTCATCTGAAGGTGCATCAGGTGCAACAAGTGTGTCATCACCTTCATCTCCATCACTAGATCTATCATCACCATCATCATCCTCATCACCATCACACTAAGCATTATCATCATCATCATTCATCTTTGTGTCATCATCAAGCAAGAAAGAGTGAGGACCAGGCCACCTACAGTTTTGTTCTTCCCAAGAGATGCAACACTCGAGTAGATCCTTTTCATGATCATAATTGGGTATAGAAACCCAGTCATATCTAGCAAGGAAGGTAGAAACATGTCCAACTGGAAGAGTAAGAACCTAAGAGGCAACATGCTGAGAAGAAATAGGGGCATATTTTCCATCAGAGGTAAGGGGTATAGTGGAAGCTGTAGGTGGAGGGGCCAGGTAGAAGTGACTGTAAGAATAGGAGGCATAGTCATCACCAGGGGTAGGGATGGATGCATGATAAATTCATGTTATAAATGATTTGAACTAAATACTGATGGATGCTCTCTTGAACCTGAAGGTTATACGTCTGTTGGTGCATCATGTATCCCATAAGGGTTTCATTTGATATTGAAAATGAGGCATATTCAGGTCTAGGAATAGTGGAGGAGCCTGAGTGGATGTGAAACAACCTGATGTGATAGAGGAGGTAGGATGGAAGGACTTCTTGATAGTGGCCTCACTATTATAAACACCTTATATACTTACTTTGAATCCAAGATCGAGGAAAAGGGATTTCTTAGAATAGTGAGCAAACATTCTACAAATCAAGTTAGGAGAAGGCAAGTGGGTTGACTGGTGTATTCCTTGAGTAAAAATAGGTAATGTGATGGAGAATGTAGCGAACCCATTTCACTCTGACATCATTCAAGATATAGTGTGTGATCACAACATTATTCTCTATAATATCCATTTGATTTTGCTTTGTATGGAGATTCCAGTTCACTACTAATCCAATAAGACATGTCTTGGTGTCTAGGGAAGAGGTAGGAAGGATGGATTTCTTCCTATATGGAACATCATGCTTCTTCAAACACTTATGAATGTTAGGAAGGGTAAGCTCAGGGTCAAAGATTTTGTAGAGAGCCTCAAGGTCAAGCAAGTCAAGATATCTATGATAGGAGTTCATCCATGTGTTTACAAAGTCAATACCATTGAAGTAGGAATTCAAATAATCCTCAGAGATTGTAATTTTGGTACCTGCAATCATGGAGGTTAATATAACAAGGGTGTTAGGTAATGCAATGAGGGTAGTGTAGTTCTATGTGATATTTGTATAAAATTCATGGACCACTTTTGTGCTAGACATATAATAAAGTCAATTATATAAGTGAATCCCACACCAGGTTCAACTCGTATTTCCACTACCAGCCCTACACTAGTGGGCAAGTTGAGTTGTCTAGTTATTCATTCAAAGTATAGCACAATTTCTCTACACACAAAGCACTAAGGTGGTAAGCTTTGAAAACCTCAACAACCTCTTACATCACTCCACTGGTTCCACTTCATTGGTCAAGCAAGGCACAAAATGGAAAAGGAGTTCTAGGTAGAAGTTCCTTATACCTATTCATGGCTTGGGAGGAGATGAAAGAGGTTCCACCTAAGGCGACATGCCTATGAGTAGTGGAATATGATGGTAATCATGCTGGTCCAATGTCCTTTCTATGGTTTGAGGCCATGGAGGTCGAATGGAGATGGAAAGACCACAAACGAAGGAGATAGCACAAGTTGCAGGCCACCTAGCCAACTAGGTCAAGGTTGGGAGAGTAAAGGATGGATGATCCAGGGCTAGAAAGGGTAGAGGAGAGTATGTGTTATCCCTAGGGTTGGAGGTTGAACACATGAGAGTGGGTATTGATTGACTTTCTCTAATTGAGAGGGAGAAAGGTCGGCCGACAACATATACATTTTCCGCCCGACAATGTTTTTAGTCAAGTTTAGATTTTGGGAAACTTGGCCAACACTGTGGTTTAGTTTAGTTGTCATACTATTATCGGTCGAGTTTCTCCCAGGTCAAACTCCTTTGACCGCTCAGTCGGTCCAAAAGATAAGAAGTTTAATTCTAGGTCACTAGAGTGTTGTATAAGTTTATTTTTCTATCCTATCATGTATTGTGAACATATTGATGCACATTTCACTCATCATCAACCAATATTTTTGGTAGAACATACATTTGTGAAAAGTATCCACAAACAAGCAAAACAAGGCATAAAAACAAGATAGAGATACCACTTTCAAGCATAATGTGCACTAGAAATGAGCAATAACATATAGGTATGTGAACATCTAGCTAGAAGGCATTTCAATATCATAAAGAGAAGTATAATCCATTTTAATCTAATATAGGTAATTTTTATCTAGTTCAAGGTTTTGAGAAAATGTCCACAAGTTGATTTTCCGTGTCCACATGCATGATATAAATATCCTTTTTGGCAATGTGGTCACAAAGGAAGTGGTGGCAGACCTCTATATGTTTGTCTCTACTATGTAATATAGGATTATAAGAAAGATTGATTGCACTAGTATTATCATAGTAGATAGGAGAAGCATCAAATGAATGTTAAAGTCTTGGAGAATTTGCTTCATTCATAGGCATTGGTACAACAATTCCCAACTGCAATGTATTTAGCTTCAGTAGTTGAAAGAGCCATTGTGCTTTGTTTTTTTAAAAAACTAAGAAAGTAAGCATGGTCCTAGGAAGAAGCAAGTGCCACTTGTTCACTTTCTATCAATTAAGCACCCTGCATAATCCACATCACTATAAGGAGTAAGAGTAAAGTCCCTTGACTTGGGAGACCATAGTCCAAAATTTTGGGTTTTGGCTAGATACCTCAAAATCCTCTTAACCGCTATAAGATGGGTTTTTATACAACTTGATCGAGATCTAGCACACAAGCCAACACTAAACATAATATTAGTTCTAGAGGCAGTTAGATAAAGTAAGCTACCACTCATATCTCTATAGAGCTTCTGATCCACTTTCTCACCTTCCTCATCTCTCTCAAGTTTGGTGGTGCTTGACATGGGGGTGTCAATTGGCTTGGTATTCTCCATCCCAAAACACTAAAAATTTTCACTTGCATACTTGTTGGTTGATGAAGTTTCCTCCCTTTGTTTGTTTAATTTGAAATCCAAGGAAGAAAGGTATATTCCCCATCATACTCATCTCGAACTCACTCTACATAAGAGAACTAATCTCCTTGCAAAGATCAAGATCAGTTTTGCCAAAAATGATATCATCAACAAATATTTGAATAATAAAAAAGTTTCTAGAAGTGTGTTTGAGAAAAAGGGTAGAATCAACTTTTCCCATGATATAGCCATTTTCTATAAAAAAGTTCTTTAATTTATCATACCAAGCTCTAGGGGCTTGTTTGAGTCACTCGATAGATTTTTTCAACAAATAAACATGGTTAGGAAGCTTATCATGTTCAAAGGTTGAAGGTTGAGCCACATAGACTTCCTCTTCTGTTGTACCATTCAAAAACGAACTTTTAACATCCATTAGGTAAAGGAAGAAATTCTTATAGCTATCAAAGGCGAGTAACATTCTAATACATTCAAGTCTAGCAGTAGGAGCATAAGTTTCATCAAAATCAATACCTTCCTGTTGATTGTAACCAAGCATCTAACCTTGCTTGGTTCCTTACCACTTTTCTACTTTCATCTAGCTTGTTGTGGTAAACCCACTTGGTGCCGATGATCTTCCAATAATTTGGACTTGTCACTAAGGTCCACACTTTGTTCTTTTCAAACTTCTTAACTCCTCTTGCATAGTTAGGATCCTTTCATCATCCTTGAGAGCTTATTTGACATTTTTTGGCTCAAGTTGTAAGATGAAGGCATTGTAGACTTGTACTTTTTTGAATGAACCCACATCTTCAGCCTTTCAAAGGATTTCCTATGATGATCTCTTTAGGATGATCTTTATCAGAGTAGGGATTTGGATCCTTCTTTTATTCTTATTTCACTTCTTCATCTACTATCACCTCTTTTCCTTTGTCAACAATGTTGATCTCTTTCAAGTTAGGTATCACTTCATCTACAACATCATCATTTACAATATTCTTAGAAATAGAGGGGTTAGTTTCAAAAAATTCAATAATGATAGATTCATCTACTTTTGACAATTCAATGTTAAACACTCTATAAGCCTTGCTAGTAGTTCTATAGCCAAGAAAGAAAGCTTTGTATGATTTCACATCAAACTTGTTGAGAGAATCCTTGGTGTTTAAAACAAAACAAGGACATCCAAAAACATGAAAGAAATCAATAGAGGGATTTCTACCATGCCATAACTCAAATGGGGTTTTCTTTAAAGATGAATGAGTGAAAACTTGATTTTACACAAAACATGAAGTGCTAATGGATTCAACCCAAAACTTCTTTGGAGTATCATACTCTAGAAGCATGGTCCTATCCATTTCCTATAGTAACCTATTCTTTCTCTCTACAACCCCATTTTGTTGGGGTGTACGAGAGGGAGAAAAGCTGTGCATGTAACCAAATTCCTCACAAAACCTTTTAAACATATCATTTTCAATTTCTCCCCCATTGTCACTACTGATAGAGATGATCTACCAACAATATTCATTTTCAACTCATTTGCAAAAAGTAGAGAAAACATCAAGAGCATCACTTTTTGAAACCAAGAAGAAAGTCCCAAGTATAGCGAGAGAAATCATCAACAATCACAAGGCTATACTTGCTACCACGAAGAGATAGAGTTCTCATAGTCCAAATAGATCAATATGAAGAAGTTTGAGAACTCTCTTGGCACTAAGGACTCCTTTGGATTTAAAGGAGTATTTAGCTTGCTTTCCTTGTGTACAAGTTTGGCATTCCTCATCCTTCTCAAAGTCCAATTTAGGAAGTCCCTTTACTAATTCCTTTTTGCTCAACTTCTTAAACTGATTCATATTTACATGACCAAGCCTACGGTGCCACAAAGATATATCATTCTTATCAACAATAAGACATCTACCAAGAATAGGCTTAAATAGAATTAAGAACAATAACATAAAGATTTCTATTTCTAGTTCCCTTATATATAACATTGTAGCAATGCAAATCTAGAAGCAACCATTCAAATGAGGTAAATAAAACAAGATAACCATTATCGCATAATTGGCTAACACTAACTAAATTGTGATGTAGGCCATCCAAAAGAAGTACATTCTTGATGCAAAGTGAATCATCTACATCACCCTCACATATCACTTTACCTTTGTTATTGTCACCAAAGGCTATTGATCCTCCTTTCTTCTTTGAGAAGTGTTGAAGTGGCTTATCTCACCGGTTATATGCTTGGAGAAACCACTATCAACAATCTATTTTCCTTTTACCTTACAAGAAAGGAAGATGCCGATTCCCAATGCGAACCTTGAGATCCAGAGTTAACTTGGGGACCCATTTCATCTTTAGTTTGGTCCCCTTTTCCTATTAAGGACAATAAGTAGAATAATGATCATCACTCAAAAACCATAGGATTCTTAGAGCCAGATTCTATCCATGGAAATTAGGAGGCCCTTTGCTTTTTTTTTTTCCTTAACCTTGTCCTTGCTCTTTGGAGCTCTCTCATATCCCAAACCACTTTTACCACTATGATTGGTGAAATGATCTATAATTTCATTGAGGGACTTTTCCCTTTAAGGAATTTCTACAAGGAAGCTCTAAGGTTGCGATTATCTTCACTAAGAGTAATGACATTAGAAGAAAGACTAGATAAATCATCTTGAGCATGAAGCATGTTTTCCTCTAAATAGAGGGCTTTAGTATGATAAAAATCTATCTTAAGAGTAATGCTAGATACTTAATTACTAGGCACTAAAGGTCTAGAAGAAAGATTATTTATTAGATCAATCAACCAAGCATTTTCAGTTCTAAGCATGATAAGATCATCAATATAGATTATACTTTTATCTTCTATAGAATCACAAGCATAAACATGTTCAGTTTTAACTAAGACAAGCTCGTCAAGGTGGGGTAGGTTTTTCTCCTTCAGAATATTGATGTTCTTAAGGTAGATATCATTCTCTACTTCAAATCCATTTTTTTGGAGATCAAGATCAAGAAACTTCCCTTTAAAAGAATAAATACTATCAAGATGAATCTTCTCATTTTGCTCAATAATATCTATTTTAGCATACAAGTCATCAATAATTGTCCCTAACCTCTACTTCTTGGATTTGCATTTGGAATAAGAGGAGTGGGAAGCTTTAAGCATATCAATGAGGGATTCTTTAGATAGTTCATTTAAACTTAACTCACTTACCTCACCAAGATCTTATCTAGTTGAAGCCATGAGAGTAAGATGTCATTCTCCCTCATTTGATCTGGAATCACTAGAAGAAGACTCTTCCCATGCGGCATGGGTTGCATCCTTTCTTCTTCTTTCTTTCTTGTCCTTCCTCTTGTACTTGCCATCCTTTTTGTAGTCCTTCTTCTTGTTGGAGCTGCTCTTGTGGTAGGACTTCTTTGCCTTGGGGCAATAATTCTTGTGATGTCCTTTTTGGCCACATTCATAACACCTTGGAGTAGAGGAGGAGAATGAATTTGCTTTGAAGTGCTTCCCCTTGGAGTAGTTAGCTTCATGATCACTTGAGGATTCATCTTCACTTGAAGAAGGGGGAGTAGGCCGAAAAACAAGTTGTTGTTGGAGAAAAATTGCCTCCACTTGAGCTTTGAATGTAGTATCCTTGATCTTCTTTGACTATTTCTCTTCTTGATTCTCATCTTCCTCTTGGTTTTCAAGTCTTGGCTCATAAGTTTGAAGGTTTCCAATGAGCTCTTTGGTGGAAATGTCACCAAGTCTTCTTATTTCTTTAATAGAAGTCACCTTAGATTCCTACCTTTTGGGAAGAGACCTAAGGATCTTGGAGTTGATGGTCCCTCTATCCATAGGATTACCCAAAGGAGCAAGTCCACTGATTATGGTGTTGAGTCTTGAGTACATATAGGCAATTCTCTCCTTCCCCATGTTGAAGTTTTTCAAGGAGACCCTTGAGAATGTAGATATTAGACTCCTTGACTTGATTGGTCCCTTCATAGGTGATGAACAACTGTTCCATTTCTCATGGGTTGTATACCAAGAAGAAACACAGTTGAACTCGAAAAGGGGTGAGGGATGCATAAATGATGCTTATGGCCTTTGCATTTAGCTGTGCCTTCTTTAGTGTAGCTTCATCCCAAGTGGCTATTTCTCTTTCTTGCTCCTTGTAGGGGAGGATGACTACTTTTCACATGTTTTAGCTCATCCCTTGCAAATAGAACTGCATATGTTGCTTCCAATAATGGAAGTTAGTGTCGTCGAAGAATGGAGACCTCATGGAGAATCCACCATCCAAGTTTATAGAACCTAAGAGATTGTCTCCCATCTTCTCATCTCATGGGAGATGTTGTAGGAGAAGGCCATGGCTCAGATACCACTTGTTGGATAAAAGGGTTCTAGATGGGGGTGAATAGAGCTAAAAAGTACTTAAACAAAAACAATTACACCTTCAATTTACTTCAAGAAGTAGGTTCGCAAATATGGAATTTGATGTGCAAATAAGAATACATAGAAAGGATGAGAGAGATTGAAAAAAGAATATAACAAGCTATATATAGTGGTTCCAGTCTCCAAACTAGGAGAAAGTCAGTCCACTACCTAAAGAGGTCAAGCCCTAGGATTTTGCAACCATTGAATACTTATATTCCATTATAAGACATACAACAAGACCTTCCTTTTTCAGGGAAAGGATACCTAGCCTTCCTTTTTAAGGACTAAAAGGAGCCAATAAACCAACCAAGGTCTTACCTATCCTTGAGGTAGAGTATTCAACCTTTACAAGGGCTTACCCACTCTTGCAAGCAGCTGGACAACTTCGCCAAGGAGATCCCCTTCTAGCAACAAGTCTTCCATCTTGAAGGAATTACCTACTCACCTTAAGGATATACAACCCTCACCTTATCCTTCAAGTTGGAGAAGCTTTTCACCTTCTCCTTCACCTTGAAGAAGCTTTTCACCTTTTCCTTCACCTTGAAGAAGCTTTTCACCAACTTTTCTTGAAGAAAGGGGTTGGGAAAGGGAAGCTTCGAGATCTTAACAAGAGTACAATGGAGCATCTATCTCAGACATAGCCTATCTCACACGTATGGATGTTTGAATTTGTAAACAAGAGAGAGAAAGGAGATCTAGTGGACAAAATGCAATCAACTATAGCTAGGATCTTGAATAGCAAGAAGGAGAAAACTTGGAATGAAGTCCAAGGGGTCCTATTTATAGTTGGGGATGTCCACTAGACACTATACAGACTTAGGAACAATTTCTAGTTGTTTGGTGTGTTGCAAAAAATATATTTTTGATGTTTACAATACTCCAATGACTAGAATAACTTTTTTGCACAATCTGTATAGTGCAGTCGGTCGAGTTTCCATAAGGTAACTCATCTTATAGCACTATGCGACAAGCCAATTTTGAGTTGTCAACCGAGTTTATCCTAGATGAAACTCGACCTATCATTTAAAATTAGTTTGCATGTGCAAGGTGTCAGTCGAGTTTATCTTGAGGTAAACTCAACCGAACCTAGACATTCCCAAAATTCATCAAGGGTATCGACCAAGTTTACCAAGGATGAAATTCAAATGAATAAGAACTCTTTGATGAATTTTAGATATTGTCATTAGAGTGATTAAATGTTTGAATTAAGTTCTCCTAATTTTTTCTCATCTTAGTTACAATTCATAGCATCAATACAAATGATTACAAAAGTCATTCTAAGTCATTTAAGGCCATTTCCATAAAAGTGCATTTGCATTGCTTTTGACTTGAACTAGATCAAGCTAGGGCTTGATTTAATTGATCCTTTTCTTATACCTCATACCTAAAATCAATCTCAAATAGACATATTTGATACATATGAACGGAGTGGTTAAGTCATCATCCAAATATGGACAATGTATAACACTTAGGTCAACAACATTGTCTTCCAAAAAGTCATAGGGTGTATAAGGATAGGTAATCTAAACCTCTATCACAATCCTAGTTATCACTTCCACTCAAAAATAGGGTTTATGATTTCAATTCCAACTAAACCTAGGGTCTTTATATACAAATTCATACATCTCTTACTTGTGACATAGTTTGAGATAACATCAATAAATCCATAAAAGTTTCTTTTGTACATATAGTATTATAATAGAAAATAACTTTTGACGATAAAATCTATTCAACATAAAACAAAAGATGGATCCAAAATCAATTACGATAACCAAGTCACAAGGTATTCCGTATCATCTCATTATTAACTATTTTCTCATCCTCACACCAAAAACCAGCCTAAAGTTAAAACTCATAACTTTCAAGATATATATTACAACAAGCTATGTCTGATCTTAAGGGTCCCCTTACACTAGGGTTTACTCATCAAGATTCTTATGTGTGCATCTTATGATTCCAAATTTTTCATTCATCACCTCTTAATAATCTTAGGTAAGTTCTAGGGTAAACATCACACTTAGAGGCTGACTATGTAAGATAAGGGTTCTAATTAAGGAGACAAAATTGATATACTCAGATATCTGACTACTATGGCTCTGATACCATATTGTAAGGAGTGGGACCTAATAGGGGATCCAATCCCTACTTGATTTGAGAAAAAAATCCATTCATTCCATACACACTCAAAAGGTATGCTGGAATAGGTGTAAATTTTTTTATTCTCTCACACGAAGATATAGAAAATAGCCAAAATATTGTAGTGGAATAATATTTTTAATTTTACAAAAGTACATTATCATCTCCCATCAAGGGTTTACATGAAAGTTATAACATAAGGATATAAGTAAAGAGATATCCTACTATCTCAACTCTAACTCCCAAAAAGCTCCACCTAGAAGGTCCATGTCACCATGTCCAGTCTTCCATGTCCTACACCTGGGGTTGGAAGCATACCCCACAAGAGAAGATGAAACAAAAGTTGTCAAAAAAATGTTGGTATTTGCATAAAAAATATGGATTGAGCAATATAAAGGAAAAGGACAATGACTATAACAAGGCTTCCCATGGTAGAGGGAAGTACCATCCAAACGAGTATGAAAAGAATATGAATACCAATGAGATGGTAGACAAAAGATATTTCTTGCCTTAAAACAATGTCACAATAGTAATATCACAATAAAAAATAGTTGCATGGTTAGTAATAACAAGACTAGCATACACTAAAAGGTAACACAAGAACCCATTTGGAAGGAGGACTAAAACCTTAGTTCCAAATAAATATAGTATTTTTTACAAGGGAGTAAATACCAGTGCATGGTAGGGGAATAATACCTAGTGCCTAATATTATATGCCTAGTGCGTAGCAGGGGAATAAGTCACAATGCCCAAATATCAAACATGGAAGGCAGGAAGGGGAATAAAACCCAATTCCTATATGGTTTCACTACTTATAGTTATTACTAGTCAATCGCCAATGGGAATAGGGAAAGAAAGAGAAGTATAATCAAGCACAAATTTGGGATGAGAATATCCAACTATTTTCAAGTAGGGTCAAAGGGACCAATAAAAAATATTCAATAATTTCCACACATAAATGCATCATAGAACCATAAAATACACCACAAGAATGTTAGGGTATCAAATATTCAAATTTAGGGTTTCCACATGCAATAAAATGAACAAGATCAAAATAAGATTGTGATAAGAATATCTATGATATAAAGTTTATAAGATCAATAAAAGAATTTAAGTACTCAAATGAGTTAGGGCATATGTCCAAGGGACCAAGACAAAGATATAAATTAGGTTAATTTCTCAATATTGAAAATAGGGATGCAACATACCTTGTCTTGAGTGTTAAGTTAGAGATCTGGTCCTACCATTTTGATTCTAAAGTCAACTCAAAGCTACGTATAGGACGTGGTCCGTCAATTAGGGTTCAATGTAGGATACATTAGGTGAAACCCTAGGAATCCAAATAGATTGGCAAAACCCTAGGTCAACTCTTGATATTGACCTAACATAGGTTCAAGGTTTCTTAATAATATCTTGACTCAGAAACCCAACTTAATAATTATAATGTTGTCTTTAATTATTATTAAGATTATAAGTGAAATCATAAACCTAAAGATCCAATATTTAAAACTTAAAAATTAGGAAATAAAACCTATTACAAAAGACAGAGACAATTCTCAAGATTCTAAAAACATATATATTTTTTAATTTTTGGATAATCAGGGAACTATTTATGGATTTTGGAAGTTCTGACCAATTGAAAGATACCAAAATTCCATGTCATTGGTTGAAAATTCAGTTGAGTAGGGTCACAATAGCTGAAGTGGTCCTATCATAGGTGGCCAAGTGGTCCACATCCATCGACATCTAGGCGCTCACAAATTATCTCAAATGAATCAGTGAATAGTACCACTCTACTGTTGGTGGAAAAGAAAGAATAAGAGGTAGGGAGAGGGAAAAGGAGGGAAGTCACAGGGGGATCATCTCCTTCCTTCCACGCTCACCATGGCTGCATGAAGTAGCTTGAGTTGACCATCATGGATTTAGGGAAATTCTAGTATGGTGATGTTGTGGCACTCTGATGATACAAAATCAAAGAACAGGGCTCCAAGAAACTTACCACTTAACTCGATTGAATTTTGTTGATGCCAAGTGTCCAGGCAAGAAGACACAAGCCGAGAACGAAGTCCCAATCAGTGGTGGTCGAAATGGCAATGTGAGAGGAAATTGGAAGAGGAAATTTCCAAATCACAGTGTGGCAAAGATGAACATATGATTTCCTATATATAGGGTTGAGTAATAGGTCATAGGAGGCTAGTGGTTTCTAGAGAGTTGGGTGAGATTTAGGCATTTCTCAATTCTTTAGCATTGAAGTGCAAGTAAGGTATGATTTGGTGTGAAATTGAGAGACAAATTTAATGGAGAAAGAATCATGAGTGGAGATCGATTGAGGCAAGAGCAAATAATGATTTTTAGAGGAGTGAAAATAAGTCTAGTTTTCTGATTTGACTCTAGGTAGAAGATAAGTTACCAATCGTTCCATCTCCAACCAAAGGTGGAAAAAAATATGTGTACCCGCATATGTTTAGTGATGCACGACATTAATGCAATTCAAATCCGATTCTTTCTAAAGTGATGTAATAATAATTTCTCTTCCTTTCCTAATCAAATTGCATGAGCAAATAACATACAAATAGAAATAAACTTTGGTAGGTAGACTAATAAGGACCCAAAGAATATGATTTTAAAGTCTATTTTGCCTTTTGAAGAATGTTAATACTCAAAACACAATTTTATGAAAAGTATATTTTTTCATATTAATGCATTTCTTTATTACTTATTAATAAAATTTCATGTGTAACTCTTTCTTAACTAAACATATCCATAGGAAAGTCTAGAAGACTAATTTTAAACTTAAATGCCATCATGTGATAATTTTGCACAACTAACCCCAAACTAGTGTATTTCCCTTATTTATCATATAAAAGTCTTAAGTATTTGTGTTATTATCTTAAACTCTTACAATTGTATATTATTAACATTCTAGCTCAATCCAACTTAAGAAGAGGGTTTAAAATAAAATATTATTAAATAAAGGGGAAAAAGGTAGTATCTACCTAAATTTGGGTTCGTTACAATTTCATGGATGCACTGCCACTAGCCATCATCACACCACCACCAGTGCAAACATTATGCCACGACTAACCTGAGTCATCAAGGCAACAACAACATGTTACACCACCACACTGTCATGCCATCAACATCATTGATTTCCACCTAAGCAGCCAAAAGACTATTGCACAACATCCTCCCCTTCACCACTACAATATGAACAACCCACTGCATGATGACCCACCGCCTCACCGCACCAACAAACATAGATCAAATGCATCATGCTCCTAAAATATGATCGAGTTCTATAAGGTTCAGTCTTGTCCAACCATAGAAGGTTTTGCATCTTCACTTCCAGCCCAACCAAATTCGACATGACATGGCTGAGTTTAGTCCTGCCGACCTGACCAAATCCAACCCATTTCAGTTGAGTTTGAGGCCCTCTCCAAAGTTTGTTTTTCTCCCTCACCATTGACATGGAAGTGATGAAGAGCGGTCTCAAACGAATGAAAATGATAGGTTCAAGGAGGAAGGGACGAGGAAATTTCTCCTCATCTACAACACATGATAGCTTCTACCACCATGTGCCACACAGACAACAAACCCAACCTATGAGGACGAAACCCCTTGCTCAACTTCAATAGGTTTTCAGTTGTGCGAATCTGGCACCGACTACATGCATGTATCTACTATGCATGTGGGCACATTTAATGGAGATTCAGATGGCATGGAGGAAGTTTATAGTGAGATGTGGTTTGTGGTTGCGTTGCGACTTGGGATTACACACCACAGTAGGACACCATGTAGGCCCATGCAAAGAGGCACTACATCAAGCATCATTAGCAAGGGATCAACACTGTGTTTCTTCCAAGAGAGCATCATCATTACAACAATCATATTCATTCCACAACGTTGCCCCCACCAACGGGCTCCACTTCACCCCTACTGATTTTTCCAAAATCATCCTTCCTGCTCCTCAATTACATAATAAGAAATAAAAGAAATAGTTTCAAGCACTGAGAAAAGGTTAGTCAAAGCTCATCATCCCAAAGTAAACTGACTCCATCACCCTCGTCTCACTCGCTATCCAGGACCAGGTCGATAAGTACCTTGAAGCCGTTGATCTCGACATCCTTGTGCACACACAGTGTGATGCGTATCATAGAATCACCTATGAGTTCTATGCTAGACTTGACATTCCTGAGGATGCACACCGCATGGTCTTTCACTTCCACCTACTGAATCTATTCTAGCATGTTCGTGAGGACCAACTGAATGGCTGATTACCATGCTTCTTCTACGACTACATGGATATGTCTAGGAGGTGGCTCGAGACTGGAAATAGTGATTTCAACACCTGTCATGCATGAAAAATGCTCATTGGTGAGGAAACACACATTTCCAGCTCCCCCAAGTCTTTGCATATCCACAACCTAACACTACATTACTTATACTAGGTGATCATGAACTACATCCTGGAGAAGTAGGACAGTCAGGGGGAAGTCAACATGGATGACCTCTACATTTTGTGGTTTGTCGTGATAGGGAGAAAGGTGAATGTGGTGAACCTCATAATTTGTCACTTCCACAACTCTTTGAGAAGGCAACCACAACTTCATGTCAATGGGGGCATGCTCATATTCATTGCACATCATCTTGGGGTTAAAAATGACTAATTCACCCTCATGGAGGACATAGATAGGTGGTCCAAGTTGGACTTGGACTACTTCATGCATGTTGTAGTGATCAAGGCCAACAAGAGAGGGTTTCTCTACATCTTTGGTTAGAATAGGCATAAGGTTTTTTACTAGAAAATGCAGGATTGGTATGTCAATATTTTCTCATAGACACTTCTCTCCTAGATTCTCAAGGCAATGTACATCAGGCACTGATCATTGTAGGTGCCTCTACTCTGAAACTACAAATGCCAAGATTTTAGGAGGCTGAGCAGCATGCCAGGGCAAGCTTTCATGACATTACACATCAGGAAGTTCCCCACTCTAAGTTACCTACTTCTTCCTGTCAACAACCTCCTCAGCCCAAGCAGGATGACCCAAACTTGGATGTGGGGACCTCTATGAGATGCTGACGAGCATTCAACATAGCCTCATGAACTTCTGTACAGATTCATGATGCCATTTTGATGGACTGGAGTAGAATGTGCAATACCTCAGACAAAGGTTCGACACAATTTTTCGGTCACCACCACCTCCAACCTTCCAGTAGTAACTTAATTATCTGATCTCAGACCTCTCTCAGCCATTTTAGCACCAACTGAAGATGAACTCTGAGTACGGGTGATCACCAAGTGACAATGAAGAACTCAATGCCATGTTGAGTCATTTCAACAACTACCCACAATAGCTATATCCCTTACCATCCATAGTTTGATATTTTCTCAAGGATGAGAAAAGTTTTAAGCTTGGGGTGGAAAGGTGTACCACCCTCTATATTTTCCACTTTATGCTTTCCTTTTATCTTTCTTTCATGCATGCATGTTTATCTTCGTTGTCTCTTGCATTTATAGTAAATATTTTAGTTTAGTAAGACTTTTGTTTTGTAATTTATAACCATTTTTCTATTTAGACAACTATGTGAATACAATAGCTAAATGCTTATCTTTATTCCTAAATACATGATTTTCATCTTAAACTGCTTGATCTCTCATTTAACTAGCTCATTGACTCTTTCCTTAAGTTTGGAAATCAACTTAAGGTTATGCCTATTTTTCATAGTCTAAAACATTATTACCTTGATCTATGTTGTATATGAAAAACCAATGTATCAGGATCGGTGGAAAGAGCTAGAGTTTGATCAAAACTCTGAGCCACATTATTCAAAACTCGCAGATACTCTTAGTATCATTGAATCATGATTACTTTTTTCACACAAGTATTGAGCGGGTAATCATGAGTTTTTGAGGTATAATCAAGTAGGAGTATTTTCTTTCAATGGTCAATGCACCCTCTCACCTTAGATTGTTTCAAAAAGATCAAAAATTAAAAATATGCAAAAGAGTCTTGGCCGCCAATAAATCCCAAAAATATTCAAATTAGTTTTTCACCTAGGTCTATACATTAGAATGTAGAGAATAAAACCCTAAGTGAGAATAAGAATATGAGCTTTTGTTTTCTCTTTCAGAGTGGTACTATTAGACATGGAATATATGCATTTATGAGCATATATTTTTCTTAACCTTAGCATTTATTTTCAAGCTTAATTTGGATGTTATCTTTTTGTTCGTTAAGAACAATATTTCTTGAGGACAAGAAAAGTTTAAGCTTGAGGTGGTTGATAACACCCAAATCTAGGCATTTATGTTAAGTATTTATCTGTAGTTTCATGCCGTTACAACCTTAATATGCTCAAAATTACTATATATACTTGTATCTTTGTAATTAATATCTTTTTGAAGATAAAGTTTCTCAAATAGACAATTTTGGGATTTGTAGGCACCACACATAAGAAGACATCAATACTTCATATTTTTTCCAATGAATCCAGTTGCATTCACCCAAACCCAGTCGAGTTGTCCCATGACTTTTTGCAGCAATACACATGAATGCTCCATTGACTCATTTTCTTTGGGAGACAACTTCTAATGGTGCCTTCTGATAGCACCAAATGTAGGATGCTCCCAAATATCTGTATCTTGATGGTGTCTTCTAATGGATCACCATCCAATGATCCATTTTAAAGATCACAAATGAAGTCCAACAATTAGTCACTAGAACACTTCCATGACCACCTTCCAAAGGTAAAAACCCGATCAAGTTCACCCGAACCCGGTCGAGTTCAACACTTTTTCCTTCTTAATCCATCCATTGATTTGCCTTCTGATGGTTCACCTCCTGAAGGCTTATCTTCCCATATCACCTTTTGAAAACATCAACCAAAGGATCATCTTCTGATGTCCATGTACCAATGGCGTCCCCCAAAGATATGCCTTCTAATGGTCACCCTAAATCACTCCAACAAACCGATAGACTGAACCCATTCGACTTCAGCCCCACTTGACATATACACTCTATCTATCCCTATAAATACTCGTCCCTTTCTACCTAGCATGGGTTTGCAACTTTGGCTCACACACGTGCAGTTCTAACCATCAGTTCCCAGAGTTGTATCCTAGAGATCCAAGGCCCAAGAGGGGTGAAAGAGCTTGTCCTGTGTCCACCCCTTTGTTTTGCCGTCATCCACCATCATTTTCAATCATCTTCTACATCCATCCAGCCATTTCCACCATCATTCACCCACTTTCCAACCATTTCCAACCTTCTTCCACCTCCACACATCCATCAAAGTTGTTATTTGGGGGCAGAATAAAGAGTAAAGGAGGCCAAGGAGTCCAAAAGATCAAGGAGGATGACCACGAGGAATAGGGTGAGAAAATGATGGTCCAGACCGCAAAACCGATATGGACTATTCTTTTTAGTCCAGTTTGGTCCTAGACTTGTCAGAGTTCGATCTGGTCCATGGTCTGGAAATTTTGGAAGTTCGGTCTACGTTTCGATATGGTTCAAAACTGTTCAGACCTTGGTCCGTAATGTAGACCAGTTTATATATAAAATACATTGATATTTGAATATATTATGTCAGACACATCACACATATAAACACTATTAGTGTAAATGTTTGATATTTATATTATATAATTGTTAAAAATAATCAAGGTTATCTATTTTATAAAAAATAAATAAGTTGTGAAACACATAAAAAGTCTGATTGGGGTCCAAATAGTCCAGTCTCGGTCCGGTCCAACTTCAAAATGGTCCGGTCTATGATCAATAATTTTTTTGAAGTTTGGTCCTTGGTCCGGCTCAGTTTTGGACCGATACTCACCCCTAATGTTTAGGTGTCAAATAGGGAACATAAGATGATTATAGAAAACACAATTTCAACCAATAGGACTAATTTGAGCATGCAACTGAATAATTATCTATGGGCTCATAGGATGACTTTAAACACCTATATGCATGGCTACCTACATGCTAGTTTATGGGTGGGCATGCCATTTTCCCATGGAACTTGAGCACAAAGACAAATGGGACTTTAGAAAATTGATTTTTGATCATTCTCGTGCAAGAAAGAAGCATAAACTAGAACAAAATGAATTAGAAGAGATAGGTTATATGCCTATGAGAGTTATAGAATCTAAAAAGATAGGACTAAGAAATTGCATGACCTGATGATCAATAGGATATTTCTGTTGGGTCAATGAGTTTTGTTATCCAACTTCAGGATGAAACTACATCTTCATAAGTTGAGGTTCCAGTTGAGTGGACCCTATGTGGTAGTTAGGGGATTTCCTCATGGATCTGTAGAGATTAGTGATGGTTCCAATACTTTCTTGACAAATGTAGAATGATGCAAACACTATTATGGAGGAGAGGTGGACCATGAGGGTGAAGAGTTGAAGCTCGTTGAGCTTCATTAATATTTTGAGTGAAAATTATTGTTGAACCTAAGATATTAAATAATGTCTCTTATGGGAGGCAACCCATTCATTTTTAGTGCTTTCATATATCTCTTGGTTACCATCTTCTAGTAGATTTTTCACACTTTGTCTTGTCAGAATTTCTGTAAGTATAAAAAGGTGCTTTGATGCTTTTGGGTAGTCTACAAGCAGAGAAAATTTTGGTGCCACCGAAAAAAAGGTCGGTGGCACCAAATGGCAATTAAACTTCAACACATGAATCATAATTTCTTAGTACCATCGATAGGAGGGTCAGTGGCATCGAACCTATAGTAGGCTATATTTTGCAAGAATTTGATACTAGTGATAGTTCAGTCAGTAGCACCAACATCTATTTAAGAAAATTAGTAGGCCATAAAATTATAGTCAATGCCATCAAGAGGCTTCTCGATTGTATTGACTCACTCAGCTCAGATGATGGAAGAATCAACACAACTCGGTACCACTGACATCAAAAGTTGGGTGCTATGATAAGGTACATTAGAGTTGCACAAAATTACAACTATGTACCGATGACACCATGTCAGTGGCACTGACTCAGAAGACTGCAATCTGTGGCATCGACAACAACAATCGAGATCTTCCACATCTAATGGTCGATGACACTGATTTGGGAACGTATAACAGAGTTGATAATGGTGACATGTGTTGGTACTACTAACATAGAAGGATCTGTGGGTTGGTACATTGATGGCTCAAGGTTGTTAGTATCAACGGACGACACTGACACCCACATATAGTGACAAAAGTCGGTACCGTTAACACTATGTGATAGGGAAACTCTTTAGTAATATAAGGAGAGTAAATGGATACTATCCATTCACAACCAAAGAACCCCCCTTGCACTTAAGAAGGTTCCATATGTCAGCAAAGAATTCTAGAGATCTCTAGTTCCCCCGAGTCTACATCGAGCTCTCGTTCTTTGGCTCCTTTCTATTTTCTAAACCAATGGATTCAAGGAGGCAACTTCATCAATAGACATGTCCGAATAGATGGCACTGAAGCCATCAAGGATGGATTTTCTAGATGAAGATCATAAGAAACACTAAGCCACATTAATGAAGAGGGAGATCATACCTAAGCGACATGGCACATACATTTCTCAATGACACCCTTTTCGCCAACAACCTTCACCAAGTCTACACCTGGTAGGGTATGGGGGCGATCACCTTTTGTTTGGTGATTGGACCACCTACTAGGAGACAGGTTGTGAGTCCTAAAAACTCTAGAGATGTTTTACATACCAGAGCATGGGGAAGGATGGCGGGAAGGGTGGGTCAAGTTCCAAATCTACAACATTGGTCACCACCTTACTTTGGCAGAGTTCAACTTGATATATGGTTGGCCAATGGGTGAATCACACTTCACCCCAAGGGACTTTGACTACAACATGTCATGGTGATAGATGGAAACCCTTACTCAAGGGTTTTTGGTCAAATAGCACCAGACATCAATGATGGATAATAAGCATCCCTTTTCATAAATTCTACATCACTACCTAACAAACACCATATTTTCTAGACCCACTTCGGGGCAAGGGAAGGTCTATGAATGTGGACCTATTTGTTTTGTGGGAATTCCTATCTTTGGGGAAGGAGACAATCAATCTTGGCTCATTCTTCCTTCAACACATGTTGGTGGTGTAGAGGCAAGCTCAGAGGAAACCCCGATCCACTATGGGGGACTACTTACACCGCTCGCCCTACACCTCTATATTGACCTCTCCAAGGACACTACTTTAAATGCTTCCTCAAATATCGACTTCAAGCACTAAAAACATGCACACCATGTATCCAAGTACTAGGTTAGGGAGTACGCCTGATGCACCATCAATAGATAGATGAAGGAAAGGGCTTTACTTGTCCCCATCTTCTGTCTAAGGGGAGCATGCCACCTTTGCTGGCTGACAGGCAACATGCTATGATGGAGGGAGAGGATATCAAAGAAAAGGAGGAAGAAGAATTGTCATCATCATCAGAAGAGGAGGTTGTGATGCCTTCCACATCATGGAGACGACTGTCCCACATTCCACGATGTTATGCAACATTCAGTTCTATAGTTCCATGGCGCTTTTTTTTCTAGGATCACACACTAATCAACTGAATGGCTACTAGATGCAACCCTAAGAGTTTTTGAACACACTTGAGATCTTTCAAATTCATAAATACCTAATAGGCTCTCTCATATAGACTAACAGACTTACTCGTAAGATCAAGGGGTTGTTTATAGTATAGGAGGGTAGAAAGTTGGGGGTTGAACCGAAGAGAGACAAGGGGGCACTAGAGCTAGGTTAGTGTTGGCTAGGTTCCTACTGTGGAGTCTAGGGTTGAAGGGTTTATAGTTGGTTTATTGATTACACTAATGATGAAAAAGCAAGTAAAGGAGAACATACAAGAATCAAAACCTAAATTACCTTAGACAATTAGTTTAATGGCAAGAAATGGCAAGACAAGCAAGAAATGGTAAGAAAGGAGCAATTTATACTAAGGTAAGAAAACTAAGAAAAAGAGCAATTAGAGACTTAAACTAGCAAGAACAAAGCAAGAATCAGGCAACAAACTAATTAAACAAGTAAAGAGCTAACATTGTCTAAGCAAGAAAGAAATTAGGGATTTCAAGCAATTAAGAGAAGTGTGAGCTGTCTGGGCAAATGCACTTGTCAATTGTGTTGGGGTGATAACACATTAAAATTATTCTTCCATTTAGATTAACAAACCAAACAACAAGTTAGATGCTAATGAATTTCACTAAACTACTAAGTGCCCATGGATAAGGTAGATGTGTATAGGAGAACTAGTCCCTAACACCTCCTACCCACCTTTACGATGCTCACTTGGATTAGAGTTTTGGCTTAATTCAATTAGGATCTAATCAAGTCTAAGTTTCTAGGATAGGAACTCATAGGGTAATTAGAAGTCAAGGGTAGTAATGTAAGGTGGAAGTGAGGTTTTAGACCTCACATCACCTATGTTCTAGACTTGAGATGGTTCCAAGCTAATTAAACTAAATGCTCCTATATTGGATACTTATATCTCTCACTTAGGTGTAGGATAATTGATTAACATGTATGAAGGTGAATACCTAACCAGAGATCCATTAATTGGACTTAAGAGCAATTCACAATAAAAGCCACATATAAGCAATTTTCCAAGAATCTAGGTGATTTCAAGCACAAACCACAAAGCAATTTATGGGAAAAGAGATAGAATTAGAACATAATCATTAGCAAAAGAAAGTATAATGTTTACATATCATTTTACCCCATCATGGTTTCAAAGTTACATTTTGACCGCAAACACCCCAACTAAAGGGCCTAGCTACTCATAGAACAAGAAAATACAAGAAGAAAGGAAGAAGAATGAGTATAGGAGTGAAAATACATGATGAGCTCAGTGAAGAATCAGACCTTATCCACCTCCTAGAAGTAGCAACTCAAGCACCTCCCTCCAAGTTAGGTAGATGGCATGGATGTATGGTGGAAAGTGGAAGATGATGGAATGTAGGTGGAATGTAGTGGGAATGGATGGGAGGAGAAATGGGGGAGCTAAGACTGGTTTACTAGTGGCTAACCTCGAGATCCAATCATCACATATGTATATATAGGTGGTCAGGAAGAACTAGGTCAAGTGGGGTAGAATAGGAAATATAGTGTGAATTGCTATAGGGTTGTAAGTAGCACGACCATGCTAGGCAACACCACTGTAGTGGGTAGGGGTTAGCATGACCGTGGTGGAATGGCATGGGCAAGGTGGGAATTAGCAAATATAGTAAATATCTAGGTTCTTGGAAGGATGGTGGCACGAATGTGCTGGGAAACATGATCGTGTTGGTATCTAGGTTGCACACCCATGCTGGGTAGGTAGTGTTGGGTTAGTGGCAGCACGTCCGTGCTAGGCAGCATGACTGTGTTGGAGGGGTGGCAATGTGGTCATGATGTACAACATGACCATGGTGGAGAGTTTGTTGTAGCTGCATCAAAACTAGGATTTCTACTGTGAATTCTTCATTTGCAGCACGACAGTTCTATGTCACCACAACTCTTTGCTTGCACTTTGAGATTCAAATTTAGATCTTCATGGACACCTTTGCTTTAGCTCGAGTCTTGGCCACTAGGGTAGGTTGAGGAAGCTCTTGAACCTTCCTTGGACCCATAAAATGGTGGAGGAACCCTAGGATCACCCTCCTTCTTCCCATCCATCCAAAAGTGGTCCAAGTACCTAAAAACATGTTAAGAATGCCCATAAGTGCATTTGATGATAAAACACATATTGAGGGGAAAAACATGTAAATAGATGTGATTAAAGTGAATTAAGACACAATATGAAGCCCTAAAATAGGATTGCATCACCATATGAAACTTAAAACATACATACTTTTCCTCAAGTATGCTCCAACTCACCCTCTCTTCAAATTTTCAACAAACAAGAAATGAGAACAAATGTATATTGACTAAATGGGATCAATGATGACTAAGTACATGTATTCTACCTCTATCCTCTCCTATTTCACATACCAATCATGATTAAAGCACTGATCATACAAACTTCAAATATAAGGCATAGAATACACTATAAATCCATATGGCTATCATATCATTCCGGGCAAACCATTCATGGCGATGGCAATAAAAAATGACAAGAGTTGCTATTTTACCTTCATGCATTCAATCTCATATGTCAATCCACTTGTATGTAAAGCAAGCACACTAAGTATGGATACACATGTGAGAGATGGTTATAATATTTTATTATCTTGAGAAAAAATTTAGAACAAGGACCACATAGGAAAGTGGGGTAAAGAAAGGGCTTATCACCCTACCACCACAAACTTTTAAACCATGATGTACTCAGAATGAAGTAGAAGTCTAGGATGATAGGGTATAGGGAATGGAGTTGTGGTAGACAAAAGCCAATGGGAGAGAGATCTCAAGGTGTCTAGTGAGTAGGATAAAGACACCGTGACCGTTCTATGTAGAACGACCATTCTGCCTTGCATACACCATGGCCTTGTTGATCGCCTTCCCTATAGCTTTTCTACTGATTTGCAATTCTCTTTTCATTCTTGATCTTCTTTTGGATAGATTATCTATGCATCATCTCTCCTCCTATGTATGTACATATTCTAAAATGATTCACAAAAAAACCCATCAAGTATAGTGTGCGTGTGTGTTTTCCTGGAAAAGTGTAAAAATTGCCAAAAGTATCAAATATGAAAGGATAGGTGAAAAATTCCCCAAACCTAGGTGGGTTGCCTCCCACTAGATCTAAGTTTCAAGACTTCGTCCAGTATTCTTATATATTCCTCAATCACTAAACCATTTGGAATAATCATGTGTCCACTCTTGCAGTAGATACATCCCTCATTTGTATTCAACATGTGTTCCTTGCCCCTTTGATCACAAAAGCTATCATAAAGTCTTCCATCTAGAGCTCCTTCTTTCAAATGGTTAGTCAGACTCTTCAAGTGACCCTATTTAGTAATATCATCTCAGTCTCACTAGGGAGAGGTCTTTAACATATTGATCTTGATCTTCATGTCCATTAAAGAAATCATCATTGTGCCACTATGCACATGTATCAATACACCCGTTGTAGATAAGAATGGTCTTCCTAAGATGATGGGAATCTTCCTATCCTCCGGGTCCATGTCAAGAACAATGAAATCTTCCAGGAACACTTCTTCCCTTTCTTTGTCTATAATCACTAAAACATCATTCACTCTTCCTCCTATGCACTTTGATGGAGAGATTTGCCAGTTGGAGAGTGCAATGAGACAGTTTCAACTTGCCTAACCCCAACTCCACATGGACACTATATGGCATCAAATTCACACTAGATCCCATATCAACTAGGGAATGGTCTATGTGATGTACCCCTATGTATCTAGGTATGAGTGGGGGTCTTTGGTCTTTCCTCTTCATAGGAAGTGAGTGTTGGATGATAGAGATCACTTGTTCAATCAACTTGATTTTCTAGGTATTCTCCCCATTGACTTCCTCTTCACAATACATAGGTTCTTTAGAAACTTGGCATAGGACATGCTTTTCTTGATAGCATGCAATAATGGAATGTTCACCTTCACTTTTCAAAACACCTATAGAAGGTCAACATTGTGATTCTGCCTCCGTTTTGCTTCCAGTGGCTCATCCAACTCTTTGGGGAATGGTGGCTCACTATCTTTTGCCTTACTTGCATCAACATGATTTTCTTATGGAATGCTGTGAAGTGGAACACTAGGGATGGTAGAACCTAAAAATGGAGTGTGAGGTGGATCACATGGTATAAAAAACTTGACATGATGTTTCATAGTATCATCTTGAATAATTTCAATCACAATATCATCCTTGTGCTGCCTTTGCTTTATCAACATTTCCTTGACTTGTGGTCTGCTTAAGAAATTTTTCACTCCTTAGAACTATCACAACATTTCCTTGCTCATGGTGGAGAGTAGGATCTTGTTGTGGCTATGGAGGAGATGGAGGTGATACTTGGTATTGGAATTGAGGTGGAGGATAAATTTGAGGCTGGAAGGTGAAGTTATGTGATGGTTGTGGTGCTGAAGAGGGAGGAGGTGTGTAAGGATTGGGATGGCCTTAGAAATGATAAATGGGATTCACTTGCATTGGAGGTGGACTATAGAGAACTTGAGTAGGATGCATTGGTACACTTTCTTCATTGAAACTCATTATGGGCTTTGAAGACATTTTTTCCTCTTAGAGAGCAAGTATGGATGATAGATGCTCTATCCTTTCCTCAAGCCTTGTAACATTCTTTTGGAAACCATCAAAGCTTTTCAACCTAGAGAGAACTTCCTCCTCAAACCGTGAGATGTATCTTAGACTTTGTTGTTTTAGGCAGCTATGAGGATGAGGTGTCTTCTCTTCTTCACCAAAGCACTCAACAAAATTGACCGAGTGACAAGGAACACTCTCACTTGGTTATTGATACATCTCACCATGTCTCCAAGAATCTTCACCATTTGTAGGTTTGAATCGCTATGACCTGGAGATGTCACATTAAATGGATGGTCACCATCATTCATCATGCTAGAAGCTCAGATCCTTGAACTTTCTACTAACTGTTCAAACAAGGGTCATGTCTCCTCAGGTGGTTTAGCCATAAAAGCTCCTCCACAAGAAGAATCCAATGTATCTTGACTCATTGGAGAGAGACCAAAGTAAAAGGAATGAACTAGCTGCCACAAAGGGATCTCATGGTGTGGACACTCTATCACTATCTTCTGAAATCTCTCCCAAGCATCATGGAACCCCTCATTACCCACTTGATTGAAACTCACTATGGCCTTCCACATTTGTGTCAACCTTTCAATGGAGTAGAATTTTCTTAAGTGTGCATTCTTCATCTCTTCCCAACTCATGATGTCTCTTCTCAAATCATACCAATCTTTGACTTTGTCTTTGAGGGAGAATGAGAAAAAGGTCAACCTAATTGCATCATCACTGGCTGTCGACATCCTGAAGGTGGAGCATACTTCAAGAAAGGAGTCCAAGTTCTTGTAGGGATTGACACTCTCTAATCTGTAGAAGGTGGGTAGGAGTCCAAGAAGAATTGGAGGATGGAGAGTTTCCCCCTAGCATATGATCAACTCTATTAGAAATTGGCAATTTGTAGTTGCTAGGCATGAAGTATTCTTGATGTGGCTTGTGAGCTGTATTTTGGCCTTCCATATTGTCTTCCCTATGTGGCTTTTCACATGCATAAGGAACAGCCAAACAAAAGAAAACAAATTAGCAAACCAATACACACAAAGAATACAAAGAATAAAGAATAAAGAACAGAAATGATGGGGGTAGTAGGAAAAGATAAAAGCAAAACTAAGTAGCAAGGCCTAATGCCTTTCTCCCCGACGATGATGCCAAAAATCTGGTTTTGTTTCTCAAATGCAGAGATGTCAGCTGGCACAAGATGACGCCAAAGGGGAGAGTCCACAACACAACTACTAGGCAGCTATGGTGCTTTCTGTCCCCATTAACGACACCAAAAAGCTTGGTGCATTTTTTTAGGGTCACACTAATCAATTGAATGGTGACTAGATGAAACCCTAAGAGGTTTTGAGCACACTCGGGATCCTTCAAATTTATAAAGCCCTAATAGGCTTGCTCATATAGACTAACACACTTATCCACAAGTGCATAAGGTTGTGCTATAGTGTAGGAGGGAAGGAAGGTAGGGGTCAACCCCAAGAGAGATAAGGGGCACCAAAGTTAGGTTTGTTTTGGCTATATTCCTACTACAAAGTCTAGGGTTGAAGGATTTAAAGTTTGTTTGTTTATTACACTAATGATGAAAAAGAAAGTAAAAGAGAACAAACAAGAATCAAAACCTAAATTACCCTAGACAACTAGTTCTAATGAGCAAGACATGGAAGACAAGAAAGAAAAGGCAAGAAAGGAGAAAATTACACTAAGGCAAGAAAACTAGCCAAAAGAGAAATTAGAGACTTAAACTAGCAAGAACAAAGCAAAAACCAGGAAATGAATTAATTATGCAAGTAAGGAGCTAACTAGGCTAACACTATCAAAGCAAGAAGGAAATTAGGGATGTAAAGCAAATAAGAGAAGTGTGGGATGTCTGTGGGAATGCACTTGTAAATTGTGTTGGGGGTGATAACATGATAACATTACTCTTCCAGTTAGTTAACCTAACTAAAAAACAAGTTGGATGCTAATGAATTGCTCTAAACTACTAATTGGCCATGGATAAGGTAGGTGCGTATAGGGGAACTAGTCCCTATGACCTCCTACCCACCCTTATGAGGCTCACTGGAATTAGGGTTTAGGTGTAATTAAAGAAGGATCTAATCCATCCTAGTTTTCTAGGATAGGAACTCATAGGGTAATTAGGGGTCGAGTGTAGTAATGTAAGGTGGAAGTGAGGTTTTAGACCTCACATCACCTACATTCTAGCCTTGAGAAGGATCTAAGATAATTACACTAAATGATCCTATACTAGCTACTTATATCGTCACCTAGGTGTTGGAGAATTGATTAACATGTAGTAAGGTGAATATCTAACTAGGGATCCATTAATTGGAATCGGGAGCAATTCACAAAAAGAGCCACATCTAAGCAATTTTCCTAGAATCTAGGTGATTTCAAGAACAAACGACAAATAACTTTTATGGGAAATGAGATAGAAGTAGAACATAATCTTTAGCAAATGAAATTTTATTTTTCCATATAACTTTCCCCCAAAATGGTATCAAAGTAACATTTTTGACCCCAAACAACCCACCTAAGGGGCTAGCTACTCATAGAATAAGAAAATACAAGAATAAAGGAATAAGAATGAATAGAGGGGTGAAAATCCACGATGAGCTCGGTGAAGACTCCTCGTTCTCTACCTCCTAGCAGTAGCAACTCAAGAACCTCCCTCCAAGGTAGGTAGATGGCATGTATGTATGGTGGAAAGTGGCCAAAAACCCTAGCATAGATTTTTTGGGGTGAAAAATGATGGAATGGAGGTTGAATGGAGTGGGAATGGATGGGAGGTGAAATGTGGGAGCTGAGAGTGTTCTACTTGTGGCTAACCTTGAGCTCTAGCTACCACCTATGTATATATTGGTGGTGGGGAAGCACTAGGTTAAGTGGGGATAGAATAGGAAATGTAGTGCAAAACTGTTGCTAGGGTTATATGTAGCACATCCATAGCGGTTAGGGTTAGCATGACCATAATGAAATAGAATGGGCAAGGTGGAAATTGGCAAAAGTTATAGTAAAATCATGGGTTCTTGGAAGCCTGATAGCATGGCCATGCTAGGAAGCACAACTGTGTTGGGAGCTAGGTAGCACGACCATGTTGGCTAGTGCAGATGTGTTGGGTGATATGTGGCACGTCCATGCTAGGTAGCTCGGTCGCGTTGGGTTTGTGGAAGGACAACCGTGTTGGAGGGGTGACATCATGGCCATTCTATGCAACACGAACACAGTGGAGAGTTTGTTTCAACTGCTTCAAAAATGGGATTTCTATTGTGAATTCTTCATTTCTAGCACGACTGTTCTGCATCACCATGACTGTGTTGGGGGATTTCTAGCACTTTGTACTTCAAATTTTGATCTTCAAGCACACCTTTGCTTCATGTCGAGTCTTAGTCACTAGGGTAGGCTGGGGAAGCTCTTGGACCTTCCTTTGACCCCTCTAATGGTGGAGGTACCCTAGGATCACCCTCCTTCTCTCCCATCCATCCAAACATGGTCCAAGTACCTTAAAAGCACACAAAAATGGACATAAGTGCATTTGATGATAAAACACATATTGAGGGAAATAACATGTAATCTAACAGGTATAGATGTGATTAATGTGCAATAAGATACAAGATGAAGCACTAGAATAAGGTTGCATCATTACACCACCTCCACCACTTAATGTGGAGGGTATGTATGGGATGTTATAATTCATTTAGCAAGGGAAGCAACAACAGTCAACCACCTTGACACAAATTCATAGTGTCTAGGAGAAACTCCTTCAACTGTAGTAGGTGGATAATGAGCTCCTTATCCTGGCTAACAAGGAAAATATGCATACTCACCTACACCACATAGAGTATCATCAACAACCACTCTACAAACACCATTGCACTCAAGCCGACTTTGCTAGCTACCCGCAGTCACCACATATTCTAGTTAGCCCACCCACATTCACCAAAACTTTGTACCCTCCAAATTCGGAGATTCCACTGGGGACATTTCAGCCACCACCATCACCTTTCTAAGAACCAAGTACCATCGTTCCACCTCTTTGTTTGAATTTTGACTATGAGGACATAGTCAATTTCAAGCTTGTGGGGTGTTGGAATGACTTTGTATTGTTTATTTTCTCTCTTGTTTTAGTTTTTGTTAATTGCAAGTATAGTATCCACAATCTATATAGTGTAATCATAGAGATTAGTTATTATGATTTCATCTATAATAAAAAAGAATGTTTTTTGTGCCCTTGCAATGAAATCTAAAAACTTAATGATCACATCTTTGTAAGCTTATGTACACTATTTAAGGCAACATCAACTAGAGTAAGTGTTTGAGTTAGTTATCTTGAGGACACTAAAAATGAATGAAATCTTAAGTTATGTAAGACTTGTGTATGATGAAGAGGTTTGAGCCCAAACTGACCAAACAAGTAACAAGACCATAAATGGATTTTTTAGAAAGAAACTCTAAAGTTATTGTGTACAAATATTTATAGGAGAGGGACATATCATAGTTATGATGGACATTGTCTCTTAATCATGTGATTCCATCCATATTTTATGACATTTCATTTGTGGCCTTTAGATGATCAAGTAACTCTGATTGTTTCCTATTGAAAGCATTGCATAACATAATAGGTAGCATGATAACTAGTTTCTTTATAGTGCATTAGTTACAAGGAAAAAAATATATTTGTGCATAATAATTATTTGCATAATAAATTTCATGTAGATTGCATACTCTTTTTGTATCATTATTTGTATGTTCGGCAATATGCATGTTGTAGCTTCTCCAAAATTTAAAGTGAAAGGATGCACATCCACATCCCCCCCATATAAATAAAAAAGTAATGATATTTTGAAAAAATCCCAAGCATAAATCATAAATCATGCTAAATTAAGAGGGTAGAAAAAAATAGAGATCAAATAAAGTTGAGAAAAGGATGCCTTGAATGAAATCTCAAGCTCTTCATGAAGAAAGTGAAAATGTTTACATGTGAACATTATTTGACCTACAAATCATCATTCTGATGAGATATTCACTGCATTCATGATTCCATTGTGATATGAGGCATTAGGATTCATGTATTTTTCATTTTATTCATTACATAGGTTCATCATATTTTGTTTTTGTATAAATAATGTGGATGTTGCTTGCGAGTCTTGTTCATATCCACCTATTCTGTTCCACCCATTTCTCTATATGGTAGACCACATATATGATTGATCCCCACATTTGTTTTTTAGATGGGGAACTACTTCAAACTTGGTTTTGTAATAAGATCAAGAAACATAGATATGGAATCACATGATACATCAAGTGTATTCCTCGTTGACTATGATGCTAACTTCTCTAACAATAGTGTTTCATCTATCTAAGGTAGTACAAATTTAATGAACATTTTGGTCACTTTAGTAGAGTTATTTGTTTAGTGGTTGGTAAGAGGAGGTTTGGGACCATTAGTGGGGATAATTAAGGAATGAAATCCATAATATTTTTCTTCTTGCTGACTTGTTTTGAGGTAGATCCAAAGGTAGTGTTGCTTGAGGGTGAGAAACATCCAAGCTTATGGGATTTTTTTGAACTAAGTTTTAGTAGTTTTACACAAGCTATTTTCCATTTATTTTGTGCATAATTGTTTAGTTTGTCATTAGTTATGCCTTGTTTATCATTGTTAGCATGTGAATCACTATTGAATCAAATATTTAGTATTTCTACCAAATGTGTTATATTATCAACTTTTATTTGGACTTTTGTTGATTTTTCCTTGCTTCAAGAAATTCAAGTACTTTAATTACAGCTCAATGTTACATACATATAAGTTGGTAGCACTAAACTTTTGAAATCTTGATGCTACCAAGATGACAATCTATGTTATTGAAAAGAGCAGTGGGTCCTATCAAATCACCATGCCGAAAGCATCAAGAACCATATTTGATTGCTTTGGTGCCACTGAAACCCTAGTCGGTTGTACCAAGTTTTATACCCAGAGAAAGTCAGAACTCGAACATCAACTTGGTGCTACTCACATAATATTCTGTAGAGTTGACACATATCAAGGCTTTCAAGTCAGCTAATAACTTGGTGCCACTGACATTCAATTGGTGGTATCGATTTTGTGTGATCAGTAAAATGAAAGATAATGAAAGATCAAACAATTATGACTTAATGAAAACCCGAGTCACACTTATGACCTAAGGGGAGTTTGCCCAAAATAAAATATCATGTTCTATGTCATTGCAATAGAGCACAGAGCCGAGAGAGAGGAGGAGATGAAGGGGATGGCCATGTACTGAACAATCTGAGCACCTCTGAGAGAAAAATTAGCAGCATGAACATCGTCGATCAAGGTGTCTACAAGAGGGGACAGTCAAGACCACTTCACCAAAGGTTTTATTGTTACTTCTAATGTTTCACTTATTTTCTCCCTATTGCTCTCTGTATTCGATGGAAGAAATGATGAGGTGTTGATTCCCTATCCCGTAGGATATGATAGTAGACCGACATTACTTTGTATTTGACTTTCATGTTTTAATAATATTTTTTCCATTATAGATGAAATTGTTTGCTTGATCACCGAAACCAATGTATTAGACTACTAGTTGCTTTGAGAGAGGGATTAGGGGTTGGAAATATTGTGGATTTACACAACTAATATCGTTCCTCAGGGAGGGTTGACAAATTTGAAGGAATTACATAGAGTTATCATTAATGTACCTAGATAATTCCTAAACTTCTATGGATGTGGGGTTTGTCTTAGTGTAGGTAGTGTATTACAATGCAAGAGTGGGTAATACATGCTACATGTCCTTAGTCTAGGGTTAGGGGTAACTAAATATTAACGAAATTGGTTAAATGCAATGCATACCATGGTGACACTATAATCCTAAGGAATCCATCAATTCCTGCTCACATTCACTTAATTTATATTTTATTCTTGCACTTAGTCATAAAACAACCAATCAATCACTTTTTCCCAGGTAAAAAGCTTGGTCTATCTTTAGCCAAAGGAATACACCTGACCAATCAAATTTGATTAGAAGCACCTCTAGGATACACTTGGGATGTTTGATATTTTTAAGGGCCTAAACTAACACACTTAGACTAACACAGTAACCTACAAGCACATGGGGTCGTGTTATAGTATAGGAAAGCGGCAAGAATAGGGTCAATCCACTGGGAGAGACATGGCACTAAAGCTAAGTTAGATTAACAATATTCCTAAAGCTTCATCTAGGGTTGAAGGGTTTGAAGGTTTATTTGGTTTGTTAAACTAAATTTGATCAATAAAATAGTTAAAGAATAACAAGAATCAAAACCAATGCTAACCCTAGACAATTAGTTATAATGAGAAAGAAATGGCAAGCTAAGCAATGAAAAGAGTAATGAAAGGCAAGAAAGGAGCAAATTACACTCAGACAATCAAGAAAAGATCTACACTAAACTAAGATAGCAATTAAGACTAAAGGACAATTAAAGATCTAAACTACCTAGGACAAGGTAGGAGCAAGGCAAGAGACTAATTAAGCAAGAAAAGAGCTAAATAAATAAAGACTAGAGAAGTAAGAAGGCAAATAGGGTTTTAATGCAATTATAGGAAGTGTGGGCTATTTGGGGGAATGCAATTATGAATTGAGTTGGGGGTGATAACATGTAGACATTACTTTTTCATTGGATTACAAAATCAAGCAACAAGATAGAGTCTAATGAATTTCCCTAAACTACTAATTGGCCATGGATGGGGCAGGGAGTGTATAGGAAAACTAGTCCCTATCACCTCCTATCCACCCTTGTGAGGTTCACTTGGATAAGGGTTTAGGTGTAATTCTATTAGGATCTAATCAAGTCTTGGTGTTTAGAATAGACACTCCTAGGCAAATTGGGGGATGATGGTAATAATGGAAGGTGGGAATGAGGTTTTAGGCCTCACATCGCCTACCATCTAGCCTTTAGGAAGATATAACCATGTGACACACCGTTCGAACAAAATGTCATTAACTAAGCGGAAGTGAACATCAACAGCGGAATTACTAAAAATCACTAAAAATTTAAACCATTTGCAAAGAGATCCAAACATAGGAAAACTCTTTTATCATGAACCAATGTATTTCATTTACATCTTAGTTCATAAGTACATGTCTTGTACCGTCTCTTCTCGAGGATTACAAGCATCAACTGTCTTGTTAAACTATACATAGACATCATAAAAACCTCGAGGCATCAAGCCAAAAGTCTCAGATCGATTCATTAAAAGTACTAGCTAGAAACTCTGAGGACATGAGAGTACATAGATGACACATAGGACTCTCTATACAAAACATGATAGCCATTGTCTCCACCTAGAATATCACTGCTGTCCCGGTTGCTGCTGCTGCTGCTCCTCCCCGGCAGTAGAGTTTCTGCCTCTTCTTCTGCGTCTACCTAAAAAGTTGGATCCCACAGGGGTGAGACAATTGAAATTGCCCCAGCGAGAGATATAACTCTCCGCCAGAAATATTATTATTGCAATTTAATGGAATAAAACTGAGCAGAGGAATCATAAGTATTCAACACCAGATAAATCAATTATCTAAGCATATTAGAGCAATGTTCTTCTTTGAAGTATTTCAGCTTGTAACTTGATAAAGTAGTATGCCATTTATTCAAGAAGGAATATGAAGAACATGTATAACATTTATCCATCTAGGATATACTAAGCAAGATATCATCAACCAATGATTCTCATATTTCAACCTTAAGCAAATACGCTACACGACTGATTACATTTTACAATCATACTTAAGCCCTGAGGAGATGAGGTATACCGCTCATACTCCAACCGACCATTATGAAGCCGAAATCGGTACCATACATAGGTCAATGGAAGAGCTGGATTCCCATGACCTCATCTTCCTCATTCAGTGTGAGGACAAAATGCAGGACATCTTGTGTCTCTACTAAATATCTTTCCAGAGTATACTGGCAACTTTGTTATAGAGTTATATTGGCAGCTGTACTCTCTTCACAATCGAGAGATTTCATGTTTATCTCACATCGATCCAGTATTACATCAGAAGATTAGTGATACATCCATCCTGGCATATATAATGAAGGATCGAGAGATTTAATGTTTATCTCACATCAATTCCTCCATTAGGGCGTAAGGATATTCGCGCCCATAACCCCCACATACTCAATAGTATGCCCTCCAGGAGTTCCCATAGGAAAACCTGTTTCACCATCACCAACTCTGACGATGATGGATCTATGGTCAGGGATCTACATGATTATATTTCACTTGGTTAATTAAGTGCATTACCATATTCTTTTAGCATCAGGCAAGTTTTCAAACATAATTCATTATAATAATTGCTACTCAGAATATGTAATACTTCTATCAAATACTTTTTGAAGCTTAATAACATCATTGGGACCTCAATCCCTTGTCACATCATGGATATTCTCATCCCTTAATATCTCATCATCATGATTATGGAATATAGTTATTCAAACCCTCAATTTATTAAAGAACACTTGTTACCACTCATCAGGTAACTAGTACCTTCAGGTCATCTGACTAAGTTAAATATGATACTTGCAATACATGCATCTCACTTGGCTCTCAAAGCCCATTGATCTATTGTTACCCCTTATTAGGAAACAAAGCATATTATGGGTCATAAGGCGCATAAAACAAATTTCAATAATAAATCATCATAGCTCATACCTGGCTATGTTCAACATCTCATGATACCTGCATGATTAGTACACAAGATAACAGTTATATCGATTACATATCAACACTATGTTGTGTATTGGCAACATCACTATTCACCCATTAGGGTTAGGGTTTCCCAAATTCATGTCAATTAGGGATACTCATCCCATTACCCAAAATTAGGGTTATGGTTTATCATCATATTACCCAACATTAGGGTTTCATGCACTATAATCCAAAATTAGGATTTCAAATACCTTCACCCTATATTAGGGTAGGATTTCATATAGCATTACATAGCATCACCCTGGATTGAAATCCATATCACATCTCTGAATTAGGTTTTCACTTGACATCACCCTTAATTAGGGTCTCACATTACCTCTCTGCATTAGGGTTTCACATGGCATCACCCTTGATTAGGGTTTCACATGTCATCACCCTTAATTAGGGTTTCATATGACATCACCCTTAATTAGGGTTTCACATGACATCACCCTTAATTAGGGTTTTTCTTTATATTACCCTAAATTGGGATTTCTTATATCATCACCCTAGATTAGGTCACGTCATTACCCTAGATTAGGGTTTCATGTAGCATTGTCCTAATTTAGGGTTAGGACTCATCAACCTTTTCAATTAGGGTCTCATGATCTCTTTATCAAGAATCATACCCTAATTACATATTTTATTCATGTTGAGATGTTGAGGTTTAACCATTACATGATTATTATACATGTATGGATTTCTCTCTCTCATCCTCTCTAGGATATTAAATTAGGTTAACCCTTCATTCAAGTACATACATTTAGGGTTAGCATAGTGTATTGAGGCATTGCTTCCATACGCATTAAAGGTTAATCACTCAAAAGGTAATAATTACTTAAGTACCATGAAGTTACAACCATTGTAATTACCTTTGATAAACATCATCAACAATCATGAGGTTGATTGTACTTATAAGGTTTGAATCAATTAAACCTTCAAACGGTCTTGGGGTATTAGACCTTCAAACAATCTTGTAGTATTTTGTCCTTCAATCGGTCTTAAAGTTCTTTGACATTCAAACGGTCCTAAACCACACCTTCAATCGGTCTTAAGACCGTTAGAACATCAAGAGGTCTTGATCTCAAAGTCCCTAAATGGTTTGAAATTGTTTGAATAAAATATAAATAATCCAAAATAGTTTTGAAACCGAATTAGCAACTTATCCTTGAAACCGATTGAACATCAAACGGTTTGAGACCGTTTGCCCTCCAAAAGGTCTGAGGACCGTTTGATCCCAAACATTCTCAAGAACGTTTGGACTCAAACGCTCTTAAGACCGTTTGGTCCAAAACATCTTGAAACCGATTGGATCAACTAGGGTTTCCTCCAACCAATCGCTTGATTTTAGGGTTTGCTTTATTGAATCGGTCATCAATTGAACCATTAAGAGTACATCAAATTACAGACCTTGGATCTCCAACCATCCATCACATCCCTTGAACTCCAAACGGTCTCAAACTGTCTTGAGACAGTTTGGACCATCAACCAAGAAATTGATCCAATTTAGTTAGGATTTCTTCAATCAATCGATTAGGGTTTGTAATCAATAGATCATTTATTCTGGAATCCATTATAATTAAATCAATTTGAGCTATTGGATTCTCATCATTCACATCAGCAATTAACCCCAAATGGTTTTGAAGTTCAATTTACCCATTCGATCTTGATATCCATTACCCATTCAGTTTTGAACTCAATTACCCATTCGATCTTGTAGTTAATTACCCATTCGGTCTTGAACTTAATTACCCATTCAGTTTGAAGTAAATTACCCATTTGGTCTGAAGTAAATTACCCATTCGGTCTTGGGTTCAACTACCCATTTGTTGGGTTTTAGGGGAGGCAGAGAAGGCAGCGGAAACAAAAATTTTCTCCCCCAAACCCGGTACAAGGAAACGCATCAACGTCTATATAATAGGAAATGATGGTTTGTGGAATCATACCTTGTCCCGAGGCTTGCTCGGAGACAATAGCTCACTCCTTGTGCGGTCTTCAACTCTGGTCTTAGACGATGTCTGTGCAGCTCCTGGTCGCACCGGGACTGACGACTCCTGATCACACCAGACTGTCGGGATTGACAGTTGTCCTCCTGAGTGGTAGAAACCTCCCGCCTCTGAAGTAGTCCATACAGACCACTTGGAACTCCAATCTCCTTGTCCCACAAGGAATTGGAAGGAGTCACACCCTCCTGTTGACGTACTAGTCGCCAACACACTCTCCTACCTCCAGTTGCAACTACAGTTGTCTTCCCCTTACTGCAGCTCCCTTTGCGGGAAGCACTTGCTCGGGCTCTCTCTCGGTTACCAAAACCAGAGAGAACGACAACTTTGCAGAGCAACTGGTTGCACTGAGTTGTACTTTGAGAAGCCCCCAATACCCCTATATATAGGAGGGTCATGGGACATGGTTCTCTATCCCGGGCAATGCGGGACTAAAAGCAGGAGTAGAAGGGTTTGAGATTTTCCACAACACAACCAACTCGCAACCTGAACCGATCGTTTCACAACTGAAACGGTCAGTTGGGGACCTGAACCGGTCAGTTGACACCTCAACCGATCGGTTGGGACCCATGAGCCGGTCGGTTCATTTCTGAACCGGTCGGTTCGTGGTCCTGATCAGTTCCCGATTGACTTTCCTTCTTTTGTTTCTAATTGGTATCGAATACCAATCCTTGTTCCAATCAAATTGGGCAAGTGAAATGCAAGGAAGATTCTCACCAATCCTACTTTCCCAAGTTGCTCGGTTGCACCAGTTGAATCGATCGTTTCAACACTTGAAGCAATCGATTCACCTTGATCTTGAGCCGATCAGCTCAACAATTGAGCCGACCGGTTCAGCAACCTCAGCCGACTGGTTCATCACATGAACCGATCGGTTGGGAGTACAGGTTGTGCAGAATCAGTCAATTGTGATTTCAATCAATCCGATACTCCAATCAATGTGTCCAACACCTTGAACATTATGATATTGAGCTATCAATTGATTGAGTGTTTAATTGAACTACTAAACTTCTTTAGTAATCAATCTAAAAATTTCTTGTGGACAAAACTCCTCTTCCAGGTTAAATCCTATGTGTGTGACCCTGCAGGTCCATTTCACCTTGGCAGTGAAAGTCCATAACACTTATGACTTCACAATCAAAGAGCGGTGCCTAGTCACACATCAGTGCTATCCAAGTGAAAGTAGAAAGTTGGAGAACAACTTTCAATCCTACAATCCGTGAATGGTGTTACAGTGAATGTATAATTCCTTTGTCACTGATATCCCGAATGAACTTGAGGCATGGAACAGTCATCCGGTCAACGTTCATTCACTTTCTTGATCTCAAAGCAGATTGGAAGAGATATGTATGACATCAATATCACATACTGATTCAAACATGCGTGCGCATGCCTATTTCAATCCTACTCATCAAGTGGCCTTGGAAATCAAACTCCCTCAGGAGGGACAAATCCCATATCTATCACTCACCCCTCAAAAGCCCCATGTGTCAAAGCCACCCAATCATCACCTTTATAACAACCCATGTTTCAGGACTGCGTTTGATGATGTCAAAGTGTGCCCAACGACTTGTGTTGAGTGCAGTGATTTCAAGTCTAAGAATCACACTCACCACCATCACTGTGAGTACTGACTGTGACTACCATGTCATGGTTCCATGTGTCAAACTCATGGTGGGTCTGTCCGGTACACTTGTTCTCTAACAAGTACCTATGTGTTTGGTTTGATATCTCTATATCATGACTAATGAGATTCTGTCATCAACCAACACCACAATCTAGTCTTGTGTGTCATTGCTGTCTATCTACCTTCCACAATGACATCTGACTAGGGACATAACAAGAATGTACAAACTCTTAGCATCCATATGATCTCATCGTTCAGGTCATGAACCTGAAGGCATACGTCATTGAGTACTATCATTCTCTAGACATTCAATCTGTTCTATCACTATCTCATATGACTGAACCAGAAAGAATTGGAAGCTTGCCTTTGATGTTTATCAAATCAATCTTAATGTATCCCACTAATCATCCCATGATTGGCTCTCAGGGCATACATACCAACACCATTCAGTCTTGGGTACAACTACCCATTCGGTCTTGAAACGGAATCAACTCAATCGGTTTTGAAACTGAATCAACTCAATCGGTTTGAAAATTGTTTGCCCATTCCTTTGTTGAGGTGTGTGCTTAAGATGACATCATCATCTTCAAGCTTCAAACCTTCAAAAATCAGTTGTGATTCTTATGATGATTTCAACAACTAATCAAAAGGAAAATCGAGAAAGAAGAAAGGTTCAACACATAATGAATAAATTGCAAGAAATAATGACATTTAAGGGTTCAAGTTATATAACCCGCCTTCAAAATTGAATCCAAGCTTCAAGCTTCACGTCCTCAATGGTGAATCAATCTTTTTCAATTGTACAAGGTCCATTATCAAGTCTTTGAGTGAAATGAATGGCTAAGGTTGAAGATTGAATGAAGAAAAGAAGAAATTAAGCATTGAATTTCGATTTCCACCATGAAATCAAGGTTGAAGATGACTATGGAGCTTACCTACAGGTTGGGGTACGTCCTCCTGTTTCTCCTAAGCTCCTTTGTGCATGGCCAAAGCAAGGAAAGAAAAAGGTATCGAAAAAGCCTTTCATTTGAGTTGGAAATGAGATGTTTATAAGGGAATTTCAATGAGAGAGAAAGTGATAATTAATTCCTTCAACTCCCAAAATTGGTGCAACATTCTCCCCTCAATCCCTTTCATACGAAGCCATCTCCCCCACCTTGTAACTCCTCTTCATTATCCATGAATTAAAAGAAAACAAATTTAGCACCTTAATCAATATAATAATAATATCCAATATTGAGTGGATATTACTTTTTAGTTAACTAATGTGAGTGGGCTCTCCACTCACATTAGATATTTTGTGGCCTTTGCAAGGCACAAGGACGTTCAAACTTATGCAAATTCAACCATCTCATTTTTGGTTGAAGGGCACTTCCATTAATATATTTATTTTTGCACTAAATTGAATTATGGTTTCAATTATGCTGAAATCTTGATTATTTTAATATCAAGATTCTCTCTCCTCCAAAGTGATTCAAATGAGATGACCCTCTGATTTTATTGTCTCTAATTGATACCAAGAAACATTAGGGACTCTCTAGGAGTGATATTTTTCATATTGAACCCTAGGTTTTAGGTAATTTGCACATTACACCAAAACTAGGTTTTAATGCACAAACATTGTTCAACAACAACTTTCTTGGTACTCAGGCTTGTGGCAGCCATAACTCTACATCATTTTTATTCTTATTATACTTCAATACTTGAGGAACATTTTTCCTTGTAACATTTGCAAGTTAACCCCTCAACTTGGGTAATTTGCACTTTAGTCCAAAATAGGCAAAACATTGTTTCAACATTATCCAAAAAGGACTAAAATTGAAACATAAGTTCCTCTTGAGCCTGGATTACTTTTCAAGAGATAAGAGAAAGCATATAATTATCTTTATTAAACAAAACATCTAGGGTTAAAGCATAACCCATGTTAGGGATGTTACAAATTATCCAACCCTAATAGGGATTTCGTCCCCAAAATCATCAAGAGAAAAGAGATGGGTACTTCCTCCTCATTTCTTCCTCTAGCTCCCATGTAGCTTCTTCAATGCCACGATGATGCTAGAGAACTTTCACAAGACATATGTCTTTCTTTAATCTGTTGTCTCAGAGTAGGTTTTATGTGCATCTCAACTAATAACCCGGCTAACAACGATACCTTAAGCTGTATATTGTTTTGCCTCAAGGAGATAAACATATCGCTTTTTAAGCACACTAAGGAATTCAACTATGCTTTATCTAAGGCTGGTGATGATGATTTCCTACTTAGTGCATCAACCACTACATTAGCCTTCCCTGAATGGTAATCAATTGTACAATCATAGTCCTTGATTAACTCCATCCAACGGCATTGTCTCATGTTCAACTCATGTTGTGAGAAGATATATTTTAGATTCTTATAGTCTGTGAAAATATGGAATGTTTCTCCATAAAGATAATGTCTCCATATCTTTAAAGCATTAACCACAACAACTAGCTCTAGATCATGTGTTGGATAATTCTCCTCATGTTTCTTAAGCTGTCGAGAGGCAAAAGAAATCACTTGATTATCCTACATCAACACACATCCTAGACCATTCTTGGATGCATCACAGAAAACTATGTACCCCTTCCCTTGCTCAGGTAACACCAGCACAGGTGCACTTATTGACACTTGTCATTCCAGACAAAAGGAACCTCCTTCTTGGTCAACTTGGTTAGGGGTAAAGATATAGAATTGAAATTTGTAATGAACCTCCTGTAATATCCTTCCAGCCCTAGGAAACTGCGTATCTCCGTTGGTGTCTTTGGCTATTCCCATTGCAGGACAGATTCTACCTTCTTAGGATCAATACGGATACCTGAGGTAGATATTACATGTCCTAGAAAAGAAACTTCTGGTAACCAGAACTCACATTTCCTAAACTTAGCATACAACTTATGCTCTCTTAGCAAAGTTAAAGCATGACGGAGGTGATGCTCATGCTGTTGAGCATCTCTACCATACACCAAGATGTCATCTATGAAGACTACTATGAACTGATCAAGAGAAGGTCGAAAGATTCTATTCATGAGTTCCATGAATGCAGCTGGTGCATTAGTTAGTCCAAACGACATAACTATGAACTCATAGTGACCATACCTTGTCCTAAAGGCAGACTTAGGTATGTCACTCTCCTTGATACGCAACTGATGATATCCCGACCTCAGATCAATCTTAGAAAAGATAGTTGCACCACACAACTGATCAAACAAGTCATCAATCCTTGGCAGAGGATACTTGTTCTTTATGGTTACTTTATTTAACTGTCTATAATCAATGCATAACCGCATCGATCCAGCCTTCTTCTTAACAAAGAGAACTGGAGAACCCCATGGTGAAGTACTTGGTCAAATATAACCTTTCTCAAGCAACTCCTGTAGCCATTTCTTGAGCTCTTCCATCTCAACAGGTGCCATTCTATACGGTGTTTGTGCTATTGGTTGTGTGTCTGGGATTAGATTAATCTCGAAATCAATCTCTCGGGGCAGAGGTACACCTAGAAGTTCCTCAGGGAACACATCTTCAAACTCCCTAACTATCAGAACTTCAGAAAGATTAGAGCTGTCCATAGTGATGTCTACCACATGTGCCAAGAATGCAAAGCATCCTTGTCTCATCAGCTTTTCAGCTACCATAGCTGACAAAAGATAGGTTGGAAGAATCTTTCTATCTCCCTGAAAGATCCATGTGTCACCATCATCAGTGAACACAACTTGCTTGGACTCACAATCCAAGACAACCCTATACTTTTCTTGGGTGTCCATCCCAAGAATTATATCAAACCCGTGCATCTCAAGTGGTATAAGATCCACCTGAATGTGACGTTCAGAAAAGGAAAGTATGTAGGGAGAACACACCTCCCACAACACTGCAGATCCCAGTAAAGGGGTTTCTAATAATAGACTATCTGCTCTATGACTGACAGTCATGTTGCAGTCATGAATCACTCTTCGAGTGATAAAGGAATGCATAGCACCCAGATCCATTAAAATAGATACGAAGCAGGATGAAGACATATCATAATGAAATAGTTTCATCTGACCAGTCACAACTCGAGGGTTGACTACTGCTTCAGGTTGATTCATCGCATAAAATCTCATCGTTTCTTGCTGTTGACCCTATGCTCGGTTGTTGGGTGTCGATGATTACCTGATCAGTGGTAACAAGTGTTCTTTAATAAATTGAGGGTTTGAATACCTATATTACATAATCATAATGATGAGATACTAAGGGTTGAGAATATCCATGATGTGATAAGGGATTGAGATCCCAGTGATTTTATTAAGCTTCAAAAAGTATTTGATAGAAGTATTACATATTTTGAGTAGCAATTATTGTAATGAATTATGTTTGAAAACTTTCCTGATGCTAAAAGAATATGGTAATGCACTTAATTAACCAAGTGAAATCTTATCATGTAGAGCTCTGACCATAGATCCATCATCGTCAGTAGTTGGTGATGGTGAAATAGGTTTTCCTATGGGAACTCCTGGAGGGCATACTGTTGAGTATGTGGGGGTTATGGGCGTGAATATCCTTATGCTCTAATGGAGGAATTGATGTGAGATAAACATTAAATCTCTCGATCCTTCATTATATATGTCGGGATGGATGTATCACTAATCTCCCGAATGTCGGGATGGATATATCACTAATCTCCCGATGATGTTAATACTAGATCGATGTGAGATAAACATGAAATCTCTCGATTGCAAAGAGAGTACAACTGCCACTGTAACTCTATAGAAAAGTTGCCAGTTGTTGGCTAAATGGACATCTAAAAATCCCTTTGTTTTGATTATGACAAACATTTCATTCTTATTAATCTAACGAGCTACCTGAGTGTGCAGGATGACAAAGTAATAAGGGAAAATCCAAGAGCTTACTTAGTTATATTTTCATGCAATGTAATCAATGTTGTAAAACTTGTACAAATATATAATGTACAAGTACTTAAATTTGCATGTAAATCAAGCGTTAGATTTTCCCTAGCCAAACACCATAGTTAGACATGTCATCCCATTTGAACAGAATCACCTTTGCACACTCACACATATAATTAGTGCTTAAATTGAAACCTTGAAACAGGATCATTCTCGGTCGATGAACTCCTCGACCGAGAGACTCTCGGTCGACCATCTTCTCGACCGAGAAAGATCCAAAGTAGCCGTTAGACACAACAGACAAGTTAGTTGGTAGTTGAAGAAAGACGTTGCAAATCACTTGTTCCAGAGAGCCTGTCGGTCGACAAAACTTCGACCGAGTAGGTGTCTCGGTCGACCATTTGTCGACCGAGATGGTCTCTGACAGCAACTGCAGAATAAATTAATTAGCCGTTGTTAAAGCAACAACTTTGTACCTAACGGCTAGTTAAGCACTTAGAAACCCCTAGAAGTTGTCTAGAACGTCCTTAAGCATACTTAGGCCATTCCTATAAATAGGATAAGCCATAGGACACTAGAATTCACTTGTTACACTTGAGAATACACTTGAGCATACTTGAGCAATCTTCTGCAAGCAAATTTGAGCACTGTGATCATTGGCCTACATTCTCCTTAGCTCAATCTCGTGTCCTATAGGCTAGATTCTCCTACCCACAGCAAAACCAAGTTTACATACTTGGCTAGGAGATCTTACGCTTGATCTAGGCATATCAAGCCTCGGGCTTAAAGGATAAGTTGTAATTTCCTTTTCCTTTCTTGTTCCTGTTTATCTTTTGTACTCTCCTTGCTACTCCTAGGGTTGGAGGCTGCGGATTGGAGAGGGTTGACTTCTCAGGTGGAGAAGGGGACTTCAAGCTACTTCAAGAAGGCTATCGCAAGGGAAGCTACTTCAGAAGGCTGGTGCAACGGGAGTTGGTGCATCTACTTCAAGGGAAGGCTGCTTCAAGGTTGGCGATTACTTCTAGGTGAAGGCTGCTTGAAGGGTTTAGGAAAAGAGATTGTATTTTATGTAAATTCCTTGAAGAGGTAATAAAATAAATTTCTTTTCAAATCCCGGTTGGGTAAGCAATCGGGTAGTGGATTAACGGCTATAGTATTTGCTATAGTTGGAACCACTCTAAACCTTGTGTCTCCTTGTCTAATATTTTCTTTGTGGTTGTTTAAGTTCAATAATTGTTAAATTATCTATAAAACTCTATTCACCCCCCCTCTAGTAGTTTTCAATTGGTATCAGAGCAGGCTTCAAGGAACCCTAACAAGGTCTTGAAGATATGGGTGATGGAATGCTCAACAACCTCAACATTGAAGGGACTCTTGTTGCTAGGCCACCGACGTTCGATGGAACAAACTACCAATACTGGAAGAGAAGGATGCAGTTTTACTTCCAAGGCGTCAACTGGGATCTATGGAGAATGGTATCTACTCCTTATCAATTCCCTCAAATTGACTTTGCGGAATGGGATGCAAACACGGTAAAACAGGCCCAAATGAACGCAAAAGCCGTAAGCATTTTATATTGTTCTATTTCTGTAGGAGAATTTAATAGGATTTCAAATTGTGATACAGCGTATGATATTTGGCATAGATTGTCTATCACTTATGAGGGTACAACCCAAGTTAAAAATTCCAAAATTAGCCTGCTTAAAACAAAGCTTGAACATTTTCGTATGGATCCTAATGAAACTATTAGTGAAATGTATTCAAAATTCTCTACTATTGTTAATGGTTTGAGTGCCTTAGGAAAACCTGTTCTTGAGGAAGATCAAGTATCAAAAATTCTTCGATCACTTCCTCCAAAATACAAGCCAAAGGTGATAGCCATTGCAGAGGCAAACGACCTCACTCGCCTCAAAATGGAACAACTCATTGGTAATTTAGAAGCTCATGAAGCAGATCTAGAAGAGGAAAAAAGAAGAGAACGTGAACACTCAAGTGGGAAAAAGAAGGATGTGGCTCTCAAAGCCTCAAAAGTTGTCACACAAGAAAGTGAAGAGTCAAGTGAAGAAGAAGAAGAAGCCCTAATCGTCAACGGTAAGAAGTACAAAAGGTTTAAATCTAACAAAATTTCTAGCTCCTCAACTCCCAGGTGCTTTGAATGTGGGAAGAAAGGGCATTTCAAAAATGAATGCCCCAAAGCAAAGAAGGGAAAGAAAAGCTCACATAAGAAGAAAGGAGAAAAAGCCTATAAAGCTGCCTGGGATGAGTCAAGTGACAGTGAAAGCGGAGAAGAGGTGGAATGTCTAATGGCAAGAGAAGAAAATGAAGACTCTCAAGAGGTAAGCCTAGTTGATCTTTCTAAAGAAGAGTTAGTTACTAGTTTACAAGAAACTCATGATAAGTATGTTGATGCTAAGAAGAAACTAAAGAAGGCTATAAAATCAAATAATGAGCTCATTGCCAAAATAGATGAACTTTTTTATGAAAAGAACAACATTGATCTTGAAAATGTATCTTTAAAAACATCTTTAGATGATTGCACTAGAAAGCTACTCAATTTGGAAACCAATGTTGATCTTCTATCAAAAGAAAAGACTGATTTGCTAGCTAAACTACAAGATTATCAAACTCAACCTATCTTATGCAACCATTCAGACTATGATAATATTGTAAAAGAAAAGGATTCATTATTTTCTGATTTAGACCAAGCAAGAAAAGATATACATAAGAAGATGAATGACATTGCTACGTTGCAAAGAGAACTTTATAAGTTAAGAAGAAAAGATATTCTTGATAACATATTGAAAGTTGGTAATGTTTTCAATGGAAGAAAAGGTTTGGGATATGTTCCAAAGAAAAACCAACCCAAAAAGACCCAAACTATGTTTGTACCCAAGAACACAATGACTAGAAAGAGAAATGAAATTGACTCTATTACTTGTCATTTCTGCTTACGTCTTGGACATTATTGTTTTTCATGCCCCTACAAGACTAAGGAGTCCGACTTAGTTTGGATCCCAAAACCCCAAACTTAGAAGAATGGAATGTAGTTGAGATATGACCAAATGCTTAATTTTGCTATCTATATTGTCTTATCTCAACAAAAGGTGCTATGCTTATTGTTATTATTTTTCTGCATTGCTGAAACAGAAATTCTGTCGGTCGAAGTATTGTCGACCGAGCTCTGGGTCGGTCGAAGTATTGTCGACCGACTGGATGTCTTTAACAAATAAAAATTTTTACAGCACCTATTTCGGTCGAAAATTGGTCAACCGAGAAATTTTCTGTGTTTTTGCTTGTGATACAGTAACCTGCTCGATCGACAAATTGTCGACCGAGACAAATATCGGTCGAAAAATTGTCGACCGACTGGTTTTCTGTATCAGAACTTTTATATATACGCACTTAAAAGGTTTCTAACCATATCGGACCATCACATGGGTACCAAAATCTACATTCTAATGCAGGAATGGGTAGTTGACAGTGGCTGTTCCAAACACATGACCGGGAACAAGGACGCATTTCAAACTTTTGAAGAAAAGAAAAGTGGAACGGTCACCTTTGGAGACAATGGTAAGGGAAAAATCGTTGGAATAGGTAATGTTGGAACAAATCTCGAAATTAAAAATGTTCTACTTGTTGATGGATTGCATCATAATCTAATAAGTGTAAGTCAACTATGTGATAGTGGTTATGATGTGTTATTTAACAAAACTTGCTGCAAACTATTGATAGAAAACACTACAAATGTCGTTTATGAAGGTAATAGAGTTGGAAATCTTTATATCCTTAAACCAAACTCTATGAAATCAATAGTAGGTAAATGCTTGCTTGCAAATGAAAATACCTTACAACTATGGCATAAAAAGCTAGGACATGCTAGTTCCCATGCTATTAAAAAGTTAGTGAAATATGATCTTGTTCGTGGATTACCTACTTTGTCTTTTGATCAAGTTGAAAATTGTGAACCCTGCACAATGGGAAAGCAAACCAAAACATCTTTTAAATCAAAACATGTACTTAGCACCAGTAGATCCTTAGAATTAATTCATATGGACTTATTTGGACCAATGAGGACACAATCTATTGGTGGTAAACGATACTGTTTTGTTATTGTTGATGATTATAGTAGATATACATGGGTACATTTTATTGCAACTAAAGATGATACTATTCATGTCTTTATGCAATTTTGTTCCAATATTGAAAATCTTTTACAACATAAAATATGTACCATTAGAAGTGATCATGGTGGCGAATTTGAGAATCATACATTTGAGACCTTTTGTACATCTCAAGGGTATACTCATAATTTTTCTGCTCCACGTACCCCACAACAAAATGGTATAGTTGAACGAAAAAATCGATCTCTACAGGAAATGGCTAGGACCATGATGCTTGAACACAACACACCTAAAACCTTTTGGGCTGAAGCTGTAAACACTTCTTGTTATGTGCTTAATAGAGTAACCGTTCACTCTCATTTGAAGAAAACTCCATATGAAATATTACACTCTAAGAAACCTAGAGTTGACTATTTTCATACTTTTGGCTCCACATGTTACATTTTAAACACCAAAGATGATAGAGACAAGTTTGATTCTAAATCACACAAAGCATTCTTCTTGGGATATTCCACTTCTAGCAAAGCCTTTAGAGTATATAACACTATCTCTAGAAAAGTTGAGGAATCCATTCATATTTCTTTTCATGAAGAATCGAAGTCTGAAAATCTAGATATCATTGATCTCACCAATCAATTCGACAATATAACCATTTCAAATGATAGTGAGAAAGTTCCTATATCCTATCCCCAAGTTGAAACACAACCTACACCTAGGCTTATCAAGGATCATCCCCAAGAACTTATTATTGGAGATCCAAATGATAAAGTCAAAACTCGGTCATCCTTCAAAGATGTTGCAAACATGGCTTTTGTCTCTATCATTGAACCTAAGAAGATATCCGAGGCTCTTAAGGATGATTACTGGATAATTGCCATGCAAGAGGAGTTAAATCAATTCACTAAAAATGATGTATGGGATTTAGTTCCTAAACCACAAGATAAAACTATCATAGGAACTAAATGGGTATTTAGGAACAAGCTCAATGAGGCAGGAGAAGTAATAAGGAATAAAGCTCGGTTAGTAGCACAAGGATATAATCAACAAGAAGGAATAGATTTTGATGAAACATATGCACCCGTAGCTAGACTTGAAGCTATTAGGATGTTACTAGCTATTGCTGCCCATAAAAACATTAAGCTCTATCAAATGGATGTCAAAAGTGCATTTCTAAATGGCATCATACAAGAAGAAGTTTATGTTGCTCAACCACCTGGCTTTGAAATACCAGAAAAAGGTGACCATGTTTATAAACTTAAAAAGGCACTTTATGGTCTAAAACAAGCACCTAGGAATTGGTATGACCGGCTCAAGACATATCTTTTTGATAATGGTTTTTCCATTGGAAATTCAGATTCTACTTTATTTTTCAAAACATATGCATCTGATTTCCTAGTTGTGCAAATTTATGTTGATGACATTATTTTTGGAGCTTCTAATGCTTCATTATGCACACAATTCAGTGATATTATGAAAAAAGAATTTGAAATGAGTCTCATGGGTGAACTAACATTCTTTCTTGGTTTTCAAATTAAGCAAACACCTGCAGGAATTTTCATAAGCCAAGAAAAATATACTAAAGAACTTTTAAAACGTTTTGGGATGGATCAATGCAAACATGCTACTACTCCTATGGCTACCTCTATCAAAATTGATAAGGATGAAAATGGGGAACCTATTGATGATTCCTTATATCGAGCCATGATTGGTAGTTTGCTATACTTAACTGCTTCTCGACCGGACATTATGTTTTCCGTTGGTCTTTGTGCTCGATTTCAATCCCAACCTATGCAATCTCATTTTCTAGCGGTTAAAAGAATTCTTCGATATCTAGCTGGTACTACTTGTCTTGGTTTATGGTATCCCAAAGGACAATCCCTGGATTTTAAAGCATATACTGATGCGGATTATGCTGGTTGTCGACTTGATCGCAAAAGTACTAGTGGTGGATGTTTCTTATTAGGGAGAGCCTTAGTATCTTGGTTTAGCAAGAAACAAAATACGGTTGCCCTATCTACAACTGAAGCTGAATATATGGCAGCTGGGTCTTGTTGTGCTCAAGTGCTTTATATGCAACAGGTATTAAGCGATTATGGTTTTAATCTTTCATCTACACCTATTTTTTGTGACAACACGAGCGCCATAAACTTAGCACACAATCCTATTTTACACAGCAGGGCAAAACACATTGAAATCCGTCATCACTTCTTAAGGGATCACATCTCAAAGAATCATGTTTCCCTCCATCATGTTGATACGGAAAATCAATTGGCTGATATTTTTACAAAACCGCTTCCACTAGATCAATTCAACAACATTAGGAAGCAATTGCTTATTACTCCTTTGGAAGATGTTTTCTTTGATATCTGCAGTTCTTAAAACGAATCCGTTTACTTGTTTCATTTTGGCTTTTCAATGGACATCTTTTTCATTCGATTTGACGGAATATCTAATTAAGGGGGAGTTTTTATCAAAACAGTTATCTAATTCAGGGGGAGTTTTTATTAAAACGGTTATCTTTTTGAAATGACAAAGGGGGAGAGATATATAAAACTATAACTTAGTATTTATGAAAAACTCAATCAATGAGTTTCATAAATATACTCTTGGCTTTACATTGAAAGTTGCTACATTCCCAAATGAACTGGATTTCATGTTCCATAATTCATTGGGAATAATAAGCACACATTTTATAAACAAGAGGAAAAGATACATAAGGCAATCTAAAGGTATGAAATTCATATGTTTTATATTTATTTTGGAAATGTTTGTCATCTTCAAAAAGGGGGAGATTGTTGGCTAAATGGACATCTAAAAATCCCTTTGTTTTGATTATGACAAACATTTCATTCTTATTAATCTAACGAGCTACCTGAGTGTGCAGGATGACAAAGTAATAAGGGAAAATCCAAGAGCTTACTTAGTTATATTTTCATGCAATGTAATCAATGTTGTAAAACTTGTACAAATATATAATGTACAAGTACTTAGATTTGCATGTAAATCAAGCGTTAGATTTTCCCTAGCCAAACACCATAGTTAGACATGTCATCCCATTTGAACAGAATCACCTTTGCACACTCACACATATAATTAGTGCTTAAATTGAAACCTTGAAACAGGATCATTCTCGGTCGACGAACTCCTCGACCGAGAGACTCTCGGTCGACCATCTTCTCGACCGAGAAAGATCCAAAGTAGTCGTTAGACACAACAGACAAGTTAGTTGGTAGTTGAAGAAAGACGTTGCAAATCACTTGTTCCAGAGAGCCTGTCGGTCGACAAAACTTCGACCGAGTAGGTGTCTCGGTCAACCATTTGTCGACCGAGATGGTCTCTGACAGCAACTGCAGAATAAATTAATTAGCCGTTGTTAAAGCAACAACTTTGTACCTAACGGCTAGTTAAGCACTTAGAAACCCCTAGAAGTTGTCTAGAACGTCCTTAAGCATACTTAGGCCATTCCTATAAATAGGATAAGCCATAGGACACTAGAATTCACTTGTTACACTTGAGAATACACTTGAGCATACTTGAGCAATCTTCTGCAAGCAAATTTGAGCACTGTGATCATTGGCCTACATTCTCCTTAGCTCAATCTCGTGTCCTATAGGCTAGATTCTCCTACCCACAGCAAAACCAAGTTTACATACTTGGCTAGGAGATCTTACGCTTGATCTAGGCATATCAAGCCTCGGGCTTAAAGGATAAGTTGTAATTTCCTTTTCCTTTCTTGTTCCTGTTTATCTTTTGTACTCTCCTTGCTACTCCTAGGGTTGGAGGCTGCGGATTGGAGAGGGTTGACTTCTCAGGTGGAGAAGGGGACTTCAAGCTACTTCAAGAAGGCTATCGCAAGGGAAGCTACTTCAGAAGGCTGGTGCAACGGGAGTTGGTGCATCTACTTCAAGGGAAGGCTGCTTCAAGGTTGGCGATTACTTCTAGGTGAAGGCTGCTTGAAGGGTTTAGGAAAAGAGATTGTATTTTATGTAAATTCCTTGAAGAGGTAATAAAATAAATTTCTTTTCAAATCCCGGTTGGGTAAGCAACCGGGTAGTGGATTGACGGCTATAGTATTTGCTATAGTTGGAACCACTCTAAACCTTGTGTCTCCTTGTCCAATATTTTCTTTGTGGTTGTTTAAGTTCAATAATTGTTAAATTATCTATAAAACTCTATTCACCCCCCCCTCTAGTAGTTTTCACCAGTATACCGTGGAAAGCTATTTAGCAGAGACATAAGATGTCCTGCATTTTGTCCTCACACTGACTGAGGAAGATGTGGTCATGGGAATACGACTCTTCCATTGACCTATGTATGGTACCAATTTCGATTTCGCAATGGTCGGTTGGAGTATGAGTGGTATATCTCATCTCCTCATGGCTTAAGTATGATTGTAAAATGTAATCAGCCATGTAGCATATTTGCTTAAGGTTGAAATACAAGAATCATTGGTTGATGATATCTTGCTTAGTATATCCTAGATGGATAAATGTTATACATGTTCTTCATATTCCTTGTTGAATAAATGACATACTACTTTATCAAGTTACAAGCTGAAATACTTCAAAGAAGAACATTGCTCTAATATGCTTAGATAATTGATTTATCTACTTTTGAATACTTATGGTTCCTCTGCTCAGTTTTATTCCATTAAAGTGCAATAATAATATTTCTGGTAGAGAGTTATATCTCTCACTGGGACAATTTCTATTGTCTCACCCTCGTGGGATCCAACTTTTTAGGTAGACACAGAAGAAGAGGCAGAAACTCTACTACAGGGGAGGAGCAACAACAACAAAAACTGGGATAGCAGTGATATTCTAGGTGGAGACACTGGCTGTCATGTTTTGTATAGAGAGTCCTATGTGTCGTCTATGTACTCTCAGGTCCTCAGAGTTTGTAGCTAGTACTTTTAATGAATCGATCTGAGACTTTTGGCTTGATGCCTCAAGGTTTTTATATTGTCTATGTATAGTTTATCTAGACAGTTGATGCTTGTAATCCTCGAGAAGAGACGGTACATGATATGTACTTATGAACCTAGATGTAAATGAAATACACTCGTTCACGATAAAAGAGTTTTCCTATGTTTGGATCTCTTTGCAAATTGTTTTAATTTATAGTGATTTTCAGTAATTCCACTGTTGATGTTCACTTCTGCTTAGTTAATGATGTTTTGTTCGAACGGTGTGTCACAAATTAGTGGTATCAGAGCTCTAGGTTTGCTGAGTCTATAGAGACATATGATTAAGGTCATTGAGTCTGTTCTAGTATCTTCCAGTTATCTGATAGTGTCTTCTTCTCATATAGGAGAAGAAGAAGAACTTAAAGATGTCTAGATCACACGAAGAACATGCTGCTGATAGCAGCATTGCTACACCAGGAAGAGGTGCAAGGGATCAGAATAGGGATGAACCAGAACCTGAACATCCCCAACTTAACCAAGCGGCATTGGAAAACCCAGCCTTGCATGATCTGTTTGGGAAGTTCACGGCAACCATGACACATATGGCAGATAGGATGCCACCACCTGCACCTAGGGCACCAGCTCACCATGAAGGACTAGGAGCCGACAAGACTTTCAAACGACTTCTCTAGGCTGGTACACTTGACCCAACAGATGCGGACATGTGGCTGGAGGAGCTAGAGAAGGCCTTCAGAATCCTTAATATCCTAGAAGCTGAGAAGGTTAGACATGAAGTGTACCTTCTTAAGGGGAGTGTTGGCTACTGGTGGACAATAGAAGAGGGCAAGAGGCCAGGTGTTGAGATTGGATGGGAAGTATTCTGACAAGAATTCGTCAATAGATACTTTCGTAAGATGTTTCTAGATGAGAAGATCTCTCAGTTTGAGAGGTTAAGGCAAGGATCAATGAAAATTAGCGAGTATGAAGCTAAGTATATGGAGCTTTTATGGTTCTGTCCGCATATGGCAACTACTGATGAAGAAAGAATTTGACATTTTGAGAAGGGGTTGACCGCTGATTTGACCACTCCAGTGTCTGTGTTAGAGAACAGGGAGAGGTTCGCCACCTTTGTGGAGTCTGTATGAAGGATAGAAAGGTTGATGATTGAGAAGCGTTAGACTAAGTGTAAGAAGGTGTATACTCAATTCCAAGGATAAGGGTCCGAAAGTTTCAAGAAATTGAGATTTTCTGCATCAATAGCACCACCAAGATTCAATACCCAGACACAATGGATGTTGAGTAGGGGTAGAGACCGTAGTTTACCACCACAAGGAGCCCACAACTCAACATCAGTGTCGGTAACAGGACCACCCAGGCCACAGTCGGGGAACATATGTTGTTTTATATGTGGAAAGATGGCGAATTTGATGAAAGATTGTCAAGCTAGAGAAGCAAGTGTGACTCAACCTCAGACCTTCAGGTCATCTGACCAAGGTAAACATGATACTTGCAATACAGGCATCTCACTTGGCTCTCAAAGCCCATTGATCTATTATTACCCCTTATTAGGCAACAAAGCATATTATGTCTCATAAAGCCCATAAAACAAATTTCAATAATAAATCATCATAGCTCATATCTGGCTATGTTCAACATCTCATTATATACATAATTTGTACACAGGATAACATCTATATCAATTACATATCAGCACTATGCAGTGTATTGGTAGCATCACTATTCACCCATTAGGGTTAGGGTTTCCCAAATTCATGTCAATTAGGGATACTCATCCCATTACCCAAAATTTGGGTTATGGTTTATCATCATATTTCCCAACATTAGGGTTTCATGCACTATAATCCAAAATTAGGATTTCACATACCTTCACTCTATATTAGGGTAGGATTTCATATAGCATTACATAGCATCACCCTGGATTGAGTTTCCTATCACATCTCTGAATTAGGGTTTCACTTGATATCACCCTTGATTAGGGTTTCACATTACCTCTCTACATTAGGGTTTCACATGGAATCACCCTTGATTAGGGTTTCACATGTCATCACCCTTAATTAGGGTTTCACATGACATCACCCTTAATTAGGGTTTCACATGACATCACCCTTAATTTGGGTTTTTCTTTATATTACCTTGAATTGGGATTTCTTATATCATCACCATAGATTAAGGTTACATCATTACCCTAGATTAGGGTTTCATGTAGCATTGTCCTAATTTAGGGTTAGGACTCATCAACCTTTTCAATTAGGGTCTCATGATCTCTTTATCAAGAATCATACCCTAATTACATATTTTATTCATGTTGAGAGTGTTGAGGTTTAACCATTACATGATTATTATACATGTATAGATTCCTCTCTCTCATCCTCTCTAGGATATTAAACTACTTCAAACTTGATTAAATTAGGTTAACCCTTCATTCAAGTACATACATTTAGGGTTAGCATAGTGTATTGAGGTGTTACTTCCATAAGCATTAAAGGTTAATCACTCAAAAGGTACTAATTACTTAAGTACCTTGAAGGTACAACCATTGTAATTATCTTTGATAAACATCATCAACAATCATGGGGTTGATTGTACTTACTAGGTTTGAATCAATTAAACCTTCAAATGGTCTTGGGGTATTAGACCTTTAAATGGTCTTAAAGTATTTTGTCCTTCAATTGGTCTTAAAGTTCTTTGACCTTCAAACGGTCCTGAACCACACCTTCAATCGGTCTTAAGATCGTTAGACCATCAAATGGCCTTGATCTCAAAGTCCATAAATAGTTTGAAACCGTTTGAATAAAATATAAATAATCCAAAATAGTTTTGAAACTGAATTAGTAACTTATCCTTGAAACCGATTGAACATCAAATGGTTCGAGACCGTTTGCCCTCCAAACGGTCTGAGGACCGTTTGATCCCAACTCCAACCAATCAATTGATTTCAGGGTTTGCTTTATTGAATCGATCATCAATTGAACCATTGAGAGTACATCAAAATACAACCCTTGGATCTCCAACCATCCATCACAACCCTTGAACTCCAAATGGTCTTGAGACCATTTGCCTCCAAACGGTCTTGAGACCGTTTGGACCATCACCAAGAAATTGATCCAATTTAGTTAACATTTCTTCAATCAATCGATTAGGGTTTATAATCAATAGATCATTTATTCTAGAATCCATTATAATTAAATTAGTTTGAGCTATTGGATTCTCATCATTCACATAAGTAATTAACCCCAAACGGTTTTGAAGTTCAATTTACCCATTCGATCTTGAGATCCATTGCCCATTCATTTTTGAACTCAATTACCCATTCAATCTTGTAGTTAATTACCCATTCGGTCTTGAAGTTAATTACCCATTCAGTTTGAAGTAAATTACCTATTTGGTCTGAAGTAAATTACCCATTCAGTCTTGGGTTCAACTACTCATTCAGTCTTGGGTACAAGTACCCATTCAGTCTTGCAATCGAATCAACTCAATCGGTTTTGAAACCGAATCAACTCAATCGGTTTGAAAACCGCTTGCCCATTCCTTCGTTGAGGTGTGTGATTAAGATGACATCATCATCTTCAACCTTCAAACCTTCAAAAATCAGTTGTGAATCTTGTGATGATTTCAACAACTAATCAAGGAAAATCGAGAAAGAAGAAAGGTTCAACACATAATGAATAAATTGCAAGCAATAATGACATTTAAGGGTTCAAGTTATATAACCCGCCTTTAAAATTGAATCCAAGCTTCAAGCTTCACGTCCTCAATGGTGAATGAAGCCTTTTCAAATGTCCAAGGTCCGTTCTCAAGTCTTTGAGTGAAATGAATGGCTAAGGTTGAAGATTGAATGAAGAAAAGAAGAAATTAAGCATTGAATTTTGATTTCCATCATGAAATCAAGGTTGAAGATGACTATGGAGCTTACCTACAGGTTGGGACACGTCATTCTATTGATCCTAAGCTCCTTTGTGAATGGCCAAAGCAAGGAAAGAAAAAGGGATCGAAAAAGCCTTTCATTTGAGTTGGAAACGAGATGTTTATAAGGGAATTTCAATGAGAGAGAAAGTGATAATTAGTTCCTTCAACTCCCAAAATTGGTGCCACATTCTCCCCTCAATCCCTTGCATACGAATCCATCTCCCCCACTTTGTAATTCCTCTTCATTATCCATGAATTATAAGAAAACAAATTAAGCACCTTAATCAATATAATAATAATACCAATATTGAGTGGATATTACTTTTTACTTAACTAATGTGAGTGGGCTCTCCACTCACTTTAGATATTTCATGGCCTTTGCAAGGCACAAGGACGTTCACAATTATGCAAATTAAACCATCTCATTTTTGGTTGAAGGACATGATGCGATGATTTTGAGTCACATTTATAGACTTGTTTGATAGGTGTTTTATGCATTTATTAGTCATTTTCATGGTTAATGTTGCATAATTCATTCATTTTGGTCTATGCTACTTCTTTATGTCAAATTCCCTTTATTTAAGCATTTTGAGTGTTAGTTATCGAAAGAATATATTTCATGTGGATTTATGTGGTTCTGTGTGTTAATTTCAGGAAAAACAAGTATTTGCTGCCGTCGATACCATCGACGGTGGTCGATACCATCGACCGGACCACAGGTTGCCAGCCGCAAGGACCAAAAGAAAGTCGATACTATCGATAGGGATGTCGATGGTATCGAGATACCATCAGGTTGCTGGCGAGAAGTGCGTCGATACTATCGACTGGTGGAGCTACAACGACACAAAATGACAAAACCGTCGCTACAGGTTCGTCGATACCATCGACCCGCGTCGATGGTATCGAGATGACATCAGGCGCACAGACGAAAGAGAAGAAGGGTTGCCGCTATCATGCTAGGTCGATACCATCGACCCGCGTCGATGGTATCGACACCGTCAGATATGAGTTTGTTTTAGATTAATCTTAATCGGACGACCGTGGTTAATTGGTGACCTAATTCGGGAGATATACCTAATGACGCCACCCTTGACTGGGAGAGGACGTCATTAGTTGCTGCACACATCCCGGAGAGCAAGGAGAGAAGAACGTAGCACGAGAGCACGCCCCAGCCGATCCGGACGCTGAAGAAGACGAATTCCACCACTGAAAGGCGGGAGAACGCGGATTCCACGCCAAGGATCGATTGGACCTTCTCCGTTCAGGGGTTTAATCACTCAATCATGTTTTCCTTCATGTTTCCTTTTTCTTCTCCACATTGTACTCTGAGATGAATATGCGGGGCTAATCCCCTTTGTGTTTAGGACCGGGAGTAGCCCGGGGATTCATTGTATGATGATTTTATAATAGTAATTCATATCTTATCTCTTAAATCCGTGGTATAATTTCATTTTCTCCAATATATTATATGCTTGATCACCATAATAATAACCTAATGCCCTTAATTGCTTTGAAAGAATAATTAATGGTTGAAAAGAGACGGAATTTACATTAATTGACAAATCCCTTGAACAAGGTGGTGTAAGATTAATGGTGGATACCGAGAGGTCGTTCCTAATGCACCTAGTTTAGGGTATAAGTTACTACGACGGTGGAACCGACCTAGACATAGGTAGTGAATTGTACCACGACAGTGGGCAATTCTGATTTCAGGCCACTACTCGAATAGAGAGATAAAATTGAGTAGCTATATAGGATTTAATACAATGAAAACCCACGGTGAAACCGCAACCCTAAAGATCTTCTTTTGAATAGATTAAACCAACATTTAATCAATTGATTGTTTTGTTTTATTTTTATTTTCTTTTATTTTTTAACAACAACTCTCAACTATTTAATCGACTTAGCTGATCGTGAGTAGTTAGTAGGAGTCCTCGACGATTTCACGTATCCCTGAGTTCGAAACGGACCTCACAAAGGCCTGTATTACTTTGACGCGTTCACTTGCATTTCTGCGCACGGTAAATCGTCGTCAAGTTTTTGGCGCCTTTGCCGGGGATACGTCAATTAGTCGGCACTTCGAGTGCTGTGAGCGGCCACTCTAGGCCACATTTTTATTTTTTTATTCATTCCCAAAAATTTATAATCTATTTTCTAAAAAATTGCAATCGTCAAGCACTGTAGTGAAATTAAATTTCTCTATTTGTAGGTACTGTGCATGGTGCAGACGCGTAGTACAGATTACACGCAGCACGCACCTGAGGTTCCATTGCCAGACCGAAAGACGATGACGACAATAATCAAGACCATCTTGAAGAAATAGATTCAGAATTATAACAAGAAGAGATGGACGAGCCACAGACAATATGGGAGAAGATCAAGGCTTCTTCCTCATCCGCTTCCAAGGGGCTGATTAAGAAGCAAGCGGTGAATATTCTGACATACAAGATTGATCCAACTTTAATCAACTTGGTGAAGTCGAATGCTTTCCATGGGCTCAAAAATGAAGACCCTGTCACGCACATAAGTCAATTTGTGGAGAATTGTGATATGATAAAAATTAACAGATTTCCACAAGATGTGCTCTACTTGAAGCTCTTCCCGAGTTCTCTAGCGGGAATTGCGCACGAATGGCTACATAACTTGGACGATGAATATGTGGAGTCTTGGGACCACACGGTGGAAGTCTTTTTCGAGAGGTTCTTTCCGCCCGAGAAGACCAATGATATGATCAGAAAGATCCACAACTTCACCCAACAAGCAGGAGAGACCTATTCTGAGACCTGGGAAAGGTTTCAGATCATGCTCAGGCGATGCCCACATCACGGGCTTGATAAGGAGACCCAAGTCAAGATCTTCTATTTTTCTCTCTCCGAGCATGATAGAAGCAACCTCGATTCAGCCGGTTCTGGATTCTTCTTGAATAACACAGACACGAGATGTTGGGAGATTTTAAAGAACATGGCCAAGAAACAATCATGGGAAGAAAGAGGTGCCATGGAGCAGGTTCGAGTAGTAGGTGAATCTAAAGCAATAAAGGAGCTGAATGAGAAGATGGATCTTCTCGCAAAGAAATTGCTTGCAAAGGAGGATACTGAGTCCGAGGACGAGGCTCAAGTGAAATTCATGAGGCAGAAACAAGGCTACAGGAACATCGACTATTCATGGAGGAAAGATAAGAAGTTCTCCTGGAAGGATCCAAATAACTTCTTGCAGGATCTGGATGCTAAACCCCAGCCAGTAGTGGAGGATAAGAGCACAGAGCTTCTCAATCAAGTGATAAAGCAAAACTAAGAACTCATGGCTACTTTCGGCCAGCAAATAAAGCAACAAGGGGAGTTCATGAACCAATTCGGGCAGACACTACAGAGCCATGGGGCTCAAATGAGGACAATAGAGACATCTATGGCACAAATGGCTGCGGAGATAGCCAGTTTGAAGAAGTCGGCACATCTAGGTTTCCCGGGAAATACTAATGTTCCAGGAGGAAACCAACAAGCGAAGGCCATCTTGCTAAGAAGTGGCAAGAAATTGTTAAATCCCAGGGTTGATGAAGCAAGCAAACCCCAAGTTGAAATTGAAGTTAAAGCCACTGAGGAGCTCCCTGTACCGATCACAGAACCAGTTGATGACACAGTAGTGGATGCTACTGAAGACCTGATTGCAGAGGAGGAAGAGCCTAAGAAACAGACACCCTATGTGCCACCGCATCAAACGGGCACAGGCTGTACCGGTCCCTTATCCGAATAGTGCTAAGGCAAGGAAGGTAGACGCCCAATTCAAAAAGTTCTTAGACAGTTTTAGAAAGCTTTCAGTCAACATCCCTCTATTGGAAGCTATTGAGCAAATTCCGTCTTACAAGAAATTTTTGAAGGACATCATCACCAAGAAGAGAAAAATCCCGGACACTGAAGTAGTTGTGCTTAAGGAGCAGGTGAGTGCCTTTATCATGGGCACATTGCCACCAAAGAGGCAAGATTCGGGTTGTTTCAACATTTCATGCTATATTGGGAAAGTCAAATTTGGTGAAGCATTATGTGACTCAGGAGCAAGCATCAATTTAATGCCCCTTTCTACATTCAAGAAGTTGGGATTAAAGGATTCACGGAAAAGAAACATGACAATTCAATTGGCGGATAACTCTGTGGTGAAATCGTATGGGATTTGTGAAGATGTGCTTGTGAAAGTGGATAGATTTGTATTTCCTGCAGATTTTGTCATCATGGAGATGCAAGACGAACAAGGCAATGAGCTACTACTCGGAAGGACATTCCAAGCTACAGCCGACATGATACTCGAGATGGGGAGAGGTCGGTTGACCTTGGGTATAGCCGATGACCGATTTGAGATGGTCATGCCTTCCAGCGCCACTTCACCTAAATCCAAGGAGCAATGCCACATGGTAAAACATTTTGATAATACCATCTCACTTTGTCTAGGGAAGCCATTTCTGGATATGGATCATGTAATGACCAAGGTGGACAAAGGGACTTTGGTTGTAGACATCATGGAGAAGACCAAAGTAGTATGCCTTTGCAAGGCTGTCGGGTTCCCGAATGATGAGAATGAGGACATTCCTCTCTCTACGGAGGATGGTGCTATAGAAAATTCAGTTTTTGATGCATATCTGGAATTACCATTGGAGGCTTGTTTAGTCAACATCACTCATGATTGGATGAGAAGCAAATCACTCAAGGAGTGCGCCAAGATGCTTCATATGCTTCCATGCTTCTATGCAAGGTATTATGAAGATTTAGGTGAACTTCCCCCTCCGCTTCAATCATCCTTGATCAGCCCGACGGAGTTAGAGTTAAAGCCACTGCCACCGCATCTTAAGTACGCCTTTCTAGCGGAGGAAGAAAAGTTACCTGTGATCATTTCTGCATATCTGAGTGCGGAAGAGGAAGACCAATTATTGATAGTACTGAAGAACCATCGGGGAGCATTTGGGTGGTCTGTTGCAGATATCAAGGAGATTTCCCCTACTTTGTGTCAGCATAAGATTCGGCTCGAGGAGGGAGCCAAGCTGGTAATCCAACCGCAACGTCGACTGAATCCAAGCATGATGGAGGTGGTGAAGAAGGAGGTGATTAAGCTTCTCTCCGCATGTATCATTTATGCGATTTCAGACTCGACATGGGTAAGTCCCACTCAGGTAGTCCCTAAAAAGGGGGTATTACTGTCACTCAAAATATTTTAAACGAACCTTTCACCACCCGTTTGGTAACCGGGTGACGAGTATGTATTGATTACCGACATCTTAATGCTGCTATGCTGAAGGATCATTTTCCTCTCCCATTTATTGATCAAGTTCTAGAGCGCTTAGCCGGCCGATCTCATTTCTATTTTCTGGACGGGTATTCGGGATATAATCAGATTTCAATTGACCCTAAGGACCAAGAGAAATCTACTTTCACTTGTCCTTATGGAACTTTTGTGTATCACCGCATGCCCTTTGGATTATGCAATGAACCAGCAACTTTTCAGCGTTGTATGCTCGCCATTTTTTCTGATATGGTAGAACGCTGTCTTGAAGTCTTTATGGATGATTTTTCAGTTTATGGTGCTTCGTTTGATGAATGCCTTTATAATTTGGATAAGGTGTTGCAGAGATGTGAGGACACACATTTGGTCCTCAACTGGGAAAAATGTCATATGATGGTAAGTGAAGGGATAGTGCTAGGACATAAAGTGTCTAGCAAAGGTTTGGAGGTAGATCCGGTTAAAATTGAAGTAATTTCTAAATTGCCCCCACCAAATTTGGTAAAAGGGGTAAGGAGTTTCTTAGGACACGCCGGATTTTATCGTCGGTTCATAAAAGATTTTTCTAAAATCGCCAAACCTCTATCCGAGATTCTCGAGAAAGTTGCTGTTTTTTATTTCAATGACAAATGCTTACACGCGTTCAACGTGCTGAAGGAGAAATTGATTTCCGCACCAGTTGTTCAAACACCGGATTGGACTAAGCCGTTCAAACTCATGTATGACGCATCAGATTTTGCTGTAGGAGCTGTGTTGGGACAACGGGTGGACAATAAACCCACCGTAATTTTTTATGCTTCCAAGACTTTGAATGATGCTCAATTAAATTACACAACTACTGAAAAAGAATTGCTTGCCGTTGTTTTCACTTTTGAAAAATTCCGGCAATATTTAGTTGGATCGAAAGAAGTTGTTTGGACTGATCACGCCGCTATTAAATATTTGATGGAGAAAAAAGATGCCAAACCTAGATTTATTAGGTGGATCTTGCTCCTATAAGAATTTGATATCGAAATTAAAGACAAGGCGGGGATTGAAAATGTCATGGCGGATCATTTGTCTAGGTTAGAGATGGTGGATGAAAAAGATTTACACATACCCATAATCGAGACATTTCCAGATGAACAATTGTTGAAAGTGAATTCTAAAGATCCTTGGTTTTCCTATATTGTGAATTATCTTGCTTGCAGGATCATCCCGGATGATTGGACATATCAAGAGAAGAAGAAGTTTTTCCATTCTCTAAGATATTATTTTTGGGTTGACCCTATTCTTTTGAAGCAATACATGGATGGTGTTCTATGCAGGTGTGTACCTGAGGAGGAATACGAGAGTGTTCTTCGTCACTGCCACACTCTACCTATGGGCGGACACCACACGAGCTCTCGTACGATAGCCAAAGTGTTGGAAAGTGGCCTATATTGGCCTACCTTGTTCCGAGACGCCTATGAGTTCGTGAGACAATGTGATTCCTGCCAAAGGGCGGGTAACATTTCAAAGAGACAAGAGATGCCCCTAAATGTCTTCCAAGAGGTTGAGGTATTTGACCTATGGGGTATAGATTTCATGGGACCCTTTGTGTCCTCAAATTCGAATTTATATATCCTCTTAGTTGTTGATTATGTGTCGAAGTGGGTAGAAGCAATACCCACAAGGACTAATGATTCTACTTTAGTGTGCAGATTCGTTAAGGAACATATCTTCTGCAGGTTTGGAGTGCCCCGAATGATCATCAGTGATGGGGGTACGCACTTTAAGAATCAAAAGTTCTCGGCATTGTTGAAGAAATATGGGGTCAAACATAACATAGGTACCCCGAATCACCTGCAAACTCAAGGACAGGTGGAGGTCTCCAATCGCGAAATTAAGAAAATCTTGGAGCATACGGTGGCTTCCATGAGGAAGAACTGGAGTGCTTTACTGCCGGATGCATTGTGGGCATATAGGATGGCATACAAGACACCTATAGGCACCACACCTCTTAGGTTGGCGTACGGCCAGGCTTGTCACTTACCGGTGGAGTTAGAGAACAAAGCACATTGGGCGCTGAGAAAGCTCAACTTGAGTTATGATGAGGAGGGGAAGAAGAGATTGCTTGAATTAAATGAATTGGATGAGCTGCGCATGACTGCATATGAGAACTCTCGGATATACAAGGAGCGCACTAAGTTGATCCACGATCGCCACATTCAGATGCGCACCTTCAAGAAGGGAGATCATGTGTTGTTGTTCAATTCAAGGCTGAAGTTGCATCCCGGGAAGCTAAAATCCCGATGGAGTGGGCCATTCACAGTGGAAGAGGTCAAACCACATGGCGCAATCTTGGTGCGCGATGGTGAGATGACATTTTTGGTGAATGGACAGAGGTTGAAGCTTTATTTTGGCAAAGATTACACGAGGAAGGTGAATGAGGTCAAACTCATTTCACTTTCGGATGCATGATGTGATTCAAGTCGTCTAGCCTAAGATGTTAAATAAGGGTGCTTGTTGGGAGGCAACCCAACCATTGGTACCTTAGTTTAGTTCATTTACATTCGTAGTTTAATTTGTTTTCACTTAGTTTGTAGTGTAAAAAAGATACCGTGATTGTTTGTTACATGTGCAGGGCTGAGGCAGAGTCGATACCATCGACCCTTGTGTCGATGGTATCGACCATGGTACAGGTTGGAAACTACAGAAAACAGACTGCGTCGATACCATCGATGGCCTCGTCGATGGTATCGACATACCAACAGGCAGATCACAAGAAGAAGTCAATGGTATCAATATGGATGTCAATACTATCGAGATCTCTGAAGATTTTCAGAACAAATTGTCTCAGGAAAGTCGATACCATCGACGGGCGTGTCGATGGTATCGACACATTCATGCAAAGAAGGAGGAGGTCGGGCCTCGTGAGGGTTTTCCCTAATCAGAGAGTTGATACTATCGACCCGCGTCGATAGTATCGACGCACCACGTCAATGATCCGCGAGGAAAGATCAACGACGATCGTAGCAGCCAAGAAGTCGATCTGGGGGATGGGTCGATACTATCGACCCATGTCGATAGTATCGACACATGTCGATAGTATCGACACATCAGCCATCCGGGTCCCGCAGATCCAGCCATCGACAACCGTCGATACTCGTGGAGGTACGGATCGTGCTACCCGAGTCGGTACCATTGACTCGTGCCGATGGTATCGACGGGCGGACAGTAGCACCGGCCACGACTATATATGAGGAGTAGTTGCGTCAGATGACATCACACCTTCAGTGCAATCTTCCTCCACTTGTGCTGAGCGTGTTCCAGAGCTATCCAAGCCCGACGACGAGCAACACCGAGCTAGTTCTTCATCGAGCAGAGATTCGATTCTCCGATCTTCACCGAGCTCCCTTTTGATTCCTCCTTCTCTCGCAATCATGGTGCACGTAGCTCGTGCATCTTCTTCATGCATGAATCTGATGGACATCCCCGAGTTCGTGCCACCTCCGACTGCGTCAGTTGCACGCCCGTGGCTGATTCATCCATCCGTGGAGGTGAAGAAGATATACGAGGAGATTCTGAAGAGGAAGATAGAGCCGACCCGTTATGTTGAATGGGACACCATCCACAACCTCGGGTTCGAAGTGAACCTTGCCTACGTGCTGAAAGGACATGCCCGACACATGGAAAGATGGCCTGATGAGCTGGAGTATCATGCTGATGGCCAGCCATTCTTCGGCGAGTGGCCCACGTACAAGGAATTGGTGGCTGAGTTCATGGCATCACTGGACATCTGCGTCATGCCCAACGACGTCATACCCACCGACCGCGAGTGGATTAAGGGCCCGGTGTCGTTCCAATTGTACAACAATGACTACACCCTTACACTCTGGAAGTTCAACGTGATCTTCAACTGGAACCACTCGCGGTCCGACTACCGGCGCCCGGACAACCGCACCGACTACGATGCCATCTTCGCCGAGCTAGTTACGGTGCCGCCGGGCAAGTCAGTAAGCTACCATAATGCTGCAGTAGTTGATTTCGAGCACCCTTTCATCCGAATTCTGCACCTTATGCTCAGTTCGACATTGTTTGCTCGGGGTGATTTGGCCCTCAGCAAGTTTCAGGAGACGGACTTATTCTTTTTGTATAAGCTCCTGAAGCGTCAAGAATGTAATTGGAGTGCCTTCTTTCTGCAGAGAGTTTTGGCAGTGAAGAGGAGTACGAGGAAAGCGCCGATTCACTTCGTCGGGCTCATCACCAAGCTGGCCTTCTACCTTGGGCTTAATTTCCAGATGCTCACTCCTCTATCCAACAAGAGCAAGGTGAACTTGCAACATTTGCACCGGTCCAATCTCATTCTTCTTTGAGATGGTTTGGCGTATGCGCACTGCCACATCAACCACGCCTACTAGGAATGCTCACTGCCCGACCCGGTCTTCAACATCGAAGGGGCGCAACACTTCCGATGGCCAATCATAGCCATCGCCGACTCCGATGAAGAAGGCGGTGACGACGGAAATGACGACGAGGCTGAGGAGGAAGAGGAGTCATTTACACCTCTTCGAGCACGAGTGGCACCACGGAAGCATCCTCGGATGCATCCGGGTGCATCTTCATCATCACATCCTATGCCGCCACCACCACCGCCCTCGCAGCCAAGCGAAGAAGCCTATTCTATGCAGGGTATGTATACTATGTTGCAGGACATACAACAGACGCAGCAACATCACATGGCGATGTACACCGGTATTCAAGACACTACAAATCGGTTGCTGGACAATCAAAGGGCAATGTTTGAGAACGAGCGTCTTCTCCTGGACAACCAACAACAAATTCATGATCGGTTGCAACGGATGGAGATGCAACAAGAGCCCTTTTATGACAACTATTGGAGCCAAAATTACTTTGGAGGCTATCCACAACCTCCACCTAGGGCCCAGTTTGATGCAAGCTTCCAGGGGGAGTATCCGTCCTGGGACCCTACGGCTCCGCAGTACCCGCCTCCACCTGAACAGTAAAAGCGGTATCTATGTTCCAACCTTTAAGATTGTTTTTGACTATGAGGCCATAGTCGGATTCAAGCTTGGGGGGGTAGTTGGAACAACTCTATCTTTTATTTTCTCTGTTTTTAGTTTTATTGCTTTTGTTTCCTGTCAATTGTTTTCTGCAATCTTAGTTGTTTTAGGATCCACATTCTATCTAGTGTAATCGTGGATGTCTTTAATGTTGAGTCATCTTAGTTGCATGTGCATGGGGAATTGAGGGAAACTAAATTTTTTTTGAGTGTTCACAAGCTTGAGTGTTGTTTAAACCCTGATCACTTGACTTAGAAAATGATTGGTTTTGTCAACTTTAAAATAGAAAATCACGACTGTATATTCCTAATGATTCATGAAAGTGGACGGAATTGGTTGTTTGAGCCTAAACTGACCAAATGATAATGAGACTTTAATTTGAAGTAAGAGAGAAAAAACCTCTTAGCTACTACACAAGTCAGTAAGGAGGGACACATAATATTTTTCTAAGGTTCTGTCAATTAGTCTTGTCATCTGTCCACCTCATTGTTTTCACAATCCACCCAAGATTTGGAAGTAAAGTACAGTTTTAACCTTTTTGATTGCATGGCATGTAGATAGGACTTGCATTGCAGCCACCTTCATATGTTTTCTTTAAAAATAAGAAAAAATTTAGAATAGGTATACATGCACATTACCCTTAGGTTCATGTCATGTAGTTGCATTCATAACTTTTATGCATAAAGTGTGTCATGTACTTCATTTATTCTTTAATGGTGAGTTAATTTGTTCCATACTTTCCAAATAGTGCAAATATTCGAGCTATGCAGAAAATTTAAGCCCAATAAGTATTCATTGTCAATCATGGATATAAGGGTTTGTAATGAAAAAAAAGAAGAAAGAAAAAAAAGTCTGAAAAAAAAGTTATTCAAGAAGCAACAAGAATAAGGAGAAAGGAACATAATCTCACATGTATTTCAAGATAAGTGAGTACATGATGTAGTTTAATTAGATATCCATCTCATTTTGAGATGGATGGTTAGGGCATGCATCATTCCACCTAATTTTAGGCATTAGGGCATTTTTCATGTGCATTTGCATCATTTAGTGCATTTTTGTTGTATGCATGATGAAATCGTATAATGCTTCCACTTCTTCCATGAGCCACCTATTTCATCCACTCGTTGCTCGGATTGGTAGGCCACCGTGAATTTCTCCTCACTAGTGAATATCAGGAGAACTGCTTCCATGTAGATGGTATCTAGGGTGAGCAACGTAGTTTAGAAGATCACAAGATGCACTAAGTCTGGACCGGCGAATTGTATTATATTGACTGCCTTATGTGATAGTGTTCATTAGTTTGAGGTTAATATCTTTTATGGATGATTACTGTCACCTTTAGGGTAATTATCATTCTGTGGTTAGTGAGGGCCGGTATGCGAATGTCCAGTGGGAGTCATGTGGGATGTTTGTTGTGATGCTTTGTTCTTTAGTTGACTCTAGCAATTCTATTCTAAGGTTTAGTTGCTCGAGGGCGAGCAATGTTCAAGCTTAGGGGAGTTTGATGCGATGATTTTGAGTCGCATTTATAGACTTGTTTGATAGGTGTTTTATGCATTTATTAGTCATTTTCATGGTTAATGTTGCATAATTCATTCATTTTGGTCTATGCTACTTCTTTATGTCAAATTCCCTTTATTTAAGCATTTTGAGTATTAATTATCGAAAGAATATATTTCGTGTGGATTTATGTGGTTCCGTATGTTAATTTCAGGAAAAACAAGTATCTACTGCCGTCGATACCATCGACGGTGGTTGATACCATTGACCGGACCACAGGTTGCCAGCCACAAGGACCAGAAGAAAGTCGATACTATCGACAGGGATGTCGATGGTATCGAGATACCATCAGGTTGGTAGCGAGAAGTGCATCGATACTATCGACCAAAATGTCAATACTATCAACTGGTGGAGCTATAGTGACACAAAATGAAAAAACCATCGCTACAGGTTCGTCGATACCATCGACCCGCATTGATGGTATCGAGATGACATCAGGCGCACAGATGAAAGAGAAGAAGCGTTGCCGCTATCATGCTAGGTCGATACCATCGACCCACGTTGATGGTATCGACACCGTCAGATATGAGTTTGTTTCAGATTAATCTTAATCGGACGGCCGTGGTTAATTGGCGACCTAATTCGGGAGATATACCTAATGACGTCACCCTTGACTGGGAGAGGACGTCATTAGTTGCTGCACACATCCCAGAGAGCAAGGAGAGAAGAACGGAGCATGAGAGCACGCCCTAGCCGATCCGGACGCTGAAGAAGACGAATTTCACCACCGAAAGGCGGGAGAACGTGAATTCCACGCCAAGGATCGATTGGACCTTCTCCGTTTAGGGGTTTAATCACTCAATCACATTTTCCTTCATGTTTCCCTTTTTCTTCTCCACATTGTACTCTGAGATGAACATGTGGGGCTAATCCCCTTTGTCTTTAGGATTGGGAGTAGCCGGGGGATTTATTGTATGATGATTTTATAATAGTAATTCATATCTTATCTCTTAAATCCGTGGTATAATTTCATTTTCTCCAATATATTGTTATGCTTGATCACCATAATAATAACCTAATGCCCTTAATTGCTTTGAAAGAAGAATTAACGGTTGAAAAGAGATGAAATTTACATTAATTGACAAATCCCTTGAACAAGGTGGTGTAAGATTAATGGTGGATACCGAGAGGTCGTTCCTAATGCACCTAGTTTAGGGTATAGGTTACTACGACGGTGGAACTGACCTAGACATAGGTAGTGAATTGTACCACGACAGTGGGTAATTCTGATTTTAGGCCACTACCCGGATAGAGAGATAAAATTGAGTAGCTATATAGGATTTAATACAATGAAAACCCACGGTGAAACCACAACCCTAAAGATCTTCTTTTGAATTGATTAAACCAACATTTAATCAATTGATTGTTTTGTTTTATTTTTATTTTCTTTTATTTTTTAACAACAACTCTCAACTATTTAATCGGCTTAGCTGATCACGAGTAGTTAGTAGGAGTCCCCGACGATTTCACGTATCCCTGAGTTCGACTCGGGCCTCACAAAGGCCTGTATTACTTCGACGCGTTCACTTGCGTTTCTGCACACGGTAAATCGTCGTCAGGACACTTCCATTAATATATTTATTTTTGCATAAAATTGAATTAGGGTTTCAATTATGCTTAAATCTTGATTATTTTAATGTCAAGATTATCTCTCCTCCAAAGTGATTCAAATGAGATGCCCCTCTGATTTTCTTGTCTCTAATTGATACCAAGAAATATTAGGGACTCTCTAGGGGTGATATTTTGCATATTGAACCCTAGGTTTTGGGTAATTTGCACATTACACCAAAACTAGGTTTTAATGCACAAACATTGTTCAACAAGCACTTTCTTGGTACTCAGGCTTGTAGAAGCCATACCTCTGCATCATTTTCATTCTTATTATACTTCAATACTTGAGCAACAGTTTACCATGTAACATTTGTAAGTTAACCCCTCAACTTGGGTAATTTTCACTTTAGTCCAAAACAGGCAAAACATTGTTTCAACATTATCCAAAAAAGGACTAAAATTGAAACATAAGTTCCTCTTGAGCCTTAATTACTTTTCAAGAGATAAGAGCAAGCAGATAATTATCTTTATTAAACAAAACATCTAGGTTTAAAGCATAACCCATGTTAGGGATGTTACAAACCAATTACACTAAATGCTTCTAAACTTGCTACTTAGATCTATCACCTAGCTGTGAGAGAATTGATTAGCATGTAGGAAGGTGGATATCTATATAGGGATCCACTAATTGTACCTAGGAGAAATTCCCCAAATAACCACATATAAATGATTTTCCTAGATTCCAAGGTGATATCAAGCACAAACCACAACATAGTTAATGAGAAATGAGATATAAATAACAAATTATCATTAGAAAATGAAATTACTATGTTTCCATATCAATATATCCCAACATGGTACTAAAGTAACATTTTTGACCCCAAAAAACCCACTTAAGAGGCCTAGCTACTCATAAAACAAGAAAATACAAAAATAGAGCAGAAAGAGATAGAAGTAGCCATGGATCTCAGTGTAGATGAAGAAATCTCCCTCTCCAGAAACTATAAGGACATGTTCCTCCCTCCTCTAAGGTGTAATGGAATGTGATGGTGGTGGAAAGTGGTCAAAACCCTAGAAAACTAGGGTTTTGGTGGCGAAAATGGTGAAATGGGGTAGGGAAGTGATGGAATGGTTAAGGTATGAAATTTGGGAGCTAATAAGGGGTAGAAGGTAGGTAATAATGGATAACCTCGTGCCCCAGCCTCTGCCCATGTATATATAAATGGTGGGGGAACCACTAGGTTATGTGGGGGCAAAATTGGTAGAACAATGTAGAAAAATAGTAGGGTTTTCTCGTAGCACGGCCATGCTAGACAACAAGGTTGCCATGGGTAATAGTTAGAATGACGATGTAGGAGTCAAATGGTCACATTGGGTGAGGTGGAAATGTCAGTAGGAAAAAGGAGAAATAGAGGCTGGTAGCATGGTTGTTTTGGACAACACGATCGTGGTGGAGGCTAAGTGGCATGACCATGTTGAGTAGCACAATCATGATGGTGGTATGTGGCATGGCCATGTTGGATAGGTCATAGCATAGATATTGTAGACAACTCAGTCATGGTAAATTTGTGTTAACACAATCATTGTAGAGGGGTGGCATCACGACTGTGATGAGCAACATGGCTGTGGTGGAGGGTTGTTGTAGCTGCTTCAAACCTCGAATTTTACTATTATTTTTAATTATTAGCTAAGTCATTTCTTGGCACCATGGCATTATTGTGGTCTTCTATGTCACTTTGATCTTGAAATTTGGATTTCCATGGACTTCCTTGCTTGAGTTGACTCTTAGCCACTAGAGGTAGGTTGAGGAAGCTCTCAGATCTTCTTTGGACCCCTCCAATGGTGAAGGAACCCTAGGATCACCCTCTTTCTCTCTCATTTGTCCATGCCACTAGTACATAAATGACCTATAACGTCACATTTTATGGCATCGGCTACACATAATACACCGATGCCAATCCAAAATAAAACCGGTTCTATATAAAAACCGTCACCGTATGTGAAGTCCTAATGATTAAGAAAAAGACACGGATACCGCCTTTACTTCGACATCGGTTTACTATCAAGGAAACTGACATCTAAAGTTACTGGTGAAATATAATTTTCTAGGGGAAATAATTGCCTCCAAAATTTTTAGAACAACATCGGTTTCCGCTGAAACTGACAATAAATGTTTTGCGCCAAGTCCCCACAAAAAAATTATCCGCTCATTAGTCTTCGACTCTGTAATATAACTGACGAATAATCACCCTTCGTGAGACAATTTTTTCAAAGTGGATGGGATAATGGCGTTGGTTTTTTACAAACAAATGACAACTAGTTGTGCACTTAGTTGTCAGTTTTTTTAAACAACCAAAGAGATTTATGAAGAATCAAAGAGATGACAAGGAAATAGAAGGGGAACTTAATAGCACCTGCACAAAATAGACTCTTCCCCATTCTTTGTTTCATTGTGATTTCACTTGGTGTGATTCCATTTGTCTTCCTCCACTCACTGTCACCGCCATTAGTCTTCCTTCACTAGCTGCTACCATTGGGACCTCCACTCTTCCTCACCGATAGAGCTACTACTTCCTCCAATTCCATTGCCGGAGCCCTGATGCTTCTACTCACCGCCAGCTACTGCTACTTACAGCCATCTGGAGTTGTGTTGCCACCGCCGCTCACTCTGTGAGGACGTCAGACCTTGGGCACCTGAGCTATCCTCCGCCTGCTTCCCCGACTTCTATCGCGCCTTCTTCCCTAACTTCTACCACACCTGCTTCCCCTACTTCTGATCTTGGATCTTAAGGATGCTGGACCTAGTGAGGTTGGGTTGGAGCTTCTATTAGTGAGATTAGGCACTTGCTGCTTCCTCTACTACTAGGTAAGAGACTCCCTTACACCATATCACTCATGGCCAACTAATAGGATGTGATTCATAATCTACATTACTCCTTGTTTTTTTTTCATAGCTTAATTTTTGGATGTATGTTCATGAATATGGCCCTTATACATGGTTAAGGTTACATATCCCCAAAACAGCAACCCAATGTTGTAGTTACCTTATTGAAAGTGAATCACTTTTTTTACGGTTAGTTATTTATTTATCTTGCACTGGTTAGTGTTATATAATTAGGATTGATATATCTTAGTTAGTGTAATTTGCCTTCTAGTTTGTTAACCTTAATTTCTAGTTTACCTTAGGTCATCTCTCCCTCCTAAGGTCATGAATAATTTATTCCTTGATGATGAACATTCATGTACATTGGAGATGTTGAAATCAATGTTATCAAATATGGTACCTTGACTAGGGTATGATTTAGATTACTAGATGTTGTTGTTGTAAATGAACTCAAATCAAGGTGCCTAATCTAGTCCTATTAATTAATATTAATATTTGTTTTCCTCTCTTGAGTAACTAATCCAAATGGAAGAATGAATTGAATTAAATTATGTTACATAAAACCTTGGATATGAACGATGAAATTAGGATCGTAGGTATAGGAATGCAACATGCATGTATTTTGTTGGCCTAGAAACCCGTCCGAGATTTACTCATTAGGAGTAAATTTTGGATAGTCCTTGGTTTGGGACTATTTTTGAACACTTAATCTCACTTAGGATGTAAGTGTATAATGTATATTTGGTTTTCATGATGTTTTGTCAGCACTTCCCCATTTGTTTTCTAAGTACATATGTTGGTGGGCATTTGCCCATGTACATCGGTGTAGTTGGAGAACTGTGGGGAAATGCTACCAAAGTTTTCTTAAAAACTAAATACACATTATACACTTACTAGTGAGATTAGGTGTTCAATAATGGGATAGGTGGTACACACATTCATTACTAAACCCCAAAACCTAATCTTTTAACCCTAAACCCTAATCTTGAAATCCTTAACTTAAAATGTAAATCTTAAACCCTAGTACTTGTTTTCTCTTTGGTCATAGAATGGATAGATCATGGGTGTCCATTTCAAATCACTGCACCCCAAAGTTTATTGTTGGTCTTGTTCAGTTTATTAGACTTGTAGAGGAACATAGGAAACAACCTGGAGATAGGTTCTATTATCCATGTAGGCATTGCAGTAACAATTTGAAAGTCAACACTGGTGACACAATCAAAAGTCATGTCATGTGCAATAGGATTGTACAAGGTTATACAGAATGGTATGGGCATGGAGAGATTTTGAACCTAAGATTAGTAGATGTCAATAGTAGTGCTTGTGTTGAATAAGAAATTTACGCCAATGACATAGATGTGGATGAACCAATTTTGATAGACATCATTAATATGATTCTGGATGGGGTAGAGCACAGTGATCCACCTTCCTTAATTGGGAACATTGTTCATGATGATCAGAGACTATTATACACAGGTTGTACTAAGTTTACAAAGTTGAGTGCTATGTTGAGATTGTATAATCTGAAGGCTAATAATAGATTGAGCGACAAAAGTTGCATATCATTATTGTCTTTGTTGAAAGAAATTCTTCCCGAAGGAAACGAGCTTCCAAGATCAACATACGAGCTAAAGAAAATATTATGCCCAATGGGAATCAAGGAAAAGAAGATACATGCATGCCTAAATGATTGTGGATTATTTCAAAAGGACTATGTGGATTTGAAAGATTGCCCAAAATGTGGGGTGTCAAGGTATAAAATGATGACTTAGTGGAAGTTCAAAATTGGCTCTCCTGCCAAGGTGATGTGGTATCTACCTATAATACTACAGTTTCAACACTTGTTTTTCAGTCCAATAGATGCAGAGAATTTAAGGTGGCATGTAGAGGTTAAGAAAAATAATGATGGGATCCTATGACATGTGTCTGATTCCCTACAGTGGAAGAATATTGATTTATTATACCTTAAATTTGGTGAAGAAGTCAAGAATATAAGACCTGGGATTTGTACTGAAGGGATGAATATGTACGGCACATTGAGCAACCAACATAGAACTTGTCTTGATATGCTTGTTATATATAATCTTCCTCCCTGATTATGTATGAAAAATAAGTACATTATGCTATCATTGTTGATATCAGGCCCTAAACAACCAGGAAATGATATTGATGTTTATCTTGAACCTCTAATTGATGACTTAAAGAAACTTTGGGGTGAAGGTGTGATGACCTATGATGCTTCACGTAGAGAGACATTTCATTTGCATGCTATATTGTTTTGCACTATTAATGACTTTCTAGCATATAAGAATTTGTCTAGATACAATGTAAAAGGATCCAAAGTATGACCTATATGTGAAGTGAACATTGATTCCATACGATTGAAACATGGTAGAAAAATTGTATATCTTGGTCATCGAAGGTTTCTTCCAAAATTCCATCCACATTGAAGGTTGCACGAAGCATTCAATGGATGGAATGTGGAACGGAGTGCCCCTAAACCTATACTAGGGGAGTTTGTATATGAAAGTGTAAAAGACTTTTTCAATGAATTTGGTAAGAGATCACAATGTACCATTCCCACATAAAGTGACAAATCTTAATTCAAGAAGAAGTCAATATTTTGGGATCTCCCTTATTGGATTTCTTTGATAGTTAGGCATTGTACCGATGTCATGCATGTTGAGAAAAAATGTATGTGATAGTGTCATTGGTACTCTATTGAATATATCAGGTAAGACTGAAGATGACATAAAATCCGAAATAAACCTACGAGAAATGGGAAGAAGGAAAAATTTAACAGAAGTAGTTAATAGTGATCGGAGAACATATTTACCTCCTGCTTCTCACATGTTGTCTAGAGAAGAAAGCTTTTTGCAAGTGCTTGGTTAATGTTAAGGTATCACATGGTTACTCTTTCAACATCCATAGATGGGTATCAATGAACGATATAAAGCTGATAGGTCTTAAATCTCATGATTGTCATACTCTAATGCAACAAATATTGCCCGTGGCAATTCGATCTATATTTCCAAAGCATGTAAGGTTTGCAATCACCAGCGTTTGTTTCTTATTCAACAGTCTATGCAATAAAGTTATTGATCTTGAGAATCTCGATAAGTTACAAAGAGAAGTGGTTGTTACCTTTTGTCAGCTTGAGATGTATTTTCCTCCTTCCTTCTTTGATATCATGATACATCTTGTTGTCCACTTGAGTAGGGAAGTGAAAATGTTGGGACCAGTTTTCTTACATTGGATGTTTCATTTTGAATGATACATGAGCATTTTTAAAGGTGATGTTCGAAACTATTATTGGCCTAAATGGAGTATTATTGAGGGTTATGTGGTGAGATAGGTTATGGAGTTTTGCAATGACTTTCTGAGTGGTAATGATGCTCCTATAAATGACAAGCATATTGAGGACTATTTTAGCAAAGGGACTTTAGGAGCACGAATGAAAGTAATCAGCTGTGAGCTGTTGGAACAAGCTCACTTGTATACTTTATGCAACATCGATGAAGTGAGTGCTTATATCATGGAATATACCAATTTCATCAAGAAACAATATCCTCAAGCCAATTCAATGTAGCTTGCTAGAGAGCATAACAAGACATTCATTAAGTGGTTTAAAGACAAAGTCTTACATCAACTATCTCAAACACCAAATAATATTGCTAAAAATATCAAATGCCTTGCCTTTAAACAAAAAATGAATGTAATGTCTTATGAAGGGTTTGACAAAAATGGGTTCTCATATTACACAAAGCGTCAAGATGATAAGAGCGTTGTCCAAAACAGTGGGGTCACCCTTCAAGCATCTTCATTGTTTTTTTCTAGTGCGAAAGACAAGAGTCCACATGAAGCTGAAATGTCACATTATGGTGACATTGAAGACATATGGGAGTTTGACTACGTAGGTTTCAAAATTCCACTCTTTAAGTGAATTGGGTTGATAACACCAAAAGAGTTATAGTGGACGAATTGGGTTTCACACTAGTGAATTTTGAAAAGATTGACGAGAAGGGTGAACCATTCATATTGGCATCACAGGAGAAATAAATATTTTATATCGATGATCCTGCAAATGAAAAATGGTCAGTTGTTCTTCATGGTAAAAGACAATTCATTGAAGATCCTATAGATGAAGAAGACAACTATGATAAGTATGATGACTTGAGTCCATTCTCAGTTGGGTTGCCAACACCAAATATTAAAGCCAAAAATGACTTATATGTACACAAAGATCACATCGAAGGAATGTTAATTGATAAAAGATCTCAAAATTAGAGGTATGTTTTTATTTTTTTGAATGTTAGATCGACGTGAATTTTACAGTTATATTAATTTCTAGTTATGTTAAATATTAAATGCTTGATTGTTTTTTATATTACACTTTGAGATGGATGACCATGAGTATGATGATTGTGATGATTATTACCATGAGGGTGAGGCACCACCTCACAATGTAAGTTTTACAATATATGCTATATCTTGCTATATATATGTCCATTTATAAATTATATCCTATATCTAGCTATATATATGTCCATTTATAAGTTATATCCTATATGTGTTTTTTGTCAATTTTTAGGTTGAGGATGTACCCCCTGAAAACCTTATGCCACTTGATGAGCAACATAAAAAAATAAAAAAATTAGGGGCATCACTATGATGAATAAGTTACTAAAACAAAGAGGCAATGGACCAAAATTGGTTGTGGATTTTGATCATGCAGGAAATCCCATTGGAATGAACCACAACTCATTTGTTTGAAATCTTGAGGTTCTTACTCGTAGCCATTGTAGTGTAAATGTAGAATCTTGGTATAAAGTTCCTAAAGGGAAGAAATACTTAGTATGGAAATAACAATATGTGAGATATTATCATTTGCAATTCTAATTTTAAAGTTATTTACAATTCTATTTTTTAGAACACTCTAATAAATATATGAAATTTTGCGGAGTATGTTTGAACTGGATGAAAGCCTACATTGTAAAAAGGTGATGCAACACTGTTGGAGGGTCCTAAGGAACTATAAGACAACTCTCAACTGACAATACATATGTGAGGCTAATAAGAGGAAGAAGTCAACCCTTGAGCAATGGAACTACCTAGACCTGACTGAGTGGGAGGCATTTGTTGTCAAGAGAAATACCAATGAATTCAAGGTATTAAGTATCACTCCCAATTCACCTATTCACGATTGGCCTTAATTGTTACTAACCAATTGAATGTGCTTACTAACAAGGCTATCATCGTTGCTCAAAGAACAATGTGTGCACTGAATGTGCATGACCACATGATGGGTCTAGGTGGCTATGCATCCCTTCGCCAAAAACTACAGACGTCTTCTGTTTAGTAACCTACTACCCCTACTGTTGAGACTATTGAGTCCTCTACTACTCCCGCACCTCTGCATCACCATGATGTGTGGATAGCTGGGAGGCAAAACAAAAAAGGAGATATAACCAACCCCACAACTACTGAGGCGACTGTAAAAATGGTAAAACACAACTCTCAGAGCAATTAATATTGATGAGTGTTATGTTTACTTACCAATTTCTATTGATGATGATTAGTGGGAGCTTCACGAGTAGAGGAAGCAAGGCTCATTCATCCCTGAGGGTACAAGGGATGAATTGACAGTTTCTCTTGGTAACCCAGAGCATCCTGGACGTGTTAGGGATGCAGGCAGTGGAGTGGGCCTAAGAGCATTCTTTGGGCCATCACAACGCAAACATGTTCAAAAAGGGGGACTTTTAAAAGTTGAGGTAACCTATTCTTTTTTTTTAATGTTATTGGGAAGAAAATTCAAGAATCAATAAGCGTTTCTTTTGGACATGCATAGGTAGATGTGTTAGTTTATAAAAGATTATATGAGTAAATGATAAGAGAGTCTAGGAAGCATTGAGCAAGTGGAAGGCGTCTCAAGCTACCACTCCAATAGTACCTGTGGCGTGCTTCTCTTTCGATACGATAGAGGTGGTTGGGAGTGATCCTATAGAGGTGATTGTGAGTAATCATGTAGACCCACCACCTAGCACATCCGTTGTAAGTATTTTTATGACATAGTATCTAGTCTTTCCAAGATGACATGTTTATGTATGTATATAACATACTCTATGTAAATTTGTAGGGGCTGAGGCCATGCTGTCTAAAATTGAAAGAATTCATCGTTGCAGAGGGCAAGACTTAACCATGCCTTCCAGGGAACACGATTCATGGCACTCCAGTACCCGGTGGTACGGTTTGTGTGAGCCCAAGGCTTGTATTCCCCACTTGGAGGTAGCATCTTTTTCCATATGCCCACCCAGATGCCGAAACACTTGGAGAAGTAGAAGGAGGAGTGGTCTTGTGGCCTGAAGCGGGAGTCATCTATATTGATCATGTATGGTACATATACATTACGTTAATTGGTATATGTATATCCATGACAATTGATATGAAATTATATATGCAGGACAAAGGGAAGAAACCCGCTATAGCTCGTCCTCCTCCACCTCTTCCTCAAGTACCTAGTTGTCTTCCAAAGGACCTATACGACTCGATAGGTCCTCAATATAGGAGTTTGAAAATATGGATCAGTGAACATTCCAAAAACATCACCTATTGATGTTTCTATGGAGGAGGATGCTATAGGCTAATCATACAATAATAATATATTTCTAGAAGGTATTTTGGAGTTGTTTCATTATGCTTGGATGAACTCATCTATGATAGAATTGTGGATATGGTAAGATCTTATTTATATATCTATATACCTCATTTTATTTATGGTGATCTATTTTCTTATTTATTAATGCATATGTAATATATGTTTTGCAACCACTTACATAGCTTCTGTAATGATTTTGAAATGACTAATGTGGGATTTATAGTTCCATCCTTGATCAGTCTTGTAAACGAGGACCCTACATCAGTTACCTTATACTGCTCTATCACTTTTAAATATTTTGGTGAAAAGAAAAAGAGTGTGATAATAGCTCCATATAATGTTGGGTAAGTTTACTTTCCTTATATTTTTGACTTAAGAAAATTACATTTCATTGTGAATTTTGAATTATATATTTTTTACTTTCTTATCACTAGAGGTAAGCATTGGGAGTTACTGGTTGTTGTCCATGAGACGAGGACTGTTTATTATCTTGATTTTAAGGGGAACAAATTAGGTCGTTTGGGACACGATTTGAAGAGGCCATTATACTCGTGAGAAATTTTTTATATTTATATCCGTTAACATAGATTATTACATGACTATTTACTAATGCAATTCAATGTGTTACATTAATGTATAGGACTTTAGAAGATTTCAAAAATGCTGGAAGAAATGTGGACAAGAAAAAGAAATCGATAGTTTGGAAGAATGTGGATGTAGTTTCCTGACTCCAATTTGTATTTATATGTGAACTATGCATATATTTATTTATTAACATTTTGTGTGTTGAAATTTATAGTGTGATATACAAGACAACAATTGGGCATGTACGTACTACATGATGAGGTATATGAACATGATTGCCAGATATGCTGCACAAGACATTGAAAACATAGAACATGTAATATATAGTCTTGATCACCATAAGTATATATAATCTCATTAGATAATATGAAGATATCAAACTTATTAATTATATATATATGTCATTCTCTTTGTAGGTGTTTAAAACTAGTGACTTCATTACAGGGGAAAAGCTGTTAGATGTACATATGCCCCATATGATCGTACAATTAGATGACATAAGAGAACAATGGGTGAAAGCCTTTGAAAGGGTGGCAATTTTTTATTATGATTGGGGTAGTGATTATAAAGAATGACATTTCTAAACTTTGGTGTCATTATTTCTGTATGTATGTGGTGTTTATATATACATTTGTGAATGAATTTTTTTGAATTGTTTTATTGAAATTTGATCTACACACACGTGTGTAAATGTGAAGATGAATGAATGAATGTGCTTATACATGTGTGCGAATGTGTAAATGGATGAAATGAATGGAACTATAGGTTTCTACATGTGTGTGAATGTCAATAATTGATGAATGAATGGAACTGCAAGTTTTATATGTGTGTGAATCATGTGAATTAATTAATTGTGTTTCTCCATGTGTGTGAATCACATGATGTATATATAAATGAATGAAATTGCATGTTTCTACATGTCTTGATCATCTTGTTATTGCAGGTTTGTGGCCTTTTGTTAGGCTGAAATCACAGGATGTTGTAAACCTATAGTTCAGAATTGAACTCAAGGTTCTACATCCTGCCGACTAGCCAGACAGCAGGCCTACAAACTGGTATTATATAAAAAAGAAACTTTGTCATGGGTTATTTATAATAACCATCAATAAATGTATACATCATCGATTTTATATAAGAAACTGATGGCTATGCCTTGACATAGGCATCGGTTAGTGAACAAGAACTGACGATAATTTGTGTTTGTATTGTCGATTTTTACACAGAACCAACTACGAACCAAACACTTTTTTGTTTGGAAATTGAGTTAGTCATTGGTTTTACATAAATAATCGTTGAAAACATACATGGATAGGCATCAATTTTGTTTTTATAACCGACAACTATGGATCCTACCAGCGTCGGTTCCTTTTCGGTTGTAATCGGGGCCAAGTCTGCATCATCAGTTTTGGAATCGACGTCATAGTCTTCTACCTTTATTGTTTCCACTTGGGTGTCGCTTTGAAACCGACATTAAAAGTCCATTTTAACCGTCATTTAAAGTTTATCTGTACTAGTGTGTGTGGTCCAAGTACCTAAAAAACACACAAAGAATGTCCATAAGTGAATTTGATGATAATACACATATCAAAGGAAATGACATGCATTCTAAAAGATTAATATGTGATTAAAGTACAATAAGACACAAGATGAAGCCATAAAATAGGACTGCATCACTAGGCCTAGCGGATTAGGTTATAGTTATTAGTAGTTTTGGAAAACGTTTCCCTAATTTTAACACTCGAGCCTCATAGGCCTATATTATGTGACACAGACACTTGTGTTTTACACACATAGCTTAGGCATATCACCCATCTCCCTGAAAATGGTGCCAGAAAGCTTAATGTGTTCTCCCAAAGGGCATACACACCAAACTAGTAGAATTTTAACCGGATGCGCCTTACGACACAACATGGTCTTTAATTTTTTTGGACCCAATGGACACTCTTAAACAAATCCACAAGTGCAAGGGCTCAGGATGGTATAGGAGTGATAAGTCAAGGTCCAACTCAAGGCATAGGGGGGCACTATAGCTATGTTTGTTTATGCTAGGTTCCTAATGAGGAGTCTAGGGTAGAAGGGTTTAACTTGGATGTGGTTTGTTTACACTATGGGTGCTCAAACGAGCAATTATAAGAAGGTAGGAAGCAAAACCTACTTTAACCCTAGACAAGTTATTCTAGTTCACAAGGAAAAGGTAAGCTAATCAATGAAAGAAAGGATAGTTAGACTAAGATAAGAAAACAAGAGTTAATAGTAACACTAGACTGGAAAAGCAATTATAATTAACAACCAAGAGAGTCAATTAACAAACTAGGCAAGAGACTATACTAGACTAGAAACTAAATAGATAAAGCAGACATAATAAAGAACAAATTAACAATAACTAACCTAGAAAGATCTAACTAGCAAGAACAAGACAAACAACTAACTGAGTAATAAAGAATTTTAGCTAAGTAAGCATTGACCGAGCAAGAGAATATTAGGTTTATAAACAATTTTGGGAAGTGTGGTCCATTTGTAGTAATGTGACTAGAACCTAGGTTGGGGGTCATAACATGCAAGTAATGTTCATTCATATAGATCATCAAACCAAATAACAAGTTAGATGCTAGTGAATTGCCCTAAACTACTAATTGGCCATGGATAAAATAAGGGGTGTATAGGGGAACTATTCCTTCTCAGTCCCTATCCACCTTTGCGAGGCTCACTTGCATTATGGTTTAGGTGGAATTAAACTAGGATCTAAAAATCTAGGTTTCTAGGATTAGAGCTCTTAAGGAAATTGGGGGCCAAGGATAGTAATGTAGGTTGGTAATGAGGGTTTTACATCTCAATTTACCTAACATTTAACCTTTATATAGTCCAAGTCAATTAAAGTAAATGTGTCTAAACTAGCTACTTAGGTCTCTCACCAAGGTGTAGGAGAATGGTTTAACATGTAGGAATATGGGTAGCTAGCTAGGGATCCACTAGTTGGACCTAAAAGTAAATCCCTAAATGACTACATATAAGTCTTTTCCTAGAATCCTAGGTGATTTCAAGCACAACTCAATAAGGAATACATGGAAAATGAGATAGAAGTAGAACATAATCATTGTCAAACACAAATGTAAAGTATACACATTACTTTCCCCCAACATGGTATCAAAGTAAAAGCTTAACCCTAAATGTGATGCGTCGTTCGAACAAAATGTCATTAACTTAAGCAGAAGTGATTATTAGCAGTGGATTACTGAAAATCACTAAAAATTAAAACCATTTACAAAGAGATCCAAACATAGGAAAACTCTTTTATTAAGAACCAATGTATTTCATTTACATCCTGGTTCATAAGTACATATCATGTACCATCTCTTCTCGAGGATTACAAGCATCAACTGCCTTGTTAAAACTATACACAGACAGCATAAAAACCTCAAGGCATCAAGTGAAAAATCTCAGATCGATTCATTAAAAGTACTAACTACTAACTCTGAGGACCTGAGAGTACAAAGATGACACATAGTACTCTATATACAAAACATGACAGCCAGTGTCTCCACCTGGAATATCACCACTGTCCCTATTGTTGCTGCTGCTCTTCCCCTACAGTAGGGTTTCTACCTCTTCTTCTGTGTCTACCTAAAATGTTGGATCCCATGGGGGTGAGACAATTGAAAATTGTCCCAACGAGAGATATAACTCTCCGCCAAAAACATTAGTATTGCAAATAAATAGTAATAAGATGAGCAGGAGTTCTTTTATATTAACAACAGTATTAATCATAGTATGAACAGAATAAGATAATCTCCTTTCTTAAGGAGAACATTATTTCTACCCATGGTAGAATTGTACATCATATATCTACTTTACAAGAAATGTAAGGAATCATAAATATATCATCTATCAACTAAATATGCATAAAGAAATGTAACATCAACCAATGATTTTTGTATTCAATCCTTAAGCAAACATGTTATACGGCTGATTACATTTTACAATCACACTTATGTCCCAAGGAGATGAGGTATACCGCTCATACTCCTACCGACCATTGCGAAGTCGAAATCGGTGCCATACATAGGTCAAAGAAGTGTCGGATTTCCATGACCTCATCATCCCCAGTCAGTGTGGGTGCAAAATGTAGGACATCTTGTATCTCTGCTAAATAGCTTTCCAGGGTATACTGGCAACTTCGCTATAGAGTTATAGCATCAACTGTACTCCTTCGGCATCGAGAGATTCAATGTTTATCTCAAATCGTTCTGGCATTTATATTATCAGGAGATTCATGATACATCCATCCCGGCTTCGGGGGAATAGTGATACATCCATCCCGACATATATAATGAAGGATTGAGAGATTTAATGTATATCTCACATCAATTCCTCCATTAGGGGGTACAGATATTTTTACCCCACACCCCCGCATATTCAAAAATAAGCATTCTAGGTTATGCCGCGAAGCAACCCGTTTCACCATTCAGCAAAATTCTAATGTTGATGGATCTATGGCCAGGGCACTACATGATGAGATTTCACTTGGTTAATTAAGTACATTACCGTATTCTTTTAGCATCAGTCAAGTTTCAAACAAGAATTATTATGACACATGCTACAAAGAAAAGTATAATACATCTATCAAGCACTTTTCATAACTTCATAAAACATTAGGATCTCAATCCCTTGTCACATCATGGGCATTCTCATCCCTTAACATTACATCATCATGATTATAGAATATGGGTATTCAAACCCTCAGTTCATCAAAGAACCCTTATTACCACTTATCAGGTAACTAATACCTTCAGGTCATCTGACCAAGGTAAACATGATACTTGCTACACAATCATCTCACATGGCTCAAAAGACCCATTAAGTATCTTGCCACCTCTCATTAAGAAACAAATTATCACATGGCTCACAAGGCCATTACATCTTGTCACCTCTCACTAGGTGAAAAATTATCACATGGCTCACAAGGCCATTACATCTTGTAACCTCTCACTAGGTAACAACTTATCACATGGCTCACAAGGCCATTGTACATTATACTTTTATTCAAGTATTTAACATACTTTACAGGGTTTATGCAACAAGAGAATTACAACCTTCCCATCATTAGGGTTAGGGTTTCCCTTCCTTATCGATTAGGATTTTCTTACATATTATCACCCTTCATTAGGTTTAGGGTTTTCCATTATTAACCATTTAGGTTCTCAAAATCATATTATTAATGATCAAGCCCTAATTCATTACTCCACATAGCTAGGAGCCAACATTGATAACATAAGTATTCAATCATGCTTATTTATTCTCATCATTTGTCATTAAATGAGTTATCAACACAAGATACGAGTTTCTCTCTCAACTTTGCCAGAGTATGATTACATCATACTTTATTAATTTGACTTTACCTTTTCATAAGGTATGTTAGCCTACACTTATCGAAGTGCATTACATCTCAATGTAACAATTGACATGACACACTTCATGAGTTACTCATCCAAGTATATTGGATTTAGGATACATCAAGGTGTATCAATCTTGAGGTGCTGGATGTGATATCTATCATGTCTTGATGTATCACTTCCCTCGTCACCTTTATCTTACTTAAGTTCATGAACTTGTCTTGCACTAGGGTACTTCCCATCCTAATACTTTATGCACCAGTTCATCACATTTATCATGTAATGTATTGGACATAAGCCACTTATTTGAATTATTCAACCATTATCAATGATATGGACTCATCTCGAGTTAAGGCATTATTGATATAATGTCATCCACTAACAACCACTTTAGGTATTTCACTTATCAATATAATAGTCACTATTCCATTATTAGGGATAGGATTTCCCATCTTTATCAATTAGGGTCTACATAACATCACCCTATATTAGGGTTTCACATAGCATCACCCTATATTAGAATTTTACATAACATCATCCTATATCAGGGTTTCACATAACATCACCCTGTATTAGAATTTCACATATCATCATCCTATATCAGGGTTTCACATAGAATTACCAAAAATTAGGGTTTCTCAACTCGTAGGCCAAAGTTAGGGTTATTATTTATCATCATATTGCCCAAGATTAGGGTTTCATGCACTATAATCCAAAATTAGGATTTCACATACCTTCACCCTATATTAGGGTAGGATTTCATATAGCATTACATAGCATCACCCTAGATTAGAGTTTCACATCACATCTCTGTATTAGGGTTTCACATGACATCACCCTTGATTAGGGTTTCACATCACATCACTACATTAGGGTTTCACACATCACTATCTTGAATTAAGGTTCCTTGTAACTTTTCCCCAAATTAGGGTTCCATGTAACTTTACCCGAAATTAGGGTTTCATGAGGCATCCTCTTAAATTAGGGTTTTTCATTATATTGCCCTAAATTGGGATTTCTCATATCTTCACCCTAGAATAGGGTTACATCATTACCCTAGATTAGGGTTACATCTAGCATTACCCTAAATTAGGGTTGGGGTTCATCAACTTCCTCAATTAGGGTTTCATGATCTCTTTATCAAGGATCATACCCTAATTACATATTTTACTCATGTTGAAACTGTTGAGGCTTAAGCACTACATGATTATTATACATGTATGGATTCCTATATCTCTCATCCTCTCTAGGATGTTGATTACTTCAAAATTGATTAGATTAGGTCAACCCTTCATTCAAATGCATACATTTAGGGTTAGCATAGTGTATTGAGACATTACTTCCATAAGCATCAAAGGTTAACCCCTCTAAGGATACTAATCACCCTAGTACCTTAAAGGTACAACCATTGTAAATATCTTTGGTAAACATCATTAACAATCATAGGGTTAATTGATCATTCAATGCTTTGAGACTATTAAGTCTCCAAATGGTTTTGATACTTGTGAACCTTCAAACGATTTTGACCTCCTTGACTCTCAAATAGTTTTGAGACCGTTTGCCCTCCAAATGGTCTTGAGACCATTTGGGCATCTAGGGTTGAGATGTTTGCTCTTAAACAGTTTTGAAACCATTTGGTGCTTTCAACCTTTGAATCCATTTAATCAAATTATCATTGAAACTGAATGAACAACCCATCATTGAAACTGATTGAACATCAAACTGTTTGAGACCGTTTGCCCTCTAAACGGTCTGAAGACCGTTTGATCCCAAATGGTCTCAAGACCATTTGGACCAAACGGTCTCAAGACCGTTTGGTCCAAACTACCTTGAAACTGAATGGACCAATTAGGGTTTCTAAATGAATCGATTTAGGATTTGCTTCATTGAATCATTCATCAATTGGACCATTGAAAATAGATCAAATCATAGCCCTTGGATCTCCAACCATCCATCACAGCCCTTGACCTCCAAATGGTCTTGAGACCATTTGAGCCATTCAACATAGAAAATGACCCAATCGATTTAGGGTTTCAACCAAATCAATCCGATTAGGGTTTGCAATCAATGGACCACCCATTATTGGAACCATTGGATCTTCATCCAACTACATCAGCAATTGACCCCAAATGGTCTTGAGACCGTTTAACCTCGAATGATCTTGAGACCATTTGTCCTCAAACGGTCTTGAGACTGTTTGATCACCAAATGGTTTTGAGACTGTTTGGTCATCAAAGTTGAAGACCGTTTGCTCATGATTTTTATTGAGGCATGTGCTAAGATGACATCACCATATTCTAGCTTCAAACCTACAAATTTTTTTTGTGATCTTTGTGGTGATTTCAACAATTAATCACAAAGAAATTCGGGAAAGAAAAGGGAATCAACATATGATGAAGAAATGAAATCAATAATAACATTTAAGGGTTCAAGTTATATAACCCGCCTTCAAAGTTGAATCCAAGCTTCAAGATTCACATCCTCAATGGTGAATGAATCTTTCTCAACTGTCCAAAGTCCGTTCTCAAGTCTTTGGATGCAAAGGATGATCAAGGTTGAGCATTGATTGAAGAAAAAAAGAGAATGAGTGTTGAAATTCGATTTTCTACCATGAATTCAAGGTTGAAGATGACTATGGAGCTTACCTACAGGTTGGGGTACGTCCACCTGTTGCTCCTAAGCTCCCTTGTGTTCTTCCAAAGTAAGGAAAGAAAGAGGATCTGAAAAAGCCTTTCATGTAGGTGAAAAATGGAATGTATATAAGGGAATTTCAAGAGAGAGAAAGTGTTATAAAAATCTTTCAACTCCCTAAATTGGTGCCACTTATCCCCCCTAACTTCCTTGCATACGAAGCCATCATCCTCTCCTTGTAAATCCTCTTATTTATCCATGAATTAAAAGAAAGCAAATTAAACACCTTAATCAATATAAAAATAATATCCAAAAATTAGTGGATATTACTTTTTCTTTAACTAATGTGAGTGGGCTCTCCACTCACTTTTAGATATTTCGGTGCCATTGCAAGGCACAAGGACGTCCACACTTATATAAATTCAACCATCACATTTTTGGTTGAAGGGCACTTCCAATAATATATTTATTTTTGCACTAAATTGAATTAGGGTGTCAATTATGCTTAAATCTTGATTATTTTAATATCAAGATTCTCTCTCCTTCAAAAAGGTTCAATTGAGATGCACCTCTTAGTTTCTTATCTCTAATTGATACCAAGAAACATTAGGGACTCTCTAGAAGTGGTATTTTTCATATTGAACCCTAGGTTTTAGGTAAATTGCACATTACACCAAAACTAGGTTTTAATGCACAAACATTGCTTAATAAGCTCTTTCTTGATGCTCAGGCTACCACAAGCAATATCTCTGCATCATTTTCATTCTTATGATTCTTCAACACATGAGGAACATTTTATCATGTAACATCTGCAAGTTAACCCCTCAACTTGGGTAATTTGCACTTTAGTCCAAAACAAGTAAAACATTGTTTCAACATTATTCAAATAGGACCAAAATTGAAACATAAGTTCCTGTTGAGCCTTAATTACTTTTCAAAAGATAAAGACAAGAATATAAATGACTTACTTAAGAAAAACCTATAGGGTTAAGGAATAACCCAGGTCAGGGATGTTACAATTATAAACCCCTAACAAGGATTTCGTCCCCAAAATCCCAGGTAAAGGAAGAAAAATATTATTTATTCATCATATCATCAAGTCTTCACATAACATCTTAATGTCATGGAGATGCCATAGAACTTTGATCAACACAAAGTTCTTCCACATAAAATTATCATAGAATCAGTCATACATGACACATACTCTACTGTCCTATTAATTATTGACTGTAGAGTCAACTCTATGTCAGATAATGTTTTTCTTAGTTAGAGAAACGTTATACATACCTTATTTAATTCAGGTATAAAATCTTACTGATATATCACATTTCTCAATTTATAACTTTTCGTGACATGATTCTTGATTCTGAGGAGTCTTCCATATTTCTTATTTAGTTTAGCATTTCACTTCCAAGGAAAGACCAAAGTTACATTTTGTCACCCACTTGTGACTACACATATTATCATACATCTGTTGTGCCATCCAAACTGTCGACACAACACTAAACTTTCTTACTACTTGTACCATCTATCTTATTAGTTTTACATACTTTTGTCATAAGGGGAGGTTACTTACCAATTAAGAACTTTTCTTAGAGGTATCTTTGGAATTATTTTTAACTTGATAAGCTTTTCCCACAACGATTTTAAAATTATTCCTTCAATTAGTACATTCTTGTCGATGTTATGTTTATGCAGAGCATAAACCCCTAACATGTGATGTCCATACTATTTTATGTAATTAGACTGATTTCACAGTTGGCCATTCCAGGTAACCAACATATATCGTCTAATTAGAATTTAAGTTTTTACTTTGCCATATCACCTGATATTTCCTAGATACTAGAATTTCTTACCTTGGTATTCATCACATGTGTCAAAACACATCACATACTCATCATTTCCATCTCTCTATTGTTATTACCAGGGCCACACATATAAAAGGGTCTTTCTTTCATCTTTATAACATTATTTATTACGCATATTTTTATTGTAGAACCAAAGTCCAAGATGAACTGATACTTTTCTAAATATCCATCATTGGATTATTTCTAACCCATGCACATCAAGTGTCACAATACTCACTTGATTTCCATGTCCCTAAAAGGAGAGATCACAAAGAAACATATTTCTCTTATCGCCCCATCATCACCCAAGGTTGTTTATCAAAGAGAAAAGATTATCATCTCCTCCAATTATTGTATGAACTTTCAACTGTTCATGAATCATTTATTCTTATTTCATCCTAGGTTCCCTGCTATCAACATAGGAATTATAATTATGATTACATATCATTATTCCTTTCTTATGTTATTATCTAACATATTTATGAACATTTTGTGATTTTATCACATTTCCCATTTCCACTTCATGAAAAAAGATCTTTACTATACATACAAGATTTATCAGATAGGGATCATCTCCCTTGTCTCATTTTCTCTATCATGAGGATTATACTTTTATTTCCTCATACACACAGATTGACCTGAGATAATGTGATAAAAATATCCATGCCATATTTCTAGCTTCTTTATGCTCACTAGATTGTATTAGAATGACTACTTGATCAGAGTAATCAGAAAGATAACAATCTAAGAGTTCCATACTTTCCCTATCTCCAATAATCATATACCTAGCCAGGGTATACAAGTATTGAGATTAGGTAGTATACACTTTATTTACTATCATGTTCCTCACTTTTCATATCATCATAAACACAAGGTTTAACATTCCTAGATTTTCTTCAGGCATTACTTCTATATCTCATCCTTTATCACACAGATAAGAGAAATTATTAAGCATTTAAAGGAATACTGAGTAAAATAGCAGTCCTCACCTTCCTTGTGTCCTCATATAACTGGTCAAAGAAACCTAAAAAACAACTGCTTTCTTATATTTAACACATGAAATCATGAAATAATATATCAAAATAAAATTGTTTCATCTGACCTGTCTCATGTCATAGTTTGTTTACAGCCTCAGGCTGATTCTTTTCATAGAATCTTATCATTGCCTGATGTTCACTTTGTATTTTGTTATTTAATGCAGTTGATCCTTCCTGGGACGTCTGTCCACGTCCTCGAGTGCCACTAGAAAACTGTTTCCTCTGATGGCCTTGATGTCTCTACCTCGATGGTTGAGTTACCATTGTGTTTACAACTGGACAATTCCTTGCTAGATGTCCTACCTGCCTACACTAGTGACATGTTCTATTCTCTTGATAATGTCTAAAAGGTCCTTTACCCTTTCTGGGTAGCCCTTTACCTAGTGCACTAGACCTTGGTTGTATCGGGGGTACCGAAAACTTCCCCTTTTTGGAACTACTGGGCCTCTGATCCCAAGTTTTGATAGGCCTTTTCTTAATTCTTTCCTTATTATCCTTTTTTGGACAGTCTAATCTGATATGTCCAGGCTGCCTACACCTATGGAAAATCCTGACTTCAGGTTGTAACCTATTCCTTTCATCATTATTCATTGCTCCAACGTGCTGATGTTGAGCGAGAATCCTATTGGAGTCCAAAACTTCATCATTGGGGGCTGGTAATCTAGGTTGTATTGCTAATATATGGTCCACTATATGCATAATTGCTGTCCTAGCTTGCCCAACAGTGATATTAAAAGAAGGATTCCTTATCATAGTTGTATCATCTTGGGGGTTCTCAGGCAGTCATTCTTCCCTCGCCTGGTCCCTTACACCTTATGTTGGTGCAACATTGCTGCTCTCAGCAGCATGTTCTTTGTGTGATCCAGACATCTTTAAGTTCTTCTTCTCCTATATGAGTAGAAGACACTGTCAGATAAACTGGAAGACACTTGAACATACTCAACAACCTTAATCCTATGTCTCTGTAGACTCAGCAAACCTAGAGCTCTGATACGACTAAATTGTGATGCGCCATTCGAACAAAATGTCATTAACTTAAGCAGAAGTGATTATTAGCAGTGGATTACTAAAAATCACTAAAAATTAAAACCATTTACAAAGAGATCCAAACATAGGAAAACTCTTTTATCAAGAACCAATGTATTTCATTTACATCCTAGTTCATAAGTACATATCCTGTACCATCTCTTCTTGAGGATTACAAGCATCAACTCCCTTGTTAAAACTATACATAGACAGCATAAAAACCTCAAGGCATCAAGCCAAAAATCTCATATCGATTCATTAAAAGTACTAACTACTAACTCTGAGGACCTGAGAGTACAGAGACGAAACATATGACTCTATATACAAAACATGATAGTCAGTGTCTCCACCTGGAATATCACTACTGTTCCTATTGATGTTGCTGCTGCTCTTCCCCTGCAGTAGGGTTTCTGCCTCTTCTTCTGCGTCTACCTAAAAAGTTAGATCCCACGGGGGTGAGACAATTGATAATTGTCCCAATGAGAGATATAACACTCTGCCAGAAACATTATTATTGCAGATAAATAGTAATAAGATGAGCAGGAGTTCTTTTATATTAACAACAATATTAATTATTGTATGAATAGAATAAGATAATCTCCTTTCATAAGGAGAACATTGTTTCTACCCATGGTAGAATTGTACATCATCTATCTACTTTACAAGAAATGTAAGGAATCATAAATATATCATCTATCAACTAAAGATGCATAATGAAATGTAACATCAACCAATGATTTTCTTATTCAATCCTTAAGCAAACATGCTATACGACTGATTACATTTTACAATCAGACTCATGCCCTGAGGAGATGAGGTATACCACTCATACTCATACCGCCCATTGCGAAGTCAAAATCGGTGCCATACATAGATCAAGGAAGAGCCGGATTTCCATGACCTCATCCTCCCTAGTCAGTGTGGGTACAAAATGCAGGACATCTTGTATCTCTGCTAAATAGCTTTCCAAGGTATACTGGCAACTTCACTATAGAGTTACAACATCAACTGTACTCCTTAGACATCGAGAGATTCAATGTTTATCTCAAATCGATCCGGCATTTATATTATAAGGAGATTCGTGATACATCCATCACGGCTTCAAGGGATTAGTGATACATCCATCCCGACACATATAATGAAGGATTGAGAGATTTAATGTTTATCTCACATCAATTCCTCCATTAGGGCGTAGAGATATTTTTGCCCATCACCCCCGCATATTCAAAATATGCATTTCAGGTTATGCCGTGGAGCAACCCGTTTCACCATTCAACAAAATTCTGACACTGATGGATCTATGGCCAGGGTACTACATGATGAGATTTCACTTGGTTAATTAAGTACATTACCATATTCTTTTATCATTAGTCAAGTTTAAAACAAGAATTATTATGACAAATTCTATAAAGAAAAGTATAATACATCTATCAAGTACTTTTCAAAACTTCATAAAACATTGGGATCTCAATCCCTTGTCACATCATGGCCAATCTCATCCCTTAACATCTCATCATCATGATTATAGAATATGGATATTCAAACCCTCAGTTCATCAAAGAACACTTGTTACCACTTATCAGGTAACTAATTCCTTCAGGTCATCTGACCAAGGTAAACATGATACTTGCTACACAATCATATCAGATGGCTCACAAGGCCCATTAAGTATCTTGCCACCTCTCATTAAGTAACAAATTATCACATGGCTCACAAGGCCATTACATCTTGTCACCTCTCACTAGGTGACAAATTATCACATGGCACACAAGGCCATTACATCTTGTCACCTCTCACTAGGTAACAACTTATCACATGGCTCACAAGGACATTGCACATTATACTTTTATTCAAGTATTTAACATACCTTATAGGGTTTATGCAACAAGAGAATTACAACCTTCCCATCATTAGGGTTAGGTTTTCCCTTCCTTATCGATTAGGGTTTCTCTTACATATTATCACCCTTCATTAGGTTTAGGGTTTTCCATTATTAACCATTTAGGTTCTCAAGATCATATTATTAATGATCAAGCCCTAATTCATTACTCCACACATCTAGGAGCCAACATTGATAACATAAGTATTCAATCATGCTTATTTATTCTCATCATTTGTCATTAAATGAATTATCAACACAAGATATGAGTTTCTCTCTCAACTTTGCTAGAGTATGATTACATCATACTTTATTAATTTGACTTATCCTTTTCATAAGGTATGTTAGCCTACACTTATCAAAGTGCATTACATCGCAATGTAACAATTGACATGACACACTTCATGTGTTACTCATCTAAGTATATTGGATTTAGGATACATCAAGGTGTATCAATCTTGAGGTGATGGATGTGATATCTATCATGTCTTGATGTATCACTTCCCTCATCAACTTTATCTCACTTAAGTTCATGAACTTGTCTTGTACTAGGGTACTTCCCATCCTAATAATTTATGCACTAGTTCATCACATTTATCATGTAATGTATTGGACATAAGCCACTTATTTGAATTATTCAACCATTATCAATGATATGGACTCATCTCGAGTTAAGGCATTATTGATAGAAGGTCATCCATTAACAACCACTTTAGGTGTTTCACTTATCAATATATTAGTCACTATTCCATTATTAGGGATAGGATTTCCCATCTTTATCAATTAGGGTCTACGTAACATCACCCTATATTAGGGTTTCACATAGCATCACCCTATATTAGAATTTCACATAACATCATCCTATATCATGGTTTCACATAACATCACCCTGTATTAGCATTTCACATATCATCATCCTATATCAGGGTTTCACATAGCTTTACCTGAAATTAGGGTTTCTCAACTCATAGCCCAAAGTTAGGGTTATGAGTTATCATCATATTGCCCAAGATTACGGTTACATGCACTATAATCTAAAATTAGGATTTCACATACCTACACCCTATATTAGGGTAGGATTTCATATAGCATAACATAGCATCACCTTGGATTAGTGTTTCACATCACATCTCTGTATTAGGGTTTCACATGACATCACCCTTGATTAGGGTTTCACATCACGTCACTACATTAGGGTTTCACACATCATTATCTTGAATTAAGTTTCCTTATAACGTTTCCCCAAATTAGGGTTCCATGTAACTTTATCCAAAATTAGGGTTTCATGAGGCATCCTCTTAAATTAGGGTTTTTCATTATATTACCCTGAATTGGGATTTCTCATATCTTCACTCTAGAATAGGGTTACATCATTACCCTAGATTAGGGTTACACCTAGCATTACCCTAAATTAGGGTTGGGGTTCATGAACTTCCTCAAATAGGGTTTCATGATCTCTTTATCAAGGATCATACCCTAATTACATATTTTACTCATGTTTAAAGTGTTGAGGCTTAACCACTACATGATTATTATACATGTATGGATTCCTCTCTCTCTCATCCTCTCTAGTATTTGGATTACTTCAAACTTGATTAGATTAGGTCAACCCTTCATTCAAATGCATACATTTAGGGTTAGCATAGTGTATTGAGACATTACTTCCAAAAGCATCAAAGGTTAACCCCTCTAAGGATACTAATCACCCTAGTACCTTAAAGTTACAACCATTATAAATATCTTTGGTAAACATCATTAACAATCATAGGGTTAATTGATCTTTCAATGCTTTGAGACTATTAGGTCTCCAAACAGTTTTGATACTTTTGAACCTTCAAACGATTTTCACCTCCTTGACTCTCAAATGGTTTTGAGGCCGTTTGCCCTCCAAACAGTCTTGAGACCGTTTGGGCATCTAGGGTTGAGACTGTTTGCTCTTAAATGGTTTTGAAACCATTTTGTGCTTTCAACCTTTGAAATGGTTTGATCAAATTATCATTGAAATCGAATGAACAACCCATCATTGAAACCAATTGAACATCAAACGGTTTGAGACCATTTGCCCTCCAAATGGTCTGAAAACCGTTTGATCCCAAATGGTCTCAAGACCGTTTGGTCCAAACCACCTTGAAACCGAATGGACCAATTAGGGTTTCTAAATCAATCGATTTAGGATTTGCTTCATTGAATGATTCATCAATTGGACCATTGAAAATAGATCAAATCATAATCCTTGGATCTCCAACCATCCATCACATCCCTTGACCATTTTCCCTCAAACAGTATTAAGACCGTTTGAGCCATTCAACATAGAAAATGACCGAATCGATTTAGGGTTTCAACCAAATCAATCTGATTAGGGTTTGCAATCAATGGATCACCGATTCTTGGAACCATTTTAATTAAATAATTTGGAACCATTGGATCTTCATCCAACTACATCAGCAATTGACCCCAAATGGTCTTGAGACCATTTAACCTCAAACGATCTTGAGACCATTTGCCCTCAAACGGTCTTGAGACCGTTTGATCAGCAAACAGTTTTGAATCCATTTGATCATCAAAGTTGAAGACCGTTTGCTCATGATTTTTATTGTGGCGTGTCCTAAGATGACATCATCATCTTCTAGCTTCAAACCTACGAAATGTTCTGTGATATTTGTGGTGATTTCAACAATTAATCACAAAGAAATTTGGGAAAGAAAAGGGAATCAACATATGATGAAGAAATGAAATCAATAATAACATTTAACGGTTCAAGTTATATAACCCTCCTTAAAAGTTGAATCCAAGCTTCAAGCTTCACGTCCTCAATGGTGAATGAAGCTTTCTCAAATTTCCAAGGTCCGTTCTCAAGTCTTTGGATGCAAAGGATGTTCAAGGTTGAGCATTGATTGAAGAAAAGAAGAGAATGAATGTTGAAATTCGATTTTCTACTATAAATTCAAGGTTGAAGATGACTATGGAGCTTACCTACAGGTTGGGGTACGTCCTCCTATTTCTCCTAAGCTCCCTTGTGTTCGTGCAAAGCAAGGAAAGAAAGAGGAGCTGAAAAAGCCTTTCATGTAGGTGAAAAATGGAATGTATATAAGGGAATTTCAAGAGAGAAAAAGTGTTATAAAAATCTTTCAACTCCCTAAATTGGTTCCACTTATCCCCCCTCACTTTCTTGCATACGAATCCATCATCCCCTCCTTGTAAATCCTCTTCTTTATCCATGAATTAAAAGAAAGAAAATTAAACACCTTAATCAATATAATAATAATATCCAAAAATTAGTGGATATTACTTTTTCTTTAACTAATGTGAGTGGGCTCTCCACTCACTTTTATATATTTTAGTTCCATTGCAAGGCACAAGGACGGCCACACTTATATAAATTCAACCATCACATTTTTGGTTGAAGGGCACTTCCATTAATATATTTATTTTTGCATTAAATTGAATTAGGATTTCAATTATGTTTAAATCTTGATTATTTTAATATCAAGATTCTCTCTCCTCCAAAGAGGTTCAAATGAGACACACCTCTCATTTTCTTGTCTCTAATTGATACCAAGAAACATTAGGGACTATCTAGAAGTGGTATTTTGTATATTGAACCCTATGTTTTGGGTAAATTGCACATTACACCAAAACTAGGTTTTAATGCACAAACATTGCTTAATAAGCTCTTTCTTGGTGCTCAGGCTACCACAAGCCATATCTCTGCATCATTTTCATTCTTATGATGCTTCAACACTTGAGGAACATTTTATCATGTAACATTTGCAAGTTAACCCCTCAACTTGGGTAATTTACACTTTAGTCCAAAACAAGTAAAACATTGTTTCGATATTATTCAAATAGGACCAAAATTGAAACATAAGTTCCTGTTGAGCCTTAATTACTTTTCAAAAGATAAATACAAGAATATAAATGACTTACATAAGAAAAACCTCTAGGGTTAAGGCATAACCCAGGTCAGGGATGTTACACTAAACAACCCACCTAAGGGGGCTTATCTACTCATAATAATGGAAAACACAATAATGGAGAAGATGGAAATATAATAATCCATTGAGGTTAGTGTAGATGATGGATCTTCTTCTGAAGCGGTTGAAAGCATGTCCACTTCCATCCTCCAAGATGAAATGGCATGGTAATGGAAAGGAAAGTGGCCAAACCCAAAAATGAATGGCTTTTTGGGTGGAAGGTGATGAAATGGGAGTGGAGTGAGGTAAGAAGGTGATAGGGAAGTTAAATGAATGCTCAAGGACACTAACCCTCAACCTCCATCTACCTTGAAGGCTTATATGGAGGTCTACGAGGTCCATGGTTAAGTGGGGGCATAATAGGGAATGCTTTGGAAAGTATAGTTAGGATTAATGGCCACCACAACCATTTTGGGCAACACGACTGTAGTGAGTGGAGTGTCAAATGACCCTGCTAAGGTGGAACACACGATATGGTGAAGTTTACAGTTAAAATTGGAGTTTTGGGTGCTTGGGTAGCTTGGCAGCAGTGAGCACCACACTCATGTTGGGAAGGTAGTGGCACAAGCATGTGGGTTGCCAAAATCATTTTAGAGGAGAGAAGTACTTGGTCGTTTTTGGCAGGAACATGTATCCTAGAATCTTGGCAGAATGGCCATGATGGCTACTAGGGTCATGATGGGTTCTTCATGGAACGAATGTGTTATCTGGCACATCCATGATAATGAGGTTCACGTTAGGTGCTTCAACTTGGATTTTTAACTATGAATTTGATATTGGCAACACGAATGTACAGGGTACCACAACAATGTTGGGCTCTTTGATTTTCACTTGAATCTTCACTTGTGGCAATCTTTGGAGTTCTTTAATCTAACTCGACCCTTTCACACAACAGGTAGGTTGGGGAACATGTTGGACCCTCCTTAGGCTCCTCCAAGGGTGAAGACACCATAGGATATCCTCCTCTATTGTCCATCCAAAGCATTGTCCAAGTACCTAAAAAACATGAAAAGAACATCCATTGATGCACTTTATAGTAGCAAACATATTAGGGGAAGTAGCATGCACTCTAACATGTTTAAATGTGATTAAAGTGTAGAATGACACAAGATGAATATCTAAAATAGGGACGCATCAACATCATTGAGCTAGAGATAAAAAAATTAGCAGACCATTCACTGATTCACTGATTAGTCTTGTCCAACACCTTCATGTAGGTATTCTCCATAACCTTGGAATGAATAATGGGGACCCCAAGGTACTTACCTAGGTCTGTTTCTTGCTTGAATCTCCACAACCTACCCAACCTGCATCTGGTTGCATGTAGGACACTAGCTACAAAGAATACTTACATCTTCTCAACATAAATAGCTTGCCTAGAAGAAATTCCAACTTGTCAAAGCACAATTTTATAACTTATTATATGATTCCTTATATTTTGTCGACAGAGTTGTTGACTCAAGGTCAATTAGGTCAATGTTGACTCACGTCTAAATTGACTAAACCCATGTTTTAATGATGACTAACCATTCAACATATTGGTGTCTAATGTCTCTACTTGAGTGATTTTAGATTAGGGATAGATACATTTTTGTAATACGATGTAAATCCATTAGAATCATATTTCAAATCACTTGTAATGATTGTATGACTTGTAATTAAGCTTAGAAAAAATCAGGAGCATTTAGATCAAATGTTTAAGCACTCACAAGCCATTTTCCAAAATTCACATCAGGTTGTTCATCGGTCAAGTTCTATGAGTTGCAAACTCAACCGATCCTGATTGGATCTTGAAAATGACTTTTGATCGGTCGATTTTACACTTTACAGAACTCAACCAATGGAGTAGCTGACCAATTTGATTTTCATTGGTCGGTCGAGTTTCCCCAGGACAAACTCAACCGATGGTATGAATATCAGCTTTGTCTTTTCCTCTATCGGTTGAGTTACCCTTATAGAAACTTGACCGATTGCACTATATGGAAAAGTGCAAAAAAGTTCTTCTAGCGGTTGTGGAGTTGCAACAAGTGAAAATATATCCGTTGCAAGCCATAAAATGGCTAGTTTTCATTCTCAAGTGTTCTCAAAGGCTAAGAGGCATCCCCAGCTATAACTAGGACCCCTTGGGCTTCATTCCAATGTTGAGCATTCATTATAAAACTCTATGTGAGGTTCCTATGGTCCTATGGGCTTCATTCCAAGGTTGAGCATTCATTGCAAAACTCTATGTGAGGTTCCTATTCTATAGTTGAGTGCTTCCTATAGCCTCCTCTCTCTCTAAGCTTAATCACTTGCTACATTCATTAAAGTGAGTAGGAAATCTGTAAGAGAGCTAGTCCTACATGTATGTCTTCTGAGGCTCTCACTTCCACCGCCTCCCTATCTCTCTTTTCAACCATGAAGATGAAGGTTCTATCTCTTAGCTAAGAGAGGTGAAGAAGAATAAGGGAAGTCATCCCTTGGTGAAGATCATGGCTGAAGACTTGGAGCTAGAGTGGGTAAGCCCTTGGTGAAGGCAGAAGACTCCTTGCTCAAGTGGGTAAGTCCTTAGTGGAAGCTTCTCCGAGTGAAGGTGAAGTCAAAGGTGGAAGATCCGAGAAGAGTGGGAAATTCTTTGAAGGCTGAAGACTTGTGCAAGAGTAGGTAGGTCCTTGGAAGAAGGCGGAAGACTCTTGCAAAGTGGGTAAGTCCTTGGTAAGGTTGAAGACTCTTTATATTGAATAGGTAAGTCCTTTGGTTGGTCATGTATTGTAAGTCTTATGAATGAATATAAGAATGCAATGGTTAGGAAATCCTAGAGGTTGACCTCTCTAGGTAAGTGGACTGACATACTTCTAGTTTGAAGTGTGGAACCACTCTAAATAGCTTTTCCTCTTGTGTTTGCTCAATCTTACTCATCCTTGCTATGCATGTTTTAGTTGCACACAAATTTACTATTTAGCAACCTTATCTTGTGATATATCTTGAAGGTTTAATGAATTTTGTTTAAGTACATTCAACTCTATTCACCCCCCCCTCTAGAGCATCCAATCACCCATCTAGGATCCAACAATTGGTATCAGAGAAGGCTTCTCCAAGAATACTTCCACAAGTAGGAGAAGATGGGTGACTACCAAGGAGGGAGATACTTTATCAGCCTACCAATATTTTATGGGAGCAATTTCCTCTATTGGAGAAGAAGGCTTCAATTCTACATCCAAGGATCAAGTCTTGAGATGTGGCAAATGCTGAACAACCCATACATGCTACCAAAGACAAAGATTGAAGAATGGAATGAAGCTACCTTGAAGAAAGCAACCTTGAACTCTAGAGCCATGCACATCCTCTATGCCTCCATGACACCCACCGAGTTCAACCGTATTTCTTCATGTGAAACAACCTATGAGGTATGGAGAAAGTTATGCATCACTTATGAGGGGAAAGATCAAGTGAAGGAAAGTAAAGCCTACATGCTCAAAGGGCTGCTTGAGAACTTCAAGATGGGAAAGGAGGAGAGGATAGCCAACATGTACTCAAGGCTCAACAACATTGTGAATGGTCTTGCTGTTCTAGGACATCCTATGTCTGGTGGAGAGATCAACTCAAAGATCCTTAGAACTCTCCCCAAGAGGTGGGAACCCAAGGTGACTTTCATTGAAGAAGCAAGGTCCCTTAAGGATGTCCCTATCGAAGAGCTCATTGGAAATCTACAAGCACATGAAGCCACACTTGACAAGAGGGAGGAAGTAGAAAGACAAGAGGAGAAAGAACTCAAGAGAATGAATAAGGATGAAATCAAAGATCAAATCAAGGCTATTGTTAGTCAAGCTTCTCCATCCTCTCAAGTTGAAGAAGATGCCATGTACTCCAAGGGTAGATTCTACAAAGGCAAGTCCTACTCCATCTGATGCTTCACATGTGGAAAGAAGGGTCACTACAAGGAAGATTGCCCACAAGGCAAAAAGACCCATCTTCACAAGAAGAAGGAGAAATGGCGCTCAAGCTCAAGTGGCTCCTCCAACTCAAGCTCAAGTGAAGATTCAAGTGAAGGATCAAGCTCAAGCTCTAGTGATGAAGGAGAATGCCATTTTGCTCTTATAGCATCAACAAGTAAGGACTCAAGTGAGGTAAATCTAAATTCTTTAGATAAAGAATCTTTGATTGCTATTATTCATGATACTTGTGCCTCTCTTAAGTCTTCTAAAAGGAAAAGGAAAAAGCTTGCTAGAATTGTTGATAATTTGCATGTAGAATTAAATGATCTTGAACATGCTAATTCTTGCTTGCTTGATGATAAAAATGCTTGTCGTAGCCAAGTAGACTCTCTTAAACTTGAAAATGCTAGTTTTCTTGATAAGATTATATTTCTAGAAGCTCAACCTCTCATGCCTAGTTCTAATGAAGAGCATACTTTAATTGTTGATTCTCTCATGCATGATATTGATGATCTTAAATCTGAAAACAAGGACAAAGATTTTGTTTTGTGAGAATTAGAAATAGAAAATGCCTCCTTGCTTGTTAAAGTCAATGTGCATGGATCTTGTTCTAGTTCTATTAATAGAGAGAATGATGTTCCTACTCTTCATATTAATAGAGATTCTTATTTAACTAAAGCTCTTTGCTTAGAAAATGATCTTTTGCATGCTAAAGAAAATATAAATCATTTAACTTGTACTATTGCTTCTTTTAAACATGATAATGACAGTTTAAGATCTTCTTTGCAAAAATTCTTAGTTGGTAAAAAAGAATCTTAATGGCATCCTACACCATACTACTAAACAAATTGGTAGACATCGTTTAGGATATGTTAGTATTCAAAGGAACAACAAAGGTAAAGGACCTCCAATATTCCATGGAGAATCCTCTAGTTCCAAGACTATGGACACATGCAACTATTGCAATGATTTTGGTCATTATTCTACTTGTTGTCGTTTTAGGAAAGCACCCAAGAGAAATAGGACTTGGGTTGCTAAACTAACCCCTCTGGACCCAAAAACATGATTGGGGACCATTTCATCTTTCTTCTTGTAAGTACTTGCAAATGGGTTGACTTGAGCTATTGAATTGCAAATTGACTTGTCAATCCACATTAAAGAAGAAAGGTGAGATGTGTAGAGGGTGACAACAAGTGGAAAAAGGAATGGTAAGAACAAAGGTAATGTTTTCTTTCTTATAACCATTTCTAACTTGTTTTTGTCAAGTTAGTGTGCACTATACATATGTTTTTGAGTCAAAAGTGGTATTTTGTGTTTCTCTTCAAACTCTTGCTCAAAAATTGTTTCTAATGCTTCTATAGTGCATTACCAACTTGCTTAGACATGTGTGTATATGTTTTGTATGTTTAGCATGCCTTTAAATATGTTTTTATGAAATATATGTGCCTTTTGACAGCTGCTCTGTCAGTCGAGTTTGTCCTGTTTGAAACTCGACCGATAGGCACCAATGGGTGTTGCCAGCAGTTGTCATCGGTTGAGTTTTCAATGCACAGAACTCGACCGATAACACTGTGTATAGAATACACAGTTGGCTTATTGAATGAGAATTTCCCACTCAACTAGATTTTCTCAACCAATAGCCTTATTCTTTGGCACTCTCATTTGGTACTTTTATGTATGCATATTGCCATGTTCTAAATTTCCTATCTTGCTTACAACTCTATCTCTCTAATTGCTCTAAATTGGTATATCTATGTGTTGCAATTACTTGCTTTGAGTTGTTTTGCAGGTTTTTATGATGATCTCTTTGGATCTTTTGGTTGTGTCTAAAATTGCTTCTGTTGTACTCTAACTTGCTACATCTATATAGGTTTATATCTTGTGTTGATACAACCTTGAGGTTCTTAGTGGTAATCATCCTTTGGTAATGATGCATATCTGTATGTGAGTTATATCCTTTCATGCTTCTAAAATTGCATATCTTTTTGTTTGGATATATCTCTACATCTACTCATAGCTTGCTTTATCTTGTGTACCTTTTGATATTTCTTGCTATGATCTAGATCCTACTCGTAATCCTAACTTGTGATATCATCAACTAATAGTTCACATACATGTAGTTCTAACCTTGTTTATAATCGGCATATTTGCTCATCTATATGCTATGCTTGTATATTGTCTCATACTTGCTCAAGCTTGTTCGTTGAATTGAATATCTACTATCTTGAGTTTCTTGCATAACATTGTGATGCAGGGTACATAGATCTACATTATATGTAGAAATTGGAGTTTTTGTTTTGGATTTTATGCACACTTTGCTCCAGTTTCATTTTTTGGTGCAAGACTAGTGTTTTTTATGCAGAAATGACCTTCTGAGCAAGGTTCATCGCTTTGCCATGAGCCCTGGTACTTTTTGGGCAAATTCAGTCATCTTGATGGTCAAAATTATGTTTTTTTTTTAATTTTCTTACATCACTTTATCTTGCTTTTTGGGCTGCTCAAGTATATTCTTTAACTTGCTTTTCTTTCTATTCGTGGACAAGCCCCTATCTGTGCTCTTCTACTCTCCTTATATATATTTGTATTATCTCCTTTTTCCTTTAACAAGTGGTGTTTCTTATTTCTTAATAAACCCACTTTCTGAAATGACAAGGGGGGAGAAAGGTATGTATTCTTTTGACAAAAGAGGAAGAAGACATGTCTTACATGAAGAAGAGAAGCATGTCCATATAAAGGGGAGAAGGTAAATGGGATAAGACATATATGTGTAGAACATATATGAGTAGAAGGCATAGTATTCTATAAATGTTATGAAAGCTAACCATGCAGGAGAAATAACATCAATTGAGGGGGAGTATGAGAACTCCATGCGGATCAATTGAGGGGGAGCATATGAGCTCAATCCTATTGAAACCCCTAGGTTTCTCCAAAGGTATGATTTTACTTAAAAGCTTTCAATAAATTTATGGAATGGTTTGTCATCTTCAAAAAAGGGGAGAATGTTGACTCAAGGTCAATTAGGTCAATGTTGACTCACCTCGAAATTGACTAAACCCGTGTTTTGATGATGACTAACCATTCCACATATTGGTGTCTAATGTCTCTACTTGAGTGATTTCAGATTAGGTATAGACACACTCCAATTTCCCTAACTTGCGCATATCAAATTGGAGAAAAGACAAGTCAAAGTCAATACAAGTGCACATTTTTGTAATATGATGTAAATCCATTAGAATCATGTTGTAAATCACTTGTAATGATTGTATGACTTGTAATTAAGCTTAGAAAAAATTAGGAGCACTTAGATCGAATGTTTAAGCACTCAAAAGCCATTTTCCAAAATTCACATCAGGTTGTTCATCGGTCGAGTTCTGTGAGTTGCAAACTCAACCCATCCTGATTGGATCTTGAAAATGACTTTTGATCGGTCGAGTTTACACTTCACAGAACTCGATCGATGGAGTAGCTGACCAATTTGATTTTCATTGGTCAGTCGAGTTTCCCCAGGACAAACTTGACCAATGGTATGAATATCGGCTTTGTCTTTTACTCTATCGGTCGAGTTACCCTTATAGAAACTCGACCGATTGCACTGTATGGAAAAGTGCAGAAAAGTGCTTCTAGCCATTGTGGAGTTGCAACAAGTGAAAATATATTTTTTGCAAGCCACAAAACAACTAGTTTTCATTCTGAAGTGTTCCCAAAGGCTAAGAGGCATCCCCAGCTATAAATAGGACCCATTGGGCTTCATTCCAAGGTTGAGCATTCATTGCAAACCTCTATGTGATGTTCCTATTCTATAGTTGAGTGCTTCCTACAACCTCCTCTCTCTCTCTAATCTTAATCACTGTCTACACCCATTAGAGTGAATAGGAAATCTATAAGAGAGATAGCCCTACATGTATATCTTGTGAGGCTCTCACTTCCACCACCTCCCTATCTCTCTTTTCAACAATGAAGATGAAGGTTCTCTCTCTTAGCTAAGAGAGGTGAAGAAGAATAAGGGAAGGTGTCCCTTGGTGAAGATCAAGGATGAAGACTTGGAGCTAGAGTGGGTAAGCCCTTGGTGAAGGAAGAAGAATCCTTTCTCAAGTGGGTAAGTCCTTGGTGGAAGCTTCTCCGAGTGAAGGTGAAGTCAAAGGCAGAAGATCCAAGAAGAGTGGGTAATTCCTTGAAGGCTGAAGATGTGCAAGAGTAGGTAAGTCATTGGAAATAGGCGGAAGACTCTTGCAAAGTGGGTAAGTCCTTGGTAAGGTTGAAGACTCTTTGTATTGGATAGGTAAGTCCTTTGGTTGGCCATGTATTGTAAGTCTTATGAATGAATATAAGAATCCAATGGTTAGGAAATCCTAGAGGTTGACCTCTCTAGGTAAGTGGACTGACATACTTCTAGTTTGAAGTGCGGAACCACTCTAAATAGATTGTCCTCTAGTGTTTGCTCAATCTCTCTCATGCTTCCTATGCATGTTTTAGTTGCACACAAATTTCCTATTTAGAAACCTTATCTTGTGATATATCTTGAAGGTTTAATGAATTTTGTTTAAGTGCATTAAGCTCTATTCATCCCCCCTCTAGAGCATCCAATCACCCATCTAGGATCCAACAAGAGTATCAATTCATCTGTAGAATAGTGGTGTGAAATCTTGACTCTATTTTGACTCAAGGTTACCGGCTTCCATTTCCTTGCATCCACTAACTCATAATCATTTGAATCAAGTGTTCATTACATAACATAAACATGTATAGGGATAGAGAATTTCCTTGTTTGAGCCCTCTGTTGACCTTTAAAGAGCCCATATCTTTGTCATTCCACAAGACTATACACTCCCCCATCGTGATGGAGTTCATTATATATCTAGTTATATTTATTGGAAGTCTAATTCTACTTAGAGTGTCTAGGATAAAAGACCATGAATATTTATCATAGGCTTTTAACAGATAGACTTTGATTTCCATATGCTTGGCACTGTTCTTCCACTTCAAGATATGAAGGGTTTTTGGTACGATAGTTGTACCATACCAAATTTTGGGGTGCTTAATTTATTATGAGATAGAATTCTTAATGTTTCCCTATCTTCATCACGTGTATGAATATGTCCTTCATTACAAGTCACATTTAGTTACTTTGATCCATAATCATATTCTTTGATATATTTAGCCTTCGGTTGTGTTTCTTTTGTCTATATGAATTGACTCCTTGCTCTAGAGAATTTTTTGCTAATAGGTCCTTCCATTTTATTTATTGAGTCACTACAATGTCATTTCATGATTTGCAATGTGTGCCTAAGTACCTTGATTTGATCTAGTATTGATCTTGAACTCTCAATCTCACAAGCAATGGATTTGGAATCAATAGAAAATACTAACCATATTAAAAGAAATATATATATATACTATTTATAGGAGTGATTTAGTTAGTTAATTTATGTTATTAAATAATGGTTGTTGTAGTTTTTAAAGTGTGTTCTATGGAAATCAAACTCATAGTTGAAATCCCATGGTTATTGAATTTTTTATTCAAAAGTTATAAATTATTGAAGTAATTAGGAAAATGGATTTAATATTTAATAGAAGTCAATTAACTCAAGAAAATGAAACCCCATATCATTCCATTAAACCCAACCATTTGAACGAGTGACTCTGTGGATGTTGTTGTATAAGAGTGACGTCGAGCCTGCTCTTCCCCTTATTGTAACTATTTCATCCAAATCAACTCTTATGATTCATCTCTAGACCCCCCAACCTGAACGACTTCCTTGAGATCAAGTCCTAATACCTAGTTGAGTGCCTCGATCACCCTCTCATATGCAAATTGCAAAGTGGTAGTGAAGCTGTTTAATACTTGCAAAGCCTCCACACTTCAAAGAACATTAACTTCACCCACTCCCCTTGATCCATCGACATCCCTTCAAACCCTAGAGTCACCTTCCCACCATGCTATATAGATACCATGGTTTCAGTTATGATCTCATACCATCTAACAAACTTCAATTCAAAAACTGAAGCACCACCTTACAACCACCACCATTGTGTTTACTCTAGATACCAAAGAACTTGACTCATTCACATTCCACCTAAGCCTACAACTGGTTGAAATATCTCCCTTGAGTTTAGAAAAATACACACCTCTACCTATCATCATCATCACTATCTGTAGACTCGACCCCTGGAGCCTACCTATCATCACAAAAACCTACAAACACAAATGCCTTCCCATGTGAGTTAATCCCAACCTTGTGAAGAACAAGGATATGAAACCTCTTCTTCAAACATCTATGATCCCATCAGATCGACCCTTCCATCCCCATCGTGTCTGGAACATCCAATCAGCATTAACAGAATCAAGTCCAAATGTTTGAGAGTTTGCCAAATGCGCCAAATGTTGTTGCAATATAAAAGAAGTCACACATGATACCTTCATTCCCTATACTTCTACAAAGACCTCCAAAAACCAATCCACCACATCCTCTGATCACAAACTTCCTTCCCTCATCCAAGACTTCCCATCACCATCATCATCTCTTTAAAACCCATCTTGACCTATGCCAGGTCACCAGAGAGCCCAAGGAGTGGATAGAGCTCCTCCTTATATCATAATAAGGGTTTACAATCTGAGGGCACACCCAAAAGTGAAGCAAATTTGAAACAACCATGCCATGGTGATCTTCGCTACTGTCAACTCTACTTGAATCTCTTCTAGATAAGACCATGGATACAAATGAAGGATTCAAGACAATGACCTTTTCATGGGGTTTGAAAAAGAGAGAGTCAAACCATCATGAATTATGTCAATCTACATATACCACCATACTAGGTATAAGTTTGAAACGTATGCATTTGATGACTCCTATCTTCTAAAGAAAACCACACTCTATCCCAAGCGATATAAGTAAAATTAACACACTTACAAAAAAGGATTGTGCAAAAGAGTATAGTTGCATAATACCTAATATAGCTAATTGTAACCTTGAACAAATTAAATATGAAAATATAACAAATTGAATGACCTTAATGTAGTATAACTACATGTTAAATTACCCATAAGAAAAATGAGTAGTATTTATGCATTCACCTATAGAGGCATATGGATCTTTAACCCTAGACATGTATATTTACATATGCATGATATATGTTTTGGAAAAGAGAATATATATCGAGTTTTGAGAGAGAAAATATAAGAAGGGTGTTTGAACCATAAGATAAGTTACTTACTCTCAATCATCTAAATAAATAATAAATATATTTCGAACTTAGATACATATTTGCAACGAAGGAATGCGATTATGACTAATGTATTGATCCGATAAGTGTAAATGAACATCAACATTCCTAGTGACTAAATAGAATTATATTATATATGAGCAAGAAAGGAACATTGTAGGATTTAATACAGAGGAAATAATGTATTTAAGTAACATTGAGAATGTGGCGGAACCCCAGTGGTAAAACAATTGTTGTATGACCCAAAGGTCATGAGTTTAAACCCCTGGAGACGAGATGAGTGAATTGCAAAAAAAAAGAAATAGTTAAGTAACATTGATTATATATTTGACCTAGCTGGAAATTGAAAGTCAATATTGATGGGATAATTTAGAATACAAATGGAAGATAGAACACAAATATCCTCAATAAAATAAATAAAAATTGATTTCAAGTCATATAGTGAAAACTATTTCTCTACAATCCTAGATCTCTATGTTTTAATTAAATTCTTAGAGATGAATACATGTAAATCATAATTTTTCATACTTTGATCCAAAGGTACAAGATTTCTATTATGTGTGGAAAGTTTTTCCCTCTTGAAGCATGCATAGTAGATATGTTGGTTGGCCTAATTTTTTTTTTTAAATTTAGCCTTCCTCTTTGAAAGGCCACCAACAAAGTATTCCTCAAAATTAGCAAATTGTTTAAATGTCAAGAAGGTAGGATGGCACTCATTAATTAAGTGGAATAACACTTCCATGACTCTGCATTTAGAGAAGGACATGAGGTCCCTCAATATACTAAGAAATGCAGTTGGTGTATTTCCATTCTCCATGGAGAGAACATATGTCTTAACCAACAACATAGACATTAATAGTGCTATCAATTTTAAATTTTGAATTTCTAGTCTCAAGAATTTGATATTCAATACTATTGAATTCAAAAACTCATTTTTTCACTTGATACTTGAATTTATTGTTTATTCTTTACATAAAAACCCTTTTATGTAGATGCAAATTTATTTATTTTACAAATGTTAATTTCTTGCTTGTCTTTTGATTGACCCATATTTCCCTTCTTGGGGTCCATATATGGTTTGATTCCCATTGGGGAGCGCAGGGACACATGATGCAAAGAAGACCTAGAATAGACGTGAAAGAGTTGTTCTCTCTTGAAGAGTAGATAGGACTCATGCCTATACTTACTTTTGCAACCTATGTATAACTTCCACGATTCTGATGTAAATCATATATTGTATGAATGATTTTATTTATATTTTCTGATATTATTTTGTAAATATTTGATCCAAAGGATAAGGTCTTTACAATAGCAATGTTTTCAGTGATCACATGCACTGTAAAAAATTAGTTTGTTCCTATGAGATCCTCATTCAAATGAAGCACTCCAGCCTGTCGGCAAAAATCTTAGATGCAAGTTTGAGACATATCTTATTCAATGATATTGGTCAATATTTTTCACAAACTTCAGGTTTTGATACTTCATGAATCAGAACAATAGATAATTCACACAAGATTCTACTTAGAACTTTGCTACTAAGAGCTCTTTTTATAGTTTGTATCACAAATCCCATAAACATGTCCCTATTTTTACCATCGAGCCTTGCTACCTTGTTGGGGTTTACAGATTATAGAACCTTGCAGATTTCATGCTTTGTTGGCTCGACTGCCATGGTTTGCAATTGTAGCATATTTAAATTATTCAAATAACATGATATTCATCAAATCCTATAACCAATTCTTTGGAGGGTGAGGTAAGTAGTTTCTAAAGGTGATTTCTAGTCAAATTCATCAACTGAAGTTCATCACTAACTCTCTGCCCTTCCTTGTTCTTTAGCATGGTGATAGTATTTAGTCGCTCACATTGTTTAACAAAAACATATGGATCATCATGTTGTTATCACTATCTTTAAGCTAGTTGATACAGATTTTCTTCTTCCATTCTTCTTCCTCTCTCTAAGAACATTGTCTAATTAATTTTGTATATCAATGCAAAGATCATCCGTAATAACATTATATCTAGAGGCTAGTTTGGATTGTCACTTATCTATGTTTCTTATTACACAACACTTCTTATTTATTCTTTATTTTTCATTATGTCTGTCCCATTTAGTGATATCATGCTTAATGTGGCCCAATGATTCATTGAACTCTAGAGCACTTTCCCACCTCATGTGGAGAAGTTGTGTAAATTTCTTATCTTGCACTAGTCAGTTTTAGATGTAAAACTTTGTGACTTCACAACCCTTTGTGTAAAGAAAACTAGTAAAGGTAGGCTAATTCTAGCCTTGGAAAGTGTTCAATGACAAAATCAAGGAAATATCTAAATGAATGTCATATCAACGACTACATAATGTAGTCTTTGTTGGATCATTCCTCATTTGAAGGTAAATCTTGCACCAGAGAACTTGGGCCTGATAAGCCTGCTTCCAAAAACATTTCCTAAAAATTATTGATCTATCCATAATTATAATGCATACTTCCACTCCTCTCAATTGGATTGGTTGTGGTGTTTACGTCCCCCAAAACAATCTGTTTACACAATAAGTTTGTAAAATTGGACCCATTTCTACAATATGTTTCCATGATAAACTTTGAATAGAGATGTGTGGGCTCATCTAAAAAAAGGTCACTAGAGTTTTATCATTTATACAACATGTGATTATCTTCCTATTAATGTTGATTATTTCAAATTTATAGTGTTGGTCTCTCAAGAAGACCCATATGCCCCAACAAATCCTCGAGCCTCCACACAGAAGGACCTATTACACCTCAACTTCTTCATGGTATTAGTATCTTTAGAGCCACAATTATGGTTTAAAAGTTGCAATAAATTTTCTTTTAAAATAATGCATGAACTCGGTGAGGACATGATATGCCTATGATTTCCCAATGCTTTTAATGTTTTAACACATTGAATGACATAAAACATATGACTTAAAAAGTAGAAGACATGGGTATCCCACCTCAAAGAGCCTTATATCTCTAACTATCATCATCCACTTCAACAACAATGGTGGCTTTCTTTCTTTATCTCCCTCATCCATAAGTATTTGGGTTAAGCACATGCTTTCCTTCACTTTTCAGTTGGTGCTCACACCTTTTTGGTGACTCCATTCATTCCCCAATCCCATTTATCTTTCTCCCACTAGAACTGGGTATGCATATGCTCATGTTATGACTTGAATATAGTTCATTACCAGCTTCATTTGTATCACGTATTCTTTTGTCTATATTTACTACCATTTCAGTGCTAATATGTATTTATGTGTCACTAACTATGCTAATGAATTCAATAACATCATCTACCTTTGGGCTAATAGCTTAGGGAGCCTCCTTGTGGCTTTGAGACATGTGGGTCACTAAGTTATCTTTGCTTCCACTTTTACTAATATTTTTTGAAATATATTTAAGGACTTGTCTTTATTGGTCTATTATTTCCAACAACACAACATTTTTCTTCTTCATCCATATTTTGGTAGGATAGACATTTCTTTCCTCCAAGATCCTAGATGCCTTATTATGAACATTTTTTTATTTTCATTTTCCTAAGTTTCTATATCACCTAGATAACTAAAATGTTTCTTGTCCTCGGGCACCTACATATTTGAAACCTTGAAAGTTAGTTGGTTTTGGTTATTCTTCATGGTTGTTGCCACATATTATTATCCTTATGACCCTCATGGTGTGTTGAGTTCTTCTTCCTACTCTTGTTAATCTCAGGTTTTCCACAGGGATAGAGTTTTCATGGAATTGGAGTGAAGTATGCCCCACTTTTCCACATTTAGCACAACCAAAATGAATGTCTTTATACTCCACGATGAACTAAGATTAAGTAATCTATATTGTAGGAACCAAAGGATGTTGGTATGTATGCCCATAGAGAAAGTCATGTGATGATTGTAATGGGATACTTTGTAAATGATCTGAATAATAATAAAGACAATTTCTGATCTATATGTTTTAATTATTTCTGAGATGATAGTGTAACATGATAGATGTCTAAAGAATTGTTTTACTCGATGATGTATGCTTTTGGGTTGAGGACCTAAATGATGAGATCATACAAATGTTAAGAGTATACTTTCTTATTCAGTCCCTAGTCGGTTCTTATTGTGGAAATAACCATAGACATCAATAACACTAAAGACTATATTGTGTGTTGGTTGATGACAGAATGCCATTAGTCATGATATAGTAATATCAAACCTAGCACATAGGTACTTGTTAGAGAACAAGTGTACCGGACAGACCCACTGTGAGAGTGACACATGTAAACATGATTTGGTAGTCACAGTCATCTCTCACAGTGATGGTGGTGAGTGTGATTCTTCGACTTGAAATCACTACACTCAACACATGTCATTGGGTACACTTTGACATCATCAAACGCAGTCCTAAAACATGGGTTGTTATAAAGATGATGATTGGGTGACTTTAACACATGGGGCTTTTGAGGGGTGAGTGATAGATATGGGATTTGTCCCTCCTAAGGGAGTTTGATGTCCATGGCCACTTGATGAGTAGGATTGAGAAAGGCATGCACATGCATGTGTGAATTGATATGTGATATTGATGTCACACACATCTCACCCAGTCTGCTCTGAGATCAAGGAAATGGATGAATGTTGAAAGGATGATTGTACCATGCCTTGAGTTCATTCAGGACATTAGTGACAAAGGAATTATACATTCACTGTAACACCATTCACATATTGTAGTATTAAAAGTTGTTCTCCAACTTTCTATTTCACTTGGGTAGCACTGACGTGTGATTAGGCATCACTCTTTGCTTGTGAAGTCATAAGTGTTATGGACTTTCACCGCAACGTGAAATGGACCTGAAGGGTCACACACACTAGGACATGTTCCTAGAAGAGGAGTTTCTCCATAAATCTTGTTTGGATTGATTACTAAAGGAGTTTAGTAGTTCAATTAAACACCCAATCGATTGATAGCTCAAAATCATAGTGTTTAAGGTGTTGGGTCAGATGATTAGAGTATCAGATTGATTGAAACTGCAATGACTGATATGCTGCCCCAACCGATCGACTCATAGAGATGAACTGATCGGCTCAGGCTGGTGAGCCGACCGGCTCAGGTCAATGAACCGATCGGTTCACATTGTTGAATTGGTTGGGTGACCAACCGAGTTTGTTTCACTTGTTCAAATTTGATTTGGACAAGGATTAATAGTTGATTAGTTGGAAAAAAACATAGAAAGTCAATTTGAGTTGGACCAGGACCATGAACTGATCGGCTCATGCTTGAACCGATCAGCTCAAGGGCCCAGACAATCGGTTCAGGGATGTACCGATTGGTTCATCTGGCGTAGTTTGTCAAATTTTGTGGAAAATCTCGAACCCTTCTACTCCTACTTTAATCCCATGTTTCCCGAGGTAGAGAACCCTGTCCCATGACCCTCCTATATATAGGGTATTGGGGGCTTCTCAAGTATAACTCAGAACACTAGTTGCTCTGTAAATTTGTCGTTCTCTCTGGTTGTGGTAACCAAGAGAGCCCGAGCAAGTGCTACCCGATTAGGGAGGCATAACAAGGGAAAGACAACTCCAGAAAGGGGACCGGTAGTAGGAGAGTGTGTCAGTGACTAGTACGTTGACAGGAGGGTATGACTCCTTCCAGTTCCTTGTGAGATAAGGAGATCAGAGTTCCAGGTGGTCCGTGTGGACTACTATAGAGGTGGGAGACTTCTTCCGCTCGGAGGACAGTTGTCAATCCTAACAGTCCCGGTGAGACTAGAAGCTACACAGACATCGTCCAAGACTGGAGGTGAAGACCATGCAAGTCGTGAGGTAACGTCCTCGAGCAAGCCTCAGGACAAGGTATGTCTCTACAAACCATCGTTCCTATTGTATAGACGTTGACGTGATTCCTTTATACTGGGTTTGGGGAGAAATTTTTTGTTTCCGCTACCTTCTCTGATCTCCCTAAAACCCAACAGTGGTATCAGAGCCACGTCAACTGCTCTGTACTTTAGGATTATCGATGTGATCGATTTTGGTTTGTCACCTTTATTTATTGCATAAGATGCGAATAAAATTGGCTTTATGCATGTCCAATCCTAAATCCACAAATCCCAAAATACATATATGATATGTAATATAAATGCACTCGATACGCGTCGCCCTTAAACAAGTTTTGTGGTGGATATATAGTGTGGTTATGGCCAATAAACCCTATGTATGTGTGCTTGATTGAATGTGGTTGCTTGCATCTCGGTCTGTGCACTAATTCCCTACCTCCTTTTCTTGATGTAACTCAAGATTTCTTTCCTGCCTTTGCTCCCCCCAAATGTAACTTGGGGTTTCTCAATTCAAATGTAAATAAGATAGAACTTTTATTTCTTGCTATGTCGAAGAACGACAGACAACCTAATGATGACTGAGACGATCGGTTCAAGGCATGAACCGATCGGTTGGCGTTCCAGACGACCAGTTCAAGGAGCGAGATGAGCAGGTGGCAGCCATGAGGAGATGTACAATGATCAGGCAAACTGATCGGTTGGAGGAGCCAATCGATCGACTGGTGGCACCCAACCGACCGGCCTGATGGTGAGCTGATCAATCATGGAGATGAGTTGATCAAACCCAAAAGGCAAAGCATTGAGTTTATCTTGTACATGTTGCATGTGATGTGGACCTTGATGACCGTGATTCCTCTTGGCTCGAGGAATCACATTAGGATGGCCATAATCATCACTTTTATCGTTTCCCATGTTTTTTGTGGGATATATCATGTATATGATATGTACTATATATTGTGGTGATTGGATATGTATATGTACAGATAAAACCAAATCCCTCATTAAATATTAAAGTTTTAGATGCCTTCCAAATGTGATACATGTGAAAAGCTTGATCGGCCAAGTGTGGGCACGCCCTAGCGTGGTGCACCGTCTATCTCGTGGAAGCGTAAAGGATGGATATGTGGATCTTCCCTAGAAGGGTGCATATTCATCGTGTTTGCTTTGGGTCGAACTTAACAAGGTGACCTGGATAGGATCTTGCACCTTGAGGCATGGATGTGATCATGGCAAGGAGTTGCACATGACATCTTTCAAGAGTTGCATATGATGCAATTGGTAAGAGTTACCTACCTGGAAGATCTAAGTTCTGGGTGATAGCCCTAGCTGGTCCATGACTCAGAGGATTTCAGGGTCTTGACCCACTAGAAGATTGTATGCTACAATCTTTCAAATTGATGGTGAGGGCTATCAATTTGAACAAAAATAGTGGGAGCGGTAATTAATTAAAGTCCTAATTAACTATCATCAAATTTTATTCAAATCAAATCAAATCAAAAGGAGTTTTGACAAATGCAATTTTCTCTTGTAGAATGGCAAAAGAATCATCTTTTAAAATGGGCAAATTAATTGAGAATAAATTCCATAACTTGTTAGGGATTGTGAGAAGTGTTCTGCACAATCCAAATATATCGATAGTCTTTGAATCCACTCTATGTATGCTTAATGTGCTGTTTGAGACAAATAATAAGAAGGTTAATTCATTGATAAAGATCAATGGAACAAAGTCAAAGGATAAAGGTGAGGGAGAGAAGGGTTCTCTTGCCAAACCAATATCAAAGTCTTCTGCGCTCAAAACATGGAGAGGATGGAAGGAATGATGGAAGAAGAAGTGAGAGATAGACATCTCTACTTCTAGTGTATACGTAATAGAGATTAATTTTACTACTTCTTTTTCGTGCGTACTTGATACCGGATGCAGATCTCACATTTGTTCAAATATGAAGGATCTTAAAAGGATTAGGCCTTTGGGGAAAGGCGAGGTTGAACTACGTGTTTCCAATGGGGCAAGGGTTGCCGCCAGTGCTGTAGGAACCTATGAGTTAACTCTACCTAGTGGGCTAATAATAGAGTTGAAGAACTACTATTATGTACCTGCCATAAATAGGAATATCATTTCCGTTTCTTATTTAGACAAGGATGGTTTTGAATTTCTTATTAAGAATGGAAATTGTTCCATTTCAAAAGATGGGATCTTTTATGGCAGTGCCCCAATGTCTTATGGTCTATACTTGATAGATCTAGAAATAAGTGTATACAACGTAAACACCAAAAGGAAATAACTCAACAACTCAAAAAAAACATATCTTTGGCATTGTCGTCTAGGGCACATAAATGAGAAGCGCATTTCTAGACTCCATAAAGATGGTTATCTAGACTCTTTTGATTATGAATCAATAGAGACATGTGAATCTTGTTTGTTGGGCAAGATGACCAATACTCCCTTTTTAGGTAAAGGTGAGATAGCTAGTGATCTATTAGGACTCATACATACTAATGTATGTGGGCCTTTTAGAACTAATTCCAGAGGTGGGTATCAGTACTTCATTACCTTCATTGATGACTTCAGTAGGTATGGCTATGTGTACCTGATGAAACATAAGTCAGAAACCCTTGAAAGGTTCAAGGATTTCATGAATGAAGTATAGATGCAACTTGGTAAAAGTATTAAAGCACTTCGATCCGATCGAGGTGGAGAATACTTAAGCCAAGAGTTTGAGGACCTTCTGTGAGCGCGTGGTATCGTATCACAATGGACTCCGCCTGGAACACCACAACATAATGGTGTGTCTAAAAGAAGGAATCACACGTTACTTGATATGGTGTGATCAATGATAAGTTTTTCTGATCTTCTGATTTCCTTCTAGGGTTATTCTCTTAAAACTGTTGCATTTACACTTAATCGAGTATCATCTAAATCGGTTCAAAAGACACCATATGAGATATGGCACGGGTAGCATCCTAATTTGTCTTTTACTAAGATTTGGGGTTGTGAGGCTTACGTCAGGAAAATGTTTCCTGACAAGGTTGGACCCAAGTCTGATAAATGTTATTTTGTTGGATATCCCAACGAAATAAGGGAATACTATTTATACCATGCTATTGACAACAAAGTGTTTGTTTCTAGGACAACTGTGTTCCTAGAAAAGGAATTTATTTCCAAAGGAAACAGTGGGAGGAAAATAGAGCTTGAAGAGGTTCAAGCCCAACAAGAAAACATTGAACCAGTAGATGTACAAGAGGAACATAGAGATTCACAAGGTGTTGTGGACTCAGTCTCCTCAAGTAACACAAGGACCTCGTAGATCTAGTAGGACACGCCTTGAACCTGAGAGGTTTGGATACCTTGTGACTCAGGAAGGCAGAGAGTTGATCATAGATGATGATCCAACTACTTATCTAGAGGCTATGAAGGAACTAGATTCTGAGAAATGGCTTGAGGCCATGAAATATGAGATGGAATCCATGTATTCCAACAAAGTATGGACTTTGGTGGAACCACCGAGGGGGTAAAACCCATAGGGTGCAACTGGGTCTTCAAGAAGAAGACCAACATGGATGGCAATGTGCAAACTTATAAAGGCAGATTGGTTGCAAAGGGTTTCTGAAAAGTTCAAGGTGTTGACTATGATGAAACATTTTCTCCAGTTTCCTTGATTAAGTCCATCGGGATCATGCTTGCTATTGTGGCTTACTATGACTATGAGATTTTGCAAATGGATGTTAAAACTGCATTCCTTAATGGGAATATAAATGAGGATGTGTACATGACACAACCTGAAGGTTTTATAGATCTAAAGAATGCCAATAAAGTCTGTAAGCTACAAAGGTCAATCTATGGATTGAAGCAAGCGTCTCAGAGTTGGAATCTTCGATTTGATGAGGAAGTTAAAGTGTTTGGCTTTATTCAAAATGAAGATGAACTGTGTGTGTACAAGAAGGATAGTGGGAGCACAACCACATTCCTCATATTGTATGTGGATGACATACTATTGATGGGGAATGATGTCACAGCCTTAGAGAAGGTAAAGACTTGGCTTGGAAATACTTTCTCAATGAAGGACTTAGGAGAAGCATCCTACATTCTAGGTATTAAGATCTATAGAGATAGATCTAGAAAGCTTCTCGGACTAAGTCAGAGCATGTACATTGACAAAGTGTTGAAGCGGCTCATCATGGGGAACTCAAAGAGAGGCAGCATCCCCATGCTACATGGAGTCACCATATCTAGATCATAATGTCCCCAATCTTGTGAAAGAGTAAGCATATGAATGAGATCTCATATGCATAAGCCATCGGATCCATCATGTACGCTATGTTGTGCACACGCCTAGATGTCTCGTATGCCCTTAGCATGATGAGGAGGTACCATTCAGATCCCGAGGATGTTCACTGTATAGCCGTAAAGAACATCCTCAAGTACTTGCGAAGGACTAAGGATCAATTCCTTGTATACGGCGGTGAGGAAGAATTGGTAGTAAGGGGTTACACCGGTGCAAGCTTCCAAACTGACAAAGATGATTACAGATCGCAATCAAGATTTGTATTTTTCCTAAACAATGGAGCTATGAGCTGGAAGAGTTCCAAGCAAGAAATAGTTGTCGATTCTACTACAGAGGCCGAGTATATTGTTGCATCACATGCAGCAAAGGAGGCTGTGTGGATCAGGAAGTTCATCACTAAACTTGGTGTAGTCCCCTGTAGCTATGATGCGGTTGAGCTTTATTGTGACAATAATGGAGCTATTGCTCAAGCTAAGGAGCCCAGATCACATCAGTGGTCCAAGCACATACTACGGTGCTTCCATCTCAAATGAGAGATCGTACAACGAGGAGATGTGAAGATTTGCAAAATACCAACTAAAGACAACATAGCTAATCCACTGACTAAGGCCCTTTCTCAGCAGAAGCATGGTGGTCATGCTAGGTCACAAGGATTGAGGTTCCTAGGTGTGGGCTCTAATCTCCAAAGTCCGAGATGAACACATGAACTTCAAAGTAAACATAGCGGAAGCGATTCGTTTAGTAGCGGAATATCAAAAATTGGCGGAAAATAAAACTTTTTGAGATAAGACATTGAAACCATAAAAACTCCTTTCATAGATTCAAGATAAACTATTTACATCTCTGTTAATTACTTCTTGAGTAATTATACACAGCATGCTACAAAATCTCAAGAGACGAATCAAAACTCAGACCATGACTCCAAGGAGTTGAGAGTACAGAGGACGCATAGGACTGACTATCTATCTATATAACTCAGCAGTCTGAATCTCCACCTGAGATTTACTGCTGCTCTGGGTGTTGCTGCTGCTGATACTGGTCACCTGGAGATTGGTCCCTTCGTCCTTGGAGGCCACCTAAAAAGTTGAAATCTATGAGGTGAGACAAATTTAAATAATTGTCCCAGCGGGAGTTATAACCCTTCGCCAGAAACATGATTATTATAGAATAAGAGAATAACAGTACACAAAGAAGTCATATTATTTTAGGAGTAGTTAGAACAATGTTTCACAGATTGTAATCTATTCCTCCTACTAGAAGTAAAGCATCTCTAAGATAAACCCACATATCACTTTTATTTTAGAAATAAAAGGACATGTATAATATCTATTTATTAAAAATCCATAATCACCACACTGGCTCTCTTCAGGCTTATATCATATATCCATCACCTGGCATTATAATAAGGGATATCATGGCCTGTAGCCATACCCTTTCCTACAAGGTGTTAGGATTCCAAATCCACAACATAACTGTATGATTAGTACACATGAAATCATACTTAACCATACTCAAGTGACACAAGGGTTATTTACATTCATCACTCATAAGTCTGCAGTTAAGCCTTTCATAGGATTATCTTGTAATAGAACTTCACATAGTAACACTCTATATCAGGATCACATTTCATAATTTAACATAGGGATATCAATCCCTAAACATTTATCACTAAGAATCCGGAAAGTGAGAGTCCAAACCCCTGGACTAATTATAACATTTATTACCAACAACATATTATTTTATCTGGTCATCTAAATAATATGACCTTTGATGAACATCAGCGCATATTACTCATGACTCATTCAACCTATCAAACTCATAAGTTATCACTTATCAGATAACATACATGTTCTTGAATATTAAACATTAGCATAGCAGCTAAGAAAGAAGGATACTAAATGTAACAAGTCTAACTTATATCAATTATCATTTCTCAATTCTCTCATCACAAGTCATCTGTTAAGCATGACCTTGATGGTACTCATGGATCTCACACCCCATCAATCTCATAAGATGCCACTAACAAGGCACCAGGATATATCACTATTCATAAAGCTAACAACATGCTTTCAATGAATATAGCATCATCATCCATACCTGGATATGATCATCCTCATATAGTAACCTACATGGTCAATTCAACTGATAACAATAAATAACTCATTTAAAGAAGTTGTATCTCCCTACTCTTACAAGAACTAGGTTTCCCTGGTTTTCATCAAATAGTGTATTAAGGCACACATTACATGCCCTCACCCTAGAATCAGGGTTTACTATTCACATTATAGGTCATCACCCTTGAATTAGGGTTTACTATTCACATTACATGTCATCACCCTTGAATTAGGGTTTACTATTCACATTACATGTCATCACCCTTAAAGTTAGGGTTTACTATTCTCATTACATGTCATTACCCTTAAAGTTAGGGTTTACTATTCTCATTACATGTCATCACACTTGAATTAGGGTTTACTATTCACATTACATGTCATCACCCTTAAAGTTAGGGTTTACTATTCTCATTACATGTCATCACCCTTAAAGTTAGGGTTTACTATTCTCATTACATGTCATCACCCTTGAATTAGGGTTTACTACTCACATTACATGAATTGAACTCATATCATCATCATGTATGAGAAAACATCACCTTTGGTGCTCTCAGGTTAGGTTAAGATTCATCAATTATCATAGTTAGGGTTTCCATGATTTCACATAGTGGATCATACCCTATTCATGCACATTCATGTATATTGAAGGTATTTTACTTGAGTTTCCACCATAATTGGTACCTTCTCTCTCCTCTAACTAGTAGATGGTGATTACACCACTCTAGATTAGGTTGGGTTAAGTCCTCATTGACTAACACAAGTCAACACATCACCATCATGCAATTAGGGTTTGATTAAAACAAGGTATCACTCAATTGAACCCATTTAAGTTGAAACGAGTGTGAACCCATTTGAATTGAAACGGGTGTGGACTCGTTTGAGTTGAAACGGGTGTGAACCCATTTGGATTGAAACGGGTGCGGACTCGTTTGAGTTGAAACTGGTGTGAACCCATTTGAATTGAAACGGGTGTGGACTCGTTTGAGTTGAAACGGGTGTGAACCCATTTGGATTGAAACGGGTGTGGACTCGTTTGAGTTGAAACGGGTGTGGTCATGAAAGGTGACATAAAGGTTATGATAGAATAGGATATCCTTTGTTGAAGCCTTCAATTGGCCCAAGCCATGTTAACCACTTACAAATTGAGTCAATTAAGATGAGCCTCAAACAATTGGACACCAAATTGACCTTCAATTGGAAGCCAATTAGAGTTAAGTCTAACTCAATTAAGGTTTCCAATCGGCTAATCATCAATTTTCAACAATGTGAATCAAATCAAGGTTGAACCTATCAATTGAACTCCAATTGGGCCCAAACATGGCCCAAACGGTCTTGAGATCATTTGGATGACCTCCAAACGATCTTGAGACCATTTTCCCAAAGTTTGACCAAAAACCAAGTCGGTTGGATTAGGGTTGAACTTGAATTAGGTCTAAAATCAATATTTTTATCGATTCAACAACTTATTACAATTGGACCCTCAACCCATCAAATTACCTCAACTTTAGACCTTCAAACGGTCTTGAGTTGTTCCCAAACGGTCTTGAGACCGTTTGGAGGAACCCCCAAACGATCTTGAGACCGTTTGGGTCCTTCAACCCAAAACTCAACAAAATCTATATATGAAAACAGCAATTTCAGCCCGATTAGGGTTAGGATGTTGAAGTGCCTTCAACTCTCAATTGGTTAAGAATTTAACTTTGATTCTTTGCAGGAATGAAATTCAACATATTATGAACAGGAATCTCAAATGGTCAATACTTGGTCAACTCACTCAAACGGGTTGAACCCGTTTGCCCAAAAAGTTCAAGTTAATCAGTTTGGAAAAAATCAGCACTTAATTCAATTCGATTGCCTAATTGATTGGTCTTCAACCTACGATTCCTTTGGAGTTAACCCCTCAAATTTGGTGGGTCATTAGCCTACATGATTATTAACAGGAATCCCAAATGGTCAACGCTTGGTCAACGCCCTCGAATGGGTTGAACCCGTTTTCTCCAACCGACCATGTGAACCTGTTTGCCCTTCAAACGGTCTGGTCAGAGGGGGGGGGAAACAGGACCGTTTGATAAAGTAACTTTGGTAATCACACCCACCTTCTTCAACCTCTGTCAAGGTTGGTTATTCCACCGTTTTACTTGCAAAGTGCAAGGAAGAAGGGGGGGTAGAAGAAGAACTAAGTACTAGAATTGCAAGAACAAAACATGCATATAAAGTGTAGAGTTTAGAATTATAAAACCCGCCTTAAACGATGTTCTTGGAGCTCCAAGCTTCCAGGCTTCAAGACTCTAATGGCATCTTTAACTCCACAACTTGGTCAAGTGTTATTCCTCCAACGAAAGGTAGAAATGGATGGCTAGAACAAGAAAACTAAGTGAGTTATCCACAAAACCAAGCTTGCATGATAATCCGAGCTTGAAGATGGTTCTTCTCACCTTAGAACTACTTAGTCACCTCCCTGAGCTCCAGAGCTTTCCTTAGACGTTTTGAAAAGAAGAGAAGTGAAGAGAAATGAAGGATCGTTCACTTGGTTTACAAGGAAAAGGGCTTATATACTTTAGGCCATTTTACACCATAAGGAGCTCTAAAGCATGGGATTTTCATCTAAATCCCTCCTTGCTTCTTAGGCACGTCCAAGCCATCTAAACTTAAACCAAGTTCATCAAATCTCAAGATTTAAGGGTAGAAAAGATCAACTTTCAACTAGGGTACACATATGAAGGTCTTCATACACATACATGGTGAATTTTATGCACAAAGATTACTTTTCTTATCTGATTATTTATTGGTGCATATCTTTCATCAATTCTACTCTAAATGATGCCAAGAGTCATATAAGATGCTCTAAAAGGTGTACTTTACAAGTTTCACACATAATTTGGGTAAATTTCACTTGACTCCAAATTAGGGTTTTTAAGCACCAGGATCATTCCACAAGCTGCATCTGAATGCCCAAGCATGAAAAATCCATCATGCCTCATCAGATTCACTCTTATGATGTTTCATCATCAAGGGTACATCTTAACCTGTGAACTCTGCAAGTTAAACCTCTTAACTGGATAATTGCACATAGGTCCCTGCATTGCAAAACAATACTACAACAATGTTCCTAGGGGACAGGAATGGAAACATATGTTCCTTAGGAGCTTTTATTACCTGCTAAAAGATAATTACAAGTGTTTAATTACATATTTAGGAAAAACTTCTAGGGTTAGGTTATAACTCAGGTCAGGGATGTTACAAATTATAAACCCCTAACAAGGATTTCGTCCTCGAAATCCCAGGGAAAGGAAAAACAGATTGATCATCATGATGATATTATGGTTTGTAATTTGTACAAAGTCCCTTTTGTTAGTTACTTCTTATCAGTGTTTATGCTTGTATAAAGCATAAACCCCTAACATAAGGTGTCCATACTTTTTGAAAGGAAAAAGCATAAAGGAACATTCTTCCAATATTACTCAAGAATGCTTACCATCAGAGGAACATACATACCTTAACATAGATATTTTACTCAGTATATTGTCTCAAAGGCTTCACTGAAGGAGTTCATTGAGTATGCTTACTAAGTAGTTACTGAGGAAATTCACCAAGTATATTCACTAAGTTTGTTCACTAAGTATTCACTGAGGAAATTCACTGAGTATATTCACTAAGCATTCACTGAGTATGTTCACTGAGCATATTCACTAAGTATTCACTGAGTATATTCACTGAGCATATTCACTAAGTATTCACTGAGTATATTCACTAAGCATATTCACTAAGTATTCACTGAGTATATTCACTAAGTATTCACTTAGTATATTCACTAAGTATTCACTGAGTATATTCACTGAGCATATTCACTAAGTATTCACTGAGTATATTCACTAAGCATATTCACTAAGTATTCACTGAGTATATTCACTAAGTATTCACTGAGTATATTCACTAAGTATTCACTGAGTATATTCACTGAGCATATTCACTAAGTATTCACTGAGTATATTCACTGAGCATATTCACTAAGTATTCACTGAGTATATTCACTGAGCATATTCACTAAGTATTCACTGAGTATATTCACTGAGCATATTCACTAAGTATTCACTGAGTATATTCACTAAGTATTCACTGAGCTTTTCTTATTTAATTTTTCCTTATACTCTCTGGATTGTTATAGAATAATTACCTGATTAGAGTAATCAAAAGATAACAATCTAGGAGTTTCATACTTGCCTTATATACAATAACTATATACCTGGCCAGGGTATATAAGTATTGAGATTAGGTAGTATGTATTTTACTTATCAACATATTCCTCGTTCTTCATATCATTATACACACAAAATTTACCATACTAGATTATTCTTCAGGTATCACATCTATATTTCATCCTTTTCATACACAGTTAAGGGAGATTATAAATTGTTTTAAAGAATACTGAGTAAGATATATACAAGTTCTTATCTCCCTTGTGTTCTTCCAGGACCTAGTCAAGGAATTCAGAAGCAGCAAAATTACATATTTTTAACACACATAATCCTGATATGTAATATTAAAACAAAACTTATTTCATCTGACCTGTATGGGACGTTTGTCCACGTCCTCTATTATTATAGAGCCTCCCTTGTGAGCCTTGCAGACTCTGTCCTTGGGGCTGAGTCATTATTGTATTCCTGTCTGGACAATCCCTTTCCAGGTGTCCCGTCTGTCTACATAGGTAACAGATCCTGAGTGCAAAATGTCTATATGATCCAGTTACCGATGTTGATGCTATGTTGGAGGGTCCTCTTGGAATACTACTATGATCCCTACTTCCACTTGACACCCATTGTGTCTAGGTAGGAAATCCTGACAAAGCTGATGGTGTAGAAAATCTTGGTTTCTTAAAACTTTTAGGCCCTTGATCTTGAGGCTGGGTGAACATCTTCTTACTACTTGTCTGTTGTTTCATGGTTTCTGACCTCTCTATCCTTCTTACTGACTCCACAAAGGTGGCAAACCTTTCTCTATTCTCTAGAGAAGACACAGGAGTAGCTAGTTTAGATTTCAAACCCTTTTCAAAACGTCGAATTCTTTCTTCATCGGTAACTGCCATTTGTGGACAAAACCGTAGTAACTCCATGAACTTAGCTTCATACTCGCTAACGTTCATGTGTCCTTGTGTGATCTTCTCAAATTGAGAGATCTTCTCATCTAGATACGTCTTAGGGAAGTATCTATTGACGAATTCTCATCGGAAAACCTCCCATCCTATTTCTTCGCCTGGTCTCTTATCCTCCTCTATCATCCACCAATTACCAGCACTCCCTTTTAGGAGGTATACCGCGTGTTTTACCTTTTCAGCTTCATGAATATCAAGGATCCTGAAAGCCTTTTCAAGCTCTGTCAACCATAGATCAACATCTGCTGGGTCAGATGTACCAGCATAGTCTATGGCTCCCACCCGATGAAGTCTCTCGAAAGTCTTGCTAGCTCCATAACCTTCCTGATGGGCTGGTACCCTAGGTGCAGATGGTGGCACCCTATCTGCTATGTGTGTTATGGTTGTCAGAAACTTATCAAATAAGGCATGGACAGCTGGGTTTTCTATTTCAGCTGGGTCAAACTGGGGTGGCTCCCTGGGTTGCTCAGGTAAGGGTTGCTCCATTTCTGGGTGCCTTGCACCTCCCTGTGGTGCAACAACACTACTTTCCGCCACATACTCTTCATGTGGCTCAGACATCCTTATGTATCTTCTCCTCCTGAGGAGCAGAAGGTTCTATTAGATAAGGAAGGAACACTAAGGATAGACTCGACATCCTAAGTCATATGTCTATGTAGACTCAGCGAACCTAGAGCTCTGATACCACTAATTGTGGGCTCTGATCTCCAAAGTCCGAGATGAACACATGAACTTCGAAGTAAACATAGAGGAAGCGATTCGTTTAGCAGCGGAGTATAAAAAATCGGCGGAAAATAAAACTTTTTGAGATAAGACATTGAAACTATAAAAACTCCTTTCATAGATTCAAGATAAACTGTTTACATCTCTGTTAATTACTTCTTGAGTAATTATACACAGCATGCTACAAAATCTCAAGAGACGAATCAAAACTCAGACCATGATTCCAAGGACCTGAGAGTACAGAGGACGCATAGGACTGACTATCTATCTATATAACTCAGCAGTCTGAATCTCCACCTGAGATTTACTGCTGCTCCGGGTGCTGCTGCTGCTGATACTGATCACCTGGAGATTGGTCCCTTCGTCCTTGGCGGCCACCTAAAAAGTTGAAATCTACGGGGTGAGACAATTTTGAATAATTGTCCCAGCGGGAGTTATAACCCTTCGCCAGAAACATGATTATTACAGAATAAGAGAATAACAGTACACAAAGAAGTCATATTATTTTAGGAGTAGTTAGAACAATGTTTCACAGATTGTAATCTATTCCTCCTACTAGAAGTAAAGCATCTCTAAGATAAACCCACATATCACTTTTCTTTTAGAAATAAAAGGACATGTATAACATCTATTTATTATAAATCTATCATCACCACACTGGCTCTCTTCAGGCTTATATCATATATCCATCACCTGGCATTATAATAAGGGATATCATGGCCTGTAGCCATACCCTTTCCTACAAGGTGTTAGGATTCCAAATCCACAACATAACTGTATGATTAGTACACATGAAATCATACTTAACCATACTCAAGTGACACAAGGGTTATTTACATTCATCACTCATAAGTCTGCAGTTAAGCCTTTCATAGGATTATCTTGTAATAGAACTTCACATAGTAACACTCTATATCAGGATCACATTTCATAATTTAACATAGGGATATCAATCCCTAAACATTTATCACTAAGAATCCGGAAAGTGAGAGTCCAAACCCCTGGACTAATTATAACATTTATTACCAACAACATATTATTTTATCTGGTCATCTAAATAATATGACCTTTGATGAACATCAGCGCATATTACTCATGACTCATTCAACCTATCAAACTCATAAGTTATCACTTATCAGATAACATACATGTTCTTGAATATTAAACATTAGCATAGCAGCTAAGAAAGAAGGATACTAAATGTAACAAGTCTAACTTATATCAATTATCATTTCTCAATTCTCTCATCACAAGTCATCTGTTAAGCATGACCTTGATGGTACTCATGGCTCTCACAGCCCATCAATCTCATAAGATGCCACTAACAAGGCACCAGGATATATCACTATTCATAAAGCTAACAACATGCTTTCAATGAATATAGCATCATCATCCATACCTGGATATGATCATCCTCATATAGGAACCTACATGGTCAATTCAACTGATAACAATAAATAACTCATTTAAAGAAGTTGTATCTCCCTACTCTTACAAGAACTAGGTTTCCCTGGTTTTAGTCAAATAGTGTTTTAAGGCACACATTACATGCCCTCACCCTAGAATTAGGGTTTACTATTCACATTATAGGTCATCACCCTTGAATTAGGGTTTACTATTCACATTACATGTCATCACCCTTGAATTAGGGTTTACTATTCACATTACATGTCATCACCCTTAAAGTTAGGGTTTACTATTCTCATTACATGTCATCGCCCTTAAAGTTAGGGTTTACTATTCTCATTACATGTCATCACCCTTGAATTAGGGTTTACTATTCACATTACATGTCATCACCCTTAAAGTTAGGGTTTACTATTCTCATTACATGTCATCACCTTTAAAGTTAGGGTTTACTATTCTCATTACATGTCATCACCCTTGAATTAGGGTTTACTACTCACATTACATGAATTGAACTCATATCATCATCATGTATGAGAAAACATCACCTTTGGTGCTCTCAGGTTAGGTTAAGATTCATCAATTATCATAGTTAGGGTTTCCATGATTTCACATAGTGGATCATACCCTATTCATGCACATTCATGTATATTGAAGGTATTTTACTTGAGTTTCCACCATAATTGGTACCTTCTCTCTCCTCTAACTAGTAGATGGTGATTACACCACTCTAAATTAGGTTGGGTTTAAGTCCTCATTGACTAACACAAGTCAACACATCACCATCATGTGACTAGGGTTTAATTAAAACAAGGTATCACTCAATTGAACCCATTTAAGTTGAAACGAGTGTGAACCCATTTGAATTGAAACGGGTGTGGACTCGTTTGAGTTGAAACGGGTGTGAACCCATTTGGATTGAAACGGGTGTGGACTCGTTTGAGTTGAAACGGGTGTGAACCCATTTGAATTGAAATGGGCGTGGACTCGTTTGAGTTGAAACGGGTGTGAACCCATTTGGATTGAAACGGGTGTGGACTCGTTTGAGTTGAAACGGGTGTGGTCATGAAAGGTGACATAAAGGTTATGATAGAATAGGATATCCTTTGTTGAAGCCTTCAATTGGCCCAAGCCATGTTAACCACTTACAAATTGAGTCAATTAAGATGAGCCTCAAACAATTGGACACCAAATTGACCTTCAATTGGAAGCCAATTAGAGTTAAGTATAACTCAATTAAGGTTTCCAATCGGCTAATCATCAACTTTCAACAATGTGAATCAAATCAAGGTTGAACCTATCAATTGAACTCCAATTGGGCCCAAACATGGCCCAAACGGTCTTGAGATCGTTTGGATGACCTGCAAATGATCTTGAGACCGTTTGCCCAAAGTTTGACCAAAAACCAAGTCGGTTGGATTAGGGTTGAACTTGAATTATGTCTAAAATCAGCATTTTTATCGATTCAACAACTTATTACAATTGGACCCTCAACCCATCAAATTACCTCAACTTTAGACCTTCAAACGGTCTTGAGTTGTTCCCAAACGGTCTTGAGACCGTTTGGAGGAACCCCCAAACGATATTGAGACCGTTTGGGTCCTTCAACCCAAAACTCAACAAAATCTATATATGAAAACAGCAATTTCAGCCCGATTAGGGTTAGGATGTTGAAGTGCCTTCAACTCTCAATTGGTTAAGAATTTAACTTTGATTCTTTGAAGGAATGAAATTCAACATATTATGAACAGGAATATCAAATGGTCAACGCTTGGTCAACTCACTCAAATGGGTTGAACCCGTTTTCCCAAAAAGTTCAAGTTAATCAGTTTGGAAAAAATCAGCACTTAATTCAATTCGATTGCCTAATTGATTGGCCTTCAACCTATGATTCCTTTGGAGTTAACCCATAAAATTTGGTGGGTCATTAGCCTACATGATTATGAACAGGAATCCCAAACTGTCAAGGCTTGGTCAATGCTTTCAAATGGGTTGAACCCGTTTGCTCCAACCGACCATGTGAACTCGTTTGCCCTTCAAACGGTCTGGTCAGAGGGGGGGGAACATGACCGTTTGGTAAAGTAACTTTGATAATCACGCCCACCTTCTTCAACCTCTGTCAAGGTCGGTTATTCCACCTTTTTACTTGCAAAGTGCAAGGAAGAAGGGAGGGTAGAAGAAGAACTAAGTACTAGAATTGCAAGAACAAAACATGCATATAAAGTGTAGAGTTTAGAATTATAAAACCCGCCTTAAACGATGTTTTTGGAGCTCCAAGCTTCCAGGCTTCAAGCCTCTAATGGTGTATTGAACTCCACAACTTGGTCAAGTGTGATTCCTCCAAAGAAAGGTAGAAATGGATGGCTAGAACAAGAAAACTAAGTGAGTTATCCACAAAACCAAGCTTGCATGATGAATTCACCCAAGAATCCGAGCTTGAAGATGGTTCTTCTCACCTTAGAACTACTTGGTCGCCTCCCTGAGCTCTAGAGCTTGACTTAGACGTTTTGAGAAAGAAGAGAAGTGAAGAGAAATGAAGGATCGTTCACTTGGTTTACAAGGAAAAGGGCTTATATACTTTAGGCCATTTTACACCATAAGGACCTCTAAAGCATGGGATTTTCATCTAAATCCCTCCTTGCTTCTTAGTCACGTCCAAGCCATCTAAACTTAAACCAAGTTCATCAAAGCTCAAGATTTAAGGGTAGAAAAGATCAACTTTCAACTAGGGTACACATATGAAGGTCTTCATACACATACATGGTGAATTTTATGCACAAAGATTACTTTTCTTATCTGATTATTTATTGGTGCATCTCTTTCATCAATTCTACTCTAAATGATGCCAAGAGTCATATAAGATGCTCTAGAAGGTGTAATTTACAAGTTCCACCCATAATTTGGGTAAATTGCACTTTACTCCAAATTAGGGTTTTTAAGCACCAGGATCATTCCACAAGATGCATCTGAATGCCCAAGCTTGAAAAATCCATCATGCCTCATCAGATTCACTCTTATGATGTTTCATCATCAAGGGTACATCTTAACCTGTGAACTCTGCAAGTTAAACCTCTTAACTGGATAATTGCACATAGGTCCCTGCATTGCAAAACAATACTACAACATTGTTCCTAGGGGACAGGAATGGAAACATATGTTCCTTAGGAGCTTTTATTACCTGCTAAAAGATAATTACAAGTGTTTAATTACATATTTAGGAAAAACTTCTAGGGTTAGGTTATAACTCAGGTCAGGGATGTTACACTAGGTGACTGGCTCTAAGTGTAAGTGGGAGTTTGTTGGTATGTATGCCCATAGAGAAAGTCATGTGATGATTGTAATGGGATACTTTGTAAATGATTTGAATAATAATAAAGGCAATTTCTGATCTATATGTTTTAACTGTTACTGAGATGATAGTGTAACATGATAGATGTCTAAAGAATTGTTTTACTCGATAACGTATGATTTTGGGTTGAGGAGATAAATGATGAGATCATAAGGATGTTAAGAGTATACTTTCTTGTTCAGTCCCTAGTCGGTTGTTATTGTGGAAATAACCATAGATATCAATAACACTAAAGACTAGACTGTGTGTTGGTTGATGACATAATCTCATTAGTCATGATAGAGTGATATCAAACCAAGCACATAGATACTTGTTAGAGAACAAGTGTACCGGACAAACCCATCGTGAGAGTGACACATGGAACTATGATATGGTAGTCACAGTCAACTCTCACAGTGATGGTGGTGAGTGTGATTCTTAGACCTAAAATCACTACACTCAACACATGTCGTTGGGTACAATTTGACATCATCAAAAACATTCCTGAAACATGGGTTGTTATAAAGATGATGATTGGGTGACTTTGACACATGGGGATTTTGAGGGGTGAGTGATAGATATGGGATTTGTCCCTCCTAAGGGAGTTTGATGTACATGGCCACTTGATGAGTAGGATTGAGAAAGGCATGCAAATGCATGTGTGAACCAATATGTGATATTGATGTCACACATATCTCACCCAGTCTACTCTGAGATCAAGGAAATGGATGAACGTTGAAAGGATGGCTATACCATGCCTTGAGTTCATTTAGGACATTAGTGAAAAAGGAATTATACATTCACTATAACACCATTCACGGATTGTAGGATTGAAAGTTGTTCTCCAACTTTCTATTTCACTTGGGTAGCACTGAATTGTGACTAGGCACCACTCTTTGCTTGTGAAGTCATAAGTGTTATGGACTTTCACTGCCAACGTGAAATGGACCTGCAGGGTCACACACACTAGGACATGTTCCTGGAAGAGGAGCTTCTCCATAAATCTTGTTTGGATTGATTACTAAAGTAGTTTAGTAGCTCAATTAAACACCCAATCAATTGATAGCTTAAAATCATAGTGTTCAAGGTGTTGGATCAGATGGTTAGAGTATCAGATTGATTGAAACTGCAATGACTGATATGCTGCCCCAACCGATCGGCTCATAGAGATGAACCGATCGGCTCAGGCTGGTGAGCCGACCGACTCAGGTCAATCAACCGATTGGTTCACATTGTTGAACTGGTCAGGTGACCAACCGAGTTTGTTTCACTTGTTCAAATTTGATTTGGACAAGGACTAATAGTTGATTAGTTGAAAACAAACATGGAAAGTCAATTTGAGTTGGACCAGGACCACGAAACGATCGGCTCATGCTTGAACCAATCGGCTCAAGGGCCTAGATGATCAGTTCATGGTTGAACCAATCGGTTCAATTGGCGTAGTTTGTCAGATTTTGTGGAAAATCTTGAACCCTTATACTCCTTCTTTAATCCCACATTGCCCGGGGTAGAGAATCTTGTCCCATGACCCTCCTATGTAAATAGGGGTATTGGGGGCTTCTCAAGTACAACTCGGAACACTAGTTGCTATGTAAAGTTGTCATTCTCTCTGGTTGTGGTAACCAAGAGAGACCGAGCAAGTGCTACCTGATTAGGGAGGCATAACAAGGGAAAGACAACTCTAAAAAGGTGACTGGTGGCAGGAGAGTGTGTCAGTGACTAATACACTGACAAGAGGGTACGACTCCTTCTGGTGCCTTATGCGATAAGGCGATCGGAGTTCCAGGTGGTTCGTGTGGACTACTACAGAGGCGGGAGACTTCTGCCACTCGAAGGACATGTTGTCAATCCCGACAGTCCCGGTGAGACCAGGAGCTGCACAGACACCGTCTAACACCAGAGGTGAAGACCTCGCAAGCTGTGAGGTAATGTCGCCGAGCAAGCCTCGGGAAAATGTATGTCTCTACAAACCATCCTTCCTATTGTATAGATGTTGACATGATTCCTTTATATTGAGTTTGGGGAGAAATTTTTTGTTTCCCCTGTCTTCTCTGGTCTCCCTAAAACCCAACAAAGGAAAGGTAGTATCTATTTCTATATCCATCCTCACAAACTAGCTTCTTGATCTGTTGGGTCTGTGTTTGTCAATTTTGATCAATTTGACCAGGGCCATCCCCATGTACTCAAACGTGGTAGGTACATATAGATGTTGTGGGAGGTTGAGTATGCAGCTTCATGTTAATATGTATCTAGGTAGATCATTGTGTGGTGTGAAAGATGGGTGCCAATCCTACATGTCTAGACAATAACCAAAGCTTCCAAAGACTGTTGTCAATAATGATAGTCCTTTTTGCAAGAGAGTTGAATAACAAAGTGTCCCAAGTCCAACTCATACACATTAAAATGCCTAGTGATCATCCATAAGAGTTTTAATTTTTCCCTAAAGGTCATGGAGCACCCATTACATCTTAATAGTTTTATGATAATCATGCATTTCCATGGTAATGTTAGATTATACTCAATATCCAGAACTATGGTAGATATCGACTCTTCTTAGATCTCACATAGGATAAAATCCTCCAAAAAACTTTTTAATGAAAAATAGATGTGTTCTTCTACATACTCGTTGGTTACCATGCTACTGAAGGATGGGTGGCATGTAGGTTTTTTTATTGAAATATTTCTCTTCTGCATATCAGGGTTGAATGTATCCCCCATCCAATATTGCAAGTTTCTGATTACACTCCTTCAAATCATCTTTTTCCCCTTCAAATAAGGGGTTTTTTTTGTCGAACAACCTCTCATCCATATGTAGTGAAGATGGATTCCTACACTGGGTACAACAAATTTTATTCCTTTTTTCTAGGATGTACGTTGGATGCTTGTAGCTTTCTTCTTTGTTCCCATATCCACCAATTTAGGACTATCTCCCCTTCCATGACTCCACCTCCCTTTCAAGAAAATCGCCATCAATGCCACATCTTCCCCCTTTCATCCCCCGACTCCCCAATGATGGTCAGTATATTTTCTAATTTTGAAACTTATTATTGACATTATTTTCCTTCATCCTAAACCATAAATTGATAGTGAAGAAATCCTTTATTGTATTTATATCTTCCTTTGGTCACATAGTTCCAAACTTGCAATTTGACTTTTCATTTATCCCATCAGTTATTATAAAATAAGAGAGAATCAAATTTTAAAAAATATGCTATGATATTAGTATTATGGATCAATCCATTGATTGTAACATTTTCCTAATTAATTACATATAAAACTCAAAGAAGATGGTTGTTAATTAAATCATAATATCTCTAGATTTTTGAACATCCTACTGTACTCTAATTCAAGAAATGGATATTAAGACCAACATTATAAAATCAAATAAGGTAAGGGAGGAATAGTTTGGTACCTAGCATTGGGTTTATCACAAGACTCATATCTAAGTGTAACTTGATTTTTGTAATCAATATTGAAGAAATTAGCACGTACAGTTGATATTCCAACAAGAGTTCACAATATTAAAAAATATGAGTTCCAATAAAAATATGGCTCATCAATGACAATTTAGGGCTGAGTCACCATGTGTGCAAATGAAATCAAGAAGAAGCACAAACCTCACAAGATCCTAGATATTGACAAGCTATTATTAAGGTTCAAAGGTCACACGTTTTCATCACCTTTGGTATAATATAAGAAATTGGATTATCAATTATTTCATTCCATTCAATTAACCTTAACAACTACCTTTTAGATAAGTTGGATTCAAGTCTTAAAACTTATACCATAATTTGGACACACCTTGTATATCTCAAAAGCATATATGTTTACATTTTTGTGATAATCGAATGATTTAATACAATTTTGTACAAGTTAAAATCATTGACAATTTATTAAAAGAATCCATCGGTCAAATAATTAATATGTGCATAAGCCTCATTATTAACTAATGAGGCATGGCATGACACCTGCATCGGTTCAACCATTCAAATAAACAAACTTCAATGTAATTTATATGTCCATGTATATTGTGACAATGGAATTAGCAAGGGCTCTTTTTTAAAAGGGTGTCTCCCATAGTTCCGATCAATACAATCCTTTGAAAATCTACTTGGAGCTTCATCCATGAATGCACAACTCTCAGCTCACCCTTCCTCACGTCCAAAGAAGTATCCCATTGGATCCATTCAAAATAGAGTCAACCAAAAATAAACATTAGCTCATGGTTGTTTTAACCTAGAAAGATAATTCTTCAATTTTTAGTAGTAAAAGTGTGATAGGAACCTTGACTTAGGTCTCTCATGCATCAAACTAATATCCTAGAAGGCACGACAATGCTTGGAGAAGACCTTGAGAAAAAACCTTAGATAAATACATGAACACGACAACAAGTCGACAAACCATATCAAATTCCTAGTGAAATCATGTGAGAATTAAATCTTAGAGGAAAGATCTTCATCTTAAAAACTAAATAATCTTAAAAGGTCTTCCAAGATTCATAGATCATCATCGTGCAATTTTCATGACCTGAGAACTTCTGGAGTTACTCGCTGGAGTCTAGGTTAAGGGTTCTAGGGGAAAATCTCAAGAGGGTTGGCTAGAAAATGTAGTTAGATAAAGATAGTAGATAAAGAAACAAAAAGGTTCTCAGGTGAAACTATTCAGTTAGTTGGACAATGACGTCTCATGCTAGTGTGACATGCCTCTTGTGATCCTAGAAGAAGATAGAGTGTGTCAAGATAATAGGAACATCTTGAGAGCAATTAGGAGTGTATTATGGTGAAAGGTGAGTAGATGGGTAGTTATAAGGTGGTGTTATTTAGGTTAGAAGTGTATCCCTTCCTAGGCAAAATGCAATGACGACCAAGATTGGACATTTCTCTAAATGATCACCACCGGTCTCTAGTTTTACATCGATAAACATTGAATGATGGGGATAGATGCATGAAAATGAAATTATTAAGAAAATATTAAGAAATGAGGGAGAAAATACCGGACGTTGAATTGACCAACATAGGCGTTACTGTATGGAGCCATAGCAGAAGGTTAGGAGGTGGGAGATGAAGTCCCCAATGCTTGATTCCAATAAGAAAACCATAGTGTAAGGTTGTATGTGACTCACTCAAATGCCTAACATACCAAATCTTGGCCTACTAGCCTTGGAAGCCCTAATATTAAGTTTTGGGTTCCTTTTAGGTTGGTTTAGGATCAAAACCCCAAACATGGTATAAAATTATATCTATCTATACCTAAATAGGATTAATAAGTAAGTGGTTGGAATGATATATGGGTAAATCATTAAGGTAGTTGGAAACCTTTTTAAATTATACATTACAAATCACATAGTTTACAAGATAAGTGTTTTATCACCCTATACATTAATAGGATGGAAGTAATACTAGAAAGTACTTAGATGGATAATCTAGATAAATAATAAATGGTTTGACTTATAAGTAATATTTTCTATCTCTTACATAGTAAATAACTAATTTACACAAGCCTAAAAGTGAATTAATAAAGTATGAAATATAATCTCGATATCCAAAAAATGTTATATGGTAAGCTTTATTTGATGAATAATACATGCATATAAGCATGTTAATGTGTCCCCAACCGTTTATAAGACAACTAAACTAATTAGTATGATTTAAATTAGGAGGAAACAAGTTTAAACATATCCATATTAATATTATGATGATGTCTGCATTAATAAGTCTTAAAAATGATATAAATAATAATGGAGAGTTGGTTTGTTTTAACCCAAAAATATAATATCACAAAATATCTTTACAAGGAATGTTGAATTAAATAATGTATGTAGATGCTTAGGAAAATTAAGGAGAGTCAATAATGTGAACATAATCCTAAAAAGAGTCTAAGATCAAGATATTATCCATATATACTTATGTAGTGGATAAATATGAAAATAACACATTTTAATACTATTACACTAGATAACCTAATAAATAGTTTGAAAATTATAAATTAAAGGTAGATTTGAGATCCTCGTGTTTCATTTAGATTTTAGGCCAAATTTCACATCAAATGAATAATCCTATTTTCCCTAGTTTCATTCAGGAAAAAAAATATAAGTTAAATATAATGTAATGGATGACCCCAGAAGTAAAAACTTACAAGAAATTCAGATTCTACATGCCTTAATTTTCCTTGGTGTCAAATTTTGTAATAATTGAAAATCATTTGATACCTCAAAAGAATTAAAAAAATATCAAGAATTTAACTGAGATATAAGTTTTATACTATTTATATATTGATTTCCTAAAGTATGTGTATCTTTATTGTCTATCATGCATGTCTCTTATTCTTCCTCACATTTGTCTGCTTTTCATCCACAAAAGTAATCCATTCAATGCTTTATTTTCAAACCTCTTGTTCTCTCTCTTTTCCCTCTCTTCCTCTCTAATATGTCCACTTTCCTAGTTTCATTCCTAATGAAATCATGACTACCTTATAAATTAGTTGTTTCCATGTTCCATAGCATTGTCTTCTCTAAAAAAACCTAGACAATCTATAGTTTATACTTCTATGTGTTTGTTGACCATACCACCCCATTAACATCCCTCTTCTTTTAACCTAATGCCTCTAAATCAATCGTGGTGTCACCACAAACCCTCTGACACCCCTATTTATCCCTAAAATGGTGCATGGCTATAATTTCAACCTCCTTCTTCATCTGACAATCACGATAATTCATCCAAATGTCTTAGGACATTGCTCATCATGGGATTCATCCACATTCACCTGTGAAGCCTCATTTGTCATCAATATGACCCCGAGGCTAGCTAGCTAAGTATTTATCTTTTTCCACTCATTTTTAGTATTCTTAAAGTCCGGGAACAAATAGTGAGTTCGACTATGAGGATTGGATTTTTTGTTCACCTGTCTCCTATGGATATGCAATAGTGATGTTATACCAAACTGGTTTATTCAATGTTTTCCTATGGTAGATCCTCCTTCACCTATTACAAAGAGTTTCACCTTCTATGTCCATGGTGGGGGTGCTCTAGGAGAATTTAGGGCTCAATAATCCCTCTGGGATTTCCTTTTTGAACTTTGGAGGGACCTCTCAAGCTTTTTTAGTGTTCTAGAGATTAATGTAATGTCGTTCCCTTTCTCGATCACACTTGTCAAGAGAGTTTAACAATATGTGCTTCTAGGCTCTCCCTAAGATACTAGTTTGCAAGAGTTCAATGTCATGGGAGTCCCTAGGATTTCTTAGCCTTCATCTCTATTTACATGTGATTTTAGTATCTCTAATTCTTCCTCTACCACCAGAACTAACAAGTCGATTGTCCTTATTTTATTGTTGATTCAATTATCTATTCTACATGGTAATTACATAGGAGTCATGGTTTAGTGTCATGCGTTCTAGTTTTTAGTCTAATGTTGACCATATCTTCCAATATATTTTCCCCTCTAGTCCCTTCATGGGAAACTTTCTAGCATCACATGATACCCTAGAACTTAAGAAAGGGATCAACGAGATCGGTAAGGAAGGGGAAGGCTACTTGTGGACTCAGTTGATTGAATAGAGATTTGAATTCTAGGTTCTGATACATGCATGTTGTGTATGGTTTCTTGATTTGTTTTAGTTGAGAAGAAACCAACCACAACTTCTTTTGATGCTCATGCCCTCAGGTGATTTTTTCTTGATTTCAAAGGCACAAATATGTCTTTTCTCCTCTCTATTTTCTTACTTTCACATGAGATTTGTAAGGTTAAGTTTACTACTCTGTCAGTGTCACGCTAAATGTTCTCAAATTAGATGGAGGGGCATATCAGTCTTTTATTGGGTTTCTTTTATGAAATTAAAAAAAAATAGTTATCTTAGGGAACTAATAATTATTTATAAGATAATATATAAAATATATTTTGAAATGATTGAAGTACAAACTATTTATCTAGATAGGTTTGAGGGCCTACGTTTATTGGATTTAAAAGTCGACTTTTAGGGTTCATCAAATTAATGAAACATCAAACCTACTTCCACACACACATATATATATGTATGTATATATAAGTATATATATAGACACTTAATAGGTAGCTTGAAGATCTGTTGAAGATCTAGAGTTGACTATTGACATATATAGACTTTATATTAGGTATTTTACACCCCTTTTGAATCATATTGAGCAATCACCTATCATTTTTCTCTCTTTGTCCTTTAGGACATATTACTCTACACACTTCTCTCTCTTCTAATATGTTGCTTTGGACTAATTATTGATCATATGATCTTCTTAAATAGTTGTATATGTATCTTGGACTCTAAAGTTATATCTAGTTAATCCTATTTCATTAACCGTAATTTGTGGTTTCGAACAAAGTTTCTCTAATTAAAACATGGAACCCTATTCTTAAGTTATGGTCTCTTATTGTCTCAAGGTGCATCTCAATTATATAGATGGTTGAATACTTGTTTATGTGTCCTATGGCACTACTTTCTAAAAAAAAAGACTCTTGGGCTTGAACCTGAGAACCTCTTAGTAACAAACCAAGGATCTAACCACTAGGGTGTCCCATCTTTGGTTGATAACATAAAGATGTTCTCAACCCCCAAATTTTGTGTTGAAATTTCTTATTCTTTAATTATGCATCAAGTGGTGACTACTTGCATAATATAACATGTGAGCTTTTATGTGGATGTGTAAATTCACACACCTTATTATTGTAAAAATGTGATATTTCCTACAAGTGAAATTATTAGGTCGGAAGTGCATCATGTGTTGCTTAGAGTAGACATGTATATGTTCTTTCTCACTCCTTATTTTAAAGCATATGCGTATATGTTCCTTTTCACACCATATTTGTGGCATCCAACTCACAAAAACAAGATTAACTTAAGAGGAAGCAAATTATTTACAGCGGATTACTGAAAATTAAAACTTTTTGCAAAGAGATCCATACATAGGAAATCTTTCCCATCAAGTACCATTGTATAACGATTACATTCTGGTTCAAACATACATAACATGTACCATCTCTTTTCAAAGACTACATCATCAACTATCTTATAAACATTATATACAGACAATATACGAATCTCGAGGCATCAAGCCAAAACCTCAGATCGATTCACCAAAAACACTGACTAAAAACTCTGAGGACCTGAGAGTATAGAGACAACACATAAGACTTTCTAACTAGATAACTTGACAGGCAATATCTCCACTAGAGATATTACTACTGTCCTTGCTGATACAACTGTTGTCCATTCCTTGTAATGGAATTCTGCTTCTTTGTCTGCGTTCACCTAAAAAGTTGGATCCCACGGGGGTGAGACAATTGTAAATTGCCCCAGCGGGAGATATAACTCTCCGCCAAAACATTGTTATAGCAATTTATTAAAATAAACTGAGCAAAAATATTTATATATTTAATCAACAGTAGGAAGGTCACTTGTATGAACAAAGTGAAGTAATCTCCTTTTTCAAGGATAACATTGCATCTAATCATGGTAGACTCATAGTTCATCCATGTACTTGTAATGAATACAACAGATATGAACAACATCAATGAACTACATATATATAATAGAAATGTAACATCAACCAATGAATTTCCGTATTCAATCCTTAAGGAAACATGATATACGACTGATTTCATTTTACAAACACACATATGCCCTGAGGAGATGAGGTATACCGCTCATACTCCAACCGACCACTGTGAAGTCGACATCAGTACCATACATAGGTCAATGGAAGAGCCAGATTCTCATGACCTCTCACATCCTGGTCAGTGCAGGACAACAAGCAAGACTGTGTTAACTGCTCAAGATAGCTTTCCAGGGTATACTGGAACTTCACTATAGAGTTACAGTGTCAACTGCACCCTCATCGGCCATCGAGAGATTTAATGTTTATCTCCTCAACCTGACATAAAATATCATTGGGAGATGTGTACAACATCTATCCCAATCATCGGGGGATTCGTGATACATCCATCCCGGAGACAGGAAGGATTGAGAGGTTTGATGTTTACCTTCCCTCAAATCACTTCACCAGACATAAGGATATTTTTCGCCCATTTACCCTCAAACGGGTTTTGCCGCGGGCACCCGTTTCACCATCACCTATTCCTGACGATGATGGATCTATGGTCAGGGCTTCTACATGAAAAGATTTCACTTGATTAATTAAGTACATTTTCATATTCTTTTAGCATCAGCCAAGTTCTCAAACAAGACTTATCACAACAATGCTATAAAGAGATATGTACTGCTTTCATCAGATACTTATCAGTCTTTCATAGACCTTGGGAACTCAGTCCCTCATTTCAAACTGGGGATTCTCATCCCTTCACAATCTTATTGCCATAATCATATGGTTCTGGGTATTCAAACCCTTATCTCATCATTGAGCATCATTACCATTTATTAGGTAACTATCACCTTCAGGTCATCTGACCAAGGCATTCATGATACTTGTTACACAAGCATAACACCTGGCTTACAAGGCCATAGAATATCTTGTCACCTTTTTCTAGGAAACATCTTACTCATGTGACTTATAAAAGTCCATGCACATTGCTACTTTTATTAAGCAACAACAACATCAAGGAACAAAAGGCCAAACATTTATTATATAAATGTCATAGCTCAAATCTAGCTATGTTCATCATCTCATCATACCTGCATGGTTATTAGGCATGAAAAAAATCATACAAGATATTCATCACATCATGTGATACAATAGTAACACCATTATTCCTTTCCCAGGAATTAGGGTTTACTATCAAATAGGGCTTTCATTCCCTTTACCCAAAATTAGGGTTAGGGTTCCCCATTTCTCATTAATTAGGGTTTCATGATTATATAATCTATCCAACCCTCAATTAATTATTCCATACCTCTGGGGCATTCAAAGATATCATAAATGATTATTCAAGATCATTACTCTCATCATTTAGCATGAATGATCATCAACTCAAGGTATGAGTTCATTTCTCATCCTCATCAAGGTATGACTATATCATACTCATCATTTGGGCTTAACCCCATTCTCAAGGTACATTAAATAACACTCATCAAAGTGCAACAACTCATTACATTTCATTGTAATAGTTGCATAACACACTTCATATGTTTCTTACCCAATTATATTGGATTTGGAGTATATCAAGGTATATAAACCCTGAAGTGTTGAATGTGATAGCTATCATATCATGATGTATCACTTTATCATCATTTTAGACTCTCTCTTGAGTTAACCAACTTATCTTGTATTAAGGTATTTCCCTTCTTAATACATTCCATCACTAAACACTCACCTATAGCATATAATGCATAGGCCACACATTAGAATTGTCCAACTATCTTTAATGATATGGACTTGTATAATGATAAAGAAATTTTTTACAATAAGGTTGCTTATATCAACCACATGAAATGTTTCACCTTTATAAGGCCATTTCTTCTATCTCATCATTAGGATTTCTTTATACCCTTACTTAAGATTAGAATTATGATTCATTGTCATATTGTCCAAGATTAGGGCTTTATGTATTATGAATCCTCATTAGAGTCTCACATGCCTTCACCCTTCTTAGGGCCTCTCATCACAACATAACATTAGTACATTATGTGGTGTTAATACCTAGTCAAGGTTTCTTATGGAATCACCCTCAACTAGGGTTTCCACCATAGTTTCCCACAATTTGGGTTTACTATTCATCTCCATTAGGATTTCATTCAATTGTCCATAATTAGAGATTCACTATTCATCCCAATTAGGGCTTTACATCTCATTTCCCTAAATTGGAGTTTCACACATCACTACCCTAGATTAGGGTTATATCCTCACCCTGGATTAGGGTTACATCTAGAATTGTCCTCAATTAGGGCTAGAATTCAATAACCCTGTCAATTAGGTTTTATGTTCATGATTAGGATTTCATGATCTCTCTACTTAAGGATCATACCCTTGATCACCACATGAATCATATTCATGTATGAATTCATTCTATCATTTCTCAACTTGATTAGGCCATATCAACCCTTAAATCAAGCACATATAATTATGATTAACACAGTGTACCAAGTCATTGATCCTATAAGCAATTAGGGTTCATCCTTTAATTGGAACTAATCACTTAGGTACTATTAGGGTTTCAACCTTTGTACCTTCATTGATTATCATTACTAATCATCATTGGATCAATGAATCATTCATCATCTCTATTCTCAAGAGATTTAATCACCTTGGACCTCCATTACATAAGGTATCCAATTGAATTGATCAATTGAGTCCTCAATTACAACAAGTGTCTAAGTGGATCAACCAATTGAGTCCTCAATCAACTTTGACTACTTGAGCCCCAAACGGTCTTGGTCCTTCAAGGTTCAAACGGTTTGAAACTGTTTGGTAAAGGTGCTGCTTGAGACCGTTTGCCCAAGCAAGTAGGTGAAAACCGTTTGCCCAAGTTTGACTTTTGAAACCGCATGGGCACAAACGGTTTGGGATCGTTTGGTCCCAAACGGTCTTGAGAACGTTTGGTCCAAACCTCCTCAAAACCGCATGGACCAAAGATGGTCTCAACTACACCAATTGGTTTAGGGTTCTCAATATTGATTCCTTCAATCATTGAATTTATGGAACCAATCATCAATTGGACCTATCCTCATACAATTGAGTTAAATAGGTCAACCTTCAACTGATTTGACCTTCAATTGACCCTCAATTAGTCCTCAATTAGGGTTTGAATCAATTGAATTAGGGTTTGGAATCGATGATCCTTCAACACTAATCAATGCAAGATTCGTTACTTTGAAACCATTGAACCATCATCCAAATTGAACATGACCTGACCCCAAACGGTCTTGAGGTCGTTTGGATGACCACCAAATGGTCTTAAGACCATTTTCCCATCACATCATCAAAATCCAAGTCAACCAATTATGATTTGGATCATTGGATTGATCACCAAATCAGCAATTGATTACACTTTAACTTAGTATTATTGGATCATAAAATGCTTAACCATTCTCACCCCTAGACCTCAAAATGGTCTTGGGTGACCTCCAAACGGTCTTGAGACCGTTTGGATGAGCTCCAAATGGTCTTGAGACCGTTTGGCTCATCCAACCCTTGGATTCTAGTGAAAAATCATTAGGGTTTGAGCTATTGAGTTGATCATCAAATCAACACTTAATTGCAAAGTGATTTGGTACCTTTAGACCTTCAATTGGTCAACCATGCTTTACCCTAGACCTCCAAACAGTCTTGGATGATCCCCAAATGGTTTTGAAACCGTTTGGGTGAAATAACCCAAAGCATCAACTCATTCAATTGCAAAATCAACACTTAGCCGATTAGGATTTATACCATATGTTTGGATTTTCAAATACTTAACCATACTCAACCCTTGGTCAACTCCCCCAAACGGTTTTGAAACTGTTTGGTCTCATGCAGTTTGATGAAACCATTTGCTTGTAAACGGTTTGAAACCGTTAGCTCCCAAACGGTTTGGGAAACCGTTTGAGCAACTCAAACAAGACCGTTTGCCTTGGATATTTGTAGAGGTGTGTGCTTATCATCTTCAACCTCTAAACTCACAAAATCTACTGTGGTTTCCGTGGAAATTGCATCCATCAACCAAATCAATTATTGCAATTATGGGAATGATCATTATTTGATAAGGAATTGAATGCAAAAACAAAATCAAGGGTTCAAGTTATAAAACCCGCCTCCAATTGAGATCCAAAGCTTTATGTCCACGGAAACAATGGTGGATGCAACTCCTTTCACCATCCCAAGGCTCTTCCTCAAGGTTTGAGTGAAAAGGAATGGTTAGAATTGAAGAGGAGATCGAAATAGGAAGAAATCCATAATTTATTTTCGATTTCCACCATGGAATCATGGTGAACCAAGGTCAATAAGCTTACCAATAGGATGGGGGTCGTCCTCCTGACCCTCCCAAGCTCCCTTGGTCGTTCCACAATCAAGGAGAAGAAGTTGGGTCATAAAAGCCTTCCATTTGGCTTGTAAAAGGTTCTTTTCTAAAAATTCAATGAGAGAGAATGTACTTTGCAAAAATCCAATTAAACCCAAAAATGTGGCCGCCTCTTCCCCCTCATATTCCTTAGGGACGAGGCTATCTTGTTTGCCTCTTATTCCTCTCAATTATCCATGATTTAAAGAAAATCAAATGAAGCACCTTAAATCATTTTATATTAATATCCATATGTGAGTGGATATTTCTTTTTCTTATAAAATTGTGCGTGAGTTATCCACTCCCTTGGATATTTTCGTGGTCCTTGCAAGGCTCAAGGACGTCACACACACATCTAAATTCAACCATTTTAATTTTGGTTGAATCCCCTTTAATTAATACATTTATTTTTGCCCTAAATCAAATTAGGGTTTCAATTAGGATTAAATCTTGATTATTTTAATATCACGATTCTCTCTCCTCCAACTTAATTCAAATGAGGCACCCCTCTCATTTTGTTTGCTCTACATGATGCCAAGAAACATTAGAGACTTTTTGAAGTGGTATATTACATATTGCACCCTAGGTTTTGGGTAAATTGAACATTACACCAAAACTAGGTTTTCATGCTCATACATTGCTTTATCAGCTCTTTCTTAGTATCCAGGCTTCCATAAGCCATACCTCAGCATCATTTTCACTCTCATGATTCTTCAACACATGAGGAACATATTATCATTCACAATTGCACTTAAACCCCTCAACTTGGGTAATTTGCACTTTAGTCCAAAACAAGCAAAACATTGATTTCAACAATGTTAAAAAAGGACTAGAGTTGCAATATAAGTTCCTCTTGATGCCTAATTACTTTTCACAAGATAAGATTAAGCATTTAATCACCTTTCTTAATCAAAAATCCTAGGGTTAAAATATAACCCAGGTCAGGGGTGTTACAATATTCATGGTAGATGTGTTATTTCCTACCAACACAATTTATATTTTCAAATATTAATCACTTGTAAAACACATGGATGCCTTTCTCATGATTTCCACTTAATTGGCAAGTTTCATTATGAACTCTAAATAATATGTCATCTTTTGATTAGTCAAGTTCTTGTGATGTGTAATTTTTATAATCCACATAGATACTTTGATATTTTTAATTGATTTTTGAAGCCTTAATCCCTTTATTATTGCGATTATTTTTCCATGAGATTTATCAATCCCTATTTTTATGAATACTGACATGTTTTTATGTTTACAATTTCCATCTTTTCTTCTTTTTTGGGGTATGCTTCAAACCCCTTAGGTGAAGGACATGGAAGACTTGAAATGATTACCATGACTATTCTTAGTGGAGTTGACTTTTGGGAGGTAGATTACAACTATCTTAGACTTCCTTCTACTTAGGTGTTGAAGTTGTTACCCCAATGCAAGTCCCCAAGTGGGATATCATTATGTATTCTTTAAATTGAAAGTAGTCATTATATTTTATTCAATTGTTATACTTTGGTCTATGATATTATTTTACGCAAGATTAATTAATAGTAACTCATTCATTACAAAATTTTGGCATGTGCTTGTTATGGATGTTGATTGTTATTTATTTGATATAGTAAAGAGTGGTTCACCTCCTAGATCCTACCATTACAAGATGGTATCATGGCCATGGTTGTCAAATTTTTACTATTTCAACTTTATCTGCATCTAGGACCCTTACCCTAAATGGAATCTCTCTATAACACATGTTTATCTTTAGACATACTTATGTTGTTCATGAGGTCATAAAAGAATGATTTAGAATCATATTATGTACATATAAGGATCTTGAGTGAATGAACCCTTATGTGAAGGGACCTACAAGCACCTACCCTAATACATAGGTTATTTATGATATTTAAATTTTATTTTGAGCTTATATTTGAGGAATTAGTAGGATAAGGAGATCTTAACATATAAAATTTATTACTTCATTCTCAATTTGATTTTGATCTTATCTTTGATTTATTTTGCATGACCAATTGAAGAAAAATGATTTTCCATTATACTATTGTATGTATAAAATTGTTCTCTAGACTTTATCGATTGTTTCCTTAATTTAGTCATAGTGAAGAGATGTATGAAGTATTAATAGAGAATCCCTAGAACACGTTAGTACATATATCTCAACCCTTGTTGTGTCAACGCAGTGATGGCTAGGTAGTTGTGGTTTGTACTGAAGGTTTATTGGACCTACACCCTTTTACTCCATTAAGTTGTGGAGTTTTGTACTTAACAACTTTTGGATGCTCATGTGAACTGTAGTTCTATTAGGTTAGAACCCCAAGAATCTAAGACTCAACCTTTGGATAATAAGATCATCTAGTTGATGGCATGGTGTATGTGTCCCAAGCACACCCTATGTGAAATCTATAACCCTAGTACCTATAACAATGTCTTAGTTTGACTTATTAGGTTAAAAGAAATTAAGGGGTGGCGAGTAGTTAGTTGATACATTAGTTTTGTTGGATTTATGAAATACTCTTGAAGGGTGGAATGTTGTAACATACACAATCCTAACCTCCTAATCCTAGAAACCCTAATCTTAAGGTTTTGATTCCTTTGAGGTAATTTCAAGAATAAACGCCAATACGTTGTAGATATTATATCCATATATACCGATATATGTTTAATAAGAAAATGGTTAGAATGGTATATGGGTAGATCATTAAGGTAGTTGAAACATGTATAAAATATACTCTCAGAATCACAGTGTTCAAGAAAAATCTTTTGCCACCTGTAACCTTAATAGGATGAAAATAATAATTAGGAAGTGATTATATGGATACTGTTAATGACTAATAAATAATTGGACTTCTGCATAATAGACTCTAGTTAGTATAAAGTAAACAACTAATATATAAGCCTAAAAGTGAATTAATGAAGTGTGAAATATAATTTGGATATCCATAAATTGTCATATGGAAAGTTTTATTTGATAAATAATGCAGATATATAAATATATATTAATGTGTCACCACCCTTAACAAGATAAAGAATCTAATTAATATGTTTGATAAAGATGGAAACGAGTTTCAACATATCCATATTAACATTATGATGGGAAATGAATCAATAAGTAAAAAGGATATAATGATAACATAGTGTTGGTTTGCTTTAATTGGACAAATAATATCACTAAATATCTTTACACAGAATGTTGAATTTTGAAATTAGGTATATGTTCTTAGGATAATCAAGGAAAGTTTGTAATGTGAAGATAATTGTAAAAATAATCAAATCATCCATATATGCTTATGTGTGGATAAAGTGGAAATAACACCATTTAACTCTACTTCACTACATAGCATATTAAATAGTTTCAAAAGATGAAGTGAAAGGTAGAATAATGATCCTTGTGTTTTAGTTATCTTGGTGGTCAAGTATCAAAATAAATAAATAATATTAGTTTCCCTAATTTCGTTTAGGAAAGAACATACATGTTAAACCCCAAAATATTAAATAATGTAACAGATGACCATAGAATTGGAAATCTACAATAATTCAAATTATACATGCCATAATTTGGCTAGATTTCAAATTTGATAATATTTGAACATTGTTTGATCCCTCACATGAATTGATAAATTAAATAAAAAAGATTTAACTAAGTTATAGGTATAATACTACTATTTAAATATTGATTTTCCATGTTCTTTTAATGTCTATAACGCCTCGGCACTAGATTTTCATTCCTCTTATTTTCTCTCTTTACCATTCTATCTTCCCTTACTTCCTCTCCAATCCATCCTCTTTATCAATGTTAGTAGTCCCAAAGAATTTGTGACTGCCTTATAACTCAGCTGGTTCCATGCTCCATAGCATTAGCTACTATACAAAACCATAGGGTTTCTTCAGTTTCCGCTTCTCTATATTTGCTGTCCACACCTATGCATTACCATCTCAAGCCTACACATTTAACCTAAAACCTTCAAATCAATCCTTATATCACCAAAAAAACTCCTTGCATCCTTGTTTAGCCCAAACTAGCCCCTGACTACGGGATCAACCTCTTTCTTCATCACATAGTCATGGGAGTTTAGCCCAAACTAAAGAACCCCTCTTTATTTGTCTAGATAAACTTTTGTGGGACCAGTCGAGTTTTTTTGTTGTGTATATTGATGTAGCATTGTTCCCAACTTTACCATCCTTATTGAGGGGAGCTCCACGGTCTCTGCTTCCAAGTTTTCCATGAGGAAATCATTCATAATAGTTGAATAAGGCAGAGTCCCCAGGGTTTCTCCACCAACCATCTTCTCTATTTGTAGGTGATTTTACTATCACTGATTTCTTCCTATACTAGAACTAATGAGTCAAATGATGTTGTTTCATATTGATTGGTTTACTTGTTCCCCACTGTAATCACAAACCAGTCACTGTCTAGTTTCATGTGTTTTGGGCATCAATATGGTGTTTTCCCTATCTTTCGATGTCATCTTCCCTCTACTCCCTTAGCAGGGAATATGCTAGCATCCTCCACCATCCAAAAATTATGTGAGGGAGTAGTGGGATTGGTAGGGAAGGTGAACGATAGGTGTGGACTCAATTTATTATACGTATGTTTGAATTTTAGGTTTTGATCCATCAGTGTTATTTGTAGTTGCTCAACTTGTTGCAGTAGAGAAGCAACTGACCATCATGTCTATTTTTTCTCATGCCCTCACGTGGGATTTTGTTTTTTGTCGTGTGGAAGGGGAATATATATTTTCTCCTCTATATTTTCTTACTTCAATAGGGGATTTGTGTAGGGAAATATGGCAGTAGAGCAAGTAGTGGAAACAAAAATTGACTGCCATATTCTCCTTAAGATAGTATATCGCATCAACGAATATGTAATGGGAAGAATTATCTATGAGGTCATACCTAGTCCTATATAAAGTCCAATGACAATTCCATCACAGTAGTGTGTGTCTTTTTTCAAGTCACACCCAAACATCATCAGCAACAGATCCTGGTTATTCACCACAAATAATAGTTGACCTTCTCTTACTAGCGGTAGGCAACATCCTCCTCACCTCTATAGTAGATTACATGTACTATTGTGAACTCCTATCACTCTAGACATACAGACATGAAGGAGTTGTCCCTTTCTAGTCAGTGTACGAGCAACAATTTTCTCTCCCATAATTGTTCTCCCTTCCTATCCCTCCCTTTATCAGGCATGATTTACTTGAGTTCTCCTAGTTACCACAACCAGAGAAGTCAACAATTGTCAGAGCTAACTGATCTATCTGAGAAACCCTCAATAGCCCTCTATTTATAGAAGGTTAAGGGTTAGGGTCCCCATCGTGAGTGGGAGTTGAAGGGGAAGGAATTTTATGAATTTTTACATCTTCCGAGCGGTGAAATGGTTGGTTAATAGGTGAACTGATTAGTTTCATGTGAGCAGATCGGTTTAAATTCTTGAACTGGTCATTTCATCATGTTTCAAAATCACAATTGTATTGGTAGTTAATATCCAATCAATACACAACATGGCATCAATACTAATCCTTGATCCAATAGAATTAATGAATGAATAGGGTAGTTCATCACATGAACTGGTAGTTTAACTGACCTTGAGCCAAGTGGTTCACTGAGTGTACTGGTCGGTTCATACCATAATTCATCCAATATTCATCCAATGCAATTTCAATAAACTTGACACTCTAACTGATCAATTCAACACTTGAATTGGTCGGTCCAAAGTCCAATCAATTAATTGTTGTTTAAATAGAATAACTAAACAATTCAATAATCAAGTTAAACATCATTCATGAGTAAACTCCAATTTCATGTGTATCCAATGTGTGTGACCCTATAGGTTCCAAGTTGCATTGGTAGTGAATGTCCATAACTATTTTATGGCATCACAAGCATTGAGTTCTATCTAGCAACACATCATTGCTACCCAAGTAATTTGGAAAGTTGGAGAAAAGCTTCAACCTACAATCTGTGGCTGGTGTTACAGTGTTTGTATAGTTCCTTTGTCATTGCTATCCAGATTGAATTCGAGTCTTAGAATTGTCATACTCTTCAATGTTCAATCCCTATTCCTTGAACTAGAGTAGAATGTCTAAGATATATGTAAGATTAATATCAGATATTGACTCACATGATAATGGCAATACATTTCCTAGTCTCACCTTATCAAGTGGCCAGGATATCATACTCATGTAGGAGGGGAAAATCCCATCTACATCACTCACAATCATCCCCATGTGTCACCGTGCACCGAATCATCACCTTTATGGAAATGCTTAGTCAACATGACATTGGATGATGTCAAAGTACACCGAATGACATGTGATGAGTGTAGTGACTTCAAGTTTGAGATCCACAATCACCACCATCATTGTGAGAGATGATTATGACTACCTCTATAATGGTTTCCATGCATCACTCTCAAGGTGGGTCTATCTGATACACTATTCTCTAACAACTATCTATGTGCTTGGTTTGATATCACATATCATGACTTAATGATATTTTTTCATCAACACTTACACAATCAAGTCTTATGTGTTATTGTTGTCTATCAATCTTCCACAATAACGTCCGAATAGGTACATAACAAGAATGTGTATACTCTTGACATCCGTATGATCTCATTTTCAGGTCATCAACCCAAAGACACAGGCCATTGAATAACATCATTTTCTAGACATTTATTATGTTACATCATTATTTCATAACTAAATAAAATAGAATAAATTGGAAGATTGCCTTTATTATTAATCAAATCATTGACAAGGTATGCCATTACAATCATCATATGATTGACTCTTTGGGCATACATACCAATAGACTCCCACTTGCACTTAGAGCCAATCACCCATGAACTTAATCCCAAGTGATCTGACATGACCATCATGCTTCCTCTGTGAAAGTGATTTTGTGAAAGAGTTAGCCACATTGTTCTCAGTTGGTGCTATGCAAATCTTCACATCTCCTCATTTTACTATCTCTTGTATGAGATAGAACCACCTTTTTATGTGTTTGGAATGTTGATGTGATCTGTGTTCCTTATCTTACGCACTAACCCCATTTTTGTCACAATATAGCTTAATTGCATCACTGATGCTTGGAACCACCCCTGGTTCATAAATGAACTTCTTGATCCAAATAACCTCCTTTGCTGTATTGGATGCATATACTAGGCCTCTATTGTAGAATCCTTATCTATCTCTTGCTTGGAAAACTTTTCTAGCTCATAACTCCCTTGTTGAGATAGAGCACAAATCTATATTGTGATATGTAATCATCTTTATCATTTTGACAGCTTGGATCAATGTAACCCTTTACCACCAACTCTTCCTCTCCACCATGGATAAGGAATTGATCCTTAGTTCTTTAAGAACTTAAGGATGTCTTCACAACTATCTACAAAGCATCACCTGGATCTAACTGATCTCTGCTCACCATGCTCAAGGCATATGAGACATCGGGATGAGTGCATAACATTGCATACATGATGGATCCAATTGTAGATGCATATGGAATCCTACTCATGTTTCCCCTTTCTTTACAATAATTGGGACATTGATCTCTAAAAATGGTAACTCCATGAATCATAGGCAGGTTTCCTCTCTTTGAGTCCTCCATGTTGAACCTCTTCAACACTTTGCCAATGCATGTGCTCTGACTAAGTCAAAGAAACCTTCTAGATCTATCTCTATAGATCTTGATTACCAAGATATGGGATGCTTAACCTAAGTCTTTTATAGAAAATGTATTTCCCAGCCAAGTCTTTACCGTATGTAAAGTAGGGATGTCATTCCCCATCAATAGTATGTCATTTTCATATGATATGAGGAATAAGTTCATGCTCCCACTAACCTTCTTGTAAACACAAGGTTCATCTTTAGTTTTACTAAAGCCAAACTCTTTGACTATTTCGTCAAAATGAAGATTCCAACTTCGAGAAACTTGCTTCAATCCATAGATTGATATTTGTAGCTTACATACTTTATTTGCATCCTTTCGATTTATAAATCCATCAGGTCGTGTCATGTACACATCCTAAAGAAGATTCCTATTAAGGAATGCAGTTTTAACATCCATCTACAAAATCGCATAGTCATGATAAGATCTAATGGAAAGCATGATCCTCATGGACTTAACCATAGAAACTGGAGAAAAGGTTTCATCATAGTCAACACCTTGAACTTGTTTAAAACCCTTTGCAACCAATTTTATTTTGTATTTTTTACATTACCATCCATATCAGTCTTTTTTTTGAAGACCCACTTGCGCCCTATGGGTTTTACCCTTTCAAGTGGATCTACCAAGGTCCACACCTGCTTGTTGGTATACATGGATTCCATCTTAGATCCCATGGCCTCAAGCCATTTCTCAGAGTCTAGTCCCTTAGTAGTTTCTAGAGAGGTTGTTGGCTCATCATCTATGACCAACTCAAAACCTTCTTGAGTCCCAAGATAACCAAATCCTTAAGGATCAAGGCGTGTCCTACTAAATCTACAAGATTCTTGTATTACTTGAGGAATTTGAGATTCCACAATGATTTGTGATTCTCTTTGTTCCTCTTGTACCTCTACTGGTTCAATGTTTTCTTGTTGGTCTCAAATCTCTTCAAGTTCTAGTTTCCTCCCATAGATTCCTTTGGATATAAATTCTTTTTTTAGGAATACAACATCTATGGAAACAAACACTTTACTATTAGATAGAGAATAAAAGTATCCTTTGGTCTCCTTAGGATATCCAACAAAATATCATTTATGTGATTTGGGTCTGAGCTTTTTAGGAAATTGCTTTCACACGTAAGATTCACAACCCCAAATCTTCATAAAGACACATTGGGACACATCCCATACCATATCTCATATGGTGTCTTTTGAATAAATTTAGATGGTACATGGTTTAGGGTAAATACGACAATTTCAAGATCATAACCCTAGAAGTTATTTGAAAGTTAAGCTAAACTCATCATTGATTGCACCATATCTAGAAATATGTGATTCCTTCTTCCTGATACACCATTGTGCTATGGTGTTCCAGGTGGAGTCTATTGTGATATGATACCAAGGGCTCTTAGAAGGTCATCAAACTCTAGGCTTAAGTATTCTCCACCCCAATTAGAATGATGCACCTTAATACTCTTGCCAAGTTGGTTTTGTACATTATTCATGAAATCCTTAAACTTTTCAAGGGTTTCTAACTTATGATTCATCAGGTAAGAATAACCATACCTACTAAAGTCATCAATTAAGGTAATGAAGTACTAGTAACCACCTCTAGCATTTGGTCTAAAAGAGCCACATGTATCAATATTATGCGTCCTAATACATCATTGGCCCTCTCATTGTTACCATTGAAGGGAGTCTTGGTCATATTACCCAACAAACAAGATTCACACATCTCTATTGATTCAAAATCAAAAGAGTCCAGATAACCATCTTTATGGAGTCTAAATATGTAATTTTCATTTATTTTCCCTATACAACAATGCCAAAGATATGTTTTTTTATATTATTGAGTTTCAATCTTTTGGTATTTACATTATAAATATATAAATTTAGATCCACCAAATAAATACCATAAGACATTGGGGCACTGCCATAAAAGATCTCATCTTTTGAAATAGAACATAAACCATTCTTAATATGGAATTCATATCCATCCTTGTCCATAAAAGATATAGAAATGATGTTTCAATTTATGGCATGTACATAACAAAAGTTCATTAAATCTATCACAAGCCATCTGGGAAGAGATAAATTATAGATTCTAACTGCAGTGGCAAAAACTCTTGCTCCACTTGAGACTCACAGTTCAACCTGCATATTCAAACATATGTGATATCCACATCCGGTATGTAGTACCCATGATGAAGAAATAGATAAATTTATCTCAATAACGTATATACCTGAAGTGGAGATCATTATCCCCATCTTCATCTTCATGAATCACTTCAAGTACAAAGGATAGATTCCTTTGTACTTTTGTTTCTCCTTATCTTGAGTGTTGAAGATCCAGATTTATGCTTAGCCTCATAACTCTTCATGGCCTTGCTTTCATTCTTGGACTCAATTTCGTTGATCACCGTCATGGATTTTCCCTTTTTCATTTTTGCTTCAACATTAGTCAGCATGCCAAGCAAATCTAACAATGGTCTGGCCATGTTATTCAAGTGGTAACAATCGCTAAAATGTCTATATGATTGGGGAAACCATTGTAGAATGATATTTGTGGCCAACTCTTGTCTCAAAGAGAATTCCCATTCTTCTATATGTTCCACATGTCTGATCATATTGGGTACATGGGTTTCTATAGGGTCTGCCTTTGTCATCTTACACTCATAGAGTGCCTTTGAGACATTGTACCTTTCTTGATTTGGATGAGTATGGTTCACTTTCTTAAGATGTGTTACCATCTCAAGAATCTCCATATCTTCACACTACTCATGCAACTCATAGTGCATGCAACATAGCATAAGGTGTTTTATGTCCAAGGCATCATTGACATGCTTCCAATAAGCATCCACCTCAACTCTAGGCATACCAGGAGCAAGTATATGGGGCACTAGTATATCTAGGACATAGAGCTTATGCTCATCATTGAGAACTCTTCTCAAAGTCCAAAATTAGTCATGCAAATTTGTCCAGTTAAGTTTGTGCTTCATAAGGATAGATCACAAAGACGATTTTTTCCATTTGATTCTACAAGAGAAATTTTGCATGGTGTCAAAAACACTTTTGATTTTATTTTATTTGAATAGAATTTGACGATATCTAATTAGGCCATTAATGAATTATTGCTCCCTCTATTTTGTTCAATTTGGTAACCCTCACATATTGCAACATACAACCTTCTAGTGAGCCAAGATTCAAAATAATTTAATTATTTCCTAGACAACACCAGTGTCCATAATCAATCATTAAGGTAGGAGACATTTCCAATAACATGTTATGCAATTCTTGGATAGATTATATGCAAAACTCTTTCTCATAGTTATTTGCATGCTTCTATGTTCTTAATCTCATTAACATCACCTAGTTAAGCCTGACCCAAAAACCAACACAATAGTAATTAATGCACCCTTCTTGGAAGTCCCATCACACTTCCATGATATGGACATCACACCATGCTTGGCGTTTCCACACATAGTCGATCAAGATTTTCATGTGTGTTTCTAATGGAAATCATCTTACATTTAATACACTCAAAGATAAGGGCCCAATATCTCAATAGCACCCTTGTCTATAGTGTAGTAGATGCCAAACCTACTGCTCTGTGGGCAGGCGCTGCTACCATACTCCCAGGAAAAGCTCAAACGATGTTATTGAGGGAGTTGTATTTATAAACACATATACATATCCAATCACCATTTACATATAGTATGTATTGTATATATGCTATATCCCACAAACAGAAACATACAATAAAACATAAGGGATGGTTATGGCTATACTATTGTAATTACTTAGAGCCATGAAGAGCAACTACCACATAAGGTCTACATCACATGTAGAAACCTATTGCTGATGAATATATGTGTGGGAACCAATATAGGTTGATCGGTCCTACCCTTGAACTGATTGGCTCGCCTCCTAGCTGGTCGGTTGGTCATATCCCTAGTCGTCTGGTACCCAGTCCACCATCTTCTGGACCCTCTAGTCGATTCATTGGGCCTCCATTCGATTGGTTCGACTCCTCTCATCGTAAGTCCTCCTCAGTCCTCCATCTGATATGCTCATCTTCTAAAATGGGTGGCTTGTCTGGTGTTGAGCATCTTCTTCATCGTAGCAAGAAATTAAAACTATCCTAATGATGTTTAATATATTACAAAGTAATAGGGAAACCTCAAGTTACATTCGAGGAGAGCATGGGAATGAGAGTATATTACTTTTACATTTGGAAGAAGAAGATAGAGGCTTTGTATGCAAATCAAGATATAAATAGGAATAGACAACCACATAACCATACATAGAGATCCAAGTTATTGGCCATAATGATGCTTCACATCCACCATCAAAACCAACTTTTAGGGTGACCACGTAAATTGCGTATAAATACATACATATACATATATATAGTTGGGATAGTATGTGGTATTTAGTAAAATATGTATATTAAGTATTCACATCGGATGGAATAAATAAAAGATGAAAACTAAAATATGATCCTCTCAATTAAATTCCAAAACACAGTAAATTGATGTGGCTCTGATACCACTGTAGAGAAATATGGCAACATAGTAGGTAGCAGAAACAAAAATTGAGTAGCATATTCCCCTTCATATAGTAGATCACATCAATAACTATGTAATGGGAAGAGTGGTTTGTGAGGTCATATCTGGTCCTAGAGCAACTCCAATGACAATTCCCTTGTAGCAGTGTTTTTTCAAGTTGCACCTGAACAACGTCAGCAACAGCTCCTGGTTGTTCACCATGAAAAACAGTTGACCTTGTCCTCCTAGTAGCAGGCAACAACCTCCTCGCCTCTATAGTAGTCCACATGGACTATCATGAACTCCTATCATTATAGATGAATGAAAAGGAAGGAGTTGTCCCTTTCTAGTCGGTGTACTGACACCAATTTGTTCTCCTACAATTGTTCTCCCTTGCTATCCCTCCCTTTATTAGGTAGGACCTACTCAGGTTCTCTCAATTACCACAACTACAGAAGACAACAATTATTAGAGCTAATTGATCTGTTTGATAAACCCTCAATACCCCTCTATTTATATGAGGGTTAGGGTCAGGGTTCCAACTCTTGGCGGGAGTCAAAATGGAATTTCACAAATTTTCACATCTTGCGAGTGGAAAAATAGTCAGTTCACAAGTGAAATGATTGGTTTGTATGTGAACCAATTGGTTCAACCCTTGAATTGGTCATTTCACCTTGTTTATCAATCAAAATTCTATTGGTAATTAATATCCAAATAATACACAACATGATGTCAAGACTGTTCCTTGATCCAATCAAATTGATCAATGAGCCAGGTGGTTCATCATAGGAACTGGTCGTTTGACTGAGCTTGATCCGAGAGGTTCACTGATTGAACTGTTTGGTTCATGCCATAGCTCATTCAATATTTGACCAATGAAATTTCAATAAACCTGACACTCCAACCGACCGGTTCAACACTTGAACCAGTCAGTTTAGAGTGTAGTTAGTCAATTTTTATTTAAATTCAATACCTAAACACTTTTGTAATCAAGTTAAACATCATTTAAGAATAAACTCTGATTCTAAGTGTATCATGTGTGTGTGACTCTATAGGTTCCAAGTTACATTGACAGTGAATGTCCATAACTATTTATGACATCACAAGCAATGAGTGGTATCCAGAAACACATATTGCTACCCAAGTAATTTGGAAAGTTGGAGAAAAACTTCAACCTACCATCTATGATTGGTGTTATTATAGTTCCTTTGTCACTAATTTCCTGGTTGAACTTGAGGCATGGAATTGTCATCCTCTTAAACTTTCAATCCATGTTCCTTGAACTAGAGTAGATTGTCTTAGATAATGTGTAAGATTAATATCACATATTGACTCACATGATAATGGCCATACATTTCTCAGTGTTGCCTATCAAGTGGCCAGGATATCATACTCCTGTAGGAGGGACAAATCCCATCTACATCACTCTTAGTGATCCCCATATGTCATAGTGTACCCAATCATCACCTTTCTGGCAACCCTTATTTAAGGTCATGTTGGATGATGTCAAAGTACACTGAATGACATGCGATGAGTGTAGTGACTTCACGTCTAAGTACCACAATCACCACCATCACTATGAGAGGTGATTCTTACTACCTGTATAATGGTTTCCATGCATCACTCTCAAGGGTGGTCTATCCAATACACTGTTCTCTAACAAGTATTTATGTATTTGGTTTGATATCACATATCATGACTTAATGAGATTCTATCATCAACCAACACGCATTCTAGTCTTATGTATTATTGTTGTCTATCAGCCTTCCACAATAACATCTGACTAGGGACATAACAAGAACGTATATACTCTTGACATCCGTATGATCTCATTGTTCAGGTCATCAACCCGAAGACATAGGCCATTGAGTAATATCATTCTCTATACATCATGTATGTTACATCATTATCTCATAACTAAATAAAATAGAATAAATTGAAAGATTGCCTTTATTATTAATCAAATCATTTACAAGATATGCCATTACAATCATCATATGAATGGCTCTCTGGGCATACATACCAAAAAGTGGCAGGTTAAGTTTATTATTTTGTTAGTGTCTTTCTCAAAGTCCTAAAATCACATGATGGCTCATATTGCGCTTTTTTTGAGTTTCTTTTATGATAATTAGTAATTGTAGTTATCTTAGAAAATTCATAGCTATTGATTTCAACATCAGAAAAATATGCAAATATATGTTTTGAAATCATGGAATTACATGATATTTATATTGATAGGCATGAGGGCCTATGTCAATTGGATTTAAAAGTCATTTTTTAGTGTTCATGCAAATAATGATATAACGACCCCAATTCCACATATATATGCTTAATAGGCTGTTTGAATCTCTATTGAAAATCTAGAGTTGACTTTGGATATATCTATATTTGATATGAGCTAAGTTGCATCCCTTTGTAATCATATTCAACTATGTCTTCTATCTCTTGGTCCTTTGGGACATATTACCCTATACAGTTATGTCTCTTATAAGATGTTGATTCATATGAGTGGTTGTTGATCATATGATCTTCTTAAATAGTTGGATATGAATTATGGAATAGAAAGTTGTATCTTGTTCATCCTTTTTAAGCTATAACCCTAATTTGTGGTTTTGTAGTAAGTTATTCTATTTTAGACATGGAGACATATTATCAAGTGATGGCCTCTTATGGTCTCATGATGTATCTCAATTGAGTAGATGGTTGAATACATTTCATGTCTTTTTTGACCCCACTTGATAACATGTTGATGCTCTCATCCCCCAAATTTGAACATAATTTGCTTGTTTTTTTATCATACATCAGGTGGTGAGTACTAGCATAATGGAACATGTGTGATTTCATAGGGATGGGTATAATTGCCACAACTTATAATTGTGTAGAGGTGATAATTCCTGCAAGTGAAGTCACTAGAGATTATGCCTATACTGTTATGCTCAAAGAGTGCGAGTATATGTTCCTACTCACCATATTCATTGTAGATGTGTTATTTCCTACTGATATGTTTTATATTGTTCTAGTATTATCACATGTAAAACACATGAATGCCTTACTGACAGTTGTTATGCTCTTAATTGTCAAGTTTTATTATGAACTCTTATTGATGGTTCATCTTTCAATTATTCTTTGAGTAGTTTATTTTGATAATCCACTTGTATTCTTTGATATCTTCCTCTTGATTTGGAAAGGCTTGATATGTTTGTTCTTATTGCCCTTTTTCCCATGATATTACTCAATTTGTATTTATATGACACATCGACATTTTTCACACTGAAAACTTCCACCTTTTATTCTTTTGTAGGGTATACTTCCAACCCCTTAGGTGAAGGAAATGGAAGACTTGACTTGGTAACCATGACTTTGCTCAGTGGAGTTGATTATTGGGCGATATATTTGAAGTAGCTCAGACACCCCACTGCTTAATTGTTGAAGTTTTTACCTTCATGTAAACCACCAAGTGAAGATTTTTATGTATTCTTGTAAATTAAAACATTCATGACATTTTATTTTGTTGTTATAATCTGGTCTTTATACTATCCATTATGAACAATTAAATAATATTTACTCATTCATTACAAAAATTTAGTGTGTGTTTATTATAGTTGATGAATTTTATTTATTTACTTAGTAAGGAGTAGATCCCCTTTGGGATCCCACTCCTTACACAACATGTATGACAAATACTAAAATAACAAGAACTTTAGACAAACTAATGTGACATAGTGATTTTATTATATAATTTAGGTTATTACATGTCTTTTTACTAATTTAATTGAATGTGTAAACTTTAGCCTAATAATATGAAAATTACTACAAAGGTTAATTAGGTTGTGGGGAATCATAATTTAGCATCAAATATACCTTTTCAATATGTTCAATATATAATAGCATTAGTTGTATGTTATGTGGTTAAGTCAACACATTAACTGCTTTTTAAATCAATTCTGATGGTGTGATTCATATTTTATCTAATTCTCTCAACCGGTGCACCTAATAAGTTTCTAAAATGACAACCTAGAGTTAACATAATCAATTATCATAATTGCTTAATTAACTTTAGTATTGAGGTCAATTAGTTAATTTACCCTAAATCTCATATATTGGATTAATTATTAGTAAATACCATATTTTACTTCAATAACTCCTAACATGTTCTAAATTAAGGGGAAATGCACTTAATATAAATAAATTGAAATGGGCCTAGAATAAAGAGAGGATTAGTAAAAAATCTAGATTTTTGCATGTTACACGATGAAAGTATGAAGCATTTTTGAGAAGGGGTTGAATGCAAAGTTGTAGCAGTTTATGTGAATAATTGAGACAAAAGAGAAGTTCTCAATGTTTGTTGAATCTATTAGGAAGATAGAGGGTGACGATGTTGAACTATGAGTTTGAGTCCAAGAAGTGATCACCACAACCTTACAATAGATAGTTGAGCAACTTTACTAGACCATGCCATTTTCTATAGTTTGAACACCATTAGTAGTCATGAAGTAGACAAGGGATGTCCGGCAATGTCACAACCAATCAACAAGTCACACTTGAATTGGCCACTAAGTAGATATAAAGGTAGAGGTTTTCCTTACACTAGGGATATGAGTTTCAGGTCAGCACTAGTGACATGATGACCTAGACTGAAGTTTGGCATGTAGTATAGAGTCTACAACAACCAGTATAGTGGACAATGCAGACTTGATAGTAGGCAATATCACCAATGCAGATAGTACGGGCATGTGAGGACAATTTGCTCATAGGTGCAATAGGATTAGGAGGTTAACATATATAAAGTAAGCTATAGATTCATCAACAAAGTGGTTCTAGATTTTCATGTGACATTGGGTGTCTAACACCTTCCTTAGTCGCAATAGGATTCTCAAGCTATTCGTTTGGTCATGTTTTCTATGTCTTCATCTTTTCTTTAGTGGAGTCATTTTTTGGCATTTTTATAAATTTTTTGATTTAAATGTCTATCCATAGTTTTCTTTTTCTCTCTCAGAATAAGGTGGTGATCTCAAAGTTCTTTATATTTGATTTTTTGGTGAGTTTTACAGTGATTGTCGAGATTAGCTTTTTCTTCCTCCAAATAAACAATGTGTTTTTCTTATTTGAAAGAAAACTCAACATTGTGTATTGAAATGATCTATATAGTTATTATTACCTTATTGATGCATTTGCACATTGACCATCAAAGTGTCAATATGATGTTAACATTTTTTTAGAATTCTTATACACAATTTTCATGTTATATATACACAAATTAGTTAATTCCATACACAATGCACGATATTTCATTGTTTTTGTAGAAAAACTTAACATTGTTAAAATTACACATTTGCATATGGTTTTCTTATCTTATCAATAGACGTATCAAAAGTTAAAAATTGTCAAATTTCCACATTTGCCTTTTTCATATTATTAATACATATGGATGTAGTTAGGAAGAGGCCATCCTAACGCCAATATTTAGTTGTATACAGTTGAACAAATCCACTTTATGTATCATGCATTATTTCACTAAAATGTTTAACAAAACATTCTCATTAGTTCAACTATTTACCTTAATCCTGGTACATTATCCGTAGATAGAGAAATCTAATTGAGAAGATTAAAATAATATCATGTAGTGAATTTAGGAAAGAACGTCTTTTAGCATTTTTAAAATTATTATTTTAATAATATGAATTTATCAGTGAAAAAAGTAATGTCATTATTGTTACGAAATTTAAAATTTATGATAGGAGGATGGTGATGTTGTTTATGTAATCATGGCTCCTAAAAGAAAAGAATTTCAACATGATTTATTTTGTCTTAGTTAAACAGACAAAGTAATTGTATCCGGTCAATTAAAATATAATCTTTCCATACCAATAAAACTGACTTCTTCCAAATTTTTACTCTTTATTTATTTTCCTATGAGAAAAAACCATGCAAGCTCTCTAATTTTCTCAATATCATATCGTGCATTATAAAATCAATACTACAAACGCGACGTGAGATGTGATGGAAGGCAAAACAATTTCTATTTCCCTCCTCTTTTTCGCGTTTATTAACCTCTTGTTTTTCCTATATATCAAATGTAGCATTAACCAATTGGGTACCTGCCGGTCATATATTAAACAGTTTCGCCCTAGTAATGCATATATGGAGACGTTTTGGTAGTTAAATTTCAACACAATGATGTTTTGTAAGCGAAGAGCCAAACATGGATACTCCAGAATATTTGACATAATGTTAATATATCCATTAGAAATACTTTCTGTTAGGATTAGATAGCGCTGGAACTTCAGAATTTAGAGGCAATAACAAATTTTGGTTATAACAAAGGAAGCTAATGTCTGAACATATGGAAAAAATGAATGCATGCAACTAAACCGACTTATTTGAAGGAGTATCCTATATATGCCATCCATTGATCCAACCCTCAAAGCTAAAAGCCTGATCACATCATCATCATTTTAGACAAATCCATCTGTCCCCCAATCTGTGCCGCCAACTGTGGATTGTCACGCTTGAGCTTCTCCAACATCTCCCGCTTTTGCAACTCCTTGCTGGTAGGTAGCCTTCTCTCCTTCTGTCTTCGGTCGAACATCATCTTCTCCACCACCGACCTAGTCTCCGGATCAAGGTCTCCGATTCTGGTCTTCTCTGGCTGGGCCTTGCTAATGTCAATCTCGGGTTCTCCAACTATGAGGCTCTTCCACCACTCCATCCCCTTCTGCTTGGTAAGATGCACCGAGATAGATCGCGGTCCGTCCTCCATGGTCCAGAGGCTATCCCCCGCATTCACCAGACGGTACAGCTTGCCGGCGACGATTGGAGACTGCCCCTTCAGACCGGCTTTCAGGTGGGTAGCCGTGATTTCCACTGCTACGCCTCGGCCTTTGGTTCCCTCTGGGACGGGGACTGTGACAGTAGCCTCGTGCTGCGTCTGGACCCACGAGTAGTCCGGAAAGTCGATGCCGTTTCCGGAGTTGGGAACTCTGCCACCTTTGGCACCATTGATCGACTCTTCCTTCGGTTTTAATTTGGGGATGGCAGAGGCGTTTTCATCTTTCGCCTCGGGGACGACAGGGACGTCTTCTTCCCGCGACATGGGGATGTCTAGGGCGTCTTCTTCCTTGGACTTGGTGACGTCGGCAGAGTCATCTTCCTTGGGCTTGGAGACGATTGGGCCGTCCTCTTCGAAATCTGAGATGATTGCCATGGCGATTGCTAGTCACCTCTCTGCCGTCCCTGGGTTTTGTCAAGGCGTGATGATCGCTAGTTTATAGGGTTTTCAACAAAGACGGGATGCAGGTGTGGGTTCCGCTAATCCAGTCCCATTGGGATTGCGGCTCTACTCTTGTTGAAGAGGCCACTCGAGTCGGGCAACGGATGTCTTCAAACATGTGCGACAGCCCGGATGACCTAAGTGTTGTAAATACAATGTGTAACAAGAAGTATCGAACCGGGTCTGCCGGGAAGGACAAATCGGACTGAACCGTATGTGCTACACTGATTGAGTAAAACCCGTCATATTAACCACAAAACAAAGGATTAGAAAAATTGATATGTTACTCTATTTAGATGTTTCTTTTTGGGTGAAGAATGACTTTGGTATCATTTTGGGTTCCAGAATGTGTCCACATAGCAATCTCTTTTGATTTCTTGAACTTACTCACAAATGTTTTTGAAGCAATTTTCTAAGGTTTTTTTTTCTTCCGGACATTTTATCTAATTGGTTTGTTGTCAAAAATTAGGAAGTTTAGACGATTAAGCTCACCCCGCAGGGCTGACTATCCATTATATAAAGAGAGGAATCCTATTTGGAGTTAGCAAAATATCATATTACTAATTTGATGTTGAAATTATCATAATTTTACTTTTGATAACTATTTGTCTTAGTTTCTTACTACTAAAATCACAAACCAAACTGCACATATTGGTTTGTAAGTTGTTAGACTAAAGTAAACCGTTAACTACTCCAAAATGAAATCGGACTAAACTATTAATCTGTAGTTTGGCATTGATTGGATATAGTTTCAAATTGGTATATGAGAAATCTTAAAGTTGTTTATTAGATTTTAGTGGGAAACATAAACACATGTAACCATCTTCATCAATCCATATAACATTATAAAGTAGCTCAAAGTAAATATAATTTCAAAATGTACATCTAAGAGAATGTATATATATGGGTGTGTGTGTGTGTGTGTGTGTGTGTGTGTGTGTGTATATATATATATATATATATATATATATATATATATATATATATATATATGCATCATATCCCATAGTTTAATTTTTAATTGAATCAAAGTCTCATTCATTTGTGTTAGTTTTACATTTAGCATACATGGACTTATTCAACACTGTATTATTAAGTTTAGAGAAGTATTTTACATTATATATATATGGGATTAAGAGAGAAAGATTTCTCCCCCGCCCCCCCTCCCATGGCCGTGGAGGAGGCTGAACGCCCAGGAGGGTGGTAAATCAAGGCGGCAACTGGGATTCGAACATGGGTCCCTTGATGAGGAGACATCGTGCTTGACCACTTGAGCCACTCCTTGTCGGCTTACATTATATATATATATGTATGCATGTATGTGTGTGTGTATATATATACACACACACAAACATGCATATCATAAATAACAATAGTTTTATTAGGTTAGGTTAAACCACAATTTTAAACCAAATCGAAGCATTGTTTATAATTTTATGGAACCAAACCAAAACCATTCACCTCCTAAAATCAAAGTGAACTATTCAGTACGGTTCAATTTGGTTGAGTTCTATAGTCCAGTTTGGTTTTCTTTCCATTTTACTGGTCTTAACTCTGATTTATCTCTGTCACCATGTTTATCTCAGTGCCGTGCTTTACTCACTTTACAACACATAATTCATCAAATATATACATTTTGGTAATACATAATGTTTTGTATTTTCTTTTGGGAACAAAATCTTATTAACAACGTACTAGAGAAAGGTACACACTCCTATACTATCAAGTATCTTATTTCTAACACATGTTTTCTGCATGTCTCTCTTCTACTGCCTCAAAGTTTACCACAATCTTAGATACAAAATATATTCCCAAACGTCCAGTTGATGCCCTAAAACATCTTGGTTGAAAATCATCCATGATGGAGGAGATGCAGGATCTTCATGCAAATCACACACGGGATCTTGTCACACCACCTCTAAGTTAGAACATTTTTGAGTGATGATGGGTGTATTCTTTCAAGCATCACTATGATGGTTCTATTGAGCGGCTTACAACAAGGATAGTTCCAAGAGGATTCACCCAAACCATTGGTGTGGATTACTTCAAGACATTTCTTCAGTCACAAGAATCACATCTATTTGCATTATGTCTCTTAAATGGCCCATTGTGATGGGCCCCATTTTTAGCTTGATATAATGAATGCCTTTCTTCATGGAAACCTACTAGAAAAAGTCTACATGCATCAACCCCTAGCTTTGTTGTTGAGGGGGGATCTTCTCTTAGAGTTTGTCACCTCTGACGATCATTGTATGGCCCTAAGCAATCTTTGTGGGCCTAGTTCAATAAATTAATCATCATTCATGAGACACTTGGATTCCAGAGGTCAACTACATATTATTCTCTTTTCTTTCAAAATCGTCCAATGTCCATATCCTTATTGCTATTATATTGATGATATAGTGATCAATGATAATGACAAAGTGGGAATTTCTCAACTAAAACAACCCATAAAGGCACATTTCAAAACAAAGGACTTGGGCACTCTATGATACTTTCTTAGAATTGAAGACCTTCGATCAGCTACAATAGTCAACCTGTCTCAGAGAAGTTATGTCTTGGACTTACTCCAGGAGGCCTTCGTGACATAATCCAAACTAGTCTCCATTCTAATAGACTATCACACCAAGATCCCGCATGAGAGGGAACTCTTTGATAACCTTGAAAACTACTGTCATCTTGCTAGAAAACTAATACGCTTATCCACAACTGGGCCAAATGTTACCTATGTTGGTATAGTCAATCAACATATGAGTGCATCACTCAAGGATCACTAGTGTAGTATTTGACACATCCTTCGGTACCTCAAAGGCACTCCAGGGGGAGGATTGTTCTAAAAAATCCTAATACCAAAACAATTTCTATTTCTGGGTACATTGATGTGAATTGGGCAAGTGATTCTCAGGATCCTCGATCCACCACTACTTTTTGCATCATGATGGATACTCACCAAGTTATTTTCCACAATAAAAAACTAGCCGTTGTGGCTCACTCCAGCTTCGATGCAAAATATCGGGCTATGACCCAAGCATATTGTGATCTAGAGTGGGTCCAGTTGATATTGATAGTGTTGGGATCTCTTTCCAAACTCCAGCTACTTTATATTGCGAGAACCATGTGACTATACACATAGATGATAATTGATGAATGCATATTCATCTCATTTTAAATATAATTTTCATAGTCTTTGTTCCCTTTTTAATAATTTAGAAATAATTAAAAAAGTCACCTTTTGACCAATAATGCATATTCATATCTTTTCCATTCATATTTTGTAGATTTGTCCTTCATGACAAAATTCTGACCAACTCAACACTTCAACCGACCAGTTCATTATATAAACCAGTCGTTTCATTCATTCAACAAGTCACACATTAGAGCTAAACAACCATTTACTTTCTCGCCTCAACCCATCCACATTGACCCTCTCAATAGTAAAACAAGCATTCCACTCATCTAAGATGATCGATTTGGTCTCTCAAATAGTCATCTCCTGCTACCCAAATGACCGCTTCAGTCTACTCCATGACCAAGTCAACTTCAAGCAACACACCGCCACCTTGCTTAGGGTTTGCACCCCTCTTCCTAGACACACACATGTTCAAATGCCAACTGAGCGTTCCAGGTTCTAACCAACCATCTCAGATTTCTTGGCGACAAAGCAATGGTCAAACGGTGCCACTACTCCTCGACTAGGGTTTGATCACTTCCCTTGACCTGTGCCCTAGTGGATGCAAATTGGTCTATTTTCAAGACGCGAACTTGGCAGTTCAGGATGCAGACTGGACAGTTCACTCATTGAACTAGTCGATTCACTTCCAACTATAGCAATTTCTAGCAGCTATCATCTCTCGTTTCACTCTCCCCCTTTCCTAGGGTTTCCACCCCTCCTTCCTCTATAAAAGGAGGAGGGACTCCACAAGAAAGGCGATCCAACTTTTTGTACTTGCATTTTCAATTGAGCACTTTTTATTTCAATTTGTTCTTATGTACTCCATTTTTCTTCAATAAAGTTACTTTGGATTTCAAGATTTCTAGTGCTTCTCTACTTCTACTTTTGGACTTCTTTTTAAGACAAGGATCTAAGAACGATAACTATTTTATAGTCACTAGCCAGAGTTCCTTTCAGATTCTTTTCATTTTCAGTCTATGACCTCCCTTATTCCATCCTTTGTTCTCCCTTTAATATCTATGGATCACGAGTAGTTTCTCCTATCGGGGCATGGGGAATATCCCCATAGACATAGTGTAAACTAGATCAACTTCCATATGGTAATATTTGTTAGATGGCTCCTTGTTTGGAGTTTTACCGACTTAAGAAACTTAATCTCTCATTTTCTCTGAATGTTAGTCTTGGGGGTTGTGACTGTGGAAACTAAGGCTCAAAACAACCAAACAAATGCATAATGATCTAGATAAGACCTCGAAAGGATATTTATTGGGATGATTAGGATAGGATCTATGGATGCTAGGACCAATGGGTTCATAGGGAGCTCATCTTTTGTAGATGTATTTGTGATTGTTTTTACATACCCTCTTCTATCTTGTTTTATCGTATCAATTTTATCGATTCAATTTCACACTGGCTATGGTAGTAAAACACATAACCTTGATATCCTTGCCCATTGATTCAAACTCATTTCTTCAACCGCTTGTTCCAATCGCTTCCTTACATACTTGCAATTTAATTCTGTTCATAGATAATTTTTTTTCTTATTGGTCTTAGCATAACTCTTTTCTTATTTGTTCTTAGTGTAACTTTTATTCCTTTTCAATTTTATTTCCTTGTTTTAGCATAATCAATCAATCAATCAATGGATCTTTACTTCCTTGCAATCTCATTTATAGCAATCTGTGTTAAAAAAGAAACAATCTTAGAAAACATTGTCTAGGGGGATTGATCCTTATATACTAATAAACAACCTTAATTGGTAGTTTTGCAATAAAAAGGTTATTTTCTAGGATAAAAATCTCTACTGAATTGGTGTGCTAAACGATGCCTATCAATTTTGACGGTGTTGACAGGGACAACATGTTGTTCTTTTTTTGAACCACAATATTTTTTCTTTTTTTCATGCTGAGTACCATTCTGAAAGTCCTACCTCTCCTTCTGCCGAGTATGCATTTCAACAGTCTGATTTTTTCTACAATTAATTATTTTTGTTTGATTATAACTGTGCATGTGACGTTTGTAACACACTGATTTTGTGTCTCCAATTTTTGACCCAGAAATCGAAAGCACATTTCATTGTCTAATTAGAGAAAATCATTTTAGGATGGACAAGCAATCTACATGGCAGAACAAGAGGCCCAAGAAGCCACATAAAGGGAAACTAAAAGATAAAAGAAATTGAAGAAGTTCTCAGTCCCCAAAACTGCATATGCACAACACTATGTTGTGCAACCTGACATCACAACTCCTCAATTTAAGATCCAAACCAATTAGATGTTGGGTTTTAAGGGAGACAGAGAAGGCAGCGGAAATAAAAAATTTCTCCCCCAAACCCAGAATAAGGAAATGCATCAACGTCTATATAATAGGAAAGGATGGTTTGTGGAATCATACCTTGTCCCGAGGCTTGCTCGGTGAAAATACCTCGCGCCTTGCGCGGTATTCAAATCCGGTCTTCGACGGTGTCTGCGCAGCTCCTGGTCACACCAGGACTGACGACTCCTGATCTCGCCGGACTGTCGGATGACAGTTGTCCTTCTGAGCAGCAGAATTCTCCCGCCTCTGAAGTAGTCCAAACAGACCACCTAGAACTCCACACTCCTTGTCCCATAAGGAAGTGGAAGGAGTCACACCCTCCTATTGACGTACTAGTTGCCAACACACTCTCCTGCCTCCAGTTGCAAATGTAGTTGTCCTTCCCTTGCTGCACCTCCCTTTGCGGGTAGCACTTGCTCGGGCTCTCTCTCGGTTACCAAAAACAGAGAGAACGACAACTTTGCAGAGCAACTGGTTGCACTGAGTTGTACTTTGAGAAGCCCCCAATACCCCTATATATATAGGAGGGTCATGGGACAGGGTTCTCTATCCCGGGCAATGCGGGACTAAAAGCAGGAGTAGAAGGGTTCAAGATTTTCCACAAAAGCAACCAACTCGCAACCTGAACCGATCAATTCACATGTGAATCGGTCGGTTGGGGACCTGAACCGGTCGGTTCACAAGTGAACCGGTCGGTTGGGACACCTCAACCGGTTGGTTGGTGGTCCTAGTCGGTTCCCGATTGACTTTCCTTCTTTTGTTTCTAATTGGTATTGAATACCAATCCTATTTCCCAATCAAATTGGGCAATTGAAATGAAAGGAAAATTCTCATCAATCCTACTTTCCCAACTTGCTCGGTTGCACCAGTTGAATCAATCATTTCAACACTTGAAGCAATCGGTTCACCCTAGACTTGAGCCAATCGGTTCAACATTTGAGCTGACCGGTTCAGCAACCTCATCCGACCGGTTCATCACATGAACCGATCGGTTGGGATTGTAGATTGTGCAGAATCAGTCAATTGTGATTTTAATCAATCCGATACTCCAATCAATATGTCTAACACCTTGAACATTATGATATTGAGCTATCAATTAATTGAGTGTTTAATTGAACTACTAAACTCCTTTAGTAATCAATCTAAACATTGCTTGTGGACAAAACTCCTCTTCCAGGCTAAATCCTATGTGTGTGACCCTGCAGGTCCATTTCACGTTGGTAGTGAAAGTCCATAACACTTATGACTTCACAAACAAAGAGCAGTGCCTAGTCACACATCAGTGCTACCCAAGTGAAAGTAGAAAGTTGGAGAACAACTTTCAATCCTACAATCCGTGAATGGTGTTACAACAAATGTATAATTCCTTTATCACTGATATCCCAAATGAACTCGAGGCATGGAACAATCATCCTGTCAACGTTCATTCGCTTTCTTGATCTCAGAGTAGATTGGACGAGATATGTATGACATCAATATCACATACTTATTCATACATGCGTGCACGCCTTTCTCAATCCTACTCATCAAGTGGCCATGGATATAAAACTCCCTCAGGAGGGATAAATCCTATATATATCACTCGCCCCTCAAAAGCCCCATGTGTCAAAGCCACCCAATCATCACCTTTATAACAACCCATGTTTCAAGACTGCGTTTGATGATGTCAAAGTGTGCCCAACGACATGTGTTGAGTGCAGTGATTTTAGGTCTAAGAATCACACTCACCACCATCACTGTGAGTACTGACTGTGACTACCATGTCATGGTTCCATGTGTCAAACTCACGGTGGGTCTGTCTAGTACACTTGTTCTCTAACAAGTACCTATGTGTTTGGTTTGATATCTCTATATCATGATTAATGAGATTCTGTCATCAACCAACACCACAATCTAGTCTTGTGTGTCATTGCTGTCTATCTACCTTCCACAATGACATCCGACTAGGGACATAACAAGAATGTACAAACTCTTAGAATCCGTATGATCTCATCGTTCAGGTCATGAACCTGAAGGCATACGTCATTAAGTACTGTCATTCTCTAGACATTCAATCTGTTCTGTCACTATCTCATATGACTAAACCAGAAAGAACTGGAAGCTTGCCTTTGATGTTTATCAAATCAATTTTGATGTATCCCACCAATCATCCCATGATTGGCTCTCAGGGCATACATACCAACAGACTCCCACTTGCACTGCGAGCCAATCACTCTTGAATCATATTCATAGTTATCTTCAAACATGTCCCACATATTACTGTGCTCTTGTGCTATCATAGTGAGTAATGGTAACACCTTGCCAAAGTCAGTATAAATTGCATGTCTCACATCTCTTCGCTGTACGTCACACGTATGAGATGGAGTTGTTGTAATATGCGATCTTGTATTCCTTTGCTAACCTTTATCCACATTGCATGATCAAGGATTCCATACTTGTCATTAATGAGTAGAAAATCTATAAGTTCATCTCATGAACTTCTAGATCCATATAGTATCTACTGTTGTTCTCTAACGCATAGATACTCGGAATTTCCTTTTAAGTGGTTTTATTGGAACACTTCCAATTATCAACAAACTTTCACTTTTATACATCCTATGTATAATTTTGTGATTAATTTTCTATCATTTCGGAAGTTCGCATCAATGTAACTCTTTACATCGAACTCTTCCTTATCTCCATAGAACTAGTACTTCATAAGTACTTATCAAGTTCTCATGGTATTCCAGTATCCCTAACTGGAAGTAGACAGACATCCACTCATCATGTCCCACATACGAGTTATCAGGATGAGTACATCATATTTCCATGTCATACATACAAGATGATGAATGCATTTTATTATTGCCATGTCCATACATGCAAGATAATGGGATGATTACATACATGATAGATCCATATCTATTCTTAGTGTTCCCATTCTTCATCAGAATTGGACACTTGGCCTTGGGATACTAACTCCATGTAACATGGACAAGTTTTCTCCCACTGAATCTGTGTACACTGAACACTTCTGTACAGATAGCCAATATATGCTCTCTCTTTTCAGGTCAAGAGATTTTTCGAGAACTGCCTCTATAGATCTCTATTCCTATCACATAGGAAACATCTCTATCTTCCTTAAAGATAATTTCCACTTTTGTATTTCCATTCTAGAACATTTCCATTTCACATCAACATGTGGAATGTGAATACGCTCCCACTAAATCACAGATCCCTTCTTTATCTTTGACATATCAGTCAAACCCTTTGACTATATTATCAAAATAAAGATCCAATTTTGAGTTTCTTGTACTCAATCAATCACATTGATTAGTCCATTGTAACTTATAGACTTCATTTGCATTATTGGATTCATAAACCTTATAGGTTGTGTCACGTACACATCCTTATTTTATTCCTCATAGGAATGCAGTTTTAGTATCCATATGCCAAATGCATTAGTCATTAAGTTGCAATCAACAAGCATCATCCATGTATCTTAACACTTAAGATTCATTTGCACTTATGGATTTTATCCAATGGGTGCTACCATCAAGGTCATACCTTATGGTTGACATGGATGTTGTTACGACCCCACCTCCCGATAACCCCCAATAAAGGGAGACCGAGAGGTCGAAGCCGTACCCATGACTTCTGGATCAAAGGTTCGGCAATTAACCAAGAATAATTATCAAATTTTAACATACTAAACTGAAAAGCTGTAAGAAAATAAACTTTGTATACCTTTTGAAATTTTGGATTTCCAACTTCTATCCAATTAAAGATTCTACGCTAACTAATCCTCCTTGTATTATTCTTCATGTATTTCACAATGTGATGATTTACTGTTTGTCCTTTTGGCTTGTACCTAAAACACCGACAAACAAAACGTCAGTCAGCCGAAGCTGGTATGTGGGGGAAACAATAATCATTCAATTATATGTAACAATGTATCACATTCAATTATCATTTAACAAACAAGTTTATGTTTTAAGTATAACTACGCGATCCATGTGTACCCTATCCCCTGCGCTGTCCCTGCAGTGGACCTGGATACTACCTCCCATGTGGTAGATTCCCATTTTACCCCTCATGACTTCACCTAATAGGTGAATCAATTTCTAGGGCTGAGTCACATGGCACTACCCGTAGGTAGCCCACTCCTTAACTCATGGTATGCTAAGAGTCTCATGGCTCTACTCATGTGTAGCCCAGTTTCTAACTCATGATACCCTAGACCTTGCTCTAGGTTATCCTTAGCCTTTACATAGCCACAGGGGTGGACTCGGATCTAGCTAGTTATACATGTATACTCATAGTGATAGCCATAGTCACTTTATAGTTGCATGAATTAAAACATCCAACGATTATATCATGCATTGAGGGAAACGTCGATACAAACCTCGGAAAACTAATCGATATAGTCATAAGCGTAACCACATACCTGACTTGGCGAATCATGTAGATTATTCAACATATACTTCATGTGTATACAATCAAGTCAATCAACAGATCCAAGCAAGTAATTCAATCATCACATAGTTCCTGAAATAAATATGTACTCTATTTATTACACACTTTATCAAGAATCTACTTTATTGACTTGGATTCACTTTCTAGGGTTTCTAATCCGCATTAAGTATTTATTAATACTCATTAGGGTTTCTTAGATCAAATTCTCGAACTTTACCTCTTTTAGGTTAATAAACCCTAATAGTACTCTTTTCCATTTATATAAACCCTAATTGCTCAAACTATTCATTTAATAGTCTTTTATACCCAAAATTGACTTAGGATCATCATATCCCTATTTATTTACAGATTTGAACAATTAAAACATTTAAAACTCATATTCACCTAAATTAGGGTTTTCAAGCTCGTTAATGCATATTCATGCACAAAACCCTAAATTAAGCCAATTATATAAAAAGATTATCTTTTTAGATCTTATTTTCACTTTTATGAAAAATAGGCTTAAATTATCCATTGATCAACATTAAAACCATCTATCATCAAATCTAAGAGTTTTTCATTAATTAAATCATTAAAATGATAGCTTTTATGCACTTTTCATATTGCAAGCATATTTAGGCACATAATCTCTAAATTAACCTAATTACGTGCAAAGATCATCATTTTTTATCTTAAAGTACCTTTTTGCATTTAACAGGTTAATATCAACTCTAATGATTCATTAAACCCTATTAATCACTTTAATCATGTCAAAGTAGGGTTTCTTTAATCATCATTATGTTAAAGTTGATAAATTACCCTACTTTTCAAATTGCAGAAGGAATCAAGCTTCAATTATATTTTTAATGGATTTCTCTCATTCTGAGGATCAATTTTCATATATTGTGTGTGCTAATCCGAGCTATGAATCATTAGTTATGAATTAAACAAAATAACTTACTAAGGGCCAATGAGGGGCTGCCACGTAGGCGCCTTCCATGTAGCGCAGCCCACTTGCCTTCTTTGGAAACATTTCGAATAGACGATTTTTCCCCTTCTTAAGTCCTCCAGACTTCATACCCCCGAAGGGTACTTTCGTCCAAACAACCTACAGGTCGTCTTCCTCCTCTGGCTTGCCCTAGCGGCCGTGTGCAGCAGCCTTGCGCGAGCTTGATCTCCCTCCTCAGGTCATGAACTTCATCGGAAACTCGGCTCTGGCTCCGCCATGCCCTCACGCACAGGGGGCGCCGCCCATACCAAGTCCAGAACGACTGGTTCGGGCTTGGGAAGAGCCGCAACTAGCTGCTGTGTTGCAGCCGTGCATCTGTTGCCGCGGGTGCTCACGTGCGGCAGGAGGCCGGGAATGGATGGCTGACCTTCCGGGGTTGGTCGTGGATGCCCCCTGCTTCAAACCAAACCATAAACACACCTCTTGGTGCCCTAGAACAGCCATATACCCTCTTGGTTAGGGTTTAGGTGGGAAGAAGAAGAAACGAAAAGGTAGCATTGCAGGGTAACCCTCTGGATCTCGAAGCAAAGGTTCCACCCTTCATATAGGGGTGGGTGAAGCCCTAAGGCGTGCCTCATGAGGATTTGAGTCCCAACTAGAAAGGAAACATATATTTTTCTTGGTTTGTGAAGCAACTACCTTTCTCTCTCTCTTCATTATATTTTTCTAATATCCTTCCTTATTTGGATGCTTTAGGAATTTCGAAATTCCTTTTATTTACTTGCCCTTTATTCCAAAAGCACAAATTCTATTTTCATTTACTAGGAAAATGCTTTCCTTTTATCAATATCACAAATTCATTAATAATGTATCTCATTATCTTTTTATTTTGCAAATTTGCTATTTTCTCTTTCCACTTTGCAATTATCTCGTTATTTTGGGTTCCTTGGACCTCAAGAAAACCCAAGGCACAGATTCCCACATTGGTTTGCCTTTATTTTCTTTTAAAAGTCAATTTCTCATATTGTATTTATTTCTTATTAATTTATCTCCTTTTTGAGGATTTCCCTTTATTTCTCTTTTATTTTCCTCATTGGTATCCCTTTTATCATTAGGAATCCTTGGGATACGAAATTCCACAAAGGATAACTCAATTATACCTCTTTTCACTCATTTTCCACATTTTCTCATTATTTTCCAATTTCTTTCTTCATAAAGAAAAACTTAATTAATCTTTTCTTTTCTTATTGTTTTCTTTTTGCTACCTTGGTCTCCTTGGTACCCAAGGAACCCAAGAGGCACGAAATCCTCTTTGGATTTGCCTTCCAGAGGTTTCTATATATTCATTTTCTCGAAAAAAATCAATTATCCATTTACTAATTGAATTTCCTTTGTTATTTTCCTTTTTATTGGGCCCAATAGCCAATAAAGCCCACAAATCAAATAACAAGGCTATTTTAAACGAAATCCAATTATTCAAAACAAATCACATCATTATTTGTTCGATTATCCTTAATATGAGAAATTGCATTTCTCATCAATTGAACCCAAAAATTGGGGTTATAACATCCTTCCCCTCTTATAGGAATTTTGTCCTCAAAATTCAAACAAGCAAACAAACAATTCAGGATAAGACTTTTCCAGGTCCATCATTGGCCCCTATGTGGCTTTTCCGAACTCATGGCATTTTCAAAGAACCTTTATCATCACATATTCTTTTCTCTGAGTTCTTTCATCCTGACTTCTATAAACTACACAGGTGACTCAGGCCATTTCAGCCTCCCTTGGGGCTCACTAGGTTCATTTCTCCGCACATGGTCGGGGTACCTCACATAGTGCTCTAACTTGGACACATGGAAAACATCTCTCATTACTCTATCCTGAGGGGTAGGGTCAAACCTAACCTTCTCCACCCATCCATCTCTAATGGACCCATGTATCGGGACTCAACACTCTTAGATATAACTTAGAGGGGTTGGATTTTCATGTTACATAATCTCCCACAGTGAACTTTATGTCAGTCTACTTTGCATCTGCTCACGACTCTCATCATCTCTAGGCTCCTTTCAGCCCTTGCACAATCAAAGTGACTTCATCTACACGCACTGGGGTCCTTTTCTAACCATCATGTGGTACTTTTCTAGCCATCATGTGGTCCTTGCACCAACATCACCTTACTGAAGTGGCGACCGACACAACCTCCCTTACAGAGCTTAATATAAAACCCGATACTGGCTATGGTGGTCATGGTCATATCTTTCATAGGACAAGAATGTCTCTAGATATCACCCTGAACGAGCACACCTGCCCTCATCAGACCCTTTAGTCTGGATCATACTAACCATAGTTAGGGGTGACAACTATACTAACATTGAGTTCTTCATGTACCTACTTCCACTTTATGGAAGGGAACCTTTTGGTCAAACTCAAAAACCTTTGAACTCGCTTCATAGTTGAACCATCTCTCTCATGGATAGTTCAACCAGATCTGTCCCTTGACAAAACTCTTTCTTTCTCATGTTATCTAGGTAAGGCGGACTACCATAACCCATATTGCATCTTGACCTTCCTTGGTCCAGGGGAGACTTACAACATCCATAGTGATGAACTCCCTTCTCTTTCTGGGACTTTTATCCTTTATATCAATGCACTGGGTTACTGGTGTTCATCCTTTACCCTTGGCTTGCATGGCCATATACCACATGCAACTTTATCTTAAGCGTCCAAAAGTGCTATTGTCATTTTCCACGGTGTATAATGATCTTCCACCATGATTTCCTGTATATCATGATTCTTTCAAGATCAAAACCTCTGAAACCCTAAACCACTTTAGTCGGGGTTTTATCACCTCCTCTTCCAAAGAAGTATACCCGAGGTTTTACCACCATCCTTTCATTGCATCAAGGACTAGACTGGCTAACCAAACAACCATAACTTTTCAATGTATCTTGTTACATTCTGAGTGTTATCCCAACACCTCTCCTTTTCGAACTTAAGGTTAGCCAACCAACCCTTTCTAGCTTCTGGTCAAACAAGTCAGATGTATTTCAACCAGAGCATCCATAACCACTTCACATTCTTAGGTATTTGGTAACATTACACTTCCACGTATTTCACTTATCATCTCACCTCAAATTCTATGTCTATCTTCATTAAGAACACTCTCTGATTTCATCATCATGGTGACCAAACTCAACCTAGTATAACTTGTAAGCTCCACTTAGCTCATTCTAGAAACATCCTCATAAGGTGACTACCTCATTCCTCTTAGGGTTTACAAACCATCCATGTATCATTCACTTTACCAGGGTAGATATCTTCTCTATCCCATTTCTCGTGGCAACGCTCCAACCTACCTCATCTCTTATCCTTGGTGTATGACATGCATAATGTCCTATCTCTCACCCCCATAACAAGAGGAAATAAGCATTTGGCTGCAGTCCAAATACAGAGTTCTTCCTATTCCAAGAGTAGAGATGGTACATCCCACCTTGCCAGTACACCTTTAAATCTAAGTTGCAACGTGCCACATGTCTCTACATCACAGACATCATGATATAAAATTAGTCTTGAACCTACTGAGGTTTATATCCTTGGTCATCTCCTCTAGGTCTATAGGGTACCGACTCCTTTGGGGTCATCCTTCTTCCCTCGTGCATCAAGAGAGTGCCCTACTCATCTGCCCTTTGGGCCCCATGGGTTCATGAAGGTGATCAATCTCCTAACCCATGGACCTTAGACAATGATAGATGTTACCTCCCGACCCTATGGTCATGTGCAACTGGGGAATTAGGCAACTCCAACTTTCTTCGGTCTTATCCCTACCTGACCCTAGGATAGACTTAGGATTTTCCATTATAGTACATGTTCACTTAGAACCTTACCCAAGTCTTCATCATCTCTCTTTCTACATTCCTGGGCTGACTTTCATCCTTTCATCAAGATCATGGCAACCTGCCTACCTTGGTCGAGCCCCATACTGGTTACCTCCATGGTAACACATTCACATACAATAGAGATGGATATCTATGGGTCTGTGGATTCAATCTTATACCATGTACTTTTCACTTAGCTTCTCAAGATCCTAATAGACCTCATTAGGTTACCTTAACCAAAATGGGTATACCCCCTACCTAAGGGGTCCTTCTCCCAGGATGGGAGGAAAACTATCTCTTGATAATCAAGGTCACAAAAGTTCTTCGGTCTAGGGTTTACCTCCGCATGAGCCTACTTAACCCTAGCAAGCTTTTAAGGCACAAATAGATCACCTACTGCACCATGTTAGGTCATTATTGTCCTCTTTCCTTAATGTTGGATCAGGATCATACTTTTCTTTATCATCAACCTAGCTGTGAGGGGTTCATCACACACACCTTAAACTTCAGGGGCTCCTCTTTTCCTCCATACATTAGGATTACCTTGCTCGCTTCTATAGGAACTCAACTTCTCATCATGAGCATCAGGTATACCACTTCCCCTCTTAGGCCTAGGAACCCTAGGTTCACTAACTGCATACTCTATTTCTTAACCATGAACCAAGCTTGCAAAAAGCATAACATGTACTTCTCGTCATCCTTCAACTCGAGCAACACTTAGGATTGGGTCCTCCTTAAGGACAACCATCAAGGTACAAGGCCCCATAACCTGCTACTAAGCCTTTCTAGGTCTAAGGAACTCTTCTTCTCACCTCAGAAGGTAAACACCTATACTGTAGGCACATAGGCACCAGATGCTTCATCTTCTATCTCTAGAGTTTGGTCCCTCTAAAGGCAACCAAGATATCAACAACCTTTAGGGGTTGATCATGAAGCAACTACTATCATCCATTATTCAGGGTTTTGAGGCTTCCAACCTTCTTGCTGGGTTTCCTGCTCTCCCTCTAGAGCTAACCCCTCATCCAACCTCACCATTAGAGGTCCTCTCTTCATGAAGGATCAATCCTCAAAAGCATGCTCTACATGGGTGAATCCTAGGTTCGAACTTATGGTTGCTCAAGATCATCTATAACCCTCTATGCTCCATCATAATTCTTATCCAGGGTTTCACCCTACTGTCAACACTCTGACGTGCCCTAGGTGCCAGCTATGCCCTACTTGCACAAGCCCATAGGGTTTCTAAGGTCCTTCACTAGTATCATCATCTAAGGAGCTATCCTTTACCCTAACATGCACGACTCCCAGGGTTGGGTTTCCAAAGGTGTTAGGTCACCCATGGATCATGTGGCATCCCAAAGGCATGTCCTTTCAAGCACCTGGTCCAACTCATCTCTCTCTAACTTTCACTTAGGGTTAGGGTTAACATCATCCTTAGAGGATGTGCCAGGTCTCTACTTGAAATGGAGATCTTTATCTCCAAGACTAACTTATCCTCCTAGCCTCAGGTCTCTCCTGAGGACATGACATCTTATGTCATACGACCTAAGCATGTATCTATTATTTATTGTGCGCTTAATCTATTAAGCTTATGTCCATGACATCTTATTTACATGCCTTTCATTAATTTAGTGGAGGATTCCTTAAACCTTAAAAACCTTACCCATACTTCAAGAGGGTGAGGAGAAGAAAGAAAACCCTAATCCTTTATATCCTTATCAGAATTTTGTGATGAGAAGGGATGAATAAGATGAGAAGTCCTAAAGGTATCTTATTTCGATTCATACCCTAAGACTTTGGCCAGGCGGTCACACGGGTCCGGGAGTCCTCGTATTCCGACTAGCGGTGCGGAGGAAAATCTTGCCAGCCCCCGGTCGTGATCCCTTTCTAGACACCTCCGTCTTTCGGATACTCCTCTAATAACTCCCTTGGGTTCTATGGAGTTTGTAAAATTTAATAATTATTAATGGTTAACTGAGGAACCTACGCTCTGATACCAAATGTTACGACCCCACCTCCCGATAACCCCCAATAAAGGGAGACCGAGAGGTCGAAGCCGTACCCATGACTTCCGGATCAAAGGTTCGGCAATTAACCAAGAATAATTATCAAATTTTAACATACTAAACTGAAAAGCTGTAAGAAAATAAACTTTGTATACCTTTTGAAATTTTGGATTTCCAACTTCTATCCAATTAAAGATTCTACGCTAACTAATCCTCCTTGTATTATTCTTCATGTATTTCACAATGTGATGATTTACTGTTTGTCCTTTTGGCTTGTACCTAAAACACCGACAAACAAAACGTCGGTCAGCCGAAGCTGGAATGTGGGGGAAACAATAATCATTCAATTATATGTAACAATGTATCACATTCAATTATCATTTAACAAACAAGTTTATGTTTTAAGTATAACTACGCGATCCATGTGTACCCTATCCCCTGCGCTGTCCCTGCAGTGGACCTGGATACTACCTCCCATGTGGTAGATTCCCATTTTACCCCTCATGACTTCACCTAATAGGTGAATCAATTTCTAGGGCTGAGTCACATGGCACTACCCATAGGTAGCCCACTCCTTAACTCTTGGTATGCTAAGAGTCTCATGGCGCTACTCATGTGTAGCCCAGTTTCTAACTCATGATACCCTAGACCTTGCTCTAGGTTATCCTTAGCCTTTGCATAGCCACAGGGGTGGACTCGGATCTAGCTAGTTATACATGTATACTCATAGTGATAGCCATAGTCACTTTATAGTTGCATGAATTAAAACATCCAACGATTATATCATGAATTGAGGGAAACGTCGATACAAACCTCGGAAAACTAATCGGTATAGTCATAAGCGTAACCACATACCTGACTTGGCGAATCATGCAGATTATTCAACATATACTTCATGTGTATACAATCAAGTCAATCAACAGATCCAAGCAAGTAATTCAATCATCACATAGTTCCTGAAATAAATATGTACTCTATTTATTACACACTTTATCAAGAATCTACTTTATTGACTTGGATTCACTTTCTAGGGTTTCTAATCCGCATTAAGTATTTATTAATACTCATTAGGGTTTCTTAGATCAAATTCTCGAACTTTACCTCTTTTAGGTTAACAAACCCTAATAGTACTCTTTTCCATTTATATAAACCCTAATTGCTCAAACATTTCATTTAATAGTCTTTTATACCCAAAATTGACTTAGGATCATCATATCCCTATTTATTTACAGATTTGAACAATTAAAACATTTAAAACTCATATTCACCTAAATTAGGGTTTTCAAGCTCGTTAATGCATATTCATGCACAAAACCCTAAATTAAGCCAATTATATAAAAAGATTATCTTTTTAGATCTTATTTTCACTTTTATGAAAAATAGGCTTAAATTATCCATTGATCAACATTAAAACCATCTATCATCAAATCTAAGAGTTTTTCATTAATTAAATCATTAAAATGATAGCTTTTATGCACTTTTCATATTGCAAGCATATTTAGGCACATAATCTCTAAATTAACCTAATTACGTGCAAAGATCATCATTTTTTTATCTTAAAGTACCTTTTTGCATTTAACAGGTTAATATCAACTCTAATGATTCATTAAACCCTATTAATCACTTTAATCATGTCAAAGTAGGGTTTCTTTAATCATCATTATGTTAAAGTTGATAAATTACCCTACTTTTCAAATTGCAGAAGGAATCAAGCTTCAATTATATTTTTAATGGATTTCTCTCATTCTGAGGATCAATTTTCATATATTGTGTGTGCTAATCCGAGCTATGAATCATTAGTTATGAATTAAACAAAATAACTTACTAAGGGCCAATGAGGGGCTGCCACGTAGGCGCCTTCCATGTAGCGCAGCCCACTTGCCTTCTTTGGAAACATTTCGAATAGACGATTTTTCCCCTTCTTAAGTCCTCCAGACTTCATACCCCCGAAGGGTACTTTCGTCCAAACAACCTACAGGTCGTCTTCCTCCTCTGGCTTGCCCTAGCGGCCGTGTGCAGCAGCCTTGCGCGAGCTTGATCTCCCTCCTCAGGTCACGAACTTCATCGGAAACTCGGCTCTGGCTCCGCCATGCCCTCACGCACAGGGGGCGCCGCCCATACCAAGTCCAGAACGACTGGTTCGGGCTTGGGAAGAGCCGCAACTAGCTGCTGTGTTGCAGCCGTGCATCTGTTGCTGCGGGTGCTCGCGGGCGGTAGGAGGCCGGGAATGGATGGCTGACCTTCCGGGGTTGGTCGTGGATGCCCCCTGCTTCAAACCAAACCATAAACACACCTCTTGGTGCCCTAGAACAGCCATATACCCTCTTGGTTAGGGTTTAGGTGGGAAGAAGAAGAAACGAAAAGGTAGCATTGCAGGGTAACCCTCTGGATCTCGAAGCAAAGGTTCCACCCTTCATATAGGGGTGGGTGAAGCCCTAAGGCGTGCCTCATGAGGATTCAAGTCCCAACTAGAAAGGAAACATATATTCCTTGGTTTTTGAAGCAACTACCTTTCTCTCTCTCTTTATTATATTTTTCTAATATCCTTCCTTATTTGGATGCTTTAGGAATTTCGAAATTCCTTTTATTTACTTGCCCTTTATTCCAAAAGCACAAATTCTATTTTCATTTACTAGGAAAATGCTTTCCTTTTATCAATATCACAAATTCATTAATATTGTATCTCATTATCTTTTTATTTTGCAAATTTGCTATTTTCTCTTTCCACTTTGCAATTATCTCGTTATTTTGGGTTCCTTGGACCTCAAGAAAACCCAAGGCACAGATTCCCACATTGGTTTGCCTTTATTTTCTTTTAAAAGTCAATTTCTCATATTGTATTTATTTCTTATTAATTTATCTCCTTTTTGAGGATTTCCCTTTATTTCTCTTTTATTTTCCTCATTGGTATCCCTTTTATCATTAGGAATCCTTGGGATACGAAATTCCACAAAGGATAACTCAATTATACCTCTTTTCACTCATTTTCCACATTTTCTCATTATTTTCCAATTTCTTTCTTCATAAAGAAAAACTTAATTAATCTTTTCTTTTCTTATTGTTTTCTTTTTGCTACCTTGGTCTCCTTGGTACCCAAGGAACCCAAGAGGCACGAAATCCTCTTTGGATTTGCCTTCCAGAGGTTTCTATATATTCATTTTCTCGAAAAAAATCAATTATCCATTTACTAATTGAATTTCCTTTGTTATTTTCCTTTTTATTGGGCCCAATAGCCAATAAAGCCCACAAATCAAATAACAAGGCTATTTTAAACGAAATCCAATTATTCAAAACAAATCACATCATTATTTGTTCGATTATCCTTAATATGAGAAATTGCATTTCTCATCAATTGAACCCAAAAATTGGGGTTATAACAGATGTCATTTAGGATGTAATGGTCATGAACCATAACTCAAAATTTGATTCCTCACATTCATATAGATAGTTGACTCATCACATGAACAACTCATCTCATAGATAATTGAGGTCTATCTGTCAAGGATATAAGAACTCACAACCCTTGTGATTCTTAATTTCCTTTATTAGTGAGGGGTATTCCTTTATTAAGAAGAATTCAGTTATTTGATAATCATTCTCTAACTCCTTAGAGTATGATTCCTTCCTGATTTAGACATCACCATACCTTAATCATGAATCCACTATGATACACTATCATAATCACTCATAAGGATCTCAAACATTTGGTCCAAGTATTTTATTCATTGATCTCATCAAGAATTGACACTTTACCAAATTTGTACTTCATCTATGATAATCTTGAACACTTCAAGATATTCATATTGGTATTTCTCTAAACACCATTAGAAGTATTAGCATTTATTCCAATAGGTATGTAAATACATCACATGTATTATACCTAATAGGATAATCATTCTCCCACTACCTTTAGTGAAGATTGATTAATCATGTCCAAGATATTCATGTCTCTTACTGGTTCTCTAACCAAAAGATTCTAGATTTATCCATCATTTGGAAACTAGAAATGAATTTCTCATGATTAATGCTAATTTGATTGTTTGAGTTATCTATAACTTTTAGGTATCATTTTATCTTATGCATATCAAATACCACAAGATAAACAAGGCATTGCCACAAAGATCATATCTTTAAGATTGAAACATCAACTTTATTAATTGCCATCATTGTCATACAATATGCAAAATAAAGTGTTTCTATCTATTGGCAAATATGAAATATCAGTTCATAACTGTATTACATGCCTTGTAGGCTGAAAAATAAACTAAAGTACTCCTATCTATGGCGGCAAAACTTGCCCCAATCATGAGTGCTTTACAATTTACATCTTGGTATCATATACTTCAAAAAGTGTTACAATTTTACTTTCATGACACCTTTAAGTAGAGACATCAGTCGCCTCCTTATTCTTTTGTTCTTCCAGATAGAGAGGACAATTCCTTTTCCAATGTCCTGGCTTTTGACAATGGTGGCAATTTCCTTTCTTGGTCACGCCTCCCTTGGCCTTGAGAGCTGAAGACGGCTTGGACTCCTGGCTAGCATCAGAACCTTTCTTAGCTTTGCCCTTTCCCTTGCGCTTGGACTTGCCTTTCTTGCCCGTGATCACCATCATAGCCTTAGGCTTGTCCTTCTTCATCTGTATCTCGGCTGTCCTCAACATGCCCAACAAATCTGATAGTGGCCTATCAAAGTTGTTCATGTTGTAGTTCATCAGAACTGACTGTAGGATTCTGGCAACAATTGCAATATCACGTCAGTAGCCAACTCTTGGCTCAGTGGAAATCCCAGTCTCTGTAGGTTCTCCACATACCCAATCACCTTGAGTGTGTGAGGACCAACTGGATCTCCTTCTGTCATGACGCACTTGAACAGCGCCCTAGAAACATTGTATCTCTCTTGTCGTGCCTGATCTTCATACATGTTCCTGAGATGTTGAATCATCTCAATGACACCCATGTTCTCATGCTGTCTTTGCAACTCATGGTTCATAGAACATAACATCAAGCACTTTGCATCAATTTCATCATCAGCATGCTTCTTGTAAGCATCCCTTTCTGCCTTTGGTGCATTAGGAGCGGGTTCCTCTGGAATTGGAGTATCCAGGACATAGAGCTTACGCTCTTGAGTGAGAACAATTCTCAATGTCCGATACCAGTCATGGAAGTTTGTCCCATTAAGCTTGTCCTTTTCAAGGACCGATCGCAAAGAGAAGTGATTGTTGTTTGTCGTCATTTGTACTACAAAAGGAAATATGCAATTTTAGTCCAAAACACATTTTTTGACTTATTTGATTGATTTGAAAATTTGACGATATAATTAGGCCTTTAATTAATTATCGCTCCCACTATTTTACTTCAAACTGATAGCCCTCACCATGAACTCAGAAGATTGCAGTGTACAACCTTCTAGTGGGCAAGATCGTGAAATCCTCTAAGTCATGGACCAGCTAGGTCTGTTACCCACAACATAGATCTCTCAGGTAGGCAACTTTTGCCAATTGCATCATATGCAACTCTTAATAAGATGTCATATGCAACTCTTTGCCATGATCATCTCCATGCCTCAAGGTACTAGATCCCATATAGATCACCTTGTTAAGTCCGACCTAAAGCAAACACGATGAATATGCACCCTGCTAGGGTAGACCCACACATTCATCCTTCACGCTTCCACGAGATAGACGGTGAACCACACTAGGGCGTGCCCACACTTGGTCGATCAAGCTTTTCACGTGTTTCACATTTGGAAGGCATCTAAAACTTAATATTTAATGAGGGATATGGTTTTTATATACATATCCAATCACCACAATACATAGTATGTATCATATACATGCTATATCCCACAGAAAGCATGCACACATGATAAAAAAAATGATGATTATGGCCATCCTAATGTGATTCCTCGATCCAAGAGGAATCACGGTCATCTAGGTCTACATCACATGCAACCTGTACAAGATGAACTCTGTGCCTTGCCATCCGAGTTGATCAACTCATCTCATGAATGATCTGCTCTCTCTGGCCGGTCGTCTGGTGCCACCAGCCAATCGGTTGGCTCCTCCAACCGATCGGTTCGCCTAGTCATCGTGCATCTCTTCATGGCCGCCACCCACTCGTCTCGCTCCTGGAACCGGTCATCAACCGATCGGTTCACTCCTTGAACCGATCGTCTGGAATGTCAACCGCTCGATTCACGCCTTGAACCGATCGTCTCAGCTGTCGTCAGGATGTCCTCCGGTCTTTGACATAACAGGAAATAAAATCTATCCTAATATTACATTACTTAAAAGGGAAACCCCGAGTTACATTCGGGGGGGGGGAGAAAAGGTAGGAAAGAATCTCGAATTATTTCGAGTTACATCAGGAATAGGAGAAGGAAGATCAGTGTGCAGACTGAGATGCAAGCAACCACACACAACCAATCACAGATAGGGTTTATTGGCCATAACCACACTATACATCCACCACAAAACTCATTTAAGGGCGACACGTATCGAGTGCATTAATAATAATACATATCATATATGTAATTGGGATTTGTGGATTTAGGATTGGACATGCATAAAGCCAATTTTATTCGCATCGTATGCAATAAATAAAGGCGACAAACCAAAATTGATCATATCGATATTCCCAAAATATAGAGTAGTTGACGTGGCTCTGATACCACTGTTGGGTTTTAGGGGAGACAGAGAAGGCAGCGGAAACAAAAAATTTCTCCCCCAAACCCAGAACAAGGAAATGCATCAACGTATATATAATAGGAAAGGATGGTTTGTGGAATCATACCTTGTCCTGAGGCTTGCTCGGAAACAATACCTCGTGCCTTGTGCGGTCTTCAAATCCAGTCTTCGACGGTGTCTGTGCAGCTCCTGGTCACACCGAGACTGACGAATCCTGATCTCACTGGACTTTTAGATGACAGTTGTCCTCCTGAGCGGCAGAATCCTCCTGCCTCTGAAGTAGTCCACACAGACCACCTGGAACTCCACACTCCTTGTCCCACAAGGAAGTGGAAGGAGTCACACCCTCCTATTGATGTACTAGTCGCCAACACACTCTCATGCCTCCAGTTGCAACTGCAGTTGTCCTTCCCTTACTGCACCTCCCTTTGTGGGTAGCACTTGCTCGGGCTCTCTCTTGGTTACCAAAACCAGAGAGAACGACAACTTTGTAGAGTAACTGGTTGCACTGAGTTGTACTTTGAGAAGCCCCCAATACCCCTATATATATAGGAGGGTCATGGGACAGGGTTCTCTATCCCGGGCAATGCGGGACTAAAAGCAGGAGTAAAAGGGTTCGAGATTTTCCACAAAAGCAACCAACTCGCAACCTGAACTGGTTGGTTGGGACACCTCAACCGGATTTACTTTCCTTCTTTTATTTCTAATTGGTATCGAATACCAATCCTATTTCCCAATAAAATTGGGCAATTGAAACGAAAGGAAAATTCTCATCAATCCTACTTTCCCAACTTGCTCGGTTGCACCAGTTGAATCGATCATTTCAACACTTGAAGCAATCGGTTCACCCTGGACTTGAGCCGATCGGTTCAACATTTGAGCCGACCGGTTCAGCAACCTCAGCCGACCGGTTCATCACATGAACCGATCGGTTGGGAGTGCAGATTGTGCAGAATCAGTCAATTGTGATTTCAATCAATCCGATACTCCAATCAATATGTCCAACACCTTGAACATTATGATATTAAGCTATCAATTAATTGAGTGTTTAATTGAACTACTAAACTCCTTTAGTAATCAATATAAACATTGCTTGTGAACAAAACTCCTCTTCCAGGCTAAATCCTATGTGTGTGACCCTACAGGTCCATTTCACATTGGCAGTGAAAGTCCATAACACTTATGACTTCACAAACAAAGAGCGGTGCCTAGCCACACATCAGTGCTACCCAAGTGAAAGTAGAAAGTTGGAGAACAACTTTCAATCCTACAATCCGTGAATGGTGTTACAGCGAATGTATAATTCCTTTGTCACTGATATCCCGAATGAACTCGAGGCATGGAACAATCATCCTGTCAACATTCATTCGCTTTCTTGATCTCAGAGTAGACTGGAAGAGATATGTATGCCATCAATATCACATACTGATTCATACATGCGTGCATTCCTTTCTCAATCCTACTCATCAAGTGGCCATGGATATCAAACTCCCTCAGGAGGGACAAATCCCATATCTATCACTCGCCCCTCAAAAGCCCCATGTGTCAAAGCCAGCCAATCATCACCTTTATAACAACACATGTTTCAGGACTGCGTTTGATGATGTCAAAGTGTGCCCAAAGACATGTGTTGAGTGCAGTAATTTCAGGTCTAAGAATCACACTCACCACCATCACTGTGAGTACTGACTGTGACTACCATGTCATGGTTCCATGTGTCAAACTCACGGTGGGTTTGTCCGGTACTCTTTTTCTCTAACAAGTACCTATGTGTTTGGTTTGATATCTCTATATCATGACTAATGAGATTCTGTCATCAACCAACACCACAATCTAGCCTTGTGTGTCATTGCTGTCTATCTACCTTCCATAATGACATCCAACTAGGGACATAACAAGAATGTACAAACTCTTAGCATATGTATGATCTCATCATTCAGGTCATGAACCTGAAGGCATACGTCATTGAGTACTGTCATTCTCTAGACATTCAATCTATTCTATCACTATCTCATATGACTGAACTAGAAAGACCTGGAAGCTTGCCTTTGATGTTTATCAAATCAATTTTGATTTATCCCACCAATCATCCCATGATTGGCTCTCAGGGCATACATATCAACATTGGATCACTATGCTTTAAGCTAACCCTTTTTCTGGTAATAAGGGTGAAAGCTGTCAATGCCCCTCCAGTGTTTCTCTAATCTATGTTCCTTACATAAGATCCCAACATTTCAACGACACCATTTGTCTTAGATTGTTCAAATACTCTCATTTTGTCAAGGCATTAGTTGGTATAACGACATGGAAGGTGGAGAACGTGCACCACTTGGGAGGCACTACAATCCAAAATTTTAGAAAATATTACCCTCCTTCCCTTACAAAATCAGCAAACACATCATTCTTTTTTCTTTGGCCCCAAGTGAAACACTGGGTGAACCTTGGGAGAGGTTGAAGGACATTCTCTAACATTATCCCCACCATGATATCTCTTAAGCCCAACTCACACAAATATTCTACCGTGGTGTTGACAATGACACCAAGTTGTTCCTTGATGCCTCATATGGAGAAATTCCATGTTTTAAAGCCTAGATAGTGATTGAGAGGTTGTTAAACATGCTTCTAAAACTCAAGCAAAACAAGGAATCGATGGAGTCCTCAAGGTAGATAAGGTGAAGGAGAATTTCAATATCAAAATATTTCCAAAAGCCTTAAGATTATTGCCTTGAAACATGATTGCCTCGAGTTTCTTTTAGTGCCTATGTGAGGAGATAGCAACTTAAACAAGTAAAGGTTGAAAGCTCTCTCTCTGGAATTTTCCATGGGTACGATTACTCCAGCCTATAATGTCAATATCTCTATAATGTCCCATGCAGCCAGAAGTTGGACAACAAATGGAGGACCTCAGCTCCATTCATAGCATACTAGGTCAAGCTTATTACAACCCGACTTACCTCCCAACAAAGTTCCCCTCATCCTCAAGCCAACAATCATCCACCACCAGGCTTTCCTAACAACAACAATCAAAGGAACCTTAGGAATCAAGTAAATTATTGGGGTAATTTCCAAAACTGTGAGTTATACTATGGGCAACAATATCAAAATATGAACCAACCACCACCATAAATGCAACATGACACTCCCACTCTTTCCAATAGTGAGAAGTTAGCCACCTTATATGAAATAGTCCTTGCACAAGAGGCCCACCAAAAGGCAACTAATCTCAGCTGCCATGTCTATTGTGCAACAAAACCCCCCACTGGCACTTTTGTGGACTAACTAGAAAATAATCCCAAGCATATAGAACAACTAAAGGTTGTGACTACCCAATCCGGGCTTACCACTATAGAAAAACTAAATCCTCCACCTAAATTTTGACCAGTGGGGAGATGATAAAGTGATTATCCCACAAACACTAACATCATCCATTGCACAAAAAGATGTGTTGGTCTATAGGCCACAAATTCCTTTACCTAGATGAATGAAGAAAACCCGGTTAGAATCTAGGTTCAAAAAGTTCAAAGAAACTATGAGAAAGTTATGATGCAATATACCATTTTTGAACGCTGACTCAAATGGCCGAGTGGACTAAATTTTTCAAGGTCCATTGAACCGTAAGTAGGTCACCAAGGAAGCTAAAATAGTGAAATGGGTTAGGACCATGTCAGATATCATTTAAAGTAAAATGCCATGCAAATGAAAAGACCTAGGATCTTTCGAGATCACATGTGCTCTTGGCAATTCTACCAACCAATCCAGACTAGCCGATCTTAGAGCGGGCATCCCCGTCATCCCGTTGAGCATGTGTAGGAGACTTGGTCTCACTAATGCACAACCCACTCATATGAGTATCCAACTGGAAGACTCTTTCATTACCAAGCCCCAGGGCATTATCATTGATGTTCCTGTTAAAATCAAAAAATTCTACATCCCATGCAATTTTGTAGTGATGGACATAAAGGAAGATCATCACTACCCACTTATCTTAAGAAGGACATTCCTCGCCACTGCTAGAGCACTAATTGACGTCGAGGCTGGACTTCTCATCTTATAAGTAGGAACTACATTTATCAACTTCCATGCCTCTGGGGGTAGCATGAAGTATATCAGAGAAGAAGAAGTCTACTTCCTCAGCTGCATAGACTAATTCAATCATATGAAACAACACTTCCTTGACCCCAAGATCCCCGCTATAATAGAATCTCCAATTTCTATGGACGACAATAAAGATGCAAAACAGATCGAGGCCATGCCAACTAACCCCATGATAATAGAGATCCCACTTCCCACTACCCTCGTTATTGTAATACCCTACATCACCACTCAAGAGCCCCCTATCCCACAAATCCTTTCCTTATCTCTCGCCACATCTCAAACCACCCCTGTCTTCTTTCCCCCTCTCCCTTTGAACCTCCTCTCTATGATACTGAGACGATCCATTAGATGTTACCGATACCAATGCAAGAATCATAGTTCAATGATGAAGTCTCTCTTTATCATCCTTTCAATCTACTCCTCACTAATACTAATGGTCAACACAATGGGGTGACCAAGAATTCACATTTGAATCAAAACTCCACATCTTCGAATAATTATCTTTATCCAACTAAGATTCCCAATAGTTGTTCCTTGTCACATATTGAACCATGGGAACCTATCCATTATGATCCCAATCATTGTTCTTGGTATACAGATGTATGCCATGTCATCCAATATACATTCCAAGGAACTCAAACAAAGATGATAGAATGGCTACAAGTAATGCAGCGAGCCAATATAACACCCTCGTTCAAACTTCAAATTCTACTCAACCTTGCAGGATACCATTATCGTTGGGCCTTTGACATTAAACAAGGCGCTTGTTGGGAGGAAACCCACAAATTTTGTCCCTCCATCTTGGGTTTAGGATTTTCTAAGGACGAGCAATATTCTAATCCGGGGAGGAGGTAGCTGGTATGTCCCTATTCCACCCCTATCTTCCCTTTTTAGCATTATCTTTTTGTCTCCTTATTTCTGTCTGTAGTTGATTTTTGAAATTGTTTTGTTTATGATTATCTAGTTTTGCAAATGGACTTTATCTAGTCAGTCAATATGAATAGATTTGCATTATTATACCCCTTTAAATTCAATAAATCTTCTTGCAAATTTTTTACAAATTGCCATGATTGGAAAACACCGTGTCACTTAGGACCCCAAAAACTAGCATCCCTCTTTGAAATTGTTGCCAAGCTGTATGGAATCGATAAGAACCAAAAATGAATTTTCTCTATTTTAAACTATATATTAACTTGTCATAAATCTTGTATAATGTGTTCACAGGAGGAATCATTCCGATGCAATGACACTCCTAAGAAAAGAAGTGAAAGTTTATAAGCACAAGAACAACATTCGTTCTCTTTCACCTCTCAAAGAAAAACAAAAAACCACCTCAGGACAAACTCCAACCCCGGGGTGGCATGCTCCAATATCAATTCTTCCATACCCCTCGTATCTAATAGGAGTGTACCATCAAAATATGCCAACGAGCACAGAGAAAAAAATGTGGTCAATTTAACTGCAGTCCATGAATAAATAAATCTTGAGTCGAATAAAGGAGGGATCATATGCTTACACACCTCCTTTATCATGTTTCTATATAAGAACTCATGAAAAAAAGGAGTGTCAAAGCAGAGGTGAGACGAAGTCTGTTTCCTACACAGTCCTGATTTAGAAACAAGCTATGAAACATGTTTTACGAGGGAATATAGAATTTTGTGTTACGTGGTTCTAGAATATTGCATTGCTTGGCCAAATAAGTATTTAAGATGCAAAGTGATGGCAATGAGGGTGGGATAGACATGTATTTGTGATCTTATTTTATAGAGGACAAGCAAAGATTCAAGTTTGGGGTATTTTGATAAATGCATATTCATATCATTTAAATATATTTTTCATACTCTTTTCATAGGAATTTATTCCCTTTTTGATAATTTTCTAGAAATAATTGCAAAGAATCACCTTTTCATCAATAATGCATATTCTTATCTTTTCCATTCGTATTTTGCATATTTTTCCTTCATGATGAAATTGTGACCAACTCAGCACTTCAACTGACCAGTTCATTCTATGAACCAGCCGTTTAATTCATTCAAGAAGTCACAGACTAGAGCCAAATTACCATTTACTTTCTCAACTCAACCCATCCACATTGTGTAGGTAAATATGGCTACAAAATAGGAAGCGGAAACAAAATTTTTACTACTATATTCCCCATAAATCAACATATCACGCCAACAACTATATGATGAGAATGATGGTTTTGAGGATATACCTGGTCCTAGAGCAAGTCCAATCACATCTTCTTGTCATTATAGATGCAATATTGTCTTCTAGTTGCACATGGACTCGTCTATAACTCCTCCATAAGGATAGCACACTCAAACATCGTCTGTAGTGGCTCATGATCTCTCCAGGAATGTTGGCTGACATTGTCCTCCTTAGCGATGGACAAATGCTACCTCGCCTCTAGAGAAGTCCACATGGACCTCCTAGAACTCCTATCATCGTACTACAATGGATAGGAAGAAGTTGTCCTTCTCATTGGTGTACTAGTCACCAACTTGCTCTCCCATAATTGTATCTCCCTTGCTATCCCTTCCTTTATTGGGTAGGACTTTATCAGACTCTCTTTTAATTACCACAACTAGAGAGAACAACACTTTTCAGAAGCATTGAGTTGTGTTCTAGGAAGCCACCATTACCCCTCTATTTATAGGTTAGGTCAGGGTCTGGGTTCCCAATCTGTGTGGGATTGGAAGGGACCAGAATATCATGAATTTTGCAACATGCGAGGGATGAACCGGTCGACATGAATTTTGCAACATGTGAGGGATGAACTGGTCATTTCACATATTTCCTGATCTCTTATGAATTTGGAAATTCATTTCCAATTAATACCAAATATTAATTCCTTGCACCAATCAAATTGAACAAGTGAAACAATCAACTATTGTCACGAATTTGGGAAAGCCACCAGAACCTTCAGTTGGCATGATCAAACCAATCAGTTCACTAGGTGAATCGTTCATCTCACCCTACTTGATTCGATCAATTCACCCATGGACTCGATCAGTTGGTTCCCCGATTCATGTAGAATTCAACCAATTCAATATCTAATCAATGTGACACTCCAAATGGTTGTTTCGTCACATGAGCCGATTGGTTGGGAGTCCAAAAAGTTGATTTGTTGCTTGGATTGAATACCTAAACACTTTAATAATCGATGCAATCAACATTCAAGATCAAACTCCTCTTCTAGGTTAAGACCTATGTGTGTGACCCTATATGTCCCATATTACGTTGACAGTGAATGTCCATAACCAATTATGACATCACAAGCAATGTGTGGTGCCTAGTCACACATCATTGCTACCCAAGTGAATGGAAAGTTGGTCAAACAACTTCAACCTACAATCTGTGTATAATGTTACATTGTTTGTATACTTCCTTTATCTCTAGTATTTAGATTGAACTCGAGGCATGGATTTGTCATCATGTTCAACATTCAATCTATGTTTCTTGCTATAGCAGACTGTATAATATATATGTAAGCTCAATATCACATATAGACTCACATGTTCATGGGCATGCATTTCTCGGTCCCACTAATCCAAAAGGCCTAGGATTTCATACTCCTATAGGAGGGAAAAATCCCGTCTACATCACTAACAATCAGTCCCCATGTGTCAGAGTCACCCAATCATCTCCTTTATGGAAACCCTTATTGAGGACTACGTTTGATGATGTCAAAGCATATCGAATTACATGTTATGAGTGTAGTGATTTCCAGTCTAAGAACCACAATCACTACCAACACTATGAGATCTAACTATGATCACCATAGTAATGGTTTCCATGTGTTACTCTAATGGTGGGTCTATTTGATACATTGTTCTCTAACAAGTGCCTGTGTGTTTGGTTTGATATTGCCATATCTTAACTAATGAGGTTTTGTCATCAACCAACACACACTCTAGTCTTGTGTGTTATTTTTTTCTATCAACCTTCCACAAAAACATCCGATTAGGGGCATAATGATAATGTATACCATTAACATTTGTATGATCTCATTGCTCAAGTCATGTACTTGAAGACATACATCATCGAGTAATATCATTCTCTAGACATTTATAATGTTACTTCATTATCTCATAACTAAATAAAACATAATAAATTAGAAGCTTGTCTTTATTAATAATCAAATCTTTTACAATTTATGCCATTACAATCATCATGTGATTCTCTCTGCGCATACATACCAACACATTGGCCCTCTCAACAGTCAAACAAGCATTCCACACATCCAAGATGATCGGTTCAGTCACTCAAATGGTCATCTCATGCTTCCCAAATGGTCATTTTAGTATGCTCCCTAACCAAGTCAACTTCAAGAAATGTGCCTTCACCTTGCGTAGGGTTTTCACTCCACTTCGTAGGCACACACATGTTCAAACGCCAACTGAGCATTCTGGGATCTAACCGACTATCTCAAATTTCTTGGCAACAAAGCAATGGTCAAACTACACCGCCACCCATCGACTAGGGTTTGACCGCTTCCCTTGACTTTTGCCCCAACGGACACAAACTGGACGGCTCAAGATGGGAACTTGGCAATTTAGGATGTAAACCAAGTGATTCACTCATTGAACCAGTCGATTCTCTTCTGAAGAAAAAATTTCCATCATCTACCAATTCTCCTTTCACTCTCCCCCTTTCTAGGGTTTCCACCCCTCCTTCCCTAATAAGAGGAGGGGGGACTCCACAAGAAAGGGGATCAAACTTTTTGTACTTGCATTTTCAATTGAGCTTTTGTTATTTCAATTCATGCTTATGTACTCCATTTTTCTTCAATAAAGTTCGTTTGGATTTCAAGATTTCTAGTTCTTCTCTACTGCTACTTTTGGACTTTCTTTCAAGACATGGATCTAAGAACATCAACCATTTCATAGTCACTATCCAGAGTCCCTTTTGGATTCTTTTCTTTTCTATCCTATAATATCCCTTCTTTTATCCTTCGTTCTCCATTTAATCTATATCAATTTTGAGTAGTTTTTTATATCAGGGTGTGGGTAATAGCCTCATAGCTGTTGTACAAACAAGATCGACTTCCATTTGGTAATATTTGTTAGATGGATCCTTGTTTGGATTTTTTGACTTAAATGACTTGATCTCTCACTTGCACCACATGTTAGTCTTGGGGGATGTGACTACAGAACCCACAACTCACAACAACCAAACAAATGCATGATGATCTAGATGAGACCTCGAAAGGATCTTTATTGGGATGATCGAGCTAGGATCTGTGGACGTCCGGACCAGTGGGTTCATAGGGAGTTTATCTTTTGTAGATGCACTTGCAAATGTTTTTACATACCCTCTTCTATCTTGTTTTATCGTATGGATTTCATAGATTTAGTTTCACACTGACTACGGTAAAACCCATTACCTCAATATCTTTTCCCATTGATTCAATCTCTTTTCTTCAACCGCTTATTCCAATCACTTCTTTACTTGGAATTTCATTGTGTTCATAGATTATTCTTTTCTTATTTTTCTTAGCATAACTCTTTTCTTATTTTTTATTGGTGTGAATTTTATTCCTTTGCAATTTCATTTCCTTGTTTTAGCATAATCAAACAATCCATCAACAAATCTTTACTTTCTTGCATTCTCATTCAAAGTAGTCTGGGTTTAAAAAGAAACAATCTTAAAAAAAGTTGTTCTGTGGGATTGACCCTTCTATACTAATAAACAACCTTAATTGGTAGTTTTGTCATAAAAAGGTTAAACTCTAGGATAAAAATACCTAGTGAATTGATGTACTAAACAATGCACATCAATGATTTGTTCTTTCATGAATATAGAAAACACATTGAAGGCGATTGTCACTTCATCAAGACCTAATTAAAGATAAGACGATTATGATACCTAATATACAATCAAGAGATCAAGTAGCACATATTATCACCAAACTTCTTGTTCCTTCCTTATTCAAGTATATGGGTACCAAGCTAGGACTTCACAATGTTTACTCTCCAGCTTGAGGAGAAAGTAGCATAATTGATTAGTTGGTCTTAAGCCCATTGTATGCTCCTTTTTTCTATTTGGCCCATGTAGTCCCTATCTCTTATATATAGGAGACCAAGTTCTCTAGTAAAATTACTAAAAGCAAACCCTTCTACACAATATATAAAGGCTAAACTATAATGGGGTATATACTAATCCATGCAAAATAGAAAAAAGAACACTATTGCAAAATCACATTGCCTCCACATCTTCATGCAAGGTAAACCCAAAATTGAATTTTTTTTTCATATTCGTGGATGATCATAATGTCTATGTTCTCATAAAGGTAATGTTTCATCTATTTCATTTGTGATTAACTATTATATATATATATATATATATATATATATATATATATATATATATATATATGAATGAATGAATGGAAAATTTGACCAATTTAATGGACATGGAGTCAGATTCTTAAGGAACATCACCACAGTGACAATGTACCTAGAACAGAACTAGTGGTGGTTAGAAAAATATATGAAACCCTTCAACCATAACAAATCAAACCAAACTAACCAAACCAAACCAAAAAGACTATTTTGGTATGGTTTTGAGAGGTAATGTGGTCTATTCTCTTTTCAAAACTCATGGTCCTACATTTTATTGGTTTTCTCTCAGTTTGACCAACTAGCTTGACCATTCAGACTAGACTTGACCAATATTTAATGATGATACAATTCGACATATTATGATTATATGTATGTAAATACATATAAATATATGCATGAATGCGTATATATTTAGTAATCGTATAATGGCATATCACTAGTATATGACATCATGAAGGAACTACTTAATATGTTTTATGTTCTATAAAAATCAATAAGCATAAGAAATTATAGGATAAACATAACTGTTACAAATATTACCAAGACTATTCATACTAAACTTAGTAAGGTAAGCTAATCATAAAATAAAGTTTCTTCCTTTCATAATTACATACATTGTTTTAATTTTACTGTATCCATATAAATTGTTTTGATATAAAAGACAATTATTTTCAAGGAATCAATTTACAACACATATATTTGGCTACCACCAATATTGTAGTAACAAATAACACTAATCATATGGAATCATTCTACATAGAACACCTACCTTGTAGGGTGATAGTAGACTGTATTTATAGTATTGGTTACCACAGACCAAATCAAACAAACCATAAAGTTGCAATCAATTTTAGTCCATTCTAGCATAACTATTTGTCTGATATAGTATGAATGTTGTTCAAACCATTAGGTGTGGCCTGGTTATGGTTTTAGGCTTAGACTAGAAAAGACCATACCATGTTTACCCCTAAATATTTCTATAATAGGAATCATATGTCATATATAATAAAAAAAATTGATCCAATAAATGAATACTAATTGTTTTGTGACCAACCCCTCTTACATACTCCTTTCTTTCACTTTACCCTTCCCTTTCTATTATGTCCCATACACCAAACACAAACTACTTATAAAATATATATTCAAAGTAAATGGGAGATTAAAAATTAAAGGAGGTCACATTATGAGATTTATTACCTCAGTCTGTTGCTCAACTCCAAGGAGGCTTCTTCTAGAAAACATCCTAAGTATGTTCCTTTTCCTTATTGTTAACTTTGATAAGCAATCTACATTATAAGAAAATGTTCCTTATTTTCAATTCACATTGTGACAAATAATGAAAGAAAACCAAAAGATATGATATATTATCTATCACCTGGTTCATGTAAATGATGTAGTAAGTTAAAAACAATGTGAGGATAAAGTATGTAGCTCTAACTTCAGTTATATTAAAAACTATTTATCACATTTTTTTGAATAAATTAACATATCCCATGCCTCCAACTCATAATCACAAACTAATGATTTACATTTAATTTGGTAAATGAAGAAGTATGAGGAGAAAGATTTAAATTGGTAGTGTTGCTAAGATCATTTTTTCATGCCATCAAACAATATTCAATCAAGTAAAAAATCTAGAACAAAGTTATTTCACACTTATGTAAATCTTGTTAAGAAAAAAAATGTCCCTTCAAAGTAAATAATTTGGACTTGGACGTCTATTTCCTTTTGGATATTTTACCATTCTTCAAACAAATAGTGTCATCTTGATATATAAGAGAAAGTGAAATAATTTGTTATGAACTAATGTTATTAATACATTATTGATGATTTTTTACATTGACTATCAAGTGTCCTTGATATCATTGAGAAATATAATGTTAAATTTTCTGATCTACATTTTTCTTATTTTTTTATATTAATAAGAAAATTACATAAAGAATACATGACTTTTCTTTGTTTTCATAGAAAAATAGTGATATTGCTAAATTACACTCTTACATACTATTTACTAATCATACTAATAGATATAATAAGAAGTTATACATGGTTAGCTTTCCACATTTTTCTTTAATTAAACTTGTGTTGATATTGTATGCCTTTATGTTTACCCGTATATAGAGAAATCCCATTAAGAAGATAATGTTAATATAAGATACAGAGATTAGAGAGAATAGCTCTGTAGAATGCTAATATAAGCTTTATAGAATTTCTTAAATAATATTTCTACTTTAATGATAATAATATTTTCTATGAAAAATATTAATGTTGTTATTATTGAGATATATTTATCTCCATCTAATTATCTTATCTTAATTTATGTTTTCCTTTTACTTGAGTCTTATGTAATATGGGCCTAAATATAATAGGCCCATTAGGGTTTGCTATTTGCTTCACTGTTGTGTCCCCTCCTATTTCTAGGAGTAAATTGTACATATGTTTTCCAAGATATAGAAAGACAGAAGTTTCAACATGGTATTAAAATAAGTCACATAATCGTCTCAATACCCCTCCTTTCCTAGATGATGTCACCACCGTCTCCCCTCGCATCTCCAGTCACCATCTTTTTTATTCTCCATCAATTCTTATCAAACCAAGTGAGATCTATTTTCCTTTCTATACATATCCTCTTCCTAACAGGAGGATCTAAGAGAACTGTCATAGTCTTATCGTCGGTCATATGCCCTGAAGACTGATTGTTCGGAAGGCCATAGGACATCCTTTTGTGGTCATATATGACCATCACTTATATGACTTTGTCTACATATTCCTTGATATGATTGGATCTTTACAACATATCCCTATTTCTCTTGGGGGTCCATAAGGTTCACTGCCAATTTTGGGTCTTTTCTAGACTAAAATTTGTTATATTTTTGCTTATATAGTGTGCATGTGGTCTAACATGGCATGTTGGCGTCATGAATCTATTTTTTTGCATTTTGCTCCACTGGATATGGTCTTAACAAGGCGTGACAGTGACTTCCAGACCTATTTTCTACTCTAAATCTGTTGTTCTGATATACCTTTTGTTGGTATATAAAGGGTTCATCTTCTTACTTTGTTGGGATTCCCAAGATACACCCTAACTGTGCAACCTCTATGAAGTTTAATGGGCCCGAGTATGCACTATGGGCACACTCCTTATATATATATATGCACTCTTAAGGAAAGAAAGAGCATCTCATAGATCTACCTCCACCATAAGAAGACACATATGATAAAATGAAATATACCTAAGAAGCATCTGACAAAAGAAAGGTAGATTTTAAAAGGTGGACCGAACATGACTCTTTAGTTCTCTCCTGGAATCTAAATAGATGTGAATCACATATCTCAACAAACCTACTCTTCACAGACACATCCAAGAAGGCATGGGATCGCCTTTTCTGAGTGTATTCTGGCATAGTAAATGTAATTCGAGCATTTTATCTATATAAACATTTGCATTTCCTCAAATTTGAAGATAACTATGCCTTCACTTCACATTTTGACACCTTTAAAGGGATTTGGGGCAAGCTATAGCTTCATCTTGTCATTATATTTTTTCAAAATGCAGAAGCATTAAGAGGAAATACAATTGTATTAGTTTTTGACATCTCTACCTTCTAGTTATGAAGTTGTCGGTCAAGAAATCCTTGCATATGAACCCTTGCAACCATTAGATGATGTCTATCTTCATCTATATTAATCTAAATCTTCTATTACTACTAGAAAAGTGTTGGTATGTAGGCTTAGAGTGCCATTCATATGATGATTGTAATGGTGCATTAGATACCTGATTTGATAATGATAACATTAATTTCGTCTAGTATGTTTTTCTCAAGCATGTGATGATGACACATACATAGTAGATGTCTAAAGAATGATGTTACTTGATGACATATGTCTTTAGGTTGATCAGCTAAATAGTGAGATCATATGTATGATAAGAGTACATACATTCTTGTTATGTCCCTAGTCGGGTGTTACTTTAGAAGTAAAATAGACAATGGCAACATATAAGACTAGTGTGTTGATTGATGAAAAAGTTTCATTAGTCATGATATATGATATCAAGTCAAGCACATAAGTACATGTTAGAGAAAAATGTATCAGATAGACCCACCTTGAGAGTGATACAAGGATACTATGAAATGGTAGTCAGAATCATCTCTCATAGTGATAGTGGTGATTGTGGGTCTTAGACTTGAAGTCACTACACTCATCACATGTTGTTCAATGTATTTAGACATCATCAAACACGACCTTGAATAAGGGTTGCCATAAAGGTGATTCTTAGGTGGGTTGGGACACACAGGTATTAACTGTGAGTGATGTATATGGGATTTTTCCCTTGTATAAGAGATTGATATCCATGCCTCTTGATAAGTGAGATTGAGAAATGTATGGCCATACTCATGTAATTCAATATATGATATGTGAACTCACATGCATCTCAAACCGTCTTCTCTAGTTCAAGGAGTATGGATTGAACATTTAGAGGATGATGACTCCAAAACTTGTGTTCAATCCAGATATCAGAGATAAAGGAACTACACGATCATGGTAACACTGATCATGGGTTGTAGGTTGAAGTTGTTCTCCAACTTTCCAGACTACTTAAGTAGCAATAATGTATTTCTAGATACCGCTCAATGCTTGTGATGTCATAAGTTGGTTATGGACATTCACTATCAATGCAATTGATACCTATAGGGTCACACTCATATAATACACTTAGACTAGGAGTTTATTCTTAAATGATGTTTAACTTGATTACTGAAGTTTTTAGGTATTCAACTTAAACAATTGAGGTTCAAAATTAATTGATGGACTTTGAACCAACCAGTTCAAGTGTTGAACCGATCAGTTTGAGTGCCAGGTCAATTGGCAACAACATCGGTTGAACAATTCCTGAACTAGGGCATGAACCAACCGATTCATTAAGTGAACCAACCAGTTCATGGTCTCAAATGACCAGTTTATGTGATGAACTGCACGATTCAATGATCAATTCAATTATATCAATGATTGATGTTGATGTCATGTTTTGCATAAATTGTGCATTGAATGTCAATGTGATTCCAAATAGAAAAAATACTGAACTAACTAGTTTAATGGATGAGCAACCAGTTCACCCTATTCGCCGACCAGTTGGATGGTGAACTGCCTGGTTCACCTTTTTAGTATCCATAAAATTTGTGATTTTTTTCTCTTTGACTCCCAGACTGACTGGAATTCCTAGTCGTGGCCTTTCCTATAAATATAGGGGTACTAGGGGCTTACTAGACACAATAATAAGATTTGACAATTGTTGTCCTCTTTGGTTATAGTAACCAATAGAAACTTCAAGCAATTCCTACCCATAAAAGGGAGGGATAGCAAGGGAGAGACGATTGTGGGAGAGGAAGTTGGTGCTAGTACACTGATGTTCAAAGGGATAACTCCTTCCTATTGGATCTGGTAGCACAACGTGGAGTTCCCAGTGGTCCACATGAACTACTTTAGAGGCGAGGATGTTGTTGCTTGCTGCTTGGAGGAGGCCATCAACTGTTGTTTGTGATGTTGAAACAAGAGGTTGTTGTTGATGACTACTTGAGTGCTGCCTGAGGAAGAAGCACATTACAACTTGAAGAAAGGTGAATGCTACTACAAAAAGAGTTGTCTGTAGACTTGCCTAGGACCAGATATAACTCTTGTTACTATGACACACTTTCCACACAAAACAAGATTACTCAAAACAAAGCATGGAACTAATAACATCATCCAATATTACCATAAAATAGGATAAATTAAAACTGATTTTGTATAACCACAAAAGTGGAAACATATTACATCTAAGTCCATAGACAGAGCCACCTGTATCATACATCATGCCAAAAGAGCAATACACATCACTATTCAATGGCTAACATGCCACAAACCTGTGACATAGGATAAATATTCACATATACAAGCCATATCTGTACAACTATGTCGTACTGCCAAAAACTCATATCGGTATATAATGTCTAGAAAACACCCCCAAGGACCTGAGAATAGAAGGACAACACATAGGACTCTACTACAAAACACTAGAAACATATTCAACCTTAAAACAACTACTATTACTCTTGGTGCTCAACCTCAACCGCACAATCTCTACTTTGTCATGCATGACCACCTAAAAGATGTGGAATCCCATAGAGTGAGACCAATGTCCCAGAGAGAGATATAACTCTCTGCCAACAACTAATATTAACACAGATAAGCTAAAGCAAGAAGATATCATTATTATCAGGATGAGAAGTTTCTGCTAAATGATATGAACAAAGGAGTTAACATTGTTTGAGCAATTTCAACATCTAAAATTGAACAGTAGAACATCTTATATTTTCAGGAGGAATATGAAGAACATGTATAACCTTTGTTAACTAAACAATATAACAAATGAGGCATGGGATCATCCAATGTGATTCATATTTGACCCTAAGAAAATATACTACACAACTGTATTACATCTTTTATTTTCCCTGAGGATTTGAGTTGTACCACACAAATCCAAAAAACACTTCTAAGTCAAAATAAGTGGCAAACATGATCTATGGAAGAGCTAGACTCCATGATATTCTCTTGCACCACTCGGTCAGTTTGAGTCTGCACCGTAGTGACATATCAGTCAATCTACAAAACAACAACTTATAGTCAAAGCTATAGTCCTGTAAACAACAACTTATAGTCAGAGTTATAGTCCTATAAACACCTAGCCCACCCTGGTATAGGTCACGATGCTCAAAACAGGGTACATAAATCAATCACTAAGGTACAATTGTTGTTGTCCTCTATCACGTCATATCACATTCTCATCATCACTGAGACCCGACCTTAGTCGTTCTCAAAACACTTGGGATCAAGATGTCAATGACACATAGTCATTGCACGTCGCATATTCAACAATATGTGCTACAGGTTTCCTTTGGGAATACCTATTTCACTATCCAACAAAGTTCTGACTCTGGAATGGATCAGTGCACAAGGTAATATTTGATTGGGGTATCAGTTGATTAGTTATGCCAATTGGGTATGCTTTAACATCAATCAAGTTACAACATACAACCCCTAAAAAAACTCTACAAAGATAAAGGTAGAATGCAACTCTAGAAGATATAAAACGTATGAGGTATAAACTTATCACATCATCACTTGATATGACTTCCATGCAAGGCCATCAACAATGTCACCTGACTAGGGGATAACAATCCTTCATATCATTACTGGAGGGTACAATCGCACATTAGGCATTGAGCCTCTGCCAGGTCATAAGATCCAATCACATAGTTCTTGCATATAATCATTATCTCATCATGCCTCATAAAGGCTCATACTCATCACCCGGTGTCATATCAAACACACCATAACATTCACTACCTATGTTATTTATCCCACCTACAATGTTAGGGTTACATAAGTAGGAGAATGAAAACACGAACTCATGCTATTTATTTAATCAAGATCAACAAGTACATCATACCTTGAAATTAGGGTTAGGGTTTCTCATATAGCCGATCAGCGTTTCCATTTCAATACTTGTCATTAAACCCTAGGTATGTCATTTCCCAAATTCTTAGAGCACAGTAGGGTTACACACCATAGTTATGATCAATAAATCATTTCCAACAACACTATGTTTTGACCATTCAAGAGCTAAGATGCAGCGACCACCACTTACACATGTGTAGAGACCTACTCGGTTAAGACATTATAGTGACCATAGTGTCAACCCCATAGGTAGAGACCATAGGAGGTTTACACCTTGTTGTGACCAAGCTAGGTATATGTAGCAACCAACCAAATAAAAGCATGTGTTGTGAACACAAGAAGCTCACATGTAGCAACCATACTAAGCTCAAACATCTGTGGCGATCACCCACTTAGGGTTAGGGTTTGTTGCGACCGCAACACATCTGCAAACATGTAATGACCTCAAGAACCAAGTGAGTGTAGAGATATCAAGGTCAAGCCACTATAGATAACATATAACCAACTTGAAAATAGAGTTGAACCTCGATCAAAACAGATGATAAACATCAAGAAAAGTAAGCCTCATTAAGGGGAAAGGCTTCATGCAAAGATGTTCATCAAAAACCCTAAAACAAACTTCATCGAGGTAAACATGGAAAACCATGATGATAGGAGGAAAACCATGCGTCAAGCTCTTGGAACCAAAGATCAAAACTTCCAACATCATATGATGGTAGAAACATAACATGGTGATAAAACCAAGGAATTAAGATGCATGTAGAAACAAAAATTCCTTTATTACTTCAAATTAGGGTGCATGAACTAGGGTTTTGGAGAAAGAGTAATCCTATGCAAGAAATACTTCAAAATATTAAAACCCTAGATCATGATACCGTCTTCTAACATCTTCAGATCACATTTTAGATATAGAACAGCAACATGCATGCAATTAAGATGAAGATCAAGCTCCAAACCCACAAGCTCAAGAGAGGAGTAACTCCAACTTGGATTAACTCCACATCCAATAAGGTCACCTCAAGAAAAATAAAACATAACAAGGTCGAGGGAAAGCTCAAGAAGAAGAAATCTAAAACCCTAGGCCGAATGAGAGAGAAGAAAGAATAAGAAAGCTTCATCTCACTTAGGTACTACCATGGCCAAACCATGGTCTCGACCTATATGGAGAGAAGATCCTCAATATAGCCACCATGGAAGAACCATAGTCCATGTCCAATAAGAAGAAAAGATGGTAGGGTTCTCAAGAGAAACACGATCAAGAGTGAGAAACCACTTACCAAGAAGGAAGATCATCAAGAACGACCACAAAGAAAATGGCCAAGATCAAGATCACCACATGCAAAGGTGATTGGACATCAAGATCTAAGATCAACACCTACTAAAGGATGAACAATCTCAAGGCCAAAAACAAGGAAGAATAGAGGAAAAAGAGTGCTAAAGAGTATGCTTGCACGTGAATGAGAGAGAATATATACTCAAGGGGTAGGAGGGAAGTAAAGATATGAGGTGTCAAGGTATGAGAGAACCATAAGGACACTTGTCCCACAAAGGGCCATCCATGTAACACAAATTAAAGAGGGTCGTTAAAAACTATGTGGTGTAATGACCACTTAAGTCCTCACCTCATCATGGTCAAAGCAAAACAACCCACTAAGGTCGCAACACATCTCCACATGAGAAAACCCTAGTAACCAACACAAGGAACAAGGCAATAGGTCACAACAAACATCAACCAAGAGAGTGTTGTAGTTTTAACACTTCAAAATCCAACATTCAAGGTTAAAACACCATCAAACTCAAGCATCCATGCAAAGTCATGCAAACCCTAATATCATTCCATGATGCCACCTCATCAAACAAGGTCCAACAAGGCATCCATGAGCATCATTATCTCTATCATGATGCTAAGGAACAAAATTCACAAACTACAAGTGACAAATTGCAACATATATCTTCAACATGGGTAAATTGCAACTTGGTCCAAAATAAGCATAACTACCACAAACATCAGCCAAATTGGACCAAACTGAAAACATAAGCATGTTACATATTATTAAGGCATCTCAATAGATTAGATTAAGGGTCAAGCATCTCATTAAGTAGATCAAACACAATCAAGCACAAAGCTAGGTCAAGGGTATTACAACCATAAACCCCTAACAAGGATTTTGCCCCTGGAATCCTATGTGAAAAGAGATGGGTACTTCCTACCCATCTCATCCCTAAGCTCCCATGTGGCTTCCTATACACAAAATGATGCCAAAAAACCTTAACCAAAACAATATCCTTCTTCTTTAACTTCTTGATCCTCCTATCCAGGATCAATGTATGAGCTTCCACATATGACACGTCCTCATCCAGCTCAACCGCCACTAGTTGCTAAACCAACTCAGTATTACGGTGACAGTTCCTCAACATCAAAACATGGAACACTGGATGCTACCTGTGCAACTTAGGTAGAAGTTCCAAATTATAAGCCACCTTCCCAACACGTGCCACCATAGGGTAAGGTCCCATATACCTGGGAGCCAACTTACCCTTCTTCCCAAACCTCAACACACCTTTCCAAGTAGAGATCTTAAGGTAAACCTTGTCTCCCACTTGGAACTCCAATAACCTATGACGGTCGTCTACGTACAACTTCTACCTATCTTGACATGCCTTCAAGTTTTCTTGTATCATCTTAATATTCTATGTCATCTGTTGCACAGGCTCATGACCCAGAAGTTGATATTTACCAGTCTCATATCAACACAAAAAAGATCTACTAAGTCTCTTGCATAAATCCTCATACGGTTCCATGTTAATAATCTTATGATAGTTGTTATTGTATGCAAACACTATCAAATTGAGACGTACATCCCAACTTCCCAAAAATTACAAGACACTAGATCTTAATAGATCTTCTGAAGTCTGTATATTCCTCCCAGACTATCCATCTGTATGTGGGTGAAACATTGTACTGAACCTCAATTGCGTACCCACCATAGTATGCAGACATTCCCACAAGTGGTTGGTAAATTGAGGACCTCTATCAAACACAATGGTAATTGGGATACCATGCAAATGAACGATCTCATCAAAACACACTTGTGCAAGCTTCTCTGTTGTATACATGGTCTTCACCGAAAGGAAATGCATTGACTTGGTCAACTTGTCAACAATCACCCAAATGGAATCATGGCCTTTGGCTGTCCTAGGAACTCCAACCACAAAGTCCATCATTATAAGATCCCATTTCCACTATGGTATAGGAAACGGTTGCAAAGTCCCTTTAGGTTTGTGATGTTCTACCTTAATCTATTGACACACTACATACTTCGCCACAAACTCAACTACATCTTACTTCAAACCAGGTCACCACTACATGTCTTTTAGATTGTGATACATCTTAGTGATACCTAGATGCATCGCATACATCAAAGAGTGAGACTCTTCCAGATCAACTTCCTTAGATTATCAATATCATGTACCACTTTTCTACCATGGTAACATATTATCCCATCCACTGAATCATGGAAGCCATCATGCTTTTTACTGCCAAACTCTGCTCAGATCTGCTGAATCACAATATCATCATGTTGTGCATCTCTAATCCGTTGCTTTAATGTAGTCTTCACCTATAATTGTGCCAATAGTCCTAGTAATAAGGACACCTCCAACTTTACATTCATCTGATGCAAGGATACCAACATGTCTCTCTTATGGAACACCAAGTAACACAATTGTGCCTTATCCATAGAGGATGATGAAGAAGACTTCCTACTCAAAGCATCTTCCACCATGTTTGCCTTCCCTAGATTGTAGTCTATGGTGCAATCATAGTCCTTAATATACTCCATCCAGCGCCTCTGCCACATGTTGAACTCTTTCTTTGAGAAGATGTACCGCAAGTTCTTAGGGTCAGTGAAGATCTAACACTTCTTGCCATAAAGATAGTGTCTCCATATCTTCAAAGAATGGACCATGTTGCAAGCTCTAGATCATGCATTAGGTACCTCTCCTCATGTTTCTTAAGCTTTTGTGAAGCAAAAGAAATCACATTCGTATCTTGCATCAACGCACAACCTAAACCATTCTTCAACACATCACAAAAGACTATATAACCTTTCCCTTGCTCAAGTGACGTGGCTTATATTATCGCACTAACAAATTCACTTAGGGTTGAAATCCCTAAGTTTTTAACCAAAACAACGTGCAATAATGCCACCCACAAGAGGACGAACCTTATCGCAGTATAGTTGATGATCGAATCCCAAGGGAAAATGTTTTTAAGAATCTTTCTCTAGTCGAATCTAGTTGAATCAAGACTAATATTTAGAACGAGGTTGGTTGATTTGAGTTTAATTAAACTAAATGCAGGAAAAGTAAAAGAGCAGGATTAAAGGTTGATTAAAGATTAATGATGGAAATCGTTGGGATGGTCCCGGGTTTCACCACCACTACTCATGCAATCACATCCAAGCAAGATATAACCATCCAAATAGAGCTGCTGCAGAACCCCCCATACGGGCGTCAGGTTCGCATAAGCATCACCTTAGGTATCAGATGTCTCATCACCATCCAGATCACAAACTTACAGCTCCGAAGATATAGAAATCCAAATGAGGTTGTGGGCCCCCTATATAGGCGTCAGGCACACAAAAGCGTCATCGTGGGCTAGATGGCTCTTAACCACACAGATCATACACTTACGACCTCAAGGAATCCCATTATGTTTCTAGTTTGGGAGTCAACCGCATTAATCGACATTCAAAACCTACGCATTGAAGTTCTTGCAACATAGGGAACGAACAAGATATATGCAAGCAGGTGACCAATCCACAAGCACACATTGACGATTAACAACGAAATGAAAGATTATATACATGCCATGGAATGTTTTAACAAAAGGATATGAAAGCATGGGTAGTGGGGCTAGTCCCCGCACCCAGCGAAAGTGAACTACTTGCTCATGGTGAGAGGAACAAGAAAAATAAGAGAAAGAGAAGATTCCGCCATGAGCATGGTGAAGAAGATGATCGCAGCTCGATGGAGAAACGGTCTTCTAGACGATATTGGGGTAGATCTGGGCAAGGAGGGAAGAACACCACGACAGACGGGGCATATCTTCTCTCTCCACATCCTTCTTCTTCTCGTAGTCCTCGCTCACCGTAGAAGAAGCAGCTCGTGGATGAGATGGTGGCGCGGACACAGCGGATATAGATCTAGATCTAGATCTAAATGAGGTGGCTTGCAGATCTGAGTCTTCACTCCAGATCTGGGTGAACAGGCCGCAAAACCACCACGGGGGTAGGTTCTTGGCTATGGAGATCGTCTCCTTAGGCCCAGGACAGACCTAAAGCCTAACGACATCTAGAGATGATCCCCCAGACTGATTGGAGTCATGTTCTATTTATAGGTAGGTTGGCACCGACTTAGAATCGCGACCATAGTAATTTTGCAGCAGATTGCGGATTTCAGAATGATGTCACGGTCGCGGATCTTTGCACGGTCGTGATTCTTTGAATGTCACGGTCGTGGCTTTTCTTGGCAGGTGCAGAGGTCGCAATTGAGTTTTGCGACGGTCGCGGCTTTTTGGTTCGGTCGTGCCTTAGCTGCAGGTCACGGTCTTTTCTAATGATGCCACGATTGCTAAAATTTGGACACCACGGTCGAGGATTTTTTTTTAATGCCGCGGTCTTGGGGTTTTTGAATGCAGCGGTCGCGGCTATTGGCATGGTCGCGGGCTGAGGAGGGAGGTTGCGATGTAGAGTTAAGGCACAACAACAAGGGTGAGGGAGAGCAGGGGTCTATTGACCAATGTTGACAGAGCCTAATCCAAGGGTTGAAATGGATATGGGCCTAGGAGACGAGGCCCAAATCTCAAAACGACCTACACAAGGGTGCAAAGAATCTATAAAAATAGGAGTAAAATCAATTAAGCCAATATGAGTTGTGTATAAGAAGATCAGGCCAATAAAAGCGCGGATGCAACTAAAACTGGGCTAAACGAGATGATTGAACTAAGGTGAATAAGCATTCATCAAAATACCCTAAACTTAAATGTTGCTCATCCTCGAGTAATGCAAAATCTAAAACACTCGCCGGATGAATACTTTCAACTCGTGTGATTGCCTCATCTTCACATCACGATTACTTCTTTTTTGCTCGGTATGACTAAGTGTCTCAACATCCTGAGATCACAGAACACATTTTACCATATCTTCATTTCTGAGATCATTTCTCAACATCAATTCCTCTCCCCTTTTTCCAACATCAAGCATGTCTAAGAGTTTCGTAGAAGTCCAGAGATACCCGTAGAACAACAAGTGTGCACCTGATCTGACACTGGTGTTTTTAGGATGTTGATGAGCGTAGGCATTCATTGTGCCAGTAGGCGGAAAAGGGAGTGAAGGGCGGTATGGAAGGAAGAAATAAATCTCTCCTCTATTCGACTCGAGATTTTTATTATATGATTTGCAATTTCATTGATTGCAATTTTTTTTGTGTGAATCTCTCCTCGATTCGACTCGAGATTGCATTTATTTTTGTGTGCGCTTTGGCATCTTTTCTTGGTGATACACCCCTATTTTGTAGCGAGGGGTATGGAAGAAGCGTAAAGAGAGATAGAGTGTGCCACCCCAAACTTAGGGTTTGGCACTATATTGGCTATTTTTGTTTGTTTTTTATGAACGAAGGGGTAAGAAGATGATGGAAGAAGTGTAGAAGAGAGTTCAGATCAGAGTGCAACTTGATTTACAATTCAATGCACCGGGTCGTTCTCCTTATCATACTATGCTCAAATAATGACTTGATGAGGATCCGGTGGAGATTCCATGTTATTGTTCCACTAGTCAGATAGGAAGCACAACGTGTTTGATCCCTCTCAGTTTGATAGATACTTGCCATATCTACTAATCATGATGTTAGGATTCATAGGCTTCACACGGTGATTTCTAATCATTGGCTAGTTTCAGAAGTTGTTCTCCTTGAGGCTTCGCTTCAGATAAGGAGGGTATAATGATTCAAAACTGTGTGGAAAAATAGGATACCCGACTAGGTAAAGGCTTTGATTGAAACAAAAGTGTCAAAACTTCATCAAGTTTCTATACAAACAGCTAAGAAAACTTTTGAAAATTTTGAAAATTTTTTTGAAAGAAAAATTTGCTCAAAATTGCAACAAAGTTTCAACGATGAAATCTTAAGTCTGAAACAGATAGGAGAGGGTGGAAAGTAAAGTACGTACCACCCACCCTCCACTTGAACTTTGAAATTTGCTCATCCCGAGCAAACTCTAAATCTGAGATGGAGGGGTAAACTCGTGCCTGTTGATCCACCAGATGTGGTTGCATTCCTTTCGGCGACGTGCCCTCCATATGAAATCCCAAAAATGGAAACTATCATAACTTAAGACTGCATCTTGCGATGCATTGTCTACCAGGTGCAAAATTTTCTAAAAACAAAACTAAAAGTAAAAGCTAAGTTAAAGATCGAGTTGCCTCCCGACAAGCGCCTTTGTTTTATGTCGATGGCTCGACGTGATTTCTTTAGCTCTCTGGTAGGTATGTCAGTTTGGACATATTCATCAATTCATCAGTGGTAGTATCAGATGTGGTGAAATATCTCTTCAAGCGTTGACCATTTTCCACAAAATCACCTGACTTCTCACTCCATAAGGTAAATGCACCATGTGGATAGATGCTTTTGACAATGTATGGTCCCGACCATCGAGAACAGAGTTTTCCTAGGAATAACTTCAGTCTTGAGTTGAACATCAGAACTTGGTCTCCCACTTGAATGTCCTTCCTCTTCAGATGACCATCATGCCAAAGTTTTGTGCGTTCCATGTAGATTCGTGCATTCTCATAAGCTGTCATTCGGAGTTCATCCAACTCTTGAAGTTGTACAATCCTGGCTTCACCTGCTTTCTTCATGTCAAAATTCAGCTATTTGATTGCCCACCATGCTTTATGTTCTAGTTCCACGGGCAGGTGACATGATTTTCCATAGATGAGTCTGAAGGGTGTTGTTCTAAGAGGAGTTTTGAATGTAGTTCGGTAGGCCCATAAAGCGTCATTGATTTTCACTGACCAATCCTTTCAGTTGCATCCTACTATCTTTTCTAGGATAGCCTTGAGTTGACGGTTCGAAACCTCTACCTGCCCACTTGTTTGTGGGTGGTAGGGGGAAGCTACTTTGTGTGTTACACCATATCTTCTCAACAACGCTTCAAAGCTTCTTTCCAAAAAATGAGAACCTCCATCGGAGATCACAATGCGTGGAACTCCAAAATGGGGGAAAATGATATCTTTGAACATTTTAATGATGGGTTTTGAATCTCTATGTGGCAGCACATCCCATTATCACACAGATAATGAGGTGTTATGCGAAAACGTGCGGAAATCTCCATAACCACAGATTATGAAAACACGGGTTAATTAAAACCGATTGCGGAAAACTGATAAACTGTGAAACTTATTACTTTCCAGTGCTCATCCTGCACAGAAACATATCATATATACACATACACGAGATCTGATACGTGTCTACAGCTTACAGAAACAGCTGCTCATCCATCACATGAGTTCACCACCTATTCACATACATAAAGGCCCATATCCGACCATCAGCAGGATATGCAAACATCATCGATCGCTCATCGTGAAACATCGTCAAAACACTGCCAAGGACCTGAGAGTACAGGGATGACTGTAGACTCTACTACAAAACATCCAAAACAGCAGCATATCCATCACTTGCCTTCTACTACTCTTCAAGCTGCTCTGCTGCAACACCACGACCACGACCACGTCTACCTCGACCACCTGAAAACCAGCGGAGTGAGACAATTGAACAATTGTCCCAGCGGGAAACATAACTCCCCACCGCAACTATAGAACCTCAGCAAGATAACTATAACAGCAGATAATTATCAACAGGTATAACCAGAGCAGTCTATATATATAGCAAAGCTATTCTTACCGACAAGCTTACCAGCTGTACAAGATGCATATAACCAAATATCTCTCAATATAACATGTTTATCAGAATAAGATACAATGTCACATAACCTGATTATCAAGATAAGGCATATTACCACATACCTGATGAATATAGAAGTACCTACAGATATACCAGAATTTAATACACAATCAAGGCCTCAACCAATGTTTCGTGTTTAACTTTAAGCAGTAAATACTAAATGGATGTATTACGTATTATTATGCCCCGAGGATTTGAATCGTACCATTCAAATCCAACCTCTGGCTCCGAAGCCTAAGACTGGTGCCATACAAGGTCAATGGAAGAGCCGGACTCCAAAACCTCCCACCTCGTGGTCAGTACACGAGCACAACACAAGCATGACCTTAGTCACAAGCTGAAGTGGTCTAAGCCACAGGGTCATCTCTTTAAGCGACCCTCACTCTAGCCCGCCTTGGTACAGGTCTCGGCGCTAGTAATACTGGGCTACGGGCCTGATCACCGTGCTCCGAGCTATGAATGCATTCATGCTCCACACATCACATATCCTGAGCCATGGGCCTGTTCACCACGCTCTATACACGTATCTGAGTCTGTAACCGAAGTTACACTCTTACCTCCTCATTTTCAGGCTAGGAGCAACCTACACATATTCAACAATATGCGCTTACAGGTTAACCCATAGGAGAACCTGTTTCACCATCACCAAGTCCCGACGATGATGGATCTATGGCCAGGGCAAACTACATGATATATTTTACTGTGATTAATTAGTATCTTTTAGATGGGTTGTAGGATTCAACCAAGTTATTTAACATGCAAAATATAATGGAAGTCAAACAACATTATATTATTGTTTAATCACATCAACCTGATCCATCACAGGGATCCAACATCACATATTATCACTTGGCCTCTTGCCAATCATCCAGATCCATCTCGAGGATCACCACATACCATGGGATCTCAATCCCTCATCATGTACTGTCACTGCCTTTCCAAGGCTCACATCATCATCATGGGATAACACATCACATATATAATCTCACAGAACAATTATCAAGTAATGTTACTCGTCATATATGTCACATAGCCCATTCATGTCTACACATTACCTGCATGGTTAGGATACATAATAACCATAGTTTCAACATAAGGAATATGCTCATTATCATGAACTATCATTCGAGATACTCTACTTATCATTATTACACTATTAGGTGATCAAGCGTATTAAGCACATCCTTAACAAACCATAGTCAAGACCACTCTTATCTCAAGATCATACAACAATCAAGGTAATCACTTTATATAGGAACATGTTGAGTATACACTATTATTACCAAAATCATTACTGTTACCATCCTCTATCATCATCATTATCTTCATCATTAAGAAACCATTAATGCAACTACCATTTATCATTGCCATTAACAATTAAGCATAAGACTTACATTATGCATGTCATTACTACTCTTGCTACCATCATTACTATTATCAGCATCATCATCCACTAGTATCTTTATCGCTATGTCATTAAACAAACTATTAATGCAACTGTTACTTAGCCACATTATTACCCACATTAATATTATTATTGCTTTTACTACTAACATGGCATCACCATCATTACATGATTACCATCATCAAAACTATTAACATCTTTGCTATCCACCACATTATCATTGGTATCATTGTTTTACAAAACACCATTAACACATGTTGTGCATAAGCATCTACTTCCATCACACTTGTGACCATTACCAAAGAACTACCTACCCTCACCTAAGATCTCACAACCCTTACTTAAAGCTAGTTGACTCGGCTAGGCATGGGGAGGCAGCAACGCTGCGTTGCACCCAACCTTTGCCCGCAACACGCGTCACAAGGGAACCAGGCGACATGGGTGTCGCGCGTCAGGGAGTGTTGCGCAACACACCCCATCGGGCAACACCCGTCACAGCTTACCACCTTGCCCGACATCCTAGACTAGCACCTATCTAAAAACCTCACAACTGCTAGGAGAGAGAAGGAGAGAAAGAAGGAAAGGAGAGAGGGAAGCACTCCCACATATTGTGCAACAACACAAGGCCTAACGGCCAGCACATTTCTAGGAAAGGAGGGCGTGACGCCCATCACAAACCACATCCTATCGCGCCTCACAGCCCACTCCTGACGCCCGTCACACACAAGGGGTATCGCCCGATACACCCTCACACCTATCGGCCGTTACACCATGTCTTGCATGTCGTGCAACTCCATCAACTCAACAAAGAAGGCCCTGTCGTCCACCACAAGGACTAACAAGATGCTAAGGCTTATCGCCCATCAAAAGGATAACGTTCAACCTAGCCAGATCGGCCAACAACACCATAGCCCACCCTATCGCCCAACATATGGGCAGGGTATCGGCCAACCTCAAGAACTCATCATATCGTCCAACCCATGGTTCCATATCGTCCAACATAGAGAGCACCCTATCGTCCAACTCCAAGGCAAAGGTGCCATGTCGTCCATCAAAGAGGATATCGTCCAACATACCCAACAACAAAGGGATATCGCCCAACACATGGTCACCATCAACCTCCAACTCAAGGGAACCCAAACCCTAGATCACTAGAAACCCTAAACTCTAAGGGTATATCAGCCACCAAAAGAAACTCAAGCAAGGTACAAGTCTAAGCTACTAACTTAAGAACAAGGACAAGAACACAAGGTAAAGAAGTTAGGGTTAGAAATTATGCAACCCGCCTTAAGCTCCAAGGAATAAGAAGCACTCCAGCTCCAAGGGGTATCATCCAACACAGCTCCAAGGTCCAAAGTTATCGTCCATCAGGCTTCTTCAGGAAGGTGTATCAGCCACCACTTCAACTCCAAGGGAGTGTATCAGCCAACACAAGCTAGATGGAGAGGGATATCGTGGACTCAAGGTGGAGGAGAGACCAAAAGATCAAAGGAGACTAAGGCAAGGAGAAGAGCTACATATATAGGAAGAAGGGGAGGAGAAACCAAGGTACAACCATGCTAAGTGTCGTCCACCCAAGGGACACTTGTCCTAGGGTTCAAGCCAACACATGCAAGGTCTAAGACACTTGTCCAAGATAGGCACCAAGTGTCACCAACCAAGGTCAAGCCATATGGGCGACACAAGCAAGAACTCCTGCTGGGCGACACAAACAAGCTGCTGGGCGACACACCACTGTGTTGGACGACACAAGACCATCTTGGACGACACACACACACCCTTGGATGATACAAACTCACCTTGGACGACACAAGGCAAGCCATGGCCGACACAAGGCTCAACCAAGCCCAAACAACACATCTCAAGGCCCAAACAAGCTCAACTCAGGCCCAAAGGGCTCAAACAACAAGCCAAAGCCTTCCTCTCAACCCTAGAGGAAGCAAAGAGGGGAAAACATCTCACAAGATGACCAAATTGCACACAAAACCCTAAACTTGGGTTATTTGCAAGTAGCCCCTCGAACTCTCAACAAAGCACAACAAGACCCTAATCACCTCTCAAAGGTGATTAGCAAGCATCAAACCACCAAGGTTAAGCAAAACAAACAGGGTAAACCCTAAACGCAGGTCAGGGTCCTTACAAGCTAACCCCCTTTAAGGGATTTCGTCCCCGAAATCCGAAGAGAAAAGCGAGGGATACTTCCTCCTCATCTCTTCCTCAAGCTCCCACATGGCTTCCTCAATGCCACGACGCTGCCAAAGATCCTTCACAAGAGCCAGGTCCTTTCTCTTTAGCTTCTTGATCCTTCTGTCAAGGATCGCCACAGGACCTTCCTCATAGGTCACATCTGCATCGAGCTCAACTTCAACTGGCTGTATCACTGTACCTGAATCTGGATGACTTTTCTTCAACATGCTGACATGAAACACTGGATGGAACCTGTGCAATTCTGGAGGCAACTCTAACTCATAAGCTACCTTGCCAACACGTGCTATCACGGGAGAAGGCCCCATGTACCTGGGAGCTAACTTACCCTTCCGTCCAAACCTTAGCACACCTTTCCACGACGAGACTTTAAGATACACTTTGTCTCCTACTTGGAACTCCAAATGTCGTCGGCGATTGTCTGCATACGACTTCTGTCTATCCTGTGCCACTTTCAACTGTTGCTGTATCACTTTGATCTTTTCTGTCATCTACTGTACTAACTCAGGACCCAAAAGCTGATACTCACTTGCTTCATACCAACATAAAGGAGATCTGCACTTCCTTCCATACAAAGCCTCATAAGGAGCCATGTCGATGCTCCGCTGATAACTGTTGTTGTAGGCAAACTCTATCAAACTCAGATGTACATCCCAGTTTCCTAGAAACTGCAGAACGCAAGCTCGAAGGAGAACTTCCAAAATCTGAATAGCCCTTTCAGACTGTCCATCTGTTCTGTGGGTGAAAGGCTGTACTGAACCTTAACTGCGTTCCCAATGCCTTGTGCAACTGTTCCCAAAAACGACTCGTAAACTGAGGACCTCTGTCAGAAACTATCGTTGCTGGCACACCATGAAAACGTACTATCTCATCCACATATACTCGAGCTAGTTTCTCAGTTGTATACGTCGTCTTCACTGGCAGAAAATGGGCAGACTTAGTCAATCTGTCCACTACCACCCAAATGGAATCATGATTCCTAGTTGTCCGGGGTAGACCAACTACGAAATCCATGGTTATATGATCCCATTTCCACTGCGGTATCGGCAAAGGTTGCAACGTACCTGTCGGTTTCTGATGTTCAGCCTTCACTTGCTGACATACCACACATCTCACCACGAACTCGGCTACATCCTTCTTCATACCGGGCCACCAATACAAGTCTTTCAGACTATGATACATCTTGGTGACACCTGGATGCATAGCATACATCGATGTATGTGCTTCCTCAAGCACCAACTCCCTCAGATTATCAGCATCTGGAACCTCCATCCTATCACGATAGTAAACTAGTCCATCCTCGGACTCATGAAACCCATCACGCTTGTTGCTGCCGAACTCTGATCTGATCAACTGTACCGCATCATCTGCCTGTTGTGCATTCTTGATCTACTGTCTCAACGTAGGATTAACTTGCATCTGTGCGAAAAGACCAGACAACAAAGAAACTTTCATCTACGCATTCATCTGTCGCAGAGAAACAAACATATCTCGCTTATGGCATACCAGAGAACTCAACTGTGCCTTCTTGGAAGAAAAAGAAGAAGACTTTCTGCTAAGCGCATCATCTACCACGTTTGCCTTACCAGGATGATACTCAATAGTGCAGTCGTAATCATTGATCAACTCCATCCATCACCGCTGTCGCATGTTCAACTCTTGCTGTGTAAAGATATACTTCAGATTCTTATGATCCGTAAAAATCTGACATACTTCCCCATACATATAGTGTCTCCAAATCTTTAACACATGAACCACTGCTGCCAACTCCAAGTCATGAGTCGGATAGTTCTCCTCATGCTTCTTGAGTTGTCACGAGGAAAAAGAAACCACATGATCTTCCTGCATCAACACGCAACCTAAACCTTTCTTGGAAGCATCACAGAAAACAACATAGCCTTTCCCAGGCTCTGGCAAGATCAACACTGGAGCACTGGTCAGCTTCTCCTTCAGACTCTGGAAAGCTTGCTGACATCGATCATCCCAAACAAAAGGTACATCCTTCCTGGTCAACTTCGTCATTGGCAACACGATCACACTGAAGTCCTTGATAAACCTCCGGTAGTATCCTGCTAATCCAAGGAAACTACGAACTTCTGTCGACGTCTTCGGTTGTTCCCAATCCGCAACAGATTCCACCTTCTTCGAATCTACTTTGACTCCTTCAGCAGATATCACTTGACCCAAGAAAGTCACTTCATCCCACCAGAACTCACACTTGCTGAACTTGGCATACAACTGATGTTGACGAAGAAGAGTCAACACTCGACGAAGATGTTGCTCATGCTCTAGCCTGTCCCGACTATAGATCAAGATGTCATCTATAAAGACTACAACAAACTGATCTAAGAACGGACGAAACACTCTATTCATCAGATCCATGAAAGCTGCAGGTGCATTGGTTAACCCAAACGGCATAACCACGAACTCGAAATGACCATACCTCGTCCTGAAAGCTCACTTTGGTATGTCATCCGCCTTTATCCTCAACTGATGATATCCCGACCGTAGATCGATCTTCGAAAACACTGTAGCACCACGCAACTGATCAAACAGATCATCTATCCTTGGCAACGGGTACTTATTCTTGATCGTGACCTTGTTCAACTGCCGGTAGTCTATACACAACCACATTGAGCCATCCTTATTCTAAATGAACAACACGGGAGCACCCCACGGCGACGTACTCGGTCGGATAAAACCTTTCTCCAACAACTCTTGTAACTGCTTCTTCAACTCTGCCATCTCTGCTGGAGCCATCCTATACACTGTCTGAGCAACTGGCTGCGTTCCAGGAACCAGATTGATCTCGAAATCAATCTCTCGGGGTGGAGGAACACCAGGAAACTCCTCAGGAAACACGTCTGCAAACTCTTGAACCACTGACACCTCCTCGAGACTAGGACCTTTCGCCTTGTTAACCACAATGGTATCCACCACGTGAGCTAAGAACACCTCACATCCTTGTCGTAACAACTTATCTGCCACCATAGCTGATACCAAACACGTCGAAAGGATCTTCCTATCTCCCTGGAAGGTCCACTTCTCTCCAGTGACATCAAACACTGCCTGCTTGGAACCACAGTCCAAGACAACCTTATACCTTTCTAAGGTATCCATCCCAAGGATAACATGAAAACCATGCATATCAAGTGGTATAAGATCCACTTGGATACGATGTCCCGAGAAAGACAAAACACAAGATGGACACTCTTCTCGAAGCAAAGAGGAACCATCAAGAGGGGTTTCTAACAACAAGCTATCCTTCTTACAGCTAACAGGTAAACGAAAGTTTTCAAGCATACTATAGGCGATAAAAGAGTGTGTAGCACCCGGGTCAACCAGAACAGATCTAAAGCAAGAAGAAGACATATCAGAATGAAATAACTCCATCTGACCTGTCACCACTCGCGGGTGGACTATCGCCTCCGGCTGACTCATGGCAAAGAACCGAGCCGTTGCTTGCTATCCACGACCTCTGCTTCCTTGAGTAGACGATCCAGCCTGAGACGCTTGACCGCGTCCTCGTCCTCTGCTACCACTGGGCTGCGGTCTCTCTGACCTCTGAAAACTCTGCCTCGGCTGCTGCGTCACTTCAACATCTCTATTCGGGCAATGCGACTTAATATGTCCGGTCTGTCCACAAAGATAGCACGCCCTATCTTCAAACCGTGGCCTAGCTGGCCCTGTCACTGCCACAGAAGCTGAACTATGTTCTTTGGACGGTGAAGAAACATAACCTTTCCCCTTACTTGGAGACCACTGAGATGGTAAACCATCACTTCTCATTGCTGACGGTGCCGAAAACCTGGGCTTCTTAAAGCCACCAAACCTTCGTCCTTGAAACTAAGAAGGTCTTTTGTGAGACATAGACTCTCTTTTCTCCCTTACTGTTCTCTCGATCCTTCGAACAGATTCCACAAACGTAGCAAACCGCTCTTGGTTCTCCAACACAGAAACCGGTGTTGTTAGCTCAGCACTCAAACCCTTCTCGAAATGTCTGATCCGTTCCTCATCTGTTGCCGCCATGTGAGGACAAAACCTCAACAGATCCATAAACTTAGCTTCATACTCAGTGATGTTCATCATTCCTTGTCGCAACTTCTCAAACTGACTGATCTTCTCATCTAGGTACATCTTGGGAAAGTATCTAGTGACGAACTCGTGTCGAAACACTTCCCAACAGATCACCTCACCAAGCCGCTTTTCTTCTTCGATGGTCCACCAGTGACCAGCACTACCTTTCAGAAGGTAGACAGCATGCTTTACCTTGTCTGCTTCGGGGATGTCAAGGATCCGGAAAGCCTTCTCGAGACTTGTCAGCCACAGATCTGCATCCGATGGATCAGCCGTTCCAGCATAATATGAAGCTCCGATTCGGCGAAGCCGCTCAAAGGTCTTCCCAATACCTGATGCTTCTCCATGGGGAACCTGTGCTCTCAGAGGAGGCACTGGTAATCGTTCAACCATGAGATTCATCGTAGCCATTAACTGCCCCATAAGCTGTTGGTAAGCAGGATGTTCAAGAATGGTTGGGTTAGGTTGGGGGACCTCAGGCACCCGATCTTCCTGTGTCTGTCCATCTGCTCCATCAACCGATGCAGCATCACTGTACTCAGCAGAGTGTTCTTCATGGTTTCCAGACATCTTGACTTTTCTTCCGCTGAGGGAAGAAGATATTGTAAGAAAACTTGGACACACATAAGAAAAACTCAACCTAATCCTAAATCCCTGTAGACTCAGCGAACCTAAGGCTCTGATACCAAAACTTGTGGCAACACATCCCATTATCACACAGATAACGAGGTGTTACGCAAAAACGTGCGGAAATCTCCATAACCACAGATTATGAAAACACGGGTTAATTAAAACCGATTGTGGAAAACTGATAAACTGTGAAACTTATTACTTTCCAGTCCTCATCCTGCACAGAAACATGTCATATATACACATACACAAGATATGATACGTGTCTACAGCTTACAGAAATAGCTGCTCATCCATTACATGAGTTCACCACCTATTCACATACATAGAGGCCCATATCTGGCCATCAGTAGGATATGCAAACATCATCGATCGCTCATCATGAAACATCATCAAAACACTGCCAAGGACCTGAGAGTACAGGGATGACTCTAGACTCTACTACAAAACATCCAAAACAGCAGCATATCCATCGCTTGCCTTCTACTGCTCTTCAATCTGCTCTGCCGCAACACCACGACCACGACCATGTCTACCTCGACCACCTGAAAACCAGTGGAGTGAGACAATTGAACAATTGTCCCAGTGGGAAACATAACACCCCACCGCAACTACAGAACCTCAACAAGATAACTATAACAACAGATAATTATCAACAGGTATAACCAGAGCAGTCTATATATATAGCAAAGCTATTCTTACCGACAAGCTTACCAGCTGTACAAGATGCATATAACCAAATATCTCTCAATAGAACATGTTTATCAGAATAAGATACAATGTCACATATCCTGATTATCAAGATAAGGCATATTACCACATACCTGATGAATATAGAAGTACCTACAGATATACCAAAATTTAATACACAATCAAGGCCTCAACCAATGTTTCGTGTTTAACTTTAAGCAGTAAATACTAAACGGCTATATTACGTATTATTATGCCCCGAGGATTTGAATCGTACCATTCAAATCCAACCTCTGGCTCCGAAGCCTAAGACTGGTGCCATACAAGGTCAATGGAAGAGCCGAACTCCACGACCTCCCACCTCGTGGTCAGTACACGAGCACAACACAAGCATGACCTTAGTCACATGCTAAAGTGGTCTAAGACACAGGGTCAACTCTTTAAGCTACCCTCACTCTAGCCCGCCTTGGTACAGGTCTCGGCGCTAGTAATACTGGGCCACGGGCCTGATCACCGTGCTCCGAGCCATGAACGCATTCATGCTCCACACATCACATATCCTGAGCCATGGGCCTGTTCACCACGCTCTATATACGTATCTGAGTCTGTAACCAAAGTTACACTCTTACCTCCTCATTTTAAGGCTAGGAGCAACCTACACATATTCAACAATATGCGCTTCCAGGTTAACCCGTAGGAGAACCTGTTTCACCATCACCAAGTCCTGACGATGATGGATCTTTGGCCAGGGCAAACTACATGATATATTTTACTGTGATTAATTAGTATCTTTTAGATGGGTTGCAGGATTCAACCAAGTTATTTAACATGCAAAATATAACGTAAGGTAAACAACATTATATTATTATTTAATCACATCAACCTGATCCATCACAGGGATCCAACATCACATATTACCACTTGGCCTCTTGCCAATCATCTAGATCCATCTCGAGGATCACCTTATACCATGGGATCTCAATCCCTCATCATGTACTGTCACTGCCTTTCCAAGGCTCACATCATCATCATGGGATAACACATCACATATATAATCTCATAGAACAATTATCAAGTAATGTTGCTCATCATATATGTCGCATAGCCCATTCATGGCTACACATTACCTGCATGGTTAGGATACATAATAACCATAGTTTCAACATAAGGAATATGCTCATTATCATGAACTATCATTCGAGATACTCTACTTATCATTATTACACTATTCGGTGATCAAGCGTATTAAGCACATCCTTAACAAACCATAGTCAAGACCACTCTTATCTCAAGATCATACAACAATCAAGGTAATCACTTTATATAGGAACATGTTGAGTATACACTATTATTACCAAAACCATTACTGTTACCATCCTCTATCATCATCATTACCTTCATCATTAAGCAACCATTAATGCAACTACCATTTATCATTGCCATTAACAATTAAGCATAAGACTTACATTATGCATGTCATTACTACTATTGCTACCATCATTACTATTATTAGCATCATCATCCACTAGTATCTTTATCGCTATGTCATTAAACAAACTATTAATGTAACTATTACTTAGCCACATTATTACCCACATTAATATTATCATTGCTTTTACTACTAACATGGCATCACCATCATTACATGATTACCATCATCAAAACTATTAACATCTTTGCTATCCACCACATTATCATTGGTATCATTGTTATCAAAAGCACCATTAACACATGTTGTGCATAAGCATCTACTTCCATCACAGTTGTGACCATTACCAAAGAACTACCTACCCTCACCTAAGATCTCACAACCCTTACTTAAAGCTAGTTGACTCGGCTAGGCATGGGGAGGAAGCAACGCTGCGTTGCACCCAACCTTTGCCCACAACACGCGTCACAAGGGAACCAGGCGACATGGGTGTCGTGCGTCAGGGAGTGTTGCGCGACACACCCCATCGGGAAACACCCGTCACAGCTTAACACCTTGCCCGACATCCTAGACTAGCACCTATCTAACAACCTCACAACTGCTAGGAGAGAGAAGGAGAGAAAGAAGGAAAGGAGAGAGGGAAGCACTCCCACATATTGTGCAACAACACAAGGCCTAACGGCCAGCACATTTCTAGGAAAGGAGGGCGTGACGCCCGTCACAAACCACATCCTATCGCGCATCACAGCCCACTCTTGACGCCCGTCACACACAAGGGGTATCACCCGATACACCCTCACACCTATCGGATGTTACACCATGTCTTGCATGTCGTGCAACTCCATCAACTCAAAAAAGAAGGCCCTGTCGTCCACCACAAGGACTAACAAGATGCTAAGGCTTATCGCCCATCAAAAGGATAACGTTCAACCTAGCCAGATCGGCCAACAACACCATAGCTCACCCTATCGCCCAACACATGGGCAGGGTATCGGCCAACCTCAAGAACTCATCATATCATCCAACCCATGGTTCCATATCGTCCAACATAGAGAGCACCCTATCTTCCAACTCCAAGGCAAAGGTGCCATGTCGTCCATCAAAGAGGATATCGTCCAACATACCCAACAACAAAGGGATATCGCCCAACACATGGTCACCATCAACCTCCAACTCAAGGGAACCCAAACCCTAGATCACTAGAAACCTTAAACTCTAAGGGTATATCGGCCACCAAAAGAAACTCAAGCAAGGTACAAGTCTAAGCTACTAACTTAAGAACAAGGACAAGAACATAAGGTAAAGAAGTTAGGGTTAGAAATTATGCAACCCGCCTTAAGCTCCAAGGAATAAGAAGCACTCCAGCTCCAAGGGGTATCGTCCAACACAGCTCCAAGGTCCAAAGCTATCGTCCATCAGGCTTCTTCAGGAAGGTGTATCGGCCACCACTTCAACTCCAAGGGAGTGTATCGGCAAACACAAGCTAGATGGAGAGGGATATCGTGCACTCAAGGTGGAGGAGAGACCAAAAGATCAAAGGAGACTAAGGCAAGGAGAAGAGCTACATATATAGGAAGAAGGGGAGGAGAAACCAAGGTACAACCATGCTAAGTGTCGTCCACCCAAGGGACACTTGTCCTAGGGTTCAAGCCAACACATGCAAGGTCTAAGACACTTTTCCAAGATAGGCACCAAGTGTCACCAACCAAGGTCAAGCCATATGGGCGACACAAGCAAGAACTCCTGCTGGGCGACACAAACAAGCTGCTGGGCGACACACCACTGTGTTGGACAACACAAGACCATCTTGGACGACACACACACACCCTTGGACGATACAAACTCACATTGGACGACACAAGGCAAGCCATGGCCGACACAAGGCTCAACCAAGCCCAAACAACACATCTCAAGGCCCAAACAAGCTCAACTCAGGCCCAAAGGGCTCAAACAACAAGCCAAAGCCTTCCTCTCAACCATAGAGGAAGCAAAGAGGGGAAAACATCTCACAAGATGACCAAATTGCACATAAAACCCTAAAATTGGGTTATTTGCATGTAGCCCCTCGAACTCTCAACAAAGCACAACAAGACCCTAATTACCTCTCAAAGGTGATTAGCAAGCATCAAACCACCAAGGTTAAGCAAAACAAACAGGGTAAATCCTAAACGCAGGTCAGGGTCCTTACACTATAGTAACCATTGGTATTGCCTCTACCCATTTGGAGACATAATCAACCGTGACTAGGATGTAGGAAAATCCATGTGAGGATGGGAATGGACCCATGTAGTCCACTCCCCAAACATCAAAAATCTCAACTTCTTGCCATAGCTTAAGAGACATCTCATCTCTTTTTGTAATGTTTCCCGTTCTATAACACTTGTCACATGACAACACAAAGTTATAAGCATCTCTGGATATGGTTGGCCAAAAGAAACCACATTGCAAAACCTTCAAAGAAGTTTTCTTTGAACTCATATGGCCTCCGACTGGGCCTGAGTGTCATTGTTCTAAAATAAGTTGGGCTTCTTCCTCAGCGATACAACGTCTGTAGAGACCATCAACACAAAGCTTAAAGAGGTACGGTTCATCCCAGTGGTATTGCCTCACATCATGCATGATTTTCTTTAGAGCATTGCCAGTACACTCAGGGTGGATGACACCAGCGGCAAGGTAGTTCACATAGCCCGAGTACCAAGGAGTAGCTTCTGAGACTTTCATAAGCTGGTCATCTGGAAGAGAGTCGTTAATTGGTATCTTCTCAGTTTCTAGAGTGTGGATACGACTTAAGTGGTCTGCTACAACATTTTCTATTCCTCTCTTATCTCTAATCTCAAGATCAAATTCTTGCAATCGGAGAATCCATCTTATTAGCCTTGGTTTTGCATCTTTCTTTTTTAGAAGATAATGAATAGCAGTGTGATCGGTGTAGACAATCACCTTTGAACCAATGAGGTAGGATCTAAACTTATCAAAGGCATATACGACTGCTAGGAGTTCCTTCTCAGTAGTTGCATAGTTCCTCTGAGCTTCGTCAAGGATCTTCGATGCATAATAGATGACATGATGTTTCTTCTCTATACATTGGCCCAGAACAGCGCCCACAACGTAATCACTGGCATCACACATAATTTCGAATGGGTGATCCCAATCCGAGGCTCGAATGATGGGTGTTGTTGTAAGGGCATGCTTTAGGTTGTTGAAACTCTTGATACACTCTTCATCAAAATGGAAATCAGCGTCCTTCAGCAACAAGTTTGTCATGGGCTTGGTTATCTTGGAGAAATCCTTGATGAACCTTCTATAGAAGCCCGCATGACCAAGGAATGCACAGACTTCTCTTACATTGGTTGGGATAGATAGTTTGTAGATCACTTCTATCTTGGCCTTGTCCACTTCAATTCCTCGATTACTGACTCTATGGCCAAGGACAATACCTTCTTTTACCATAAAATGACATTTCTCCCAATTAAGCACCAGATGTGTTTCTTTGCATCATTTGAGGACAAGGGAGAGGTGCCTTAGGCATGAATCATATGAATCCCCATATACAGAGAAATCATCCATAATAATTTCCATAATGGTTTCGGTTAAACCAGCAATATGGCCGCCATGCAGCGTTGGAAGGTTGCAGACGCATTACAGAGTCCAAATGGCATCCTTCTAAAGGCGTATGTTCCAATGGGGCAGGTAAACATAGTTTTCTCTTGGTCATCTGGATGTATAGGGATTTGATAAAATCCAGAGTAACCATCGAGATAGCAAAAATATTCCTGATGAGCCAATCTCTCTAAGACTTGATCTAGGAAAGGCATCGGAAAATGATCCTTGCGTGTGGCCTTGTTCAATTTTCTGTAATCGATGCACATCCTCCACCCGGTTACTGTTCGAGTGGGGATGAGTTCATTTTCTTTGTTCCATATCATAGTAGTGCCACCCTTCTTTGGAACGACATGCACATGACTCACCCACGGTGAGTTAGATATCTGATAGATGATTCCGGAAGTGAGCAACTTGATAACTTTGCGGCGGACTACTTCCTTCATATTAGGATTCAACTTCCATTGATGCTCAACAGTCGGCTTGTGGTCTTCCACCATAGAGATTTTGTGCATGCAAAGTGCTTGACTGGCCCCAGTGAGATCGCTCATCTTGTAGCCGATAGCTTTCTTTCTTTCCCTTAATTCTTTCAGGAGTTTATTTTCTTATTCGGTCGTTAGATCAGAGCTTATAATAACTGGACAAACCTTGAGATCATCCAAAAACACATATTTAAGTCCCTCAGGTAGGGGCTTCATTTCAAGGGCTTATGGCTTCTCACATGTCTCTTCAGATACATTCACAACTTTGAGTTCCTCGAACTTGGCTTCAGGATCTTCTTCTACAGAGTCAAGGTGAAGGATACAATCCTTAACTTGTTTGTTGATGAAAATTTCGGCAGATGGGTTTGTTAGTGCCACCTCTAAAGGATCATCTTGTTCACATTCCTCTTCTATGAGAAGAGACATTTGCTCAATGCAATCAATCATATAGACTTCTTCCTACATGTTCGGTCTTCGCATGCTTTCAAAAACTTTGAACTCGAGGGTTTCTTTCCCTAGTATGAGCAACAAGGTCCCTGCTTCAACGTCAATCAAAGCTCTTGTAGTGGTGAGGAACGAACGACCAAATATAAGAGGGTATCTGGCGTCTGCTTTTATGTCCATGATGACAAAGTCACAAGGGACATAAGAGTCTTTTCCAACCTTGACAGGGACATCTTCGATGATTCCCAAAGGAAGAGTCATATAGTTATCTGCAAGTTGTATGGTCATTCCAGTTGGGAGAAGTTCTGCAAACCCTAGCCTCTTGCAAAGGCTAAGTGGCATGATAGAAATGCTAGCACCGAGATCGGATAATCCCTTCTTACATGAAGAGTCACTGATATGGCATGAAATCCCAAAGGATCCCGGGTCTTTCTGCTTCTTGGGCATCTTGCTCTGGATGATATCAGAAGTGGTTGTTGCTAGCTTAACAGTCTCGTATTCTTCAATTATGTACTTCCTTGTGAGGAGAGACTTTAAATACTTAGTCCAGGCTAGTATCTCGACCAGCGCATCTAGAAAGGGTATATCTACATGAAGCTTCTTCATAGCTTCTTTAAACTTGTTGAATCGAGTATCGAGCTTTGTCTGATTCAAACGAGCTGGGAAAGGAGGACGATGCTTGTATACTGGCACATCTGAATCAGGTGTGTCTTCAGCCTCTGCAGTAAATGGTTCCTCCAATCTTGCTTGGTCTGTCTTATCAACGGTTGGTCGTTCCTTCGGTTGGGACTCAGGTGTTGCAGAGTCTTCGTCATTTGCAAAGTTATCATCGTTTGTTTCAGCTATGGGTATCTTAGCAGGGGAGTCAGAATAGTTTTTCCCAGACCTGGTGGTGACAACCTTTAGTTGCTCCGGATGTTTAGGATTGTTTTCGGGTTGTCCAGCAAAGGTTCCAGTAGGTGGCTTCATGCTAGCCGCAAGTTGAGCTAGTTGAGATTCAATAGCCTTCTGATGGGCTTGCTAGTTATCTATCATAGTCTACTGCGACTGCATCATCTTCTCAATAGTTGACAATTTGTCATCAGGAGAGATGGGACCGGCTTGTTGCCCTTGTTGTTGCCGTTGATAGGGGGCTTGGTTGGGGTTTTAAAACTGAGAATTGTTCTGATAATTGTTGTAGTTTCTATTCGGGAAGTTACCTCTGAAGTTCCCTTGATTCCCAAAATTCTGTTGTTGGTTATACTGGAATCCTGGCGGGCCTCGTTGTTGAGTTGTGAACCAAGTTGTCGCGAGTTCTCCACTCCAGAAGGATTTCAATATTGAAAACCTGGATGGTTCCTATTCTGATTCGGATTATAGTACCCTTGACCAGGGATGGTGTTGACAGCATTCTGATTTTCCATTTGACCATTATCTCCTTGAGCACAAGTATTGCTCAAGACAACATCATAGAGAATGTTACAGGCTAGAGTAGAATGGTCAGTTCCTTTACATGCTTCGCAGAAGAGTGAGGCTGACTTAACTTTCTCTTGTTGTCGAGGGGGAGAACGTCTTCTTTCATAAGCTGCGAGAGACGATTCTAGACGGTCTTGCTTTGCAACTAGGAGTTTGAGAGATTCAGTGATAGACTTGTACTCAGGTGTTGCTTCAGCCATAGCTACCTTCAATACTCCTTTGCCAACAGGTCTACCCCATTTGGCTTGGTTTTCAGCTCCAAGGGTGACAACCTTCCATGCGCTATCATAACTCTAACACATGAAGTTTCCTCCATATGAGGAATCCAAAAAACTCTTGATATCATCGTCCACACCTCTATAAAAGATTTCAATGAGTTGATTCTTTGGAATGCCATAATGTGGGCACTTGTGTAGAAGCTCTTTGTATCTTTCCCATGCTTCAGCTAGGGATTCTCCAGGGGCCTGGGTGAATTGCGTTATTCGGCCCCTAATTTCATAGGTGAGAGAAGGTGGATAAAACTTTTCCAGAAAAACATTTTGAAGTTGTTCCCAAGTGGTGATGGGTTCGCATTGCAAGGAGTTATACCAACTCATGGCTCTATCGGCCATAGAGTATTTGAAGAGACGGAGTCTGATGGCATCATCCGTGACTCCATTTTGCTTTGTCATGGCACATAAGTCTATGAATCTCAGAATATGTTCTTGACTATCTTCTCCTTGTTTACCATAGAAAGGACTGTTTTGAAGCAAAGTGACCCAATGTTCTCTTATCTCAAAATTCGGAGCGTTGATGGGAGGAGGTTGCACTGGGTGATGAACGTCAGCAGCTTTAGGGATTGAGAACTCCCTCAGGTCTTTTTGTAGCTCAGCTTGTTGAGTTTCTACTTGAGCTGCTTGGATTTCTTCTTGAACTACGGCTCGGGCTTCTTGCATAAGCCTGTCTCTTTGTGCATTAAGGGCTTGAGCTACCCTTTGAGCGATTTCCTCCTCTTGAGCCATTCTTGCTTGGTTCTCTCTATACTGACGGAAAAAGGTTCTATCTATCTCAGGGTCAAAGCTAGCCGAGAGTCCGGGACTGTCTGAGCGGCGCATACACTAGACTTTGTGGGTACCTAGGATAAAAAGATATTTCTGCTGATGATATGGACATAGTAGAACCGAATTCAAGTATATATGATCGCTAGTATCAAAAGTAAAAGAAAAACCTAAATTAGCCTCAAAAGAACTAGATTTAACTAGAATATTCCGTTGTCCCCGACAACGACGCCAGAATTTAATGTGGCTTATATTATCGCACTAACAAATTCACTTAGGGTTGAAATCCCTAAGTTTTTAACCAAAACAACGCGCAATAATGCCACCCACAAGTGGACGGGTCTTATCACAGTATAGTTGAGGATCGAATCCCAAGGGGCAATGTTTTTAAGAATCTTTCTCTAGTCAAATCTAGTTGAATCAAGACTAATATTTAAAATGAGGTTGGTTGATTTGAGTGTAATTAAACTAAATGCAGGAAAAGTAAAAGAGCGGGATTAAAGGTTGATTAAAGATTAATGATGGAAATTGCTGGGATGGTCCTGGGTTTCACCACCACTACTCATGCAATCACATCCAAACATTAAACATCCAGGCAAGATATAACCATCCAAATAGAGCTGCTGCAGAACCCCCCATATGGGCGTCAGGTTTGCGTAAGCATCACCTTAGGTATCAGATGTCTCATCACCATCCAGATCACAAACTTACGACTTCAAAGATACAGAAATCCAAATGAGGTTGTAGGCCCCCTATACAGGCGTCAAGCACACAGAAGCGTCACCGTGGGCTAGATGGATCTTAACCACACAGATCATACACTTACGACCTCAAGGAATCCCATTCTATTTCTAGTTTGGGAGTCAACCGCGTTAATCGAAATTCAAAACCTACGCATTGAAGTTCTCGCAACATAGGGAACGAATAAGATATATGCAAGCAGGTGATCAATCCACAAGCACACATCGACGATTAACAACGAAATGAAAGATTATATACATGCCATGGAATGTTTTAACAAAAGGATATGAAATCATGGGTAGTGGGGCTAGTCCCTGCACCCAGTGAAAGTGAACTACTCGCTCATGGTGAGAGGAACAAGAAAAACAAGAGAAAGAGAAGATTTTGCCATGCGCATGGTGAAGAAGATGATCGCAGCTCGATGGAGAAATGGTCTTCTACATGATGTCAGGGTAGATCTGGATGAGGAGGGAAGAACACCACGGCAGACAGGGCGGATCTTCTCTCTCCACCTCCTTCTTCTTCTCGTAGTCCTCGCTCACCATAGAAGGAGCAGCTCGTGGACGAGATGGTGGCACAGACGCAGCGGATCTAGATCTAGATCTAGATCTAAACAAGGTGGCTTGCAGATCTGATTCTTCACTCCAGATCTGGGTGAATAGGCCACAAAACCACCACAGGGGTAGGTTCTTGGCTATGGAGATCGTCTCCTTAGGCCCAAGACAGACCTGCAGCCTAACGGAGTCTAGAGATGATCCCCCAGACTAACTGGAGTCTCTATTTATAGGTAGGTTGGCACCGACTTAGAATCGTGACCATAGTAATTTTGCAGCAGATCGTGGTTTTTGGAATGATGTCGCGGTCGTGGCTCTTTGTACGGTCGCGATTCTTTGAATGTTGCGGTCGCGGCCTTTCTTGGCAGGTGCAGAGGTCACGATTGAGTTTTGCCACGGTCGCGGCTTTTTGGTTCGGCCGTGCCTTAGCTACAGGTCACAGTCTTTTCTAATGATGCCACAGTCGCGACAATTTGGACACCGCGGTCGAGGCTTTTTTTTGAATGTTGTGGTCGTGAGGTTTTTGAATGCCGCGGTCGCGGCTATTTGCACGGTCGTGGGCTGAGGAGGGAGGTCGTGATGTAGAGTTAAGGCACAACAACAAGGGTGAGGGAGAGCAGGGGTCCGTTGACCAATGTTGACTGAGTCTAATCCAAGGGTTGAAATGGATATGGGCCTAGGAGACGAGGCTCAAAGCTCAAAACGACCTGCACAAGGGTGCAAAGAATCAATAAAAATAGGAGTAAAATCAATTAAGCCAATATGAGTTGCGTATAAGAAGATAAGGCAAATAAAAGCGCGGATGCAATCGAAACTGGGCTAAATGAGATGATTGAACTAAGGTGAATAAGCATTCATCATCAAGTAACACTAACACGGGGGCACTAGTCATCTTCTCCTTAAAAATTTGGAAAGAACACTGACACTTGTCATCCCAGACAAATGACACACCTATCCTCATCAACTTTATTATGGGTAACACCACTGCATTGAAGTTCTTGATAAACCTCATGTAGTATACTACTAACCCAAGGAAACTATGAACCTCTGTCGGTGTCTTTAGATGCTCCCACTCTAACACAAACTAAACCTTCTTGGGATACACACACACACCTTCAATAGATATGACGTGTCCCAGAAAAGACACCTCGTTTAGATGAAACTTACACTTGCCAAACTTAGCATACAACTTGTGTTGTCTCAACAAGGTAAATGCCTGTCGTAGATGTTGATCATGTTGTTGGATGTCTTAGGAGTAGATAAGGATGTCATCAATGAACAACATCAAGAACTGGTCAAAATATGACTGGAACACCTTGTACCTGAGGTCCATGAACTTTGTCAGTGCATTGATTAGCCCAAACGGCATAACCACAAACTCATGCTGACCATACCTAGTTCTAAAAGCTGACTTGGGTATGCCATCTGCCTTGATCAACAACTGATGATATCCTGACCTCATATCTATCTCTAAGAACACTTTGGCACCTCACAAATGGTCAAACAGATCATCTATCCATGGCAAAGGATATTTGTTCTTGATTGTTGCCTTGTTTAGCGGTTGGTAATCGATGCACAACCTCATCAATCCATCTTTCTTCTTTACAAAAAACACTAAAGCACCCCAAGGGGAAATTCTAGGTATGATAAATACCTTCTTAAGCAACTCATGCAACTTCTTCTTCATCTCTTGCATCTCAGCTGGTGTCATCTTGTACGGTGTTTGCACTATCAACTATGTACTAGGAACCAAATTAATCTCAAAATCAATCTCCCGGGGTGGGGGAACACCTGGGAACTCATCTACAAACACATCTTCAAACTCATGGACAATGGGAACCTCTTGGATACCAGGATTCCTTGCCTAGGTATCCACCACATGCTCCAAGAATGCCTTACAACCTTGCCTCATCAACCTTTCTGTTGTTATAGATGACACCAAGCACGTTGGAAGAATCTTCCTGTCTCCCTGGAAGACCCACCAAACATCACCATTGACTAATATCACCATCTTATAACTACATGCCAAGACTACTCGATACTTCTCCAAAGTATCCATTCCAAGGATCACATCGGATACATGCATATCAAGTGGTATGAGATCCACTTGAATGTTGCATCCTGAGAAAGAAAGAACACGGGATGGACACACCTCCTGCAACTTGGCAGAACCAACCAAAGGGGTTTCAAAGCAGAGGCTATTTGATCTATGACTAACAAGCAAAGAAAAATTAGCTATCACTTCTTGAGTGATAAAAGAGTGTGTCACACCTGAGTCAACCAAAATAGATATAAAACAAGAAGAAGACAAATCAGAATAAAATAACTCCATCTAACATGTCACGAACTGAGGGTTAACTACTACTTCCAGCTGACTCATGGCATATAATCGAGCTATTTCCTGTTGTCTCCCACATCCTCTACTGGCTTGCCCAGTCAAACCATCTTTCGACACCTGACCACGTCCTCAACCTCCACCATTTCTGAACTGTCATTGTTGTGACCCTTGCTGATTTTGTCTCATTTGTTGTGTCACCTCTTCATCTTTCATAGGTCATAACAACTTTGTATGCTCAACCTACCCACACTTATATCAGGTCTTGCTCTCATATCATGGCCTAGACGGCCCTATAATTGAAACTGACGCCACACTATGAGCTCCTGTCGATGGAAAGGTACAACCTCTATCCTTGTTTGGTGACCATTGGGACGGTATTGTCGACCTCTGTTGTAACTGAGGTGCTAAAAACCTAAGCTTCTTGAAGCCTCCAGACGACTATCCTTGAAAATGTATCAGTCTCTTCTTGGCATTCACCCCTCGCTTCTCCACAACTGAGCACTCTACTCTCCTAACTGACTCCACAAGCATGGCAAACCATTCCCTATTCTCTAAAGCTAACACCAGTGTCATCCACTCAGAGATGAAACCCTTCTCAAAACACTGGATTCTCTCCTTTTCCGTTGCATCCATATGTAGACAAAACCTCAGAAGCTCCATAAACTTTACCTCATACTCATTGATCATCATATATCCCTTCTGAATATTCTCAAACAACGATATCTTCTCATCCAAATAGGTCTTTGGGAAGTATAGACTTGAAAATTCTTACCGAAAATCTTCCCAACTAATCACAACACTAGGCCTTTTCTCCTCCTTGACGGCCCACCAACGGCCAACACTACCTTTCAACATGTATACTACGTGCTTCACCTTATCCTCTTTAGGGATATTGAGGATCTTGAAGGCCTTTTCCAACTTGGTCAACCACATACCAACATCTATCACATCCTCCACACAGACATACTCCAATGACCCCACATGCCTCAACCTCTCAAAGGTTTTACCAGAACCTTGGGATTCCACATTAGGAACAATTTTCATGGCCTGGGGTACATGCATCCTATGCACGATGTGCATCATTGTGGCCATAAACTGTCCAAACATGGACTGAAAAATGGAATTTGCCATAGTTGTTGGGTCCAACCGAGGCACTTTAGGAACTCCATCATCTCTTGCCTACCTCCTGGAACCACCTCTTGGTGCAACAATACTACTCTCATCATGTCCTTCATGTTCACCATACATATCTTTTCCTCTCTTCTTCTTTTTTGCATAAGCAAAAGTTAGCATTAAATATGTCGAATGAAATGAGAATAGACACAAACCCTAGTCCTATGTCCTTGTAGAATCAATGAGCCTAAAGCTCTGATACCAACCAAACTGTGACACACTTGCCACACAAAACAAGACCACTCAAAACAAAGTGTGGAACTAATACTAACATCCATGATTACCACAAAGAATGATAAATTAAAACCAATTTTGTATAACTACAAAAGAAGAAACATATTATATCTGAGTCCATAGATAGTGCCACCTCTATCATATATCATGCCAAAACAGCATTACACATCATTGTTTAGTGGCTAAATGCCACAAACCCGTTACATTTTATAACATATTCACATAACAAGCCATATATGTACAATCATGGCACACTGCCAAAAACTTGTATCAATTTACAATGTCTACAAGACACCCCCAAGGACGTGAGAGTACAGGTACAACACATACAACTCTATTACAAAACACTAGCAACATATTCAACCTTCAAACAGATATTGATCCTCTTGTTACTCAACCTCAATCGCACGATCTCTACCTCATCGTGCACGACCACCTAAAAGATGTGGAAACCCATAAAGTGAGACCAACATCCTAGTGAGAGATATAACTCCCCACTAACAACTATTATTAACACAAATAAGCTAAAGAAAGAAGATATAATTATTATCAGGATGAGAAGATTCAACTAAATGGTATGAGAAAAGAACATAAATAACTTTTATTAACAAAACAATATAATAAATGAGGCATGGGATCATCCAATGTGAATTGTATTTGACCCTAAGAAAAAATACGTGTAAGGCCCTTAACCTATCTTAGTGATTGGGTGTTCTTGTTTTGTGTAATTATGATGTTTATAACTTTTCTCTAGTCCTTTGAGATGTTTTGTCATCATGTGACATGCTTATGTTTAAAGTCTGGTCTTGTTTGGATGTCGTTTGAGCTATGTTTTCCTATTTTGGACCAAATTGCAATTTACCTAGTTGAGGGTTTTTCTTGCAATGTGTCACATGTAGAGTGTACCCTTCATGATTTGGCATCTTACGAAGGAGATATATGGATAGGGGAGCCTTGGATGAGTGGTGGCACCCTTAGGGGTGATTAGGGTTTCTAGGGTGTTGATGTGCCTTGACCATGTGTACCTTGTTGAGGGTGGTGACCCTTGTTTCAACCATGAGGGGGTGTCACGACTGAGACACCTCCCTTTCATAGTTTTATCTTGACCAATATTGTTGTGCGTTGCCTTGGGTCAAGACAGTTGTCTTCTAGTGGAGTGTCTCGACCTAGTGTGCTGGTGTTCCTTTTTGTCTTGACCATGTTGTGTTTTGGTGTTTTATCTCGACCATGTGGTGGTCGCGACTGTGACTATGTGTTAGGTGACCCAAATGGTCAAAACCCAAAATATTTTTTATCACCATATCATGAATGTGTGTATTAAGTGGTTGCATGTTGGGTTCTTGGATGGACAAGTGTCTCTTTAGAGCCCTATCTTGTTGACACCTCATCTCTCACTCTACTTCTCTCCACCTTTTCTATATAAACCCTCTTCACTCCATGCAAGTGATATTTGTTGGCCATCCTTCTTCTCCCTTCCTTTGTGCTCTTCCTTGGAGGTTGGTGGAGTAAGAAGGTGTTGTCCTTGGTTCTTTGAAGGTGGTTCAACCCTGCATGTGGTGCCTTGAAGCTTGATCTTCATCCTTGTAGTGGTTTCTTTCCTTGGTAAGTAGTTTTATCATCTTGATTATGTTTTCCTTTGAAACCTTCATATCCTTATTCCTCTTTCCTTAGACGTAGACTAGGATTCTACCCTAGTGGTCACCTTGAGAGAAACTCCTCTTCACAAAGGCCTTAGACTAGGGACTATCCATGGTGGTAACTAGTGGGAGGATCTTTTCTTCTCTTTTCTCCTTTCTTCTTTGGTTCAGCCTAGGGTTTCCTTGCCCTTTTTCTTGAGCTACCTTTGACCAAGGTGTTGTTCTTTTTGGAGGTGATCTTCTGGCTGAAGTGGTGATCTTTTTGGAGCTTCCTTCCCTCTTTTGTATCTTGAGCTTGGTGCTTGTTTTCTCTTCAAAATAGGTGGGTTATATATCACTTTGCCCTCTCTATTTCTACACTTTTCATACTTATATGTTGTTTTTTTTCTCCACAAATGTATCCTAATGTGCTAGTAGATGATATCATGCTCTAGAGTTTGTTAGGTGATAATCAACTTGCTTGGGTTACTTCGAATCCAAAACCCTAATTGATGGAACCTGATTTTGGTGATCGTTGTGTAATGGTGGTTTTCTCCTACCTTTTGACCTTGGTTTTGGTTGCATGCATGCAACTGTTGTACCTTGATGTCCTATGGAATATAGATTCTATTTTAGGAGGTATTAAATGTGGTTTTACTCCTCTTGCATGAGGTGCTTTCATGGTGGTTTTATGATGTATACTCTAGGGTTTTTGGTGACTATTTTGAATGAGGTGTCTTCTGTACATGATGATTTTCCTTAGTTTCACTTTCTATTTTGGCTGTGGAAACCTCCTGCTTTGATCATGGTTAATCCTTGTTGTTCTCTTTCTTTGGTGGTAGCTTGACCTAAGTGGTCATGTTTTAGTTGAGGTCACAAAACTTTGTGTTTAGTGTTTTGGTCGAGACATCTACCTCCTTGATGGTCACAACCCATGGGTTGTTTGGTCGAAATGCTTTCCTTATTTTGGTTTGGTTGAGATGAATGACCTAGTGTTGCAACTATGACCTAACCCTAATAGGTTGAAGGTCATGACATGTCTTTGGCACTTGACGTCGTTACATGGCTTGGTTTTTAAGGTTGATACAACCCTTGTTTGAGTTGAGAAATGTCCTTGTTCTTGAGGTCGTGACACCATGGTTGTAGGCGGTCGAGACACCTTGATGAGTGGGTGGTCGCAACCCATATGGGTAGTGGTCGGGACATGTACATGATTGATGGTCACGACTCATGAATGGTGAATGGTTGAGACATATGCTTGAGCACTTAATCAACGTATATATAAGTAATTATGTAATTAATGTACAATGTTGTTTGGATAGTCATTTAACCAACCCTAATAATGTCTTTTAACCCTTATGTTCTCTAAGAAAATAGGAGGTTGTGTATCTTGGGTTTGGTGATGGAAATATAGTTAAAACCCTAATTGGTCATGCATGGAGCTCTAACCCTAATGTTGAGCAATGTATTGCATTTTCTTCTCTCTTAGAGTTATTATTATGCCATGTTGTTTTATCTATATTGTTTATAAATCCCTAACATTGCAGGTGGTATGGTTTTGAATATCATAATTGTGAATATTATGATGGTGATCATGTAACACAGGGTAATGTCTATGAGTCATGATGAGACATGACAATCTCATATTGATATGATTATGTCCTATGACCTGGTAATTGCTTGATGCCTATTGTGAGGTGATAACCTCCAGTGTTATGATCGAGGGATTTACATCCCCCAGTGATGTGACATTTGGTGATGGCCTTGTGATTGATAGTGCTACAAGTATCATGTGGTGATGGTGTGACAAGTTCACACCTTATACATTTTATATCTTCTAAATTTGTACTACATCCATTATCTTTGAAGAGTTTATTTTGGATTTGTATGTTGTAATTTATTGATGCTAAAAGATACCCAATTGGTTTAATTAATTAAGTGAAACCCTAATCATGTAGGTGCCCTGTGAGATAGATCCTTTCTAGTGTCATCTCTAATTGTTGGATTGGTGAAATGAGTATAACTCAGAGCGCATATTTTTGAATATGTGGGGATGCAAGTCGAGTATCTCCTTACATCCACAATTACAGGTTGTGTCAGATCTATTTGTGATATGGATGTCCATGCGTGAGCCACTTCTTCTTTTAAAGAATGACCATGCATGAGCATGTTCTTCTAGAATCGTTACCTGTACCAAGTAGGTTAGGTGTTTATTTATGGATGGCTATGCATGAGCTGATCCCTTTTTTGACTATATGTCACCTTTTCTAGTTAACTGATATGTCTTTAAATTGTTTTCGCTTGTGCTGGACAAGAGGTGTGGTGAGGTCGTGGATTCCGAGTCCTCCATTGACCTTGTATGGCACCAATTTTGACTTAGTAGTGGTGGTTGGATTTGGGTGGTATGACTCAAATCCTCTGGGCAATAATAAAAGATGTAATACAGTCATGTAGTGTATCTTGCTAAGAGTCCAATACGAATAACATTGGTTGAGCCCTTTTCTTTATCTTTTTACTAATTCCTTGAATTATTATATGGTAAGAGAAGGAAACTGTTATACATGTTCTTCATATTCCTTCTTAAATTATTGATGGTTTATTTCTCCATGGTAGCTTCCTAGTCTTGCTTAATCTGCTTTATCTATTGATTACATATCATGCAGCTGAATTTGTTTAACTTGTGTGGTATGTCATCTACCTGCTTAGTATGTTATCTACTTCTTAGCTTATCCGTTCTTTAATAGACATTGGCGGAGATTTATATCTCCTACTGGGACATTTAGTCTCACCCCGTGGGTTTCCAAATCTTTTAGGTGGTCAAGCATGAGGCAATAGAGATCATGTTGTTGGTGCTGAGAAGCATGAGGACCAGTAGTTGCTAAAGGTTAGACATGCTACTTGTGTATAGAAGTAGAGTCCTATGTGTCATCCCTGTAAACTCAGTTCCTTGGGGAGGTTTTTGTAGTATGTATTGACATGAGGTTTTGGCTTTATGCCCGTTGTTGTATAGAGATGGCATGTATGCATACGAATATGTTATCATGCGTAATAGGATGTGGATAGAGAGCCAGTGAACATTATCTATATAATGTTTTGGGTAGGTGATATGAGATACATATGGATTTTTTGGACTCATGTTTAATATGTTGCAACTTTTATGGTTATGTGAAATCAATTTTAATTTTTGATGTTTTATGGTAACCTTGATGTTTAGTTTTAGTTCCATAGTTTGGTTTTGAGTAATCCTGCTTGTGGCATGTCGGGGCATCATAGTTTGGTTGGTATTAGAGCTTTAGGTTCGCTAAGTCTACAGGGGCATATGACTAGGGTTGTGTCTGTTCTAGTATTCTTCAGTTCATCATATGGTCACTTATGCTTATGCAGAAGAAGAAGGAGAGTCGAAAAGATGGCTGAAGAACATGAAAAACACGTTACTGAGAGTGGTGTTGCTACATGAGGTGGAGGTGTAGGGAGGCAGGTTGTTTATGGGAGGGTGCCTGAAGTGCCCCAGTTTGACCCAGTTGTGATGGAAAATCCCACTTTCCTATCCATCATTGGACAATTCATGGTGACGATTGTGCACATGGAGGACATGATGCCTATCCCCCATTCTCGGGAAGTCATTCCCCATGTAGAATCCTCGAGTATTGGGAAGACCTTTGAGAGGTTGAGGTGAGTCAGAACTATGGAGTATGTTGGCACGACAGATCCAGCAGATGTGGGTCGTTGGTTGATAGAGCTAGAGAAGGTCTTCAAGGTCCTTAGCATCCCTGAGACTGACAAGGTGAATCATGATGTGTACCTTCTAAAGGGAATTTCCATTGGTGATCCATTGAGGAAGAAAAATGACTAGGTTTTGATATCATTTGGGAGGCGTTCAGATAAGAATTTGTCTGTAGGTACTTTCCGCATACCTATCTTGATGAGAAGATCTCTCAGTTTAAGAAGATTAGGCAAGGACCCATGACGATCAATGAGTATGAGGCAAGATTCATGGAATTTCTAAGGTTCTTCCCTCACATGGTGGTGACAGATGAGGAGTAGATCAAATGTTTTGAGAAGGGTCTAAACAATTAGATGATGATAGTTGTGGTATCTCTTAAGAATCATGAGAAGTTTGTAAGTTTGTGGATTCTATTAGGAGGATTGAATAATCGGTGGTTGAGAAGTGGGAGAAGAGTGCCAAGGAGAGGCTCACAAATACCAGGGACAATCATCAAGAGGCTTTAAGAATCCTAGGTTTTCTACCTCCGTCTCAACTGAGGTCCGGTGCATAGACACAGTGGTCTCCTAGTAAAGGCAGATGCTACAACATTCCACCGACAGGAGCCCATAGTACAACCTCAATATTAGTGACAGGGTCATCGAGGACATGGTATGAGAGTAGGACATGCTACAAGCATGGCTAGGTTTTGCATACCAAATAGTTTTGTTCCATGAAGGATGATGAGGTGACCCAACTTCTGAGGCAGAGTCAGTAGGGCTCACAAAGACAACAATGCAACAGTGGAGGTAGACGAGGACGTGGACATGCATCACAGATTGGTTCTTGTTGATAGGCCAGTAGGGAATGGAGGTGTCAACATGTGATATCTATATTCTATGCCATGAGTAAGTCGGAAGGAGTGGTCAACCTACAAGTGGTGACAGGTAAGATGGAGTTATTTCATTCTGATTTGTATTCTTCTTGCTTTATATCTATTTTGGTTTACCCAGGCGTGATGCACTCTTTTATCACTCATGAAGTAATTGCTAGTAGATCTTTGCCTATTAGAGATAGACATGATAGTCTTCATTTAGAATCCCTGTTGGTTGGTTTTGAAAAGTTGCGGGAGATGTGTCCTTCATGTATCCTTTCATTTTTAAGACATAGCATCCAAGTGGATCTCATACCACTTGACATGAATGGATTTGATGTGATCCTTGGAATGGATACCTTGGAGAAGTATCGTGTGGTCTTGGACTATCATTCTAAGGTGCAGACATTTGTAAATGGTGATGTGATGTGGATCTTCCAAGTAAATTGGAATATTCTTCTGACGTGTCTGGTGTTAGAAATGGTGGCAGAGAAGCCAATGAGGAGGGTTGTAAGGCATTTCTGGCACATGTGATGGATACTAAGGTGAGGAGTCCTAATATTTAGGAGGTGCCAGTGGTCTGTGAGTTCGAGGAAGTGTTTCCAGGCGTTCCCCCAACTCGAGAGATTGATTTTGAGATCAATCTAGTCCTAGGTACCCAACAGATAGCTCAGACATCGTACATGATGGCACCAGTTGAGATGGCAGAGTTGAAGAATCAATTGTATATGCTGCTTAAGAGGGTTTCATTAGGCTGAGTATGTCACTATGGGGTGCTTCGGTGTTGTTTATGAAGAAGAAAGATGGATCTATGAGGTTGTGCATAGACTACTGGAAGTTGAACAAAGTGACAATCAAGAACAAGTATCCCTTGACACAGATTGATGACCTATTTGACCATTTGTGATGAGCATCAATGTTCTCCAAGATAGACCTAAGATCGGGACATCACCAGTTGCAGATCAAGGCAGATGACATACCTAAGTCAATGTGTAGCACTTAGTATGGTCATTATGAGTTTGTGGTTATGCCTTTTGGGTTGATCAATGAACTGCCAACTTTTATGGATCTGATGAACATATGTTTATACCTAATCTGCACCGGTTCGTGGTGGTGTTCATAGATAATATCTTGATCTACTGAAGAAATAGTGAACAACATGAACTACATCCTCGTCAGGCATTGACCATGTTAAGGCAACGTCAGTTGTAAGTCAAGTTCAGCAAGTGTGAGTTTTGGCTGAAAGAGGTGTCCTTTCTAGGACTGGTGATATCTGCTACGGGTGTTCATGTGGACACTAAGAAGGTTGAATTCATGATAGAGTAGGAAAATCCAAAGACGCCGATAGAAATTTGTCATTTTCTGGGATTGGTAGGATACTACAGGAGATTCATTAAGAACTTCAGTTCAGTGGTGTGACCCCAAACGATGCTGACCAGGAAAGATGTGCCTTTGTATGGGATGATAAGTGTCAGTGTGCCTTCTAGTTGTTAAAGGAGAAGATGACTAGTGTGTTAGTGTTAGTTCTGTCCGAGTAAGGGAAAGAATACATAGTCTTCTGTGATGCGTCGAGGAATGGTTTTGTTGCGTGCTTATGCATGAAAAGAATGTGATTTCTTTTGCTTCACGACAACTTAAGAAACATAGGGAGAACTACCCAACCCATTATCTGGAGCTAGATGTAGTGGTCCATTCCTTGAAGATCTCGAGGCACTACCTTTACAGAGAGAAGTGTTAGGTCTTCTCCAATCACAAGAACTTTGAGTACATCTTTTCACAGCTAGAGTTGAACAAGTGATAGAGACGCTAGATGGAGTTAATCAAATACTATGATTTCCCAATTGATTTCCATCTAGGAAAGGCTATTTTTTTGGTAGATTCCCTAAGAAGAAAGTCTTCTTCATTGTCATATGTGGGGACGGCATAGTTGTGTACCCTGGTGTGATACAAGAGAGACATGTTGGTCTCCTTACGTCAGATGAACATGAAGCTAGAGGTTTCTTTGTTGGTTGGTCTGTTGGCACAGTTATAGGTGAAGACTACATTGAGGCAGCATATCAAAGATGTACAACAAAGTGATCCTGTAATACAACAGATATAATCAAAGTTTGAAAGTGAGAAGCCTGATGGCTTCCATGAGGCTAAAGATGGGACATTTTTCTATCACGGCTGAGTTGTGGTTCCAAATGTTGATGATCTGAGAAAGATAGTTCTGGAAGAGGCTCAGTGTTCACTATTCTATGCACCTAGGTAGCACCAAGATGTACCATAACCTCAAAGACATGTATTGGTGGCCTGGATTGAAGTGTGATGTGGTTGAGATCGTGGCAAAGTGTGTAGTGTGTCAACAAGTGAAAGAAGAGCATAAGAAGATGACATGGATGTTGCAGTCGTTTCCTATACCATAGTCAAAATGGGATTTACAATGGACTTTGTGGTTGGTCTCCCTAGGACAGCTAAAGGCCATGATTCAATTTGGGTGATTGTTGATAGGCTGACACATTTCCTTCCTATGAAGATGACGTATACAGCTGAGAAGCTTGCTTAGATATATGTTGATGAGATCATTCATTTACATGGTGTTCCATCTACTATCATGTCAGATAGAGGTCCTCATTTTACAAGCTTCTTTTGGGAGCATTGACATACAACTTTGGGTACGCATTTCAAGTTTAGTACTGCCTTCCACCCACAGACTAATGACCAGTCTGAGAGGACCACACAAAACTTGGAGGATCTGTTGAGAGCATATGTGTTATAGTGTTTGGGTAGTTGGGACATCCATCTCAGTCTGATAGAGTTTGCTTATAATAATAGTTATCAAATAAGCATCAACATGGAATTGTATGAGGCATTGTATAGGAGACTTTGTAGATTTTTGTTGTGTTGGTATGAGACTAGTGAATATCAACTTCTTGGTCCTGAGCTTGTATAGTAGATGGCCAAAAAGATTAAAGTGATTCAATAGTAGTTGAGAGTGGCCCAGGATAGACAGAATTCATATACAAGTAACTGACATAGACCATTGGAGTTTCAGGTGGGAGACAAAGTATATCTCAAGGTTTCTCCTTGGAAGGGCATTTTGAGGTTTGGGAGGAAGGGTAAGTTGGCTCCCAAGTTTATGGGACCTTACCCTGTAGTGTCATGTGTTGGAAAGGTGGCTTATAAGTTGGAGTTGCCACCTAGGTTACATTAGTTGCATCCATTGTTTCATGTTAGCATGCTGAGAAAGTGTCACCCTAATACCAAGCAGGTTTTGCAACCTATGGAGGTGGAGCTTGATGAGGATGTGTCCTATGTAGAAGGACCTATGTTGATCCTAGATAGGAGGATCAATAAGTTGAAGGAGGACATAGTGTTGGTGAAGGTTCAGGGGCATCACTATGGTGTTGAGGAAGCCACGTGGGATCTCGAGGAAGAGATGTGGAGGAAGTACCCATATCTTTTTATGTAAGATTTGGGGGTGAAATCATTGTTACGGGTTCATGATTGTAAGGCCCTTAACCTACCTTAGTGCTTGGGTGTTCTTGCTTTGTGTAATTATGATGTTTAGAATTTTTCTCTAATCCTTTGAGATTTTTTGTCCTCATGTGACATGCTTATGTTTAAAGTATAGTCCTGTTTGGATGTTGTTTGAGCTATGTTTTCCTATTTTAGACCAAATTTCAATTTACCTGAGTTGAGGGGTTTTCTTGCTATTTGTCACATGTAGAGTGTTCCCTTAGTTCTTTGGCATCTTAATAGAGAGAAAGATGCATAGGGGCATCTTGGTTGAGCCTTAGTTGAGTGGTGGCACCCTTATAGGTGATTAGGGTTTCAAGGGTTTTGATGTGCATTGACCATGTGTACCTTGTTGAGGGTGGAGACCCTTGTCTCGACCATGAGGGGGTGTTATGACCAAGACACCTCCCTTGCATGATTTTATCTCGACCAAGATGGTTGTGGGTTGTCTTGGGTTAAGATAGTTGTCTTCTAGTAGAGTGTCTCGACCTAGTGTGTTGGTGTTCCTCTTTGTCTCAACCATGTTGTGTTGTGTATTTATTATGTGGTGATCGTGACCATGACCATGTGTTGGGTGACCCAAGTGGTCGAGACCCAACATAGTTTTTATCACCATCTCATGCATGTGTTTTTTAATTGGTTGTATGGTGGGTTCTCAGGTGAACAAATGTCCCTTTGGAGCCCTATCTTCTTGACACCTCATCTCTCACGCTACTTCTCTCCTCCTTTGCTATATATACCCTCTTCTCTCCATGCAAGTGATCTTTTTCGACCATCATTCTACTCCCTTCCCTTCAGCTCGTCCTTGGAGCTTGGTGGATCAAGAAGGTGTTGTTCTTAGTGCTTTAAATGTGGTTCAACCTTGCATGTGGTTCCTTGAAGCTTGATCTTCATCCTTATGGTGGTTTATTTCCTTGGTAAGTAGTTTTATCATCTTGATTATGTTTTCCTTTGGAACCTTCTTCCTCTTTCCTTGGCTACAGACTAGGTTTCTACCCTAGTGGTCACCTTGATAGAAACTCCTCTTTAGGCCTTAGACTATGGACTAACCATGGTGGTAACAAGAGGGAGGATGTTTTGTTCTCTTTTATCCTTCCTTCTTTAGTTCGACCTAGGGTTTCCTTGCCCCCATTAGTGGCTTTTATTCCAGTGGCTTTTCTAAAAAAATGCCACTATCTATGTAATGCAGTGGCATTTGTAATTTAAATGCCTCTAAACCACGTATTATGGAGTTTATAGAAAAGACTTACCAATTAAGGCATTTTTATAATTAATTAGTGGCATTTCAAAATTGCCAAATCAAATGAGCGGGCCACAATTAGTAAAATGTTTCTATTCCCGCATGACTTTCCCATCCTGCAAAATAGTTCCTCCTCTCCACGCGTTTGGCAGAGACATTTACTCCCGACATTTGCTCTGCTTGTAGAACCCGTGAAGTCGACCCAACCTTTTCGCCCTAATCTTCCAGACCATGGAAGCTACCTGCTGGAACGCTCCCTACTCTTCTCCAAGGTGCCAGCGACGTTGCCAAGGGTTGGAGGGGACGATGAGGAAGAGATCAATCTCCCAACTTGCCGGTGAGGACTGTGGTGGTTTGCCACCCTACTGCTTCGGCGCGCGACAGGTAAGTACACCCCATGAAACAATAAACACACATGGTCTTTCCCATCCATTCTCGTAGTTTCCATTCTATCAAGGTATATACGATAATCGGTTTATGAAGATAGTCTTGAAATATGATGATTCTGTTGTTTTATATCCAGAAATCACTTTCTTAATCATTTATATCAAGCCATCGACCATCCTTCTTTGTTAGATTTAAACTTGGATTATTTTACAGTCTTGAAATATGATGAATCTGTTGTTTTATTTTACAGTGTCGCATTGGTTTTGGTTATGTATACAAGTTTGCTAAATGTTAGGGTATTCATATAAAAATGTGTGTATTGTTGTATTAAATTGTAAGGAAAATGAAGCATGCACTTTTTAAAAAGTGGTCGCTTAGGTGCTCATGTGATGTCTACACATCTCCTATATCTTTGTTTGTAAATCATCGATGAATAAGCCAGTAATGTATCCTTACCTAGGCCACCACCTTTGGTGGGTTGGCGCTCTCTGATGAGAATAGGGGTTCCCACCATTGGGCTAATGAAGGGGAGAGATACTCATCTTTATGTATGTAGGAAGAGGCTAAGGAGAGAACAAGGTTTATGAGATGGTCATTTCTTGTGTAATATTCTAGGATTCAGAAATGTCTAAGGAAGAATAAGACCTTTGTATAATTACTTATAGTATACATGTTTTTTTGGGTGTGGTTTCTTCAAAAAAAATTTTATTACCGTAAACTTGAATGGTCTATATTCTTTTGCACTACCAATTGACAAAAACCTTCACCATCCCTAAAACTTAGGGTCTTTAAGCAACACTGAAGAAAGATACCAAGGGCACACAGACAAGTTGCTATTAACACTAAGCTATGATTGCACAAAATGCAGGGGTTCCATTGTGGAAGAACAATAATTTTTTCTCTGCCATAGGAAGTCTGGTTTGCCCTCTTGATTTCTATATTGAACGAATCGCATGGCTTCTATGCAGTGATGTTTACATAATGGTTGATTTATGTTTTTTTGGAGTGTACGTCTTATCTCAATATTGCTTTAATGTAAACACATTGCATTATGGTTACTTCAGTTCCATATCCTAAATCAATTTTTGTCTTTTGATGGCATGTTATGTTACTCAAGAAGTTTATAGCCAATTATACATCTTTACTATATATGTACTCCAACCTCTCTCCTTGGGCCAGGAACCATCAGTTGGCTGGCACACCAGTTCCTCCAAGTTTTGGGTCTTCTACACTCAGATCTTATACAAGTTGTACACTTGTGTGGTCCCTGACCAGGTTTCATCAAACTAGATAATGATGTTGCTTGTTCTCTAATGGGTTCATTCATGTCGATGTTGATAGAAACCATGGGGAATATGTTTATGGACTACTTGCTTCACTTTAAAAAATATATTGCTCTATATTTTGCAAATTTATACTACTTTTTTTGAAAATTTATAATATCGTTATATATACTTACAATTGTTACTACTAATATTTTGTAGTCTCTGTTCACCCACAACAGTCACTATGGCCTGGGCATCTACCCCCCCCCCGCCCCCACTCCTTTTCCCTGAAGCAGAAAAGCTGGACATCACCATAGACGATCGTACACTTACACAACTCGCCATTCCCATACATTGGCGTCATCTGGACGGAAGATGCTACACAGCTTGTCAAATGATCTTAAAGTTTGGGAACTCAAAAAATGTAATCGAGGTTCAGTATGATGGTGACGGAAATATGGTATCCACAACCAGTTGGCATGGGTGGATTGGGAGAATGGGAATTGGCCGTACGGACCAGGTTTTGCTTCATCCGATTGGCGACAATACCATACAGGCTTATATACATAACTACAGCAACAATTTGCCTTCTCATATGAGATGGTATATGCACGAGCCAGGTTGTACCATATCTGAGGAGATGTCATTTGATGAATTTGGCATGCCTGAGGTCCAATCCTTGCCCGTTGGTACCGCCTTGTACCCCATGACCATCAGTTCGGATTCATCTACCATCGACTCTATCCTCGACACAACATCATCAACAAAACAGACACGTCCCAGTCATAACGGCCATCACAATTGTTGATGATTTTTTTAACTTTTAAATTAGGAAATAATCAAAAAATGTAATTTGTGTTGTATTACTTAATGAACACTAGTAATCAATCATGTACTGTGAATTTAAGGTACCCAATGTGATATTGATGATGGCTTGTAAATGTTTTTCTCTAGTGTGGTTTTGAGTGATGTTTTTCTTTGAGGATTGCCTCAAAGTGATGTTCTACTTTTATCCTTATTATAACTATGTTGTTCGTATGACAGACTTACTCATAAATGTTATCTTTATTACTATTCTTAAGAATGGATAATTGTTTGATGGCAGAGGATGACCGTACGAGTAGTAAATACCTTTTATGTTGTTCAATTTTGTTTTAAGTGTCTTCATTTTTGTGTGACTTGATATACTCAAGATGAGAGAATAGTTAAGTGACAACTTCCATAATAAGACAACTACAAGGAATGATTAGAACAACATCATTAACTCTTATACGGGGACTCATTTACCTAGCATTACTCCACAAGGTTGTTGGAAAGCTTTGAACCTGTCATCCAGTAATTGCTCCAAAAAAAAATTAGCTCCCCTTCCACCTAATGTTCAAAATGATAGACCAAGGAAATTCAATAACACTGTTGCTAGCTCTGCTGTTACAAGAACACCTTGTGATGGACAAGGTAATCATATCATCGCATTTATAATGCTGCATTTAATGATATATAATTTCTATATATGTTGTATGCTTTATGAATGAATGCTCAGGTCAAAGACATCGACAACGGGTGCCTAATGGCAATGCTTCGGTGTCAAATCATTCAAGACGAGTAGACAGTATAGCTGCCAATAGTCAAAATAGCCATGCATTTCATGATCACATGGAGCAAAATGGTCTATCTGATCACCATGATGAGATGTTAAATGCTACAACAACACCTTCTGATGGGGTAGGTAATCGGTTAATTCATTGCATATATAGTGTTGCCTTTAGTGATATATAATTTCCATTTATGTTGTATCCTTTATGAATGAATGCTCAGGTCAAAGACATCGACCACGGGTGCCTAATGGCAATGCTTCGGCGTCCAATCATTCTAGAAGAGTAGACAGTAGAGCTTCCAATAACCAAAACAACCATCCATTTCATGACCACATGGAGCAAAATGACCTCTCTGATCACCATCAAGAGTTGTTGAATGCTACAACAACACCTTCTGATGGGCTAAGTAATCGGTTAATTCATATCAAGCATTCATAGTGCTGCATCTAAAGATATATAATTTACATTTATGGTGTATCCTTTATGAATGAATGCTCAGGTCAAAGACATCGACCCCTGGTGCCTACTGTCAGTGTTCCTGTGTCCAATCAATCAAGAAGAGTAGCGAGTAGAGTTGGCAATAGCCAGAACAACAATGCATTTCAAGAAACCATGGAGCAAAATGACGTCTCTGATCACCATGATGAGTCGTTGAATGCTACGCCAACACCTACTGATGGGCTAGGTATTCGGTTTATTCATATCATTGCATTTATAGTGTTGCATCTAATGATATATAAATGAATTCTTAGGTCAAAGACATCACACATGTGTCCGAACACAATGTTTGGAAGTCTGGAAAAGAAAGCTCGACGATCAAATTCCCATTGAGATAAATCAATTTGGACAACCAGTGGGTAAAAACCAATGTCACTTATCAAGTTTTTTGACAACCATTGCAAGAGATCCCAATCTTTTTTCATTAAACTACGAGGACTGGAGACAATTTCCAGCAAATAAAAAAGAATCCATATGGAATTTTGTGAAGTTACAATATTAAAATTTATTTTTAAATGGTTAAATGAAGCTTCTAATTGATATCCTTATTGTCGGTAGAGTAAATTCATGATGGACATAGAATTAAAGGAGTGGACAATGAAGAGACTGGGAAAGAAATGGAAGGACCACAAGTGGGAGTTACGAAAACTATACTTCGTAGAAGATAGTCCATATGAACAACAACTTGAACAAGTTGTTCTCCGCATGGAAACGTCTCAATGGAAATTTCTTGTGGATTACTGGAGGAGAAATAAAGGAAATGTAATTTTTGTATCTATTAATTGATATTTAATTTACCTCACAGATAATTACTATGGACAATACTGCAATTTTTTTTCACAGAGGAAGTGTATAACTAACAAGACAAGTAGAAATTTTCAAAAGGTTAGCCACACAACAGGAACCAAGTCATTTGCTTGTCTGAAAAATGATGTAAGTTAGTCAATATTGTGATCTAATTGGACAATTTGGAGACGTCTGTTTAATGATGTTAGCAATAACCTTGTTTGAATGATACAGTTGGAGAAGGAAACGGGTGGGGAAGTTGATCCCATTGAGTTTTTTGAGAAAACTCATCGTAAAAAAGATGGGAGCATAGTTGATATTGAATTTGTGAAAATTTTGGTACAAGGATTCCTATCCTAGAGTATTATGCTACATTTAATACATGGAAACATTTATATGTTTGGTATAAAATTCAAATCCTATGTTTTGTTGTCTGTAGGAAAAATTTTCTGAGGTAGGTGACGAGTTGCGAAGAAACCAACCTGATGTTACTTCAGCTGAAATTTATAGGCAGATTATGGGAGAAGAGAGACCAGGATATGTTCGTGGTTATGGACTTGGACCATCACCTTATGATATCTGGGGCAAGAACTGTAAATCCCGAGAAGCTGATGAAGCGCAAAGGAAGCATTTCCAGGATCAGCTTGCACAACAATGGATGGAATTTGAAGCTAAAATTCAAGAACAAAATGCAAAAATAGAGCAAATACTAGCCTTGTCTAGAGCAGGAAACAGTCAATCAGCCCAATATATACGCATTGGCTAGGTATGAATACATTTTATACGAGATGTGTGGTATCAATTATTTTCCATGTTGAATTTTGATGGCCTTATGACAAAGATAAAATAATTGTTCAGATCGGAATGAGACATTCAACAATTTATAAGGGACAAGTATGTTTGTATTTGTGTAAATTGCACATCATTCTATGTTTATATAAATTTTTTATTTAAATTGTATTTTGTTTATAGGAAGTGTATGTGTTGAGTATCACAAATGCAGCTGATAAAGTTACAATCGGTCGAGTATCTGAGGTTGATCCCTTGTAAATGGTGGGAGGTGCAATTTTAGGCTCATCATGTGTTTGTGTTTATGTAGAGGTTGTGGTGATGGCCAACGAACCTCTAGTCAGACCTTCTGAGAAATATCAATATATGGATGAAGTTATTGGCAATGTCATAGCATGGCCGAAATCACATTTACTGCCAAAGTGAGCATATAGTATTGCTTATAATATGACATAATTGAAAACAAAACTAGTATCTAAAGTCGTTTCCGTTTTTTGCAGGTCATGAAGTGTAAAGATAGATAATTTCATTCTTGGATACTATGTAGAGAGATGAAAGCTATAGTTGTGTTTCTTTGGTCCAATTTTTTATTATTACATAACGATCCAGATACTATTGTTTCATGTCCATTGTTGTAGACAATGTTGCCAAATGGAGGCGGAGGCGGGGTCTGAGGCGGCGGGCGATCCAGGGGGAGGAGGTCTGCGGCGACGAGTGTTCCAGGGGAGGATGACGGAATAGGCTCCACACGGACAAGGGACTCAACGGATGCAAGAGCAACGGAGGCTAGCAGAGTCCAACAAGAGCAGACAAACAGGAGACGCTCAAGGAGTCCAGGAAAAGAGGGGCACGGCCACGAGGATGCACAGCAGCGTGATAGCAACGCCACGGCTGCGACCTCTGGAAGGATCAGCATACCGCATATTGGAATGGAATTCCAATACGTAGGAATGAGAGGAACATCGCAGAATGGGAACCGAAACTCAGATACTCATAGAAAGAGGATCAGATCGAGATCCACAAATGATCCATCAGACGGCAGAGCTATACCATCCACAGAACTCTTCCCGCCATTGTCTGGCGACAAACAGAATTCACAAGAGAAAACATTGGCTGAAATGATGAACGCTTGGGGCATCAATACAAAAAGGACCAACACTAGATCAATGAGTAATGGAGCAGCAGCCGATCTGTTCCTTAATAAACTATTCGAGGAACACCTGGACCCAGAGGCAATCAGCCTCAACCTATCAGATGTAGAACCAAAAATCTTGATCGATCCGATGTACGAAGAATTCCTCACCAGACCTTGGAAATACGCCGTTGTTGTGAAGGCTATGGGCACGCAATTAGGGTACATGACCCTTAGAGACCGCCTGCGAGCCATGTGGAGCTTGGTAGGCAAATATAACATCTACGAACTAGACCTAAACCACTTCGTCATCCAAATTTCGTGTAGATGGGATTATGAAATGGCAGTGGCAGGGGGACCCTGGAAAATCTTCGAATGCAATCTTCTTGTCTGGGATTGGCATCCTTCCTTCGTCCCTTCACCCGAGCTTCCTAGGAAGATAGTCTGCTGGGTGAGGATACTCAACCTCCCACTACATCTCTACGTTAAAACCGTCTTCAACTGCATCGGTAGGGCCTTAGGCCAATTAATCAAGGTCGATGATCACACCATCTAATGAACCAGGAGTAAATTTGCAAGGCTCGCTATCGAGCTCGACACAACGATCGATTTGGTACCCAATATTCTGATCAATGGAGTCGAACATGAAATTGAGTATGAAGGCTTCCCCTTCCAGTGTGCAACCTGCGACGAAGAGGGACATACATCTATACAATGTAATTCCATCGCAGAACACAAGGAGGACAACAACTCCATATCTACAACCAATACAACTACTATTACTGCTGCAGCTGAACCTCCTTGGCGCACCCAACACAGCAGACGGAACCGCCAGGAGCGGGAACAAACATCTGTGAAACCGCCAAATATACCCATATCATCGTGGAGCAGATTCTCGGAACTGCTTGCAGATGAGGACAACAATGTAGATCTCACGAACACTAGCCAACATGAGAAGCAGGTTATAGATCGATCGGAAGGACAAAAGATTCCAAAGATATGGAGGAATAAGAAGACAAATGCCACCATAGAAACCACGAAGAAGAAGGTGGAAGCTCTTAAAGACATTACAAACCATACTAACAAGGCCTCAAGCAGTAAACATATAAGCAAGAAGGACAATCACACACAAGACCACACGATGGTTAACCCTGAAGTGGACGAAGTGATTGAGGTCATCCCGGATCTGAAAGAACAGGACCCCACAACTGTAACTAGGCAGAAGTACCACAAAGGCAGGAAGAAAAGAGACTCCGATGAGTCGACGACAAACAACTCCACTCCAAAAAATTCCTCAAGTGGAAAGATGTTCAAAGGCAGCGGCACCAAGATGAAGAGGTCGGGGACAACGAAATTTGTAATAGGAGTTATAAGAAGCCCAAGAACCAGAGGCACCCCGAACAAGGACGTGATTCTAGAGGCACTCGACATCGTTGAAAACAAGGAACTCGAGACTCAAGCCTGACCCACTCCCCCTCATCTAAAACCCTTTATCCAAGTTCTTTGAGCGATGTCCAGAATCTTGTGTTGGAATGTACATGGTATCGGCAATGATGACACCTACAAAGTTCTTAAAAACTTAGTGTCTCTCCACAAAACTGCTATCACCTCCATTCTCGAGCCTCATATAAGTGCAGCTAAAGCAGTTAACACTATCAAGAAGCTGGGGTTTTTGAACTCTCACAGGTCCGAGGCCCGCGGCTTTTTGGGAGGGATCTGGATCTGCTGGAACTGTGCCCTCTGCGATGTGGAAATCCTCAACACACACCATCAATTCGTTACTTGTAGAGTAAACAACTCTTACATTGCAACCTTTGTTTATGCTTGTCTGCATATTCAGATCTGCACCCTGCTCTGGAAGCACATCTGCAAGATGGGCGAACGTTACTCTAAGCCTTGGATAGTGGTGGGTGACTTTAATACCACCACTATCCCTGCTGAGACAGCTGGGTACCAAACCTACAACCATTGTGAAGCACAACTTTTCTCTGCCACCATGTTTGAAGCTAGACTGGCTGACCTCGGCTTCTCAGGTCAGAAGTTCACGTTCCGACACGGCCTCAAACAAAGCAGGTTAGATAGGGGAATGGCTAATTATGAGTTTCTCCTTAAGTTCCCTGAAGTTGCGGTGACACACCTCGCTAAGGTTGAATCCGAACACTGCCCGCTGCTGATTCAAATAGACAAACGCTATCACCAACCAAAGAGATTCACTACAAAGGCCTCGTGGAACACAGACACAACCTTCTCCCCACGCCTAGAAAGTAGCTGGAGGAGGGACCTGAATTTCCAGGAAGCACTGGCTTCAACAACACCCCATCTAAGCACCTGGGATGCCGAGAAACACCGGCAACAAAGGGCCAACAAGGATCGGTTACTACGTAATATCAACACCCTCCAGAAAAACCTTGCCATCAGGTATAACGAAATCACAGATAACTTATGCCTTCATATGCAGGCTGAACTCAAGCTCATTCTTAAACATGAGGAGGAGGACTGGAAGCAAAGAAGCCATATCAACTAGCTTCGAGACGGGGATTCCAATACCCGGTTCTATCATGCCTTTGTGAATCAAAGGAGACGATCTGATAAGCTCAATGCCATTAAAGACCCCAAAGGGGACTGGATTTCTGATACAGATAAGATCTTCATCCTGGTTACAGATTTCTTCATCGACCTCTTCACCTCTCCTAGCAACACTAGCCGTCAAAATATAATGAGGATACCTGCCTGATTCGCTGCAATTCCTGAAGCGAAGCACCATTCCCTAGCCAAAGAAGTTCAAGAATCCGAAATATTACAGATCCTACAAAGCAACTCGTCGTGACGGCACTACCACTCACTTCCTGCTGTCTAATTGGCCGATTGTCAAAGATTCTGTTAGAAGGACCATCCACGAGGCCCTTCACTCCAAGAGGCTGGATGATCAACTCTGCAATATGACAGTGATCCTCATCCCCAAGGTGCCCAAACCTAAAAATAGAAGCCAGTTTCGCCCCATCTCACTCAATAATAATATTCTTAAGCCGCGTTCCAAGATTATTGTCGAGCGGCTTAAGAGGTGGTTGCCGGACTGGATCAACCTGGCACAAAGTGCTTTCATACCAGGGAGGAAAATCTCAGACAACATAGCTGCCGCTCAAGAAATTATTCACAGCATGAAAGGGAAGCATTCAAGGAAAATGATGGCCATAAAGATTGACCTCACAAAGGCGTATGACAAAATGGCATGGAATTTCATTGAAGACACGCTGGAAAAGATTAATATCCCCAATAACATGAAAGCATACATCATGAACTCCATCACTAAAGGCAGCTCCACCATAGCATGGAACGTCAAGGTCTCAGCCAGTTTCAAACCCAAGAGGGGGCTCCGACAAGGAAACCTGTTAAGCCCTTATATATTTGTGTTGTGTATCGAAAGACTCAGCCAAATGATTGAAGATCGTGTCAACACCAGAAATTGGCAACCCATTCAATTGGGTAGAAGAGGGCCTTTGATCACCCACCTGTGCTTTGTTCATGACATACTTTTATTTGCTAGAGCTAACGAGTCGAACATAGATACTATCATGAAATGCTTTAGCGAATTTGAACTTGCATCCGGCCAAGCTATCTCCATCGAAAAGACTAGATGTTCTTCTCAAAGAGTGTTTCAAATAAGGAGGCCAAACGGACCTGCTCAAGAAGTGGGTTACAAAGAACACATGACCTAGGGAAATATCTAGGGGTCCCTATTCTTCACAGTAGGGTGAACAAGAAAACCTATAATGAAGTTCTTGAAAGAGTAACCAACAGGGTTAACTCATGGGCAGCACACAACCTCTCCTTAGCTGGACGCATGAGTTTCGCTAAGAGTACTTTGGCCACTATCCCTACTTATGTTATGCAAACGGCGAAGCTCCCTCTCTAGTTGTGTGACAGAATTGATGGGGAGATTAGCGTTTCATATGGACTGGGGGACGCAGCAAAAGAGGGATACACCTCCTATCTTCGAACCGCATAACCAGCAAGAAAATGCATGGGGGCCTCGGACTTAAATCTATGCGCGAGTGGAATCAAGCTTTGTTGCTAAGGTACAGTTGGGATATCCATAGTGGACAAAACTCTTTGTGGTGTGGGGCCATGAGAAATAAGTTACTGAACAAGCATCTAGTACCACCCTCTAATCTATCTCGACTAGCCAGAACAGTGTTACATTCAAGGACCTTTATGGAGGCAAACACTTATATGAGCCCTATCAGTGGACACACCATCAACAGTTGGCATGATGTATGGTTACCTAGCGGCGCCCGCCTGAAGGACCACGTGACCTGAACCATCCCTGAAGAACTCAAAGACCTACAGGTCAGCAGTATGGTAAATTTCGAAGGACAATGGGATTGTGAGTTTCTGGAGAATTGGCTACCTTCAAACATCATCAAGGAAGTGTACAAAGTCCACCCCCCAGTAGATCCTGTGGCAGAAGACATATGCGTATGGAGGCCAAATGAGGAAGGAAGCTATACAGCAAAGTCCGCATACACAGCCTTGCATGTGGATTGTGAAATCAAGCGTCCTAGACACTAGAGGAAATTATGGAGTCCCAAGGTAGCTGCAAGGGTCAAGACCTTCATGTGGATAACAGCCAACGGAGCCCTTCTTACAAATTGGAGTCGCAGACATAAGCAAATGACAACAAGTGCTACCTGCAATAGATGCGACGCAGCAGAGGAAACTAGCCTGTATGCACTATGGGACTGCACTAAGGCAAGGCCCATATGGCTACATTTGCCCAATCTCAATCTACCCTCCACTTTCTGGTCCTCAGACAATCTTGAGCAATGGATCGGACAGAACCTTCAATCCATGGAGGAATCTAGAAACTTATTCTTCATAACCTGCTGGGCCATTTGGAAACAAAGAAACCAGTGGATATTCGAAAGGCAACAGACTACTACACAACAATAGGTCAACTTCATTTTGATGGAAGCCAAGATGTCTGAGAAGGACCCAAGGAAGAGCATAATGCCCACATATAGGCCGGACATACAAAAGCAGTTAGTTGCTGATCACCTAATCCTTAATACTGACGCGGCTTGGAAGAAGGGACAGGGGGCCATAGAAGTTGTCATCAGAAACCATAAAAACCTTTGGCAGGGAGGAGTTGGAAAGTCGATCACTGCGGATAGTACTATTGAGGCAGAACGTATAACTATCTTGTTGGAGGCGATAATTATCTGAACTGCTCCTTTACCTGATGTCATCGTGGAAACAGACAACATGATAGCATCCAAAATGGTTAAATACGACTGCAGAAGATATCCATGTTATGCTAACATCATCAAGAGTATCCAACAGGTCCTCAAAAACACCTCCTCGATCTCATTCATAGAAAGGGAGAAGAACGCTCCTGCTGATGCGTTGGCTAAATTCCATCTGGCTAATAACAACACAGTTAAACTCTACAATAAACCTCCTACATTTGTGCTTGACACTGGTCAGGTACTCCCTTGTAATGGCAGTAGTACTGCCATATTTAATTCTCTGCAAATTTCCAAGTTGTGTAACCCACATTTAAATATGCTTGTACGAGGTGGGAAAGATGAATAAAACTATCGCCTGACTTATCTAAAAAAAATGTTGCCAAATGACAATCCTATTTTGCTTTTAGCTATGAGCACTATCTTACCTTCTTGTGTGTGACATTTACACAACATATTTTGTTTTGACCTACTGAATGTGAATGTCTTTTTTTGCTTCCTAATTCAATAGTTCTCTGTAAATTTTTCTTTCATAACTTGATCACATGTTGCATGATAGCTTACTAAGTCAATATTTCTCTGAAGAATTGTGCATTTTGTTCCTTCCACAACAAACAACATGTCACTACGTAAAAGGCTAGTTTTTGGAGATCAGAGGCCATTCTCGAGAGCTAAGGTTGTCAGCTCATCTCTTGTGAAAGGCTTCTGCTCAGCTCTTGTGAATGGCCTTTAATCTCCAAGAAAAAAGATGTTGTTAGGAATCAAAAATGGGATTCCTCACCCTGGAACTGGTCTTATAGGCAATCCAACAAAATGGTACATCCTTACATGTTCTTGATGTATTGCAGCCTAGCCAAAGTAGTATCTAAAAGTAGTATCTAAGGTAGTATTGCAAACTAACCAAAGTGGTTTTTAGCTATGAGAAGTGTTTTTGGAATCTTGTGTGTGAGATTTACACAACATATTTTGCTGTGGTGATTCACCTCAGGATGGTTTGTGGTTGAGCTTCTATGATTGCTCAATAATTAGGCTATTAAGATGTCTGAAATGTAACTGAGATATTTTAGTCGCATGCTTCTATGCGTCTAAATTTCTCTACAAAGGTACAACAAGTCATTTTCAACATTTCTATGGTACAACAAGTCATTTTCAACATTTCCATACTCTGCTTTGGTTAAGAAGTCAAGGAAGAAGCCTCAAGAAATAGTGGGTGCTCTTAGTATTATCGGTTCCTCCATGTTCCCTTAATTGTTAAAACAACATCTACAATAATACCCTTTCTGTAACATGTGGTTGTGATGCAGGCCCTAAAAGCCAATAACTATGGTAAGGATCCTCTGCTAAGATCATGTACAAAGAATGACCTTAAATATCCAAGTACAGAGCTGCTGTTAGGACTCAAAAAGGCATGGTTTTGGAGATTAAAGGCCACTCTCAAGAGCTAAGGTTGTCATCTCATCTCTTGTGAAAGGCTTCATCTCAGCTCTTGTGATTGGCCTTTAATCTCCAAGAATAGAGCTACTGTTAGGACTCAAAGATGGGATTCCTCACCCTGGAACTGGTCTTACATGCAATCCAACAAAATGGTGCATGCTTACATGTTCTTGATGTATTGCAACCTAGCCAACATTGGTTTCCAGTTTTGCTTTGGGTTGTTTTAAGGATTTCTGGATAAGGTATATTTCACTACTTCACTTTGCTTTTTTTCAGTTGAAGGGGATAGTGAATCTATTCTGGAAACTCTTCTTGCTTATCAGGGGATAGTGAATCTATTCCTGGTGGCCATGTTGATATAGATTTGAAGACCTGAAGCCTCCTGCTGATCTACATAGTCAACTTGCATGTTTTGCTGTTAGTTGGTTATTACATGTGGTGGTTGCCATGACTAGTGATGGTTTCAATGATGCATCTGCTCTAAAAATGGCAGACATTGATATTGCCATGGGAATTGCTGGAAATGAGGTAAGTATATTCGCTATATGTCAATTTGTATATCTATCTTCTTGTCTTTTAGTAATTATTATCGATAATGATTGTTTCTTCTCTTTTTATGTGTCAGTCCAGGTTACCAAGGAGGCTTCAGACATGGTTCTTGCTGATGATAACTTCAGTACAATAGATATTGCAGTTGGCGAAGGGAGATCTATCTATAACAACATGAAGGCCTTCACTAGGTTCTTCTCTTATTATTCATTATATGCTTTCTTACCTTACTAAAAATCTTTCAACTTATTATGTATAGACAATAGTTTTATGAGAACCCTGGATGACATTGAGTTTGATAACCATCTTTTTCTTTTTACATAATTGTCAAGATTGTCAGCTTTGCACCCTTTCTATCATGTGCTTAGTTGTGTGATTAGCTAAATGTCTAAAGCTTTGCTGCATGGAAAACTCCATTCAGATGACATAATGTGAATGGTACAGTTGAAATTATCACCATTGTCGAACTTATTAGGAAATGTGAGAAGGTGGGTTCTTCTGAGGATGCCCTTCTTGCCAAGCTCGGCATCAGGCCCTTCTCATATGGACTGGTTCTGCTGTCAGTATATGACAGTGGATCTATATTTAGCCCTGAGGTCCTTCACCTTACTGAAGATGACCTTATTGATAAATTTGGCAATGGTGCTATCTTCCTTGATACTATCTTAACAACATGCTAGTGTTGTAAGTGTTTTTGTCTTACATTTGCATGCAAGTTCTCAACATTTTGCTCACTTCATTGTAGGATCCTAGCATGTTTGCAGTTGTTGTTGCCCCTGCTGCTGGTTCAGGCTATGCATCTGCACCTGTTGCTTCTGTTGCCAAGGTGGAAGAGAAGAAGGAAGAACCTATTGAGGAATCTGATGACCATATGGCCGTAATGCTATCACTGCAGCTGAGAAGAAGGATGAACCTTCATTGCAGTGTAGCTAGTCTACTCCTGTAGAAGCTCACAACTACTTGGAATGCTAGAATGGAGCTGTATGTTTTTGTAAAAAAATGAGTTTGTATTCCTTTGGGGGGTCTCCAAGTGCAAAATGAGTTGTTATCCAGTTAGTGTTCATGTCTACAATATGTACCATATATAGTCATATGTGATGATGTTGTATTTAGTACAAGGGGCAAGGTAAAATGTCCTCCCCATGTAATTGTCATTTGATTATAAATAAAAAAGTTCAATACTTGTGGAATGTGTTCGGCTTCAATTGGTATTCAATTAGAAAACTTGATCATGAACTACAAATTGACTGACTAAAATCCATAAAAAATAGTAATGTAGAACTAGTATGTCATTAGTGGCTTTTTTCATAAGCCACTACATTTAATCAAAACTGTTTTATACAACAACATTATACAAAATAGTGGCATTTGTATAAAAGCCAAATGATGGATAGTGGCTTTTCTATAAATGCCAAATGATGGTTTAGTGGCCTTTATGTGGAATTTATTCGAAGCCACTAAAGACACATGTTTAGTGGCTTTTACAACTTAAGCCACTATCTTCCTAGTGGCATTGGCTCTAGAGGCATTTTTTTAAATGTCAACAAATGCCGCTAAACCCTTTTACTGGCTTTTTTTAGTGGCATTTCTGAAAGGCCGCTGATGTGAATATTTGCTGTAGTGGAGCTACCTTTGACCAAGGTGTTATTATTTTTGGAGGTGATCTTGTGGCCGAAGTGGTGATCTTGTTGGAGCTTCCTTCCCCCTTTTGGAGCTTGAGCTTGTTTTCTCTTCAAAACAAGCGGGTTATATAACACTTTGCCCTCTCTGTTTCTACACTTTTCCTACTTTCATGTTTTTGTTTTTCTCTCCAAAAATGTACCCTAATGTGCTAGTAGACCATATCATGCTATAGAATTTTTTTTATGTTGATTAACTAGCTTGGATTTCTTAGAATCTGAAACCCTAATTGATGGAACCCGATTTTGGTGATTGTAGTGTAATGGTGGTTTTCTCCTACCTTTTGACCTTGGTTTTGGTCGCATGCATGGAACTTGTGTACCTTGATGTCATATGGGGTATATGTTATATTTTGGGATGTTTTAAATGTGACTTTACTCCTCTAGAATGAGGTTCTTGCATGGTGGTTTTATGATGTATACTCTAGGGTTTTTGGTGACCATTTTGCATGAGGTTTCTTCTCCATGTACATGATGATTTGCCTTAGTTTCACTTTCTATTTTGGCCATGGAAACCTCCTACTTTGATCATGGTTAATCCCAATTTTGGTGTTGTTCTCTTGATTTGGTGGTATATTGACCTAAATGGTTGCTACACCATGATTGAGGGAGTTACATCCCACAATGATGTGACATATGGTGATGTCCTTGTAAATGGAAGTTCTAAAATTATCATGTGGTGATAGTGTGATAAGTTCACACCTTATACATTTATATATTCTAGAGTTGTACTACATCCCTTTTCATTATAGAGTTTGTTTTGGATTTGTACATTGTAACTTGATTGATGCTAAAAGATACCCAATTGGCGTAATTAATCAAGTGAAACCCTAATCATGTAGGTTCCTTGTGTGATATATCCTTTCTAGTATCATCTCTAATTGCTTGATTGGTGAAACAAGTATAACTCATAGTGCATATTATTGAATATGTGAGGGTGCAAGTAAAGTATCTCCTTGTGTCAATAATTACAAGTTGTGTGAGATGGGCATTCATGAGTTGATATCTTTGTGATATGGATGGCCATGCATGAGCCACTTCTTCTTTTAAGGAATGGGCATGTGTGAGCCTATTCTTCTAGCATCGTTACCTGTACCAAGGTGGGCTAGGTGTTTATTTATGGATGGCCATGCATGAGCTGATCCCTATGTTGACTATATGTCACCTTTTGCAGTTGACTGATATGTCTTTGTGGTATTTTCTCTTGTGATGACCAAGAGGTGTGGAGAGGTCATGAATTTTGGCTCTTCCATTGACCTTGTATGGCACCAATTTCAACTTAGCAGTGGTCAACTCGATTTGGGTGGTGCGAGTGATATATTATTATACCAATACTCAATATATATGCATTGATGCATATATGTGTATCTATTTACATACATATAAGCATAATATATCATATTGTATCATCATTAGATATTGTTCAAGTCTAGTCTGAATGGTCAAGCCAATTGCTCAAAATGACAACAAACCAATAAAACATAGGACCAAGACTTTCAAAAAGAGAATAGACCATGTAATTGTTCAAAACCATACAAAAATAGTATTTTTTGTTTGGTATGTTCTAAGGGTTTGATATAATTTTCTAACCACCCCTAAATCAATTTCATGTATAAGATCACAATGACAATTTTTCTCAAGAATCTGACCCTATGTCCATCGAGTTGGTCAAATGTTCCATTTAAATGTATTCATAAAATATAGACAATTACAAATGAAATAGATGCAACATTAACTTCATCAGAATCTAGAGCTTTGATGTCAACAACAAATACAAAAGATATGTCAATTTTGGCAATACCTCACATAAAGATGAGGAGGCAATGTGATTTTGCATTAGTGTTTTTTATATATTTTGCACAAATTAGTAAATGCCCCATTATAGTTTAGCCATTAAACATTGTGTAGAAGGGTTTGTTGTTAGTATCTATACCAGAGAAACCAGTCTCCGATATATAGGGTCAAGGAAGTACATGGTTTAAATAGAAATAAGGAAAATACAATGGGCCTAAGACCAACTAATCAATTATGACAACAAACTCTCTCAAGTTGGAGAATAAACATTGTAAAGTCCCAACTTGGTACCCATATACTTGAATACGGTAGGAGTAAGTGGTTTGGTGAGAATATATGCAACATGATCTATTTTTCATATATAAGAGATAATAATCTTCTTATCTTTAATCAGGTCTCACACGAAGTGACAATCACCTTCAATGTGTTTTGTGTGTCCATGAAATTCTGGATTATTATGTGAATAGCCACCTGGTTGTTGCAATATAAAGTAGTTGAAGATTAGAAAGAGATCCCAAGCATTATCAAGATAAACTAAACCCACTATAGAACATGCATGGGTGATAGCCCAATATTCTTCCTCGATGTTGGAGCGAGCCAAAACATCTTATTTTTTACTATGCCAAGTAATTGGGTGAGTACCAATCATGATGTAAAAAGAAAATATGGATTGATGATCATGAGAATCACTCGCCCAATATACATCAACTAACCCAAAAAAAATAGAAATGTTATTGGTACCAGGACGTTTGTAGAATAATCCTCTTCATGGAACACCTTTGAGGTACCAAAGGATGTGTTGAACATTGCACTAGTGTGCCTTGAGAGGTGCACTCATATGTTGACTGACTATCCCAACAACATAGATAATGTCTGGCCGGGTCGTTGTAGAAAAAGTAGTATCCCAATGAAACAGTGATCCTTTTTAGGGTGATCAAAGAGTTCCCTCTCATGTGTGATCTTAGGAGTAGTCCACCAGAGTGGAGACTGGTTTTGATTATGTCATGTCGGTCTCCAGAAGTAAGTCCAAGATATAAAGTCCATGGGACATGCTGACTCTTATAGTTGGGAAAAGAACTTCTATGCCAATAAAGTATCACAGAGTACCCAAGCCCTTTGTTTGTAAATGTGCTTGTTTGAGTCACCAGTTTGTCACACCCATCCCAAAAAAGGAGGAAGAACTATAGATATTTTACAAATAAAGCTCAACCCTTTTGGGTATTGAAATGTTGCATAATAAAAGGCGTTCAAAGTCAATGCCACATTTTTTACAAAAAATGAGGAAAAAAGAAATATCATTGGACCCACGATATAGATATAAGTGATTATCCATGATGGATAAGAATAGGAAATTGAAACGAAAAGCTAGAGATCGGATACAACAATCTAATTTTGAGTGGGAAAGGATTAGCACTCCCATCTCATCTGATAAGTTGATATCAGTATATTATATTGTTGTGGAAAATTGAGAGATTCAGGCTGGTTACATTAAAGAACAGAACATATTAATGATTTTTATTGGTGGGTGGCCTTTAAGGTCTGGAGATGATTATGTCCTTCCCATAATCACCCTGAAAGTCCTAACTTTTTAGGTGATTTGTGGCCCTAATCATCTCAGGACCTACCACGATCGAGATCCTTCATTGATGGTTAGGATTGATGTGTAGGATTTTAGAGGATGACTAGCAAATCTATAGTTGAGGAAACTAGATCTAAGATTTTAGATGCAAATAAAAATGATAGTTATAATAGCAACAAGGAAATTATAGTAAATAAAATATCATATGCATCAATAGATTAGGTCAAGTGCAACAGTTTCACATTAAATATAACAAGATAGATATATTAGTTAAGCACATCACTTAGAGTAGTTTATTTTTCTACAGATGTAACAAAGAAGAAGATGTCAAAGTAAGGATCCTATGATCATGAGAAAAATGAAAAATAAAGAGGTAGGTAGTCACTTCTCTTACTTTAGGAGAGATGAAAGGGGCCTAGAATATGTTGCTTATAGGGGACTATTTATATGTAGATTTTAGGGTTTAAGATTTTGGGTAGAATTTTCTAGAAGAGGCAACAGATCACTATGACACACCACATAGAAGGGCACAATGATCAAGGCAATCCTCCACATGACGCGTGGTGGATGGCTCTGATCTATCAGGTGTCCCCAAGTGAAAAGAAGGCTATTTCCTATTTTCCTAGTAATTTTAAGAATGTTGTGGAGAAAATCAGAGAAATCTTGCACAAAATGAAAAGTCAGATTTATCTTTTAGATTTTCCAAGAAAAGACTATTGCAAAGGAAATATTTTGTTTCATACAATCCAACTAGGCAACATATGTAAAATATCTTATTGAAAGATGAATTGAAGGACAAATCACACTTTCAGTCTAAAATAAGATTTCTTTGTAGAAGGCCCCAAACTAGGTGGAAATGGCCTAAAAGGATGGATAAAAATGTATGGGAAAATATGGAAAAATGTACAAGATGATATTTGTGGAGTATGGCATGGATTCCATTATTAGCTAGAGAATTTACAGTAGATTGTTAACTTTTACTGAGTGGGAAAAAATGGGGTGTCAACAATAGTGGATGGTTACGATATAACTTCTGAAACAAGATTTGATTGTTCAGTGTTGATGAAGGCATACAATTAGGTACTAGAAGAGACATATGTTGTGGGGGCTTCTCATTTCTCATGATGTAGTGACGGCAAAATACAACATTGTGTGTGGAATGAATGGCATAGCATGTAAGATAGAAATAGGGGTAAACCCTAGAAACCACATGAAACATTGGATATTAACATGGTGTGTAAGCCAGTGGAGGGGTCTAGAGGTGTCACACCATGTAATATTTTTATATGACATGTCTTTGTGTTTCATGCAGCCACAGGAGATGATCCTAGATCTGGATATATCATAGATATGTTCATTGCATCAGGGAAAAGAAGAATAATGGACTAGCATGGAGATGACTTCCATGTGTATGGACCTAGGTAGACAAGATTTCACCATATATATGTTTCATTGGAGATGACTTCCATGGAAACCTGACTTCACGATGGAGAGGAAGTACTTAATGACGATGACGTAGAAGATAATGTCACCACCTATAGAAGTTGGCTAATTCTTTCTAATATAGAATCAAGATTCTCACATACCATGTTATTAGAGAGAAGGTGGAAAATATCTTATCTGTATAATAAATAGGAGGCCTAGCATTTATAGATGACAATAGGTGGCTACCAAACCCCATTTACACAGTGTGGGACTAATCCCATTATATGAGAATATAGTCAGACTCGTACACTTAACAAAATGGTACACCAAGAATAATATGAGAATCTTATAGGTAATTCAAATCTATTAATCAAGATGGAGTTGATAAGGGAACGATGCAAAGAATGAGTAATAATTGCAACCTCTAAAATGACCATGTAGAAATTTAGAACATATGGAAGGTAGTATAAAATATCATACTAGCAATAACTTTGAAATGAAAATTTTAATCAGTAATGTTCAAGTAAGAGAAAGTGTTATATCCAAATCAAGCAAGACAAGTTGTAGAAAATTATGCAAGATCTTGAAGAAACAATATATTGAGTACTAAAAACAAGCACATACTGGTTGAAAAATAATAATGGATCTTGTGAAGATTTAACCTTTGTTATGTTGTTGATGAATGCCTCATACCCTATGTTTGGATATGGTATAAAGAAAGAAATATGTCTTTTAGATCACAAAAAGTGATATTTGTATGAGGAATCAGGTGGTTAAACGGTTAGATTTGGGAAGAGAAATAAATGTTATTATCATAAAACTCAGGACAAAACTTGAACCATGAATGATTCTCTATAAGAATTCATTAAACTTCTTAAGTATGAGATATGGGACAATGATAGGATGTTAAACTATGAAGTGATTTAAAAACTATTTCTCATATGCCTCCTAGATTCCCTTTTGAATTTTGAGGATGAAACTCTTATAAGGGAGGGAGAAATTTTAATGAAACAAACTCAAGTTAGCCAAAATCCTATACATATTTTCGTGCTTAAGATTAATCTCTTCTTAGTTGAGTTGATTTGGAACCCTAACATTGAGATGGAATTGATGATTAGATTGTTAAGACTAATTAGTGTGGTTAAGATGAATACTTACACACTAACTAATTAGAAACCCTATTTATATTAAAGAACAAGCCAAAGTGAGAAATGTTAATAGTTAATCCTAATTTTCATAATGTATGAATGGTTAAGTGTAATGATGTTTGGATTGAGATATTTTTTAGCGGAGTTGTTTGATCATAAGTTTTGAATGTAAACTTGGCGTAAGTAGTATTAAATATATTCTTTTGTCAAGGTAAAGGAAGTGATATGTGTTGATCATTCCTAACCTTGTTGATCATGGCCTTGTGTAAAATTAATGTCTTTTAATGTGAAAATATGTTTATAGAATCATGAAAAAGTTTTGTATACATGAAATGGAGTAGTTTTGGTCGGATAAACAACGTCCTCTACTTTTCAAATTTTCTTATAAATATTTATAACAAGAAGAGAAAAGGCAAGGAAATCGAGTTAAGAACTTAAGGGTGCTCTTTAGGGTCTTGACCTAAATTTGGTGTGTTTATAATGGCACAAATTTAAATGATTTTGTTTTAAAATAGGTTAATTTTTTTGCATGAAATCAACCCAATAATGAGAAATTCACAAAACTGTTAAGGCCCAACAAAGTGTTGATGTTTTCTTAGTTTCAGTTATTTTCTTGATTCATATTTGAATTTTGACTGAAGAAATCAGCAACAAGATGTCAAGACCAAATCACTAAATGAATCTTTTTTCATTTTTTACTTATTTTTACAAATGCTAGCCCACTGGGCTATGAGATTGATCTTTTGACCTGGCATATATATATATGTATGTATATATATATATATATATATATATATATATATATATATATATATATATATATATATATATATATAAATACATATATATGGGGTTACGAAGCGTGTACCGGCCAGTACATGCAACTTATGTGTACCCGTCCTGTAAATGACATATGTGGAATACATTTGTTCTATCCAACCTTATAGATGGAATCAAAATTTAGTAGATTATATTTGTTAAAAAATCACAACCATACCTTGTGTATATCATGAGATATAATAATATATATTTCAATGTTTCTGCAATTTTTGCAACTTATTGTTGATTAGAAAATATGCATTTTCCTTCATTTGATGATCTAGGGACGTTAGTTTGAAGTGATTTTTGATACACATGTTATATAAGGGGTATGCATCACATCCATAGGGTTGGATTGTTTTTATACTATAGTTATATGTAATCTACATGTACTCGGGTACAAAATTCTTTTAGCATATATATATGTTTATATATATTCTCTCTCTATTTCATTTTTACAAAAATTTGTTTATGAACGTTCTTTCTGGAAATATGGGTGACTAAAGGAGATTGGGGAAAAAGCTTGGGATTTTCTTATTGACTATTGTTTTATGATGCTTGATTCTTCAACTACATGTAAGGAGTGGAACCCAAGAGGGGATCCACTCCCTACTTAGTTTGAGAAATATACTAATCTAATCCAAACACACCAAAAAGATATGTTGGAACAGATGTAATTTTTCATTTTTCAAGTAGAGGTATATAAGACTAAATCTTTAAAAGTGGCAAATAAAAAGATCTAACCACTACGTTGTTTTCTATTATAACCATCCTTCACCATGCAAGGTGATATATATTAAAATTAAACTATAGAATATGATCAATAGTGGGTTAGATAACTACCTCGGGTCTATCTCCCAAGAAGGTTCAACTATTCCTGAAGTTGTCCTAGTCAACCTTGCTTTTTTTCCTCCTTTCTCTCCACTTAGGGGTTGGAAGCATACCCCACAATAGGAAACAAAGATGGAAATTATCAGGATGAAAGCCGATACAAAAATATTAATCAGGAACATGAGAAACATTAAGAAAAAGAACATCAAATGTAAAAAGGCTTTCCATAAAAGAGGAATGTACTATCCAAGTGGATATAAAGAGAATGTAAATTGCAATAAGATGATAACAAGAAGAATACTTTCCATTAATACTATATAAGAGTTGTTCCAAAAAAGCATATATAAAGAATTTAGGGCACATAACCCATTAACAATAATATCAACATGCATGCATGTGAGCTAGGCATAGCACTAGTGAAGTACAAATAACGAAGGCTAAGTCTCATAACCTGAAAACCTGATAGAGTAAGACACATAACCAAACTGCCAAATATATATAAAGTGGACACAAAACCTGGGTATGGGGCATGTAACCACCACCCCAAAAATGAAAGGCACATAACGCCATAAAAACCAAAATATTTACACAACTCTAGGAATACTGAATCACAAAGCTTTGAATTGTGGAGGCAAATAACAGTTTAGTCATATAGATAAATTTAATGAGGTTTCCATCACATAAATGGACAAAATAAAATATCCACCACAAAAGTGGGCAAAATTAAGATTTCATAATGAAGTATAATTCAGAGTCAATAAGAATATCCAATAAAGTAATATGATCACAAGATCAAAATGAATATAGAATCTTTCCCATGAAGTAAATCCTCATAAGAGAGAGAAATTGTATATGCTAGTTTGTCCATCAGACCAAGAGAGAGATAAAAAGTGCGTAATTTCTCAATATGAAAAATAGGGAATGTAACGTATCTCAAGATTTTTGTCAAATGTTTCAACCTCCAAACCCTAGATTCAAGCCATGGTTCTTGTGATGGGTTTTAGGGGAGATAGAGAAGGCAGTGGAAACAAAACTTTTCTCCACCCAAACCAATAAGAAAGGAATCGCGTCAATGTCTATACAATAGGAAGGATGGTTTGTAGAGGCATTCCTTGTCCCAAGGCTTGCTTGGCGACGTTACCTCACAGCTTGCACGGTCTTCACCTCTGGTCTTGGACGGTGTCTGTGCAGCTCCTGGTCTCACCGGGACTGTCAGGATTGACAACTATCCTCCGAGCAGCAGAAGTCTCCCGCCTCTGAAGTAGTCCACACAGACCACCTAAAACTCCGATCTCCTTGTCCCACAAGGAATCAGAAGGAGTCGCACCCTCCTGTCAGTGTACTAGTCACCAACACACTCTCCTGCAACCAATTGCTTTTTTGTAGTTGTCTTTTCCTTGTTGTGCCTCCCTTATCAGGTAGCACTTGCTCGGGCTCTCTCTCAGTTACTAAAACTAGAGAGAACGAAAACTTTGCAGAGAAACTGGTGTTCTGAGTTGTTGTTCCTGAGAAGCCCCCAATACCCCTATATATATAGGAGGGTCATGGGACAGGTTTCTCTACCCCGAGCAATGTGGGATTAAACAGGAGTAGAAGGGTTCGAGTTTTTTCACAAAACAACCAACTGCGCCACCTGAACCGATTGTTTCAAGCATGAAACGGTCAGTTGGAGACCTGAGCCGATCGGTTCAGACCTCAACCGATCGGTTGGGCTACCTGAGTCGATCGATTCACTTCTGAGCCGATTCATTTGTGGTCCTCATCCAACTCAAATTGACTTTCATATTTGTTTCTGATTAATCAAATATTAATCCTTGTCCAAATCGAATTTGTACAAGTGAAACAAATTGTATTTGCAAAATAGTCTTCTGACTTTACAAACGATCTCAATTGGTCACATGAATCGACCGGTTCAACAATTGAGCCGATCGTTTCATGACACATGAGTCGATCGGCTCACAACATGAGCCAACTGGTTCACCAACCTGAGTCGATCGGTTCATCCTATGAGCCAATCGGTTGGGGCAACAGACTATGAAAAATTAGTCAATCGTAGTTTCAATCAATCCGATACTCTAATCAATCGGTCCAACACCTTGAACACTTATGATTTTGAGCTATCAATTAATTGAATGTTTAATTGAACTACTAAACTCCTTTAGTAATCAATCTAAAAATCGTTTGTAGATAAACTCCTCTTCCAGGTCAAATCCTATGTGTGTGACCCTGTAGGTCCATTTCACATTGGCAGTGAAGGTCCATAACACTTATGACTTCACAAGCAAAGAGCGGTGCCTAGTCGCACATCAGTACCACCCAAGTGAAAGGGAAAGTTGGAGAACAACTTTCAATTCTACAATCCGTGAATGGTGTTACAACGAATGTATAATTCCTTTGTCACTAATATCTCGAATGAACTCAAGGCATGGAACAATCATCCTTTCAACGTTCATTCACTTTCTTGATCTCAGAGTAGATTGGAGGAGATATGTATGACATCAATATCACATACTAATTCACACATGCATGCACGCCTATCTCAATCCTACTCGTCAAGTGGCCATGGATATCAAACTCCCTCAGGAGGGACAAATCCCATATCCATCACTCACCCCTCAAAAGCCCCATGTGTCAAAGCCACCCAATCATCACCTTTATAACAACTCATGTTTTAGGACTGGGTTTGATGATGTCAAAGTGTACCCAACGACATGTGTTGAGTGTGGTGATTTCAGGTCAAAGAATCACACTCACTACCATCACTATGAGAAATGACTGTGACTACCATGTCATGGTTCCATGTGTCAAACTCACGGTGGGTCTGTCTGGTACACTTGTTCTCTAACAAGTACCTATGTGTTTGGTTTGATATCTCCATATCATGACTAATGAGATTCTGTCATCAACCAACACCAAAATCTAGTCTTGTATGTCATTGTTGTCTATCTACCTTCCACAATGACATCCAACTAGGACATAATAAGAATGTATATACTCTTAGCATTTGTATGATCTCATCGTTCAGGTCTTGAACCTGAAAGCATACGTCATTGAGTATTGTCATTCTCTAGACATTCAATCTGTTCTATCACTATCTCATATGATTAAAATAGAAAGAATTGGAGGCTTGCCTTTGATTTTATCAAATCAATCTTAATGTATCCCACCAATCATCCCATGATTGGCTCTCAGAGCATACATAACAATAGACTCCCACTTGCACTACGAGCCAATCACCCTTGAATCATATTCATAGTGATCTTCAAACATGTCCCCCATGTTACTATGCTCTAATGCTAACATAGTGAGTTATGGCAACACCTTGCCAAAGTCGGTATTAATTGCATGTCTCTCATCTCTTCGTTGTATGTCACATGTATGAGACGGAGTTGTCGTAATATGCGATCTAGTATTCCTTTGCTAACCTTTAGCCACATTGCATGACCAAGTACTCCTTACTTGTCATCAATGATCGGAATAACTATAAGTTCATCTCATGAACTTCTAGATCCATACAGTATCCACTAATGTTCTCTAACACACGGATACTCGACATTTCCTTTTAAAACAACTTTATTGGAATATTTCTATTTATCAACAAAAATTCACTTTTATATATCCCATATATATATTACGATTAATTTTATGTCCTTTTCAGAAGTTTGCATCAGTGTAACTCTTTACAATGAACCCTTCCTTATTTCCATAGAACTAGTACTTCTCAAGTACTTATCAATTTCTTATGATATTCCAATAACCCTTACTGGAACTAGACAGACATCCACTCATCATGTCCTACATACGAGTTATCAGGATGAACATATCATATTGTCATGTCCTACATACAAGATGATAAATGTGTTTTTTTCTTGCCATGTCCATACATGCAAGATGATGGGATGATTACATACATCATGGACCCATATCTATTCTTAGTGTTCCCATTCTTCATAAGAATTGGACAATTGGCCTTGGGATACCAACTCCATGTAACATGGGCAAGTTTTCTCCCACTGAATCTATGCACACTGAACCCTTCAGTATAGATTGCCAATGTATGCTTTCCTTTTTCAGGTCAAGAGGTTTTCGAGAACTATCTCTATAGATCTCTATTCCTATCACATAGGAAACGTCTCTATCTTCCTCAAAGATATTTTCCACTTTGGATTTCCATTCTAGAACATTTCCATTTCACATCAAGATGTGGAATGTGAATACACTCCCACGAAATCACAGATCCCTTCTTTATCTTTGGCATATCTGTCAAACCCTTTGACTATTTTATCAAAGTAAAGATCCCAGCTCCGAGTTTCTTGTACTCAATCAATCACATTAATTAGTCCATAGTAACTTATAGGCTTCATCTGCATTAATGGATTCATAAACGTTATAGGTTGTGTCACATACACATCCTTGTTTTATTCCTCATAGGCATGCGGTTTTAGTATCCGTATGCAAATCTCTTAGTCATTAAGTTGCAATCAACAAGCATCATCCTTCTCAAAATGTTATCCATGTGTCTTAACACTTAAGACTCATTTGCACTTATGGATTTCGTCTTAATGGGTGCTACCATCAAGGTCATACCTTATGGTTCACATGGAAGTCATTTAGGATGTAATGGTCATAAACCATAACTCAAAATCTGGTTCCTCATATTCATCTAGATAATTGAATCATCACATGACCAACTCATCACATAGATATTTGAGGTGTATCTATCAAAGATATAAGAATTCACAACTCCTTGTGATTTTTAATGTCCTTTATTAGTGTGGGGTATTCTTTATTTAAGAAGAAATTAGTTATTTAAAAATCATCCTCTAATCTCCTTAGAGTATGACTCCTTGTTGATCTAGACATCACCATGCCTTAATCACGAGCTCACTATGATACATTATCATAATCACTCACAAGGATCTCAAACATTTAGTTCAAGTATTTCATCCATTGATCTCATCAATAATTAACACTTTACCAAATCTGTACTTCATTTATGATATTCTTGAACACTTCAAGATTTTCATATTGTTATTTCTCTAAACACCATTTGAAGTATTAGCATTAACTCTAATAGGTATGTAAATACATCTCATGTATTATACCTAATAGGATAATCATTCTCCCACTACCTTAGTGAAGATTGATTGATCATGTCTAAGAGATTCATGTCTCTTACTGGTTCTCTAACCAAAAGAGTCTAGATTTATCCATCATATGGAAACTACAAATGAATTTCTCATGATTTATGCTAATTTGATTGTTTGAGTTATCAATAACTTTTAGGTATCATTTTATCTTATGCATATCAAGTACCACAAGATAAACAAGGCATTGCCACAAAGATTGAAACATCAACTTTATTAATTGCTATCATTATCATACAATATGCAAAATTAATGTGTTTCATCCATTGGCAAATACGAAATAGCAGTTCATAACTCTATTACATGCCTTAAGGATGAAAATAAACTAAAGTACTCCTTTCTATGGTAGCAACACTTGCCCCATTTATTGAGTGCTTTACATTTTATATCTTGGTATCATATACCTCAAAAAAATGTTACAAGTTTATTTCATGACACCTTTAGGTGGAGATGTCTCTTGCCTCCTTCTTCTTTAGTTCTTCCAGATAGAGTGGACAATTCCTTTTCCAATGTCCTGACTTTTGACAATGGTGGCAATTGCCTCTCTTGGTCACACCTCACCTGGCCTGGAGAGTTGAAGATGCCTTGGGCTGTTGGCTAGCATCAGAACCTTTCTTAGCCTTGCCCTTGCCCTTGCGCTTGGACTTGCCTTTCTTTCTACTGATCATCATCATAGACTTAGGCTTGTCCTTCTTCATCTATGTCTCGGCTGTCCTCAACATGCCCAACAACTCTGTCAACGGCTTGTCAAAGTTGTTCATGTTGTAGTTCATCACAAACTGACTGTAGGATTCTGGCAACGATTGCGGTATCACGTCAGTAGACAACTCTTGGCTCAGGGGAAATCCCAGTCTCGTCAGGTTCTCCACATACCCAATCATCTTTTGTGTGTGAGGACCAACTGGATCTCCTTCTGTCATGACACACTTGAACAATGCCCTGGAGACATCATATCTCTCTTGTCGTGCTCGATCTTCATACATGTTCTTGAGATACTAAATCATCTCAATGACACCCATGTTCTCATATTGTCTCTGCAACTCATGGTTCATGGAGCACAACATCAAGCACTTTGCATCAATGGCATCATCAGAATGCTTCTTATAAGTATCCCTTTCTGCCTTTGGTGTGGTTGGAGCAGGTTCCTCTGGAATTGGAGTATCCAGGACATAGAGCTTTCGCTCTTGAGTGAGAACAATTCTCAATGTCCTAAACCAGTCGTGGAAGTTAGTCCCATTTAGCTTGCCCTTTTCAAGGACCGATGGCAACAAAAAGTGATTTTTGTTTGTTGTCATTTGTACTACAAAAGGAAATATATGTAGTTTAGTCCTAAACTCAATTTTGACTTTTTTTATTGATTTGAAAGTTTGACGATATAATTAGGACTTTAATTAATTATCACTCCCACTATTTTGTTCAAATTGATATCCCTCACCATCAATTCGGAAAATTGCAACGAACAACCTTCTAGTGGGTCAAGATCCTGAAATCCTCTAAGTCATGGACCAGCTAGGGCTGTCACCCACAACTTAGATCTTCCAGGTAGGCAACTTTTTCCAATTGCATCATATGCAACTCTTGAAAGATGTCATGCGCAACTCCTTGCCATGATCACCTCCATGCCTCAAGGTGCTAGATCCTATCTAGGTCACCTTGTTAAGTCCGACCCAAAGCCAACACAATGAATATGCACCCTGCTAGGGAAGACCCACATATTTATCCTTCACGCTTCCACGAGATAGACGGTGCACCATGCTAGGGCGTGCCCACACTTGGCCGATCAAGCTTTTTACGTGTGTCACATTTGGAAGGCATCTAAAACTTTAATATTTAATGATGGATTTGGTTTTTATAGGTACATATACATTTCCAATCACCACAATACATAGTACATATCATATGCATGCTATATCCCACAGAAAACATGTGAAATGATAAAAAACGATGATTATGGCCATCCTTATGTGATTCCTCAAGCCAAGAGGAACCACGGTCATCTAGGTCTACATCACATACAACATGTACAAGATGAACTCTGTGCTTTACCTTTATTAGGTTATCAACTCATCTCCATGATTGATCGGCTCGCCATCAAGCCGGTCAGTTGGGTGCCACTAGTCGATCGGTTGGCTCCTCCAATCGATCAGTTTGCCTGGTCATCGTGCATCTGCTCATGGCCACCACCCGATCGTCTCACTCCTCGAACCGGTTATCTGGATCACCAGCCGATCGGTTCACTCCTTGAACTGATCATCTCAGACGTCGTCAGATGTCCTCTATTCTTTGACATAATAGGAAATGTAAAAAGATCTATCCTATTTACATTTAAATTGGGAAACCCCGAGTTACATTCTGGGGGAGCAAAGGTAGGAAAGAAATCTTGAGTTATCTCGAGTTACATCAGGAATAAGGAGGTAGGGAATCAGTGTGCAGACTGAGATGCAAGAAACCACATACAACCAAGCACACACATAGGGTTTATTGGCCATAACCACGCTATACATCCACCACAAAACTCATTTAAGGGTGACGTGTATCAAGTGCATTCATATTACATATCATATATGTATATTGGTATTTGTGGATTTAGGATTGGACATGCATAAAGACAATTTTATTCACATCGTATGAAATAAATAAAGGCAACAAACCAAAATCGATCACATCGATAATCCTAAAGTATAGAGCAGTTGATGTGGCTTTGATACCACTGTTGGGTTTTAGGGGAGATAGAGAAGGCAGCAGAAACAAAAAATTTCTGCACCCAAACCCATAAGAAAGGAATCACGTAAACGTCTATAAAATAGGAAGGATGGTTTGTAGAGGCATACCTTGTCCCGAGGCTTGCTCGGAGAAGTTACCTCGCGGCTTGCGTGGTCTTCACCTTCTGTCTTGAAAGGTGTCTGTGCAGCTCCTAGTCTCACCGGGACTCTCGGGATTGACATCTATCCTCCGAGCGGCAGAAGTATCCTGCCTCTGAAGTAGTCCACATGGACCACCTGGAACTCTGATCTCCATGTCCCATAAGGTATCAGAAGGAGTCACACCCTCCCGTCAGCGTACTAGTCACCTACACACTCTCCTGCAACCAGTTGCTTTTCTGCACTTGTCTTTCCCTTGTTGTGCCTCCCTTATTGGGTAGCACTTGCTCGAGCTCTCTCTCTCGGTTACCAAAACCAGAGAGAACCACAACTTTGTAGAGGAACTGGTGTTCTGAGTTGTTGTTCCTGAGAAGCCCCCAATACCCCTATATATAAAGGACGGTCATGGGACATGTTTCTCTACCCCGGGCAATGTGGGATTAAATAGGAGTAGAAGGGTTTGAGATTTTCCACAAAACAACCAACTGCGCCACCTGAACCGATCGTTTCAAGCATGAAATGGTCAGTTGGGGACCTTATACGATCGGTTCAGACCTCAACTGATCAGTTGGGCCACCTGAGCCGATCAGTTCACTTATGAGCCGATCGATTTGTAGTCCTGGTCCAACTCAAATTGACTTTCATATTTGTTTCTGATTAATCAAATATTAATCCTTGTCCAAATCAAATTTGTGCAAGCGAAACAAGTTATATTTGCAAAATAATCTTCTGACTTTCCAAATGATCTCGTTTGGTAGCACGAATCGACTGGTTCAGCGATTGAGCCGATCGTTTCATGACACATGAGATGATCGACTCACAACATGAGCCGACAGGTTCACCAACCTGAGTCGATCGGTTCATCCTATGAGATGATCGGTTGGGGCAGTAGACTATGCAAAATCAGTCAATTGTAGTTTCATCAATCCGATACTCTAATCAATCAGTCCAACACCTTGAACACTTATGATTTCGAGCTATCTATTAATTGAGTGTTTAATTGAACTACTAAACTCCTTTAGTAATAAATCTAAACATCGTTTGTGGATAAACTCCTCTTCCAGGTCAAATCCTATGTGTGTGACCCTGTAGGGCCATTTCACGTTGACAGTGAAAGTCCATAACACTTATGACTTCACAAGCAAAGAGCGGTGCCTAGTCGCACATCAGTACTACCCAAGTGAAAGGGAAAGTTGGAGAAAAACTTTCAATCCTACAATCCGTGAATAGTGTTACAGTGAATGTATAATTCCTTTATCACTGATATCCCGAATGAACTCAAGGCATGGAACAGTCATCCTTTCAACGCTCATTCACTTTCTTGATCTCAGAGTAGATTGGAGGAGATATGTATGACATCAATATCACATACTGATTCACTCATGCGTGCACACCTATCTCAATCCTACTCATCAAGTGGCCATGGATATCAAACTCCATTAGGAGGGACAAATCCCATATCTATCACTCACCCCTCAAAAGCCCCATGTGTCAAAGCCACCCAATCATCACCTTTATAACAACCCATGTTTCAGGACTGCGTTTGATGATGTCAAAGTGTACCCAATGACATTGTTGAGTGTACTGATTTCAAGTCAAAGAATCACACTCACCACCATCACTGCGAGAACTGACTCTGACTACCATGTAATGGTTCCATGTATCAAACTCACGATGGGTCTGTCTGGTACACTTGTTCTCTAACAAGTACCTATGTGGTTGGGTTGATATCTCCATATCATGACTAATGAGATTCTATCATCAACCAATACCACAATCTAGTCTTGTGCGTCATTGTTGTCTATCTACCTTCCACAATGACATCTGACTAGGGACATAATAAGAATGTGTATACTCTTAACATCTATATGATCTCATCGTTCAGGTCCCGAACCTGAAAGCATACGTCATTGAGTATTGTCATTCTCTAGACATTCAATCTGTTCTATCACTATCTCATATGATTGATACAGAAAGAATTGGAACCTTGCCTTCTATGTTTATCAAATAAATCTTAATGTATCCCACCATTCATCCCATGATTGTCTCTCAGGGCATACATACCAACATCTTGTCCAACTAATATAGATCTATATGTACAATCACTAACATGTATTCATATTGTAAATCATAAATCACTAGTTTGATCATACTCAGATTTAGGTTATGAAATATTTTTATTTTTATAGAGTATAATTATTAATTCCAACAAGTATTTTTAAGGACTTTTTTTATAATCTGGGAATTAGTAATGAATTATTGAAGTTAACCGTATTTACCAAATTTCTTTTAAAACAAATAAATTCCAAGTAACCTTGTTCGGAATCAAAATCTTGCAAGTGTGAAAGGGAAATATTGTCCAAAGGTTATGCAAGAAAATTCACAGCTAATATTAAACAACCTGTGAAATACAAGATACCCCTGGCGGAAAATTGAAAAAAAAAATATGAGCAAGGGGCAAAGTGGGAAATCCATGAGAAGGGTCTTCTCATTCCCAGATTCAATGCCATTTCGATGTGGATCAGCTAAGTAGGTAGTCATGGATTTTAGGAAATTGCAAAGGGGGATTCTCGGGCCAAAATAAGTAATCTACTTAACTTGATGCTATTTGCCTATGGTGGCATAGATTTTTAGTGGTGAGAAAATTTGTAGAGAGAAGAGAACTGAGTTGGAAATGATTATGCAAGGGATCTTTGACTGAATTTTCATGAGAGATCGATAACAATGAAGTCGATGATGATCGTGATACTTGTATTTGTGGGATTCAAGAAACTTTTGGAGAAATATTGAGGGAATCATGGAGAAAGGAAACCATGGCCTGAATTAGGGATCATTTTGTGCCGAATTTGCTCACGAGTTCAATGCACTAAAAATCATGAAAAAGAATCAAGAATCAGGAAGGAATCTATGAAATACTAGGCCATGCAACTGTCAGTACTATTCACATTGCATGGACATCTCCTACCCGAGGCAGGAGTTGACATGCGTGTTGTCAAATCCTGATCGAAAGGCTCATAAGATTTGTAAAAACATTAAAGGTGCATGATAAGGAAAATCCGTTAGAAACAATAGGAAAAGACAAGATTTAAATCATGTGACTTATTCAATAAATAACTATATGAAATCAGATTCATTAATGCATTTAACTAGGGTTTAGGGGCTATTTAATTTAGTCCTAATTTGTTTTACAGACCAATCAATTGGACATCTAGACTAATTAAGACATGTAGCTTCTGATTAGTCATTAGTTTTTATTTTTACAGACACCTAGTATTTTATTTATTACTTTTAGATCCAATTATATATTTTGTTTCCTTAATGAATTTGAGGCATCTAAGAACACTCAAATCATGTGATACTTGGCCTACATGTAAACTCAAACATGATGAGTCTGATTTTACCATTAATTTTCTATTTTGGAAATTTCTACATTTTATGTAATATTTTTGTCACACCCCGATCTCACACTAACCACTAATCACGAGATTAGGGTGCGACGGAGGGATTATCACATAAACAAATCAGTGAGAACTTTTTCTTTTTAAAACCTCGTAATGATATCTGGATTATTGTTGTAAACTAAAACATAAATAACTATTGCGGAAGCATTTCAATTAAACTGGCTGGAGAACATAAACAGAGTTTACAACCTGTAACATTGTTTAACAGAAAGTAAAATATAACAGTTAATTTACATCTTTTACACATTCGCCATACATATTCTCTCTCACCCACACCATGTGCCAAGGACCGAGGGGAAAGGACTAAGATACCACTATCTAACTAACTACATATACCTTCTACTGACTAGGGTGGTAAGATCCTTCAGATTCCTGGAACTGTCGCTGACCTGAAAATGTTTGAGTAGAGGAGTGAGCCTACTCGCTCAGTGAATAGTTTTTCATTTAACTATCACTAAACAACTCGTCAAGTTTATTAAATTGAAATAAAGCATAAGAAAAATAATATTCAGAGCAGTTCTAATGACATAGCAGATTTTACAGATAATAATCACATTTCTATACAACAACAAATATCGCATAGCTGTAAAGCATAAAATATCAGAAACTGCATATCTTGAATAATAAAGCAATTATTGAGAACTATCACAGAAGTTCTAAACTCTTAACATATTAAATTTACTGTGATCCTATATGATTACATTTTAGTTATTATGCCCTAATCATATGTAGTGTACTCTGCATACAAAGATCTGTAGCGAACTACGATCTCACCGTACAAGACTTAGCGACACACCCGGGAAATGCTAAGTCTAACTTCTCGTCCTGGTCTGCTACAGGACCCACATGCTCTCTGGCCTCCTCTGCACTCACCATGAGTGCTCTGGACTCCTCCTCTAACCTGAGTACACAGGCGCAAGGAGTCAACACTGGGTTACCACCAGAATTACTCAACCGGTTGGTGTTGGATAACCCTTTACTTTATTTATTATTTTACCCGAGTGCCACCGAAATTACTCAATCGGTTGGTGTTGGACACTGTCTATCAACCCTCGTGCCACCAGAATTACTCAACCGGTTGATGTTGGACACGAGTTTCACCCCTATGGTGCAGACTTCTCAAAGGGGTTCTACGGTGTTAGGGCACCTAAGTCTATTATAACACAATTATATCTTTCATTACTTTAGAACATACAACTGGATTAATTCACTTGTTTATGAACTGTACTAATTTCAACCGCTACTCTGTATATACAGGAGTATTCATAGAGCAAGTCAATTATCTGTATTGTTCAAACATACACAGCAGCAATATTTCAGTTAATTAAATCTATTTCAACAATTGCATTAAGCACTTTTGGTTTCCGTTGAACCAAATAAAATCATTGAACTGTTCTACACTGATCAGAAGCTGTTCTAGATCATGTATAATCATACCGAAGCAATTTATAAAATAAAATTCAAGTTTCATCAAATACTGATAAAACGCCTGATTACCACTGATATCAATGCAAAAATGCACAGTTTACCGAAAAATTCCAACGAAGGAGTTAAATAATGATAACTAAATGAACTCCTACTCACCTAATTCGGAATGTCCGAATTTGTCCGGATCCGTCCAGGAATGCGTCCAGGGACTAGTTTTCAGGTGTACGCAAGTCATCTTCAACCTTGGATTTGCCCAATTTTCAAACCTGTTGCAATGGAACAGTACCATGCACTCATTGAAGATGAACTCGATTAAAGCCAAATCAAGGACTAGGGCTGTTGGTTTGTTGTCTGGACCTCAAGGACGAACCCAAAATGTCATTTCGGGTGCTAGCTGTGCCCATAGCTGCTCCCTATTCCTTCTTGGCGCAGCTTGCAGCTGCAACAGTTCTAACAAAAATAGGGCGCCGCCCCTTCTGGTTCAAGATACAAGTGGCACAGAAATGGAGACGGAATGCTGGGGTTTCTGGTTCTAGCTTCACGGCCGAACTCAACGACGTCGCTTCGTTCTATTGCTCGTGCCCAAATCTTCCTGGCCGTTTTGTTGCTGCTCCGAACAGCAGCTGCTACTGCTGCTCTAGTTCAGGTTGCTAGACGACTAGCTTAGGTGGGCGGGTGGCTGCGGATTCCTACTCCTTTCTCTTGGCCGAGCTCGGGAGCTGGTGCTTTGAGATGCTAGCGCACCCTAGGGCTCCTGACCGGAGCCGTGTAGCTGATGGCCGACGTTGCTGCTAGGGGTGCCACCCTAGCAGGTTGGGTGGGCTACGATCTGGGCAAGAAGAGGAAGACGGGTGGAGAATAGGAGAGGGAGGTGGCGCCATGCTAAATTGGGGCCCAAAGAATCGCGCCCCTCCTCCGATGGTCGGGAAACTCTACTGCTGCACCCTGCAAGTCAGCCGGTGCCCTAGCTAGGCTAGCTGAAGCTGCTGTTGGTCGAGCTAGTGAAGAAATAAAGGAAGAAGGAGAAGAAAGGAAGGCTGGTGAAGGTGTAGGCGTGCTGAATCGAAGCCAAGGGGTGCCAAAACGGCCGCCCACTCATCCCTCAATCCTAGGTCGGTCGACCTGTTACCTGGGCGCCCTGCGTAGGTCCTATTCCATCAAGAAGAAGTAAAGGAAAAGAGGGGGGTAGCCGACCCTCTTAAAGAAAGAAAAATCAATTAAATTACTGGGAAAATTGCAGCCATATCCAAAAACCTTAAAACAGTCATAATGTTTGCCTCGAATGTCCGACTCGAGTGATTCTTTTTGCAAACTATCAAGCACGAGGTCCTCTCTACTCTCAAGGCACAAAATTATGCTAATTAGCTTGTCACAACTGATCAAAGCACCAATTGCATCTTTGCATTTAACTTAACTCAACAATTAACACTGAAATTGTCATTAGTTACCTTATATGAGTAAATCTCAACTATTGATTCATGACTTAGCTTATCTTGATTAACCATGCTATTCAATAATATACTCAACACTAATCAAGGTGTTTCATACTAATTGAGGTATTTACTAGATAACCTCAACGTGGGTCATAACAATCTCCCTCCCTTATAAGAATTTCGTCCCGAAATTCCTAAAAGAGAAAAGGAAACTTGTTACGCATATCTGACCCAAAAACTCCCATGTGGATTCTTCTAAGTTGTGGTTTCTCCACAAAACCTTCACTAACGGTATCTCGATTCTTGAGCTTCTTGATCCACCGATCAACTATTTGAACTGGTCCCTCAACATAGGACACATCTGATCTGAACTGTGCAGGTTCTGAGTCCAGTATCTCCTCTGGACCAGGGTAACACTTCTTCAACATCGATACATGAAACATGTCATGTAAATTGAGCAACTCGGATGGCAAATCCAACTTATGGGCTACAGGTCCAATCCTCTCAATGATAGGATATAGGCCCATAAACCTAGGAGTCAGTTCACCTCTCTTACCAAACCTCAACACTTCTTTCCATAGTGAAACTTTCGAATACACTTCATCACCAACTTCAAACTCAAGAAGTCGACGTCTCATCTCAGCATAACTCTTCTGCCAGTCCTGTGCAACTTTCAACTGTTCTTTGATCACAGTAATTGTCACACCCCAATTTCACATTTACCATAAATCCCGAAATTAGGGCACGACAGGTGGGATTAACACATAACCAACCATTCGTCACTTTTAAAACAATCCAAAGCATTTAATTGATAACCAAGTTTAAGCTGTAAATAAGAACTAAACAAACTGCAGAAACTTCTCTATTAAACTGATAGAAGATACAAGCAAGGTCTACAACATAATACATTGATTAACATAAAGGAAGCATAACATTAATTTACATCTGTGTACACATTCTCTCTCTCACTCACACCTTGTCCCGAGGATCGAGGGGAATGGACTAAGAGACCTCTAACTAGACTAACAACAAACCTTCTATCGACTAAGCGTTAGGGTGAAACGATCCTTCTGATTCCTGATGCTGATGCTGACCTGAAAATGTTTTGAGTAGAGGGATGAGTCTACTCGCTCAGTGAATAACATTTCACATAGCTATCATTAAACAACTCGTCAGGTTTATAAACTGAAATAAACAAATATACAGTTCAAGCAGGGCAGTTCTATTAGCATAGCAGATATACAGATAATAACCACACTTCTCAACATCAACAGGTATTTTAGGTAAATAAACAGTTATATAAATTTACTGTGAACCTACTTGATTATTTATTCATTTTATTATTATGCCCTAAATATATGCAGTGTACTCTGCATATAAAGATCCGCAGCAAGTTCATGCTACGGTCCCACCGTACAAGACTTAGAGACACACCCGGGAAGTGCTAAGTCTGACTACTCGTCCTGGTCTGCACAGGACCCAGGCTCTACGGCCTCAACGCACAACCACGTGTGCTGTACAACCACGTGTGCTCCCGACTTCTCCTTTAACCTGAGTACACCGGTGGAGAGTCACAGGGTTACCTTAGTGACACAAGCACGAATGGTGTTAGATAACCAAGTTTTCTTTTGTTATCGCAGTGCCATCGTGACACAAGCACGATTGTTGTTGGACACTGCCTCTCTTTCCTCGTTTGTCCGTGACACAAGCACGGATGATGTTGCAACACGAGTTTCACCCCAAAGTTGCAGACCCGTCTAAGGGGTTCTACGGTGTTAGGGCATCTAGGTCTATTAAATAATTAACATATAAACAATTTAACAGAAATATCACATTACAACTGTAAAACACAGAATTTCCTCTTTCTCATCATTCTTATCACGCATTTCATGTTCCAATGAACTTATCATGCTAAAAAGTACATGCTACACTGTTTAAGAGTCATATCAACTAATACTGAAGCAAATAGGCATTTAAAATGAGTTAAATAATGATTTCTAAATGAACTGCCACTCACCACTTGAAACTCGGCCGAACACTATGGAACTCGGCTGAACGCTTCCCAGATTCTGAAACTCGGCCGACCAACCTCGGCCGACCAACACACCACTTTATAAACCTACAAGGAAACTCGGCCGATCAGAACCCAAACTCGGCCGACAAAAACGTTGTTCGGCTACCTAATTAAGAAACTCGGCCGATCCAAGACCCAAACTCGGCCGACCCAAAAACGTTGTACAATTGCCCTAAAAAGGAACTCGGCCGACCGAATAGAAACTCGGCCGAACCGCGCACAGGCAGAACATAAAAACGGCCTGCAAAAGTCGATTTCTCTCGAATCGACGGGCAAATCTCGAACAAACACCGCGAAACGATCACAATCGATGCATATGACTAAACCGCACCTGAAGGGAAGAAGGAAACGAGTTAGGGCTGCACCGTGCACCCCAATCCTCTAGCCGTTTTCCCTGCAAACGTAGCTTCAGCTGCGAAACCGATTCGAATTGACGGAGAAGGAGATCCACGGAGGGAAAGGACGAACTGCAGCAGCTGATCAGAGCAAAACGAAGCTCCAGCGCTTCTCCCCTCTCAGCTCCCTCTCTCTCTCTCTCTCTTTCTCTCTTTCTCACGCAAGGGAGGAGAACGCAGAAGCGTTCTCTCATTTCTGTGAAAGTGAAACGAGATAAGGAAGAGAGAAAGGATAAGGAAGAAACTTAGGGGCCAAATCGCAAAGTTCAAAACTTTCAAAAATTACGAACAGGTCCCTATAAGCCCATAAACATGCAACTTTTAACTCGAATGTCGGATTCGAACGATTTCTCTGGAAAAGCTTCAAGCGTAAGATCCTACACACTTTAGAAGCTAGAAAACACACTAAGCTCACATCATATCCATTATGAACATTATTAACAAACACAGGCTTATAACTTAACACATCAGCTAATCACATGCTTAACAGCATACTTACGGGATAAGCTTGACGCGGGTCGTAACAATCTCCCTCCCTTATAAGAATTTCATCTCGAAATTCCTAGAAGAGAAAAGGAAACTTGCCACACATCTCAGACTCTAGTTCCCACGTAGCTTTCTCAAGATTATGGTTTCTCCATAAAACTTTCACTAAAGGTATCCCCCGGTTCTTAAGCTTTTTGATCCGGTGATCAACTATCTGCACTGGTCCTTCTACATAGGACACATCTGCTCTAAGCTATGCCGGTTCTGGATCTACAATCTTTTCTGTACCGGGATGACACTTTTTCAGCATAGACACGTGGAAGACATCATGAATATTTGTCAACTCAGACGGCAAATCCAACATGTAAGCTACAGGTCCAATCCTCTCAACAATAGGATATGGAACCATATATCTAGGGGTCAACTTACCCCTCTTGCCAAACCTCAGCACTCCCTTCCATGGCGAAACCTTCAAGTAAACCTCGTCACCAACCTCAAACTCAAGAGGTCGACGTCGTCTTTCTGCATAACTTTTCTGTCTGTCCTGAGCAGCTTTTAACTGATCCCTGATCACAGTTATCTTTTCTGTAGTTACATCAACTAACTCAGGTCCAAGAATTTCCTTCTCACCCACCTCGTACCAACAAACTGGCGATCTACACTTCCTGCCATAAAGAGCTTCATATGGAGCCATTCCAAGACTAGAATGGTAATTGTTATTATATGCAAACTCCATTAGGCTTACGTGTTCTTCCCAGTTACCTCTGAACTGTAGCACGCATGCTCTCAACATGTCTTCAAGGGTCTGAATGGTCCTCTCAGATTGACCATCTGTCTGTGGGTGAAACGCTGTACTGAACTTCAGCTTTGTGCCCAACGCATGATGTAACTGATTCCAGAATCTAGATGTAAACTTTGGATCTCTGTCAGAAATAATGGAAACTGGAATCCCATGCAACCTGATTACCTCATCCACATAAACTTTAGCCAGCTTAGAAACGTCAAAGGTTGACTTGACAGGAAGAAAGTGAGCAGACTTAGTTAGTCTATCCACAATCACCCATATCGAGTCTGAACCCTTCGGCGTCCTGGGTAATCCTACCACAAAGTCCATCGTGATATGTTCCCATTTCCATTCTGGTATAGGAAGTGACTGTAAAGTACCAGCAGGTTTCTGATGCTCATCCTTAACCTGCTGACACACCCCGCACCTAGCCACGTATTCAGCCACATCCTTTTTCATGCCAGACCACCAGTACAGCTCTTTGAGGTTCTTGTACATCTTTGTGTTACCTGGATGCATAGCATACATAGAAGTATGCGCTTCCTCAAGAATCTGCTCTTTCAACTCACTGTTCTCAGGTACACACAACCTATCATGAAGATAAAACATGCCATCATCAGAAAACCTGAACTCTGTTCTCTTACCTTCTGACATTTCCTGCATGATTTGCCACAACCCATCATCACTCTATTGTAATTCCTTAATCTGATTGTAGAAAGTAGGTCTGACTTGCATCTGAGCAATCAACCCACTATGTCCTGTCACATCCAAGTCTAAGTTCAATTTTCGCATATCTATAAGCAAGTCTCTCTTGAAACATGCCATAGAAAATGCATTAGCTGTTGAACTTGACTTTCTACTCAAGGCATCAGCTACAACATTCGCCTTACCAGGATGGTAATCGATTGTCACATCATAGTCCTTGATCAGCTCAAGCCATCTGTGCTGTCTCAAATTCAAGTCTTTCTGAGTGAAGATATATTTCAAGCTCTTATGGTCTGTAAACATCTGACATGTCTCACCATACAAGTAATGACGCCATGTCTTAAGAGCATGAACTATAACAGCTAACTCCAGATCATGAACATGGTAATTCTCTTCATTCTTCTTAAGCTGTCTAGATGCGTAAGCCACAACTTTGCCTTCTTGCATCAGTACATAGCCCAAACCTCTCCTAGAAGCATCACAGAACACTGTATAACCTTTTTCTGCTTCTGGAAAAACCAACACTGGTGCTGAAGTCAACCTTTTCTTCAAAATCTGAAAACTTTTCTCACAGTTATTAGACCAAACAAACGGTGTATCCTTCCTCGTCAAGCGTGTCAAAGGTGATGCTAAAACACTGAAGTTCTGTATGAACCTTCTGTAATAACCTGCTAATCCCAAGAAACTTCTGATCTCAGTAGGAGTCTTAGGCTGTTCCCACTGAAGTACAGAATCAACTTTCTTAGGGTCAACACTAACTCCACCTCTCGAGATAACATGTCCAAGAAATGCTACTTCGGCCAACCAGAACTCGCACTTGCTAAATTTAGCAAACAACTGGTGTTGTCTCAACAACTGCAACACTACTCTCAAGTGTTGCTCATGTTGTGCATCGTCTCTGGAGTAGATCATAATATCATCTATAAAGACTACAATAAACTGATCTAGGAACGGTTTGAAAATCCGGTTCATCATATCCATAAAGGCTGCTGGGGCATTGGTCAGTCCAAACGACATGACCAAAAACTCATAATGCCCATACCTGGTTCTGAAAGCTGTTTTGGGAATATCAGAAGCCTTTATCCTAAGCTGATGATATCCAGATCTCAAATATATCTTAGAGAAGATCGTCGCTCCACGCAACTGATCAAACAGATCATCTATTCTCGGCAATGGATACTTGTTTTTAATAGTGATCTTGTTCAGTTGCATGTAATCTATACAGAGACGCATGGTACCATCCTTTTTCTTAACAAACAGGACTGGAGCACCCCACGGTGAAGAACTGGGTCTAATGAAACCCTTATCTAGCAACTCCTATAACTGCACCTTGAGTTCCTTCAACTCTGCAGGTGCCATTCTATAGGCTGGCAGTGCTACTGGATGACTACCTGGATATACCTGAATTTCAAAATCAATATCTCTGACAGGAGGTAAGCCTGGTAACTCCTCAGGAAAAACATCAGAGAACTCACGAACCACAGGCACATCATAAACACTGGCAGTGCTCTTTTCTTCTATGGTGTCAACCACATGAGCAAGGAACGCTTCACATCCTTTCTGTAACATCTTATCAGCTACAGCAGCTGATACTATGCACGTAGGCAGAACTTTCCTGTCTCCAGTAAAGACACAAGAAAATTCACCTAATTGAAAGGTAGCTTCCTTCTTCCAACAATCGAGTTGCACTCGATATGTCTCTAGACAATCCATACCCAAGATGACTTGAAAGGTATTTACATCCAAGGGTATGAGATTAGCAGCAAAGGTGAAACCTCCAAAAGATAACAAACATCCGGGACAAGACTCGGATAAAACTGTTGGTCCACCTAGTGGAACCCTCAACACTAACTCATCCACCAACTCTCGAGTTAACAGATTAAGTTTACCAACTAAAGAACGTCGTATAAAAGAATGAGTAGCTCTCGGATCTATCAAAACTGAAACTGGTATACTATTAAACAAAAGCATCTCTCCTGTAACAACTTGTGAAGAAATTATACCTTCCTGAGGTGTCAAAGAAAAGAAACGTGTTGAAGCTCTTCCTCTGCCACGCTGTCCTATCTGACCACTCCTGCCACTAGACACTCCACCACCTCTAGAACCAGAAGCCACAGAAGAACTCAGAACATCATGGTATTGAGGCTGGAAAGCTTGTGATGCCGCTTGCCGAAGTTGAGGACATTCCCTTTTGACATGTCCTATCTGTCCACAGGCATAACAACCAGAATTACAACACGGTCCAGTATGTGGTCTTCCACATTTGTCACATGGCGGTAAATCTTGCCTCTGGGGACCTGTCACTGACATTGACGACCCAGAAGACTGTCCACTATCGGTACTGCCCCATCTTCCTGGGTTGTATCCTCCTCTGCCTCTAGAAGTAGTGACATCCTCAGATCTCTGCCTGCCGAAACAACCAAAGCCACACCCAATTTTAGAAAAGAAACCTCTACCTCCACCTCTGTATCCACTACTGGATTGCCCTCTACTGAAATCTGCAGATCTCTTCTTAGACTCAGGCACCTTGTCAGCATTCATAGATTCTTCAACCTGTCTAGCAGCCTCGACAAACTCACCAAAGTTCTCTCTGTTCCTCCTACTAGTAGCAGAAACTGTATGCTGAATCTCTGGCCTTAGTCCTTCCTGAAACCTTCTACATCTCTCTATGTTGTCGGGAACAAGCTGCGGACAGAAATTCGCCAACCGTGTGAAAAGCGCTTCATACTCTGTAACTGTCATGTTCCCCTGCTTGATATTCTGCAACTGCCTAATTTTCTCATTAAGAAAAGTGGGTGGATAGAATTTGAGATGAAACTCCTCAGAGAAATCCTACCAGGAAAGCTCTGTTCCTCTCCTCTTTTCTTCCACACCACGCCACCACAACTCTGCATCGCCTGTCAAAAGGTAGACCGCATGATTAATCTTCTTCTCTTCTGGAAGCTCCATCAGGCGAAAGACCTTCTCTATCTGTCTAAACCATTCATCAGCCTCTGCTGGATCTGTAGTGCCACTAAACTCGGTGCCACCAAGCTTCTTTACAAGCTCATAAGATCGCATCAGATCCTTACTGCTGGTAGAAGTAGAAGTTCGCCTATCAGCCTTGTACTTCTCCCTGGTCTCCAGAAACATCCTATACATACGAGATGCTTCATCCACGTGGTCACCACCACCTGGACCTAAGTACAAAGGATCGGGGCCAACATGGCTCTCAGCCTGATCATCACGATCAAAGCCTCTTTCTGCCATCTGCAATGATATAACAGAACATTTCCTGTTAGAAAACTACAGATAGAAGAAAGACACCTAAACCTTAATCCTATTGGTCTCTTATCATCCCCTGACCTTGACTTGGAGTATTCATGTACTCAACCTACACTCTGATACCAAAAATTGTCACACCCCAATTTCACATTTACCATAAATCCCGAAATTAGGGCACGACAGGTGGGATTAACACATAACCAACCATTCGTCACTTTTAAAACAATCCAAAGCATTTAATTGATAACCAAGTTTAAGTTGTAAATAAGAACTAAACAAACTGCAGAAACTTCTCTATTAAACTGATAGAAGATACAAGCAAGGTCTACAGCATAATACATTGATTAACATAAAGGAAGCATAACATTAATTTACATCTGTGTACACATTCTCTCTCTCACTCACACCTTGTCCCGAGGATCGAGGGGAATGGACTAAGAGACCTCTAACTAGACTAACAACAAACCTTCTATCGACTAAGCGTTAGGGTGAAACGATCCTTCTGATTCCTGATGCTGATGCTGACCTGAAAATGTTTTGAGTAGAGGGATGAGTCTACTCGCTTAATGAATAACATTTCACATAGCTATCATTAAACAACTCGTCAGGTTTATAAACTGAAATAAACAAATATACAGTTCAAGCAGGGCAGTTCTATTAGCATAGCAGATATACAGATAATAACCACACTTCTCAACATCAACAGGTATTTTAGGTAAATAAATAGTTATATAAATTTACTGTGAACCTACTTGATTATTTATTCATTTTATTATTATGCCCTAAATATATGCAGTGTACTCTGCATATAAAGATCCGTAGCAAGTTCATGCTACGGTCCCACCGTACAAGACTTAGCGACACACCCGGGAAATGCTAAGTCTGACTACTCGTCCTGGTCTGCACAGGACCCAGGCTCTACGACCTCAACGCACAACCACGTGTGCTGCACAACCACGTGTGCTCCCGACTTCTCCTTTAACCTGAGTACACCGGCGGAGAGTCACAGGGTTACCTTCGTGACACAAGCATGAATGGTGTTAGATAACCAAGTTTTCTTTTGTTATCGCAGTGCCATCGTGACACAAGCACGATTGTTGTTGGACACTGCCTCTCTTTCCTCGTTTGTCCGTGACACAAGCACGGATGATGTTGCAACACGAGTTTCACCCCAAAGTTGCAGACCCGTCTAAGGGGTTCTACGGTGTTAGGGCATCTAGGTCTATTAAATAATTAACAGATAAACAATTTAACAGAAATATCACATTACAACTGTAAAACACAGAATTTCCTCTTTCTCATCATTCTTATCACGCATTTCATGTTCCAATGAACTTATCATGCTAAAAAGTACATGCTACACTGTTTAAGAGTCATATCAACTAATACTGAAGCAAATAGGCATTTAAAATGAGTTAAATAATGATTTCTAAATGAACTGCCACTCACCACTTGAAACTCGGCCGAACACTATGGAACTCAGCCGAACGCTTCCCAGATTCTGAAACTCGGCCGACCAACCTCGGCCGACCAACACACCGCTTTATAAACCTACAAGGAAACTCGGCCGATCAGAACCCAAACTCGGCCGACAAAAACGCTGTTCGGCTACCTAATTAAGAAACTCGGCCGATCCAAGACCCAAACTCGGCCGACCCAAAAACGCTGTACAATTGCCCTAAAAAGGAACTCGGCCGACCGAATAGAAACTCGGCCGAACCGCGCACAGGCAGAACATAAAAACGGCCTGCAAAAGTCGATTTCTCTCGAATCGACGGGAAAATCTCGAACAAACACCGCGAAACGATCACAATCGATGCATATGACTAAACCGCACCTGAAGGGAAGAAGGAAACGAGTTAGGGCTGCACCGTGCACCCCAATCCTCTAGCCGTTTTCCCTGCAAACGTAGCTTCAGCTGCGAAACCGATTCGAATTGACGGAGAAGGAGATCCACAGAGGGAAAGGACGAACTGCAGCAGCTGATCGGAGCAAAACGAAGCTCCAGCGCTTCTCCCCTCTCAGCTCCCTCTCTCTCTCTCTCTTTCTCTCTTTCTCACGCAAGGGAGGAGATCGCAGAAGCGTTCTCTCGTTTCTGTGAAAGTGAAACGAGATAAGGAAGAGAGAAAGGATAAGGAAGAAACTTAGGGGCCAAATCGCAAAGTTCAAAACTTTCAAAAATTACGAACAGGTCCCTATAAGCCCATAAACATGCAACTTTTAACTCGAAGGTCGGATTTGAATGATTTCTCTGGCAACGCTTCAAGCGTAAGATCCTACACGCTTTAGAAGCTAGAAAACACACTAAGCTCACATCATATCCATTATGAACATTATTAACAAACACAGGCTTATAACTTAACACATCAGCTAATCACATGCTTAACAGCATACTTACGGGATAAGCTCGACGCGGGTCATAACAGTAATCTTTTCAGTGGTCAAATCCACTATCTCGGGTCCAAGAATCTACTTTTCACCAACCTCATACCAACATATGGGTGATCTACACTTTCTGCCATACAGAGCTTCATATGGGTCATACCAAGACTAGAATGGTGACTACTGTTGTATGCAGTTCTATAAGGCTCAAGTGTTCTTCCCAACTTCCACAGAAATGCGAAACACATGCTTTCAGCATGTCCTCAAGAGTCTGGATGGTCCTTTCTGACTGACCACCCGTATGTGGGTGAAATGCTATACTGAATCTTAATTTTGTGTCTAAAGCATAATGCAACAGATTCTAAAACCTGGATGTGAACTGAGGATCTCAATATGATATGATTGAAGCTAGAATACCATGCAACCTGACTATTTCATCCACGTATATCTTAGCCAACTTCAAGTCATCAAAGGTTGACTTAATATGAAGATAGTGAGCAGACTTAATTAGTCTATCCACAATCATGCATATCGAGTCACAACCTCTAGGTGTCCTGGGTAACCCTATCACAAAATCCATTGTGATATGTTCCCATTTCCATTCTGGTATAGGAAGAGATTGCAAAGTACTTGTAGGTTTCTGGTGCTCAGCCTTAACCTGCTGACACACACTGCAGCTAGTCACATTCTCAGCTACATCCTTTGTCATATCAGGTCACCAGTACAACTTCTTGAGATTCATGTACATATTAGTGTTACCTGGATGCATAGCATACATCGATGCATGTGCTTCCTCAAGAATATATTCTCTCAAATCACTGTCTCGAGGTACACACAACATGTCATGCTGATACAACACACCATCATCTGAAAACTTGAACTCTGGTCTTTTTCCCTTGTCATGTCATGCATGATCTACTGCAACTCACTGTCACCCTACTGTAGTTCCTTGATCTGATCACAAAAAGTAGGTTTGACTTGTATCTGTGCAATCAACCACTATGCTCTGTCACCCCTAAATCGAAGTTCAAATTCTGCATCTCTATTAGCAGATCTCTCTTGAAACATGCCATAGAGAATACATCTGATGTTGAACTTAACTTCCTGCTCATAGTATCAGCTACCACATTCGCTTAACCAGAGTGATGATCTATCGTCACATCATAAGGATAGTGATGCCATGTCTTATAAGCATGAACTACAGCAGTTAACTTCAGATCATGTATCGGATAATACTCCTCATTCACTACTACTACTTACTTCTTGTTATTACTACAAGAATTTATTTCATAACGCACTTCACTTATTTTGTATTTCTCCTTTTGTTTCAAACACATTTGTTACCTTTCAAATTTGTATCTTATTCTTTTCTCTGAATCATTTTCATATTGTGTATCTACCCTCCAGATTAGCTAACTTTAAACCCTGGATTTTATTAGTGCTAGGTTACCTTTCATAGTGCAAATCGTATGATCTTATTTTATAGAGATACTAGTATTCAAGGTCAAATCACTAGTGACATCCCTTGAACTACTACAACTCTAAACATTCTAGGGTTTGGTCCTTATCAGTAACATAGCATTATTGTGATGTGACTTTGCTTCCTTAGTTTGAAATCAAACTTTAGATCTCATAAGTTCATCCATCTACTTGTAATGAATACAACAGATATGAATAATCATCAATGAACTATAGATATATAACAGAAATGTAACATCAGCCAAGTTCTCTAGCATAACTTATTAACACAAATGCTACAAATAAACATGATACTTGTTACCCAAGCATCACACATGGCTCACAAGGCCATTCATATCTTGTCACCTCTCACTAGGCAACAACTTATTCACATGGCTCATAAAATTCGTACACATTATTACTTTTATTAAGCAACAACAACATCAACACACAAAAAGCCAATCAACATTTATTATATAAATGTCACAGCCCAAACTTGGCTATATTCATCATCTCATCATACCTGCATGGTTATTAGGCATGATAACAGTCATACAAGATATTCATCACATCATGTGATACAATAGTAACGCCATAATTCCTTAACCAGGAATTAGGGTTCACTATCAAACAGGGCTTATCATTCCCTTTTCCCCAAATTAGGGTTAGGGTTCCCCATTTCTCATTAATTCAGACCATCTTGAGTTAACCAAATTTACCTTAGTTTAAGGCATAACTTTATTATAAAGTTGCCTATAAACAATCGCAATGATACACCCTCAACTAGGGTTTCACAAGGATGCACCCTCAACCAGGGTTCACAATGATACACCCTCCACTAGGGTTTACTAATCATGTATTGGATCCATGCATTTGTTATGCATTATTGATTAGTACCATTAAGGGTATTTCTCACCTAATTATTAAATTTAATCTGAACCTTATTGTGTTCCTTTATTTCTAATTAAGGATTGCTCATATGAGGTCCCAATGTTGGGTCTCCGATATCATTTCCAACAAATTCTTAGTTGTTCTAATCTTTCTCTTACATCTCAACATCTTATCGTATGTACATTCTTACTATGATTCAAGTCTAAATCATCCAGAGTCTACTCTAATTATACTGTTAATAGGAGTCATTAGATCCCAGTAACGCATCCTGCCAGCCGGACCAGGCCGAACCTGTAGTCCTGAAGCCAAGAACTACTCAGGATTAACCAACTCCTATTGATTCCAAACATGTGGAATGAATATCCACTTAAGGCAAACTCATTTAAACATAACTTTTGGTCTACTTGATACAAAGAATTTAAACAATAAATAAATCATTTCATGACATACAACAACATAAAAGAATCATGTTTACTTTACAAACTGAAAATCTAATTTCATGCATATAAGAGCATTTCTCGTGATCTCTAATAAAATAAGCAGTATAAAACAAGAGTTTTATTGCATCCTATATTTAATCTCTTACTCTTACATTAATTTCTGATTCTTAACCCTAAGATTTCTAGGGTTTCTCTCTAGCCTATCCTTCCTCTGCATACCTGGCCAGGGCATCCAGAGAAGAATAGACAGAGTAGCTTGATAATGGTCAATCTAAGTACTCAGATACATGGCCAGGGTATCTAAATACTCAGACCTCCTAGAGCTAAAGACATGTCACTTTTTTTTATCTACCTCACTTATAACTCTATCTTTTGATCCTAATGACCCCTAACGATTCAACACAAACTCTTTACTTGGTTCTCGTGACCACATCACCTTCCTGCCATCTGCAATAGTATAACAGAACACTTCCTGTTAGAAAATTGCAGTTAGAAGGAAGACACTTAAGTCTTAATCCTATTGGTCTCTTGTCGTCCCCTGACCTTGACTTAGAGTAACTACATACTCAACCTATGCTCTGATACCAAGATGTCACACCCCGATCTCACACTAACCACTAATCATGAGATTAGGGCGTGACGGAGGGATTATCACATAAACAAATCACTGAGAAATTTTTCTTTTTAAAACCTCGTAATGATATCTGGATTATTGCTGTAAACTAAAACATAAATAACTATTGCGGACGCATTTCAATTAAACTGGCTGGAGAACATAAACAGAGTTTACAACATGTAACATTGTTTAACAGAAAGTAAAATATAACAGTTAATTTACATCTTTTACACATTCGCCATACATATTCTCTCTCACCCACACCATGTCCCAAGGACCGAGGGGAAAGGACTAAGAGACCACTATCTAACTAACTACATATACCTTCTACTGACTAGGGTGGTAAGATCCTTCAGATTCCTGGAACTGTCGCTGACCTGAAAATGTTTGAGTAGAGGAGTGAGCCTACTCGCTCAGTGAATAGTTTTTCATTTAACTATCACTAAACAACTCGTCAAGTTTATTAAATTGAAATAAAGCATAAGAAAAATACTATTCAAAGCAGTTCTAATGACATAGCAGATTTTATAGATAATAATCACATTTTTATACAACAACAAATATCGCATAACTGTAAAGCATAAAATATCAGAAACTGCATATCTTGAATAATAAAGCAATTATTGAGAACTAGCACAGAAGTTCTAAACTCTTAACATATTAAATTTACTGTGATCCTATATGATTACATTTTAGTTATTATGCCCTAATCATATGCAGTGTACTCTGCATACAAAGATCTGTAGCGAACTACGATCTCACCGTACAAGACTTAGCGACACACCCGGAAAATGCTAAGTCTAACTTCTCATCCTGGTCTGCTACAGGACCCACAGGCTCTCTGGCCTCCTCTGCACTCACCATGAGTTCTCTGGACTCCTCCTCTAACCTGAGTACACAGGCGCAGGGAGTCAACACTGGGTTACCACCAGAATTACTCAACCGGTTGGTGTTGGATAACCCTTTACTTTATTTATTATTTTACCCCAGTGCCACCAAAATTACTCAATCGATTGGTGTTGGACACTGTCTATCAACCCTTGTGCCACCAGAATTACTCAACCGGTTGATGTTGGACACGAGTTTCACCCCTAAGGTGCAGACCTCTCAAAGGGGTTCTACGGTGTTAGGGCACCTAAGTCTATTATAACACAATTATATCTTTCATTACTTTAGAACATACAACTGGATTAATTCACTTGTTTATGAACTGTACTAATTTCAACCGCTACTCTGTATATACAGGAGTATTCATAGAGCAAGTCAATTATCTGTATTGTTCAAACATACACAGCAGCAATATTTCAGTTAATTAAATCTATTTCAACAATTGCATTAAGCACTTTTGGTTTCCGTTGAACCAAATAAAATCATTGAACTGTTCTATACTGATCAGAAGCTGTTCTAGATCATGTATAATCATACCAAAGCAATTTATAAAATAAAATTCAAGTTTCATCAAATACTGATAAAACGCCTGATAACCACTGATATCAATGCAAAAATGCACAGTTTACCGAAAAATTCCAACGAAGGAGTTAAATAATGATAACTAAATGAACTCCTACTCACCTAATTCGGAATGTCCGAATTTGTCCGGATCCATCCAGGAATGCGTCCAGGGACCAGTTTTCAGGTGTACGCAAGTCATCTTCAACCTTGGATTTGCCCAATTTTCAAACCTGTTGCAATGGAACAGTACCATGCACTCATTGAAGATGAACTCGATTAAAGCCAAATCAAGGACTAGGGCTGTTGGTTTGTTGTCTGGACCTCAAGGACGAACCCAAAATGTCATTTCGGGTGCTAGCTGTGCCCATAGCTGCTCCCTGTTCCTTCTTGGTGCAGCTTGCAGCTGCAGCAGTTCTAACAAAAATAGGGCGCCGCCCCTTCTGGTTCAAGATACAAGTGGCACAGAAATGGAGACGGAATGCTGGGGTTTCTGGTTCTAGCTTCACGGCCGAACTCAACGGTGTCGCTTCGTTCTATTGCTCATGCCCAAATCTTCCTGGCCGTTTTGTTGCTGCTCCGAACAGCAGCTGCTACTGCTGCTCTGGTTCAGGTTGCTAGACGACTAGCTTAGGTGGGCGGGTGGCTGCGGATTCCTACTCCTTTCTCTTGGCCGAGCTCGGGAGCTGGTGCTTTGAGATGCTAGCGCACCCTAGGGCTCCTGACCGGAGCCGTGTAGCTGATGTCCGGCGTTGCTGCTAGGGGTGCCACCCTAGCAGGTTGGGTGGGCTACGATCTGGGCAAGAAGAGGAAGACGGGTGGAGAATAGGAGAGGGAGGTGGCGCCATGCTAAATCGGGGCCCAAAGAATCGCGCCCCTCCTCCGATGGTCGGGAAACTCTACTGCTGCACCCTGCAAGTCGGCCGGTGCCCTAGCTAGGCTAGCTGAAGCTGCTGTTGGTCGAGCTAGTGAAGAAATAAAGGAAGAAGGAGAAGAAAGGAAGGCTGGTGAAGGTGTAGGCGTGCTGAATCGAAGCCAAGGGGTGCCAAAACGGCCGCCCACTCATCCCTCAATCCTAGGTCGGTCGACCTGTTACCTGGGCGCCCTGCGTAGGTCCTATTCCATCAGGAAGAAGTAAAGGAGAAGAGGGGGGTAGCCGACCCTCTTAAAGAAAGAAAAATCAATTAAATTACTGGGAAAATTGCAGCCATATCCAAAAACCTTAAAACATTCATAATGTTTGCCTCGAATGTCCGATTCGAGTGATTCTTTTTGCAAACTATCAAGCACGAGGTCCTCTCTACTCTCAAGGCACAAAATTATGCTAATTAGCTTGTCACAACTGATCAAAGCACCAATTGCATCTTTGCATTTAACTTAACTCAACAATTAACACTGAAATTGTCATTAGTTACCTTATATGAGTAAATCTCAACTATTGATTCATGACTTAGCTTATCTTGATTAACCATGCTATTTAATAATATACTCAACACTAATCAAGGTGTTTCATACTAATTGAGGTATTTACTAGATAACCTCAACGTGGGTCATAACAGTTTTGGATTTTCAGTTTTATTCTCTCTCCTAAACCTAACTTGGATAGATAAAATAGTCTAACTAATGTGGAAATTTCGCACATAAACTAATTTCGATATGTAGAATTTGAATTTTGGATATGCTTCCCATTTTAAAGATAGTTAATAATTTATTTTATATTTTGGACCCAAACTCATATATTCTTTTTTAAATGAAATTAAGATAGTAATTATAGTTCAAATAATGTGAAACTTGGCACCCCAGTCTAATTGGGATCTAGAGATAATAATTTTACTATTATGTTTAACTTTTGAGATTTCCTTATATGAGTTCTAATATAATTATAGTTGTAGGCCTATCATATTATAACATCAAATCATTATGTTCATTATTTATTACTATAGAGTTTCATTATCCTCACAATACTTCCAAAAGAGTTACATTTGATATTATGCATGAAATTACATATTTTACAGATGTAGTCCATTAATTCCACTTAAACTTAGGTGATTACAAATGGATATCCTAATACATCTTTTAAATACATTACTCTTTTTATTTAATCATTAAGTGAATATTAGTTAGCAAAGAAAATATATGCAATTTTATGAATTTACTTACATGTTGACACATAATTAAGTTATTATGTAATTATGAGGGTATTATAAAATGTGTTGTTGGTTATAGACCTATTGCCACATTATATGTTACATGCATATACATTATTCATCAAGGTATAATTTTATCCTTGTTTGATAAAATAGAATGAAGCAATATCACTAGACTTCTAATCATAGAATAGGGTAAGATTCTAGGTTTTGATTCATTATACTACAAGTAGGTCCTTGGGTTAGTTTGGTGTTCTTTGTAGAATATTCTTCCTCCTTTTCTTCTCTTTTTCCAACTTTTCACTCTTACAACACAGAGTTTTGACCCTTGTTCTTATTCCTTCTTCCTCCTTTTTTCAATGGCTTATAAGGGTATTTTGATGTGGATTCTACAATGAGCAAGGGTTGTGGAGACGTTTCATGCTATGTCTTGAACAAGCTACAAGTCTTGCACACTATGCTATTTAGAGGTGAGTAGTGAGTTAAGTTTACAATATATTAACTTCAAGGCTTCCATGCATGCTAATCACAACCCTAGTGATAAAAAGACAAACATTATCATTTTCCTTGAGAAATCATATTTGAATCAATTGTTCATGCTTGTTCTTATCTTTCAGATGAATGAAAAAGCCAAGATTCTAGTTCTTTTTTGGTAATATAGATTCTTTTTGACATGTGTTGATTATGCATATGTATGGTGGATTGCTTTTGAACTTTGAAGTTAGACATAAGTTGTATTTCATTTAGCTATTTTATACTAGTTGAACCTTGTTCGTGTTATTACATCTATGTTAACCAATTTCATTCCCTCATGTTATGTCATGTTGAAATTGTATTACCACAAACCTAATTAGTGAATATTATGCCTTATATCTATATTATAAAAGTTGGCATCGGGTTCTTCTCTTGATATGCAGATATATGAAGATATTATTCTTGCTTTCTTATGTGAAAATCTAAATCCAAGTTCTCTTGAATAGTGCACATTTATTCTTAAGAGAAATTGCCTTCGTCCTATTTGAAAAAGATGAAATTACATCTAATCTACCATTATAGTGACTATTGTGTCATGCAAAGGATGGATGTGCATCTATTTTGATCTGAGAAAAGAGATATGAGAAAATCATGGCTCAAATTTGCATCTCGTTGGCTTTCATAATGAGAATAGTACAAAAAATGGATTGAAAATGATTTATTCTTGCCTTGTTAGATAATATTGTATTAATATATGCTAGAGATTGTGCTCCATGTGGGGAATTGATGCTACACATTATCAGGTGAATGCCTAATCTAAGGAACATAGTGTTTAAGTTGTTTAATTTCATGATATTTTCTATATTAATATAGAAACTCTAATCTCTTTATCTATTGTGATTCACATGTGAACTTTCTATTTGAACTCCTTATGGAAAGTAGGCTCTCTAATAATGAAAATTGATATATTCAAGTTCTTTGAGTACCATAAGACTCCCATGTAATCAATGTTGGAATTGTGGAATGGGTCTGTCTCACAATTGATTGAATCTATGTGGAGAAGACCTAACGTAGATTAGATTATGAGGATTAATCTATGGAGGGCTAATGGAAGGCCCACGGAGATGGGAGTCGGAAAGCAACTCTCTTGTTGAGTTAAGACATGAGTATTAGGGGATATAGGCCTTGATCCAAGTTGCAATATTAGAATTGTTATATTTGTGATATGAATAGTAAATATGACATGTGGCTTATGTAAAATATGTTGTGGTGTGATGCAGCCTTGTACCGAGGTGTGGGAATGAGAGGTAGTGAGGATTTAGGCTCTAACCTAGCCCTATGAAATATATGTAATGTATTAGTTGTCTTAGGGTAATTAACTTAATGATAAGACATTAAAAGTGAGTGGTGTGCATGAGTACATTGTGATAGCTTTTACTTTTCCAGGTACAAGTCAAATGGTTTCAAGGTTTAGAAACAAAATAAAAAAGATGATCTACTTCTTATAGTTTTCTAATGAATATCTTACCTGTGGTGCTAAGTTACTTGATGTTGTATAGAAATTCTAAACTTGTATTCCTAGACTCTTTAATATGTTATTATACCATTACTACAAACAATATTCCTGCAAAAGTTATGTTTTGGTCCATCCCTATGAATTACAATTCTTAAGTTGTATCTCATGCATGATTAAATGTTGACTTTAAAAATATATGTTCTCACTTTAACAACGAGGGTGAAATCATATTTTTTACTCTTATGTTAATCTGGTAACTTAGACATTGGCTAATTAACCAATTAGAAAAATGTTATGTTCAGAAGTTGAGATGTCAATGCCTTAAGTTAGGTTCTTCACTGAGTAATAATGTAGGTGAATTTCAAATGTTTAGATGTGTATAGCAGTTTATGTATTGGCAACATTCGGGATAAGTTTTGTAAATAAGTTTTGATGTAAGAATCAGATATGCAAATGGTAGTTCTTATTTATATGTTACACTGGAATTTGTCTAATATTTCATGGCGCAGTTTGTTAAAGCTTCATGTGATGTTTCAATAATTATGCAATGTGACAACTTCTCAACGTTTGGAATTAAATAAAGTGTTGATCATGAATCAAAGTTGTTGATAATAATCAATTTCATATGCTAGTCATCTGTTGGTCTCCTTAGGGCTTCTATTTAGGGATTAGTTCTCTCAATCCTCAGTCCCCCTCAAATAATTAGGTTTTGTCTATTTATCAAGAGTAGCACCCAGTAGTTAGATAATCCATACCTCCCTATTACATAGATTTAATAATAACTCTATGTTTGTGGATATACTTGAATTACTCTAATATCATGCATGTAGATTTGTTAAATGATTTGACTTTGGTCTAGAATAATATTACTATGATTTATGAATCCATAAATGTTATGTTTAAAATTTGGTGATCTACTTAATGTACCAATTACCATTGTTGAAAACCCAGTAAGACATATGCATGTAATATTATTGTATTTGTTCTCTTTCCAATTCATATATGCTAAATCTTTCCTCCAATTTATCTTCCCTCATAATCAACTATCTTCTCTTACTATTTTGGTACACAACTACATTATTTATTCAAATCAATGTGTAAGGTTCGTTACATTTTTTAGTATGGTTCTAGTATGGCATGTACATTGTTGTGTGTCTCAATGTGGACTTACAAGAAGAACATGCTAAATTCCAATGAGCTAATTATGATTGGTGGAATGGTAAAAATCTTGATGTTCCTTCATTATATATTACTTGTGTATTGCTAAGGTTATAATGGATAAAGTTGTGTGTGTCTACATGTATGATGATATATATTTTATATACTAATCGATTAGTATGGTTATAATAGAAAAAAATGATAGGAACATTTTGGATTCACAATACACTTAGATACAAATAGTGTTAAATATAGTAGATAAGAATAATGAACATTATATAGTATTGCACCATTTAATTGCTTGTATTCATTATATTTTCTTGCTGACATGGGACCACCCCAGTAACTCCCCAGACAGTGTAAATCTCTGGCCCCCCTTGCCTATCCGCACAATGTGGGATCGAGCTACATCACGGGATTAAGGCCCCAATTCCCCCTCGTCTACTCACATAACGAGAGGGGGGATCTACATGACAGAATTTAGACTGGCTGAAGCACACCACCGGTAGTTTTTTAACCCTGAACTCTACACTGGGGAGCCGGGGACTGTACCACTGAGATACAACTCCTTCGACAAAGTTATTGTATTTTCTTAATTTATAACACAATATTTCCTCAAGTACACACTAATACAAACTGTAGTACACACATTATGGAGGAATATTACAACCAATATATACAACACTGCATATTGAATCATGACCATTTCTAGATCAATAGTGGACTATTAATGTGTCAATATTGGACTATTCTTGGTTCATTTTACCTCTAGACTGTGTGTATATTGTGGTTCAATTCTAGTTTTCTAATTTTTCTCTATAAGCTTATACTTTATATAGTTCTTAGGAATTTCTAATATTTTAATTGGTTTTCCTTTCAAAGTTTTTTTTTGTAAATGGACATATCATGGCTCGGGGCGGAAGAGGCAGAAGAGGAGGAGGAGGGCGAGGAAGGGGCGAAAACCATAGAGGGTCTGAAGGTTCATCGGCAGCGGGGTCACTTCCAATTGAATCGGCTACGATTCCTCATGGCAGCTCAAGTGTGGCTACCGGAGAGCAAAGGACTCGCTCTTCCCCAAAAAGAAGCCCCTCACATGCGGAATCTCCCCCGAAAAACCCCTCGTCAGCTTCTTCCCCTATCCCGCAGACCCCGGATGATGGACAGGCATTATCTACATCGACTACGGTGGTCGATTGGCTGGCGGCCAGTAGATTGGGCAGACCCTGTGTAGATGTCTCTGTCGTCGAGTTTGTTGAGCCTGAGATTCAAAACGACACCAAGTGCTTCTCGATCTCTAGCGAGGAGGAGGCTCTACCGTCATGGAGGGAGTATGTCTCAGCCAGATTCACAGGGAGGAAGCCTTTCCGCAGCCAGCTTCTCGGTTGGATCCGGCGGCAATGGCGACCCAACGGGGAATTTGAAATCATCGCAGAGGAAGCAGAGGGCTTCGTCGTCAAGCTGCCTACCCCCTCGGAAAGGGAAAGGATACTGGAGGAGGCACCTTGGATGATGGATGGCTCCCTCGTCGTCGCCCAAGCTTGGGAACCTGGTTCCCCTCTTCCTCCTCTATCCTTCTCCAAGCTTCCGGTCTGGATTATCCTGGAGAACCCAGGACTCCATTAGACGTCTAGAAGATTGGGTGGTGTTGCAAGTTTGGTCAGGAAGCCCCTAGATCTAGATGATGCTAATTTGTCTGTCAACTGCTTGAAGGATGCTCTGGTTTGCGTGGAGATTGAATCCTGCTCTATGTTTCCGAAGGCGGTTACCATCATTGTCGATGGAATCCCAAAGGATCTGAGGATTAGTTATGTGGCGAAACCCAAGGTTTGCTCTGGGTGCAACCTCTTTGGGCACCGGTTGCCATCGTGTCCAAGGAACGCCAACTGCAAATCCTTGCCTAGCCAGATGCAACTCAGAGCCGGGGAATGTAGCAGTAAGAAAGGTCTTCGACATGGTGCTGGAGTACACCAAGGGAAAGCCACAGTTGATCTGTCTGCAGGTACTGGATTAGCTTGGCATGAAGGAGAAGGCAACCCCTGCGGATTACCTGAACCGGAAATGCATTGCTGCTCTCCAGTAGGAGGAAATGAGGTGCTCAACTTGGAGTGGGAGCTTCTTCTGTCCAAGTTGAGTCCAACACCAAAATGCATGAAGCAGCTGACGATCGAAACAGGTTTAGCCCTGGAATATCAACAGAAGCTCACATGGAACTCAGAAGAGGCTTCTTCTTCAAGCTCTTGTGACTTGGACCCAGAGGTTTTTGATGACTTCAGGGTGAATAAAGAAGCAAGGTCAAAGAAGAAGAAGAAGAAAAAGTGTAGGTCTGTTGATGGTAAAGAAATTCCTATGATGGACTTCTCGGGGTCCATCTAAGTTGGCTTTCTTTCCAAAGACAAATTTTATGGTGTGGTTCCGAATAGGATACTCTCTTGTTTTGGGGATTCTTTCAGTTAGATGCCTCTGGAGGTTTGCAACTGCTGGCCATCGATCATGTCCAATTATTTGTGGGTGCTCAGAATGTCTTGGCTCCATGGTTTATGCTCTCAGTTGTAGAAATCTTGTGCTGTGATTGTGATAGTCCTCCAACTCTAGGAATATTCTGTTCAGTTTCTTGTTTGGATGGCGTTCTGATTTAGGTGCAGCTATTTCAGTATGCCAGGAGAGGAGGCAGTGAGTGGCAGTCCTTTCTCCTCTACTCTTGGCCTTTTTTATGTGATCCACCTGTTTCTTGTGCTGCAGTGGTGCTGGAGATGACTGACCAGTGGTGTCTAACAGTCAGGTTGTAGTTTCATATAGACTATCTTTGTGGGTGCATATAATGTTTGCTGTATGTAGCTCCTTACCCTATGCTAGGTTCTTGCTTGTCATGTCCTTGTCCTGGTTCTATCTCTGTACTTGTTTCAGTTGGAGTTTTTCTTTTTGGATGGATCTTCTCATTATCCCCATATGTGGGGATGAGGGATCTAGTAGTTTTATTATGGGGCACTATTTTGTACCCAAAGTTTTGGTTTTATAGTAACAGGTTTTTTGCGCGATAAAAAAAAAGTTTTAATTGTAAATTGTATAATTCATTACTTATTTGTATTCCTCTTAACAAGATGATATATCAAACAAAGACCTGGTTCATAGAATCATAATCTAACAGGAGATCTTTGAACTATGAAATTCATTAATTCAGTCTATTGCATTTTGTCTTTCCTCTTTGCGTGGAAATAAATCCTTAAACATTCTCATTCTATATTTGATGATAAACATCTTCTCTCCTAATATTAACTATGTGTTGCATCCTATCACCTCTTTCAATAAAAATAGGTTTGACAACAACATTATTCTTGATCTACAAAATATTTTTTTATGAAAGTTGTGTAGAAATACATAATGATTCACAAACCCACCTTTTTTTATATCATACATATTACAACATCAACTAACGTGAATGAAAATATTACAAAGCTATCCTTTATAGTTTAACCATTTATAATTGCATGTAGCAACCTTTGATCAAAATAGAAAAACATGGTTCGGGATATGCACCGTCTATTATAACAGAGCAGTTATGAAGATTTCAATATAATATTTTTAAATACATAATATAAACTGTAAATAAGATTATATTTCTCAAAAGTGAACACAAAGCAATTAACTACTACCGAAATGATACAGCTTTGCTGGATGCATGTGTCAAAAGTGTAAGGCGGAGATAAACACAGCGGCAGAGATAATTAAACAAGAATAGAAACAAGGAAACTAATTAAGATAAATACTTACCTATAGATGTAAAAAGTCTACTTCTATTTTGGGAAGGGCTGCCTTAATTATTGTTTCCTTGAACGAAATATCACACATCTTGTTTCTGCATGTTTTAGATTTTTTTCGCATCAAACTAGGACTGCTACAGTATCATCACTATGATATTATATTATAATGTATTGCTAACTCTACGATTCCTCTTTTAAAAAATTATCATGAAATAGCCCGGCCACCTTAAGCGTGGGCCCTCTTCTATAGGATACATCCTATAGAAACTTAGTAAGATACAATAAGTTTGCGTTATAATGTTCGGTTGTCGTTTTCTCTCCATATTTTTTTTAGGGGGTTGAGTTTTGAAGAAGAATAGAAAGGAGACAATAAATTATGATTAATTGTCCTATAGAATAAATATAGGACCCAGTCGTATACTACCGGCTTGCCCTTAAGCGCTTTAGGTTCCTAATTGTGATTCAATAAATTCGATTCAATAAATTTGCGAGTCAGGAAAAAAATTACTTGAAAAGGGTGTTTTAGCAAACGGAAAATTGTGTCGGTGAATAAAAGTAATTAAATTTGAGGTAAAAGTATCGACTACCTGTTCTAGTAGCCTCATAAAAAAAGAGTAGAATCCCAGCGGGAATCGGATTATCGGACCGCCACGCTCTATATAAATAGTAGGCAGACGCTGAAAGTTGGCACCTGCATCCCATCTCGTTCAACATTGTGGGAAACCCTATAACCTAGCAAGTAGCGACAATCTCGTTCCAGACAAGTGACAATCAGTCGCCATGGCCATCGTCTCAGACTTACAGGAGGACGCTCCTGTCGTCTCCAAGCCCATGGAAGAGGACTCTCCCGATGTTCCCAAGTCCAAGGAAGAAGACGCCCCCGTCGTCCCCATGTCAAAGAGAGAAGATGTCCCTGTTGTCCCAGAATCGAAGGATGAAGACGCCTCTGCCTTCCCCAAACCGAAGGATGAGTCTAGCAATGGTGAGAAAGCATACAAAATTCCCAACTCCGGAAACGGCCTCGACTTCCCGGACTACTCGTGGGTCCAGACGCAGCACGAGGCTACAGTCACAGTCCCCGTTCCAGAGGGAACCAAAGGCCGAGCCGCAGTAGTGGAAATCACGGCTACCCATCTCAAAGTCGGCCTCAAGGGGCAACCTCCAATTGTCGACGGCAAGCTGTACCGTCCGGTGAAAGCGGGTGATAGCTTCTGGACCATGGAGGACGGGCCGCGGTCCATCTCGGTGCTTCTTACCAAGCAGAAGGGGATGGAGTGGTGGAAGAGCCTCCTTGTAGGAGAACCCGAGATTGACATTAGCAAGACCGAGCCAGAGAGCACTGGATTCGGGGACCTTGATCCAGAGACTAGGTCGGTGGTGGAGAAGATGATGTTCGACCAGAGACAGAAGGAGAGAGGCCTGCCTACCAGTGATGAGATACAAAAGCGGGAGATGTTGGAGAAACTCAAGCGCGACAACCCACAGTTTGCTGCTCAGATGGGGGGACAGATGGACTTCTCTAAAATGATGATGATGTGATCAGGTCTTTAGGCTTTGGAGTTTTGGATCATTGGATGGGCATAGGATAATTTTTCCCTTCAAAACTCGGTTTAGCTGCATGCATTTATTTTTCCTTTTGCTCAGACATTTGTTTCGTTAAATATTCGAGAATATCTATAATTTGACTATTCGTTTACCAAATATCATTCAAATGTCTTTTAGCAGCGAATTCAATCTTGTGTTTTGAAATTCAATCACCAAAACGTCTCGTCTCCTTATATGTGTTATTCGGGTGAAAATATTTAACATGTGACCGGTAATGCCAAAGCAAGTACCCAACTAGTTAATGCCATAGTTGATATATGGCAAAAACAAGAGGTGATAGAAACATCAAAAAGAGAGAAAAAGGAGGGGAATAGGAAAGAGAAAGAAAAAGGGAGGAAAAGGGAAAGGGAACGGAAAAAGTCATATTGTTATAACTGCATAGGAAAAGAAAAAGAGAGAATAAAAATATCAAAGAAATTGTTGTAACGGTTATGAAGATTCAAACATGAAAGAGACTATACTTCAAATGGTTCCATACATTTTGTTCATTTATTGGGAGGAGACGGCAAATAAATTGTATTGCATTTTCTTTTTTTAAGAGTTAGGATTATATAAACAATTAAACCAGCCTCCCATCATATATGGCTGAATTTTTTAATAATAATTATTGAAAATTGCCGTCTTTTTATATCTTGGAAAGAGTACAATCCACTCCTATATATAGGAAAGGACACGACAAGGAATAAAAAAAACCTCATTGACCTATTATACTTAGGCCTATATTACATATGACTTAAGTAAAAGGAAAACATAAATAAAGATAATACGATTAATGATGGATAAATATATCTCAATACTCCTCCTTAAAATGGAGCATAGATATTAATGATGCCCAACTTGCAACACAGCTCATCAACTCTCTTTCCAGAGTGAGGTTTTATAAAAGTATGTACTGCTTGCTCATATACTCCCTCAATGTGTTTGGTCCTTTTGTAAAAGGTAAAATTGTGAGAAATGAAAGTAGCGACATAATTGTCATAGTACATCATAATAGCATGAATGATAGGAAATCCAAAGTCATAAATAATTATATTTTATACATAATATCTCACAAGTAGTATGTGTCATTGCACGATACTTAGATTTGTACTTGCCTAAATAATAAGATTTAGTTTCTTACTTCTACGTGCAACAAAGTTACCCCCTACAAATGCACAATAGGTAGTGGTAGATCTCCTTTCAGATTTATACCCTGCATAATTAGCATCAAAATATTCAGTCATATCTAGATGCATATCTCTTTTCTAAAACAATACCTATCTACGTGTGTTCTTCAAATATCTCAATACTCTTCTTAGTGGCATTGCCTAGGACAATCAATAAATTGGATAGGAACACCAACAACAATGCATATATATGGCCTAGTAACGATAAGATATGAAAGTTTTCCAACCAAGTGTTTATTGCTAAATTTATCTTCTAAGGGATGAGTGGATTCTGCCCATAGATCATGTGTTTGATCGATACGGGAGATAGTATGTTTGCAACCAAGCATTCCAATTTTTGTAAGTAATTATACTGTAAACTATCTATGAGATAAAGATACTACATACTTGTTATGTGCAACCTCAATGCCAAGAAAATATCATAGACATCTAAAATCTTTGGTTATAAAATGCTTCATAAGGTATTTCTTTGTATTTGAAATTCCTACATCATTACTACCAGACAAGATGATGTCAACGACATAAATAACAAGAATAATAATGCCAGAAGTAGTGGTTTTTATAAACACAGAATGGTCACATTGAGACCGTGTGAGTCAAATTTGTTTAGTATAAGGGATAACTGATCAAACCATGCTTGGGGACTCTGTTTGAGACCATAGATAGCTTTCTTCAAAAGGCGTACTTTTCCAAAGTACTCCTCCTAAGAAACATCACGCAAAGGTTGTGACTTATAGGAAATATTCTATAAATCTTCATATGAAAAGCCATTTTTAACATCCAATTGATGTAATCTCCAGCCTTTATTAATAGCAATAGAAATCAAAATACAGACAGACTTAAGATGAGCCACAAGAGAAAAAAGTTTCAAAGTAATCTATTGTCACTTTTTTGTGTATCCCTTAGAAACAAGGCTGGCCTTTAGGGATTTAATTGTCCCATCGGGCAAGTATTTCACAGTAAAAACCCCACCGAAAGCCAACCAGTTTACTACCTATAGGGAGATCGGCAAGGTCCTATGTCCCACACAAATGAAGTGCATCCATCTCCTCATCCATGACTTCTTTCCACCCAAAATGTATGTGTGCCTCCTGAACGTCCTTTGAGATAGAAATTGCTGACAAAAATATAGTAAATTGAGTTATGGAAGCATTCAAATGACTTGTAGAAACATCCTGAGAGATAATATTTGATACTAGATCATCGCTCCTTTTGTAATGGAATGGAAACATCAAAATCACCTATTGTAACAAAATTAGTAATACTACCATTGTCTTGAGGTGGATCATTAGTCTTAAAAGTTTTCAGAGTAGGGATTATTTGAATAGAGATGCAGACACCATAGGATCAGGAATGGACATAATCGAAAGTGGAACTAGTTACTAGGTTTTAAAAAGAAAGTTGTATCTTCAAAAAAGGTTATGTCCACATAGACAGACAAACAATGTGCAACAAGATCTAAGAATTTATACCCCTTTTGTGTACGATAGTATCTAAGAAAACAATAGCAGAAAGCATAAGTGATAGTTTATCACTCCTAGGTTGGTGATTATGAATAAAGCATATACAACCAAAAACTCTTAGTGGAAGAGAAAATTTTGGTTGAGGGGGACAAAAAAGGTTATACAGAATCTTATTTTGAAGAATAGAAGAGGGCATCTGATTGATGAGATAATTGGCTAAAAGGATGACATACTCTAAATCGAACTTAGGGACTTTCATTTCAATAAGGAGAGACTAGATGCATATTTTTTGTTTTAGCAACTCCATTTTGTGGTGGGATTCTGGGACAAGAAGTTTGGTGAATAGTCACCTTGGTGATACAAATCTTTTAAAAACCATGTTGCACATTTTCAAAAGCATTATAAGTGTGGACAAATTTAGGGGGAGAAAAAAATTAAATCTTTATTTCACTTCAAAATTTGGAGAAAATATCTAAAACTTCATAACTATCCTTTAACAAATAGATCCAAGTAGCATGATGCCAATCATCAATAAAGGTTACAAAGTATCGTACACCGATGAGATTAGCACTAAGACATGTCCCCCAAATATTGGAGCAAAGTAAGTAAAACAAACTTGCACGCATGTCGTTATGACAACAAGGAAAAATAGTCTTATAGTATTTTCCAAGCTGACATGCCTAATGTGGACAAATTTTAATAGACAAAGTTGGAAAAAGATTTAAATTTGGAAGCAAAAGGATGACCAAATCACAGGTGCCACAATGAAGGGAGATAGCTAGAATGGGGCACATGAGTAGTAATTATGTATTTTAATGATGTCTATAGGTGGTACAAACCATGTCCACCTTCATATCCCTTACTAATCATATTCTTCATCTTGAGATCCCTCATATATAAAGTGTAAGGAAAGAAGGTTACACTGTAGTTTAAGGTTTTGGTAATTTTACTATGAAACATAAAGTTTCATGGGAATTTCATCACAAAACAAAAAAAATTAAGACGATTTATATTCATATTTCCTCTCCCAATAACTAGAGAAGTGGATCCATTTACTAGATGCATAGGAGGATGACAAGTAGATTTTTGTAGGTAAGTAAATAGTTTCTTAGTACCAGACATTTGGACTGTATCACCTAAATAAATAATCCAATCATCTTTAGATGGACAGGAAGAAGCTTGAAGACATGAGGGGACACCAAAGTATTGTGCAATGTTTGCTTAAGGTATCATAGTAGCATTAGAAGAGGCCTTAATAAGTTTTTCAAGGTGAGAAGAACTCAGTGTTACCATCTAAGGATTAGTAACATGAGTAATAGAAGTAGACTCTCCATCAACAACTATAGTTGTCACTTTATTGGTGCAATCTTGTTTCTAATGCTTTATTCAGCATGTGTCTTCATCGTGATTAGTACGCTTGCAAAAATTGTAGAATCTAGATTGAGGCAAGCAAGATTGGGACAATGAATAAGAAGAACATTTCCCACTGTTGTTGAGACTCTTTCCCCAATCACAACCAAGATTACTACTCCCTCATATGGAAACAACAAGGGAAGTAGGCCCTTCATGTAGGAAAATTTGGGTAGCAGACAAGGCAACAGAAATAAATATTTTAATGCTTGGTTCCCTAATCAATAAGATCCCATCAACAACGATCTATCTAGGAAGAAAGGCAACAAGAGTATACTTGGTCCTGGAGCAAGTCCAGCGACAACTCTTGCTGTAGTATCACACACCTTTCTTTAAGTTACAATGTGCTTCTTCTTTAGGTAGCACTTGAGCAGTCATCAGCAATGGCCTCCTGGTACAACACCATAGATGGCGGTTAATGACATCTTCCTAGCAACAGACAATGGCCTTCTCGCCTCTATAATAATCCAGACAGACCACCGAGAACTCCACGTCACACTACCATATCCAATGGGAAGGAGTTGTCCCTCCTAATGCCAGTGTACTAGCACTAACTTTCTCTCCCACAATTGTCTCTCCCTTACTATCCCTCCCTTTTATGGGTAGGACTTGCTCAGCATCTCCATTGGTTACCACAACCAAAGAGGAAAACAATTGTAAGAGCTTATTATTGTGTTTGGGAAGCCCCCCAGTACCCACTATTTATAGGAGAGGCCGGGGTCAGGGTTTACAGTCGGTCTAGGAGTTGAAGAGATGGAATTCATGAAATTTATAGAAACTAAGAATGGTGAATCAGTCGGTTTACTATCTAAGTAGTCAGTTGACAGGGTGAACCAGTTGGCTTATTCATTAAACCGGTTAGTTCATTAGTTTTCCTATTTCAAATCACATTGGTATTCAATGCATGATTAATGCAAAATATGACATCAACATCAATCCTTGATCTAATCAAATTGATCATTGAACTGGGTGGTTCATCACATGAATTGGTCAGTTGGGACCATGAACATGTTGCTTCAGTTAGTCAATTGGAAGGTTCATGCCCTTGTTTAAGCATTGTTCAACCAATGTTGTTTCCAAATGACCTGGCACTCCAACGAATCAGTTCAACACTTGAACTAGTCGTTTCAAAGTCCCATCAATAAATTTTGAACATTAGTTGTTTAAATCAAATACCTAAACACTTTAGTAATCAAGTTAAACATAATTCATGAATAAAATCCTATTCCAAATATATCCTATGTGTGTGACCCTATCGGTCCCAAATGCATTGGCAGTGAATGTTCCTAACCAACTTATGACATCACAATCAATGAGCGGTATCTAGAAACACATCATTGAATCACATGATCAGCGTTACCGTGATCATATAGTTCCTTTTCCGTTGATATCCAAATTGAACTGGAAGCATGGAATCCTCATCCTCTCAACATTCAATTCATGTTCCTTGAACTAGAGCAAACTGTCTATGATGAATGTGAGTTCATATATCACATATTAAATCACATGAGTATGTCCATACATTTCTCAGTCACATATCACATAGTGAATCACATGAGTATGGACATACATTTCTCAGTCTCTTATCAAGATGCTTGGATATCAATATTCTATAGGAGGGACAAGTCCCATATATATCACTCACATTAAATCCCCATGTGTCACAATACACCTAAGCATGATCTTTATGGCAACCCTTATTCAAGGTCACATTGGATGATGTCTAAATACGTTGAACAATATGTGATGAGTGAAGTGACTTTAGGTCTAAGAACCAAAATCAACACTATCACTACAAGAGTTGATTCTGAGTACCATTCTATGGTATCCATGTATCACTCTTAAAGTGGGTCTATCTGATACACTGTTCTCTAACATGTACCTCTATGCTTGACTCGACATCATATATCATGACTAATGAGACTTTGGCATCAATCAACACACATTGTAGTCTTATGTATTACTGTTGTCTATTTTGCTTCCACAATAATATCCAACCAGGGACATAACAAGAATGCATGTACTCTTTCATACTTATGATCTCACTATTTAGGTCACCAACTTGAAGACATATGTCATCAGAGTAACATCATTCTTTATACATCTACTATGTATGTGTCATCATCTAATGATTGAGACAAACATGCTAGATGGAATTACCTTTATCATTTTAAAATTAGGTATCTAATGCTCCATTACAATCATCGTATGATTGGCTCTCTGGACATACATACCAACAAACTCCAACTTGCACTTAGATCCAATCACCCACAAATCTTATTCCAAGTGATCTTAACATGTTAATCATGTTTCTGCTATGCAAGTGCCTTTATAGCAGGTTAGCAATGTTTGCTCCTAGTCAATATATTGCAAGTTTCACATCTCCCCACTATATGCCATCTCATATGAGATGGAAGTTGTATAATATTCTATATGATATTCCTTTGCCTAATCATTAACTTGATTTTTGTCATAGTATTTCTACTATGTCATCAATAGTTGGAGCCTCCCACAAGTTCATGTATATGGACTTCTAGATTCATACAGTACCCTATGTTGTTCTCATAACATCAAGATACTCAACTTCATTGTAGAATTAAAGAACTCTCTCTTTCTTGGAACTTTACCAACTTACAGTTCTTGTTTCAATGTCAAACACAAATTTAGATTGTGATAAAAAAAATTAGTTTTCATTTTTGGAAGCTTGCATTGGTGTAAACCTTTACATCCAACTCTTCCTTATTACCAATAACCAAAGAACTTATCCTTTTAGTGCTTCTCTGATACTTAAGGATGTTCTTTATGGTAGGCTAGTGAATCTCACTATGATTTGACATATGTCCTCTCATCATGGTTGATACATACGAGACAATGAGATGAGTACATTATATTGCATACATGATAGATCCAATCGTGAATGCATATGCCATATCATTCATGTTTTCCCATTCTATACAAGAACTGGGACACTGGGCTCTTGAGACACTAATCCTATGGAACATGGACATATTTTCTCTCATTGAGTCATGCATGACGATCCCCTTCATCATCTTTCCAATGTATGTGCTCTTTCTTAGGTTGAGAAGCTTTCTAGATCTATCTATAGATCTCAATTCCTATCATATATGATGCATTGCCTATACCATTCATTGAGAAGGTACTCCTTGCCAGGTTTTAACATTTGTAGTATAAAGATGTTATTCCCATCATTATGTGGAATATAAATATGCTCCCACTAAATCTTTTGTTACCACAAATTTCTTCTTCATTCTGACTCAAGTCAAACTCTCTGACTATCTTGTCAAATTGAAGATTCCATCTCTGAGAAGCTTGCTTCAATCCAAAGATTGACTTTTGTAGATTATAGACTTTATTTGCATTATATGGATTTATAAAACCTTCATGTTGTGTCACATACACAAGTTGTACAATATTCTAGTTGAGGAATGTGGTTTTAACATCCATTTTACCAAATCTCATAGTCACATTAAGTTGTAGTAGCAAGCATTATCCTGATGGATTTAACCATGGCAACTAGTGAAAACATCATCTTCATCACCTTGAACTTTTTTTAAACACTTTGCAACCAATCTGCTCTTATAGGTTTGTACAGTACCATCCATGTGGGTCTTCTTCTTGAAAACCCAATTCACCCTATGGGTTTTACCCCTTTAGGTGGATCCATCAAGGTCATACCTTGTTGGCGTACATGGACTCCATCTTGGATCTCATGGCCTCAAGCCATTTCTCATACTTTGGTCCCTCAATAGGTTCTAAGTACGTTGTTGACTCATCATAATATAACCAACTCACCGCGTTTTGAGCTATTAGATATCTTTACCTTTCAAACTCAAGGCTTGTTCTACTAGATTTATTTGGTTTTGTGTTACACGAGGAACTTGAGATACCACAACAATTTGTGATTCTCCTTTTTCCTATTGTACCTCTTTGGTTCAATGCTTTCTTGATTATATCAAAATTTTTGTTTTCTACTTTTCTCCCACTGATTCCTTTGGAATTAAATTCCTTTTAGGAATACATACATCATGGCAAAAAAACTTTTGTTGTTGGATTGGAGAAATCTTTTCAAAAAACTATTTTCTTACACAAGCTTTCAATCCTAATCCTTATAAAAGACATATTGGGACACTTCCCATGCCAGTTCTCATATGGTGTCTTTTAAACCATTTTAGACGGTAAATTGTCTAGTGTAAAGCATGTGTCAAAAGTAAATTGGAAGATTAACTAGATTTATTGATAATTGCACCAGGAGTAACAGGGTGTGATACCTCCTTTTTTATACACTATCATGATACAATATCATTGTGTTTAAGGTGGAGTTCATCATGATACATTATCATGTTCTCCTAGAAGGTTCTTAAACTCTTGGTTTAAAATATATTACAACATAGATCACATAGAAGTGTCTTAACACTTTAACCAAGTTGGTTATTTACTTAATTCATTATCTCCTTGAACACTTCAAGAGGTTCATAGTTGTATTTTAATAAATACAAACTTCCATATCTACTGACAACACAAGAAATGCAATAAGGTACAAGTAACTACCTTTAGCATTTATTCTAAAAGGTCTGTGTACATCACTATATACTATCCCTAATAGAATACTCACTCTCCCACTATATCTAGTAAAAGGTTCTTTTGTCATATTGCCTAATATAAGACTTGCATGTCTCTATTGGTTCAATAACCAAAAGAGTAGATAACCAACATTATCAAATTTAGAAATGCAATTCTCATTTATATGCTTTAGATGACAATGCTATAGGTATTCATTATTTGATTCATTGAGTCATTCAGTGTATATGTTGCACATATTTGTCTCTTCAACTATAAAGTATAGATCATGGGACGTAGGGCATTACTCGGTAAGATTTTATCTTTTCAACTGATACATCAAAGTATTCATAATATTCTTGTCCATACAAGATACATGATGTTTTAATCAATGGTAGGTACTTAATAGCAATTCACTAATTCTATTAAATGCCCTTTAGATGAATGAAAAATTCCAACTGTGGTGGAAGCAACTCTTGCTCTGCACAGTTCTATCTCACATCTTCTCATGTCTTGAAGTGGAAATCTTTATCTCCTTCTTCTTCCTGTGATCTTGTATATAGGGAGGGCAGTTCCTTTTCAAGTTGGAGTTCCGCTTCTCTCTTGGAGCTTGTGGCTTTGGATCTTGATCTTCATCTTAAGGTAGGTTATATAACTTTCCTCTCATCTATTATTGCACCATTAAATTGCTTGCATGCTACTGTTCTATATCTAAAATGTGATTTGAAGAAATTAGATGATGTTATCATGATCTAGGGTTTTAATACTTTGACGTATTTCTTGCATAGGATCACTTTTTCTCCAAAACCCTAATTCCTGCACCTGAATTGTAAGTAATAAAGGAGTTGTTTCTACATGCATCTTGATTCCTTGGTTTTATCACCATGTTATGTTTCTACCATCATATGATGTTGGATGTTTTGATCTTTGGTTGCAAGAGTTTGATGCATGGTTTTCCTCCTATCATCATGTTTTTCCATGTTTATCTCAGTGATGTTTGTTTTAGGGCTTTTAATGACCATTTTTGCATGAAGATTTTCCCCTTGATGAGGTTTACTTTTCTTGATATTTATCATCTATTATGACTGAGGTTCAATTCTATTTCAGAGTTGGTTAGGTGTTGTCTAGAGTGGCTTGACCTTGAGGTCTCTACACTCACTTGGTGCTTGAGGTCGCTACATGTTTGTTGATGTGTTGCGAGCGCAACAAACCCTATCCCTAAGTGGGTGGTCACTACCCATGTTTGATCTTAGTATGGTATCTACATGTGGTCTTCTTACATTCACAACACATGCTTTTGTTTGATTGGTCGCTACATATACCTATCTTTGTTGCAACAAGGTGTTAACCTCCTATGGTCACTACCTATGGGGTTGACACTATGGTCGCTACAATGTATTAACCTAGTAGGTCGCTACACATGTGTAAGTAAGTGATTGTCGCTACATCTTGGCTCTTGAATGATCGATACATAGTTTTGTTACGAATGATTGATTGATCATAACTATGATGCTTAACCCTAATGTGCTCCACGAATATGTGAAATGGAATACCTAGGGTTTAAGACAAGTATTGAAATGGAAACCCTAATCGGCTATATGAGAAACTCTAACCTTAATTTCAAGTGTATGATGCACTTGTTGAGCTTGCTTGAATAAATAGCATGAGTTGAAGTTTTATCTCTCCCACTTGTGTAACCCTAACATTGTAGGTGGAATAAATAACATAGCTAGTGAATGTTATGGTGTGTTTATATGAAAAAGGGTGATGAGTTTGAGCCTTTATGAGGCATGATGAGATAATGATGATATGTAGGAACTATATGATTGATTCTTATGACCTGGAAGAGGAACTATGCCTAATGTGAGGTGGTATCCTCCTATGATGAGATGAGGGATTTTCATCCCCTAGTGATGTGAAAATGTTGATGGCCTTGTATGGTAGTGGTATCAAGTGATGATGTGACAAGTTTATACCTCATATGTTTTAAATCTTCTGGAGTTGTATCCTACCCTTGTCCTTGTAGAGGTTGTTTAGGGTTTGTACATTGTTTACCCAATTGGCATAACTAATCAAGTGAATCCCTAATCATGTAGTGCCCAATGCCATAAATCCATTCCAGAGTCAGAACTTTCTTGGAATGGTGAAATGGGTGTTCCCAAGGGAAACCAGGAGCGCATATTGATGAGTATGCAAGGTTCAAGAGACTATGCGATCTTGGCATCTTGATCCCAATGGTTTCAATAATAACTATAGTCAGGTCTCAGTGATGATGAGAATGTGATATGATGTGATAGAGGATAGCTACAGTTGTACCTCAATGGTTGGGTAATATACCCCAGTTTCTAGCACTGTTACCTGTACCAAGGCGGGCTAGGTGTTTACAAGATTATATCTTTGACTATAAGTTGTTGTTTTCAGGACTATAGCTTCAACTATAATTTTTGTTGTGTAGTTTGACCAATATGTCATTGTGGAGCAAACTCAAACTGACCAAGTAGTGCTGGACAAGATCATGGAGTCTAGCTCTTTCATATATCTTGGATGGCATTGACTTTGACTTAGAAGTGGTCAGTTGGATTTGGGTGGTACGACTCAAATACTCAGGGAAAATAAAAGATGTAATGCATCCATGTAGTATCGTGACTCCCCGACGTGCCACAAGTGAGATTACTTAAAACCAAACTATCGAATTAATATTAAACATCTAGGTTACCATAAAACATAGGAAATTAAAACTGATTTCACATAACCATAAAAGTTGCAACATATTGCACATGAGTCCAAAAAACCCACCTATATCTCATATGACCTGCCCAAAACATTATACAAATATTGTTCATTGGCTCTCTAGCCACATCCTATTACACATGATAACCTATTTGTCTACATAAATGACATCTCTATACAACAACGGGCATAAATAAAAAACATCACGTCAATACATACTACAAAAACCTCCCCAAGGACCTGAGTGTATAGAGATGACACATAGAACTCTACTTCTATACATAAGAAGCATGTCCAACCTTTCAACAAATATTGGTCCTCTTACGGCTCAACACCAACAACATGATCTGTACTTCCTCATGCTCGACCACCTAAAAGATGTGGAAACCCATGGGGTGAGACCAAACGTCCCAGCGAGAGATATAACTCTCCACCAACGTCTACTAAAGCACAGATATGCTAAGCAACATATAACATACTAAGCAGGTAGATAGCATACCACTCAGGTTGAGAAGACTCAGCGAAATGATATGTAATCAACAAATAAAGGGCACACATTAATGAAATGAAGGCTGGAGACAGGAACACTGCATACTTCCATCACAAAGCTTCACAAAGAAGAAAGAGAAATAAAATTGAAGGGATGAAAGATGAAGAGGGACAATGGAGGACAAAGGAGGAGGACATTGAAAAAATTGTTTTACACTTTTTTTTCCAAAATCTGTTCCAAACATCACATCTAACAGGATGGGAGGAGGCGACCAGAGGGTTAGCTAGCAAAGTTAATGCAGCATAAAGGGCAACACTAGAGAAGGAAATTACTATTGAGGAAATCCTAACAGCCGTTAAAGGAATGCATCCCAACAAAGCACCGGGGCCGGATGGCATGAAGGCAATGTTTTTTCAAAAATATTGGCATATAGTGGGGGAGGATGTGACCAACTACATCAAAGGATGGTGGAAATCAGAAAGAAGCATTGAAGATCTAAATTCTACTCTTGTGGTGATGATCCTAAAAGTGCAAACACCGGTGGAGATGGGTGATTTCAGACCCATTAGCTTATGCAATGTTATCTACAAAATTGCTTCTAAAGTTGTAGTGAACAGATTGTGACCTCTCATGGACAACATCATTTTGGAGAATCAAAGTGCTTTCATCCCGGGAAGATTGATTATTGATAATTCCCTCATTGCTTATGAACTTTTCCATACTATGAAAGGTGGACATGGAAGAAAGAAGGGACATATTTCTCTTAAATTAGATATGTCCAGGGCTTATGACAGAGTTGAATGGAGATGTGTTGATTATGTCTAAGATAGACTGAGCTTTGGAGAAAAGTAGAGGCGGAAGATATATGATTGTATGTCAACTGTAACCCACTCTTTTACCATCAATGGGGAATGAACCATGAAGACTCAACCATCCAAAGGGCTGTGCCAGGGTGACCCTCTATCTCCATACCTTTTTATTCTTTTTGCTGAAGCTTTTTCTACGTCTCTAACTTTAGAAACACAATAGAAAGTCATCCATGGGATCCGGGCAAGCCGCTACGGACCCCGAGTCTCTCATCTTTTCTTTGCATATGATTCCATCCTTTTTGCAAGAGCAACTAAAGAAGAGTGCCTGATATTAGCTGACATCATCAGCCAATACGAGTGGGCATATGGATAGAAGCTTAACCTATCTAAGACTGAGGTTGCTTTTAGAAAAGGGGTGGACTAAGAAAAGAGAAGAGAACTGACAAATCTTTTGCAGGTAAAAGAGGTTGACAGGCATAGCAAATATCTTGGACTTCCCACGGCTGTGGGCAGATCTAAGAAACAACTATTTGCCTACGTCCAGGAACGCATATGGAGAAAGCTACAAGGGCGGAAAGAAAAATTATTGTCTAAAGTAGGGAAGGAGGTGCTTATCAAAGCAGTGTCCTAGGCAATACCGTCTTACATTATGAGTATTTTCCCACTATCGGGGTATCTACTCGATTCCATTAATAGCAACATCTTGAGATTTTGGTGGGGGGCACAGGATACAGAGCAGAAGATGGCATGGGTCAGCTTGGACAATCTATGCAAACTGAAATCACAAGGAGGGATGGGATTTAGAAATATTCACATCTTCAACCAAGCTCTGTTAGCGAAGCAAACTTGGAGGTTGTTTCATAAATGGGACACACTTGTTTATCGAGTTCTCCAAGACAAATATTTTCCAAGGGGGTCTGTGTTAAGTGCAAGAAGGGGACACAATTCAAGTTTTACTTGGAGAAGTATATGGAACGCAAAAAGCATCATCATGGAGGGATTACAATGGATGGTGGGGAACGGAGCCAACATCAATATATGGACAGATCCATGGATACCGCAGTTGGGAGGGAGCATTGACAAAGTGTATGACATATCGAGCACAACAGTGAAGTGGGTGAATGAACAGATGAATGTGGAATCAGGCACATGGAATGAAGACCTGGTGAACAACCTGTTTACCCAAGAAATAGCACACAAAGTGCTTGCTATGCCCTTGAGCTCATCACAGCAAGAGGATGGAATCTTCTAGAGACCGAACAAGAAAGGGTACTTTGCAATTAGATCTACTTATTGGCTGGATACGCAAAGCAATACCAACCTGTGGCTCCAAGGAGAACAGGATGAAGTAGGCACTTGGAGGGAAATCTGGAGAAGGGGTCTCATACCCAAAGCTGCCCACTTCCTATGGCATTGCATGACAGGCACACTAGGCATCGTGGGGCGTCTGTTTGATAGGCATTGTCATCCCAATGGTATATGTGGTATCTGCAACTATGAGAAAGAAGACACCAGCCATATGTTCTTCTGATGTCCTCAAGCATGGGAGTTGTGGAAAGAAAGCCCGATGGCAACACAAAACAAGATAAGAAATGTTGGACAAATGCGGACATAGGAAGCCATTTTGAACGTGACGACCTCATCCAAGGTGGAGGAAGAGGAAACCATGATTGCCTCTCTTTGGTCCGTCTGGACACACAGGAATGACATCATTTTTGGAAATCAACTGAAACCTCCATTAGTGATTCAAAGAACCTACCTGGCACTGATCAGAGATCACCGCGAAGCCATGTCAAAAGGAACTAAACCTGCAACACAAAGAAAAAAGCAAGTATGGCAACCACCAAAACGAAATGAAGTCAAACTAAATTGCGGTGTAGCACTTGGCATCCAAGGGCATGACGGAGTAGGTCTGGTATGGCAGGATAGCAGTAGCAGAGTGATCCAGGCGGTGGGGCTACGTCATCTAACCCTAAACGATGTACATTTAGTGGAGGCTCGGGCCATCCGATAAGGACTAAACCAATCACAACACCTGGGGCTAGAGAGACTGATAGTAGAGTCGGATTCAGAGACCATCATAAACTTAATCAAAGACAGAACAAAACGTCCGGACCTGTTGGGAACCATCCTTGGAGACATTCAGAATTCCATAGTTTCTTTTAATTGCATTCAGTTTATTTCTTGTAGACGGCAAGCCAACGACTTAGCTCATCGCCTAGCTCGAGAAGCTACTGCTTGTCCTGCCCCTTGTTCTTTTTCTGCATCTTTTCCTTCCTTTGTAGCTGACTGGGTTGAGCCACATTTGGGCTTTAATTAATAGTTTCAATAGTTTTACTTCAAAAAAAAGCAATACTAGGTAGCTACCATTGAGTAGTAGAACAATCAATAATTTTAAGAAGGAATGCGAAGAACATATATAACAGTTGACTTCTCTTACCATCTTATAATTCATGAAGTAAGTAAAAAGATAAGGAAAAGGGATCAACCGAAACAAAGTAACCTAATCATGAAATGAAGTTGCTTTATTTCATAACTACATGCACTGTTTTTATTTTTTCTATAACCACACAATTATTGTTCTATATGAAAGACACTAAATTAATATTTTTCAAGTTATCAATTTACAACAATTATATTTTTCTATCACTAATATTGTAGTATCAAATAATACTAATCATTGAATCATTATACATAGATGATCTACCTTGTAGGGTGATAGTAGATTATATTTTTCATATTAGTTACCACCAGACCAAATCAAACAAACCATAAAGTTGCAGTCAAATTTAGTTCAGTCTGGAATAACTATTAGTGTGTCATCGTATGAGGATTTTTCAAACCATTAGATGTAGCCTGGTCTATGGTTTAGGCATAGACTAGACAAGACCAGACCATGCCCACCCCTAAATAGATTTATAATAGGAATCATATGTCTTATATAAGAAAACATTTGATACAAAAAATGAATACTAATTGTTTTGTGACCAACCCCTCTAATATACTCCATTCTTTCACTTTTCCCTTCCCTTCATTTTCTGTCCCATCCACCTAACACAAACTACCTGTAAAATGTATATTCAAAGTGAATGTGAGATTAAAAAGCATATGCGGTCACACTATAAGATTTGTTGCCTAACTTTGTTCCTCAACTCCAAGGAGGCTTCTTCTAGAAAGAATCCTAAGTATTTTCCTTTTCCTTATTGTTACTTTTGATAAGCAATCTATATTACAAGAATATGTTCCTTATTTTCAGTCCACATTGTCACAAATAATGAAAGATAACATAAAACTATGTTATAACTTCTATCATCTAGTTCATGTAAATGATGTAGAATGTTACAAACTATCTGAGGAGAACATATATAGCTTTAATGTCAATTATTTTACAAAACGATTTATCATATTGTTTAAGAAATTAATCTATCCCATGCCTCCAATTCATGGTCACCAACTAATAATTTACATTGAATTTGGTAAATGAAGAAGTATGAGGATAAATGTTTAAATTGGTAGTTTTGCTAAGATCGTTGTTTAATGCCATTAAACAATATTCAATAAAGTAAAAAAGTCCAAAATAATTTTGTTTCACTTTTATGTAAATCTTGATAATGAAAACTTTTTCCCTTCAAAGTATATAATTTGGAGTTGGACATCTATTTCCTTTTAGATATTTTTACAATTCCCCTGAATAAATTGTGTCATCCTCCTATATATGAGAAAGTGAAACATGTGTTGTGAACTAATAGTTATTAATCCTTTATTGATGATTATGCACATTGACTATCAACTGTCCTTTATGTCATTTAGAAACAAGATATTAAATGTTCTTATCTATATTATTCTTATTTTTATATATAAGTATAATACATAAAGAATACATGGCTCTTCTTTGTTTTCATAGGAAAATATTGTTATTATTGAAATTGAACACTTACATACGGTGTACTATTCATACTAACAGATTTAATAAGAAATTATATATTGTTAGCTTTCAACATTCATCTATAATTTTTCTTGTCTCAACAATATATGCTTGTATATTTATCCGTGGATAGAGAAATCCCATTAAGAAGATAAGATTAATATAAGGTTGCAAGTTTAGAGAGAATAGCTCTATAGCTTGCTCTAAAATAAGCTTAATATAAATTCTTAAATAATATTTCTACTTTAATAATCATAATATTTTTGTAAAAAAGATTAATGTTATCGTTATTGAGATATATTTATCTCCAACTGATTGTATTATTTTGATTTATGTTTTCACTTTACTTGAGTCTTATATAATATGGTCCTAAATATAGTAGGCCTATTATGTTTTGTTGTTTGCTTCCTTGTTGTGTCTGCTCCTATTTATAGGAGTGGGTTGTACTCTTTCCAAGATATAGAAAGATAAAAGTTTTCAACACGGTATCAGAGTAGGGCGTATAACCACCTCAAGACCGCTCCTTTCCCATCCACCATCACTGTTGTCTCCCCTCCCATATCCATTCAGCATCTCCTTTCTTTTCCAACATGCTGATCAAAACAAGGGAGATATAGTCTCCTTTCTAGCCCTATCCTCTCCCCAATAAGAGGATCTAAGAGAACTTCCTATGACCTTGTCATCAGTCTTATGCCCTGAAGACCTGTTGTTCCGAAAGCCATATGCCATCCTTTTTGTTGTCATCTATAACCATATCTTATAGAACTTTGTATATGTACTCTTTGATATGATTGGATCTTTCCAGTATATCCCTATTTCTCTTGGTGATCCATACGGTTCTCTACCTATTTTGTGTCTTTCTTAGACTCAGATCTATCTTTTTGTCACTTAAACGATAGGCCTATGGTCTAACATGACATGTTTCCCTCGTGAATCTATTGTCTTACATTTTTTATAGTTGACATGACATGTTTCTCTCCTAACACAGCGTGTTAGTGACTGTCAGACCTATTTTCTACTCTATATCTTTTTTTTGTTATACCTTTTTTGGTATATAAAGGGTTCATCTTCTTACTCTATTCAAATTCTCATGAGACACCCTAGGTGTGTAACCTCTATGAAGTTTCATGGATCCAACTATGTGATATGGGCACATTCCTTCAGATTATGCACAATGATGGGGCTCCAAACGTCGAACCAATAAAAACCCTAAAAGAATAACTCTTAGGTTTAACCAAAAGTAGTGAACTAATTCCCCACTCCGTACAAGTGGAAGCCTTATTGCAGTATGTTTTAGGATCAAACCCATAGGAAAACATTGAGGGAGGACAAGGTGACGGCTAGCGCTCCCGTTGGCGTGGGCAACAGGACGAAGGGGAAGGCGCGTTCATCTTCTCCGGCAGATAGTCAGCGTAAGGAGCAGGAATTGAATGATAGACCTAGCTCTTCACGTCCAAAAGGTTTGTCTCAAGAGTTTGTGCAATCACCAAGGAATTCAGTAGGATGGGAGTCTTTACGGCAGTTTCTATCGGAAGGTGTTTTAGATCTAAAAAATGTTGATATTTGCCTGGAAAATGGGAAGATAATCTACCCCGACAAGGAAGCAGAGGAGAATGCTAATCGCTGGAGCAAATGCATTCTTGGCTATGTTATAGATTTCTGGCCGCATATACCTACTCTCACTATGTATTTTGATTGCATTTGGAATACCAGAAGCTCTTTCGAGATCTTTGACAGAGGCTCTGGTTTTTTCGTCATCAAATTTGATAGTCAAGCAGATCAGGATTTAGTACTTAAAGGAGAATGGTAGGTGAGAGGCAAACCTGTAGTTCTTCAAAGATGGAAGCCTGGAGATCCTCAGAGCAGAACTATGTTATCGGAGGTTCCTTTGTGGGTGGATATCTACAACCTCCCGATGGAGCTTTGGGACAGCCAAACTTTTAGTAGAATTGGTTCGCTCTTGGGAAGACCCATTAGAATGGATGAAGAAACATACAACTTTAGACGACCGGATGTAGCTAGAATTCTGGTGTTGATGAATAGAGAGGCCAAGTTTCCTAAGAATATTACTCTTCGAAGTGACAAAGGTGTGGAACATACAGTTAAACTGGATTATGAATGGATCCCATATAGATGCACTCGTTGTGGGTGCTTTGGTCATGAGGAATGTCCGAAAACTCACACTGAAATGAAACAAAGAATTGCCTTGAACTTGAATCAAAAGAGTACATGGATAGCAAAATCTGTCATTGCGGATGAGGTGGATGTTGTTATGCCAGTGAATCATAGAACAGATGAAGATAATTTTATCATGGAGGAAGTGGTTAATTCTAAAATGAATCCAAGTGAGAAGCTTACACCTATTCAAGAGCTGGAGGAAATCGATGTTGAGGATGAAAATCTTTCTAGAGAGGTGAATGAAGGATTTACTTTAGAAGATTTTGTAACAAGAAAGATAGTAGGATTTGAGGAGAGTGTGAATGGGGAAAACATTCCACTAACCCGGAAAGCTGTTCCAGCGTTCCCTAAAGGCTCACCAGACAGTGATATCAGCTCGCAGGCATCATCAAGTTTAGTTAAAATTGTGGCTGCTGAAAGATCGAGGAAAGAACATCTGAAATGTCAATCAAAACTGAATAGTGGAACTCATCCTGAATCTGAAATTTGTGGTAGTTCACAGTGTCAAAGGGAATTGGTGTTAAGTGCTGAAACTGAGGCTGTCAGTTCAACAGCCGGGGTTTCAAAATGAATCCTTCTATTCTCATCTCTTCTTGGAATGTCAGGGGTATTGGTAACAAGCTCCTGGGTGTTCAAGAAGAGGTGCGTAGAGCAGACACTGGTGTGTTTGTTCTGATTGAAACCAAGTTGAGGAAGAATAAAATTGAGAAGACTATGAGGAGATATTTCAGTGATTACAGATGGTGCTCTAATATAGATTCTCATGCTCTAGGGAGATTTATTTTTCTATGGAGGGAAGAGTCTTGTAGTATTTCTAAGATTGCAGAATGTGACCAATCTATCAACATGATTGTTGAAAAAGACAATTTTCATTTTATGTTCACTGCTGTTTATGGTCATAACAACGATTCTGATAGATCTAGGCTCTGGAGATCCTTGGATTCTTATTTGAGTGGTAATCTTCTGCCATGGACTATCATTGGCGATTTTAATGATGTTCGTAAAAATGAGGAGAAAATTGGAAGAGGCCCTCCTTCTAAAAAGTCTATGGAGGAGTTTAATGATTTTGTTCTCGATAGTGGCATGTTCGAGCTTGATCTAAATGTACCTTATTTCACGTGGGATAACCACCAAGAAGATGAAGACTTTACCACTTCAAAGATTGATAAAGTTTTATATAATGAAGATTTTCAGATTAGTTTTGATTCTTTTCATGGTGAATGCATTTCTAATACCATTAGTGATCATAGGAGGATTCTTCTTGTGTTCGGGGAAATGAAAAAGAAAGCCTCTCCGTTCAGATTCGTCAATAAGTGGATGGAGCATAAGGATTTTAATGGTATCATATTTGATTCCTGGAATTCTAATATTAATGGCTTTGCTATGTGTCGTCTTTATAGGAAGCTTGATGATGTGAAGAAGAAATTAAAAGAGTGGAATAAGACTATTTTTGGAAATATCCATGATAATGTTGCCATAGCTAAAGAAAATGCTCTTAAAGCTCAAGTTCAGGCAGATCTGAATCCTACTGATGTTGATCTTAGAAAAGTTGTTAATGACATGAGAAAAGAAGCCAAAAGTCATGCCTTAGTTGAAGAGGCATTTCTTCGTCAAAAATCCAGAGTTCAATGGTTGAAGGAAGGGAATCTCAACACTAAATTCTTCTATTCTTCTTTAAGAATGAGGAGGGTTAGAAATTCGATCCAATATCTTAATATTGAGGGTCATATTCAAAAGGACACTGATATTATTAAAAACCATGTTAGTACTTTCTATGAGAGTCTCTTTTGAGAGAGGACAAAGGAGATGTGTGGGAAGGTCCTTGGAATGGCCCTCGCATCACTAGTGATCAGAACTACTCTCTCACTAAGAAGGTTACTAGGAATGAAATTGAGGATATTGTCAAGAATCTAAATGATGACAAGTGTCCTGGTCCTGATGGCTTTAATGGCTACTTTTTTAAAAATGCTTGGAGTACTATTGGAGATGATGTTGTGGAGGTTGTGGATGAGTTTTTTTCTAACAGCAGGTTGCTCAAGGAGGTGAATAAAACCTACCTCACTCTTATTCCTAAAAATAGGGACACTTCTATTATTGCTAACTGGCATCCTATTTCCTTATGCAATACCTTCTATAAGATCATATCGAAAATCATTGCTAATAGATTGCAATCTATTCTTCCTTGCATTATTGATGGTAATCAGTGTGCCTTTGTTAAAGGTAGGTCGATTAAAGATGCTACTCTGGTGACCAATGAGATTCTAAGTGATTTCAAAAAAACAAATAATCTTATGTGCATTCAAGCTGATATTTCCAAAGCTTATGATTCGGTTAGCTGGAAGTTCTTGTATTCTATTCTTTATAAGATGGGGTTTGCTAGCAAATGGATTAAGTGGATTGAAGAGATTTTTAATACTACTTCTTATCAAGTTCTTGTTAATGGCGAGCCTACTTCTCCCATCTTTCCTTCTAATGGAGTTAGACAAGGAGATCCCATTGCTCCATATTTGTTTGTGATTGTTATGCAGGGGTTTTCTAAATTGATCAAGGCGAAGTGTGTTGAGAATTCTATTCATCCCATTTATGCTTCGAAGAACCTTCACTATTCTCATCTGATTTTTGCTGATGACCTTATCGTATTCGCAAAGGCTGATATTGAGAGTGTTAATAGTATCAAAGTGTTGTTTGAGAAGTTTGGAAGGATGTCTGGTCTCTCTATTAACAAAGGAAAAAGTACCATCTTTCTGAGTAAGAAGTGCAAGGTTCCTAATTTTATTCATACTCTTGATATTTCGATTGGTAAGATTGAAGAGTCTAAATATCTTGGCCTTCCTTTATTTGGTGGCAAGCTCAACAAATACCATTGTGTAAATTTGATTGACAGAATTAAAAGGAAACCAGAGTCATGGAAAAGTAGATGTCTCTCTTTTGCTGGCAGACTAGAGCTTGTTAAATCAACTTTAGCTACTATTCATATCTACTGGGTTTTATCTTTTCCCATTCCCTACTCTATCCTTGAGGAAATAGATAAATTGTGTAGGGATTTTCTATGGGGTCAATCTGAAAACAAAAGAAATCTTCATCTTATTAAGTGGGATACTATTACCCTGCCTAAGGCTGAAGGTGGTTTGGGTGTTAGAAAGAGCAACGAAGTTGCAAATGCTAGTCTTATTCATAATATTTGGGATATTTCTAGCAAGAAGGACACCCTCTGGGTCAAATGGGTCAGTGAAAAATACTTAAAGAAGGATTATTTTTGGAGTATTGAGGCATCTTCATATTTTTCTTGGTATTTCAACTGTGCCCTTAGATCAAGGGGTCTTCTTCTCCCTTTTTTCAAGATTAAAGTTGGATCTGGTAATAACACCTATACGTGGTTGGATCCATGGTTCAATGGTGGTTATCTTAAAGATAAAGTTGATATTAGGCTCATTATCAGGGCTGGTATTCCTAGAGTCTCTAAACTGAGTTCTATTATTAAGGATAGAACCTGGTCTATCCACCACTCGAGATGTTCTAATATTCTCATAAGTACTCTCTAATCTGTCAGTATTTTGAAATCGGTTGATGATACTTTTTTTTTAATGATTGTGAGAAGGTTAATCTAAAAACTATCTGGAATGCTATCAGAAGTAAAGGCTAAGAAAGTGAGATTTTTAAATGGATTTGGAAATCCAAATGTCACATGAATGCGAAGATTCATGCATGGAAGGCAGTACATAATAAACTACCCACTTCTGATTATGTTAGAAGGATGGGTATCTGTATTGCCTCTGTTTGTTTCTTATGCATGAATGGGTACGAAAGTACTCGTCATATGTGTTTTGAATGCATTTATTCTATAAATCTATGGAATTTGGCTGTTGACCAGAGTTTTATCAGTAGTTTTCCTAATAATTGGGACAAACTTATCAAATTCAATAGTGGTAATGAGGATATTGTATCTCTTCTCATTTTGTATCATCTTTGGATGGAAAGGAATAAAAGAGTGCATAACAATGAGTATTTATCTTATGAGAACCTCTGGAATTGGATTAAAAATGAATACTACCTCCTATGCTGATGATTTGGTGTGCTGAAGACCTAGTTTGGTGTGCTGGGGGTTTGTTCATGTTTCTTGCACAAGAGTGGATTCTAATCCTTTCTTGGAATCTCTGGTGGAGTGTTGTTTCAGTTTTGCTGCTGGTGACCCACTTATGTATCTGCTATATGGTGCCTGGTGCGGTTCTGGTTGGTTGTTCTGGTTGTTCTTCTTTGGGCTCTTCCTGCTCAGCTGGTGTTGGTTTTGATTGTGTTGTTTGGTCTTGCTCCCTTCTCATGGTTCAGTGGTGGTGGAGTATTGCTTCCCCTATCCTGATCTATGATGGTCGAGTGTTGCTGGCAGTCCTTTTTATTATGGCTGATACACCTTTGGTTCAGTGATGATACGCTTTGGCTGGCTCCCCCTCTCATAGCTTTTTTTTCTGTGATGGTAGAGTTGTATCTGGAGCAGATTTTCTGATCTGCTTACTGTTGGGTGCTCATTTGTTCCCTTTTCTTGCTATTTTGTGCCTCTGTGATGGTAGGTTTGTATCTGGAGCAGCTTTTCTGATCTGCTTGCTGTTGGGTGCTCATTGGTTCCCTTTTCTTGATGAAGATGCCCTACCACAGTGATGGTTGTTTCTCTTGGAGATTTCCTTGGTTCGGGATGCTTGTTATGGATTGGTTTGTTCTCTTTCAGCCTTGTATCAGCAGGATGAAGATCGGATGATTCTTCTTCTTTTTATTCAAAGGGTGCCGATGGTTGTTCTAAAGGTGCTGATGTCATTGGCAGAGATAGATCTGTGGCAGCTAGATCCTTGGCAGATTTTGTTCTGTTGTGGTTTAATCTTGGATGGTTTATGGTGGCCTAGCATTGCGTCTTCATTTTGGCTCATTCTCTGGATAGGATTTTCTGGAGGTTTGGGTTTTTTGTTTACTGAGAGTGCTTGCTTTGATTGCTGAGAACGCATTCCTTGCGTGGTTAAATTTCTTCTTGTTCTGGTGATGGTTGAGTCCCCATCCTTCTTTGGATGTCGACGATCCCCTCTCACCTTTTCTTTGATGGCTGCTGAGAGGGTCGAGTCACCATCCTATGTGGATGTCGACGCTCCCCTCACACTCCATCATGGTTTTGATATAGATTATGTTTTAAAGTTGTTGTATCCCTTTGCTCTGTTGGTGTTGTGATTTTTGATAAGTGCATCGGGTGTCGGCCTTGCTTATGATGTCATGATGCTGGATGTTGCTGGGTGGTTGAGGTTGGTTCCTGTTTCTTTCCTGGTCCTTCTCTACTTTTGGGCGCTACTTTGGAGAATACCCTGATGGTTGAAGTTCTGTTAGTTGGATTCGCTGGTTATTTTTTCCTCTCTTCTTGCTATTTTACAGCCGAAATGTTGAGTTTCTAGTTGCTATATTGGATGCTCTTCAAGTCTAATCCTTACTGAAGTTCGTCTGGCTCTGGAAGATTTGGTGTTGTTGCTTGTAGGTGTTAATGATGGTGGATCATTTTGTCTACATTTTAGCTGTTTTTTATATTCCCTTATATCTCTTGTTAAGTTACACTCTTCTTTTGTTTTACCATCTTCAGTTTTGAAGGTGGATAGCATTGTAAAGAAACTAAGAAAAATACAAAAAAAGCAACACGAGTTTTCGACCGACCAAAAAAAAGTAGTAAGGGTAATATTTATCATTGAGAAGTGGATTGATTGAGTAGCAATAGATATTAAAGAGGTAATTAAATGATGATAAATAGGACTAGGGCATGGGTTTTCACTTTCCAAGTCCTACCTAATTATCTTAGCAAGATCTAACTCCTTAATAGCGGTTTACTATATAGAGGAGTAGCAACCTCACCCTCACGAGATACAAATTTTTGCATGGATTAAAATCCATCAGAACCAACCAGACTCGACACCCAAGTTCCTAGTTTATTCTGACTGGACTACCTCAGTATGACCAACAATTCTCGGCACATTAATAGATCAAAACGCAATCACCTCACTATCCCTTGTTGACACTTCAAGGGGATCGTAAGAACGTTTTATTGTTCTAATCACACTCACAACAACATGCACATATGTGATTAAAACAAATATGCAAAACAAGTTGTCAATTTGCAAAGAAAGGAAATAAGAAGAATGGTATTTTATTTAACAATATTATTGTTGAGTTTAGATACAATTTAGAACAAAATACATGTTTTTGGGGCTAGTCCCCGCCCCAAAACAAATGTCTACTCACTCATGGTGAGAGATAATAATGGAAAGATAGATAGAACAATGAAGGGGGACATGATTCCTGGTGCAGGAAAACCAATCTCTCCACTATGACTGTCGCCTCCTCTCTCCTTGCTAGGGTTTGTACTATGCAATGTGGCTTCTAATCACCAATTAGAGTCCCTTTGAAATGGATGATAAGGGTTCCCTTTTTATAGATGATTCATTGTTGCCTAAACCCTAATGTTGAATACTTTTGGTCAAAGGCAACTAGTTGCATGGCCCGTACTCAGTCCAATAGGAAACTCATGTGGGTTTCTCAATTTGGACCTTACATCCAGTTCTAGCGGACCAGCATGGGGCAAGGAGCATGCATTATAATTGAAGAATATGGAAAACTCTGATTTAGAGAGTGGCTTGAGTCCGGAGATTGGCAAAGCATTCGCTTGACTAGGTGGTTGGAAGGTGGAGATTCGAAAGCTTTTGGGGCCTTCCTTCTCTTGAGGCATAACATCTTGAGGGCTTGATCATCCATCTGGGCATTGAAGTATATTTTGTTGATTCTACGTAAAAAATATATAAAGTTCATTAAAGTCTAGAAAAGAGGATATAATTCTATTTAAGTAAATCTAAAGCTACAATTAGGAAATAGAAACACAACAACCCCTAAAAAGAAAATAAAATAGTATACAAAGATGGGTATAAATATACTCATCAAACTTTCATGTACTTAAAGCTTTTCTCATCTCCAGTAAAGCAAAATAAAAAGGAGGACACACAATTGATACTAAGATACATGCTTTCCTCTCCCAACTGAGCATACTTTGTGCCCCCTTCCACCAAATACGATCAAGAAACCCTAGTCCTTTGGGGTCATGTAGCCATAATTGGATACCCTTAATTAGGGCTCATTCCTCCATGTGCTAGACTCCAGAACCTACAAAGAACTGATTTCATCTCAATAATACTCTTGATCTTTCTGTGCAAGTAGAAGGGAGAACAAGTCAAGGTTGATTGGCTATTTTGGGGAGAGGTTTGATAAGTTCCATGGGCATGAAATTTTGGACGAAAGGGAGAGAAAGATATGGCACAAACCTATTTCCCTAGTCTCTCTTCCATTAGACTTGAGACCTTATTTGGAATTTTATTATTTTATTTGTCTATCCTCTATTTGACTTGAGACTTTTATTTTGTTCCGGTTACATTGACCGCATGTTTTCTTTTGGGATTATTGGCCTCATATATTTATATCATGGTTGTAGATGAAAATTGAGAAGGACATGTATAATTTTTATGTTTTTGAGAGGATGCCACCCCAAACTTAGGGTTTTGCATATAGTAGATTTTTTTGTGGTTGGCAAAGAGATATGAAATGATGGAAGAAGTTGGAGATAAGAGGCTAACTTGTGCTTCTTCATTGTATTGCTGCATTGGAATCAGATCATTATTCTATATCTATTAATTCAATTGATGTAGGGTAAATAAGTGTTTAGAAATTTTGTTGCAAGTCATATTGGAGGCACACACGACTAGTCATTTTTGACTCATTCTTCTTATCATCACATCCAAGGGGAAAGCATGCTCAATTGTTGTCATTGGGACTCAGATCCGTTCAAGACATTTTTGTTCCTTAAAATATCTTTTTCAATGGGTTAGGTCAAGAAAAAGGGAATAGTCATCTATATATTTCCAATTTTTTCATACATCAAAGTGGTCGGCTAGGTAAAGACCACAACTCAGACAAAATAGACAAATTTAAAAGAAAATGGAAAACAAGACAGATGAAAATAAAAGATGGAGAAAATTGATTTGCGGATGAGAAAGGAAAAGGTTAGATTTTATGTGATGGAGATGACATACCGCCCACCCTCCACCCCAACTTCAAAATTATGCCTGTCCTCAGGTAGATAGAAGTTAGAGATGGAGGGAATTTGATACACATGGTAGTGGAGATGGAAGAGGTGGGGGCATTTCTCTTTGTCCAATAGCACACAATAGAAACCCTAAGAATGGGTTCCTCTTCCGTCGATGAGGCCCTCTCTGGGTGCCTACATGGCCAACATTTGGTATGCTCTTCATTCAGTGGGGGTGTGGGTGGTTGTGGGTGCAGACCCCATTCTCCACAGCATGCATCTAGCCAACACCTTATTTCCTGGATGACAACTTGCTGGTCATACAACCAATTGATCAGTGGGTCCATATTAGCTGGTGGCAACCCTCATCGATGTGCCAGGTGCACAAAGTGGGCCTCACAGGAAACATAGGTGGCATGGGAGTAGTAAAGTTAGAGATCCTGGTCTGAGAGTATCTCATCTGTTGTGAAAGGGCCTCGATGTGAACATTAAAGTGTGCCATTGAAGTTGTTAGTTGTGGATGTTATTGGTGGTGTTGAAAGGAAGCTACTAAGAATGCACAACCTTAGGATCGATGTTAAGAAGATGGTGTTCTTCAAGACCCTACACCTCGATCCCATTTATAACTACACGATAGAGGCTTCTAGGGTGATTTGAAGGGTTTGGAGGTTGTGAGACATGCATGTGTTAGATACGCCGCCTAATTCCTAAATATCATGTCACTTCCTAGAAAGTCTTGGTTACATCAAGATATTATGACAAAGAATAATAGTGATGAGAGATGGGATAAAAGAGGTTATAATTTCTTACTAATAAAGATAAAAAAATAGAAATATCGGAAAGAATCTTTTATAGATAATAGTAAAGGACGCGTTCAATTAGAGGAACGCATCTCTTTTTGGCACACATATTTTTCTTCCTACATGTTTATCTAATTATGAGATTGTTAGATCTTTGACTCATCCATCTAACGTCTTCGGAGGATGAATCATAAGGTCCATCATGACATGTGCCATGTCAACTTTTTATCAAATCAATTGGGATGTAAAGGACATAGTCATCCCCTTGTTTCTCTTTATTTTGTTTTCTTAGAGTATTTAGTGAAAAGAAAAGACAAAAAACAAAAAACTAAAATAAAATGAAAATAGAGGATAAGGAAGAAATTAAAAGGCTAGGTTTCCTTTCAACAAGCGTCCTATTTTAACGTCATGGATCTTACTAAAAATATTTGTTTCTCAAGTAGGGTGCACGAGTAGGATTTGTGGACCCTTGACTTTCACATCAATAGGACCCAGATCATGGTCAGATGTGGTACATACCTTGCTCGAAGGCGGGTTTGTGTTACCTTGTTCAATGTCTTGGAGATCTGATTGTTTTGGTTCTAGATGACCTTCTGCCTTGAAGGCTTCAATCGAGTTTTGTACTTGAGTGGAAACTTATTATCCTCTTTGGTATGCATCACCATGAAATCACATGGGACACAAGTGTATGTCCTAGCTTAATCAAAATGTATTCAAATATTCTGAAGGGTTTTGTAATGGATGCATCATTGATCTGAATGTTCATCGTTGTGGGTAGAAAATTAGTGAATTCAAAGCATTGGCATAAGGTGTATGGCATAACGTATGTGCTTACACCTAAATCAACAAGTCCCTTGAGGCAAGTATCATCTCCTAGGAAATAGTCTATTCCAAATGAGCCATGATCTTTTTGCTTCTAAGGAATATGATTCTAAACTATGTTAGAGGTTGTCGGTGCTAGCTTCACATTCTTGCATTACTCAGTCATATACTTCCTAGATAGAAGTGTTTTGAGACATTTGCACCAAGTTGGCATTTTGGCTAGCACGTCAAGGAACGAGATGTCAACGTGGAGTTTCTTCATAGTGTCCTTGAATATCATAAATATCTCATCCAACTTGGTCTAATTGAGGTGGCCCAGATAGGACACACAGTGCTTGTACACATGTGATTTAGGTGTTGTGGATGGTCTAGAGTTGACTACTGGTGTTTCAATATTTGAATTATCGATGCTGCCTGGCTAGGCTGACATCTTATGGGGATCTGATGTCTAAACTTCTGTTGCGTGAACCACTGAATGGTCATTTAGGCGACTCATGGCCTCGACTGGGGTGTCTTCATTTCTACTAGGAAGTATGTGTAAAAAAATATGGCATCAAAATAGACAACAGAAACAAAAATTTTACCTCTACATTCCCCATAAAATTGATGGATTGTGTCAATAACTATAAAATAGAAAGGATGGTTTTGAGGATATACCTAGTGTTGGAGTAAGTCCAATGACATCTCCTCATTGTTGTATTTGTGTAGTTGTCTTCTAGTTGTACTGTGATTCGTCTATTGAGCCTCCTGGCCTTCACCATTGACAGTTAGTTGATGTTTTCCTCCTAGTGGGAAACACATCCACGCCTCTAGTGAAGTCCACATGGACTGCCTAGAACTATTGTCAACCTACTAGACCAGAAAGGAAGGATTTGTCCCTCCCTTTGGTGTATTAGTCACCAACTTTCTCTCTTACAATTGTTTTCCCTTGCTATCCCTCCCTTTATCGGGTAGGATTTACTCAGGTTCTCTCAGTTATGACATATAGAGAAGAAAAGCAATTATCAACAGCATTTGATGTGTCTGAGAAACCCCCATTACCACTCTATTTATAGGAGGGGTTAGGGTCAGGTTTCCTAGTCTATGTGGGAGTGGAAGGAATCAGAATCTCAAAATTTTGTAACCTACAAATGGAGAAAGGGTCAATTCCCATGCAAACCAGTTGGTTGGCACATGAGCTTATCGGTTCGCCCAACGAGCCAATCAGTTTGTCCAACGAACTAGTCATTTTGCATGTTTCCCAATTGCATATGAATTTGCAATCCTATTTTAATTAATGCAAGACATGACGTAAAAACAATCCTTGATGTAATCAATTTGTACCATGAACCTGGAATCTCACAAAGCGAGCTAGTCATCTCACGACTACCAACTAATGCAGTTCTAATTAAGTGAACTGGTTGGGTTGTGCCCCAGCTTGTGCAGAACTCAGCCAATGCAATATCCAATCAACCAGTCACTCCAACTGGTTGTTTCATCACATGAACTGATTGATTGCTAGCCCAATCAGTTGATTTGTTTCTTGAATCAAATACCTAAACACTTTAATAACTAATCCAATTATTATTCATCATCAAACTCCTCTTCTAGGTAAGTTGCTATGTGTGTGACCTTATAGGTCCCATGTTATGTTGGCAGTGAATGTCCATAACTAATTATGGCATCACAAGCAAAGAGCGGTGCCTAGTCACACATCAATGCTACCCAAGTAAATAGAAATTTGGAGAACAACTTCAACCTACAATCTTTATTTGGTGTTACAGTGTTTGTATAGTTCCTTTGTCACTGATATCTGGATTGAACTCAAGGTGTAAAGTTGTCATCCTATTCAAAATTCAATCTATGTTCCTTGAACCAGAGCAGACTGACTGAGATATATGTAAGCTCAATATCATATATTGACTCATGTGTGCATGTCCATGCATTTCTCAATCTCACTTATCAAGAGGCCTAGGATATCATACTCCTAAAGGAGAGACAAATCCCCTATACATCACTCACAGTCATCCCCATGTGTTACAATTTACTCAGTCATCACCTTTATGATAGACCTTATTCAAGATTATGGTGGATGATATTAAAGAACACCGAACGACATGTGATGAGTGTAGTGACTTCAGGTCTAAGAACCACAATCACCACCAACACTATGCAAGCTAACTATGACTACCATTGTAATGGTTTTTGTGTGTTACTCTCATGATGGCTCTATCTGATACATTGTTCTCCAACATGTATTTGTGTGCTTAGTTTGATATCACATATCATGACTAATGAGATTTTGTCATCAACCAACACATAGTCTAGTCTTATGTGTTAATGTTGTCTATTTTCCTTCGACATTAACATCTAACCAGGGACATAATGTGAATGTATATAATCTTAACATCCATATGATCTCATTGTTCAAGTCAAGTACTTGAAGGCATACATCATTGAGTAATATCATTCTCTAGACATTTATTATGTTACATCATTATCTCATAACTAATGAAAACAAAATAAATTGGCAGCTTGCCTTTGTTATTATTCAAATAATTTACAAATTATGTCATTACAATCATCATATGATTGTCTCTCTGGGCATACATACCAACATACTCCCACTTGCACTTGGATCCAGTCACCCATGAATCTTATTCCAACTTATCCAACTTATCCATCATGCTTTTGCTACAAAAGTGCATTTGTCAAGGGGTCAACAATATTGTTCTTAGTCGGTACTCTGCAAATCTCCTCACTATATGAACTCTTGCAAAAGATGGATCCACCTTTGTATATTCTTGGAACAATGATGTGATCTAGATTCCTTAGCTTGTGCAATAGCTCCATTGTTGTTACAATATAGCTCAATTATGTCGTTGATGCTAGAAGTAACCCCAAGTTTAGAGATGAACTTTTCGGTCCATACAACCTCCTTTGCTACATTTGATGTAGCAATATACTCATTCGATGTTGTAGAATTGACAATTGTCTCTTGCTTGGAACTCTTCAACTTATAGATCATTTGTTTAAGTAAAACATGAATCTTGATTGCGATCTACAATCATCTTTTTCAGTTTGGAAGCTTGCATTGGTGTAACTCTTTACCACCAACTCTTCCTCTCCTCCATAAATGAGGAACTAATCCTTAGTTCTTCTCAAGTACTTAAGGATGTTCTTCACGGCTGTCTAGTGAGCATCACCTGGATCTAACTCCTATCTACTCGTCATGCTCAAGGCATATGAGACATCGAGATGAGTACATTACATTGCATACATGATTTATCCAATCACTAATGCATATGGAGTCATACTCATGCATTCTCTTTCTTCACAAAAACTAGAACTTTGAGCTTTAGAGATGCCAGCTCCATGTACCATGGGAAATTTTCCTCTCTTTGAGCTCTCCATGTTGAACTGCTTCAATACTTTGACAATGTATGTGCTTTGACTTAGTCCAAGAAGCCTTATAGATCTATCTCAATAGATTTTGATACCCAACTTGTAGGATGCTTCTCCCAAGTCTTTCATAGAAAACATATTTCCCAGCCATCTCTTTACCTTTTATAAAGTAGGGATGTCATTCCCCATCAACAGTATGTCATCTACATACAATATGAGGAATGTCATTATGCTCCCACTAACCTTCTTGTACACACAAGGTTCATATTTGTTTTGACTAAAGACAAACTCTTTGACCACCTCATCAAAATGAAGATTCCACCTTTGAGATGCTTGCTTTAATCCATATATTGACCTTTGTATCTTACAAACTTCATTTGCATCCTTTGAATTTATAAAACCCTCAAGTTGTGTCATGTACACATTTTAGAGAAGATTTCTATTTAGGAATGCAGTCTTAACATCCATATTCCAAACCTAATAGTCCTAATAAGATGCAATAGTAAGCATGATCTTGATGGACTTAACCATAGCCACTAGAGAAAAGGTTTCTTCATATTCAACACCTTGAACTTGTCTGAAACCCTTTGCAACAAATCTACCCTTATAGGTTCGTACTTTACCATCCATGTCGGTCTTATTATTGAAGACCCACTTACATCCTATGGGTTTTACCCCTTCAGGTAGATCCACCAAGGTCTGTACCTTGTTGGTATACATGGATTCCATTTCAAATCTCATGGCCTCAAGCCATTTCTTAGACTCTAGTCCCTTAGTAGCTTCTATATAGGTTGTTGACTCATCATCTATGACCAAATCACCGCCTTCCTCCGTTACAAGATACCAAAATCTCTTAGGTTCAAGGTGTGTCCTATTAGATCTATGAGGTATCGATGTTACTAGAGGAATTTGAGATTCCATAACACTTTGTGATTCTCTTTGTTCCTCTTATACATCTATTAGTTCAATAATTTCTTGTTGGTATTGAACCTCTTCGAGCTCCACTTTCCTCCCACTAATTCCTTTGGAAATAAATTCCTTTTCTAGGAATATGACATCTCTGGCAACAAACACTTTACTGTCAGATAGGGAATAAAAGTAATATCCTTTAGTCTCTTTAGGATATCCAACAAACTAACATTTATCATATTTGGGACCAAGCGTTTTAGGAAATAATTTCCTTACATAAGCTTCACATCCCCAAATCTTCATAAAAGACACATTGGGATGCTTCCCATACCATACCTCATATGGTGTCTTTTGAACTGATTAGATGGGACTCAATTTAGTGTAAACGTAGTGGTTTTTAGAGCATAACCCCAGAAGGTATTTGAAATTTCATATAAACTCGTCATTGATTGCACCATATCCAACAATGTGTGATTCCTTCTTTCTGCTACACTATTATGCCGAGTTGTTCCAGGTGGTGTCCATTGGGATACAATCCCATTTGTTCACAGAAGGTCCTCAAACTCTTGGCGTAAGTATTTTTCACCTCGATCAGAATGAACTACCTTAATACTTTTTCCAAGTTGGTTTTTTACTTTATTCATAAACTCCTTGAACCTGTCAAGAGTTTTTTATTTATGTTTTATCAAGTAAACATAACCGTACCTACTAAAATCATTAGTAAAGGTAATGAAATACTAGCACCCACTTCTATACATTGTTCTAAATGGCCCATATACATCAATATGTATGAGTCTAAATAGATCACTAGCCCTCTCATTGTTACCAATGAAAGGGGTGTTAGTCATCTTGCCCAACAAATAAGATTCACATGTCTCTATTGATTCGAAATCAAAAGAGTCCAGATAACCATCTTTACGGAGTCTAGTTATGCTATTCTCAGTTACGGTCCCTAGATGACAATGCCAAAGGTATGTTTTGTTTGAGTTTTTGAATTTTAGTCTTTTGGTATTTACATTATAAAAATTTGACTTTAGATCTAGTAAATAAAGACCATAAGACACTGGGACACTACCATAAAAGATCCCATCTTCAGAAATAGAACATCCACCATTCTTAATAAGAAATTCATATGCATCCTTGTCCATACAAGATACATAAATGATGTTTGTATTTATGGCAGGTACATAATACAAGTTCACTAACTCTATTACAAGCCCTGTGGACAGAGATAAACTATAGGTTCCAACTACAGTGGTAGCAACTCTTGCTCCATTTGAGACTTGTAGTTCAACCTCACCCATTACCAAAGACCTACTTCTTTTTAGATTACACATATTTAAGGATATGTGAGATCCACATTCGATATCTAGTACCCATGATGAATAAGTAGATAAGTTTATCTCAGTAATGTATAAACCTAAAATTGAGATTTGTATCCCCATCTTCTTCTTCCTGAATGCCTTCTAGTACAAAGGATAAGTTCCTCTTGTACTTTTTTTCTCCTCATCTTGAGTGTTGAAGATTTGGATTTGGGCTTAGCCTTAGAACTCTTGATGTCCTTGCTCTCATCCTTGGACTCAACTCCACTAATCACTATCATGGATTTGTCCTTCTTCATCCTTGCTTCGGCGTGAATCAACATACCAAGTAAATTTGACATCAGTCTGGCCATATTATTCAAGTGGTAACACTCAATAAAGTGCCTATATGATTCAGGAAATGGTTTTAGAGTCATATATGTGGCCTACTCTTGGATCAAAGAGAATCCCATTTATTCAAGATGATACACATGTCCTATCACAATGAGCACATGATCTTCTACTGTGTCTTTCTTTGTCATTTTACACTCAAAGAGTGCCTTTATGACATTCTCCTAAGATGTGTTACCATCTCAAGATGCTCATACAACTAATATGTTACAACCCCAATTTTTGGGTTCTTTTGCTAAGAAATGTAATTTCTTATTTTAAAGATATTGGAACAAATAATAATATGATTTTTTTGAATAAATGGATTTTGTTACAATAGCCTTGATGTTTGCGTTGTGGGCTTTATTGGCTATTATTGGGCCCAAATAACAAGGAAATAACAAAGAAACTTAAATTAGCAATTGAATAATTGAATATTTGAGAAAAGGAAGAGGTAGAAACCTCTAGAAGGCAAAGAGATGTAATCCAAGGATGGATTTCGTGCCTCTTGGGTTCCTTGGGTTCCAAGGAGTCCAAAGTTGCATAAAGAGTGCAATAAGAAAAGAAAAGATTAATTAAGTATTTCTTTATTAAGAAAGAAATTGAAAATAATAGTAAAATGTGGGAAATGAGTGGAAAGAGGCATAAATGAGATTCCTTGGTGAAATTTCGTATCCATGAGGTTGCTAATATTAAAAGGGATGCCAATGAGGAAAATAAAAGAGAAATAAAGAGAAATCCTCAAAAATAGATATTTTAATGAAAAATAAACAAGAAAATGGGAAATAATGAAGAATAATGCATTTAGATGCATCTAGAAGGATAATGAGTATCCAATAAAAGGATTTCGAAATAATAGAGTTTCTTGGGATCCAAGGAGTCCCAATAAAGAGGAAAGAGAGAGAAAATACAAAAAATTGCAAAATAAGAAGATAATGTGATGCATTATTCAGGAATTAAGTAATATTGATGAAAAAGAGGTATTTTCTATTAAAAGAAACACAATCTCATGACCAATGATTAAAAGGCAAGCGCAAAGGATATAAAAGAAGTTATTTTCAAAATCTTAAGATCTAAAGCATAAAGAAATATCAAGGAGATAAAATTTGGTTGTCTTAACGATTAAGGGATGTGAATTAAGGAAATAATTAGAAAAGAGATATTTTCTTTGTGGACAAGGAAAGGAGGTTTCCCATTGATTAAGGGACTTGCTCTCCTCGTGGGTAGGCGTGCTAGTACGCTGTTGCATATCCCTATAAAGGGGATGGATCCACATGCTCACATTTTTCCTTATCTCCCACTCTTCTCCTACCATGCCACCGTCCAAACCCTAACCAGGGGAGGAACGCGACCCCCTAGTACGAAGAAGGGTTGTGGAAGGAGCGATGATGGAAGCGGGAACCACCCACGATGTCGGAGGGAGGTAGAACCGCCATCTACACCTGCGCAATGCCAGCAGAAGGGTCGCTGGCTGTTCACGGTTGTAGACATTGCAGGTGTGAAGCCAGCCACTGTGGCCAAGTACTGCAGGCTTAGCTGATCTCGAGGAGGCACGACGGAGCCAAGAGACCACCCCTGATGGCCGGCTAGGTCAGGAGAAGGTGGCAGGACCACACTTGATTGCTACTGCGGTGGCAACGTAGGGTTCTGTAAGGTGGAAGACGACCAAGATGCATCGGACGAGTATACCCCTCCGCGTGCTACAGACCAACAACTCTAGTGAAGGGCAAAAGGGTCATTCCGTTATGATTTCCTAAGGCGGCACATTGCATGGGTATGTTGACGTGTCAGCATGCCATTGGCTCAAGTAAGATTTTACTTTGAAAAATCGTAACTAATTCTAGGAAACTCAGATTAAAATAAGTTATATATGAATTTTGATCCTCAGAACGAGAGGAACACAAAGAAATTATGTTTGATGCCTGATTCTAATTGTAATCCGAAAAGTAATGGAAGTAATCATCTTTAATGCTTTAATTCTTAAGGAACCCTATTTTGAAATGAATAAAGTGTTTAATAGGGTTTAATGGATCATTAGAGTTGATGTTAACCTGTTAAATGTAAAAAGGCATATTATGTTCAAAAAGGAAGAACTTTGCACATGATTAGTCTAATTTAGAGTTTATGTGCTTGAAATTTGAAAAGGGCATAAAGTTATCATCTTTAATGATTTAATTAAAGAAAAACCCTTAGATTTGATGATAAATGGACTTAATGACGTTATTTAGATAATTCAAGTTGATATTAACCTGTTGTTAATAAAAGTGAAAATATGATCTAAAAAGATGATATTTTTATATAATTGGTTTAATTTAGGGTTTCGTGCATGATTATGCACTAATGAGCTTGAAAACCCTAATTTAGATGAATATGTCTTTTAATTGTTTTAATGGTTCAAATCCATGAATAAATAGGGATGTGATGATCCTAAGTCAATTTGGGTATAAAAGACTATTAAAGTGGATAGTTGAGCAATTAAGGTTCGTATAAATGGAAAAGAGTATTTTAGGGTTTGTTGACCTAAAAGGGATAAAGTTTGAGAAATTGATCTAAGAAACCCTAATGAATATTAATGAAACCTTAATGCGGATTAGAAACCCTAGAAAGAGAATCCAAGTCAATAAAGTAGATTCTTGATAAAATGTATAATAAATAGAGTACATATTCTTTTCAGGAATTATGTGATGATTGAATTACTTGCTTGGATATGTTGATTGGCTTGATTGTATGTACATGAAGTATATGTTGAATAATCTGCATGACTCATCAAATCATGTATGTGGTTATGCTTATGAGTAATCGTTCTAGTTTCACGGCGATTCCCGAAGTTTTAATCGGTTGCTTGAAAATAAATGTTGGATGTTTATTTATTTCATGCAACTATAAAGTGACTATGATTATCACTATAAATGTGCGTATATAACTGACTAGATCCAGGTCCACCTCTATTTCTTTGAAAAGGCTAAGAAAAAAAAGGGGTAATCCTAAAGCAAGGTCTAGGTTACCGAGAGTTAGAAATTGGGCTACCTACGTGTAGTGCCATGAGACTCATTAGCCTGCCATGAGTTAAAGAGTGGGCTACTTACGAGTAGTGCCATGTGACTCAACCCTAGAAATTGGTTCACTTATAGGTGGATCATGAGGGGTTTAATGGGGACAACATAGAGGATAGGGTACTCTTGGATCGCGGAGTTATATCTAAAATGTAATCTTGGTTGTTAAATGATTAATTGAATGATTACATTGTTAACGTAATTACATGATTATTGTTTCCCCCACATACCAGCTTCGGCTGACCGAAGTTTTGTTTGTCGGCATTTTAGGTACAAGACAAAAGGACAAACAGTAAATCATCATACTGTGTAATACATGAAGTAAAGTACAAGGCGGATTAGTTAGAGTAGAATCCTTAAGTGGATACAAGTTTAGAGATCCAAGTTTTCAAAAAGGTATGCAAAAAAATTATTTTCTTACAACTTTTTAGTATAGTCTGTTAAAATTTGATAATTATTCTTGGTTAATTGTCAAACCTTTGATCCAGAAGTTATGGGTGCGGCTTTGACCTCTCAGTCTCCCTTAATTTGGGGTTATTGTGAGGTGGGGTCGTAACATTTGGTATCAGAGTGTAGGTTCCTCACTTAACCATTAATAATTATTAAATTTTACAAACTCCATAGAACCCAAGGGAGTTATTAGAGGATTATCCAAAAGACGGAGGTGTCTAGAAAAGGATCACGACCGGGGGCTGGCAATATTTTCCTCCGCACCGCTAGTCGGAATACGAGGACTCCCGAATCTGTGTGACTGCCTGGCCAAAGTCTTAGGGTATGAATCAAAATAAGATACCTTTAGGACTTTCTCATCTTATTCATCCCTCCTCATCACAAATTTTGATAAGGACCTTAAGGATTAGGGTTTTCCCTCTTCTCCTCACCCTCTTAAGGTATGGGTAAGATTAATAAGGTCTAAGGAATCCTCCATCAAATTAATGAAAGGCATGTAAATAAGATGTCATGGACATAAGCTTAATAGATTAAAGTGCAAACTAAAGAATAGATACATGCTTGGGTCATATGACATAAGTTGTCATGCCCTCAGAAGAGACTTGAGGCTAGACCTTCTTGTCAGGAGGATAAGTTAGTCTTGGAGATAGAGATCTCCATTGCAAGTAGAGACCTGACACATCCTCTGAGGATGATGTTAACCCTAACCCTAAGTGAAGGTTAGAGAGGGAAATCTAGATGTCTTGGTAGACCAGGAGTTTGGTTGGACATGCTTGGTATGCCATATGAGCCATGAGAGGTTGGATGACCGAGTACCTCTGGCAACCCAACCCTAGGAAGGGTCGTGCATGTTAGAGTAAAGGATAGCTCCTTAGATGATGATGTTAGTGAAGGACCTTAGAAACCCTATGGGCTTGTGCACGTAGGGAATAGCTGGCACCTAGGGCACGCCATAGTGCTGATAGTAGGATGAAACCCTGGATAAGGAATTATGATGGAGCATAAAGGGTTATGGATGATCTTGAGCAAACATAAGTTCGAACCTAGGCTTCACCCATGTAGAGGATGCTTTGGAGGTTGATCCTTCATGAAGTGAGGACCTCTAATGGTGAGGTTGGTTGTAGGGTTAGCTCTAGAGAGAGAGCATGAAACCCCTCTAAGAAGGTCGTAAACCTAGACCCCGACATATTAGGAACAATGAGGAGTGGAGGATGATGCGACCTAAGTGGATGATAGAGGTTGCCTCATGCATGATCCGTTAAGGTTGTTGATATCTTTGTTGCCTTTAGAGGGACCAAACCCTAGAGAGTGAAGATGAAGCATATGGTGCCTATGTGCCTACGGTATGGGTGTTTACCTTCTGGGGCAGGAGGAAGAGTTCCTTAGACCTAGAAAGGTTTAGTAGCAGGTTATGAGGCCTTGTACCTTGTTGGTTGTCCTTAAGGAGGACCCAACCCTAAGTATTGCTCGAGTTGAAGGATGACAAGAAGTGCATGTCATGCATTTTTCATGCTTGGTTTGTAGTTAAGAGATAGAGCATGCAGTTGGACACCTACAAGTGAACCTAGGGTTCCTAGGCCTAAGAGGGGAAGTGGTATACCTAATGCTCATGACGAGAATTAAGTTGCTATAGTTTCGAGCATGGTACTCCTCATGTATAGAGGAAAAGGGAAGCTCCTTAAGTTTAAGGTATGTTGGATGAACCCCTCACAGCTAGGTTGATGATAAAAAAAGGTATGACCTTGATCTAATGTTGAAGAATGAGAACCCAGATGACCTAGCATGGTACAGTAGGTGATCTGCTTGTGCCTTAATAGCTTGCTAGGGTTAAGTAGGCTCATGTGGATGTAAACCCTGGACCTAAGAGCTTTTGTGACCTTGTTGTCAAGAGATAGTTTTCCTCCCATCCTGGGAGAGGGACCCCTTTGGTAGGGTGTATATCAGTTTTGTTGGTTTAAGGTAATCTAAAGAGGTCTCACAGGATCTTGAGAAGCTAAGTGAAAAGTACATGGTATGAGAATGAACCTGTAGACCCATAGATATCCATCTCTAATTGCATATGAATGTGTTACCATGGAGGTAACCAGTATGAGGCTTGACCAAGGTAGGTAGGTTGCCATGATCCCTATGAAAGGATGGGAGCCATCCCATGAAAGCAGAAAGAGAGATGATGAAGACTTGGGTAAAGTTCTAAGTGAACATGTACTATAATGGTGAATCCTAAGTCTATCCTAGGGTCAGGTAGGGATAAGACCGATGAAATTAGGAGTTTCCTAGTTCCCCAGTTGCACGTGACCATAGGGTCGGGAGGTAACAACTATCATTGTCTAAGGACCATGGGTTAGGAGATTGATCACCTTCATGAACTCATGGGACCCAAAAGGCAGATGAGTAGGGCACTCCCTTGATGCATGAGGGAAGAGGGATGACCCTAAAGGAGTCGGTACCCTATATACCTAGAGGAGATGACCAAGGATATAAACCTTAGTAGGTTCAAGACTAGTTTGATATCATGATGTCTGTGACGTAGAGACATATGTGGCATGTTGCAACTTAAATGTAAAAGTGTATTGGCAAGGTGGGATGTACCATCTCTACTCTTAGAACAGGAAGAACTTTGTATTTGGACTGTAGCCAAATGCTTATTTCCTCTTGTTATGGGGGTGAGAGATAGGACATTACGCATGCCATACACCAATGATAAGAGATGATGTAGGTTGGAACGTTGCCATGAGAAATGGGGACAGAGAAGATATCCTACCTTGGTAAAGTGAATGATACATGGATGGTTTGCAAACACTAAGAGGAATGAGGTAGTCACCTTACGAGGATGTTTTTATCATGAGCTATGTAGAATTTACAATTTATACAAAGTTGAGTTTGATTACTAGGAAAATGAGCTCAAAAGTGTTCTCAATGAATTTAGACTTAGAGTTTGAGACGAGATGATAAGTGGAATACATGGAAGTGTATGTCTTCAATGTTATCTAATACCTAAGGATGTGAAGTGGTAATGGATGCTCTGGTTGAGATACATCTGACTTGTTTGACTAGATGCTAGAAGAGGTTGTTTGGCTAACCCTAAGTTTGGAAAGGAGAGGTGTTTGGATAACACTCAGATGTAACAAGATGCGTTGAAAAGTTAAGGGTTGTTTGGTTAGCCAGTCTAGTCCTTGATGCAATGAAAGGATGGTGGTAGAACCTCAGATGCACTTCTTTGGAAAAGAAGGTGATGAAACCCCGACTAGAGTGGTTTAGGGTTTCGGAGGAATCGATCTTGAAGAATCATGACATACAGGAAATCATGATTGATGATCACCATACACCGTGGTAAATGGAAATAGCACTTTGGATGCTTAAGATGAAGTTGCATGTGGTATATGGCCATGCAAGCCAAGAGGTAAAGGACGAACCCCAGTAACCCAGTGTATCGATATAGAGGACAAAAGAGTCCCTGAAAGGGAATGGGAGTTTATCACTATGAATGTTGTGATAGGTCTCCCCTAGACCAAGGAAGGTCGAGATGCAATATGGGTTATGGTAGATCGCCTTACCTAGATGACATAAGAAAGAAAGAGTATTGTCAAGGGACAGATCGGGTTGAACTACAAATGAGAGAGACGTTTCAACTACACCATGAAGCTAGTTCAGAAGTTCATGAGTATGACTTAAAGGTTCACTTCCATAAGGTGAAAGTAGGTACATGAAGAACTCGATGATAGTACAGTTTATCACCCCTAACTAATGGTTAGCATAATCCAGACTAAAAGGTCTGATGAGAGCATGTGTGCTCGTATAGGGTGATATCTAGAGACAGTTCTTGTCCTATGAAAGATGTGACAATGACCACCATAGCCAGTATCAGGTTTTATAAGAAGCTCTGTAAGGGAGGTTGTGTCGGTCACCACTTCAGTAAGGTGATGTTGGTGAAAGGACCACATGATGGTTAGAAAAGGGACCACATTGTGTGTAGATAAAGTCGCTTTGATCGTGCAATGGCTGAAAGGAGCCTAGAGACGATAAGAGTCGTAAGCAGATGTAAAGTAGACTAACATGCAGTTCACTGTGGGAGAATATGTGACATGAAAAACCGACCCCTCTAAGTTATAGCTAAGAGAGTTGAGTCCCCGATGCATGGGTTCTTTTCACATGGTTTGGTGGAGAAGGTTAAGTTTGATCTTACCCCTCAGGATAAAGTAATGTGTGATGAGTTCCATGTGTCCAATTTAGAGCACTATGTGAGGTACCCCGACCATGTGCTGAGCAATGAACCTAGTGAGCCCCAAGGGAGGCTGAAATGGCCTGAGTCACCTGTGCAGGTTATAGACACCAGGATGAAAGAACTCAGAGAAAAGAATATGTGATGATAAAGGTTCTTTGGAAATGCCATGAGTATGGTAAAGCCACATAGGGGCCAATGATGGACATGGAAAATTCTTATCATGAATTGTTTTTTTGCTTGATAGAATTTTGAGGGCAAAATTCCTATAAGAGGGGAAGGATGTTACAACCCCAATTTTTGGGTTCTTTTGCTAAGAAATGTAATTTCTTATTTTAAAGATATTGGAACAAATAATGATATGATTTGTTTGAATAAATGGATTTTGTTACAATAGCCGTGATGTTTGCGTTGTGGGCTTTATTGGCTATTGGGCCCAAATAACAAGGAAATAACAAAGAAAATTAAATTAGCAATTGAATAATTGAATATTTGAGAAAAGGAAGAGGTAGAAACCTCTAGAAGGCAAAGAGATGTAATCCAAGGATGGATTTCGTGCCTCTTGGGTTCCTTGGGTTCCAAGGAGTCCAAAGTTGCATAAAGAGTGCAATAAGAAAAGAAAAGACTAATTAAGTATTTCTTTATTAAGAAAGAAATTGAAAATAATGGTAAAATGTGGGAAATGAGTGGAAAGAGGCATAAATGAGATTCCTTGGTGAAATTTCGTATCCATGAGGTTGCTAATATTAAAAGGGATGCTAATGAGGAAAATAAAAGAGAAATAAAGAGAAATCCTCAAAAAGAGATATTTTAATGAAAAATAAACAAGAAAATGGGAAATAATGAAGAATAATGCATTTAGATGCATCTAGAAGGATAATGAGTATCCAATAAAAAGGATTTCGAAATAATAGAGTTTCTTGGGATCCAAGGAGTCCCAATAAAGAGGAAAGAGAGAGAAAATACAAAAACTTGCAAAATAAGAGGATAATGTGATGCATTATTAAGGAATTAAGTAATATTGATGAAAAGGAGGTATTTTCTATTAAAAGAAACACAATCTCATGACCAATGATTAAAAGGCAAGCGCAAAGGATATAAAAGAAGTTATTTTCAAAATCTTAAGATCTAAAGCATAAAGAAATATCAAGGAGATAAAATTTGGTTTTCTAAACTATTAAGGGATATGAATTAAGAAATAATTAGAAAAGAGATGTTTTCTTTGTGGACAAGGAAAGGAGGTTTCCCATTGATTAAGGGACTTTCTCTCCTTATGGGTAGGTGTGCTAGTATGTTGTTGCATATCCCTATAAAGGGGATGGATCCACAGGCTCACGTTTTTCCTTGTCTCCCACTCTTCTCCTACCATGCCACCGTCCAAACCCTAACCAAGGGAGGAACGCGACCCCCTAGTACAAAGAAGGGTTGTAGAAGGAGCGATGATGGAAGCGGGAACCACCCACGATGCCGGAGGGAGGTAGAACCGCCATCTACACCTGCGCAATGCCAGCAGAAGGGCCGCTGGCTGTTCACAGTTGCAGACGTTGCAGGTGTGAAGCCAGCCACCGTGGCCAATTACTCCAGGCTTAGCTGAGCTCGAGGAGGCATAGCAGAGCCAAGAGGCCGCCCCTGATGGCCGGCTAGGTCGGGAGAAGGCGGCAGTACCGCACTTGATCGTTGTTGCAGCGGCAGCGTAGGGTTCTGTAAGGTGGAAGATGACCAAGATGCATCGGATGAGTATACCCCTCCGCGTGCTAGAGAACCAACAACTCTAGTGAAGGGAAAAAGGGTCATTCCATTATGATTTCCCAAGGCGGTGCATTGCATGGGTATGCTGACGTGTCAGCATGCCATTGGCTCAAGTAAGATTTTACTTTGAAAAATCGTAACTAATTATAGGAAACTCAGATTAAAACAAGTTATATATGAATTTTGATCCTCAGAACGAGAGGAACACAAAGAAATTATGTTTGAAGCCTGATTCTAATTGCAATCCGAAAAGTAATGGAAGTAATCATCTTTAATGCTTTAATTCTTAAGGAACCCTATTTTGAAATGAATAAAGTGTTTAATAGGGTTTAATGGATCATTAGAGTTGATGTTAACCTGTTAAATGTAAAAAGGTATATTATGTTCAAAAAGGAAGAACTTTGCACAAGATTAGTCTAATTTAGAGTTTATGTGCTTGAAATTTGAAAAGGGCATAAAGTTATCATCTTTAATGATTTAATTTAAGAAAAACCCTTAGATTTGATGATAAATGGACTTAATGACGTTATTTGGATAATTCAAGTTGATATTAACCTGTTGTTAATAAAAATGAAAATAGGATCTAAAAAGATGATCTTTTTATATAATTAGTTTAATTGAGGGTTTCGTGCATGATTATGCACTAATGAGCTTGAAAATCCTAATTTAGATGAATATGTATTTTAATTGTTTTAATGGTTCAAATCCATGAATAAATAGGGATGTGATGATCCTAAGTCAATTTGGGTATTGATGCGATGATTTTGAGTCGCATTTATATACCTATTTCATATGTATTTTGTGCTCTAATTACTCATTTTTATGGATAATATTGCATAATTCACTTAACTTGGTCTTTGCCATCATATTATATCAAATCCCCTTTGTTTTACTATTTTGAGCATTATTTATCATCTTATTATAAATTGTTTGGATTTACTTGGTCTTGTTGTGAAATTTCAGGAAAAACGAGTATCTGCTTCCGTCGATACCATCGACGGAAGTCGATACCATCGACCAAGCCACAGGTTGCCAGCCGAGAAGAGAAGCACAGAGTCGATACCATCGACACCCAAGTCGATGCCATCGACACATGGAGAGCTACAGCGTCGCTAAACGACAACAACCGATGCTAAAGAGAGTCGATACCATCGACCCAAGTCGATGGTATCGAGATGACCACAGGCGCTCACATCAAAAGAAAAGAAAGCTGCCGCTAATCCGCTGGGTCGATACCATCGACCCGCGTCGATGGTATTGACGCCGGCAGATATGCGTTGGATCTGTTTTGATCTCGATCAGACGGCTGTTGTTATTTGGCGACCTAATTAGGGACTTATACCTAATGACGGCTGCCCAGACGAGGAGATATCTCATTTTGGATTGCACGAGTGCCGAGGAAGGAGAGAAAGGAGAACGGAGGTCGGAAGCTCATCCCGGGTGATTCGGACGCTGCCGAAGATGATTTCCACCACCGACAGGCGGGGAAGCTCGTGTTCTACGCCAAGGATCTACCGGTTCTTCTCCGTTCAGGGGTTTTCCCACTTGTTTCACATTTTTCTTATGAAATCCCCCATTTCTACCGTGTATTCGTGTGAGATGAACATGAGAGGCTAAAACCCTTAATCTTTAGGACCGGGAGTAGCCCGGGAATACATTGTATGACATTTTTATATTGATAATTCATATTTTCTCTCTCAAATCCGTGGTATAGATTCGTTTTCTCCATTTCTATTGTTATGCTTGATCACCATAATAATAATTTAATGCCCTTAATCACTTCGACAGAAGGATTAACGGTTGAAAAGGGACGAAATCTACATTAATTAATAAAACCCTTGACAAAGGAGTTGTAAAATTAATGGTGGGAACTGAGGGACCGTTTATAATGCACTTAGTTTAGGGGAATGATTACTACGACGGTGGAATCAACCTAAACCTAAGTAGTGACTTACACCATGAAAGTGGGTAATTCTGTATTCAGGCCACTACCCGGATAGAGAGAGAAGTGTGAGGAATTATATGAAACCTAATACAATGTTAACCCGCGGTGAAACCGCCATCCTAAAGATATCCCTTTGAATTGATTAAATTAACCTTTAATCGATTGTTTTCTTTGTTTGATTTTTATTTTCTTTTAATTTCAACAACAAAACCTTACTTTGTTAATCGGCCTAGCTGATTGCGATTAGTTAGTAGAAGTCTCCAATAATTCACGTATCCCTGAGTTCGACTCGGGCCTCACAAGGCCTATATTACTCGACGCGTATACTTGCGTTTAAGCGCGTAGTAAAATACACGTCAAGTTTTTGGCGCCGTTGCCGGGGATACGGCGAATTATTGGCACTTTGAGTGCTAAGAGCGGCCACTCTAGGCCACATTTTTTTTTATTATTTTAAAACCATTTAAAAAAAAATTCCTATATTTCTCTATAATTGTGTTTACTCGTTCAAAGCATTGTACTGAACCCCGATTTTCATATTTCAGGTACTTTGCATGGTGCATACGCGTAGTACCGACTACGCGAATCGCACACCTGAGGTCCCACATCCGGGACCAGAGGACGAGGACTACTACGAGCAGGAGTACCAAAGTGATATAAATTCTGAATCAGAGCAAGAACAAGCAGAAGAAATGGCTGAAGCACAGACAATATGGGAGAAGATCAAGGCGTCTTCTTCCTCAGCATCAACGGGGCCCATAAAAAAGCAGGCGATCAACATACCAACATACAAGATCGACCCGGCTCTGATTAATTTGGTCAAATCCAACGCATTTCACGGGCTGAAAAATGAAGATCCGGTTGCCCACATCAGCCAGTTCGTGGAGAACTGTGATATGGTGAAGATCGACCGATTCCCACAAGATGCTTTGTACCTCAAGTTATTCCCAAGTTCCTTGGCAGGAGCGGCAAGAGAGTGGCTCCATAACCTTGATGACGAATTTGTTCAGTCTTGGGATCATATGGTGGAGGTTTTCTTTGAGAGGTTTTTCCCTCCTGAGAAGACCAACGACATGATTCGGAAGATTCACAATTTCACCCAACAGGCGGGTGAGACATATTCTGAGACCTGGGAGCGATTCCAGGTTATGTTGAGGAGGTGCCCACATCATGGACTGGACAAAGAGACACAGGTGAAGATCTTCTATTTTGCTCTCTCTGAGCATGATAGAAGCAACTTGGACTCGGCTGGTTCCGGATTTTTCTTGAACAACACTGATACGAGATGCTGGGAGATATTAAAGAACATGACTAGGAAACAGTCATGGGGAAACAGAGGTGCAGTGGAACATGTCAAGGCTGCCGGCGAATCCAGAATAGTTAGGGAGCTGAACGACAAGTTAGATCTTCTAGCCAAGAAGGTGCTAACTAAGGAGGATGCATCTGATGATGGGGAGGCCCAAGTGAAATTCATGCAACAACAGGGCTATAGAAACAATGACTATGCATGGAGGAAAGATAAAAAGTGTTCATGGAAGGATCCGAACAATTTTCTACAGGATCCGGATGCCAAGCCACAGCAGAAAGCCGAGGACAAGAACACTGAATTACTAACTCAAATGGTCCAGCAAAACCAAGAGATGATGGCCATGTTTGGAAAACAATTGCAATCTCAAGGTGATATTCTAACCAAGTTTGGGCAGACGCTGCAAAGCCATGGAGCACAAATGCGAGCATTAGAGACCACCGTGGCGCAGATTTCGAGTGAAGTGGCGGCCATTAAGCACGCCAACCAACAGAAACCAGCCGAGAATGCAAATGTGGCTCAAGTACACCATCAGGTCAAGTACATGTCTGTGGTAAGCACTGAGGAGGAATCTCAGGTGCAAGAAGTTGTAGAAGAAAGAAAAATGACTTTCAATGTGAATGCAACACCGGCGATACCATATCCACGCACTTACTATGGACTGCCAGGCGGAAGCACTTTTTCTTTTTGGAAAAGACGCCAAGAGCCCTTGGTGGTCACGCCTCCACCTAGGCGAGAAGAGCAAGTCAAGACTGTCTGTCAAGGTGCTGATATTTCTATTGTTGATATTAATGTTGATGATGTTTCACCAAAGCCCACGCCGGAGGGAGTAATTGAAGCAAGCTTAGGGGAGGTACCCCCGAAAAGCCCTTATGTGCCACCTCATAGGCAGGTTGAGGCAGCATATGTTTCAAATGTGGTTAATCCTAAGTCAAAGAAAGAGCATCGTCACTTTAAAAAATTCCTGGAGATATTCCAAAAACTCCACATCAATATTCCATTAGTGGAGATGATCGAGAAAGTACCCGCCTATGGGAGGTTCATCAAGGAAATCATCAATAAGAAGAGGCGGATAAAAGACGATGAAATTTATTGGATGAATGAGACAGTGAGCTCTATGATTCATGGGAGTTCACCAAAGAAGAGAAAGGACCCAGGAGGTTTTTACATACCGTGCTCAATAGGTGGTCAACATTTTCCAAAAGCGCAATGTGATTCTGGCGCTAGCATAAATCTCATGCCTTTGGCAACATTTCAGAAGCTGGGGTTAAAAGAGATAAAGAAGTTGGCCGCAACAATTGAATTGGCAGATGGGTCTACAGTGAGACCATATGGAGTATGTGAAGATGTTCTAGTCAAAGTGGACAGATTCATATTTCCAGTGGACTTTGTCGTCATGTATATGCCACCGCTCCACAGCTGTGAAATTCTCCTAGGAAGACCGTTTCAAGCAACGGCGGATGTAGTGACTACTTTAGGGAGAGGTACTTTGTCTTTGGGAATTGAAGGAGATCGAGTTGAATTCAAATTACCGCATGCTCCTTTAAGCGCAGTCCCCAATGTGAAAAGATGACGAGTTTCAAGACGTCTAGCCTAAGATGCTAAACAAGGGCGCTTGTTGGGAGGCAACCCAATCATTGGTACAGTAGGATAGTGTAATTCGAGTCATAGATTGCTTTTATTTTGTTTAGATTTTAGTTTAAAAAAGATACCTTGATCCGTTTGTTAAATGTGCAGGAACAGGCAGGGTCGATACCATCGACATATTGGTCGATGGTATCGACATGGGTTCAGGTTGACACCAGCAAAAATCGCACTGCATCGATACTATCGACACCCCCGTCGATGGTATCGACATGGTCACAGGCAGGTCGCAATAAAAGTGTCGATGGTATCGACACCCCAGTCGATACCATCGAGATCTCTGGAGAAGTTCAGACGAATTTTGCTCAGTCAACTCGATACCATCGACGACCTCGTCGATGGTATCGACATCATCACAGGTTGAATGCAACAAAACGGCGGTGTCGAAATAAAAGCAAGTCGATACCATCGACTACCGTCGAGGGTATCGACGGACATGTCACCGATCCACACACAGACATCGACGACGATCGCAACAGCCACGTCAGCGATCCGGGTGTTGCGTCGATACCATCGACTTCCGTCGATGGTATCGACTTGTCAGCAATCCGGGTTTCTTGATCCAGCAAACGTCAGCCGTCGATACTCGCGAGGGAGGCGGATACCCACGAGACGTGTCGATACCATCAACCCGCGTCGATGGTATCGACGGGTCAACAGTGGCGCCGATCAAGCCTATTTAAGGGGACTTGCAACGTCATTTGACGTCACACCTTCAGAGCAAGCATCCTCCTTTGCGCCGAGCACTCCCCCGAGCTTTCCAAGACTGAAGAGAAGCGACATCGAGCGGAGAAATTCTTCTCCATCTTCACCAAGCTCTTTTCTTCTAATCCCATCTTCTCACAACCATGGTGCATGTCGCCGGAGCGTCATCCTCAAGCGCACACCCTATGGAGATCAAGGAGTTCATTCCTCCCCCAACCTCTTCCGTCTCTCGCCCACGCCTAATGCATCCTTCCATGGAGGCGAGGAAGGTCTGCGAGGAGATCATGAAGCGGAAGATCGAGCCGACCCGGTATGTGGACCGGGGAATGATCCGTGATCTGGGATTCGAGGCCAACTTGGCCTATGTGCTGAAGGGTCAATCACGCCACACCGGCATAAGGACAGGCGAGCTGGAGCACCATGCGGATGGGCAGCCGTTCTTCGGCGAATGGCCCACCTACAAGGAATTGGTGGCGGAGTTTATGGCGTCCCTCGACATCTGCGTCGTACCCAACGACGTGGTGGCGTCGGACCGTGAGTGGATCAAGGGGAGGGTGTCCTTCCGGCTTTTCAACATCAACTACAACATCACTCTTAAGCAGTTCAACAACATCTTTAACTGGAACCACTCCCAACATGATCACCGACGCCCAGATTCCCGCACCGACTACGACAAGATCTTCGCCGAGCTAGTCACAGTGCCGGCGGGAAAGACAGTGAGCTACCATAATGCTGCGGTAGCGGACTTCGAGCATCCCTTCGTCCGGGTCTTACACCGGATGTTGAGCCTTACGTTCTTTGCTCGGAGCGATTTGGCATTGAGCAAGTTTCAGGAGAGCGATCTTTTCTTCCTCTACATGCTCCTGAAGCGACAAGAATGCAACTGGGGTGCGTTCTTTCTGCAGCGCGTCCTGGCGGTGAAGAGGAGTACAAGGAAGGCTCCGATCCATTTTGGTGGGCTCATCACCAAGTTGGCGCACTACTTGGGGCTGAATTTTCAGTCCATGACTCCGATTTCCACAAAGAGTAAGGTGAACGTGCAACACTTGCACCGTTCAAACCTTATCCTTCTCCGGGATGGGTTGGCGTACGCACATTGCCACGTCAACCAAGCTTATCAGGAGTGCGCACTGCCAGACGCCGTCTTCCACATCGAGGGAGCCCAGCACTTCCGGTGGCCGATCATAGCCGTCGAGTCCGATGAAGAAGAAGGCGGTGATGACGAACAAGGAGGCGAGGCTGAGGAGGAAGAGGAGGCTTTCACACCTCTTCGTGCACGTGTGGCACCACGGAAGCGTCCTAGGATGCATCCGGGTGCATCTTCATCATCTCAGCCCCCGCTGCCATCACCACAGTATGAGCAGCCAGCCGAGGATCCCTATTCCATGCAGGGAATGTACACGATGCTGCAGGATATACAGCAGACTCAGCAGCAGCACATGGCTATGTATACCGGCATTCATGAGACTACGAGCCGGGTACTTGATAATCAACGGGCTATGTTCGAGAACGAGCGGCTCATCCTCGCCAACCAAGAGCAAAGACACAACCGGTTGCAGCGGATAGAGACGCAACAGGAGCCCTTCTTCGACCATTATTGGATTTGAGATTACTTTGGAGGCTATCCACAGCCTCCGCCGAGGACCCAATATGATCCAAGCTTCCAGGGGGAGTACCCGTCTTGGGATCCTACGGCACCACAATACCCACCACCGCCTCTGCAGGATTGATCAGGGTATCACTGTTCCACCCTTAAGTTGGTTTTTTACTATGAGGCCATAGTCGAATTCAATCTTAGGGGGGTGGCTGGAACAGCTCTATCTTTTATCTTTTCTTTTGTTGTTTTCTTAGTTTTTGCTTTGTTATTTGTTCTTGCAATTTTAGTTATTGTTTAGGATCCACATCTATATAGTGTAACCGTGGATGTCTTAAAAATTGTCATCTCGCTGTTTTCATGGGAAATTTTAAGGGAATTTAAAAATTTTTGTGTCTTTTGGATAGCTTGACTTGGTTGTCCTTGGGAAACTTGTCCTATGAAAATGATTGATTATGTCAACTCTAAAGCAATATGTCACACCCATACCCCCGTTGACTCATGAACAGTGGATAGTAACGGTTGTTTGAGCCTAACCAAATCAAATGGTAATGAGACCTTAATTGGATATAAGAGAGAGAACCCTTTGAACTAATACACAGGTCAGTAAGGAGGGACACATAATTTTCTTCTAAGGTTCAGTCACTTAATCTTGTGATCATTCCACTTCATATTTTTTTTCATAACCCACCTAAGAATTGGAAGTAAAGTACAGTTTTAATTCCTTTTGCGTGCATAGCATTTAGATAGGACTTGCATTGAAATTTTTCATACTTTTGCATGAAACTAAAAAATATATAGTGATTCATGCACACTACCTTTAGGTGCATGCCATGTAGTTGCACTCATGACTTTCATGATTTTCATGCTTAAGTACACCATGTACCTCAGTTTTTCCTAAAAAGTGATCTAAACTTTTCCATACCCTCGAAATAATGCAAAGATTTCCAATCGTGAAGAAATGGCCTTATACATGTATCTCTAAGCAATTATGGATATGTGGGCTAAAAGAAAGAAAAAAATTCTGAAAATCTGAAAAAAATTGAGAAAAGAAAAAAAAGAGAATTTGGAAGGAAATGGAATAAGAGGGAGAAAGGAACATGATATCACTTGCATAACAGGGAAATTGAGTACATGATGTGGCTTAATTAGATTTCCATCTCATTTTGAGGTGGAAGGTTAGTGCATGCATCATTCCACCCAATTTTAAGCATTAGGGCATTTTCAGTGTGCATTTGCATCATTTAGGACATTTTGTTATGTGCATGTTGAAACTGTGTAATACTTCCAAGATTCTTTCACGAACCACCCATTCCATCCACCCGTTGCTCGGATTGGTAGGCCACTGTGATTTTCTCCTCACTCATGTTTATCAGGAGAACTGCTTCCATGTAGATGGTAGTTAGGGCGAGCAACGTAGTGTAGGCGATCACAAGATGCACCAATGCTGAATCGGCGAACTTTATTATGTTAACTGCCTTATGTGATAGTGTTCATCGGTTTGAAGGATAATTTTTCTTATTGATGATTATTGTCGCCTGTAGGGTAATTACTGTTCTGTGATTAGGAAAGGCCGGTTTGAGAACGTTCAGTGGGAGTCACATGGGATGTGGGTTGGTGTGTTGATTTTTAGTTGACATCTGCAATCCTATTCTAAGGATTAGTTGCTCGAGGGCGAGCAATGTTTAAGCTTAGGGGAGTTTGATGCGATGATTTTGAGTCGCATTTATAGACCTATTTCATATGTGTTTTGTGCTCTAATTACTCATTTTTATGGATAATATTGCATAATTCACTTAATTTGGTCTTTGCCATCATATTATATCAAATCCCCTTTGTTTTACTATTTTGAGCATTATTTATCATCTTATTATAAATTGTGTGGATTTACTTGGTCTTGTTGTGAAATTTCAGGAAAAACGAGTATCTGCTTCCGTCGATACCATCGACGGAAGTCGATACCATTGACCAAGCCACAGGTTGCCAACCGAGAAGAGCAGCATAGAGTCGATACCATCGACACCCAAGTCGATGCCATCGACACATGGAGAGCTACAGCGTCGCTAAACGACAACAACCGACGCTAAAGAGAGTCGATACCATCGACCCAAGTCGATGGTATCGAGATGACCACAGGCGCTCACATCAAAAGAAAAGAAAGCTGCCGCTAATCCGCTGGGTCGATACCATCGACCCGCGTCGATGGTATCGACGCCGGCAGATATGCGTTGGATCTGTTTTGATCTCGATCGGACGGCTGTTGTTATTTGACGACCTAATTAGGGACTTATACCTAATGACGGCCGCCCAGACGAGGAGATATCTCATTTTGGATTGCACGAGTGTCGAGGAAGGAGAGAAAGGAGAACGAAGGCCAGAAGCTCATCCCGGATGATTCAGACGCTGCCGAAGATGATTTCCACCACCGACAGGCGGGGAAGCTCATGTTCTACGCCAAGGATCTACCGGTTCTTCTCCGTTCAGGGGTTTTCCCACTTGTTTCACGTTTTTCTTATGAAATCCCCCATTTCTACCGTGTATTCGTGTGAGATGAACATGAGAGGCTAAAACCCTTAATCTTTAGGACCGGGAGTAGCCCGGGAATACATTGTATGACATTTTTATATTGATAATTCATATTTTCTCTCTCAAATCCGTGGTATAGATTCATTTTCTCCATTTCTATTGTTATGCTTGATCACCATAATAATAATTTAATGCCCTTAATCACTTCGACAGAAGGATTAACGGTTGAAAAGGGACGAAATCTACATTAATTAATAAAACCCTTGACAAAGGAGTTGTAAAATTAATGGTGGGAACTGAGGGACCGTTTATAATGCACTTAGTTTAGGGGAATGATTACTACGACGGTGGAATCAACCTAAACCTAAGTAGTGACTTATACCACGACAGTGGGTAATTCTGTATTCAGGCCACTACCCGGATAGAGAGAGAAGTGTGAGGAATTATATGAAACCTAATACAATGTTAACCCGCGGTGAAACCTCCATCCTAAAGATATCCCTTTGAATTGATTAAATTAACCTTTAATCGATTGTTTTCTTTGTTTGATTTTTATTTTCTTTTAATTTCAACAACAAAACCTTACTTTGTTAATCGGCCTAGCTGATTGCGATTAGTTAGTAGAAGTCTCCAATAATTCATGTATCCCTGAGTTCGACTCGGGCCTCACAAGGCCTATATTACTCGACGCGTATACTTGCGTTTAAGCGCGTAGTAAAATACACGTCAGGTATAAAAGACTATTAAAATGGATAGTTGACCAATTAAGGTTCATATAAACGAAAAAGAATATTTTAGGGTTTGTTGACCTAAAAGGGATAAAGTTTGAGAAATTGATCTAAGAAACCCTAATGAATAATAATGAAACCTTAATGCAGATTAGAAACCCTAGAAAGAGAATCCAAGTCAATAAAGTAGATTCTTGATAAAATATGTAATAAATAGAGTACATATTCTTTTCAGGAATTATGTGATGATTGAATTACTTGCTTGGATCTGTTGATTGGCTTGATTGTATGTACATGAAGTATATGTTGAATAATCTGCATGACTCATCCAATCAGGTATGTGGTTACGCTTATGAATAATCGTTCTAGTTTCACGGCGATTCCCGGAGTTTTAATCGGTTGCTTGAAAATAACTGTTGGATGTTTATTTATTTCATGCAACTATAAAGTGACTATGATTATCACTATAAATGTGCATATATAACTGACTAGATCTGGGTCCACCTCTATTGCTTTGAAAAGGCTAAGAAAAAAAAGGGGTAATCCTAAAGCAAGGTCTAGGTTACCGAGAGTTAGAAACTGGGCTACCTACGTGTAGTGCCATGAGACTCATTAGCCTGCCATGAGTTAAGGAGTGGGCTACTTACGAGTAGTGGCATGTGACTCAACCCTAGAAATTGGTTCACTTATAGGTGGATCATGAGGGGTTTAATGGGGACAACATAGAGGATAGGGTACTCTTGGATCGCAGAGTTATATCTAAAATGTAATCTTGGTTGTTAAATGATTAATTGAATGATTACATTGTTAACGTAATTACATGATTATTGTTTCCCCCCACATACCAGCTTCGGCTGACCGACATTTTTTTGTCAGCGTTTTAGGTTTCAAGCCAAAAGGACAAACAGTAAATCATCATACTGTGTAATACATGAAGTAAAGTACAAGGAGGATTAGTTAGAGTAGAATCCTTAAGTGGATAGAAGTTAAGAGATCCAAGTTTTCAAAAAGGTATGCAAAAAATTTATTTTCTTACAGCTTTTCAGTATAGTCTGTTAAAATTTGATAATTATTCTTGGTTAATTGTCGAACCTTTGATCCGGAAGTTATGGGTGCGGCTTCGACCTCTCGGTCTCCCTTAATTGGGGGTTATCGGGAGGTGGGGTCGTAACATAATACTTCATATAGATTAGCATAAGGTACTTTATATCCAAGGAATCATTGGCATGCTTCTAGTAAGCATCCACTTTAGCCCTAGGTGCATCAAGAGCATGTATTTCTGGCACTAGTTTATCAAGGACATAGAGTTTGCACTCTTCATTGAGAACCCTTCTCAAAGTCCAAAACCAGATGTGGAAATTTGTTTCATCAAGTTTGTCCTCCCTATGGACTGATCAGAATAATGATTTGTTTGTCATTTGATTATACAAGAGAAAAATTGCATTTTGTCAAAAACCCTTTTGATTTCATTTGATTTGATTTGAAAATTGTGATGATACTCAATTATGTCTTTGATTAATTATCTCTCCCACTATTTTATTCAAATGGATAGCCCTCACATATCAATTTAGAACATTACATCATAGAACCTTTTAGTGGGATAAGATCCAAAACAAATCAACTATTACCCAGTCAACGCCAATGTCTATAGTGAATTATTAAGGTCAGAAACTTTTGCCAATTGGATCATATGCAACTCATGGATAGATGATATATTAAACTCCTTGTCATGATATGCATGCTTATGGTACTTAATCTCATTAAGTCACACAGTTAAGCTTGATCCAAAAGCCAACACGAAAATAATGCACCCCATTTGGCAGGCCCACATTATCACCATCACACTTCCACAAGATATACAATGCACCACCTTTGGGGTGCCCATGCTTAGTCGATCAAGATTTTCATGTGTGATTCTAATGGAAAGCATCTAAGGCTTGGTATTTAATTGAGAGAGTTTGTATTTATAAATACACATACTTCATCTAATCACCACATATACAGTACGTCACATATACATGCTATATCCCACAACAGAAACATGCTATAAACAAAAAGTGATGGTTATGGCCATTCTAATGTAATTCCTTGGAGCCAAAAGGAATTACCACAACATAGCGTATACATCACATGTAGAAACTTTTTTTTGGTGAACATCTATGCTTGCCAATTTGGGTTGATAGGTTCACCCCTTGAATCAATCATCTCGAATCCTGGTCGGTCGGTTGGTCATCTCATTGGTCGTATGGACTCTGATCCACCATCTTTTGGGTCCTCTAGTTGATAGGTTGGACCTTCAATTCATCGATCCTCCTTGGTCCTCCATCTTTTTGACTCATCTTATTTCATAGTAATAAGAATTTAAACTATCCTACTATTCATTGATTATAGGTAAGGGGTGTGGAATACACGTTCCTTGACCTTGTCATTATGACATTTATCTACTCTAGATGCTTGGGGTTGTTTTTCGATTGACCTATAATCGTACCTACTATGGACTATTGACTGGCCACTAGGTGGGTAATTTGTGACTCCAACACCTTATAGTTGGCAGTGGCATTCGCCAATTGAGTGTGATATGTCGCCAACATGTCCTAGGGTGTCTTCACTGGATCTTGTGTTTGCGTTGGCTCTATCTGTAGTGGCACATGTTGATTCAAATTCTGATACTATTGTCGATGCTAGTAGTTTCTTCTTGGGAAGTTGAATTTGTAATTTCCTTGGTTGTGCGGGCCAGTGTAGTTTGATGGCACTCTATCTTTAGTGGGTTGCGGAGGGGTCTGTTGATTGGGACTCACTACTCTAGTTGGGTTCCCATATTGGAAACATGGGTGGTTACAAGCCTGATTTGGGTTATAGTACTCCTGCCCTGGGATAGTATGAATTCAATCCACATATTTGGCTTGAGTAACGATGTACTATTGCTCCACCTAAAGATCATGAAATGCAACATATAGTTGTTGGTAGTGAATCATATTGTGGTCTACTGCATGACAAATTTCACATGAGGGTGCAATGATTTGCACTTGAGGCATCTGATTCTTCCTCTCATTTGCATTGAAGGACTTTTTGAGGTTATATTGCTGGAGAGAGAGAGAGCTTTTTGTGTTTTAGAAATGGATTTGAGTTATGAATGGTCCTACACCATAGCTACTTAGAGAATGCCTTTGCCCAAGGGTGAGGTCAAATGAGTCTGATTCTTAGCCGCAATATTAACTATCTTTAATGGACTTTCAAAGCTCTGTCATATGAAGTTTCCATTAGAGGAAGAGTCAATGAACTTCTTTGTCTTATCTTCAAAACCCCAATTAAATTTTGATGATTTTATTTTTGGGGATGCCATGATGTGGGCACTTGCTTAGGAGTTCATTAAATTGTTCTTATGCTTCATATAGAGATTCATTGGGCACGTGATTGAATCTTGAGATATGTCCTCTAATTGAGTATGCCATCGAGGGTAGGTAGAATTTCTCTAGAAACTTACTTTCTAGGGCCCCACATTTTATGATCAAGTCTCCTCAAAGGGAACAGTACCACACTCTGACTTTTTCAATCAGGGAGTATTTGAAGAGTTGTAGTCGCATGGCATCGTCTGTGGTGCCAAATGGCTTCGTCATTGAGTAAAGGTCAATAAATTTAAGGAGATAGTCCTGACAGTCATCTCCAACCCTTCTTGTAATGGTAGAATTTTTAATAGACTAACCCACTGGACCCTAATCTCACTCGGGTCACATGGAGGTTGGATTGGGTATGTCAAGTCAGTGCCTTTATGGATAGATAAATCTTGTAGTTCCTTGGTGCATTATGCGGATTGGGTGGCTTCTAGGTTGGTCTTGAATTTAGCCTCCTCCTGCATCCTAGCTTCTATAGTGAGTAATTCTCATTGGGCCACAATAGCTTCTTCAATTCGCGCTTGGAAAGCTTCTTCCACTGCTGCTACGTCTGTCGTGTGTTTATCCTTGAGAAATCTTTTGAGAGTTCTATCAATTTCAGGACCAAACAACAATCCAGGCCAAAACTTTTGGATCTTTTCATATGCTAGGAGTATCTAAAGAGATGCAGAATGATTGTGAGTTGATGAGTTGAGTTTTAGAAGATTTTCAATAATATCAAGAATAAAAAGAAAAACCCTTATTACACTTATACTTCTAAAAAATATATAACTACAATTGTCCTCGACAATGAAACCAATTTTGATGGGTCTCTAAACATTGCACTATTAAAAACTATAAAAGAATAACCCTTAAGTTTAACCAAAAGTAGTACACTAATTCCCCACTCCACATGAGTGGAAGCATTATTGTAATATACTTTGGGATTGAACCCAAAGGACAACCTTTTTAAGAAGTTATGTATATTTAGAAGTAGTAAGGGTAATATTTATAACCGAGAAGTTGATTGATTGATTAATCTAAATTGTTTTCAGTAGAAAAAGAGATTAAAAAGGTAATTAAATGGCAATCAAGAGGGGCAGGGCATGGGGTTTCACTTTCCAAAGCCTATGTAAGTATCCTAGAAAGATCTAAATCCTTAATAACAGTTTACTAGATAGAGGCTTAGCTACTGCACCCTCACGAGATACATATCTTTGCATGGATTAAACTCCCTCTGAACCGACTAAACTCGGCACCCAAGTTCCTAGTTTATTCTGACTAGAATCCCTCACTATGATCGACCATTCTCGACATATTAGCATATCATAACCCAAACAACTCAGTATCCCTTGTTGAGACTTTAGGAGGATAGTAAGACTGTTCTGAAGTTCTAATCAAACTCACAACAACCTACACATATGTAATTATAACAAATAAACAAAACAACATGTCTATTTGCAAAGCAAGAAAATAAGTAGAATGATAATTTATTTGTAATAGTATTGTTCAGTTCAAATACAGTCTAGAACAAAATATGGGTTGTTGAGGCTAGTCTTCATGCCCCAGCACAAATGTCCACTTGCTCATGGCGAGGGACAACAATAGAAAGATAGAAAGAAAAATGAAGGGGTCCATGAGGCTTGGTGCATGAGGACGCCGCCTCCTCGCTCCTTGATAGGGTTTGCATTAAAGGAATGTGGCTTTTAATAACTAATTAGAGACCCTTTAAAATGGGTGATAAGGATTCCCTTTAATAGATGCATTCCTTTCTACTGAAACCCTAATGTTGAATATGTGTGGTTGAAGGCAGCTAGTTGCATGGCCCATACTCGGTCCAACAGGCGACGCGTGTTGGTCACTCAATTTGAACCTCATGTCCAGTTCTCTAGTAACCAACGTGGGTTGAACTGGAATAGGATGAATGCTAGGAGTGTGGTCAGAACTAAAGAATCTGGAAGACTCTAATTCAGAGAGCAACTTGAGTTGGGAGATTAATGAAGCCATTCACTTGACTAGATGGTTGGAAGGTGCATATTGGAAAGCTTCTTGGGCCTTCCATCCCTTGAAGTGTGGTATCTAGAGGGCTTGATCGTCCATGTGGGAATTGAAGTATATTTTTTTTGCTAATTCTACATGAAAAATATATAAAGTGCATCAAATTCCAGAAAAGAGGAGATAATTGTTTTTAAGTAAATCTAAAGCTAAAACTAGGAAATAGAAACACAATGACCCCTAAAAAGCAAATAAAACCGTTTGCAAAGATGGGTATAAATATACTCATCACACACTCTTTAGAAAAATTGGAGTATTTCGTAGATCTACTCCACCACAAAAAGACACATCTGGTAAAAAGAAATCTACCTAATAAGCATATGACAAAAGAAAGGACAATTTTAAAAGGTGGGTTGAACATGACTCTCTTTTTCTTTTATGGATTATGAATAGTTATGAATCACATATCTTTTCAAATCTACTCTTCATTAACACATCAAGAAGGCATGGGATCACCTTGCCCTAGTGTATTCTAGTAAGGGAAATGCATCTTGAGTATTTGATATACAAAAACATTTGCATTTCCTTAGACTTGAAGATAACTCCAACTTGGCTTCACATTTCAACACTATAGAATGGAAAACCTTTATAAAATATACTAAAAAAAATACAATGGACTCTTGTTTATAGGACAAGAGAGGAAGAGAGATATAAACTAGGAAATATGGGATACAAGAAAAGCTAAAGACAAGACAAGTTTACAGTACATAACATAACACATAATTCAAGATAATGGGGATTGCTGGAAATACAAGTGGAAGCTTTATTATCATAGTGCATAGGAATAGGATTAGAGTTAGAAATATCATATTCCATCAGGAGTCCTTGGATCCACATTAATTCAGAAGTATTATCGGACATTTCCCTATATTTAGCTTCAACACTTGACTGGGAAAACATAGTCTTCTTTTTACTGCACCATGTGACCAGATTTCCTCCAACAAAGGAACAATATCCAGAAGTAGATGTCCTATCACATCAACTGTCGACATAATCAGAGTCAGAATACCCAGTAAGTTTGCAATGCCCATGCTTTAGATTTTTGAACCTTTTATTGGAGAATATTTTAGATATTTAAGAATGTGACACACATCATCCCAATGACATTGTCAAGGTTTGTCCAAATACGTACTTACAAGTCCAACAACAAAATTTATATCAACCCTTGTTACAAAGAGATAGATAAGCTTACCAATCATTTGTTGGTGTTGATGGTTATCTAGGTATGGAGGTGAAGATTCATCATCGCTAATGGTATTGGGATCCAAAGGAGTACTAGTAGGTTTATAACCAAGAACACCTTCTTTAGTCAAAAGGTCCAGCATATATTTGCGATGTGAAAGGCAGATTCTAGGAGACAATCTGGAAACTTCAATTCCTAACAAGTATATGAGTTTACCCAGATCTTTATTAATAAAATGTTGTTCTAGATGCCACTTGGTAACTGCAATACCTTCATAATCATCAGTAGAAATAATATGTACAACAAGTCCATAGTTAGTTTTTTTAAAAAAACATAATGATAAGAATGGGAGTGCCAAAATTGAAACTTGACAAGTATCTGTCTTAATTTATCGAAACACGCACGCAGGCTTTGTTTTAGGCCATATATCGTCTTCCTAAGTCTATAGACTTTGGAACACCCCCCCCAACTAGAAAAACTATTTGGTTGCTCCATATCAAGTTCCTAATGTAGGTCTCCATACAAGAAGGCATTTTTGACATCAAGTCCATAAATATGCCAATATTTATTGACAACCATCGAGATAAGTACTCTCACAGAGTTGAGGCGGGCAACAAGAGAGAAAGTTTCAAAGAAGTCTACTCTGTAGGTCTGAGTGTAGAATTTTTCTACAAGATGAACCTTCAATCATTCAATAGAACTATTTGGTTGATATTTAACTATAAAATCCAACGATAGCCAATCTTTATACAATTTTTAGGATGATCAATAAGATCTTAAGTCTTGTTATCCTGTAGGGCAGTCATTTTAGTTTCCATACATTGACGCCAAGCAAGATGTCAAAGAGCTTTTTTAGCATTATTTGCACAGTTATAGTAGAAAGAACAATAGTAAAACATGAAAAGTTATCATCAAGATTAGTGGAAGAGTAGAAATTACTAATCAGATGTTGAGTACAGGAACAAACCCCTTTCCTTAGGTTGATAGGAAGATGAAGGCCAAAAAATACCTTGGGAGTGTTATGACCTGTCGACAAGGGAGGGATTGGTTTTTGAGGATCCAGAGGGGGATCACTAACTGTGGGTCTTCTTGTAGACACCTCTTTAGTTCCATTAGTGTGATTATATTCTACTACCTTAGATAGAGCAGAAGGAACCACCAGATCACTAGATTAGGAAAACCCTTTGTTAGAATAGTACGATGTGTTTTCAGATAACACAGCATCCACACTCACAAATCGTTGTCGATGGTCAGGATCATAACACAACCATCCTTTGTGAGTTCAGGTTTTATCCTAGAAAGACACACTTAATGGAGCAGGGGTCAAGTTTATACATCCCAGAGTGAAGACTCTTAACCAAACATGTGTTGCCATAGATGCACGATGGAATAGAATACAAAGGTACATTAGGATAAAGAAGACAGATAGGGACCTGATTATGTAACACATAAGAAGGCATACATTTGATTAGTAGCAAGCTATAGAAATAGCTTCAAGACAAAAATGTTGAGGAACATTATAATGAAGAAAAATTGTTCATGCTATTTCAAGTAGATGACGGTTCTTCTTTCTCCCACGCCATTTTGTTTTAGTGTGTATGAGAAGGAAGTTTGATGAATGATACTCCAAGAACTACAAAGTAGATCCATACATTTTTACATAAATTCTAGGGCATTATTGACTTACAAGATTTTAACAGTAGTTTGGAATTTGGTTTGGATCTTAGTAAAAGAGCTAGAGATAGTTTGCAAAATAGTATTGTGATCCTTTAGGAGAACCAACCAAGTGGCACTAGAATAATGGTCAGTAAGATCATAAAATATTGAAATCTGGTCAAGCTAGAAATAAAACATGGACCCCAAATATCAACACAAAACTTATCAAATATATTTGGTGGGTATGTTTCAAGGAGGAATAAACCAAGGCTGACCAAGGCAACTTCAAAAGTAGATGAACCTTCTTGGGAGATAGACCCGAGGTGGTTAGATAAATCTCTATTGATCCTATGCTATAGTTAAATTTTCATATGTATCTTCCAATGTGGTGAAGAATGTGATAGTGGGAATAATATAATTGTTAGATCTTTTTATTTTCCACTGCTAAACATTTGGTCTTATGTACCTCTATTTGATAAATGAAAAATTACATATGTCCAACACATCTTCTTGGTGTGTTTGGATTAGATGGTTATATTTCTCACATTAAGTAGGCAGTGGATCCCCTCTCGGGTCCCACTCCTTACATGTAATCAAAGAATCAAGCATCATAAAACAATAATCTTAAAGAAAAGCCCAAGCTTTGCCCCCAATCACCTCTAGTCACTCAAATTTTTAGAAAGAATGTCCATAAAAAACTTTTTCAAAGAAAAATGATGAAATACAGAGGACAATATATATGTATATATATGTATATATATATATGTATATATATGTATATATATACATATATATGTATATGTATCCATATATATGTATATATATGTATACATATATGACAAGTCAAAAGCATAAGTTCACAGCCCCGTGGCATGGCATTGGTAAAACATAATTAGTAAATGAAAAAGGATTCATTCAATGATTTGTTCTTGACATCTCGTTGTTGATTTCTTTAGCCAAAGTTGAAGTATGAATCAAGAAAACAATCAAAATGAAGAAAACATCAACCACTTTTTTGGGCCTTAACAACTCAAGGAATTTCTCATTAATTGGGTTGATTTCATGTGCAAAATACTAACTCAATTGAAAATAGAACCATTCACAGTGGTATCATTGTGAATACATACCCAAAAGAGCACAACCTTAAGTTCTTAACTCAATTTCCTTGCTTTTCTCTTCTTGTTTTAAATCTTTATAAGAAAAAATAAATAACATAAGATGTTGTTTATCTGACCAAAATAAACTCTATTTCATGTATACATAACATTTTCTTGATCCTTCAGACTTATTTTCACATTAAAAGACACTAAGTTTACACAAGGCCATTAACAAGGTTTGGAATGCTCAACACATATTAATCCCCTTACTGAGCAAAAAGAATATATGCAATACTACTCAGGCCAAGTATACATTCAAAACTTGTGATCAAACAACTTCTCTAATTAATATCTCAATCAAAATATCATTACACATAACCATTAATACATTATGCAAATTAGGATTAACTATTTACATTTCTCACTTTCACTTGTACTTTATTGAAAATAGGATTTCTCATTACTTAGTGTGTTTGTACTCATCTTAACCACACTAATTAGGTTTAACTACCTCATGATCAATTCCATCTCAATGATAGGGTTCCAAATCAACTCATTTAAGAAGAAATTAATCCTAAGCACGACGATATATCTAGGATTTTGGTTAAGTTGAGTTTGTTTCATTTAAACTCCTCCCTCCCTTATAAGAGTTTCACCATGAAAACTCAAAAGAATCTAGGAGATATATGAGAAATAGTTTTTTAATCACTTCATAGTTTAACATCCTATCATTATCCAAGTTTCAATAATTAAAACTTTTCATGAATTCTTATAAATTAATCATTCATGGTTAAAGTGTTGTCCTGAGTTTTATGCTAATAAAATTCATTTCACTTTCCAAGTCTCATCATTAAACCACCTAATTCCCTATTCGATTATCACTTTTTCTGATCGAAAAGAAATATTTTTTCTTTATATCCTAACCAAAGGTAGGGTCTAAGGCATTCATCAACAATATAGCAAAGGTTAAACCTTCAAGAGATCCATTGTTATATTTCAACCAGTGTGCACTTGTTTTTAGTACTCAATGTGTTGTTTCTTCAATATCTTGCATAATTTCTAGAACTTGGCTTACTTGATTTGGTTAGAACACTTTCTCTTACTTGAACACTACTATTTAAAAATTTCATTTCAAGGTAAAAACTAGTATGGTACTATACTGCCTTTCGTATGTTGACTAAATTTGTACATGGTCATTTTAGAGGTTGCAATTTTTACTCATTCTTTTTATTGTTCTCTTATCAACTCCATCTTATCAGTAGATTTTTAATACCTCTAAGATGCTCATATTAGTTTTGGGGCATCCATTTTGTTAAGTGTATGAGTCTGTCTATATTCTCATATAATGGGATTAGTCCCACACTATGTAAATGGGTTTTAGTCACAATCCATTGTCCTCTATAAAGGCTAGGCCTCTTGTCTATAATACACACAAGATATTCTCCACCTTCTCTCTAATAACATTGTGTCAGAGCATCTTGATGCTCTTTTAGAAAGAAATTGCCAACTTCTATAGGATGTGACATTATCTTCTTTGTCATCCTCATTGGCTACATCTCCATCGTGGAAGTCAAGTTCTTATGGAAGTCATCTCTAAGGAAACATCTCTATGGTGAAAATCATCTTCAACTGGGTCCAAATACATGGAAATCATTTCCATGGTAGCCCATTATTCTTATTTTCCCTTATGCACTATTAATTTATGAACATATCCATGAGATCTCTGGATCTCGGATCATCTCTCATTGCTACATGAAACACGAAGACATGTGATCTAAAAATATTACACAATGTGTCACCTTTAGGGTTTACCACTCTCCATTGGCTCACACACCATATCAAAATTTGACACTCTGTGTAGTCTCTAGGTTTTACCCCTATATCCGTCTTACATGTTATGTCAATCCTTTACACGCTATGTTCCATCATGTCGGCACAGTGCACTACATCAGGAGAATGAGAAGCCTTTGCAACATATGTCTCTTCTAGTATCTAATCATATGCCTTCATCAATATTGAACAATCAAATCTCCTTTCAGAAGTTACATCGTAACCGTGCGCTATTGCTGACACCCCATTTTTGTTCATTCAACAAAAACTAACAATTCAATGCAAATTCTCTGGATAATTATGGAATCCATTCCACATTCCACACATATAATTTTCCACATTTTTTCATATTTTTCACACATTTTTATCCATTCGTTTTCCCACTTTCACCTAGTTTGGGGCCATTTGTAAAGAAACCTTTTTTAGATTGAAAGTGTGATTTGTCCTTCAATTCTTCTTTACATAAGCTATTTTACATAGACTGCCCAGTTGGATTGTCTGAAACAAAATATTTCCTTTCCAACTGTCTTTTCTTGGAAAATCTGAAAGATGAATATGACTTATCATTTTGAGAAAGTTTTCTCTGATTTTCTCTTAAACATTCCTAAAATTACTAGATAAACTAGAAATAGCCTTTTTTTACCCTGGGACGCCCAACAGATCAGAGCCATCCACCATGTTCTGCATATCATATTTCCTTGATCTGTTTGTCCTCCTATGTGGCGTGTCACAGTGATTTGCTGCCTCTTCCAGAAAATTCTACCTAGAATCCTGAACCCTAAAATCCACCTATAAATAGACCCCCATATCCAAAGTATTCTAGGTGCCTTTTGTCTTTCCTAAATCCATAAAAACTGTTGCCTCCCTCTTTATTTTCTATATTTCTTGTGATCATAAGATCCTTCCCATGACATCACTTTCTCAGTTACATCTTTGGAATAGTAAAATACTCTAATTGATGTGCCTAACTAGTACATTTATCTTATTATATCTGATGTGTAACTTCTGTACTTGACCTGACATATTGTTGCATATGATCTATTATCTACTATAATTTCTTGTTGCTATTATAATTATCATTTTTAAATGCATCCAAAACCTCAAATCTAGTTTCTTCAACTATACATATGCTAGTCATCCTCTAAAAACCTATGCATCAGTCCTAATCGCCAATGAAGAATATCCTTCACTAGAGGTCCTAAGGTGATTAGGGCCATAATACACCTAAAAAGTAGAACTTTCACGGTGATGATGGGAAGGACATAGAACCCTAAAAGGTCGCCCACCAATAAAAACCATATTTTATGTTCTTTTCTTTAATTTAACCATCCTGAATGTCTAAATTTTCCACAACAAGATAGTATATGGATATCAATTTACCAGGTGAAATGGGAGTTCTAATCCTTTCCCACTCATAACTTCATTGTTAAATCTGATCTATTGTTTTTCTTTTCAATTTCATGTTTCTATCCAACATGGATAATCACTTATATGGATACAGTGGCTTAATGACCTATCTTGTTTCCTCATTTTTTTTGTAAAAAATGTTGTGGCAACACAGAACACCTTTTATCATGTGACATTTCACTAACCAAAAGGGTAGATTTTATTCATCAAATTTCTCCGCATGTTCCTCCTTTTTTGGGTTGGGTGCGACAGACTTACGAATCCATACATGCACATTTCCAAACAAAGGACTTGGGCACTCTATGATACTTTCTTGGCATAGAAGTCCTTCGCTCAGCTATAGAAGTCAGCTTGTCTCAGATACATTATGTCCTGGACTTACTCCAGGAGGCAGAGATGACATAATCCAAACTAATCTCGACTCTGATGGACTATCCCCAAGATCCCACATGAGAAATAACTCTTTGATGACCCTGTAAACTATCACTGTCTTGTTGGGAAACTAATTTGCGTAATAACAACCAATCATACATTATCTATGTTTTTGGGATAGTTCATCAACATATGAGTACACCACTCAAGGTTCACTGGTACAATGTTCAACACATGCTTCATTACCTCAAACATGCTCTAGGAACAAAATTGTTCTACAAACGTCCTAGTACCAAGATAATTTCTATTTTTGGGTACGAGGATGCTGATTGGGCATGTGACTCACATAATCATCGATCCACTTCTTGTTTTTTCATCATGATCGATACTCACCTAGTTATTTGGCAAAATAAAAAAGCAACTTGTTCTGGCTCGCTTCAACTTCTAAGTAGAATATTGGGCTATGACCCATGCACGTTGTGTTCTACAGTGGGTCCAGTTGATATTGACACTGTTTAGGATCTGTTTCTAGACCCCAACTACTTTATATTGTGACAACCAGGTGTCTATACACCTAGCTAATAATTTGGTCTTTCATGAACACACAAAACACATTTAAGGTGATTGTCACTTCATGCAATACCTGATTAAAGATGATATAATTATTATTTCTCATATAAAATAGGAGATCAAGTTGCATATATTCACACCAAACTTCTTACTCCTACCATATTCAAGTACATGGGTACCAATATGGGACTTTACAATGTTTACTCTCCATCTTGAGAAGTGTTAGAATAATTGATAGTTGGTCTTAGGCCCATTGTATTTTCTTTCTTTATATTTATCCCATGTGCTCCCTAGGTCCTATATATATCGGACCGAGCTCTAGTAAAGATATTGAAAGAAAACCCTTCTACACAATATATAGAGGTTAAACTATAATGGGTTATATACTAATTCATGCAAAATAGATAAAATAAACAGTAATGAAAAATCACATTGCCTCCTCATCTTTATGTGAGGTATTCCCAATATTGACATCTGTTTCACATGCATGGACGACATAAAATCTCTAGATTTTGATGAAGGTAATGTTGCATATATTTCATTTGTAATTGTCTATATTTATAAATACATTTGAATGGAACATTTGACCAACTTGATGGACATAGGGTCAACTTCTTGAGAAACATCATCATTGTGATCATGTACATGTAGTCAAATTAGGGGTGCTAAAAAAAAATCAAACCCTTTGACCATACCAAACCAAACAAAAAATATTGTTTTTGTATTGTCTAAAGAGGTTATGTGGTCTACTCTCTTCTAGAAACTCTTGGTCCTATGCTTTATTGGTTTGTTCTCAGTTTGAGTAACTAGCTTGACCATTCAAACTGGACTTGACCAATATCTAATGATGATATGAGGTGATATATTATACTTATATGTATGTAAAAAGATATTCATATATGAATCAACCTATATATACTGAGCATTGGTAAAATTATATATCACCAATATATAACATCATGAAGGAACTACTTAATATGTTTTATGTTGTCCAAAAATCAGTAAGCATAAGAAATTATAGAATAAACATAACCAGATACAAAATTACCAAGACTATACATACCAAACACAGAAAAGTAACCTAATCATTAAATAAAGTTGCTTCCTTCCATAAATACATATACAACTTTTATTTTTACTATAACCACATATTAATTATTTCTATATCAAAGACACTTAATTAATATTTTTCAAGGTATTAATTTATGACACTTATATTTGTCTATCACCAATATTGTACTATCAAATAAGAGTAATAATTGAATAATTCTACATAGACAATCTACCATTTAGGGTGATAGTATATTATATTTATAGTATTAGTTACCATGTGACCAAATCAAACAAGGCAAAAATTTGCAGTCAGATGTAGTCTACTCTAGAGTAACTATCAGTCTAACATAGTATTAAGATTTTTCAAACCATTAGGCGAGGCCTCGTCTATAGTTCTAGGAGTAGACTATACAAGACTAGACCATGCCCATCCCTAAATAGATTTGTAATAGGAATCATAAGTCTTATATAATAAAATATTTAAGACAAAAATGAATAAAAATTATTTTGTGACCAACCCCTCTAATATACTATGTTATTACCCTTTTCTCTTTCCTTCATTTTATATCACATCCACCAAACACAAACTACATGTAAAAATTCTATTGAAAGTAAATGTGATATTAAAAAGGAAAGGTGGTGGTAAGGTTTTCCATGCACGTCTGAACTTTCGAATTTATAAAGCCCCAAACAAGGTTCACTCATAATACCAAAATATGCTCCTATAAGAGCACAAGGTCATGTCATAGTATACGTGAGAGTCAAGCAAAGGGTCGATCCACATAGAGAGAGGGGGCACTAGAGCTAAGTTAGCGTGAGCTACGTTCCTAAAGTGGAGAGTAGGTTTTTTAGGATTTAAAGGTGATTTTGGTTGATTACTCTAAGGTTGCAATCAATTAAGGGAAAGAAGGAATTATCAAAAACTCTAAATTACACTAAACTAGTTAAGACTAAGAAGCAAGGCAAGGCAAAAGACTAAACAAGGGGCAAGGGATGACAATTAAGATACACTAGACTAGCAATGCAAGTTAACACCTAAGAGACAAGTTAAGCACTAGAGCAATCAAGGACCCATGTTATCACTAACTAATAAGAATAACACAAGCAAGCTCAAAAGAGTACTAACTACCCAAAAAATACCTAGCTATCAAGAACTAAGAAATTAACTAAGAATCAATTAACAACAAGAAACTAACTAGCATTAACAAGCTAAATTATCAAGGTGGGTTTTAGCAATGATATGGATAGGTGGGCTGTTTGGGAATGATGTCATGATATTATTTGGGGGTGTTAACATTCAATGCAAGTCTTATATCTTCAATCTAGATTACCAAACCAAACAACAAGGCAAGTGATATTTGAATCTACCCTATGCTACTAGTTGGGAAACTAGGGCTAGGTGTAATTCTAATAGGACTTGACAAGTCTAGGTTTCTAGGGTAAGTGGTATTTGTGAAATTAAGATCCAAGGATATGAATTGGGGTAGAGATGAAGGTGTTTTTCCTCATGTTACTCACCATCTAGCCTTTAAAAAATTCTAGGAAATTGCACTAATCACTCATACACTATCTACTTAGATCTCACACCTACTTGTAGGAGATGGGAGTTGTAAGTAGGAACATAGGGCGCTATATAGGGATCCACTAATTAGACCTAGGAGCAATTCCTAAGATAGCCACATACAATCCATTTCCCCCCTGAAGCTAGGTGTTTTCAAGCATCATACAACAAGCAATCCAAGTTTAAAAGCACAAATCACAAGTAAGATAATGGGAAATGAGGTGAATCAGGAGACAATAATCTTAGAAAGGAAATATGTTCATTACAAGTTATTTTCCCTCAACATGGTATCAAAGTAACATTTTAGCCCCAAACAACCCACCACAAGGGGCTTAGCTACACATGACTAAACAAAAGAGTAAAGAAAAGAGAAGAAAGAGGTAAAAATCCATGGAACTCATGGTAGATCTTCCTCCTTCACCTCTTAGAAGTTGTACACCATGGAACCTCCTCTAAGGTGGATGAATGGCATGGAAATATGGGGGATTATGGAGAAAAACCTAGAAAACAAGGGTTTTAGGGTGGAAATGGATTGGAAATGGAAGGTGGGAGGTAGGTGAATGGCATGAATGCAAGGAAGTGGCTAAGGAGTAGCTAGAGTAGTTGTAGGGGTGCTAACCTTCGTGCTCCAGCTGCCACCTATGTATATATAGGTAGTGGGGGAGCACTAGGGTAAGTGGGGGAAAATGGGAAAAATAGTGGACAAAATGGGTAGGTTTAGGTGGTCACCACAGCTGTGGTGAGGCGGCACAGTCATGGTGGGGTTAGGTGGAACAATCATGGGCAATGGGAATGGAAAAGGTGGAAGGTGGAGGTGAGGTTTAAGTATATGCATGGGTGGCCACAGCCGTGGTGGGTGTTGCAGTCGTGGTGGGTAGAGGGTTCCACGATCGTGCTGGGTAGCACGGCCGTGTTGGTGGAAGTTGCCACAGGCGTGCTTGCTCTAGGGTCGTATTGACTTCGCTTCGATGTGGTCTTAGTAGTCACCACGGGAAAGGTGTCCTTCATTAGCCATGATCGTGTTGATGGCCATGACCGTAGCCATTCATGTGCCATTTGGGCCGAGTCACTGTTGGTTTTGGACTCTTGGAGATTAAGTTGCCACAATCATGGCATGGGCTACGAGCGAGTTGCAGCTCACTGGCCATGGCCATTATGCTGACCACGGTCGTGGTATCTTCAGTGAAAATGGCCATTTTGCTGGCCACAGCCGTGGTCATTCATGTACAAATTTGTTGAAGTCTCTGTGATATTTCATATTAATTCACCACGATTGTGGTGGTTTCCCATGACCATTTTGTGGCATCCCTCTACTGACTTTAGCTTCAACTTCTTCATTTGACCTCCTTTTTCTTTGGATTAATTCTTGTGCATCCAAGGAGAGCTTGGGGAAGAGTTAAGTCCAATCTTGGAGTACAAGGACACAAAGATGCTCTCCATATCTCTTCCTTGCATAAATGCATGCATACGTACCTTGAAAAACACACAAAAGGAGGTATAAGTGCATTTGACATGAAAGTTTACATTTGAGGAAATAACTTGCAATCTACAATGTTTAGATGTGATTATAATGTAAAAATACAAAGGATGAAGCCCTAAAATAGGGATTCATCACCACCCCAAACTTAAAACATACTTGTCCTCAAGTATGCTCCAACTTAATCTCTCTCTTCATTTTATTTTAGTCAAATAAATAATGATAAATGCATTGCAAAAGATGATTATTGACTAAATAGTCTCAAAAGTGACTAAGTACATGTGTTCCACCTCTCTCCTCTCCACTTTCACAAACCAATCATAAAAAGAGCATTGAGCATACAAACTTCAAATATAGAGAATAGAACACACACACTTTCCATATGTCCTTCATGTAGTTCTGGGTAAACCGTTTCATGATGGTCTTAATCAATGATGACTAGGAGTGTTGTTTCACTTTCTTGCCTTCAACCTTATGCTTCAAACCACATCAAATGACCCACGTGGTTGTAGAGAAGGGTAAAGTGAGCTAGGTTTGATGTTTTCTAGCTCAATGAGTATGAGAATTGAAGAAAGGATTGTGGTAAGAAATTGGAGTGTTTTAACACTCATCTTTTATTTAGCTACTCTTAAATAGGAGCATATTTTATGTTCTTTTTTCTTTTTCTTTTATTCTTTTTCTTTTTTATTTTTCCTTTGGTGTAGATAGGGCATATGATGGAGAGAGCGAAGAGGGGAGATGTAGATATGGCCACCTCAAACTTTTTTAGGTGGCCAAGGCTAAAAATGTGTGCTAAGTAATCCTTTCATGAGGCAAGAGGTATGAAGGTGGTGAAAGAAGAGTCGGGTCAAAGAGGGGTCAATGGTGTGGTTCTCAACATAAAATCTCATACACGAAAACTAATCCAACACTTCATTAAATGATATCACACCACATGAGTGAACAACATGATATTCACATGTATATCAAGTGATTCCATAGGCTCTAAGCGTTCATAGCTTGCTCGATTCATTATTCAAGAAAAACATTCACAAACTTGAGAGAGGTGATGCGTGTGTAAAAAGTCAACAATTAGACCATTCAGCAATAAACTCTAAGAATATGGCATGCATTTGTCAAATATCAACAACTTTTAACTCACACATTGGAGATCTAATTTGAAACAAGCTTTTGGGCAAGGAGTTCCAAATTTGGGCAAAATTGACCAAAATGGTGCCAATTTGCATTTTAATAACATTTTAACCTACTTTAGGGAAATTAAAGCATAAAGCAACAAATTCTATCTAAAACACACAAAAATTAGCAAAAACTACATGAAAATGCAATGCATGGCATGGAAGAGCAAAAAGAGCAAAATTTTTGAAAAATTACTAAAAAGTTCATGAAAAAGAACTACATGTATGCATGAATGCAAGCAAACATACAAGGTCATGATAGATAAGTATGAAAGTTAGTTAAACTATTTGATCATCTTGCAAAAATGTAGAAAGAGGACAATTAAATGAAAAAATGTGGCAAAATAGGGTCTTACCGCCCTACCACCCCAAACATTTAAATCATGTTGGCCTCAACATGAAATAAAAGTTTAAAGTAGTAGAGTAAATGGTGTGGAGTTGTGGAAGACCACCACCATGTGAAGAGGAGAGCATTAGGTGAGTAAGGCAGGCCATCACGGTCGTGCTAAGTAGCACGATTGTTCTGGCTTGCAAGCAACATTGTCGTGTTGCAGAGCACAGCCGTTCCTGACTTCTTCTTGTAGCTTCTTCAATGTTTTGTAATCTTTTCTTCAATTTAGGTTCTCCCTTTGCCTATCTCCTTCATGCCTCATCTTTTCTCCATGATGCCTTCTCTAACATGATTCACAAACAGCAAAACCATTAAGTATGGTGTGTGTGTATTTCGTGGAAAAAACAAAAGTATGACAAAACAATAAGGTTCGAGAATCTCAAACAGTGTGGGTTGCCTCCCACTAGTGCTAAAGTTAGAGCCTTCAGTCGGGCTTGTTGCTTTTTTCTTCATCAAGTGTTGACACCCCAGGTGTCTCCTTCCTCTTCTAAAGTAATCCTCTCTAGGGTCCTGACGACGTGGCCTTCATCCCAAGGAGTGTATATTGATCAGAAATAAGGGCTTGTCCTACATAGTTCTAAGGGAACATGGTAGTCTAGACTGGTACCAAAATCCTCTTCACCCAATCTGTGTCTTTCTTCCTCAGTGAACATAAAGCAGTCTCTCTTCATTCTTCCATAAATGACTATTAGAGTACCTACGCATCGTTGATTTTGGCACTAGTTGTGGACAAGAATGGTCTTTTTAAGATAATGTAATATTTCCCTTCCATTGGATCAATGTCCGACCAGAAAATGTGTGGGAAAGGCAATGCTCACCCTTTTATCTAAGGCTAATATTGAATTCTCTAGCATGCCCATAGGAGTTCTCCTAGATCAGTCTCCCAATATTACAACACAATATGTCAGTTTCAATCTTTCTACACCTAGTTGTGCATAAATGCAAAATGGTATGATTCTCATAGCTAAGCCCAAATCTAGGAGAGCACGCTCGACAAGATGGTGATTGATGTATCAAGTAATGAGGAGTTTTTCTAGATCACCCCTTATTTCTGGTAGGTAGCTTCCCATGATGAAATTTACATGTTTTGTAGCTATGATTTCTCTTAGTAACATCAATACTACTTTCCTCTTCCCCATGAAAACATCCTTAACTAAGGAAAGGAATGTTTTGATACCTACCATCTTTTTTTTCAAGGTCCCTAGGAGGTTCATGATATAACCATGTTTTTCAATTGTTGATCCCTTACACCAACCTCTTTTGTAGAAAGTTGTGGACCTTGTGGTGGTATGATGGTGATTCTTGTGTCATGGGATGGAGTTAGGGTTGTCATCATCTCCTAACTAGGTGGTGCATCAGGTGTTATCATCTCAGTAGCATGTAGAGCTACAAATATAATCTCATCACAAAATTATGTGAATCCCTAGTGTCGTCGGCACTTCTAAGAAAGGATGAGACAAATGATCTCATGACCTCCAATGGGGGTGAAACGCAATATATTGTCTTCTCCATCAATGATATGACACTTGGGGGTACTTCTTCACTACCAAAGGGGATGGAAAGAGCTTTGATGCACTCAAAACTCTCATGCAAAAGTGGAATAGTAGAATCTTTGATGCTCTTACAATCACCACTAGACTCTTCCGGCAATGAATCTTCATCACAAACATTATTCATTCTATCTTCCCCTTTTACAAACTCTTGAGCAGCCTTCTTCTCCCATATGATGTACACCATATTCACTTTCTTATAGGAAGAAGGGGGAGCTCGTGAAGATGAAGGTGGTGGTGGTTGTGGTATTTGGTGAGGGGTGTTTGGGTTCTGGAGAATGAAAGTCGGTTGTTCTGGTGGTTGTTGCAGAGGTGGTTGTTGTGGTTGTTGTAGAGGGGTTGATATTGTGGAGGGGGTTGTTGGTATGAGTGATATGGAGGTGGAGTGTATTGGTAGTTGAATGGGGGTTGTGGAGGAGCATAAGGTTTGGGGGGTTCTTGGTATTGTGGTGAAGCATACGTACTTTGGGTGGTACCCAAAAAACCACCATCATTGTTTGGGTTAGGCATAGGTTGAGAAGGGAGCCTTCCTTATTCATAAAGAGCAAGTGAAAGAGAAATTTGATCAATTTTTTTTCAATACGGTTGATTTTCTTCCCATGAGAAGAGACATCTTTCTTCACTTCATCAAGGCTCCTTAGCCTCCCAAGAACCTCATCTTCAAACTTAGAACTGTAACTAGGTCCTTGTTGTTGCCTTGGATGTCCCTGCCCCTCTTCACTTTGTTGTTTCCAAGAGAAGTTAGGATGGTTCCTCCATTCTAGAGTATAAGAGTCGGACATAGGACCTTGATTGTTTTAGTTTCCAAAAGCATGCAAAGAATTCACTTCTTCATCAACGACATCAACTACCATTGTAGATTGGCTAGCAGAACCCCCAGCTTGGTTCTTCATCATGCTCATCATATCATCCATCATCTTCGTCATTTGGGGGTTGGCTTCTGTTTTGACTGGAGATGCCAGAGGGGGAGGAGTAATATAGTTCTGGCCATAGTGCTCCCCTTTACTTGAAGTTCGGTGGTGAGAGTTATTAGCAAGATTCTCAAATAGGGGCCAAGACTCTGGATTTTCCATGAATGTACCTCCACATGAAGAATTGGTATTAGTCTGACTCATCTCAACCAGTCCGGTATAGAACGCCTGTACAAGCTTCCATAGAGGAACTTCGTGGTGAGGGCAGTCTCGCAATAGCTTTTGGAACCTTTCCCAAGCTTCATGGAAGGGTTCATTATATTTTTGTGTGAAGGAGGTAATGCATCTCCGCATCTAAGTCATCTTGGTGATTGGGTAGAACTTCTTGAGGAATTCATTCATCACCACATTTTAGGTGACTAACTTAGGCTTAGACATGTAATATGTTTGAGACGTTGGGAGAGGAGCAGGAAGATTTAAATGAGCCTAATAGGAAGGCAGACCACTCGACAGTAAATGCTGAGTCTACTGAAATGCGAAAGAGGACTACTAAAGTATGGAGGAAGAAGAAGCAAGCAGCTGAAGGGGTTGCCAAAGAAGTTGCAGACCAAGAAGTCTTGAAGAACATCACGAATACGGTGAGTAAGGAAGTCAATGCAAAGGACAAACATATAGGGGACCATGTAGTTACCCATCTGAAGGTTGATGAAGTAGAGGAAGTCATTTCTCTGGCGTAAGGGGAGGTTGCGGAAGTAATGATGGCAGCAGAAGCCAAGACAGGCAATGAAGAGACACCAGTATCGCCAAGAACTCTACAAACTATCAATGAAGCTTGAGCTTCTGTCCCTGCGAGTGCGGGAGGCAGGAAAAATAAAGGGAGTGGACCGAAAATGAAACGGAAGAGGAAGGACTTGCACCTAGTTCCACCGGAAAATAGACGAAGAAACCTGAGAAGACATGAACCTAGGAAAGGTGCTTCTGAACAACCAGTCAGTTTGGAAGACACAGCCACAAACTCAGATAGTAATGTTATTCTGGTAGAAGAGGCACTCTGTGAGGATGATAAGGAGAACACGGATCCGGAGGGGGAGGCTTCCCTCGAAATGCATTCACAAACTAGTTAATGATGCTAGACATCCTTTGCTGGAATATACGGGGAATAGGTAAGAAGTAAACTCAGCTGAATCTCAAAGAATTAATGTCCATTTACAAACCTAAAATAGTTACTCTCCTGGAACCTTGGATAAGTGGAAGGAAGGCTACAACCACTATTAAGAGATTGGGTTTTGATCGCTCTTTCTATGTGGAAACACAAGGCTATGTTGGTGGGATTTGGGTCTGTTGGAAGGAGAAAGATTGCCATGTCAGAATTATTAACTATCATAGATAGTTTGTTACCTGCTATGTGAACCATTCTACGCTGATTACTATCGTGTATGCGAATCCACATATTACAATTAGAAAACTGTTGTGGAAGCACATCGTCAAGATTGGGGAGCGGTTTGATAAGCGTTGGGTAGTCCTAGGCGATTTCAACACTACTTGCTATCCTATGGAGAAAATCGGAAGCATCCATTACAATCATACGGAGGCGTCCATCTTCCAAGAGACACTAATATCCGCAGGTCTGAGTGATCTGGGGTTTTTTGGTCCTAAGTTCACGTTCAAAAGAGGAATTCTTTAGCAAAGACTCGATAGGGTGGTCGCAAACCACCTGTTTCTTCAGAAGTACAAAAATTTCAATGTTGAACATTTGCCTGGGCTGCAGTCGGATCATAGTCATATTCTTATCAGAAATAAGGTCTCTTCCACTGGACCAAGGAGATTCGTTACCAAAGCTGGTTGGGCAAATGATGAGGGGTTTAAAAGAATGTTGGCGGGGAAGTGGAACACTAACATCGAGTTTTATGAAGCTCTATGAGGCTCTAAGAAAGATATTATTAAGTGGGATAAAGACCATGGTAATTCCAAAAAGAGAAATAAAACATGTATCCTGCGGAACATAAGCCTACTTGAGAAAGAGTTGGATGAGAACTTCAACCCAATCACGGAGGGTATATATATTAATATGAAGGCATCATTGGATGAGATGTTGATGGAAGAGGAAGAAGAATGGAGGCTAAGGAGTCATATCGAATGGATGAAAAATGGAGACTGTAACACTAAGTTTTTCAGTGCTTATGTCAATCAAAGGCGGAGATCAAATACAATCACTATGCTCAAGGATAGAAATGGTGAATGGATACGAGGAGAAGTGGCGTTAGCGGACATGGCAAGAACACACTTCAAAGCGATCCTTACCAGAGATAGAGAACCAAGTGGTGATGTTATGAGGAAAATTTTGGCTGTCTTCAAGAAGTTAACATCTACACAATATGTGAGTATAGCAAGGGAGCCTACTAAAGAGGAGTGTCACAAAGTGGTTAAAGCTATGAATTCTTATAAGGCGAATGGTCCTGATGGTATAAATGGCTTATTTGTGTTGAAACATTGGGACACCCTGAAAAATTTTGTTGTGTTATCGGCAAAGAAGGCATTATCCAGTGAAATGCTAAGTAAAGAGATGTGTGACTCTACTATTGTATTAATACCTAAAGTTTATCCTCCAACAAGTTGTGACCAGTTGATACCTATCTCGTTGAATAACTACTGTCTTAAGATCATTTCAAAAGTCATGGTGGAAAGATTAAAGTCATATCTACCCAGTTGGGTTTCTGCTGCCCAGAGTGCTTTCGTGCCTGGACGTCGTATTACTGATAACATTGCTATTGCCCAGGAGATGATTTTTACGATGAGGAAGAAGACAGCTGCGAAGATGATGGCAATCAAGGTTGATCTAACAAAAGAATACGATAGGATGTCATGGGAGTTCATTACGGATACACTCAATATGATGGAAATTCCCATGAACATGATTGCATATTTCATGAATTCCATTAGAACTGGGGAATGTTCAGTGCTTTGGAATGGACAGGTTACTGAGCCTTTCAAACCAAGCAGGGGATTGAGATAAGGCGATCCTATCTCTCCGTATCTTTTTGTCTTGTGTATCGAACGTCTGAGCCAATTGATACAACAAGCTGTGAGTGAAGGTAGATGGAAACCGTTCAAGATGGGGTGAAATGGAGGAAGCACTTCCCACTTGTGTTTTGCAGATGACCTTATCTTGTTTAGGGAGGCATCCGGGAACCAAATGAAGTGCATAAAGGAGTGTTTTAGGTTGTTCGAAGAGGCATCGGGTCAGATGATATCCATTACTAAAACCCATGTGTTCTATGCGGCAAGCGTTTCCCAAAGATCCAGAAGGTACATCAATCGGATTGAGAAGTTTAAGGAAACAAATGATTTAGGCAGATACTTGGGAGTTCCCATCATTCATAAGAGGATTACCAAAGACACATATGTTGACATTTTAAAGAGGATTGATTCCAAGGTGAACGGGTGGGCCACCCGATGTTTATCCCTTGCTGGTCGCATATGCCTTGCCAAGACTGTCCTGGAAATTATTCCCACTTATACTATGCAAACTGTAGCTTTGCCTTTGGGGCTGTGTGATTGTATAGATGGATGTATAAGAAGGTTCATCTGGGGAGGAGGTCACAAAGACCACCCTATGTCCATGGTCACCTGGAATAAAGTCACATGTCAGAAAGGTGAGGGAGGACTAGGCCTGAAATATATGTGGGATTGGAACAAGGCCTTCATTGCTAAAAATGCATGGGACATTGTATCCAACAGGAAAATGTTGTGGTGTGAATACATCAGAAAAAAGTATAACAAGTATAGTGGAGGTCCTACCAGCAACCTCTCTCGGTTGGCGGCAGCAAATTTCAAGTGTAAGAACCTTATTAATGAGCATTTTGTTCTGATGATGGTTAATGGAAGAAATATATCTTTTTGGGAGGATGCCTGGGTAGAACCCAATCTCCGTCTGAGTACCCTTGTGAGGCGACCAATCCCTGATCCAATATTAGACATGAATGTGAGATGTGCTGTACTTGATAATGGAGGATGGGACATGGAATTCATGATGGAGTGGTTGTCGTCACAGGTGGTCAACAAAATTGGGCAAATTGAACCCTCGGTATTCGATACGAAGCATGATGTGTGTGTTTGGACAGAAACCAATAATGGTAGGTTCAGGAAGAAGACTGCATATGATGTGCTTAGACTGGAATGTGAAGTTACCGTGGAAGGTGAGTGGGAGCATCTATGGAAGATTGCAATACCTGAGAAGTACATAACCTTCGGCTAGTTACTGATGCACGATGCAATATTAACGAATAGCAGGAGAGTAAGAAGGCATTTAATTGCAGATGGTACATGTCCTAGGTGTCCTAATCAGGAGGAAACGTCAACCCATGCGATGAGAGATTGTGTCTTTGCACAGGAGGTCTAGAAAAAATCTTGTCTGGCCAAGACTTTACTGACTTCAATCAAATGGATGCAAGGTACTGGTTAGATAGATTGATGAAGAAGGATGAAAAGACTAAAAGAAGATTGCTTATCACCTGCTGGGCCATATGGAGAGCTCATAACCTGTTGGTTTTTTAGAATAAAACGATGACATCAGAGAGACAACTGCAGTGGATTACTAACAAGCTGCAGCTTGTTGAGAAAGCTTGGAAAAAATATATAGTTAGCAAGGGGAATGGGTCGGCGAAATAGTGGCAAAGGCCCCCACCAGGGTGGGTAAAAATCAACACTGATGCTGCCTGGAAATCTGAAATAGCAACTGTGGCGATCATTGTTCGTGATTCTCATGGACACTGGATTGATGGGCATATAAGAAGCGTTAAGGCTAGCTCTACTACCCATGCGGAGATCATTGGGGTGGATGTCGCCTTGGAGTTAGCAAACAAAAATAAGGTGACCAAGCTCATGTTGGAAACTGATTGTAAAGCTTTCGTTGAGATGCTACATTCAGAAGACGAGTACCCAAGATATTCAAGATTTCTATATAGGATCAAGTAGGCGTTGGGAAAACACCAGGACTGGAAAATTATTTTCAGTCCGCGTGAAAGTAACCTTATGGCCGATAAGATGGCGAAGGCTTTCCAAAAACAACCCATCCGGTTTCAAGATCTTCCGAGACCTCCTGAGTGTATTACGGATATCATTCATAAGGAAAATTGTAATGGAGGTAGTAACTCCAAGTTTCTTTCCCACATTCATTTAGATGTATGTAATCTTTATCTGTATTGGCTTGCAAGAGGAGGGAAAGATGAATAAATAGCCTTCTGGCTTCCCTAAAAAAAAGACATGTACCAATCCTTAGCTTTTTCTTTCATGGAAAAGGGAAAGAGGGTTCTTTAGATTGAGTCCTTGATGGCAGCAGGGGTGGGGTATGTGGAGCAAGTTTCAAGAAAAGCATCTATGGTGATGGTAGAGATTCTTGTTTTCCATCCCATAGTAAGTGGGAAGGAGTTCAAGAAGGGTCAGTGGAATGGAGAATTGTTGACCTGACCTTTGGTCAACAAGGGTGGCGATTGGGGAGTTGTAGTTCCCCAGGGTGAAGTACTCGTGGAGAGATGGTGGTTGGGTTGTTGCAGAACTCCCCCAGGAGGGATTTGTGGAACACCCCCAGGAGGGAATTGAGCATACGCGCCATCCATTTTAGATTCTCGGTGTTTCTTACATCGGTGTTGGTGTCTTCTTCTACCTATCTCAGGGTCAAAGGGCACTAAGGCTGTGGAAGTAGAGTGTCTACCAAGCATGCCCCTTTGTCACCTACATGATACACAAACAAAAAATAAGAGCCAATTTAGAAGGAAAGTATTCATGACTAAACAAAGAATAAAGGATAGCAATGGTGAGGGCAGTAGGAAAAGCTAAGCTACACTAACTAGCTAGGACGAGCGCCTCTACACCCTGGAAACGTCACCAAAAATCTTGGTGTGATTTCCCACGCACGTGTGATCTTTTGAGTTTATAAATCCCCAAACAAGGTTCACTTACAATACCAAAATATGATCCCACAAGTGCACGGGGTCATGTTATAGTACAGGTGAGAGACAAGTAAAGGGGTCGATCATTAGGGAGAGAGGGGGACTAGAGCTAAGTTAGCATTAACTACATTCCTAAAGTGGAGAGTAGGGTTTTTAGGGTTTAAAGGAGATTTTGGTTGATTATTCTAAGGTTGCAAGAAATTAAGGGAAAGAAGGAAACTATATTATAAAAAACTCTAAATTACCCTAAACAAGTAAAGACTAAGAAGCAATGCAAGGAAAAAGACTAAACAAGGGGCAAGGGACTACAATTAAGCTACACTAGACTAGCAATGCAAGTTAATGCCTAAGAGACAAGTTAAGCACTAGAGAAATCAAGGACCTAGGCTATCCCTAACTAACAAGATTAACACAACAAAGGTCAAAAGAGCACTAATTACCCAAACTAGACCTAGCTATCAAGAACTAAGACATTAACTACAAACCAATTAAGAACAACCAACTAACTAACATTAACAAGCTAAATTATCAAGGTGGTTTTAGCAATGATATGGATAGGTGGGTCATTTGGGAATGACATTATGATATTAGTTGGGGGGGTTAACATAGCATGCAAGTCTTATATCTTCAATCTAGATTGCCAAACCTAACAACAAGACAAGTGTTATTTGAATCTACCCTATGCTACTAGTTGGGAAACTAGGGCTAGCTATAATTCTTATAGGACTTGGCAAGTCTAGGTTTCTATGGTAAGTGGTATTAGGGAAATTGAGAGCCAAGAGTAGGAATGGGGTAGAGATGAGGGTGTTTCACCTCATGTTACTCACCATCTAGTCTTTAGAAAACTCTAGGCAATTACAGTATTCACTCCTAAACTATCTACTTAGATCTCACACCTACTTGTAGGAGAAGGGATTTGTATGTAGGAACATAAGGTGCTATCTAGGGATCCACTAGTTGGACCTAGGAGAAATTCCTAAGATAGCCACAAACAATCTATTTCCCCCTAGAAACTAGGTGTTTTCGAGCATCATATAACAAGCAATCCATGTTAAAAGCACAAATCTCAAATAAGATGATGGGAAATGAGGTAGTAGCAAGAGACAATCATCATGGAATGGAAATATTTTATTACAAGTTATTTTCCCCAAGCATGGTATCAAAGTTACATTTTAGCCCCAAACACCCCACCACAAGGGGCTTATCTACACATGACTAAACAAAAGAAGAAAGAAAAGATAAGAAAGAGGTATAAATCCATAGAACTCGTGGTAGATCTTCCTCCTTCACCTCCTAAAAGCTATAGAACGTGGCACCTCCTCCAAGATGGATGAATGGAATGGAAATATGGGGTATTATGGAGGAAAACCTAGAAAACTAGGGGTTTAAGGTGGGAATGGAAGGTGGGAGCTAGGTGAATGGTTTTAATGTAAGGAAGTGGCTAAGGAGTAGCTAGTGTAGCTGTAGGGGTGCTAACCTTCATGATCCAGGCACCACCTATGTATATATAGGTGGTGGGGGAGGATTGGGGTAAGTGGGGGCAAAATGAGAAAAATAGTGAGAAAATAGGTAGGTTTAGGTGGTCACCACGGTCGTGGTAGGGGTTAGGTGGCATTGTTGTGGGCAATGAGAATGGCTAAGGTGGAAGGTGTAGGTGAGGTGTAAGTATATGCATGGTGGCCACGGCCATGGCAGGTGCTACATTCATGGTGGGTAGAGGGTGTCATAGCCGTGTTGGGTAGCATGATCATGTTGGAGGAAGTTGCCATGGGCATGCTTGCTTTGGGAGTCACCTTGACTTTGCTTCTCCATAGTCGTGGTAGTCACCACGGGCAAGGTGGCCTTCAGTGACCACTGTCATGTTGATGGCCATGATCATGTCTATTCACGTGCAATTTGGGCTGAGTCACTATTTGTTTTTGGTAACTTGGAGATCAATTCACCACGGTCATGGCATGGGCCACGGGCAAGTTGCAACTCACTAGCCATGGTCGTTATGGTGACCACGACTATGGTGTCTTCAGTGACCACGACCATTTTGCTGATCACGGTCGTGGTCATTCATGTACAAATATGTTGAAGTCTCTGTGATCTTTCCAATTTTTTCACTATGACTGTGGTGGTTTCCCACAACCGTTTTAGGGCTTCCTGTTGTTGACTTTATCTTCAACTTCTTCATTTGACCTCCTTTTGCTTTGGATTTATTCTTGTGCATCCAAGGAGAGCTCAGGGAAGAGTTAGGTCCAATCTTGGAGTACAAGGACCCAAAGATGCTCTTCATCTCTCTCCCTTGCATCAATGTATGCATAAGTACCTTGAAAAACACACAAAAGGAGATATAAGTGCATTTGACATGAAAGTTCACATTGGAGGAAATAACTTTCAATCTAAAATGTTTATATGTGATTATAATGCAAAAAGACACAGGATGAAGCCCTCAAAATAGGGCTGCATCAGGTGGTCACATTATGAGATTTATTGCCTCACTCTGCTTCTCAACTCCAAGGAGACTTCTTCTAGAAAACATCATAAGTATGTTCCTTTTCATTATTGTTACTTTTGATAAGAAATATATATTATAAGAAAATGTGCCTTATTTTCAATCCACATTGTGACAAATAATGAAAGAAAGCCCAAAACTATGCTATAATAGCTATCACCTAGTTCATGTAAATGATGTAGTAAGGTTATAAACTATTTGAGGAGAAATTATGTAGATTTAATGTCAATTTTATTACAAACTATTTATCACATCTTTTTTGAAGAAATTAATATATCCCATTCCTCCAAATCATGAGGATAAATGTTTAAACTGATAGTGTTGCTAAGATCATTGTTTCATGCCATCAAACAATATTCAATCAAGAAAAAAATCCAAAATAAAATTATTTCACTCTTATGTAAGTTTTGATAAAAAAAACTTATCCCCTTCAAAGAAAATAATTTGGAGTAGGACATATATTTCCTTTCAGATATTTTTACCATTTCTCCAAATAAATAGTGTCATCCTTTGTTGTGAGCTAATAGTTAATAATCCTTTATTGATGCTTTCATACATTAAGTATCAAGTGTCCTATATATTGTTGAGAAATTAAATGTTAAATGTTCTACATATATTTTCTTATTTTGTATATAATAATAAGTAAATTACATAAAGAATACATGACTTTTCTTTGTTTTCATAGGGAAATAATGATATTGTTAAAATTTCACACTACATACAATTTGCTAATCATACTAACAGATATAACAAGAAATGATACATTGTTAACTTTTCACAATCATCTTTAATTTTACTTGCTTTGATAGTGTATGCTTGTATATTTATCCATAGATAGAGAAATCTCATTAAGAAGATAAGGTTAATATAAGCTAGCCAGTTTAGAGAGAATAGCTCTATATCATGCTCTAAAATAAGTCTTATAGAATTTCTTTAAAAAAATTAGTACTTTAGCAATCATAATATTTTTGTGAAAAAGATTAATGTTACTATTATTGGGATATATTTATCTCCAGCTGATTGTACTATCTTAATTTATGTTTTCCTTTTACTTGAGTCTTATATAATATGGTCCTAAATATAATAGACCCATTAGGGTTTGTTGTTTGCTTCCTTGTTATGTCCCCTCCTATTTATAGGAGTGATTTGTACTTCTTCCAAGATATAGAAAGATGTAAGTCTTCAACATGGTATTAGAGTAGGACATATAACCACCTCAAGACCCCTCCTATCCTAGCCAACGTTGCCACCGTATCCCCTCCCATCCCCGTCCAACAGCTTCTTTCTTCTTCATCACTACTGATCAAACCAAGGGAGATCTAGTCACCTTTCTAGTCCTATCCTCCTCCCAACACAAGGATCTAAGAGAATTTCCTACATCCTTGTCATTGATCTTATGCTCTAAAGATCGATTGTCCAGAAAGCCATATATCATCTCTTTTGTGGACATGTATGAACATCTCTTATAAGACTTTGTCTGTGTATTACTTGATGTGATTGATTTTTCCAGAATATCCCTATTTCTTCTGGTGATCAATAAGGTTGACTACTTGTTTTTGTTTTTCCTAGACTCATATCAGCTATTTTGCTTCCTAGGCCTCATACATCTATTATTTTGCATTTTGTTACACTTGATACAACAATAATCTCTCCTGACACGATGTTTCAGTGACTGTCAGACCTGTTTTTTGCTCTTAAACTGTTATTATGTTATACTTTTTGTTGGTATATAAAGGGTTTATCTTCTTCCTCTATCGGGATTCCTAATACACACCTATGGTGTGTAACCTCTTTGAATTTTCATGGATCTGACTATATTATATGGGCATGATCCTTTAGATCTATGCACACTCTTTAGGGAAACTGAAGTATCTCATAGATCTACCTCCACCACAAGAAGACACATATGACAAAAAGAAATCCACCTAAGAAGCATCTGACCAAAGAAAGGAAGATTTTAAAAGGTGGGATGAACATGACTCTCTAGTTCTCTCTTAGATTTTGAATAGTTGTGAATCACATATCTCTGCAAATCTACTCTTCATTGATACATCAAGGAGGGAATGGATTATCTTGCCTTCAAGAAAGGGAAATGCTTCTCAAGTATTTGATCTATATAAACATTTGCATTTCCTTATACTTAAAGATAATTCCACCTTCGTTTCACATTTCAACACCTTTAAAGGGATTTGAGTCAATCTCAAGCTTCATCATCCCTTGTCATGTGATGTTTCCAAAACACAGAATTAGCAAGAGGAAATATGATTGTGTCATTTTTTGGCATCTCTACCTTCTAGTTATGAAGTTGTCCGCCAAGACATCTTTGCATATGAACCCTTTCAAATGTTAGATGATGTCTATTTTCATCTATCTCGACCTGTGTATTCTATTACTGACGTGGGAGAGTTTGCTTCCCTAGTTATTTTTAGATGTGGGTGTGGTAATCTTAGTCGTGATTGAGGAAAGAGTCTCAATAGTAGTTGGAGAGGATATTCTTATTCCTTGACCCAATCTTTCTTGTCTCAAACTATATTTTGCAATTTCTACAAGCATTCTAATCATGATAAAGAAAAATGCTAGCTAAAGCATGGGAAACCAGAATGGGCAAATAAAGTGTCAACTTTTGATGTTCCTAGAGAGTCTACTTCTGTTACTCATATCAATAATCCTCAGATGGTAACATTGAGTCTTCTGACCTTGACAACCTGATCAAGGCCTCTTCTAATGCTACTATTATACCTCAAGCAAACATTTCCCAACATCAGGTGAACCCTCATGTCTTGAAGTTTCTTCCTCTCGATCAAAAGATGATTGGGTTATTGATTGGGTACTAGAACCTATATGAGTACTATGAAATTGTTTACTCACCTAAAGAAATCTATTTTCATCCTATTCGTCCAACAAATGGATCCACTTCTCCAAATATTGGGAAAGGGGATAAGAATAGCAATTCTCTAAAATTTGTTCATAACATGCCAGAATTCTTATTAAACTTGATGTCTATTAGTAAAAATATCAAAACCTTAAATTGCAGTGTAACCTTCTTTCCTTACACTTTCTTTATGTAGGATCTCATGATGAAGAAGACGATTGGTGGGGGATATGAAGGTGGTTATGGTTTCTATCATCTAAAGACCTCATCAAAACCCCAAATTGCTGCTCTTGTGGCCCAATCTACCTCCCCTCGCCAATGGAACTTGTGACTTGGTCATCATTCTGCTTCAAAATTTAAGTCTTTATTTCCATCTCTATTTATTGAAATTTTTTCACGTCAGTCCTGTTAGCTTGGAAAACACTATCAGACAGTGTTTTGTCGCTATCATAAGAATAAGTGTCCAATTTTGTTTTACTTAGTTCACTCTGATATTTGAGGACCATTTTGTATTGCTAATCTTATTGGTGTACGATACTTTGTAACCTTTATTGATGATTGGTTTCGTGCTACTTGGATCTATTTGTTAATAGATAATCCTTAAATGTTTTCTCCAAATTCTTAAGTTAAATAAAGACTCAATTTTCTGCTACTCCTAAATTTGTCCGCACCGATTATGCTTCTGAATATGCACAACATGTTTTTCAAAAGATTTGTATCTCCAAGGGGATTATTCACCAAATTTCTTATCCCTATAGTCTACAACAAAATGGAGTTTTGAAAAGAAAACATGCATCTCCTTGATGTAGCTCACACTCTCCTTATTGAAATGAAAGTCCCTAAGTTTTATTGAGCGGATGTCATTCTTTTAGCCAATTATCTCATCAATCAGAAGCCCTATTATGTTATTCAAAATAAAATTTCTTATTACCTTATTTATCCCCACGAACCAATCTTTGCTCTACACCCAAAAGTTTTTGGCTTTCTATATTTTATTCATAGTCACCAACCTAGGAGTGTAAAACTATTGCCCCATGCTTTCTATTGTTGTTTTCTTGGATACTCTCATACACAAAAGGGGTTTAAATGTTTTCATCATGTTGCATGTTGTTTTCATGTCAGTGTGAACGTCACCTTTTCTAAAGATACATCTTTCTTTTCCGAACATGGTAATTAGGTGTCACTTCTGATTGTGCCCATTCCTGAGCCAATGGTGTTTGCATCTCTGACCAAAGTATCCCTACTCTGAAAATCCTAATACTAATGATCCACCTTAAGAAAATTGCAATATTACTAATTTTTCTACAATGTCTGATTCTGACATTCCCATTGCAATATTAAAGGGGTGATGATCGGGTACCAAATATTGCATCTTTCAACATGTTTCTACAACTCATTTAAAACCTATGGCTCAATTTATTGTTCCTTTATCTGCAATTCTATCCCAAAGAATGTTTAGAGGCACTACTACACTTTGGAGGGAAACAATCCATGGATGAGGAGATGGATGTATTTCATTCCTATGGGACATGGTACCTTGTTGATCTACCTACATGTAGTAAGCGAGTTGGCTATTGGTGGATTATTATTGTGAAATACTTGCCTGATGGGATTGTTAAATGCTTAAAGGCCAAACATGTTGCCAAGAGATACACACAAGAAGTTGTGATTCATTACTTCAAAGAATTTTCTCCTGTGGCACGTCTTAATTTTTTGTATTTTTATTTTTGTTGCTATTAATAAGGGTTGGCACTTACATCAACTAGATGTTAAAAACACATTTTTATATGGAGACTTACATGAGACTATCTATAAGTCACAACGTTCGGGTTATGTTGCACAGGGGGAGTACTCTGAAAAAGTATGCATTCCACAGAAAGTTATTTGTGGCCTCAATCAGAGTCCCTAAGCATGGTTTGATAAGTTATCCCTTCTACTGCACAAATTTGGCTTCACACAGTCTCAATGTGACCATTCTGTGCTTATCAAAACAACTACTTCTGGCATTAATGTTCTTATTGTTTATATGGATGACATTGTCTTGTCGGGTAGTGATGACGTATGAATTATTGACACAACATAATACCTTATGAAGCATTTTGTAACAAAAGACCTTGGGTGTCTATGGTATTTTTTAGGCATTGAGGTAGAAAATAACAAGGATGAAGTATATTTATCTCAGAGAAAATATACTCCATACTTATTGAAACTAGAATGCTTGGTTGCAAACTTATAGTCTTCCCTATGGAGCAAGCACTTGATCTATGGGTGAATCTACTCAACCCCTAGAATATTAATTAAGCTATAAATGATTGGTTGGCAAATTTCCATATCTTACTATTACTAGGCTAGATATATTCATGCATGCACAAATTATCGTTATTTTCCTATCTAATTTTGTGGTTTTCATTGTCTTTTGATATTCATTGAATATCTTTTTATATATATTTCACCAAATTAGTATAAAATTCATCATGCATCAATTCTTCCAATTTTGCATGTATTTTACATGTATTTGATATATTTCAATTATTGCTATAATTATTGGCCTCATTTATTTCTTATTGTAACATCCCTGACCTGGGTTATGAATTAACCCTAGATGTTTTGCCTAATAAGATTGAGTAGATGCTTAATCTTATCTTGGGAAAAGTAATTAGGGCTCATGAGAAACTTATGTTTCAATTTTGATAATGATTGAGCATTGTTGAAGCAGTGTTTGCTTATTTTGGACTAAAGTGCATTACCCAAGTTGAGGGGTTAACTTGCAAATTGCACATGATAAAATGTTCCTCTGATGTTGAGACATCATAAGAATGAAGATGATGTAGTGGTATGGTTTTTACAAGCTTGGACACCAAGATTAAGCTTGTAAAGCAATCCTTGTGCATTAAAACCTAGTTTTGGTGTAATGTGCAATTTACCCAAAACCTAGGGTTCAACATCCAAATTACCACTTCAATAAGGTCCCTAAAGTTCTTCAATAAGGTCCCTAATGTTTCTTGGCATCATTTAGAGCAAAGAAAATGAGAAGGGCGCCTCATTTGAATTAAGTTGGAGGAGAGAGAATCTTGATATTAAAATAATCAAGATTTAATCCTAATTGAAACCCTAATTTAATTTAGGGCAAAAATGAATGTATTAATTAAAGGGCCTTCAACCAAAATTAAAATGGTTGGATTCATATGTGTGTGGGTGAGCTTAAAGCCTTGCAAAGGAACGAGAATATCCTAAGGAGGTGAAATCCCACTCACCATTATTATAAGAAAAAGAATTTCCACTCACATATGGATATTCTTATTATAAGGGTTAAGGTGCTTAATTTCTTTTCCCTTAATTCATGGATAATGGAAGGGATATCGGTGGACATATAGATGCCCTTGCATGCAAGAAACCAAGGGGGAAGTGGTGGCAACAATTTTGGAATTAATAGACTTTTATAAAAGATTTTCTCTCGCATCAATTTTCTTATAAAAGAACCCTTTCCAAGCCAAAACAAAGGCTTTTTCGGATTTCTTTCTTTCCCCTTGCTTGGAAAACGACCAAGGAGCTAGGGAGGAGCAGGATTACGACCCCCAACCTATTGGTAAGGTTCTTTACCTCCTTTCACCTTGAAACCATGGCGAAAATTGAAAATCAATGCATGAATTCTTCATAACTCGATCCCCTCTTCAATTCTAACCAATTCTTTTCACTCAAAGCTTGAGGACGACCCTTGGAATAGTGAAAGGAGTTGCATCCACCATTTTTTCTGTGAGCTTGGAGCTTTGGACCTCAATTCGAGGCGGGTTTTATAACTTGAACACTTAATTTTGTTATTGCAATCAATTCCTTATCAATTGGTGATCATTTCTACATTTTTGAAATTAAGTTTTGTTGATTGATGCAATTTCCATGGAAATCACAGTAGATTTCATGAGTTTAGAGCTTGATGATGATGACATCATCATAAGCACACACTTCCCCAAATATCTAGGGCAAACGATTTCAATGTTGGGACCAAACGGTTTCACCAAACCGTTTAGTGGTTTGGGTTCCAAACCATGTGGGGTGGTTGACCATTTGAAGTGGTTGACCATTTGAAGATATATTATGTGGTACTTGGATCTTGATCCAATGGTTTTTATTGGTTGATCTTGAAGGTTTCAATTGTGTATGATTCCTTAATTGCAAATCCTAATCGGTTAAGTGCAGATTTTGAAATTGATTGAGTTGATGTTTTGGGTCGATTGACCCAAATGGTTTCAAAACCATTTGGGGATCACCCAAACGGTCTCAATACCATTTGGACATCACCCAAGACCGTTAGGAGGCCTAGGGTTAAGTATGGCTAAGTGTTTGAAGGTCCAATGGTACCAAATTGAATTGCAACTAAGTGCTGATTTGATAATCAACCCAATGGTCCAAAACCCTAATTGAATGTTATGGATTTTGATGATGGAATGGGCAAACGGTCTCAAGACCGTTTGGAGATCAACCAAATGGTCTCAAGACCGTTTGGTGGTCATCCAAGACCGTTTGAGGTCAGGTCATATCATGTGATGATGATAGTTTATTGATTTCAATTGATTTGGTTCCACAATGACAACCATTGATGGATCCACGATTTCAAACCCTAAGTGATGGTTTCTTGATTATCAAACCTAGTTCAATTGGGTTCAAAACACTAAATTGAAGGTCTAATTGAATAGTGATTCAGTGGTCCAATTGATGAATGTTTTAGGGGTTCAATTGATAAGTGGTTCATGGATTGAAACATTGAGTCGATTGAGTGTTGAAGTGCCTTTTTAGTCCATGCGGTTTTGAGAAGGTTTGGACCAAATGGTCTCAAGACCGTTTCGGTCCAAACGGTCTCAAGCCTGTTTGGGTCCAAACAGTCTCAAGCCCGTTTGAGTCCAAACGGTCTCAAGACCGTTTGGAGACCCAAACTGCAAACGGTTTTCAATACCTACCTTGTCCAATTGGTTTCAAGTATAACTTATTCAAATCGTTCTCAACCAATTGATGTATGTGAACCAAGATCATTGAAGGTATAAGTAATTAACTTTGTGAAGATCAACATGGTTAATCCATTTGAGTACCTCATGTAATTGAAGGTCCAATATGGTGAACCCATTTGGATACTTAATGCAATTGAAGATTTCAATGGTTAATTCAATTAATCACTTTGTGAAATTGAAAGTTTAATTGGTCAATTCTTTTTAATTTCTTATATAATTGATGGTTTAATTGATTAGACCATTTGGACATCTAATATGATCAAAGGTCAATTAGCTATGTGATTATTAATGATGTAGACCCATGATGATTATAAAGGTTAACCCTAGCTTTGTGTACTCAAGTAAAGAGTTGACCTAGATTAATCTTGGAATAGTTAACATCCTAGTGAGGATGAGAGGGAGAGTGAATGGGAGAGATGATTGCTTACTTAATAAGCCCTAATCCTCTCATTGTGAATAAATGTGTAATAAGGGTTTGATTCATAAAATGAGATCATGAAATCTTCATTGAAAAGATTGATGTACCTTGATCCTAAATTAGAGCAAGGTTATGTGAAACCTTAATTTAAGGGCAAAGCTCAGTGAAACCATAATCTAGGGTGATTATGTAACCCTAACTTAGTGTCAATATTCAAGACACCTTAATTTAATGGGAATTGTATATCCTAACCCTAATTTTGGTATGAGGAAAGAGAAACCCGACTTGGATGTGAATGGTAAACCCTAATTCTGTAAAATGGGATAAAGTTATATGAAACCCTAATATAGGTTAGTGCCGTTAATACTAATGTGAAGCCTTAACACTGGGTGATATGTTGTGAAATCTTAATTTTACATAATACTAGGTGAAACCCTGATATATAAGGATGTTATGTGAAACCCACATAAAGAGTGATCCTAAGTGAAATCTATATATGTTTATGAGATGCTAAGTGAACCTCAATTATTATGATGGAAATCTTATTCCTATTAATGGAGTAATGATTAATGTATTGACAAATAAAATACCTAAAGGGGTTGATTATGGATATCCTTACATTAATAGTCCCTGACTCAAGGGTGAGTCCATATCTTTGGCAATGGTTGTGTTTTCTAAAATAGATGAATCATGACCAATACATAGCATAATGAATGTGATGATCTAGTGCATAAGTATTAGGATGAGTGATACCCTAATACAAGCTAAGTGAATAACTCAGGTATGAACAAGGTGTTGAGGGAAGTGATACATCAAGGTATGATAGATATCACATCCAACACCCCAATTCTGATATACCATGATGTGTTCTAAGTTCATTATAATTGAAATGGATGACACATGAAATATGTCATGTCAATTGTTACATTGAGATATAATACACCTTGATGGTTGTAGGCTAACATGCTTTATGAAAATGTTAATCCAAATTAATATACTATGATTCAATCATAGACTGATAAAGATGAGAAAGAAACTCATACTTTGTGTTGATAATACATTCAATGATGAATATTGAGGATATATAAGTATGTTTGGATACTTATGACATCTATTTTTAGTTTCTAGCTTTGAGAAGCAGGGCTGATCATTAATAATATGATCTTAAGAACCCAAGTGGTTATCTATGGAACACCCTAATGAAGGGTACTGATGTGAAAGAGAATTTATGAACCCTAAAAAGGAATGATACTACTTAGTGTTGTATGATACTGATATGAAAGCATTATAACTGTTACCATGAATACTAATCATGCAGGGATGATGAGATGAGAAGCATAGCCAGGTATGGGCTATGATGCTTGTTTATTGAAAATGTTTTATAGGCTTTATAAGACTTCATATGCTTTGTGTAGTAAGAATCAATGAGCTTTGTGTACTATGTAAAATACATTGTATAGAAAGAATTATGATGTCTTTGGTCAGATGATCTGAAGGTAAAAAGTTACCTAACAAGTGGTAAAAAAGTATCCTATGGTGAGTTATGGGTTCAAATACCCAGATGCTATAATCATGATGATGAACTTGTTAAGAAGAGGAAATGTACTTGGTGAGTTGAGAGATTAAGATCCCAACACTTTGTGAAAAGAGTATGGCTACAGGCCATGACTCCACAATGACAATGTCAGGTAGTAGATATATAATCTAAGCCTGAAGATAGTTAATGTTGTGGTAATGATGTTGTAGTGAATAAATGTTATACATGTTCTTCATATTCCTTAATGAATAAGTGACATGTAGCTCTTTCAAGTTATAGCTGCAATGTTTTAGATAAGAATAATATTCTAATCTGTCAGATATTGAATTAGTTGTTGTCAATCAAATATGATTCCTCTGTGCATATTTATCTTCTTAAGCTGCAATAATAATGTTACTGGCGGAGAGTTATATCTCTCACTGAGGCAATTTACAATTGTCTCACCCCCGTGGGAACTACATTTTTAGGTGGACGCGGACGAGGAGACATGAATCCTTCAGTAGGAGAAGGACAACAGCAACAACAACAGGGACAGCAGTGAAGTCTCAGGTGGAGACACTGGCTGTTATGCCTTGTATAGATGTAGATAGAGTCATATGTGTCATCTCTGTACTCTCAGGTCCTCAGAGTAGTAGTTAGTGCTTTTGAGATTTTGGCTCAGTGCCTCGAGATTTTATATTACCTGTGTTTAGCTTGACATGATAATTAATGCTTGTAATTCACAGGAAGAGATTATACAAGTTATGTACTTTTGAAAAATAGAATGTAAATATGTTACTTTTGTTCTATGTGAGAAAGTTTTCATTTGATGGACCTCTTGGCAAAAAGGTTTTAATTTTTAGTGATTTTTGGTAATCCACTGCTTAGTGAACGCTTCTGCATTAGTTAATTATGTTTTGCGAGTTGTATGCCACACTTATCTTATTATAGATAATTATTATTTACTGGAAAAAAGTTGATACCATTGACTTGCAACTCAGTAGTACTAACATGGCATCAAAGTACAAATATATTAGTGTTTCATATTGAGGAATAAAAGGACTTTTATTATAAAATGTTAGTGTGATCGACGTAGACACTAACGGATAATATTTAATTATTAAATCCAATAGTTGTTATTATTAAAAATAATATTTGGATTATCTAGTAACTTAAAGAGGGGTGACGGCCGAAAGGCATGCCATTAGAATTGAAATCATTTTCTCTATCAGAGTTGGAAGGCAGAAGAGGCGAAAGTGGGGAGAAAGTAGAGGAAACCTACCCAACGGACATCGAATGTGTTCTAGCAGTGTAAACAATGGCAAAACAACTCCATCCCCTCTGTATCTCCTCCTTAACTCTTTCTCTTATTTACAATATCTTAAAATCAATGTTTTACATATTTTTGATATATTGTGACACCATGCCAATCATGCAAAGCTAATCCCCTAGTTGCTTAGGACCCGTGAGTGGTCTGGTATTTCATTGTATTTGACATTATGATTTAATATCTATATTTATGTTATGTTCTAGACATAAATCTATGATTGCCTCGTGAATTGTCTATGACCATTAATTGTTTCAAGAGAGTGATTAAGGATTGTATAATTAATAGATTTACATATCCTACACCGTGCCTCAAGAGAGGGCTTACAGATGTGAAGGGTATAGCCCATATATTTTGCTAAAGTTCCTAACTAATAATTAAATCGTTGGGAGAGTAGAATTTATATTAGATAAGGTAGTGAATTACGCTACAAGAGTGGATAATTCCTTCTACATGTCCCTTGGTCTAGGGTTTAGGATAAATGTATATTAATTAAATGATGTTAATTTCAATGTGAATAGTGGTAAAATCGTATCCTAGGAAATCCATCTAATTTGTGATCGCAATCCATTTATTTTTCCTCTTAATTCTTATAGTAGTTTAAATTAATCAACCAATCACTCTTTCACTAGATCTAAATGATCACATTACAGCTAGTAGTAGGTTTAGATAAATGTTTTCTTGAGTTCAATATTTTGGCATCATAGGCCTATACTAGTTGATGTGTATACTTACTTTTGCATGAATAGTTTTAGTGTCATATATGCATAGTTGTTGGTATTCTTATCCCATTTATAGATTATCCTAGGTAGTGCAACTAGGAAGCTACATGCCAAATATTGAGATATTTGAAGAAGAAACTTGAACACGGATTATTTTATAAAAGAAATGGGCATCTAGATGTGACTAGATATTATGATGCTGATTTTGCAGGTTGTAAATATGAAAGGAGATCTACCACTAGCTATTGCGCATTTGTAGAGGGTAACTTTGTTACATGAAGAACTAAGAAACAAAATATAGTTATTTTAGATCAAGTGCAGAATCTGAGTGTCATGCAATGACACAAATAACTTGTGAGATATAAGGGATCAAACATATTTTTTCTAACTCTGGGTTTCCTATTACACATGCTATTACGATGTACTTTGTTGCTACTTTCATTCCTAGTAATTTTGTCTTTCACGAAAAGACCAAGAACATTGAGATGGACTGTTAGTTTCTTCTAGATGTTGCGGTGACTAAGAAAATCACTACTCCTATTCTGCCTACACATGTGCAAACTATAGATAATTTTACAAAGCCTCTCTCAGGCGAGAGAGTTGAGGAGTTGTGTTGCAAGTTGGACATGATTGATATCTATGCTTCAGTTTGAGGGGAAGTACTGAGATATATTGTTGGTTGTATCATCTTCATTTATGTTTTCTTTTAATTTAAGTCTTATGTAATACATGCCTAAGTAATATGCCCATTAGGGCTTATTGTTTGCTTCCTTGTTGTGTCCTCTCATATATATATGGGATTGGGTGGTATGCGATAGGAGGCTGATTTTATTTTTTATATAATGCTAACCCTTAAAGAAAAGAAAATGACGTACTATTTATTTGTTGTCTCCTCCAAATAGACGAACAAATTGTATCGGACCAATTGAAGATTAGTCTTTCCATGTTTGAATCTTCATACCCATTAAAAAATGCCTTGATATTTTTGTTCTCTCTATTTCTTTTCCTATACAAATATAACAATATGACTCTATTCGTTCCTTCCCTCCCCTTTTCTTTCTCTTTCGTATTCCCCCCCCCCCCCTCTCTTTTTGGTGTTTCTATCACCTCTTGTCTTTACCATATATCAACTATGACATTAACCAGTTGGGTACTTTCTTTGGCATTACCTGTCACATGTTAAATATTTTCACCCGAATAACATTATAAGGAGACGAGATGTTTTGGTGATTGAATTTCAATACACAAGATTGAATTCACTGATAATATACATTTGAATGATATTTGGTAAACGAATAGTCAAAATATAGATATTCTCGAATATTTGACACAATGATAATATATTCATTAGATAACATTTGGTTATAACAAACGAAACAAATATCTGAGCATAAGGACAAATAAATGCATGCAGCTAAATCGAGTTTTTTGAAGGGAAAAATTATCCTATGCCTGTCCAATGATCCAGAACCCCAAAGCTGAAAGACCTGATCACATCATCATCATTTTAGAGAAGTCCATCTGTTCCCCCATCTGTGCAGCAAATTGTGGGTTGTCGTGCTTGAGTTTCTCCTCTCCAAACGGTCCTAAAACCATTTAGAGACAAACGGTCTTGAAACCGTTTGGATCCAAACGGTCCTGAAACCTTTTAGAACCAAACAGTCTTCAAAACCGTTTGGAGCCAAACGGTCCTGAAACCGTTTGGAGCCAAACGGTCTTGAAACCATTTGGAACCAAACGGTCTTAAAAACCGTTTGGTCTTTCAAAACCACTTACTTTTCGTTAAAACATAAAAACACATAAACACATACAAAATCAAAAATTTCCCCTTTAATAAACTTGTTATTCTAACACATGACTTTCCATTTTCAGAAATGGCTTCACCAGTAAAGCTACCCACCAGAACCAAAGACGCTCCCTTCTAGATAAGGGAACAGCTACTAGAAAGCCGTATAAAGCTCTAAAAGATTGTCGATACCTACAACAAGACTGGAAAGGACCCACCAAAGGTCACCATCATATCAGTCTTGTGCGAAATCGACTGCATCAACAAATATCTAGCTGAGGAGCCTAAAGAAGAAGTGGAAGAAATTTCTTCCAGTGACGACGGCTCTGAATACGAGCCTAACTCTGAAGACGATTCCCCAGCTGAAAAGTCCAAGAGGAAACGAAAGGTCTAAGAGGCTGCGACCGAACAACTCCCAAAAAAGCGGGCAAGAAAATAGGTCTGCCCCGCCACTGCCAGGGAACAAACCCTAGCAGTCCATATCCCATCAACCGCTACCACCACCCCCACTACCACTCCTGCAACCACCACTACCCCTATCTTCTCAGTAATCACCACCATCGCACCACCACCAGAAAACCTCTACATCCACACCCTCCCCTCCATCGACAAAATACTAAAACCAACAAAGTACGTCTGCTCAAGCGTACTGATCAAGATGGGGATCTACGATAGAATCCTCACCATGCTAGACAATGCTAATCTATCCAGACTATGCTTCGTCCCTGAAATTTTGTACGTCGAACCCACAACAGAATTCTTTACACATCTTACTAAAGAATCTGTGGACATTATGCACAGGGCAAGGGATGGAGGTGACTGTAGGCTGGTCACCAAGCTTTTTGGCAACACTGTTGTTATCACAGAAAATATTCTGAACGAAATATTCATTGACAACCTGGAGCAGCTCAAACAAGCCAAAGTTGTTAGCACAGAGAACTCACAATTCAATAGACGCAGCTTCTGGAAGACCATAACAGGGATCCCCACTTATGAGGCAAAGACATGCAAAACCTCCAATATTCACTCTGGGTTCGTGTGCACGCTTCACAAAATTCTTACCAGTGCACTGTTCCCCAGAACAGAGGGAGGAAATGTTATCACTGCCGACCTATTTCTTCTATGGTCCATTCTGCACGGAAAGCCGGTCAACATCGGATGGCACATGATACAAAAATTCTCAGCCTACGTCATAGGAAAAGAAATTTGCATGGGTGGGCACATAACTTCCATCATCAAATATCTCAAGATGGACAGACTACTCCCTCGATGCACACAGATCAAGGGTGACATCCTTACTAACGAGCAAACCTTGAAGAACTCCTACATTATCAAGGAAAATGATGCGAAATTACACTACATTTTCTGCCCCACAGTACGATCTTTCAGAACTCTGCTGCCGCTTCCAGAGCTTGCGAGCTATGACAAAGACAAGCTCCTCTTCATCGACGACGAGCTTACCAAACTCCTGGCTTCGGTCAAAGTACAAGAAAAGAAGACCAAAGCGGAACAGAAAGATCTTAGCATTAACGTCCTGACAGCCAGGGTAACAAAAATACCAGTTAAACGACTATCCAAGGCACGTTTACATCCACCACAGCTGTCGGGGACACCAACATCAAAACTACAACCAGAAACAGACCACCCTCATCCGGAGGAGCTAATCACTACCTCACCAATAGACGCATTCATCATGAGCCTACATGATGAGCTCACCACCACCTCCCCCACCACATTACCATCCACTACCATCCCACCACCTACCACCTTTCCACCTTCCTCCACAACAACCCCAACAACAATCCCTCCACCCACATCTTCCACTTCACCCTCTTTCTCCCTGGGCACCCCTTCCTCCGCTCCCACGCCCGACTTCACGTACTCCCCCCCCCCAACTTCATAAATGGTTTCAGGACCATTTGGCTCCAAACGATTTCAGGACCGTTTGGCTCCAAACAGTTTCAAGACCATTTAGCTTATAGTAAACTTGTCTATATCTACTACTCCATCAAGAAAAAAGTCTTAGACATCCAGAGGTTGCCTCTACTACTCCAGAGCTATTCCAACCTCCATCCTCTACCCAAAGGTTGTCGGTCTGAGATCCACACTCCATCCTGAAGTTGCTTCCTCTCTCTTTGCCAAAGAAGGTGGGAAGAGGAGACCTCATCATCGAGCAACCTGTGAAGTGTGAAGATCATTATTCTCTCTCCTTCCAAGGGGTTGACTTTCCTCTCTCCTTTGTGGGGATGGCGTTCTCTCTCTCTCTTCTCACCTCCTTCTTTATCCTAATTATGAGTGAGTAGTCTCCTTCACTAGGGTGCGGGGAGTAGCCCCGCTACCCATGTTTTCATTTCGTGCAATGTAATCCATAGTTTGCAATAAGAGACATACTTTCTTTTCAGTTTAACATCAATCGTTTAATGAATGCTTGTTGCTTGATCACCAACTTGTGTTATATTTTATCTTTTAGTATGAATTTTATACGTTTGTACTATCAGATTTGAATCTCGATTGAATGTTGGTTATTTATGCATGTATCCACCATGCATCTGTTTCGGTATCTAGGAGTTCTTCTCAAGAAGTGGAGTAAACTCACTTTCATCGTTGTACTTTCATACTATGAATTGGAATCAGTTGACGTCTGAAAGTACAACCTTGATGAGTCGAGGAACACACTTTGCGAAGAGAATGATGTAAAGTAGGTGACCATTCGTTCGGGGATGGCTGACTTTGCAACATTCTCACACTTCTCGTAGCTAGTTCTCCGAAAGGAAGCTAAATCTACAAAGGTACTAACTATTTAAGACTCTTTTACAGGTTATGTTTTTTGTTGCATGTTTTGATCCATGTGTAGTGGTGGCGAAAGTCGATCACATCCTAGTGACTCATTATCATTGTTAACATCCTTAAGTTTACTTTCTTGCTCTGCTTTACTTATACTTAGTTTAAAACAACCAAACCAAACTCTCCGATCTAGATACCAACCGCTAAGAGGTTAAGTGAGATTCTAACGTTTTCCATCTTGTTACTTTTAACAAGACCGTTGTCCTATGGATTCGACCCTTAACTATACTACGATAAGACTTTCACGTATCCTAGCATAAGTGGGTGGAGTTCTCAATCTAGTATAAGCAAGGCTAAACCTAAAGACTTACTATCTTTAGGATTTTAGTGGTGTGTGCAATTCCACGTAAGTGGAAACTTCATCAAAAATTGGCGTCGTTGCCGGGGACAACAGAATGTTTTAATTTCATTTACTTTCTTGCTAGTTGGTTAGGGTTTTACATTTTTCTTTAACCATTAGTCTATATCTTCTTGAATTCATCATATCTCCTGCATCGTCTAAAAGGTGTGTTTCTTTCTCTACTCAGGTAGAAGACGTGTATGCAACCATCGCATAACCTCGGATTCTCCCTTGATCCAGAGTACGACTCTGAGGTAGAGAGAAGCTTCCACCGCCGCATCAGACTTAACTGCCAAAGAGCCAGACAAATGGCTGAAGATCAATGCCAAGCTGCATTAGTAATGGAAAGGGTCAATGCCGCCATAGCCGCTCATAGAGCACAACTCATTGCTAACACCCGTGCTCAGATTCAAGCACAGATCTGAGCTAAAGAACAAGCCCGCATCTGAGCTGAAAACGAAGCAGCTAACCAAGCTGCCCAGCTTGAGCTAAGAAACAAGCAATTGAAGGACTATGTCGTACCAAAGAACTATGAAGACAATCATCTAGTTCGGCCACCGATCATTAACATACCCAACTTCAAAATCCGGACACAATGGATTCAAATCATGCAAGGCATCTCATTCTCTGGTGGATCTGGAGATGACTGCATGGATCGCTTGAAGAGATTCAAGGCACTTTGCCGACTTGTCCCATAAGCCGGAGTTGCTTTTGACGCAATAATGCTACATCTTTTCCACTTCACTCTATCCGGAAGAGCTTTGAGCTGGTACAACTCGCTTGATAGGGAGCCAATAATCACCACATGGGCTCCCTTAGAAGAAAAGTTCCTGGAAAAAATTTTCCCTCCTTCGCTTGGTTGATTCAAGGAGCTTCTAAGAAAGTGTCCTCATCACGACATCTCCCAAAATCAACTAATAGAAACGTTCTAGAGGAAATTTTATGAGGAAGAACTACGAGGATGCTTGGAAAATCGTTACACTTGGAGCTGAGAACCAATCCAATTGGGGACGATCACCCGGCAAGGGAGTCCTCAAAGTTTATAAAGTTGATGAATCAATGGAAATGAAAGTTATTGCTGAAGTTTTAAAGACTATAGCTCACAAACAGCAGGCACTTGAAACTTCATTCGGAGAATATGATAAGAAGAAAAACCCCCAAGTCCAACAAGTTAAAGCTGCTATAGGGACTTTTGCAGCACGCATCTGATCACCCTACGTTGTCATGTGGTCTGCTTTTCAATGTGATGATGGATATGCAACCACCACAACAGCCGTACGAACCAATCGTCGAACGCCCTGAAGACCAGATGCCCGAACAAGTTAATTTCATTCATTCCATACTGGGACAAGTTTACTATAATCCAAATTAAAAAAAAAGTTTGGAACCCCTCTCTCTTTTTGGTGTTTCTATCACCTCTTGTCTTTACCATATATCAACTATGACATTAACCAGTTGGGTACTTGCTTTGGCATTACTGGTCACATGTTAAATATTTTCACCCGAATAACATTATAAGGAGACGAGACGTTTTGGTGATTGAATTTCAATACACAAGATTGAATTCGCTGATAATATACATTTGAATGATATTTGGTAAACGAATAGTCAAAATATAGATATTCTCGAATATTTGACACAATGATAATATATTCATTAGATAACATTTGGTTATAACAAACGAAACAAATATCTGAGCATAAGGACAAATACATGCATGCACCTAAATCGAGTTTTTTTGAAGGGAAAAATTATCCTATGCCCATCCAATGATCCAGAACCCCAAAGCCGAAAGACCTGATCACATCATCGTCATTTTAGAGAAGTCCATCTGTTCCCCCATCTGTGCAGCAAATTGTGGGTTGTCGCGCTTGAGTTTCTCCAACATCTCCCGCTTTTGCATCTCCTCACTGGTAGGCAGGCCTCTCTCCTTCTGTCTCTGGTCGAACATCATCTTCTCCACCACCGACCTAGTCTCTGGATCAAGGTCCCCGAATCCAGTGCTCTCTGGCTCTGTCTTGCTAATGTCAATCTCGGGTTCTCCTACAAGGAGGCTCTTCCACCACTCCATCCCCTTCTGCTTGGTAAGAAGCACCGAGATGGACCGCGGCCCGTCCTCCATGGTCCAGAAGCTATCACCCGCTTTCACCGGACGGTACAGCTTGCCGTCGACAATTGGAGGTTGCCCCTTGAGGGCGACTTTGAGATGGGTAGCCGTGATTTCCACTACTGCGGCTCGGCCTTTGGTTCCCTCTGGAACGGGGACTGTGACTGTAGCCTCGTGCTGCGTCTGGACCCACGAGTAGTCCGGGAAGTCGAGGCCGTTTCCGGAGTTGGGAATTTTGTATGCTTTCTCACCATTGCTAGACTCATCCTTCGGTTTGGGGAAGGCAGAGGCGTCTTCATCCTTCGATTCCGGGACAACAGGGACATCTTCTCTCTTTGACATGGGGACGACGGGGGCGTCTTCTTCCTTGGACTTGGGAACATCGGGAGAGTCCTCTTCCATGGGCTTGGAGACGACAGGAGCGTCCTCCTGTAAGTCTGAGACGATGGCCATGGCGACTGATTGTCACTTGTCTGGAGCGGGATTGTCACTACTTGCTAGGTTATAGGGTTTCCCACAATGTTGAACGAGATGGGATGCAGGTGCCAACTTTCAGCGTCTGCCTACTATCTATATAGAGCGTGGCGGTCCGATAATCCAATTCCCGCTGGGATTCTACTCTTTTTTTATGAGGCTACTAGAACAGGTAGTCGATACCTTTCCCTCAAATTTAATTACTTTTATTCACCGACACAATTTTCCGTTCGCTAAAACACCTTTTACAAGTAATTTTTTTCCTGACTCCCGAATTTATTGAATCATGATTAGAAACCTAAAGCGCTTAAGACTGGGTCCTATAGATTGGACAATCAATCACAATTCATTATCTCCTTTTCATTCCAACCTCCTAAAAAAATAAAGACAGAAAACGCCAACTGTACACTATAATGTAAGTCTATTGTATCCTACCAAGTTTGTATAGGATGTATCCTATAAAAAAGGGGTCACGCATAAGTCGGCCAGGCCAGGCTGATTCCTGATAATTTTTTAAAAGAGGAACCGTGTTGGGAGTATGAGATCATAGAGCTGATTTGATACTGGTAGCAGTCCTAGCTTGGTACGAAAAAATCTAAAACATGCAGGATCAAGATGTGTGATATTTCGTTCCTAAAATTCCAAAGAAAACTATAATTAAGGCACCCCATAACTGCTATATAAGATGTTCCAAAATACAAGTGGTTTTTTACATCTATAGGTAAGTATTTATCTTAATTAGCTTCCTTGTGTTTATTCTTATTTATCTCTGCCTCCATGTTTATCTACGCCATACAGTTTGTGACACATGCATCCAGCAAGTTTCTACTATTTTGGTAGTAGTCAATTGCTTTGTGTTCACTTTTGAAAACATAATCTTATTGACAATTTATAGTATGCATTTAAAGATTATATTGAAAATTTCATAACTGCACTGCTATATTAGACGATGCATATCCTGGACCCGATTTTTCTATTTTGATCAAGGGTTGCTGCATGCAATGTATAAAGGGCTAAACTATAAAGGATGGCTATATAATATTTTGTAATATGCACGATATCAAAAAGGTGTCTTTGTAAATCATTATGCATTTCTACGCAACTTTCATTAAAAAAATATATTTTGCAGATCAAGAGTAATGTTGTTGTGAAACCTGCTTTTATAGAAAGAGGTGATAGGATGCAGCGCATGGTTAATGCTAGGAGAGATGATGTCTATCACCAAATATAGAATGACAACATTTACGGATTTATTTCCACATAAAGAGGAAAGACAGAATGCAACAGACTGAATTAATGAATTTTATAGTTCAAAGATTTCCAGTTAGCTTATGGTTTTATGAACCAGATCTTTGTTTGATATTTCATCTTGTTAAGAAGAATACAAATAAGTAATGAATTGTACAAATTACAATTAAAAGTTTAAAAGAAAAGCTAATTATTGATCAAGTAAAAGAGAACGAATATGCCTTACAATGTTAGAAATTCCAAAGAATTTTAGAAAGTATAAGCTTATCGAGCAAAATCACACAATATACACACACTAGATATGATCAGAATACACACACACACTAGGGATAAAATGAACCTAGAATGGTCCAATAATGACACATTAATAGTCCAATATTGATCTAGAAATGGTCATGTTCCGATATGCATTGTTGTATATATTTGTTGTACTATTCCTTTATAATGTGTGTACTACTATTTATATTGGTGTGTACTTGAGGAAATATTATGTTATAAGCTAAAAAATGTAATAATGTAGCCCCACTGGTGTAGGTAGGCGAGGGGGACTAGGACCTTAATCTTGTCACATAGTTCAAACCCCCATTGTGTGGGTAGGTGAGGGGGACGGGGAATTTACACGGTCTGGGGGGGTTCTCAATCGCGGTTTGTTTACTGGGGTGGTCCCACATCATAAAAAATATAACGAATACTAGCAATTTAATGGTGTAATACTAGTTGTGTATTGTCTATTTATATATTGTACACTATTACAATTTAATGGTGTAATACTAGTTGTGTATTGTCTATTTATATATTGTACACTATTACAATATACTATGTATAACATTATTTGTATCTAAGTGTATTGTGAATCCAAAATGTTCATATCAATTTGTTTCTAGTTACATCCATACTAGTCCATTGGTATATAAAATATATATCATTGTACATGTGGACATGCACAACTTTATCCATTATAACCTGAATTGTACACAAGCAATACATAATAATGGAATATCAAGATCTAGCATTCCACCAATCACAATAAGCTCATTGTAATTTAGCATGTAGTTCTTGTAAATGCACATTGAGACACAAAAATGTACTTGCCATACTAGAACCATACTAAAAAATGTATTGGACCTTACACATTGAATTGAGTTGAACAAATAATATAATTGTGTATCAAAAAAGAGATGATTAAGACGGAAGAGAAACTAGAGGAAAGATTTAGCAGATATGAATTAGAAAGAGAATGGATACAATAACATTAACATGTGTATGCCTCATCATGTTTTCAGAAATGGCAATGGGTTCAATACGTAGGTCACAAAATTTTAAACATGATCTTTATGGATTCATAAATTATAATAGTATCATTGCAGACAAAAGTTGAACCATTTAATAAATCAATATGCATGATATTAGAGTAATTCAAGTATATCAACAAATATAGAGTAATTTCTAGATCTATGTAATGGGAAGGTATGGATTGTCTAATCCGGATAACTACTGGGTGCTACTCTTGATAAATAGGCAAACCCTAGTTATTAGGGATGGACTCAAGGTTTCCTATGAGCACTAATCCCCAAATCCATACCCTAAGGTGACCAACAGATGACTAGCATATGAAATCAATTATCATCAACATCTTTGATTCATGATCAACACTTTATTTAAGTCCAAACTTTGAGAAGTTGTCACATTGCATAATCATTGAAACATCACATGAATCTTTGACAAACTCCATCATGAAATATTAGACAAATTCAAGTGTAACATATAATTAAGAACTCTCATTTGCGTATATGATTCTTACATCAAAACTCATTCGTAAAACTTATCCCAAATGTTGCCAATACATCAACTGCAAGACACAACTAAACATTTGAACTTCACCTATATTATAACTCAATGGAGAATCTAAGTTGAGGCATTAACATCTTAACTTCCGAACATTAAAAAAATTTTATTGGTTCATTAGCCAATGTCTAAGTGATCAGATAAGTATAAGAGTAAAAGATATGATTTCACTCTCTCTGTCCAAATGAGAACATATACTATTAAGTTAAAATGTAATTATGCATGAGATATAACTTAATATTTTTAATCAATAGAGACAAACTACAAGATAACTTTTGCAAGAATATTGTTTGCAGTAACAATATAAAAGCATATTGATGCAGGGTTTTTGAGTCACATTTATAGGTTGATTTCATATTTGTTTTGTGTCGTTATTTGTCATTTTGTGGCTGTAATGGCATGATTCATCTCCTTTAGCCTATAAGCATTGTATGCATCAAATTTATCTTATTTTATCCTATTTTCAATGAATTACTAAATTCCATGGATTGACTTGTGTTTTTCTCTCTATTTTAGGTACTTTATATTCCAGAACCTATTGATACCATCAACAGGTCTGTGGATACTATCGACGAGGCAACAATAACCAAGGTAGAGGAAAAGCATCTAGGTTGATCCCAGTTTTAGCGACGGAAGGGCACCCTAAGGTGTCGATACCATCGACACCCCATCGATGGTATCAACACCGTCGGATCAGGATTGCACTCAGAATTGCCACGATCAAGCGGCCGCAATCTTTTGGCGGCTGTAAGTCATACCTATACCTAAGTACAGATGGCCCTGACGGAAGTATCACGTTGCACTCAGCCGCACAAGTCTCAGAGGAAGGAGAGCAAAGAACGGAGCCCAAAGATACACCCTGGATGATTCCAGAGCCACAGACGGACGAGTCTACCTCCAGAAGGTTATAGAATTTGCATCTCGCATCGAGGATCATCTGTATCTTCTCCATTTTAGGGGTTACATCATATTCCCATTTGTCACACCATGTTTTCCTCTTTCTTCTCCATGTGTATCGTTGAGATGAACATGTAGGGCTAATCCCCATTATCCTTAGGACTGGGAGTAGCCCGGAGAATCACTGTATGACAATATTACATTGATTATCATAATTTGTCTCAATCTCCCTGATATGTTATCGTGTTTCTATCACAATTTACTATGCTTGATCACCATAGTTAATTTCTAATATTGTTAATTGCTCTTGACAGAGGATAAAGTCACAATTAACACATTAACTAATAAATTCCTTAGACAAGGTAATGTACGGTTAATGATAGATACCCAAAGAATTCATTAAAGAACTTAGATTTAAGGTATAAGTTACTACTGACGTGGAACTGACCTAGAACTAGGTAGTGAATTGTATTGTAGAAGCAAGCAATTCTGACTACATGCCATAATCAGGGATAAGGCATGAATTATGCTAGTTGTATAGAATTGCATGCAGCGAGACCTTGCGGTGAAATCGTAACCCTAAGGATTCCCATTCCATTTGATTAAACTTAACATTTAATCATCGCTTGTTTTTGTTTTCTCTTTATTTTATTTTTATTTTGCTTCAAAACCAACAATCATCTTTCCAATCGGTCTAGCTGATCATGACCAGTTAGTAGTAGCCTACTGGAATTTACATTTCCCTAAGTTCGACTCGTACCTCACAAGGCCTATATTACTTCGATACATGCACTTGTGTTTAACGCATGGCTCAAGTGTGTCAAGTTTTTTGGCATCGTTGCTGGGGAAACAAAAAATTTCAGCACTACGAGTGCTGCAAGTGGCCACTCTAGGCCACTTTTTATTTCAATTTTCATTTTTAAGCTTAATTGTCTATCTTTTAGATTCTTTGTTCGTTCTAGCATTGTACTTACTTGATTATTCACATTTCAGGTACTAGTGCATGGTGAAGATGCGTAGTACAGACTACGTACAATCGACACCTGAGATTTTGCCATCGGGATCTGCAAACGAGCGAATAAATACACCACCTGAAGACTTTGAACAAGAACTTGAGGTTTTCACAATGGTCAAGGAACAGACCATTTGGGAGAATATTAAGGCTTCTTCTTCTTCTGTGTAGAAGGGGCCAATCAAGAAACAAGCTATCAACATACCCAGCTACAAGATTGACCCAGGGCTCATTCAGTTGGTCAAGTCACATGCGTTCCATGGACTCAAAAATGAGGACCCAGTGGCCCACAACAGCACGTTTGTGGAGAACTGTGACATGGTGAAAGTGGATAGGTTTCCATAGGAAGCCATTTATCTGAAATTATTTCCATCATCTTTAGCAGGAAACGCAAGCGAGTGGCTCTACAATTTGGATGATGAATATGTTGAATCATGGGATATGATGATTGAGGTGTTCTTTGAAAGGTATTTTCCACCCGAAAAGACAAATGATCTCGTAAGGAAGATCCAAAACTTCAAACAGCAGGCCGATGAGACATACTCAGAGACTTGGGAACATTTCAACATCATGTTGTGAAGATGCCCACATCATGGGCTGGATCTAGAAACTCAAGCGAAGATCTTTCATTTTTCCCTTAATGAACACGATAGGAGTAATCTGGACTCAGCAGGAGCAGGTTTCTTTCTAAACAACAAAGGTTCCAAGTTTCGAGAGATTTTAAAGAATATGGCTAAAAAGCAATCTTGGGGTGAAAGAGATACACGAAAATAGGTCAAAGTTTCAGGGGATGCCAAGGCCATTAAAGAATTAAATGAGAAGATGGACTTGATAGCGAAGAGACTTCTAACAAAAGATTACAATGGGTCTGATGATGTAGCACAGGAAAAGTTCATGCGCCAATAAGGCTATGGGAATAATGATTATTCATGGAGGAAAGATAAGAAATTTTCTTGGAAGGATCCAAACAACATTTTGCAGGATCTGGACCAGAAGCCGCATCCTAGCCTAGAGGAAAAGAACAATGAATTGCTCAGCCAGGTGGTGAAGCAAAACCAAGAATTGATGAGCACATTCGATAAGCAACTTAAGTCGCAAGGAGAGTTTATCAATCAGTTCAGGCAGACTCTACAGAGCCATGGTGCACAACTGAGGATGCTAGTGACGACCATAACTCAAATTGCAACTGAGGTGGCTCCCATGAAGCAAATCACTCAAAAAAAACTAGCTGGGAATGCAGAGCCCGTTCAACCACATCAGCCGGTTAATTACATGTCAGTCAAAAAAGGGCCATAGCTTCCTATTGACGAGATACATGAGTGGAGTATTATGTGTATAGACTTGGAGGACAAACCCAAAGTTCCATACCCTCACAGTTTGCATAGATTGCCAGGAGGATGTGGGACGCCATTCAAATCACTCCAAGATTCCACCATTGTCGTGCCCACATCTCAGATTTCTGAGGAGACTCCTATGCCGGAAGAGCAGGTGAAAGCTTTACTTTATAGTAGAGCAGTCACTACCAATAAGGAGAAGCAGCCACAAGTCATGCCATCCACAGATGATGTGCCAAATCCTATCTTAGAATGTGGCGTTGAAGCAAGCTTAGGGGAGGAGACCCCTAAAGTTTCATATATCCCCCCGTACAAGCGCATAAAGGAGCCAAGTGTGCCATTCCCGGATAGTCTCAAGCCAAGGAAAGAGCAAAGGCACTTCAAGAAATTCCTTGAGATCTTTCAGAAGCTCCACATTAACATTCCATTGGTTGAGGCTATAGAGAAAATTCCTTCATATGGAAGATTTATGAAAGACATCATCAACAAGAAACATCGGATCAAAGATACAGATGTTGTGTGTGTTGATGAAGCAGTGAGTTCTATAATACAAGGAAGGTTGTCAAAGAAGAGGAAAGATCCAAGATGTTTCTACATCCCATGTTCCATAGGTGGCCAACATTTTCCACAAGCACAGTGTGACTCAGGAGCAGTCATTAATCTTATGCCACTTTCCCCTTTTCAAAAGTTGGGATTGAAGAAGCCAACACAAACTTCCATGACAATTGAGTTGGCAGATGGATCCATTGTGAAGCCACAAGGAATATGTGAGGACATGCTAGTCAAAGTTGACAAATTCATCTTCCCTATTGACTTTGTAGTCATGGACATGCATGAACTGGAAGGATGTGAGATGCTATTAGGAAGGTCGTTCCAAGCTACGGCTGATATAATCACTGCCATTGGGCGAGGGTATTTAATAGTTGGGATTGGTGATGATAGAGTTGAATTCAAATTGCCAAATGAATCATTAGAGACATCCCTTGACCACCTAGGTTAAAGGTATCCTTATGTCTAGCCTAAGATGTTAAAGAATGGTGCTTGTTGGGAGGCAACCTAACCTTGGTAGAGTGCATGTTTAATTGCTTTATTTTTTGTTTTCCTAAGTAGTCTTCATTAATTTTGTACTTAGTTTATAAAAATGATACCTTGATGTGTTTGTTGAGTGTGTAGGACTGGAATGATGTCTATACCATCGTCACATAAGTCGCTGGTATCGAGTTTGGAAAGTGAAGCAGCTACGAAAATTTCACTCCGTTGATACTATCGACGGCCTCGTCGATAGTATCGACAATGGAATAGAGCGAAAGAGGATTGAGACTTGAGCAGGTCAATAGCATCGACCACATCGTCGATGGTCACCAGATGTCTGGAGAGTTTTAGGAAATTTTGTCTCAGTAATGTCAATACCGTCAACACTCCGTAGATGTTATCGACGGATCGATAATAGTGTGGGCCACAGTTATAAAAGGAGGACAAATGTTTCCCATCAAATTCCAGGGGCAGCATCCTACTTGGGACCCCAGCCCGTACCTGCCACACCCACCACCAGAGTAGTAGAGGGGTATCACTGTTCCACCTCTTAAGTCTAGATTTTGACTATGTGGCCATAGTCAAGTTCAAGCTTGGGGGGGTGCCGGAACGCCATCTATCTAGTATTTCTTTATTTTATTTTCATCTTTTGTTTGTTTTTGCAATTTTCATCTTTCTTTATCTTAGTTTTCTTAATTTCTAGATTTATTGTTTTCTAGGATCCACTATCTATCTAGTGTAATCAGTGGAGTCTAATTTAATTGCATGTCAATTCGATGTTTTCACTTGGGGGTTTGTGAGAGAATGGATTTTAATGAAAAATCTTTGAGAAATTGTACGCTTGTCTTGCGAGAACTTGAGGACATCACTTATGAAACTCTTTGGGTAGGTCAACTTTAAAACATATGAACATGATTGAATATCCGTATGGTTCATGTTTAGAGGATTGATATGGATGTTGAGCCTAAACTGACCAAACATTAACATGACTTTAATTTGAAGTGAGAGAGAGAAATCCCTTGATTGATTGGTATACAAGTCAGTAAGGAGGGACATATAATTCTTTCTGAAGGTTCTATCAATTAGTCTTGTGATCTGATCCACCACAATTTCATTTCCACTCCACCATAAGAATTGTGAGCACATTATTGTCTTTCACTCTTTGATTGCATCTCATGTAGATAGGTCTTGCATTAAAAAATTTCTCACATATTTTTGCATGAAATAAAAAAATAGATAGAGTAGTATGCATGCACATTATCCTTAGGTGCATGTCATAGTAGTCGCATGATTGTCATTATGTAGTTGCATTCGTAGCTTTTGAGCATATAGCACATCATGTGTCTTGTTTTCTTCTGAAAGCATTAAAGGTGGTGAACTTGTTACATACCTTTTGAATACAATGTATCAAATGTACAAGTTATGTAATAAGAAGGGAGCCTGGCAAATAATCCATTGTCATTTATGAAAATGAGTGCTTGATAAAAAAATAAGAGAAAAAAAGTGAAAAAAATATATAAGATTGGAAAGTAAGTATGAATAAGAGGGAGAAAGGAATGTGTTCTCACCCGCATATTAGAAGAATAAGCACATGGTGTAGTTTTCTTAGATATTTCACCTCAAATTGAGACGGAATGATAGTGCATGCACCATTCCACCAAAAAAGTAGCATTAGGACATTTTCATCTGCATTCGCATCATGATAGGTCATTTTTGTTTTTCGCATGATCAACTGTAATGTGCCTCCATTTCTTCCACAGCCACCTATTCCATCCACCCGTTTCTCTAAGTGGTAGGCCACCCATGATTTTCTCCTCATTCATGTACATCAGGAGAGCTGCTTCCAATTAGATGGTAGTTAGAGAAAATGAGCAACGTAGATAGGAGATCAAAAGATGCACCAAGACTGAACCTGAGAATTTTATTATATTAACTTCTTTACTTGATAGTGTTCATGATTTTGGGATGGACATCTTTCATAAATGATTATTGTTTCCTAAAGGGTAGTTATTGTTCTATGGTTGGTAAGGGCCGGTATGTGTTTTGTACGTGGGAATCATACTGAGATATCAGTTATGTGATTATGTTCTTTAGTTGACCCTCTCAATCAGATTTTATAGTTTTTTGCTCGAGGACTAACAAGACTCAAGCTTAGGGGAGTTTGATGCAAGGTTTTTGAGTCGCATTTATAGGCTGGTTTCATATTTGTTTTGTGTGATTATTTGTCATTTTGTGACTATAATGGCATGATTCAACTCCTTTAGCCTATAAGCATTGTATGTATCAAATTTATCTTATTTTATCCTATTTTGAATGAATTACTAAATTCCATAGATTGACTTGTGTTTTTCTCTCTATTTTAGGTACTTTATATTCTAGAACCTGTCGATACCATCGACAGGTCCGTCGATACTATCGACAAGGCAATAGTAACCAAGGCGGAGGAAAAGCATCCAATTTGATCCCAGTTTAGCGACAAAAGCGCACCCTAAGGTCTCGATACCATCGACGTCAGATCAGGATTGCGCCCAGAATTGCCACGATCGAGCGGCCGAGATCTTTTGGCAGTCGTAAGTCATACCGATACCTAAGTAAAGATGGCCCTGACACAAGTATCATGTTGCACTCAGCCACACAAGTCCCGGAGGAAGGAGAACGAAGAACGGAGCCCAGAGCTACACCCCAGACGATTCCAGAGCCACAGACGAACAATTCTACTGTCAGAAGGCTGCAGAACGTGCATCTTGCATCGAGGATCATCCGAATCTTCTCCGTTTCAGGGGTTACATCATATTCTCATTTGGCACACCATGTTTTCCTCTTTATTCTCCATGTGTATCATTGAGATGAACATGCAGGGCTAATCTCCATTATCCTTAGGACCGGGAGTAGCCCGGGAAATCACTGTATGACAATTTTACATTGATTATCATAATTTGTCTCAATCTCCCTGATATGTTATCATGTTTCTATCGCAATTTACTATGATGGATCATCATAGTTAATTTCTAATACGGTTAATTGCTCTTGACAGAGGATTAGTGGTTGAAAAGGCACGATTAACACATTAACTAATAAATTCCTTAGACAAGGTAATGTACGGTTAATGGTGGATACCCAAAGAATTCATTAAAGCACTTAGATTTAGGGTATAAGTTACTACTGACGTGGAACTGACCTAGAACTAGATAGTGAATTGTATTACTGAAGCAAGCAATTCTGAGTATAGGCCATAATCAGGGATAAGGCATGAATTATGCTAGTTGTGTAGAATTGCATGCAGCGAGACCTTGTGGTGAAACCATATCCCTAAGGATTCCCATTCCATTTGATTAAACTTAACATTTAATCATCGCTCGTTTTTGTTTTCTCTTTATTTTATTTTTATTTTGTTTCAAAACCAACAATAATATTTTACAATCAGTCTAGCTGATCGCGACCAGTTAGTAGTAGTCTACTAGAATTTACATTTCCCTGAGTTCAACTCGGGCCGACCTCACAAGGCCGATATTACTTCGATACGTGCACTTGTGTTTAATGCACGACTCAAGTGTGTCACATATCAAAGAGTGTAGGAAGATAACTTTACAATTTCCATACAACATCAAGTTTCTTAGTATTAAGGGTAAGATTTTCATTAACAAACTATAAGAAGTAAACCATCTTTTGTATTTTGTTTCTGAACCCTAAAACTATTTGACTTGTACCTAGAAAAGTAGAAGTTATCATGATGTACTCATGTGCATCACTCATTGTCGATGCCTTACGTTAAGTCAGTCACCCTAAGATAACTAATACATCATATATCTTCCATAGGGCTAGGTGGGAGCCTAAATCATCACTACCTCTTATTCCCAAACCTTGGTATAAGGTTGCATCACACCACAACATATTCTACATAAGCCACATGTCATATTTATTATTCATATTAGAAATATAACAATTATCCTATTGCAACTTGGATTAGGGTCTATATCCCTAAATACTCAAGTCTCAACTCAGAAAGAGAGTTTCTTTCTAGCTCACATCTTTGTGGCCCTTCCATTAACCCTCCAAATATTAACCCTCGTGATCTAATATACTTTAGGTATTTTCCACGTAGATTCAATCAATTGTGAGACTGACCCATTCTACTATCCCAACACAAACAACATGGGAGTCTAATGGTACTCAAAGGACTTAAATTTATGAATTTTAATTATTTCAAATCTTACTTTCCTTAAGGAGTTTAAACACAAATATCACATGTGAATCCCCATAGATACAAAAATTAGGGTTTTCTATATTAGTATAGAAAATAGCATGAAATTTAACAATTTAAGACATTATGTTCCTTATCTTAGGCATTCATATGATAATGTATACCATCCATTCCCCACATGGAGCACAATCTCTAGCATATATCAACACAATATTCTCTAACAAGGCAAGAATAAAACAAATCAGCACTTTTTTGTATTGTTGTCATTATGAAAGCCAATAAGGTGCAAATTCGAGCCTTGCTTTTGTATTGTTGTCATTATGAAATCCATTGAGATGTAGATTTGAGCCTTCCTTTTGTATTATTGTCACTATGAAAGACAATGAGATGCAAATCTGAGCCTTGATTTTCTCAAATCTCTTTTCTCATATCACAATAGATGCACATCCATCCTTTACATGACTCAATAATCACTATAATGGTCGAATAGATGTAATTTCAACCTTTTCAAATAGGATTAAGGCAATTTCTATTAAGAGTAAATGTGTACTATTCAAGAGAACATGGATTTAGAATTTTGTTACATTTGCATTGCATCAGAAAGCAAGAAGAATAAATTCATAGATATGAATATAAAGAGAAGAATCCAATGCCAACTTTTATAAAATAGATATAAGGCATAATATTCACTAATTAGGGTTGTGGTAATACAATTTTAACATGTTCTCATAGAATGAGGGAATGAAATTCGTTAGCCTAAATGGGGGATCACAAAAAAGGCTCAAATAGCATAAAATGAATAAACAAAATTCAATTTATGACTAACATCACAGTTCAAACACAATTCCACTGTATATATGCATAAGCAACATATGTGAACAAGAATAAAGATTACCAAAAAAGAACTGGTATCTTGGCTTTTACATTCATCTGAAAGACAAGAACATGCATGAACAATTGATTAAAATCTGATTTCTCAAGGAAAATGATAATGTTGTCTATTTATTACTAGGGTTATGATTAGCATGCAAAGAAGCCTAGAAGTTAAAATAGTATAAACTTAGCTCACTACTCACCTCTAAACAACACAGTGTACAAACGTGTATCTTGTTCAAGACTTAGCATGAAATTTCTCCACTAACTTTTCTCAATGTAGAATCAACATCAAAACACCCTTCTAAGCCATGTGAAAAAAGGAAGGAAGAAGGAAGAAGAACAAGGGTCAAAATTCCTTTGTTGTAAGAGGGACAAGTTGGAAAGAGAGAACAAAAGGAGGAAGAATATTCTACAAAGAACACCAAAGAATCTACTTTTAGTGTAATGAACCAAAACCTAGAATGTTACCTTATTCCATTATTAGAAGGCTACTGATATTGGTTCCTTATATTTGATCAAACAAGGTTAAAATATATATCTTAATGAAAAATGTTAACACATATTCCATATTATGTGGAAATAGGTCTATAATCAACAACAAATATCATGATACACTCATGTTACATAATAACTTACTTATGTGCCAACATATAAGTAAATTCATGAAATATGTTACGTACATTTTCGTTTCTAACTAATATTCACATAATGGTAAATAGGAGTAATAATGTACATAAAACATGTATTACAATAACAATTGGACTATTCATGTGCAATCACCTAAGTCAAATTGGAATTAATGGGGAAAATATGAAAAATATGGAATTCCGTTCTTAATATCAAAGGTAAATCTTTTGGTAGTAATGTGAGGATAATGGGACTCTAAAATAATAAATAATGAACATACCATAAAACCCCTGACTTGGCTTTATGGTAATCATGCTTTATTAACTTAATGGAATGCTTAATTTCTTAATCAAACTCCAATTCATGATTTGATATCATGAGATAAATCTATGTTTCAAGTTTGGTCCAATTTGGACATTATTTGATCAAACTTTGCAATTTATACACTTATAAGGACTTTTATACAATTTTCCCAATTATAGAGTTTATCTTATAATTTTAATACATGAATATTCTTTCCCATAACACTCTTAATAATGTTTTATATTTTTTCACCTAGGGATACCTAGATGCATCATCGATTTGTTAATTTTCCCTTGATAGTTTGGAAATTTAGGGTTTTCACCTAAGTATGTTGATGATTTTTCTAAGTGTGTGAAAGATTTGATGGTATTACCTAGTGAATGAAATATTTGAAGGGTTCTCTTTGTAGTTAAGGATCATATGACTTTTCCTTGATACCTGAAGATCGATGGATACTCTAGATAGAGTATATGATCTGATGGATGGTCAGTTTTAATGAAATTGTTAAGTATGGAGAAAAGAATCAATGGGTTCAATGATGACCCACATTGATGAGTTCTCTAAGGAACCCCAAACAATGAGAAACTTGGGTAGAGATCTGATGGGTTTTTTGCATGCATGGATAAGGATTGCTTTTGTCTTTTTGACACATGGCATACATGTGTTGACACCTCAACCTATCCTCACTCTCATCTTAAGCATAGGCACTCCTTCCTTCCATCACAGACAAACTCTTAGATCTTTCATATCCTCTATGTGCTAGAGAATCTCATCCCCTAGATGCTTGGTAGAAAAAAGAAAATATTTTGAACAACATAGCTTTTGTGGATCTTTCAAGCAAGTTTCTTTAGGGTTTTCATCAAGAAACCTTAGGGTTTTAAAGGTTCTTAACATAGCTCTTGATATATCTGAGTAAATTTTTCCTTTCTACCTTATTTCTTTCTATTCTCTCTCTTATTACTTCTTCCATGGATTAAGCTCTAGTTTCTCTTGATAGGAAGTTATGCATATATGGATAAAAATCTTCTTTTCTTATTCCTTTTCGCTAGTTTCACCTCGATCTTGAGGAAAGAAGCTATTTTGGAGCTTGGATGTGCAAGTTAGGGCTTCATCTTCTTTCTTTGAGATATCTTGCCGTTGGATCTTCATTACCTAGCTAGAGGTGAGTTATATACTTCATCTCATTTTATAGCTTTCTCTTCTCTCGCTTCATATAGATCATATCCTTGAACATAGTTGATATGATGAAAAGATGATCTTTGCAAACTAGTTTCATACGTGTAAAGTAGTTTGTATGATGTTATATAGCACTTGATCATATGTATATACTCTCTTATTTCATGGATAATAACTCTTGGTCTTAAAGAAGAAGAAATGATAGTCTTACTTAAAAGAAATAGATCTGCTTTCTATTATAGTGAAGGAACTGATGGTTTGTCTAGTATGTATCTTGTTGTTTTCACTAAGTAAAGAAATGATGGTGATTCCTATCACCTAATCTGATGGGCCTAGTTTAGGATAAGAAAATGATGTCTCTACTTGGGGTGAAGACTTTAGACCTTAATTATGTAATGAATTGGTGATCCACTTAGAAGAATCTAAAGTTAAGTGAAAACTGGTGGTCTTATATTTACTCCTTTCATAATACGATGGGAACACTACAATGAAACTGATTTTGGGTTTGTCCCCAAAATGATTAGATGATCCTTCCTACATAGATTTGGATGGGTATGTTTTTGACTAAGTACCCAAAGGATCCAATGACTTTATATTTGCTATGTATATCCAAGAATCGATGGGCATGCCAGATGCATGGATTGATCTGGATTAAGTTTTAAGGATCTGATAATTTTCCTTTGGTTAACTATGACAAAGATTTGATGGCTCTTTTCTTGGTTAAGTACCTCAAAGAATCGAAGGTAGGTAAATTATATGACTTTAAAACATTTGAGTAAGTATAGAAATAAACTTATGGACTTTACTTATGTAAAAAGCATGATGGTACATTCATGTACACTAACGAAATTATGGTCAACTTAGTTGTTATAACTAATATCTTTTACAAAGACCATGAAATAATCGATGGACCCCTAGTCTTGGATCTGATGGCCTCACTAGGCTTAAAGACCCAGTGGTCCTCCTATGTATATGATTCAATGGTTATGTCTACTTTGAATCTGATGGCTTCAATTGAAGTTCAAGACTCAATGGATTGTGCTTGGGCAACATGATATGATGGTTGAGTTGATACCCATTTCTGATGGGTTGTGAATCATTATCCAATTGTAATGGTGAATTTAAGGACATGATATTCTTACTAAGTAACTCAAAAATCTGATGGAGAAATTCCTTAGGGTTTTATGTGTAACTTGATTGATGCAACCTAGACTCACATAATGGACAATAACTAATCAAGTGAAACCCTAATCATACAATGCCCTATGTCGTAGAGCTATTATAGTGTCAGAACTTGTTGGTTAGTAGAACTACTTTCTATAAAGCTCGAAGTTGTATATTGTTGAGTATATGCGGGGGCAGGAAAGGTATATCCTTGTCATCCTGATTCTAAGGTTATGGAGAACGGTTGAGGCCATATCTCGGATGAATGAATTTGTATATGATATATGATTGAGGTGAACTATGGTTACCTCAGATGATGGGGTTTTGAATACCTGGGTTTCTAGTGTTGTAGCCTACACACCCAAGTCTGACTAGGATAATTGTAGCTTGACTAGTAAAGTCCTTGTGGCAAACTCCTAGTGACCGAGGGGATGATATCTTAGGATTTCGGCTCTCCTAGATCTTGTACAGTATTTATTACACTTTAAATGGTTAGAGGAAGTTGAATGATATGCCTAAAACTTCCTAAGGCTTGATAAAATGTATAATACAGTCATGTAACGCATCTGTCAAGATTATAGATGATTCACACTAGACGATAACTCTTGCCTTGTTTCATATAATCTATAGTTGACATATATTGCGGAAAGAGAAATTAACTATTTAAATGGTGATATTTTTATCTTTTCCTAAAAATTATATTAAATCATTTTAACTTTATAATACTATCTACTTGCATGTTTAATTACATAACCTAATGTAAGATGAAAATGTTGTTGAAAGTTATATTTCTCGTTGGGACATGGGTCTCACCTCGTGGGTCACCATATCTTTTTAGGTGAAATAGCATCGTCAGACCCATGATAATGAGGAAGAGCATCCTGCATATCAGTAATGAGCAAAAGGTTGACTAGTTGTGTAGGTAGTCATAGAGTCATCCTTGTACTCTCATGTCTGAGTGGGGAATTTTTGTAGAAAGAAATGTATCGAATCAAGTTTTCACATTATGCTGATGTTTGTACATGATATAGCCATATGTGGAAATGATTTTGTATATAGGTTGTGGTTGTGGCCACTATACATATGTGAAGTTACCTAAGGCTTGTAAATTATTATACAAGGTATTGGATGTATATGTAAATATTCTTGCACATGTATGAGATGTTTAATTTGGTTTTAATCATCCCTCTTCTTATTTATGTGGTTATTTAATGGTCCATCATGATTTGGTTTTGATTAATTTCACTTTTGTTTGGTAGTGTGTCATATTTGGTTGTATTTGAGCTCATGATTTGCTGAGACTACATGGACATAGGACTTCAGTTTTGTGTCTACTCTTACACAATCCAATATATCTGATTATAGCTTATGGTTATGCAACTATGTCTATAGAACTTGAAGAACATGCTGAGAGTAGCTATGTCATGCCAGGAGTGGCAATAGGAGGTAGGTACAAGAAGGAAAATTACTTGAAATGGGATCCGAACATCCCACACTACCTCCTTTTAACACTACACTTATGCATAATACAACTTTCCAATCCATGTTCGGACAACTTATGATGAAGATTACATACTTAGCGGATAAGGCACCTTCCCCACAACCTAGGATAGTTGTTCCTACTGGGGAATATCAAGGTTCGAGATAGACCTTTCAGAGGTTAAAGTGTGTGGAGCCACAGAGTATGCGGGTACAGCAGACCCAAATGATGCTACTGATAGATGTTGATATGTAAATAATCAAGTTATAAAAGGCATTTAAGATTTTGAACATCCCAGATGAGGACAAGGTAAAGCATGTTGTTTACCTTCTAAAGGGTAGTGTTGCCCATTGGTGGGCGATAGAAGAAGAGAAGAGACTAGGATTTGCTGTGAGTTGGGAAGAGTTTCAACGTCCATTTGTGAGGTGTTACTTCCCTGTGACGTATTTGGATGAGAAGACAACTCAGTTTGAGAGGTTGCACCAAGGGTCGATGTCTATCAATGACTACAAGGTAAGGTATATGGATTTGTTATGGTTTTGTCATCACATGGCAACATCAGAAATGGAAAGAATCCATAGTTTTGAGAAGGGTTTGAGTTTTAACTTATCTACAACAACATCGACTTTGGATAATAGAGGAAAGGTTCTCTACCTTTGTGGAGTGTGTTAGGAGGATTAGAGTCTGCTCTTGAGAAGTGTGATGACAACAGAAGGAAGAGACCAACTCAATTCCAAGGACATTCATTTAAAAGCTTCAAGAAGCCGACGTTTTTATCACCAAAACCACAACAAAGATCGACTTTTTCAAAGACAAGATCACGAGCACAGTCCCAGTGGTCCCCTAGTAAAGGTAGAGTTCGTAACTTTCTATCGACCGGAGCAACCAATGCAACATTTGTGTTAGTAATAGGGGCGTCTAGGCTGCAATATGATTCCAGGACATGTTTCAAGTGTGGAAAAGTTGGGTATGTGAGGTAGACTTGTCCTATGAAGGATGACGAAGTGACACAATAGCCGGAACAGAGTCATTGGGGTTTACAACATCAACAATACAATAGTAGTGGTGGTAGAGGATGTGGTAAAGCATCATAGATAAGATCAACTAGACCAACTAGCAGAGGATAAGGATGACAATAAATGGTTAGATTCTATGCCATGAATCATCCAGAAGGAGTGGTCAATCCTCGGGTCATGACAAGTCAGATGGAACTCTTTCATTCTAACTTATCTACATCTTCTTTTATATCTATTTTAGTTTACTCAGGTGTGACACACTCATTTATCATTGGAGAGGTTATACATAGTTGAAATATTTATGTTTGTAGTACTCTGATAGCCTCATTCTAGAAATCCCTCTAGTTGGTTCCACTAAGTTGAGGGAGGTATGTCCATCTTGTGTTCTTTCTTTCTTGAGGTGAAACATTCAAGTGGATCTTATGCCAATTGACATGCATGGATTAGATTGGATCCTAGGGATGGATACCTTGGAGAAGTATAAGTTTGTGTTGGACTATAGTAATAAGGTTATTATGTTCTATGATAGAGATGCCTCTTGGATTTTCCAAGGAGATAGGAATATTCTTCCTACATGTTTGGTGTCAGTTGTGATGGTAGAAAAGCTAATGATATAAGGGTGTGAGGCTATCTTGGCACATGTTGTGGATACCAAGAAAAGGAGTCCTAGTATCCAAGAGGTTCCCATAGTGCAAGAGTTTGAGGATATATTTCCAGAGGAGTTTCCTAGTGTTCCACCTCCTAGAGAAATTAATTTTGAGATCAACCTAGTTCCTAAAATACAACCATATCCCATACACCCTATAGGATGGCACCAGAGGAGATGTAGGAGTTAAAGAAACAGTTGTAGGAGTTGTTAGAGAAGGGTTTCATAAAACTAAGAACTTCTCCTTGGGGTGCTCCAGTGTTGTTTGAAAAAAAGGACATGTCTATGGGGATAGCATATATTACCAACAGTTGAACAAGGTCACAATAAAGAACAAGTACCCATTGCCAAGGATTAATGATCTGTTTGATCAGTTGAGAGGTTCTATAGTGTTTTCTGAGATAGATTTGAGGTCTGGTTATCACCAGTTGTGGATCAAGGTGGGTGACATACCTAATACTACTTTTAGGACTAGGTATAGTCATAATGAGTTCATGGTTATTCCCTTTGGGCTATGCACTAGTAGATTTCATGGACTTGATCAACACGGTGTTCAGACCAAGTGTATCAATTTATGGTAATGTTCATAGATGATATTATAATATAGTCCAGGAACATTCAGCAGCTGAGCAGCATCTGTGTCGAGCACTAGAGTTGTTGAGGCAAAACTGACTGTATGCCAAATTCAGCAAATGTTTGTTTTGGTTGAAAGATGTGTCTTTCCTTGGTCATGGCATATCTTCTATAGGCATTTCAAAGATCCAAAGAAAGTAGAGTTTGTGCTGGAATGGGAGAAACCTAAAACATTGATTGAGATCTAAATCTTCTTAAGTTTGGTAGGTTATTACAGGAGATTCATTAAGAATTTCAGTGTCGTGGCGTTACCACTAACCAAGTTGACTAGATGTTTCTTTTGTTTGGGATGACAAGTGTCGACGATCCTTTTCATCATTGAAGGAGACGTTGACAAGTGCTACAGTGTTAGTTCTGCCTGAACAAGGGAAAGGATGCATAGTTTTTTGTGATGCTTCAAAGAATGGTTTGGGATGCATGCTAATGCAAGTTAAGAATGTGATTTTTTTTGCTTCACAACAGCTTAAAAAACATGAGGGGATCTATCTGACACATGACCTAAATTTAGAAGAAGTGGTCCTTGCCTTGAAGATTTGGAGACACTATCTATATGGGGAGAAGTATGAGATCTTCATTGATCATTAGAATCTATAGTATATCTTCTCAAAGAAGGAGTTGAACATGAGGCAGAGAAGATGGATGGAACTAATCAAATATTATGACTGCACGATAGACTACCATCCAGGGAAGTAAAATGTGGTGGTTGATGCTTTAAGTAGGAAGTCATCTTCGCCATCATCTGTAGATACGACATAATTACATTTTATGTTGTGTCACAAAAGGGACATGCTAGTGTCCTTGCAGAAGATAAATGTATAGTTGGATGTATCTTTATTGGCAAGATTGTTATCATAGTTGTAGGTCAAGCAAATGTTGATAGAACAATTTAGAGATGCACAAAAAGGTGATAATATGATACAAAATATTAGATCATAGATTAGTAGTGAGAAGCATGATGAGTTCCATGAGTCAGATAATGGGATAGTATGTCCCATAATAGAGCAGTCGTTCCAAATATTGATAGCCCATGAGATATGATACTTGAGGAGGCACATCCCTCAATGTATGCAATGCATTCCGATAGTACCAATATATACCATAATCTTAAGGATTTGTACCAGTGGCTAGGTCTAAAGTGAGATGTGGCAGAGTTTGTTGTCAAATGTCTGGTATGTCAGTAAGTCAAGGCAGAGCATTAAAAGCCTATAGGGACATTGCAACCTTTGATGATACCATAGTAGAAATGGTATCATATAACCATGTAATTTTTGGTTGGTCTTCCAAGGAAACCCAAGAGTCGTGATTCCATTTGGGTAATAGCTGAATGATTGACAAGTCATCTCATTTTCTTCCTATTAAGACAACTTCTACAAAAGAGAAGCTAGCACAAATTTATGTAGACGAGATAGTCTATCTACATGGTATTTCTGTTACCATAGTATCTGATAGAGGTCCTCAATTTAGGAGCAGGTTTTGAGAATGTTTGCATACAACTTTGGGGACACAAATGAGATTCAACATAGCTTTTCACCCACAAATAGATGGTCAGTCAGAAAGGACTATCCAGATGTTAGAAAACCTCTTGAGAGCATGTGTTCTACAATTTCTTGGTAGTTGGTCCATCCATCTAAGTTTGATTGGTTTTTCCTACAACAACATCTATTAGAGAAGTACTGATATGGCACCACATGAATCCTTGTATGGGAAATGTTGTCGGTCACCCCTTTTATGGTACGAGGCAGGTGAGTATCTACTTTTGGCTCTTGAGTTAGTATAATGGACTTTTGAGAAGATAAAAGTAATTCAAAAATAGTTGAAGGTAACTTAGGACAGAAAAAAGTCGTATGTGAATAATCATTGTAGACCGCTAGAGTTTCAAGTTGGAGATTGTGTGTATCTCAAGGTTTCCCCTTAGAAAGGTGTAACGACCCCACCTCCCGATAACTCCCAATTAAGGTAGACTAAGAGGTCAGAGGCGTTATCCCAAAACAGGATCAGTGGTTTTGCAAATAATCAACAATAATTAATAAATTCTACAATAACAAAACTTTAAAATGGAATAAAAAAATTCTTTTTTCATACCTTGCAAAATATAGTAGCTGAGGGACTTTACCCCATATAACATTTATTTATCTAAAATCCTCTAATATTTATTAAGTTTTATTCCATCATTGTCACTTTAAAGGAATATCCATTTTCTTGATAAACCTAAAACGTCGACAAACAAAATGACGGTCAGTATAACAAATTATACGGGTATGTGGGGGAACCAATAATCATGCATTAAATTGTAACAACATATTGCAAGAAATTATGATTTAACAAAACAAACTTTACATTTTAAACATGATTACTCAACCCTTACATACCCTAGCCTCTGTGTTCTCCCTGCATGGGAGATGGATACGACCTCTCATATGGTAGATCTCAACTAACCCCCAAGATCCTACCTAATAGGTAGATCAATACATAGGGACGAAGAGTCGTATGGCCCTACCCAAGCGCAGACCAAAGCATCGACTCATGATAACCTGATGATCCTACATCGCAGGTAGACCATGTACTAGGTCATCTTTCTCATCATCATCAAAGCTACATAGGAGGACCAGGATCTGTGCTAATCATGCTTATATATTTATGATGATAGCCATAGTCACTTTATAGTTGCATGAAATAAAAGTCATCCAAGTAGTTATTTCGAAGAAACTGACAAAACTTCGAGAATTGTCGTGAAACTAAAGTGATTTAACCATAAGCGTAACCACATACCTAATTTGAATCCTCAAACATAAACAAGATATCAAAATCCAACTAGATGTCCAATCAAGCAAGCCAATCAACCAATCAAGAAAACATTGATCCTGAAAACATGTATAACACCTAGTTGTTACCATCTCATCCCAAACAACTCTTTATTGACTTGGGACACCTTTCTAGGGTTTCTAAGTCTTATTAGGATGCATTAGGGTTCCTTAGATCAATTTCTCAGACTTTATCCATTTTAGGTCAACAAACTCTAAAATAGCTTTTCTACTCATAAAAACCCTAATTTCTCAAACTATCCATATTAACGATGTTTTATGCTCAAATTAACTTCGGATCATCATACCTTTGTTTATTCATGGATTTGAACAACTAAAATCATTAAAAGCCATAATTATCAAAATTAGGGTTTCTAGGCCCATTAATGCCTATTCATGTACATGAAACCCTAACTTAAGCCAATTATGCAATAAGATCATCTTTTTAGATCAAATTCTCTCTTCTATGAACAATAAGTTAATATTGTCTTAAAGTATCTGAAGAACATCATGAAATCTCATTATCATCAATTCTTAGGGTTTTTCATCAATTAAACCATTAAAGGTGACAACTTTATACACTTTTTGAATTGCAAGCGAAACTAGGCTTTAATTATATTTTTATTGGAATCCTCACAATCTCCTAATCAATTTTTATATATGACATTTTTTCATCCAAGCTATCGGGCATTAGTTATCACTTTTGCAAGATAAAATACCTCTGACCGATAGTAGATCGCCACATCAGCTAATCGGGCCCCTTATCTTTCTTTTCTTTCTATTCCTTCTCCTGGCTCACGGATCCGGCCTTGGATCTAGTTATGCGGTTGCCCGAACCCACTTGCCCCACTTGTCTTCTTCGTGAGGCTCCCTATGCAGAGACTCTGTTTCCACGGCAGAACAGAGCATCTCTGGTCCCGCTCACAGAGACCCCTCTGGAAGGGACGCCGCCCAGGCGAGGCACCCACCGCTCCACTGGGTCTATCCGAGATCATAGGTATCATCAAGTTTCATAGAGAGGAAAGAGAATGGGAGAAAGCTTCAGGCATGCTTGCCAGCAGACATAGAGGATTGGTGGTAAAATCACTTGACAGAAGGTAGTTTCTCGCGCCCTATACTTTGCGAGAAGGGGTCTTACATTTTTGTGAGGGGGTTACGTATCCTTTTATAGGAGATAGAAGGCGAGGAAGGGATGACAGTATTCCTCCTTGGAATCCAGGTTTTGCCCACAAATTGGGTGTTTTTTTTATTTTGGCAATTCAGCAGCCGTGTAATGGCTTGTTGGGTTCGCCTTTCTCTCCTTGTTTTAAAGAACTAAGATCAAGAGCATAAGACGGAGAGGAGAGGGTGAACGGGCCAAGGGAGACTGTCATTCATTGTTGGCTCGTTACCTTTTCCTACTAGAGGAAGGTGATGACACATCCACCCTTAGATCTCAGATCCAATAGCTGTCATGCCACGCATCAAACCAAAATCCAAAAATAGAATTAATCAGTTTAGAAATAATTGTAACATTCAATGTGAATCCTTACACTTTAGGGAATATTCAAAAATTCATAACTCCCAAACCATACCTCCTTTTAATATCAAATTTTAAGGGGAAGTCCATTAAGACTTAAACTACTTGTGTGACAAGTTTAGGACTCGAATTCGAAATTATAATAGACTTTTCTTCATATACAAGTTATCATTATTAAGGCATATTTTATGCATATTTTCTCTCTCCTATTCTTTTATTTTCCTTTATTTGGATTCTTTTTACCATTAGAAACTATGTGAACCCGAAATCTCATCCATGATGATTATTCAAACATCTTTCCACATATTTTCATCATTATCTAAAATTTCCTTATTAATAGAGAAATATGTGATTTCTTCTTTTTCTTTTAATCATATTGGACTCATTAACATCTCATGATCCACAAAATCACATGCACAAATAAAATATTGCAAAAGGAATCCATCCAATACATATAATTCATACAAATTCCCATAATCATACATTTATTGGGGAAATTGCATTTCCAACCATATGAACCCAAAATTGGGGTTGTAACATCCTTCCCCTCTTATAAGAATTTTTCCCTCAAAATTATACTATACAAACAATTCAGGATAAGACTTTCCTATGTCCATCATTGACTCCCATGTGGCTTCATCCTATCCATGGTGCTTCCAAAGAACCTTTATCATCTTATATTCTTAATCCTGAGCTCTCTCTCACCTTGGTATCTTGTACCCTCATAGGTGACTCAGGGTAAGTTGCCTCTCTTGCAGTTCAATAGGTTCAATGCTCAACACATGGCTCGGATACCTCACATAGTGCTCTAGATTATACATATGGAACACATCATACATCATATTATCCTGAGGGGTAAGGCTAGACATAAGAAACTCCACCAATCCATCTCAAATGGACCTAGGTATCGGTGACTCATATTTCTCAGCTATAGATCAGAGGGGTCGGGTTTTCATAACATACCCATAGTGAACTGCATGTCAGTATACTTCGCATCAGTTCATGACTCATGTTGATCATGGGCTTCCTCAGCCATTTCTCGATCGAAGTGTCTTCAACTGCATACACTGTGGTCTATCTGACCTTCAGAAGGTCCTCTCACTGACATCATCCAAGTGAAGTGGTGACTGACACATCCTCTATAGAGCTTCATACATCTTGATACTAGCTATGGTGTCTATCATAATAAGAAAACTCTACTAGGGGCAGGAACTACTCCCAAAAATCACCCTGAACGAGCACGCGTGCTCTCATTAGACCCTCTAAAGTATGGATCATACTCTCTCGGCTATCCATCAGTCGGGGGTGATGTGTGGTACTCATCTTCAATCTAGCATTGAGTTCTTCTTACACCTACTTCCACCACATGGAAGTGAACTTGAGATCATGCTCAAGATATTGAACTCAAATCATGATGTAGTTGAACTATCTCTCTCTCATATATATAGTTCAACCAAAATCGTCATGTTGATAGTGCTCTCTCTTAGGCAAGGTATTAAGTCAACTTGGTAAGGCAATCTACCATAACCCATGTTTCATCATGACCTCTCTTGGTCCAGGTGAGACCCACCACAATGTCTATGGTGATCTACTCCCATTCCCCCTTAGGGATTTATCATTGTCTATAGCAATCCACTGGGTTACTAGTGTTCGAACTACACCCTATGGCATGTATTACCACTGGCTACATGCAACTCTATATCCTTCTTCATCCCAGGTCTTCAAGGTACCACTACAATCCTTAACCATCTTGGTAGTACCATGGTATATGATGAACTTAAAATCATGAGCTTTGTGTAGGACATGATTCCTCAAGGGTGACTCCTCAGAAACCCTAAAACACTCTTATTAGTGGGTTTCACCACCTTTTTTTCCTAAGAGGTGTGTTTGATGTTCTTACAACCATCCTTCTATCTCATCAAGCTCTATGCTTGCTAACCAAGCAACCACTAACTTGACCAACGAGTCTGGTTGTATCTGAGTGTTAGCCCTACATGTCTCACAAACTTAGGGTTCACCTAACAACCTCTTCTAGCCTCTCTACCGACTAAACAAGATAGTTGTGTCACAACTAAGAGCATTTGTTACCACATTAATTCTTTATGTGCTAGGTGATGGTGAAAACATAAACCTTCATATACTCCACTCATCATCCTCATCTTGGGTTTAAGTCTAACTGAGTCAAGAAAACTTTGAGCTCATCATCTCGATTACCAAACCCAAACTTATAACTCATAGATTCCAAACTGCTCTTTGACAAGCATGATCTCATATGAGAATTACCTTAGTTCATCTATGATTTCGTACCATCCATCCAAAGTATTTCAAAAAGGGTGTGGTATTTTCTCTATCCTCATGCATCATAAAAATGTTTCAACTCATATCACCTTTATCCTTAGTGTATGGCATGCATTTTTCCCTATCTCTCACACCCATAACGAAAGGAAATAAGCATTTGGGTGTAGTCCAAATATAGAGTTCATCCCGTTCCAGGAGTAGATATGGTGCATCACACATCGCCATCACACTTTCCAATTTAAGTTGAAACGTACATCACATGTCTCCACACCATGAACATCTCCATTATGTACAATCCTTAGTCGTTACCCCAAGGTCTCTAGGGTGCCGGCACTTTTGGGGTGATCTGACCCTTATGCATCTAAGGAGTGCCTCTCACTTTTACCCCTTAGGCCCCATGAACTCATGAAGGTGGCCAACCTCCTAACCCATGGTCCTTGGGCAAAGGTAGTTGTTACCTCCAGACCCTATGGTCTTGTACATGCAGGGAACAGACAACTCCTACTCCCATCGATCTTATCCCTACTTGACCTTAGTTATGACTTAGGATTATATAGCAGCTCATGGTTTCTGTGTTGATACTCAAGCACAACTTATCCTTGAATCCTCCCCAAATCTTCATCATCTATCTGGGCATACATGGCTAAATTTGCATCCCTCAAAGGATTCATGGAAACCTACCTACCTTGGTCAAGCCCCATATAAGTTATCTCTATGGCAACATATCCTCATGCCCTTAGAGATGGTCACACATGGGTCTACAGATTCATGATCATACTATGTGCTCTTACACTTAGCTCATCAAGCTCTTATAAGTGACCTCTTCAGGTTACCTCAAACTTAACCAAAATCTAGTACTCATCCTACCTGAAGGGTCCCTTCCTAGCACGGGAGAAAACTATCACTTGATAGTAACAAAGGTCACAAAACGTTCTTACCTCCAATGTGAATCCTTACACTTTAGGGAATATTCAAAAATTCATAACTCCCAAACGATGCCTCTTTTTAATCTCAAATTTTAATGATAAGTCCATTACGACTTAAACTACTTGTGTACCAATTTTGGGACTCAAATTCGAAAATATAAGAGACTTTGCTTCATATAAAAGTTATCATTATTAAGGCATATTTTCTCTCTCCTATTCTTTTATTTTCATTTATTTGGATTCCTTTTACCATTAGAAACTATGTGAACTCAAAATCTCATCCATGATTATTATTCAAACATCTTTCCACATATTTCTCATATTTTCATCATTATCTAAAATTTCCTTCTTAATAGAGCAATATGTGATTTCTTCTTTTTCTTTTGATCATATTGGACTCATTAACATCTCATGATCTACGAAATCACATGCACAAATAAAATATTGCAAAGGGAATCCATCCAATACATATAATTCATACAAAATTCCATAATCATACATTTATTGGGGAAATTGCATTTCCAACCATATGAACCCAAAATTGGGGTGTAACAAAAGGTGTGTTGAGGTTTGGCGAGAAGGGTAAGTTGGTGTAACACCTCTAACCTGGGATATGAGGTAACCCTAGATTTTTTTCCTAAGTAAGATGACTCGAACCTTGTCTTGATATTTTGAAAAGTAATTAAGACTTAAGGGGAGCTCAAGTTTCAAGTTTGAGCCTGTTTGAAGGATGTTTGTGTTATATATGATAGTTTTAGTGCAAATTGCAATTTACCCAAAATATGGGGTTGATGTGCAATTTATCATCTATAGAGTGGCCCTTCTCTCTATTAACATCCTTTAGAGGAGAGATAAAGGAGGGGGCACCTTGTTTGAGTCTTGGTTAAGTAATAGCATTCTTGGTGGTGAAAGAGCCAAAGAAGTTGAGTGTCTTGAACCCAAGATGGGGTTGTGTCGAGTTATGAAGTGTATATGGGAGTGCTTATTGGTTGAGAAACAATAGAGGTATTCCCATATAGGTTTATAAACTTTTTGGAAGTATTCATATTGGGTGAAGCACATTAATTAGGTGAATCATGTCGGTTTAGATGTTCCTTGCAAAAGTTGTATCGGTTTGCATATAAAGTGATATTGGGTTGTGATATCTTGTCAAGCAAGCTACCCAATGGCTGATATCTCATACTTGAATTATCCACATGAGTTTTGCATGTCGAGATAATCATTGTTTCATGGTGCCACCATGCATGAACACGTGTCACCTTGTTACATATGGTGATGACACCTCTCATGTAGCCTCTCTCATGAGCCTCAACTATATAAGCCTTTCTTTTCACCTATAAGTGAATATTTCAACTCTCATATCATCCATCCCTTGGTGGGCCACCCTAGGAGCTCATGGATCAAGAGGAAGGTTGAGAATCTTGTCTAAGGTGATGCCATGATCATCTTCAACCTTGGGAAAGTGAAGCTTTGAATCATGAAGCTCTAGTGGTGATCTTGAGGTGAGTTATATAACTCTACTTCAATTCTATTGTTATTCACTTTTAATTGTACAATACTTGGTGATTCCTTCTCAATTTCAATTTCCCTTGATTAAATGATGAATCTATGATATCTATGGATATATGGTGTTGTTTTCCATGAACTAGAGTATTAATGGACGAAGGTTAGGAGCTTGAAGATGATAGAAATGGATATCACTTTAAGTAGCTCAAGACCAGTATCACTTTAAAAACCTCAAAACCGATATCACTTTGAAGAACCTCAAGACTGATATCACTTTAAGCATATTTAAATCGATATCATTTTGAAGCACCTCAAGACTGATATCACCTTAAGCACCTCAAGACCGATATCACTTTGATGTGCCATGGGCAACACAAGTAAAAGTGTCTAGACCAACACAAGTGAATGTGTCTAGCCCGACACAAGGGTTAGTGTGCAGGTCGATACACCTAGTTGAGTTTAAGATGACACATGAGGATTATAATCAAGTTGATATACTATGATGTAATGAGATGCATACACTTTGATAAGTTTAGGCCAGTATACCCTAAAGAGGGTCAAGTCAATACAACAAGTTAAATTAAAACTAGTATTCTAGTTAGGATGAGAGAGAAATATGTATCATCCATGTTCATAATCAATTAATGTTAATTGATGAGAGTAATCAAATATGTTTGAATACTTATGGAAAGGAAATAAGCTCCTACATGAGAGGAGTTACGAATTAGGGTTTGGTGGTTGAATATAACCTTAGAAACCCTAATCGGCTATAATAGATATCCTAACCCTAATCATGAGAGGATTGTAACTTGATTGAGGGAATTTTATTTTTTGGCATGGTGTTGATATTTAAATTGATATTTCTTTTATCATGAGATATTAACCATGCAAGTGTTTTGAGATAATGAGCATATCCAACTATGAGATGTGGTGATGTAATAGTACATAGATAGAATGGGCCATGTGTGAGCCATTTGAAATACTTATACAAGATGTATGATGTTTATATGGGTCTTATGACCTAAAGATGGTTGTTGCCTAGTGAGAGGTGACATTGTTCAATAATGAACTAAGGGGATTGAAACCTCATATAATGTGATAATGATGATGAGATGAGATTCTCAGTAGTATGTTTAAAGGATTGAGATCCCAGGATAATTGTGATAAAGTAACAAGTATGTGTTATAATTGTTATGTGATTTGTGAAGGAAGTATTACACTATTCTTTGTAGCATTTACCTATGTGGTATATTTGTAACTTAATTGATGCTAAAAGATGTTGTGATACACCTAAGATTGTAGGTTGCCCTGGCCATATATCCATTCAGTGTCAGAACTTGTTGGACCTTGATACCTGAAGACTGATGGATACTCTAGATAGGATGGTCAGTTTTTCTTAAATTGTTAAATATGGTGAAAAGAATCGATGGGTTCATTGATGACACACCTTGATGAGTTCTCTAAGGAAAGAACCAATGAGAAACCTGAAAAAAGATCCAATGGGTTATTTGCATGCATGGATAAGGACTGATTTTGGTTTTTTGACACATGGCATACATGTGTTGATACCTCAATCTATCTTCACTCTCATCTAAAGCATATATACCCCTTCCTTCCTTCAAAAACGAAATATTTTCTCTTTCATCTCCTTTTTGTGCTAGATAAGCTCATCCCCTATCTACTTGGTGGAAGAAAAGGAAAGCTCTTGAAGGGATGAGATTTGGTGGAGCTCTCAAGAAAGTTGTTTTAGGGTTTTGATCAAGAAACCTTAGGGTTTTAAAGGTTCTAAACCTAGATCTTGATCTAGCTGAGTAAGTTGTTCCTTTCTACCTCATTTCTTGTTGTTATCTCTCTCCTTCCTTCTTACATGGATGAAGCTCGAGTTTCTCTTGATGGGAAGTTATGCATAAAGATCTTCTTTTCTTCTTCCTTTTCCATAGTTTCACCTCAATCTTGAGGGATGGAGCTGTTTTGGAGCTTGGGCGTGCAAGTTAGAGCTTCATCCTCTTTCTTTGAGCTATCTTGTTGTTGGATCGAGGTGAGTTATATAACCTTCATTCATCTTCTATCTTGATTTTATGTTGCTTCATATAGATCATATCCTTAAACAAAGTTGATATGATGAAAATATGTCTTTGTAAACTATTTACATGCAAAGTAGTTTGTATGATTTAGCTAGATCTTGATCATATGTATTTACTCTCTTCTTTCATGGATAAGAAATATTGATCTTGAAGAAGAATAAATTATGTCCTTTCTTAAAACAATTGGAACTAATTCTATTATAGTGAAGGAACCAATGGTTTGTCTAGTATGTATCTTGTTGTTTTCACTAAGTAAAGAAACGATGGTGATTCCTATCACCTAATCAATGGGCCTAGTTTAGGATAAGAAAATGACAGCTCTACTTAGTGTTAAGACTATTGACCCTACTTAAGTAATGAACTGATGATTCCAAAAGATATGATGATACATTCATGTACAATAATGAAATAATGGGTCAACTTAGTTGCTAATTAATATCCTTTACTAAGACCATGGAAGAATCAACAGACCCCCTAGGTCTAGAATCTGATGGCCTCACTAGGCCTAAATACCCAATGGTCATCCTATGTATATGATTCAATGTTCATATGTACTTTGAATCTGATGGCTTCAAGTGAAATTCAAGACTCAATGGATTGTGCTTGAGGAACATGATCCAATGGTTGAGTTTTATACCCATAATATAATGGGTTGTTAATGATTATCCAATGGTAATGGTGGAGTTAAGGACATGATATTCTTACTAAGTAACTCAATAATATGGTGGGTTGCTTAGGTGTATCAAATGAATCGATGGGTTGACTATGTGTATCAAATGAATTAACAATAGGTATTAATTAGATAATACTAATCCAACATACACCTTTAAACATTTCTTGTAAATGGTTTGCCAATATTGGCTTAAGGCCCTAATTAATGATTGGGATCATGAATGTTATACTCATAGTCTTGGAGTAATTCTTTTATGTTACTTTCAATAATATCATGATTACTATGTTTGATGCACACTTATTCTAAGCATGAAATGATAAGTTTTTTGTGATATGATAAATCTTATATGAGCCTTAGATGATAATGATGTGCTTAAAGGAGAAAGTATGTTGTTTAGCCTTAATGGATTGTGGGTTGTGTTATGCCTTGAATGGAGGTATATTCCTCTTCATGAGTTGGAAATGGACTAGTGCCCAATGATGTTGTGATAAAGAATATGTTTCATATGTTTATATCCTTCAAAGTTGCTATATACCAATACTTTTGTAGAAATTCTTTTGGGTTTATGTGTAACTTGATTGACGCAACCTAAACTCACCTAATGGGCAATAACTAATCAAGTGAAACCCTAATCATGTAACAACATGTGTCGTAGAGCTATTCCCATCTTAGAATTTGTTAGTTAACAAAACGAGTATTCCATAAAGGAATCTCAAAGTCATATATTGTTGAGTACATGTGGGGGCAGGGAAGGTATATCCTTGTCATCTTGATTCCAAGGTTATGGAGAACGGTCAAGGCCATATCTCAAATTAATGAATATGTATATGATGTATGATTGAGTACAACTATGGTTGTACCTTAGGTGATGGGGCTTTGAATGCCCTAGTTTCTAGTGTTGTATTCTGTATACCAAGGGAAGACTAGGTTGATTGCAACTTGACTAGTAAAGTCATTGTGGTAGACTCATACTGACTAAAGGGATTATATCTTAGGATTCTGGCTCTACGAGATCTTGTACGGTATCGATTGCACTTTACAATGGTCAAAAGATGTTGAGTGGTATCCCTCAAACTTCCCAGGGCTTAATAAAATGTATAATACATTCATGTAGCGTATATGTTAAGATTATACAACGATTCACATTAGATGACAACTCTTACCTTGTTTCATATAATGTCTAGTTGACATATACTATGATAAGAGAAATCAACTATCTAAATGGTGATAACTTAATAATTTCTTTGCAATTATGTTAAATCCTTTTAACTTTGTAACACTATCTGCTTGCTTATTTACTTACATAACTTGATGCAAGTTGAAAATGTTATTGAGAGTTATATCTCTCGCTGGGACATGGGTCTCACCTCATGGGTTACCACATCTTTGTAGGTGATTGTCACCAACATAGTCAGACTCGTGATAACGAGGAAGAACAAGATACAGACCAGTAAAGAGCAAAAGGTTGGCTAGTTGTGTAGATAGTCCTAGAGTCGTTCATGTATCATCAGGTCCAGTTGGGGAAGTTTTATAGAAAGAAATGAATCGACTCAAGTTTTGGCATTATGCCAATTTTTTTACCTGATATATCTATATGTGTAAATGCTTTTGTATACAGGTTGTTTTTGTGGTCACTAGACAAATGTAAAGTTATTCGAGGCTTGTTAATTATTATGCAAGGTGTTGGATCTATGTGTAAATATTCTTGCACATGTATGAGATGATTAATTTGGTTTTAATTATCCCTCTTTGTAGTGATGTGGTTATTTAGTGGTCAATCATGATTTTGTTTTTGAGTAATCTCACTTTTGTGTGATAGTGTGTCACACATAATGATTTGATATCACAATGATGATGGGCCTAAAACCATAAATATATTACAACTTATAGAAGTAAATCTAAAAAGTGAAGTATAATGGTTATATCACGATCTTTGGATCCCAATTAGCTTGGGTGCCACATTTTACATTGTTTGAACGATAATAACTATCTTATTTACATTTAGCAAATAAAATATGAGTTTTCATCCAAAATAATAAATAAATTATTAAATGTCATCAAAAGTAGAAACATACTCCAAATTCATATTCTACATACCAAAATTATCCTATGTGTAAATTTCCACATTAATTGGACAATATTATCTACCCTAGTTTAGTTTAGGAGAGAGAATATATCTTAAAGTCTAAAATATTAAATAAAACAAAAAATAATCCCAAAAATGGAAAATTCAACTCCTCATGTTTAGGTTTTCTATTAGGCCAAGTTTCACATCATTTTAGTGTTCTTAAACACCTCAAATTCGTTAAAGAAATAAAATATATAATATTATCTAAAGTATTAAATAAAATACTAGTCATCTTCAAAAGTAAAAGCTAATGACAAAATTGGAATATGCATGTCTTAATTGTTCTAGGTGTCAAATTTGGTATAATTTGGATCATGTTTAAACCAAAAAGAAATTAAGAAAGAAATTAAATTAGATGACCTCTAAAATCCTAATTAAATGCATTAATGAATCCCATTTCATTTAGTTATCTATTTAATAAGTTACATGATTTAAATCTTGGCTTTTCCTATTAGTTCTCGTAGATTTTCCTTGTCATGTGTCTTTAATTATTTTGTGCATCTTGTGAGCCATCCGATCTAAATTAGATGACACACATGTTACCTACCTCAGGTAGGACATGTTTACGCAGTGGAATAGTACCTATGGCTGCTGGCTGGGTATTTTGTGGATTTATTTCCTGATTCTTTATTATTTTTTGTGATTTATAATGCAATGAACTTGTGAGAAAATTCTACATAAAATGATCCATAATTTGGGCCATGGTTTCCTTTCTCCATGATTCGCCCAATCTTGCTCCCCAAGTTTCTTGAACCCCCTACTTCCAAAGCCCTACAACCAAATGCTACATATAAATACAAGTATTATGACCATCATCGACTCCATTGCTAGAAATCTCTCATGACAATTTAGGCAGAGATCCCTTGCATATTTCCTGCCAACTTGGTTCTCTTCTCACTACAAATCTTCTCGCCTTCAACAACTCACACCACCATAGGCAAATAGCATCAAGGGTAAGTAACCTAGAAACACATTTTATATAGATTCCTTATTTTCACCTGAGAATCCACCCCTCATAATTTCCACAAATCCATGACCACCTGCTTAGTTGCTCCTCAAAGCAATGTCATTGAATCTGGGAAGGAGAAGACCCTTCTCGTGAATTTCTTACTTTAATCCTTGCTCGTTTTGTTTTTCAATTTTCTGCTTGGGGTATTTTCATAATTTCATAGTTTGTTTGATATTAGTCGTAGTTTTTTTTGCATAGATTTTGGACAATAATTCCCTATCACACTCTCACATTTTTTATTTTGATACGATGTTATGTTGGCCTTTTGGTATTGTTTATTTTTCAAGAAATTTAGTAAATAAGGTTAACTTCAATAATTCATAACTACTTCCTAGATTTTTGAAAAATTATGTAAAAATACTCATTGGAAATAAAGAGTTATCCTCTTCAAAATAAAAAATATTTCATAAGTAAAAGCCAAGTATGATCAGACTAATGATTTGGGTTTAAAATATAAATACTAGTTGGTTGTTGTACATATAAATCTATGTTAGGTGGACAAGAACTCTGACTTGGATCTAGGGTTTGGAGGTTGAAACATTGACAAACATCTTGATGTATGTTGCATTACCTATTATTCATATTTTGAAATTACCCATTTTTTCTCTCTCTTGGTATTTTGGACAAATCAGCTGAGATAATTTCTCTCTACTAAATATTTATTTTATGTGAAGGGTACATGTCGATTCTGATCTTGTGATCATCTTACTTTGTTTGATATTATTATTGACTCTAAATTATACTTTACTTCGTGATGAAACCCTAATGTTTCAAACTTTTTTTGTGGGTATTTTAGTTTGTCCATTTATGTGACTGAAATCTTATTAAATCTATTTATATATATGACTTAACTTTTACTTGCCTCCACATTTTGTATGCTTTGTGATTTAATAGCCCTAGGGTTGTATAAATACTTTGGTTTTTATGGGGTTATATGGCCCATACTTTGGTTTTGTGCCCAGATTATATATATTTGGGGGTTTGGTTATGTTCCTTAATCTATCATGTTTTAAGGTTGCCTTAGATGCCATTGTTATTTATATTTCACTAGTACTATTCCTAGCTCACATGCATGTAGGTTGATATCATTGTTGATGGGTTATGTACCCTAAATTCTTTATATGTGCTTTTGTGGCACAACTCTTACACTTCATTAGTCGTAAGTATTCTTCTTGCCAACCATCTTATTGCAATTGTTATTCTCTTTATATCCACTTGGACAATACTTTCATCTTCTATGGTAAGAATTGTTACATTTGATGGTATTTTTCCTATTTGTTCTCATGTCCCCAATTGATATGCTCATACCACCTTTCATGATGATAATTTCCATCTTATTTCCTCTTTTGGGGGACATGCTTCCAACCCCCTAGATGGAGACCAGGGAGGAAAAAACCAAGGTTGACCAGGACAACTTTAAGAGTAGTTCAACCTTCTTGGGAGACAGACTCGAGGTGGTTAGGTAAACCTATTCTGATCCTATGTTGTAGCTTAATTCACATATGTATCACCCTGCATGGTAAAGGGTGGTCTTTACCATCTTATTGCAATTGTTATTATCTTTGTATCCACTTGGACAATACTTTCCTCTTCTATGGTAAGACTTGTTGCATTTGATGGTATTTTTACTATTTTTTCTCATGTCCCCAATTAATATGCTCATACCACCTTTCATGTTGATAATTTCCATCTTTATTTCCTCTTGTGGGGGCATGCTTCCAACGCCTAGGTGGAGACTAGGGAGGAGAAAACCAAGGTTGACTAGGACAAATTCAAGAGTAGTTGAACCTTCTTGGGAGACAGACTCAAGGTGGTTAGGTCACCCTCTTCTGAGCATATGTTGTAGTTCAATTCACATATGTATCACATTGTATGGTAAAGGACGGTGATAATTGCAAACTATATCATTTTATTTTCCATTGCCAAAGATTTGGTTTTATATACTTCTATTTGAGAAATGAAAATTACATCTGTTTCAACATATCTTTTTGGTGTATCTCGATTAGATGAGTACATTCCTCAAGTTAAATAGGGCATGAATCCCTTCTCGGGTCCCATTCCTAACATGTAGTCAAACAATAAAGCATCATAAAATAATAGTACTCAAGAAAAGCTCAAGCTTTTCCTCCAATCACCTCTAGTAGCCCAAATTTCTAGATAGAATGTCCATAAACAAACTTTTGCAAGGAAAATTGATCAAATAGAGAGAGACATTATATATAGATATGCATGTCAAAATAAAAATTTCATAGCTAGTGGGATGACATTAGTAAAACAATAAGTAGAAAATGAAAAAGGATTAATTGAATGATTTGATCCTAACATCTGACATCTCATTATTGATTTCTTCAGCCAAACTCAAGTATGAATCAAAAAAATAATCAAACTAATAAATCATCAACCACATTGTTGGGCCTTAACAACTTAGTGAATTTCTCATTAATTGGTCTAATTTCATGCACAAACAATTAACCCTATTTAACACAAAATCATTTAAATCAGTATCACTATAAACATGCAAAGTTTAGGTCAAGACCCAATAGAGCATATCCTTAAGTTCTTAACTCAATTTCCTTGCCCTTTATCTTCTTATTTTATATCTTTATAAAAAAATCTATAATAAAGGACATTGTTTATTCGACCATAAAAACTCCATATGAAGTATACATAAATTTTTCTTGATTCTCCAAATACATTTTTCACAGTAAAAGACACTAATTTTACACAAGGCCATGATCAACAAGGTTAGGAATGCACAACACATACCACTTCCTTTACTGAGCCAAAATAATATATCTAATACTATTTACACCAAGTATACAACCAAAACTTATGATCAAACAGATCCGCTCATTAATATCCCAATCCAAACATCATTACACTTAAGCATTCATACCTTATGAAAATTAGGATTAAACATTCACATTACTCACTTTCACTAGTTCTTTATTGAAAATAGGTTTCTAATTACTTAGTCTGTTTGAAGTCATCTTAACCACACTAATTAGGTTTAACTACCTCATCATAAATTCCATCTCAATATTAGGGTTCCAAATCAACTCAGATAAGAAGAGATTAATCTTAAGCACAAAGATATATATGGAAATTTTGGTTAACTTTTGTTTGGTTCATAAAAAATCCTCCCTCCCTTATAATATTTTCATCCTCAAAAATCAAAAGAATCTAGGAGGTATAAGAGAAATAGTTTTTGAATCACATGAAAGTTTAACATCCTGTCATTAGCCAATCTCTCATACATAAAAGGTTCATGAATTCTTATAGAGAGTCATTCATGGTTAATGTTTTGTCCTGAGTTTTATGCTAATAATACTTATTTGACTTCTCAATATCTCATAGTTTAACCTCGTGGTTCCTTATACAAATATCACTTATTGTGATCTCAAAGGCATATTTCTTTCTTTATACCCCATCCAAAGGTAGGGTCTGAGGCATTCATCAACATATAACAAGGGTTAAGTCTTCACAAGATCCATTATTATCTTTGAACCAATATGCACTTGTTTTCTGTACTCAATGTATAGTTTCTTCAAGATATTGCATAATTTTCTAGAATTTGGCTTACCTTATTTGGTTAGGACACTTTCTCTTACTTGAACACTACTGATTAAAAATTTCATGTGTACGTTATAGCTAGTATGCTATATTATAATACATTTCAATGTTGACTAAATTTTTACATGGTCATTCCAGAGGTTACAATTATTAATCATTCTTTGTATTTTCTTTTATCAACTCCATCTTGATTAATAGATTTATATTACCTGTAGAATGCTCATAATATTCTTGGTGCATCAATTTTGTTAAGTGTATGAGTCTTCCTATATTCTCATATATTGGGATTAGTCTCACACTATGTAAATGGGTTTTGGTAGCCACCCTTTCTCCTATATAAAGTCTAGACCTCCTGTCAATAATACACATAAGATATTGTCCACCTTCTCTCTAATAACATTGTATCAGAGCGTCTTGATACTATCTTAGAAAGAAGTATCCAACTTCTCTATGAGATGACATTATCTTCTCTATCATCCTCACTGGATACTTCTTATCCATTGTGGAAGTCAAGTTCCCATGGAAGTCATCTCCAAGGAAACATATATGTGGTGAAACTCATTTTTAGTCAAGTTCGCATACTTTGAAGTCATCTCAATGCTAGTACATTATTCTTCTTTTCCCTCATGCACTATCTATGTATGAACATATATATGATATCTTTAGATCTAATATCATCTCACGTGTCTACATGAAACACAAAGACATGTCGTGTAACCTCTAGTGTTTACTCCCTTCCAATGGATTACACATTGTGTCAAAATTCAACACTTTGTGTAGTTTCTAGGGTTTACCCATGTCTCTGTCTTGCATGCTACATCAGTCCTTCCACACATCATGTTGCATCTTATCAGCACTACATTATGGGATACGAGAACCCTCCGCAACCTATGTCTCTTCTAGTACCCAATCGTATGCCTTAATCAATATTGAACAATCAAATCTCATCTCATAAGTTATATCATAACCGTGCGCTATTGTTAACACCTCATTTTATCTCACTCGGAAAAAAATAACAATTCAATGCAAATTCTCTGGCTAATAATGGAATCCATATTCCACATTCAACACATAATTTTCCACATTTTTTCATATTTTCTACACATTTGTATCCATCCTTTTTTCCCACTTTCACCTAGTTTGGGGCCTTCTACAAAGAAACCTTATTTTAGACTAAAAGTGTGATTTGTCCTTCAATTGTTCTATAAATATGTTATTTTACATAAACCACCCAGTTGGATTGCCTAAAAAGTAATATATCATTTCCAACAATTTTTCTTGGAAAATCTGAAAGGTGAATCTGACTTGTCATTTTTAGGGAGTTTTCTTCAATTTCGAGAGCATTCCAAAAATTACTAAGAAAATAGGAAATATACTTTTTTTCACCCGGGGACATCCAGCAAATCAGAGTCATCTACCACATTCCACGTGGACGATCATCTTTGTGTGCCTACCTGTGTGGTGTGTCACGGTAATCTACTATGTCTTCCAAAAGATTATATCCAGAATCCTAAACCCTAAAATCCACCTATAATTAGATCCCCATACCCAACATAATTTAGACTCCTTTTGTATCTCCTTAAGTAAGAGAATTGACTACACTTTCTTTATTTTTCATATTGCTTGTGATCATAGGATCCTTCCTCTGACATATGGTTCTCTATTAGATTTGTAGAATAGTAAACTACTCTAACTGATGTGCCTAACTAATACATCTATCTTGTTAAATATGATCTATAACTATTATACTTGGTCTGATCTATTGATGCATCTAATCTGTTATCTACTAGAATTTTGATGTTGCTGTTATAACTATTATTTTTATTTGCATGTGAAAACTCAGATCTAGTTTCTCCAATTGTACATCCATTGGTCATCATCCAAAATCCTATGCATCAGTCCTTGTCACCAGTAAAGGATATCCTTTGTGGGAGGTCTTGATGTGATTAGCACCACAAAAAAAACAAAAAAATAAGATTATAGGGTAATGATGAGAAGGGGACAATCATCTCCAACCCTGAAAGCCCATCCACCAATAAAAATTATTTTTCATGTTCTTTTATTTAATTTAACCATCCTAAATTGCTCAATTTTCCACAAGAAGATAGTGTTTTCATATCAGTTTACTGGTTGAGAAGGGAGTGCTAATCCATTCCCACTCATAACTAGATTGCTAGATCTGACCTCTAGTTTTTCTTTTCAATTTCTCATTTCTATCCAACATGGGTAATCTCTTAGATGGATACCATGGCTTCAACAATCTATTTTTTTCCTCATTTTTGTACAAAATGGTGCAGCGACTCTGAACACCTTTTATTATGTGACATTTCACTACCCAAAAGGAAAGAGTTTCATTCATAAACTATTTCTATTTCATCCTCCTTTTTTGGGTTGGGTGTGATAGACTAGTGACTCTGCTAGGGAATATTCCAAGATGATCTAAATCAAACTTCTAGTGTCCTATTTTGAAGATTTAGCATTTACATGATTTTTCATTTTCTTCTTTTGTTTTCATGTCGTATATCGGTTTTTTGTTTTGGGAATAGGGTGGCTCATTAACCCAATCCATTGACTCTGGGCATGCAGATCGAGGTGATCTATTGTCCCTGTCCCCCTCTATTTTCATTTTTTCAAGACATCTTGATACGATCATGATTATTCTTTGTTTTTAGGTCATCTTTGTCCCTTGTTGATTTTGGCATTTTGCACTTCTCGTCTAGGATTTAGTTTTCACTCTCTTCTTTTTTCCCTTTTTTAGTCTAAAAACAAAAATAATGGAAAATATTGTAAAGGATGAACAATAGGTGTAGGTTGGAAACAAAATATGAACTTTGTTGAAAACATGTTGTTTCTTGTTCTTAATTTACGTGCATCTAACTATCATGAATTATGGGCCTATTTCTAAAAATGTTAAAACCCATCACGTGCACTCCACACGCCTATAAACCCATGTGTCATGGAACGGGTGCCAACCTCATGTTGGATCCTTTGAAATAATAGAGAATTCCAGTAAAGGTACCAGTTCATTATTAAATTGGATGTCCAAAGGCCTTGAAAACGTCTCCTAACACTCACGATTGATTATAACTATTATAGTCATGAGGTGTATTGGGAGCAGTACCTTTACCGCTAAATTCAGTATCCCCCTCACTGAGTGCCATCCAACCATAGAGAGGATAAGGGCCTACCCCTCCTATACAAGTGATGCTCAAATTAGGATGTAACATGGATCTAAATGCATGGGCTAGAAATGGGAGGGCTATCTACTTCTTGTGAATATGTCTTGTCTTCACAGCTGAACATCATTGAGATTGTTGCTAACCCTTTTCATGTGCATATTCAAACAATACTTTTTAAAATATTAACAATCCCAAACTTAAACAATCTATTTTTAAGATTAACAATCGCAAACTCAAACAGTCTTTTTCAAAGCTTACAATCTCAAACTCAAATAATGTTTTTCAGATATTAACAATCAATATTTTTCAAACATTACCAATCATTTTTTTCAAAGATTAAAAATAACATATTCAAAGGTTAACAATCTCATATTCAAACAATATATCTCAAATATTAATAATCTTAAACTCAAACAATCTTTTTCAAAGATTAACAATCTCAAATTTAGACAATGATTTTCAACAATTAACAATCAATCTTTTTCAAAGGGTAAAAAAAATCAAATCAAACCACCTTTCAAAAGTATTATCTTAAACAAATATAAAAGAGCAAACAATGTTAAATATATGAGCTTCTTATGCTAAAAATTCTCAAAAAAGAAACAAACCCATCCCCAAAGAGGAATATGTCCTTGAAACTTGGGCAAGGAGGGTAGGTCCTCCACCCAGTGTAAAATATCAATTGCCAATGCCAGGTCCACCCCACCATGGTCATGTATTATGACCTTTAATTGATCCCACTTCAACATTCAAATCATTTTTGGGTCATGTTCCATGATATAAAATTGGTCCAATAACACTTCACCTTCCTAAATAGGGTCCTAGACTATGACCGAAAAATGTACCTTGACCTCTCACTGAGCTCCATTGAGAATGAGAATGCAAGTAGAGGCATCCTCCTTGCTAACCTTTCCTTACATCAAAAGGGAAATAACTCCTTGGAGAAACCCCTCAAACTAGGAGGAAACTAGGGTCTCATGGATGATGCCAAGGGTTTTAGTTTGGTAAGCCCATTAGACGAGGATACCTTGAGGAATAAATTAGATTGATTAAACACACTCACTAGCCTAGTAAGGGATACCTTAATATTGATCAACCATTCAAACCTCCACCTTTCACCCTACTTAAAATGGTTCTCTTGGAACACTTCCCAAGGGAACCTAACATCCTCCATCTTTTCCTTTCTAACATGGAATTGGTGACTACATTTCATACAGGAGTAGATAAGTTCTTGTTAGGATTTGTAGAGGCAGAAAGTGCAGTGGAAACAACAAAATAAAATCTTCATGTATCTTACTAACAAAGCTCGTCGACAATGGTGTATTCAAAAGGAGTGTGTGCAAGGTATACCTTGTCGTGGAGCAATTCTAGTGATGTTCCTTGTGCGGTGGTGTGCATCCCTCCTCCATGCATGGATGGTCCTCCTCAACATCCTAACGTAGTTACTCAGCATCTGCGTTTCTACATGTGGATGGAATGGAACTCCTTGTTGTGCTGCCTGTGTTGGAAAGAAGGAGAATCCTTTTTGTTGATGATGTACTAGCATTGTTATCACTCTCCTTCTCTCTCTCTCTCTCTCACTCTCTCTCTCTCTCTCTATCGGGGACAATGAGGACTAGGGTTCACGTACAAGAGTGTGTCTCTGAAATCTAGTTGCCATGCCCCTATAAATAGGAGAGGAAAGGATTTCCCAAAAGCCATGGGAAATAAAAGGGTACGACTGTGTTTAAAATGGGTCGCTCATGAACTATCAAATAGACAATTGGAACTTTTTGGAATCAATTAATTATTAAACCAAATAATCATATTAATTCATCGACTAATTCTATGTCATACGACTCTAGTTAATTGTGTGGGATTACCCGATTGACTAAACAATTGAAATCCAATTAACTATCTTAAACATTTTAACTAATTAACTTATATTATATTCCAATATTATTCTAGTAGATTACCTAAATGTTTTAGTAAACAATTTTACTTAAAAAATTTCCAACCATGTCCATATTTGTACTCCTATTCCAATACATCCTATATGTGTGACCCTATAGGCTCCAAATTACATTAATAGTGATATTCATAACAAAATTATGATTTCACAAGCAATGATTGGTATCTAGAAATACTTCATTGCTACTCAAGTAATTGGAGAAGTTGGAGAAAAACTTAACTGAGTATTATGACCAATATTATAGTGATTGTATAATCCCTTGTCTCTAATATCCAGATTGAATTAGAGGAATGGAAATGTCATCCTCTTAATGATTAATCTTTGTTCTTTGATCTAGAATAGACTATCAAGGTACACACAAGCTCAGTATCATATATTGACTCACATGATCATGGCAAAGCATTTCATAGTCTCACTCATCATGTGGCCTGGATATCACTCTAATGGGAGGGACAAATTCCATATATGTCGTTCATAATAATCCACACGTGGCAGAATGCACCAAAGCATTACATGTATATCAACCCTTTTCAAGGTCACGTTGAGTACTGCTAAAACACATTTAACAACATGAAATGATTGTAGTAACTTTGACTTTAGGTGTAAGGATTACAATCACCATGTAACTATGACTTCCATTATTGGCTTTCATGAATCACACTCAAGGTGGGTATGTATAGATATCTAATATCATGAATAATGAGATGTACTTATCAATCAACACACATACTAGTCTTGATGTATTATTGTTGTCCTAATATCCATAATAATATCTGACTAGGGAATAAGACAAGAATGTATACTCTTATCATAAACATTTGCTCATATTCAATTCCTCAATCTCAACTCACAGGTCATCGAGTCATACATTCTAAGGGCATTATTATATTTATTCATTATCCCATATTGAAACAAGAATAATAAATGGAATTGCCTTTTTTAATAATCAAATCAGTTAAAATATGTGTCATTACAATCATCATATCAGGAAATACAACCAACAATTCCCTCATATAGCCCAAGATATGGGCAGGAACAATCATCAAAAAGTACAATAAATAAACTACAAGTGTATATCATCATGAGAAGGTCGCAAGAAATTCAAGAATATTTCCTCTTTAAATACTTCATAGACCAATGAGGAAGTTCATTTAGTTTCTTATTTGATGTTATGTGTGGAGCAAGGCCTGTCCCAAAACATTGAGTACCTTCTCATTATGTTGCATCCTACTTTCAATGTTGCTAATGTGCATTTCATGACATCACAGGAAAAGCAAGAAGCCCATTCTTCACCCAATCTATCCCTCCATCGACCTAGATGGATGGGTATGGCAATACAAATTGTCATCTTGGTGGGATCTAAGGTGGATGTCATCCATGAAAACTAAGACAAACCAGAAGAGGTGGGGAAATTCAAGGAAGATGATATTGTGACTAAGGGAACAGTCGCTCAAGAAGCACTTTCACAAGAGCAGTTTCTCAACATCCCCTTCTAGCTTCCACCAAGCTTATCATATGTGGGAGGGTGGTGCCATCCAAGATTTACCAGGAAAGGAGATACACATAACCTGGGTCATTCAAACCTTTCTTCCCATAAAGCATGAAGGGTTCCCACCCACCTCAACTAGAAACATTCCAAACAGGGATCCACCAGAGTCCACTATTGAAAAACATTGGGGAAGTCACGATACCTCTGAAGGTATCAACACTTTTCTTAAGTTTTAAAGGATAATCTGACTGAAAAAAACTAAAGAAGAAGCTAAATATGAACATAGAGATCCCAAGGGGAAGAGAAGGGCAACACCTTCATAAAGGTTCAATTACAATATATGAATGGTCGGGGATCAGTCTCTAGCTTGCACTCTATGTACCCACCACCCCACTCCTAGTACAACCTATACATAGGGGGGGTATGGATTCCCACCACCCATATAAACGGAACCACCAACAACAACCAAACCTCATGTAACACCTATAGTGGTTTCACATCTAGAATCTGTCGCACAATTACCTACTGCCACAGATCATGTACTGCTTGAGATCGTACAAAAGATTAAGAAATTAGAAGGGAAGAAGAAGAGTAGAAAGACTTTCAATGATTTTTGACACTTACTAGATGTGAAGCTTCTTGACAACTTCAACATGCCAAAATTTGATGAGTACTCTCGAAAAGGTGTTTGCATGGCCCATATCAAGGCGTATTTCTCAAATATGGTGGAAGTCCAAAATGACGATAGGGCACAATTTTGCATGGACCTTAAATGGTCAATTGTTGGCCTGGTATAATAAACAAGACATGACTGACGTGGCCACATTGGAAAAGATGGCGGAGAAGTTTATTGATTAGTATGACTAGAATCTAGATTAGGTACCGGCCAAACAAGAATTTGAAGCACTATAGAAAAAAGCAGATGAATGCTTCTCTGAGTTTGTCAGACAGTAGAGGGAGATAATTGAACAACTAGAATTCAATATTATGGATAAGTAGGCCTTAGACATGGTGATTAGAACCACCAGACCATCTCTCACTACCCTATTATCTTTGCAAAGGGAAAACCTTCCCAGAGCTCATATAAATAGGCGTACAAATTGAAAATTCCATCCATAGAGGGGTCTACCAAAACATAGGCCTCACTTTGCAACTAGTGTCCACCTCCTCAACCTGTAGTCAGAAGTGCAAGTGAATAAAAGTAAATACATAAGAGGCCATAGTAGGGGAAGTGCTTGTTCCCATCATTATGGGTAAGCAATAACCACCAACCATATAGATCTCACTGGTACAGACTGATAACATCTCATTTTATGCACTTTTTGCATATGATTTATGCTTCTCCTAGCATACCTTTTAGACTTTTTCTACTTATTTTAGTACTTTATGTCAAAAATCTTAATTGCACACATATTTCACCTTTGTAGGGTCATGCCAAGACATGCTCGCATTTAACACCATGACCGCGGCTGTATCATCCACTAAAGACCTTGCCGCGGTCGATGCCCCTACCACTGTCACTTTGCACTGTGACCGCAACTGCCCACTCACACATGCCCTGTGACCAAGGTCCTACCACGATTGAGACTTCCCCTCGAATGTGGCATACAGCCCTCACACCATGACTGTGGTGGGAGTCTCAACTGAGATCAAGCCTTGACCTAGGTCATGCCTCGACTGTGGCACATAGCCAAGCCTCGATTGTGGCATACATCCAAGTCTCGACCGAGGCCCTACTGCGACCGGGACCCAGATATTTAAGTTGGTGGGCAGCACCTATAAATAGGCCACCCACCTCGACTTGTCACATCATCAGATCATCAAGGACCACGATGTGATGCCAAATTCTAGAGTCACTCACATCCACACTATCAGTCTTGGATCTCTAAAGGCAGAAGCTGGAGGAGAGAGAAGATTGATTACCCTCTTCTTCAAAGGAAGGATCCACCTCTGCATCACTCACTCCATATCTATATTCAAAGAAGTATAGTGGTGTATCACCATATTCTCTCTCTATCTAGATCTATCATTTTCCTCACGTTGTACTTCCCCTCTTTGTGGTATTTGATGTATCTATCATTTTGTAATGATTTTATGTTGTCTATCAACATGTTTGGCTAAACATCTAACTTGGTTTGGGAATAGCCACTATGGCTCACCCAAAATGTATATTCTTTCTCCCCTTCGAATATATATATGCTCTTATCAAGATTATCTCCATACGCTTGTTCTTAACGTTTCACTTGTATGCTTAGTTGCCATCTTGTGATGTTTGATAGTTGGTACCTCAAAAGAGTAGAAACATCCTTATCTAGTGTTATGGAGTAGTATGAATTCATGAAAGTGTTGGAATGCTAAATCTAATAGTCATATGGTTTGTTTTGTGGTTTTTGGGTCGTTATCTCGAAAGAGAGGCCACCTTAGAGCCAAAATATATCCTTATCTAGAGAGAGGAGGGAATAGACGTCTTAATGACTGCTTGTAAACTTGATAGGAGTATACGAAGGGATGTGAGTTTTTCATGTTGGTGAGAGATCTTAGTAGGTGAAACCTGATCCAAATCTCCTTCCCTATCTTTATTTCCTACCACTTGTTATCATTTTTCTCTTGTTATTATTTTCTTTCCTTTAACTTTCTTTAATTTGACTAGAGTACCATCGTTCCTTAGGGAACACCCTTTTTAACCAATCTATTCGTTGGAGTTTAAGAATGGGAGCCTCTGCGTACTTAACACTTTCTAACCTTGTCCCTGTGGTTCGACCCTGAATACTACATAGGACCTCATAAAATAGTTGCGGGGACTTGAGTGTCAGGTTATAATCTTAAAAGTCTGACTACTCTAGATCTGCTCCATTTTGGACGTGCGATCTATGTTGGTCAACTTTTTGGCATCGTTGTCGGGGATAAGGCAAAATGGCATTGTTAAGAACTCGAGTTCAATCACTATACTCTCGTGCCTCAAGCTTAGTGATAGGCTTGACTACATAGAAACTTTAAATATGTTGCCCTATGATTACATATAATAGTACGTTTTAAAATGTCCAGTTTCCTAACTCGACTCTATGGTCTATTCAGGGAACCTCAGAGGGAATCAGATCTGTTCAATTTTTCATCTTAACCTAAAGTCACCATGTCGCCTCGTGTGGACGATAGTCTTATTGGGGATGATTGAAATGCAAGAGTTCAACACAGCCCACCGCTGCATGAGACGGATGAAGAGAGAGATGATTGTCACTCAGATGGTTGTCACCATGAGGAAGAATGATGCAAGGAAGAACAACGTCACAATTGTTGTAGAAGGCATCATCACAATCATCGTGAAAATGAACATGAACATGATGAGTAGAATAGTGAGAGTGAATATGATGAAGAAGGGAAAACTCTTAGAGAGTTGGTCACGACTAGAGCCAACAAGTCCAGATGCCTAATTATCATCCCATACTTCAATGTAGTGAATTTTGAGTTGAAACCAGTTGTAATCTTGATGATTCAGAAAAAGTTTGTCCGTGGAAGTTCAAAGAGCAAAAATCCATACCATCATCTTGATGCGTTCAAAAATATATGTGATACAATCAAGATGAGGGGAGTGCCCCAAGAAGTGATATATTGCAAAGGATTCAATTTCTCCCTTGAAGATAAAGCTCTATCCTGGTATCTCAACTTGCCACACTAGTCTATAGATGGATGGAGACCCCTTGCAGATGCTTTTGTCACAAAATTTTATCCCAATGAGAGAACTATCTGTAATATGCAAAGGATCACTTCTTTCGTGCAAAACCCAGGAGAGAACCTTCACGAGGCATGGGAATGCTTTCAAGAATACTGAAGATATTGCCCCCACCATAACTATCATAAGGGATTCCTGGTGACCACTTTTTACAATGGGCTCACTCCCATCGAAAGAACTTCGCTAAATGCAGCCGCCGGAAGATACTTTATTGGTAACTTTGAAGATAATCGATAACATGGATGCACTGCAAGTAGGCATGGATTGTGATAGAAATGATAGAGGATCAGTCAAGAAGGCAGGATCTGAAGGGTCATCAATCGAAACCAAGGCTTTCAAGATTATTATAGCTCAGATTTAGAAAATCACCACCGATGTCAAACAATTAAAAGACATTGGGGGCAAGGGAAATTAACATACGGAGAAAGTCATGAAATGTGTTACATGTGGAGAAGGGGGCATGGAGTTGACAAATGTATCTATACACGACCAGAGGATAGTGAAAAAAGTAAAAGCGAAGAAGAAATAGAGAATGTCTCTTATGTCAATTTCAAACAACCAGATCATCATGGGTTTAACTACGACAACAAAGAAGCTACTGAAAATGCTCATCAACTGAGTAATTCATCTAAACTGCCTCCAACATTCGATAAGAAAGGAGGACTCACTCAATATACTAGAACCACTCATTATCAGACAAACAAAAATAGCTACCAAAGTCCCCAAAAAAATGTGAGTCGATAGGGCCAAGGATGAAGACAGATCTAAGCCAAAGATAGAAACCAAACTGACATGATTGCTCAATTGTTCGACTTCATGAAAAGGAAAGCTTCGGTAAATGACAAACTTTCTCAAAGTGCTATCACCAATTCAGGAGTGTTAACTACAATGCAAACTTAGATGGAAGACATGCAAACCCACCAAAGGCAGATTGATCAACAGCTCACACAACTAGATGAACTTATGAAAAACCCTTCAGGGAAGATCCCATCAAATACGGAGACTGCCAAAATGACCACTCTATGATTAGGGAGAATGTTGGAAGATCCTAGTACTAACAACACCAAAGAAGGAGGAAGTCATAGTAAGCAACAATCTAAAAAATAGATTGCTACAAAATATTCTAAGGGGGAAGAGTCAGTCGTAGGAGGCAGAGAGGAAGGGAGTCACAAAAAGAATAAGGTCGAAGAGGCAAAGAACTTGGATCCTATAGGAGAAATCCTTTTGAAGAGAAATCCCTATGCCCTAAGAGTTCCCTTTCCCTACAAACCGATGAAGGCACATTTAAAGAAGAGGTACAAAAGGTTTATGGAAGCAGTAAAGAAACTACACTTGGATGTCCCATTTCTCGATGCAATTAAAGAAATGCTGACATATACAAAATTCTTTCAGGACCTAATCATGAAGATAAGGAGAGGAAACCATATCAAAACTATGCAATTGGAAAAAATGTCAACCGCCTTTGTTCAAGTTGAGTTACCAACCAAGAAGAGGGATCTCAGAGCATTCAACATACTCTTCTGTGTTAGAGACAATGTGGAAAGGAAGGGATTAGCCGATTTGGGGGAGAGCATTAGTCTTATGCCCTTGACTCTAGCACAAAGGCTCAGGTTGACGGACATGGTGAAGATGGGCATTAGAATCGAATTAGCTGACCACACATTTACAAAACTTGTAGGAATAGTCAAGGATGTTCCGATACAGGTCAGGCAGTTCTTCATACCATGTGACATAGTAGTGATAGACACGGTCGATGACTCTAAATGTCTAATGATATTTGGGAGACCTTTCCTTACAATTGGAAGAGCCCTAATAGATGTAGCATAAGGAATCTTTACCTTGCACATAGGAGATGATCACCTCGATTTGTGAGTACAAGATGCTATGAGGGGACTGTCTCTCTCTGAGTCAGTCTACTTCATGGATAGCTAAAATCAATATTGTGAAGAGGTAGAAGAGGACAAAGCAATTATTGATCCCCTCATGCAGCCTTGAATAATCAAGACCTTACAGTGGAAGATCGAGAGGTCGTAGAGATCTTAGATTACCTAAATCAACCTAAAGAAGGATTCAGTAATGATGAAGAGATAGTTGAGACCACAAAGTATGCTTCATTTGAGCAAACACCGAGGAGAGGAGAGCACCAAAACCAAAGCTAGAATTGAAACCACTTTTAGAGGGCTGACATAAAAACTCCTGGACAAATAAGAGAGGAATCATGTGATCGTTAATGCCAACTTGATGGATGACCAACTAGAAAGGTTGCTAAAGGAGCTCAGGTTGCCTAGAAAGGCTATAGATTATTCTTTAGAAGACATCAGAGGCCTCAGCCATGCCCAATGCATGCATAGAATACATCTCAAAGAAATGACTAAGCCTTTAGCTCAACCACAGAGGAAGTTGAACAAATGCTAAAGGAAGTCGTAAAGAAGGAAGTTATCAAGTTGCGGGAAGCCAGGATCATTTACCCAATAAGTGATAGTAACTGGATAAGCCCTATCCATGTGGTGCCTAAGAAGGGTGGAATAACTGTGATAAGAGGAGAGGATGGAGATGAAGTGGTGACAAGAACGGTAATGGGTTGGTGTATGTGCATTGACTATCGCAAGCTGAATACTACTGCCAAAAAGGATCATTTCCCTCTGCCATTTATAGATCAAGTTCTAGAAAGATTAGCTCACCATGATTACTTCTATACTTTTTATGGGTATTTGATATTCTATCAAGTATCAATTCACCCCGATGATCATGAAAAGACAACTTTCACCTACATTTATGGCACTTATGCCTTCAGAAGGATATCGTTCGGATTGTGTAACGCACCAGCAACTTTCCAACACTATGTGATATCTGTGTTTTTAGATTTTTTGTAAGACATAGTATAATTCTTCATGGATGACTTCTCTATCTATGGAACATAATTTGAAGCATGTATAAGAAACCTATATTTAGTGTTGTAGCACTGTGAAGAAAAATATGTTGTCCTGAACTGGGAGAAATGCCATTTTATGGTCCAAGATAGTATTGTCTTAGGCCATAAGGTTTCTAAGAAAGGAATCAAAGTGGACCTAAGTAAGATCAAAGCCATATCCAATCTTCCTCCATCTAAATCTGTCACGGGAGTATGAACTTTCTTAGGGCATGCGGGGTATTATAGAAGATTCATAAAAGATTTCTCCAAGATTGTCAAACCCCTTTTGAATCTCCTGATTAAAGATGTTGAGTTTGAATTCACCAGTGAATGTTTAGACACCTTCCATACCCTTAAAAGGGCATTAATAATAGCATTGATTCTACATGCACCTAATTGGGAGATACCTTTTGAAATTATGTGTGATGCTAGTGATTTCACCATCGGTGTCGTCCTAGGGTAGATGAAGGATAAGAGACACCATGTGATTTGCTACACAAGTCGAACCTTAGATGAAGCCCAAGTAAACTACACCACCACTGAAAAGGAAATGCTAGCGATCGTATTTGCCTTTGATAAGTTTAGATCATATCTGATAGGGTCAAAAGTAAAAGTGTACACCAATCATGGAGCTATAAAGTACCTCATGTAGAAGAAGGATACAAAGTCAAGACTCCTACAATGGGCCTTATTACTGTAAGAGTTTGACCATGAGATCATAGATAAAAAAGGAAAAGAAAATGTGGTTGCAGATCACCTGTCGGGAATAGTTTTTGATGAAGAAAATCAGTTGCTAGTAAATGACAACTATGTTGATGAAGCCCTTATGATGGCCCAGTCAGATGAACAGATCCTACCTTGATTTGCAGATATTTGTAATTATCTTTCCTGCGGGCCCACTAGAGATCACCTATAATCAGAAGAAGAAGCTATTCTCCCAAGCTTCCTCAAGCCCCTCGAGCCCAGACAAAGACGATGATGACATGGGAGGGACAGGTGCAGGAACAGCTTCAAATGGTGAGAGTGCTAATGTGAAGACCACCCCAGTGGTGGAACCACCTACAAAAGAAGCATTTCCACAGTAAAAACCTCGTCAGGACTCTAAGAAAAAGAAAATGAATGCATTGTCAAGGATGTTTGACTTAAACAGAAGCCCAGAAGAGGATAAGGTTGCATCTGAAGAACCTCGACAAGTCGCCGTCACCAGAGACGAAAGAACTTCGATAGAAGATCTCACATCACAAGAAATAAGAGATCTCAACAATTTCTTAGATGACATGATGTTCAGTATGGATATCTGCAACGATTTCATCAAAGAACCAACGTAGTACGAGCAAGATGATTCACTTTATGACAGGAAAATGACTATGACGTTAACAGTGCTCAACTATATAGAATTACAACAACCGTCAGAAGAGAACCAACCAATAAAAGATACAACTGTCGAGATATCAACAAATGATGAAAGAAAGGTGACAACCCAAACACTGATGGAAATAAGGGTACAACCTCCAACTACAGAAGAACCACTCACAGTAATGCAGATAGAAGGAGACGGTACCTCAGAAGACAAAGAAGGTGGACTCACCTCCTTCTTCACTAAAGAGCCAGTCAGAAAGAGGAGCGCACCTACCCATGATGTACCATTAGGTGTTTCTCCTCCTCTACCCTGTAAGATGGTGGGCATGGACATGATCACATTATCAAGAATCACATGCAGATATGTCCATATCCTAGAAGATATACTAGGCGAAAACCTTTTGGGCACTGATACTTTCTATCACAACAAGGGCAGGTCGCTTACCGGGATCATTTTAGAGGGATCTTTCTAAAATGAGCACAAGTGCATAAGAAGTTGTTCAAAGTACTTTGTGCAACTCTGCTTGAATAATTTTTACATCCTGATAAAATGCAACCCGTATTCAATGACACCATACATCTAGCATGTCTTTTGTTCAATAAAAATGACAGAGTTGTTGATGGGAAAGAGCTAGAACGTATAGTGAGTAGGGAAGAGACAAAATTTGTAGTCCTGTCCATGAGGACTATAAAGCACTAGGAATTGCTTGTCGTCAACTTATACGAGAGATGGACAACAGTGTTCAATTGCTCTATAGCTGAATTAGACAACATCTCCCTGATCTACAAAAAAAGGAGGCAAGGGATATCTTAAATGTTCCATTGTGTATGCAACGAACTATACAGATGGAAGATAATAGACATAAATGGATGTGGAAGCAATTCTCTATCTGTAAAAAGGTCCCTCAAGAAAAGGCTACAATAGGGGATTGCGCCTTCATAGTTCTTAGAATGATTGAAGCAATCAATAAGGGAGTCATGTTGGAAGACCTCTACATAGAAAATCTACATGGGTTACATGGTGTCTATGCAATGGAGGTTATTTATGATCGCTGCTTCTTCAATGACCCAAAGATGCCTTTATATGTAGTACACGACGGCTTCACCAAGAAATACCTCTCCCTAAAAAGAAAACATGGAGGGAGAAACTCAAAGCCCTATGGATCGATCCTAAAGAGACTGCTAGAGCGACTGCTTGGAAGGACGATTGGGCAGCTGACACACCTGACGGAGCAAAGAGAAAACCTGAGAGCAAGCCAGAACAACCTCCAGTGGCAGAAGACAAGAAAGAATAACCTCTATCTAGCCAGCCTGAAGAAGGAGAGATAGAGGAAGAAGATATGCCAAAAATTAAACCAAATTGGTCGGCAGGAGAAATAGTGCCAACCTTCAAGGATTTCAAAAGGTGGAGCTACAAGATCCTATCATTATAATCCTTGCAACTGATAATAAAATGCTTGAAGGAAGATGACACAACGGTAGAGGAAATTTTCGAAAGGGATGGCATCAACATGATAAAGGACGACATTCGTGATACCTTGAAAATAGGAGGGTACCTTTCCGTCAGCACTATGTCGGCCTATCAAGCCTTGTTGAATGACAACATGTTGAACGTGCATATGACTTAATTCCTCTTAGTAGATGACATCCTGAAGGATAAAAGGTCGGGAAAAAAAGACTGCCTACTGCAACGTCTGGAGACATCTCTTCCAGATTACATATTCTTGCCTATTCTACATGATAGTCATTGAACTTTGTTACTAGTCAGTGTTATAACAAGGATTGTAGTACTTTACAACATCTCAGATGCAGCCTTTTGTAACATCCCTGACCTGGGTTATGAGTTAACCCTAGGTGTTTTGCCTAATTATGTAATTAAGATACTGATGATTATCTTTTGGCATGTAATTAAACTCTTGAGGAATGCATATTTCCATTTCTGCCCTAATTGAACAATGTTTTAGTATTGTTTTGTAATACAGGGACCTATGTGCAAGTTACCCAGTTAGAAGGGTTAACTTGCAATTTGCACATGTTGAGATGTTCCTCTGATGTTGAGGCATCATAAGAATGATTATGGTAAAGTTTGAAGGATTTCCCAAGCTTGAGCACCAAGGTGCAGCTGTGGAAGCAATCCCTGTGCTTGAAACCCTGGTTTTGGGGTAAAATGCAATTTACCCAAAATTTGGAGTGCAACTTGTAAATTTCATATTCTAAAATATCTTTTATAACTTTTGTCATCATTTTGAGTAGAAATGATGAAGAGGGCACTTCATTTGAATAATCATATAATAAAGAACACCTTGGTGATTGAATAATCAAGGAATAAGTATAATAGCTCTTTTATATGTATACTTTAGTAATGGGTTGATCTTCTTTGCCTTCAATTCTTGACCTTAGAAGGAGATTGTCCTTAGAAATAAGGGGTAGGGACGAGCAAAGAATAAAGGAAGGACTTAGATGAGAAATGGGATAAAGTAGAAGCTTTATGGAGAAATTTCACCCAATATATATATACCACTTCCTTTGCAAGAAAAGGAACGTTTCTTTCATTCCCTCACTTATCCCCCTTGCTCAAACCGACTAAGGCAGAGCTCTGGAGCATAGGAGAACGACCAGGGAGTTCAAGGTAAGTTTGTATCATCCCTTTTTCTTGAATTCATGGAGGAAACTCGATTTCAAGGTTGAATTCATGGCTAGCTCACCTAGCTTTATCTTTCTAGCCATTCCTTTCCAACTTTTCCTTGGAGAATTCACCTTGGCCGACCTGTGGACCTCAAAGACGCCATTAAAGACCTGAATCTTGGAATCTTGGAGCTCAAGGAACAACCTTTAGGCGGGTTTTATAACTCTAAACCTTATGCTTTGATTATACATCTTTTTATATGCATATAGTTGCGAGTTCTTCTTCTTCCCTATCTTCCCTTGCATCCTTGCAAGCAAAATCATGAAGAACTGCTACTGTTCTTGAGGTAGAAGATAAGGGCGTTAATTCCTATGCTTATCCACGGATTTCCACTTTACCAAACGACCTCCACCAATTGCCCATACGGTTCACACAACCATTTGGTGGGCAAACGGTTTCAGGGTCGTATGAAGGCAAACGGCCTTCAAGACTGTTTGGTCGCGTTGACCAAGCGACGACCGTATGGAAATCTTGTTTATAATTATGTAGGTTAATCACCCACAAAATTTGAGGGGTTAACTCCAACGGAATCGTGAGATATAAGAAAATCAATTAGCAAATCCAATTGAATTAAGTTCTGATTTTCAATATGTTTAAATTGCCCTTTTTGGGAAAATGGTCTCAAGACCGTTTAAGATGGTTGACCAAGCGTTGACCGTTTGGGATTACTGTTCATAATGATGTTGATTAATGACTCACCAAATTTGATGGATTAATTCCAAACGAGTTATGAGTTGAAGGTTGATTAATAGGGCAAATCCTAATTGAAATTAGTGCTGAAATTCCAATGAGTTAATTAGTGATTTTGGGTTGATTAGCCCAAACGGTCTCAAGACCATTTGGGGAATCATCCAAACGGTCTCAAGACCGTTTGGGGATCACCCAAGACCGTTTAGAGGTCTGGGGTCAAGAATAGTTGACCAATTGAAGGTCCAAAGGTACCAAACCATATTCCAAGTATTGATGTGATGATCAACTCAATAGATCAAACCTTGATGAATTTTCACTAGAGTCCAAAGATTGGATGGGTAAACGGTCTCAAGATCGTTTGGAACTCATCCAAACGGTCTCAAGACCGTTTGGTGTCAACCCAAGACCGTTTGGAGATCTAGGGTTAAGGTAATTTGATCAATTGAGGGCCCAATTACAGTGGGTTATTGAAATAATCAAATTGCTGATTTGTGACTTAATTAAGGTTCAACCCCTATCAAATCAACTAAGATTTTGATGAATTATTGGGCAAACGGTCTCAAGACCGTTTGTAGGTTATCCAAACGATCCCAAGACCGTTTGGGCCAAGTTTGAGCCCGATTGGAGGTCAATTGATGGGATCAACTTCGATTTGATACACATTGTTGAGTGTTGATGGTTGAATGTTTATAGACCTTAATTGAACCAACTCCAACCCTAATTGGATATTAATTGAGGGTCAATTGAGTGACCAATTGGTTAAGGATAACCCTATTTGTCACAATTGATAAGTGGCTAACAAGGATTTGTCCAATTGAAGGCTTCAACATAGAAAACCCCAATCGTTTATAACCTTTAATCCACTTTTGAGGTCCAAACGGTTTGAGCCTATTTGGACCAAACGGTCTCAAGACCATTTGGATCCAAATGGTCTCAAGACCGTTTGAGGCCAAATGGTCTCATGACCGTTTGGGGCCAAATGGTCTCAAGACCGTTTGGGCTCAAATGATCTCAAGGTCGTTTGGACCAATCGATCTCAAGATCGTTTAAGATCAAACGGTTTCAAACCGCATAAGCTTCAAACGGTTTGAAAGTCAACTCTCCCCAAACGGTCAACACACCCAAACGGTCTCAAGACCGTTTGAGACTAAACGGTCTCAAGACCGTTTGAGGTCAAACGGTCTCAAGACCGTTTGAGACCAAACGGTCTCAAGACCGTTTGGTGGTTGAAGGTTGAAACCGTTTGAAGGTTTTCAAGGTTGTTTATACTTAATCACTTGAAGGTGTAAATGGTTCAATGGTGATCTAATCTAAACCCTAATGGTAACTTAGGACATTAAGGGACTAAATGACTAATGAATTGACCCATGATGACGATCAATGAGTAATTTACCAAAATGTCCTTGAAGGGTTCAATTGAGTAATACCTTGTTCTAATCAAACCCTAATCACATGATAGTGGTGATTTGGCTTATGATAGTCAATAATGACTTAACCCAACCTAATCTAGAGTGATGTAATCATCACATATGAGTAAGAGGAGAGAGAAGATCCCAATTATGGTTGAAATCCAAGTAATGTACCTTCAATATATATATGAATGTGCATAATTAGGGTATGATCCACCTATGTGAGATCATGGAAACCCTAATTATGATAATTAGTGAATCTTAACCTAACTTGAGGGCATTAATGATGATGATTTTATACATGATGATGCTATGATCTCAATTCACCATAATGTGAATGGTAAACCCTAAATTCTAGGGTAATGACACATAATGTGAATAGTAAACCCTAATTGAGGGTGATGCATTGAATTATACAATAACCCTAATTCCAGGTGATGTTCTTAAGCATGAATCATCATGACTAAAGCATGAGAAAAGGAATCACTATTCCTAAACATAATGAAAGGGATTGAGTAACCCTAATTGATATAAATCAGGGAACCTAGCCTTAATGGAGGCATGAAGGTTCAACCCTTGAATTGAAAGGTTAATTCTGCAATAGTAATTGTTGATCTGGAGATAAATTGTTTATTGTTGTCTATTGAATTAACCATGCAGGTTCTTATAAGAGAATGATCATAGCCAGGTAAGGGTTATGATATCATATTCACTGAAAGCATAATTATAGGCTTGTGAATAGTGACATATGTTATGCTCCTTAAGCATAAGAGAAACATATGAGATTAATGGGCTGCAAGAGCCATGAGTAACATCAAGGTCATGCTGATAAGATGACTTATGATGAGAGAATTAAGATTTGATATCCATTTGATTACAGGTATGAGACAGACTTGATACATTTAGTATTCTTCTTGTATATTATTGTTTTAATACTTACATGCTTGGAAACATGCTTGATGTTAAAAGAATACTGAAATGTACCTAACTAATCAAGTATAATCATATCATGTAGAGCCCTGATCATAGATCCATCATTGTCAGAAGCAAAATGATGGTGAAACAGGTTTTCCTAAGGGAACTCCTGGATCACATACTTTTGAGTATGTGGGGAAAATGGATGTGAATGTCCTTACATCCTAGTGTAGTAATTGATGTATATGTATCTTAATCTATCAATCCTTCACTATGGGTTATGTCGGGGTGATGTAACACTAATCTCCCGAGAAAGTCTTTTATACCGCATCGACGAGAGATAAACAAGAAATCCCTCGATGGCGAAGAGAGTACAGAATTCCACTATGACTCTAATAGCGAAGTACCAGAATACCCTGGTAAGCTATAGTAGCAGAGACATTAGATGTCCTGCATGTTGAACCTCACACTGACTGAGGAAGATGAGGTCATAAGAATCCGGCTCTTTTGATGACCTATGTATGATACCGATGCGACTTAATAGTGATCGGTTGGAGTATGAACGGTATACCTCATCTCCGCAGGGCATAATGATGTTTGTAAAACATAATCAACCGTGTAGCATATCTGCTTAGGTTGAACTACGAGATACATTGGTTGAAGATACATTACTTAGTATACATGTTTTCATATCCCTTAAATGTTGTTGTTCTAATTGATAACAATCTGTTGTTGATTACCTTAAAGCTTTTATTGCCTATGTTGTTCTTGATTTGCTATAATAAAGCTTCTGGCGGAGAGTTATAACTCTCGCTGGGACAATTATTTAAAATTGTCTCACCCCGTAGATTTCAACCTTTTTAGGTGGTCGTCGAGGATGAAGGAATCAGTCTGCAGGTGGACAGTATCAGCAGCAGCAGCACCAGGAGCAGCAGTAAATCTCAGGTGGAGATTTAGACTACTGAGTTGTGTAGTTAGATAGTCAGTCCTATCTGTTCTCTGTACTCTCAGGTCCTTGGAGTCTTTTGGTCTGAGATTTTTGGTTCTGAGTTCTTGAGATTTTGTATCATGTTGTATATAATTACTCAAGAAGTAATTATCAAAGATGTAAATAGTTTATCTCCTTTTATGAAAGAAGTTTTTATGGATTCAAGCTCTTATCTCGAAAAGTTTTAATTTTCCGTGATTTTTGTCTTCCGCTGTTAATCGAACCGTTTCCGCTATGTTTAAATTGTGTTTATATCATGGTTTGGAGATCAGAGCCCACAATTAGTGGTATCAGAGCTCTAGGTTCACTGAGTTTACAGAGACATAGGAATTAGGATGTCGAGTCTATCCTTAGTATTTCTTTCTTATCTAATAGAGTCTTCTGCTCCTCAGGAGAAGAAGATAATTAAGAATGTCTGAACCACACGAGGAGTTCATGGCAGAAAGTAGTGTTGTTGCACCCCAAGGAGAGGCAAGGAACCTAGAGATAGAACAACATGTACCTGAGCCACCCAGAGAGCCACCTCAGTATGACCCAGCTGACATGGAAAACCCAGCTGTTCAAACTATGTTCGGGCAGTTTATGACTGCCATGACACACATCACCGACAGGATGCCCATGCCTGCACCTAGGGCACCTGCCCAGCCTGAAGGACAAGGTATCGGTAAGATGTTTGAGCGACTTCGTCGTGTCAGAGCAACCAAATACTTTGGAACAGCTGATCCTGCAGATGTCGATCTTTGGTTGACCAAATTGGAAAAAGCTTTTAGAATCCTCAACATCCCAGAAGCTCAGAAGGTTAGACACGCTGTCTATCTTCTCAAGGGAAGTGCTTGTCACTGGTGGACCATGGAAGAGCAGAAGAGGCCTGGAGTGGAGATCTTGTGGGAAGATTTCTGTCGGGAATTTATCAATAGATATTTTCCAAAGACCTTCCTAGATGAGAAGATCTCTCAGTTTGAGAGACTGAGGCAGGGCATGATGAACATTAGCGAGTATGAAGCTAAGTTCATGGAGTTACTGCAGTTTTGTCCGCACATGGCTGCCACAGAAGAAGAAAGAATCAGAAGGTTCGAGAAGGGTTTAAACGCCGACTTGACTACTCCCGTGTCTGCCCTAGAGAATCGGGAGATGTTTGCTACCTTCGTTGAGTCAGTCAGAAGGATAGAGAAATCCGTAGTCGAGAAGAGACAAACCCATAAAATATATCTGCAGTTCCAGAGTTCTTCATCTAGAGACTTTAAGAGGCCTAGATTCTCTGCACCTACACCTCCACCACCCAGAACGAGTGCTCAGACACAGTGGTCACCGAGTAAAGGCAGGGGACGAAGCCTACCTCAACAAGAGACTCGTAGTTCAGCATCGATGTCAGTCACAGGACCACCCAGACCACAACAACTGGAGAGGAGTTGTTACAACTGTGGGAAGGTGGGGCATTTAATGAAGGACTGCCAATCTAGGCCTGTCAGTATGACACAACCTCAGAGGCAGAGTCAACAGGGATCTCAGAGAAGGCAATCTCAAGGAGCAGCTCGAGGACGTGGACAAGCATCTCAAGCTGGATCATCAGCACCACCTCAACACCAGGCGACAGCAAGGTTCTATGCTATGAACCCACCTGATGCAGTGGTCAATCCACGGGTAGTGGCAGGTCAGATGGAACTTTTATATTCTTATATGTCTAAATCCTGTGTGGTATCTGTTCTGATTGACCCGGGTGCTACGCACTCCTTTGTCACTCGGAGAGTGATTCGTAACTGCAATATGACAGTCAGTCATAGTGCAGATAGCTTGTTTTTGGAGACTCCGTTGAGTGGGTCTGCCGTGTTGTAAGAGGTATGCTCTCCCTGCATTCTCTTCTTTTCTGATCATCACATTCAAGTGGACCTTATACCACTTGATATGCAAGGATTTGATATAATCCTCGGGATGGATACCTTGGAAAAGTATCGAGTTGTCTTGGATTGTGAATCCAAGCTTGCTGTGTTTGCTGATAAAAACAACACGTGGATCTTTCAAGGAGAAAGGAAGATTCTGCCCACCTATCTTGTGTCAGCTATGGTTGTTGTTAAGCTGATGAGGCAAGGATGTTATGCATTCTTGGCCCATGTGGTAGATGTTACCAAAGAAGGTCTCAACCCTGCTGAAGTTCCTATAGTCAGGGAATTCAAGGACGTGTTTCCTGAAGAACTTCCAGGTATACCACCGCCTCGGGAAATTGATTTTGAAATCAATTTGATCCCAGACACGAAACCTATAGCCCAGACACCGTATAGGATGGCGCCTGCTGAGATGGCAGAACTCAAGAAACAGCTTCAAGAGTTACTTGAGAAAGGTTTTATCTGACCGAGCACTTCACCTTGGGGTGCTCCTGTTTTGTTTGTTAGAAATAAAGATGGGTCAATGCGGTTGTGCATTGATTATAGACAACTCAATAAAGTAACGATAAAGAATAAGTACCCTCTGCCGAGGATTGATGATCTCTTTGACCAGTTGCGTGGTGCAACCATCTTCTCAAAGATAGACCTGAGGTCTGGATATCATCAACTCTGTATTAAGGATAGTGACATATCCAAGTATGCCTTTAGGACAAGATATGGTCACTATGAGTTCACGGTTATGTCGTTTGGACTAACCAATGCACCAGCTGCATTCATGGAACTCATGAATAGAGTTTTTTGACCTTTCCTCGATCAGTGTGTTGTCGTCTTCATAGATGACATTCTGATTTTTAGCAAGGATGCTCAGCAGCATGTGCAGCATCTTCGCCAAGCTTTGACCTTGCTAAGAGAACCCAAGATGTATGCTAAGTTTAGCAAGTGTGAGTTCTGGCTGCCGGAGGTATCTTTTCTTGGACATGTGATATCTGCATCGAGAATTCGTGTTGACCCTACAAAGGTAGAATCTGTTCTACAGTGGGAACAACCGAAGACGCCGACGGAGATTCGAAGTTTCCTAGGGTTAGCAGGCTATTATCAAAGGTTCATTAAGAACTTTAGTTGCATAGCCTTACCCTTGACAAAGTTGACCCGGAAAGACGTTCCTTTTGTTTGGAGTGATAAGTGTCAGCAATCTTTCCAGCTGTTGAAGGAGAAGTTGACAAGTGCACCCATACTTGTGCTACCTGAGCAAGGCAAAGGATATATAGTTTTATGTGATGCTTCTAAGAATGGACTAGGGTTTGTTTTGATGCAGGATAAACAAGTAATTTCTTTTGCTTCTCGACAGCATAAGAAACATGAAGAGAATTATCCGACACATGATCTGGAGTTAGCTGTTGTAGTTCATGCCCTGAAGATCTGGAGACATTATCTTTATGGAGAGACGTTTCAGATTTTCACTGACCATAAGAACCTTACGTACATCTTCTCTCAGCATGAACTTAATATGAGACAACGCCGCTGGATGGAATTAATCAAGGACTACAATTGTACGATTGATTACCATCCGGGGAAGGATAATGTGGTTGTTGATGCCTTGAGTAGGAAATCAGCAACATCAACCATGGAAAGGGCACAACTAAACTCTTTAGTATGCTCTAAAAGGGATATGCTTATCTCTTTGAGACAAGACAATGTGCAGTTGAAGGTGTCATTGTTAGCCGGGTTGTTGGCTGAGATGCATATTAAACCTACCCTTAGAGAGCAGATTAAGGAAGCACAGCAAGGTGATACTGTAGTTCAGCAGATTAGATCGGAGTATGGTAGTGAGAAACGAGATGTTTTCCATGACTCATATGATCAAATAGCCTGTTATCATGGGAGGATGATAGTGTCGGATGTGGACAACTTGAGGAAGTTAGTCCTGGAAGAAGCTCATTCTTCGATGTATGCCATGCATCCAGGGAGCACCAAGATGTATCGAAACTTGAAAGATATGTATTGGTGGCCTGGAATGAAGAAGGATGTTGCAGAGTTTGTTCTGAGGTGTCCTGTGTGTCAGCAAGTTAAAGTTGAACACCAGAAGCCTACAAGAACAATGTAACCTTTACCCATACCACAGTGGAAGTGGGACCATGTTACCATGGACATTGTTGTTGGCCTACCCAGGACAAGCAAAGGACATGATTCCATTTGGGTAGTTGTTGATAGGTTGACTAAGACAGCGCATTTCTTACCTGTCAAGACAACCTACACTGCTGAGAGGCTCGCACAGATTTACATAAATGAGATAGTGCGTTTGCACGGGGTTCCAGCTACTATCGTCTCTGATAGAGGTCCCCAGTTCACTAGTCATTTTTGGGAACGACTTCATAATGCGTTAGGCACCCAGTTAAGGTTTAGTACGGCCTTTCATCCACAGACTGATGGACAGTCGGAAAGGACCATACAGACCTTGGAAGACCTGTTGAGAACATGTGTTCTCCAGTTTACCGAACGTTGGGATCTACACCTAAGCTTGATAGAGTTTGCCTATAACAATAGCTATCAACATAGTATTGATATGGCACCTTATGAAGCCTTGTATGGTAGACATTGTAGATCACCCTTGTGTTGGTATGAGACTGGTGAGCATCAGTTGTTAGGACCTGATCTTGTGCCGCAAACTACAGAAAAGATTAAGGTAATACAACAACAGATTAAGACTGCACAGGATAGGCAGAAATCTTATGCTGACAAGCGTCGTAGACCCTTAGAGTTCCAGGTCGGAGACAGAGTGTATCTCAAAGTCTCGCCTTGGAAAGGAGTTCTTCGTTTTGGAAGAAAAGGGAAGTTAGCTCCTAGATTTATGGGGCCTTATCCAATCATTGAACGGATTGGAAAGGTAGCATATAAACTAGAGCTTCCACCAGAGTTACAGAGGTTACACCCTGTGTTTCACATTTCTATGCTGAGGAAATGTCACCCAGATACCGAGTCAGTTCTACAACCTATGGAAGTAGAATTGAATGAAGATATAACTTATGAGGAAGGACCAGTGTCAATCCTTGATAGTAGAACTAAAAAGTTAAAGAAGAAAGATATAAGGCTTGTGAAAGTCCTCTGGAACCACCGTGGTGTTGAAGAAACCACTTGGGAACTAGAGGAGGAGATGAGAAGGAAATACCCTGCTCTTTTCTCTTAATACGTTTTATAGATTTCGGGGACGAAATCCTTGTAAGGGGTGGATAAATTTGTAACATCCCTGACCTGGGTTATGAGTTAACCCTAGGTGTTTTGTCTAATTATGTAATTAAGATACTGATGATTATCTTTTGGCATGTAATTAAACTCTTGAGGAACACATATTTCCATTTATGCCCTAATTGAACAATGTTTTAGTATTGTTTTGTAATACAGGGACCTATGTGCAATTTACCCAGTTAGAAGGGTTAACTTGCAATTTGCACATGTTGAGATGTTCCTCTGATGTTGAGGCATCATAAGAATGATTATGTTAAAGTTTGAAGGATTTCCCAAGCTTGAGCACCAAGGTGCAGCTGTGGAAGCAATCCCTGTGCTTGAAACCCTGGTTTTGGGGTAAAATGCAATTTACCCAAAATTTGGAGTGCAACTTGTAAATTTCATCTTCTAAAATATCTTTTATAACTTTTGTCATCATTTAGAGTAGAAATGATGAAGAGGGTACTTCATTTGAATAATCATATAATAAAGAACACCTTGGTGATTGAATAATCAAGGAATAAGTATAATAGCTCTTTTATATGTATACTTTAGTAATGGGTTGATCTTCTTTGCCTTCAATTCTTGACCTTAGAAGGAGATTGTCCTTAGAAATAAGGGGTAGGGACGAGCAAAGAAGAAAGGAAGGACTTAGATGAGAAATGGGATAAAGTAGAAGCTTTATGGAGAAATTTCACCGAATATATATATACCACTTCCTTTGCAAGCAAAGGAACGTTTCTTTCATTCCCTCACTTATCCCCCTTGCTCAAACCGACTAAGGCAGAGCTCTGGAGCATAGGAGAACGACCAGGGAGTTCAAGGTAAGTTTGGATCATCCCTTTTGCTTGAATTCATGGAGGAAACTCGATTTCAAGGTTGAATTCATGGCTAGCTCACCTAGCTTTATCTTTCTAGCCATTCCTTTCCAACTTTTCCTTGGAGAATTCACCTTGGCCGACCTGTGGAGCTCAAAGAAGCCATTAAAGACCTGAAGCATGGAAGCTTGGAGCTCAAGGAACAACCTTTAGGCGGGTTTTATAACTCTAAACCTTATGCTTTGATTATACATCTTTTTCTATGCATAAAGTTGCTAGTTCTTCTTCTTCCCTATCTTCCCTTGCATCCTTGCAAGCAAAATCATGAAGAACTGCTACTGTTCTTGAGGTAGAAGTTAAGGACGTTAATTCCTATGCTTATCCACGGATTTCCACTTTACCAAATGACCTCCACCAATTGCCCATACGGTTCACACAACCATTTGGTGGGCAAACGGTTTTAGGGTCGTATGAAGGCAAACGGCCTTCAAGACCATTTGGTCACGTTGACCAAGCGACGAACGTATGGGAATCTTGTTCATAATTATGTAGGTTAATCACCCACAAAATTTGAGGGGTTAACTCCAAAGGAATCGTGAGATATAAGCAAATTGAATTAAGTTCTGATTTTCAATCTGTTTAAATTGCCTTTTTTGGGCAAACGGTCTCAAGACCGTTTAAGATGGTTGACCAAGCGTTGACCGTTTGGTATTACTGTTCATAATGATGTTGATTAATGACTCACCAAATTTGATGGATTAATTCCAAACGAGTTATGACTTGAAGGTTGATTAATAGGGCAAATCCTAATTGAAATCAATGCTGAAATTCCAATGAGTTAATTAGTGATTTTGGGATGATTAGCCCAAACGGTCTCAAGACCGTTTGGGGAATCATCCAAACGGTCTCAAGACCATTTGGGGATCACCCAAGACCGTTTAGAGGTCTGGGGTCAAGAATAGTTGACCAATTGAAGATCCAAAGGTACCAAACCATATTGCAATTAAGTATTGATGTGATGATCAACTCAATAGATCCAACCTTGATGAATTTTCACTAGAGTCCAAAGATTGGATGGGTAAATGGTCTCAAGATCGTTTGGAACTCATCCAAACGGTCTCAAGACCGTTTGGTGTCAACCCAAGACCGTTTGGAGGTCTAGGGTTAAGGTAATTTGATCAATTGAGGGCCCAATTACAGTGGGTTATTGAAATAATCAAATTGCTGATTTGTGACTTAATTAAGGTTCAACCCCTATCAAATCAACTTAGATTTTGATGAATTCTTGGGCAAACAGTCTCAAGACCGTTTGGAGGTTATCCATACGATCCCAAGACCGTTTGGGCCAAGTTTGAGCCCGATTGGAGGTCAATTGATGGGATCAACTTCGATTTGATTCACATTGTTGAGTGTTGATGGTTGAATGTTTATAGACCTTAATTGAACCAACTCCAACCCTAATTGGATATTAATTAAGGGTCAATTGAGTGACCAATTGGTTAAAGATAACCCTATTTGTCTCAATTGATAAGTGGCTAACAAGGATTTGGCCAATTGAAGGCTTCAACATAGAAAACCCCAATCGTTTATAACCTTTAATCCACTTTTGAGGTCCAAACGGTTTGAGCCCATTTGGACCAAACGGTCTCAAGACCGTTTGGGCTCAAACGATCTCAAGGTCGTTTGGACCAATCGATCTCAAGATCGTTTAAGATCAAACGGTTTCAAACCGCATAAGCTTCAAACGATTTGAAAGTCAACTCTCCCCAAACGGTCAACACACCCAAACGGTCTCAAGACCGTTTGAGGTCAAACGGTCTCAAGACCGTTTGGTGGTTGAAGGTTGAAACCGTTTGAAGGTTTTCAAGGTTGTTTATACTTAATCACTTGAAGGTGTAAATGGTTCAATGGTGATCTAATCTAAACCCTAATGGTAACTTAGAACATTAAGGGACTAAATGACTAATGAATTGACCCATGATGACGATCAATGAGTAATTTACCAAAATGTCCTTGAAGGGTTCAATTGAGTAATACCTTGTTCTAATCAAACCCTAATCACATGATAGTGGTGATTTGGCTTATGATAGTCAATAATGACTTAACCCAACCTAATCTAGAGTGATGTAATCATCACATATGAGTAAGAGGAGAGAGAAGATCCCAATTATGGTTGAAATCCAAGTAATGTACCTTCAATATATATATGAATGTGCATAATTAGGGTATGATCCACCTATGTGAGATCATGGAAACCCTAATTATGATAATTAGTGAATCTTAACCTAACTTGAGGGCATTAATGATGATGATTTTATACATGATGATGCTATGAGCTCAATTCACCATAATGTGAATGGTAAACCCTAAATTCTAGGGTAATGACACATAATGTGAATAGTAAACCCTAATTGAGGGTGATGCATTGAATTATACAATAACCCTAATTCCAGGTGATGTTCTTAAGCATGAATCATCATGACTAAAGCATGAGAAAAGGAATCACTATTCATAAACATAATGAAAGGGATTGAGTAACCCTAATTGATATAAATCAGGGAACCTAGCCTTAATGGAGGCATGAAGGTTCAACCCTTGAATTGAAAGGTTAATTCTGCAATAGTAATTGTTGATCTGGAGATAAATTGTTTATTGTTGTCTATTGAATTAACCATGCAGGTTCTTATAAGAGAATGATCATAGCCAGGTAAGGGTTATGATATCATATTCACTGAAAGCATAATTATAGGCTTGTGAATAGTGACATATGTTATGCTCCTTAAGCATAAGAGAAACATATGAGATTAATGGGCTGCAAGAGCCATGAGTAACATCAAGGTCATGCTGATAAGATGACTTATGATGAGAGAATTCAGATTTGATATCCATTTGATTACAGGTATGAGACAGACTTGATACATTTAGTATTCTTCTTGTATATTATTGTTTTAATACTTACATGCTTGGAAACATGCTTGATGTTAAAAGAATACTGAAATGTACCTAACTAATCAAGTATAATCATATCATGTAGAGCCCTGATCATAGATCCATCATTGTCAGAAGCAAAATGATGGTGAAACAGGTTTTCCTAAGGGAACGCCTGGATCACATACTTTTGAGTATGTGGGGAAAATGGATGTGAATGTCCTTACATCCTAGTGTAGGAATTGATGTAGATGTATCTTAATCTATCAATCCTTCACTATGGGTTATGCCGGGGTGATGTAACACTAATCTCCCGAGAAAGTCTTTTATACCGCATCGACGAGAGATAAACAAGAAATCCCTCGATGGCGAAGAAAGTACAGAATGCCACTGTGACTCTAATAGCGAAGTACCAGAATACCCTGGTAAGCTATAGTAGCAGAGACATTAGATGTCCTGCATGTTGAACCTCACACTGACTGAGGAAGATGAGGTCATAAGAATCCAGCTCTTTTGATGACCTATGTATGATACCGATGCGACTTAATAGTGATCGGTTGGAGTATGAACGGTATACCTCATCTCCGCAGGGCATAATGATGTTTGTAAAACATAATCAACCGCGTAGCATATCTGCTTAGGTTGAACTACGAGATACATTGGTTGAAGATACATTAATTAGTATACATGTTTTCATATCCCTTAAATGTTGTTGTTCTAATTGATAACAATCTGCTGTTGATTACCTTAAAGCTTTTATTGCCTATGTTGTTCTTGATTTGCTATAATAAAGCTTCTGGCGGAGAGTTATAACTCTCGCTGGGACTATTATTTAAAATTGTCTCACCCCGTAGATTTCAACCTTTTTAGGTGGTCGTCGAGGACGAAGGAATCAGTCTGCAGGTGGATAGTATCAGCAGCAGCAGCACCAGGAGCAGCAGTAAATCTCAGGTGGAGATTCAGACTGCTGAGTTGTGTAGTTAGATAGTCAGTCCTATGTGTTCTCTGTACTCTCAGGTCCTTGGAGTCTTTTGGTTTGAGATTTTTGGTTCTGAGTTCTTGAGATTTTGTATCATGTTGTATATAATTACTCAAGAAGTAATTATCAAAGATGTAAACAGTTTATCTCCTTTTATGAAAGAAGTTTTTATGGATTCAAGCTCTTATCTCGAAAAGTTTTAATTTTCCGTGATTTTTGTCTTCCGCTGTTAATCGAACCGTTTCCGCTACGTTTAAATCGTGTTTATATCGTGGTTTGGAGATCAGAGCCCACACCTTTGCACTCAACAAAAGAACAAAAAATGACTACTACAAAGACACCTACAGAAGAAAAGGGAGTCACATGATCCGAGGTAATTGTAGGGATGCTCAAAAGTCATAGAAAAGGGTACAAGCGTAAAGAAGGCAAAGACGTCTAGAAGACGCAGTTTTGCCATAGAAGTCCTCAACAAGTTCCTTTGTCAAACGACTGTGGATTCTATTGTCTGGCCTAGATGATGTCCCTAGCTACGATGAATACATAGGTGGAGGACATGGAATATGAGAAATAACATCCACTATGCAGAGTGTATGCCAGCATGCTCCTTGAGTCAAAGTGGGCCACCAAAACCAATGAGTACAAATAAAAAAAGCTTGTTTATACATCTAACTCCAATTTTGACACCTCAAGTTGGGATGAATGATAAGTTTGGGAGAGGAGACATAGATGGGCGTAAGAGGTACAATTTTATCCCAAATTTTCAAAAATTTACTTATACATATTCTCATTTTCACCACAATCAAATATGAGAAACAAATTTTGCAAAAAATTACTTTAAGAAAAATTTACTTGTACATATTCTTGTTTCAAAAATTTATCTATAAGTTGTAGTTTTGCTTAGCTTCTTCTTAGACTTGTCAATCCCCCTGCTAATTGTTGTAGTGATATCATTTCTAGAGAGGCGCAAATGAGCGACTAACACATATAATAGTAAAAACAAGAAGCATAGAAATACAAATTTATCTCATTCTTATGGAAAAACATTATATGTGGAACAATCCTAAGTCTATGAAATGCCTGGAAACTGGAGGACTTCACCGAGCCATACTCCCGATCAATCACCCTAACCTGACGATTCTAGCTAGAAAATCATCACCTCCCTTGAGAAGGAAACAACTACCCCTTCTGTGTTTAACTATCCATTCTTTATGATGAAAAGAGGCTTGCCCCCCCAGAAAATCATGTAAAAAATCCCTCACCCAAACCTGAGATGAGATATGAAAATCCAAAAAGAAAAAGAAAAAACAATATATAATGAGAGTTTTGCCCAAGAGATGCCAAAGGATCCCACACGGACGATGTATGATGCACTCATGAATGCAGATATGTCATGACCATAAGTGGAATCCTAAAGCCAAATCTATCCACCTAAAATCTCAAACGACCCTCACGCAACCACCTAACTTAATGTCAGGAGCCCTTGGGGCAACATTGTCCTTAAGGTAGCTTGTGGGTGAGGGAAATTGAGGAGAGTAGGAAAACACTTAAAGCCTGAAACCTATCCAAGCACACTAGCATAGGGCCAACTAAAAATAATGGAAGGGTGTGAAAGCTACCCCTCAAGGGGATGTTGTACAAGTATGGCTGGAAACCTAGCACAGGAAGTTGTAAGTCATTGAGATGGAGAGCCCTTTATTACTAAAAGGCATTGTCAAGGATTTGAAGTCATGCAACTCTAGTTAAAGAAGGGGAGGAAATAGGATCTCAGCACTGAACGAGCATACCACAAGAATTCACTGTAAGAATGAAATAACTCAGTAATGTTAAGCTTTTTGCAAAATTTGTTACACTTTTCTCACCTCTCTATGACTTTGGGACTACTCTTAGCCTGAGTACAGGCTCGACCCTAAGTTTAGGGGAGTTGTTAACATCTCATTTTATTCACTTTTTGCATATGATTTATGCTTCTCCTAGCAAACCTTTTATAGACTTTATCTACTTATTTTAGTACTTTATGTCAAAATCCCAATTGCACATATCTTTCACCTTTGCAGGGTCATGACAAGACATGGTCATGGTTAACACCACGACCACAGCTGTAACATCCACTAAAGACCCTATCGTGGTTGATGCCCCTATCACCGTCGTTTCACACCACGACCACAACCACTCACTCATGCACGGCCTACGACCTAGGTCCTACCATGATCAAGACATTCCCTCGACTACGGCATATAGCCTTCACACCGTGACTATGGTGGGAGTCTCAAACAAGATCAAGCCGCGACCTAGGTCATGCCTCGACCGTGGCACATAGCCAAGCGTCGACCGTGGCACATAGCCAAGCCTCGACCGTGGCATACATACAATTCTCGATCAACGCCCTACCACGACCATGACCCAGATAGTTAAGTCGATGGGCAGCACCTATAAATAGGCCACCCACCTCAACTTGTCACATCATCATATCTTCAAGGACCATGAAGTTCTGCCAAATTTTAGAGTCACTCACATCCATACTATTAGTCTTGGATCTCTAAAGGCAGAAGATGGAGGAGAGAGAAGATTGATCACCCTCTTCTTTGAAGGAAGGAGATGCCTCTGCATCGCCCACTCCAGATCTAGATTCGAAGAAGTATAGTGTTGTATCACCATCTTCTCTCTCTATCTAGATCCATCATTTTCCTTCCGTTGTACCTCCCCTCTTCGTGGTATTTGATGTATCTATCAATTTTTAATGATGTTATGCTTCATGTCAACATGTATGGCTAAACACCTAAATTGAGTTTGGAGTTGCCATTAAGGGTCTCCCATCATGTATATTATTTCTCCCCTTTGAATATATATATATGTCCTTCTCATGATTATCTTCATATACTTGTTCTTAATGTTTTACTTGTATGCTTAGATACCATCTTGTGATGTTTGATAGTTGGTAACTTGAAAGAGTAGTACCATCCTTATCTAGTGTTATGGAGTAGTATGAATGCATGAAAGTGTTGGAATGCTAAAGCTAATGGTCATATGGTTTGTTTTGTGGTTTTTGGGTCATTATCTCAAAAGAGAGGCCACCTTAGAGCCTAGATCTATCCTTATCTCGAGAGAGAAGGGAATAGATGTCTTGATGACTGCTTGTAATCTTGATGGTAGTATATGAAGGGGTGTGAGTTTTACATGTTGGTGAGAGATCTTAGTAGGTTAAACCCAATCCAAGTTCTTTGTTTCCTACCGCTTGTTATCATTTTTATCTAATTATTATTTTCTTTTCTTTAACTTTATTTGTTTTGACTAGAGTACCATCGTTCCTTAGGGAACATGCTTTTTAACCCATCTGTTCATTGGAGTGTAAGAGCGGGAGACTTTACGTACTTAACACTTGCTAACCTTATCCATGTAGTTCGACCCTGAATACTACATCAGACACCGTATAATAGTTGTGGGGGCTTAGTGTTAGTTTATAATCTTAAAAATCCGACTAATCTAGATCTGCTCCATTTTGGACATGCGATTTATGTCGGTCACAAAAATTGACAACATAGACTGCTCATGCTTTAGCACCTCAACACCAACATGCTCATGTGATACACACCAAATATCAACCTCAGTACCTACCCCCACACTAACTGTGGCCTTTGAGCAACTACTATGGGTAAAACCCACTACCTTTCCAGTTATGAGTGCAACATACAACTGCAAACACTCCTCCAGCATCAAGTAATGCTACACATCATGCCAAGCCAACAACCCCCACTGCATCTGTGGAGGAGTCTTCCAAATTAAAAAGTAAGTTCTCCCCCTTGGGAGCTTCTCTTAGTAATATATTGTTGGATATAAGGCATCAACTCAACTTTCCAGCCATAAAGGTTCCATAAATCCCCTGCCAAAGAGTTACAACACCAATGCCTTTTGTGCCATCCACCGAGCAAAGGGCCACAATACAGATTCATGCATCACACTGAAGCACACCTTATAAGATATGATAGATGTTGGAGAGTTCAACACAGTCGTATCAGAGGAGGTCCCATCATCTGCCAACATAGTGGTCATGATCTATCATGGAACTATTTGTTACCCTAGGCCCACACTCCTAATGGCTACATAGCTAAAGGTGAGTGGACTTGGGCATCCGTCCGTAGGATGAAAACAAATATTTTACACATGAAATATATATGTGAAAGTAGTAACAATAAGAGTAAACAAGATACTAAACATAGAGATAAGAGATATGCATTCATTTCAAGATTCAAGTATACCCATTGGTGATTCATTTTAGATCTTAGAGTCTTGAGTGTAGTGGATCTTCATTTGGCAACTACAAATTTGATAAACAAAATATATCAATGTGAATGCATTGAGTAGGCTATGAAAAGGCATGTAAACATTTTAAGAGTAATATTAAAGTTTCTTGGCTAGAAATATCATATTAAACAAGAAGTAGAAATAAGGTGTGAACACTTACCAACATTATTTTATACAAAATGTGTTTTAAGTGTATTTCCATTATACTCAACAACATATTATGGCCATTGATCAACTTCCCAATGGAAGGGTCTGTAAGGGTGCTTAAGATTAACCAACCCTTTTATCAACATAGTCTGCCTTATCTTGACATTTCAAGTAAGACGCCCAACTTTATGCACTTACCTCGAGAATACAGGCACATACACTAGGATTGTATAATGGACAAGTTCAATTGCACTTACCTCGAGAATACAGGCACATACACTAGGATTGTATAATGGACAAGTTCAATTATGTTCAAGGTTTGTTCTACATATTTCAAATAAAACAGACGTACTAATCATAGGGAACAAGTAGCTCAAACAAGAAATTAACTATCCAAGCATTCAAATGAGCATACATACAAACATGCCAATATCATAGTAGGGTCAAGGGATCAAGCGTACCTTATGAGTAGATTATAAGTCATGATAGGATCTTTAGAGATGGTCCATCCCAAAGAACCTAAGATGCATAAGATATAATATGGGGTCTTAGATCAAAAGTATTTTTATAATCAAATAATCATAGGATTCATGTGATGTTCCCCTAGACCTAGTTTTCAAGTATTTCAATCTTCATTCCAAACATGCATTCAAGTATTCAGTCATAGACCAAAAGTCATACCAACGCCTTAGGTCTAGGTAATACATCCACATTATGAGTACTACAAGATGTATATAAGTTCTGATTTAGAAGTGAGCATGAGATTTATCATCATGGTCTATTCATGCAAGATCATAACTAGTCATATTATATTCATTTCCATGCAATAGGGTTCAATTTCCAAGTCATATAAGAATAAAAGAGCATAAGATAGATCAAGTTGGAATAGTGTGACAAGTTTACTAATTTGAACTATATAGAGTATGGTATTAGCATAACAATTAAATTTCATATTGTGGGCACAACTAGGTAAACTTAGTCATTTTAATGCACAAACTAGGCATGTGAGGCTTTAAGGCTCAAACATGACAAGAGGCATGAAAGCTCCGACAACATTCCCAAATCATCAGAATATTTACTGATTCCAAGAATGAAAGATTAGATGATAATAATTTAGGCTAGAGCTTAATACTTGATCAAGTCAGGCATGCATTCACTTAAAGAAGTCATCCTTTGGGTCAAGACTAAACATTTAGGGTCAAAGTAAACATTAGGGTTCATTTAAAAGGACAAAGAGCACATAAAAGAAAAAGATACCTATAGTTCACTTATTTAAGGGATATGAAAGACTAGAGGTCATTAATGATCACATAGTGCATCATTTAGGTTGCTTAACAAAAATAATATCACAAGGCATCATGTTTGCTAAAATAGGGATGAAACATGCAAAACTAACAAACGATAGTACCATCATTAGAAAGGTGATGCTTTTTTGATCAAAATTATATATAATATTATACCATTTAGATAAACAACTTAGGAAATGCAAGTTTTTAAAGGTTTGGAGTATTAAAGGAGGGATTTTTTAGGGAGTTACCCTCTGTTGGTCCAAGAGGAAGGGGGAAACCATGCTAGCCTATGGGAGACTAGGTGTGCACAAGGTGCATCCCTTACACAGTGTGCGGCTGTTGGGTAGGTCGGTGGGTAGTGTCGAGTATCATTTGGGGGCAGCATCAGGTGAGCGTGGGCAACACTGGGTCAGAGGGTAGTAGTTGTACACAGACTGCAATGATTGGCGCGATGCAAAATGATAGGGTGTCACCTCGCACATGGAGTTGTGGGCCCAGATGGGCATGTGTCACGTCGTGAGTGGAGGAGATGCTTGTAGGGAGCGAGAGAGGGGGTCAAGTTGGCGAGTAGGGGCCCAAGTTGACATGGTGTATTGCAATTCAACCACTGAGTGCCTACGTGACAGCATGAGAGAGGGCACGAGCAATAAGGAGAGTGCATGAGGGAGTAGAAGAACATGAGTGGCTTAGTGATTTGGGGCACTACTTCCCAATCCAATGTTCCAAAGGCTATCATTAACCTCACGTTGGAGCTCCCAGAACATAGAGTGGGTGGCGCTGGCAATAGGGCGAGCTAGAGGGCTTTTTAGGGTTAGAGTGTCAAGCGAAAAGTGAAGAGGGAGGTGGGAAAACATGAGGGTGTATTTTATAGTAGACTTGGAAGAGTGTGGAGGCAGCTAGGGTTTGAGACAAGGTGCTCGTAGGCAAAAGGGGGAGGCTAGCGTGCCTCTGGTCCCGCCTCGAGGGTCAAAGATTCTCATTGATTTTATCCAAAGGTCAAGCGGTCTAAAGCCAGGCTTGGGGATGAAAGAGGCAGAGGGAGAGGTGATTGGGACCAAGTGGCACCAAGCAGCCAAAGATGCTATGTGCAGAGACTGGCACGGTGGAAAGGATGATCTTGTAGCTGTCAGATCGGGCAATGATCAATGGAGCGGGGATCAGACATCTCTAGCAAGGCCTCTGTGTGATATGGATGGAAGCTAAAAGAAAAGGAGAAAGGAGGGAAAAGAAATGAGCCACATGCTAGGTACGACCCAAAATGGTCAACCTAAGGTAGGAAAATGGAAAAAGGCTAGAAACTAGGGTTTTGAGGGACGCAACTTCAAATGGTTATAGCTCCTCATACTAGCCCAGAATCGAGCAAAATTAGGTGTGTTGGAATCATGAGAGAGAGATCTATAACATGAGCACACAAAAGTTCACAAGGATATGGTCAAAATTTAAGAGAAAAGTGATGGTGTGTGATATCGTTTAAAACCTCATTTTTATCAAAATTATGATCACCAAGGTGGTAAAAGCATACTAGATGAATCAATTGTGAATTAAACCACATATGTACATGAAATTGATGGTGAGGACAAGGGTAAGGTCAAAAGTAGATGTAAGGCTCCTAAGATAGCTTAATGCTTGAGTATGCTTGATTTGCTTAATAATATACTTAAAACCTTAATCTAATCCTTTTATGTGCTTATCTAACATGTGACAAATTTATGTTTTTAGTTTGGTCCTATTTTGATGATGTTTGAGCTTTGTATGCTTGTTTTGGACCAAGTTGTAATTTCCCATGATGAGGGGTTATCTTGCAATTTGTCATGTATGGAGTGTGCACTTAGTGATTTGACATCATACGAGAGATAATTATGATATGGGGTGCCTTGTTGGACCTTGGTTGATGAAGTGGCATCATGTGGTGATGTTAGGGTCTGCTTGGTCTCAACCATGATGAGCTTGGTTGGATGTTGCAACCTATGTTTCAACATTGATGGTGTGTCTTGAGTGTGTCTCAACCAAAACACCTTCTTTGGATGGGCTTTGTTTTGAACTTAGAGGTCTTTATGGTTTGGTCGAGATGGTTTGTCCCTTGGTGATGTGTTTCGATCTTGTGTGCTTGGTGAACTCTTGTTGTGATTGACACAATGTTCCTTAATGTTTGTTTCTACATCTAGGGTGGTGGTGACCCATGTGGTCAAAACCCCACCTATGTTTTATCACCATAGGTTTCATGCATGTTTTTAGTGGTTTCATGGTTGTTTTCTTGATGGACAAGTGTCCCTTTGGTGCTCTCTTGTGTTGACACCTCACACCTACCTTACTTCCCTTCTCTTTGAGTATATAACCCCTTTCTCCTTTTTGCAAGTGATATTTTTGGCCCTCCTTCTTCTCCCCTATCTTGTGTTCGACCTTGGAGCTTTGATAAGAAAAGAAGGGCTGATTTTGGGAGCTTTGGTGGCCGAGCAACCTTGCATGTGGTGGTTTAGAGTTTGATCTCCTTGCTTGTGGTGATTCTCGGTGGTTTCACTTCTTGGTAAGTGGTTATGTCTCTTTGATCACGTTTTTCTTTTGGAACCCTACCTTTCTTCTTATCCTTTCTTGGATGTAGACTATGTGTCATCCATGATGGTCATCTTGAGAGAAACTACTCATATGGATCGTAGACCATGTTTTGACAAGGTGGTACCCAAGTGATAGGAAGCTTTCTTCTCTTTATCCTTTCTTCTATTAGTTTAGCCTAGGGTTTCTTGCCCTCTTTCTTGAGCATTGTTTTGACCATGGTGTTCTTCTCATCTGAGGTAATCTTGTGGCCTAAGTTTTGATCCAAGTTGGAGTATCTTCTTCTCTCTGGAGCCTTTGATCTTGGATCTTTCATCTCTACATAAGGTGGGTTTTATAACACTCTTCCTTCTATATTATTGCACTTTTCTTGCATGCATGTTGCGATTTACAACTCTAAAATGTGATCTTAACATGTTAGATGATATTATCATGATATAGGGTTTGAATCTAGATGATAATCCTATGTGTTTTTTCCCTTACTCTAAACCCTAATCTTTAGTACCCGATTTTGTGATGGTTGTGAGACAGATGGTTTTCTCTTGATTTTAATTAAGGCTTTCCATCAACATGCATATGGTTCGAGTACCTTAGTATACCATGGAGTTTTGGTTCTATTTTTCATTTGTTGAACGTGATTTATATCTCTCTTATAAAAGGCACTTTTATGGTGACTTCCATAATACATGTTTTTGGGTTTTGTGATCATATTTGTATGGAGTTCTTTCCTATCATATTGATGAGTTTCCCTTGATGGTAATCTTCTATTTTGATTGTGGTTCATCCCTATTTTAGAGATGATTATATTTATTTTGTGGTAGCTTGACCTTGGTGATTACTACTCCCTTGCTTTAGTCTTGGTCAAAACACATGCTTCAGTCTTGGTCAAAACACATGCTTTAGTCTTGGTCGAAACATATGATTTTGAGATGGTCAAGACACATGTTTTGTTTATGGTCAAGACATGCTTTTGAGATGCTCGATACACATGTTTCATTCACGGTCGAGACACATGTTCTTGTGTTTGTCGAGACACATGTTTTTTCATGGTTGAGACACGTGTTTTGTTCATGGTCGAGACACATGTTTTGCTTGTGGTAGAGACACGTGTTCTTGTGTTGGTCGAGACATATGCTTTTTGAAAAACACTAGAGGGGGGTTAATAGGGTTTTATGATGATTTTAAAATAATTCAACCAAGAAACCACAAAAATATTGGAGAAGTAGACACGTCGTTTAGAGTGGTTCCACCCTTAGCAAACACTAAGGGAGTCAGTCCACTACCAGGTTGTTCCCAACCAGGATTTTGAAAGTATTTGAATTTTATTACCTCGCAAGGATGTTACATAAAATTACAAACACCTTCACCACCCTTTGAATAGCCTTCACCCCGAAGTCGTCTCACCAACCTTGAAGCAGCCTTCACTTGAAGTAACTTCAAGCTCCCCCTTGAAGTAGCCTTCCTCCTTGAAGTAGCTTCCCATTGAGACCTTCTAGAAGTAGTCCAAAGTATGTTGAGCTACCTTCACCACCTGAAGAAGCTCCAACAACCTCCTTTCCACAGCCTCCAACCTAGGAGTAGTAAAGGAGAACAAAATACAATAAAAGGAACAAGATTGGAAGAAAGAACAATGTTACCAATTTAGTACATTGTTTTGATCCTATATCAAGTGTATTGATCTCCTATCCACTATGGATGAACGTGGTAGTGTGGTGACTAGGAGATACTAAACTATAGGATGCTAATTTAGAATAGATTGCAAGTGTAGCTCAAGCTTGTTGCTCACAAAGAATGATTCTCAAGTGTAATTGTATGCACAAGTGATATTGTGGGTGTCCTATAGCTTTTCCTATTTATAGGAGTGGTTTGCTAATGCTTGGGGATGTTCTAGACACCTTCTAGGGTGTTCTTAGTGCTCAACTAGCCGTTATGTGTCCACTAATTGCATTTGTAATGGCTAGTTCATTAATTCTGAAAAGTGCAGACAGAACCTTTCTCGGTCGAGAAGTTTGTCGACCAAGAGTCTTTCGGTCGAGGAATTTGTCGACCGAGGGTAAGTCTGGAGTAAGTGTATTGCAACGTTCAACTCAACTCCCAACTACTTTTTTTAACTCAGTCTAACAGCTAGGAGGGTCTATTCTCGGTCGATGACTTTGTCGACCGAGAGTGTCTGGGTCAAAGTTTATGTCGACTGATAATATCCCTCATTCAATGTATTCATTTACTGAGTGTGTGTATCAATGTGCAATTGTGATGCTAACTTAGAAGATGACCTATCTAAGTGTTTTGTTTGGATAGGGTAGATCTAAACACTTGAATTTACATGATATCTAAGTACTTGTACATTATATACTTGTACAAGTTTTTACATTTGATTACAATAATGAAAATAAAGTAATTTTAGCAAATTGATCTTCCAAGTCTTTGCTATCCACCACCTTATATGCTTGTCCCTGAAATATTCAAATAGCAAGTTAAAACTACAAGAAATAAATGTTTGTCATCATCAAAACAAAGGGATTATATTAATTTCCAATTTAGCCAACAATCTTCCTCTTTTTGAAGATGACAAACATTTCCAAAATATAAATCAAGGAAATATAAATCATATGAGTTTCATACCTGAAGTTTACCTTTTGCAGCCATTCTCTTGTTTACAAGTGTGTGCTAGCTGAGAGATTATGAAACTCATTTTACTTTATGTTATTGATTTTATATTATTTCTCCCCCTTTGTCATTTCAAAAAGATAACCAAACTAATCATTAAGTATGAATTTTATTTTTTCCCTTAATTTGATAATTTGATACTCAATTTTTAAAGAAAGGGTAATCAACACAATTTATTGCAAACCACTTATTTTTATATCCAATTTAGCCACAATTTATTTCTCAATCATTTGCAAAGGATGTTAAGCCTTGAAATGATATGAGATCCTTTCAGATTCATGGCATATGTGTTTTGATTTCTCATCCATTTTACTAGGGATGTTAAGCCATGAAAATGATGTGAGATCCATTTAGGCTCATGATGGATATATATATATATATATATTGATTTCTCGTCCATTTTACAAGGTATGTTAAGCCCTGAAAATGATATGAGATCCATTTAGGCTCATGATGGATACATATATTGATTTCCCATCCATTTTACAAGGGATGTTAAGCCCTGAAAATGATATGAGATTTTCTTTACGGCATAGTAGGATCAAGAAATATATCGCTAATCAATAATTAGGGATGTTAAGCCCATACTGATATAGAGAGTCCATTTTAGATCAAGATAATTTAATAATCCTAAGGTCATAGCAAGTTTTTAAAGTTTGATTTGATCAAGATTTATCATAATGTTTATGAAGTTTTATGAGCTCCTTCTTAATCTTATAGTCAAGATAGTTTTTCTGAGCTCCCCCTTAATCTTATAATCAAGAAAATTTAAGGATTCTAAGGTCATAATAAGCATTAGATCATAATAAGTAAACCTTTTGTGAGAGCTATGCACTAAAATCTTATTTTCAATATACTAAGATTAAGTGCAAGGAAATGATTTACATTTAAGTATTTTGTCAAGCTTATTTTAGGTCGACCTTGACTTCGACCTGGGCACCCCTTGGTTGATTTTTATTTTGACCGAGAGGCAATTTTTGCAGATTTCCAGTTTAAGCATTCACAATGATCCACTTGATTGAATATTTGAAACATAGCTTACAAAGTATCATATAAAAAGTATTCATGTATAACAAGGATGATTTCATTTTCCATAAGCTAAGCATAAGATAATCATTTAACTAATATGTCTTAATGCAAAAATGGCATTTTCAATTCTAACATCATCTTTATGTGTAATGAGCTGAATCACTATGATCATTTTGAAAACAATATCCATTCATGGTTTATATATATATATATATATATATATATATATCAAAGATTATTTTAGGCAAACCAAGTAAAAGATGAAACACATTGATCATGGTGAAATAGTAAAGGCATATCCATAATACAATGATCATGATAGAACAATAGAATCATATCCATATTTTCATGAAATACAATGATCATGATCATTTAAAAGCAAATTTAAAGACACTTGATTTCTATATAGATAAACCAAGGAATACTTCGGACAAACATTGTGGATTATGATAAAATAGTAATTTTCTTGATTAAATCAACATGGTTCATAATTTTTAGTTTTAAGCCAAACCCTGTAGGAGATGAACCAAAATAATCTCATGAGAAGAAAATCCATGATTTTCTTGATTAAACTTACTCAAATCATCACATTTTTTAGTTTTAAGATACACAACGTAGAGAATCATACCTTTTAAGTAAGATTTATCAAGGCAATATCTTTTTCATGATCAATCATGGTTCATCAATGTTCAAATTTAAGACAAACCATGTAAATAAACATGCTTAATCATTTCAAGAGAAATAGCAATTGAAGGCTTTACACTGTGTGCATTGATTTTAAGAAAACATTTCTGATTTCTATTTGCATATAGTTTTTGATCACATTATTAGTAAATTTACAACATGTTTTATAATAATATCAAGAATTAACATATAGATCATGATGAAATTTATCAATATGTGATTTCAGAGTTGTCTCCAAGATTTATGATTCAATTTATCAATTTCCAATCAATTTTCATTTATACCAAATTTATAGCAAGTTTATTGCAAACTGAACCAGTTAAATAGGTTTTCCAGAACCTTATTCGGTCAAACTCTTTCTTGACCGACTTCTTTTCGGTCGACATTCATTTTGACCGAGAAGATTGTTGTATCTCTAGTTTTATCAGTTAAAATTCAGTCCAATAAATGTTCGATCGAATTTATCTCTGTCGAAGTTATTTTTGACCGGCGTGGTTACTATTTTTCCAGATTTCTACAGGTTAGAGACAGAAACTACTTTGGTCAATAATTTTCTTGACCGACATTGTCTCAGTTGAAGATTTTGTCGACCGAGATTGTTTTTGTACTGTTATCAGTAATCTATTTATGTTAGTTTTAAACTTGAGTTATTGCAATAAGATAAAGTACCAGTCTATTTAGTTGAGATGAGACATTAAGATATTCAAATGAAGTTTTAGGTCAAATATCAACTTAATCATATTCAAATTTGCTAAGTTTGAGGTCTTGGGACCCAAACTAATTCAACATCCCTTTTCTTGTATGGGCATGAAAAAGAGTAATGTCCATGATGCAAGCAATAGTGACAACAAATAGAATCAATTTCATTTCTTTTTGAATTGTTCTTGGGTACATACATGATCTTGGTCTTGGGTTCTTGTGTTCTTCTAGTTTTAGGTTGATAGGAATTCTCTTTTGGAACATATCCTAAACCTCTCCTTCCATTATAACTAGAAGAATTTTTCAAAATCTTATTAAGAACATCATTGTTTCTCAAGATACTAATTTCTCTTTGTAATTTAGCAATCTTATCCATTTTCTTTTTGATATCTAACTTTGCTTGATCTAGATCAGATGATAAAGTATCTCTTTCTTTAACAATAGCATCATAATCTGGATGAGTACACAAGATAGGTTGTGATTGAAGATCATTCAATTTTGCAAGCAATTCAACCTTTTCTTGACAAAGCAAATTATGTTTTGTCTCAAGAGTAGGCAATTTTGTATTGCAATCATTAAAAGATGATTTCAAGGAAGAATTTTCAGAAATAATACTTTCCTTTTTAGAAGCAAGATCATCTAATTGTGCATACAAATCCTCATTAGTTTTAGTAACTCTTATTAGTTTCCTTTTACAATCAATATATTTATCATGTAATTCCTCAATTCTAGCAACTAAATCTTCTTTAGATAAATCAATAAGGCTTACCCCGTCTTCTTCATTTGTTGTAGCAATAAGGCACTCTACTTCTTTTTCTCCATCTTCACTATCATCACTTGAATCATCCCATGCATCTTTGTAGGCTTTTTCTTTCTTCTTGTGAGATGATTTCTTTCCCTTCTTAAGTTTGGGACAATCACCTTTTAAGTGTCCCTTTTTACCACATTCAAAGCACCTTGAAGAAGAAACACTAGAAGTTTTGTTAGTTTTAAAACTTCTATACTGCTTACCGTTTACAATGAGAGTTTCTTCTTCACTATCATCTTCACTTGTGTCATGACTAAACTTGGTTGATGCTTTGAATGTAATGTCCTTTATTTTCTCCTTCTTGTGTTTATCCGCCAATCTTTCTTCTTCCTCTAAGGTTGCCTCATGTGCTTCTAAGTTGCCAATGAGTTACTCCATCCTTAGTTGAGTAAGGTCATTGGCTTCTTCATTTGCAGTCACTTTTGGTATGTACTTTGAAAGAAAACACCTAAGGATTTTAGACACTTGATCCACTTCACTAATTGCTTTACCTAAAGCATTCAAACCATTAACAATACAAGAAAACTTTGCATACATTTCACTAATAGACTCATTTGGTTCCATACAAAACTATTCAAACTTTTGTTTAAACATAACAATTTTGGAATTCTTCACTTGAACAGTTCCTTCATAAGTAATAGAGATTCTATGCCATATTTCATATGTAGTTTCACAATTTGATATTCTATTAAAGTCACCTACGGAAATTGAACAATAAAGAATACTTATAGCTTTTGCATTCAATTGGGCTAATTTCACCATATTTGCATCCCATGTAGCATATTCACTTTGAGGAAGATCATATGCATTTGAAACCATTCTCCAAAGATCCCAACTGATTCCTTGAAAATAGAATTGCATCCTCCTCTTCCAATATGTGTAGTTGGTGCCATCAAATGGTGGAGGCCGAGCTACAAGTGTTCCTTCCAAGTTGAGGTTGTTTAGTACCCCATCACCCATTTTCTTCAAGACTCAATTAGAGCTCCTTGAAGCTTGCTCTGATACCAATCGAAAAACACTAAAGGGGGGTGAATAGGGTTTTATGATGATTTTAAAATAATTCAACCAAGCAACTAAAAAAATATTAGAGAAGTAGACACAACATTTAGAGTGGTTCCACCCTTAGCAAACACTAAGGGAGTCAGTCCACTACCCGGTTGTTCCCAACCGGGATTTTGAAAGAATTTGAATTTTATTACCTCGCAAGGATGTTACATAAAATTACAAACACCTTCACCACCCTTTGAGAAGCCTTCACCCCGAAGTCGTCTCACCAACCTTGAAGCAGCCTTCACTTGAAGTAACTTCAAGCTCCCCCTTGAAGTAGCCTTCCTCCTTGAAGTAGCTTCCTGTTGAGACCTTCTCGAAGTAGTCCAAAGTCCGTAGAGCTACCTTTACCACCTGAAAAAGCTCCAACAACCTCCTTTCCACAGCCTCCAACCTAGGAGTAGCAAAGGAGAACAAAATACAATAAAAGGAACAAGATTGGAAGATAGAACAATGTTACCAATTTAGTACAGCGATTTGATCATATATCAAGTGTATTGATCTCCTATCCACTATGGGTGAACGTGGTAGTGTGGTGGCTAGGAGATACTAAACTATAGGATGCTAATGTAGAACAGATTGCAAGTGTAGCTCAAGCTTGTTGCTCACAAAGAATGATTCTCAAGTGTAATTGTATGCACAAGTGATACCTTGGGTGTCTTATAGCTTGTCCTATTTATAGGAGTGGTTTGCTAATGCTTGGGGATGTTCTAGACACCTTCTAGGGTTTTCTTAGTGCTCAACTATTCGTTATGTGTCCACTTATTGCATTTTTAATGGCTAGTTGATTAATTCTAAAAAGTGCAGACATAACCTTTCTTGGTCGAGAAGTTTGTCAACCGAGAGTCTCTCGGTTGAGGAATTTGTCGACCGAGGGTAAGTCTAGAGTAAGTGTATTGCAACATTCAACTCAACTCCTGACTACTTTTTCTAACTCTCTCTAATGACTAGGAGGGTCTGTTCTCGGTCGAGGACTTTGGCGACCAAGAGTGTCTCGGTCAAAGTTTATGTCGACCGATAATATCCCTGATTCAATGTACTCATTTACTGAGTGTGTGTATCAATGTGCAATTGTGACGCTAACTTAGGAGATGACCTATCTAAGTGTTGTGTGTGGATAGGGAAGATCTAAATGCTTGATTTACATGATATCTAAGTACTTGTACTTATATACTTGTACACATTTTTACATTTGATTACAATCATGAAAATAAAGAAATTTTAGCAAATTGATCTTCCAAGTCTTTGCTATCCACCACCTTATATGCTTGTCCCTGAAATACTCAAATAGCAAGTTAAAACCACAAGAAAGAAATGCTTGTCATCATCAAAACAAAGGGATTATATTAATGTCCAATTTAGCCAACACTTTTGAGATGGTCGAGCCACTTGTTTTGATGTTAGTCGAGACACTTGTCTTGGTGATGGTAGAGACACATGTTTGAGGGCTGGTCGATACACATATAAGGGCACATAGTCGTAACACATCTAAAACATTGTAAGGTTGTTACACATGTACATATAAATGTTAGTTGATACCTAATGTTGTTTAGATAGTTCATCAACCAATTTAATAATGATGTTCTAATCCTAGTATTCTCCAAGAAAGTGGGAGGTGATGATACTACAGTTTGGTGATTGAATAATACTATGAAACTCTAATCATCTATGTGTTTGAAACCCTAACCCTAATCCTAGTGTATGATATGCTTGTTGAGTTCATTGTATGAATGGCATGTGATTACATTTGCCTCTCTCCTACTTGTGTGATTCTAACCTTCTAGGTTGAATGAATTTCATAGCTTGTGAATGCTATGATGATGTTTATGAGCCTTATGAGGCATGTTAAAATAACGATGAGACACAAGGATATATGATGTGATGGGTCTTATGACTTGGTAGAGGCTTAATGCCTAGCATGAGGTGTTATCCTCCAGTGATGAGATTGAGGGATTTACATGTCATAGTGATGTGACATTGATGATGGCCTTGTGATTGGAAGTGCTACAAGTATCATGTGGTGATGTGACAAGTTCACAACTTATATGTTTTATATATTCTAAAGTTGTATTATGCCCTTACCTTTGGAGAGTTTACTTAGGGTTTGTGTGTTATAACTTGATTGATGCTAAAAGATGCCCAATTGGATTAACTAATCAAGTGAAACCCTAATCATGTAGTTTTCATGTGCCATGGATCCATCTTCTGTGTCAGTACTTGTTGGATGGTGAAATGGGTTCTCCCTTAGTGGAATCTCAGAGTCGTATATTGTTGAGTATATGCATTTCATAGGATTGGTTGCGGTCATACCCTGGAAGGAAAATGGTCAAGGTCGTATCTCAATGATGTGATATAGTGTTTATACATTGTATGTTTTGAGGATGGATGTGCATACCTCGGTAGGAGTGTGGTTGTGGTCATAACTCTATTTCACTAGTGTTGTGCATGTATACCAAGGGACACTAGCATGTTTTGTAGTTGGACCCTATATGTCACTACAGTGGACTCAGATTGAGCGAGGGGTGTGGAGAGATCATTGGATTTTAGCTCTTACATTGTTCTTGTATGGCACTGATTTTGACTTAGCAGTGGTTAGTTGGAGAATGAGTGGTATACCTTATCTCCTCAGGGCATAATAAAGTATGTAATACAACCGTGTAGCATATTTTTCTTAGGGTCAAATATGAATAACATTGGATGATCCATTGACTTATCTTTGTATTGATTTCTTGAATTATAATGCGGTAAGAGAAATCAACTATTATACATGTTCTCCATATTCCTTCTTAAAGTATAAATTGTTCTATTGATCAGTGACAACTACCTAGTTCTCTTAATCTACTTCATCAGTATTATGCATATCGTTTAGCTGAATCTGCTCAACTTATTAAGTATGTTATCTACCTACTTAATTATTTTTACTATACTACACGTTGGTGGGGAGTTTCTCTTGTTGGGATGTTTGGTCTCACCCCGTGGGTTTCCAGATCCTTTTTGGTGGTCATACACGGCGAGGTAGAGATTGTGTGGTTGAGGCTGAGCAGCAAGAGAAGCTATAGTTGTTGAAAGGTTAGATATGTTGCTAGTGTTTTGTAGTAGAGTCCTATGTGTCATCCATGTACACTCAGGTCCTTTGGGAGGTTATGTAGATGTTGTATCGAGACTATGTTTTAGCTTTATGCCTTATTGTATAGATATGGCATATATGTATGTGAATAGGTTACCTCTTGTAATAAGTTGTCGCTAGTGAGCCAGTGAACAAGCTTATGTAATTATGTTTTTATATGTGATGCGATAGGTGGCTTTATGGACTCAGATATGATAAGTTCCAACTTTTGTGCTTATGTGCAAATGGTTTAAATTTCCTGTGTTTTTTTATAACCTAGTTGCTTAGTATTAATCTCATGTTTTGTTTTGAATAATGTCATTTTATGTGGCACGAGGCACTACTACAGAAACAACATTCAATGTCGCTTTTCTGGGCGTCGGTTATTTAGGAAAACCGACGCCTATAACATTCAACGTCAGTCATCTAGGTCATCCGACGTCTGTAGCCAAGACACGGGTACCGCTTTGTATTCAGCGTCGGTTTTTTGGTAAAAAACCGACGCCGGAAACTGCCCGCGAAATCCAATTTTCGAGCAAAAAAAATATGTCACATACGGCATCGGTTATTTACCACAAACCCGACGCCTATATAAGATGAAAATTTGCGCGAAAATTTACAGCTTAGGTGTCGGTTATCCTTAGATAACCGACGCCGATAGTGGTTCCCGCCAATTTATTTAGGGCAAATTTTATCTAATTGGACGTCGGTTTTGTAATAGGAACCGACACTGAAGACTTTAGGCGTCGGTTTTGTTAGATAACCGACGCCCTTTACGAACTTATTAGACGCACGATCGATCGACTTTAGGTCCCCTTTCCTATTTCATTGTCTTCATCGCCCGCGCTTGCTACTGCTCACCGACGCCGCTGCCCGCCACCCTCCGCTACCGTCGCCCGACCCTCCGCTGCTGCTATTGCTTGTGCGCCGCCGCCGCTTCCTGCTCCTTCTGTTGCCGGTGTCGCCACCGCCTGCCTGCTCCTTCTCTGCCGCCTGCCTGCCCGCCGCCGCCTGCCTTCCCACCGCCGCCTGCCGCTCCCTGCTCGCCGGTGTCGCTGCCGCTACCTGCCTGACTTGTGCCGGTGGTCCTGGAGCTCGCCGGTGTCACCGCCGCCCACCTACTCGACCTACTCGACCTCGCCCTGCTCGCTTGCCCAGGTACCTCGCCCTGCTGTCACCCACCTATTCAGTGATTAATGATTGGTACTACTGGTTAGTATTACTTTAGTGATTACTTTAATTCAACAATTCGTAGTTTGTTATTTACAATTACTGATCTGCTTGCCGATTTTTATGATTAGAGATACTGATTAATAGTAAGTATTGATGAATACTTAGTTAATTACTGATTTGTTGATTAGATATGTATAGAAGTTCCTTATAAATATATTTTTTATATACACATACATGTAGTTTTGTATAAAATACATGATGTAGTGTGATCTTAAATCCTAGAGTGTACCCCTTTTGTTCTATGATGGTACCTATGGCCCTAAATACATCCATAAGGGTCTATTGTATCCTAAAGAAGATTTATTTCTTCCTTCTGCCCTAATTTTTATATGGATCTTAATCTTATATCGCTTACTCATAAATAAGAAAATATCCTCCCTTATGACCACCTTGATGTGTATGTCCCATATAATGCACATGTTGGACCCTAATGATACAATTTTTTTATGTTGAAAATGAATGTATGTTTCAAGTGTTGAACCTAATGTTGGAAAATGAACAATGAATTTATGTCCCATATAATCCACATTGTTCTTTATATTACTTGTACATTGGTATAAATTAGAATGAACAATCACTAAATTATATGCTGTTTGTATGGAGTCCGGCTTCATTGTAGATATCTATTATTGTGTTTGTTGGCCTAGAAACCCGTCCAAGATTTACTCATTAGGAGTAAATCTTGGATAGTCCCCGGTTTGGGACTGTTCTTGAACACCTAATCTCACTTAGGATGTAAGTGTATAATGTGTATTGGGTTTTCGAGAAAATTTCGGTAGCATTTCCCCGTTTGTTCTCTAAGTACATATGTACTTAGAGAACAGCGGGGAAATGCTGTCAAAATTTTCTCGAAAACCCAATACACATTATACACTTACTAGTGAGATTAGGTGTTCAAGGATGGGATAGGTGGTACACATTTATTATATATAAGAATGACATCACATGTGTTTGTTGGCCTAGAATGTGAACAATCATTGTTTTTTATATTACTTGTACATTGGTATAAATTAGAATGAACAATCACTAAATTATATACTGTTTGTATGGAGTCCGGCTTCATTGTAGATATCTATTATTGTGTTTGTTGGCCTAGAAACCCGTCCAAGATTTACTCATTAGGAGTAAATCTTGGATAGTCCCCGGTTTGGGACTGTTCTTGAACACCTAATCTCACTTAGGATGTAAGTGTATAATGTGTATTGGGTTTTCGAGAAAATTTTGGTAGCATTTCCCCGTTTGTTCTCTAAGTACATATGTACTTAGAGAACAGCGGGGAAATGCTGCCGAAATTTTCTTGAAAACCCAATACACATTATACACTTACTAGTGAGATTAGGTGTTCAAGGATGGGATAGGTGGTACACATTTATTATATATAAGAATGACATCACATGTGTTTGTTGGCATTTCCCCGTTTGTTCTCTAAGTACATATGTACTTAGAGAACAGCGGGGAAATGCTGCCTAATCTTTTCGTAATATATACTTGTTTTCTAATATATACTTGTTTTCTCTGATCATAGAATGGATAGATCATGGATATCCATTCGTAATCGTTGCACCCCAGAGTTTATATCTGGTCTTGATCAGTTTATTAGATTTGCCGAGGAACATAGGAAAAAACCTACAGATAGGTTCTACTGTCCATGTAGGCATTGCGGTAACAACTTGAAAGTCAACACTGGTGAGGAAATCAAAAGTCATGTCATGTGCAACGGGATTGTACAAGGCTATACAGAATGGCACTGGCATGGAGAGATTTCAAAATCGAAACCAGTAGATGTCGATAGCAGTGCTTGGGTGGAAGAAGAAATTGCCTCCGATGACGTAAATGTGAACGAACCAGTTCCAGCAGACATCGTTGATGCGATGCTGGATAGTTGTAGGGTAGAGCACACCGATCCACCTCCTATCTTTACAAACATTGTGCATGATGCTGAGATACCGTTATACACAAGCTGTGCTAAGTTTACGAAGCTTAGCGCTGTGTTGAGATTGTATAAGTTGAAAGCTAACAATAGATGGAGCGACAAAAGCTTCACTTCATTGTTGACTTTGTTGAAAGAAATTCTTCCTGAAGGAAACGAGCTTCCAATCTCAACATACCAGGTAAAGAAAATGTTGTGCCCAATGGGAATGGAGGCCAAGAAGATACACGCATGCCCGAATGATTGTGTATTATTTCAAAAGGACTATGTAGATTTGAAAGATTGTCCAAAATGTGGTGTGTCACGGTATAAATTGACGACTTCGGGGGAGTCCAAAACTGGTTCTCCTTCCAAGGTGTTGTGGTATCTACCTATAATATCACGGTTTCAACGCTTGTTTGCAAATCCGAAAGATGCGAAGAATTTGAGGTGGCATGCAGATGTTAAGAAAAATAATGATGGGATCCTACGACATGCGTCTGATTCCCCACAGTGGAAGAAGATTGATCTATTGTACCCTAAATTTGGTGAAGAAGATAGGAATCTAAGACTTGGGCTTTGTACAGATGGGATGAATCCGTACGGGACATTGAGCAGCCAACATAGCACTTGGCCAGTCATGCTTGTTATATACAATCTTCCTCCCTAGATGTGTATGAAAAATAAGTACGTTATGTTGTCATTGTTGATATCGGGCCCTAAACAACCCGGAAATGATATCGATGTTTATCTTGAACCTTTGATTGATGACTTAAAGAAACTTTGGGCTGAAGGTGTGATGACCTATGATGCTTCAGCAAGAGAGACATTTCGTTTGCACGCTATGTTGTTTTGCACTATTAATGACTTTCCAGCATATGGGAATTTGTCTGGATATAGTGTCAAAGGAGCTAAAGCGTGTCCTATATGTGAAGAAAACACTGATTCAATAAGACTAAAACATGGCGGCAAGACTGTATATCTTGGTCATCGAAGGTTTCTTTCAAAATTCCATCCGTATCGTAGGAAGCGCAAAGCATTCAATGGATGGAATGATGAACGGAGTGCACCTAAACCTATACCAGGGGATGTTGTTTATGAAAGAGTAAAAGACATTGTCAATGAATTTGGTAAGAAATCACAATGTAGTATGGCCACACGGAGTGACAATTCTTCATTCAAGAAGAAGTCAATATTTTGGGATCTTCCTTATTGGATTTATTTGACAGTCAGGCATTGTATCGATGTAATGCACGTTGAGAAAAATGTCTGTGATAGCATCATTGGTACTCTATTAAATATACCAGGTAAGACTAAAGATGGGATAAAATCCAGACTGGACCTACGTGAAATGGGAATAAGGTCAGAATTAACAGAATTACGTGAAATGGGTAATAAAAGAACATACTTACCTCCCGCTTGTTACACGTTGTCTAGAAAGGAGAAGAAAACTTTTTGTGAATGCTTGGTAAATGTTAAGGTGCCACATGGTTACTCATCCAACATCCGTAGATTGGTATCAATGAAAGATCTGAAGTTGATAGGTCTTAAATCTCATGACTGTCACACTCTAATGCAACAAATATTGACCGTGGCAATTCGATCTATATTGCCGAAGCATGTAAGGTTTGCAATTACCAGACTTTGTTTCTTTTTCAACAATCTATGCAGCAAAGTTATTGACCCTGATACTCTCGATAATTTGCAAAGAGAAGTGGTTGTTACCCTATGTCAGCTTGAGATGTATTTCCCTCCTTCGTTCTTTGATATCATGGTACACCTTGTTGTCCACTTGACTAGGGAAGTGAAAATGTTGGGACCAGTTTTCTTGCATTGGATGTATCCCTTTGAACGATACATGAGCGTTTTTAAAGGTGATGTTCGAAACCGTTATCGGCCTGAAGGGAGTATTATTGAAGGTTATGTGGCGAGAGAGGTTATGGATTTTTGCAATGACTTTTTCAGTGGTAATGACACTCCTGATAATGACAAGAATGTTGAGGAGGGCAAAGGAATTTTGGGATCACGGGTGAAAGTAATCAGCCGTGAGCAGTTGGAACAAGCTCACTTGTATATTTTACACAATATGGACGAAGTGAGTGTTTATATCGAGGAACATACCAATTTCATAAAGAGACAACATCCTCGAGCAAGTTCAATGTGGCTTGCTAGAGATCATAATAAGACTTTTACTAAGTGGTTTGAAGATAAAGTCTTACATCAACTATCTCAAACACCAAATGATATTACAGAAACTATCAAATGCCTCGCCTTTAAACCAAAACCGAATGTTATGTCTTATGAAGGGTTTGACATTAATGGATTCACATATTACACAAAGCGCCAAGATGATAAGAGTGTCGTCCAAAATAGTGGGGTCACTCTTCAAGCATCGACTATGTACTTTGCAAGTGCAAAGGATAAGATTCCACGTGAAGCTAAAATGTCATATTACGGTGTCATTGAGGACATTTGGGAGTTTAACTACATAGATTTCAAAATTCCGCTCTTTAAATGTAATTGGGTTGATAAAACCAAAGGAGTTATAGTGGATGAATTGGGTTTCACTTTGGTGAACTTTGAAAAGATTGGCGAGAAGGGTGAACCATTCATATTGGCATCACAGGCGAAACAAATATTCTATATCGATGATCCTGCGAATGATAAATGGTCGGTTGTTCTTCATGGTAAAAGACAGTTCATTGAAGATCCTATAGATGAAGAAGAGTACTATGATAAGTATGATGACTCTAGTCCATTCTCAGTTGGGTTGCCCACTCCACAAAATATTGAAGCTAATGATGACTTATATGTGCGCGGAGATCACAATGAAGGATTGTTAATTGATAAAAGATCACAATTTTAGAGACATGTATGTTAATACAAATGCTAAATGTTTGCCTTTTTCTAGTTAATACAAATGCTAAATGTTTGCCTTTTTCTAGTTAATACAAATGCTAAATGTTTGCCTTTTCTAGATAATACAAATGCTAAATGTTTGCATTTTAAATGACATTTTCAGATGGATGACCATGATGAGCATGATGTCCATGATGAGCATGAAGTCCATGATGAGCATGCTGTCCATGACGAGCATGGCGAGGATACTAATGTAAGTTCTAAAAACATATCCTGTATTTCTATAAAATTCATTATCTTCTAGTTATGTCATATATCCTATATTTCTATATTGGGCTAATTTAGTGTGTTTTATTTTTGTCAAATTTTAGGTTGATGCACCTGTACCCACTGAAGCACTGGAGCAACTTGATGCGCAACACCAAACACTTAACAAGAAAAGGGGCATCACTCTGTTGAAGAAGTTATTAGCGCTAAGTGGTAGTGGATCCAAATTGGTGGTGGAGTTTGATAATGGAGGAAATCCAATTGGAGTGAACCGCAATAATTTTGTAAACTATCTTGGGTGTACCACTCGGAGCCATTGTGGTGTTAAGTATGACAATTGGCATAAAGTTCCTCAAGGGAAAAAAGACTTGATATGGAAGGATTTATGCGTGAGTTATTATTATTTGCAATTCTATTTTGTAGATTACAAATTCTATTATTTGCAATTCTATTTTGGATACTAGTTAATAACATTTCTATTTTACAAAATCTGTTTGCATTGGATGAGAAGTTGCATCGTAAAAATGTGATGCAACGCGCTGGAAAGATGCTTAGGAATTATAGGACAAATCTGAATAGAGAATACATAAAAGAGGGTGATAAGAAGAAGAAGTCAGCCCTTGAACAATGGAACTTCTTGGACAAAGAAGATTGGGACAATTTTTTTGCTTCAAGAAAATCTGAAGAATTCAAGGTATTAGGCGTCACTCCCAATTTAATTAATATACATTGTATTCACCTATTCAAGATTAGCATTTACTGCTACTAACCAAATCATTAATGTGCATACTAACTAGGCCCTCAGTGACGCACAAAAAGCAAGGCGTGCACTGAATGTGCATGACCACACTATGGGTCCAAAAGGCTATGCAAGCATTCGCCAAAGACTACAGGAGGAGTCTGCGGCTACTCAGGAGTCTGCTCCTACTCAGGAGTCTGCCACACCCATGCCTCGTCATGATATCTGGATAGCTGGCAGGCAAAACAAGAAGGGTGAAATAAAGAAGCCTGTAACTGCTGAGGCGGCTGCAAAAATGGTAAAATAACACTCTTAGAGAAATCGTTTGAATATTGATTATTTGTGGTGTTAACTTACCAATTTCTGTTTATGGTGATTAGCGGGAGCTGCACGAGCAGAGGAAACAAGGAACGTTCATCCCTCAGGGCACAAGGGATGAATTGACAGTTGCTATGGGTAACCCAGAGCATCCTGGACGTGTTAGAGGTGCCGGCGCTGGTGTTGGCATCAAAGCATTCTTTGGGCCATCCCAGCGCAAACCCAGAGCGGGACTTTCTCAAGAAGAGGTAACCTATTCTTTTTTTAGAATGTTACTGCAAAAGGAAATTCATTAATAAGAAGCTAATGTTTCTTTTATCCATGTATAGGAGAATAAGAGAGTTGAGGATTTAGTTGCTAAGAAGGTCAACGATGTAGTTGCTGAGAAGATCAAGGAAGAATTGCTGCGGTGGTAGGCATCTCAGGCTTCCAATCAGCCTATGGCGACCCACTCTTCTCCTGATGCACAGACTGTGAGTAATCCTGGAGACCCATCGCCTAGCACGTCTGCTGTAAGTATTGTTTATTACATTGTAGCTAGTCTTTTCAAGATAATATGTTTTCAAGATTATATGTATATATGTATAACATTCTTTACGTAAATTTGTAGGCATTGAAGCCATGCCGCTTAAGAATACAAGACTATGTTGTTGCAGAGGCGCAAGCTTACCCGTCCCTTCCTGGGGAAAGGTTTCACGGGACTCCAATGCCACAGGGCTATGTTCGTGTGGGCCCATTACGTGTGTTACCCGATTGGAGGGAAGTTGTGTTGCCATATGCCCACCCAGATATTGATACACTTAGTGAGGCAGAAGGCGGGGTCATATTGTGGCCCAAAGCAGATGTCGTCTACACGACTAAAATTGTAAGATAAATTTACATTGATTTAGACTATTAATGTGTATATATGATGTCAACTGATCTGAAATTATATATACAGGTTAAAAAGAAGACACCAGGAGCACCTAGGCCTCCACCTCCACTTCCCGCATTACCAACTTGGGTTCCAACTGACCTAACATACCCGTTAGGTCCTGCTTGTAGGGGAATGGCATGTTGGCTACGGGCACATAATATACATTGCCCTATAATAGTTTCTTTAGATGTAGATTATGCAGGTCGATCATACGATAGCTCTTTATTTATACAAGATATTATTGAGCTGTTTATGTATGATTGGTTGAAAACATCAATGATAGAGACATGGATAAGGTGAGATCTTGTTTATACATCCATATACCTTGTGTAAGATCCGGTGATCTGGTTTCTTATATATTAATGCATACGCCTATATGTTTTGCAGCTACTTAGTCGAAGATCATTGCAAACAATTTGCATTTGATCATGTGGGATTTTTGATTCCATCATTGATTAGTTTGGTAGCTAAAGACCCTGATAATGTTCAACAATACTGTATAGATGCTTTTACAATTTTTGGTCAGCAAAAGAAGACGATAATAATAGCTCCATTCAATGTCAAGTAAGTTTACTTTATTTACAATTTGGACTTAAGAAAATTCCATTTTTATTTTGCATTTGGAGTTATTAATTGTTAACTTCTTACTTCTAGCGGTAGACATTGGGAGTTACTAGTTATTGTCCCCGGGATATTCACTGTTTATTATCTAGATCCTGCGGGGAGTACATTGAACACTAAAATTGGACACATAATGAGAATGCCATTATTCTGGTGAGAAATATTTCATTTTTATATCCGTTAACATCTTTTATTACATTACTATTTACTTATGCAATTTATTGTGTTATATTAACATGTAGGGGTATAGATGCATTCAAAAAGGCTGGAGGAATGGTCCCAAGGAAAAAGAACCAGCCAATAAATTGGCAGAACGTACAAGTAAGTTCCCGACTCGAATATATATATTATTGATGTGAATTCTTCTTAGTTGTATTATTTTGTATGTTTCAATTTATAGTGTGCTACACAAGACAATGGCTGGGCATGCACATACTATGTGATGCAATTTATGCAGATGATTATCAAATATGCCGCATTGGACATCGATACCATACATGAGGTATTATATATAGTCTCATTAGTTAGTATGAAATATATCAATCTTATCTTATTTTTATATTATTACTTATATATATACATCATTCTCTTTGCAGGTGTTTAAAACTGACAACACTACAGGTAAACGCTTAAAAAATATACATGCTCCATATACGATGGAAGCATTAAATGAAGTAAGAGAAGAATGGGCAAAAGCCATACAAGCAGTGGCAACTGTAAGATATAATTGGGATGTTGATAGCGATAATGAATGATACTTTGTAAATGAATATTTCTGAATGTTAATACATGTATTTGAATGTTTCTATATGTGTAAATGTGAGAATTGAATTGATGTCTGAATGTATGTACTTGTGTAGAATTTTCCTTGTGACTTTTGCAGGTTTGCGGCCTGTTTGTAGGCTGATATCAATGGATGTCGTAAACCTGCAGTTCAGAAAACTGAACTGCAGGTTCTCATCCTGCTGACCAGCCACAGCAGGCCTGCAAACTGATTTGAAAATAAATAAATATAAATAGGCGTCGGTTATTTATAGAAAACCGTCAGCAAAGACATACAGCGTCAGTTATTTGATAAAAACTGACGCCTAATAGTACAAACAACCCGACCGTGCAGGATAGCACGGCCGTGGTGGAAAAGGCGTCGGTAATTCATATAAAACCGACGCCTATAGTACTAAACACGGCCGTGCAGGGAAGCACGGCCGTGTCGTCTTGAAGTACAGGCGTCGGTGTTTTAGTATATAACCGACGCCAAAAGTGTTCACGCCACAGAAAATGGCGTCATCTAGGGCACTTTATGTGTCGGTTATCTACTAAAACACTGACGCTATATTCTATATAGGCATCGGTTGTTTAGTAAATAACCGACGCACAAAGTGCCCTAGATGACGCCATTTTCTGTGGCGCGAACACTTTTGGCGGTGGTTATTTACTAAACAACCGACGCCTATAGAACAAATAGGCGTCGGTTAAAAAACCGACGCCGAAGTGTTCGACCTTTAGCGGCGCCCACATAGGCATCGGTCGGAAACCGACGCCAAATGGGGTTAAACGACCGACGCCAAAGGCCGTTTCTGTAGTAGTGAGGTGTCACAGTTAAGGTTGGTATTAGAGCTTTAGGTTCCCTGAGTGTATAGGGACATATGACTAGGGTTTGTGTCTCTTCTAGTGTCCTCTAGTCTATTAATGGTAACTTCTATTTATGCAGAAGAATAAGAAGATAACAAAAGATGGTTGGAGAACACAAAGAACATGTTGTTGAGAGTAGTGTTGTTGCACATGGAGGTGGTGCAAGGAGGCAGGAGAGGGTTGATGGAGTGTCTGAGGTACCCCACTTTGACCTAGCCATGATGGAAAACCCTACCTTTCAGTCCTTGTTCGGGCATATTATGGAGATGGTGATGCATATGGCAGACAGAATGCCTGAACCATAGTCAAGGGAAGTTGTTCCCAGTATTGAATCTTCAGGAACCCAGAAGACTTTTGAGAGGTTTAGGCGAGTTGGGGATGTGGAGTATGCTAGTAAGGCAGATTCAGTAGATGTTGACCTATGGTTGATAGAGTTGGAGAAGTCCTTCAAGATCCTAAGCATCCCTGATGCAGACAAGGTGAAGCATGTTGTGTATCTTTTGAAGGCGAGTGTTGGCTGTTGGTGGGCCATTAAGGAGGAGAAAAGGCATGGTGTCATGATCAGTTGGGAGGATTTCTAACATGAGTTTGTGATTTGGTACTTTCCTCAGACCTACCAAGATGAGAAGATCAACTAGTGTGATAGGATCTGACAGGGATCCATGTCAATCAACGAGTATGAGGTGAAGCTTATGGAGCTACTGAGGTTCCGTCTCATATGGATTCTATAGATCAAGAGAGGATCAGACATTTTGAAAAGGGTTTGAGCACAGAATTGACTACATCATTGTCAGCTTTGGAGAACCGTGAGCAGTGTGCCACATTCATGGAGTTGGTCAGAAGGATAGAACAGTTAGTTGTTGAGAAACATGAGGCGAATGCCAAGAAGATACTAGCACAGTACCAGGGGCAGTCATCTGGAGGCTTCAAGAAAGTTAGGTTCTCATCACTGTAGTCATAAAAAAGGTCAGGTACACAGACATAGTGGTGTCTAAGTAAGGGCAGAGGCCATAGTTTTCCACCAGTAGGAGCCCACAACACAGTATCAGTGTCAGTAATGAGGTCGTCTAGGCCATAGTATGAGACCAGGACTTGCCACAAGTGTGGACAAGTAGGATAAATGAGGTAGGCTTGTCTGATGAAGGATGATGAAGTGACATAATAGCCGAGACAGAGTCAGTAGGGCTCATAGAGGAAGAAGTTTAGTAGAGGTGGAGACCAAGGACATGGACATGCATTGCAAGCTGGTTCATCTGGGCAAGCCAGCAGAGGACGGGGTGACAATAGGAAATGAGTCCATTCTGCGCCATGAGTCATCCGGAAGGAGTGGTCAACCCACAAGTTGTGATAGGTCAAATGGAGTTATTTCATTATCATTTATTTTCTTCTTGCTTTATATTTGTTTTGGTTGACGCAGGTGCGACACACTCTTTTATCACTTGAAAAGTGATTGATAGTTGTTCCTTGGCTGTTAGTTGTGGATGTGATAGTATTAGTTTAGAAACCCCTTTGGTTGGTTCCATCGAGTTGTGGGAGGTGTATCCTTCCTGTGTCCTTTCTTTTTTAGGGCACAACATTCAAGTGGATCTCATACCACTTGATATGCATGGATTTGATGTGATCCTTAGAATGGATACCTTGGAAAAGTATCAGGTAGTCTTGGACTGTAGTTATAAGGTGGCGACGTTTGTAGACGGAAATGTGACATGGGTCTTCCAAAGATATAGGAAGATTCTCCCCCACTTGTTTGGTGTCAGCAATGGTGGCAGAAAAGTTGATGAGGTAGGGTTGTGATGCATTTTTAGCACATGTTGTGGATAACAAGGCAAGGAGTCTAAGTATCTAGGAGGTACCAGTTGTCTATGAGTTTGAGGATATGTTTGCTGAAGATTTTCCAGGCGTTCTTCCAATTTTAGAGTTTGATTTTGAGATCAGTCTAGTTCTAGGCATGCAGGTGATAGCATAGACACCATACAGGATGATGCCAGTTGAGATGGTAGAGTTAAAGAAACAGTTGTAAAAGCTACTTGAGAAAGACTTTATCAGATCGGGCACGTCACCATGGGGTGCTCTTATGGTGTTCGAGAAGAAGGACGGATCCATGAGGTTGTACATCGATTACATAAAGTTGAATAAAGTGACAATCAAGAATAAGTATCCTTTCTCTAGGATTGATGATTTGTTTGACCAGTTATGAGGTGTTGTAGTCTACTCCAAGATATATCTAAGGTCAAGGTATCACCATTTGTGGATCAAGGAATATGACATACCCAAGTCATCTTTTAGGATGAGGTATGGTCACTACAGGTTTGTGGTTATGTCGTTTGGGCTAACCAATGCACTGGAAACATTCATGGACTTGATGCTCAGGGTGTTCTGGTTGTATCTGGACCAATTCATGGTGGTGTTTATAGACAATATCTTTATATACTCTCATGACATCCAATAGCATGAGAAACATCTTTGTATGGCGTTGACCTTGTTGAGACAACATCAGTTGTATGCTAAGTTCAGCAAGTGCAAGTTTTGGTTGAGGTGTCTTTCCTAGGACATGTGATATCTACTGAGGGTGTTCATGTGGACCCCGAGAAGGTTGAATTTTTAATAGATCAAGAGAAGTAAAAGATACCAATAGAGGTGCACAATTTTTTGGGTTTGGTAGGCTACTACAGGAGGTTCATCAAGAACTTTAGCACAATGGTGTTACCCCTAACAAAGTTGACAAGAAAAGATGTGCCTTTTGTCTAGGACGACAAGTGCCAACGTTCTTTATGGTTGTTAAAAGAGAAGATGACAAGTGCACCAGTGCTAGTACTGTCAGAGTAGGGAAAAGGCTATATTGTCTTTTGCGACGCCTCAAGGAATGGCTTGGGTTGTATGCTAATGCAGGATAAGAATGTCATCTCTTTTGCATCACAATAGTTGAAGAAGCATCAACAGAACTATCCCACTCATGATGAGGAGCTAGCTATAGTGGTTCATGCCTTGAAGATTTGGAGGAAATGCCTTTATGGAGAGAAGTGCCAGATTTTGACCGACCACAGGAACCTCAAGTACATATTTTCACAGTAGGAGTTGAACATGAGATAGAGATGTTGGATGGAGCTAATCAAAGAATATGATTACACCTTAGATTACCATCCAGTGAAGGCAAATGTTGTGGCAGATGCTTTGAGTAAGAAGTCATGTTAGTCATCATTTGTAGACAAGGCATCGTTATATTCCTTAGTCTTCCATAAGAGAGACATGTTGGTTTCCTTGTGTCAGATGAATGTGACATTGGAAGTCTCCCTGTTAGCAGGACTATTGGCACAGTTATAGGTGAAGCCCAATTTGAGGTAGCAAATCAGAGGCGCACAGTCGAGTGATACTATCATATGGTATATATGAGTAGAGTTTGGCAGTGAGAAGCGTAGTGGCTTCCATGAGTCGAAGGATGGAACAGTATGCTACCTCGGTAGAGTTGTGGTTCCTAATGTTGTTGATCTGAGGAAGTTGGTTTTAGAAGAAGCTCACTCTTTAATGTATTCTATGGATGTAGATAGCACCAAGATGTACCATAACCTTAAAGATTTGTATTGGTGGCCTAGTTTGAAGCATGATGTGGTAGATTTTGTTGTAAGGTGTCATGTGTGTCAGTAGGTTAAAGCATAACATCGGAAGCTTGCAAGGACATTACAATTGTTGCCTATACCACAGTGGAAATGGGATCATGTTACGATGGACTTTGTGGTTGGTCTGTCTAGGACAACCAAGGTCATGACTCCATATGGGTGATAGTTGACCAGTTGACAAAGACAAAGCTCTTTTTACCTATGAAGACAACATACACAGCAGAGAAGCTTGCACATATATATGTTGATGAGATAGCGTGATTTTACAACATCCCAGCTACCATTATATCTAGTAGAGGTCCTCATTTCACTAGTCACTTGGGATCACTTACACACAACTATGGAAACATAGTTAAAGTTCAGCATTGCATTTCACCCACAGACAGACGAACAGTCTAAGAGGACGATATTGACTTTGGATGACTTGCTAAGAGCTTGTATCTTGTAGTTTTTGGGCAGTTGGGATGTGCACCTCAGTCTGATAGAGTTTTCCTATAATAACAGTTAGCAGAGGAGCACTGATATGGAACCTTATGAGTTGTTGTGTAGGAGACCGTTGTAGGTATTTATTGTGTTGGTATGAGACTGGTGAGTACCATATTTTAGGTCTTGAATGTGTGCAGTAGACTACAGAGAAAATAAAGATGATACAGCTGTAGTTGAAGGTAGCCCAGGATAGGCAGAAATCATATGCAGATAACTATAGTATGCCCTTGGAGTTCCAAGTGAGAGATAGAGTGTATCTCAAGGTCTCTCCTTGGAAAGGTGTTTTGAGGTTTGGGAAGAAGGGTAAGTTGGCTCCCCGATTTATGGGACCTTACTTGTGCTGGCCTGTATTAGGAAGGTGGAATACAAGCTGGAGTTGCCACCAGAGTTGCACAGGTTGCATCCAATGTTCCATGTTTCCATGTTGAGGAATTTCCATCCTGACACTGAGTTGGTTTTGCAGCCTGTGGAGGTTGAGCTAGATGAGGATGTGTCTTATGTGGAAGGTATGTTGATCCTTAGTAGGAGGATCTAGAAGTTGAATAAGAAGGATATTGTTTTGGTTCATGTTTTTTGGCTTCACCATAGTGTAGAGGAATCCACGTGGGATCTTGAGGAAGATATATGTAGGAAGTACCCATCTCTTTTTGTGTAGGATTTTAGGGGCAAAATCCTTGTTGGGGGTTTATGGTTGTAAGGCCCCTGACCTAGATTAATGCTTGAGTATGCTTTATTTAATTAATAAGATGCTTAAAACCTTAATCTAATCCTTTAATATGCTTATCTAACATGTTACAACCTTATGCTTTCAGTTTGGTCTTGTTCTGATGATGTTTGATCTTTGCATACTTGTTTTGGACCAAGTTGCAATTTACCCATGATGCGGGGTTATATTGCAATTTGTCACATGTGAAGTATGTCCTTAGTTCTTTGGGATCATGAGAGAGAGAATGATTCTATGGGGATTCTTGTTGGACCTTGGTTGATGAGGTGTCATCATGTGGTGATACTAGGGTTTCTAGGGTTTGCTTGGTGTCGACCATGTTGAGATTGGTTGGATGTTGTGACATATGTTTCAACCTTAATGGTGTGTCTTGAGTGTGTCTCAACCAAAACACTTCTTTGCATGGGTTTTGTTTCGACCATGGAGGTATTGACGGTTTGGTCTGGTTTGTCCCCTGGTGATGTGTTTTGACCTTGTGTGCTTGGTGAACTCTTGTTGTGGTCGAGACAAGGTTCCTTGATGCTTGTTTTGACCCCTATGGTGATGGTGACCCATGTGGTCGAAACCCCACCAAGGTTTTATCACCATAGGTTTCATGCATGTGTTTAGTGGTTGAATGTCTATTTTCTTGATGGACAAGTGTCCCTTTGGTGCTCTTTTGTGTTGACACCTCAAACCTACCTTACTTCCCTCCTCTTTGAGTATATAACCCCTTTCTCCTTCATGCAAGTGATCTTTTTGGCCCTCCTTCTTCTCTCCTCTCTTGTGTTTGACCTTGGATCTTTGAGGAGCAATGAAGGGATGATCATGGGAGCTTTGGTGGGCGAGCAACCTTAAATGTGGTGCTTTGGAGCTTGATCACCTTCCTTGTGGTGGTTCTTGGTGGTTTCTCTTCTTGGAAAGTGGTACTATCTCCTTGATCACATTTTTCATGTGGAACCCTACCTTTCTTCTTATCCTTTCTTGTCTGTATACTATGGGTTTTCCATGGAGGTCAAATTGAGAGAAACTCCTCATCACAAGGGTTGTAGACCATGTTTTGACAAGGTGGTACCCAAGTGAGAGGAAGCTTTCTTCCCTTTATCCTTTCTTCTTTTGGTTCGTTCTAGGGTTTCTCACCCTCTTTCTTGAGCATTCTTTTGACCATGGTGTTCTTCTATTCTAAGGTAATCTTGTGGCCAAAGTATTGATCTAAGTTGGAGTATCTTCTTCTTTCTTGGAGCCTTTGATCTTGAAGCTTGGATCTCTACATAAGGTGGGTTATATAACACTCTTCCTTCTCTATTATTGCACTTTTATTATATTCGTGTTGTTGTTTAAAACTCTAAATATGATTTTAACATGTTAGATGACATTATCATGATCTAGGGTTTGAATCTAGATGATAATCCTATGTGTTTTATCCCTTACTCTAAACCCTAATTTTTGGTACCCAATTTTGAGATGGCTATGAGATGGATGGTTTTCTCTTGCTTTTGATCAAGAATTTCCATCACCATTCATATGGTTCAAGTACCTTAGTATAATATGGAGTTTTGGTTCTATTTTGCATGTGTTGAGCATGAGTTTTATCTCTCTTATACAAGGCACTTTCATGGTGACTTCCATAATACATGATTTTGGGTTTTTGTGATCATCTCTATATGTAGTCATTTCTTATGATTTTGATGAGTTTCCCTTGGTGATAATCTTCTATTTTTATCATGGGTCATCCTTATTTTGGGGATGGTTATATTTCTTTCTTGATAGAATGAACTTGGTGATCACTACTCACTTGGTTTAGTCTTGGTCGAAACATATGCTTTTGAGATGTTTGAGACACATGTTTTGTTCATAGTCAAGACATATGCTTTTGTTCCTGGTCTAGACACATGTTCTTGTGTTGGTCAAGATGCATGTTTTGTCATGGTTGAGAAACATGTTTTAATTGTGGTCGAGACACATGTTCTTGTGTTGGTCAAGACAAGTGCTTTTGAGATGGTCGAGACACTTGTTTTGATGGTGTCGAGACACTTGTCTTGGTGATGGTCGATTCACATGTTTCAGGGTTGATCAATACACATACAAGGGTACATGGTTGTAACACATGTGAAACATTGTAAGGTTGTTACACATGTACATATAAATGTTGGTTGATACCTAATGTGGATAGTTGATCAGCAAGTTAATGATGATTTTCTAATCCTAGTATGCTCCAATAAAGTAGGAGGTGATGAGACTAGGGCTTGGTGATTGAATAATGCTATGAAACTCTAATCGACTATGTGTTTGAAACCCTAACCCTAATCCTAGGGTATGCTTGGTTGTTGAGTTCATTGGATGAATGGCATGTGATTACATTTTCCTCTCTCCTATTTGTGTGATTCTATCCTTATAGGTTGAATGAATTTCATAGCCTGTGAATGATATTATGATGGTTGTGAGCCGTATGAGGCATGTTGAGATAATGATGAGACTAGGATATATGATTTAATGGGTCTTATGAACTAGAAAAGGCTTAATGCCTAGCGTGAAGTGTTATCCTCCAGTGATGAGATTGAGGGATTGACATCCCATAGTGATGTGGTATTGATGATGACCTTGTGATTAGTAGTGCTACAAGTATCATGTGGTGATGTGACAAATTCACACCTTATACGCTTTATATCTTCTGAAGTTGTATTATTCCCTTACCTTTGGAGAGTTTGTTTAGGGTTTGTATGTTGTAACTTGATTGATGCTAAAAGATGCCCAATTGGACTAACTAATCAAGTGAAATCCTAATCATGTAGTTGCCATGTGCCATAAATCCATCTTCAGCGTCGGTACTTGTTGGATGGTGAAACTGTTTCTCCCTAAGTGGAAGCTCAGAGTCATATACTACTAAGTATATGCATTTCACATGATTGATTGTGGTCAAACCCTGGTAGGAGAATGGTCGAGGTTGTATCTCAATGATGTGATACAATGTTTATACATTATATTTTTTTAGGATGGTTGCGGTCATACCTCGGAAGAAGTGTGATTGCGGTCATAACTCAGTTTCACTAGTGATGTGTCTGTATACCAAGGCAAACTAGGATGTTTTGCAGTTGGACTCTATATGTCACTGTGGCAGAATTGGACTAACCGAGGTGTGTGGAGATCATTGGATTTTGGCTCTTCCATTTATCTTGTATGGCACTTATTTTGAGTTAGCACTGGTCAGTTGGAGCATGATTGGTATACCTCATCTCCTCAAGGCATAATAAAAGACATTATACAGTTATGTAGCATATTTTGCTTAGGGTCAAATATGAATAACATTGGATGATCCCTTGCCTTATCTTTGTACTGAATTTTTGAATTATAATGCAGTAAGAGAAATCAATTTTTATGCATGTTCTTCATATTCCTTCTTAAAGTATTTATTGTTCTACTGATCAATGATAATTACCTAGTTTGCTTAATCTACTTCATCAATTTGATACATATCATTTAGTTGAATCTACTCAACCTGTTAAGTATGTTATCTACATGCTTTGTGATCTGTGCTATAATAGAAGTTGGTAGAGAGGTATATCTCTCACTGGGACATTTGGTCTCACCCCGTGGGTTTCCACATCCTTTTAGGTGGTCATGCATGACAAGGTAGAGATCGTGCGATTGAGGCTGAGCAGTAAGAGGAGCACTAGATGTTGAAAGGTTGGATATGTTGTTACTGTTTTGTAGTAGAGTCCTATGTGTCATCCCTATACACTCAGGTCCTTGGGGAGTTTTAGTAGATGTTGTATATCGAGATGACATTTTGGCTTTATGCCTTGCTGTATAGATATGTCATATATGTATGTGAATAGGTTACCTCTTATAACAAGTTGTGGCCAGTGAGCCACTGAACAAGTTTATGTAATAATATTTTGATATGTGATGCGACATGTGGCTTTTGTGGACTCATATATGACAAGTTCCAGCTTTTGTGCTTATGTGCAAATGGTTTTAATTTCCTATGTTTTCTGGTAACATGGTTTCTTAGTATTAATGCCACAATTTGTTTTGAGTAGTCTTGTTTGGTGTGGTGTGAGACATCATATTAGAAGTCAAAATCGAAGTGTGGATTTTTGGGTCATCACATGATCTCATCACCTGAGGACTCGTTCTGTGATCTTGTCTTTCCTCTAGATCATGTAATCAAGAATAAGTGTGGAAGTACTTGGATTGTCTCTTAGGTTTGGGAATGAAATCCAATTATTTTGATAAACACTAAAAGACTAACTAGCATGCCGAGAGCCCTCTAGGGGTAAAAAGTGCATCTGATCATCATACCAAGGGCTCTCCAAGAGTAGAGGAAAAACCAATCAACATACTAAAGGCCAGCCAAAAGCCTAAAGTACAGAAAGCTTGGATACGGAAGGCATATGTCCCTTCAATCTCTTTCCCTAGGGTTTTAGTGTTATCCCCAACATCTTCACCTATCAGAGCAAAGGGAAATTACTTCTATGTCCTACTAGAGGTACCACTACCTCTCAATAAAGGAAAACATAAGGTACTACTTACACATGAGTCCCTAAAAGAATTATAGAAGAAGGGGCTAACAAGGTCCCCATACATCCATAGATTCCAAGAAGGTATCACTAACACCTGATCTTTACAAAGAGATGGGTCCTAAAGGATCAGATCCAATCCAGTTCCTCAATGAACCAAACAGGGAAGTATCACAAGCAAAAGTGATGCAAAACTCCCTAGCACATTTAGAAGTAGTCATGAAGACTCTAGAAGGGGCATGCATTTCTAAAGACATATGACCGGAAGCTCTTTTAGCCACAATTGGTTTAATCAAAACCCCACAATTAATCTCAGTCTCTGAATATGAGATTCCAATGTGAAGAAATCACAAAATGTGCTTATTATTCACTACAATATACAACATCCTCAAAATTACCTCCTGCTTCGTCAAAAATGTCTCATGAGTCAAGGTGTATCCCCTAAAGACACTAATCTACATGGGGAAGGATCACTCCATCCTTTGACCATGAACAAACAAAGAAACTTCCTTTGACGGAGTAATCAAATATGATCAGGGAGAAATCACACTTGAGCTATTAATCAAACCTCAGACATTTACTATCTCATTTATGCTCATAAACTTGATTCCTTCCTTCAACCTCCTTTTGGGGAGGCCATGGATTCATCAAATCCAGGTGAATTCCTCATCGGTACACCAAAAACCAAAGTACCTCTTAGTCCATTCCATCATCAAACTTTAGGCTGACATCCATGATGTTATCACATGTATTGAAGAAGATGATATCCTTCTTTGGTTCAAGATGCTTATCATTTCTAATATAAGTTGGGTTCTCCCACATAGAAGGAGACATCATCTTCCATACGACATCATGTTCTTTGCACACTGGTTGTACAAGATGAACATTCATCCAAATAGAGGACTAGAAACTCGAAAACAATTACACATAGATATCATCCAGATCCCTCCTAGATAGAAAGGGTTGGGTCTAGGTTTCTATGGCCCATCCCACACTTGACCTCAAATCACCAAGTGGACACCATATTGGAAGCCTGAGGCATTGTGGCCCACTATAAGGGACTTAACCTGGAGAGGTTACCTTAATAGTAGATCCTTGATTGGAGACTTGAGCCACAAAGCCCAGTGCATTCGGCTAGAAGAAAAGCGCCCACTCAGGGTATTATATTGATGGGATGTTGTCCCCAAGTGTAAGGGTCCCCACCCATAGTTTATGTATATCATGACTATCACTAAAGACTATCCAGACTCAAAATCATTCTTGTGACATTGTCTTACTTTTTGCAAGAGGTCAAAGACAACAACTGGGAGGACTATCTTGGGATAGTTGGCAACATCAAGGAGATATTACCCATCAATGACAAAAATGAGGGTGTCCAGACTTCCCAGAACTACCAACAATCTGAGAACAAAGGCATCCCTCCAAATTAGGAAGTAATTAAAAGGATGCATGCTCCCACTATCAACAAGTTTTGCCATGAGCATTCTGACATTGATAAAATCACCACACATCATCTAGATGACCATGTTGGCCAGATGAATATCATTGATCCAACACCTTAAGAGTGGAGATGCCACATGAAGTAGCCAACTATGATCCTCTTTATATTTGTCCTGGTCAGCCCAACCAAGATGATGGCGAGACTAATAACTCAAAAGTTATAGAAGAAAACCATGGTGTCACATGGGATTACGAAGATGATGCCTATGACATGGTAGAGGGATGTGGTGTCAACACCAAATTTGACACGAAAGTCATAGAATACCCACAAATCCTCATTTGTCTTATCTAGAAAGGAGAGGAATTCCAAAATTGGTGTGTGGCATACCACAACATCCTAAGGGCTAGGTCCGCCATATGCCCAAAAAAAAATCCTACTACATGATCGAAACCCTAATGTGGTATAGATCTCAGAGTGGTTGTTTAGTCACACTTTTACACATCCCCATTCATCCCCATAAAATGTAAAAAAACAAACAATTACAAAACACAAAAACCCCAGAAGAATCTGAAGACGTCCAAGAGTTTATCATCTACTTCAACAAGGTGGCACAGATGTATAGCAATGAAGACGCCAAGTTTGATGATGTTTGTATCCTAAATTATATGAAAAAGTATCATCAACCTGTTCATATCAAATATGAGATAGAGAGTTCGATATTATCTCAGGCCCAAGAAACATTACTTCAAAGTTGGGGTGTGTCTACTACAAAACATTAAAAATCAATTGATAGAAGTTCTTTGCTACTACATCGACGTGTTTTCCTGAGGCTATGCCAATATGCCTGGGTTAGAAGATACAATCATTTTCCATTGTCTACCTATCATGACTAGAGTTTTCCCCTTTAAATAGAAGGCTAGATGGTTACATCCCAAATGGAGCCTCAAGATCATGAAGGAAGTTCAAAAGCAATACAACATTGGCTTCTTTGAACCAGTAAACTATACTACATGGCTTTCCATATTTTTACCAATTATAAACAAGGAAGGTAAAGTAGGGATGTGAGTGGAATATCATGATCTAAACAAGGCATCTCCAAAGGATGAATTCCCGCTCCCATACATAAATGTTCTCATTGACAACACAGTTGGCCATGCACTACTTAGTTTTATGGACGGATTCACCGGCTACAATCAGTTCAAGATGGCAAAAGAAGACAAAGAAATTTTTTCCTTCAATATATAATGGCGAGTGTGCCATGGAGTCATGCCTTTTAGTATTAATAACATAGGGGCTGCATATCCATATTACAATAGTTTCCCTCTTTAATGGCATGGTGCAAAAAGAGATGGAAGTTTACTTGGACAATCACATTGCTAAATTTACAAGTATTAAGGACCACATCACCAACCTAAAGAAGTTGTTTCAATGAGTAGAGGGTTCTCCATGTGATTGAGTCCTGTCAAATGCAACTTTGGGGTTATGTCTAGTAACCTACTGGGATACATTGTTAGCCTGAGAGGGATTGAGGCCATCCAAGAAATGACTTCTACCAGAACTGATAGAGAGATATGAGGCATACTCATACGTCTTTAGTACATTAGCCACTTCATCGCCAAAGTCACACCTATATGTGAGACAATATTCAATTAGTTAAAGAATAACTTCAACTTTGGATGGAACGAACAATGCGGTGTTGCACTCCAAAAGCTTAAGGATTACCTCGCCAATCCCCCAATGTTGAGACTAGATATGGATAGTTATCTTTTATCCCATGTCTATCTATCTATGAGACATCGATGGGTGGAGTCTTAAGTCAAGACACAACCGATGATGAGCATGATATCTACTACCTACCCAAAAATTCAACAACATAGAGGCTTGTTACACTACATTTGAAAAATATTGCCTTACTATGATGCACACAACAGGGAAGTTGTGCCAGTATCTAATGATGTGCTCTCCACAGCTGACTGCCAAGCATGATTCACTCCTCTATTTATGTGATCACCCAACTTTGACCGGGCAATGTGCTAAATGAAAGGTAATGTTGAAAAATTTTGACATCATCTATCTCCTGATGAATGTAGTCAAATCATAAACCTCACTGGTCAACTAGTGGATTCCCCATTTCTAGAATAAGCTACTCATTAATATGATTTCTCAAACAACGATATAGGGATGATCAACCCACCAAGTATGGGGATCCCTCTAGATACTAACATGTTTACAATCTTCTTCGAATGAACTGTAAATTAAAAAGGAGTCAGAATAGGAGTAGTCCTTCAAAACCCCTAGGGAGAACATCTATCAATATCAAGATGGCTAGAATTCAATGCCACAAACAATATGGCTGAATATGAAGCTTTGGAAATCCAGCTCGCCCAACAGCAAGGGGCAAGATGCCTACATGTATATGGTGGCTAACTCATCATCTCTTAGGTCCAGAAGAACTAGAGAGTGCACCATAAAAACCTAGTACCATATTAGAAATATATGTGTTCTCTAGCTCGAGGCTTTGAAAATATGATGCATCGATTTCAGATACTTTTCACTGGCTATTTTCTATGCTTATATTGCATATATGTTCACTTTGAGATAGTTTTATGCATTATTTATCATCATTAGCATGTGAATCATTGTTGCATCAGTATTCAATATATTTTACCAAATCATGATAATTTATAATCTATATTTTGGACTTATGTTAGTTTTTCTATTTTTCAAGTGATTTGATCACTGAATACATAGCTCGGTTCTATCGAATCGCATATCAGTGGTACTGACAATTCAGAATTCTATAGTAAGAATAGAGGACAAACTCGGTGCTACCAAGAGAGAAGTGAACACTACCAAATCCAGTAGTTGGTGCTACTAACTCACAATCTAGGGAACATCAAAAATCAAGATTAATTATCCTGATGCCAATGAATGACACGTTGGTGGTACGGACTTCAACATCCAAACTTCTACAAGAAACAACTCGGTGCTACCGACCCCCATGTCAATATTACCAACACAATTCAAGAGATACAAGTCAGTTGACCACTTGATGAGATCGAAACCCAATTGGTAGTACTGATGACGTGCAATCAGAGCTGATGTGAAATTAAGTCAGATCCAATGGCCACAACTTAATGATGGAAAAAGCCTTCTTTATGACCTAAGGAGTGTGTCCATAAAGGTAAAATCATGTCATTTATAGAGCATAGAGCCAAGAGATTAGGATATGAGGAGATAGTTGTTGATTGGATGCTCCAGGAATATTTGTGGGATAGATGTATAGCTAAACAACAATAGATTAGAGTGTTTGTTAGAGGGGGTCATCGAGATGACTTCTCTAGAGGTTTTTACATTAGTTTTTTTATTTTCAGCCTATTTTATCTTCCTCCTCTTGATGTGCAATGATGATAATCATGCGGGAAGAAACTCCTTATTCCTTAGGACCCGGGAGTAGCTCAACATCACATTTTATTTGAATTCTAGGATTTAATAATTTGTTTCCTTTACTCTAGACGTGAATCTATGATCTCTTCATTTATTTTTTTATGCTTGATCACCATAAATAAAGTAATAGACCACTAACTACTTCAGGAGAGGGATTAGAAGTTAGACAAATCATAGATCCACATAGCCTATATCGCACTTCGGAAGAAGGCTTACAACTATGAAAGAACAACCTAGAGATTTCAATCATGCATCTGGATTAATACCTAAACTGCTATGGGAGTGGGGTTTATTTTACTTTAGGTAGTGCATTGCACTAGAGGAGCGGGTAGTTCTTGCAACTGGTCTTTATTATAGAGTAAAGGTTGAATGAATATTAATAAAAAGGAACTTAAATGCAATGTATGTCGTGATAAAACCACAAGTCCTAAGGAATCCATCCATTTATGATAACAATCATCATAATGTACGTTTTCAATCTTAGTTTAGTTAATTAAACAATCAAGCAAATATTTTCTAGGTCTAGTTGATTTGGTCCCATTAAGTAGTAGTCTTTGGTGAATCTTTCCCTGAGTTGTACACTCAGGCCTCATAGACCTATATTACATGATAGATGCACTAGCATTTTACACACACCGTTTAAACATGTCAAGTTTTTAGTGTCTTTTTTGGGGACATGGGAACAAAAGTACTACCGAGTGTTGCAACCAACCACTCTAGGCCATTTTTCTTTGATTTTACCTTAATTTAAAATAGAGCATAATTCAAACTCTCCTTTGTCAATTTAATAGTATTCTACGTTTCACATTGCCAATCAAATTTTCTAGTAGTAGTGAATGGTTCACACTCCAATTATAGACTATGGAGAGTCCACTCCACCAAGTGTAGATCAAGAAGAGATCTTGAACATGGCGTGAGAGTTTGAGGTTTCATCTAATAAACTCATTCATACTCCTATATTACTGGAAAAGCAAGAGCATGCGATAGTTATGGATTTAAAAACCGATGATCATTTGGAGGGTATGCTAGAGGAATAGATAGTCTGGGAAAGATAAACACATCAACTACAACTCATCTTGGATAAATCAAATGCCAGGCAATGAATATTGGCAACTACAAAATTGACCCATGATTGGTGGCACTAATCAAGTATCAAGCATTTTGTGGGCACAATATGGAGGATCCAATGGCATATATAAATAGCTTTGTGAAGATCTATGACACGTTGAAGCTTGGTAGAGTTCCATCCATGATTATTTATGTGAAGATCTTTTCATATTCACATCAAATAAAGCCAAGGCTTGGTTCCTTATCCTACTATTAGAGTCAAATGAAACTTGGGATGAGGTGATTGACGCTTTCTTTGTGAGATAATTCCCACCATAGAAGCAACATGCTAAAAAATCTTATTTAGAAGCATGGGAGAGGTTTTAAAAAAAGATCAGGAAAGTCCCTCATCATGGGATCTCTTTATTTGTTAAAGAGAAGACATTTTATCATGGTTTGCATAAAGAGGAAGGACTACTCTTGACAGTGCAAGGTAGGATTCTTCCTAAAGAACAAGGCTACAAGATATCATGAGAACTTGAACAACATTGCCTAGAACCAATCTTGGAGGGAGGAGCGAGAAGCACCATCAATAGTCAAAAGTGATATGGAATCAAGGGAGATCACAAAATTAAAAGATCAAATAGAAATACACACAACAAAGCTTGATCTGAAATCTGGCACCTCATCCAGAGGTATAGAGGAGTAATCCATGTACTTGTGGAAACAAAATAACTGTCACACAATCATTCTTACTCTAATCCCCCATCCTATTACCCAAGTAGGTAGTGTAAGGGTATTAGAGCACCCGTCTCTGAGTGGTCTAAAAATCAAACACACATTTATGCAAAAAGAAAAAAAATCCATTTATTGAGAAAGAACCATAAATTTGTATTACATCAGGTGCCCAAGGCAACAAGAAAATGTACAAGGGATGATAGAGAAGCAAACTAGTAATTATGATTTCTACAAAACCCATTACATAAATATATCACCCTATGGAGTCTTGATTTGTTTGCAATATTTAATATTCCAACAGATATTGACACGATCATTTAGAGATCAACTAATATCATGTCTCCAACTCTTCAATCCCAAATCAAGAAAATCATGATGCAAGCAATACAATGCATCGGTACACTTCATAAAATAGTATGGAACATTGTAAAACATTTTCTATCAAAACAGTACACTTGGAAGGGGTTATGTTGAAATAATAAATGTTATATTCAAACTCACCTTTATTTCAAGAAATTTATTTTTATTACAACATTCCCCATTATATTGAAATCAACAAGTATATATATGGCTCCATCGCCCCAACAATATGGCAGAGGTCAACATTTTATACAAGTTCCACCCTATGATATGAGAAGGTTTCTTATACCCTATATCAACATCATTATTATAGGTAGTCATAAGAGGCATTATCCTTTATGTTCAAGGATTTTTAAGAACACATCTACTAATTAAAAGATTACTCAGTAGGGAAAGTTGTAGCTTAAATAAATATATAGCCAAGAATATAGTCAAGAATACAAGTATCATTCAATACCACTATTCAAGGAGAAAGTAATATAAAAGTGTAACTATTTTAGAGTTTAGAGTATCATGGATATCCAAATCAACAAGTTTAAAGAGTATAAGATCTTGGCAGAACATGAGAACAACCATGTATCAATATATATAGTTCATTGCTCGAATTACCTACTAGGGCATTCGTTCGATATATAGTTCATTGCTCAAATGACCTACTAGGGCATTCATTCATGTATTCTTATTCTTATTGTATTTTGTTCATGTGGTCATTAATATTATAGATCTAGAATCCAAAGGTTGAGATCTAGGTCTGATATTTCAAATCATGGTTTATATTAATGCTCAAAGTATATCATGGATGAATGATATTAGATCATTCAATCATTTTCATGTAAAAATATACCAAGAGAAAATTATATGATGATTTAGCAATTATAATCTAGTGATAAAGTCATCAATATAACATCAGAGTACAACAAGTACATGATGTGATCATATATCATGTAAATTAGGGTTTTTAGTAGGATTAGGGTTTGAAATATTAATAGAAACCTGTAATTGAGATATACCATCACGAAACCATACCATAATAGGAAACAATATTGATTTCATATTAATCTCAACATTTTTTAGAAGATCAATAATTCATGGGCATTTTTCTGATAACTGAGCTATTTACTAATTATTATATAAAATTGACCATAGGAGCATAGATACTAGATAAAAATGATAATAAAAAAGGAAATTTCATGCTTAGCTTTTTAAATCTAGGAATGGATATGACTTTGTGGATCCTCTTGTTGATCCGTGAGGCAGAGCTTGAGAAGGGGGTGTTTGGGAGAGGGGTTGAAAGGGAAACAATGCCCATTCTAGTGAAGACGAAAATGTCATCAAAGGAGGGCACATCAAACAAATGAAGCCCTTATATGTTTTGATCAAAGAAGGGACACGGCCCTCACTTGCACCTTTTATAGCATCAAGAAAGGGAGAACTAGAGTTGGGGATTTGGCTTGATGGAGGGTCATGTGAGGCAAATCAAGGATGCAGGCAAATTTGTGATGTCTATGTGAAGTTAACAAACTACTACTAGAGAAAAATCGATGAACAAAGATGAGAATGTGCCTTTGTTTTGTAGGTGGAGGACAAAGAAAGAATGAAGTCAGTTTCAAGAGTCATATCACAAGCTAAAGAGGACTAGATGTCTCGACGGGTCTGTGAGCCTTTGTGAAATGGTTTTATTCCTTCAGCTTCTCACGATGATGTCCAAAGGTTCTGGTTGAATAAGTAGGTGGAGAGGTTGAAGAATCTATTTTGAGGGAGCATTTCATGCCTCTACACTTCCTCATGATGGTCGGGTTAGCCTTGCCTATATCTCATGTTGGAGTGGACATAGGTAATTGAAGGGTGAAACTCTGGAATGGGAGTTACTTTCTCTGGTTCAGGTGTGAGAGGGAGGGGTCAGGTGGAGAAGAAGGGACTATCTCGGTGAGATCGGGGCTGAATTTGGAGATCAAAGACGTAGGGGAAGTCTTCAAAGGTTTAAATAAGATGTCTCAGGTCTAGGGTTGCATGAAGGTTCCCCTCCTTTGATCTTAGTTTGTTACCCTAGAGGCATTTTTTGAAATACAGAGAGATGGGGGCCAGTTAGGGCTCATTGGGTAGACGAGTGAAATTCATAACTGAAGGACAAATTTTGACATGCAGATGTGTGAGGAGGGAGATATTGGGGGTCCAAAATTCCATGCTATAGTGTGTGTGGTCAACTGTGAGAGTTGGCCAAGGGATATGACTCTTCTTTTCACGTCTTCCCAAGATCTGGGTATGCTTCTCAGATCTAGTTAGGCTATATAGATAGGTATTTTAGGGTTTCGATAGGTATTTCTTCATATTTTTCATATCTCTTAATCGCAACAACCAAAAAATATGAAATTTTAAGCAATTGTTCCAATAAATTCCCTCTACATATATAAAACGTTTCAAGTAAATATGACAAGGTTTGTTCCATGAATAAGATCAATTGAGTGTATTAAGCTAGATTTTGATGTCACAAGGTACACATTATGAAATAAGGGCATCACAATTTCAATTTGGGTGTTAAAATCATTCATTGATCATGAGAGCAATGATGTGAGGTCAATTTCAGCAACATTAGGAACTAGAAGATCATAAATGAGATTTGGATCATAAATGTGGAAATATCTACTTCATCACATCCTTCCCTCCTTAAAATAATGTTGTCCTCAAAGTTCAAATAATCCATCAATTTAGATTATTATCTCATATCAAATATCATAACCAACTTCGTATCAACACTATTTCAAAAATCAAGCAATCGAGCATCAAGGTCAAAGCATAGTCACATTGTTCATCAAAAAGTAAAGATCGTCATATGAGTCACAAATTGGGAGAGATCATCCTACAAATCAGAAACTTGGAGAAATCATATTTTAGGTCAAATGAATAGAGCTCTTCAATCAAGAGTATAACATGACTTTCGATCCCATCATTTAGGATCCTAGATTCTACAATGGCCAAAGGGGGGTTATACATCCATGACTGAGATTTCATAGTTCAACAGTTCAAGACAAATATTATTTTTGAATATTGTGATTTCATGCTCAAAATCAATGGAAAGTCCCACCCTAGTCCTCATGAGAGATAGTTCTAATTCATAAATCAACAGAATCAACATAGTCACCATTTCAAAATTTTGAATTTGGGATTATGAACGTCAGTCATAGGTCTAAAATTTTAAATCTAGGGTTTAGATTCATACTTTAGACCTTAGGGATGATCATTCATCCGTATACAACAATCGAACAACATTCAAACAATATTCGAGAAACATTTTGAGATATCAATATTGAGTTCATTATCATGGTATTCAAGGTTGATGAATGATTTAGACCCAGGTCATTCAAGGAACTCAAACAAAATCTATAGTCAAAATCATCATCAAATCAAGATTTCAAGATCGTGTATCTATACTATCATAGATTTGAACTGTTAGAGACTTAGGTTTAGAAATCAAAACCGGATTAAATGGGTTACCCTTCTTAACTCTAAATAATCAACAAGGTGAAAATTTAAGGGTAATCATAATAGGGATGTGACCTAGGTTAGGGGAGTCATGAGTCAACTACAAATCTAATCTAGCACATAAATCTACATTAGTCATGATCCATCAAGCATATCCAACTAGGGAGGGTATCAATGATCAAATCATATTCTAAAATCTCAGAAGATAAAAGTTCAAGATTGTAATAGGGTAATCATGTCAAGATTTTGCAATATCATGGTCTAAGTTGAATTCCCTACCCTTCATAATCAAGGTAAGGGTAAAATATGGAGATTGAGAAGTTCAATTAGGCATTTGAAGAATCGGAGCCTAATAGTTCAAGATTATTATCAATATTCATCATACAATTCATGATCAGGACTACAAAGGGAAAGTGCCATTTTTACAAAGTCTCACATCATAATTTTAAGAATCATAAGGCCTAGAAATTTCTTTGCATGATCATGATATGCATCAAATAGGGGAATTTCTTTTCTTAATTATGTTTGAGATTTAATAAGTAATCGAGTAACATGGACTTAATCAAATAGATACATGATCGACCATGATGTATAAGGTATAAATCCTCGTTATTTCATCATTCAAGATTATTATCATTTACCTCAAACATAAGAAGCATGTAGTCTAGTTTTTGATGAAATTTAGTTTACATGAAATGAGGGGTCATACATGAGTATTTGCCTTCAAGATTACTTTCATTGAGAAAATTGGGTTTCATTTTAAGATCCAATCATCGCATCATCATCTTAATCAACTTTCATGATTTCAAATGAATTTTAGTTTCACCATGTATAACCTACCCTTAATTGAGGAATCATGTGGTATGTAGTCATGAGAGAAGAATTAGACGACCATATGAGAAGATTAACTAACAATCATCTACTTGGGTGGCTTCGGGTAGTCCTTAAAGAAAAGTTGAGATGCTAGAATACTCTCTAGGGTTATAGGGAATCCTTCAGTCCATTTCTCTATCCATTAAGGGAAGGTGGAGTAGGGGAACCTCAACCATCGTCCAGCTATGTATATGAGGAATTTTTCATGGAGTTGTTTGTTACCCTCAACCTACCCCAACTGACTATAGAGTCAGTGGCAATAGGCTTTGGGCGCTCGTCTGTAAAATAGCATAGAACGCACAAGCATATATATCAGAGTAATCTAGTTTCCAACATCATATTCATAACCAAAGGTCATGAGTACAACATTGATCAAAGGAAACATCATAAGGTAGACATGTTCAACTTAACTAATCTATTGAAAAAAGAGAAACCCTTAGTTACTAAACTAAGGTGTATACCTTGTGAGTATGTGGTGTTTACCTAAAATTGGATCTACTTGTGAGTATGTGGACTATACTTCATCTTGCATCTTGATCAATATTCATGTCTTAATGTTGAATAGCATAATGCAATACATTACTAACTTTAGGTGATGTCTATTTATTATATGTGGGTGTTGATTTTGATGCTCGCTATACTACTGGTGAAACCAGATTATGATGCATGTTCCTGAGTAATTGGGTGGTGATGATGCCCTTTACTCATTGCCCATTGTTTGATATGTCGATGCATGTTTTCATTTATATTGGGTGGTGATGCCCATTAGTTTTTTGTGGTAATTCATTGAACAAGTAGTCTATGTTATTCTGGTATTTTTGTAATAAATTGTATGTTGTTCATATTTATGAAGTATATTGTGAATAATGATGAAATTTGACTTTGTTCCTTTACAAGTTGAATATCATCTTGTTGAATAATTCTCTTGACATCCATTTAGATGGTCTCTCTCTCATCATCCTTTTCCTTTTTTATATTGCCTAGTTACATATTTATATACACATATAAACGTTTATTTTGTAAAGATTTGCTTTCAACCCCTTAGGAGAAGAGGACTTTGGAAGGATGACTTTGTTGACGTTCTTATGTGTATTCAACCACATTCTTTGTATTGTTCCTTATGAGAACATACTTGTATAAAAAATAATGACATGTTCATGCTTTGTGGAAAATTATGGTGTACTTTGGCATGTGTTGTTCAGTTACTCGACTGAGTAATGAATGACTCCCCTCTCGGTTCGTACTCATTATAGTCGATCTAGTCTAATCCGAGCTCTAAATATTAAAATGTTTTAGACAAAATCAAATCTTAATTTTTAACTCTTTTTAGATGGATATATTGGTTTTCTGACATTCCAACCTTGGGAGGATAATGATTGTTAATTAGCATTCATCACTGGTAATAGAGTGATGGAAGAACACATTTAAGTCAAAAAGTAAAGACCAGGTAAGAAGGGCGTATAGAGAAGGTAAAGGGTCAAAAGGGCAAATTATGTGCATAAAGTTGCAGTCCAGAATTTGCTTCATCAAAATCATATTGATGTTTATTGGAAGGGAGTATAAACTCTCTCTACAACATGTCTCATGGCATTCATCTCTTCATTGCTAGAAAGCCTGCGTGGCAATAATGGACATACTTTATATATTCCTATTCATAGTAATATCCATAACCATTGAAAGCCCAAAGCGGCCCTATGTGAGAGGAAGTTGTTCTCTCTCTATTTGATATATAGTGAAACAATTGCCCTACTATGGCATGCAAAAAACCTATGTTGATTATGTGATGTAGCCATTTACTTATTATAATGTTAAATAACTACCATCTTCCACATCATCATATAATCTAAAAAGTCATTGACAAAAAATGATAATACTTACAATGAAACTATATGAGATTATTAGTTATAAGGGGAAATCATTTCTCAAGGGTACTAACTTTGAAAGCGGAATTTTTTGTAAGGAAATAAGTTCGCAAAGAGAAGTTATGGATGTAACCAAGTGGGCACGAAACACTAGGCTTAGAGAATCTTTGGATTAGGGAAATAAATTCACAATAGGAGATTTGTACTTGGGAGGAAAACTTATTAGTAGGAGACGTCCTTTTCATGAAAGAAAAAAAATATAGGGAAGAAAATACAATTGTCTTCACTTAGTGGAAATTCCAGTTAGTAGTGAAATTCGTTTCTTCCTAAAGAAGAGTGAATTCTGGTGAGGAAGTCATATTCTTTATGGAAAAATCGTGGCTATAAATCTTTATCAGATAAAAAGCAAGTGGAGAAAAATTTATATATAGTGTAACCAAGAACTTGGGCGGATTTTAGTGTGGATTCAAACATATTAGATGAATTCCCAATCAATATATTACTTTCCCCATAATTTACTAATCAGACAATATTAACCATTTGTTCCTCATAGTTGCATTCTCCCTAGCAAACAAAGGACAAATTTAAACGGAACGAACGAAGAACAGGAAAAGCTATGCGGCTTATAGATCGTTTTGATAAAGATCTGGTACCCCCATCAAAAAGGAGGTCGCGGCATCGGCTTATTAAATTTAGAGAAGTCCATCTGTGGGAAGTCGCGCTTGAGCCTCGCGAACATATCTTGCCTCTCCAACTCCTCGCTGGTGGGCAGTCCTTTGGCCTTCTGTCTCTGGTCGAACAACATCTTCTCCACCACCGGCCTAGTTTCCGCATCAAGGTCTCGGAGGCTGGCCTTCTGTGGCTCGCCTTTACTCATGTCGATCTCAGGTTCTCCTACAAGGAGGCTCTTCCACATCTCCGTCCCCTTCTGCTTGGTCAGAAGCACCGAGATAGATCGCGGACCGTCCTCAATGGTCCACAGGCTGTCCCTCACTTTGACTGGGCGGTACAGTTTGCCCTCGACAATTGGGGGCTGCCCCTTCAGGCCAACTTTGAGGTCGGTAGCCGTGATTTCAACTGCTACGGCTCGACTTTTGGTTCCCTCTGGAACTGGGACCGTGACGGTAGCCTCTTGCTGCGTCTGGACCCATGAGTAGGTCGGGAAGTCGAGGCCGTGTCCGGAGTTGGGAACTCTACCTGTTTTTCCACCATTGTCGGACTCTTCCTTCGGTTTGGGGATGATGGGGGCGTCAACTTCTTTCGATTTAGGGACAACGGGGGCGTCTTCTTCCTTCAACTTGGAGACATTGGGAGAATCATCTTCCTTCGATTTGGAGACGTCGTCTTCCTTGGACTTGGGGAAATCGGGAGAGTCCTCCTCCTTAGACTTGAAGGCGACGGGGCCGTCTCCTTCCTTGGACTTGGGGACATCGGGAGAGTCCTCTTCCCTGGGATTGGAGACGATAGGGGCCTCCTCGACGAACTCTGAGATGATGGCCATGGCGATTGCTTGTCTCCGCTGGGTCTTGCTTGATGGGGCTAGGGTATAGGGTTTCTTACAATATCGAGCGAGTGGGGATGAGCTACTACCTTCGTCTGTCTACCCCTAATATAGGCCGTGGGGATTTGGCGAATCCATGTCCCAAACGAGTTCTATTTCCCTTAAGACGGAGATACTCGGACACTGTCACACGAGAAACCTCCGATAAGTTTCTTTGTTAATTTAATTACTGGAAGTTTCCAACACAGTTTTCCGCTTTAAAAATCTTTTTCCAAGATCTCCTTGGACAACTAGAAACCAAAATTTTATCCCACAACCCCGCAGTCACAATAGGAAGCTAAACTATTTATCATGAGCCGACTGGGCGGATGAATCCTAATAATTAACAACGGTACTAGTCCTGATTTTATAATAATTGAAATATGAAATTTGCAAAAGTTAGGTAACATTTCATTCCTAATCTTTTAAAGGAAACCATAGAAGGCACCCTTGTAAGTCCTGAACGATGACAACTCAAGTATGTTTTTTTCTTTTTTGGCAGCTCAAGTATATGTCTGACAATTTTACATTTATTCTTGTTATGTCCTCAACGATGACAACTCAGGTATGTATTTTTTTATATATGTTTGACAATTTTACATTTATTGTTTTATGTCTATTGGTTAGTAATTCTCTTCATTAGTTTCCTTCTCTCGATACTCATGTTTATGGGCCACCATGTATTTTTCCAGCATACACTTTGAGACACATCAATTGTTTACGATTGTGTTAATTAATTGCTTTGTTTTCATTTTGGAAAGCCTTACCTTATTGACAACTAGTTGTGGCAGAGTCCAACCACCCAATATCAATGATTTCATTATTGCATGACAACTAATAGAAGGTGATTCCCTGTGTTTTCAATTTTCCTAGAGAGATGATAAGCCAATAAACAGAAGACAAATTATAATGTTTGTTGTTATGTATATATATATATATATATATATATAGGACAACGATCCAGTGAGAAACAAATCTTGGTGAGAGCATGAGAGGCATTTGAATAACTCTCCACATACATCAATTTTTTATAATCCAACCGTATAGATTAAAAGTATACCTTAATATTTACCTTCCTACAAATTTTTACCAACATCTGATTTGTAGGTCATTCAAAACAACAAAATACTTTTCGACGCTCTATATTGAATTTCAGGCTGACCGTTGGATGTAAAAAGTGTATATTGTACATATGGACATGCAAACAATGTCTGATTGCAATGATTTTTTGTGAGAAGGTAAATGAAATGATTCTTTTTCCATCTATATGGTTGGATTTTAAAAACAGTTCCGAATTTGTAGTTATTCAAATGCCTCTCATGCTCTCATCGTAGGATGTTTCTCACTGGATCACTACCCTATATATATATATATATATATATATATATATATATATATATATATATATATATATATATATATATATGGGAGTTTTTTTAATGTGCGGGTAACAAATTTTGGCTACCCGTCACGCAGACACGATGGCATCAATGGTAAATATCAAAATAATTCGATGAGTCTGGGATGGAGGAGACCAGGGCGGCGGCCGTGAGGCAGAGCAAGGGGCGGACGCACTTGCCGCCGGCGAGGAGGGTGTAGTGCATCGGAGGAGGATGTGAAGTCACCACCAACACCATCTCCATGTCCCATCCGCCGTCGGCATCTTCAACCTCCTCCATCGTGTCCCGCCTCGACCGCCACTTCAAGCTGGCTTCCCGCGGCACCACCTTCACCACTGAGCTCAGAGCGGGAGCCGCGACGTTCCTCACAATGGCCTACATCCTCACCGTCAACACCCCCATCCTATCCGACACAGGCGCGACATGCACAATCAACGATTGCACCAACCCGTCCCTTTCCTGCCCGTTCCCACCGACCGTCGACCCGGGGTACTCCTGCGTCGCACACGCGAAACACGACCTTATCGTCACCACAATAGTATCATCCGCGGTGGGTTGCATGATCATGGGCACGCTCGCCAGCTTGCCCTTTGCTATGGCTCCTGGGATGGGTAGCAACGCCTACTCTGTCGTCGGTCGTCGGGTTCCACGACGACAAGGTGTGGTCGTATAGGAGCGCATTGGGGGTGGTTTGTCTAACGGAAGACACCAAGATGGTTAGACACTCGGGTTGTTAGTGAGAGGTCCCAGGATCGATCCCAGGCCACAGGATGAATGGAATGGCCAATTTTTTTTTTTGAAAAGCGCATTGGGGTGATGTTCTTGGAAGGCGTGATCTTCTTCGTCATATCAGTTACAGGGATAAGGGTGAAGCTGGCGAGTATGGTGCCGAAGTCGGTTAGGCGTGATCTTCTTCGGCATCAATTCAATCGAAATGTACATCATTTACATTTGCAACAAGGATCCCGCCATATCAATTCGATCGGAATGTACAAGGATTGTTTACATTTGCGGCTGCATATCCAGACTATGATTACACAACAAGGGAGATCTGGTTGTCGCTAGGGGTGTGGGAAGTGGATGGCAGCCCAGACTGCCTCTTGTCCTTGTGATAAAGAGTCTGCGTCGAGATCATTCGATGAAATGCCACAGTTATGTTGCTACCACACACGTCTGGATGACAGTGTTCTCCTGCCTACTAAACAGCTGCCCAGAAGACCCCAGAAGACCCGCAAAGACGTTGAGGGAAGGGATGATACTGGTTGTGAGGTTAAGCTTCATGACTATTAGGCAGAACATGATGGACCGGAGGAGGTTGATGACCAAGGCTCGGAACATGACCTGCTGCCGCCAGCTGGAAACCTCTTTACACTCGAACACTCGCTCGATTGACATCGGTGCCTCGCTTGAGTCCGGGGCCACGTTATGGCGGCAGTAGAGTTGGGAGTCATCATTATCACCTGCACCGGCGCCGCCTTTGGCCTTGTTACTGTTTGCATCGACGCTGCCAAAGCTGTACTCTAGCATCTCCTCTTCGTCCATTGGGCCGCCCATGGTGGGTGGTGTGTGGAGTAAGGGAGCGATCTAGAGTTTGGGTGCGGGGAGTCAGGGAGTATTGGTGCTCCATGTCGGTTTTCGGTTGTGTTTTTAGGATAGGACGGGGATAAAACAAAAAGTAGTACGAAGAGAGGTGGTTGTATCGTGTGTGAGAAAATGTGATTGTGTGTTTATTTTTGGTAAATTTAGTGAGAAAATATAAATATAATTGAGTCTGAATGGTCTCAATCTAAACAATAAACACATCTTCTTGATGTGTACTTAGTTTGTGATGCAAAAATAAATCGGCATTTCTAGTCGAAGCACAGAATTAGTAACAAGGTTATCCTCGGTTATTAGTCCCTTTGTTGTCGGTACTATCTGATAATCAGAGTGAGAGCTAACGAGATTGATATTCTGGGAAAATAAAAGTTTGAATGTGGAAACAAAAGCTAGTGTCAAATTGTATTAGGAGGTATGTACAGGGGACATTAACATTTGGTTCAAATTTGTTTGTTTGTATGCCCACTTCAGCTGTAAGAAAACATGGACCGAGATGTATAACTCTCGAATTTCTAACATTCTTGACAATGACAACGGACTATTGTCCCTTTGTATATGCTTTATTGCATTTAATATACAATAAAAGTCTAGCATTTTCTATCTTTTAATTGGATTGTGATTGACTATTTTATCTTACATAATATAATTACGATGACACTAAAAGTAACTATACTATATTATATAGTAACTATTTTGCATAAATTGTAACCATGGTTTCCCAAAAGTAACAAATAAATTGTCTTAGAATTCATGCATGTTCTAACTTTAAGTAATTATTTTCTTATTTTTAATAGTCTTATGTTACTATAGTTGTTCTTACAGTTACTCTAGGTGTTCTTATTTTTATGTTGTCATAGTTACTCGTAGTGCTCTTACAGTTACTCTAGGTGTTCTTATAATTACTTTATCGATGACAAATTCATCTCTTTTATTTGTCAGTGAGTTCTGATATAGATACTTTTTTTTAGAATAGAACACTTGCTTTCGTGTTCGTACAGTTACTTACAAGATGTCCATGTTACTCAGTGTTCTATACACATTACTTTTATGATACATGTTTTACCTTCATCTGTTAGAGTTACTTTTACAAAGTATAAGAGTTATTTTTTTGAATCACATGGTTACTTTTCTCTGCTGTCACAATTACTCTTAGTGTTCTTACAGTTACCCTTAGTATACTTATAGTTACTATTAGTGTTCTTATAGTTACCCTTAGTGTGCTCCAACAACTGTATGTATACTTTGAATATGTTACAAAGAATATGTTCTGATCAGTTGTTATTCTTTTTGAAGAATATGTGTTTGTCTTTGTGTGCAATGGATGCTCTTAGTGTTGTCACATTTACTCTTACAAAGTATATGTTACGACCCCACCTCTCAATAACCCCCAATTAAGGGAGACCGAGAGGTCGAAGCCGCACCCATAACTTCCGGATCAAAGGTTCGACACTTAACCAATAACAATTATTAAATTTCCACAATCTATACTGAAAAGTTGTAATAAAAATTTTCATGCCTTTTGAAAATTTTGGATTTCTAAACTTCTATCCATGTATGCATTCTACTCTAACTAATCCTCCTTGCATTTTACTTCATGTATTTCGCAATATGATGATTTACTGTTTGTCCTTGTGGCTTGAACCTAAAACGCCGACAGACAAAACGTCGGTCAGCCGAAGCTGGTATGTGGGGGAAACAATAAACGTGCAACTATGATAACAACGTAATCATTCAATTAATTATTTAACAACCAAGATTACGTTTTAAATATAACTTCGTGATCCATGAGTACCCTATCCTCTGTGCTATCCGTGCAGTGGACCTGGATACTACCTTCCTTATGGTAGATCCCCATTAAACCCCTCATGGTCCCACCTATAGGTGAACCGGTTTCTAGGGTTGAGTCACATGGCACTACTCGTAAGTAGCCCACTCCTTAACTCATGGAAGGCTAATGGGTATCATGGCACTACACTTGGTATAGCCCAATTTCTAACCCACGATAACCTAGACCTTACTCTAGGTTACCCCTTTTTAGCCTTTACAAGCCGCAGAGGTCGACTCGGATCTAGCCAGTTATACATGTATATTCATAGTGATAGTCATAGTCAGTCTATAGTTGCATGAAATAAAAGCATCCAACAGTAAATTTCAAGCAACCGATAAAATCATTCGGAAATCGCCGTGAAACTAAAGCGATTATTCATAAGTGTAACCACATACCTGATTTGATGATTTCACAAACATTAAGCAAATCCAACCAAGAATGCAATCCAAGCAAGAAATCACATAATTCCTAAAAAGAATATGTACTCTATTTATTACACACTTTATCAAGAATCTGACTTATTGACTTGGATTCACTTTCTAGGGTTTTTGTATCCATTTTAGGGTTTCATTTTGCAATTAGGGTTTACCTTCATCTTTTAGCACATTACACCCTAATTTTACGCCATTACTCATAAACCCTAACTATCTCATCTATTCTTCAATATTAAGGTTGTCTTAACAACATATAACTCTATTTTCATATTACAGGCACATTAATCATCAATTAATTTCATTAAGCTTCTTTTACATTAAAGCTATTATTTTTATCCTTTTAATCCATGACAAGATCATTATGCGCATCTATCATTAATTCCAAGTTTATTAGGGTCTAATTAACATATGAACTCATTTTGCCATCAATTTCACCTTTTATTCATGAAAAGACCCTAATTACTACATTTAGGGTATTTATGCAAAATTAAAGACTTTAATGCTCGAAATAGATTTGAACCACCATATAACAACATATTTTCACAATTTTCAAATTAAATATATCTTATCCTCTTTTACCCTAAATTAGGGTTTCTAAATACTTAACCATTCTCATATGGGGTAAAAACCCTAAATCATGTAATTTTACATCTAGATCAGGTTCCAATCTAACATTATCATTTAATAGGTTATCAATACTTCAATTAACTCATTAAGCATACTAGATTCAACCGTTAATCACTTATATGGTTTTTAACTTAAATTTAATGCTCTTTTCATCAACTTATAGTACTTTTGCAATTAGGAACGGAATCAAACTTTCATATCATTTTTATTGGATTCCTCTCGTTCTCCTGATCAAAATTCATATATTACTTGTCCTAATCGGAGTTACCAATATGGAGATGCGATTTTTGCAATAAATCACTTACCACAGTCAATGAGAGGGCGCCACGTCGCCTCTATCTCCATGCAATGTATCACACAATTTGGAAACATAATCCAATGACGAAACTGCCCCCGCTTGAGTTCCCCGACCTTCATACCCCCGGAGGGTATAACCATCCAACACATCAGCCTTCATCTTCTTCCTCTCGACTCGGTTAGCTGCGCCAACCTGCCGCCCTAGGCGCAGCTCCCCCTCTTGCTACCGAGCCCGACGACCACCAGGAGGGTGCTGCTACCTCCGCCCAACCCCCACGCACTCAGGGACGGGTGAACTTGCGGCCAAGGTGGCCGTTACAAGCATGTCCAGCCTGCGGCATTCAGCTGAAGGTGCAGGTCTATTGCGGCGGCTGTGCTAGGATGGGAGGGAGGAGATGATGGGTGATCGCTCCTTGGTTGTTCAGGGAGCATCCTACTTCCGACCAGACTACAAACCACCCCTCGCTGCTCCCTGGATAGGGCTATACCCTCATGGTTAGGGTTATTACGGAAAGAATAAGAAGAATAGGTTGGAGCAACGTGGGGTTCTCCTTCCCTTCGATCCAGAGCTCTACCCCTTATATAGGGGTGAGAAAAGAAGCCCTAGGTAGGCTTATACATGACTCAAAGAGACCCTTTCCAAAAGGATGCATATTCCTTCTAGGAGAAGTATTCTTCTCTCTCCTCATTATCCTTTTGTTAAGCTTTATTTCATGGATAATTGGAAAAACGAAAATCCTTTCTCTTATTATCATTGTTCTTACATTTTAATCCATTAACCACAAAATTATATTTCCTTTTGTTGAAACAACACTTCTTTTTTACAATACCTCATAATCATTTATTATGCATCATATTATCTTCTTATTTGAATTTATTAGTATTTTCTCTTTCCTCTTTCTTTATTGGGACTCCTTGGATCCCAAGACACTCCATTATTTCGAAATTCTTTTTATTGGATACTTATTATCCTTCTAGAGGCATCTAAATGCATTATTATTCATTATCTTGTTTTATACTTATGAAAATATCTCTTTTTGAGGATTTATCTTTATTTCTCTTTAATTTTCCTCATTGGTTTTCCCTTTTTACATTAGGAATCCTTGGGATACGAAATCCCGCTAAGGATAACTCAATTATACCCCCTTTTCACTTGTTTTCCACATTTTATCATTATTTTCAATTTCTTTCTTAATAAAGAAGTACTTAATTGATCTTCTCTTTTCTTATTGCACTCTTTATGCAACTTTGGACTCTTTGGAACACAAGGAACCCAAGAGGCACGAAATCCCTCTTTGGATTTGCCTTCTAGAGGTTTCCACATTTTTCAAATATTCAATTATTCATTTACTAATTGAATTTCCTTATTATTCGGGCCCAATAGCCAATAAAGCCCACAACACAAACATCAAGGCCATTGTAAACAAAATCCATTTATTTGAACAAAATTATATCATTATTTGTTCAAATATCCTTAATATGAGAAATTACATTTCTCGGCAAATAAACCCAGAAATTGGGGTTGTAACATCCTTCCCCTCTTATAGAAATTTTGTCCTCAAAATTCTATCAAGTAAATAAACGATTCAGGATGAGACTTTTCCATGTCCATCATTGGCCCCTATGTGGCTTTACCATACTCATGGCATTTCCAAAGAACCTTTATCATCACATATTCTTTTCTCTGAGTTCTTTCCTCCTGGCGTCTATAAACTACACAGGTGGACTCAGGCCATTTCAGCCTCCCTTGGGGCTCACTAGGTTCATTGCTCAGCACATGGTCGGGTACCTCACATAGTACTCTAAATTGGACACATGGAACTCATCGCACATTACTTTATCCTGAGGGGTAAGGTCAAACTTAACCTTCTCCACCAAACCATGTCAAAAGAAGTACTCTCTTAGCTATAACTTAGAGGGGTCGGATTTTCATGTCACATATCCTCCCACAGTGAATTATATGTCAGTCTACTTTGCATCTGCTCACGACTCATTTCATCCATGGGCTCCTTTCTGCCATTGCAAGATCAAAGTGACTCCATCTGCACACAATGTGGTCCATTTCTAACCATCACGTGGTCCTTTCACCAACATCACCTTACTGAAGTGGTGACCGACACAACCTCCCTTATAGAGCTTCTTTAAATCCCGATACTGGCTATGGTGGTCATCATCACATCTTGCATAGGATAAGAACTGTCTCCAGCTATCACCCTGAATGAGCACATATGCTCTCATCAGACCCTTTAGTCTGGATCATAATAACCATTAGATAGGGGTGATAAACTGTACTAACATCGAGTCCTTCATGTACATACTTCCACCTTTTGGAAGGGAACCTTTAGGTCAAACTCAAGAACCTTTGAACTTGCTTCATGGTGTAGTTGAACCATCTCTCTCATGGGTAGTTCAACCAGATTTGTCCCTTGACAGAACTCTTTCTTTCTCATATCATCTAGGTAAGGCGATCTACCATAACCCATATTGCATCTCGACCTTCCTTGGTCCAGGGGAGACCTATCACAACATCCATAGTGATGAACTCCCATTCCCTCTCGGGAACTCTTTATCCTATATATCAATGCACTGGGTTACCGGTGCTCATCCTTCACCTTCTGTCATGCATGGCCACATACCACCTACAACCTCATCTTAAGCATCCAAAGTGCTATTGTCATATACTATCTGGGTAGTACCACAGTATATGGTGATCTTTAATCATGATTTCCTATATGTCATGATTCCTCAAGATCGATTCTTCAGAAACCCTAAATCACTCTAATCGGGGTTTCATCTCCTTCCTTTCCAAAGAAGTGCATCTGAGTTTCTACCACCATCCTTTCATTGTATCAAGGACTAAACTGGCTAACCAAACAATCATTAACTTTTTCAACATAATATCTGAGTGTTAGCCAAACACATCTCCTTTCCAAACTTAGGGTTAGCCTAACAACCTCTTCTAGCTTCTAGTCAAACTAGTCATATATATCTCAACCAGAGCATCCATTACCACTTCACATCCTTAGGTATTAGGTAACATTGAAGACATACACTTCCATGTATTTCACTTATCATCTCAAACTCTAAGTCTATCTTCATTAAAAACACTTTGAGCTCATCTTTTAGGTGATCAAACTCAACCTTGTATGACTCATATCTCTAGATAAAAACATCCTCATAAGGTGAATACCTCATTTCTCTTAGTGTTTGTAAACCATCCATGTATCATTCACTTTACTAGGGTATGCTATCTTCTCTGTTCTCATACCTCGTAGCAACTTTCCAACTCACATCATCTTTTATCCTTAGTGTATGGCATGCGTATTGTCCTATCTCTCACTCCCATAATAAGAGAAAATAAGCATTTGGCGGCCGTCCAAATACAAAGTTCTTCCTGTTCCACGAGTAGAGATAATACATCCCACCTTGCCAGTACACCTTCAAACCTAAGTTGAAACGTGCAACTTATGTCTCTGCATCACAATCATTTTGATATCAAAGTTACCTCCATGGAAAACTAGTCTTGAACCTACTGAGGTTTACACACATCCCTTGGTCATCTCCTCTAGGTCTATAGGGTGCCGACACTTTTGGGGTCATCCCTCTTCCCTCATGCATCAAGAGAGTGCCCTACTCATCTGCCCTTTGGGTCCCGGGAGTTCATGAAGGTGATCAATCTCCTAACCCATGGCCCTCGAACAATGATAGTTGTTACCTCCCGACCCTATGGTCATGTGCAACTTAGGGAATTAGGTAACTCCTACTTCCATCGGTATTATCCCTACCTGACCCTAGGATAGACTTAGGATTCTCTTATAGTACATGTTCAACTTGGAACCTTTCCCTCATCATCTCTCTTTCTGCATTCAAGGGCTGACTTTCATCCTTTCATAGGGGTCATGGTGACCTGCCTACCTTGGTCAGGCCCCATACCGGTTACCCCCATGGTAACACATCCTCATGCACTTAGAGATGGATATCTATGGGTCTACAGGTTCATTCTCATACCATGTACTTCTTCACTTAGCTTCTCAAGATCCCATGAGCCCTTTTTAGGTTTCCTCAACACCCACAAAACTGATATACACCCTACCACAGGGTCCCTCTCCCAGGATGGGAGGAAACCACGACTCTTGACAACAAGGTCACAAACATCCTTAGGATTTACATCTATATGAACATGCTTAACCCAGCAGCTACTAAGGCACAAGCATACCACCTATTATACCATGCTAGGTCATACTTGTTCTCTTTCCTCAACACTGGATCAAGATCATACCTTCCCATGTCATCAACTTAGCTAGGAGGGGTTCGTCTTAAAATTAAGGGGTTTCCCTTTCCTCTCAACATAAGAAGTATCATGCTCGCTTGTACAGGAACTCAACTCTCATCATGAGCATTAGGTACACCACTTCCCCTCTTAGGCCTAGGAATCCTAGGTTCACTTGTAGGTGTCCAACTGCATGGTCTATCTCTTAACCACGAACCAAGCATGTAAAAGGCATGACATGCACTTCTTGTCATCCTTCAACTCGAGCAACACTTAGAGTTGGGTCCTCCTTAAGGACAACCAACAAGGTACAAGGCCTCATAACCTGTTACTATACCTCTCCGGGTCTAAGAAACTCTTCTTCTCATCTATACCATAGGTACAGAGGTACCAGCAGACTCATCCTCTCTCTAGGGTTTGGTTCCTCTCATGGCAACCAAGACATCAACAACCTCTAGGGATCAAGCATGTGGCGACCACTATCATCCACTTAGGTCGCATCATCCTCAACTTCCTACATATCTTAGAGTTTAGGATTCCAACCTTCTTGCTTGGTTCCTGCTCTCTCTTTCTAGAGCTAACCCTACAACCAACATCACCATTAGAGGTCCTATCTTCGTGAAGGGTCAACCTCAAAAGCATGCCCCTACCTAGATGAAGCCTATGTTCAACTTATGTTTGCTCAAGGTTATCCATAGTTCTTTATGCTTATTTCATAAGCCATCCTTCATACTCTCCTGGTCAGGGTTTCAACCCTTTGCTCACACTACTAATGTACCCTGGGTGCATGCTATGCCCTACTCGTATAAGCCCATAGGGTTTCTAAGGTCCTTCACTAACATCATCATCTAAGGAGCTATCATTTACCCTAACATGCACAACCCTTCCCAGGGTTGGGTTGCCAAAGGTGCTAGGTCACCCATGGATCATATGGCATCCCAAAGGCATGTCCTTTCAAACACCTAGTCTAACTCATCTCTCTCTAACCTTCACTTAGGGTTAGGGTTAGCATCATCCTCAGAGGATGTGCCAGGTCTCTACTTGCAATGGAGATCTCTATCTCCAAGACTAACTTATCCTCCTGACAAGAAGGTCTAGCCTCAGGTCTCTTCTGAGGACATGACAACTTATGTCATATGACCTAAGCATGTATCTATTCTTTAATTTGTGCTTAATCTATTAAGCTTATGTCCATGACATTTTATTTACATGCTTTTCATTAATTTGGTAGAGGATTCCTTAAACCTTATTAACCTTACCCATACCTCAAGAGGGTGAGGAAAAGAAAGAAAATCCTAATCATTTAGGTCCTTATCAGAATTTGAGTTGAGAAGGGATGAATCAAGATGAGAAAGTCCTAAAGGTATCTTATTTCGATTTATACCCTATGACTTTGGCCAGGCAGTCACACAGATCTGGGAGTCCTCGTATTCCGACTAGCGGTGCGGAGGAAAATATTGCCAGCCCCCGGTCGTGATCCTTTTCTAGACACCTCCGTCTTTCAGATAATCCTCTAATAACTCCCTTGGGTTCTATGGAGTTTGTAAAATTTTAATAATTAATAATGGTTAACTGAGGAGCCTACGCTCTGATACCAAATGTTACGACCCCACCTCTCGATAACCCCCAATTAAGGGAGACCGAGAGGTTGAAGCCGCACCCATAACTTCTGGATCAAAGGTTCGACACTTAACCAATAACAATTATTAAATTTCCACAATCTATACTGAAAAGTTGTAATAAAAATTTTCATACATTTTGAAAATTTTGGATTTCTAAACTTCTATCCATGTATGCATTCTACTCTAACTAATCCTCCTTGCATTTTACTTCATGTATTTCGTAATATGAAGATTTACTATTTGTCCTTTTGGCTTGAACCTAAAACGCCGACAAACAAAACGTCGATGGTATGTGGGGGAAATAATAAATGTGCAACTATGATAACAACATAATCATTCAATTAATCATATAAAAACTAAGATCACGTTTTAAATATAACTTTACGATCCATGAGTACCCTATCCTCTGTGCTATCCCTGCAGTGGACCTGGATACTACCTTCCTTATGGTAGATCCCCATTAAACCCCTCATGGTCCCACCTATAGGTGAACTAATTTCTAGGGTTGAGTCACATGGCACTACTCGTAAGTATCCCACTCCTTAACTCATGGTAGGCTAATGAGTATCATGGCACTACACTTGGTAGCCCAATTTCTAACCTACGATAACCTAGACCTTATTCTAGGTTACCCCTTTTTAGCCTTTACAAGCCGCAAAGGTCGACCCAGATCTAGCCAGTTATACATGTATATTCATAGTGATAGTCATAGTCACTCTATAGTTGCATGAAATAAAAGCATCCAACAGTTATTTTCAAGCAATCGATAAAATCATTCGGAAATCGTCGTGAAACTAAAGCGATTATTCATAAGCATAACCACATACCTGATTTGATGATTTCACAAACATTAAGCAAATCCAACCAAGAATGCAATCCAAGCAAGCAATCACATAATTCCTAAAAGGAATATGTACTCTATTTATTACAAACTTTATCAAGAATCTACTTTATTGACTTGGATTCACTTTCTAGGGTTTTTGTATCCATTTTAGGGTTTCATTTTGCAATTAGGATTTCCCTTCATCTTTTACCACATTACACCCTAATTTTATGCCATTACTCATAAACCCTAACTATCTCATCTATTCTTCAATATTAAGGTTATCTTAACAACATATAACTCTATTTTCATATTACAGGCGCATTAATCATCAATTAATTTCATTAAGCTTCTTTTACATTAAAGCTATTATTTTTATCCTTTTAATCCATGACAAGATCATTATGCGCATCTATCATTAATTCCAAGTTTATTAGGGTCTAATTAACATATGAACTCAGGTTTCAAAAAAAAAATAACATATGAACTCATTTTGCCATCAATTTCACCTTTTATTCATGAAAAGACCCTAATTACTACATTTAGGGTATTTATGAAAAATTAAAGACTTTAATGCTCGAAATAGATTTGAACAACCATATAACAACATATTTTCACAATTTTCAAATTAAATATGATCTTATCCTCTTTTACCCTAAATTAGGGTTTCTAAATACTTAACCATTCTCATATGTGGTAAAAACCCTAAATCATGCAATTTTACATCTAGATCAGGTTCCAATCTAACATTATCATTTAACAGGTTATCAATACTTCAATTAACCCATTAAGCATACTAGATTCAACCTTTAATCACTTATATGGTTTTTAACTTAACTTTAATGCACTTTTCATCAACTTATAGTACTTTTGCAATTAGGAACGGAAACAAACTTTCATATCATTTTTATTGGATTCCTCTCGTTCTCCTGATCAAAATTCATATATTACTTGTCCTAATCAGAGTTACCAATATGGAGATATGATTTTTGCAATTAATCACTTACAACAGCCAATGACACGATGTCACGTCGCCTCTATCTCCATGCAATGTATCATGTGATTTGGAAACATAATCCAATGATGAAACTACCCCCACATGAGTTCCCCGGCCTTCATACCCCTGGAGGGTATAACCGTCCAATACATCAACCTTCATCTTCTTCCTCTCGACTCGGTTAGATGCGCCAACCTGCCGCCCTAGGCGCGACTCCCCCTACTTATACCGAATCCGATGACGACAGGGAGGGTGTTGCTGCCTCTGCCCAACCCCCACACACTCAGGGACGGGTGAACTTGCGGCCAAGGTGGTCATTGCAAGCATGTCCAGCCTATGACATTCAGCTGAAGGTGTTGGTCTACTGCGGCGGCTGTGCGAGGATGGGATGGAGGAGATGATGGGTGATCGCTCCTTGGTTGTTGAGGGAGCATCCTGCTTCTGACCAGACTACATACCACCCCTCGTTGCTCCCTGGATAGGGCTATACCCTCATGGTTAGGGTTAGTACAGAAAGAAGAAGAAGAATAGGTTGGAGCAACGTGGGGTTCTCATTCCCTTCGATCTAGAGCTCTACCCCTTATATAGGGGTGAGAAAAGAAGCCCTAGGTAGGCTTATACACGACTCAAAGAGCCCCTTTCCAAAAGGATGCATATTCCTTCTAGGAGAAGTATTATTCTCTCTCCTCATTATCCTTTTGTTAAGCTTTATTTCATGGATAATTGGAAAAACGAAAATCCTTTCTCTTATTATCATTGTTCTTATATTTTAATCCATTAACCACAAAATTATATTTCCTTTTGTTGAAACAACACTTCTTTTTAACAATACCTCATAATCATTTATTATGCATCATAATATCTTCTTATTTGAATTTATTGGTATTTTCTCTTTCCTATTTCTTTATTGGGACTCCTTGGATCCCAAGACACTCCATTATTTCGAAATTCTTTTTATTGGATACTGATTATCCTTCTAGAGGCATCTAAATGCATTATTCTTCATTATCTTGTTTTATAGTTATGAAAATATCTCTTTTTGAGGATTTATCTTTATTTCTCTTTAATTTTCCTCATTGGTTTTCCCTTTTTACATTAGGAATCCTTGGGATACGAAATCCCACTAAGGATAACTCAATTATACCCCCTTTTCACTTGTTTTCCACATTTATCATTATTTTCAATTTCTTTCTTAATAAAGAAGTACTTAATTGATCTTCTCTTTTCTTATTGCACTCTTTATGCAACTTTGGACTCTTTGGAACACAAGGAACCCAAGAGGCTCAAAATCCCTCTTTGGATTTGCCTTCTAGAGGTTTCCACATTTTTCAAATATTCAATTATTCATTACTAATTGAATTTCCTTGTTATTCGGGCCCAATAGCCAATAAAGCCCACAACACAAACATCAAGGCTATTGTAAACAAAATCCATTCATTTGAACAAAATTATATCATTATTTGTTCAAATATCCTTAATATGAGAAATTACATTTCTTGGCAAATAAACCCAGAAATTGGGGTTGTAACAGTATAAGAGTAACTGAGTTTGAATCATAGTGTTTCTTTTCTAGGCTATCACAGTTACTCTTATTGCTGTTAGAGTTACTCGTAGTGCTCGTTCAGTTACTCGCATGGTTGTCACAGTTACTCATAGTGCTTTTTCAGTTACTTGTATTGTTTTTACAGTCTCACAGGCAGCCTTCCCATCCACCATCTCCCATGCCACCATGTAGGTCTCTACCCTCCTGAACTCTCCATGGACCCACTTGGATCAAGAAGAATGGAAAGGAAGAGGAGCATGTGATCAACTGATCCCAACCCCGCATATTGATGCATTTTAGTATGGTGGACATTACCACCGGCCATACATCTCAAAACCTCCTCCAGCCAAACCTGCAATCACTGAGAGCATGTGCTTTCTGGTGACCAAGCTCCAAGGCTGTTGATCTCATCGTCCTCCTTTGTACATTTGGATGGTATGCATCCTCCAAAAGACAATCCATATATGCAACCCCCCAGGCTCGTGCGTGTTCCAAAGGGCACTTCCTGCACCATCCTACCCCCTATCTAAGACGAAGGGGTTGTGATTCTGTAGTCGAGACTCCTAAGCTTAAACTAAACCCCCACATCTCCCTATTAATGTGAGCCAGTGCTAACGATGATCCCACAGTCCAGCCAAATGCCCTGCCGGCATAGTTGTCAAGGCGGCTAGGTGGTCAGCATGTCCCAAGGGGCACCTAGCCCGCCTAGGCTGTTCTGGGAGTTTTTTATTTTTGTATTTTTTTCAATATGTTAATTTGCTTCTTATTATACATATATACTACATATAATACCATATAGGAAATGTAAAAAGAGGGCAGAATGAGGCTATGACAGCAGTAGCAGGAGACGGTAGTAGGAAGAAAAAAGGAAGTAATATTAACAGGCCTGCAACAACAATTGGAGCAGGAGATGTAGAAAAGAAATAAAACAAAACAGGGAAAGAAAGGTGGGAAGCGGTTGTACTCAATAGAGAGGAAATGGAGGATGGGAAAGAAAAGAAAAGAAATATTAACAATAGCAGCAACATGCGGACCAAAAAAAACATCAGCAGCAACATCACGAGGAACAGGTGATGTAAAAGAGGAAAATAGAAAGTACAACATCAGCAACATTACGAAGCATAGGTGATGTAAAAGAGGATTAGAAGAAAGCAGAATTTAATAAAAACAGAGCAGTAGTAGGATTTAGGAGGAGATATAGGAGGAATAATCTAACTGCTATTTGAGTTACTTGTAGTGCTCGTTCATTTACTCGCATTGTTGTCATAATTACTCGTAGTGTTTCACAATTACTCACATGCTTTTTTTAGTTACTCGCAGGGTTTTTTCAATTACTCGTAGGGTTTTTTCCGTTACTCGCATGGTTTTTTCAGTTACTCGCAGTGTTTGTTTAGTTACTCACAGGGTTGTGACAGTTACTCGCACTGTTTGTTCAGTTACTCGCAGGTTTGTGACAGTTACTCACAGTGTTTATTCAGTTACTCAACCATTACTTGCAGTGTTCAGTTACTCGTAGACTTGTTTCAGTTACTCGCAGTTTTTTTCAGTTACTCGCATTGTTTGTTCAGTTACTCGTAGGGTTGTGACAGTTACTCGTAGTGTTTTCGAAGTTACTCTAACTACTATTACAGTTACTCGTAGGGTTTTTTCAGTTACTCGCATTATTGTCACAGTTACTCTCAGTGTTGTCATAGTTACTCGCAGTGTTTTTTCAGTTACTCGTAGTCCTTTTTCAGTTACTCGCAATATTGTTTCAGTTACTCCAGGGTTGTGACAGTTACTTGCAGGTATTTTTCAGTTACTCAACCATTACTCTCAGTTATTCAAGCATTACTCTCAGTTACTCAAGAATTAATTTCAGTTAGTCAAGCATTACTTTTCAGTTACTCAAACATTCTGTTACTTTCAGTTCAGTTACTCGCATGGTTGTATCCTACAAAAGAATCTTTTCTGATCAGATATTACTCTTTAGAGAATATTTGTCTCTCTTTGTTTCCAATGAATACTCTTTCTTCTGAAATACTTACATTTTTTTATTAGAATAATTACTTTCATGTTTGTTACTATGTGATTCACATGCACTAGTTTCGTCTATTTGACTTACCTTCCTCCACATGAGTTACTTTACAAAGTATAACAATTACTTTTTGAATGCACATAGTTACTTTAAGTGTGGGATAGTTACTTTTTGTGTCATGATGTTACTTTTTGTGTTAGATAATTACTTTTAGATTGGGCAAGGATTGAAGATACCATTGTATCCCAACACCACGATAACACTAGCAATGTTATTTATTCCTCCGTTAGTACCCATGTTTTGGATCCTTTGTGTTGCTCGATCGTCGAAAATGTCACATGTGCATGACATGTTACTCCATGAAGACCAGACACGATTTTAAGGTTGAACAAATAAATACAGTTGGTCTGAATATATTAAAAGAAGTAGTCAATGCCAACGTATCAGCCACCTCTTCTTTTTCTGTCTGGATTTCTTATTGTTGGTAATTCCAACTTTTCTAATTGTAACCTATACTATGAATACTAAAAGCTGATTCAGCCATACCGCTATCAACACTTGCCCCACTGGACGAGATGATGATATTAACTATTTTTGCATATATATTACTATGAACTTTATATATGACCTATTAAAAATATGTAACAATGTTTTCACAGGAGCTCTAAACTCCCCATGGGAATAAATTCAAGCACCTCATATACATGCTTTCCATTTGATTTTAGTTCATCCAGTTAGTGACTTAGTATTCATACCTTCAAGGCAGTAGCATTTAGATCTACAAGATTTAGAAGACGATGCTTAATTGAAAAGGTTCACTCTGCAATTGCTCATCATTTTTGCTCTCAAATATTACTTTAACATAAACTTCTGGTTCAGTTCAAGCTGAATACCTTTCAAAAGCTTTACATATAAACGTTATTAACAAAAATTTACTGACAAACTATTTGTCCCCCAGCTGCCATAATCTAAGCACAATGCGGTTCACCGCCAGCAGAGGTCATCCTTTTGACAGTCACACCTCTATCCCCCAAATTCACTATCGGCACTGTTTCCATCCCACTCGTCTTATTGTTGCTACGAGTAGGTTGTAGAATTGGATTTTGGACTATAGGAAATGTATTATGCATTCCATGATCAGTTTCGCCGCCTTGGGCTTCTCATCGGCATCTTGTTTTGCTGTCTTGGGCTTCTCGTCGGCATCATGCTTGGCTGCCGCCTTGGGCTTCTCATCTCCGTCGTGTTTTGCCGCCTTCTCCTCGCCTCCACCGCCACCACTGGCGGGGGGGTTATGTCTCTGGTTCCATCTGCCGGCGGTGGTATCGCCTTCTGGGGTGGTGGTTTCTTAGCCTCCACTGGTGCAACATGAGGAGGAGGTTGCGGTGGTACTGGACCGTTGTGGACGAAGCTGACGAGGTTGACCTTCTTGTGCATCTTGGACTCTACCAGGTTACGGAGCTTGAAAGGGTCAAGCTGGCCTGACACCTTGAGCATGCCAGTGGCGTTGTCCGCAGTCACCGCCTCGACGCCTGCACGATTGGCGGGCGGGTTAGTTATCGCTCGTTAGCAAATTTATGAATTGTTCGGGAAAATAGCAAGGAATTACAGAATCGGCTGGGACCAATTGGAAAGAAGATTCTTTGTTTGTTTCAAGAATTTTTACAGCAATTGTGTTAGTTGGAAAAATCCAAGTAAGGAATTTGGTTGGAAAAGGGGGAGCAAAATGGGGGAATTTCAAGCCAACTGGACCAGGTCGACGCGGAAGGAAGGAATTTCAAATTTTGCTAGTCGTTTGGTCATCGTCTCTCCGTCGGCTGGAGGGGGGACTCGTACTGGAATTCAGATGATGAGCTTGACGGATGACAGGAAAAAGCCGTGGAAAACCTAAAGCACTCATCAATAGCTCCCAACACCACCCACACCCCCCAGATTTCGTCAGCATTGGTGAAGCAGAACAGTCTTACTCTCTCACCGAGAAAGGTGGTGGTCTCTAGGGCAACCTCATCCTTGGGACTCTGCCTGTGTCGGTGCAGCCTCAACAAGCTGTTGCTTTGGGTCAGTGGTGCGCTTAAGACTGATGAGCGTGCTCTGGAGGTTGGGATGATGATAGGTGGTTGCTCATGCCGACGCCCGACGCCCGAGGCCCGACGCCGAGCAGCGAGCAATTGGGGACGGTACTCATAAATTCACCGTGTTTTCCAGACACATGTAGTATAAATAAGCTACCCGCACGGGTATTAAATACAATCCCATATATATATATATATATATACACACACACACACACACACGACTATCAAATAAAATGACTTAGTGATAATCATACATTCTCTACAACAATTTTAGTTACATAATTTTATTTTTATAGATCAAGAGTATTATTGTTATCAAACTTGCTTACATGGAAAGAAGTGATATGGTACATGTAACAAATAGACTATGTGAGTAGTGTATTAATTGGGGAAGTCCTTTCGCCAAGCATGGAATGTGATGATTTAAGGATATATCTTCATCCAATGAGCAACTTGGTAATGTCATTAACTTTATTTCCATTATTATAAAACAATTAGATTTTGACCCATTTTTTATGGAAATTTATCTTTTTATGATAAATATATAAAATTCATGACCTGTGCAAATTATAGTTGAAATTTGACATTAAAATATTTAGTTATCATGTAAAAGAGAAGGATATAAACCTAAATTACATTGTAGGAAATCAAAAGATTGGCAAAAGATAAACATGCTAGTGACGACCTTGTCAAGGGTCCAATAGGGATCTCCAAAAGATCTTATTTCAATGTTCAGTATTCTATGGAATTTATTGACCAAATTTCAACAATTTGTGTAGTAGTATTTGTATTTATATTGTTTGAAATATCCTTTATAAGAAAACTGTTGGCTAAATTGGACATTATGTTAATCCCTTTGTTTTGATAATGACAAACATTTCATTCTTGTAGTTTTAACGTGCTATTTGAGTATTTCAGGAACAAGCATATAAGGTGGTGGATAACAAAGACTTGGAAGAACAATTTGATAAAATCGCTTTATTTTCATGATTGTAATCAAATGTAAATGCTTGTACAAGTATATAATGTACAAGTAATTAGATATCATGTAAATCAAGCGTTTAGATCTTCCCTATCCACTCACAACACTTAGATAGGTCTTTCCCCAAGATAGTATCACAATTGCACATTGATACACACACTTAGTAAATGAATACATTGAGTCAGTAATATTCTCGGTCGACAAATCGTCGATCAAGAAAATATCGGTCGACAAAAACTTCGACCGAGAAACTCTCGGTCGACAAAATCTTCGATCGAGAATAGACCCTATTAGCCGTTAGACCCAGCAGACAAAGTGGTTGGGAGTTGGAAATGAACGTTGTAAACACTTGCTCCAGGAAGTCCCTCGGTCGACAAATCTTCGACCGAGAAGGACTCTCGGTCGACAAATCTTCGACCGAGAAGAGTTCTGTCAGCACTTTTCAGGGTCAATTAACTAGCCGTTACAAATGCAATTAGTGGACACATAACGGCTAGTTGAGCACTAAGAACCCCCTAGAAAGTGTCTAGAACGTCCTTAAGCACTTGTAGGTCATTTCTATAAATAGGACATGCCTTAGGACACCTAAACACACCTAAGCTACACTTGTGCTATACTTGAGCTTGAATACTCATTGGCAATCTGTTTTGAGCAATAGAGCAATTCCAACATTGGCTATTCATTCTCATTGCTCTAATTTCGTGTCCTATAGGCTAGCATCTCCTTTCCACAGCACTTACACTTCTACACTCATTGGTTAGGAGATCAATACGCTTGATATAGGCAAATCAAGCCTTGTGCTTAAAAGGATAAGTTGTAATTTCTGTTTTCCTTCTTGTTCCTTTTATTCTTTGTATTCTCCTTGCTACTCCTAGGGTTGGAGGCTGCAGATTGGAGAAGGTTCTTCTCGGAGGAGAAGGTGGACTTCAAGCTACTTCAAGAAGGCTATCGCAACGGGAAGCTACTTCAAGAAGGCTATTGCAACGGGAAGCTACTTCAGGAGGAAGGCTGCTTCAAGGTTGGTGCAATTACTTCTAGGTGAAGGCTGCTTCAAGGTTGGTGCGATTACTTCTAGGTGAAGGCTGCTTGAAGGGTTTAGGGAGAGAATTGTAATTTTATGTAAAGTCCTTGCGAGGTAATAAAATTAAATTCTTTCCAAATCCCGGTTGGGTAAGCAACCGGGTAGTGGACTGACAACTTTAGTATTTTCTAAAGTTGGAACCACTCTAAATCCTTGTCCCCTTGTCCAATATTCTTGTGGTTGATTGTTTGAGTTAAATAAGTTTTAAAATTATTTTAAAACTCTATTCACCCCCCCTCTAGTGTTTTTCAACTGGTATCAGAGCAGGCTTCAAGGAACCCTAACCAGGTCTTGAAGAATGGAGGGTAATGGTGATTACAATCACAACAAAAGGTGCTGCTTGGACAAAACTACAACATGTTGCAATTGGTGCTTAGGAACAATCCACACAAAAACTAGATGCCCATGGAGATCAAAGAAGGAAGATGAGCACAAAGATTGTCTTATTGCTACAACTAGTGAAGAAGAAGAAGAGGTAAGTCTTTTTGATTTATCTAAAGAAGAACTAGTTGCTAGTCTTGAAGAAACACATATTAAACATGTTGAGTGCAAGAAGAAATTAAAGAAATCTATTAAAGAAAATGATGAGTTAAATGCTAGACTTCTTGCTCTTACATCTGAAAATGAAGATTTATATGCTAAATTAAATGATCTTGGTTTTGAAAAAGATAGCATTATTTCTGAAAATCATACTTTGAAATCATCTCTAAGTAGTAGTAATGTGAAGATTTTTACTCTAGAAACAAATTATGATCTTCTATCTCAAGAAAAGGTTGGATTACTTGCAAAGTTAAATGATCTTCAAAAACAACCTGTCTTGTGTACACATCTAGATTATGATAATATAGTGAAAGAAAGGAATTCTTTATCATCTAATCTAGATCAAGCAAAACTAGATATTGAGAAAAGAATGGATGAGATTGCTAAGTTGCACCAAGAAGTTAGTAGGTTAAGCAACAATGGAATCCTTGATAAAATATTGGATGATTCCTATCATCAAATTGGGAGAAGAGGACTAGGTTACAAGCCTAAGGGGAAATCTTATCAACAACCTAGTTGGAGAAAGACACGAGAACATCAATCTATATATGTACCTAAAGGAACAAATACATTTGTACCAAAGAACAACCTAGAACAAAACCATAGAAAAAGACTTGAGGTTGATTCTATATGTTGCCATTATTGCTTACGTCTTGGACACTACTCTTTTTCATGCCCATACAAGAAAAAGGATGTTAAGTTGGTATGGGTTCCAAAACCCCCAAATTGAATTGATTAGACTAAGTTGAGATATGACCGAAGACTTTAAATTGCATATCCTTATGTCTATCTCAACTTAACATAAAGAGATACAAAATGATTCAAGTAACTAAAATTTCTAACTTGAAAATTTATCTCAATTAAGGTCCTCAAAACTTAAAGATTTGAATATGAATGTTACTTTGATATTCATATGCTTTATCTCAACTAAAACTGATTTTTAAATTGCATAATTGAATTAAATATAGTCTATATTTTACTTGGAATCAATAAATAGTTCTGAAGATAATACCGAAACCTTGTCGTTCGAGAAATCTTCGACCGAGCAGTCAGTCGGTCAAGAAATCTTCGACCGAACAGGTCACTGATTTCAGTCTGCAGTAACATTGCTGAATAATTTGATTGATCAAGTGGCTATCTATTTGCTGTTAATGACTGTTTTACATGCAAAACAAGTTGAAGATCATTTTTGAATATAAATGATATCATTTCTATTGATCCTCTAAATAAGGAAAAACTGAAAATCATGTTTAGAAATCACTATTTTATAATGTTTTACATGATTTTTAAGCATTTCCTGGTCTATCTATATAGAAATCATGTGTTATGACATCTAGTTTAAATGATCACAATCACTGTATTTCATGGAATTATCATTTTATTGTTCTATCATTACATCATGGATATGCTTTCACTATTTTATCATTCAGCTCATAAAGATGATGCTATGTTACATAGAACAAATAGATAATGATTATTGTATGCGTGGATCCTTGATGATACATAAAATAACTTTAAGGTTTGCAAAACATAAAATAAAGAATTTCTCAATTGGTATCTATAAGAAATTGAGATATCATTCATGCCTTCAAGGATATATGTCTTTTCTTGAAGAATCACATGATTAATATGAACAGAAATAGGACTTGATTTATGCACTCATAGTAAAAAGGACATCATTCATAATAAGTTTTATTCAAAGTAATTTAATTGATATCTCTTTAAGTTACCTGCAAAATTTATACTTCACATGTGAAATCTGCAGATTTTTGCCTCTTGGTTGAAATAAAATTTAGTCAAGGGGCGCTATGGTCGAAGTCAAGGTCGACCTAAAATAAGCTTTGACAAAATGCTTGTTTGTACATCATTTTAATGCATTTAATCTTAGTATCTTGACTCAAAAATGAGTTTATCATATTGAAAACATGGAGCCTTAATAAAAGGTCAAAATCAAATATGAAAAATCATTTGTGACCTTAGAATCCTTAAATTGTCTTAATTATAAGATTAAGGGGGAGCTCACAAAAACAAATTTGATTATAAGATTAAGAAGTTTACAAAGCTTTGAAGCTTGTTATGACCTTAGTATTCTTGAAAGTAATTCTTGTTATGAAAATAAAGAAATCTACAAATTCATTAATATGACATATATTTTGTTCTTAATGGAATTCTCTAAACAAATTTGGGCTTAACATCCCGTGTATTTGGTTAGAGAAACATTATGGTTAAATTCGACAATAAATGGCTTACATTTATATTAATCCCTTGACTTTAAATTGAATATCTCTTTAAGGGGGAGCATAGCATAAAATTAAGGGGGAGAAATACAAAGTAAACTTGGATATCTTTTTGAAATGACAAAGGGGGAGAAATAATATAAAATCAAAAACATAAAATAAAATGAGTTTCATAATATCTCAGCCAGCACCCACTTGCAAAACACAAGAATGTCTACAAAAGGTAAACTTCAGGTATGAAACTCATATGATTTATATTTCCTTATTTTATATTTAGGAAATGTTTGTCATCTTCAAAAAGGGGGAGATTGTTGGCTAAATTAGACATTATGTTAATCCCTTTATTTTGATAATGACAAACATTTCATTCTTGTGGTTTTAACGTGCTATTTGAGTATTTCAGGAACAAGCATATAAGGTGGTGGATAACAAAGACTTGGAAGAACAATTTGATAAAATCGCTTTATTTTCATGATTGTAATCAAATGTAAATGCTTGTACAAGTATATAATGTACAAGTAATTAGATATCATGTAAATCAAGCGTTTAGATCTTCCCTATCCTCTCACAACACTTAGATAGGTCTTTCCCCAAGATAGTATCACAATTGCACATTGATACACACACTTAGTAAGTGAATACATTGAGTCAGTAATATTCTCGGTCGACAAAAACTTCGACCGAGAAACTCTCGGTCGACAAAATCTTCGATCGAGAATAGACCCTATTAGCCGTTAGACCCAGCAGACAAAGTGGTTGGGAGTTGGAAATGAACGTTGTAAACACTTGCTCCAGGAAGTCCCTCGGTCGACAAATCTTTGACCGAGAAGGACTCTCGGTCGACAAATCTTCGACCGAGAAGAGTTCTGTCTGCACTTTTCAGGGTCAATTAACTAGCCGTTGCAAATGCAATTAGTGGACACATAACGGCTAGTTGAGCACTAAGAACCCCCTAGAAAGTGTCTAGAACGTCCTTAAGCACTTGTAGGTCATTTCTATAAATAGGACATGCCTTAGGACACCTAAACACACCTAAGCTACACTTGTGCTATACTTGAGCTTGAATACTCATTGGCAATCTATTTTGAGCAATAGAGCAATTCCAACATTGGCTATTCATTCCCATTGCTCTAATTTCGTGTCCTATAGGCTAGCATCTCCTTTCCACAGAACTTACACTTCTACACTCATTGGTTAGGAGATCAATACGCTTGATATAGGCAAATAAAGCCTTGTGCTTAAAAGGATAAGTTGTAATTTTTGTTTTCCTTCTTGTTCCTTTTATTCTTTGTATTCTCCTTGCTACTCCTAGGGTTGGAGGCTGCAGATTGGAGAAGGTTCTTCTCGGAGGAGAAGGTGGACTTCAAGCTACTTCAAGAAGGCTATCGCAACGGGAAGCTACTTCAAGAAGGCTATTGCAACGGGAAGCTACTTCAGGAGGAAGGCTGCTTCAAGGTTGGTGCAATTACTTCTAGGTGAAGGCTGCTTCAAGGTTGGTGCGATTACTTCTAGGTGAAGGCTGCTTGAAGGGTTTAGGGAGAGAATTGTAATTTTATGTAAAGTCCTTGCGAGGTAATAAAATTAAATTCTTTCCAAATCCCGGTTGGGTAAGCAACCGGGTAGTGGACTGACAACTTTAGTATTTGCTAAAGTTGGAACCACTCTAAATCCTTGTCCCCTTGTCCAATATTCTTGTGGTTGATTGTTTGAGTTAAATAAGTTTTAAAATTATTTTAAAACTCTATTCACCCCCCTCTAGTGTTTTTCAAAAACAACTACATAACGACTACTAACTGTTGAGTGGTGTGAAAATGTGTTGTGTATGTTAATGTGTATGATGTGTATTGTTCTTGTATATCATGTATGTTAGTTTTTGTACCTATGTGCATAATGAATTTAAATCTAAATGTGGCTTTCAACCTTCGGATCAAAGCTTAATCCCCAAGATCGAGAAATCTACAAAGCTTAGAAGACAAAAAGTATGTGATCATAATTAAAAGAAAAACCAAGAAGGCAAGGAAAAGTCAAATTAGTAATTTCAACAACATTCACACATATGATCACTGAAAGGGATCACTGTGTTTACCTACATCAAGTTGCTATATAGTGATATCACAAGTGACCAAGGTCACTGCTTGTTTATACAATAGATATGCATGTGTATATATACAACAGAAGCAATATGTACAAGGTATACAACAAAAAATTGAGCCATATATACATCAACATAAGCGAACACCCTTTTCGGACCCAAATATATGAGGGCCTCTCTAGACGTACCAAAAGCCTAAACTCCCACCCTACTCACTACAACCTTAGAGAAGGTGGCTCGTCACCATAAAATCCATGGTCTAGGTGTTGAGAACCTTAAAAGGGTGGAGAACCACGAGAGTGAGAACAAAGACCCAGCAATAGAGAAAGCCATATGTATAATACTCAAGAGTATGCAAGTTCTACTATATATGTTGAACTAGATAGTTTACTAGCATAAGACGGTTTTACAACGCATAATATAGTAATAAGTGAAGTATACTATAAATGAAAGAACACAATACAAGATGCATTAGAATAGTAAAGAAATTACAATATGGGAACAAAAAGTTACTACACAAGTTATATGGCTTGATTACATATTTATTAAGTCATGGGTAGTTGGATATTGTCCTATCTATTAGGTAGTGACTCTAAGGTCCCTAGTCCCATTGTCAAGGATCCTAGGATTAACCTATATCACTAAGATCATGTTATGTCTTGATGGGTGTGAGTATAAAAAGTAGGGGCTCATCAACATGTGACATACATAAAAACATCAGGCATGTCTTGGGTGCTCAGGTAACAACACATAAATCATTATATCACATATTTCTCAATCATGTTAGCACATCTTCTATAATGACTGAAGATATGACCTCAACCACACTAACATGACTGAGTGGTTTCAAGCTCTGTGGGAAGCTTACCTCATATGGTATCTCAATTACCCGCATGTACCCAACAATATATAACTTCAAACACCTTCTCACAATCTCAATATTCCTACAAGGATATTTGTTATGTTTCCCCGACTTCCAAACAATGAGATGTGATGTGATCACAGGGCACTACATGAATTAGAATTTACTGGTTAATTAATCCCAACTACTCATATCTCGTGAAGTAAGACTTGTAGGAATCTGAACATTGCACCATATACTCGATTCCAACATCAAAAGTAGTAAGACCCTAGTCAATGATCATTATGCATAATCATAGACACAATTTCACCATTTTGATCAAAGAAAGTCCATATTTAAAGTGTGGATAAAAATCCACTTTTGAATCTTAAAACATATTCATATAACAATATGGAATCACAATGCAAATTTATCCCAAATTTCGATTGTATGTATGCAATAGAACAAAGTAGTAAAAATGCCTAAGTTGGCTATTGAATGGAATGTTGCATGTAAAATTGATAACTCTCAGAAACATGGTGGTAAAAATTGAATCCTTTTTAGAACAACATGGAACTACAAAAAGGGTGACTATCCAGAATTTCCCCTAGATATAACCAGAAATTGCATTAAAGTCACATTTTAGCTCATTTTTCATGCATGTAGTAGAGTTTAGTAATTATATGTAGGGTTCACATACAAAGATTTCTTAAAAGAGATTAAAATACTTATTTTAGGCGATGGTGTGAACCCTAATTATTCAGTATGAAAATACATGCCTTGTCATATTACATAATGTTTTCAGTTTTAGAAAGAACATATGTTTAAATTTTGGTTTTATAAAATTTTATAAAATCCGGAGTTAAAATACACTCTACCTAAGTGCTTGAACTGTTTAATTGGATCAATCCGTACAAGGGCCTTGACCAATTGGCTATGTGTCGGTCTCGGTCGGGTCACTTCTGCCACCCCACATGGTGGATGCAAATGCTTTGGGCCTAGGGTTGGGTAGAAGAACCTGCTATGAGAGGAACAATCCAAGTTAGCAACCAATGCATGCCGAGCCAGACCGATGTGCTTGCTTTGGGAAGGGTAGAGAAGGTGATACAACAACATCATGAAAGGTATGTATCCTATTTGATGTGATTGCATTAGGCAATTATCTGGTTCCATGTGTACTAGAGGAGATAGGTGTGTATTTTTAAAGCTTGGTCTTTGACCAATTTTTTAGTTCAATATGATCTATTGGAGGGGACAAAGTGACCTATTTTTGGGTTGAAATACAATTTTATCTCGTCTTAGTCCACCTCGACACTAGTGCTCTTAGTTTCATACTGTAGCTATGGGTTATTCTTTGAGCAAGGTGAGGGCAATCTTAACGATGTACCTTGAGTGTGTTGGTTATGTAGCTTGCTTTTGGATGATTAAAGCTAGAAATCATCATATCATCCTATTTTAGGTGAAACCCTTGTATAGTCATCCCATCCTTTTCATCTTTTCTATTATTAAATTTAATTTTTATCCTCTTAGTTTAAATTCTTGGCTATCTATGAAGAAAAGTAGGTTTTTTATTCTAAAAGTATCTTCTTTTACCCCACTATGTCCTAGTTAAAGCTAGAGCTAGCAAGATTGGATTTTTGAAATATGAATAATATCTCTTGAAATTCAATAATAATCCATAATAATTAAATAAGCCATGCAATAAAACAAAATAAAGCAAGAATAAATCCATGAAAGTTTTAATATTTCACATGAACTTTGTCATAAAGGTTAATACTTTTCACTATTAAGAGAAATAACTCATGATTAGAAACACAACAAGGTTCAGGGCTGATGAATGCATATTTGTCCTTCTTTTTGTTGCATTTTCAGTTTGGTTTTGTATTCTTCCATCATTTTAGCTTAGTTCTAGCTTTCATTTAGGTTTTCTTTATTTTATTATAAATAGGTTTTAATCCAAATTCTTGGTTTCATTGCAGAAGTGAGCTTCATTTCAGGGTAGGATTGTAGGAGATGGTGATCCTATTAACCAACTAGAATGACCCAAGAAACTTTTGATAAAATGAACAAGACTTTCAATCATTCAATCTTTCATTAGGCTACATCATGGAGCCACATTCCATTTGTCAGAGGTTCCATCAGCACAGCCCTGAAAACCCACATCAATATCCCCCCACGGCGGAGTTCTTATCCCTAAACTAGACCGCCGTTGACCCCCCTATAATTAAAAAATCTTGTCAGCCTACCTCCATTGACCGACCCTCTGATAGAAAATACTGTTAAGAGACTGACAAACCTTATGCTCCTTCGTCGGTCTAGGCCCAATGGAACATTTGCCTCTGCAGTGTGACAAGTGCTCTACTAAAGCACCCTGATACCCAACCCCGACCCCCAATGGGAGTTTTTCCTGACGACCTACCTAACTAAGATTATGCCCCTATGCTCCAATGGTTGGGAAGACCATCATGCACCAACAAAAGTCTAACACAACCTCTGATGGTTGACATCCAAATCGCTCTGATGCTCGACCTAGCACTGATGGTTGGCTGACCTCGATGCCAATGAAGATCCTATGCCTCATCAGCAATGAACGACCTTTGATGGAACACTTGTCACCCGCTCTGATGGGAGTATAACATGCATTTCCCCTTTGTCTACCTCCATTTGTCAATCTTTCATTTTTATGACGGTTGATATTCAAATGCAAGGCATCCAGGAAGGGTTCAAAATCCTAGTGGTTGCCTATAAATAAGTCCACTTATACCATGCAAAAAATCCATGAACTATGCCTCTAGTAAACAATTTTTAGTTCATAATATCCACTTCTAGCCACCATTGACTCCCTTCCATCGAACCTCTCCATCAATCAATTAGTCATAATATCTCATACTCCATTGTGACTCCAAGATCCATTCTTCAAAGGATGTCTACCACCATTGGCTCATCGTCATCATCTAGCTGCTTCTTCTCTACCACAGAAGATCTAGTCTACAAGGAAGAGAGATCGACAACTCCCAATCCACCTTTGACGAACGTCAAGGAGGTGTTCTTATTGTTTTTCGATGCCTTCATTCTAGAGTCTGAAGAACTACTCCTGCACACCATGACTGCAGTTCATTCTTGTTGTGTGAGGATGACTCATTCTCTCCTCCTCCCTATTAAACTTATATTTGCTACCTTGAATGAGTAGTTCCCTCTCTAGGGTGTAAGGAGTATCAATGTTGCCTAGTTTCATTCTCTCTGTTGAATCAATTATTGTAAGAACTATTATATGTTTGAAATCAGCCGCTAATATGCTTATATTCTGGACTGATCATCAAGTTTATATGTTAATAAAATATTGAGTGTAGATAACTTATAACCTAGGATCTAAAGATCAATGGTTCCTATTATATCCTTGATGAGGATTATGGATAGGTGTCTTCTAAAGTGATAGATGCATGATCTCTAGGTAACACAACGACAAACTTATAGTGATATTTGTCCAGATCTTTATCCTAGCACCAAAAGGAGGATTTTCCCGGCCCCAACATATATACTTTCATGATTAATAAGATGCAATGAGAGAGAGTAAACAATAGGTAGCAGTGGTGGGACCCATTCCACCCTAGTGTTCCCATCCATTGATAAATCTAGACTTTAATCCATCTCTTTATTATATTGATCTCAGCATAATTAACAATTAACCTTTTGTGATAAATACTAGTCCTCATGAAGTGACTTTGATCAGTTAATCCTTAAAAACATTGTCATTTTGGGTTTTATTATACTACAATATATTTGTTCGCTTGTAGGTGGTCATTTTTGTACATAGTCTAGGTAAAAATCTAGGAACTTTTCTCTAGGTGATTTTGCATGTGCAATAAAACACACATTAAGGGCCTCATAACATATGACAAAATATTACCAATACAATCGTCAATATTTCGTTTCCATGTAAAAATGTATTTGATACATAGAATAAACCCGACATAGCTGTTAAGAAAGTAAAGTTGAACACTGAAAAAAGTATACATAACTGATACATGTGAAACTGTCACCATCAAACAACTCATATGGTGTTTCTAGTTCATTGATATGTAATAGATAATATCTGAAGTATATATTTGCATACACAACCCAATCTATATATGAAAATACGAAGAGGCCTACACATTGGTTTTAACCCTTTTTGTTTCTTTGGTAGTATTGGCCCATTAAAATGTAGTTTTCTTGTCTAGAGGTTAGTTTTGAATCAATATACTTAGAAGATAATATAATATGATGATAGTAAGAATTGAAAGATTGTAAGTATCAAATATAAGATTAAGGTAGGAGTTAGGATAAATGAAAAAGATAGGAAAAGTGGAACGTGATTGGACATAAAATAGGCAAATATATGAAAACTAAAAATTTCAAATAAAGAAGTTTTTATAAAAACAAATGAAAGTATAATATACCATAGTCTTATAAATTAGTTGAAGGAAATTGTAAATAATGAATATACAGGGGGTAATGTGGAGGAAAGAATTGGTTTACATAAATAAAGGAAAAATAACTACAAAGTAACTCAAAATTATGTAAAAAGTTAGAAAATTCCATGTTACCTTCAAAATATACCCACACACAAACAAATATGGGTACAGTAGTTTCACTGAATCATTAATGCATATTTATATCACTTTTAAGTAATAGAGAACTGGTTAAAATCTTCATAAAATTGGGTCGAAGGTGAGAAAAACGTCCCAATCAAAGTAACTCAATACACATCTTTATTTATGACCCAAATTCTCTCACCATTTGGACTGAGCTTGTTTCCTAGTAAGAAAATTCTTATTATCCCGCACACACCCCTGATATTATTATGTATCCTAAATCAAAGCCCAACCATTCTCCTATTTTCTTCCTTTTTGACACTTAGCCCTGGAGAAGAATAGCTATTTGTACTAGTTCAAGTAACAAAAGGCATGAAATGCGTGCAAGTCATGCCTTTGGATAAGAATATTGTAACAATAGTAATAGAATGTCTCTTCCAATTTGGACTATTCTTATATCCTTCATTCTATCATATACCATGTTATGCTTCTTTACCCACTATATGGGACGTTAAAATCTCATATATGTCCATTAATGTTATTAGATTTAATAAAATTAAAAGGGGAGGTCATAGATAAACTGAGTTAGATATAGTCAAGATATAATGATGTCATTGTAGTCTTGCTCTTTTGGGTGGGTTCCTATCAGATATTTTACTCATGTACACATAGTATGGATACCTAATGACTATTATCATTTTTTATACATTTTAAAATTTTGAATGATGATTTTGATTAAACACTAGGAAATATATGTTTATAAATGCGATGTTCTTGTGATATTTCATTATATGTTGGTTGATTGGTTTTTTAGGTGTATCAAAAAGAAAAAATTTACATGTTATTTGATATCATTATTTTAGTTTTCATTGTTGTAAATGTTATATTATAGATTGGTTTGGAGTTTAGCATAGAGGAATTTCGTATGGTTGTCATTAGCAAAAATTTACGTGATGGGGTCCTTATAGTTACCTTATTATCAGTCTATAACCTTGAAATTCATAAGGTTGATGTCATTCTTGATTTTTTCAATAGTTGCCTTGAGGAAGATATCTATATGGATTAACTTATAGGTTTGTAGTATATGAAGAAGAGAATAGGTATGTAAATATGTTAAATAGTTGAATTGTTTAAAAGAATTGCTTATATTCGAAATGATAACTCAACAAACAAATTGCAAAATTGATGCTACATATTGGTAGATGCAATTATTATGAATATGATGATGATGCATTTGTGACTATGTTCTTGCATTTTGATGACTTATTAATTTTGGATCCAATGTTCCATTTGTGTTGATGCTGAATATTTCCTTACAAACAGATTTGATAGGAAAGATTTAGGCATTGATAAAGTTGCACTGAGTATAAATTGATATATTTTTGTAAGGTTATGATCCTTAATTTTATATAATTTGATTGGTTTCCCCTTCATTGCAAGATTTATGTATTTATTTTGGATTTATCGTGACTCATTGAATATCAAAATCTTGTGGTGTAATAAAATAAACATATGTTTTAGAAGATGGGAAGAAGCAATGTTTGAATTTGGTTCATTGTATTTTAAATATACTAGAGTTTAGAGAATAGGTACCTTAGTGCTTGAACAACTCAAATGAATCGATTGATACAAGTGAATCGATTGATGGGATTTAAGAGGGTTGTGTCTGGGCCACTTCAAACACTTTGGGTAGGTTATAACTTGATGGGCAGTCCACTACGGTGGTCATGTGAGGTTGATAGCTTCTTTGGGTTAGATTGATCGATGTTGATGGTTGATGTGTGTTGAAGGTTCGCCAAACCATGTTTATCATGGCCAGTGCATGTGCTTCGACTGATTTTTTAGGTGATACAATTAATAGGAGGGGTCAAAGTGGCATTTTCTTGGGTTGAGCTACAATTCTACTGTAGGGTTCTATTAATGTTTTTTGAGGATGTAGAATGCTACTAGATATGGAGAAGGGTGGTCCTATGTGGAAAGGCCCTGAATGTTGGTGCTTTAGTAAGTTTTTGTGAGACTAAATCTAGATTCACCGTGATAACCTAGTAGAGAACAAGTCCATGTAATTTTTCTTCCTTTCTTATCATATTTAATATTGTTTTCTCTGTTCACAACCTTCTTCGATGGAGTTCTCCATAATGTATGATGGACATCTTATTATTTTTCTTAATTTATCTTACTTTCAACTTGTTTGTCCTAGATTGAGCTAGTGCAAGCAAAAATTGATGTCTTTGAGATACTTGATGGAGCTTGGGAGCTAGGTTTCATGCCTTCAATTCTAAAATCTATTCACCTAGTGATCAAACACACCCTCTTTTATGCTTATACTTGCTATGAATTAACCAATTGAAATATTTAATCATGTTACTTTCTAAATACCCTAGGTTTTAGGTTGCATTCATGACCAAAAAACGAAGTTTTGTTGCACTATATGTAAATTTTCTATTCTTTATGCATGTTATAAAGCAAGTAGACACATTATATCAAAATTTTAATTAACATATTCATGTGTACTTTTTTGGGCTGAATGGTACCCTAAATTGGACTTTTCTTGCTTAAAACAAGTGATTGATGAATAAAAGTGATATTATTCCATTTCTTACTAAAATTATGTGTTATACTCACTCTTGAATATGTCAAAATTTCTCTACATTCTTAAGAGAAAAATTACCTTGTAGTGTGTCAAATGATATGGAATTTGATTATTACATTAAATGTCAATTATTAATTGATCTCATGCTTTTCATGGCATTATAATTATGCAATGTCACAATAAGGAGACTTGATCACATGTTATTAATGTGTTACAATTATGTGTGGTTCCTTAAAAAGGTTACCTCTACATAGAACTAGTCATAATTTGGGGTCCTCCCTTGTAATAGAGAAATCAATGCTTACCCTACTCTCCCTATTGGTTCATATGATATAAAAATTAATCTAGTCTTAGGATAATGAGTTAAATGTAAATTCCCAGACAAATGTTTGGTTAAATATTTGTCTTATAGACAAGTGGGGTCAATACCATGTTGTCAATGCCATGTGGTCTATGACATGCGTTGATACCAAGGGTTGATCGTAAGGGAAAATTGAATTTTTGTTTATAAATAGTATGAGGAGATTGAGTAATTTGTAGAATGATTGAGGGTTCATAATAGAATTTCTCTATTATAATTGGGGAACTCTAAATGTCCTATATGCTTCCATACAACATGTGCTTTTTAAAAGGCATTGGGAAGTAAATAAAAATCTATTATATTCATAAAGATTCTTTAATGAATGACAATATAATGTTCCTCTCATAGTTGTAGTATAAATGGCTACCCTTATAAGATGTGATGACTTATTTTAAGAAATAATTGATGAGAATTTATAATGCAAGAAACTAGTGGCATATGTGATCCTTAGATGAGTTATATGTAATAAATGTAGGGGTGAGCAAATAATGGTCCAGATCGCAAAACTGGACCGGACCAGTCAGTTCGGTCTGGTCCGGTCCATAATGAGTCCAGTCTGCGGTCTGCAAATTTTGGTGAATTCAGTCTTCAGTCCGGTCTGGTCCAAAAATGGTCTGGCCGTGGACCAACTTTTATGTAAATTACATGTATATTTGTTGGTATATTATGTAACAAGTACAAATATAAGCACTAGTAGCACAAATATTTTATATTAATGTTATATAATTGTTAGAAGTAACTAATATTATCTACTTTTTACAATTAAATCAGTTGTGAAAAAAGTAAAAAGGCTGATTACGGTCCAAACGGTCTGGTCCGGTCTGGTCCTACCTCAAAACGGTATGGTCCTGGTCCGGTCCTACCTCAAAACAATCTGGTCTATGGTCCATAAATTCTTACAAATCGGTCTTTGGTCCGGTCCAGTCCAGTTCTGTACTGATGCTCACCCCTAATGAAATGTGATTTCAATAGATAATGTTGATACCTTATTTAAAGAATAATGTTGAATATATATGGCATAAAGAGGCATATGGCCCACATGGGCCCACATGATTAGCCATAGAGGAACACTAAGTGGGAATGGTAATGATAGAAGGCATGTGAAATATAGATGATGAATTGAATGAGGTTTAGAAATACATAAAATTGTATGATGATGATATGTGGCTCTTTCTATTACATGTTCATGTTATTTACTACGTATTCTTTCTCTACATCTTATATTGTATTTTTATAATATTGATAAGTTGAGGATCTTCAATCGAGTGAAACTAAGAAAAATATCATTCTTGTTTAGAGAAATGCCTTGAAAGTTGGTTAGTTGGACTAGTTAAGGAGTGTACCCCTAGTCCGCTGGTGTATCCCTTCATTGTAGAACTTCCACAATACTCGTAAGAGTGGGAAGACTCACATGTATTCTTGTAGCGATCTAGGGATCATGAGAAGGTACATGGAGTCATATATTGTTTAATATACAAAGGATATAAAGATTCCTTATGAGGTATGGTCTCACTTCGTGCCCTAAAATCATCCCTTACATGAGTGTGGTCGAGGTTGTATCTCTTATTAGAAAATTCACCAATGTTAATGATATGATATGTTTATATGGTAGTACTACCAATGTGATATGATAGGTGCCATGCCTTGTGTTCTCGTGGAGTATCTGATATTTATGTATGATGCATGTGGATGATAACCTACTTCTATACCCAAATTAATGGGGGCATGGTGGGATCATTGGGAAACTAGATACTGATTTGATCCTTGACAGTGGGATTAGGGACTTCATAAGATTGTAATTTGGATGATAGACTCCAAAATGACCAGAGAAATAGTCTCAAAATAAATATCTAATTAGGATATAAGAGTATCCCTAGTCATCATTTCTCACATTATATATAGGTGGTCTTCCAAGTATTACAAGTAACAACATTTTTTTATTATGATGATACAATTTTGGAATTATTATAATTGAATGAGATGTTATAATACCACTGGATATAGCCTTGTCTCAAAATAAATCTCCAATATGTTAATTAATATATAAAATATCACTAGTTATATTATTATTTATTTATAGGCCATTGAAGTTATTCTCTCATGGAGGTTTTCACGATTCTCATGTGGTCATTTCATGTGTCTTTAGGTATAATGGAAGTAGTGGAAAGTCTTGAATGATAAGGATTTACCAAAGAATACTATAGTTTTCTTCTAGAATATCTATTGACTCTCAGTTTCATGAGTGCTTGTGTGGTTATTTGATAAGATATGTTGTATAATTCCTTCTTCATAATTTCCTATATTAACTTGTCTAAATTGTAGGTGATGTTTTAGTTTGTTGGCTACTAATGTCATTGTAATATACTTCTTGTAATCAATAGAGATAATTCTTTTTTTTACTATCCAATCTTCTCATAAAGAATTATGTATTCTTATACTTTAAAAGTTTTTTTGGGTTTGGTAAGCTTGAGGATACGACTTGTTGTCCTAGCTTTAGGACTACATGAGATGTCCTAGTATGACTAGATAGATATTCAGGTTAACTTAAATAGTTGATTGTGATGTTTGATTTCAATATTAAGATGCATAATTTCTTCATGAAATAAATAAAAAATTGTGATTTTCTTGTTTGTTTGGGATGTTAGTATAAGATGTTTTTGTCTGGGGATTTATCTTAATGATTTTTTAGAGTTTTGATCAAAAGGATGGTCCACATAGTGTTTTATTAGATCTTAGCTTAAATGATATGAACAGTGAGCTAAAACATAAATTATGTGATGAAGATGACATGAGAATGATACATAGTTCGTGAACTCAATAATATGGATGCCTTGATTAGGTATTTTAGTATTAAGGAAGAGTTTTTGTGGAACTTTCTTGCTTGATCTGTAAAGTTTTTGACCAAGTAGTCAATTAAAAGTAGTTTGAGAGAAAAATATGGTAAAGATTTTGATGAAAAGAATGAGAAAATAGTTGAAAAGAGATATGTAACACAACTTAACTCTAAAAATATTGAAAATAGTCACGTAAAAACATAATTAAATGAGTGATGGAATTGTAAAAGTATTTCCTTGAGAAGAATAAGTACCCACCTTTAAACTCATCAATACTTGAGGAGCTGAAAGACAAAGGAAAAGATAGAACAAAGTAGTATCCAAAATGAATTTAATTGGTATTAGTAGGAGTTCCTAACACCGAAGGAATGTTTTGCATGGGTAAAGTTCCAAATTAAGTTGAAATTCTAAGGAAGGGTGATAATAAGGAGAAGTCACTCGGCACATGAGTACTCAATTACATGGAATAACATATAAAAACCTAAGTAAATGCTTAGAACATATGGTTTAAATGTGTAAAATTTTATATGGAGTACACATTATGAGAAATTTTTTAGGTATAAATCCCATAAAATAGGATATAAAATTTAGAATAAATAGGGTTTGATATGATGAAATATAAGATGGTGAGTGAGCATAGTAGAAATTTGAGATTTTATATGACCAAAAGATAAGTTTTTGGAAATGGTTGTTTGAAATAACTAAGATATATGGAAGTGTACTCATGAAGAAAAAAAGTTGAGTCTTCAAGGATATGCGGTGCATACACCTTCAGAAAGGGAAATATGAGTATGATAGAGAATTTTAGCATAAATGAGTATGATTTTTTTTCAAGATAAGATATGCCAAAATTAAAGAAGTATAACATCCATATTATTTATAAGGTTTCATAAATTGAATAAATATTACTCCACCGTGATTTATAGTTAGGAGAAAAAGTGATTTTGAATCAATTTAAGAAGAAAACTTTGAATTGGCATTGAATCAACTCTAAGTAAGGCTAAGTATTGATGGGAGGATTAGAATTTGTTATTAGATGTGCTATAATGGTAGGTAAGAGTATATCCCTCCCTTATATTGAATGATATAAAGAAAATGTACTAAGATAAGATAATAGATTGATGATATTGAAGTTCATTGTCATACAAATGAAAAACTTTACTAATTATTTAATAATTGTAAAGTTAAGAGCATCAATACAAGGATAACATGTTTAGGAAGGAAGGCATGATTTGAAACAACATGTTCAAGCCACCAATAGCGGCAGGGTGGTAATAAGAAAGGAGAAAGTGATCTGAACGTGTAATTTTCATATGTGATCACAAGCCAGCTAGGAATAACTAACAAGTCAAAGGTTTTCTATTAAGGAAAAGTGAACGCATATTTAAATGTAAGTATCAGTTAAAGGAATAAGTTATGGGAACCTAAAATCTACACTCATATACACAAGTAACCTTAAGCATAATAATATGATAAGATAAATAGATACTTGAAACAAAACACAAGTGTGATGAAACCCAATTGATGGATGATTAACAATTATAATAACAACAAACGAAACTTGAGAAAGATAAAGAAGAAATGTGAAAAAGTTCCAATAGAGACTGATGGCATCTCTAAATACTTAAGTGAGCACTAAAATTTCAAATTAATTGATAAAAGATACATCAGGATTCTAAAACATGGAAGGGACCATAAAATTTTTACCAGGATAAGTATAAGAACATATTTCATGAGGAATATACTCTAATGATGATAAAGGAGCATATTTCTATATTAAAAAGATACCAAGAGAGTTATTCTTTTGGTTTTTGTTCCCTTATTCTTTGTGTTTTAGAGCTTAAGGGAAAATTCTATTAGGAGGGTAGATTTATACCGCTCTGTTCCTTTCTTTGATTAAGTTGTGATTTATTTTTCCTTATTACACGACAAAATTTGTTGCAAAGACATTTTTCATTTTTTATTTTTAAAATCATGTGTTGTGTGATTCATAGATATAATTTAAAATGATGGCATAAGTTAAGTTTAGATTTCAATTTCATAAATATTTAAATTTCCTAGGTTAATAAAAATACCTTAGTGTTTTGCATTAATCAAATGGATTGATTGATGGAAGTGGATTGATCATAGCATTGTGAGAAGGCATTGGTCAAACCACCTCAACTACTTTGTGTGGGTTAAATAATGATGTCTCTAATGCTTTAGAGAAATCAATATGACTGCATTGATTCTGAGGCTAGGTAGAGACTCTTTTCTCAGGCTAGAGTGTGCTTGGTCTATGGATGATACATGTTAGAGGCTGGAGAATCATGTTTTTGGGGGGTTCAACACAATTGATGGGGAGGGCTCCAAGTGGCATGTTTTTTGTATGAAGTGCTATTTTCTTCCATATAAACTTATATATATGAGATTCATTTAATATTGAGACTATCTAGAATGCAATTGGAGATGAAGGAGGGCGATACTTGGTGGAAATTGCTTTCATGTTGTGTTGGTTGTATGTCCTGAGAGCCATCATATGATGACTACATGGAATACATTGTATATGATTTGGTATATTAATAAAAAGGTAATTCCACTTATTGTGTTTGTTTCATTATTAAAATACTTTTTAGATCTAGTAATCTACTGAGAATGTTTTGACTCAATGACCTATACTTTGGGTTGATGACATGAATATGATATCATATGTATACTTATACTAATCATTGTTGACATATCCCTAATAAGATATTATTGTGGATATTTATAGGACATCAATGATACATAAGACGAGTATGTGTGGTGATTGATGACTATGTCTCCTTAGACATGATATTGGATATCAAGTTAGACACATAGGTACTTGTTGAGAACAAGCTGCGTTGAAATACCCACTTTGACAATGACATATAAAAGTAGAGTCATGTCTCATGTGATACTAGTAACTATTATCCTTACACATAAAGTCACTATAATGAGCATATTCTATTCTATGAACTTTAACATTACCCAACATGACTTTGAATATGGGTTTTCGCACAAGTTGTGATTGGGTGCAGTGAAACAATTTTGGATTATCATGAGTGATATAGATGAAATTTGTCTCTCTTATTGGAGTAATATCATGCCCAATTGATGAGTGAACTATGAATTCATTAAAATATGAATGTATGTCAATATATAATATTAAACTCACACAATATCAATAGTATGCCCTAGTACAATAAACATAAATTTCATGTTAAGAGGATGGATACTATATGCCTCATATTCAATCTTGATATATATGGCAAAGGGATTACACGACCATGGTATAATTTTTCACTTATAGCTTGGAGTTTTCTCAACATATTCCAATTACTTGAATAGAAATGATTAATTCTAGATTCCAATCTTGAGAGGTATTTTAACATCACCATCAATTCAATGTGGAGCATAGGTCACACATTAGGTTTCCCAAGGGGGAAGAATTTTTAATCACACATATAATTATAATGGATCTAAATTATGTATTAGGTGATCCAAACCTAATTTAGGGCTTCATATTTTGCCATTTTGTCATTTAATCATATTTTAACATGTTAGAATGCATATTACTTATCTCAATAAATGGTTTGATGTCAAATACACTTATGGAGGTTCTTTACATTTTTTAAGACCTTGGTCACACTTTGAATGTAATGGAGAGAAGGAGGAGTATATAAGGGTTTCTCCACCCTTAAAGGAGTTGAAGGAGGGCCCAAGAACTGCCCCAACCTACCCCTAGTAGCCAAGGGTCAAGTTAAAGCAAAGAACTCATGTATTGTAAACATGAAGATAAAAGTGTAATGAAAAGATCCCAACACATCTATGGTATCTCAGAACATCCGTGCTACAAGTTTCAAACTTATAATAGAACTATAGTGAAACAATTCCATATATAACCGACCGGTTCAGGTTGTGAAAAGACTGTTTGGTTGATCAATTTGATGGGATAAAGGATTGATTTTGACGTCATGTTGTGCATTAATCGAATTTTAGTTGCCAATACAATTACGATTGGGAAACACAGTAAAATGGCCGGTCCAAGGGTTGAACCAATTGGCTCACATGTGAACCGACCGGTTCAGTAATGAACCAACTGGTTCAACATTCATAGCCTATAGAAAATTCATGAAATTATGTCTCATTGACTCCCAGATGAACTAGAAGCCATGAGCCCGACCCTCCTATAAATAGAGGGATATTGGGGGCCTTCTAGAGAACAACAATAAGCTATGATAATTGTTGTCTTCTCACAGTTGTGGTAATGTGAGAACTCGAGAAAGTTCTACTCATCAAAGGGATGAACAACAAGGGAGAGATAATTCAGAGAGCAAGTCAGCACTAACACACTGACTAGGAGAGACAACTCCTTCCGGTCCGTTCATCTAGAATGACAGAAGGTCCTTGTCGTCCATGTGGACTACTATAGAGATGAGGAGGTTGTTGCCTGACACTAGGAGGATGAAGTCAACCATTGTTCATAGTGATCAAGCAGGAGGCCACCACCTACAGTTTTCTAGGTACAACTTGAAGAAACGTACACGCCACTGCAAGGGATTGTCATTAGACTTGCTCCACGACCAACACATAAAACTTGAAAATCCTCTTTCTCATTACATATATACAATTTGCATGTGTTGCCCTAAAATCAATTTTGATGGTGGATGTTTGGCATTGTTGGGGCTAATAACCCCTAGATCTATGGGCATGGTTGTGGTTGTTTATTCCTTATTCATATCTCAATTTGCATACTAATCCTATGTCTTCTCTTTCATATGTAAAAAGTATTAATTCATTCCTTCTTATAGTCCCCTCAAATGTAACTCGAGGTTTTTCTATTATCCATGCAATATGTTAAATAGGATTAGGATCCTTCTCATAGTCCCCTCAAATGTAACTCGAGGTTTTTCTATTATCCATGCAATACGTTAAATATGATTAGGATAGTTTTAATTTCTTTTATGGCAAAAAAGACATTCTACATCAGACAAGCCGCCCATTTTAGTAGGCGAACCAATCAACTAGAGGACCGAGGAGGCCTGATGATAGGAGGAGCCGAACCAATTGGATGGAGGCACAACCGAGCGACTAGAGGTGTCCAAAAGTTGTTTGGACCGGAGACCATATGACCATTCCGAGAGACAAACCAACCGACGAAGAGGCAAACTAACTGGTTCAAGAGTTGAATTGATCGACCTGGATTGGTTAGAGCACATATGTTCATTAATAAAAGGTTGTTACATATGATGTAGACCTTAGGTTGTAGGAATTCCTTGTGTATCCAAGGAATTACAATAGATATAGCCATAACCATTTCTTGTGTTTATAATTGAATGTTTTTGTTTGTGGCATATAACATGTATAAGATATGTACTATAAGTATGTGGTGATTGGATATGTATATATACTTATATAAATATAAAATCCCTCAACTAAACATATTAAGTCTTAGATGCTTTCCATAAGCAACACACTTTATTGACTATTTGTGGGCATGCCAAGCATGGTGTGTTGTCTATCTCGTGGAAGTGTGATGGTAGTTATGTGGGCCTACCAAGCAGGGTGCATTATATCATGTTGGATTTTGGGTCAAAATTAACTAGGTGATCTTAATGGGATTAAGTACCTAGAATCATGCATATGACTATGGCAAAGAGTTTCTCATACCAACTATCTAAGAATTGCAAAAGATGCAATTGGCAAAAGTTTCCTACCTTAATAATTGGTAATGGAAATTGACATTGGCTTATTAGTAATTCATTTTTTTTGGATCTTGGCTCACTAGAAGGTTGTCTGTTGCAATCTTCTGATATGTGAGGGCTATCAATTTGAAAAAAATATTAGAGCGATAATTAATTAAAATCCTAAATAAAAATCATCAAATTTTACTTTAATCAAATTAAATCAAAAGTGTTTTGACAATTTGTAATTTTTTCTTGTATAATCAAATGGAAGCCAATAACACATTTCCTTGCGATTAGTCCTTGAGAATGACAAGTTGGACGGGAATAATTTTCATGATTAGTTCAGGATGTTGTAAATTGCTTTCACACAGGAGCGTAAGCTCTATGTCCTGGAGACACCAAAGCCAAATGAACATGCTCCCACTAGGCCTAAGGATGACAAGGATGCTTATGAGAATGACTCTTAGGATGTCATAGATGTCAAATGCCTAATGTTGTGATCAATGAGCTATGAGTTGTAGAGACAGTATAAGAACAAGGATGGAATTGAGATGGTAACACATCTTAAGAACATGTACCAAGATCAACCAAGACAGGAGAGATATGATGTCTCCAAGGCGATGTTCAAGTGCAACATGGCATAAGGAGATCCAGTATGGTCAAGCTTATTGGGTATGTAGAGAACCTTTCTAGAGTAGGATTTCCCTTAGGTCAAGGGTTGGCCATTGATGTGATTCTATAGTCATTTCCAGAGTCATACAATCAGTTTGTCATGAACTACAACATGAATGATTTTGACAAGACATTTTTAGAACTACTTGGCATGTTGAGAACAGCTGAAGCGCAAATGAAGAAAGACAAGATTAAGTTTGTGATGATGATCAGTAGATAATGGAAGTTAAAGGGAAAATGCAAAGCTAAAAAGAGTTCTAAATCTATCCAAAATCCCAACTCTTATGCACTCAAAGTAAAGGGAGGGGTGAACAAGGGAGGAAATTGTCACCACTGTCACCAGCCTATACATTGGAAGAGGAATTGTCCTCTCTACCTAGAGGAACTAAGGAAGGAGGGGTTAGAGATCTTCACTTTAGGTATATATGTTAATGAGATAAATTTGTCTACTTCTTCATCTTGGGTACTTGATGTCGGATGTGGATCTCACATATGCTTGAATATATGAAAAGTAGTAAGCCTTTACAAAAGGGTGAGATTGAATTGTGCATCATAAATGGAGCAAGAATTGCTACCACTATAGTTGGAATCTATAACTTATCTAGACCATGGATCTTGTAATAGAGTTAAAGAACTATTATTTTGTACTTGACATAAATAGAAATATTATTTTTGTATCTTGTATGGACAAGGATGGATATGAATTTCATATAAAGAATGGTCAATGTTCTATTTTAAAAGATGAGATATTTTATGGTAGTGCCACAATGTCTTATGATCTTTATTTGCTAGATCTAAAGACAAATGTTTATACTATTAATGCCAAAATGTTAAAACTCAACAACTCAACATAACATAATTTTGGCATTTTCATCTAGGGAACATCAATGAGAAGTGCATATCTAGACTCCATATAGATGGTTATCTAGACTCTTTTGATTTTGAATCTGTAGAGACATGTGAGTCTTGTTTGTTGGGCAAGATGACCAAAACTCCCTTCACTAGTAACAGTGAGGGATAGTGATGTATTAGGACTTATACATAATGATGTATGCATCCATTTTAGAACAAATGATAGAGGTTGTTATTAGTATGTCATTACCTTTATTGATGACTTCGGTAGGTATGGGCATGTTTACTTGATGAAACCTAAGTCAAAAACTCTTAAAAATTTGAAGGATTACATGAATGAAGTACATTACCAACTTGGTAAAAGTATTAACGCACTTAATTTTGATCAAGGTGGAGAATACTTAAGATAAGAGTTTGAGGACCTTCTCCGAGCCTTTGGTATCATATTACAATGGAATCCACCTGGAATGCCACAAGAAAATGGTGTATCAGAAAGAAGGAATTGTACATTGCTAGATATGGTGTGATCAATGATGAGTTTTGTTGATCTTCCAACTTCCTTCTGGGGTTAAGCTCTTGAAACCTCCGTATTTACACTAAACTGTGTACCATCTAAATCAGTTCAAAAGACACCATATGGGATATGGTATGGGAAGCATCCCAATGTGTTTCACGAAGATTTGGGGTTTTGAAGCTTATGTGAGAATGTAGTTTCCCAAAAATCTTAGACCTAAATCTGATATATGTTATTTTCTTGGATATCCTAGGGAAACCAAAGGATGCTACTTTTATACTCCATCTGGCAATAACGTGTTTGTTGTCAGTGATGTGTATTCCTAGAAAAGGAATTCATTTCTAAAGGAATGAGTGAGAGGAAAGTAGAACTCAAAGAGGTTCAAGACCAACAAGAAAGCATTGAACCTATAGAGGTACAAGAGGAACTTAGAGAGTCATAACCCATTGTGGAATCTCAAATTCCTCATGAGACACATGAACCTCATAGATCTAGCAGGACAGACGCCTTGATCTGGATAGATTTGTTATCTAGCAACCCAAGAAGGTGATGAGTCAGTCATTGATGATGAACCAACTACCTACCTAGAAGTTGTTAAGGGTCCTAAGTTTGATAAATGGCTTGAGGCCATGAGGTCTGAGATGGAATCCATGTACACCAAAAAGGTATGGACCTTGATGGATCCAACTCAAGGGTTAAAGTCCATAGGGTGCAAGTGGGTCTTCAAAAAAATACTGGCGCGGATGGTAATGTACAGACTTACAAAGATCGATTGGGTGTAAAGGGTTTTAGACAAGTTCAAGGTGTTGACTATGATAAAACCTTTTTCTCCAATTTCCATTGTTAAGTCCATTAGGATGATGCTTGACATTACATCTTATCATGACTATGAGATTTGGCAGATGGATGTTAAAACTACATTCCTTAATGGGAATCTTCTTGAGGATGTGTACCTGACACAACCTGAGGGTTAAATAAATCAAAAGGATGCAAATAAAGTTTGTAAGCTACAAAGTTCAATCTATGGATTGAAGCAAGCATCTCGGAGTTAGAATCTTTGATTTGACAAAATAATCAAAGAGTTTGTCTTTAGTCAAAATGAAGATGAACCATGTGTTTACAAGAATTTTAGTGGGATCATAATCGTATTCCGAGTATTGTATGTGGATGCCTTACTTTTGATGGGGAATGACATCCCTACTTTATAGATGGTAAAAGCTCGGGTAGGAAATACATTCTCTATGAAAGACTTAGGTGAAGCATCCTATATTCTAGAAATAAAGTTCTATAGAGATAGATCTAGAAGGCTTCTTGGACTAAGTCAGAGCACATACATTGACAAAGTGTTGAAGAGGTTAAACATGGAGAGCTCAAAGAGATGAAATCTACCCATGTCTCATGGTGTTACTATCTCTAGATCTCAATGTCCTAATTCTTGTAAAGAAAGGGAGCACCTGAGTAAAATTCCATATGCTTCTGCAATTGGTTCTATCATGTATACAATGTTATGTACTCATCTAGATGTCTTGTATATCTTGAGCATGATGAGGAGATATCATTCAGATCCCGGTGAAGGTCACTAGGCTGCCATGAAGAATATCCTTAAGTACTTGAGAAGAACTAAGGATCAATTCCTTATCTACGGTGGTGAGGAAGAATTGGTGGTAAAGGGTTACACCGATGCAAGCTTACAAATTGACAAAGATGACTATAAATCGCAGTCTGGATTTGTGTTTTGGTTCAAAAACAGAGTTTTGATATGGAAGAATTCTAAGAAAGAGACAATTGTGGATTCTACAATAGATGTTGAGTATATTAATGCATCCAATGTAGCAAAGGAGGTTGTTTGAATCAAGAAGTTCATCTCAAAACTTGGGTTGGTTTCGAGAATCAGCGATGTAATTGAGCTATATTGTGACAACAATGGAGCTATTATACAAGCTAAGGAACCAAGATCACATCAGCATTCCAAGCATATAAAATTATGATTCCATCTCATATGAGAGTTGTACAATTAGGAGATGTGAAGATTTGCATAGTACAAACCAAGAGCAATGTGGATGACTCCTTGACAAAAGCACTTTCATAGCAGAAGCATGAAGATCATTTTAGATCACTTGAGATTAAATTCATGGGTGATTTGCTCTAATGCAAGTGGGAGTCTGTTGGTATGTATGCCCAGAGAGCTAATCGTATGCTGATTATAATACCATATGTTATAAATAATTTAATTAATAATAAAGGCAATATTTGAATTTATTCTATTTTATTCAATTATGAGATAATGATATAACATGATAAATGTCTAAGGAATGATATTACTCAATGATGTATGTCTTCAGGTTGAGGACTTAAATAATGAGATCACACATATGTTAAGAGTATATACATTCTTGTTATGCCCCTAGTTGGATGTTATTATGGAAGGCTAATAGATAACAATAACACATAAGACTAGAGTGTGTGTTGGTTTATGCCAAACTCTCATTAGTCTTGATATGTGATATCAAACCAAACACATAGATACGTGTTAGAGAATGCTATATTGGACATACCCACCATGAGAGTGACATATGGATACCATGATTGGTAGTTAGAGTCATCTCTCATAGTGATGGTGGTGATTGTGGTTCTTAGACCTGAAATCACTACACTCCTCACATGTTGTTTGATGAACTTTGAGATCATCCACCATGACTGTGAATAAGGGTTTCCATAAAGATGGTTCTCGGGTGCATTGTGACACATGGGGATGACTGTTAGTGATGTACATGGCATTGTTCCTCCTACATGAGTTTGATATCCTGGCCACTTGATAAGAGAGACTGAGAATGTGTGGCCATGTTGGTATGAGTCAGTATGTGATATTGAGCTTACACATATCTCAGATAGTCTACTCTAGTTCAAGGAACATGGATTGAATGTTGAAAAGGATGACGATTCCATGCCTCAAGTTCAATCTAGATATTAGAGATAAAGGAACTATATGATCACTATAACACCAATCACAGATTGTAGTTTGATGTTTTTTTCCAACTTTCTAGTTACTTGGGTAGAAATGATGTCTTTCTAGATACCACTCATTGCTTGTGAAATCATTGATAAGTAATGGGCGTTCACTGCCAACATAACTCGGAACCTATAGGGTCACACACATAGGATATACTTGGAATAGGAGTTTATTCATGAATGTCGTTTAAACTTGATTGTTAAAGTGTTTGGTATTCAATTTAAACAACAATGGCTGAAAGTTGACTCACTGACTATGAACCAACTAGTTCAAGTGTCGAAACGATCTATTCAAGTGTATGTCATTTGAACCAACATTGGTGATCAGAATGATGAGACGACTGTTTTAGCAAGTGAACCGATCAGCTCAAGTATGTGAACCAATCGGTTCAAGTTGTGAACCAACTGTTTGGTTGAGCAGTTCGATTAGATCAAAGGATTGATGTTGACTCATGTTGTGCATTAATCAAATTTTAATTGTTAATACAATTGTGATTGGGAAACATAGTGAAAGGATAGGTTCAAGGGTTGAACCGATCGACTCAAATGTGAATTGATTGTTTCAACATTCACATGTTCTAAAAAATTCATGAAATTTATATCTTTGACAAGTAGATAAATTAGAAGCCTTGACCCTAGCCCTCCTATAAATTGAGGAGTATTGAGGGCCTTCCAGAGACACAACAATAAGGTCTGACAATTGTTGTCTTCTCACAGTTGTGGTAACTTGAGAACCCGAGCAAGTTCTACCCATCAAAGGGATGAACAACAAGGGAGAGACAATTGGGAGAGCAAGTTGGCACTAGCATGCTGACTAGGAGAGACAATTCCTTCTTGTCTGTTCATCTAGAAGGACAAGGGTTCTCGGTGTTCTGTGTGGACTACTACAGAGGCGAGGAGGTTGTTGTCGGTTACAAGGAGGATGAAGTCAACTCCCGTATGTGCTGTTCAACCAGGAGTCTACCACTGATAGTATTCCATGTGAAACTTGAATAAAGGTGCACGCTACTACAAGGGATTTTCATTGGACTTGCTCCATGACCAAGTATAAAACTTGCATACCCTCTTTCCCATTGCATAGTTTTGATGTGATCCGATGTATTAGGGGAATATGGTAAGTAAATTTTTTGTTTCCACTACCTTATCTGATGCCATGTTTTCCTACAATTTTGTCATCAACCAACTCTAGTCTTATGTATTATTGTTGTCTATCAGCTTCCACAATAACAACCAACTAGGGACATAGCAAGAATGTATATACTCTTAACATTTGTATGATCCCATTCATATCCTCAACCTGAAGACATACATCATCAAGTAACATCATTCTTTAGACATTTATTATGTAACATCATTATATCATAACTATATAAAAAATAAATGGAAAATTGTCTTTATTTTTTTTTTTTACAAAATATGCCATTACAATCATCATATGATCGGATCTCTGGGCATACATAGCAACAATATGAACAACTTTCTTTGACCATTCTGGAGTCACTTGGCATGTTGAAAATAATTGGGGGTCAAATGAAGAAATACAAGCCAATGTATGTGCTGATAATCAATAAAGGAAAGGTCTAATCAAAGGGAAAAATAATTTCTAAGATAAATTTGCCCAAAAGACTAAATCTTCTGCATTCAAGGTAAAGTAGTAAGAAAGGAATCCCATAACCCATTGACACTTTGTTGGGAATTGGAAAAGAAATTTCCTCTTTACCTTGAGGAACTAAAGAATAAGGAGTGGGAGATAGTGATCTTCAATTTAGGTGTATATGTTATTATAATAAACTTATCTACTTCTTCATCATTCATATTAAAATTGGATATGGATCTCATGTTTCTTCTTTTGTGTAGAGCTAAAAAGAAGTAAACCCTTATTAAAGGAAGAGATGGATATAAAATTGTTGATGGAGAAAGAGTTGTTGTCATAGATGTAGGCACCTACTATTTATCTCTACTAAGTGGGCTTGTAATATATTTATAAAAATGTTATTATGTACATCACATAATTAGAAACAACATTTATGTATATTATTTAGACAAGAACAATTTAGAATTTTCTAAGAAAGAATGGTCAGTTTTTATCTCAGTAAATGATATGTTTTATGCTAGAGCCTCAATATATTAAAATATTTTTTGGAATGAGACAATTGTATATAACATAGATACCAATAAGGTAAAACATGATGACTCTAACAAAACTTTCCTTTAGAAACATTTTTTAAGGCACATAAGCAAGAGACACATTCTAGATTGCATAAAGATGGCTATCTAGACCCACTTTATTCTTAATCAGTAGATACATGTAAATATTATTTATTGGGAAAGATAACAAAAGCACCCTTTAACGGAAATAGTAAGAGAGAAAGTGAATCATTAGGACTTATACATACCAACATGTATGGATTTTAGTACAAGTTTAAGAGGTGGAATAAGTACTACATCACATTTACCAATGACTTCAATACATATGGATACATATATCATATAAAACATAAATTATGATCCCTTGAAAAGTTCAAGGAATTAATTAATGAAGTATAGAACCAACTTGAAAATAATATTTTAGATGATATGATCATGGTGAAGAAAATGTGAGATAAGTGTTTGAGATTATTTAAAGAGACTATGGTATTGTATCATTGTTGACTCCTATTAGAACTCCAACATGATGATGTATAAGAAAGAAGGAATCACACCTTATTGGACATGTTGAAATTAATGATGAGTTTATCTTACCATCCAAATTCCTTATAATAACTTGAAACCATAACACTTACACTAAACAATACACCATTTAAATTGGTTGAAAAGACATCATGTGAGATATGGAATGGAAAACCTCCCCATATATATTATGAATATTTGGGGAAGTGAAGCTAATGTCAAGAAATAGTTCTCTAAATAACTTGAACCCACATCGGATAAATGCTACTTTGGAGGATACCCCATGAAAACTAAGGGTAATTACCTCTATATTCCATTTGAAAAAAAGTGTTTGTTGCCAGAATTAATGTATTTCTTATCAAAAAATTTATTTGATAAGGAAGTAGTGGTAGGAAAATACATCTCAAAGAAGTTTGAGGCAAGAAAAACAATAATGAACCTGTGGAGGTAGACAGAGAACAAGGAAAATCACAAACTATTGAAGAAACTCAAATTCATCATGCAATTTAAGAACCTTGAAGGCCTACTAGGACACATTTAGCAAATGGATGTTAAAATCACATTCCTTAATGAGAAATGTCTTGAGGATGTGTACGTGAAACAACTTGGCAGTTTTATCACTCCAGATGAAGCCAATAAAGTTTGTAACCTACAAAGGTCAATCTGTTGGTTGAACTAAAAATCTTGAAGTTGTAATTTTCATTTTGATAATATTCAAATAGTTTGGTTTATCAAAAATGAACATGAACCTTGTGTTTATAAGTATGTTAGATGGGAGAATTAGTATATTTCTCATACTAAATTTGGATGAGATACTATTGATGGGACATGACATACCTAGTTTGCAATTGGTTAAGACCTAGTTTGGAAATACATTCTCCATTAAAGGCTCTAATTTTCTATATTATATTCTAGGGCTCAAAATATATATAGATAGATATAAAAATCTTCTTCGTCTAAATTAGAGTAAATACATTGAAAAAGTACTTAAGAGGTTCAACATGTAGGATTCTAAAATAGGGAACTTACTCATGTCACATGGAATAAGTCTCTCTAGATCCCAAAGTCCCAGATCATTAGAAGAGAAGGCATGAATGAGTAGGATTACATATGCCTCAACAATTGGATCAATCATGTACATGATGTTGTATACATACCCAAATATCTCGTGTTCTTTGAGCATTACAAGCAGATACTGGTCTAATCTTAGTAAAGGTCGCTGTCTAGCCATTAAGAATGTCCTTAGGTAGTTGGCAAGAACTAATGATTTATTCCTGATATAAAAGGTGAAGTAGAGTTTGTTGTAAAATATTACATTGATGGAAGCTTCCAAATCGATAAGGACACTTATTGATCACAATCAAGATTTTTGGTTTTTTATAGAAGAGTTGTACAGTGGAAGCATTTCAAATAAGACATGGTAGCTAATTATTCAATAGAATATGAGTAGTTACACCATATCTGAAGCATTGAGGTTCAATTCCTCCTTCCACAAAAATAAGGTTTTCATCCTTGTTCGAGGCACTAGGGTTTTATTCTTCCTTCCATGTGTCATATATTTAAGCACTAAGCTATTAGTCCTCCTTCTAGGCATTGATTTATGTATGTTACAACGCTCCACATTTTAAAAAGTATTTCATCTCTAAAATCCAATACTCTATCACCCGGTACCCCATGTTATTAACATGTCTTATTATAGTCCCAAAATATCCCACTAATCCCCATTATGGTAAAACTATCATAGTTGATTTATTTTCCTTATAGTATTAGTGATTATAGTATTCAAGGTATGTGTCTTAGAGGTGTCTTCATTTTAAGCTTAAATTGTCCTAATATAGGTCATACATCTAAGGATTACATATACTACAACCCCAATAATCAGATCGGGGAATCACCAGTTACATCTAATAAGTCATGCATGCCAAACAATTATTCTCTTTCAAGGTACCAAATAGAGGTTTAGGGTATAGAGCTTCAAATAACCAGTCAAATGTTCTTGTCTAAGGGTTTTACTAACATTACTATTTGATCAATTGGTGACTTAGTTGAGGAAAAAACTAACAAAATCCAAAAAATTTACATATAGTATGATGATAAAATATTAGTAAAACATGGAAACCTAGCAATGAAAACATATATAGGACGCCAAAATCAACACATCAACCAAACCAAGTAACCAACTTATCCATCATGATGCATCATTGTGTAATACATTTGTCATCAAATTATTCATCTTGATACTACTATCTTCTTCTCGTGACTTGGGGTATGAATTGTAAGCATGCTCATAAAGAAGAATGAAATGGTATATGATGTGGGTTCAAGTGTATATTACCTTCATTGGCTCTACAATCAAACTCAACAATATTAGCATGCACAACATAGACACATCCTACACACCTCATAACCAGGGGTCATTGAACTTGTTGATTATTTTTGTTTCTAGGTGGAAGGTGTAGCGGTTTCTCTAGGTTTATAAGTTGGGGTAGACCCTATCTAAAGTTGCATACATGTGGCCTAATATGCCTTGGGATTCTACAATGGTGGTATATCAACTTTCAATTCACTTAGAAATAGGACTTCCCAAGGTGTACATACCAGAGGATATCACTGAAACCCATTGCATCCCATACACCTCTGCTAATAAATCAGGCCCTTCCTCTTTTTGTTGTTGTCGTTATGGGTTGGGGCTTGAAAACTAGGGTACCAATCCAGTCCAAGAGGCTTAACAACCATTTTTTGGTAGGTGATGGGAATTTATAATACCAGGGAATGCCTGACATGTTATTATAAACCCTCTAGGAAAAGAGTGGATCAACATGCCACCTCAAGGGGTGATGTGGTTCTATAAAAGAAGGAATATCTAGACATAGGGGGGAGCACTCATGATACCTACTTGAAACTCTAGAATTCTTCATTCTTCTTCATCGAAGACTAAGAGAAAACATACTTCTCTCAAAATCATGTGAGGAATTGCTCCTGGGTCAGAGTAGAAATGTATGCATGAATAGATGATCGTGATCCACCATACACATGATAGGTCATCCAATGTGTATGAGGAGAAGTAGAGCTTCTAGTCACTAGTTCACTCCATGTCCTCAAAGGTTCTCTTCAAGGCCATTTGTCAATCATTGGCCGTGTCCACCATCTTGATCTCGCCCTCACCCTTAAAATTTGGTGTTTCATCTTGATAAACCCAGTCAGAGAGCACACTGAGCTTAGTCATATAGGGATGGTATTAGTGATCCTTGCCATGTCACTGGTGATAAGTTAGTGGAGGAAGACCTACACCTACTTTAAATGGATTCTATAAGAAGGAACAATTGTTATATTAAAAGGAACTACAACCAAAGGTCGTACCCCGAGTTTGACTTGTGACTCCAGGGTCATCAAAGGAGGATGCAAAGGTGGAATCCTATATCATAAAACCTACGGATTATTGTTTCCAAATGGGCCACCATGGGACTGGGAAGATCTAATGTCCAAATCATTAAAAAACATTTCTCCTAAAAAAGGATAGGGAACTCCGAAAGATTTAACATGATATTTTCTTACATAGGTGGTTTACCAACATTTATTGCTCCAATACCATATTATAAGGAGTGAGACCAGATAGTGGGTAAACTCATTACTTCTAATTTGAAAAATAAACCAAACAACTCATTCATATTTGGATGAATTATAAACTTTCATATTGCACCATACAATATTTGACTATACCCTACTTAGACAACATAAACTCTTCAACAAATCTTGCTTTTTTCACTAGTAGATCACCTAAAGGTTTTGTACCACTGCTCAAGTGATACATGAATTGCTTGGGAGAGGTTTTTCTAACCAGATTGAAATCATGAGATAGTTTGGTTCTCTAGACTCATATCCCCCTAGGAGAAGGGGTGTGGTGTTGAAATTATTGAATTGGAGGAAGGCATGAGAAAGTAGGCTTTTTTTGGCTTCAAATATCAGTCTCCTTAAAAAAGAGGGATAGGGAAATCTTCATTCTTGATTTGAAATTCATTTATGTTAGAGGGAGCCCTCTTGATATGTTGGGTAAACCAAACTCCTCATTTAGATGAGCACAAAGCTTAGTCAAGTAGAACTTGGTTGTGTTTCTTGATTCTCCAATCTAAAACCAATCAGTAGGGCCATACGAGTATATTATAAGTATAAACTAAAGTAAAGGGATGCATACTAAATCTCAAAATTGTACAGACATAAAGAAGATAGAGTAATATAAACCTATTATAAGATTTAAGCATTGTTCCTGAACTTGTCCTATAAGGACATAAAGGAAAACATAAGTAAGATACTATATTTCTATGCTCCATCTTCTCTCTAGGGTACACTCTATCTTCTCTCTAGTTTCTCCCCTGGTAGAACCGCTGGGGGGAGGGGAGAACCTCCTCGGATCTTCCCTCCCCCTGGCCTCAATGGCGGACGACTAGGTTGAAGCATGTGTGGGAGTCCCTAGAGGTCTTAGGAGCCGTCATCATCAGTTGAGCCATAGTAGCCCCTTGTGCCCTGGTTCGTAGCAGAAAGGATGCACTGTGAGGATTCCAATCTAGACTGATGATTCGGTAGCTCGACTTCATAAAATCCTTCCATTCAAGAGTGATGGAAAGATAGAAGCTAATCTAGGTCCAGATCGGCCCTTGTGATGCCTCTCCGAGTTGGTGAAGCCAGGTGGTCTCCACGCTATCTCACTTCCCAACAACTGTTCCTCTGATGTTCGTGAGATCCTGGTCTAGGATAAGGGTGCTCTTTGGCTTCTATAGGATGGAATGAGTCTTGGCTGGCGATGAAGGTTCCCTCAATAAGTAACTGGGTTTCCCCCGGGTCTGCTCAGAGTTGTGGCCTCATTCCTACTGCGATGGTGACGCTCTGTTCTGGGGTTTAGATCCTCGACCTTTTCTAGGTCCTGGATTCTAGTTTCAATTTTGAGTCTTCTGGTTGGACACGAAGGTAGTGGCTCTCCGTCCAGGTGTGGCCAAGACACGGTGTGGGTTTGGGCATCCCATGTCCAGCCAACCGTGCTCCATGCTTGACGGCATCCCCCAACTCTATAATCCTTGGCTTGTAGCCGTCTGTCTGAAGGGATGTTGAGATGTTATTGTGCTGCAATGGGTGTTTCCCCTCACTCTGATGCTCTCATGGTGTTTGCTGGAATTGTGCAAACAGCAGCTTGGGGCGACTTCCTCGGCATGATGGACTGGTGATGTGTAAATAGCATCTATTCAAGAGGATCAGAAGGGCTGCTCTGCGCATTCACTTTGAAGCTTCGACAAGCTGTTGATGCACTGCCATAGCCTTAGAGAGATCTTATTTTTGATGGAGGCTCCTTGAGATATTACTGAGGTGGGCTCTGTCCCAAATCCTGGACGACTGTTTCCATCCTGGTGACTAGAGGCCTATCCCACTGTTGCAGCTCTAGGTGCACACTAGGTGTTCGACGGTAGTCTGGCCTCCAGCCATTTGAGAAGGACACCTTCATGGTGTTTGATGGAAAGCCTCGGTTCGATGTATCTAGTGAGACTTTTTCTTTTTCTTGCTCAATATGAATATTAGAAGCAAGGTCTCTAGACGTATGCAGGTGATGATAGTCATACATATCCTCTCTATGTGGGTGAACTGAACTCTAGAGGATCCATGGATGCTTTTCTCCAGCTGGAAAAGTCTATGGAAGTTTGTTGATGATGCCCCTGTTTAGCTCGAACTATTGTTTTGCTTGGTGATGCGATGATTTTGAGTCGCATTTTTAGACTTGTTTTACTTGTGTTTTATGCATTTATTGGTCATTTTGGTGGTTAATATTTCATAATTCATTTACTTCAGTTTATGATCTTTCTCAGTGTCAAATCTCTCTTATTCTATTGTTTTGAGCATAAATGATTACAATAATTTGTTTTATTTCAGCTTATGTGATTTTGTGTTGCAATTTCAGGAAAACCGCATATCTGTTGCTGTCGATACCATCGACGGTGGTCGATACCATCGACACAACCACTTGTTGCCAGCCGCAAGGAGCAGCATAGAGTCGATACCATCGACGGCAACATCGATGGTAGCGACTTACCATCAGGTTGCTGGTGAGAGGACAGTCGATACTATCGACCCTAAAGTCGATACTATCGACACCTGAAGATTCAACGACGGAAAAGGACAAAAACTGACACCTTAGGATGTCGTTACCATCGACCCTCGTCGATGGTATCGAGCCAGCATCAGGCGCAACCACGAAGAGAAAGAAGACTTGCCGATATCGCGCAAGGTCAATACCATTGACCCACGTCGATGGTATCGACACCGTCAGATACAAGTTTGTTTTAGATTGATCTAAATCTGACGGCTGTGATATTTTTGCAACCTAACTCGGTGATTATACCTAATGATAGCGGCCAAGAGCAATCCATCAGGTCATTAGCCGTTGCACACGTCCCGAGAAGGGTGGAGAGAAGAACGGAGCCCAGAAGCACGCACCAGCCATTTCGGAAGCCGAAGAAGACGTTTTCCACTGCCGAAAGGCTGTAGATCGCGTATTCCACGCCAAGGAACACTTGGATCTTCTCCGTTCAGGGGTTTCATATCTTATTCACGTTTTTCTCCATGTTTCCCCTTTTCTCTACCATGTTTTGCTTTGAGATGAACATGTGGGCTAATCCCCTTTATCTTTAGGACCGGGAGTAGCTCGGGGAAGCATTGTATGACATTTTTATCACAGTAATTCATCATTTATCTCTTAAATCCGTGGTATGATTTCATTTTCTCAATTATATAGTTATGCTTGATCACCATAATAATAATCTAATGCCTTTAATTACTTTGAAAGAAGAATTAACGGTTGAAAAGGGACGAAATTCACATTAATTAACAAATCCCTTGAACAAGGTGATGTAAGGTTAATGGTGGAAACCCAGAGGTCAATTTTAATGCACCTAGTTTAGGGTATAGGTTACTACGACGGTGGAACCGACCTAGACATAGGTAGTGAATTGTACCACGACAGTGGGCAATTCTGACTACAGGCCACTACCCGGATTGAGAAATGAACCTAAATTATTATATGGAAATTCATACAATGAAAACCCGCAGTGAAACCGCAATCCTAAAGATCTTCACTTGAATTGATTAAATTATACCTTTAATCAATTGCTTTGTTATATTTTATTTTCTTTTTCATTTTACAACAACTCTCAAACTCTTTTAATAGGTTTAGCTGACCGCGAACAGTTAGTAGTAGTCTACCGATAGTTCAGTGTCCCTGAGTTTGACTCGGGCCTCACAAGGGCCAATACTACATTGACACGTACACTTGCGTTCTACGCACGGAAAAAGCGTGTCAAGTTTTTGGCGCCATTGTCGGGGACATGACAATTGTCGGCACTACGAGTGCTGCAAGCGACCATTCTAGGCCACCTTTTATTTTTATTATTTTGAAATCATTTCAAAAATTCATAGTCCATCTTTCAAAATTTGTAATCGTCTAGCACGGTACTGAACTGAAATCATCATTTTGTAGGAATTGTGCATGGTGCAGACGCGTAGCACTGACTACACGCAACAGGCACCAGAGGTTCCACTACCGGGATCTGATGACAAGGAGGATTACAATCAAGACCAACTGGAAGATATAGATTCCGACTCCAAACAAGAATAAATTACAGAGGAACAAACGATATGGGAGAAGATAAAGGATTCTTCTTCATCTGCTTCAAAGGGGCCAATCAAGAAGTAGGCGATCAACATTCCATCCTATAAGATTGATCCTGCATAAATCAACTTGGTCAAGTCAAATGCATTCCATGGGATAAAGAATGAAGATCCGGTGACTCATTTAAGCCAATTCGTGGAGAATTGTGACATGATTAAAATTGATAGATTTCCACAAGAGACACTCTACCTGAAGCTGTTCCTGAGTTCTCTGGCAGGAAATGTACGAGAATGGTTGCACAATCTTAACGATGAATATGTGGAATCATGGAACCACATGGTGGAAGTATTCTTTGAAAGGTTCTTTCCGCCCGAGAAGACGAATGACATGATCAGGAAAATCCATAATTTCACCCAGAAGGCAGGAGAGACTTACTCTGAGACATGGGAACAGTTTCAGATCATGCTTAGGAGGTGCCCGCATCATGGGCTTGACAAGGAGACGTAGGTAAAAATTTTCTATTTTGCTCTCTCCGAGCATGATAGAAGTAACCTGGATTCCGTAGGTTCAGGATTCTTTTTGAGCAACACAGACATGAGGTGTTGGGAAATTCAGAAAAACATAGCCAAGAAGCAATCCTGGGGTGACAGAGATGTCGTAGAGCACGTTCGAGATGCGGGGGAGTCAAAGGCCATCAAAGAGCTGAATGAAAAGATGGACCTTCTAGCAAAGAAATTGCTTGCAAAAGAAGATACCGAGTCCGAGGATGAAGCTCAAGTCAAATTCATGCGCCAGCAGCAAGGGTACAGAAATAACGATTATGCATGGAGGAAGGACAAGAAATTTTCCTGGAAAGATCCGAATAACTTCTTGCAGGACCCCGATGCAAAACTCCAGTCGGTGGCAGAGGATAAGAGCACGGAGTTGCTCAATCAAGTGATAAAGCAGAATCAAGAACTAATGAACACTTTTGGCCAGCAGCTCAAGCAACAGGGGGAATTCATGAATCAGTTTGGGCAGACATTGCAGAGCCATGGGGCTCAGATGAGGACGATAGAGACATCTATGGTGCAAATGGCAGCTGAGATAGCCAATCTGAAGAAGCCAGTGCAGCAAGGCTTTCTGGGTAATACAAACATTCCAGGAGGAAACCAACAGGCGAAGGCAATCTTGTTATGGAGTGGCAAGAAGATTTTAAACCCCAGGGCCAATGAACCAAGCAAACCCCAGTCAGAAACCGAAGGTGAGGCCACTGAGGAAGTTCCAATTTCAGTCACAGATCTAGTTGAGGATATAGCAGAGGATGTCACCGCAGACCACATAGTTGTTGAGGAGGAGACACAGAAAAGGACACCATATGTGCCGCCGCATCAAAGGGCACAGGCTGTCCCGGTCCCATATCCAAATAGTATGAAAGCAAAGAAAGTGGACGCTCAGTTCAAGAAATTTCTGGACAGTTTCAGAAAGCTATCTGTCAACATTCCATTATTAGAGGCAATAGAGAAAATTCCCTCCTACGGGAAGTTCTTGAAAGACATCATCACTAAGAAGAGGAAGATCCCTGATACAGAGGTTGTAGTTCTCAAGGAGCAGGTGAGTGCCTTCATCATGGGCACATTGCCACCTAAGAGGCAGGATCCGGGCTGCTTCAATATATCATGTTACATTGGTAAGGTGAAATTTGGTGAAGCACTATGTGATTCAGGGGAAAGCATAAATCTGATGCCTCTCTCTATGTTCAAGAAATTGGGATTAAAAGAATCAAGGCCGAGTAATATGACAATACAGTTGGTGGATAATTCAGTGGTGAAGCCCTATGGTATTTGTGAAGATGTGTTGGTAAAAGTAGATCAGTTTGTATTTCCAGCAGACTTTGTTGTAATGGAGATGCAAGATGAATAGGGTAATGAGTTACTTCTTGGACGACCCTTTCAAGCCACTGCTGACATGATACTTGAGATGGGGATAGGTCGTTTGACCTTGGGTATCGCTGATGATCGGTTCAAGATGGTCATGCCTTCTAGCACCATGCAATCTAAAGCTGAGGAGCAATGCCGCATGGCCAAGCACTTTGATCAAAATATCTCTCTCTGTCTAGGGAAGCCATTTCTAGATATGGATCATGTGATGACTAGAGTAGAAAAAGGGACACTGGCTGTAGACATCATGGAGCAGACTAAGGTTGTGTCCCTTAGCAAAGTTGTGGGTTTCCCTAATGATGAAGAGGAGGACATTCTGCCTTCTACTGAAGATGAGGCAATAGCAAGTTCTGTTTTCGATGCATATCCAGAATTACCACTTGAAGCCTACCTAGTTAATGTAACACATGATTGGATGAGAAGCAAGTCACTATAAGACTGTGCCAAGATGCTTCAGGTGCTTCCATGCTTTTATGATAGGTACTATGAAGACCTCGGAGAACTCCCACCACCGCTTCAGTCATCCTTAATCAACCCGCCAGATTTGGAATTGAAGCCATTGCCACCGCACTTGAAATATGCATTTCTAGCTCAGGATGAGAAGCTTCCTGTGATTATTTCAGCATATATGAGTGCGGAGGAGGAAGATCAGCTGCTGATTGTGTTGAAGAACCACCGAGGTGCATTCGGGTGGTCGCTCGCGTCCATCAAGGGGATCTCCCCTACATTGTGCCAGCACAAGATCCGGCTTGAAGAGGGAGCCAAGTTGGTGATCCAACCACAACGTCGACTAAATCCCAACATGATGGAGGTCGTCATGAAGGAGGTGATCAAGCTCCTTTCTTCAGGTATCATCTATGCTATATCCGACTCGACGTGGGTGAGTCCTACACAGGTAGTCCCTAAAAAGGGGGGAATTACCGTTAGACATAATTTGTTAAATGAACCTATCACGACCCGCTTGGTAACCGGGTGGCATGTATGTATAGACTATCGTAGATTGAATGTTGCTACTCTTAAGGATCATTTCCCTCTCCCATTCATTGATCAGATTTTAGAGTGATTAGCAGGTCGATCGCATTTTTGTTTTCTTGATGGTTATTCAGGGTATAATCAGATTTCCATTGATCCTAAGGACCAAGAGAAGTCCACCTTCACTTGTCCTTACGGAACATTTTCATACCGCCGTATGCCATTTGGGTTGTGTAACGCACCGACAACCTTTCAGCGTTGCATGCTTTCTATTTTTCCGATATGGTTGAACGTTGTTTGGAGGTTTTTATGGACGATTTCTCCGTCTATGGCACATCCTTTGATGAATGTTTGTACAATTTGGACAAGGTTTTGCAACGTTGTGAGGACACACATTTGGTTCTCAATTGGGAGAAATGCCACATGATGGTCAGTGAAGGGATCGTGCTTGGACATAAAGTGTCTAGCAAAGGGTTGAAGGTAGACCCGGTAAAGATCAAAGTTATTTCCAAATTGCCCCTACCGAATTCGGTTGAAGGGGTACGAAGCTTTCTAGGTCACGCCAGTTTTTATCGCCACTTTATAAAAGATATCTCTAAAATTGCCAAACCTTTATCTGAGTTACTGGAAAAGGATGTTGTGTTTGATTTTAATGAAAAATGTTTACATGCTATTAATGTGCTTAAAGAAAAACTGATTTCCGCATCCGTTGTGCAAACACCAGATTGGACAAAGCCTTTCGAATTGATGTGTGATGCGTCAAATTTCACAGTTGGGGCTGTTTTGGGACAACGGGTGGACAATAAACCCGCTGTGATTTTCTATGCGTCCAAAACCTTAAATGAAGCACAACTAAATTACACAAAAACTGAAAAAGAACTTCTCGCCGTTGTTTTTGCTTTTGAAAAATTCCGGCAATATCTTGTAGGATCTAAAGTCGTGGTATGGACGGACCACGCCGCCATTAAGTATTTGATGGAGAAAAAGGATGCCAAACCTAGACTGATGAGGTGGATCCTACTGTTACAAGAATTTGATATTGAAATCAAAGATAAGGCGGGGATTGAAAATGTGGTTGCAGACCATCTTTCTAGGTTGGAAAGGGTAGATGAGAAGGACGTGCATATACCCATTACTGAGACGTTTCCTGATGAGCAACTTTTATCTGTGAAATCTAAAGATCCTTGGTTTTCTTATATAGTTAATTATCTTGCTTGCAAAATTATCCCGGATGATTGGACATACCAGGAGAAAAAGAAAATTTTCCATTCTTTGCGTTATTATTTCTGGGATGACCCTATTCTGTTGAAGCAGTGCAGGGATGGTGTATTATGCAGGTGTGTACCAGAGGTGGAGTACGAAAGCGTCCTTCGTCATTGCCATACTCTACCGACGGGTGGCCATCATGCAAGTTCTAGAACTGCGGCCAAGGTACTGGAGAGTGGTATTTATTGGCCTACTTTGTTCAGAGACGCCTATGAGTATGTGAGGCAATGTGATTCCTGGCAAAGGGCAGGTAACATTTCAAAAAGATAGGAGATGCCCCTCAATGTATTTCAAGAGGTCGAGGTATTCGAAATATGGGGTATTGATTTTATGGGACCCTTTGTGTCCTCAAATTCTAACTTGTACATTCTATTAGCTGTGGATTATGTGTCAAAGTGGGTAGAGGCAATACCCACTAGGACTAATGATGCTACCGTAGTGTGCAGGTTTGTCAAAGAATACATTTTCTACAAGTTTGGTGTACCAAGAATGATCATTAGTGACGGAGGTACGCATTTCCGAAATTAGAAGTTTGTGGCACTGTTGAGAAAGTACGGGGTAAAGCACAACATTGGTACCCCGTACCACCCGCAGACACACGGGTAAGTGGAGGTTTCCAATTGGGAGATTAAGAAGATCTTACAGCGCATTGTGGCTTCCACAAGAAAAAACTGGAGCACCCTCCTACCGAACGCTTTGTGGGTGTACAAGACGGCGTTTAAGACACATATAGGCACTACGCCTTTTAGGTTGGCTTATGGTCGGGCCTGCCATTTGCCAGTGGAATTGGAGCATAAAGCGCATTGGGTGCTGAGGAAGCTGAATTTGAGCTATGATGAAGCGGGAAGGAAAAGGTTGATTGAGTTGAATGAACTTGATGAGCTGAGGATGAATGCATATGAAAGCTCGTGGATCTAAAAAGAGCTAACAAAGTTGATTCATGATCGCCATATTCAGATGCACGTCTTCAAGAAAGGAAATCGTGTACTCTTATTCAAATCCAGGTTGAAGATGCATCCCGGGAAATTGAGATCCTGATGGAGTGGACCGTTCACCATAGAGGAGGTCAGGACGCATGGCACAATCATGGTGCATGATGGCGAGACAACATTCTTGTTTAATGGACAACGATTGAAATTGTATTTCGGTGAAGATTACACAAGGAAAGTGAATGTGGTAAAACTCATTACGCTTCCAGATGCATGAGGAGCTTCATGTCGTCTAGCCTAAGACATTAAATAAGGGCGCTTGTTGGGAGGCAACCCAGCCATCGGTAGCTTAGTTAATTTTCTTTCACATTTGTAAGTTAGTTTTATTTGATATTTTTTTAGTGTAAAAATGATACCTTGATCGTTTGTTCAATGTGCAGGACTGAGGCAGAGTTGATACCATCAACCTTTGTGTCGATGGTATCGAGATGGGTACAGGTTAGCGGCTACAGAAATCACTCTGCATTGATACTATCGACGACCTCGTCAATGGTATCGACACACCAACAGGTTGATCGCAAAAATGAGGTCGATAGTATCGACACGGGCGTCGATACTAGTGAGATCTCTGGAGATATTCAGACAAAATTGTCTCAGTGAAGTCGATACCATCGACGGGCCTGTCGATGGTATCGACCCAGTTATAGGCAGAAGGTGGCGGCCGGGGCTTGCGAGGGTGTTTCCCTAAGCAGAGGTCGATACTATCGACCCGCGTCGATAGTATCGACACAACACGTCACCGATCCGTGAGAGGAAATCAACGACAATCGCTGCATCAGGAGAGTCGATCTGTGGGAAGGGTTGATACTATTGACACCCGTCGATAGTATCGACACATCATCGATCTGATCCCCCACATCAGGCTATCGACAGCCGTCGATACTAGTAGAAGAACAGATTGTGCTACACGAGTCGATACCATCGACTCGCGTCGATGGTATCGATGGGCACACAACAGCGCCGGCCACGGTTATAAAAGGGATGGTTTGTCATCATATGACGTCACACCTTTAGAGATTTCCTCCTCCACTTGTGCCGTGTGTCTTGTTGAGCAATCAGATCCCAGCTACGAGCATCCAAGGAGTGCGTTCTTCCCCGAGCCTTCACCAAGCGGAGATTGTCTTCTCCGACCTTCACCAAGCTCTGTCTTCTACTCTTTCTTTCTCGACGATGGTGCATACTGCCAGCGCATCTTCTTCACATGCGACACCAATGGAGATCCCAAAGTTCATTCCTCCACCGACTGCGTCTATTCCGTGACCACGGATTGTCCATCTTTCCACGGAGGTCAAGAAGGTCTACGAGGAAATTATGAAAAGAACGATCGAGCCCACACACTACGTTGATTGGACAATGGTCCGTGATCTGGGATTCGAGGCTAATCTTGCCTACGTTCTCAAGGGACGGGCAAGGCATATGGGTAGGAGGCCTGATGAGATGGAATTCCACGCCGACGACTAGCCATTCTTTGGTGAATGGCCCACATACAAAGAGCTAGTGGCGGAGTTCGTGGCATCGCTGGATATATGCGTCGTGCCAAATGACATCATCGCCACTTATCGGGAATGGATCGAAGGCCACATTTCTTTCCGGATGTACAACAATGATTACACTCTCACCTTGCGGCAGTTCAATTCTATCTACAAATGGAATCATGGGCGAGATCAGTACGGGTGGCCAGACAATAGGACAGACTATGATGCCATCTTCGCTGAGTTAGTAACTACACCGCCTGGTAAATCTGTGAGCTACCACAATGCGGTGGTGGCGGATTTCAAACATCCGTTCGTGCAGATTCTTCACCGCATGCTCTGCACCACCTTGTTCGCTAGAGGTGATCTGTCTCTCAGCAAGTTTCAGGAGACAGACTTGTTTTTCTTACACTAGTTGTTGAAGAGAGAAGAATGTAATTGGGGCGCGTTTTTCTTGACACGCGTATTGGCTGTAAAGAGGAGTACGCGAAAGGCTCCAATCCACTTTGGAGGGCTCATCACACCGCTGGCCTCCTATATGGGGTTAGGTTTCTCCCAGATTACTCCCCTCTCTAATCGGAGCAAAGTCAACCTGCAGCATCTGCATCGCTCCAGCCTCATCCTGCTTCGTGATGGCCTAGCATATGCACATTGCCATGTTAATCAAGCCTATCAAGAGTGCTCACTTCCAGACCCTGTCTTCCACATCGTGGGAGCTCAGCATTTTCAATGGCCTGTCATCGCCATCGAGAGCTCGGATGAAGACGGCGGCAACGAAGACAACGACAATGACGGCGACGAGAATGAAGAGGAAGAGGAGGCTTTTACTCCTCTTCGGGCACGAGTGGCACCCAGGAAGCATCCCCGCATGCATCCGGGTGCATCTTCTTCTTCGCAGCCTCCGCCACCACAACCCTTGCAGCAAAGCGAGGATGTCTACTCCATGCAAGGGATGTATATGATGTTGTAAGAGATCCAACACACCCAGCTGCGACACACAACTTCATATGCCGGTATTCAGGATACGACGAACCGGTTTCTAGATAACCAGAGGGCTATTTTTGAAAATGAGCGCCTCCTCCTCGACAACCAACAACACATCCATGACATGTTGCATAGGATGGAGATGCAGCAGCAGCCCTTCTACGATCATTACTAGAGCCAGAATTACTTTGGGGGGTATCCACAACCTCCACCAATGCCTCAGTATGATCCGAATTTTCAGGGGCAGTACCCGTCCTGGGACCCCACGGCCCCGCAGTACCCGCCTCCTCCGGAAGAATGATCGGTATCTCTATTCCATCTTTTAAGGTTGTTTTTTACTATGAGGCCATAGTCTAATTCAAGCTTAGGGGGGAGTTGGAACAACTCTATCCTTTAGTTTTTAGTTTTTATTGTTTTGTTCTTGTCATTTATTTCTTACAATATTTAGTTTGTTTGTAGGATCCACACTCTATCTAGTGTATTATTGGATGTCTTAAGTCATGTGTCATCTCGTTTGCTTGTACATGGGAATTAGGGGCAAAATTTAAAAATTTTAGTGTTTGCAAGCTTGTGTTGTTCAACTTTGAGCACATAACTTAAGAAAATGATTGGGTTTGTCAACTCTAAAATAGAAAATCACAATTGTACATGCCTATGATTCATGAAAAGTGGACGGAATTGTTTGTTTGAGCCTAAACTGGTCAAATGATAATGAGACTCTAATTTGAAGTAAGAGAGAGAAACCTCTTAATTACCACATAGGTCAATAAGGAGGGACACATAATAATTTTCAAAGGTTCAATCAATTAGTCTTGTGATCTATCCACATCATTGTTTTCATACTCCACTATAAGAATTGGAAGTACATTACGGTTTTAACTTCTTTGATTGCATTCCATGTAAATAGGTCTTGCATTGCAACTACTTTAGTATATTTTGCATGAAATGAAAAAAAAAATTGATTAGTTATACATGCACATCATCCTTAAGTGCATGTCATTTAGTTGCATAATTATCATGTTGTATCTGCATTCACATTTTTGTGCATAGAGGACATCATGCGTCTTATATCTTCTGAACATTAAGGGTGATTAACTTGTTCCATACCTTCTGGATGCTTCAGGTGTATAAGCTATGCAGCAATAAGTGAGCCCGACAAACAATTTGTTGTAAGCTATGAAAATAAGGGCTTAAACAAAATTGAAAAAAGGAAAGTAAGAAAAAAAAAGAGAGTTAGGATGTAAGTAGTAATGAGAGGGAGAAAGGAACATGTCTCACCTGCATTTTAAAGAAGAATAAGTACATGATGTAGTTCTCCTAGATATTCCATCTCATCTTGAGATGGAATGTTAGTGCATGCATCATTACACCCAAATGTAGGCATTAAGGCATTTTCATTTGCATATGCATCAATTAGGGTATTTTTGCCTTATGCATGTTGAAACTGTATAATGCTTCCATTTCTTCCATGAGCCTCCCATTCCATCCACCCGTTGCTCGAATTGGTAGTCCACCGTGATTTTCTCCTCACTTGTTAATATCAGGAGAGTTGCTTCCATGTAGATGGTAGTTAGGGTGAGCAACGTAGACTAGGAGATCACAAGATGCACCGAGCCTGAACTAGAGAATTTCATTATGTTAACTGCCTTATATGATAGTGTTCATCAATTTTGAGGTAGATATCTTTTATGGATGATTACTGTCACCTTTTGGGTAATTATCATTCCGTGGTTAGTGAGGGCTGGTTTGTGAATGTCCGGTGGGGATCATATGGTGATGTTTGTTGTGATGACCTGTTCTTTAGTTGACCTTCGCAATTCTATTCTAAAGTTTAGTTGCTCGAGGGCGAGCAATGTTTAATCTTAGGAAAGTTTGATGCGATGATTTTGAGTCACATTTATAGACTTGGTTTACTTGTGTTTTATGCATTTATTGGTCATTTTGGTGGTTAATATTGCATAATTCATTTACTTCAGTCTATGATCTTTCTCAGTGTCAAATCTCCCTTATTCTACTGTTTTGAGCATAAATGATTACAATAATTTGTTTTATTTCGGCTTATGTGGTTTTGTGTTGCAATTTCAGGAAAAATGCATATTTGTTGTTGTCGATACCATCAACGGTGGTCGATAGCATCGAAACAACCACAGGTTGCCAGCCGCAAGGAGCAGCACAACATCAATACCATCGACGGCGATGTCGATGGTAGCGACTTACCATCAGGTTGCTGGTGAGAGGACAGTCGATACTATCGACACCTGAAGATTCAATGACGGAAAAGGACAAAAACTAATGCCTTAGGATGTCGATACCATCGACCCTCATCGATGGTATCGAGCCAGCATCAGGCGCAACCACGAAGAGAAAGAATACTTGCCGATATCGCACAAGGTCGATACCATCGACCCACGACGATGGTATCGACACCGTCAGATACAAGTTTGTTTCAAATTGATCTAAATCTGACGGCTGTGATATTTTTGCAACCTAACTCGGTGATTATACCTAATGACGGCGGCCAAGAGCAATCCATCATGTCATTAGCCGCTACACACGTCTCGAGAAGGCTGGAGAGAAGAACCGAGCCGAGAAGCACGCCCCAGCAATTTCAGAAGCCGAAGAAGACGTTTTCCACCACCGAAAGGCTGTAGATCGTGTATTCCACGCCAAGGAACGCTTGGATCTTCTCCGTTCAGGGGTTTCATATCTTATTCACATTTTATCCATGTTTCCCCTTTTCTCTACCATGTTTTGCTTTGAGATGAACATGCAGGACTAATCCCCTTTATCTTTAGGACCGGGAGTAGCCCATGGAAGCATTGTATGACATTTTTATCACAGTAGTTCATCATTTATCTCTTAAATCTGTGGTATGATTTTGTTTTCTCAATTATATTGTTATGCTTGATCACAATAATAATAATCTAATGCCTTTAATTAGTTTGAAAGAAGAATTAACGGTTGAAAAGGGACGAAATTCACATTAATTAACAAATCCCTTGAACAAGGTGATGTAAGGTTAATGGTGGAAACCCAGAGGTCGATTTTAATGCACCTAGTTTAGGGTATAGGTTAGTACGATGGTGGAACCGACCTAGACATAGGTAGTGAATTGTACCACGACAGTGGGCAATTCTAACTACAGGCCACTACCCGGATTGAGAGATGAACCTGAATTATTATATGGAAATTCATACAATGAAAACCCGCGGTGAAACCACAATCCTAAAGATCTTCACCTGAGTTGATTAAATTAAACCTTTAATCAATTGATTTGTTTTATTTTATTTTATTTTTCATTTTACAACAACTCTCAAACTCTTTTAATAGGTTTAGCTGATCACGAACAGTTAGTAGTAGTCTACCGATAGTTCAGTGTCCCTGAGTTCGACTCGGGCCTCACAAGGGCCTATACTACATTGACGCGTACACCTGCTTTCTACGCACAAAAAAAGTGTGTCACTTGGGCTTTTATATGTGAAGTAATGACCAGGTGCATATGGCCATTGCTTCAGGGAGAAAGATGTTGAGTGACAATCATGTCTTTCTCATTTGCTGTCTTATGTGTTAATGTTGAGTTTGTTCTTTGGGTTGGGATAGGTGATGTCTTGCCCTCTTGAGTTGGCAGAAGTGATGGAGTTCACTCAGGCATCTTTGTGGGTGCTATTTTTTGGTCATGTATGCTCTCCCTTCCCTTGCTAGGTCTTACGGGCTTTTCTGTATCCTGCCCCTTCTCTTAGTCTTTCTTAGTTTGGAGTTTTCTTTTGTTGGATCCCTTTTATGTCTCTCTGCGTGTAGAATTGGGATCTGTTTTGTTTCCTCAAGGGGCACTTTTTGTACCTAAAGTTTTTGGTTTTATTAGTAACAGGATTTTTGAGCGACCAGAATAAAAAGATACTATACTAGGAAGATTGACTATAGAGTGCTTCCTAGGCATCTTAGAAATCTCTCCACAAACTAGTCTTGAAAATTCTTTTCAAAACCATGCTCCTCAAACTCCTATCCAGTAAGTTTATCAACCTATGTGTGGATAGGTCACCATGTTTGGTATGAGATTAAAAAATATATGTCATAAACTAATTCACATTTTCACAAATAACAACGTTTGGTAATTATAAGGAAATTAAAGTACAAAAGAGGGTGTTACTGTACAAGAGGATCTCTATGTAATTAGACAAACTCAAGGGAAATGATTAATAAGAGAATGAGGCATTCATATCATATGACAATAAAATAGAAATTATTGCCATATATAACAATTCCACAAACATAAATAAATAACTAAAATTCATGTTGATTATAATATATAGCATAATCTGATAAGAAGGCTTAGAGGCCATAAATTCCAAGTCAATGGTACGAGGAATAAAACCTCAATACCAAAGTTATAGCATGGAAAGAAAACTAAAACCTTAGTGTCTAATAATGCCTAAATGTAAAGCATATCATGATGATTGAAACCTTATTGCTAAAAGGATGACTAAAACTTTGATGACAAAAAATATGGTTAATCTACTTCCAGATAAGACTAGTCAAAACCAAACATGCATAAGAGAGGAGGAAAGAACTTGAATTGGTACAAAATATGTTCAAGTACAACATGTTGGAAATATCCAATATATTGGAATTGGGGTCATAAAACCCATATACATGAGAAATAAAATTAATCATCAATGGAGAGGCATGTGAATGACAACTGAGATACCAATGGGAACCCAATAGATTCAAAAATAAAATATCAATCAAATATGCTTTTCATTGATAATAAAATACATTTCGTCATTATAGTTCCAAATAAAAGCTAGGAAGATCCATATACCTAATCTTTAGGAATAGCCCTCTTTCTAGGGGGATTCCCAACTAGTCCATGTCCAACTAGAAGAATTATATACACACTGGTCCACCATAATATGCTTGGAAGTAAAATATCTCTTTCAAAATATTTATTTTAGTAAAGGATTGTCCATTTGGGTCTAGTGACTGAAATTGATATATCATTATGTAAACCATGATTACTATCCATTTCTAGGCATTAATTTCCCAATAGAGTATAATATTACAATTATAAGCTAACTGAGCATGCATATCTCTATATAACTACTAACAATAAGCTAATATGTATAGATATGATTAGAACCTAGGTTCCATGTATGGTTTCTGACATCATGTTATCAAGAGTAGGTTTATCAAGTCCTCCATACCTACTATTTATATACCAACTTTCTTATTGAGAATCTTTCTCTTAAATATCGTGATGTTCACAATAGGACAAACTATATACACACACTTCCCAAATTCTTTTTGTGTTTCCAAGTACCATAAGATACACATGTACATATATATACATACATATATATATATATATGCATACATATATATATGTGTGTGTGTATTTGTGTGTGTATGAATAATCTCTCTCTATCTCTCTTTATGTGTACATAAATCTACTAATGTGCATAGATATATATTCATCATTAAAGAAAAATGACTCATTGCTTTACTGACGCCATTATATATAATGGGTTTGATTAGTATTTACCCTTATATCCATTGCATATTCATTAACTAATCTTATACAAAACAATAATATAGTAGACAAGAATATTTTCTTATATTCTTATGCATGGCAAGCAAACATGTATATCCCATATTACTTATATGAATACGATAAACACTCAAGAAACAACCAACTAATCTATATTAGGCATACAATTATTATTTTAGTAGGAAATAGTTGCCGGTATCATGTAACCCATCATCTAGTAAAATACTTTAAGCTTACAGTGGATTACTTACATGTTATTTACTTGTAATGATATTCTCATGCTTGTAAGTGTATAAACATATATGCTCTAAGTTTATGGTATTATCATCCTTACTCTCTGAAACATTGTTTTAATTCTCAATTAGAATGCATATCGATACCCTATTAATTAACTTATTAATAGCTAAAGATAGGTAAATAGACAAGCTAACCTTCAATTTATTGAAAAAGGCTTTCTCTACAAGGGCCACTTCCACTTGCATCAAGAGGTACATGCATGTCTAACCTTCACAATTAGGTTCTCTACAGACCTTAATCGATATGGAGAAGTCTTGAGTAACATAGTTCATTGTTGTAGATGTCATTGGGTTGCTGGTGATGATGAGATCATAGACAATGGTGGTTTGAGTCCTTTAAATCCATATCTATCCACCTTGCTTAGCATTAACAAACCCTCCGCATCATGACATGTCAAAGAAAGGAAGGAGAAGAGGTGGAAATGAAGGACCTAATAATAGTTGTCGATAAAGTGGGGAATGGGTGCAAATCAGTCATAGTCAATGATTGTTAGAGTAGTTGCTAATCACTATAGTTGTAGGCAAGAACACTCTATCTCTTGCTCTATTGTGGTGAGTTGCAAGCACAAGGAAGAAGGAGAGTGAAGCACCTATGGTTTAGGATGAGTGTGGGAAAGATGAGATAATGAAAGTAGAGAAGAAATACAAGGAGGGAGAGGAAGAAAGAAGATAAAAAGGAAAGGAGGAGGGGAAAATCATAGATCATTACAATAGTGTTCGTTGGCTCCATGAGGAAAAGGCTTTGCATGCATCAAAGTGGGATGTGTGGGTATTATCAGGAGAAGGGATAAATGGATGATGGCATTGAAATTTAACTATTGGACAATTATGTGTAATATCAAGAATTTTCAATAAATTAAATGAATAGGAAAATGGAGTCTGATTGACATAAAAATTAACATGTAAACTAATTATTATATGGTTTGTATAATTAATATTGTTTTATATTTTTCTTGGTATTTTTTCTTTGTTTGGTTGGTAATTACTCATTTAATGCATTCATTCTCCCCTTTAATCAATTTGCACATTATTTCATATTTATCTATTTTGTTTCATGAAATAGACTAAGGATGATTCTAGAGTGTTGAATATGGTCAAAACTAATTGATTGGTGAATTTGTATTAATACCCTCACCAAAGATTAAATGAGTTAATTTATTCTAAAAATTAAAGTAAATAGTGTGTTTGTTAACACTATTATTTGACTCCAATTGATCATAATATATTCCAATTCAAGTGAAAGGGAAACTAAATATTATTTTGTTTTGAAATGCATAAGAAATAGAGAGGGTTAGGTTAGGTACCTAGTTTTGGGTCTATTACACTTTGGATGGACCTCATCCCACTAGGAGTCTAGCTCGTGGAATGAGTACAATAGGAAATTTCTCTGGATTGAACATACCCTCAAGATATGAGTAGAGTTAGTAGGTCATAGTGTTGTTTGTATGCCCTAAGAGCCACTGTGACATCCCAAAATTTCAGGCATCAGATAGAAATAATCTTAAAAGGAATGATTAAACTACCCATTTCACTAAGGTGTGCCTACTTTTTAGGGAGCCCATAAGTAAAAACGTTGTGGTTAAGCATGCTCAACTTAGAGTAGTATTAGTATGGGTGACATGTAAAGAACTTGATTCCCAGGTTGTGCCTAAGTGAGCACAAAATGTGCAACCGAAACTAGTGGTCTTCTGTGGGGGCGGTTGTCATTTTTAAAACTCTACTATATCCTTGAGAAGTGGGCATGTCCTTCGCAAATGATATCAAGTATAATTTCCATCCACCAGATGAAGCCAACATGGGCATGTGGCACCCCAGTCTTGAGCTATGTAGTCTAGACTTGTTGGAAAGGACAACCCTAGTTGATGGACTCACCCTTGCACTGGTAGCATCCAGGCATGCTGGAAAGGGCTATAAGAGTTGATGGAGTTACCCATGAATGAGAGATGGGTGTACACGGGGCATTTTGGGTCTGCATTAAAATGGGGAAGTGATAATGGGATCATATAATTGAATCTGGACAAGGACATCATGAGTATAAGTGGAGGAGATTGTAACATCAAACCATTTGAGGACTCAGATAAAAATGATCTTAAAAGAATGATTGGACTACCCATATCCCCAAGGTGCACCTCCTTTTCATAGAGCAACTCTTGGTTTAAGCACACTAAGCCCATAGTAGTACTAGGATGGGTGGCCTATCAGGAAGTTGATCATGTGTTGTGCATGAGTGAGGGAAAAGCACACAACCATGGATAGTGGTGGTCTATGGGGCCATTTTTCATTCCTAAAACTCTACTAGAGCCTAGGGAAGTGGTCCCATGCATTAAAGAGCCATCTAATAATTATAATAGGGATACATTGTATATGATTTGATCATTGATAATGACAATTCCACTTGTTATTCTTGTTTCCATGTTGAGATAATGAATAAATGTAAGAATGACCTAAGAATATTTTGAATCGACAACACTAAACATAAGATCATATGCATACTTAAGAGTACTCACTATTGTTATGTCTCTAGTTAGCTATTAGTGGGGATAGTATAGGACATCAATAATTCATAAGACTACTATGTATCTTGAGTGATGACCATGTCTCTTTAGTCGTGATATTAGATATGAACTCAGATAGTTTGGTACTTCTTAGAGAACAAGTTGTGTTGGACAGACCCACGTTGACAATTTCACATGGAATCCATGTCATGGAAAGTCACAGTCATGTCTCAATGTGATCATAGTGACTATGATCCTTAGACCTAAAGTCACTACATTAATGAGATGTTGTTCCATGTGCTTAAAAATTGGTGTGTGACTCTGAATGTTGGTTGCCATATAGGTGGTGAACAAATGCATTGTGACACTTGTTATATGGGATTTTTTTCTCTATTAGAGTGATAACCTGGCACTTAATAAGTGAAACTGTGAAATTCATGGCCATGCTCATGTGAAATAGATATATAATATTGAGCTCAGACAATATCAATAATTTTCTCTACTTCAAGAACCATATCCTGAATGTTAAGAGGATGACAACATCATGTCTCAGTTTCAATTTTATATTTCTGACATGGAGATTATACGATCATGGTAACATTGGTCACTTTACATGTAGAAGTTGTTCTCAACTTATTCCAATTACTTGGTAGCAATGATGTGCTTCTAGACATCAATATTTTCTTATGAGATTATGAACATCACAAGCAATCTAATTGGGAACCTACTAGGTCGCATGCATAAGGATACATAAGATAATGAATTTTGAAATCAAACATATTATAGGAATGGTTCTGTACCATTTATCGGGTGATTTCCATCCCATTTGGGTGACTGTATAGTTTGGTTTAGTGAAAGGATTGGTTGGTAATCAATTGATTGACTATCACTTTGGGAAGGTGATGAGTTAGGGAATTAATATCCCACTCAGGAAAGTGGACCACAAATTGGACAACTAATGATAAGTCGGGTGAATAACTAAGCAAGATAGGTGATCGGGCTTCCAAATTGGTCCAGTGGGGTGATGAGACAATCCATTCAGGTGATTGGGATTATTGTATGTTCCTTGTTTGAGTACGTTTTGAGTTGCAAATAGGAACATGATTGGATTTTGGAATTTTCAAGCCAATGACTCTTGTATATAAAGGGGTGGATGTCCATGGGTTGAGACACACTTACAACAACATTGTGATATGATTTTTCTAAGAGTTCTTCCTTTTGGAGAGAGAAAAACTCACCCCACAGACAATAGCCTACAATAGGAGGAGACAAAAAGGAAGTGATGCTAGAACATTGATATCTCTGAGTTCTTCTACATCTTAGTGACTAAGGTGGTGCTCCAAGAGTTCCCACATCCATGTGGATGATGTAGAGTCCAAGGTTGCAACATGGAGGTCGAGGCTATAAGACATGGGCCCACTATCGATGGCTCTAGTAGAGTCTCAGGAATGATGAATGGCCCCACAGACCACCAATAATGTTAACTGTATGCTTTGTCCTCACTCATGCACAAGTCAAGACCAAGTATTTGACTGGTCACCCATCCTACTACTACTCCAGACTGAGCACACTTAGCCATAAAGTTCTTTATGATGGGCTTCTTGAAAAAGAGGTGCACCTTGGTGTATGGGTAGTCCAGTCATGATCATTTTTTTTCAAGGCCTCAAATCCTAGTATGTTACAACATTAATATACACTAGAATTGTAGTAAAAATTAAAATAAATTTTCAAATTTTAGTTAATTGATTATTTGTATTGGTATAGGAGTAGTAAAAGACTCAACAGACCCAACAGTAGGTTTCTCAGAAGAAGATGCTCACTCTCTTTGTTGGTGATGCCAGTCATAGCCACCTGTACCCAACATGTGGTCATGCATATTCTTTTCACACCTTTCTTTTTTAGCATCGTGTAAATCTTGGTTGTTCCAAAATATATTTTATTTAAGAAATACATTGAATTCATGTGTTTAATCATAAGAATGTATTTTAAAGGAGGCTTTATACCTTGAATTCATCTCTTTGTCTTGAAGACACAAACACTTCTCACCAATTATAATCAAGATAGGTCCATTGTTCAGTGTTGGAATCTTATTCTTGTCACTCATTATGTATTCTCTTGTCAAATTTGTTGTATAATTCCAAAATGTCCTCCCACAACATTGGAACATATTTTTACAATGCAATTTTTCATCAAGGTCAAAAATGTTGTACAAATTTCATATATTTAATGTCATATTAAAAAAACAAAACATTAATATCTTTTACAAAATTATCTTACAACTTTGTCCTTCTATATGAGGTCTTTAACTGCTAACTTCTATTGTTAATTCTTTCCTTCTACCCATTTCATGTAGGTCCAGTCTAGATTTAATGCCATCTTTAGTCTTACCTGGTATATTTAATAGAGTGCCAATGATGCTATCACATACATTTTTCTCAAAATGCATGACATCGATACAATACCTAACTGCCAAAGAACTTCGATAAGGAAGATCCCAGAATATTGACCTCTACTTGAATAAAAATTTGTCACACTGTGTGGGGATATTACATTGTTATCTCTCACAAAATGCACAAGCAGAAGTATTTTACTCTTTCATAAACATCCTCCCCTGATATAGATATAAGGGAACTCCATTCCTCTCTTGATCCATTGGTTGCTTTGTGCAACCTTCAATAAGGATTCCCTTTTGAAAGAAACCTTCGATGACCAAGATATACATTCTTACTGCCATGTTTTAGATGTATTGAATCAATGTTCTCCTCACATATAGAGCATACTTCCTTTTATGTTGTATCCAGACAAATTCCCATATGCTAGAAAGTCTTTAGTAGTGCAAAACAACATAGCATGCAAACTAAATGTCTCTTTACATGAAACATCATAGGTCATCACACCTTCTCCCAGAGTTTTTTAAATCATCAATCAAAGGCTCAAGAACAACAATATCATTGTTAGTTTTTTGAGGCCCAATATTAACAAGGACAATATAACGTACTTATTTTTCATACACAACTAGGGAGGAAGATTGTACAGAAAAATCATAACATGCCAAGTGTTATATTGATTTCTAAATGTGTCGTATGGATTAATCCCATCATTATCAAGCCCAACTCTTAAACTACTAAATTCTTCACCAAATTTAGTGTACAATAAATCATTTTTTCTTCCATGGGGAACTAGACACGTGTCATAGGATCCCACCATTGTTTTTTTGCCTCTGTATACCAAGATAAATTCTATGGATCCATGGTATTGGCAAACAAGTGTTAAAACCATGGCATTATAGGTAGACACCACATAACCTTGGTAGGAGAGCCAGTTTTGACCTTACCTGAAGTCATCATTTTATACCTTCACACCTCACATTTTGGACAATCATTCAAATCGATCTAGTCCTTTTCAAATAACACAAAACCATTCAGGCATGTATCTATCTTCTTAGCCTCCATTTCCATTGGGTGCAATAATTTTTTTGTTTAGTATGTTGAGATTGGAAGCTCGTTGCCTTCTGGAAGAATTTAATTCAGAAAAGACAACTGAGACATGAAGCTTGCTCCATCTATCTTTAGCCTTTAGAGTATACAATCTTGGCACAACACACCCAGCTTGGTAAACTTAGTACAACCTAAGTATAATGGTCTCTCAGCATATTGCACAATGTTTCTCAATAAGGAAGGTCGATCACTAAGATTTACCCCACAACTACCTCACATCACATCAACCATGAAATTTCTTCTTTAGAACAAGTAATGTTATCGACATAAACTGATCTCATAGTAGGAATATGTCCATGATAGTACCATTCTATATAGCCTTGTACAATCCCATTGCACATGACATGAATTTTGATTTCTCCAACAATGTCAACTTTCAAGTTGTTGCTAGAATTCCTACATGGACAATAGAACATATTTCTAGGTCATTTCCTACAGTCCTCCACAAATCTTATAAACTGATCAAGACCTGCAATCAACTCTAGAGTATAGCCATTTGGAATGGACATCTATGATTGATTCATTCTATGATCACAGAGAAAACAAGTATTTGAATCAAATTTTTAGAGATTAGGGTTTAGATATTTGTATCTATCATTTAGAGTTTAGGATTTAGATATTACGGTTTATTATTTATGGTTTATAAATTTGGGTTTAGGGTTTAATAATGAATGTGAACCACCTATCCCATTCTTGAACAAGTAATCTTACTAGTAAGTGTATAATGTGTATTTAGTTTTCAAGAATATTTCAACAACATTTCCCCATAGTTCTCTGAGCACAGTTAAGTGGATGGGGAGATATGAAAAGATCTAGAGGGGGTGAATAGAGTTTTTAGCTAAAATTAAGAAAATAAAAATACTTAGCTCATAGAAATTTGAGAGAAGCAAGAAACCACAAGAGGAGACATAGATTTAGAGTGGTCATAGATTTAGAGTGGTTTTGTCAAAAGACATCAGTCCACTACCTAGTTGTTTCCAACCAGGATTTCTAAATGATGTATTTTATTCCTTTTATATACTGATACACAATACCCAAAATTTACTGGTGTCTTTTGTGGCGCAAGACCAACCCTCCTTTTCAGATCAAGGAGAAACTACACCTTCTTTGATGGGTCGTGGAAGGTTTCCCTCTTCACCTCTTCCTTGATTGACGCGGAAGAGCGCCGTTGCTTCACCTCTTCTTTGACGGCCAGCAGAAGAGCACCAAGTTGAGAAGACTACTTATTCTCCCCATTTCCTGGACAGCCTTCACTCCAAGAAGTAGACCAAGAATAATACGATAAAGAAGAAATGGAATGGAGAATGAAACAAAATAAGCTCACAAAATATGCAATTCTGCTCTTATTGATAGGTGATGATGATCCACTCCAAAATTGATTATGCAAAGTAGTATTAGGTGGAGAGGATAATATAGTTGAGGTAAGGGCTTAGGCTTATAATGATAGAAACTTAAAGTAATGGACCTAAGCTCTTTGAGAAAGATGGCAAGTATGCTCTAGTATATATCAAATGTTGTTGCAACATAAGGTGCAAAGTTCTGTACAAAGTTGATATCTAGTTGTCCTAAGACCACTCCTATTTGCAAGTGGTTTGGGTACTTATGGGGAGTGTCTAGAGTGTTCTTAGTGGTCAAATAGTCTTTTAGTCAAAATTAATTGGGTTGCAATAGATAATTTGATCGTTAATCAAAAGTGATTCCAGAACATTCCTCGGTCCACAATATTGTAAGCCGGATGAAACTCGATCCAAAATATTGTCAACCAGATAAAGTCTTGGGGTCAAATTGCAATAATGGCTGTGTTGGTCCATCTGCTTGGTCCAACGACTCTATTTTGGTCGAAATTCTCTTCGACCGGATTTCTCGATCGACAATATTGTTGACTGAGATTGACTTAGAACTCTAGATATGCCAGTCCATTTCTTGAGTTTTTGAGTCTTCAACCGAGTGTGTCTCGATCCACAAAATTGTCGAACGAGAAAGATTATGTTCCAAGATTTGCAATGTATGTGAGTTCCTATTAGTGACTCATATGAAACCTATCAACCCTAAAGTCTTCATGTGAGTGTAGGGTAGGGTTTTGGTAGGTTTTGGAGGATCATCACTTTCCCTTGTGTCATGTCTATCAAGTTCTATAAAAACACACATGTACAAAAAAATACATAAATACATAGTAAAACTTGATTTGCAAGTATCCAAACATATGATTGCAAGGTCTTTGTAGTTGGATCTTGACTTAGTTCCTTGATCACCTAAAACACTTAATACACATGTTAATAATACAATTTTGGAATTATTTGCATCATCAAAATATGATTGTGTGGCATATCCAAAACATGTGATCATGATGAAAATATTTAAGGGATGAGATTTCCAGTAATATGTTCAAGGGATTGAGATTTTAGGATAAGTGTAACAAGATATGTTTCAATTGATACACGATTTCTTAAAAAGATATGTTACACCTTTCTATGTAGCCTTTATTTACAATTCATGCTTGTAACTTGATTGATGCTAAAAGATGTTGTAATGCACTTAATCTATCAAGTAAACTAAAAATGTAGTTGCCCTATCCATAGATCCATTTGGTGTCAGGATTTGCTGAATGGTGAAATGAGTTTAACATGAAGCGCATATTGTTGAATATGCAGGGTACAAATTGTATCCGGAATCCACATGATTGGCTACAAGACATTTTCTAAAAGAGTGCAGTCGAGGCCGCAAAACCAATACAAAACAAGAGTATCGTTGCGGCCATGACTCAATATATATAAGTAAGATTGACTAAAGGTCATACCCTAAACAAAGAACATGCTACACGTTGTATCTATGTAGTGAAGAGCCTCTATATGCCAGGCTAGCTAAAATGCAGATTGACTCAAATGTCACTACCACTCTCGTATTGACTGAGGAAGATGAGGTCACAGATTCCGACTCTTCCATAGACCTATATGGCATTGATGCTAGCTTTGTGGTGGTCAGTTGGAGATGAAAGGTATATTTCCATCTCTACAGGGCATAAGATGGATTGTTTAAAGATTTAATCAGCCATGTAGTGTATTTGTTTAAGGATCAAATACGAAAACATTGGTTGAAGCCTTGCTTTGTTTTTATACTGTTTAGTTTGTAACAGTTATACATGTTATTCATATTCCCTTTAAAAGTGATTAAATGATCTATTGCAAAGTTAGAGATAATCGAACTAATGAGATATTGAGATTGTTCTATCCTAGATATGCTCACCGGTTATACATGTTTAATTCAATAAAGGTTTCTTCTGATTTCTTTTATAAAAGTTTAACTGTGATAATAATAATGTTGGCAAAGACTTATGATTCCCGCTGGGACTTGTTGTCTCACCCTGTGGGTTCCACAACTTTTTAGGTGGACATGTACAAGAAGATAGTGATTGTATAGCCGAGAGTGAGCAACAGCAGCAAGAATAGTAGTAACAGCTCAAGTTGAGTGCGTTGTTATGTGTCTAGTAAAATAGAGTCATATGAGTCGTCCATGTACTCTCATGTCCTTAGGAGATAGTTTTCTTATCTGGTTTTATGATCAATCTGAGATTTTGGCTAGAAATGCCTTAATGTATGATGTTGTTTTTGTGTATGTTTTTGGTAAAGTAACTGATGTCTCATATCCTTGCTATATGAAGGAATGATATATGTATAAGCTGACAATAATGCATATGTAAATATGGCCTTGGGCCTTTTAGTGAAAAGTTTCTGGCAGTGGTTATTTGTGGAAAAATGGTTTTTATTTTTAGTGATTTTTGGTAACTCATAGTTAATGGCTATTTTCGTGAGGTTTTTCATGATGATTGTTATCATTGAATAGCGGTTATCACCATTTTGATGTGATGCCATGCTCGATGTGTTGTTGTGTTACTGCCGCTGCCGCTGTCGTCATCGCCACCCTTATCATTGTGCTACTGTCACCTTTTCTTTTTTGTTGTTGTTGATCTTCTCTATTGCTCCCAACACCTATTCTCCACTATTGTTGCCTCCTCTCTTCCATTGTACTTCCATCGCTGATGTTGCTATTGTTTCTCTATTGCTAGTCTCTCTTCTTCTCTACTGCTAGTCCCTCTGCTTCATTTCATCCACTAGGGTAGTATCAACCTCTCAATCTACTAAGATATCAGTTACATCATTAGCTAGTGCATCAGCCTCTCATCCAACTAGGGTATCGACCACACTACCAATTAGTATCGGCCTCTCATACAACTAGGTTATTGGCCACACTACTAATTAGTGTATCAGTCTCTCATCCAATTAGGGTATCAGCCACACTACCAATTAGTGTATTGGCCTCTAGGGTTTGAGTTGCATTAGATTTGGGTTGGCCATATCGGCCACCACGCTCAATCCAAGGGAATATGATTACATGTGCTTTCTTCACTAGACCTCTCTTGGTCATGATGAGTTAATGCTATTGAGACATATCGGTTTATCAACATATCATTTTAGGGCATCATAATTCATCATAAGCATCAATATTGAAGTGCAAGTGTGTATTGACTTTAGCTACCTTCAAGATATCAACCTACCCTATTCTTAACCTTAAGTGACATGTTAGACAATTACAAGGACACAGTCCTACTCATGTAAAAACCGATAGGAGGGATTAGGGACTCATTTATATTAGTATACACTCATTTACTTTTGTATCAGACACCCTATCTCATTTATGTACCGGCCATAACATCTCATTATGTATTGGCCATAACATCTCATTATGTATTGTCCATAACATCTCATTATGTATCAGACATATCAACCTATTAAGATATCGGTTACACCATCTAATTAGGATATCGAACACTCAACCAATTAATTTTTCGGCCACATAATCTACTAGGGTATCGACCTAGCTTATCCCTTTTAGTATCGACCACTCAATATACTAAGATATTGGTTACACCTTTAGCTAGTGTATCAACCTCTCATCCAACTAGGGTATCGGCCACACTACCAATTAGTGTATCGACCTCTCATCCTACTAGGGTATCGGCCACACTACCAATTAGTGTATCGGTCTCTCATCCAACTAGGGTATCGACCACACTACCAATTAGTGTATCAGCCTCTAGGGTTTGAGTTGTATCGTATTTGGGTTGGCCATATCAACCACCACACTCAATCCAAGGAAACATGATTACATGCCCTTTCTTTTCTAGACCTTTCTTGGTCATGATGAGTTAATGCTATTGAGACATATCAGTTTATCAACATATCATTTTAGGGCATCACAATTCATCATAAGCATAAATATTGAAGTGCAAGTGTGTATTGACTTTAGCTACCTTCAAGATATCAACCTACCCTATTCTTAACCTTAAGTGACATGTTATACAACGCAAGGAAATCAGTCCTACTCATATAGAAACCGATAGGAGGGATTAGGGACTCATGTATATCAGTTTACACTCATTTACTTTTGTATCAGACTAGGGTTTCCCCATAAACCAATATCAGTTTGTGCATATCAGTTTCATCATCTTCAAGCTCTAGCCTTTCATCCATAACCACTCTATTTCATGGACAGAAGCCCCACATATTCATTAGAGTTCATATAATCATCATCCAAACAAGATAAGTCAAAGTAAAGAAGGAATCACCGAGTACTACATGATAAAAGGTGCATAATAATAAAGTTGAGTACAAGTTATATAACCCGCCTCAACAACAACTCAAAAGCTCCAAGCTTTAAAGCTCCACGTTCCAAGGTTGAAGATGACTTGTCAAAAGTCCAAGACTTGATCACAACACTTCTCTATGGAAGAAGATACCATAGTAAGGAACTTGGTGAATAAGGAAAGAAAGAAAGAATCATGGTTCAAGAAGCATATCAGATCCAAGGTAGGAGATAACCATGTCTTTACCTTGGGCAATTTGCCAGGCCTTCCTCTTCCTAGTTGAGCTTGTAGGGTCGTCCACCAAGCAAGAGATGGTAACAAAGTCAAAAGGTTTACTAGGAGGTGAAAAGAGGAGTATATATAGTTGAGGCTCATGAAAGAGAGTATATGCAAGGAGTCATCACCATATGTACATGGGTGACACGTGTCCATGCATGGTGACACCATGAAACCTCATTTATCTTGACATTAAAAACTCTTATGGATAATTCATGGATAAGATCTCGGCCATTTGGGTATCTTGCTTGACAAGATATCATCACCCAATCTTGCTTTATGTGCAAATCGATACCACTTTCGCAAGGAACTTACAAATTGGTAGGCTTCACCTACTTGAGGTGCTTATACCATCATGAAAGTTTCCAAAGGTTTCCAAACCGATAGGGGACATCTCCTATGGTTTATAAACCTATAGGCACCCCCATATGCCCTTCACAACTCGACACAACCTCTTCTATGGTTCATGGTACTCAACTTTCTATGGTTCTAACATCACCAAGAGTATTATCACTCAACTAATACTCAAACAAGGTTCATCCTCCTCTCTATATCCTTTAGAAGATACTATGAGAGATTAGGAACACTCTAGAGGTGGTAAATGGCACATCAACCCCATATATTGGATAGATTGCAAGTTACACCAAAACTAGCACATAAAGCACAAGCATCAACCATACATGCTCAACTTGGAATTAAGGCTTTCCACAAGGTGCCCTTAGCATCATGCTCTCTCTTATTATGCTAAAGTACTAAGGGAACACCCATTATGTGATATATTTCAAGATCGTTCCTTATCTTGGGTAATTTGCACTTTGGTCCAAAACAAGCAACCATTGCTCAAACAACATTCTCACATGATCAAACTTGAAACGTAAACTCTCCTTAAGTCTTAATTACATTTCAAAAGATTAAGACAATGTTCTAATCATCTTACTTAGGCAAAACATCCAGGGTTATCCCAAAATGCCAGATCAGGGTCATTACAAGTTATAAACCCCTAACAAGGATTTTGCCCTCAAAATCCCAGGAGAAATAAGATAAATGTTACTTATGCATTGCACCTTCAAACTTTAACATAATTCCATGATGTCAGGGTAACGTTATAAGACTCGACCAGCATATTGTTCCTTTATTAAAGGTTAATCATAGGATCTATTACACAAGGCGCATACTCAACTTATCTTCTCCATTACTAGATATAAAATCAACCTTATGCTAAGTGATACCTTCTTAGCCGTAAAAGCACCATACATACATATCCTTATTTATATTAGGGGTCAACTCCTTATGTATCACCTTTTTAACTTACCATATCATAAGTTAAGATTCTCAAACTTTAAGGTTTACCATATCCTTTTCAAACCTCATCATGTTACTTTCTTAAGATTACAAGACCTACTGTGCTTCCATTGTGCTACTCTAATCTACTAATTCAACACAAAGCGCACGTAAGATTTGTACCAACTGTCTTGCTATTGCATACACTTCCAATTGTACTTTTCTTTTCAACTGATCTAGATAGAGATTATAAATTCTACTCATTGGTGTATATCCCTTCAGAATCCTCCTTGCAAACCTAATAGGTTCACTCCAAGGGTTTGTACTCAACCTAATAAACTTTACCCAAGCAGATCTTGCAATTGTTTGTTCAATTGATGCTTCCTTGTTGTCATCATCTTATGCGGTGCATAAACCCCTAACACGTTATACTCATACTATAGTTAAACTTAGAGTACATGTAGACAAATTGATCTCAATGTCAATCCTTCTTAGGTAAAGAGACTTATTCTTGGGTTCACACACAATTGGCATTTCTTAGATACCAGGATTCCTCACCTTGGTATCTATCACACGTGCCAAAGATACATACATCTTTATCAGACCTAAGCATATCAGAAAAACCTTTCCAACATCTTTTAAAGTCCAATAAACATCACTATTCTCAAATATCATCATATTGGAACTAAAGTCCAAGACCTAGTTGATACTTTTCAAGTATCCCTCTCAAGATCACTTCAAAACCATGTTTATCAAGTGATATGAACTTCACTTGAACATCATATTCCTAGAAAGGAAGTATAAAGGAAAAATGCTTTCTCTTATTACTACAACATCATCCAAGAATTCTCAATAGGGAGAAAGAGATTACCAACCTACCTTGATTATTATACAAATTTTCACTACTCATGTGTTATTCAATTTGGTTTCATCTTGGTTTCCTTGCAATTGGCATAGGATCTATAAGGATGATAATATACCATCACCCCTTATTTGAACATTTCCTTGTCTTACCACAATGATCATTATTCTTTTCTTTTTCTTTATTGAGCAGGGATTATCTTCCTTGTTTCCTTTTCATATATCATGATGCTACATTTCATACTTTCTTATATTTATACGTTAGTCTGAGATTACTCATGTTTCACTTTCTTATCATTTATAATGTGATAAGAATCTCTTTTCCATATTTTCAATTTCATATTGCTCTTTAATTTACGTCAAAATGATTACTTGATCAGAGTAATTAGAAAGATAGTAATATAATAGTTCCATACTTGCCTTGTCTTTAGTAATTTGAATACATGGTCAGGGTATTTAAAAACTAAGATTAGGTATCATGCACTTTATTTTATGCCATCTCTCTTACCCTAAACACCCCTTTTAAGTTGTAAAACTTAGCACCTATGGTTCTTTCTAAGAATTTCTTTCATATATCTTCCTCTTTATGTGAGGAGAAGAATTTATAACATAGTTTAGAGAATACTAGATAGAATATAAATTCTATTCATCTTCATTTTTTACCATGTCTCCATGGATTAACCAAAAGAAATTCAAAAAACAACTATTCCTCTTATGATTAATAGGTAAAGTAAGGAGAAAACAATTCAGAATGAAAAAGGTTTGTCTGACCTATTACCCCTTACGAGTCATCTACCATCTTTGGTTGACTCAGAACACAAAGTTTGATCATTTCCCTTTGTTGTCTTTGCCCTTTAGAACTATTAGACTATGACTTCTGTAAGTCCTGCTGAGTTGGCCTCAGCTGTTGAGCCATCTCAATCTCTCTCCCTAGATAAAAGGGTCTAGTATGCCCAATCTGTCCACATCTAAAACATGTCTTATCCTCATACCATTGTCCGACTGATCTTGTTACGGATGTAGAGGCTAAATTAGAGGTCTTTACAAGTGGAAATTTAGGACCTTTTCCCTTACTTAACGATCTATGCCCTAGTGTACTAGGGATTTGTCGCACTGGTGGCATAGAAAACTTGAGCTTTTTAGAGATACTAGTCAGCTGTCCCTGAGATTGTATAGACTATTCCTTGATACTCAGTTCATTGTCCCTTCTTGGGCATTTCCTCCTCAAGTGTCATAACTATCTACACTGGTAGCAGGTTCTGTTTGCTTTCCCTACTTTAGTCTTTCCCACATTTTTCATTATTTTATCATAACATGGTTGTTTAGAGGGCTTACCAAAACTCGACAATTCTATATTAGGGATGGGTTCCCTAGGTGGCATTGCTAGTGTCATGTCCATTAAATGCAGAACTGTCTTCATAACCTTCCCAACGAGAGCATGAAAAGTAGGATTTTCTAGCATAGATTGATCTAGTTGGGGATTGCCAGGCACTTTCTCTCCTCTTGCCTGATCTCTTGCACCTTCTCCTGGTGTAACGGCACTTCTTTCAATAGCATGTTCCACGTGTTCTCCAGATATCCTTAGGCTTTATACTTTCTTCTACAAAAGCAGAAGCCACTATTAGAGTTGCTGGAGGACACTCAAAACAAACTCACCAACCTTAATCCTATGTCCCTGTAGACTCAGCGAGCTAATAGCTCTGATACCAAACTTGTGACAACCGCTATCCAATGATAACAATCATCACACAAAACCTCATAGAAACAACCATTGACTACGAGTTACCAAAAATCACTAAAAATTTAAACCATTTTTCCACAAAGAACCACTGCCAAAACTTTTCACAAAAAGGCCCAAGGCCATATTTACATATACATCATTGTCAGCTTATACATATATCATTCCTTCATATAGCAAGGATATGAGACAATAGTTTCTTGACCAAAAATATATAGAAAAGCAACATCATACATTAAGGCATTTCTAGCTGAAATCTCACTCGATCGTAAAACCAAATAAGAAACCTATCTCACAAGGACCTGAGAGTACAAGGACGACTCATAGGACTCTATTCTATGAGACACATAACATCACACTCAACCTAAGATATTACTACTATTCCTGCTGCTATTGCTCTCTCTCGGCTATACAATCACTATCTTCTTGTGCACATCAACCTAAAAAGTTGTGGAACCCATGGGGTGAGACAACAAGTCCAAGAGAGAGATATAACTCTCTACCAACATTATTATTATCATAGTTAAACTTTTACAAAAAAGAGAAGAAGAAACCTTTATTGAATTAAACATGCATAACTTCTGATCATATCCAGGATAGAACAATCTCCATATCTCATTAGTTTGATTATCTCTAACTGAGCACTAGATCATTTAATCACTTTTAAAAGGAATATGAAGAACATGTATAATTGTTACAAACTAAACAATATAAAAACAAATCAAGGCTTCAACCAATGTTTCTGTATTTGATCCTTAAACAAATACGCTACACGGATGATTACATCTTTAAAAAATCCATCTTATTCCCTTTGGAGAAGGGAATATACCTTTCATCTCCAACTGACCACTGTGAAGCTAGCATAAGTGACATATAAGTCTATGGAAGAGCCGAAATCTACGACCTCATCTTCCTCGGTCAGTATGAGAGTGGCAGTGACATTTGAGTCAATCTGCATTTTAGCTAGCCTGGCATATAGAGGCTCTTTGCTATAGAGATACATCACATAGCATGTTCTCTGTTCAGGGTATGACCTTTAGTCAATCCTACTTATATATATTGAGTCAAGGCCACAACCATACTCTTCTTTTGTATTGGATCTGTGGCCTTGACTACAATCTTTAAGGAAATGGCTCATACAATCCTATGGATTCAGGATACAATTTGTACCACACATATTCAACAATATGCGCTCCGAGTTAAACTTGTTTCACCATTTAGTAAATCCTGACACCAAATGGATCTATGGATAGGACAACTACATTTTTAGTTTACTTGATAGATTAAGTGCATTACAACATCTTTTGACATGAATCAAGTTACAAGCATGAATTGTAAATAAAGGCTACATAGAAAGGTGTATCGCATCTTTTTAAGAAATCTTGTATCAATTAGAACATATCTTCTCACACTTATCCTAAAATCTCAATCCTTGAACATATTATTAGAAATCTCATCCCATAAACATTTTCATCATGATCACATGTTTTGGGTATCAAACCATCAGTTCATATTTGAACAGTGTCACCTCTTACCATGCAACAATCACCTCTAGGTCATTAGACCCATATACTTGATTATCACATACTACGAGGTTTCAATCTTTTTAGTTCATTATTGAACAATGTCCCCTCTCATTAGGAAACAACCAACTCTAGATCATAAGACACATATAAACAGCATACATGTTGTTCAAGTACTTTATATGGCTCCCAAGACCCATTCAATCTATATATTGTCACATCATCATAGCCCATAGTTGGATATTCTTATTATTTTAAAATATTTGCATGATTAGCATCTCATGATAGAAGAGATTTCAATTTAAATGTTAGCACCATGATGTAACAGAATAATCTCTTAATCAAGTTACAAGTATAATAAAATGAAAGTATATCATATTGTTTAAGATTCTTTAATAGTTAGAACACTTCTGTGTTACCCAATCATTTTCATCATGGGATATCAATCCCTTAAACTCACCATTGAATGACACATCACCTTTTAGGCAATTATGTTTTTTTTCCAGATGATCAGACCTATATAAATTCTATCTATGAAACTATTATTCCATAGGTCTCATGGGGCATAATCAAGCTATAATAGATTATAAAGACTATAGCCCTCACTTGGCTATAATCATAAGACATTCATGGTAACCACTAAATATTATTATCATGCCATTTCCAATTGCATTCCCTTTTGTGATTTGGGTTAGGGTTTCTCTTTTAAACTTGATTAGGGTTTCCAGGGTTATATTCAATCATAACCCCTAGATCATAAATCCTCATTCTTAGGGTCTTATATTATTATATTTACATTTAATTATATCACAAATAATCTATCAATCATGTTACAACCCTTTCATAATTAGGGTTAGGACTTATACTGTAACTAATTAGGGTCTTTAGCATTTTATGCAACAACCAAACTCTTATTCATAACCCCTCACATCTAGGAGTTTAATTCATTGCTATAAGTATTCAATCATACTTAATTACTCTCATCAATTATCATTAATTGATTATCAACATAAGGTATTACCTTTCTCATATAAGTAGTACCAATTTCTCCTTCATCCTTACTAGGATATTAGATTTAACTTTAACTTGTTGTATTGACTTGACCCTCTTTAGGGTATACTAGCCTACTCTTTTCAAACTATATCCATCTCATTACTTTCAAGTGTATCCATTGATTATATTCAAGGTGTATCGGCCTACACTCATCAAGGTGTGTCGGCCTAGGTGTATCATCCTACATGTTACACCTTGTGTTGTCCTAGACACATCTGTTGGTGTCGGCCAAAGTACCATTACTTTTATTAGCCAAACCATGTCAATTGGTATCAGCTTCGAGATGCTTGAGAAGGTATATCATCTATAGTGTGCTTTAGGGTATCGGACACCCTATCGCATTTATGTGTCGGCCATAACATCTCATTATGTATTGGCCATAACATCTCAAAATGTATCGGCTGTAACATCTCATTATGTATCGGCCATATCAACTTATTAAGATATCAGTTACACCATCTACTTAGGGTATCAACCACTCAACCAATTAGTGTGTCAACCACATCATCTACTAGGGTATCGGCCTAGCTTATCCCTTTGAGTATCGACCACTCAATCTAATAAGATATCAGTTACACCATTAGCTAGTGTATCGTCCTCTCATCCAGCTAGGGTATCAGCCACACTACCAATTAGTGTATCGGCCTCTCATCCAATTAGGGTATCGGCCATACTACCAATTAGTATATCAGTCTCTCATCCAACTAGGGTATCGGCCACACTACCAATTAGTATATCGACCTCTAGGGTTTGAGTTGTATCGGACTTGGGTTGGCCATATTGGCCACCACACTCAATCTGAGGAAACATGATTACATGCCCTTTCTTTGCTAGACCTCTCTTGGTCAAGATGTTAACTCTATTGAGATATATCAGTTTATCAACAAATCATTTTATGGCATCATAATTCATCATAAGCACCAATATTGAAGTGCAAGTGTGTTGACTTTAGCTACATTCAAGATATAAACCTACCCTATTCTTAACCTTAAGTGACATGTTAGACAATTTCAAGGACAATAATCCTACTCTTGTACAAACTGATAGGAGGGATTAGGGACTCATGTATATCAATTTACACTCATTTACTTTGGTATCGGGCTAAGGGTTTCCCCACAAACCGATATCAAATTCATCATCTTGAAGCTCTAGCCTTTCGTCCATAACCACTCTAGTTCATGGACAGTAGCCCACATATTCATCAGATCTCATAGAATAATCATCCAAATAAGAAAAGTTGAAGTAAAGAAGGAATCATCGAGTACTACATGATAAAAGGTGCATAATAATAAAGTTGAGTTCAAGTTATATAACCCGCCTCAAGAACAACCCAAAAGCTCCAAGATTCAAAGCTCCACTTTCCAAGGTTGAAGATGACTTGTCAAAAGTCCAAGACTTTATCACAACACTTCTCTATGGAAGAAGATACGATAGAAAGGAACTTGGTGAAGAAGGAAAGAAAGAAAGAATCCTGGTTTGAGAAGCATAACCCATACAAGGTTGGACATAACCATGGCTTTACCTTGGGCAAATTTCTCGGCCTTCATCTTCCTCCTTAATCTCCTATGTTCGTCCACAAAGCAAGAGATGGTAAAGAATTCAAAAGGTTTACTAGGAGGTGAAAAGCAGAGTATATATAGTTGAGGCTCATGAAAGAGAGTATATGCAAGGTGTCATCACCATATGTACATGGGTGACACATGTCCATGCATGGTGACACCATGGAACATCATTTATATTGACATGAAAAACTCTTTTGGATAATTCATGGATCAAATCTTGTCCATTTGGGTATTTTTCTTGACAAGATATCATCACCCAATCTTGCTTTATGTGCAAACCGATACCACTTTTGCAAGGAACTTGCAAACCGATAAGCTTCACCTACTTGATGTGTGTAGCCCGTCATGAATTCTTCCAAAGGTTTCCAAACCGATAAGGGACATCTCATATGGTTTATAAACCGATAGGCACCCCCATATGCCCTTCACAACTCGACACAACCTCTTCTATGGTTCAAGATACTCAACTTTCTATGGTTCTAGCATCACCAAGAGTATTATCACTCAACCAAGACTCAAAAAATGCACCCCCTCCTCTCTCTCCTCTAGATGACACTAAAAGAGAGTAGGAACACTCTAGAGGTGATAAATTTCTCATCAATCCCATATATTGGGTAAATTGCAAGTTACACCAAAACTAGCACATAAAGCACAAGCTGAACTTGGAATTTAGGCTCTCCACAAGGAACCCCTTAGCATCATGCCCTCTCTTATGATGCTAAAGTACTAATGGAATACCCATAATGTGATATATTGCAAGATGTATCCTTCTCTTGGGTAATTTGTACTTTGGTCCAAAACAAGCAAACATTGCTCAAACAACATTCTCACATGACCAAACTTGAAACTTAAACTCTCCTTAAGTCTTAATTACTTTTCAAAAGATTAAGACAAGGTTTTAATAATCTTACTTAGGCAAAACATCCAGGGTTATCCCGAAATCCCAGGTCAGGGCTATTATAAAAACGGCGATGATGATGAGTAGTGACGATGGCGGTGATCAGAGGAGCGTATTGATCGCAAGAGAATAAGAGTAGTTTGTAGGGATTAGGTGATGAAATAGAGAATGGGGGAAAGGAAGTCTGTGTCATATTAAGTGGAAGTTAGTAAGTGGTGGATCTTATATAGGGTTTAGGGGGAATGCCCCCACCCCTTAAGTTTTTGGGAAAAAATAATATGGTGATACCATGTGGACTTTGAAAAAATATTTTGTTAGATAGTGCTAACTCCCCACCCAATAATTTCAAAGATCATAACTAGTTATTCAGATACGACGTATGAGTCATGTGGTATAATATAATTACATACCACTAAACTAATTATCATATGAAATATAATTAAATGAGATATAAATGCGTATTAATGGTCAAATGTGTTTTTATTAGAATATTTTATTTCAGCGAGGATGACATAATAATGGAATATTATAATTGAATCATTAACATTAAATTATATATTTGAACTATGTAAGTATAATGTTTATCATATGTGTAGATATGGAATGTAATGGTTAAATTAAGTATGAATATGTGGCATAACTTTAGATTTGGTCAAAAAGTGATCCACATATGTACTAGGAAACTAATTGAATATATTAAACATCAATTTTAGTTTTCATAAACTACAATTATAATCCCACTAAGTAAAATTATTAGAGATAAGAATGTGAAGTATTATATGTTGTGAAGGAAGGGGAGAGAGGATAGGTAAGTAGTAGGAAAGAGTAGGCACACTTATTTCAATGTGTTTGATTTGTATGACGAGAGAAAGTTAAGAATTCCATAAATGCAAATAAAGCATGTCTCGTGTAAAATGTTTTACATATTTTTATATTGCTTGTGAGATACAATATATATTCCTATATATCTGAATATGTTTATTAGTGAATTCTAATCTAATTATTTGTGTTTCCTTCATATATAAGATTTCTTTTTATCCAAATTAAATACATATTTTACCCAATTATCTTCATTTTTCTACATTTTTCCAATTAAATTTTCTTTCGACTTGATATAAATCTTATAATAATATTTTCACTTCTACTTAATTTTTGTTCATAATTTATTCATTTTTTAATATATTTATTGTTTTTGTAACATCCCAAGATTTGAGGCCTCGGATAATATGATCTTAAAAGGAATGATTGGACTACCCATATCACCAAGGTGCACCTCCTTTTCCGGGAGCCCATCACTAAAGAACTCCATAGTTAAGCGTGCTTAGCTTGGAGTAGTACTAGGATGGGTGACCAGTCGGGAAGTTGATCATGGCTTGCGCGTCTGTGAAGACAAAGTGCACAGTTAAGGCTAGTGGTGGTCTGTGGGGCCAATCGTCATTCCTGAAACTCTACTAGAGCCTAGGGTATTGGGCCCGGGCATTACAAATGGTATCAGAGCCATAACCCCTCTAGTAGGTGGGGCCCACATGGGCATGTGGCATGCCAGTCTTGAGCCGTGTGGTCCAGGCAAGTTGGAAAGGGCTATCCGTAGAGACGAGATGGAGCCACCCTTGCACTGGTAGCCGTGGACGGGAGCTGGGTGTCCATGGGCCATTCTGGGTCTGCATTGAAATGGGGTCAGATTATGAGGCCATATAGTTGATCCTTGATGAGGGCGTCAAGAGTCTAAGTGGGGGAGATTGTAACATCCCAAGATTTGAGGCTTCAGATAATATGATCTTAAAAGGAATGATTGGACTACCCATATCACCAAGGTGCACCTCCTTTTCCGGGAGCCCATCACTAAAGAACTCCATAGTTAAGCGTGCTTAGCTAGGAGTAGTACTAGGATGGGTGACCAGTCAGGAAGTTGATCCTGGCTTGCGCGTCTGTGAAGACAAAGTGTGCAGTTAAGGCTAGTGGTGGTCTGTGGGGCCAATCGTCATTCCTGAAACTCTACTAGAGCCTAGGGTATTGGTCCTAGGCGTTACAGTTTTCACTCCCAATTTTTTCTCCATGTTTTCCATCATGTTTCTATTGAATGTATGTTATATCTTGCCATAGTTCCTCTTTATATTTATATCAACTATAATTAGATCATAAAAGATATGGCATAAAATACAAAATAATATTTTTCATTCATTCTCTTATACTTCCCTTTTTATTCCCTTCAATTTATCTAACCAAATTAAAAGATAAATAGCTTCTCTGCCCTTCGCTATAATTCCATGCATACCATATCAATCTTTTCAATTTTCAATATTTAACATTGATCATTCCATTAAAAAGGCTCCAATGAACACTAGCTATTTACAAACCAAGTCTTCTTTTATCACATCTTTGGTTTTTTTATTAAGAGCCACATCTTTTGGGGGACTTATTTTAACAAATATTCATGTATGTCAAGTTTCCACCTTTTAAAATTTGACATATTATATTTATTTGTAATGTACACATATTCATATAATTTTAAATCTTTTAATTTCTATCACTAATTTTAAGTATCAATATCTACAAGGATATTTACCAATATAAAACTTTACTAAAAATAATGAGTTTCAAGTTGACAATTGTTCATTTTGAAAGAGATATTGGTCGAGCATCAAAAATGACTTGATTATCAGTTGCTTGAAAAATATATCAAAATAAAAATCATATTTTAGACTTAGAACACTAGAAAGTATGTAACAACTGGGCCCACTGTCCAAGGCTCTAGTAGAGTTTCAGGAATGACGACGGGCCCCACAGACCACCACTAGTCTTAACTGTGCGCTTTAATCTCACTCATACACAAGCCAGGATCAACTTCCTGACTGGTCACCCATCCTAGTACTACTCCAAGTTGAGCACGCTTAACTATGGAGTTCTTTAGTAATAGGCTCCCAGAAAAGGAGGTGCACCTTGGTGATATTGGTAGTCCAATCATTCCTTTTAAGATCATCTTATCTAAGGCCTCAAATCGTGGGATGTTATAATCTCCCCCACTTAGACTCTTGACATCCTCGTCAAGGCTCAACTATGTGGCCTCATAATATTTTCCCATTTCAGTGCAGATCTAACATGGCCCATGGACACCTAGCTCCCGATCACAGAATACCAGCGCAAGGGTGGCTACATCACCATGGATAGCCCTTTCCTACATGCTTGGACCGTACGGCTCAAGACCGGCATGCCACATGCCCATGTGGGCACCACCTAATGGAGGGGAATTGGCTCTGATACCATTTGTAACACCCGGACCCACTGTCCAAGGCTCTAGTAGAGTTTTAGGAATGACGATGGGCCCCACAGACCACCACAAACCTTAACTGCGTGCTTTAATCTCACTCACACGCAAGCCAGGATCAACTTCCTGACTGGTCACCCATCCTAGTACTACTCCAAGCTGAGCACACTTAACTATGGAGTTCTTTAGTAACGGGCTCCCAGAAAAGGAGGTGCACATTGGTGATATGGATAGTCCAATCATTCCTTTTAAGATCATCTTATCCAAGGCCTCAAATCCTGGGACGTTACAAACTAGTTTCAAAATATATGTTAATTCTTGAATATATGTTAATCTTATGTTATGATTACCATTTGTAGTTTATGTTTACTATGATATGTCTAAGTTAAGAGATAAATCACATAAAATCTAACTTTAATTAGACTTTTGACTTGTTTAAATGTATAGGGATGCTTTTGGCCCCTCCAAAGTTTATGTTCAAGATCCTCCAATGAACTTAGTCATTTCTTTCTATAAAAAAATGATGACTAAGTATTTAATTGTTGGTTTTCTCGACAAAATAGACGATAGATTTCAATCTTTATTGTCGGTTCTCTACCAAGAAACTAACAACATGTGTATTTATCCCTACTAAAAATAGCTACCTCGCTAAGACATGTATCATCAATTTTCCTAGTAAAATTGATGACATAGTCCCATCTCTTTCGTTGGTTGTCCACCAAAAAACCAACGACATATGTACTTATCCCTATTAAAAAATGCCAACCTCACTAACACATGTCTCGTCAGTTTTCTTAGCAAAACTAACAATATAGTTCATTCTCTGTTGTCAATTTGAAAATAAAAAACTAACAAAAATGTATTTATCCCTGTTAAAAACACCAACCTCACAAAGACCTTTTTCGACAGTTTCTATAAAAAAAATCCAACAACATAACCCAACTTGGGTGGAATGTTTATCACGAGGCATGTGGTGAAAATCCTTTGTCATTGATTCTGTAAAAAGGAACTAAAATCATATGCTTTTTTGAGGTAAATATTTTGTATTGGATGTGGCCTAGAACGTAATTTTTATAGAGAAAAGTAGATGATTGAGAATTTTTGGAGACAAAATTTATTTACAGGAAGGGATGCATTTTTGGTTTCTGTACCGCTAACCCCTAAACATCTCTATCAAAAAAAATTCCTAAAAATTAAATTTCATGACCTATCTATGACATAGTTTCTACCCTAAGAAACTAAGATTATAATAAAAATAGTTTTTGTGTTTTTCCTTAACCGACAAGACTTGACTAATAGTGATTTTTGTGTTTTATCAATCGACAATATAGTCATATGGTGTTGATTTTCTATGGAAATTAGTGTTAAAAAAAGTGACATGAGAGGTTACAAATGTACTGGTGAATTAAAATTTATGTTTGTAATGACCAGGCCCACCACCCAAGGCTCTACTAGAATTTTAGGAATGATGATTGAGATGAGGATCACCACTAGCCTCGACTATGTGCTCAATCCTCAGTCATCCATAGTCCAGGATCAATTTCCTGACATGTCACCCATCTTAGTAGTACTTTGAGATGAGAACACTTAACTACATAATTTGTAATGTTGGGATGGGCAGTCCAATCATTTCTTTTAAGTTCATTTTATCTTGAGCCTAAAATCTTGGTATGTTACAAACTCCCATGCTTAGACTCTTGACATCCTCATCAAGACTCAAGTATATGCCCTCATAATATTTTGCCTTATTGGTGTAGACCCACAATGGCCTATATAAATGCAGTAGTGCAAGGGTGGATCAATCACCACAAATAGCCTTTTCCAACATGCTTGGACCGTACGTCTCAATGAATGGCATTCTACAAACCCAAGTGGTCCCCACCTATTAGAGGGAAATTGACTCTAATATCATTTGTAATGCTTAGGGCCACCACCTAAGGCTCTAGTTGAGTTTAAGGAAAGATGACTTGCCACACAGACAACCACTAGCCCCAGCTTCATTATTTATCCCCACTCACACATAGCCCAAAATCAACTTCCCAATTTGTCACCGATCATAGTACTACTCTAGGTTGAGCACGTGTGACGTCCTCATATTTTCTAAAACTTAATCCGATGTATGATGTCCAAATTGAAACCTCACCTCAGCAAGACTACAATTTAAACACCCCACACTAGGCTAAAAAGAAGAAAATCACAAGAAGTCAGAAGGAAACAACAGTAGCACATGTACATGAACAATAAACAAAACCACAACAAAAAAAGCTCACCATTCAACATGTAATTAAATAATGAATTGTTACAACATTTTATATTACATATTGAACAACAAACTCTAACATATGCATGTACTACATCTAAAACAATAGTTTCCGAAGACAACAGGTCCACATGTCCATCATCTCGCTACACAACTCTCAACTATCTTGTTTCTTCAAAAGCACATGTCTACAACCTAAACAAAAGATTACATGTGGTACACATTAGCACAATATTCAAGAATATTATACTGAGTACACCTACATCAGACTTGGTAATAACATAAAACTAACACTTGGCAGTTATAAGAAAATATAACAAATGCATACTTGAATGAAGAATGTTTATTAATAAAAGAGAACACATGTTTTAAGCTTATTTTCCATTATATCATTCATGCATTTTCCACCTGAGGGAATAATGCATCATATCAGCTACCAAAGAGTTTGAGATGTAAGGCCTTATGATCTACTACCAAAGAGTTAGATCATTGTACAATGTGATCTACTACCAAAGAGAATGATCACTTTCCAGCACCATGCTACCAAAGAAAATTAGTGCTTGCATATAATGGAATAGATATATTATGTTTCATGTGTTCATAGCTATAAGTATGTAAAATCAAGCAAGATAGCATACAAGAACACTCATTTCATCCAATATCATATGCCAAGTATTTGCTACACGTATAATACAAGCATATTGTATAATAAGCCAAGTAAGAGCTAACGGCGTACCTTGATCAAGACATCCTAATCATCACACATATTCCAAGAGTCAACTATCACTCCTAGTCAAACACTGATCAAGATAAGATCACATATCACCATCAAGTTCTCATCATATTACATCTCATAGTAAACCTAATTATGTCCATTAGGGTTTAGCTTAGTCATTAGGATATTCTCATTTTTACTTGCATTCTTGTCTTAGAATTATCTTACTGATGTTATTTTCTAATTATGTTATAGATTAGGGTTCATCATCTAAACATTAGCTTCCATAGTATTTTGTGCACATATTAACCCTAGCTTACATTCATTAGTCAAATTACGGTTACAAAACATGTATTAAGGGTCATCTTGATATAACATGAATTATATGCATCTAACTAATATCAAACTTACATATTAGCTTCTAGTTATTGATATGAGCACATTTTGTAAATTCCATCATTTATTAATAATAAATGTATTTTCTACATTTTATATAGGGTTATTAGCCCTAGATAGACTTTCTAAGCAAATTACAAGATTTCATATCACAACATAACCATATCTAGCATTTTACGGATTATACATCATATTTCAGAGTTACTGAAGCATTTTCATGATTTTAAATTATCATCTAATATTTATTACACATGATATAACCATTATACATCTTACTTAATATATGTGTTATTCAAGAATAAAAATACTGATATGATGGTTTCATGTTATTCTACTCATTTTTCTAAGAAAAATGGTACCATGTTTGTATTTTTATGATAAATGAGCTATTTTTATGAATTATACAATATCTGAGTATTCTCTGAGGTTTTTACCTTTTTCAGCCAATCGCTTGACGACATATGGCCATTAGGGTGCGGCCCTCGGCTCCTAGTTCTCTTGCTTTGTCTGCTCATGCTGAGTAAGCCTGTTTCATCGAATTAGGTTAGGGTTTGGCTCATTTTAGGTCTGGACTGCACTGTTCTGCCATCTCCCTTTCACATGATCACGTGTCTATGTCCCTAAGTGGGACTTAATTCTTCTACACGATGTCATAGCTAGATCCTCTAGCGAGCAAACAACAACATCACAACACTTCCTTTTTGCCTATAAGACAACCATCGACTTCTGCAAGTCCATACGGACCTTCACAATTCCTATTACTCTAGGATGCAGTTGTGGAGCTCATTCTCCCCCATGTCTCTATCGCCAAGATAGGTTGCGGTAGAGAAAAGAGGCAAACAGCCTCTGCTGAATGGAGCCCAAGCTTGGTGCATTGTAAAGCATCTTTAGACCTCCAAGAACACCTCTGCACCCTCCAATTGTGGTTTTATACACCCATTCCTAGCCCCTGAGCTCCTCTTTCATCTCTAGCTAGCCGAGGTTCGCTAAGCATGTATCTCTCACGGCAGCCCACAATAACATAGGAATCAGACTCCTCAGATCTTGGGCTTTGTCTACTTCACCTTCTCCTTCCTATGTTTCCCTCCACTCTCTACTTATCAATTTCTCATGCAACTTGCAGTGGAGATGACTAATAGAGTGGGAGCTCAAACTCCCTCCTCACTTTGTTATTTTCCCATCTCAAGGGGTCAAAAATACCATAACGAGGAGGTGATTCTAAGTCATCTATTACTTTCCCTCCTCTCCCCACAATCTAAGTAAGTGGTGGAGGTGAGGGATGTGGTAAGAACTTCTCCCCACACCTTTCTTTAACTGCATGGTAGAAGAGAACTCAACAACCCTTGTTCTAAAATCAAAAGTTCTAGAATCGACGCCCATCAAGGCAGATCCATGACTAACTCAAGTCAAAGGTTCCAACCACTAGATTAGCTTCAAATGGCCAGGATTTGTCTGCACAATCTGCCCTCAACCAAAGGGGCATGTGACACCATATTAAACACAACTTCGGTCCATAAATCCTCAATGATGCACATATGGTGTGTGACTCCATTTTCTCTCCAAATTTTTACCATAACTCTATCATCACTCAAGATACATTCCATTCCATTTTGGTGCCAAAACTTGATTTTTTTTACTTGTCAATTAAATACTTCACAAAGGTATAAATATAGGGATTTTAATCATGATATCAACACCAATTGACATCCATATTTTGTCATATCACTTAGAACTCTTCAAATTACCTAAATATATGAATTAACTTATGTTATTAGGTATCCAGATACTCCAAAAGTCTACTCCATCACATCCTACACACCTTAAATGAAATTTCGTCCTTGAAATTATGCCAAAATCTAGTCCATCACATCATATACATCTTAAAATAAATTTTTCCCTCAAAATTAAGCCATTTGTTACTTAAAAAAAACCAAAGATATTTGCTCATATTTAGGGCACCACTCTAGGTGTGACATATCTACAAACAAAAGCCTCAGAACCATATCTTAACCATTCTTAGGAGGTTAATAATGTAATAAAGGTGTACCACTCAACTTCTTACATTGTTTAGAAGCTTAGGTCATTTGATGGTATCTTTCATATTTCACATTGATATAATAGAGTCATTTTTAGATGCTTAGGTTTTGTCATTTCATAATATTTTTTTAAGAACTTACATCCTCATTTCACCCAAGCATTTAGATTTCAACATTACTTTGTTTTTTTTCTTCCAAAATGAGTTATTTATAGTTAACCCATTTTTCTCTTTCACCTATGTCATATCAAGATGCCAACATCATTTTATATTGTGCTAAACTTTCAGACTATATTCAACATATTTGTTAAGAACTAACATTATCACTGTTTGGCACATATCTTAAGATGATCTCATTTCACTTTCATATTAAGTTACAAGTTTATTAGTGAATTCATCACTAGATTCACCAACCATATTATGTCATCACTATTCATGTAACATGTATCACTAGTGTCATCTCATTGTACTTTCTCATATTAGGCTATAAACTCTATAGAGATTTATCGTGATATTATCCAACCATTCATATTATCATCATTATTCATGTATATGGTTAACCATTTATACTTTGATATCTATTAAACCATTTCTAGATTTCCTTCATGTCATGTCCATATGTCAAATCTCAAGATTAGATCACATTCTTATCTATGTTGTATCAAAGTTGTACTAAACAAACTTATATGAGTGGCTAATCAAACATATATCAAAACTTCATCTAGTCCAATTGAGGTTCTTTGACCCATCACTACTACATTTTTAGCCAATAATGTAACTGTTGAAAGCGTCATTTTTATAAGAAAAACCGACCTAATACTCTATTGCTTCAGTTTTATCATAAAACCGACCCAACATGTTTCCCACGGGACAAATTGGCTCGAATTTGCCTTCACGCCTCGAGCTATAGGGTCGGTTTTTTCCAAATAACCGACCTAGCTATTTACAAAAACAATTCATGCACCGCTTTACTCTCTTGAGTCGATTTTTTGAAAAAAAAAATGACCTTGGAAGCAGACCTATTGGGTCGGTTTTTAAGGATAACTAACCTTCCAAGGTTCAATTGGACTTAACATCTTGGGTCACTTTTATCTATTTACCCGACCTTGTAGGTGGTGTCAATGCGGGCACCGGTGGCTCTTGGGTCAGTTTCAGAACTTAGAACCGACCTTAGAAGTTAGCAGGGTTATACTATTGGAAACAAAACACACACAGTTTCATTCTTGTCGATCGGGTGAGTAGAAGTTGTCGTTGTCGATTCCGCTGCCGCTCTCAGGTGAGTGCTTGCTGCTACGCCACGCTGGTCTGACGTACACAATAGAGAGGTGCCACCACCACCGTGCCTGCAAAGAAGAAGAAACCTCATTGTCGCCACCATCGTGCCTGCAAAGAAGAAGAAACCCTCGTCGCCGCCACCCGAACACAGAGGTAAGATGCTCTTCCACCATCTTTACTTATGACCTAATAGGCACGGATGTGGGATGCGTGTGTACTCCATCTGCGTGTGTGTGTGCAGGGCGTGGTTGTGTGTACTCCATCATTCATCAACACCACAGTCAAAATGACAGCAACGGAACAGAGGCTGAGCTACTGTCGTCTGTGTGTGTGTTCTAACCGCACCCAAGGTATTCGGTGTTTTGTGTGAATCATTCTCGTAAGCTATGCTCTTCATGTAACTATTACTACATCTTGCTTTGCCACCTGCCTTTCTCAACTGACCTCACCAGTTAATCATTAGCATGGCTTTCCAACATGTATCAGCTTCCTCACACATTAATAACATTTTGAAACATGCATCTCCATTGGCATTATCATATTTAAGATCTTGTTGGTTTGATATGTACTCTAATGCCTTTTTATGTGTATATGCCCTTTTTCTAGAGAATACAAATTCTCCTTCTATATCTATTTATAATCACACAGCCGCACTTACCTCATGCTATGTTTGTGGTAGTGTACGGTTATGATACAAATAGTAGGAATTAGAAACTCACAAATGATAACAAAAGAGAGGAGAAAATTAGAGTTGCATGCAGTGGTTTTGTTATTCTGATTGAATAGTTGTTTCAAAATTTTTTGTTATCATATTTTTCATGAGGGGGTCATCCATGTACATGGATATAAAGAAACATATCATATTCATAGACTAAGAATGAAGACATCACAATTATTATTTTTCTTTGACTAGTATGTTCCCCAAATGACGCATCTGTCCTTTCCCTTCTACTTTTATTTGTTGTAAGTGATGTGTTTGTTTTTATTTTTCCTGTCCATATAACCTAAATGTTCATACAAAATAAGTAAAAATGTGGTACACAAGACGATGATGGGCCAAGATTAGTTGAGATGTATTCTAAGAGTATCTAAAGCTTCTCAGTCTTAGTTCCTTTTTCTCCACTTATTTGTTATCTTTTAATATACATGGATAAAATTTGTAGTAATTAGTTAGATATTTTATATTTAGGTCTAAACCTATTAGCTTACAAATGTGACTTTTACTTTGGTTAGTTATTTTATCTCAATCCTAATGTTCATCTTACTGTCTAGCACATGCGGGATCCTCCCTTGTGGGTCGATACAATGCTCTGTTGTATGAAAAGAAATTGATTCTTTTGTATAAGTTACTATAAAAACTACAACTTATAGTATCAACAATAACCGTTTTGATATGTGCTCCTCTCTATCTAATTTTGGGTATTAAACCAACTAAAATGTTCCCATGATGAGGTAATTGTTGTTGTTGTTGGTCTTCTGAGCAGGAAGATAATTGGCTAGGAATTAGGATTGAAAAACTTCACCGCTCCATCTCACCTAGTTCTCACAAGCTCTACTTTCTGTGATAAGATTATTTCTCTGTTCATGGCTTTTCTTTGGCACGACCTTCAGTTTATATTTGTCAAGAACTCCTAACTGATTCTTCAATTTCGTACATATAAAGTAGGTTTATCTATGGAAGTACTCTTGGTTTGCCCATATTGTTCACGACAGTCATCCTTTTCCTCACAGAAGCTCTGACACTCGACAGTCATCCTCTTGCTCTTTGCCACCTGTGTGCCTTCCACTGCCCACGGTCTTCTCTCATTTTCATCTCAGCGGCTCAGGTCAGTTGCATTGTTTTTCCATTTTATATGACTAGTAACCCAACCAAAAATAAAAACATGTATTTTTTTCACATCTACATTTTATTATCAGTCACATATGTAATCATTGTATACTTTCTAGAAATATGAGATTAGACATGTGTAGTCCCAGATTGACACTTTAGGGTTTATAGATGAGATCATCGATGCATGATGTTTAACTTAATATATAAATATGAAAATAATACATTCATATATTAACATAGAAACTCGTTCAAAATTTACTCATTAGGAGTACATTTTGGATAGTCCCCAGTCTGGGACTATTTGTGGATATTTAATCTCACTTAGGATGTAAGTGTATTTGTATGTTTAGTTTTGAAGAAAATTTTAGTAGGATTTCCTCATTTGTTCTCTGGGTACATATGTGAGTGGTTATTTTCCATTTACATCGGTGTACTTGAAGAACTTAGGGGAAATGCTGCTAAAATTTTCTTCAAAACTAAACATACATTATACAGTTACTAGAGAGATTAGATATTAAAAAATGGGATAGGTTGTACACTTTAGGATAAATGTAATTACCTTCCTATCAATAAAAACTTACAACTTATAATATCAATATTAAATGATCAGTTTGATAATTAATTTTAATGTGATCTAGAAAATGGATCGAAGTTTGATATTTATCAAGAACCGTTGCAGTCCAGAGTTTTCCAAAGGTCTTGATGAATTTATCAAATTTGCTGAGGAACATAGGAAACTACCTACATATATGTTCTATTGTCAATGTAGAAATTGTGGTAACAATTTGAAAGTTGATTCTATTGAGGAAATTAAGAATCATTTAATATGCAATGGAATCATACAAGGTTATAATGAATGGTATTGGCATGGAGAGAAATTTAATTATAGATCAGAAAATGAAGATACTAATAGTGGCATAGAAGATATATATAATGATGATAATGTCAATGATGAACCAATTCAGAATGAACTGATTCGGGATGATATGGTTGATGAGATTATGCATAGTTGTTGGGACAATGTCATTGATCAACCTTCTTTATTTGCAAACATTGTCCATGATGCTGAAAAACCATTATATAAGGGTTGTACTAATTTCACGAGGTTGAGTGTTGTGATGCGATTATATACTCTTAAAGCTCCAAATCAGTGGAGTGATAAGAGTTTCACTTTGTTGTTATCTTTGTTAAAGGAAATTCTTCCTAAAGGCAACGAGCTTCCAATTTTAACATATCAAGCAAAGAAAATAATGTGCCCAATGGAAATGGAGGCTAAGAAGATTCATGAATATCCAAATGATTGTGTGTTATTTCAGAAGGACTATAGTAATTTGATAAATTGTCCAAAATGTGGTGCGTCAAGATACAAGGCCACAAATTCAATTAAGGCTAAAAATGGCTCTCCTGCCAAGGTGATGTGGTATCTACCAATCATACCATGATTTCAACACTTATTTGTTAATATTTAAGATGCGTGGAATTTGTCTTAGCATGGGGAGTTTAAGGCCAATGATGACGGCGTCCTACGACATGCGTCTGATTCACCACAATTGAAGAAAATTGATTTATTATACCCTCAATTTGGTAAAGAACCAAGAAACCTAAGACTTTGACTTTATACAGATGGAATGAATCCTTATGGTACATTAAGCAACCAACATAGCACTTGGCCTGTTATGATTGTTATATACAATCTTCCTCCTTGGTTGTGTATGAAAAATAAGTATGTCATGTTGTCAATATTGATATCAGGGCCCAAGCAACCTGGAAATGACATTGATGTTTTCCTTCAACCTCTAATTGATGACCTAATGAAACTATGGGAAGAAGGTGTTATGACATATGATGCTTCACATGAAGAGATCTTTAGTTTGTGTGCTATGTTGTTTTGCATGATTAATGACTTTCTAGCTTATGGAAATTTGTCTGGATATAGCATAAAAGGATACAAAGCATGTCCTATTTGTGAAGAAAATATTGATTCAATCTGACTGAAACATGGTGCTAAAATCATATATCTTAGTCATCAGAGATTTCTCCCACAAGTGCATCCTTATCGAAGGCAACACAAAACCTTTAATGGATCAACTGAGGAATGAAATGATCCTAAACCTATACCATGAAATGTTGTATATGACAAGGTGAAAGATATTGTTAATGAATTTGGAAAGAGTTCAAGTAGTTGTACTCTCGCATGTGACAAATCTCTATACAAGAAGAGGTAAATATTTTGGGATCTTCCTTATTGGAGATTCTTGTCAATTAGACACTTCATTAAAGTCATACATGTTGAAAAAAAATATTTGTGATAGAATCATTGGTACGCTATTGAATATACCAAGAAAGATTAAAGACGGCATCAAATCCAGAAAAGATTTAGAATTAATGGGTATAAGAAAAGAATTATCAGTGGAGATTAGGGGTCACTGCACATATTTACCACCAGCTTGTTACACTTTGTCAAAGCAGGAGAAAAAGACTTTCTATGAGTGCTTATATAATATTAAGGTTCCACAAAGATACTCTTCTAATATTTGTAGATTGGTATCAAAGAAGGATTTGAAGTTGATAGGTCTCAAATCTCACGATTGTCACACCTTAATGCAACAAATTTTACCTATGGCTATTCGATCTATATTGCCGAAGCATGTAAGGTTTGTAATGGCAAGACTCTTTTTCTGCTTCAATGAAATATTAAACAAAGTGATACATCCTGATACTCTTGATAAATTACAAAAACATGTAATTGTTACCATGTGTCATCTTGAAATGTACTTTCCTCCTTCATTTTTTGATATCATGGTTCATCTTGTAGTACATATAACAAGGGAGGTGAAGATGTTGGGTCCAATTTTCTTACACTAGATGTATCCATTTGAACATTACATGAGTGTTTTAAAGGTTATGTTCGGAATCGTTATCGTCCTGAAGGAAGTATTATTAAGGGTTATGTGGTTAGGGAGGTGATGGACTTTTGCAATGATTTTTTGAATTGCAATGAAACTTCTAGCAATCTAAAAAATTCCCATCACACTGAATCTTATTGTGGCAAAGGAACTTTGGGAGCATGAGTGAAAGGAATCATTCGTGAGTTGTGGGACACAACATCAATGAAGTTAGTAGCTACATCATAGAACACAATGATCTTATCAAGAGAAATCATCCGCAATCCAGTTCAATGTGGCTTGCAAGAGAGCATAATCAAACATTTATTAGGTGGTTTGAAGAGAAAGTCTTTAATCAACTATTTGAATCACTGAATAATGTTGCTGAGAACATAAAATGGCTCGCCTTTAAGACAAACATAGATGTCATGTCATATGAAGGATAGGACATAAACGAATTTTCATACTACACAAAGTGACAAGATGAAAGTAGTGTAGTCCAAAATAGTGGGGTCACTATTCAAGCTTGTTCGTTGTATTTTGCTAGTACCAAAGATAAAAGACCACTCGAAGTTGAGATGTCATATTACGACGTCATTGAGGACATATGGGAATTGGACTATATAAATTTCAGAGTTCCTATCTTTAGGTGTAATTGGGTTGATAACAACAAAGGAGTTTTAGTGGATGAGTTGCGTTTCACATTGGTGAATTTTGAAAAGATTGGTGAGAAAGATGAGCCATTCATACTAGCAGATCAAGCAAAACAAGTATTCTATATTGATGACCGGGAAAATAAAAATTGGTCTATCATTCTTCATGGGAAAAGACAGTTTATTGTAGATCCTATAAATGAAGAAGAATACAATGAAAAGTATGATGATTCCAGCCCATTCTCAGTTGGTTTGCCAGTGTAAATGTTGAAGTTAACACTGATGAATACTATAAACGTCAAGACCATGCTGAAGGAATTTTACTTGACTAACAACTCAACCAATACTAGATCCATGTATTATTTGAATTATTTATTTTATTATCATTCAAGCACGTAATCTTTTAAATATACATCATATATCATTCAAGTACTTATGCTTTTATTATCACTTATGTTTCTTTTATCATGTATACTTGCAGGTTGTTCTAAAATGGCAAGTGAAGATGAACATTATGAGCATGAGCACCATGAGGATGGTAGTGGCGATGCTAAGAAATGTAGAGGTCCCACACAGATGCGTAGGCTGCGGGAGCTCAGGGCTAAAGGGGGAAAATTGCCAATCCAGTTTGACGTCATAGGAGCACCTATTGGGGAACATGCTAGTGCTTTCAAGCATTACGTAGGGGTGACCGTGCGTAGTAAGGTGGCAATAGATATAGAAAATTGTCATGATGTTTTTGATGCCTTAAAAGTCCTATGGAAAGATATATCTGTGAGTTGAAGTGATATTATTTTAATATTTTTTTTATTGATTCTAATTTAGTTTGCTTGGAAAGACATATCCTTTTTAAGATAACATTATTGCTTCTTTTGTATGTATAGGGTGTCTTTCATCTAAATGAAAAAGATCACAAGAAAAAAGTGTTACAACGTTGTGGTGTACAATGGAGGGCTTTTAAGACCTATCTCAAAAGGGATTATATATATAATCCTAAACAAAAGAAGAAAGCAACATATCAATATATTTTTATAGATCTAGAGGTGTGGGAAAGATTTGTTGCATCAAGGAAATCGAAAGAGTTTCAGGTAATAAAGATTGTGATGTATTGTATGAATCTTTTTATACAATTAAGGAAGTGAATCTTTTTATATATGTTTTCCAAGTCCAAATTGCAATACCTCGTTTCAAATGATTAGGCTATTCACGAGGCCCAAAAGGAAAGATGGGCCAAAAATGTACATGACCATCGCATGGGGCCCGGTGGTTATGCCTTCTGCCGCCAACTACAAGAGAAGAAACTCTCTTCTAGAGAAGAGTCTAGTACCACTCAAGTTGAGTGTCAACCCCGACACTTGTAGTGGATTGATGCTAGAAAAAATTGAGTAGGTGAAATTGTCAACCCTGCAACTAAGGAGGTGGCACAAAAGATGGTAGGTTTATCCCAACTAAGTAAAGAGTAACTCCCACAAAATTTGATTTATTTATATCTAATTGATATTGTGATTTAATATTTTTATTAACTATGAATAGATTGATCTCCATGAGTAAAGGAAGGAAGGAATGTTCATCCCAACTGGCCGCATGGATGAACTATCAGTTGCTCTTGGTATGAAGGAGCATCCTGGCCGTGTTAGGGGATTAGGATCTGGAATAGGATTCAAGTCTTATTTTGTCCCTTCACAATCTAGAAGAGGTCATACAAGAGGTCTTACACAAGAGGAAGTTAAAGAATTAGTAGCACACAAAGTAAAAGAAATAATGTCTTCATTTCAGCCTACTCAACCTTCGCAACCTATTCAAACTGTGTGTCTCTCAGATGATGAGATACAAGCCCATTCTCTAGCTGTAGAAGGTTGTGGGAGCACTCCCAATGACCCACCACAACAATCTACAGTAAGTTTGTTCTATATGTTGTGTAATTAGTATGATATATATATGATATATATATATAGTTGTAGTAGGTATCTGATTTACCGCTTCATATATAACTTATACTATTTCAATTATAGGTTGGTATGAACTGTAAACTTGTAGTGGAGGTTCCATAATATAATGTTGTGGCAGTGGGCAAGGTATACAACCTTGGTGGTACATTGAATTGCCAACCAATTACTGATGACATTTGTCATGTATCCATCCATCTTGTGTATGACAGAATGGGGGACAAACCACTACCCATACCTAATCCTGAATATAGTACAGTTGAAGAAGCAGAGGGTACTATGGTGGGTTGTCCTAGACACTTGGTTATCAATGACAAGGTATACCTAAATTCTACCATGTTTTTCATATTTGACTACATATATGAACTCATGTAATATAAGTATGTAATTTAATTAATAGGTTTACAAACCAAAAAGTAAAAATTCTGCTAGTCCTCCTCCTATTCCCAAGCCATCTTTTATTCCAGAATCCACATTCGATGAGTTAGGAAGTAAATGTAAATGTTTGTGTCAATACTTAGTCAACGAAAGCTCTGGATTACAGATGTTGGTCAATGTAACAGAAGATGCAACTGGGAGGGACTTTGACAATTATATTTTTCTTGATGATATTATAGAGTTTTTCTGGTATGATTGGCTAAATACTTTGATATTAGAAGTATGGATAAGGTAAGGATCTATCAATATAGAAATTTCCAATACACATTTTTAACTTATTTCTATATATGAAAATAATTGCAAATTTTATATAGCCACTTATATACTGAGGTCGTAAACTTTGATATAAAGAATGTTGGATTTTTAGTTCCTTCAGTCACTGGTCAGGTGGAGACACATATTGAGGATGTGAATGAGTACTTCTCTACTGCATTCAAATATTTTGCTAGTGTGGGAAAGGAAATTATTCTAATTCCTTTTAATGTCCCGTAAGTATTATTATTCAATATAATTTTAATAATGAATAAATTTATTTATTTTAATGTTTGTTTTATTCTTACTCAGATCTAGACATTGGGAATTATTGGTGGTTGCCCAAAATTGATGACTCTTTATTATCTTGACCCAATGGGAAAAATAGTAAGGGGTCACAAATTGAAATTGCCAACTGTGGAGTAAGCATAAATTTAGTCATTTTGTTATGCTTCAACATGATATTTCTATTTAGAATTTCTATTTTACCAAGTATCGTTTAATTGATAGGGGTATAAAGGCTTTTCGTGAAGGTGGAGGACAAATACCCACAAAATTAAAGACATTGACTTTGAAAAATGTCAAGGTAGCTACTTTGACAACTACTTAGTCTTATATGTATTAATTTTCAACTCTTATATATCAACTCTTATAGTCTTATCTCAACTCTATTTATAGTAGTTTACTAACATTAAGTATAATTCATTATTTGTAGTGTCCTATACAAAATAATGACTAGGCTTGTGGCTACTATGTAATGAAATATGTGCAAGCTATTGTCAAACAAGCATCACATGACATTCAGACTATAGATCAGGAAATAAAGAATAACATCATAAATTTACAAGTGAGTTGTAGTCATTTTATAAAATATTAACATGTGCATTTTCTGTTGTAGATCCTTACAACTCAGCCTTACACACCTGAGGACTTAAATGAATTCTGAGAAGAGTGGTCAGATGCTTTTCTAAATGAAGTCAACATAGCATTGGATTGAATGCATATGTCAGCTCCATTTATGTATGTGGTTTTGGAACTCTTTCATATTTACTTTTGTATCTAACATTAATTTTAATATCATCTCAGACTTGCAATCTATCATTTTGTAAATGTTATGATGTACTATGTGTATGAATGTCTCAACTTAATATATGAATCATTTTTGTTATGAATGTGTGGTTTAGAAATTGATAATTCGAATGGACATAAAAGCTAGCAAATGTAGCTTTGGAAATAATTTCTAGCTTGCATCATTTGTAAGTCTACTTTCTATTGTAGGTTTTGATCTGTAGATTTCTGTTCTGTTCTGTAGAATTTTTTTAAAAAAATTAAACTATAGGGTCGGTTATTTTAAATAACTGACCTTGTAGATCTCTAGGGTCAGGTTTTAAGGAAGAACCGACCTTATAGTCTTTGGGATCAGTAGCTCATTTTTATACCTTATTGGGTTGGATTTTGCACATAACTGCCCTTATAGATAAATTCTAGGGTCAGGTTTTTAGGAATAACCAACCTTATAAGATCTGGGGATCAAGCACGGTAGTCTATTGGGTCGGTTTTTTTTTCTTATAACTGACCTTACAGTACATCTGTTGGGTCAGTTTTTAAGTAATAACCGACCTTAAAAGCTTTGGGATCGGCTCACTTTTTGGGTTGGATTTTTGATAATAACCGACCTAATAGGTCCTCTCTAAGGTCTATTTTTGTATTAATAACCGACCTTATAGCCTTGGGCACAGTTTCTTTCCTCGTTTGGGTCAGTTTTTATAGCCTATTGGGTCAGTTTTTACTATATAAGGTCGGCTTTCTTTGGTTAAAAAAACCGACCCTATAGATCAAATTCTATAGTGATGACCACTTAGGAGTCGGTTAAAAAGTGACTCTACAAGCTTAAAAAAACTGACCCTATAGACCATTATTGTAGTAGTGCATATCATGAGAGTAGTTCCATGCTCAGTCTCTCTAAACTAACTCAACTCTATGATTATCTCATATGCATATACTTTATCTTTCCTCTCTTATTCTAGGGTTCTCAGATTATCTCATTGGCACTAGTGATAGCCTTACAAGCTCTAGCCATATAAGCACAAACCAAAACATGCTATGACATTCTCTTCATAGGTGTTTACCCATGAGACATGCTTACTCAAAACTCTCTCTATATATATACACCACTAGAGTCCTATATTGGGAACCACCAACCCAAGCATGAGGCTTCATAGAAACTAAAACACATTTACCTCCTCCAGGGTCTTGGGACTCTCTCTCCCTCACCCAGATGGTAGGTTCTCATATTCATGTTCACATATATAACTAGCCTCTCTCTGATTTTAGGGTATGGTCCTCTCATGGACACCTAGGGTTCAAAAAGATATATGAATCATGCATAAAGAAACTCAACTCATTCACTCAGTAGTTGTCTAATTTAGGACATATCATAACACACATTTCTCATATTTCTCATATCTTAGAGTTGAGGTTCTCTGACCTTCTCCCTCTAGATCTCACTCTCTCTAGAGTTAACCCTAAAATTGTTCCTAACACTAGATGTCCTCCTTTTTAAAAGAGCTTGAAGATCATGTTGATTCCACATCTTATCTTAACTCATAAAAGACTAGTTACTTGCATCATCAAAACTCATCTTGCATCCTCAAAACTAAACTTAAGTCCTCAAAGACAAACATATATCCTCATAAACTATCTTAAATCATCTTTGTACATCTTAGATCGTCATCTAATCTTATTACATCTATCACATATTCCAACAAGGCTCTAGACATCTAATCTAGAACTACTAGTGTACATACTCCAAACAATGAGCACCATATGTCAAGTGTTTCTCTTCCTTTGATGCACACCATCTCCAAATAATGCAACATCCCATACCGCCACATTATAAGCAAATAATGACATCTTAGGACTTGGTATACAACAAGCACTACTCTAGATCTAGTTCTTTAACATCTAGGTGCTAACCTAGAGGCTAGGTCAGATCTAGTCTCTAAAAGACAACTAATCTAACCTTAAATATTTTTAAGTCCAAGGTTTTCTTTAGTTTTGAGTTGCATAATGAGAAAATGTCAGGCTTTGCTATTGTTCATGCTCTGGTACCACCTGTGATGTCCCCGAATTTTCTAAAATTTAATCTAATGTGTGATGTCCAAATTGAAACCTCGCCTCAGCGAGACTACAATTTAAACACCCCACTCTAGGCTAAGAAGAAGAAAATCATAGGAAGTCTGAAGGAAACAATAGTAGCACATGCACATGAACAATAAACAAACCATGATAACCGAGGCTCACCATTCGACATATAATTATATAATGAATTGTTACACCATTTGATATTACATATTTAACAACAAACTCTTACATATGCATGTACTACATCTAATACAATAGGATCTTAAGACAATAGGTCCACCTGTACATCAGGTTGCCATACAACTCTCAACTATCCTCGTTCTTCAAAAGCATGTCCACAAACTAAACAAAAGATTACATATGGTACACGTCAGCACAATATTAAAGAATATTGTACTGAGTGCGCCTACGTGTCTTTTTATATACCTATCATTACTAAGACTTGGAAATAAGATAAAACTAATACTTGGCAGTTATAAAGAAATATAATGAAAGCATACTTGAACAAAGAATATTTATTAACAAAAGAAAACATATGTTTTAAGCTCATTTTCCATTATATCACCCATGCATTTGCCACCTGAGGTAATAATGCATCATCTTAGCTACCAAAGAGTTTGAGATGTAAGGCCTTATGATCTACTACCAAAGAGTTAGATCATTGTACAATGTGATGTGCTACCAAAGAGAATGATCACTTTCGAACACTATGCTACCAAAGAGAATAAGTGCTTTCATATAATGGAATAGATGTATTATGTTTCATGTGTTCATAGACATAAGTATGGAAAGTCAAGTAAGATATCATACAAGAACAATAATTTCATCCAATATCATATGCCAAGTATTTTGCTACATATATAATACAAGTATATTGTACAATAAGCCAAGTAAGAGGTAATGATGTACCTTGATCAAGACATCCTAATCATCACACATATTCCTGGAGACAACTATCATCCTGGTCAAACCTGAATCAAGATAATATCTCATATCCCCGTCAGGTTATCATCATCTTACATCTCATCTTAACCCTAATTATATCCATTAGGGTTTTGCTTATTCATTAGGATATTCTCATTTTTACTTGCATTCTTGTCTTAGAATTATCTTACATATGTTATTTTCCAATTATGTTAGAGATTAGGGTTCATCATCTGAACATTAGCTTCCATAGTATTTTTTTGCACATATTAACCCTAGGTTACATTCATTAGTCAAACTAGGGTTATAAAACATGTATTAAGGGTCATCTTCATATAACATGAATTATATGCATCTAACTGATATCAAACTTACTTATTAGCTTCCAGTTATTGATATAAGCATATTCTGTAAACTCCATCATTTATTGATCATAAATGTAATTTCTACATTTTATAAGGGTTGTTAGCCCTAGATAAACATTCTAAGCAAATTACATGATTTCATATCATAGCAAGACCATATCTGGCACTTTATGGATTATACATCATATTTTAGAGTGACTGAATCATTTTCATGAGTTTAGATTATCATTTGATATGTATTACACATGATATAAACATTATACATCTTACTTAATATTTGTGTTATTTAAACATAAAAAGACTGATATGATGGTTCTACATTATTCTACTCATTTTTCTAAGATAAATGTTACCCTATTTGTATTTTTCTGATAAACAACCTAATTATTATGAATTATACAAGATCTGAGTATTCTCTAAGGTTTTTACCTTTTTCAGCCAATCACCTACTGACATGTGGCCATCAGGGCACAGACCTCAGCTCTTAGTTTTCTTGTTTGGCATGCTCGTGCTGAGCCGACGGTTCATCAGATCATGTTAGGGTTTGGCTCAGTTTAGGTATGGGCTGCACTGGTCTACCATCTCCCTTTCACGTGATCGCACGTCTGAGTCCCCAAGCAGGACTAGTTCTTTCACATGTTGTCATAGATAGATCCTGCAACCAACAAACAACAGCATCACAATGCTTCTTTTCTACCTCTAACACTGCCATCAGCTTCAATAAGCCCATGCGGACCTTCACGGTTGCTATTACTCTAGGATGCGGCTATGGAGCTTATTCTCCCCCATGTCACTGTCGCCAGGATTGGTTACGGTGAAGAAAAGAGGAAAACAGCCTCTTCTCGATGGAGCCCAAGATTGGTGCATTGTGAAGCATCTTCAGACCTCCAACAACACCTCTGCACCCTCCAATTGTGATTGTACACACCCACTCCCAACCCCCGAGCTCCTCCTTCATCTCCAACTAGTCAGGGTTCGATGAGCATGTATCCCTCACGGTAGCCCACAATAACATAGGAATCAGACTCTTCAGACCTTGTGCTTCATCTACTTCACCTTCTCCTTCATGTCTCCCCTCCACTCCCTATTCTTGATTTCTCCTGCAACTTGCAGTGGAGATGATGAATACAGCGGGTGATCGAACTGCCTCCTCACTTTGTTATTTTCCCATCTCAAAGGGTCAAAAAGACCATAACGAGGAGGAAATTCTAAGTCATATGTTACTTTTTCCACTCGTCCCACAATCTGGGCAAGTAGTGGAGGTGAGGTATGTGGAAATAACTCCTCCCCACACCTTGCTCTAACTACAGGGTAGAAGAGAACTCAACAACCCTTAATCTAAAATCCAAAGGTCTAGAATTGATGCCCATCAAGGCAGATCTGTGATTGACTCAAATCAAAGGTTCCAACCACTAGATTAGCTTCAATTAGCCAAGATTTGTCCATCAAATCTTCCCTCAACCAAAGGAGCATGTGACACTAGATTAAACCCAACTTAGGTCTATAAATCCTCAATAATGCACATTATTTCAAAAACTTCAAACCTAAATAACTTCCTATAGATACCTCCAATTGCCACCAAATTTTAACCATAACTCTATCATCACTCAAGCTACATTTCATTCCATTTTGGTGCTAAAACTCAATTATTTGACTTGTCAATTAAATACTTCACAAAGGTATAAACATAGGGATTTTAATCATGATATCAACACCAATTAACATCCATATTTTGCCAAATCACTTAGAACTCTTCAAATTACCTAAATGTATGAATTAAATTATTTTATTAGGGATCAAAATACTCTAAAAGTTCACTCCATCATAACACGCTTAATTGTAGAGTTCATAATGATGCACTCCCTGAAAAGGAGGTACACCTTGGTGATATATGTAATCCAACTATTCTATTTAAGATCATTTTTGTTTGAGGCCTCAAATTCGGGTATGTTACAATGTTAACTAGGGAAATATGGTATAGAGAAGGTAGTCAAATTTAAAATTTTATTACCATATTCCCCAAAAATAGTAGATCGCTCCAATAACTATAATGCAGGAAGGATGATTTATGGGATATACCTGGTCCTGGAGCAAGTCCAGTGACAATCCTCATCGTTGTAGATGCACAACCCTAAATCCTAGTTGCATTGGGACACGTATGACTATTGCACCTTCTGGTTTGCACCACAGACTGTAGCTATGAATGTTGTCTTCTTCAACACCTCCTCTTGTCATGGATTGCTAGTTGATGTTGTCCTCCAAGTAGCAAACAATGGCTTCTCACCTCTATGGTAATCCACGCAGACCGCCTAGAACTCCTATCATCCTACTAGACTGGATAGGAAGGAGTTCTCCCTGTCTTTCAGTGTACTAGTCAACCACTTACTCTACCACAATGAAAACTCTCAATTGTTCTCTCCCGTTGCTATCCCTCCCTAGACGGGCGGAGCTTGCCTGGGCTCTCATGGTTACCACAACTAAAGAGGACAATAGTTGTCAAAGGAACTAATTCTCAATTGTCTGTGTTATTGTAGTATCTTTGGAAGCACCCAGTACCACTCTATATATAGGAGGGGTTAGGGTCAGGGTTCCCAGTCCCCAACCAATGCGGGACTAAAGTGCGGGAGTGGAAAGGACCAGTAGAACTCAATTTTTTGCAACAATTACAGAATTTGCACGTCCTGCGACAGCCGAAATGACTATTTGCTTGAGCCAGATGGTGGTCTCTCATGCAAGAAGGCCATCTCGCATTGTGAGATGGTCATTTCGTGATTCCCAGTTGTGCAAAAATTTAGCAAATCAATTCCCATCAAAGTTAGACATTGATTTCCTTATGCAACAAGTATTTCTCAAGCAAAACGGATTGGGAAACAACTAGAACCTTCCCCTACTGAGTTGGGCCATCTTGCCCATGCGAGAAGGCCATATAGGATCACCTAGACAGTCGTCTGGTGACCTGAGTCATGCCCATTCAACTGGGTCAGTTTGATTCTTAGCCAAATTCAATTCACAACTGGCTCGACACCCAGACTCCCATCTCAACCCTTGAGACATCCGTTTGGCACTTCCAGACGGCCGTCTCAACACTTGAGATGGGCGTTTGGCAGTGTTGTCAACCTGTTTGTCACATGAATCAAATTCCTAAATACTTTAGCCTTTAATTCAACTATCATTCAAGATCTGAACTCCTTTTCTAGGTCAAGACCTATGTGTGTGACACTATAGGTCCCATATTACGTTGGCAGTGAATGTCCATAACAACTTATAACGTCATAAGCAAAGAGTGGTGCCTAGTCACACATTATTGCTACCCAACTAAATGGAGAAGTTGGGAACAACTTCAACCTACAATTTGTGTATGGTGTTGCAGTGTGTGTATAGTCCCTTTGTCACTGATGTCCAGATTGAACTAGAGGCATGTAGCAGTCACCCTCATTATTATTCAATCTCATTTTTTGAACCAAGAGAAGATTGTCTGAGATATATGTAAGCTCAATATCTCACATTGACTCACATGTGCATGGCCATGTTTTTCTCAATCTCACTTATCAAGAGGCCTAGGACATCACACTCCAGGAGGAGGGACAAATCCCATGTCTATCACTCACAATCAATCCCCATGTGTCAAAGCCACCAAATCATCATCATTATAACAACCCATGTTTCAGGACTATGTTTGATGATGTCAAAGTGTACCCAACAACATGTGATGTGCAATGATTTCAGGTCTAAGAACCACAATCACCACCATCACTATGAGAGTTGACTATGAATTCCATCATGATGGCTTCCATTTGCCAGTCTCACAAAAAGTATGTATGATACACTGTTTTATAACATGTATCTGTGTGATTGGTTTGATATCACCATATCATGACTAATGAGATTTAATCATCAACCAACTCACACTCTAATCTTATGTGTCATTATTATCTATCAACCTTCCACAATGACAATCGGTCAGGGACATAATGAGAATATGTATATTTACTCTTAACATCCATATGATATCATCCACAAGCATAGTAACTTGAATACATACATCATTGAGTAATATAATTCTCTAGACATTTATAATGTTACATCATTATCTCATAACTGAATTAAATAGAATAAATTGGAAGCTTGACTTTTATTAGTAATCAAATTGATTTTATATGATATGTCATTACAATCATCACATAATTGGCTCTCTGGGCATATATAACCAACAGACTCGTACTTGTACTTAGAGCCAATCACCCACGAATCTTATTTCAAGTGGCCTTACATGTCCCTCATGCTTATGCTGTGAAAGTTCTTTAGTTAAGAGATCAACAACATTGCTTTCAGTTGGTACTTTGCAAATCTTTACATCTCCACATTTTACAATTTCTTAGATGAGATGATATCCCCTTTGTATATTATTTGAGCAATGATGAGATATGGGTTCCTTAGCTTGTGCAATAGCTCCATTGTTGTCACAATATATCTCAATTATTTCATCGATGTTTGGAACAACCCCAAGTTCTGTGATGAACTTATTGATCCATACAACCTCTTTCGATGCACTTGATGCAGCAATATACTAAGGCTCTGTTGTAGAATCAACAATTGTTTCTTGCTTGAAACTCTTACAGCTCACAACTCCATTGTTGAGGTAAAACATGAATTCCAATTGCAATTTGTAATCATCTTGATCAGTCTGGAAGCTTGGATCGGTGTAACCTTTTACAACCAACTCTTCCTCTCCTCCATAGACCAAGAATTGATCCTTAGTCCTTCTCAAGTACTTGAGAATGTTCTTCACAGCTATCTAGTGAGCATCACCTGGATCTAATTGATTGCTCATCATGCTTAAGGCATACAAGATGTCTAGATGGGTGCACAACATTTCATACATAATTGATCCAATTGCTGAGGCATATGGAATCTCACTCATGCATTCCCTTTCTTCACAAAAATTGGGACATTGAGCTCTAGATATGGGGACACCATGACACATAGATAGGTTTCCTCTCTTTGAGTTCTCCATGCTGAACCAATTCACCACCTTGTCAATGTATGTGCTTTGACTTAGTCCAAGAAATCTTCTAGATCTATCTCTATATATCTGTATCACCAAGATGTAGGATTCTTCTCCCAAGTCATTCATAGAGAATGTATTTACCTTTAACTTTTGTAAAGTAGGGATGTCATTCCCCATCAATAGTATGTCATCTACATATAATATGAGGAATGTCATTATGCTCCCACTAACCTTCTTGTACACACAAGGTTCATCTTCATTTAGAGCAAAGCCAAACCCTTTCACTATCTCATCAAATTGAAGATTCTAGCTCTGAGATGCTTGCTTCAATCCATAGATTGACCTTTGTAGCTTACATACTTTACTGTCAAATTTTGGATCTATAAACCCCTCAGGTTGTGTCATACACACATCATCCACAAGATTTTCATTAAGGAATGTAGTTTTAACATTCATTTGCCAAATCTCATAGTCATGATAAGCTACAATAGCAAGCATGATCCTGATGGATTTAACCATGGCCACTGGAGAAGAGGTTTCTTCATACTCAACACCTTGAACTTGTCTGAACCCCTTTGCAACCAATATGTCCTTATAGGTTTGAACTTTTCCATCCATGTTTGTCTTCTTCTTGAAGACCCACTTGCACCCTATGGATTTTACCCCTTCAGGTGGATCCACCAAAGCCCATACTTTATTGGTATCCATGGATTCCATCTCAAATCTTATGGCCTCAAGCCATTTCTCAGACTGTAGTCCCTCTATAGAAGTTTTATAGGTTATTGGCTCATCATCTATGACCAATTCACTACCTTCCTGATTTACAAGATATCCAGATCTCTTAGGTTTAAGGCATGTCCTATAAGATCTATGAGGTTCCTATGTTATCTGAGGAGTTTAAGATTCCACAACACCTTGTGATTCTCTAGGTTCCTCTAGTTCATCTATTGGTTCTATGTTATCATGTTGGTCTCAAACCTCTACGAGTTCTACTTATCTCCCATTGATTCCTTTAGAAATAAATTCCTTTTCGAGGAATGCAATATCTCTGGCAACAAACACTTTGTTTTCGGATGGATTATACAAGTAGTATCCCATGGTTTCTTTGGGATAACCAACAAAGTAACATTTTTTAGACCTAGGGCCAAGATTTTTAGGAAACATTTTCTTGACATAAGCTTCACAACACCAAATCCTCATAAAAAACATTTTGGGATGCTTCTCAATCCATATCTCATATGGTTTCTTTTGAACCAACTTAGATGGTACTCGATTTAGTGTAAAAGTGGTGGTTTTTAGAGCATACCCCCAGAAGGTAGTTGGAAGCTCATTTAAACTCATCATTGATCGCACCATATCCAACAATTTGATTCCTTCTTTTTGATACACCATTATGTTGAGGTGTTCCAGGCGGAGTCTAATAGGATACAATCCCATGGGCTCTAATAAGGTCCTCAAACTCTTGGTTCAAGTATTCTCCACCTCAATCAGAATGAAGTGCCTTAATACTTTTACCAAGTTGGTTCTCTACTTCATTCATAAACTCCTTAAATTTTTTAAGAGATTCTGACATATGTTTCATTAGATATACACAGCCATACCTACTGAAGTTATCAGTAAAGGTATTGAAGTACTGATACCCACCTCTAGTTGTTGTTCTAAAAGGTCCAGACACAACAGTATGTATGAGTCCTAATAGATCATTAGCCCTCTCATTGTTGCCAATGAAAGGGGTCTTAGATATCTTCCCCAACAAACAAGCTTCACATGTCTCAAATGATTCAAAATCAAAAGAGTCTTGATAATCATCCTTATGGAGTCTAGATATGTGATTCTCATTTATGTGAACTAGATGACAATGCCAAAGGTGTGTTTTGTTTGAATTGTTGAGTTTTAGCATTTTAGTATTAACTTTATATACATTTGTCTTTAGATCTAACAAGTAAAGACCATAAGACATAGGGGCACTACCATAAAAGATCCCATCTTTTCAAATAGAGCATCGACCACTTTTAATATGGAATTCAAATGCATCATTGTCCAAACAAGATATGTATATGATGTTTCTATTTATAGTAGGTACATAATAGCAGTTCTTTAACTCTATTACAAGCTTCATGGGCAGAGATATACAATAGGTTCCAACTGTGTTGGCCACAACTCTTTCCCCATTAGCAACTCGTAGTTCCACCTCGCCTTTCCCTAAAGGCCTACTTCCCTTAATATCCTACATATGAGAACATTTGTGAGATAATCCCCAAGATGATGAAGTCTATAGATTTATCTCAATAACATATATACCTAAAGTGGAGATCACCATCCCCATCTCCTGCTTCCTAAAAGCCTTCAAGTACAAAGTATGAGTTCCTCTTATACTTTTCTTTCTCCTTATCTTGAATGCTAAAGATATGGGCTTAGTGTTGGTATGTATGCCCTGAGAGACAATCATGGGATGATTGGTGGGATACATTAAGATTGATTTGATAAACATCAAAGGCAAGCTTCCAATTCTTTCTGGTTCAGTCATATGAGATAGTGATAGAATAGATTGAATGTCTAGAGAATGACAGTACTCAATGACGTATGCTTTCAGGTTGAGGACTTGAACGATGAGATCATACGGATGCTAAGAGTTTGTACATTCTTGTTATGTCCCTAGTCAGATGTCATTGTGGAAGGTAGATAGACAACAATGACACACAAGACTAGATTGTGATGTTGGTTGATGACAGAATCTCATTAGTCATGATATAGAGATATCAAACCAAACACATAGGTACTTGTTAGAGAACAAGTGTACCGGACAGACCCATCGTGAGTTTGACACATGGAACCATGACATGGTAGTCACAGTCAGTACTCACAGTGATGGTGGTGAGTGTGATTCTTAGACCTAAAATCACTACACTCAACACATGTCGTTGGGCACACTTTGACATCATCAAACGCAGTCCTGAAACATGGGTTGTTATAAAGGTGATGATTGGGTGGCTTTGACACATGGGGCTTTTGAGGGGTGAGTGATAGATATGGGATTTGTCCCTCCTGAGAGAGTTTGATATCCATGGTCACTTGATGAATAGGATTGAGATAGGTGTGCGCACGCATGTGTGAATCAGTATGTGATATTGATGTCATACATATCTCCTTCAATCTACTCTGAGATCAAGAAAGTGAATGAACATTGACAGGATGATTGTTCCATGCCTCGAGTTCATTCGAGATATTAGTGACAAAGGAATTATACATTTGATGTAACACCATTCACGAATTGTAGGATGAAAGTTGTTCTCCAACTTTCTATTTTCACTTGGGTAGCACTGATGTGTGACTAGGCACCGCTCTTTGCTTGTGAAGTCATAAGTGTTATGGACTTTCATTGCCAACGTGAAATGGACCTACAGGGTCACACACATAGGATTTAGCCTAGAAGAGGAGTTTTATCCACAAGAAATGTTTAGATTGATTACTAAAGGAGTTTAGTAGTTCAATTAAACACTCAATCAGTCGATAGCTCAATATCATATGGTTCAAGGTGTTGGACGCATTGATTGGAGTATCGGATTGATTGAAATCGCAATTGACTGATTCTGCACAACCTACACTCCCAACCGATCGGCTCAAGTGTTGAACCATTCGGATGAGGTTGTTGAACCGGTCGGCTCAAGTGTTGAGTCGATCGGCTCATGGTCAGAATGAAACGATCGGTTCAAGTGTTGAAATGATCGGTTCAAGTGTTGAAACGATCGGTTCAACTGGTGCAACCGAGCAAGTTGGGAAAGTCAGGTCGGTGAGAATTTTCCTTACATTTCACTTGCCCAATTTGATTGGAACAAGGATTGGTATTCGATACCAATTAGAAACAAAAGAAGGAAAGTCAATCGGGAACTGATCAGGACCACGAACCGACCGGTTCATAAGTGAACCGATCGGCTCATGGGTCCCAACTGATCGGTTGGTGTTCCAACCGACCAGTTCAGGTTGCGAGTTTGTTGCTTTTGTGGAAAATCTCGAACCCTTCTACTCCTGCTTTTAGTCCCATATTGTCGGGGACAAGGAACCCTGTCCCATGACCCTCCTATATATATAGGGGTAGTGGGGGCTTCTCAAACTACAACTCAGTACAACTAGTTGCTCTGCAAAGTTGTCGTTCTCTCTGGTTTTGGTAACTGAGAGAGAGCCTGAGCAAGTGCTTCCTGCAAAAGGGAGGTGCAGCAAGGGAAGGACAAGTGGAGTTGCAACTAGAGGCAGGAGAGTGTGTTGGCGACTAGTACGTCAACAGGAGGGTGTGAATCCTTCCACTTCCTTGTGGGACAAGGAGTGTGGAGTTCCAGGTGGTCCGTGTGGACTACTACAGAGGAGGGAGGACACTGCCGCTTAGGAGGACAACTGTCATCCGACAGTATGGTAGGAGGAGGAGGAGTCAGTCCCGGTACGACCAGGAGCTGCACAGACACCGTCCAAGATCGGAGTTGAAGACCATGCAAGGCGCGAGGTATTGTCGCCGAGCAAGCCTCGGGACAAGGTATGATTCCACAAACCATCCTTTCCTATTATATAGACGTTGACGTGTTTCCTCGTGCTGGGTTTGGGGGAGAAATATTTTTGTTTCCGTTGCCTTCTCTGCCTCCCCTAAAACCCAACAGTGGTATCAGAGCCACGTCAACTGATCTATATTTTAGGAATATCGATATGATCGATTTTGGTTTGTCGCCTTTATTTATTGCATACGATGCGAATAATATCGGCTTTAAGCATGTCCAATCCTAAATCCACAAATCCCAAATTACATATATGATGTGTATTATTAATGCACTCGATACGCATTGCCCTTAAATGAGTTTTTTGGTGGATGTGTGTAGCATGATTATGGCCTATAAACCCCTATCTGTGTGTGGTTGTTTGTGGTTGCTTGCATCTCGGTCTGCGCACCGATCTTCCCTCTCTTATTCCTGATGTAACTCAAAATAATTCGAGATTCTTTCCTACCTTTGCCCCCCCCCGAATGTAACTCGGGGTTTCTTCTTTTAAGCAGTGTAATAAATAGGATAGATTTTTATTTCCTATTATGTCAAAGACCGGCGAACATCAAGATGACAGCTGAAATGATCGGTTCAAGGCGTGAACCAATCGGTTGACGTTCTAGACGGTCGGTTCAAGGAGTGAACCGATCAGTTGATGACCGGTTCGAGGAGCGAGACGAGCGGGTGGTGGACATGATGAGATGCACGACGACTAGGCGAACCGATCGGTTGGAGGAGCCAACCGATCGGCTGGTGGCACCCATACGACCGGCTGGAGAGTACAGATCATTCATGTGATGAGTTGATCAACTCGGATGGCAAGGCACAGATGTTCATCTTGTACAGGTTGCATGTGATGTAGACCTAGATGACCGTGATTCCTCTTGGCTCGAGGAATCACATTAGGATGGCCATAATCATCGATTTTTATCGTTTTTGCATGTTTTATGTGGGATATAGCATGTATATGATACGTACTATGTATTGTGGTGATTGGATATGTATATGTATATAAAAACCAAATCCCTCATTAAAATATTAAGTTTTAGATGCCTTCCAAACGTGACACACGTGAAAAGCTTGATCGACCAAGTGTGGGCATGCCCAAGCGTGGTGCACCGTCTATCTCATGGAAGCGTGAAGGATGAATGTGTGGGTCTGCCCAAGCAGGGTGCATATTCATCGTGTTTGCTTTGGGTCGGACTTAACAAGGTGACCTAGATAGGATCTAGCGCCTTGAGGCATGGAGATGATCATGGCAAGGAGATGCATATGACATCTTATCAAGAGTTCCATATGATGCAATTGGCAAGAGTTGCCTACCTGAGAGATCTAAGTTGTGGGCGATCAGCCCTAGCTGACTCATGACTTAGAGGATTTCAGGATCTTGCCCACTAGAAGGTTGTACGCTGCAATCTTCCGAATTGATGGTGAGGTCTATCAATTTGAAGTAAAATAGTGGGAGCGATAATTAATTAAAGGCCTAATTTTTATCGTCACTTTTTCAAACCAATCAAATAAGTCAAAAGAGTTTTGGACTAAAATTGCATATATTTCCTTTTGTTAAAATAAATGGTTAATCAACAATAATCACTTTATTTGCGATCGGTCTTTGAGACCAACAAATTAAATGGGAATAATTCCATGACTGGTTAGGATGATGAGAAGTTCTCTCAAAGAAGCGAAAGCTCCAAGTCCTACCAAGACCAGATAAACTCAATCCCACCACATCAATGGCAGAAGGTATGCTTATGGAAGCATACCGAGGATGACATTGATGAGGAGTGCTTGATGATGTTGCAGAGACAACATGAGACATATGATGTCTCAAGGACACTGTCCTAGTATGTCATGACAGAAGGAGATCCAGTAAGGTATTCACACACTCAATGTGATTGGGTATGTGGAAAACCTGACTAAGAAGGATTCCTCTGAGCCAAGAGTTGGCTATTGGTATGATACTGCAAATGTTGCGAGGATCATAAAATTCATGATAAGCTACAACATGAACAACTTTGACAAGCGCTGACAGAGTTGTTGGACATGTTGAGGATAGTAAAGGCAAAGATGAAGAAAGACAAACCATAATCTTTGATGTGATCAAAGATAAATGTAATTCTTAAGGGCAAGGATAAGGGCAAAGCAAAGAAGTGTTCTGATGCTAGCCAGCAATCCAAGCCGTCTTCAACCTCAAGGCACATGGGGAAAGGGTGTATGAGGGATTGCCCTCTATATCTGGAAGAACAAAAGAAGATGAAGGAGGGGATGGAGATCTCCACCTAAGGTATCATGAAATGAACCGCTTCTTTATCCGAGGTATATGATACCAAGATATGGATATGTCATATATGATATGCAATATCCGCAAAGAAGTGATGGCCTTTGTGAAAGGACCAAGAAAGAAGTACCCATCATTGGAGCAAGTGTTGCTGCCATAGATAGGAGTACCTTTTAGTTCATTTCAGCCTAAAGGGCACGAAATAGAGTTGAGAACTGCTATTTCATATATTTCCAATAGATAGAAACACTTTATTTTTGCATATTGTATGACAATGATGCCAATTAATAAAGTTGATGTCTCAATCTTAAAGATATGATCTTTGTGGCAATGCCTTGCTTATCTTGTGATACATGGTATGCATAAGATAAAATGATACCTAAAGTTATTGATAACTCAAACAATCAAATTAGCATCAATCATGAAAAATTCATTTCTAGTTTCCATATGATGGATAAATCTAGACTCTTTTGGTTAGAGAACCAGTAAGAGACATGAATCTCTTGTACATGATTAATCAATCTTCACTAATGGTAGTGGGAGAATCATTGTCCTATTAGGTATAATACATGTGATGTATTTACATACCTATTGGAGTAAATGCTAATACTTCAAAAGGTGTTTAGAGAAATACCAATATGAATATCTTGAAGTGTTCAAGATTATCATAGATGAAGTGCAAATTTGGTAAAGTGTTAATTCTTGATGAGATCAATGAACGAAATACTTGGACCAAATGTTTGAGATCCTTATGAGTTATTATGATAATGTATCATAGTGAACTCATGATTAAGGCATGGTGATGTCTAAATCAAGAAGGAATCATACTCTAAGGAGTTAGAGAATGATTATAAAATAACTAAATTCTTCTTAATAAATGAATACCCCACACTAATAAAGGACATTGAGAATCACAAGGAGTTGTGAGTTCTTATATCCTTGACAGATACACCTCAATTATCTATGTGATGAGTTGTTCATGTGATGAGTCAACTATCTAGATAAATATGAGGAACCAAATTTTGAGTTATGGTTTATGACCATTACATCCTAAATGACATCCATGTCAACCATAAGGTGTGACCTTGATGGTAGCACTCATTGGATGAAATCCATAAGTGCAAATGAGTCTTAAGTGTTAAGACACATGGATAACATTTTTGAGAAGGATGATGCTTGTTGATTGCAACTTAATGACTAAGACATTTTGCATATGGATACTAAAACCGCATTCCTATGAGGAATAAAACAAGGATGTGTATGTGACACAACCTATAAGGTTTATGAATCCACTAATGCAAATGAAGTCTATAAGTTACAATGGACTAATCAATGTGATCGATTGAGTACAAGCAACTCAGAATTGGATCTTTACTTTGATGATATAGTCAAAGGGTTTGACTGATATGTCAAAGATAAAGAAGGGATCTGTGATTTAGTGGGAGTGTATTCACATTCCACATGTTGATGTGAAATGGAAATGTTCTAGAATGGAAATCCAAAATTGGAAATTATCTTTAAGGAAGATAGAGATGTTTCCTATGTGATAGGAATAGAGATCTATAGAGATAGTTCTCGAAAAACCTTTTGACCTGAAAAGAGAGAGAATACATTGGCAATCTGTACTGAAGTGTTCAGCATGCACAGATTCAGTGGGAGAAAACTTGTCCATGCTACATGGAGTTAGTATCCCAAGGCCAAGTGTCCAATTCTTATGAAGAATGGGAACACTAAGAATAGATATGGATCTATCATGTATGTAATCATCCCATTGTCTTGCATGTATGGACATGGCAAGAACAAAATGCATTCATCATCTTGTATGTATGACATGACAATTTGATGTGCTCATCCTGTTAACTCGTATGTGGGACATGACGAGTGGATGTCTGTCTACTTCCAATAAGGGTTACTGGATTACCATGAGAACTTGATAAGTACTTGTGAAGTACTAGTTCTGTGGATATTAGGAAGAGTTCAATGTAAAGAGTTACATTGATGCGAACTTCCGAAAGGACAGAAAATTAATCGCAAAATATACATAGGATGTATAAAAGTGAAAGTTTGTTGATAATTGGAAGTGTTCCAATAAAATCATTTAAAAGGAAATGCCGAGTATCTATGCAGCAGAAGATATTATATGGATCTGGAAGTTCATGAGATGAACTTATAGATATTCCGCTCATTGATGACAAGTCTAGAATCCTTGATCATTTAATGTGGCTAAAGGTTAGCAAAGGAATACTAGATCGCATATTACGGCAACTCCATCTCATACGTGTGACGTACAGTGAAGAGATGTGAGACATGCAATTTATACTGACTTTGGCAAGGTGTTGCCATTACTCACTATATTCGCACTAAGAGCACAGTAACATGTGGGACATGTTTGAGGATCACTATGAATATGATTCAAGGGTGATTGGCTCGCAGTGCAAGTGGGAGTCTGTTGGTATGTATGCCCTGAGAGCCAATCATGGGATGATTGGTGGGATACATTAAGATTGATTTGATAAACATCAAAGGCAAGCTTCCAATTCTTTCTAGTTCAGTCATATGAGATAGTGATAGAACAGATTGAATGTCTAGAGAATGACAGTACTCAATGACGTATGCTTTCAGGTTGAGGACCTGAACGATGAGATCATACGGATTCTAAGAGTTTGTACATTCTTATTATGTCCCTAGTCGGATGTCATTATGGAAGGTAGATAGACAACAATGACACACAAGACTAGATTGTGGTGTTGGTTGATGACAGAATCTCATTAGTCATGATATAGAGATATCAAACCAAACACATAGGTACTCGTTAGAGAACAAGTGTACCGAACAGACCCACCGTGAGTTTGACACATGGAACCATGACATGGTAGTCACAGTCAGTACTCACAGTGATGGTGGTGAGTGTGATTCTTAGACCTGAAATCACTACATTCAACACATGTCGTTGGGCACACTTTGACATCATCAAACGCAGTCTTGAAACATGGGTTGTTATAAAGGTGATGATTGGGTGGCTTTGACACATGGGGCTTTTGAGGGGTGAGTGATAGATATGGGATTTGTCCCTCCTGAGGGAGTTTGATATCCAAGGCCACTTGATGAGTAGGATTGAGATAGGTGTGCGCACGCATGTGTGAATCAGTATGCGATATTGATGGCATACATATCTCCTTCAATCTACTCTGAGATCAAGAAAGTGAATGAACATTGACAGGATGACTGTTCCATGCCTCGAGTTCATTCGGGATATCAGTGACAAAGGAATTATACATTCGTTGTAACACCATTCACGGATTGTAGGATGAAAGTTGTTCTCCAACTTTCTATTTTCACTTGGGTAGCACTGATGTGTGACTAGGCACCGCTCTTTGCTTGTGAAGTCATAAGTGTTATGGACCTTTACTACCAACGTGAAATGGACCTGCAGGGTCACACACATAGGATTTAACCTGGAAAAGGATTTTTGTCCACAAGCAATGTTTAGATTGATTACTAAAGGAGTTTAGTAGTTCAATTAAACACTCAATCAGTCGATAGCTCAATATCATATGGTTCAAGGTGTTGGACGCATTGATTGGAGTATCGGATTGATTGAAATCACAATTGACTGATTCTGCACAACCTGCACTCCCAACCGATCGACTCAAGTGTTGAATCGGTCAGCTGAGGTTGCTGAACCGGTCGGCTCAAGTGTTGAGTCGATCAGCTCATGGTCAGAGTGAAACGATTGATTCAAGTGTTGAAACGATCAGTTCAACTGGTGCAACCGAGCAAGTTGGGAAAGTCAGGTCGGTGAGAATTTTCCTTGCGTTTCACTTGCCCAATTTGATTGAAACAAGGATTGGTATTCGATACCAGTTAGAAACAAAAGAAGGAAAGTCAATCGGGAACTGATCAGGACCACGAACCGACCGGTTGAGAAGTGAACCGATCGGCTCATGGGTCCCAACCGATCGGTTGGTGTTCCAACCGACCGGTTCAGGTCCCCAACCGACCGGTTCAGGTTGCGAGTTGGTTGCTTTTGTGGAAAATCTCGAACCCTTCTACTCCTGCTTTTAGTCCCATATTTCCGGGGACAGAGAACCCTGTCCCATGACCCTCCTATATATATAGGGGTAGTGGGGGCTTCTCAGACTACAACTCAGTGCAACCAGTTGCTCTGCAAAGTTGTCGTTCTCTCTGGTTTTGGTAACCGAGAGATAGCCCGAGCAAGTGCTTCCCGCAAAAGGGAGGTGCAGCAAGGGAAGGACAGTTGCAGTTGCAACTGGAGGCAGGAGAGTGTGTTGGCGACTAGTACGTCAATAGGAGGGTGCGACTCCTTCCACTTCCTTGTGGGACAAGGAGTGTGGAGTTCCAGGTGGTCTGTGTGGACTACTACAGAGGCGGGAGGACACTTCCGCTTAGGAGGACAACTGTCATCCGACAGTCCGGTAGGAGGAGGAGGAGTCAGTCCCGGTATGACCAGGAGCTGCACAGACACCGTCCAAGATCGGAGTTGAAGACCGCTCAAGGTGCGAGGTATTGTTACCGAGCAAGCCTCGGGACAAGGTATGATTCCACAAACCATCCTTTCCTATTATATAGACGTTGACGCGTTTCCTCGTGCTGAGTTTGGGGGAGAAAAAATTTTGTTTCCGCTGCCTTCTCTGCCTCCCCTAAAACCCAACACTTAGGCTTGACCAAAGAACTCTTCTCGATCTTTCTTTGCTCCTTGGACTCAGCCTCACTGATCACCATCACGGGCTTGTCCTTCTTCACTTTAGCTTCGTCATGAATTAACATGGCAAGTAATTTTAACATCTATCCAGCCAAATTACGCACATTTTGGCATGCAATAAAATGACTATATGATTCTGGCATAGTATTTAGAGTCATATCAGTAGCCAACTCTTGGCTCAAGGTCAATCTCATCTATTCAAGATGATACACATGTCCAATCATATTGAGCACATGTTCATTTACTAAGGTTCCCTCCGTCAGCTTTGACTCAAGTAGTGCCTTTAAGATAGCATTCCTTTCTTGCCTATCAAGATTGAGTATTACCTTCTAAGATGTTTCACCATCTCAAGAACACTCATATCCTCACATTACTCATACAACTCATAGTTCATGCAGCTTAGCATAAGGTACTTTATCTCTAAGGCATCATTGGCATGCTTCCAGTATGCATCCACTTGTACCCTAGGTGCATCAGGAGGAGGTATTTTAGGCACTGGTTTGTCAAGGACATAGAGCTTGCACTCTTCTAAGAACCCTTCTCAAAGTCTAAAACCAGTCATGGAAATTTCTCCCCTCAAGCTTTTCCTTCTTCAGGACCAATCGCAAATCGGATTTGTTCATCGTTGATTCTACAAGAGAAAAAATTGCATTTGTAAAAAAAATGATTTGGAAAAATTTGATGATATTAATTAGGTCTTTAATTATTATCGCTCCCATTATTTTATTCAAATTAATAGCCCTCAATGTCAATTTGGAATATTGCAAGTTGTAAAATATTCTAGTGGGCCAAGATCCATATTTCATCAAGTCATGAGTTGACTTTTTTCGATCGCCCATAATCTGACTATTTTGGTAGGCCATCATGCTAATTGCTTCATATGCAACTCTTGGATAGATGATATGCACAACACCTTGCCATGATCATCTACATGCCTCTGGGCTTGGGCACTCCAAGTCACTAGTTAAGCCTAACCCAATAGCCAATACTATAGATACACACCATGATTTGTGTAAATCTACATATCTAGCATCACGCTTCCATGAGTTAGATGGTGCACCATGCTTTGTGCAAATCTATTCTTATTTGATCAATCTTCTCAAGTGTATTGCTAATGGAAGGCATCTAAGACTTAATATTTTAGTTGAGAGAGTTTTTATAAATACATATAATTTATCCAATCACCACATATATTGTACGTATCATGTACATGATATATCCCACAATGAAAACATGCAATAAAAAAAGTGATGGTTATGGCCAATCCTAATGTAATCCCTTGGATCCACAAGGGATTACGCCATCTAGGTCTACATCATATGTAGAAACCTATTATTAATGAAGATATGTGCTTGCCAATCTGGTTTGATCGGTTCAACCCTTGAACCGATCGGCTCACCTCGTGGCACATTGTAAGGTCATCTTACTGGTCGTCTGGTCCTTTCCACCATCGATTGGATCCTCCAACGGATTGGTTGGGCCCACCAGGCGATCAGTCCAGCTCATCCACCATGTCCTCCAAGGTCATTCATCTTCGTCATTACAAGAAAGTAAACTATCCAACTTTTACATGATTATAGGAAAACCTCAAGTTACATTCAAGGGGAGAAAGGGTAGGAAAGAATTAACTTTACATGGGAATATAAGATAGAGGCTCAATGTGCAGACCAAGATAATTAGATAAACCAACCACATACAACCATGCACAGATAGTGTTTATTGGCCATAACCACGCTACACATCCACCATCAAAAACCATTTTAGGGTGACTGATGTAAATTGCATATATATATATATATGGCAAAAATCCAATGAGAAATACTAGTGAGAGAATGGGAGGCATTTGAATAACTCTCCACATAGATCAATTTATCATAATCCAGCCATATAAATTACAAGTATACCTTAATATCTACCTTCCAATAAAATTTTATCACCATCCAATTTGTAGATCATTCACAACAACCAAATATTTTTCAACTCTCTATATTGAATTTCAGGCTGACCGTTGGATGTAAAAAGTGTATATTGTACATATGGACATGTAAACAATGTTTGATTGCAATGATTTTTTGCGAGAAGGTAAATGAGATGATGCTTTTTCCATCTATATAGTTTAATTTAAAAAAATAGTTACTAATTTGTAGTTATTTAAATGCCTCTCATGCTCTCACCATAGGATGTTTCTCACTAGATCGCTACCCTATATATATAAATATATGTATATATATATATATATATATATATATATATATATATATATATATATATATATATATATATATATATATATGTGTGTGTGTGTGTGTGTGTGTGTGTGTGTGTGTGTGCGTGTGTGTGTGTATACATATATACACATATGTATGATAGTTTGGGATTATCATGGTGTTTGGATTTGACAAGATATTATTATGTATCGCACGTAATAATAGAATAACAAAACCAAGATCTGATCATATCGATTATCCCATAATATAGTAAATTGATGTTAGCTCTTATACCACTGTAGGGAAATATGGTATAGAACAGGAAGTGGAATTTAATGTTTTATTACCATATTCCCCATAAATAGTAGATTGCGTCAATAACTATAATGAAGGAAGGATGGTTTATGGGATATACCTGGTCTTAGATCAAGTCTAGGAACAATCCTCATCATTGTAGATTCACAACTCTTAATCCTAGTTGCAATGGTACACGTCTGACTGATGTGCCTTCTGGTCTGCACCATGGACCACAGCTACAAATGTCGTCTTCTTTAGAAGCTCCTCTTATCATAGACTGTTGGTTGACATTGTCCTCTAAGTGGAAAACAACGGCTTCCCACCTCGATGGTAGTCCACACGAACTGCCTAGTACTCCTTTCGTCCTACTGGATCAGACAGGAAGGAGTTGTCCCTCTTTGTCAGTGTACTAGTCATCGACTTGCTCTCCCACAATGAAAATTCTCTGTTGTTCTTTCCCGTGGATATCCCTCCCTTGACGAGTGGAACTTGCCTGGGCTCTCGTGGTTACCACAACCAGAGAGGACAATAATTGTCAAAGGAACTTATTCTTAGTTGCCTATGTTGTTGTAGTACTCTTGGAAGCCCCCAGTACCTCTCTATATATATGAGGGGTTAGGGTTAGGGTTCCCAGTCCCCAACCAATGTGGGACTAAAGTGCATGAGTGGAAAGGGTCGGTAAAACTCAAATTTTTGCAACAATTATCAAAATTGGACATTCTATGACAGCCAAAACGACCGTTTGGTTGAGCCAACTGGTCATCTCACACTGTGATACGGTCTTTTCATGATTCCTACTTGTGCATGAATTTGGAAAATCAATTCCCATCAATTTTGACATTGATTTCCTTGTGCAACAAGTATTGCTCAAGAAAAACGGATTGGGAAACAACTAGAACCTTCCCCTGTCGAGCTGGGCCATATCGCCCATGCAAGACGACCATCTCGGTTCACCCAGGCAGTCGTCTAGTGACCTGAGTCATGCCCGTTCATCTGGGTCAGTTTGATTCTTAGCCAAGTTCAACTCACAACTGGATCAACACCTAGACACCCGTCTCAACCCTTGAGACTGTCATTTGGCACTTATAGACGACCGTCTCAACACTTGAGATGGATGTTTGGCAGTGTTGTCAGCCTGTTTGTTGCCTGAATCAAATGCCTAAACACTTTAGCACTTAATTCAACTGTCATTCGAGATCTGAACTCCTTTTCTAGGTCAAGACCTATGTGTGTGACCCTATAGGTCCCATATTACGTTGGCAGTGAATGTCCATAACAACTTATGACATCACAAGCAAAGTGTGGTGCCTAGTCACACATCATTTCTACCCAAGTAAATGGAAAATTTAGGGAACAACTTTAACCTACAATTAGTGTATGGTATTGCAGTGTTTGTATAGTTCCTTAGTCACTGATGTCCAGATTCAACTAGAGGCATGGAGAAGTCACCCTCATTATTATTCAATCTTGTGTCTTAAACCTAGAGTAGATTGTCTGAGATCTATGTAAGCTCAATATCTCATATTGACTCACATGTGCATGGCCATGCTTTTCTTAGTCTCGCTAATCAAGAGGCCTAGGACATCACACTCTAGTAGGAGGGACAAATCCCATGTCTATCACTCACATTAAACCCCCATGTGTCAAATCCACCCAATCATGACTGTTATAACAACTAATATTTCAAGATTGCATTTGATTATGTCAAAGTGTACCCAACAACATGTGGTGAGTGCAGTGATTTTAGGTCTAAGAACCACAATCACCACCATCACTGTGGGAGATAACTATGACTTCCATGATGATGGCTTCCATGTGTCAGTCTCATAGTGGGTTTGTCTGATACACTATTCTATAACATGTATCTGTGTGATTGGTTTGATATCGCCATATCATGACTAATGTGATTTAGTCATCAAACAACTCACACTTTGATCTTATGTGTCATTATTTTCTATCAACCTTCCACAATGACAACAGATCAGGGACATAATGAGAATATGTATATTTACTCTTAACATCTGTATGATCTCATCCACAAGGATAGTAACTTGAATACATACGTCATTGAGTAATATAATTCTCTAGACATTTATAATGTTACATCATTATCTCATAAATGAATTAAATATAATAAATTTGAATCTTGCCTTTTATTAGTAATCAAATTGCCTTTACATGATATGTCATTACAATCATCACAATATTGGCTCTCTGGGCATACATAATCAACATGTAAATGTACACAAAATTGTAGTAAAAATTAAAATAAATTTTCAAAAATAAAGTTAAAGTATGGATAGCTATTCCAGCATGCATGTGAAACTTTTATTGTATAATTAAATATTACTTTTTGTGTATATATAAACATATTTTTAACTTACCAATATATAATTTTAAAGTTAAAATGAATCATTAAATTTATGAAAATAATTGGAAAATTGATATGTTGATGTTAGGGTTTCTAACCCTATAATCACTAGATAAGATAGAATGGGGTTGCAAAAATATCTCCTTGAAGAGTTTCATCCTTAAATGTTACAATGAAAACAAAAATCACGTATAAATTTTATATTTGCATATTAAATTCCGATAATTCTTTCATTTCAGATATATTATCTAAAAACAATGGCTTTTGAGCTATGTTCTTCATTTCTTCTTTATAAGTACATCATTTCATAGTCAATCATCAAATGAACACAAGAATTTTCTATGTCATGAAATCACTAACATTGTACTTCCTTTAAATAGGTCATCTCCTTTGTGGTTAAACCCTTGAATGACTAGTACACAAACTAATGTAGTTACTTTTGTACCTTTTTTGTGATAGAAAAAATATTAATAAAAATACATATTATATTGAGTTTAGATTACTAATTTATTAACCAAAATCCATTTCAATCATCCTTTATACATTGCACAACCACAAGTGGAGTCAAATTGATATATAAACCTCATAGTTCTTTTTTTTACTTCCTTCTTTATCCATCTTAAACTTGATTTTTTGTATATGTTATGTTCTTTTGACTTATGAGAAGATATAATTAAATGTGAGTGTTTCAAACTTAAGTTTTAACATAAATTACATATCATCATTGACCTTATACATATTATCTTTCCTGACATTCTAGTTTTTTACCATTTTATTGTTATTCCTTTCGATAGTGCTTATCCATTATTTTTATCTTTCACCTTTGTAGTCTAGGTTACTTTTAATAGATTGGTCACCTTTCTTGTAATTTGTTTAACCACATTAACATTTAAGGCCAAGTCACCAATGACATGTAATGTTTGCCAATTCTGTAAAACACAAAGTTCTACCCATTATTTATAACCTATTACCATGCAGATTGTTTTTACTTCCTAAATTGGAAGTGTGTCATTTTCATTTTACTAGAATTTTATTTATATCTTACACTTTATTCTTATTTCTTGTATATTTATTTTTATAGTTATATCTTTAGAGGAGCATGATTAATATTTCATGTTGATTCCATATTAGCTCAAATACTTTCTTTATCATAACAATTTAACTTAAACTCAAATTTCTTTTTGAAACATCTTTCATATTTCTTCAACTCTTAGATATGATTCTAAGTATAACAATAAAACTCATATAAAAAGAAAGTTAAGATCTCAATGTGTGTAGTAATTAATTAATTGACTAATAATGCTTAATCAACTATTAATTTTATTTTGTCATTCTTATTTTTTTTCTTGGATGTATCCCTAGAAAAAAAAAATTGGAAACTCATATTCTTGTATCTTGAATTAACCGTGACTTTGTGTATGAATATAAGCATCTTGATCCTTTTGGTCTCTTATTTTTCTTTACTTCATTTTATCCTTGCTTTATACATTAAACTGGTTTTATGAACTCCTTTCTACTTTTATAAAACTTAACTTTTGATGGGTGTTCTCTTTCATTTTACTTTTATATTAGAAGACCTAGAAGAGAAAGTATAAATGAGAAGTTTTGACTTATTGCCTCTTTAAAAATTTTCCTAATCCTTTTCTCCCACGTAATACATTTTCCTTAATAAATAAAATATTGCATAATATTACCACCCAGGTATTAGCTTTCTTGGTCAAACATTTATTTGTTTTCTACCATTTTCATATCAAATATTGTCATTTTTATCTAACACTATTAACCTATATTTCTTTTCTCTTATTCTTTTACCATTTATGTAATTATTTATGCATTATAATATATATGTGTATTACTTATTTTCTCTTGACTAATCTCATAGGATTATCTATCTTTCACCATTATTTTATAAAAAAATACCATTAGGTTTAATACATAATGTATTATTTATATGACTTATTTAAGAGTCAACAATTTATTCAAATATTAATCCCTTTTTTATATAATTCACATGGATATAACCAATTTAACTCCTTATCTTTTCTTTTCTTAGATCCATTTAAATCACAAAAAAAAACTCAATGACCACATCAAAGAAAAACTAACTAGTTACTATGTGAAATCAACACAACAATCAGAGTAAGGATGATTATGTATGGGGGCATCTATATTCATTTTTTCTTATCATATAAACTTATTTCTTCTAATCATGTTTATTATTTCACTTGTCCCTTTTATTTAATCTTAGTTTCTTATCTTGGTCACATATCACGTATGTAAAAATCATGTTCTTTGCTTTAATCCATATGGAAATACTTCTTTTTAGTATACTCATCAGTATTTGTTAGTTCCTTTCTTCTTGTTCTCTAATTATTCAAAATTTTACATGGTATATGTTTTTTGAGTTATATGCTTCCTTTTTAACTCCGACTTATTTGAATGCATATAGGAAGAAAGGAATATAAGCTCAACATGGAGATTAACATGGACCACACCAAATGATGAAGAACACCTATTTGCAAAAAAAGACTATCATACATTTTAATCTTACACATTGATATTAACTCTGACTTATTTCTTATTTCTTCCACTCAATTCCTTAAATCTCAACATCTTAGTGTTTACACATCCTTATTTTCTTATGGGTTTCCCTTATATATGGTTTTTTACTATTAGCTTATTAGTCAGAGTTGTTAGATCCTAGCAATGCATGTTTCCAGCTAGATCAAGGCAAGTCTGTAGTGTTGAAGCTAAGAACTACCCAGCATTTAAAAACTCCTATTATCTTTAGCATGTTAGAAGAATATCAATTTAGGACGAATTCATAGAAAAACAATTTTAGGTCTACTTGATGTGAAGCATATAAACAATATTTATATAAATTCCTAATGTTTAACAATAACATAATCATGTGTTTATGTAAATTACAAATATAAGGTTCATATAATCAAAGGTCCAATTAAATAAATAGTATAAAATAAAATTCATATTACATTTTTTATGTAATTTTTTTTCAAATGACAATCTAGTCTTCTACATTTAATGCTTTTAGGATTTCTAGAGCATCCTCATGGAAGAACATACATGGTATCTAAACATTGATCAATCAAAGTATTTAGATATTGGGCCAGGTATCGAAATGCTCAAATTTTTAGATTAATACCACATTAACTCCTAACTTCTACACTTATGACTCTAAGTCAATAACACAATGGTCCATAATTCCTCACCCTATGATCTTATACCAAGATGTCAGACCCTGATCCCATTGTCTCTTCTTAGACAACAAGATCTAAGAGTGATCAAATTGACTAACACAAACACATCTGAATAATTTTCTATTTTATCTTGGTCAAATTGGAACATGTCGATGAGAGTGTTGTCAAATATTCTTTCCAAACTGATACAAACCATAAGAATTCTGCATGTTCATCACTTGATTCACAACATGTTTAGATACATGAAGTATTTAATTATGTAAAGAAATATAAGAAGAGAAATTAGATTGATTTAAACTTGACTATTGCATTGCTTTCCACCCAATATTAAAGGACCTATAGTATACAGGTTTTAAGATTAACTAACTCTACAATAAACACTCTTTTACAACCTTGTGTGATATGACTCTCTTGATGTGTTGATATATCTATAATCACTAGGGCCACCTACAAATTTGTTATGTATAGTCTGAGCTAGTGTCTCAATGCAAGAAAGTTCATCATACAATCAAGATAATTTATATATGACTAATTATTTCATATTAAAAAGATGCAATGAAATCATGGCAATTAAATGTTGAATGGAATAAACAAATTTCTAAATCACATAGCATTTTGGAATATAAGAATATCTATGAGTAGTAAAATTTTTGGATCTAATACATTAATCTCTTATTAATTTTGCTAATGTGTTGGACCCACATCAAGTCTTCCATGACATGTGAAATCATTAGTGTAAGCTAAAATCACACATAACATACATAAAGTTGACCTTGAATTTTACCTCTAGTAAACTATCTCCCTAGCTATAGATAGGGCTTGTCATATCTAGAAAAAAGGGATATACTCACCTATAAAACAAATAGAGATTACAAGACCTAACTTCCTACATCAATACTTCAACAAAGGGATGAGCACTAAATAGTAATTGAATTAAGTATCAGCGAGGTCTCCAATATATGTTGGGTATTAAAACTTAGTACCATAAAGATCTTCAATTATTATTGAATACCACAAAGTATCACTGAGATCTCTATTTTATGTGGGATACCCGTACTATTAATCAAAAGGTCATCCTTGTCAGGCATAACCCCTCGCACCCTACCGGTACACTATCTACCTTTTCCAGCCTTGCTAGTGGGTAAAAAATCATGGCACAAACCTCCGCATCGACTCAACAATGTAAAGGGCCTTTTATTCCCAATTAATTCTACAATATGATTTCACAATGACCTACTAAACTTCTTTTGCATGCATGTAATTAATTTATTTGATGTTCTTGTAATGTTTTGTATCAGGACTAAACCATTGATATATGAACTACATATTCTTCACTTAAATAATCCTAATATTTTTTAAAACATTGAAAGGACATACAATTCAATTGAGTTCATGAGACTTCATACTGTACCATGGTCAGACTTGAATGATATATGCATATCTACAAGTTGTAAGAGAATCTATGTAGTATCGCTTTAACTCATGGTTAGTAACAAATGAACATGTCATTAAAACTTTCAAAAATAAATTCTTTACTACAAAAAATAGGGAAATTTCGTGTATATTAGTGCCTCTATATTTTATTTTCTTAGACATCATGCATGTCACATTCAATAATTCTCAAGCTAAGAAATTAGAATCCATCATTATTGACAATTTCATTCAATCATATATCTTGGTTTTTAAATTTAAGCTATAGGTTCAATAATTGCAATACATGGTAAAAAAAAGTGTTTTCATTTTTCATATATACTTGAGATTTTCTGAATATCTTGATTAGTTGATGATTTTTCACTCACCATAGGTTATATTCTCACTTTTATGCAGATCTATGAGTTTAATACTCAAATATGGAAGAAAACCACCAAAATATTCTTTTATAGACCCTTCTTGAATTTGACTTTATGTAGGTTTCTACCCACAAGACTAAAGGAGAACAAGAGGAAGAAGGATATATCTGGATTCAAATACCACAATTAACTTCATAGATGAAAGAGGTATAAGAGGGAGAAGACAAATATACAATAGTTCACCTTAGTTGGTCTTGCTCACATTTTTTGTTATTGGTCTATCATTTCCTCTTTAATGTTCTTTACCAAATTATTGCATCCACCAAAGTTAAGTTTAGGGCTTGGGATATGTTGTTGATGTTATTGAGAAAAATAAACTTCAAGTTTTAAACCAATTTTGTAAGTAAATGTTGAGATATTAAGATTTGAGTGACTGGTTGTATTGGTGGTGCCAACACATACTATTGAAGTAGTAGGGAAAATTTTGGGTCAAACCACACAAAATTCTATTTACTAGAATTAGTGAAGTGATGTTCAAAGTGGCTCTATATTAGTTGGTGTGCCTGGTCAAAAGGCTATACATCTATCAATGCATCTGGTTGAAGAGTCTCTACATTAGTTGATACAACCAGTCAAAGTGACGACTACACATGTATCATAAAAATGTGATATCTTTCTCATTTTAATTGTGGTTGCAACCAGTCTTTTTATTGTATTTGAATACTAATACTTACTTATGTAGTAAAATTTAATAATATTTACAACTTCTAATTCAATAAATGCTTAAATTATTTAGCTAAGTCTGGAAGCTCTTCTATCACACATCTGTGTTTTTTTATTATATAATTTTAACTACTTTAAAGCTTATTTTTAGTGTATACACAAAGAATACTTTTGACTTGGCCATATCAAAATATATGTTGACATAAAACATTACTTAAACAATTATTTATGAAAAATAATTGGAAAAGATATAAACTAAGGTTGGGGTTTCCATAACCTTAGAATTACCAACTAAGCTAGAACTGCACTTTCACAAATCAGGTTGTTGATAAGGCCCAAAATCAATTATGTCAAAACCCATTATTTTGTAACTTTAAAATCCCAAAATTCTTTTCCCTCTTTGTAATATCTTTTTAGTTATACTAATATAAACTCTAACATAGCATGGATTGCGATTAATGATAATGAAACATTAACTTTGGGAGAATAATGTTGTTATATATGTACCAAATGGTAAAGAACCCTAATTCTCTCATATGCTATAGTGGAAACCTAATAATATGATCAAAAAACTTAAGTAGACAAGGAAAAAGAATTTGAAATAGAGTAAAGTATTGAAACATGATGAAATAAAATTACTAGAGATGTTATTGAATATTATATATGTAGTGTGATCTTAGAACCCCTTAGTATGACTCAAAGTATTTGTTTCAACTATTCATAGGGTGTAACAATTAGTCAAATGATCAATTCAAAAGACAGTCAATATTTTCTAGAAATTAAGTATGATTGTTTGACCCATTGGGTTGGCATGACAAAGCTCAAGTTTATTCTTCAATTAGTTATTGGCAAGTTGGACTGACTATATACAAGTAATATTAGCTTGTTGATCTTGGGATAAAGATTTAAAGACATCTCTTATTCTCCACTAGTTTGCAATAATAGGAGAAGCAATTAGCATAATCAGTACTCATACCAACCTTTAGAAGTCGCATGTCCTATAAGGGCCTCCTAGAGAAGCCTAATAGCAAGCCTTGTGATATTGACCATGTACCATGTGATGTAATCCATCTCTTGGCCATTATTTAGGATGACTAATCAAGAAGTCGAGTTATTATTAAGTATGTTGATGCTAAGGGTATTTTTGTTAAAAAGAACAACAACTTTGGAGGGATACCATATTGACCCTCTCCATCTTGTGTAAACCTCAAAACCTCTTCCCATGCTTTTTACCTCTCCACTATGAAATCCACCCGACCTAGGGTCTTAGAGGATATTTGGTTAAGGGAACCAAGGATTCTAGATCAATGCCTGATGTAGAGCTAAAAGGGAGCTAAATAATCAAGTAAGTGATAGTTTCTATTTATATTTTACTTCTTCTTATCATGTCATACCTTTTTTTTATTTCCCCTTGTTATGTCAACAAAACCTTGTGGAATAATCTATTCTTTCCATCTTTACATCTACCTAGAGAGGGGTGGGAGATATGAAACAAAGAAGCTCTTCTTCTAGGTAAAGGTTAATACTTTTGCTTCCTAGACTCAAAGGAAGATGAATTTTTGGCTTTACAACAACCACATGTCAGTAGATATATTTTTTATTTAGAAGAACCAAGTAGTATCACTTTTATATCCACATAAATATTTTAATCAAGAAACCTAGTGAAGTAATGATCTCACTAAGATACAATGAAACATAAGTTTCCATTCATCTATTATCAAGGTTTTTTTTCAATATTATTCATGATGATGGATTACTATTTGCTAGAAAAAAAGTAGTTGCTACATATATTTAAATGTTGTTTTTTTAATTATGAGAAGTGAAATAAAAAGATAATATCAAAGGACAGAAGGATATGAGTTTTATAATTATATTGGGAAATCATTACAGAACACTACTATAGTTTTCAAACTATATTTGATGAGGTTGATGCTTTTATACCACACCTTGATCTTGCTTTACTTAATGTTCTTACATATCAATGAATTAGAGTTTCACATATATATATCGCATCAATGAGATTGTCATAACTATTTATACAATTGAAAACTTAAGGTGTGTAAGTCATTTACATATCAAGATAAGGTCATAAATTAGTTAGTAGTCCTAAACACTATAAACTTCCCTACATTTCATTGTTAAGAAAATAAGATAGATTCAATCTATGTTTGACCTCACGTCATAAGAGAGAAATTTAGATTGATTTTCATACCAAGGAACAATGATGGAGGGAACCAGAGGCCCCTAAAAGTGTTTTATAGAGGACCTAATTCCCTATAAATGATGACTGTTAAATTACATGAGATGAGACCCCATATCCTCATGATGTTATTATTGAGATATACAAAAACAATGATATGGTTGTATAATATTAAAATGCATGTAGGATGACCCATTCTTGTACTAGGGAGTGGGAATGATAGGTGATGGTGCTAAAGGCACCCACCTAGTCATGTGGCAAACTTGTTTTGTGTTGTTTGCCTTAGGGAGACCAGCTAAACCTTTAGGCATGGATGTTGAGTCATGCCACATGCTCATACTATGATGCCTTCTACTTGATTAGGTACATGAGAAGTAGCTAAAAATGAAAAAGTAATTGTTGTTACTTACATATAACATGTTATGCATACTTAATCCTATATTGACTATAGTGGAATACTTACTACATTGAAATTCCTAGATTATCAATCAATTGAAAGCACTTGGATACTCTTCTTTGTTCTTATACCTTCTCAATTGGAACTTCCTAATAAATACATAGGCAAATATTTCTATCATGAAGCTGAGTCATCCTTGTACCATATTAGAAAGCATCTAAAGTGGCTTAACCAACTAAGGTGAATGGTGTAATGTCATGTGTGTGACTTATAAGATTCATGTATTGAGGGTGTAGTTAAAGTTTATGATGTGCAACTAGTCTGATGTGTACAATAATATATGGATTTGATACTTGAAAAGAAATACTAAAAGGAGGTTGTAAACATTTATGGAATGTGATTATAAGCTTTTGATTGGTTCATGGTAATAATTATATGAAAAAAATCATTATGTATTTTAATGAATCAATTTTCTTACTTTAAAATCCTTTTCCCACTTTTTCCTTATTGTTAGTGTAATCTTAGAGATAGCTTTAGTTTGGTGATTAGATTATTTCTAAAAGTAGGATTAGTGTTGATTATTAAGAGAACACTACTACAGAAACAGCGTTCAGTGTCGCTTTTCTGGGCATCGGTTATTGAGGAAAATCGACACCTATACTATTCGGTGTCGGTTATTTCGACAAACCGACGTCTATATTCAAAGACCAGACAGACACGGGTACCGCTTTGTATTCAGCGTCGGTTGTGTATAACAGACCGACGCCTAAAATCGCCCGTGAAATCCAATTTTCGAGCGAAAACATTTTAGGTCACCTACAGCGTCGGTGTTTTAACAATTCACCGACGCCTATTTAAAATGAAAATTTGCGCAAAAAGTCCCACTTTCAGGGTCAGTTATCCTTAGATAACCGACGCTGATAATGGTTCCCGCCAAATAATTTAGGGCAAAGGTTGTCTAGTTGAGCATCGGTCGTTTACTATCAACCGACGCTAAAGCATAATAGGCGTCGGTGTTGTAGATAACTGACGTCGTTGACCAACTTAATAGAGGCCCGATCACCCGGCTCTTCCCCCTTTCTTCCTGTTTCATGATTCTCCTATGCGCTGCTCGTCGCCGCTCTCCCAAAATCACCGTCTGGTGCCTGTTGCTTCTCGCTCACCGCCGACGATCCCTACTGCTGCTCTGCGTCGCCACTGTCGCCCGCCGCCTTCCTCCTTGCGTCGCCGCCGCGCCGCCTTTCCTCATTGCTCACGCCCTACTGCGGCACTGTCTTCTTCCTTGCCTCCGCTCGCTGCTTGCTGCTCTGCTCTCCAGGTATTAGTCGTAGCACCTTCTTCCTTGTCTTCTTCCTTGCCGCCCACTTCTCTGCTCTACTTGCTGCTTTGATTTCAAAACCTAAGCACCTTAGCCACTTGGCTACGGTTACCTGGAAATTCAGTGAGATACCTTCTAGTTATAGAAGTCCTTCACTTTTTCCCGACTAAATAATCAATCAATTTCGTTAAAGACTAGTTAGTGTTCTACTTCTTTCACTGAGAACTGAGAAGAATGGCCTACCACGGCCGTGCTGGGCAGCACGGCCGTGGTAGGCCAACACAGCCACAGCCGTGTTTGTTGTTGGTAAGGATATGAACAAATCTATATGTAATGCTTTATGTAAATTTTAGGATACGAACAAATCTTTTGCTTGCATATATTTGTGCTTCTAATATATTTGTGCTTCTAATCCTAATTCAATTGTGATGAAACCCTAACATGTACATATCTATTATTGTGTTTGTTGGCCTAGAAACCCATCCAAGATTTACTCATTAGGAGTAAATCTTGGATAGTCCCCTGTTTGGGACTGTTCTTGAACACCTAATCTCACTTAGGATGTAAGTGTATAATGTGTATTGGGTTTCGAGAAAATTTCAGTAGCATTTCCTCGTTTGTTCTCTAAGTACATATGTACTTAGAGAACAGCGGGGAAATGTTGCCAAAATTTTCTTGAAAACCCAATACACATTATACACTTACTAGTGAGATTAGGTGTTCAAGGATGGGATAGGTGGTACACATTTATTATATATAAATGACATCACATGTGTTTGTTGGCCTAGATAATAGGAGTAAATCTTGGATAGGATGTAAGTGTATACCCTAATCTTGTCCTAATATATACTTGTTTTCTCTTTGATCATAGAATGGATAGATCATGGATGTCCATTCGCAATCGCTGCACCCCAGAGTTTATATCTGGTCTTGATCAATTTATTAGATTTGCCGAGGAACATAGGAAAAAACCTACAGATAGGTTCTATTGTCCATGTAGGCATTGCGGTAACAACTTGAAAGTCAACACTGGTGAGGAAATCAAAAGTCATGTCATGTGCAACGGGATTGTACAAGGCTATACAGAACGGCACTGGCATGGAGTGATTTCAAACTCGAAACTAGTAGATGTCGATAGCAGTGCTTAGGTGGAAGAAGAAATTGCCTCTGATGACGTAGATGTGAACGAACCAGTTCCAGTAGACATCGTTGATGCGATGCTAGATAGTTGTAGGGTAGAGCACACTGATCCACCTCCTATCTTTAGAAACATTGTGCATGATGCTGAGATACCATTATACATAGGCTGTGCTAAGTTTATGAAGCTTAGCGCTGTGTTGAGATTGTATAAATTGAAAGCTAACAATAGATGGAGCGACAAAAGCTTCACTTCATTGTTGAATTTGTTGAAAGAAATGCTTCCTGAAGGAAACGAGCTGCCAATCTCAACATACCTGGTAAAGAAAATGGCGTGCCCAATGGGAATGGAGGCCAAGAAGATACATGCATGCCTGAATGATTGTGTATTATTTCAAAAGGACTATGTAGATTTGAAATATTGTCCAAAATGTGGTGCGTCACGGTATAAATTGACGACTTCGGGGGAGTCCAAAACTGGTTCTCCTGCCAAGGTGTTGTGGTATCTACCTATAATATCACAGTTTCAACGCTTGTTTGCAAATCCGAAAGATGCAAAGAATTTGAGGTGGCATGCAGATGTTAAGAAAAATAATGATGGGATCCTACGACATGCGTCTGATTCCCCACAGTGGAAGAAGATTGATCTATTGTACCCCAAATTTGGTGAAGAAGATAGGAATCTAAGACTTGGGCTTTATACAGATGGGATGAATCCATGCAGGACATTGAGCAGCCAACATAGCACTTGGCCAGCCATGTTTGTTATATACAATCTTCCTCCCTGGCTGTGTATGAAAAATAAGTATGTTATGCTGTCATTGTTGATATCGGGCCCTAAACAACCCGGAAATGATATCGATGTTTATCTTGAACCTCTGATTGATGACTTAATGAAACTTTGGGCTAAAGGTGTGATGACCTATGATTCTTCAGGAAGAGAGACATTTCGTTTGCACGCTATGTTGTTTTGCACTATTAATGACTTTCCAGCATATGGGAATTTGTTTGGATATAGTGTCAAGGGAGCTAAAGCGTGCCCTATATGTGAAGAAAACACTGATTTAATAAGACTAAAACATGGCGGCAAGACTGTATATCTTGGTCATCGAAGGTTTCTTTCAAAATTCCATCCGTATCGTAGGAAGCGCAAATCATTCAATGGATGGAATGATGAACGGAGTGCACCTAAACCTATACCAAGGGATGTTGTTTATGAAAGAGTAAAAGACATTGTCAATGAATTTTGTAAGAAATCACAATGTAGTATGGCCACACGGAGTGACAATTCTTCATTCAAGAAGAAGTCAATATTTTGGGATCTTCCTTATTGGAGTTCTTTGACAGTCAGGCATTGTATCGATGTAATGCGCATTGAGAAAAATGTCTGTGATAGCATCATTGGTATTCTATTAAATATACCAGGTAAGACTAAAGATGGGATAAAATCCAGACTGGACCTACGTGAAATGGGAACAAGGTCAGAATTAACAAAATTACGTGAAATGGGTAATAAAAGAACATACTTACCTCCCGCTTGTTACACGTTGTCTAGAAAGGAGAAGAAAGCTTTTTGTGAATGCTAGGTAAATGTTAAGGTGCCACATGGTTACTCATCCAACATTCGTAGATTGGTATCAATGAAAGATCTGAAGTTGATAGGTCTTAAATCTCATGATTTTCACACTCTAATGCAACAAATATTGCCCGTGGCAATTTGATCTATATTGTCGAAGCATGTAAGGTTTGCAATCACCAGACTTTGTTTCTTTTTCAACAGTCTATGTAGCAAAGTTATTGACCCTGATACTCTCGATAATTTGCAAAGAGAAGTGGTTGTTACCCTATGTCAGCTTGAGATGTATTTCCCTCCTTCGTTCTTTGATATCATGGTACATCTTGTTGTCCACTTGACTAGGGAAGTGAAAATGTTGGGACCAGTTTTCTTGCATTGGATGTATCCCTTTGAACGATACATGAGCATTTTTAAAGGTGATGTTTGAAATCGTTATCGGCCTGAAGGGAGTATTATTGAAGGTTATGTGGCGAGAGAGGTTATGGATTTTTGCAATGACTTTCTGAGTGGTAATAACACTCCTATTAATGACAAGAATATTGAGGAGGGCAAAGGAATTTTGGGATCACAGGTGAAAGTAATCAGCCGTGAGCAGTTGGAACAAGCTCACTTGTATATTTTACACAACATGGACGAAGTGAGTGTTTATATCGAGGAACATACCAATTTCATCAAGAGACAACATCCTCGAGCAAGTTCAATGTGGCTTGCTAGAGAGCATAATAAGACTTTTACTAAGTGGTTTGAAGATAAAGTCTTACATCAACTATCTCAAACACCAAATGATATTACAGAAACTATCAAATTCCTCGCCTTTAAACCAAAACCGAATGTTATGGCTTATGAAGGGTTTGACATTAATGAGTTCACATATTACACAAAGCGCCGAGATGATAAGAGTGTCGTCCAAAACAGTGGGGTCACTCTTCAAGTGTCGACTATGTATTTTGCAAGTGCAAAGGATAAGAGTCCTCGTGAAGCTAAAATGTCATATTACGGTGTCATTCAAGACATATGGGAGTTTGACTACATAGATTTCAGAATTCCGCTCTTTAAATGTAATTGGGTTGATAACACCAAAGGAGTTATAGTGGATGAATTGGGTTTCACTTTGGTGAACTTTGAAAAGATTGGCGAGAAGGGTGAACCATTCATATTGGCATCACAGGCGAAACAAATATTCTATATCGATGATCCTGCAAATGATAAATGGTCGGTTTTTCTTCATGGTAAAAGACAGTTCATTGAAGATCCTATAGATGAAGAAGAGTACTATGATAAGTATGATGACTCCAGTCCATTCTCAGTTGGGTTGCCAACTCCACAAAATATTGAAGCTATTGATGACTTATATGTGCGCGGAGATCACAATGAAGGATTGTTAATTGATAAAAGATCACAATTTTAGAGACATGTATGTTTATATTTTTTATTGAAGCTAAATGTTTGCTTTTTTAATACAAATGATAATTCAGTGTGTTTATTTTTGTCAAATTTTAGGTTGATGATGCACATGTACCCACTGAAGCACTGGAGCAACTTGATGCGCGGAGAGGTACATTCCAACTTGAGATATCATCTACCGTTTCCTCCTCCTCCGTAGCAATATCCTCATCTCTGAACGTTTCTCACAGGATTCTGAACCCCTTCCTTCCCTCTACTACATTGAAGTCATGCCGCAGTTGAACCCTTTCGTCGAGCCCTACCTGGCCAAGCAGGCGTCGCCTGAAGCACCACCGTCGTCGTCGTCTCCACCTCCATCGCAACTTGCTTCAGGAGACGATGACGGTGGTGGTGCTTCAGGCGACGTCGGCTTGGCCGGGTAGGGCTCGGCGAAAGGGTTCAACTGCGGCATGGCTTCGATGTAGTAGATGGAAGGAAGGGTTCAGAATCCTGCGAGAAATGTTCAGAGATGAGGATATTGCTGCAGAGGAGGAAACGGAAGACGATATCTCGAGTTGGAATGTCCCTTTCCGCACAGGAGTCTGTGAGGGAATGGTAGTAGGCAGGTGAGGAACAACTAAGTTCATGCCATGACATATATACTAAAGTAACATGATACACCGCCAGTCTGTGGAGGGACCGAGGGAGATACTGGAGGAGAGTAACACCTACCACTGTAACAAAACACCACATAAGCCAAGAAGAAACAGGTGAGATCTTGTTTATACATCCATATACCTTGTGTCAAGTAAGTTTACTTTTTTAAAATTTTGTATGTTTCAATTTATAGTGCGCTACAAAAGACAACGGTTGGGCATGCGCATACTATGTGATGCTATTTATGCAGATGATTATCCGACATGCCACATTGGATATTAATACCATACATGCGGTATTATATATAGTCTCATTAGTTAGTATGAAATATATCAATCTTATTTTTATATTATTACTTATATATATACATCATTCTCTTTGCAGGTGTTTAAAATTGACCACACTATAGGTAAACGCTTAAAAAATGTACATGCTCCATATACGATGGAAGCATTAAATGAAATAAGAGAAGAATGGGCAAAAGCCATACAAGCAGTGGCGATTGTAAGATATAATTGGGATGCTGAATGATATTTTGTAAATAAATATTTCTGAATGTTTATACAAGTCTGATTGTTTCTACATGTATTTGAATGTTTCTACATGTGTGAATGTGAGAATTGAATTGATGTCTGAATGTATCTACTTGTGTGAAAATATATTTGTTGATTTTGCAGGTTTGTGGCATGTTTGTAGGCTGATATCAATGGATGTCATAAAGCTGCAGTTCAGGAAACTGAACTGCAGGTTCTCATCCTGCTGACCAGCCACAGTAGGCCTGCAAACTGATAACAAAAAAAAATTAAAGTATAGGTGTCGGTTATTTATAGAACACCGACGCCTAAGGAATACAGCGTCGGTTATGGGATAAAACCAACCGACGCTGAATGTGACAAACAACCCGACCGTGCAGGAAAGCATGGTCGTGGTGGAACAGGCGTCGCGTATAAGTATAAAACCGACGCCTATAGTACTAAACATGGTCGTGCAACGAAGCACGGTCATGTCGTCTGGGAGTATGGCGTCGGTGTTTCAGTTGTTAACCGATGCCGAAAGTGTCCTAGGTGGTGTCCTTTTTTGTGGTGCGAACCCTATCGATGTCGGCCAACTATATATAACTGACGCCTATATATCATATAGGCGTCGGTTATAAAATCAAAGCCGAAGATTTTGACCTTTAGCGGCGCCCACATAGGCGTCGCTTGAAAACCTTCGCCAAAGGGGGTTAAAAACCCGACGCCAAAGGTTGTTTCTATAGTAGTGGAAGCCCCAATATTATGGTATGACACCTTATGTTCATATATGTACAAGTAGGTAGGATGAGTTAAGTCTTCTCCTTAATCCATGAATTGTAATATGTGCCTTTCTAAAGAGAGGTAGTTCATCATAAATATGAACAAGAGATGTGGTTCATGGTAAATATGAACAAAGTAAAATATAGTGATCTAGTTTAAGTGGAAGAGGACAAGTTGAGTGTCAACTTCCTATACCTCACCATCCCCCATATAAAGAGAAGAAGAATTTATGATAATGGCAATCGATTGGGTGAATAAGTATCAAGATAAGGTCATAAATCAATTAGTAGTCTTAAACATTATAAACTATAAAATTCCATACATTTCATTGTTAAGAAAGTAAAATGTATTCATTCTCTATTGGATCTCGATTATAAGAGAGAAATCTAGATTGATTTTCATCCCAAGGAACGATGATGAAGGGAACCATAAGCCCCAATGACCTAGAAATAAAGAATGTTAAATCAGGTGTGATGAGACTTCATATCCTCATGATGTGATTATTTAGATATATGAAAGTAATGACATGGTTGTAAAATAGTAAAATACATGTGGAATGAGTCATTCTTGTACCACGACATGGGAATGATTGGTGATGGTGCTAAAGGCACCCACCTAGTCATGTGGAGAACTTGGTTGTGTTGGTTGCCTTAAGGCAACCAACTAAACCTTTAGCCATGGATGTTGAGTCTGCCTCATGCTCATATTGTGATGCCTTCTTCTTGTTTAGGTATATGACAAGTAGCTCTAGGGAATAATTAAAAAATGAAAATCTAAATGTTGTTACTTACATATAACTTGTTATTCTTGATTAATCCTATTTGACTATAGCAAAATACTTACTACATTGAGATTCCTAGATTATCGATCAATTAAAAGCATGAACACACTTCTTTGTTTTAATACCTTCTCACTTGGAAATGTCTAATTAATGCATTGACAAATATCTCTATCTTGAAGATGAGTCATCCTCCTACCATATAGGAAAGCATGTAGAGCGACTTAACCAACTAAGATGAATGGTGTATGTAATGTGTGTGAGTTAGATGATTCATGAATTGAGGGTTGGAGGGGTACTGTAGTTAAAATTTTTGATGTGCAACTTGTCTAACATGTATAATAATATTTAGATATGATACTTGTAAAGAAATACTAAAAGGAGGTTGTAAACATTTTTGGAATCCTATTATAATCTTTTGATATGTAATGGTTCATGGTAATAATTATAAGTACATTTCTTTTTTATTTCATTGTTTTATTTTAATTAATCAATGTTTGTGTTTTAAAATCATTTTCCCACTTTTTCCTTATTATAATGTTTTCTTAGAGATAGGTTTAGTTTGGTGATAGGTCAAGATTGTTTCTAAAATCTTGATTAGTGTTGATTATTAGGAGAAGCCCAATATTGTGGTATGGCGCCTTATGTTCATATGTGTACAAGTACATAGGATGAGTTAAGTCTTCTCCTTAATTCGTTAATTATAATAAGTTCCTTTCTAAAGAGGGGTGGTTCACAATAAATATGAACAAAAGAGAGGTGGTTCATGGTAAATATGAAAAAACTAAAATCTAGTAGCCTCATTTAAGTCAATGAGGACACGTTGAGTGTCAACTTTCCATACCTTTCCATCCCAAATATAAATAGAAGAAGAAGTTATGATAATTGGCAATGGATTGGGTGAATAAGTATAAGTGGAAAATCTACTAAAAAAATGCCAATTACCTCATGTCATGAAGATAAAACCTGCAATACATATGATTTCTCATGGAAATACGTAAGCATAACTTTAAAGGTGAGTGGCATGATATCATGTATACCACATATATATCCAATGTGATATTGGGCTAAGTCATATGAGAGTCTAAGAAATATAACATCGTTTGACTTCACTAGAGGTTTAGATCGTGATGAAGTTTATGTGTGCCTATTTGATACTGAGAAGATCTTTAGGTTGGCACATGTACATGAAGAAGACAAGGTAGATCATGCAATTAATACATTCAATTCTAGTCACTGATGGGGATTGGAATAGACATAGGGTGTTGATGAGATAAGTAAATGGATAAATTTAAGAGGATATTTGAGTCATGATACTACCTTTTCACATATCCACATGATAAAGTGAGGTGGTTTGAGAACTTAAAGCAAGGAAACATATATGAGAGTGAAAGAGTCTACTACAAAATGTGCAATAGATTTCCATGATTTTGTGGATGCATCAAGAGTAGAAAGAACTTTCTTGGCTAAGAAGAAGAAGAATCACAGAAGAGGTCAGGAACATAAATGTATATATTAGGTTCTAGCACACATACAAGAACAAGTAGATCACCACCATATCTTATCCAAATGACTCTTTCATATTTTAGTCCATCATATAGAGTATAACACATCAACAAACTAGAGGAAGAGATCATGTAAGTAGTGGTAGAGGCTACCAAAAATAGAGGGCATCCAATTAAGCTTGACAAGTTCATAGAGGATAGTGACAACTAGTTATTCCTCATAATCAAACTAGAGTTAAACTTGGATACAATATCATCAAGGACAAAATTGGGTTCCCATTTTTTCAATATACTATACATGTGGACAGCCATGACATCATACCAGATTTTTTCCTCAAAGGTTATTGTTGCAGACTCCATAATAGATATCAAGAGGGCACTGTCAACAACACCAATAACCTCTATAGAGTAATTATAAGGGACAAAAAATCATATGTTATACCTATCACTTAAGGATACACCACAAATAATAGAGTAGGACAAGGCAAATGAAAGGCATAAGAAATAGGAAGAACCCATGCAATGAAACAATCCAAAGGAATTGTGTCAGAATGAGTAGTGACATGCCATGTGCAATGAATTGTAGATGTAGCTACCCCTATTACTACTTTAATATATATAAGTGCTACACACTCTTTTTTTACTAAGTATATAGAAGTAAAAAGAAATTTATCTATCAAGTATATATTCCAAATGTAGAACCTGTCATATTAAGTGAGGTATACCATAGATGTTTGTTCTTAGTTGGAAGTCAGAGTATGGAAGAAGATTTTCTACCACTTAAATGCATAAATTTGATGTAATTTAGGATATATGAAGGTTCTACCTACATTGATGATATCCATGATGAGTACTAAAAGAATGCATATGAAGGGATATAGATCACAAATGATTGATATGATGGCACAAAATCATAGCTTGGTTTGTGGACTAGAATTTTTAGGGTATGATGATGATTTTCTAGATGAATCATTGTGTTTATTTCAAAAAAGGTAGATTGAAGATTGATATTAACCTTGCACCTAGAACATTTAATGCAACACTAGCACCATATTTGATGGAACTAATTAAACTTTAGAGAAATAATGAAATAACTCAATGATTTATTAGATAAGTCTTCATATGATGACGTACCTCACCTTAGGGAGTACCAGTTTCTTATGTCAAAAGGAAGGACGGAACAATGTGGTCATGTGCTTATTACAGGACAATCAATAAAATATAAATCAATAACGAGCATCTATTGATCGTGATAGATGATTCCCTGGTTAAATAAGTGGAGATATATGCTTTAAAACATTGATTTATTATCATATTACCATCAATTGAGAATCTAGATAGATGGTATAATGAATACATCATTCATGAACCACTAGTTCATCTATTTCAAATAACCAACATATATAAAGCATTCAAGTACTTGATAAATAGGGTATTCTATCAATTTCAGGAACAATTTGTGGTAGTATGTATAGATGATATCTTTATATTCTCCACATGTGTAAAACATAATGAAATACACTTACAACTAGTGTCGAAACAATTACAAAAATACAAATTGTATGACAAGGTTTGTGATAGTGAATTTTGGTTGATGGGATTGCTTTTCATGGACATGTTATTTCTGGTCAAACAATTTGTTTGTGCAATTTATAAATTAATGGGAACAACCAAAGACATGTAATAAAGTCTAGGATTCCCAATGGTTATAAGGATACTATATGAAATTCATGTATGCCTTTAGAAAATCAACATAGTAACATGAAGAGAGTAATCAAACTCTAAAGGAGAAGTTGATAATGACATCATAATTGAGCTTACTAGAGAACAAAAAAGGTAATATGATTTTCTTTGATGTATCAAGGAAATATTTATGTTGTGCATTGATGTTATACAATAAAGGTATGTCCTATGTGTCTAGGAAATTATATAAACATGAAGAAAACTAACTCGACATACTTAGAATTAGTTTTCATTCTTTCTCTCTTATAACATGGTGGATCTTACCAAGTGTTTACAGAACACAAGAGCCTAAAGTACACCTTCATGAAGAAGGTGGATGGAACCAAGAAAATAGTATTATGAATAATTGACTACTATAAAAATAAGCATAATTCAGCGACCACTGTTCTTAGAAATTGGTCATCTTCTACACAAAAAATTGAACTAAATCATCTAACATGTATTGTAAGGCACATATTGTTGAATGTTCAAGATATATCAATATGAAACTAAGTATATGATAATAAGAAGGTTTCCTAGCATGATTGCAACTCAATAAGATAATAGGACATCATATATAGTAACAACAAAGCATAGAATTAGAGATATAGAAGATGAATAAGAAAAGTTAGTCATGTAAAAGAGAAGGATTTCACTTTTCAAAGAATGAACAATTCTATTTCAAATGAAGGTTATTTGTGCCAATTCAATATGGCTTGAGATAGATGATATTTGAAGAAGCTTGTGCATCAATGTAAGATATGTGTCTATGCAGTATCAAGACATATCATAACCTAAAAGAGTATATTTGTGAATGGGCATGCGGAGGTGGGTGAATATTTATCTATATGTGAAGTATGCCAATGGGTTAAGGTCAAACATTAGAATCCAATTTGATCATTGCTTACCTATTCATGAATGGAGGTGGATCATTTGAATATGTACTTAGTCATTGGTTTTCCTCATTCATAGAGGAGATGATTCTATGTGGGTTGATGGAGAAGTTTAGTAAGTCATCACACTTCTCATAGGTGAAAGAATTGTCTTCAAATAGAACATTTCACCCAAACATACATTGATGAGATCATTAGGATACATGGTGTGCCTCTATATGTTATATCATATTGTGGACTTCAGTTCACATATATTTTTGAGGATTGACTTGGCACTAAAATCAAATATAACATAACTTTTCATTCACATATCGAGGAAAAACTACAAACAATGATACATGCACGAGAAGATATGCTCAAATCATGTGGATTGCAACTGTATCAAAGTTAGGATGCATATCCAATCTTGACTAATTTCGAATATGACTAAAATTATCAATCAAGTCTAGATATGATGCCATTTGAAGCACTCAATGGCAAAATATGCATATATATTATCTGTGGTTTGAGCCTATTAATAAGTGATTACTTGGTCTATAAATGGTGCAACAAACAACCAAAAAGATAGACATTATCCAACAATAACTCAAATAATCAAAAGATAGAAAAAATAGTTATGTAGATAAATACATCAATCTATAGATTCTGAGAGGATGTACAGTATTTTTGGAAGTATATATATAGGGAAATTAGTCATGAGATTTTGAAAGGGTGGTAAGTTAAATCCTAGATACATGGGACCTTACCCAATAAAAGAGTGAACATCAAGCTAGCTTTTCACTTAGAACTAACACTAGAGTTGAGAAACCTATCTAGCATATAACTTAGAAATTCCTCTAGATTTGAAAAAGATTCAAAACATTTTCCATGTTCTTGTATTGAATAAATGTCATACACAAAAAGTGTGGCAACCTATAGATAGTTAAACAAGTGTTATAAAAAGGTACTAGTGTAAGTCAAGGACCACATGATAAAAAAAACTAAAAGGATGTGGGAACCCGTAGTGGGAGTGTTATGGAGACATCATAGAGAGGAAGAGGCAACTAAGGAACTAGAAGTTGGTATGAGAAGAGAAAATATTGATATATTTGAAGTTTTAAGGACGAAACTTCTTAAAGGGGAGATAGTATATTAAAACTCATTCATGGGTTACTTATAAACCTAGATTAGCAATATTATCCTCTTTGTAAACCCTTTCTAGTGATCTTGAGGTGAACCATAACTCATAATGTGATGTAAGTAATGATTATAAAACCTTAAATTCAGATGAATAATGTAGTTGTGTATGTATTAGTCAGTAAATATCCTACCTATATTATATTTTGGTGAGAGCCTAAGAATGTGGTGGGAATAGTTAAGGGGGAAAGGAAAGATGATTTACATTAAAGTAAAGTGTTGCAGTATAATGATATCAAGTTATAAATGATCTAATGCACATAACATATGTGTAGGAACATATTAAAACCCATGAGTAAGGATCAAAGTATTTACTTAACTATTGTAGGGCATGACCAATTAGTTGGATGATTGATGAAAACGTAGTTTGACCTTTGAGGCTGACTAAATAGGTATTATGAACCAAGTCAGTTCAACTTGAGAATTGGGCTGGTTTGTGGTTGTCTATTGGAAAATCAAATTGACATGTCGAGGCATTGATATCTACCTACATAATTGACAAACCATAATTTGGCAACCATGGGAAAATTAATTGGTGGGTTCATTAGTCAAACCAATCTTTAAAATTAATCAAAACTATGAGGGCCAATTAGTGAAACTCAATAGTGAGCCCTTAGATATTAGTCATGTACCATAACAATGTAACCCAACTCATCACCCATTATTTGGGCCGCTCAATCATGACATCAGGTGACTATCCAGTTTGACAATGTTGAGGGTCTTTTGTCAAATAACATGTTTGGAGGTTATATATATATATGGACTATATCCAATCTATCTATTCTATATGGATGTCCATACCTCCTTCCACCATCTTCCACATCTCTTAATCCACAAAAACCTAGGATTCTGAAGGAGATTTGCAATAGGAAACCAAATATTCAGCCGAAGTAGTGGTCTTGAGCTGGAAGGAGGCCAGAGAATCAAGTAAGTGATGGTTAATCATTATTTTCTACTCTTTATTCTTCAATCATGCCATCAGATGTCCTTCCTTTCTATGAAAGAAAAACCCCATGGATTTCTCTCTTGTTTCTATGTTTTCTTGTTACTAGGGTTGGGTGCGAGATCTAAAATGAAGAATCTCCACTTTCCGATAAAGATTTGTTATTTTACTAACCTAGATTCAAAAAGGGACGAACTTACATATTTTTCTACAGTAACATGAGTATATATAGCCTTAGTTACAAAAGAACTAAGTAAAATTACTTCAATAATCACTTAAATCTTTTAATAAAGAAAAACTAGTATTCTATAGAAATCAGAAAGATACAAATGAAGTGTGAGTTATTATTCTTCTATTAATGGTATTACTATTTTGTATTAATCAAAATGATGGATTCCACTTTTTAACTAATTAAAATTATAGGCTTAATGATTGTGAGTTTTTAAGTAAATCATGAGAAATTAAAGAGAAAAAGAACGTGGAAGGAAATAAGGGTATTGATTTTACATCTATATAGAAAATCATGCAAGAATGCTACTACAACTTAAAATATTTATGAGAGGAGAATGAGTTTTCTATGCCACATTTTGATTTTTATTTACTTAATATTATTAATACAATACGGTTTCATGTGAACAGATGTTGTTCCAACAAGATAATCATAATTGTTTATGAAATTAAATGTCTTAATATGAGTACATTTTGGCACTAAAGATAAAATCCTAGATCGTATAGTTAGTGTCCTTGAACATTTCTAGATCGTATAGTTAGTGTCCTTGAACATTTCAAACTTCACCCAACATCCATGCTAGGGAAGCAAAGTGAATTCACACTCTATTGGACTTAGGCCATAAGAGAGTGATCTAGAGGGGTTTTCATCATAAGAGAAAATTGTGAAGGGATTTAGGGGACCCACAAGGGTGGCATATAAGACTCAATTACTTGGAGATGAGAAATTCTTGACTAGTGTATATGAGACCCAATACTTGTGTATTGATTATTCAGGTATGAAAAGATAATGATGTCATTTTGAAAATTGTAAAAGAGATGTGGAATGGCCCTTCCTTGAGCTAATGAGTGGGAATGAGAATTGAGGGTGATAAATGCATCTACATAGTCATGTGACATACTTAGGCTATTTTGTTTCCTCAAGCTGGATGGACAAACCCTAAAATATGGAGAACATGTTCGACATGTGCTCATACTAGGATAACTTATATTCTCCTAGGTGCACACCAAGTAGTTTTAGATCATAGATATAATATGAGAAATTGTTAGTTCGTACTTAATTTTTTTTTATAGGTTCTCACTGAGACCATGCAAGTCAAGGAACTAGAAATTAGTCTTTCACCCAACTTATTAGAAAGCTATCATAGTGACTTAACCAAGTGAGAAAAACAAGGTGTATATAGTTGTGTGTAGTATTTAGGTGATTCGTGTGGTGAGGGCAGTGGGACTTGTGTGGTTGAAAATTTTGATGTGTAGTTTGTGGCTTGTATAATAACATTTCAATGTGGTACATGTAATTAGCTATTAAACGATAGATGTAAATGTTTATGGAAGTGCAACTATAACATTTTGATGAGTAAGAATGCGTGCAAATAAATGATTATACATATCTATGCATTGCACATATTTTATTTAAAAGTACAATAATTGATGTTTTATATCCAATTTAATCCTTTTTATTATCATTATAGTACACTTAGATATGGGATCAAAAGTCCCCGCTCCGCTTCTGTCTTCCCCTGCGAAGGCGATTTGGGCACTTAGGGCTTTAGCATCTTGCCTCCCGGGGATGAGATCGGACATCCTGGTTTATCCAGCTGTAGGTTAGGTTACTTGGGGGCAATTTTGCCTAGTGTTGATATGGCGGAAGAAATAACAAGACAGTGTGAGGAGCTGAGGCTTGAAGATGAAGACATCGTCATCTTCTCGGAGGAGGACGAAGATGAACAGAAGGAGACAATGGAGTTTTCACTGGCTGCGAAAATAAAAGTATATCGACCTATCAACTTTAATGCTTTCAAGAGGATGATGGAAATCATTTGGGGACTGGGAAGGAAACCTGTCTTCAAAAAAATAGAACACACAGTCATCACGATCCAGATTGCGGTAAAAGAAGACAAGGAAAGAGTTATGGAGGGATCGCCATGGAGCTTTGACAACAACCTGGTTCTTTTGAAGGAAATAGAAGGATCAACACAACCGTCTAAACTGATCTTCAACGAATCGCCCATATGGCTGAGATTGTACAACCTTCCAATGGGATACAGATCATCCAAAGCAGTGGCTACCATTACAGGGAAGGTAGGAAATTTTGTGGAAGTAGATGAAGGGGAAACAACATGGGACAGGGCGCGACGAGAAAAGGTGGTTATTAACATAGATAACCCACTCAAAACAAAACAGAGAATGAAGGATGCTAGAGGGAAGATGTTGGAGATAGATATTAGATACGAAAGGATACCTAATTTCTACTATAAATGTGGGAGGCTTGGCCATGTGAAGCATGACTGTCGGGAAACAAAAATGGAAGAAGAAGGGAAATGGGGAGTGAGGCTGTGGGCATCACTGAGAAGACAGAGTAGAGCAAGCAGGGAGGGAGAGGAGTATGAGATGTGTAGAAAGAAGTATGACTGGGAGGAAAAGGAGGAGAACAAAAAAAACACCAGCACAACAAAGCAGAAGACTGTCCACGATAGCAAAGGAAAGCCAACTAGGGGAAGGTGAAGGAAATGAGAGGGTAGATAAAAGCTCAGAAATTACTAAAGGACAGAAGAAAAGCAGCAGTGGCAGGGAAACTATTTTTACTACGGACAAAGGAAAAGAAAAAGCTAAGCAGGTTGGGACCACAGGAGGAATAAAGAACCCAGAGAGCAGACCAAATAAAAGAAACCACGGGGAGGAGTACGAGATCCAGGGAAGCATCTCCACAAGCTCGTTATTTGATTCACTACTGCTATCCCTTCGACAGTAATAAAGGCACTGAAAGCTCACCAACCAAGGTCACCATACCACAGAAGATAAACATCAAAGCAAGTGAGCACAAGGTGCTCGACATGGGTCCACAGAAAGAAAACATTCCCGGAAAAGAGCAGCAGAACATATCAAATAGGAAGATAAGAAAATACAAAAGGCAAAGGGCAACAGTGGTGACGAGAAGCCAAAAAGAAAACAGAGAGATAAATAAAGGGTGGAAAAAATAGAAACAAACAGAAGCAGGAGGAGTAGCACCTACAGTGAAACAAGGCAGGGAATAGAAAATACATAAGGGAGAAGAGAACAAAATGATTTGGGCAAAATACCCCAAACAAGTAACGGGACCTGATGGTTATCAGGCCTGTAAAGGGCAATGAAAATCGTCAGCAGGAATTGCTAGGGTGTGGGAAACCGTGGCACATTCCACACTCTCTGACGCTTGTGTTGGAAGGAATGCCCAGATATAGTGTACTTAATGGAAACTAAGATAAAGGACAAAGAGTTGAATGAGATAAGAAAAAAATGTGGCTTTGACAACGGGTTGTGTGTTAGTAGCAGGGGCAAAGCTGGAGGCTCGGGTTTGTGGTGGAATTATATGGATGTTAATGTTCTCTCCTACTCAAACCATCACATCAATGCCATCATCAAAAGCAAAGGGAATAATTTGGATTGGCAATGTGTGGGCATATATGGGTGGCCGGAAAAACAAAACAAAGTCAAAACATGGGAGCTCATCACAAATATTAAGAACAGAAACAACATGCAGATTATTTTCATGGGGGACTTTAATGAGATAAAGAGCAATGATGAAAAAAGTGGAGGCATTGCTAGAGAGTAAAAGTACATGGAAAATTTTAGAGAGATGATTGATACTTGCGAGCTTATGGACATTGGATTTAAAGGTAATCCCTATACTTGGGTGAGAGGGAAAAAACATGAAACAACAATCATGGAAAGATTCGATAGAGTGTTGGCTTGTAGAAACTGGAGTAATCTTTACTCAGGGGCCATGGTCATTCACCTCCTAAGAAGGAACTCTGATCATGCCCCAATCCTATTAAAATGCAAGGAGGATGATAAATGAAAGAGCAAGAGCAGAGATTTCAAAGTCGGGCAATTTTGGCTAAAAGATCCACAATGCACAGAGATTATTAAAGATAATTGGGCAGCAAAAACTGAAGTACATCAACAAATAAACTACTGCTCGAAGGTCCTTTTAGATTGGGCAAAGACGAAGTTTGGGGTGACTGATGAAAAGTTAAAAAAGGTTGAAAGAAAACTACTGCATGACCAAGCTCTCCCTATGACAGCTGATAACATAAAAAATTGCAAGGATCTTTGTGAAGAAATAAATGAGCTCGAGAAGACTAAGGAGTCCTATTGGTTCACAAGGGCTAAAGTTAAAGAAATGAAAGACGGGGATCAGAATACAAGCTACTTCCACAACAAGGCTTCTCAAAGAAAGAAACAAAACACAATCAAATGTCTTATGAATGATGAAGGGGTGTGGAAGCACAATGAAGAAGACATTGGACACATTGTCATAGATTATTACAAATCTCTGTTCAATTCCAATGGAAGTGAGGATACTGATACTACCCTTCAAGGAATACAAAGTATGATCAGCCCGTACATTAATGAACAGCTGGAAAAGGAACCTAATCAAGAAGAAATAAAGAATGTGGTCTTTGCTATGCACTCCAACAAAGCCCCAGGGACCGATGGCTTTCATGCTAGTTTCTTTCAAAACTTCTGGTCTATAATAGGCAACGATATTGCTTCCTACATCAAAGGTTGGTGGAAAAATGAAAAAAAACTTGCAAGAGATAAATGAAACCAACATTGTGTTGATCCAAAAATGCAAAGAGCCAGCTACCATGAACAATTTTCGACCTATCAGCTTGTGCAACACCATCTACAAGATCATCTCCAAAGTTCTAGCTAACCGAGTGAAGCCCTTACTCAATGAGATTATCTCCCCCAATCAAAGTGTGTTCATTCCTGGAAGACTTATCACTGACAATACGCTCATTGCTTTTGAAACCTTCCATTCCATGAAAAGAAAGACAAAAGGAAAGAAAGGGCAGATGGCAATTAAACTTGATATGAGTAAAGCTTACGATAGAGTGGAATGGAGTTTTATTGTGAGAGTCATGGAGAAGATGGGTTTTGGGGCTCTTTGGTGTAAAACAAATTATGAATGTATGAGCTCTGTAACATTCTCTTTTATTATAAATGGCAGTAAAAGGGGCCACATAACACCTAAAAGAGGGATCTGCCAAGGCGACCCCATTTATCCTTACCTCTTTCTCTTTTGTGCAGATACTTTTTCTACTCTTATCAATAGAGAGGCGGCAAAAGGCCAAATCACAGGAGCCAGGACATGCAGAAATGGTCCACGTACGACCAACCTCTTCTTCGCAGATGACAGCATCCTATTTGCTAAAGAAAATCTCCAAGAAGCCGAAAGAATAGCTTTCATAGTAAGCTACTATAAGAAGGCTTCTGGACAGAAAATAAATTACAACAAGATGGAGATTTCTTTCAGCAAAAATACTCCTAAATACATGAAGAAGAGTATCCTTGATCGGCTCCAAGTAAATCAGGTTGAAGTTCATGATAAGTATTTAGGCCTCCCCACCATTATTGGTAGATCAAAAAAGAAGGTGTTTAGTGAGCTAAAGAACAGAATATGGAAGAAAATAACAGGATGGAAGGAAAAAATGCTAAGCCAAGCTGGAAAAGAAACACTTATAAAGTCCATAGTCCAAGCTATACCTACTTATATGATGAGTGTTTTCCGCATCCCGGATAACATAATCGATGATACCAATAGAATGCTAGCTAACTTTTGGTGGGGCACCCAGAATGGTAAAAGGAAGATGCACTGGAAGCCCTGGAGTAAGCTCTGTCTCCCAAAAAAGGATGGGGGTTTGGTTTTCCGTGATTTAAAGGTTTTCAATCATTATTTTCTGGCTAAACAAGCATGGCACCTTCACCAAGATTCTAAATCTACTGTCATAGTAGTTTTCAAGGCCAGATATTACAATAGAAATGAGTTACTTACTGCTAATAGAGGACACGATCTGAGCTACTGCTGGAGAAGTATTTGGGGCGCAAAATCTCTTCTTGTTGAGGGTCTGAGATGGAACATAACCATGGATTCCGAAATCCACATATGGAATGATAGCTGGATTCCCGAATATCAAAGTGTTCTGCCATAAAATTCAGGGGACAATAGAAATCAACCTATCTGGGTGAAGGAGCTCTTGAACATATCAGATGAGTGGGACATTTCTAAACTGAAGAACCTATTTTCTGAAGACATGATTAATGAAATCCTAATGATTCCTATAGGCACAGTGAGTATATCTTCTCTCTACTAGTATCCTGCCCAGGATGCCTCCATTACGGTAAAATCAGCCTACTGGCTGGGCGTTCTGGGTCATCAGAACACTGTTGAAAGGGGACGATTTATCAACCATGATATGTAGGATAAAGTGTGGAGGAGCTCTATGCACCCCAATATGAAGCACTTTTTGTGGTGCTGTTTGACACATACCCTCCCTACAAAATGTAATATTCACACCAAACATATCAGCGATAATAGCATTTGTGATGTGTGTTTAACTATACATATCACGACCCAATGTACTCATGCTGAGATGATATGGAATGAACCCGAGAATAGAGGATTGATCAGTGGGGCCCCATCCACTGACTTTGGTGATCTGTTCTATTGGGTTATCAACAAAGGGGATAATAGTACTCTCATGGACTTCACAACCATATGCTTGGCGGCTTGGATACGCAGAAATGAGAGCATCTTCAGCAGCAAGACCATACAACCGTGCTTGACTGCTCACATAATTGTGCACTGAGCCCATAGCTTCGTGGATAGCAGACTCCACAACAGATCTATTAAAAGTACCACAGTGGACAGAAAAGAGTGTAGATGGAGAGTACCACCTAGTGGTTGTACAAAAATCAACATAGACGCAGCATTCATAGCTGATCAAAGGGTGTGTCTTTCTACTATTTTCAGAAACCATAATAGGGAGGTGGTTTCTATGGCAACAAGGACTAGTGACAGTAGATGGAGCCCGTATATAGCTGAAGCCCAGGGGATTAAGTTTGGCATAAAAATTGCAAAAAACCTGAATCTCAACCCGATTGAAGTGGAGACCGATGCTAAGAATGTGTGGTAGAAAATCATGAAACATAAGGGGGGTTTCAGCCCAACTGAACTGTTGTTCAGTGATATAAAAACGCAGGCCAGCAGATTCAGTTCAACTATCTTCTCTCACACCCTTAGAGAAGGGAACTCTATGGCACACCAGCTTGCAAAAAAGGGGCTGGGAAAGGAAAGGGAATCTGTTATTACATGTAATTTTCCTATGTTTGCTAATGAGCACGTTGTATCATCTAGTGATTAATACAATGGCTCTGTTTTCATCTCAAAAAAAAAGATATGGGATCAATTTTATAAATTCTAAGGAAATATAATAATAGTTAGTAGATTTCCAAATATTGGGAACAACCCTAACGCCTTGCAAAACTATGCCATAGAGTATGTCTATTTTGCATATCCTCCAACCTATATGGAAGTGTGGCTCAAACTAGCACCCTTCTATATAGGTGGATAAGAGATATGCCATAAGGCCCATCCTTTCTTATCCTATACTACAATCCATCATCTTTTAATTGATACACCAAACCTTGGGTTTTGAGTTGTGATCATGCTCGAATCCTCACACCCAACCACCACCAAGAACAACTAAGATATCACAAAAAATGCATGTATTGTATGATGGGGTTATTTATGGTTTTTACTTTTATCTATGTCAATATGTATACATGATATGTTCATTTGTTTATCATAACATCTTTCCCTCATTCCCTTCACATTCATTTCGTTTATATTTTTGACATTATATCACATTTGATACTAGTATCTCATGTGTATGTATATCAATAATAATCACTTTAGAGAAATGCTTGATCATTAATATTACTCCTAAATTTAGAAAATCACCTCATTTCATATGAATCAAATTTGGACATTTCATATCATATTTTAGACAATTAGGTCTATTTCTACTTTTGGGCATAATTTTCATACCACATAGTTGCTTAAGGTTTTCATAATATCAACTGTAAAATCATCCAATCATATAGATATGCAGAATCACTAGTTTAACCATTTATTGTTCATGTAATATAAATAGGGAAGGACAACCACTATGACAAAGCCTATAGTGAATTCACAATAATTATTATTTATATCTCATTTAGAAGTCATATCAAGAATATGGAAAAATCCAACTAGGTAAATATACAAAAGTAGGTTACCTATTGTTCACAAAATATTAGTAGAACAGATATTTTAAGATAGTTAATAATTAACATATGGGGCCAAGTTTATTTCAAATCAACATCTTAACCCCTTAGAGAATATATATTAGGCATTATCATCTCAAATTTGTATAAATCTATAGAAGGGGAAGTATCCACCCTCACACTGCCATGGAAATATAGCCCACGTAGAGACAACAACACCCCAAGCCGTAAAAAGTCTACACGATGGTCGTCCTATGACAAAGAAGAACAAGATTGAAGGGAGGAATTTACCTATGATTTATACCTATAGATGGTCGTCCATGATGCCTAGTAAGGAAGAAGAAAAAGGAAAATAAAGAAGAGGATATCAATAAACCTCTAAAAAAAGAATACTACCAAGAACAATCTCCATCTAGATCCAAGAATACAAGATGTATTGAAACCCTACTCGATCTCCCCCTTTATCTCTAGAATAGGTTCTAGTAGGTGGTAAGTAAGAGAAAACAAAGTATGGTCATGTTTGGTGAAAAGGAATTAATGTATGGTGTTTAAACAATCAAAAACACCCACATTGAAAAAGTTTTCTTGCAAAATACCACTAGTGGGTCCAACTAAGGGTTTATTTGGTCTGACTGCATGTCAGACTACTACAAAATGGTCCGATCAAACATATTAAACAAAAACCCAAAAAGTGACAACACTAATGATTTGACTAAACTTTAGTTATTATGAGTAAAAGGTCAAGAAAAGAAGAAACATGGCCAACTAACCAACAAAACTTTATCTCAACCTAACTAACTAAGTTGGTCCACCTTAAAGTAAAGTCAATAGAATATCAACCCTAAGCATTCTAAAGTCTTCCAATCACCCAATAGTCATTGTGAACCTAACCAAACCCAAGAAAGGTCAACACAAACCAAAATAGGGTTAATCAATACTCAATAGAGCTTATGTAGATATAACACACTTCACATGACATTAACATAATATATACATAAAAAGAACCTCGAAAACCCTACAAAATCACCTAATTCTCAAACAAACAGGGTATCTAGATGTTGAACCTAAAATCTAACAAAATGACACATACCCCAAAATTGTATAAAATATATCTTAATACTACATTAATACATGTTAACTAAAAAAATATTGTAGATGGTTATGGGATTACGAATTCACTAAATAAAAATGGGTTTAATCATGTAAGGTCAAGGAAACTAGTTGAGAAAGTTTTCTCCCAATGAACATACAAAATTTTTAGTTTTTAGGGTTTCACTTTTATAGACTAACCAATTAACATAAAATTAGGGTTGTAAAATAATATTTTGTATCATAAAATAAACATGAATATAACATAAATTACAACTTATAAAGAAAGATCAACAGCTAAATGTGGAACAAGGTCTTACACTAGAGAGTTGGGGACTAGCTCCATGCAATTCTCAATAGTAGTTAGTCCACTATGGTTATTTTCATATAAATAAGGATGGTCAAAATATGAGGAGGATATGTAGGTGGAAGAAATGTGGGTTAGAATAAGAAGAATAATAAGGAAGAAGGGAATAGATATCACCATAGTTTAAGGTAAGTTGGGGGGTTATATGGTTTGAGAAGAAGTTTAACTACAGTGAACGTGCCCAGTTTTGAAGATTATTATACAATTTGTTGGTGGACACATTATCACTCAACACCAACCATAGTGGGAGGAGAAGTAAGGAAAATAAAGGTTGGTAATAATGAAGAATAGGGTGGTAGATGTCCTGAAATTAGAGGGGACAGATAAAATCTTTGGAAAGAATGAGAAAATCGTCATTGTCATTCTCTTCAGTGTGTAGAGGCATACACAATACTTGGGGTCCAGGTGAAGGTATAAGGGAAGGAGGTAGATAGAGAATATTCCATGAGTTATAAGTAGTGGTGCCACATGTGTAGGAAGTTAGAGTGATGGAACCAGCCTATCATGTTGGGGTACTTGGTAGTGGTGGAGTTTAGAGGTAAAAGAAAAAAGGTGGTGGGGGAATATATGTTTAAAAAGGAGGAAAAGAAATATGGTGTAGTTGGGCAAGTGGTAGAGGTCAAAAAGGTTGATGTTAGGCAAACCCGTGAGTAAGGGAGAAAAATTCACTTGTTTGCTATTGGAAAATTTAGTAGATGCACACGATACAAGGTGGATGATGGCAAGTGGAAAAGGAGATGATGGGGCATCTAAGATAATAAGGAGTTTTTAACATGTGAGACATGAAGAGAAGAAGTGAAGGTGGGAATAAAATTGATCATAGGATGGGGTGAGGGTATGAGTTTGTTAATTTAGGGTTGAAAGGTCTTACATGTGATTGGGATGAATAGAGTGTACAATACACTAATGATCATGATACTAGATAAAAAAATTGAGGTGAATGAATGAATAAATGTCATTCACTACACTAATACGCCTCAACTTACCTTTTATGATAGGGGAAATGAAATCTAAATGGTACAACATATGAAGGGATGGTATAATAAATAGTTTATAAAATCGATATGTTACTATTGGGTTTCGAACTAATGAATGGATTAAATCTAACCAAAAAAATATTGTTATTTTGAGTGTAATATAAATCTAATAAAGTTTTTCTCTCTTTAAATTGAGGTCTTGATAATTTATCAGTTAAACTATGTCGATTACATTTAAATAGATAATTTTATGCTAATAACATATTTTCTAATGAGAAATTAATTGTTTACAAACTAGGATCTTAGTAGGGTGAAGTAATACATATATTTCATATTATTACAACAATAACTTGTTAAATTGATTTCGTTCTAAAAATCGCATATCCATGATATGTATTATCCTAAATTACCAAAGATGGGTCCAAAAAGTTTTGTATTTAAAGAGATTTAATAATAAGTTTGTTTATAGTTAGTTCTCTTAGAGATAAATCCAAAATGTTTTGTATTTAATAAGATTTAACAATAATTTAGTGTATATTTAGTTCTAGACTTTATTGTTGGATCTTAAACAAATATGAAATCAATAAAAAAGAACTTTTAGGATTGCAACCAAACTTTTTTGGTACGGAATGATGAATCTTAATCTTAAAAATTAGTACATTAAAAAAATTTAGTATAGTGATTTACTATTGTTCTTTTATATCCATTCTAATTCTGAATAAAATTTCTTCTAGAAGATTATTTATTTCTAGATTCACTTTCTATAACACTTTTATGGTAGTTAAATTATCCTACTTGTATTTTCTAAATTTATCCTCGTTATAGTTCAATCATTTGACAATTTAATCTAGTACTTAAGAATAATATATTTTGTTTCTATTTGGAAACTTTTACAAAGATTGTACTAGTATAAGTTATGTCTTTAGTTGGATAGGGGCAGCTCTAGTGGTGAACAAACCATGAACCCTAATGATGGGATATGAGATTGATCCTTGATTGCACACCTATGAAACAAATTAACCCCATCAGGTAGGCAATCCCACTATGTTATTTAAATGCCCCCCTCTAATATGCAGGTAGCCCAGGGCTAGAGAGTTTACTCTACTAGGATGGGTCCATTAGTGGCCCTGCTGGAGGAAGTATGTTTGTTACAAATAAAAATAGTTATGTCTTCAATGTGACCCACTATGAATTCTATTTAGGGAGCTATATTGATGAGACACAAGTTAGATTTCTTGTCTTTTTATTTCACTTGGAATTGTGAAGTTCCCATGTTATGACTTAAGATTCATGATGAAAGCATCTTGACTAATTTAGCTTATCTAACTAACTCATTTTTAACATGATATTATTAATCCAAATTATCATCTACCATGGTTCCCAATCTAGCATGCTACAACCATTATTCTTTAAGACTAATAGGTTTTATAAGTGTAGTATGTTACATGGGACCTTCTCCATACTTGACTTCTTACTCTTAGACGTCTCATCTTAGCCTGCGTATGTCTAGATTCTCTTCACAAGATAAATAAATGGATGGAACATGGAAAATGGATGGATTGGTGAACAACCCATAACTGAGTATATATACTCACTATAAGTGAGAAAAATTGCTCAAGAGTGGGTGAATGTGATAGTAATTGGGCCAGATAGTGGTGTGAAGTTGGTAGGTAGAAATAGAAAGGTAAGGGGATGTAGAGGGGGGCTAAAGAAGTAAAGGAGATCAACAATATAGTGAAAATGGATAAGACTCACATTGAGTGATATGTTAGGCCACTTTCCATTAAAAAAACATAAAAATGTATCAACTAGTGGGGATACAAATTGAAGTGGTAGAGGGACCTACAATGGTTATAAATACAAGATCAATAAGGTGGGTGGAAATGGATAGAAAAATAGAATTCAGATTTGTTGCCAATGTGGAAAATGGAACTCACTACAAATTATTTCTTGATCAATAAAAGATCCAAAATGTACTTGGTATAGTGGGGATACAAAGTGAAGTGGTAGAGGGACCTGAAATGGTTGGAAATACATGATCGGTAAGGTGGGTGGAAATGGATAGAAAAACAAAATTCAGATTTGTTGTCCACACGGAAAATAGAGCTCACTACAAATGATTTCTTAATCAATAAAAGATCAAAAATGAACTTGGTATGGTTGGAATGCAGAAAGAGGTTAGTAACCTTATGAGCAAATACAAGAGATTGCAAAAGAAACATATATGACATCCTTGGTGACAAACAAAGTTGGAAGCTTCTCTTTTCTATCTTGTTACCAAAGCACGAAAGGTATACACATCAAGTTTTTGAGTTTTTTTCGAACTTTAGGGTAAATACAAGTGCCCCAAGTCTTGAACACCTCATGTGGGGTTAGTTAAATCTATTTTTAGGGTACATGTCATCATTTAGAATGAGGTAAGATCTTTAAGACCACTCCTAAAAGGAAATATACTTTCTAAATGTCAATTTTTGAGTAGTTCATGAAGCCATGGTTGACCTTAATTCTTCAACCTTTGGGACCAATTGTAGGTTCAATAGTGCGACCAGGCTCCCCATCCCACACAATCACTCTTAATCCAAAATGTGAAAAAATGCACATTCACAGCTCATACAGACCTGCACTTGGGAGCAGTCTTCAACCATGGACTACGTAAACCTCTTAGAAAGTATTTGAATATATAAAACAAGAATAAAGCCAAACCAAGTAGCCATTGTTGATAATGAAGTAGTGTAGTCATTACTTCCCACAACATGAGTAAAGATCCACAATGGTAAACCAATACTCATCAACCCATTGAAGAAAATTTTAGATTCAATGGATTGAGGATAATCTAATGGCTATAAGGACTGAAGCAAATTAAGCACACGTGAAACTGTATTCATTAATTTATGTTCTTTAGTTACTTGTGAAGTCTAGTGGATTAGATATCCCTAGAGTATTTAATGTATCTATTGTGTAATTTTAGTTTAATTTTAAATTGCATATTCATTCTAATGAAGGTACTTCAAAAAAATATTTTTCTTATGATCAATTAATTCATGATTGAACAATTTTCCACTTAAATCTCATAACCACTTATATGTTCTCTTGATGAAAACATTTATGCCAAGTATGTCTTATAAGTATTCATTCACTATATTAGACAAATTGAGGCTTTATTTTTCAAGTTTTTAGTATGAATTGTTGTTGATTAATAATGTTTAATTTGGTTATTTAGTTATGCATCTCTTCAACATTTCATATGGGACTATTAGTAGGTACGATGTTACATTTTTTTAACAACTTATTAGGAGCTTGTTAGATCCAAATAAACATACAAGTAAAGTTTTCTTGCTTAACCCAATGTAGGTACAACATCCTAGTTGGGGAGAGAAAACTAGGTTTAGGCTACTATATGAAAACTTATACATATATACAAACACAAAGTTGACATGGATCAAAATTTAAAAAATAACTAAAATAAAATTTTGAAAAGAGTATGGACAACAAATAATACATAGATATTTCATTCGAACCCTAGAATAGAAAAAAAAAACACTCATTCATTAAAAGAGTTATGATGGGAGGAAAGCAAGACAGTAAGAAAGAGATAGAGAGGCATAGATATAAAGAGGAAAAGAAAGAGGGAGATAGTCAGAGATGGAGATGGAAAGAGAAATGAGCTATATGGTGAAGTATGGTGACAACAATGGTTATATGATGAATTTTTGGGGAATCATCCAATGTGGTTTTGATGTTTGAGGGTGTAGGTTCTCCCCTCTAGTGGTCGAGAAGCTAAAGAATCCAGCTTGAAACGTCGTAAGAAGGCTATATATACTTCTCCTTCTTGAGTGTTGGTTTCTTACCACTTGACCAACTCTTAACACCTTACTAATTATGCTTGAAACCCTTTTATAGATTTAAACGAGTTAAATTAGGGCTCAAGTCATACTAGTCATTTGTCTAAAATGGGACACCTAGACAGTTAGATCCTTGGTTTGTTACTAAGAGGTCAAAGGTTCAAGATACGATGACAGCATCAATAGAATCCCATTAAAAAATAAATTTTAAACATACATACAATCATCAAATTTTGTAGAATTTTACCCCAATGGTTCAACATGGAATTTTAGCTTTGCATCACCCAAACAACGAGAATTGATTCTCATAACCCAACTAATTTTGGGGTAGATGAGCTAAATTGTGGACTCGCTTTCTTAAATATGTTTGGCATAAATTAGCTATTATATTGAAGTTGTAGTTTCATCCATCTAATATCAACTGGTTTTCTACAAGCTCATCATACCTATTTTATCAGATAATACAACTTGTGATTGGGTCGATCGAGTTGGTATTTTATCCAAATACTATCATCTAGAGTCAAAATACCTCGACTATATCAACACGAACTTGGTTGATTTCAGAGGTGAATTTTACATCGGCAAGCATGTTAGTTTGAGGTTATTAAAACTCAGTTGCATTAAGTAGAGATTATAGTACTCTATCCTATTAACCCATAGCTAGCCAACTCAAACTAGTAGGATTGGCATTAATTTTTGGTGTTCCTTACTTAAAACTTTCTCAATATAAGTTGAACATGGGCGATTAAGAGGCGCATTATCCAGTTGGACTCTTGAAACTAATTTCAAAACATGGGCCTTATCAACGGTAGCCTATAAACAACCACTTTTGGCATCATTATGCTACAAATATACCTTAAACAAATTAACATGTAGATTAAATTATTTTAACAACCTATATGAAAATAAAAAAATATAAGCCAATTGGAGGCTATCACAATATGACGAGGGCATTGATAGTAGCTAAGAAGAATATATAAATGTGGTCATACAATAACTATCATCCATTATTTTATATCTAAACAATGAAATTGTTATATTTCATTTCCCATTTATCAAAAAGAAGAATCAATATCCTTAAATGTTGAAAAATGTGTATAATTGTCATTCTTGGCCATCAAAACCATCAATCATGTAGGTTGACCACAAAATCAATTAATACTTAAAGTGATAATCTTCGATTGTGATGAACAATTAATCACAGTTCACTTAATTTATGTAGGAGTTTTGGATGTTGGTAGAGAAATGTGCTAATAGGAGAACAACAAATCATAAACAAAATCTTCATCAGTTGATAAATCATCTACACTAAAGGAAAAACTCCCTTATTCTATGCCAATTTTTGTTAATGAGAATGTTTCTTCTGAACTTATCCAGTGGGCCTTATTAACTTCAAGGTTGATGCCAAGTTGGTCTCTCCATATGAGGGAGTGATGGATCCTTGATTGTAGAAGCCCATACTATCGTGTCTTGTTGGTTGCTACCTATGACACTCTACAACAATTTATATTTTGGTGGGTTTGTCTAAGGGATGCCCAAATGTCTTAACAAATATCTCTTTATGTTCTTATTTATCTTGTGACTGGTCTTTTAAATTTAACAAAATTTAGTGAGTTGTAAAAAAAAATTGGGGAACCCACCTTTGGATACTTATTGGGAACCTATGGTACACCTCTATATGGGTTTACTCACCTTGTATCTCAGTGTATGCAATGGATTCACGGCCCCTTATATTATAACATGATAAATCTTTTATATGAAGACAAACCATTAGAAAAATTCAAATTTGATGTATGATTCAAAATGCAAAGGGAGAAAGAAATCTCAAGAGCACTTTTAGAGTAATGTGACAATGTAACCCACAACACACTTGTCTTAGCTTTGATGTAAAGTTGATTATTAGTTGTAGTTTAGGAAATAAATTGGAAACTAGTTGAGGTAGAAGAGGTTTATATAACAAAAATGAAAAATTATACATATAAGTGAAAATCAGACTATGAAGCCCTTCAGGAAAGTATCATCTTATAAATCATAACTCACAAACTCCATTTCTATACTTTACAAGAAAGCCTATGGAGGGGGCTATTCACAATTTTTTTCTATGAATTTTGGAATTATAAATTATTCCTATGTGTAAGCTACACTTTTGTTTTTACTTTTAGAAATTATATACTATGTAACAAGACTCATTTATATATATATATATATATATATATATATATAATCCCATTGAGGGGGCTAAGTGCAATTTTTCTCATCATTGTTAGAATTACAAATGGCTCCATGTTTGTAACCAAGCTTTTACCTTTACATTTATATGTACCGTATAAGAAGACTCATCTATTATTTAGAAAGCATGTACAGGGGGCTATGTGCAATTTTTGCATCATTTTTTAGAATTATAAATTGCTCATTGTATAGTTAAGTTACACTTTTGTCTTTACTTTTTAAAATTATATACTAAATAAGAATATTATATATTATACAAGAAAGCCCACGAGGGGGTAAATGTAAATTTTTCCTAACATTTTTGGGAATTACAAATAGGTCCCTATGTGTGTAAACTACACTATTCTTAACTATTTAAAATTATATGCTATATAAGAAGATTCATTTAGACCATATAAGGAAGCTCGAGGAGGGGGATAAGAGTATCATTTTTCATTACCTTTTAGAATTACAACTGACTTGTGTGTAAAGTATACTTTTTTCTTTACTTTTTAAAATTATATATATTATGTAAGAAGGCTCATCTAGTGCCATTTCTTTCCATTATTTTTAAGAAATAAAAATCAGTCATTGTGTGTGTAAAATGCACATTTGTCTTTCATTTTTAAATTATATACTATATAGGAAGACTCATCTATACTATATAAGAATGACCGCAGCGAGGGAGATGTGCAGTTTTTTCTACTATTTTTTAGAACAAAAATAGTCCCTCTGTGTGTAAATTATATTTTTGTGTTTACTTTTTAAAGATATGTGTTAATAAGAAGACTCATATATAATATACAAGAAATCCCATAGAGGGGTCTAAGTGCAATTTTTCCTATATTTAAAGTTATAAATTGGTCATTATGTTTGTAAACTACATTTCTATCTTTACTTATTAAAATTATATACTATATAATAAGACTCATGTGTGTCAATTTTTCCATTATATTTCTAGAATTATGAACTGAATATTGTTGGTAAACTACACTTTTGTCTTTACTTTTAAAATTAACACTATGTATGAAGACTCGTCTAAACTGTATAAGAAAGCATGTGGAGGTACTTGTGTAATTATTTTACTATTTTTCATATTACATATTGGTTCATATGTGTGTAAACTACACTTTCTTATTTACTTTTAAAATTATAAACTATATAAAAAAAACTCATCTTATCTATATAAGAACGTCTGTGGAGATGGCTTATTGCAATTTCTTTCATTATTTTTTAGAATTACAAACTGCTCCATGTGTGTGTAAACTACAATCTTTTTTAACTTTAAAATGATATACTATATAAGAAGACTCATCTATACTAAATAAGGAAGTCCACAGAGGGGTTATGTGCAATTATACATAATTTTTAGAATTACATATTGGTCATATGCATGTAAGCTATACTTTTGGTGTTACTTTTTCAAGTTAGATATTGTATAAGAAGTATAATATATTCTACATAAGAAAGCACGTGAATGTGACTATGTCTAATATTTTGAACTATTTTTTGAAATTACAAATGGGTCACGTGTGTGTAAACTACAGTTTTGTCTTTACTTCTAAAAATCATATACTATATAGAAAGATGCATTTATACGCCATATAAGAAATCCCACATAGGGAGCTAAGTGCAATTTTTTATTTTTTAGAATTACAAACTACTCCCAATGTGTGACTTATGCTTTTATCTTTACTTTTTAAAATTATATACTATATAAAAAGACTCAAATAGATCCAACTTTCCCATATTTTTTTCGAATTACAAGTTGTTCCATGTGTGTAAACTACACTTTTATCTTTATTTGCATAGTATATACTATATAGGAAGACTCATCTATACCATTATAAGAAAGCATGTGGAGGGGGCTATGTACAAATTTGTATACTATTTATGGAAATACAAACTAGTTGTGTTCCAAATCTTAATACTACCAATGGTTGGAACATCCCACAAGTTCATCTAAATGAACTTCTTGATCCATACAGTATCCTCTATTGTGTTCCAAACAGAAAGTTATTCGACTTTTATAATAGAATGAATAGCTATCTATTTCTTGGAACCTTTCCAACTTGTAGTTGTGTATTAAGGTCAAACCCAAATTTGGATTGCAATTATTACTCATCTTTGTTAGTTTGTAAGCTTGCATCAGTGCAAACCTTTACACCCAACTCTTCCTTTTTACTATAAACAAGGAAATTATCTTTAGTGCTTCTCAAGCACAAAAGGAAGTTATTTATGGCAGTCCAGTGACCTTCACTGGGATCTGACTGATACTTGTTCATCATGTCAAATACATACAAGGAAATATATGAGTACATAACATTTCATATATGATAGACCCAATAGTGGATGCATATGGAATCTTACTCAGTGTTCCAGTTCTTTATAAGAACTTGGACTTTGGGATCTTGAGATACTAATTCCATGGAGCATGGACACATTTTCTCTCTTTAAGTCATGCATGTTGAACCCCTTCAACATATTTCCAATGTATGTGCTCTTACTTAGGTCAGGAAGCCTTCTACATCTATCTCTATAGATCTTAATTCCTAAGATATATGATGCTTCACTTAAATTCTTCATAGAGAAGGTACTTTCCCAGGTAGGTTTTGACATTTGTAGGATAAGGATGTTATTCTCCATAAATATGTGGAATACAAATATGCTTCCACTAGCCTATTGTAAACACAAGTTTCATCTTCATTTTGACTAAAGTCAAACTCGTCGATTGCCTTGTCAAATCAAATATTCCAACTTTGAGATGCTTGCTGCAATCCATAGATTGACCTTTGTAGCTTACAGACTTAATTTGCATTATTTGGATTTATAAAATATTCAGAGTGTGTTATACAAACATCCTCATGAATATTCCCATTAAGGAATGCGGACTTAACATCCATATACCAAATCTCATAGTCATAATAAGCTTCAATGACAAGCATGATCCTGATGGGTTTAACCATGGCAACTGGTGAAAAGATTTTGTCATGTTCAACACCTAGAAATTGTTTGAAACCCTTTGCAACCAATCTCCCCTTATAGGGTTGCACATTACCATCCATGTATGTCTTCTTCTATATGGGTTTTACCCCTTCATGTGGATCCACCAAGGTCAAACCTTGTTGGTGTACATGGAGTCCATCTTCGATCCCCTGGCCTCAAGCTATTTCTCAAACTTTCATCCCTTAATATCTTATAGGTAGGTTGTTGGCTCATCATCTATGATCAACTCACTACCTTATTGAGTCATAAGATATCCAAATCTTTCATGCTCAAGGCATGTCCTACTGGATCTATGACGTCCTTGTGTTACATGAGGAACTTGAAATTCCACAACAATTTGTGATTCTCCTTATTATTGTTGTACCTCTATGGGTTCAATGTTTTATTGTTGGTCTCAAACTTTTCAAGTTCTACTTTTCTCCCATTGATTTCTTTGGAAATAAATTCTTTTTTAGGAATACAACCTTCCTAGAAACAAACACTTTGTTGTTGGATGGAATATAAAAGTACTATCCTCTGGTTTCCCTAGGATATCCAACAAAATAGCATTTATATGAATTGGGACCAAGCTTTTAAAGAAACGATTTTCTCATGTAAGATTCCTATTCCAAATCTTCATAAAAGGCATATCGTGATACTTCCCATGCCATATCTCATATGGTGTCTTTTGAACCAATTTAGATGGTACAAGGTTTAGCGTAAATATTGCAGTTTTTAAAAGCATATTCGTTTAAGGAATTTAGAAGATTATCTAGACTTATTGATGATCGTAAAAGGGTATGCTTCCTTCTTTATGATACATCACTACGTTTCAGGTGGAGTCTATTCTGACACAATATCATGGTCTCATAGAAGTTTCTCAACCTCTTGGGTAAAGTATACCCACATCAATCGAATCAAAGTGTTCTAATACTAGTAACCACCTTTAGCATTTGTTCTAAAAGGTTTACATGCATCAATATGTATGAGTCCTAATAGTTCTCTCGCTCTCTCACTATTTCCAGTGAAAGGAGCTCTTGTCATCTTGCCCAATAAACAAGACTCACATGTCTCTATTGGTTTCAAGTAAAAGAGTCTAGATGACCATCCTCATGGATTCTAGAAATGTGTTCTTTATTTATTTCCCTAGATGATGATGTTATGGGTACATATTATTTGAATCATTGAGACATTCATTATATATGTTATACATATTTGTCTCTAGAACTATTGAGTATAGTCTATTAGACATTGGGGAACTACCATAAAAGATCTTATCTTTAAAATAAAACATCAATCATTCATGATACTCTTGTCCAAACAATATACACATATGATGTTTACTAATGGCAGGTACATAATAGCAATTCACCAATTTTATTACATGCCCACTAAGATGAGATAAATGACAACTCCCAACTGTAGTGGAAACAACTCTTACTCCGTGCAGCTCTACCTTACCTTGCTTACTTCTTCTTAGATCATGCACATCATTGTGATTCTCAGATCCTCACTAGGTATCATATATCGAGATGAAGTAAACATATTTATCTCGATAATGTATACGCCTAAAGTGGATATCTATATCCCTTTCTTCTTCTTCATGAGTTCCCTTAAAGATAGATTCCTTTTTCATTTACCCTTTTCCTTATCTTGAGTGCAGAAGACTTGGACTTCGGCTTAGCCTCAAAACTTTTCTTAGTCTTTCCTTTGCCCCTAGACTTCTCTATACTAAACACCATCACGGGTTTATCCTTCTTCATTTGTACTTTGGCATTTATCAACATGCCAAGTGATTCAGACAGTGGTATGCCCAAGTTACTTAAGTAATAGTACTCGATAAATCAGCTATATGATTCACACAATGATTGTAGAATCATATTGTGGTTAACTCTCAGAACAAAAGGAAATCTCAGTCTCTCTAGATGTTCTACATGCCAATCATATTGAGCACATGGGGCTCTACTGGATCCCCAAATGTCATCTTGCACTCAAAGAGCAACTTAGAGACAGTATACCTTTCCTACTTTGCAATGTGTTGCCATCTCAAGAATGTCCATGTTTTCATGATGTTTATACAATTCATAGTTCAAACAACCTAGAATAAGGTCTTTAATGTCTTTGGAAGCATTGCAATGCTTCAAGTAAGCTTTCCACTTTAACCTTAGGTGCATTGGGAGCGGGTTATTCTGGCACTGGTGTTTCAAGGAGATAGAGCTTGCGCTCATGAGTGAGAATGTTTCTAAAAAAAACTAAACTGGTTACGAAAGTTGGACTCTTTAGTTTTTCCTTCTTGTAGACCAATCGTAATGAAAAGATTTTGATGTTTTCCATTTGTTTCTATAATTGAAAATTTACATTTTGTCAAGATACTTTTGGTTTGATTTCATAATATTGACGATATTAATTAGTCCTTTAATTAATTATTGCTCCCAGCCAATAAAGTGGCACCCAAATGGTAAAAGTGATGATGTAAGATTGAGAGGTCATGAGTTTGAACTTAGACAATGAGATGAATGAATTATCGCTCCCATAATTTTGTTCAAATTGATAGCCCTAACTTGTCAATTTGGAAAATTGCAGTGGACAACCTTCTGGTGAGCCAAGATCCAAAATAATTAAGTTACTATCTAGACAACATTGGTACTCACAACCAACAATTAAGGTAGGCAACATTTGCCAATTACATCTCATGCAATTCTTGGATACATGGTGTGCACAACCATTTGCCATGATCCATCTGTATGCTTCTAGGAACTTAATCTCATTAAGGTCACTTAATTAAGCCTGACCCAAAATCCAACACAATAGTAATGCACCCTGCTAAGGAAAACCCACATAACTACCATCACACCTCCATGAGATAGACAACTTACCAGGCCAGACGTGCCTATGATTAGTCGATCAAGATTTTCATGTGTGTTGTCTATATAAAGCATCTTAGACTTTATATTGATTGAGGGATTTTATATATAAATACATATGCATATCCAATTACCACATATTTTAATGTGTATCATGTACATAATATATCCACAAATGAAAACATGCAATCATAAATATACAAGCGATGGTTACGGCCACACTAATGTAATTCTTTGTAGCCACAAAAAATTGATATCTACCTAAGGTCAAACATCACATGTTGAAACCTATACAGGAAAAAGTGTTGTGCTAGAAACAAATTGGCCAATCGATTGGACTCTTCCAATTGGTCAATTCATCTTCCTATTGGTCGATTGGTCTCCAATGGTTCGGTAGACTAGATTTTGGCTCAAGCTAGGGGTGAGCATCGGTCAATAACTGGACTGGACCGAGGACCAATTTTAAAAAATTTATGGACCGTAGACCAGACTGTTTTGAAGTTGGATCAAACTGGGACTAGACTATTTCAATGTTGGATGGGTTGGGATCAGACCATTTGGACCGCAATCATGCTTTTTATATATTTCACAGCTTATTTAATAGTAAAAATAAATAATCTTAATTATTTTTAACAATTATATAATATAAATATCAAACATTTATACTAATAGTGTTTATATGTGTGATGTGTTTGTACTTGTGACATAACATATATTCAAATATCAATGTATTTTACATATAAACTGGTCTACAGTGCAGACCGCGATCTTACCAGTTTTGGACCGGACCGGACCGCAGACTGAACTTCCAAAATTTATGGACCGTGGACCGGACTGAACTCAGACCGGTCCAGGACTGGACCGGACCAAAACTGAGCAGTCTGATCTGGTTTTGCAGTCTGGACCACCTTTGCTCACCCCTAGCTCAAGCTGCTATCTGGACTCCTCCAGTCAGTAGATTGGGCCTCCATTTAGTTGAGTGGATCCTTCGATCTGTAACCTCTTCCAATCGATTGACTTGACTCCTAGTCGATCGACTCACTTGGTGCAGAACATCTTCTCGTTCACCAAAATAGGAATTCAAAACTAATCCTATTAAGTATTACATTGTAAAAGTGAAACCTTGAGTTACATTCAAGGAGAGTACAGAGAGGAAAGCATTAAATTAGATATGAATAAAGTCATAGAGGCTCAGTATTGAGAACAAATTTAAAAGATAGGAATTAAACCATTCAACCATGCACACACATACAAAGGGTATTGGCCATAACCATGCATGCATCCACCATCAAAAAGATTTTAGGATGATATGTATAGATTGCATATATATCATATCATATATGTAGGATCTATAGCATAATCCTTAGTTAATGTGGTATTTTACTGGATATACACATTAATCATTTAAATATTCACATCACATGCAATAAACCAAATGATAAAATCAAAGCCGATCATATCAATTAAATCCCAAAACATGGTAAATTGATGTGACTCTGATACCACTGTAGGGAAATATGGTGACAGAGATAGAAATAGAAACAAATATTTTCTTACCTTATGCTCCATAACCATTGGATCGTGTCAAAAATGTGAGAAGGAGGGTTGCAAGGCATATACCTAGTCTTGGAGCAAGTCTAGCAACAATTCTTACAAAGGTGTGCTTCTTTCTTAAGACGCAAATCAACAGTCATTGTCGGCGGCCTCCTGGTTTAGCACCACAAATGTCGGTTGATGGCATTCTCCTATCATGACATAGATGACCTTCAAGCCTCCATGTAGTCTACATGGACCACCGGTAACTCCACATCATTCTTCTATAACCGACGGGAAGGGAGTTGTCACTTCATGTTATCAACGTGCTAGCGTCGACTTTGCTCCCCTTTGTCTATCTCTCCCTTTTACAGGTAAGATGCCTCTGGTTTTCATGTTACCATAATGTTGAGATGAGGAGTATTGTCATACAATTGTGTTGAGATCCTTGGTCACCCCCCTTTTGTATGGGAGTGGATGGGCTAGGGTTTCTACAAACTCGGGGATATGATGGGACATATTTCATTAACTTTCTATTGTTGCCCTCTTTGGATTTTCCAAAAATCTTTGGAATTCGTTTATTTCTCTCAGAGTTAGCTTGCTTTGGATTGATTGTCTCCATCACCAGTCAATTGACTGACATGCCAATCATTCGACTAGACACTCCATTCAGTCAATTGGCTATTTTTTCTATTCACAAAAGTATTGGCTTTTGATGCAATGATTAATGCATGTCATGACATCAACATCAATTCTTTGACCCGGTCCTATTGATCATCCATTCAGTCAACTAGACTTTCCAGTAGGTCAACTGGACATTCTAGACGACCAACAGTTAGTCAATGTTGTTTAAGTTATTACCTAAACACTTTAGTAACCAAGTTAAACCTTTTCCATGAGTGAAATCCTATTTTGGGTGCATCCTATGTGTGTGACCCTATAGGTCCCAAATTATGTAGGTAGTTAATGTCCATAACTAGATTATGACATCACAAGCAATGAGCGGTATCTAGCAACATATCATTGCTACCCAAGTAATTGTAAAGTAGAATAAAAAATTCAACATTAGTTTTATCATGATCATATAGTTCCTTTTTCTCTGATATCCATATTGAACTCTAGACATGGAATCGTCCATCCTCTTAACATTTGATCCATGTTCCTTGAACTAGAGCAGATTGTATAAGATGCATGTGAATTCACATATCACATATTGACTCACATGAATATAGACATAGGTTTCTTAGCCTCTCTTATCAAGTGGCCAGGTTCTCAACTCTTTTAGGAGGGACAAATCCCATCCACATCACTCATAGTCATACCCAATGCCTCACAACATACTCGAGCACAACCTTTTTGGCAACCCTTATTTTGGGTCATGTTGTTTGGTGTCATAGTACATTTAACTACATGTGATGAGTGTAGTGACTTTAGATCTAATAATCATTATTTCCTCTATCAGTTCAAGAGTTGATTCTGACTACCATTACATGGTCTCCATGTATCACTCTCTAGGTGGGTATGTCTGGTACTTTGTTCTCTAATAGGTACCTATTTTTTGACTTGATATCCTGTGACACGACTAATGAGACTATATCATCAGTCAACACACTTTCTAGTCTTATGTATTACTATCCTCTATTTTTCTTCCACAATAATATTTGAATTTGGACATAAAAGGAATGTATGTACTCTTATCATACATATGATCTCATTGTTCAGGTACTCAACCTGAAGACATATGTCATCGAGTAACATCATTCTTTAGACACCTACTATGTTTGTCCCATTATCTCATGACTGAGACAAACATAATAGACTGAATTACCTTTATTGTTATCAAATCAAGTATATGATGTCTATAACATACCAGATCTTAGACCCTACCCTAGAGCTTTGACCTTTTGAGCATAGCCAAACAAGGTTGAGGGTACATATAAATGATGTTTAGTGTAACCCTAATGAGATAATGCATGAATAAATCACCCTATTGTAACCTAAATCTTACACCTTAGTTTAGACCAATAATTGACAAATAAAATATGTCACATGTGATAAATAGAGATTTCATAATGATTCATGCAAAATAATCTTACATAATTCCTTTGGTGATGGTGTGAAAGTATGGCACCTAATTGGATGAATATGAATGAAAGTAATATTTTAATAATGAAATAATGTATAACTCATTAAAAAATCCCAAAAGTGGATTCCAAGTTAGGAATTGTGTTCCTTGGGTCCCAATTGCCTTGGAAGTCAAGTTTCACATTATTCACATAATATAATTCAGAAAGAGAAGATATGTTTTTTCCTGAAAATATCAAATAAAATAATAAATGACTCCAAAAGAGGAAAATAATCTTGAATTCCTAATCAACATAATAAATATAGCCTTTGGATGAATTTTCATCCAATTTGGAAGATGTTTGATTAAAACATGAAATTAGGAGAGAGAAAGTTTATAGAACCTTCAAAATATTAAATAAACACACAAACAACTCCAACATGTAAAGTTAATGGCAAATTTGTATCCAACACATTAAATATGACTTGTGGATGAAGTTTCATCAAATTTGGAGAATCTTATAATCATTAATGAAGGAGGAAAGAGAAAATAAGATTTGATTTATTTATCACATTAAAAGTTCTCAAAAGGCAAATCTAGTTTCATAATTGGAATCTACATGGCTTAATTGGTCTCTATGCAAAATTTATCTTAATTTAGGATTTGTTTACACTCTCAAAAGAAGAAAGAGAAAATAGGAAATTAATTGCATTCACACTTTAATTGGATTTTGATTTGTATAAGTTTCCTTGATTTTTCTCTGCGACGACTTTCTTTGATCTCAGTATTGTCTTGGGCCATTTGATCCCTAATATGATGGTTGTGGGTCCTCTCCTACCTTGGGTAGGAGACTGAGTCGGGTGTGAACAGGAATTTTGTTCTTCTCTGCCCCAAATCTTCCTCGTTTCTCAATTGTTTCTCATGATTTTTACTTCATCAGTTTCCTAATGTGATTCTACACCAGTTGAGCCCTGAACAAACCCTAACTCCCTATATATAGGAAACCCCCAAAAATGTGTTCCTCGTAGATTTTTCACAATAGATCATCCACTACCTCTGGACCTCACGCGTGCTCCAAAATGGTTTCCGACTTCTTCCCAAATCACCTCCATTGTCAATTGGGCTACTTCTACCTCCAAGCCCTTGGACCTACTCGTCCTCCCTTCTGGTGACCTCTCCTCCACTCCTGCTTCCCCCGCCTACTTTAAAGCAATTTCTTTAATAGTAATCATCCTAAAGTTGTTCCCTTTCTTTATGAACCTTAGTTGGTTGTGCGAGTGTGTGTTCTCTCTGGTCAACTTATCTGCCGTTGTTCTTGGTTTCAGTTCTGATGAAAGAACTTACTAGTTTGAGTTTTTGGGCCTTTGGTTGCTATTTTGGATCTTTGTTACCTTCGCCATGTTTCCCCAATTCTATTTTTGGAGTTACTCATGTTGTTTTTGGCTTTTACTCGTCTTCCCACCTCCTCCAGTTTCTCAATGGTTTTGGTATCGACGGAGATGCTATATCCACCACTGGTGACCCTCCGAACTTGAGAAATAGCTCGTTAAGTATGGGTTGTACCTAGGTACTCAAAGGCACCTCTGGTTTCCCTAGATTCCCTCTGTGATTGGGAGCTTAGTTCTCCAAGATTCTTTGCTCCTTGTTCCCCTCGATGAAGAATGATGCCAAGGATGATCTTCCTTTATTGCCCTCCTGATTTCCCTTCTTCTTTATTTTTCTACTGGAGGCATTTTGGTAATTAGGCATGCTTTTCATTCTTCCCTGCGTGCCCATGCCTCGTTGATGTGGATGAGTGGACGAATGAGTTGGCCAACCATGATTGGGCCAACTTAGATGCACGGTCCTCACTCTCTCTCTTCCCTCTCGTAGAGTTTTGTTGACATCGAATTTTGCGATTGGTTGGTTTTCAAAAATTGTAGTAAATTATTTGCAACTCAGAAAAATAATAAAATATGTTTTGAAATAAAAAATAAGGGCTATCTAATGGTACCCTTTTTTCTTGAATCTAATCTTGAAAATATGTGATTTTAATGAATTTACATAAATAGTTAATAACTTGTAAAATTCTTAACTAAATATATATAAGTCATAAAAATATATAAAATATGTCTTAGACTCAGAAAAAGGTAACCTAAAATATGGCATGGTTTTAATAACCTAAATCGCATACAAAGAAAAAGGTAATTTCTAGAGTTTTAATAATTAATGTGAAGTTGACTCCAAATCTACACATATGTTTAATAGGTTCTTTGAAGGCCTAGGCTTGGACCTATACTTGTCTTGGGATAGAGTACACTCTGAAGAGAGGTATGTTTGCATCCCCTATTATTCCTTTTGAGCAATTAACCTACTTTCTTCTTTCTCTTGGTCCTATGGACAAGAGCCTACACATTATCTTGTCTGTTTGGATAATATTCTTCATGTGAAGTATCTTATTTGTTATTGATCTTGTTATCATATTATCTTCTTTGATATTCTCTTGGAATCTTTATTAGGCTTTGTTTATGATGGAACTCTATATGATGACATGTGATGTCTTTTGCCCACTTGTAAGGTGGACGTATAAGTTGGTCATTTTTTTGGTGACTACTTTTGTATAATCTGAATATACTTTCTACTTGCCACTCTTTTAAACACACTATGTGATTTGGTAGCACTACAGTAGTGTAATTTCATTGGTTTTTGGGAAAATGTGTATATCCTGCTCAGGGCAGTATGCTCGTATTTTTTTGGGATGGAGGTGGCCCCATACTCGAGTTTCAAATTTGTGAGGTTTGGCCCACTTTTATATATTGGGAGTTTGGCATTACATCATTCTCTATCAGGTTTCAAGTTAGTATAACTTTCCTGACTTTGTCTTTTTATTGTTCTAGGGCTATGTTTATCTCACACACATGCATGTTGAAGATGAAGATATGGATTGTGTTCCCAAATTCTTTATATGTGCTAGTATGGCCCAATTTTAATTGTTTTAATGGCAAGTATTTGTTTTATTATTGTTCTTTCCTTTTATGCCCTCTTGGGTAGTACTTATCTCTTTCATGGGAAGCCTTTTATATTTTATGTCCTTAAATTCCTTAAATTGTTCAATTCCTTTTTAGTATGCACATACCAGCCTTTGCTGATGTTATCTATTTTTCTCTTCTTGCTGGGGTATGTTTCCAACCCTAGATGAAGGACATGGAGTACATGGCATATAGGTATGGACATAGCTTAAGGAGTTAAAGCTTGGAGACAAAGTTGTTATGGTTTAGATTTCCCTCTATCTAGATCCTTATGTTGTATCATACTTATAAACCCTATGTGGGGGATTGAGATGTACTTTTGTAATATTTTGTGAAGTATTGAATATAGTCTTTATTTTCATTCCACTGCTACACATTGATTGTTTTGAATACCATTAATATGCTTTGAAAATTTTACACCCACTCCAAGATACCGTATGGGTGTGTCTGGACTGGAGGTTCTATTCTTCAAATTTTTAGTAGGGAGTGGTTTCCCTCTGGGATCACACTCCTTATAGTATGGTATCAGAGCCCATTGTAGTCAAAATCTAACTACATCAATTTTGTATCCCTTATTAGAAACATTAGCTTGCATAGTTTCCCTTTAAGTGACATGTACACCCTAGATTTGATCTATGATAATAAAGGGATGAGGTTTTAGGTGATCTTACCCTATCAAATATATTGATTATGACTTGTATCTCTTGATGCTATGAGATTTGACTTGAGGATGCAATTAGGTTATGAGGAGGTAGTAGGATGTAGATGTCTTGTTAGGGATATATTGTGATTTGGTTTTTACATTGAGTTTTGGGCCCTGATTTTAGTTTTTTAACGCAGAGGTTTTCACAAAAAAATATTTTTCTTTATAATATTATATGTACAAAAATAACGTTTCCTAGATTTTATTGAAGTTTTCTTGAAATAATACACAATGAGGATTTTCTTTTTTATGGATGGTGAAATCCTAGAATTAGTTAGAATATGATCTTAACAATAGTTTTGGCTATGATGAAGTGACTAGGAATATGTGAAGTTATATAAAGATGTAGTGTACCTACTCTCTGTACCCTATGACTTTTTGGATCTTAGGGTTGATAGGTTAGAGACACGTGGACCTAAAACTCAACCCTAGATGGTTCTGATTGTTAGTTGGTTACATGAACAACATAAATCTCTAAAAACACTCACAATTAAAAGATATGTGGGTAACCCTAAATGTTGTTTAGTTTGACTTGTTAGGTTTAACCTTTTAGGGGATGGGGAGTAGTTGGTTGATGATGTTTGGATCAATAGATTTTGAGGAAGACATCCTTTTAAGGGGTGGAGTGATGTAACATACCAGATCTTGGACCCTACCCTAGAGCTTTGACCTTTTGAGCATAGCTAAACAAGGTTGAGGGTAGATCTAAATGATGTTTAGTATAACCCTAATGAGCTAATGCATGAACAAATCACCCCTAATGTAACCTAAAGCTTACACCTTAGTTTTATACCAATAATTAACATATAAAATAGGTTGCATGTGATAAATAAATAGTTCATAATGATTCATGCAAAATAATCTTACATAATTCCATTGGTGATGATATGAAAGTATGGAACCTAATGGGATGAATGAAAGTAATAGTGATAATAATGAAATAATGTATAACTCATTAAAAAAATCCCAAAAGTGGAATACAGATTAGGAATCATGTTCCTTGGGTCTCAATTGCCTTAGGAGTCAAGTTTCACATTATTCACATAATAATAATTAATTTAATTCAATTTGGAAAGAGAAGATATATGTTTTCACCAAATATTAAACAAAATAATAAATGACTCCAAAAGATGAAAATAATCTTGAATTTGTAATCTACATAATAAATATAGCATTTGGATGAATTTTCATCCAACTTGGAAGATGTTTGATTAAAAGATGAAATTAGGATAGAGAACGTATGTAGAACCTTCAAAATATTAAATAAATGTAAAAACAACTCCACCATATAAAATTAATAGAAAATTCGTATCCAACACATTAAATATGACTTGTGGGTGAAGTTCCATCAAATTTGGTTGAATCTTATAACCATTAATGAATGAGGAAAGAGAAAATAAGATTTGATTTATTTAACACATTAAAAGTTATCAAATGGAAAATCTAATTTCATAATCGGAATCTATGGCTTAATTGGTCTCTATACAAAATTTCACTTAATTTGGGATTTGTTTACACTCTCAAAAGAATAAAGAGAAAATAGGAAATTAATTGCATTCACACTTTAATCAAATTTCGATTTGTATAAGTTTCCTTTATTTTTCTCTATCATGACTTTCTTTGATCTCAATATTGTCTCGGGTCATCCCTAATCCGATAGTTGTGGGTCATCTCCTACCTTGGGTAGGAGACTGAGTCGGGCATGAATAGGAATCACGATCTTCTCTTCCCCAAATCTTCCTCGTTTCTCAACCGTTTCTCGCGATTTTTCCTTCATCGATTTCCTTGTGTGATATCTGCACTAGTTGAGCCCTTGCACAAACCCTTACTCCCTATATATAGGAAACCCCCAAAAATGTATTCCCTATTGATTTTTTGTAGTAGCTCATCCACCGCTTCCCAACCCCATGCAAGTGGTCCAAAATGGTCCTCGACTCCTTCCCAAATCTCCTATGTCGTAAATTGGGTGCTTCTGCCTCCAAGCCCTTGGACCTACTCGTCCTCCCTTTTGGTGACCTATGCTCTGCTCCCGCTTCCCCCACCTACATTAGAGCAATTGCTTTAACAGTAAGCATCATGAACCCGTTCCCTTTCTTTATGAACCTTCACTTGGTTGTGTGAGTGTGTATTCTCTCTGGTCGACTTAGCCGCCAGTGTTCTTGGTTTCTGTTATGACAAAAGGACTTATTGGTTTGAATTGTTGGGCCTTTGGCTGTTGTTTTGGATCTCCATTACCTTTGTCATGTTTCCCAGATTCCATTTTTTGAGCTACTCAGGTTGTTTCTGGCTTTTCCTCATCTTCCCGCTTCCTCTGGTTTCTCAATGGTTCTGGTATCGGCGGAGCTGCTAAGTCCACCACCGGTGACCCTCTGAACTCGAGCAATATCTCGCTGAGTTTGGGTTGTACCCAGGTACTCAAAGCCACCTCCGGTTTCTGTGGATCCCTCTCTGTGATCGGGATCTTGGTTCTCTAGGTTTCTTCTCTCCTTGTTTCCCTCAACAAAGAACAATGCTAAGGATGATCTTCCTATATTGCCCTCCCATTTTTTCCTTCTTGTTCATTTTTCTGTTGGGGGCATTTTGGTAATTACACATGATTTTCTTTCTTCCCTACACGCCCATGCCTCGCTGATGTGGAAGAGTGGTTGCCCGAGTTGGCCAGCCCTAATTGGGCCAACTCCGATGCCCAACCCTCACTCTCTCTTTCTCTTCTCTCTCGTAGGGTTTTGCTGACATGGAATTTTACGATTGGTTGGTTTTTAAAATTTTGTAGTAAATTATTAGTAACTCAGAAAAATAAAAAAAAGATGTTTTGAAATCATAAAAATAAGGGCTATCTAATGGTACCAGTTTTTTTGCTTGAATCTAATCTTGAACATATGTGGTTTTAATGAATTTACATAAATAGCTAATAACTTGTAAAATTCATAACTAAATATATATAAGTCAAAAAAATATAAAATATGTCTTGGACTCAGAAAAAGGTAACCTAAAATATGCCATGGTTTTAATAACCTAAATTGCATACAAAGAAAAAGGTCATTTCTAGAGTTTTAATAATTAATGTGAAGTTGACTCTAAATCTATACATATGTTTAATAGGTTCTTCAAAGGCCTGGGCTTGGACCTAGACTTGTCTTTGGATAGAGTAGACTCTAAAGAGAGGTATGTTTGCATCCCCTATTATTCCTTTTGAGCAGTTAACCTACTTTCTTCTTTCTGTTGGTCCTATGGACAATAGCCTACACATTATGTTGTTCTTTTGGAAAATATGCTTCATGTGAAGTATCTTATTTGTTATTGATCTTGTGATCATATTATCTTCTTTGACATTCTCTTGGAATCTTTATTATGCTTTGTTTATGATGGATTTCTATATGATGACATGTGATGTCTTTTGCTCACTTGTGAGGTGCATGTATAAGTTGGTCATTTTTGTGGTGACTACTATATAATCTAACTATACTTTCTACTTGCCTCTCTATTAAACATGTTATGTGATTCAATAGCACTAGATTAGTGTGATTTCATTGGTTTTTGGGAAGATGTGTATTTCCTTCTTGGGGCAGTATGCTCCTATTATTTTTTGCATGGAGGTGGCCCCATAGTCGGGTTTCAAATTTGTGAGGTTTGGCCCACTTTTATATAATTTGGGATTTTGGTAGTACGTCATTCTCTATCAGGTTTCAAGTTTGTGAGATTTGGCCGAATTTGTCTTTCGATTGTTCTAGGGCTATGTTTATCTCACATGCATGTTGAAGATGAAGATATGGGTTGTGTGCCCAAATTCTTTATATGTGCTAGTATGGCACAATTGTAAATGTTTTAATGGAAAGTATTTCTTTTATTGTTGTTCTTTCCTTTTATGCCCTCTTGGGTAGTACTTATCTCCTTCATGGGAAGCCTTTTATATTTGATGTCCTTAAATTCCTTAAATTGCTCAATTCCTTTTTAGTATGCACATACCATCCATTGTTGATGTTATCTATTTTCCTCTTCTTGTTGGGCTATGCTTCCAACCCTAGGTGAAGGGCATGGAGGACATGGAATATATATATGGACATAGCTTAAGGAGTCAAAGATTGGAGACAAAGTTGTTATGGTTTTGATTTCCCTCTATCTAGATCCTTAAGTTGTATCATACATGTAAACCCTATATGGGGTATTGAGATGTACTTTTGTAATCTTTTGTGAAGAGTTGAGTATAGTCTTTATTTTCATTCTGCTACTACACTTTGGTTATTTTGAATACCATTAATAATATTTGAAAATTTCACACCCACTCCAAGATACCTTATGGGTGTGTCTGGACTGGAGGTTCCATTCTTCACATTTTTAATAGGGAGTGTTTTCCCTCGGGGATCCCACTTCTTACAATGTCCCATTACAATCATCATATGATTAGCTCTCTAGGCATAAATACCAACATGGGGGCCCTGTTTTGTTACTAACTTTGTTTAGCTTTCACTATTTTATGATTTTTATTAATTACTATTCTAGGGAAGCTTGGTTGTTTATTTTAAAGGATCACATTAATATTTTGAACACTATCACTACATTTTTTACTGAGATCCAAACCCAATTTAATATAACAATTAAAATCTTGCAAATTGATAATGCTTTGGAATTTATGCAACAATTTGTGGATCTTTTTTGTACTGCTTAAAGAACCATTTATCAAACTTCCTGCTCTTACACACCACAACAAAATGATGTGACAAAAAGGAAGATTTGAAATCCCCTTGAAGTAGCACACACCATTCTCCTTCACTAGCATGTTCCTAAACATTGATAGCCTAAACTTGTTTCTAAGATGTGCTACTTAATCAACTGTATGCCTTCTTCTGTGTTGCATAATCAAGTCCCTTTCTCTCATTTGTATCCAGATGTGCCTCTATTTTCTATACCTCCTCACATTTTTGCAACATGTGCTTTGTTAAGAATCTCGACCCTGGGATATCTAAACTTGACCCTCTTTCCACTAAATGTGTTTTTCTTGGATACTCACAAACTCAAAAAGGATATCGATGTTATGATCATGTTAATGACAATGGTTTGTTATTACAGATGTTGTCTTTGTTGAACACATACCTTACTACTCTGACTAGGGTTTTGCTTTATCAAGTGATTTGTTGGATCCTATTCCTTTGACTGATGTGGTAGAACATGATCACACCAAAGTGATTAAAGAGGTGTAAATGAGAAGAGTGATGGCTATAATCACTCCTCTGGCTCCTCAACAACCAATTCATCCCTTGTCGATAGATCACAACACCTCCTAGGTATTCTCTAACATACATCTTCCTATTGATCAAAGGAAAGGTGTTCCTTCCTACATTCAACGTCCAATTAGCAATTTCTGCTCTTCGACTAATCTTAGTGCTAGTTCTACTTGTTTTACTAGTTGCTCTTACTATACCAAATAATCATACACAAGCCCTTCAACATCCTTCCTGGTGTCAAGTTATGAAAATTGAAGTGATTGCCGTTTAAGATTGCAAGACCTGGGATCTTGTTGATCGTCCTGAAAATTAACTGTCGTTGGCTGTTGTTGGATTTTTACCAGTAAAATGTCAGCCTTATGGTTCGGTTGAACAACTAGTTATAAGAGGTTACACTAAAACCTATGAGGTTGACTACTTTGAAACTTTTTCTCCTATTGCCATACTTAATTCTGTAAGAGTGCTTATATCCGTTGGTGTGAATAAGGATTGACCCCTTTTTCAACTTGATGTTAAAAATGTTTTCCTATATGGTGACTTACATAAGGAAGTCTACATGGAACAACCACTTCGTTTTGTTAGTTAGGGGGAGTGTTCCAAAATCTAAAAACTCAAGAAGGTGATCTATGGCCTAAAACAAATCCCACAAGAATGTTTTAGTAAATTGAGTCAGATACTTTTCAAGTTTCAATTTCGGCACTCACATACGGATCATTCAATTTTTATTAAAAGGACCAGTTTGGGCTTGTTATTCTTATTGTTTATGTGGACTATATAATTATGTCTGGTAGTGATTCTAAAGGTATTGCTTCTACTAAAAGATATCTATAACAACACTTTATTACTAACGATCTTGGTAAAATCTAATAATTCTTACAGATTGAAGTTTCTAGATCTTCTTCTAGTGTTGCCTTTCACAATGCAAATATGTTCTAGATTTACTCACAGAAATGGGAATACTTGATACTAAACCTACTAGTACTCCTATGGATCCTAATACTATATGGGATGATGAATCTTCACCACCTTATCCTAATAACTACCAATACAAAATATTGGTTGGTAATCTTATTAACCTTACTGTAACTAGAGCTTATATTACTGTTGTTATTGAACTTGTAAGTAGGTATGTAGATAAAGCTTAATCATGTCACTAGGATGTTTTCTGCCATATCCTTAAATATCTAAAAACTTCTTTAGGGAAAGGATCACTATATCGAAGACGTGGGCTTTGTAAACTCACAGGATATTCTGTGACATGAAATCTACCACTGGCTATTGTACCTTCATTTGGGGAAATCTATTTACATGGTGTAATAAGAAACAGATCATGGTTACTCAGACTAGTGTTGAAATAGAATGCAGAGCTATGTCTCATACTACTTGTGTATTAATGTGGGTCCAAGGAATCCTCAAGGAATTTGATATCTCTGATTCTACACATATTCCCATGCACTGCTACAATAAAGTCTTCATTTTTATTTCCAACAATCCAATGTTTCATGAGATCACCAAGCATATAGAGGTGGATTGCCATTTTGTTTGTGAATCTGCTCTCTCTAGTCGCATATATACTCCTTACCTATGGAAAGAAGATCAGGTTGTTGACATCTTTACCAAGATACTTCCCAAGACTCACTTTGTTACTCTGGTAGACAAGTTGGGCATGTTTGACATCTATGTTCCAGCTTGAGGGGGAGTATTAGTATATATGTTTTATGCATTATGTTGTGTTGTGTGTTTTGTTATGTGTTATGTTGTGTTGTGTGTTTTATTATGTGCTACAGACTTGTCTTGTCTTTATCTTTCCTTTTATGTCCATATTGCTTGTTTCTATTTCTCACTTACTCTCTTATCCTATAAAAGAAAGTGTGTTGTATTTATTTCATCATATCAAATAAAGGTTTTATTCTTCTATATTTTTCAAAATTGCAAATTAGTCCTTTATGATCTATATGTTTATGTATATATACTATATATGAAAAGGTGTAAAAGAAGCTGAATATTTTTTTGTCTTTATTTTTATAAATTACAAGCTAATTCTAAGAAAGAAAACATGTTATGCATGTGATTATACCTATATATAAAGGCAGGCGATTTGTATGTTTGGTAGCTATTCCAACACTTAGGCTTGTTGCATAACATATCATATAGTTCGTTTATATTCCAACATCAGTCATTTTCAGTCAAAATTTTCTATTGTTACTAGAGGTATAAAGTAGTCAGAACATTGTACTGTTTGAATAATTTTAGAGAAGTCTTATTTGTATTTTTTGTCATAGTTTTTTGGTACAAAATGGGAGATGATGAGCGGGAGAAACAAGTAAGTGTGCCACTGTCAATGTATGGCATCATCAGAAAAAGAAGGCATGTGCAAACATATTTTGCATGGCAATGTAGTATGGATGAAAAAATTACTATGTATATTTCTTATGACAGTGTAGTATTAACTAGAAATCTAACTTGATACCATTCGAGAAAATAAATTTTGAGTTTACCTTTTATCAATCTAGGTTGGTACTGAGTTTGAATGTTGATGTCAGATCTAAACTCAAGTTAATTCTATGTTTGTATTTTGTTACTCCCTAGTCAGCTCTATGATGGAAAATTTGCACAAATCATGTTTATCCTATGTTGCAAATCAAATATTATTTAAATATGAATCAAACACTACAATTTTGTTTTTTCCACATTAGACATTACAAAATTAAGTCAGGAACTAGACTTACCACTATGCAAATATATGGTTTGTCCCTGGTTGGAACTTAATAATATTGCTAGAAGATATCTATATAGTTATATCTCTAAAGTTGACATACCCATTTTATCCCACAACCTGTCTATATTTCATTTTTAAGAGGGAGTCAACATGTTGTTAAGTGAGAATCTCTCTCTTGCTAGGTTGCCGGTTTATTTTTATAGAGAAGCCTTATTTTTTTCAAATGGTTGCTTTGCAAGTACAAAATTGACAGAGAGGGGAGTGGTTGTCAATGCATACATCATCTCAATGTGGGGTTACATTTAAAATTATTATGTATGGTAGTATCATTCTGATTGTGAACCAAACTTGACTTGATTGTAAAAAATATTTCTTCGATTTAGATTTTTTTCTAGTTCAGATCAATTTCAAGTATTTTTTTATTTACCTAAAAACCACTCTCATAGAAGAGCCACTTCTATGACCATACCATAGTAGTAAAAACCTAGAGTGCCCCGCTGCTTGACATGCACTCATGCGAGACCCATTCAAGTCAATCAAAGGCCAACTGACATGCATGTGAATTCATTCTTAGGGGATCTAGAGTAGAACATGGGTTCTGTTAACTTGAGAGTTATACATTGTCCATATTTTGATAATGACTTAACCATTCCATTCCTATGTATCTAATATGTTTGTCTAAGATTGATTTCAGGATTTAGGTACATGAAAAGAATCAAATTACACGAGCCCTAGATTGTCCAAGTTCAAATCAAAAGCAATGCAAGTGTGCAATTTGGGAAATCACTCCAAACCACCTTAGAATAATTTTATAATCAATTGTATTGATGATATGACTTGTAACTAAGATGAGAAAAAACCAGGTACACTTAATTCCAACATTTGGTCACTCTAAAACCATTTGAAAAATCTATCACAGCAACCTTGTCGGTCAAGTTTGAATCTCAACTGATCAGTGATGGATTTTTAGAAATGGATCAATCGGTTGAGTTGTACACTCACAGAACTCGATCGATCGACTCACTAACCAAAATTGATTTTGACTCATCGGTCAAGTTTACCATGACAAACTCGATCGATAGTTTAAAAATTAACTTTGTCAGTTAGTGGATCGGTCAAGTTACCTTTATTGAAACTCGATCAAATGTATTGTACGAATTACGTAGAAAAAGTGATTCCAACCATTAAAGAGTTGTTAGAAGCAAAAATAGATTTGTTGCAAGTTGTAAAATGACTATTTTTCATTCTTAAGTGATCCCACACTCAAAGGAACATCCCCATCTATAAATAGGACTCCTTGAAGTTCATTCCAAGTTTTCTCATTCATGTTATCCTTAGTCCTTGCTATAGTTGAGTGTGTTACAACCCTTTGAGCCCCTTTATCTCTCTCATTTACAAAGCATTTTGTGATTATAAGTAATTTAGGCATGTTGTAAGAGAGCTACTCCATGTTATCTTGTAAAGCTCTCATTCCTTCCATCTTCTCAATCCCCTTTCTCAAAGAGCAGAGGTTGAAGTGAGCTTCTCCAAGTGAAGGTGAAGTTGATGTTCTTCTTCAAGGTTGAAGAAGGTGTGAAGATCTTCTCCAGGTGAAGGAGAAGGGCAAGGTGAAGATTCAAGAAGAGTGGGTAATTCCTTCAAGGCCAAAGACCTAATGCAAGTGTGGGTAAGTCCTTGTCGAAGGCTGAAGACATCTTGACCAAGTGGGTAAGTCCTTGTGTAGGTGAAATACTTTTGTCTTGAATAGGTAAGTCCTTGTATGTATGGTGATCTCCTTGTATCTCTTATGATGGAATATAAGTATACATGGGCTGTAAAATCCTAGAGGTTGACCTCTCTAGGTAGTGGATTGATGGTCTCCTAGTTTGGAGATTTGAACCACTCTAACCACCTTGTCCAAGTATATGTTTCAATCTCTCTCATCCTTGTTATGCTTGTTTAGATAGGATTTCAAATTGTTCTTAAGCATTTGGTTTCAATTGATATAATTTGAAGGTCTAACTATTCTTGTGAGAATTGTGAAGCTCTATTCACATGTGTCTCTAGAACCCTAGATATAACAAGTGCTATCAGAGCTTAGATCTTCTCCAACAAATCTCCCATGAGATGAGAAGATGGGTAAGAACCTACTTGGTTCACTCAACTTGGATGGAGGCTTCTCCATGCGCCCCTCGGTCTTCTATGACACCAACTTCCTCTATAAGAAGAGGTGTATGCAGTTCTACATTTAAGGGATGAACTTTGATATGTGGAAGGTGATGATTACACCCTACAAGGAGCCAATCGGAGTTGTGTTAACATGGGATGAATCTGCCCTAAAGAATGTCCAGCTCAATGCCAAAGCAATAGCACCCTCTATGTAGCCCTCACTCCAAATGAGTTCAACCGCATCTCCTCATGGGATACAGCCTTTGAGATATGGGATAACTTGTGCATCCCTTATGAAAGCACAAAGCAAGTGAAGGAGGCAACGATCTACATGTTGAACAACCTCCTAAAGAACTTCAAGATGGGGAAGAAAGAAGGAATTTCTGAGATGTACTCAAGGCTCAACATCATCATAAACAGCCTATCTACTTTGGGACACACTTTAGATAGAGGAGCAATCAACTCAAAGATCTTGAGGCCTCTACCAAAGAGGGAGTCAAAGGTGACCTCCGTTGAAGAAGTGAGAAGCCTTGGTGACATTCCAACGAGGATCTTATTTGCAATCTACAAGCTCATGAGCCAAGACTTGACAAGAAAAAAATAGGAATCCAAGAAAGAATAGAAGGAAGCAAGGAAGATCAAAGATAGTACCTTAAAAGATCAAGTGGAGGATGTCATCCTTTAACAACAACTTGCTTGAAGGACCTCTCCCTCCTCCTCTAGTGAAGATGATGGCCCTGGTGAGCATGAATCCAACTTCTCTAAGGGAAAGCAATCTTCTTCTTCTACAACAAGATGCTAAAGTGTAGTCAAAAGGGACACTACAAGAGTGAGTGTCTCAAGGCTAGAAAGTCACACCACCACAGCAGCTCCAAGAAGGAGGAAGAGTAAAAGAAAGATAGAAAGTACAAGAGGAAGGACAAGAAGGACAGGAGACACAAAGATGCAGCTCATGCATCTTGGGAAGCATCATCCTCTAGTGGCTCAAGCTTCGATGAAGATGGAGAGTGACACCTTGCACTCATGGCCTCTACAAGTGAAGATATTGGTGAGGTAAGTGAGGTAAGCTTGCATGAGTTAGCTAAAGAAACTCTTATTGACATGCTTTTTACTACCTATTCTTCTTACTCTAAATGTAAATCTCAGAAGAAGAGGTTAGGTAAAATCATTGATGACTTCTATGCTAGACTTGAGATTCTTGAGCAAAATGAGAAAATTCATCTTGAGAGCATTGATAATTTTCAAGGCCAATTTCTTGATCTTGAGCTCCAATACAATGGAGTTGAGGTAGAGAATGGTTTTTACCCTAAGAACATTGAATCTCTAAAGGAAGACAACCAAAAGTGCCTAAATGAGCTTGAGACACTTAAAACTAAAAATGTTGAATTCAAGCTTATTGTTGATGCTCGTAGAGATGAGAGGGATGTTTATCTTAAAGAAATTGAATTTTTTAAATCTAAAAATTCTAGGTTTCTTGGTCAAGTTAATGATATATCTTCTACACCTATTTTTCCTAGTAATGATGTTGCTTCTATCTCTCTTGAAAAAGATTCTTATTTGACTAAAACCCTCTATTTAGAGGCCGACCTTGTTCATGCTAAAGATGATCTTGCTAGTTTGTCTTCTATTGTTATATCTCTCACTGATCACAATCATAGACTTAGAGCCTCTCTGTAGAAATTCCTCAAAGGAAAAAACTTCCTAAATGAAATCCTTGACCATTCTATCAAACAAAGTGATACTAGTGGTTTGGGATTTGTAGAGGGGAGCACCTAAGGGCAAGAATAAGGCTAAAGGTAAGAAAAAGAGTAAGGAAACATCCTTTTTCATTGGAGAGTCTTCTGGCACTAAGAATCATATGATTTGCTCTCATTGCAAAAGTGATGATCATTATTTTACTTATTGTCCTTACAAACCTAAGGGGACCAACCCAAAGATGAAATGGGTCCCCAAGCTAACTCCGGATCCCAAAGTTTGAGTTGGGAACTGACACTCTCCTTTCTTGCACGAAAAAGAAAGATGGATTGTTGATAGTGGCTACATTAAACACATGACAGGTGATATAATCCCTTTCAACAATTTCACAAAAAAGAAAGGAGGTTCGGTTAATTTCAGGGACAACAAGAAAGGTAAGGTAAAAGGTGAGGGTGATGTAGGTGAATCCTTGTGCATTAACAATGTTCTTTTTGTGGATGTCCTACGTAAAGAGTTGAGATCAACTCTCTACTAAGGTTAAAAAAAACACCAATTGTGTAGCAGCGGAAGTTAAATTTGACTATTTCAAAATGTATAAAGAGTACTTTATAAGATTCCCAAAAGGGGTACAACTTTATGCAAAACATACAGGATCTAGGTAGAGGAAGACTAAAACTACTTCAATGTGTCTCCAAACAAAAACAACTTAGTATAGCTAAGTCCATGCTAGTTAGATGTCCACTTTCTCTTAGCCTTAGGCAGGTCCACCAATCTTCTAATGCACACTCTGATCCTAGCCTAGGTGGTTGGGATCACCTACAAAGAGAGAGAGAAAAAGTATGTGTTATTCAAGAAAAAAATAAGAACAAATAAATAACTATAGCATTGCAATATAAAAGATTCACTACAGTAAGAGATTTCAAAGGAATGATGCAAGTATAGTAGAAGGGAAGTAGAAATCGGCCATAATCAATCAACAACAATAATCACATAGCATGATAAATATCTTGACACAAAATCATATCAATATAGGGTAAGGCACCTACCAGACATTACCATAGGTGAGGGAGAGTGGTCACATTCCTAAACACCTACAAATATATATATATATATATATACACACACACACGAAGGGAGTGGTCACATCCTTCGGGGGAGAGTGGTCACATTCCCCAAATAATATTGCGTGAGGGGAGTGGTCACATCCCTCTAGGGTGCATGCCCTCTATGGGTGGTTTGTACTCATGTACACTACATTGTCATTTGGACAAAAATACATCATGCTGAAATAAATCACTTGGCAGTAGTGATATTATAAATAACATGCATCATAGCAAATGGGAGTAAAATCCAAAAAGTAATCCAATTAAGTAAGCCAACATTGGCAATGAAGAATAATTAGAGAGCCAAATAAAAGGCATTAGAAAGATATCAAGGCTAGCACATTAGTAATGTAGGGTTGGATGAAACCCAACTAAAGAATAGGGTACACATTGCACAATCATTTATTCATAATTAGAATAGGGCTCACATACCTTATTTTGATTCATTACCATCACATTCACTAATTGATTGTATCTGATTCCATTTTCCCTAGTTATAAACATATCACATGTATTAGCATGTATAAAGTATAAAGTATAAAGTATAAAGTATAAGAAAATATACCCATTTTAGACCTTTTTAGAAAACCATCAATTGAGGACTCAAAACCTAGCCCAAAAGATCACTTAGGTTTCACTGATTAAGAAAACATGTCTTATTTATCAATTTGGAGTTAAGATGGATTAATTACATATTTTAGAACACTTAATATGAATAAGGTGGCATCCAAAGTAAACTTTGATAAAATAATCATAATTAGGACTCAAAAATCACATAATCGGATTCTACATTAAAAATCCTTTCCAACGACTATTTATTTGAATTTTTTTGACATGGCAATGATTTATTATAAATTAAATGAAATCCGCCAATCAGATTTCGAGGAAATGCCACATAGGCAAAAGAAATTTGTAAAACACAAAGCCACAGTGGTCGGACCCATGCTGACATGGGCCAATTACATTTGGCCCCGTCAGCCGGTCCACGCCTACTTAGACTCGGTCAAACGTGCTTGAACTAGAGGCTAAAAGACCGATATACCCCTGCGATATAAATAATATGATTAACAAAGTGAGGGTGTTACAGTCATACATGCATTTCAAGTATTCGTGAAAGAGAAACAAAGTCGTCACAAAATCTCCATAATACCCATGGTCTTTTAATTGCTCGATCATACAGGCATGGTTGCCCTGGTCATTTACTGGCCAGGTATCTACCTCTTGCTTCCATGGCGGGGAGGCAGCCTGCCAGGGATCAAGGCGTGAGCACAGCTCGCGTTCTGGAGGTGACTAAATCCAACGAATAAGGCTGAAACCTTCGTTGATCTTAGGCAGAGGCGGTGGAGCCAAAACGCCGGACCATAAGGCGGTGGAGCCAAAACGCCGGACCATAAGGCTGAAACCTTCGTTGACTAAATCCAACGAATAAGGCTGAAACCTTCGTTGATGCGGAGAGCACTCAAAACCATAGAGGGAAGCCGAAGAACAGAGCAACAAGAAACTCGATAAAAGCTGGGCAACAGAGCAAGGGCACGAAAAGGAAAGGATCGGCAAACCATTGCGGGTGCAAGGCGAAGTGGTTGCGTGAGTTTCTGTGGCAGAGGAGCCTAGGAACCTCAAAAGGACAACGCCAAGCAGCAGGCTGCCGGCGGCTATAGGACACGAAACTAGGGGCAAACACAGCGCAAATCGAGACCCGGAAGGCGAAGGTGGGTCGTCGAAGTTGCTCACCACTAAAGGAATTCAGCTTTGGTGGTGCCTATGGCTGGGGCGAGGTCGCCGTCTCCAGAGAAGATGAAGGAGTAGGACGGGGGTGAACAGAGCAGTAGAGAATCGATTGAAAGGGGAGGAAGAGTGTGCGGGGCTGGTGGATGCTGCTACCTTACTTAAATAGGTAAGAGGGGGTCTCTAGAACTCTCTGCGCAAAATGACGAAGAAGAAGGGGAGAGCCCGATTGGGAATTTTGCGTTCAGGGGGCGAGAGATGTCGAGCAGGTACTCATTCAAATCGGCTTGTCGAGACGAAGCTAACGCCCATGAAATCGTGTGGAATGGATCTCTGTAGAGAGAGAATGAGATCGGGAATGGAGAAGCCGAAACTGCCCAAACGGCTGGAGATTGAAGGAGGTATCTGAGCCGTTGGATCAAAGGGAGATCAACGTGGAGCCATCCGATGGCGAGTCCACAATGTACCGGAGGCATGACAGCGGAAAAATAAAGAACTTTAGCATTACGCATTAAATGAATGATATTAATATGAGACTTTGTTTACACTTTACTCAATTCTTGTAAATTCTATTTAAGGGGTCAAACCAAGTCCAAATGGTCTTAAAATTTAACCATATGTTTATAATGATGTCTATTTTAATGCTAAGTAATTAGATTTCGTATTTATGCACAGTTTAGCCCTTAATTGCCATTTGGCTATTAATGTGTATGTTAATACATTAAAAGAGATGAAATAATGTGAAAAGGCTATTCTAATGAAATATTAGATGAAGATTCGAGATATACTTCATATATTAAATTCAAGAGCAGTAATTTACCCAATTACTCCATTTTCACACATTTTTGCCACTTTAGAGGAGAGAGAAAGTAAAGAGGTTAATATTCTCATACATTTCACATTATTATAGTTTTCTTATTCCAAAAAGATATAAAAGCTCTAATTAAACATTATCCACTAATTATCTCTCATTAAAGGACATTTTGCATAATTAGACCTCCCTTAACACATTAATGGGTTATTTGTGCAAACACCCTTTCATTAACATAAATGTGGGTAATTATGAATTACACCACCAAGAATTGCTCAAATTCAATATTGAGGCCAAAGAATATCCAAAAGGATGGGAAAATTATGAAAAAGGTCCAAAAGGACTAGAAGGCAAAGAAAAGCTCAAAAATGGGTAAATTGTAGAAAACACCCTAGATTTCAATCTGTTACAGCCTACATCACAAATTAATAAGTGTAAGTCAATTATGTGATAATAGTTACCATGTGATATTTACTTTTTTTGAATGATTGATTCTAGATTCCCTCACTTATCATGTCATATACAAGGGAACTAGAAATGGTAATCTTTGTGTAATTGTTGTGAGACCCCTAACCCTTCTCAAATGGTTTAACATGCTTAATTACCATAATTTAATTCTTAGAACCCTAATCTAACCTTGTGATATGTTTTAGTATTATGTGACAACCTTAAGTTTCCAATTTGGACATTGTTTGTGCAAGATATGCAATTTTATGCACATTTTGGACTTTTATGCAATTTACCCAATTGAGAGATTTTCTTTGCAATTTTTCACTTTCATAATGTTCTTTAGATGTTATCTTATCATTCTTGAGATTTTTGAGCCATGGGGTTCTCAATTTTACCTTGGTTTGGAGATGTTTTCTTCAAGGGTATTTTAGGATTTGCCCCTTTATAAATTAGCTACTTTTAGGAGATATCAACCAATAATTTATTTTTTTGGCTTGGAAATTCAAAAAAAAGGTTCCTAATCGGGTCTCCATAAATGGTGGGGCAGCTTATTGTGTGGTTGCTTGTATATCCTTAATAGTTTAAGGCCATGGACACATGGGGAGCTACTTGTACACCTCATGCTTCTTCTCTACCTTATCCTCCAAGCTTTATATACATATCCTTAAGCACCGAAACAAAACTTTATATCTCTACCACTTCCCTCCTACTAAGAGAATCATCCTTCCTCTATTTGACTATGGAATGTTGTCCAAGGAAGAAGAAGGTGTGGATCTTTTTGGTAGAAGCATCTAGGGTTACAATTTGCTTCCTTTAAGGTTTCTAAAGCTCCTTTTTGGTGATCTTGACCTAATGAAGTGAGTATCCCCTTCTTTCCTCCATTTCTTTCTCTGTTCTTCTTCCTCCTACCTTTCTCCAGGTTGGAACATTTTTGTTCCATGGTAGAAGTTGCTCTAGAACTCAAGAATCTACGTTTCTTTGTTCTTCTTCTAGGGTTTTGCTTCTTTGTGGAGAAAAGTGCCTACTTGGCCGAGTTCAGATCTGAAACATGGGTTTTCTTGCCTTCTTTACTTGAGTTTATTTCTGCTATACATATGTTCTTCTCATTAAAGGTGAGTTTTATAACCCTCTTTACTTATATTTCTTACTATAATCTTGTTAGCTCATGTTCCTGCTTAAAAATGGTGATTTAAGCCTTAAGAAGCTAAGCTTGTTTGGGATTTTGATTTTAGTGGTGTTTCCTATTTTGTTTCCAGCTCTAGATGTACATGTAATCATGTGCACATTCTTCCTAAGGAAGTAGATGATTTAGTTCAGGTTGGTATCACCACTTATGGTGCTAAGCACCTATCAACTGATGGTCCATATTAAGGTTTCTAGGTTGTTTTCTTCTCTAAACACATGACCTGATGGTGTGTCTTCATGACAACTGAAGGTGGTGACCAAGGGTGATAAATGATGGTGTGAACTGATAGTCACACCTTAGGTCAGTGTTAGGATCTCTTGAAAACTCAATGAGAAATCTCTAATGATGCTATCAATCAATGATGACATTAGTTTAATATCTGATGGTGTTAAATGAATATAATGTTGATCCTATCAACCGATGGTGACCTAAGATGTCACAACCAATGGTAGATCATGTCACCACAACTAATGGTGGGTCAAGGCTTTGAATTTAGCTTCAATTAAGTCATAAACCAATGGTTTCTTGGTTCAATTGATCTAATGGTTAGACTTATACTCCAATGGATGGTTTTGAAATATAAATCTGATCCAATGGTTTGGATCTAACACTTCTTCATCTAATAGTTTTGAATAATAGACTTTATCTAGTGGTTGAGATTAGACTGTTTAACATCCAATGGTTTGGATTTAAACCTATAATATTACATATGATTTTTATTAATCTGAATTTGATGGTTTCCCTCATGTGATCAATTTAAGGACCTTGATTGTTGATAGGATCGCTTGCTTAAAATATACAACTGATGATGAGTTTTAATCCCACAACCTATGGTGCCCCCTTTAGGTTATTAAATAAGGGATGTTTAGGGTTTAATTGTGACTCTTTCTAGGTCACAACTCAATTACTTCATAGGTGGCTTATACAAAGTTTTTACTTATGTAAATAACCAATGGTCTTACCTTTTCTACACTCCATGGTTCTATATGATGTTGTGGTATGGTGATATGGGTTGAATGATGATGGAACCAATGGAGGGTTTCCTTTAATAAGGTCGTATTACCTTTTCCCTCATATGAATAGAATGGATAATAAGCATAGTGTTGATATGTGACCCTAATGTGATATAGCTTGTTACACTTAATCCTAATAAACTCAGGTGATGTTGATTAACTATGATAAGTCTTCCTTAGTGGAATAATAGAACAATTAAGTCCCTCTTATTGTTGTGTAACTCTAGTATACTATAACCTAATGGTTACACCTTGAGTTATGTGTGGATCCATACTTGAGAATGGTATGCAATGTTATGATGATGATGTGCCTTTATGCATCCAATATTATATATGGGGATGCTATGGGTTAAGGTTTGTGAATGAATGTTGAACTATAACTTTAATGTAACCTACATTGCTAAACCTAACCCTAATGTAAGAAGTGAATGTTGGTTAATCATGTTATCCTTTGTAGAATGATTAAAATAATGATGGAATATCTTTCCTAATGATTTATTGAAACTCTAATGTGTTTAATTGGTGGTGATAATAGTTTCATGATCTATGCTTTCTTATGCTAAACTTGTATACTATAAGTATAATTATGGTCAATTATATAGCTTCCTTATATGTTTTAATAATCAAGGAATGCTCTTAATTGCTAAGGTAATCATGCAATGTTATCGTGTGAACATCTTTCAGTTCTTTATTGCAAATTATGTTGAGCATGTGTATCACATGTGTGGTGATGTTTGTTAAACCTTGTTATAAGGCATAGAAAGATAATGATGAACTTGTAGGAAATGATATGATAGTCTTAATGACCTTTGGGCATGGTTGAGCCCTGAATGAGGTGTAATTCTCTTATGTTAACAGGGTTGATACCTTGTGATATTGTGCTAAGGAATTATATAATGTGATAGTATGATGACAAGTATAGTCTCTTGAATGGCAAGACAATAGTATCATGTGATGATGATTTGATGATAAGTATAATCTCTTGATTGGCAGGTGAATATTGCCATGTGATGTTGAGATGAGAAATTATCTCTCAATTGTTTTATATCTTCTGAATTTCTTATATAGCAATGTTTGCTAGATATGCATTAGGGTTTGTATATCCACTTGTTTGATGTCGCCTTAATTTTCCCAATTGGAGATAACTAATCAAGTGAAACTTTAATCATGTAGTTCCCTATGTCGTAGAACCATCTGCAATGTCAGAACTTATTGTATGGTGAAATGATTATTCGTAAGGGAAACTCAAAGTGCATACTGTTGAGTATGTGGGGGTGGCAAGTTGAGGATATATCCTTGTCATCCCCAATTGCAGGTTATGGAGGATGATTGTGGTCATGCCTCAGATATTGTGAAATGTGGAAGGCAGCAATATAACTATAGGTACCTCTTATAGAACAACCATGTGTGAGCCTGTTCTCTAGTGTCGTGACATGTACCAAGGGTGGACGAGTTGTTAGCAGCTTGACTATATGTCATTGTAGTGGTAGGATTGACGGATATGTCACTACCTTTTTACTCGTACTGGCTGAGGGGGTGAGATCTTAAGATAGCGGCACTCCAAGATCTTGTATGGAACCGAATAGCCCTTCGTAGGGGTCAGTTGGACTTTGGATGGTATGATTCAAATTCCCCATGCATAATAAAAGTTGTAATACAGCTGTGTAGCATATATGTTTAGGGTTATACACAACACTTCATATTGGATGATAACCCTTATTTTCTTTCCTTACACGGAGATAATAGAAATGCTTATGATGTAGATGTGCTTATGTTTTAAACATGCTTATGTTGTCAGGTATACTGACAACTAATAGTTAAGATTATGCTACTAGCTATGTTTAATACTTTTAGCATTCTTTTGTAACTAGAAATGCTTAAAATGTTAATAATACTTATGCAATTAGTTGTGGTTATGATGATAGCTATAAACTCCTAACAAGGATTTTGCCCCGAAATCCTACGCAAAAAGAGATGGGTATTTTCTACACATCTCATTGTCTAGTTCCCATATGGCTTCCTCTATGCCACGGTGATGCCACAAAACTTTTACTATTATTACATCTTTTCTCTTTAGCTTTTTCACCCTTCTATCCAGGATCAACACAGGACCATCAACATAGGAGATACCCTCACCTAACTCAACCTCTACTGGTTGGATTGTCTGGTCAGTATCTGGATGGCATTTCCTCAACATAGAGATGTGAAAGACATTATGCAATCTATGTAGCTCTGGTAGCTCCAACTTATATGCTACCTTTCCAACACAAGCTAGGATAGGGTATGGTCCCATAAATCTAGGAGCCAACTTACCCTTCTTTCCAAACCTCAGCACACCTTTCCAAGGAGAAACCTTAAGATATACTCTATCTCCCACTTGGAACTCAAGTGGTCTGCGTCAATTATCTGCATAAGATTTTTGCCTGTCCTGGGCTGCTTTCAACTGTTGTTGTATCACTTTAATCTTTTATATAGTCTATTATACTAGTCAGGACCCAAAAGTTGATATTCACCTGTCTCATACCAGCAAAGAGGAGACTGACATCATATACCATACAGAGCCTCAGAAGGAGCCATATCTATGCTTCTTTGATAGTTTTTGTTGTACGCAAACTCTATCAAAGTTAGATGTACATCCCAACTACCAAGAAATTATAGCACACATGCCCTCAAGAGATTATCTAAAGTCTGAATAGTCCTTTTAGACTAGCGATCGGTCTGCAGATGAAAAGATGTATTGAATCTCAATTGTGTTCCCATTACAGAATGCAGACACTCCCAAAAATGACTTGTATATTGTGGACCTCTGTCAGAAACTATAGTCATTGGAATGCCATGCAGACAGACTATCTCATCAACATATATTTGTGCCAATTTCTCTGCTATAAACATTATCTTAACTGGCAGAAAATGAGTTGACTTAGTCAATCCGTCTACTATCACCCATATGGAATCATGACCCTTGGTTGTCCTAGGAAGACCAACCACAAAGTCCATAGTAATATGATCACATTTCCACTATGGTATTGGCAAGGGTTGTAATGTCCCAGTAGGCTTTTGGTGCTCAGCCTTCACCTGCTGACAGATTGGACATTTGGCAATGAACTCTGCCACATCATGCTTTAGACCTGGCCACCAATACATGTCTTTCAAGTTTTAGTACATCTTGGTACTTCCAGGAGGCATTGCATACATGGAGGAGTGAGCCTCCTCAAGTACCATGTTCCTCAACCCATCAACATCAGGAACTATTGTCCTATTGTGGTAACAAATTGTACCATCATCTGCCTCATGAAAGCCATCATACTTTTCACTGCCAATCCCTGATTGGATATTCTATATCACAGTATCATTCTATTGTATATCATGAATCTGCTGTCTCAAGGTAGGTTTCACTTGTAACTATGCCAACAATCCTGCCAGCAAGCAAACTTCTAGTTGTACATTCATCTGGCGAAGAGACATTGGCATGTCTTTCTTATGGCACATCAAGGAATTTAATTGTGCATTATCTACCATTGATAATGAATATGAATTTCTACTCAATGCACTAGGTACCACATTTGCTTTCCCTAGATGGTACTCTATTGTGAAATCATAATCCTTAATCATCTCCATCCATCTCCTCTTCCTCATATTCAGCTCCTGTTTTGAGAAGATATACTGTAGATTCGTGTGGTTAGTGAAGATCTGACACTTTCCTCCATAAAGATAGTGTCTATAGATCTTTAAGGCATGGACCACCACTGCAAGCTCTAGATCATGTGTTAGGTAATTCTCCTCATGTTTCTTAAGCTGTTGCAAAGCAAAAGAAATCACATTCTTATCATGCATCAACACACATCCCAACCCATTCTTTGAAGCATCATGAAAGACAATACAACCTTTCCCTTGCTCTAGCAGTACTCAGACTGGTGCACTAGTCAACTTTTCTTTCAACAACTGGAAATAACGTTAACACTTGTCATTCCAAGCAAAAGGAACATCCTTCCTGGTTAACCTAATTAGGGGTAACACTATAGAACTGAAGTCTTTAATGAACTTCCTATAGTAGCCTGCCAAACCTAGGAAACTGCAAATCTCTATTGGTGTCTTGGGTCTTTCCCATTCTAGTACAGATTCCACTTTCTTGGGAACAACACAAATGCCTTTTGTAGTTATAACATGGCCCAGAAAAGACACTTCAGATAACCAGAATACACACTTGTTGAACTTAGCATATAGTTGATGCTTCCTCAAAAAAGGCAATGCCTGGCGAACGTGTTGCTCATGTTGTTGACTATCCTTATAATATATTAGGATATCATCTATGAACATGACCACATACTGATCAAGATAAGGTCTAAACACCATATTCATCATATCCATAAAAGTTGCAGGTGTGTTGGTTAGCCCGAATGACATAACCACAAACTCATAATGACCATACCTAGTCCTAAAAGCTGACTTGGGTATGTCATCAGCCTTAATTCTCAACTGATGGTAACCTGACCGTAGTTCTATCTTTGAAAACATAGTGGCACCTCTCAACTGATCAAAAAGATCATCAATCCTCGGCAAAGGATACTTATTCTTTATTGTCACCTTGTTCAACTATCTCTAGTCTATACACAACCTTGTTGAACCATCATTCTTTTTAACAAACAACATGGGAGCACCCAAAGGGGAAGTGCTCAACCTGATAAAACCCTTCTCTAATAGTTCTTGTAACTGTTTCTTTAACTCTTGCATCTCTGTTGGTGCCATTCTGTATGTTGACTGTGCTATGGGTTGTGTTCCAGTAACAAGATTGATCTCACACTCAATCTCTCTAGGAGGGGGAATGCTAGGAAATTCCTCAGGAAAGACATCCTCAAATTCTCGTACCACTGGTACCTCCTGGAAACTAGGACCTCCCGCCTTTTTATTCACAACATGAGCTAAGAAAGACTCACATCCTTGGCTCATCAACCGCTCAGCTATCATAGCTGACATCAAACATGTAGGAAGAATCTTCCTATCACCCTAGAAAATCCACTATACATCTCCATCATGGAACGTCGCCACCTTAGTACTACAGTCTAAGACTACCTTCTATTTTTCCAAGGTATCCATTCCTAAGATTACATAAAAACCATGCATGTCAAGTGGCAAAAGATCCACTTGAATGGTGTGTCCAGAAAAAGAAAGAATGCAAGAAGGGCACACTTCCCACAACTCGGTGGAATCAACCAAAGGAGTCTCTAGCCACAGGCTATCATATCTAAGACTAACAGGTAGATTAGAGCTACCTATCACCTCTCTAGTGATAAAAGAGTGTGTCACACCCTGATCTACTAACACATATACGAAACAATAAGTAGACAAATCAGAATGAAATAATTCCATCTGACCTGTCACGACTCGTGGATTGACCACTGCTTCCGGCTGGGTCATGGCATAGAACCTTGTTGTCGTCTATTGCCGTCCACATCCTCTGCTCGCTTGTCGCGAGGATCCTGCATGGGACGCCTGACCACGTCCTCTTCCACTACTAGTATCAAATTGTCATTGTTGTGATCCCTTTTGATTATGTCTTGGCTACTGAGTCACCTCCTCAATCTTCATACGGCAATTCCATCTAATATGCCTTATATGTCCACATTGATGACACACTCAGTTATCACTCTACGGTCTAAACAGCCTTGTAACTGAGACTGATGATGAATTGTGAGCTCATGTCAGTGGAAAACTATGACCTCTACCCCCACTCGGGGTCCACTGTGACGGTGCATGTGATCTTGGTTCAGTGAAGGTTGACCTTGGTTGGAATGGCAGTGGGAAAAACCTTGGCTTCTCAAAGCCTCCAGGTGATTTCCCTTAAAACTGCATAGGTCGCTTCTTAGCATTAGCTTCATGCTTCTCTATGGCAGACCTCTCAATCCTCTTGATAGATTCCACAAAGGTGGAAAATCTTTCTCTATTCTCCAAGGCTGATGATGTAGTAGTCAACTCCATACTCAGACCCTTCTCAAATCTCTAGATCCTTTCCTTGTATGTTGCTGCCATGTGTGGGCAGAACCTCAAAAGTTCCATAAAATTTGATTCATACTCATTGATAGTCAGAGCTCCCTAACGAATCTTCTTAAACTAAGAGATTTTCTCATCTAGGTAGGTCTCTAGAAAATATCAGCTAATAAATTCCCTCTCAAACTCCTCCCATCCTATCACAAATCCTGGCCTTTTCTCCTCTTCTATGGCCCACCAGTGGCCAACACTACCCTTCAACAAGTATACTACATGCTTAACTTTGTCTTCTTTAGCGATGTTTAGGATTTTGAACTCCTTTTCCAGTTCAGTCAACCACATGTCAGCGTATGCTGGATCAGAAGTAACTACATATTCAATCGCCCCAACACGTCTAAGATGTTGAAATATCTTTCTGACACCTTGGGACTCCACATTAGATGCAGCTTCCCTAGCTTGAGGTGCTGGCACTCTGTCACCGATATGTGTAATTGTGGACATCATCTGTCTAAACATAGACTAAAACTCTGGATTGTCCATCATTGTCAGGTCTAGATGATGCATTATGGGCTGCTCTGGCCCTTCATCTAGCACTCTCTCATCGCATGTCTGCCTCCTAGCACCTCCTCCTGGTGCAACATAGCTACTCTTAACATGTTCTTCATGTACTCCAGACATATCTACATAAGCATAAACTATGATTAGATATGTTGGATACATAAGAATAGACTCAAACCTAAGTCCTATCTCCCTATAGACTCAGTAAACCTAGAGCTCTGATACCAACATAACTGTGACACCTCATCACGCCAAACGAGATTACTCAAAATACAAAATACAATCAACTACTAATTAATCACATAGTAAAAAATGTGGAGTAATTAAAACCAATTCCAACAATGTAAATGAACTCTAGAACATTTACATAAAGGTCCATCATTCCATTCTCATATATTGTAACAAATATTCACATATGGGTCCAAAGACCTCAGTCACATCCTGCATATAAAAGATAGTTCACATGTACATGCCATATATTTACAAACATTGGCATACTACCAAAATCTCGTGTCGATACGAGTATGTCATCTAAAAAAAACACATTCCATACCCAGACCTGAGAGTACAGGGATGACACTAGGACTCTACTACTAACATCAACAACTAACCAACCTTCTAAATCTATTGATCACCAGGTTGGTTCTTGTAACATCCCAGGATTTGAGGCCTGGGATAAGTTGATCTTAAAAGGAATGATTGGACTACCCATATCACCAAGGTGCACCTCCTTTTCAGGGAGCCCATCTCTAAAGAACTCCATAGTTAAGTGTGCTCAGCTTGGAGTATTACTAGGATGGGTGACTAGTCGGGAAGTTGATCCTGGCTTGCGCGTCAGTGTGGACAAAGTGCGCAGTTAAGACTAGTGGTGGTTTGTGGGGCCAGTCGTCATTCCTGAAACTCTACTAGAGCCTTGGGAAGTGGGCCTGGGCGTTACAAATGGTATCATAGCCAATTCCCCTCCAGTAGGTGGAGCCCACATGGGCATGGCATGCTAGTCTTGAGCCGTGCGGTCCAGGCATGTAGGAAAGGGTTGTCCATGGTTGACGTAGCCACCGTTGCGCTGGTATTCCATGATCGGGAGCTGGGTGTCCATGGGTCATTGTGGGTATGCACTAAAATGGGGAAGAGATTATGAGGCCTTATAGTTGAGCCTTGACGAGGATGTCAAGAGTCTAAGTGGGGGAGATTGTAACATCCTAGGATTTGAGGCATGGGATAAGTTGATCTTAAACGGAATGATTAGACTACCCATATCACCAAGGTGCACCTCCTTTTCAAGGAGCCCATCTCTAAATAACTCCATAGTTAAGCGTGCTCAGCTTGGAGTAGTACTAGGATGGGTGACCAGTCAGGAAGTTGATCCTGGCTTGCGCGTCAGTGTGGACAAAGTGTGCAGTTAAGGCTAGTGGTGGTTTGTGGGGCCAGTCGTCATTCCTGAAACTCTACTAGAGCCTTGGGCAGACAGTTCCCTTCCACAACGCGACCTCGACCTCGTTGTAATGTGGTGACCCACGGGTGAGACCCAGTCCCAGCAAGAGATATGACTCTCTCCAACATATATTGATTATAACATATTGATTGACAGTAAATGAACTGAGCATATATAGTAATGAATAAGCAATTTAAGCAGATTGAATAGGTTAAGCATACTAAGCCATTAAGCAAATTAACTTGACAAGAAGTATAATTACTCAAAGGTCATCTGATATCATCTTGCACTGAGTAGTATAAAGACAAGTTAAAGACTAATCAAACAATGTGAGATGTATTTAACCATAGCTAGTATACTACACGTCTTATATCACTTCTTTTATTACATTGCCCTGAGGGATTTTGAGAAATATCACTCAAGTCCCAACTGACCACTACTAAGTCAAAATCAGTGTCATACAAGATCTAGGAAGATCTGGACTCCTAAGATCTTCTCTGCCCCTGGTCAGTACGGGTCCACCATAGAGACACATAAGGTCAAGTTGCTAACATCCTAGTCCATCCTTGGTACAGGTCATGACACTAGTGAAAGGAGGCGGGTACGCATACCCTACCATCTGAGGTACAACCATAGTTGACCTCCAATCTCATCATATATATAATCACCGAGACACGACCGCAACCATTCTCAAATTGAGGGCTAAGTATGACCACTGTCATCTTCCCTAACACTTGAATTCAGGATGACAATCACCCCACATACTCATCAATATGCGCTCTGAGTATCCCTTAGGAATACTCATTTCACTATCTTGCAATTTCTGACACTTAGATAGATCTATGGCATAGGGCACTACATGATTAGAGTTTCACTTAATTAGTTATGCCAATTGGGTGAATTAAGGCTAAATCATACAAATGGTCATTCAAACCCTAATTCTTTTCTAACAAGAGTATATGTATAACAACTTCAAAAGATATAAAACATTTGAGATATAAATCTTAATCACATTACCACATGCTATCATTCATTGCAAATTAATGGACCACACTTATCATCATACTTTTACAAGATACCAATATCTTATCACAAGTTCTAGGGTTTTAACCCTTATTGGAACATGAAGTGGATTTCACCTCAATCATGGCTTCAAACATGCCCAAAGGTCGTTAAGACTATCACATTATTCATAGTAAGGTTATAATCATCATTACATGCCTTAAACAAGGCTCAAAAGATCATTAGCACATATATGTCCATAGATATTAACATGGAAAGGCACTATGATATTCAAATAGTACTACATTGTGGTTTCAACACAAGAAGAGTGTAATTCATTATCAAATTAATCATTCAAGAGGTATGATTATAACCAATCAAGATCATATAATTACATTAAGGTTAGGTATAACAAGCTAGATCACATGGGAGTTACACATCCACTTATTATAGTGATTTATCAAATATAACTATATGATGGCAAAGGTAAGACTAAAAATTAATGGTATTGGACCATAAAATTATCATAACTAGGACCCACATATAATACCATGTGATTTATTCTAATCCTTTGGATGTTGAAGCATCCAATATTATTCATTGGATTAGGTACATTGTTCAAGGTTATCAATTGAAGTATAGGTCTAACCATTAGATCAATTGAACCAAGGAACCATTAGTTTAAGGTTTCGTCAAATCTACAATTACATTCTTAACTAATCATATATGATGATGACCTGATACACCATTAATTGTGATCATTAGGTCACCATTGATTGTTAGATCAGTAATACATTCAGTTAACACCATCAAATATTAAGCTAATGTCATCATCGATTGATAACATTATTAGAATACTTAGTAGATGATAATTAAACATCTAATTGAGACAAAATCTGACCTAAGGGGGTGACCATAGTTTGTCACCATAAATTTGACACCCTTGATCACGAACATCAGTTTCCAAGATAGAAACGCCATTGGTTATTGAATGGTATGACAATCGGTTGTGTGATAGGGAAGGAAATAGCTTGAAAACCCTAATTTGAATCATCAATTATTTTGTGCTTAGCACCATAGGTTGATTCTATCAACCTGTCCCATATCATGTTACACCTTAGAAAGGTTTTACACATGTTTACAAGTTCATATATAACTGGAACAAAATAGGGAACACCACAATAATTCGTAATTCTAAACAAGCATGGTTTCTTTATGCTTAGATCATCACATTAAAGCATAAACATGAACTAACAAGCCTCTAGTAAGAAATATAAGTGAACAATGTTATATAGCTCACCTCTATAGAGTAGTTCAGATCCCAAACAGAAAGAATCTCAAACAAATAGGGCAAGAAAACCTTGGATTCAGATCTAAACTTGGCCAAATAGGCACTTCTCTCCACAAAGAAGCAAAACCCTAGAAAAAGAAACAAGAAGGATAGCTTTTTGAGTTCTAGAGCCACTTTCACCATGGAACAGCAAGGTTACAACCTGGAGGAAGGTCTAAGGAAGGATAAGAGAAAGAGAAATGGAGAAATAAGGAAGAAAACAACTTGCCTTGGTCAAAATCCCTAGAAGATGACTTTGGAAACCCTGGGTAGGGCTAGATGGAGCTCTAGGAGACCTTCTTCGCAAAAAAGAGGTTGTCTTCTACCTTAGAGCACTTGGTTATAAAGCAAAATAGAGTGGAGTAATTTCTCCAGTTTATAATAAAGAGAAAGCAAGCATAGTTTCGTACTTGGGCAAGGAAGATGTAAATATAGCCCATGGATAGGGATGGAAGCAAGCATGAGGTGTAAAAGTAGCTTCCCATGTGTCTATGGCCTTAAACTATTAATAATATACAAGCACACACACAAGAAGCTCCCCCACCATCCATATAGACCTTCTTAGATTTCCTTTGTTGAATTTCCCAGCCAAACGCATAATTCATTAGTTGGTAGCTACTAAAGGTAGCTCATCCATGAAGGGGTAAACCCTAAAATACCCTTGAGGAAAACACCTTCAAACCATTGCTCAACTAGGAGCCCCATGGCTCAAAATACTCAAGAATGATAATATAACATCTAATTAACATAATGTATGTGAAAAATTGCAAATAAAACCCCTCAATTAGGTAAATTGTAGAAAAGTCCAAAATGTACATAAAATTGCATAACTTGCTCAAACAGTGTCCAAATTGGACCAAATTTAAAACTTAAGCTTGTATTATGATTTAAAAGCATATAACAAGGTTATATTAGGGTTATAAGCATTACATTATGATAATTAAGCTTATTCAACTCATTAAGCAAGTTTAGGGGCCTTGCAATAGCTCTACTTATGTTGTAAATATATTCCCTTTATTAGACATGCCAATATTGATAGCCATATTATTCTACTAAACTATTAATAATACTTACAAAGTTAGTTGTACTTATGATTATAGCTCTACTTATGATGTAGATATGTTCCCTTTATTAGACAACTGATAGGTAAGATCATGTTGCTGGCTATGTCTAATACTTTTAGCATGCTTTTGTAACTAGAAATGCTTAAACTGTTAATAATACTTATGCAGTTAGTTGTTCTTATGATGATAGCTCTACTTATAATGTATAAATGTTCCCTTTATTAGACATGCCAATATTGATAGCCATATTATGCTACTAGACATATTTATGATGTTAAAAGCGGTTATGTTACTAGATTGCATGTGTTGTTAGCAAGGTAGATGATGATAGTCAGACTAATGATGATGATTGTTATTATATGAAATCTTATGGAACCTAAGTAGATATATGATATAAGAAATGAACTTATTTGTTACCTATTTATACATTGATAATCATACTTGTTGCTAAGCTTATTTGTTAAACCTATTTAGCATACTTGAACTGTTCAATATGTTCAATTGACTACTAAATACTCCAATTGCTCAGATATTTACTATTTAATTTGATGAAATCAATATCTGTTGGAGAGAGTTATATCTCTCACTAGGATTGGGTCTCACCTCATGGGTCACCACATCTTTTTAGGTGATTGACAACAGTGACAACAAAACCATGGCAGCATGGAGAAACCGAGGTGATGAACCCTAGAGATGGTTGTTAGTGTCTAGTATGTCTTAGAGTCATCCTTGTAATCTCAGGTCTGGGTGGGAAAATTTGTATACGATGTTTCTATTGAATCAAGCTTTCAATAGCATGTTGATGCTTATATATGTGGAATATGTGGATAGTGTTCCTCTGTAAAGTTTATGTTGTAGCTAAGGCTATAGAGTAGTGGTAAAAGATATTGAGCATTATATGAAATAATGCAAGTTGTTGGGCCTTTATGTTGGGTTTTAGAGGAAGCAGAGAAGGCAGCAGAAACAAAAATTTTCTCCCCCAAACCTAGAACAAGGAAACGCGTCAACGTCTATACAATAGGAAAGGATGGTTTGTGGAATCATACCTTGTCCCGAGGCTTGCTCGGCGACAATACCTCGCACCTTGCACAGTCTTCACCTCCTATCTTGGACGGTGTCTGTGCAGCTCCTGGTCGCACCGGGACTGACAGGATTGAAGGTTGTCCTCCTAGAGACAGAAACCTCCCGCCTCTAAAGTAGTCCACACGGACCATCTGGAACTCCAATCTCCTTGTCCCACAAGGAATTGGAAGGAGTCACACCCTCCTGTTGACGTACTAGTCGCCAACACACTCTCATGCACCAATCGCTTTCTGTAGTTGTCTTTCCCTTGATGTGCCTCCCTTATCGGGTAGCACTTGCTCGGGCTCTCTCTTGGTTACCAAAACTAGAGAGAACGACAACTTTACAGAGCAACTGGTTTACACTAAGTTGTATTCTGAGAAGCCCCCAATACCCCTATATATATAGGAGGGTCATGGGACAGGGTTCTCCATCCCGGGCAATGCGGGACTAAAAGCAGGAGTAGAAGGGTTCGAGATTTTTTCACAAAACAACCAACTCACAACCTGAACCGATCGTTTCACAACTGAAATGGTCGGTTGGGAACCTGAGCCGGTCGGTTAACACCTCACCCGGTCGGTTGGGACTCATGAACTGGTCGGTTCACTTCTGAACCGGTCGGTTTGTGGTCCTGATCAGTTCCCGATTGACTTTCCTTCTTTTGTTTCTAATTGGTATTGAATATCAATCCTATTTCCCAATCAAATTGGGCAATTGAAACAAAAGGAAAATTCTCACCAATCCTACTTTCCCAACTTGCTCGGTTGCACCAGTTGAATTGATCATTTCAACACTTGAAGCAATCATTTCACCCTGACCATGAGCTTATCGACTCAACACTTGAGCCGACCGGTTCACCAAGCTCATCCGATCGGTTCATCACATGAGCCGATCGGTTGGGAGTGCAGATTGTGTAGAATTAGTCAATTGTGATTTCAATCAATCTGATACTCCAATCAATGTGTCCAACACCTTGAACATTATGACATTGATCTATCAATTGATTGAGTGTTTAATTGAACTACTAAACTCTTTTAGTAATCAATCTAAACATTGTTTGTGGACAAAACTCCTCTTCCATGTTAAATCCTATGTGTGTGACCTTGCAGGTCCATTTCACGTTGGCAGTGAAAGTCCATAACACTTATGACTTCACAAGCAAAGAGTAGTGCCTAGTCACACATCAGTGCTACCCAAGTGAAAGTAGAAAGTTGGAGAACAACTTTCAATCCTACAATCCGTGAATGGTGTTACAGTGAATGTATAATTCCTTTGTCACTGATATCCCGAATGAACTCGAGGCATGGAATAGTCATCCCGTCAACGTTCATTCACTTTCTTGATCTGAGAGTAGATTGGAAGAGATATGTATGACATCAATATCACATACTAATTCACACATGCATGCACACCTTTCTCAATCCTACTCCTCAAGTGGCCATGGATATCAAACTCCCTCAGGAGGGACAAATCCCATATCTATCACTCACCCCTCAAAAGCCCCATGTGTCAAAGCCACCCAATCATCACCTTTATAACAACCCATGTTTCAGGACTGCGTTTGATGATGTCAAAGTGTGCCCAACGACATGTGTTGAGTGTAGTGATTTCAGGTCAAAGAATCACACTCACCACCATCACTGTGAGTACTGATTGTGACTACCATGTCATGGTTCCATGTGTCAAACTCACGGTGGGTCTGTCTGTTACACTTGTTCTCTAACAAGTACCTATGTGTTTGGTTTGATATCTCTATATCATGACTAATGAGATTATGTGATCAACCAACACCACAATCTAGTCTTGTGTGTCATTACTGTCTATCTACCTTCCATAATGACATCCAACTAGGGACATAATGAGAATGTACAAACTCTTAGCATCCGTATGATCTCATCGTTCAGGTCCTTAACTTGAAAGCATACGTCATTGAGTACTGTCATTCTCTAGACATTCAATATGTTCTATCACTATATCATATGACTGAACCAGAAAGAATTGGAAGCTTGCCTTTGATGTTTATCAAATCAATCTCAATGTATCCCACCAATCATCCCATGATTGGCTCTCAGGGCATACATACCAATAGACTCCCACTTGCACTACGAGCCAATCACCCTTGAATCATATTCATAGTGATCTTCAAACATGTCCCACATGTTACTGTGCTCAAGTGCAAACATAGTGAGTAGTGGCAACACCTTGCCAAAGTCAGTATAAATTGCATGTCTCTCATCTCTTCACTGTACGTCACACGTATGAGATGGAGTTGTCGTAATATGTGATCTAGTATTCCTTTGCTAACCTTTAGCCACATTGCATGATCAAGGATTCCATACTTGTCATCAATGAGTGGAATATGTATAAGTTCTTCTCATGAACTTTCAGATCCATATAGTATCTACTGCTGTTCTCTAACGCATAGATACTCGGAATTTCCTTTTCAATGGTTTTATTGGAACACTTCCAATTATCAACAAACTTTCACTTTTATATATCCTATATATATTTTGTGATTAATTTTCTGTACTTTTGGAAGTTCGCATCAATGTAACTCTTTACATCGAACTCTTCCTTATCTCCATAGAACTAGTACTTATCAAGTTCTCATGGTATTCCAGTAACCCTTACTGGAAGTAGACAGACATCCACTCGTCATGTCCCACATACGAGTTATCAGGATGAGCACATCATATTGTCATGTCCTACATACAAGATAATGAATGCATTTTATTCTTGCCATGTCGATACATGCAAGATAATGGGATGATTGCATACATGATAGATCCATATCTATTCTTAGTGTTTCCATTCTTCATAAGAATTGGACACTTGGCCTTGGGATACTAACTCCATGTAGCATGGACAATTTTTCTCCCACTGAATCTGTGTATACTGAACCCTTCAGTACAGATTGCCAATGTATGCTCTCTCTTTTTCAGGTTAAGAGGTTTTTGAGAACTATCTCTATAGATCTCTATTCCTATCACAAAGGAAACATCTCTATCTTCCTTAAAGATAATTTCCACTTTTGGATTTCCATTCTAGAACATTTCCATTTCACATCAATATGTGGAATGTGAATACGCTCCCACTAAATCACAGATCCCTTTTTTATCTTTGACATATCAGTCAAACCCTTTGACTATATCAATAAAGTAAAGATTCAATTCTAAGTTGCTTGTACTCAATCAAACACATTGATTAGTCAATTGTAACTTATAGACTTCGTTTGCATTAATGGATTCATAAACCTTATACGTTGTGTCACGTACACATCCTTGTTTTATTCCTCATAGGAATGCGGTTTTAGTATCCATATGCCAAATGTCTTAGTCATTAAGTTGCAATCAACAAGCATCATCCTTCTCAAAATGTTATCCATGTGTCTTATCGCTTAAGACTTATTTGCACTTATGGATTTTATTCCAATGGGTGCTACCATCAAGGACATACCTTATGGTTCACATGGATGTCATTTAGGATGTATTGGTCACAAACCATAACTCAAAATTCGGTTCTTCATATTCATCTAGATAGTTGACTCATCACATGAACAACTCATCACATGGATAATTGAGGTGTATCTGCCAAGGATATAAGAACTCACAACTCCTTGTGATTCTCAATGTCCTTTATTAGTGTGGGGTATTCTTTTATTAAGAAGAATTCAGTTATTTGATAATCATTCTCTAACTCCTTAGATTATGATTCCTTCTTGATTTAGACATCACCATGCCTTAATCATGAGTTCACTATGATACACTATCATAATCACTCATAAGGATCTCAAACATTTGGTCCAAGTATTTCATTTATTGATCTCATCAAGAATTAACACTTTACCAAATTTGCACTTCATCTATGATAATCTTGAACACTTCAAGATATTCATATTGGTATTTCTCTAAACACCATTTGAAGTATTAGCATTTGTTCCAATAGGTATGTAAATACATCACGTGTATCATACCTAATAGGATAATCATTCTCCCACTACCATTAGTGAAGATTGATTAATCATGTCCAAGATATTCATGTCTCTTAACGGTTTTCTAACCAAAAGAGTCTAGATTTATCCATCACATGGACACTAGAAATGTATTTCTCATGATTGATGCTAATTTGATTGTTTGAGTTATCTATAACTTTTAGGTATCATTTTATCTTATGCATATCAAATACCACAAGATAAGAAAGGCATTGCCACAAAGATCATATCTTTAAAAGATTGAAACATCAACTTTATTGATTGCCATCATTGTCATACAATATGCAAAAATAAAGTGTTTCTATCTATTGGCAAATATGAAATAGCAGTTCATAACTGTATTACATGCCTTTTAGGCTGAAAATAAACTAAAGTACTCCTATCTATGGCGGCAACACTTGCCCCATTTATTGCATGCTTTACACTTTACATGTTGGTATCATATACCTCAAAAAGTGTTACAAGTTTATTTTCATGACACCTTTAAGTAGAGACATATGTTGCCTCCTTCTTCTTTTGTTCTTCCAGATAGAGAGGACAATTCCTTTTCCAATGTCCTGGCTTTTGACAATGGTGGCAATTGCCTTTCTTGGTCACGCCTCCCTTGGCCTTGAGAGCTGAAGTCGTCTTGGGCTCCTGGCTAGCATCAGAACCTTTCTTAGCTTTTCCCTTGCCCTTGCGCTTGGACTTGCCTTTCTTGCTCGTGATCACCATCACAGACTTAGGCTTGTCCTTCTTCATTTGTGTCTCGGCTGTCCTCAACATGCCCAACAACTTTGACAGTGGCCTATCAAAGTTGTTCATGTTGTAGTTCATCAACTGACTGTAAGATTCTGGCAACGATTGCAGTATCAGGTCAGTAGCCAACTCTTGGCTCAGTGGAAATCCCAGTCTTTGCAAGTTCTCCACATAACCAATCATCTTGAGTGTGTGAGGACCAATTGGATCTCCTTCTGACATGACACACTTGAACAGTGCCCTTGAGACATCGTATCTGTCTTGCCATGCCTGATCTTCATACAGGTTCCTGAGATGCAGAATCATCTCAATGACACCCATATTCTCATGTTGTCTCTGCAACTCATGGTTTATGGAGAACAACATCAAGCACTTTGCATCAATGGCATCATCAGAATGCTTCTTGTAAGCATCCCTTTCTGTCTTCGGTGCATTAGGAGTCGATTTCTCTGGAATTGGAGTATCCAGGATATAGAGTTTTCGCTCTTGAGTGAGAACAATTCTCAATGTCCTATACCAGTCATGGAAGTTTGTCCCATTTAGTCTGTCCTTTTCAAGGACCGATCACAAAGAAAAGTGATTATTGTTTGTTGCCATTTGTACTACAAAAGGAAATATGCAATTTTAGTCCAAAAACTCATTTTTGACTTATTTGATTGATTTGAAAAGTTGACGATATAATTAGGCCTTTAATTAATTATCACTCCCACTATTTTAATTCAAATTGACAGCCCTCACCATCAATTCATAAGATTGCAGCGTACAACTTTCTAGTGGACAAGATCCTAAAATTCCTCTAAGTCATGGACCAGCTAGGGCTGTCACCCACAACATAGATCTCTTAGGTAGGCAACTCTTGCCAATTTCATCATATGAAACTCTTGATAAGATGTCATATGCAACTCCTTGCCATGAGCATCTCCATGCCTCAAGGTACTAGATCCCATCTAGATCACCTTGTTAAGTCCGACCCAAAGCAAACACGATGAATATGCACCCTGCTAGGGCAGACCCACACATTCATCCTTCACACTTCCACGAGATAGACGGTGCACCACGCTAGGGCGTGCCCACACTTGTTCGATCAAGCTTTTCACGTGTGTCACATTTGGAAGGAATCTAAAACTTAATATTTAATGAGGGATTTGGTTTTTATATACATATACATATCCAATCACCACAATACATAGTACGTATCATATACATGCTATATCCCACAGGAAAACATACAAAACGATAAAAGCGATGATTATGGCCATCCTAATGTGATTCCTTGAGCCAAGAGGAATCACGGTCATCTAGGTCTACCTCACATGCAACATGTACAAGATGAACTCTGTGCTTTGCCTTCTAAGTAGATCAACTCATCTCATGAATGACTTGCTCGTTCTGGCCCGGTCATCTGGGTGCCACCAGCCAATCGGTTGGCTCCTCCAACCGATCGGTTTGCCTGGTCATCATGCATCTCATCATGGCCGCCACCCGCTCATCTCGCTCCTCGAACTGGTCATCAACCGATCGGCTCACACCTTGAACAGATCGTCTGGAACGTCAATCGATCGGTTCACGCCTTGAACCGATCGTCTCAGCTGTCATCAGGATGTCCTCCGTTCTTTGACATAACAGGAAATAAAAATCTATCCTATTTTACATTTTAAAAAGAGAAACCTCGAGTTACATTCGAGTGGAGCAAAGGTAGGAAAGAAATCTCGAATTATTTCGAGTTACATCAGGAATAGGAGAAGGAAGATCGATGCGCAGACCAAGATGCAAGCAACCACATACAACCATACACATATAGAGTTTATTGGCCATAACCACATTATACATCCACCACAAAACTCGTTTAAGGGTGACGCGTATCGAGTGCATTAATAATACATATCATATATGTAATTGGGATTTGTGGATTTCGGATTGGACATGCATAAAGCTAATTTTATTCGCATCGTATGCAATAAATAAAGGCGACAAACCAAAATTGATCATATCGATATTCCTAAAATGTAGAGCAGTTGACGTGGCTCTGATACCACTGTTGGGTTTTAGAGGAGGCAGAGAAGGCAGCGGAAACAAAACTTTTCTCCCCCAAACCCAGAACAAGGAAACACGTCAATGTCTATACAATAGGAAAGGATGGTTTGTGGAATCATACCTTGTCCTGAGGCTTGCTCGGAGACCATACCTCGCGCCTTGCGTGGTCTTCACCTCCTGTCTTGGATGGTGTCTGTGTAGCTCTTGGTCACACCGGGACTGACAGAAATGAAGGTTGTCCTCCTAGCGGCAGAAACCTCCCGCCTCTGAAGTAGTCCACATGGACCACCTGGAACTCCAATCTCCTTGTCCCACAAGGAATTGGAAGGATTCACACCCTTCTGTTGACGTACTAGTCGCCAACACACTCTCCTACACCAATCGCTTTCTGTAGTTGTCTTTCCCTTGTTGTGCCTCCCTTATCGGGTAACACTTGCTCGGTCTCTCTCTTAGTTACCAAAACTAGAGAGAATGACAACTTTGCAGAGCAACTCGTTTGCACTGAGTTGTATTCTGAGAAGCCCCCAATACCCCTATATATATAGGAGGGTCATGGGACAGGGTTCTCCATCCCGGGCAATGCGGGACTAAAAGCAGGAGTAGAAGGGTTCGAGATTTTTTCACAAAATAACCAACTCGCAACCTGAACCGATCATTTCACAACTGAAATGGTCGGTTGGGGGGCTGAGCCGGTCAGTTGACACCTCAACCGATCGGTTGGGACTCATGAACCGGTAGGTTCGCTTCTGAACCGGTCAGTCCGTGGTCCTAATCAGTTCCCGATTGACTTTCCTTCTTTTGTTTCTAATTGGTATCGAATACCAATCCAATTTCCCAATCAAATTGGGCAATTGAAACGAAAGGAAAATTCTCACCAATCCTACTTTCCCAACTTGCTCGATTGCACTAGTTGAATCGATTATTCAACACTTGAAGCAATCGTTTCACCATGACCATGAACCGATCGACTCAACACTTGAGCCGACCGGTTCACCAAGCTCAGCCGATCGGTTCATCACATGAGCTGATCAGTTGGGAGTGCAGATTGTGCAGAATCAGTCAATTGCGATTTCAATCAATCTGATACTCCAATCAATGTGTCCAACACCTTAAACATTATGACATTGAGTTATCAATTGATTGAGTGTTTAATTGAACTACTAAACTCTTTTAGTAATCAATCTAAACATTATTTGTGGACAAAACTCCTCTTCCAGGTTAAATCCTATGTGTGTGACCCTGCAGGTCCATTTCACGTTGGCAGTGAAAGTCCATAACACTTATGACTTCACAAGCAAAGAGCGGTGCCTAGTCACACATCAGTGCTACCCAAGTGAAAGTAGAAAGTTGGAGAACAACTTTCAATCCTACAATATGTGAATGGTGTTACAGTGAATGTATAATTCCTTTGTCACTGATATCCCGAATGAACTCGAGGCATGGAACAATCATCCTATCTATGTTCATTCACTTTCTTGATCTCAGAGTAGATTGTAAGATATATGTATGACATCAATATCACATACTGATTCACACATGCATGCGCGCCTTTCTCAATCCTACTCATCAAGTGGCCATGGATATCAAACTCCCTCAGGAGGGACAAATCCCATATCTATCACTCACCCCTCAAAAGCCCCATGTGTCAAAGCCACCCAATCATCACCTTTATAACAACCCATGTTTCAGGACTGCGCTTGATGATGTCAAAGTGTGCCCAACGACATGTGTTGAGTGTAGTGATTTCAGGTCAAAGAATCACACTCACCACCATCACTGTGAGTACTGACTGTGACTACCATGTCATGGTTCCATGTGTCAAACTCACGGTGGGTCTGTCCGGTACACTTGTTCTCTAACAAGTACCTATGTGTTTGGTTTGATATCTCTATATCATGACTAATGAGATTTTGTCATCAACCAACACCACAATATAGTCTTGTGTGTCATTACTGTCTATCTACCTTCCATAATGACATCTGACTAGGGACATAATGAGAATGTACAAACTCTTAGCATCCATATGATCTCATCGTTCAGGTCCTTAACCTGAAAGCATACGTTATTGAGTATTGTCATTCTCTAGACATTCAATCTGTTCTATCACTATCTCATATGACTGAACCGGAAAGAATTGGAAGCTTGCCTTTGATATTTATCAAATCAATCTTAATGTATCCCACCAATCATCCCATGATTGGCTCTCAGGGCATACATACCAACACTTGATGTAAATGTTTCTGAGCAACTGGGAAATGTTGAAATCGGTTTTCATTTACCCTATTTTCTGGGTTTGTGGTTAGTTAATGAGTAATCATGTTTTATGCTTTAAGTAATCTCATTTAGTGTAAGGGGTTCTTACAATTGTGCTTGACTCTATTAAGCCTATTGTTGGTAGATTCCTAGTAGTCAATTCAAATGATATTTCTCTTTGGCATTGTCGACTTGGTCATGTAAATATGCATCAATTGAAGAAGTTGAGTAGAAAGGATTTGGTTAAGGGATTTCCCAAATTGGATATTGAAAATAATAAGGAATGTTAACCTTGTACCCAAGGAAAGCAAACCAAGTCCTCCTTCAAATCCAAAGGAGTCCTTAGTACACCAAGAGAACTCTTGAACTTCTCCATATTGATCTATTTGGATCTATGATAACTCAATCACTTTTTGGTTCCAAGTATTTTCTTGTTATTGTTGATGATTTCTCTCGATATACTTGGACCTTCTTTCTCATTTCTGTGACAACTGCTATCAATCCGACAACATTATCACACAAAATTACATGGAAATAATAATTAATAGTGGATCGCCAAAAAATACTAAAAATTAAAACCTTTTTGCCAAGAGATCTACTACCAGGAAATACTTTACAAAAAGAACCACATCCATATATACATCATGGTTTACTTATACATACATTGTTCCATCACCTTGTAATGATATGAGATAATAGTTGCTTTACCAAAAAATATACAAAAGTAACATTATTGTAACATCCCTGACTTGGGTTATGCATTAACCCTAGGTGTTTTATTTAATAAATATAATTATATGCTTAATATTATCTTTTGAAAAGTAATTAAGGCTCAAGAGGAACTTAGATTTCAATTTTAGTCCATTTTGAATAATGTTGAAAGTAATGTTTTACTTATTTGGACTAAAGTGCAAATTACCCAAGTTGAGGGGTTACATTGCAAATGTTACATGATAATGTGTTCCTCACGTGTTGAAGCATCATGAGAATGAAGATGATGTAGAGGTATGGCTAGTGAAAGCATGAGTACCAAGAAAGAGCTGATAAAGCAAGATCTGTGCATTAAAACCAAGTTTTTGTGTAATGTGGAATTTACCCAAAACCCAGGGTTCAATATGCAATTTACCACTTCAATAAGGTCCTTAATATTCTTGACATATTGTATAGGCAATAAAATGAGATGGGAATCTCATTTGAGCTTCTTTGAAGGAGAGATAATCTTGATATTAAAATAATCAAGATTTAAGCATAATTGAAATAATGCAAAAATAATAATATTAAATAGATTGCTCTTTAACCAAAATTGTGTTGATTGAAATCCACATGAATGGACGTCCTTGTGCCTTGCAAAGGCAAAGGAAATATCTACGTCAGTGGAGAACCCACTCACAATAAGAAACTAAAAAGAATTATCCACTCACTTATGGATAATTACTATTATAAAGGTTAAGGTGCTTAATTTCTTTTCCCTTAATTCATGGATAATGGAAGCAAGTTCGGTGGAGATAAATGTACCTTTGCATGCAAGGAACCAAGGGGGAAGAGGTGGCAACAATTTTGAAATTTAAGGAGTTGCATGAGGCATTTTCTCTCTCATTGATTTTCTTATAAAAACACCCTTTACAACTCAAACCAAGGACTTTTTCGAATCCACTTCTTCTCTTTGCTTGCAAAAAATGATCAAGGAAGCTAGGAACAGCAGGAAGACGACCCCCAACCTGTTGGTAAGCTTCTCTACCTTCGTTCATCTTGATTTCATGGTGGAAATCACAAATCAATGCATGATTCCTTCTTATTTTGATCCCATCTTCAATTCTAACCATTCCTTTTCACTCCAAAAGCTTGAGGAACGAACCATGTGGTGAGAAAAAGCTCCTTCCACCATTGTTGATGTGAATCTCCAAGCTTTGAATCTCAATTGGAGGCGGGTTATATAACTTGAACCCCTATTCATTGTTATTGAATTCAATTTCTCAATCAAATATGTTCAATTGCTCTTCTTTCAATTCCTTTGATTAGTTGATGCAATTACCATGATAATGGAAGTAGTTTTGATGTACTAAGGCTTGATGATGATAACATCATCTTAGGCACGTATTCCAACAAGTTTGTATTGCAAACGGTTTCATAGACTTTGGTCCAAACGGTTTCACTAAACCGTTTGGAGACCAAACAGTTTGCAAACCGTTTGGAGGTTTGGACCCAAACCATTTAGAGGAGTTGACCATTTGGATGGGTTGACCATTTGAGGTCAGGATCCTAGTAAATGTTGGATGATGATCTAATGGATCCAATTGATTAAATCAATATATAGACAATCCTTCAATTAGAAACCCTAATCGGGTTAAGTGATGATTTGCAATTGGTTGACTTAATGTTTTGGGTTGATTAACCCAAACGGTCTCAAGACTATTTGGAGGTCACCCCAAACAGTCTCAAGACCGTTTGGAGGTCAACCAAGACCGTTTGGAGGTCTAGGGTGTAGTATGGTTAAGTAATTGAAGAGTTAGAGATATCAAATTGAAGTGCAATCAATAGTTAATTTGATGATCAATCCAATGATCTAAACCCTAATTGGTTTTCACAAATTTTATTGAATGATGAGGCAAATGGTCTCAAGACCATTTGGAGGTTATCCAAACGAACTCAAGACCATTTGGAGGTCATCCAAATGACCTCAAGACCGTTTGAGGTCAGGTCGTATTATAAGTTGATGGTAACTCATTGATTTCAATTGGGTTAGTTCCACAATGTTAACCATTGATGGTTCCTCGAATTCAAAACCATAATTGAAGGTTTCTTGATTATAAACCCTAGTTTAATTGGGTTCAAAACCCTAATTTATGGTTCAAGTGAAGGATGATTCAGTGGTTCAATTGATAAATGAATCAAGGAATCAATGGAAAGGCAGTTCATTGTTGGAAAGTTTGAATTGGTTAAGTGTTGATAGACCTTTTTGGTCCATTCAATTTTTAGAGGGTTTGGGCCAAACGGTCTCAAGACCGTTTGGAGACCCAAGCCCATTCAGTTTCAATACTTTCTTGCCCAAATGGTTTCAAGGGCAATGTGCCCAAACGGTTTCAAACTGTTTGAATCTTGAAAGACCGAGACCGTTTAGGGTATAAGTAACCAAAACCGTTTGAGGTTCAACATGGTTAATCCATTTGGATATCTAATGTAATTGAAGATTTAATTGGTCAATTCAATTGGATATCTCATATAATTGAAGGTTCAATTGATCAAATCTTCTGGACATCCTAGGAGAGGATGAGAGAGAGAGAGAGATTCATACATGAAAAATAATAGCAATCAAGCTTAGCACATTCAAAATTGAGTAAGGTATACAATTAGGGTATGATCCTTGAGTAAGAGATCATAAAACCCTAATTGAGTTAATTGATGAACTTAAATCCTAATTTAGGGCAATTCTGAGTGAAACCCTAATCTAGGAGGATAATGTGATATGAATTCAGAGTAATGACATGAGTAACCCTAATTCAGGGTACTTTGAATATAAACCCTAATCTAGGGTGATGTGATGTGAATAGTAAACCCTAATTCTGGATTATACTATGTAGTGTGAAACCCTAATCTTTGTACAATGAAGTGATGAGTCATTGGTCCTAACTATACAAGGGGGGTTGAGTAACCCTATCTAAATAAAATTGGAAACCCTAACCCGGATAAGGGAATAGTGGTGTTACTCTAGGATAGCATGGAACTGAAATATGATTGATATATATGTTATCATGTGTGCTAACCATGCAGGTATCTGAAGATGATGAACATAGCCAGGTATGAGCTATGATGCTTTAATTATTGAAATTATTTATTGGGCCTTGTGTACCATAATATGCCTTGTTGCTTAGTAAGAGGTAACAAGAGAGTTAATGAGCCTCAAGTGCCAAATGAGATGCTTGTGTAGCAAGTGTCTTGTGTACCTTAGTCAGATGACCTGAGGGTGATGATTACCTAAAAAAAGTGGTAACAGTGCTCAGTGATGAGCTAAGGGTTTGAATACCCAGAACCATATGTTTATGGCATTGAGTTTGAAATGAGGGACTAAGATCTCAATGTCTTTTAAAAGACTGATAAGTAACTAATGAAAACAATACATGTTTCTTTATAGCATTTGTCCTAATAAGTAATGTTTGAAAACTTGACTGATGCTAAAAGAATATGATAATGTACTTAATTAATCAAGTGAAAGTTATTCATGTAGTGCTTTGACCATAGATCCATCATCGTCAGTAGTTGGTGATGGTGAAACATGTTTTCTTACGAGATCTCCTGGAGTTCGCATATTCTAAATATGCGGGGGTCAATGGGCGAAAATATCCTTACGTACAAATGGGGGAATTGATGGAAGGTAAACATTAAACCTCTCAATCCTTCATGATATGTTTCGGGATGGATGTATCATAAATCTCCCGATGTTGTTAATATCGGATCGATGGAGGTAAACACGAAATATCTCGATTGCGAAGAGAGTGCAGTCGTCGCTATAGCTCTATAGCGAAGATGCCACTATACCCTGGCAAGCTATGTAGTGGAGACACGAGATGTCCTGCATGTTATCTCGCACTAACCGAGATGTGGGAAGTCATGGAAGTCGGCTCTTCCACTGACTTTGTATGGTACCAATTTTGATTTCGCAATGGTTGGTTGGAGTATGAGTGGTATACCTCATCTCCTCATAGCTTAAGTATGTTTGTAAAATGTAATCAGCCGTGTAGCGTATTTGCATACGATTAAAATACGAGAACCACTGGTTGATGTTATATTGCTTAGCATGTCATTAATCCATAAATGTTACTTATGTTCTTTAATTCATTATTGAATAAGAGACATGTTGCCTTGTCAAGTTATAACTGAAATACTTGAATAGGAATGTTGCTCTAATCTACTTAGATATTGATTTATCTGCCATTAAAGTATATTATCCCACTGCTCAGTTTATTTCTATTAAACTACAATAATAATGTTTTCAGCGGAGAGTTATATCTCTCGCTGGGGCAATTGTATAATTGTCTCACCCCTGTGGGATCCAATGTTTTTAGGTAGATGCAGACAGAGAAGCAGGAACTTTGTAGCAGGGGAAGAGAAGCAACAGTAGCAACAACAAGGATAGCAGTAATCCTACAGGTGGAAATACTGGTTGTCAGGCTTTGTACATATGTCATAGAGTCCTATGTGTCATCTCTATACTCTCAGGTCCTAGGGGTCAGTAGATAACATTTTTATAATTGATCTGAGATTTTGATGCTCGAGGTTTTTGTTACTTGTGCTATTTAGCAAAGTAGTGATGTACATATAATCCTCGAGGGGAGATGGTACATGAAATGTACAATATGGACCAGTATGTAAATATAATACTATGGTTCTTTTTTAAAGAGTTTTCCTGAGAATGGATCTCTTTGAGAATGGTTTTAATTTTTGGTTATTTTCAATAATCCACTGCTAACGATACGCTTATGCATTAGTTAATCCGGTTATATTAGTTAATCTTGTTTTTGTAAGTTGGACGCCACAAATTAGTGCTAGCAGATCTCTAGGTTCGATGACTCTACAGAGACATAGGATTAAGGTTGTTGAGTCTGTTCTAAGTATTTTCCAATTTATCTGATAGTGTCTTCTGCTCATATAGGAGAAGAAGAACTTGAAGATGTCTGGATCACATGACGGACATGCTACTGAGAGAAGCATTGCTGCACCAAGAGGAGGTGCAAAGGATCAAGCTAGGGAGGAACTCGTGCCTGAGATTCCTCAACTTGATCAAGATGCATTAGAGAACCCAGCTTTCCATACCCTGTTCGGTCAGTTTATGGCGACTATGACACATATGGCGGATAGGATGCCACCACCTGTACTGAGGGCACCTACCCACCATGAAGGATAGGGAGCTGGCAAGACCTTTGAAAGGATTCGCCGGGTGGGAGACATAGACTATGTCGGTACCGCTGACCCAACTGATGCGGATTTATGGTTGACGGAGCTGGAGAAAGCTTTTAGAATCCTTGACATCCCTGAAGTAGAGAAGGTGAGGCATGTTGTATACCTCCTGAAGGGGAGTGCTGGTCATTGGTGGACCATAGAGGAAGGTAAAAGGCCAAGAGTTGAAGTCTGATGGGATGAATTCTGGAGTGAATTTGTCGCTAGATACTTTCCTAAGACGTATCTAGATGAGAAGATCTATCAATTTGAGAGGTTGAGGCAAGGACTGATGAACATTAGCAAATATGAAGCTAGGCTCATGGATCTTTTGTGATTCTATCTACACATGGCAACTACTGATGAAGAGAGGATTTGGCATTTCGAGAAGGGATTGAACACTGAATTGACCACTCCTATGTCTGCTCTGGAGAATAGGGAGAGGTTTGCCACTTTTGTGGAGTCTGTTAGACGGATTGATAGGTCTGTGATTGAGAAGCGACAGACCAATAATAAGAAAGTGTATCCTCAGTTTCAAGAACAAAGGTCTGAGAGTTTCAAGAAGCTGAGATTCTCTGCACCACCGCCACCAAGGTTTAATACCCCGACGCAGTGGACGTCAAGTAGAGGTAGGGGTCATAGTTTTACTCCAAGTAGAGCCCCCAGTACAACATCAGCATCAGTGACAGGACCACCCAAGTAGAGTTTAGGAAGTTACAACTACTACCAGTGTGGGAGGTCAGGACACTTGAAGAGGGATTGTCCTGAGAAGGCCAGAACTGTAAATCAACCCCAGAGGCAGAGTCAGAAAGGCTCAAAGAGGTGACAGTTTAGTAATAATTCTAGAGGACGTGGACAAGCATTCCAATCTGGATCATCGGCACCCAAAAGCCAAGCACAGGGTCAACAACAAGCAACAACTAGATTCTATGCCATGAATCGGCCCGAAGCAATAATCAACCCTCGGGTTGTGACAGGTCAGATGGAACTATTTTATTCTGATATGTCTTTATCCTGCTTCGTATCCGTGTTAATTGATCTGGGTGCTACGCATTCATTTATCACTCGAGAAGTGATTCATGACTGCAACATGATTGTCAGTCATAGAGCAGATAGCTTGATGCTAGAAACCCCTTAGTTGGGATCTATAGTGTTGCGGGAGGTGTGTTCTCCCTGCACTCTTTCTTTTTCTGAACATCGCATTCAAGTGGATCTTATACCACTTGAGATGCAGGGTTATGATATAAGCCTAGGAATGGACACCTTAGAGAAGTATAAGGTTGTCTTGGATTTTGGTTCCAAGCAGGTTGTGTTTACAGACAATGGTGACACATGGATCTTTCAGGGAGATAGAAAAATTCTTCCAACTTGTCTTGTGTCAGCTATGTAGTTGAGAAGTTGATGAGACAGGGATGCTTTGCATTCTTGGCTCATGTGGTAGATACCACAATGGAGAACCCTCATCCTTCTGAAGTTCCAGTTGTTAGGGAGTTTGAAGATGTTTTAACTGAAGAACTTCCAGGTGTTCCTCCGTCCTGAGAGATTGATTTCGAGATTAATCTAATTTCAGGAACGCAACCCATAGCACAAACGTTGTATAGGATGGCACCTACTGAGATGGCATAGCTCAAGAAACAACTGCAAGAGTTGCTTGAGAAAGGTTTTATCCAACCGAGTACTTCACCATGGGGTGCTCCAGTTCTCTTTGTTAAGAAAAAGGATGGGTCGATGCGGTTATGCATTAACTACATATAGTTAAATAAAGTAACCATAAAGAACAAGTATCCTCTACCAAGGATTGATGACTTGTTTGATCAGTTGTGTGGTGCAACTATCTTTTCTAAGATAGATCTGAGTTCGGGATACCACTAGTTGCGTATCAAGGAGGGTGACATACCTAAGTCTGCCTTTAGGACAAGGTATGGTCACTATGAGTTCACAGTTATGTCATTTGGAATAACTAATGCACCAGCTACATTCATGGAACTCATGAATAGAATCTTTCGACCTTTTCTTGATCAGTGTATAGTCATCTTTATAGATGACATTCTGATATACAGTAGAGATGCTCAATAGCATGAGCAGCACCTCCATCAGGCTTTGACTTTTCTAAGAGAGCATAGGCTATATGCTAAGTTTAGCAAATGTGAGTTCTGGTTACCAGAAGTTTCTTTTCTAGGACATGTTATACCCGCCTCAGGTATTTATGTTGATCCTAAGAAGGTAGAATCTATCCTGCAATGGGAACAACCAAAGACACCAACAGAGATTCACAATTTCCTAGGGTTGGCAGGCTATTATAGGAGGTTCATTAAGAACTTCAGCTCTATAGCTTTACCCCTGACCAAGTTGACCAGGAAGGAAGTTCCTTTTGTCTGGAATGACAAGTGTCAACATTGTTTCCAGTTGCTGAAGGAAAGGTTAACTAGTGCACCTATGTTGGTGTTACCTGAGTAGGGAAAGGGGTATATAGTTTTCTGTGATGCATCCAAGAACGGTCTAGGATGTGTGTTGGTGCAAGATAAGCAAGTGATTTCTTTTGCTTCTCGACAGCTTAAGAAACATGAGGAGAATTATCCGACACACGATCTAGAGCTAGCTGTGGTCCATGCTTTGAAGATTTGGAGACATTATCTCTATGGAGAAACATTCCATATTTTCACAGACCATAAGAATATAAAGTATATCGTCTCACAGCATGAGCTGAACATGAGGCAATGCCGCTGGATGGAATTAATCAAGGACTACGACTGTACAATTGATTATCATCTAGGGAAGGCTAATGTGGTGGCTGATGCACTAAGTAGAAAATCAGCAACACTAGCCTTAGGTAAAGCACAGTTAAACTCCTTAGTGTGCTTTAAAAGAGATATGCTTATTTCCTTAAGGCAAGACAATATACAGTTTAAAGTATCGTTGTTAGATGAGATGTAAGTAAAACCTACTCTGAGGCAGTAGATTAAGGAAGCACAACAAGCCGATACTGTGATTCAACAGATTAAATCAGAGTATGGTAGTGTGAAACGAGATGGCTTCCATGATTCAGATGATCAGGTAGTCTGTTACCATGGTAGGATGGTAGTACCTGATGTTGATATCTTAAGAAAGTTAGTTCTGGAAGAAGCTCATTCTTCAATGTATGTCATGCATCCAGGGAGCACCAAGATGTATCATAACTTAAAAGATATGTATTGGTGGCCTGGATTAAAGAAATATGTAGCTGAGTTTGTTATGCGGTGTCCGGTGTGTCAGCAGGTTAAAGCTGAACATCAGAAGCCCTCAGGAACAATGCAACCCTTGCCTATACCACAGTGGAAATGGGATCATGTAACCATGGACTTTGTGGTTGGTTTTCCTAGAACAACCAAGAGTCATGATTCCATATGGGTGATAGTTGATAGGTTGACAAAGACAACACATTTCTTACCTGTCAAAAAAACCTACACAGCTAAGAAGCTTGCACAGATATACATAGATGAGATAGTGTGTTTGCACGGAGTTCCAACTACAATTGTTTCTGATAGAGGTCCCTAGTTTACGAGTCGTTTTTGGGAACAACTTCATAAAGCTTTGGGTACGCAGTTAAGGTGTAGTATAGCCTCTAACCCACTGACAGATGGACAATCTGAGAGGACCATACAAACCTTGGAGGACTTGCTAAGGGCATGTGTCCTTCAGTTTGTAGGAAGTTGGGATCTACACTTGAGCTTGATAGAATTTGCTTATAATAATAGCTATCAACACAGTATCGATATGGCACCATATGAGGCATTATATGGTAGACGGTGTATATCTCCTTTATGTTGGTATGAAACAGGAGAATATCAACTTTTGGGTCCTGAGCTAGTACAGCAAAAAACTGAGAAGATTAAAGTAATACAACAACAGTTGAAAGTTGCCCAGGATAGACAGAAATCTTATGCTGATAAGCGTCATAGACCCTTAGAATTCCAAGTTGGAGACATGGTATACCTCAAGGTTTCACCTTGGAAAGGTATTTTGAGATTTGGAAATAAGGGGAAGTTAGATCCTAGATTTATGGGGCCTTATCCAATCATTGAAAGGATGGGAAAGGTAGCCTATAAGCTGGAGTTACCACCTGAGTTGCATAGATTGCACCCAGTATTCCATATCTCTATGTTGAGGAAGTGTCATCCTGACACTGAGTTAGTTCTGCAACCTGTGGAGGTAGAACTAAATGATGACATATCTTATGTTGAATGACCTGTGATGGTTCTTGACAGAAGAATTAAAAAGCTAAAAAAGAAAGACATAAGTCTTGTAAAAGTTATTTGGCATCACTGTGGCATTGAAGAAGCCATGTGGGAATTAGAGGAAGAGATGAGGATGATATACCCTACTCTTTTCTCTTAATGTTTTTGTTGATGATTTCAGGGACGAAATCCTTGTAAGGGGTGGATAACTTGTAACATCCCTGACCTAGATTATGCTTTAACCTTAGGTGTTTTGTTTAAGAAAGATAATTATATACTTAATATTATCTTTTTAAAAGTAATTAAGGCTCAAGAGGAACTTATATTTCAATTTTAGTCCATTTTGAATAATGTTGAAAGTAATGTTTTACTTGTTTGGACTAAAGTGCAAATTATGCAAGTTAAGGGGTTAAATTGCAAATTTTACATGATAATATGTTCTTCTTGTGATGAAGCATAATGAGAATGAAGATGATGCAGAGGAATGGCTAGTGAAAGCCTGAGTACCAAGAAAGAGCTGATAAAGCAATGGTTGTGCATTAAAATCTAGTTTTGGTATAATGTGCAATTTACCCAAACCCAGGGTTCAATATGCAATTTACCACTTCAATAAGGTCCTTAATATTATTTACATCTTGTATAGGCAAGAAAATGAGAGGGGCATCTCATTTGAGCTACTTTGAAGGAGAGAGAATCTTGATATTAAAATAATCAAGATTTAAGCATAATTGAAATAATGCAAAAATAATTATATTAACTAGATTGCTCTTTAACCAAAATAGTGTTGGTTCAAATCCACATGAATGGACGTCCTTGTGCCTTGTAAAGGTAAAGGAAAGATCAACGTCAGTGGAGAACCCACTCACAATAAAAAACTAAAAAGAATTATCCACTCACTTATGGATAATTACCATTATAAAGGTTAAGGTGCTTAATTTCTTTTCCCTTAATTCATGGATAATGGAAGGGAGTTCGTTGGAGATATAGATGCCTTTGCATGCAAGGAACCAAGGGGGAAGAGGTGGCAACAATTTCAGAATTTAAGGAGTTGCATGAGGCATTTTCTCTCTCATTGATTTTCTTACAAAAACACCCTTTACAACTCAAACCAAGGACTTTTTCGAATCCACTTCTTCTCTTTGCTTGAAAAAATGACCAATGAAGCTAGGGACAGCATGAGGACGACCCCCAACCTGTTGGTAAGCTTCTTGACCTTCGTTCATCTTGATTTCATGGTGGAAATCACAAATCAATGCATGATTCCTTCTTATTTCGATCCCATCTTCAATTCTAACCATTCCTTTTCACTCAAAAGCTTGAGGAACAAACCTTGTGGTGAGAAAAAGCTCCTTCCACCATTTTTGACATGAATCTCCAAGCTTTGAAGCTCAATTGGAGGTGGGTTATATAACTTGAACCCCCATTCATTGTTATTGAATTCAATTTCCCAATCAATTATGTTCAATTGCTCTTCTTTCAATTCCTTTGATTAGTTGATGCAATTACCATGATCATGGTAGTAGTTTTCGATGGACTAAGGCTTTATTATTATAACATCATCTTAGGCACACTTTCCAACAAGTTTTTATTGCAAACGGTTTCATGGACTTTGGTCCAAACAGTTTCACTAAATCGTTTGGTCTCCAAACGATTTGCAAATCGTTTGGAGGTTTGGAACCCAAACCGTTTAGAGGAGTTGACCGTTTGGATGGGTTGACCATTTGAGGTCAGGACCCTAGTAAATGTTGGATGATGATCTAATGGATCCAATTGATTAAATCAATATATGGACAATCCTTCAACTAGAAACCCTAATTGGGTTATGTGTTGATTTGCAATTGGTTGACTTAATGTTTTGGGTTGATTAAGCAAACGGTCTCAAGACCATTTGGAGGTCAACCAAAACTGTTTGGAGGTCTAGTATGGAGTATGGTTGAGTAATTGAAGAGTTTGAGATATCAAATTGAAGTGCAATCAATAGTTAATTTGATTATCAATCCAAGGATCTAAACCCTAATTAGATTTCACAAATTTTAATGAATGATGAGGCAAACGGTCTCAAGATGATTTTGAGGTTATCCAAATGACCTCAAGACTATTTGGAGGTCATCCAAACGACCTCAAGACCGTTTGAGGTCAGGTCATATCATAAGTTGATGGTAATTCATTGATTTCAATTGGGTAAGTTCCACAATGTTAACCATTGATGGTTCCTCGAATTCAAAACCCTAATTGAAGGTTTCTTGATTATAAACCCTAGTCTTTTTGGGTTCAAAACCCTAATTGATGGTTCAAGTGAAGGATGATTCAGTGGTTCAATTGATAAATGAATCAAGGAATCAATGGAAAGGCAGTCAGTGTTGGAAACTTTGAATTGGTTAAGTGTTGATAGACCTTTTTGGTCCATTTGGTTTTGAGAGGGTTTGGGCCAAACGGTCTTAAGACCATTTGAGCCCAAACGGTCTCAAGACCATTTGGAGACCCAAGCCCATTCGGTTTCAATACTTTCTTTCTTAAACAGTTTCAAGGGCAATGTGCCCAAACGGTTTCAAGGGCAATGTGCCCAAACGTTTTCAAACTGTTTGAATCTTGAAAGACCAAGACCGTTTACGGTCTAAGTAACCAAAACCGTTTGAGGTTCTACATGGTTAATCCATTTGGATATCTAATGTAATTAAAGATTTAATTGATCAATTCAATTGGATATCTCATATAATTGAAGGTTCAATTGATCAAATCTTCTGGACATCCTAGGAGAGGATGAGAGAGAGAGATTCATACATGAAAAATAATCTTGTAGCAATCAAGCTTAGCACATTCAAAATTGAGTAAGGTATAAAATTAGGGTATGATCCTTGAGGAAGATATCATAAAACCCTAATTGAGTTAATTGATGAAATTAAATCCTAATTTAGGGCAATTCTGAGTAAAACCCTAATCTAGGAGGATAATGTGATAAGAATTCAGAGTAATGACATGAGTAACCCTAATTCAGGGTACTTTGATGTAAACCCTAATTGTGGGTTATCGAATACAATCCCTAATCTAGGGTGATGTGATGTGAATAGTAAACCCTAATTCTGGATTATACTATATAGTGGGAAACCCTAATCTTGGATAATGAAGTGATGAATCATTGGTCCTAATTATACAAAGGGGGTGAGTAACCCTAATCTAGATAAAATGAGAAACCCTAACTCTGATAAGGGAATAGTGGTGTTACTCTGGGATAGCATGGAACTGAAATATGATTGATATATTTGTTATCATGTGTGCTAACCATGCAAGTATCCTGAGATGATGAACATAGCCAGGTATGAGCTATGATGCTATAATTATTGAAATTATTTATTGGGCCTTGTGTGCCATAATATGCCTTGTTGCTTAGTAAGAGGTAATAAGAGAGTTAATGGGCCTCAAGTGCCAGATGATATGCTTGTATAGCAAGTGTCTTGTGTACCTTGGTCAGATGACCTGAGGGTGGTGATTACCTGAAAAAGTGGTAACAGTGCTCAGTGATGAGCTAAGGGTTTGAATACCCAGAACCATATGTTTATGGCATTGAGTTTCATGAAAACAATACATGTTTCTTTATAGCATTTGTTCTAATAAGTTATGTTTGAAAACTTGACTGATGCTAAAAGAATATGATAATGTACTTAATTAATCAAGTGAAAGCTATTCATGTAGTGCTCTGACCATAGATCCATCATCGTCAGTAGTTGGTGATGGTGAAACATGTTTTCTTATGAGATCTCCTGGAGTTCACATATTTTGAATATGCGGGGGTCAATGGGCAAAAATATCCTTACGTCCAAATGGGGGAATTGATGGAAGATAAACATTAAACCTCTCAATCCTTCATGATATGTTCCAGGATGGATGTATCACAAATCTCCCGATGTTGTTAATACCGGATCGATGGAGGTAAACATGAAATCTCTCGATTGCAAAGAGAGTGCAGCCTCCGTTGTAGCTCCATAGTGAAGATGCCATTATACCCTGGCAAGCTATGTAATAGAGACACGAGATGTCATGCATGTTATCTCGCACTGACCGAGATGTGGGAAGTCATGGAAGCCGTCTCTTCCACTGACTTTGTATGGTACTGATTTCGACTTCACAATGGTCGGTTGGAGTATGAGTGGTATACCTCATCTCCTCAAAGCTTAAATATGTCTGAAAAGCGTAATCAGTCATGTAGCGTATTTGCATAAGATTGAAAGATGAGAACCACTGGTTGATGTTATCTTGCTTAGCATGTCATTGATACATAAATGCTACTTATGTTCTTTAATTCATTATTGAATAAGAGACATGTTGCCTTGGCAAGTTATAGCTGAAATACTTGAACAGGAATGTTGCTCTAATCTGCATAGATATTGATTTATCTACCATTAAAGTATATTATCCCACTGCTCAGTTTATTTCTATTAAACTACAATAATAATGTTTTCGGCAGAGAGTTATATCTCTCACTGGGGCAATTGTATAATTGTCTCACCCCCGTGGGATCCAATGTTTTTAGGTAGACGCAGACAAAGAGGCAGGAACTCTGTAGCAGGGGAAGAGCAACAGCATCAACAACAAGGACAACATTAATCCTACATGTGGAAATATTGGCTGTCTGGCCTTGTACATATGTCAATAGAGTCCTATGTGTCATCTATGTACTCTCAGGTCCTAGGGGTCAGTAGATAGTGTTTTTATAATCGATTTGAGATTTTGATGCTCGAGGTTTTTGTTACTTGTGCTGTTTAGCAAAGTAGTGATGTATATATATTCCTCAAGGGGAGATGGTACATGAAATGTACAATGTGGACCAGTATGTAAATATAATATTGTGGTTTTTGTTTAAAGAGTTTTCCTGAGGATGGATCTCTTTAAGAATGGTTTTAATTTTTAGTGATTTTCAGTAATCCGCTGCTTACGATACACTTCCGCATTAGTTAATCCGGTTATATTAGTTAAAATGACTAAAAATTACTAAAATCACTAAAAAATAAAACCATTCTTAAAGAGATCCATCTTCAGGAAAACTCTTTAAACAAGAACCACAATATTATATTTACATACTGGTCCATATTGTACATTTCATGTACCATCTCCCCTCGAGGATTATATGTACATCACGACTTTTCTAAACAGCATAAGTAACTAAAACCTCGAGCATCAAAATCTCAGATCGATTATAAAAATGCTATCTACTAACCCCTAGGACCTGAGAGTACAAAGATGACACATAGTACTCTATGACATATGTACAAAACCTGACAGCCAATATTTCCACCTGTAGGATTACTGCTGTCCTTGTTGTTGCTGCTACTGCTCTTCCCCTGCTACAGAGTTCATGCCTCTCTATCTGCATCTACCTAAAAATGTTGGATCCCATAGGGGTGATACAATTATACAATTGCCCCAGTGAGAGATATAACTCTTCGCCGAAAACATTATTATTGCAGTTTAATAGAAATAAACTGAGCAGTGGGATAATATACTTTAATGGCAGATAAATCAATATCTAAGCATATTAAAGCAACATTCCTATCCAAGTATTTCAGTTATAACTTGACAAGGCAGCATGTCTCTTATTCAATAACGAATTAAATAACATAAGTAACCGTTATGTATTAATGACATGCTAAGCAAGATAACATCAACCAGTGGTTCTCATATTTTAATCTTATGCAAATATGCTACACGGCTGATTATGTTTTACAAGCATACTTAAGCTCTGAGGAGATGAGGTATACCACTCATACTCCAACCGACCATTGCAAAATCGAAATCGGTACCATACAAAGTGAGTGGAAGAGTTAGCTTCCATGACTTCCCACATCTCGGTCAGTGCGAGATAACATGCAGGACATCTCGTGTCTCTGCTACATAGCTTGCCAGGGTATAGTGGCATTTTTGCGATAGAGCTACAACGGCGGCTGCACTCTCTTCATAATCGAGAGATTTCGTGTTTACCTCCATTGATACGGTATTAACAACATCAGAAGATTTGTGATACATATATCTCGGAACATATCATGAAGGATTGAGAGGTTTAATGTTAACCTTCCATCAATTCCCCCATTTGGATGTAAGGATATTTTTGCCCATTGACCCCTGCATATTCAGAATATGCGAACTCCAGGAGATCTCATAAGAAAACCTATTTCACCATCACCAACTACTGACGATGATGGATCTATGGTAAGAGCACTACATGAATAACTTTCACTTGATTAATTAAGTACATTATCATATTCTTTTAGCATCAGTCAAGTTTTCAAACATTACTTATTAGGACAAATGCTATAAAGAAACATGTACTGTTTTCATCAGTTACTTCTTAATATTTCAAAAGACATTGGGATCTTAGTCCCTCATTTCAAACTCAATGCCATAAACATATGGTTCTGGGTATTCAAATCCTTAGCTCATCACTGAGCACTGTTACCACTTTTTCAGGTAATCATCACCCTCAGGTCATATGGCCAAGGTACACAAGACACTTGCTACACAAGGATCTCATTTGGCACTTAAAGCTCATTAACTCTCTTGTTACCTCTTACTAAGCAACAAGGCATATTATGGCACACAAGGCCCAATAAATAATTTCAATAATTAAAGTATCATAGCTCATACCTGGCTATGTTTGTCATCTTAAGATACATGCATGGTTAGCACACATGATAATAGATATATCAATCATATTTCAGTTCCATGCTATCCCAGAGTAACACCACTATTCCCTTATCAGGGTTAGGGTTTCCCATTTTATTTAGATCAGGGTTACTCATCCCCCCTCGTATAATTAGGACCAATGACTCATCACTTCATTGTCGAAAGATTAGGGTTTCACACTATATAGTATAATCTAGAATTAGGGTTTACTATTCACATCACATCACCCTAGATTAGGGTTTATATTCAAAGTACCCTGAATTAGGGTTACTCATGTCATTATTCTGAATTCATATCACAATATCCTCCTAGATTAGGGTTTCACTCAAAATTGCCATAAATTAGGATTTAAGTTCATCAATTAACTCAATTAGGGTTTTATGATCTCTTCCTCAAGGATCATACCCTAATTGTGTACCTTACTCAATTTTGAATGTGCTAAGCTTGATTGCTACAAGATTATTTTTCATGTATGAATCTATCTCTCATCCTTTCCTAAGATGTCCAGAAGATTTGATCAATTGAACCTTCAATTATATGAGATATCCAATTGAATTGACCAATTAAATCTTCAATTACATTAGATATCCAAATGGATTAACCATGTTGAACCTCAAACGGTTTTGGTTACTTAGACCCTAAACGGTCTTGGTCTTTCAAGATTCAAATGGTTTGAAACCGTTTGGGAACATTGCCCTTGAAACCGTTTGGGCATATTGCCCTTGAAACCGTTTGGGCAAGAAAGTATTGAAATTGAATGGGCTTGGGTATCCAAACGTTCTTGAGACCGTTTGGGCTCAAACGGTCTTGAGACCATTTGGCCCAAACCCTCTCAAAATCGAATGGACAAAAAATGTCTATCAACACTTAACCAATTCAAAGTTTCCAACAATGAACTGCCTTTCCACTGATTCCTTGATTCATTTATCAATTGAACCAATGAATCATCCTTCACTTGAACCATAAATTAGGGTTTTGAACCCAATTAAACTAGGGTTTATAATCAAGAAACCTTCATTTATGGTTTTGAATTCGAGGAATCATCAATGGTTAACATTGTGAAACGAACCCAGTTGAAATCAATGAGTTACCATCAAATTATAATATGACCTGACCTCAAACGGTCTTGAGGTTGTTTGGATGACCTCCAAATGGTCTTAAGGTCATTTGGATAACCTTCAAACGGTCTTGAGACCATTTGCCTCATCATTCAATAAAATTTGTGAAATCCAATTAGGGTTTAGATCATTGGATTGATCATCAAATTAACTATTGATTGCACTTCAATTTGATATCTCTAACTCTTCAATTACTTAACCATACTCCACCCTAGACCTCCAAACAGTCTTGGCTGACCTCCAAACGGTCTTGACACCGTTTGGGGTGACCTCCAAATGGTCTTGAGACCATTTGGGTTAATCAACCCAAAACATTAAGTCAACCAATTGCAAATCAGCACTTAACCCGATTAGGGTTTCTAATTGAAGGATTGTCCATATATTGATTTAATCAATTATATCCATTAGATCATCATACAAAATTTACTAGGGTCCTGACCACAAATGGTCAACCCATCCAAATGGTCAACTCCTCTAAACGGTTTGGGGTCCAAACCTCCAAACGATTTGCAAACTGTTTGGACTAAAGTCTATGAAACTGTTTGCAATACAAACTTGTTGGAATACATGCCTAAGATGATGTTATCATCATCAAGCCTTAGTCCATCGAAAACTACAGCCATTATCATGGTAATTGCATCAACGAATCAAAGGAATTGAAAGAAGAGCAATTGAACATATTTGATTGAGAAATTGAATTCAATAACAATGAATAGGGGTTCAAGTTATATAACCCGCCTCCAATTAAGCTTCAAATCTTGGAGCTTCACGTCAACAATGGTGGAAGGTGCTTTTTCTCACCACAAGGTTCATTCCTCAAGCTTTTGAGTGAAAAGGAATGGTTAGAATTGAAGATGGGATCAAAATAAGAAGGAATCATGCATTGATTTGTGATTTCCACCATGAAATCAAGATGAACGAAGGTCAATAAGCTTACCAACAGGTTGGGGGTCGTCCTCCTGCTGTCCCTAGATTCCTTGGTCGTTTTTGTAAGCAAAGAGAAGAAGTGGATTCGAAAAAGTCCTTGGTTTGAGTTGTAAAGGGTGTTTTTATAAGAAAATCAATGAGAGAGAAAATGCCTCATGCAACTCCTTAAATTCCAAAATTGTTGCCACCTCTTCCCCCATGGTTCCTTGCATGCAAATGCATCTCTATCTCCACTGAAATCCCTTCCATTATGCATGAATTAAGGGAAAAGAAATTAAGCACCTTAACCTTTATAATAGTAATTATCCATAAGTGAGTGGATAATTCTTTTTAATTTCTTATTGTGAGTGGGTTCTCCACTCACGTAGATCTTTACTTTGACTTAGCAAGGCACAAGGACGTCCATTCATGTGGATTTCAACCAACACTATTTTGGTTAAAGAGCAATCTATTTAATATAATTATTTATGCATCAATTATGTTTAAATCTTGATTATTTTAATATCAAGATTCTCTCTCCTTCAAAGTAGCTCAAATGAGATACCCCTCTCATTTTATTGCCTCTAAAAGATGTCAAGAATATTAAAGACCTTATTGAAGTGGTAAACTTCATATTGAACCCTGTGTTTTGGGTAAACTGCACATTATACCAAAACTAGATTTTATTGCACAACCATTGCTTTATCAACTCTTTCTTGGTACTCAGGCTTTTACTAGCCATTCCTCTGCATCATCTTCATTCTCATGATGCTTCATCACATGAGGAACATATTATCATGTAACATTTGCAATTTAACCCCTTAACATGGGTAATTTGCACTTTAGTCCAAACAAGTAAAACATTACTTTCAACATTATTCAAAATGGACTAAAATTGAAATATAAGTTCCTCTTGAGCCTTAATTACTTTTCAAAAGATAATATTAAGCATATAATTATCTTTCTTAAACAAAACACCTAAGGTTAAAGTATAACCCAGGTCAGGGATGTTACAAGTTATCCACCCCTTACAAGGATTTCGTCCCCGAAATCATCAACAAAAACATTAAGAGAAAAGAGTAGGGTATTTCCTCCTAATCTCTTCCTCTAATTCCCACGTGGCTTCTTCAATGCCACGGTGATGCCAGATAACTTTTACAAGACTTATGTCTTTATTTTTTAGCTTTTTAATTCTTCTTTCAAGAACCATCACAGGTCCTTCAACATAAGATATGTCATCATTTAGTTCTACCTCCACAGGTTGCAGAACTAACTCAGTGTCAGGATGACACTTCCTCGGCATAGAGATATGGAATACTGGGTGCAATCTATGCAACTCAGGTGGTAACTCCAGCTTATAGGCTACCTTTCCCATCCTTTCAATGATTGGATAAGGCCCCATAAATCTAGGAGCTAACTTCCCCTTCTTTCCAAATCTCAGAATACCTTTCAAAGGTGAAACCTTGAGGTATACCCTATCTCCAACTTGGAATTCTAAGGTCTACGATGCTTATCAACATAAGATTTCTCTCTGTCCTGGGCATCTTTCAACTGTTGTTGTATTACTTTAATCTTCTCAGTTGTTTGATGTACTAGCTCAGGACTCAAAAGTTGATATTCTCCTGTTTCATACCAACATAAAGGAGATCTACATCGTCTATCATATAATGCCTCATATGGTGTCATATCAATACTGTGCTGATAGCTATTATTATAAGCAAATTCTATCAAGCTCAGGTGTAGATCCCAACTTCCTACAAACTGAAGGACACATGCCCTTAGCAAGTCCTCCAAGGTTTGTATGGTCCTCTCAGATTTTCCATCTGTCTGTGGGTGAGAGGATGTGCTAAACCTTAACTACGTACCCAAAGATTTATGAAGTCGTTCCCAAAACTGACTCGTAAATTGGGGACCTCTATCAGAAACAATTGTAGCTAGAACTCCGTGCAAACACACTATCTCATCTATGTATATTTGTGCAAGCTTCTCAGCTGTGTAGGTTGTTTTGACAGGTAAGAAATGTGTTGTCTTTGTCAACCTATAAACTATCACCCATATGGAATCATGACTCTTGGCTGCTCTAGGCAAACCAACCACAAAGTCCATGGTTACATGATCCCATTTCCACTGTGGTATAGGTAAGGGTTGCATTGTTCGTGCGGGCTTGTGATGTTCAACTTTAACCTGCTGACACACCAGACACTGCATAACAAACTCATCTACATTTTTCTTTAATCCAGGCCACCAATACATATGTTTTAAGTTATGATACATCTTGGTGCTCCCTGGATGCATAGCATACATTGAAGAATGAGCTTCTTCCAGAACTAACTTTCTTAAGATATCAACATCAGGTACTACCATCCTACCATGGTAACAGACTACCTGATCATCTGAATCATGGAAGCCATCTCGTTTCTCACTACCATACTCTGATTTAATCTGTTGAATCACAATATCGGCTTGCTGTGCTTCCTTAATCTACTGCCTCAGAGTAGGTTTACTTGCATCTCAGCTAACAACGATACTTTAAGCTGTATATTGTCTTGCCTTAAGGAGATAAACATATCTCTTTTAAAGTACACTAAGGAGTTTAACTGTGCTTTACCTAAGGTTGGTGTTGCTGATTTTCTACTTAGTGCATCAGCCACCACATTAGCCTTCCCTGGATGATAATCAATTGTACAGTCGTAGTCCTTGATTAATTCCATCCAACGGCGTTGCCTCATATTCAGCTCATGTTGTGAGAAGATATACTTTAAATTCTTATGGTCTGTGAAAATCTGGAATGTTTCTCCATAGAGATAATGTCTCCAGATCTTCAAAGCGTGGACCATAGCAGTTAGCTCTAGATCGTGTGTCGGTTAATTCTCCTCGTGTTTCTTAAGCTATCAAGAAGCAAAAGAAATCACTTGCTTATCCTGAATCAACACACATCCTAGACCGTTCTTGGATGCATCACAGAAAACTATATACCCCTTTCCCTACTCAGGTAACACCAACATAGGTGCACTAGTTAACCTTTCCTTCAGCAACTGGAAACAATGTTGACACTTGTCATTCCAGACAAAAGGAACTTCCTTCCTGGTCAACTTGGTCAGAGGTAAAGCTAAAGAGTTGAAGTTCTTAATGAACCTCATGTAATAGCCTGCCAAACCTAGGAAACTACGTATCTCCTCCGGTGTCTTTGGATGTTCCCATTGCAGGATAGATTCTACCTTCTTAGGATCAACACAAGTACCTGAGGCGGATATAATGTGTCCTAGAAAAGAAACTTCTCGTAACCAGAACTCACATTTGCTAAACTTAGCATATAGCCTATGCTCTCTTAGTAAAGTCAAAGGCTGACGGAGGTGCTGCTCATGCTGTTGAGCATCTCTACTATATATCATAATGTCATCTATAAAGACGACTATACACTGATCAAGAAAAGGTCAAAAGATTTTATTCATGAGTTCCATGAATGCAACTGGTGCATTAGTTAGTCCAAATGACATAACTGTGAACTCATAGTGACCATACCTTATCCTAAAGCAAGACTTAGGTATGTCACCCTCCTTGATACGCAACTGGTGGTATCCCGACCTCATATCTATCTTAGAAAAGATAGTTGCACCACGCAACTGATCAAACAAGTCATCAATCCTTGGCAGAGGATACTTGTTCTTTATGGTTACTTTATTTAACTGTCTGTAGTCCATGCATAACCGCATCGACCCATCCTTTTTCTTAACAAAGAGAACCGGAGCACCCCATGTTGAAGTACTCGGTCAGATAAAACCTTTCTCAAGCAACTCTTGCAGTTGTTTCTTGAGCTCTGCCATCTCAGTAGGTGTCATCCTATACGGCGTTTGTGCTATGGGTTGTGTGCCCGGAATTAGATTAATCTCAAAATCAATCTCTCGGTACGGAGGAACACCTGGAAGTTCTTTAGGGAAAACATCTTCAAACTCCCTAACAACCAGAACTTCATAAGGATGATGGCTCTCCATTTTGGTATCTACCACATGAGCCAAGAATGCAAAGCATCCCTGTCTCATCAACTTCTCAGCCAGGGGCGGAGCCAAGGGGCAAGCATGGGCCATGGCCCTCCCAAAAAAAATAAAATTTTAGTATATATATGTATATATATACATATGTCTATGATATGGTATAATAATATATATAATTACAATGTGTATACAACACCAAGTTTACAGTTGGTTCAGCGGCTAGTGGAGCTTCTCCCTTAGATGAGGTCGCGGGTTTGATACCCCATGCGCACATATATGTTTTATTTTTCCAACAAATGTGCAAACGATGTGTTTATATTACGGTTATAATACAAACTCATCAACATGTGAACGTAGTGCAGTGGATTCAGATGGTGTTTATTTTCAAAGGGTCTTTGGATCGATTCTTGATGGGTAGTACTATTATTTTGGCCCCCCCACATATCAAGGTCTGGCTCCGCCCCTGTTCTCAGCTACCATAGATGACAAAAGACAAGTTGGAATAATCTTTCTATCTCCCTCAAAGATCCATGTGTCACCATTATCTGTGAACACAGCCTGCTTGGAACCACAATCCAAGACAACCTTATACTTCTCTAAGGTGTCCATTCCTAGGATTATATCAAAACCCTGCATCTCAAGTGGTATAAGATCCACTCGAATGTGATGTTAAAAAAAAGAAAGAGTGCAGGGAGAACACACCTCCTACAACACTGTAGATCCCAGCAAAGGGGTTTCTAGCATCAAGCTATCTGCTCTATGATTGACAGTCATGTTGTAGTCATGAATCACTTCTCGAGTGATAAAGGAATATGTAGCACCCGGATCAATTAACATAGATACGAATCAGGACGAAGACATATCAGAATAAAATAGTTCCATCTAACATGTCACAACCTGAGGGTTGATTACTGCTTCAGGTTGATTCATGGCATAGATTCTATCCATTGCTTGTTGTTGACTATGTGCTTGGTTGTTGGGTGTCGACGATCCAGCTTGGGATGCTTGTCCATGTCATCTAGCATTATTACTGAACTTTCGCCTCTGTGAGCCTTGCCGACTCTGCCTCTGGGGTTGAGTTACAATTCTGGCCTTCTCAGGATAATCCCTCTTCAAGTGTCCTGACCTCCCACATTGGTAGCAGTTGTAACTTCCCAAACTCTACCTGGGTGGTCCTGTCACTGATGTTGATGTTGTACTGGGGGTTTTACTTGGAGTAAAACTATGACCCCTACCCCTACTTGAAGTCCACTGTGTCGGGGTATTAAACCTTGGTGGAGGTGGTGCAGAGAATCTCGGCTTCTTGAAACTCTCAGACCTTTGTTCTTGAAACTGAGGATACACTTTCTTATTACTGGTCTGTCACTTCTCAATCGCAGACCTCTCAATCCTCCTCAAGGACTCCACAAAAGTGGCAAAACTCTCCCTGTTCTCTAGAGCAGACACATGAGTGGTCAATTCAGCGTTCAACCCCTTCTCGAAACGTCGAATCCTCTCATCATCAGTAGTTGCCATGTGCGGACAAAACCGCAAAAGCTCCATGAACCTAGCTTCATATTCGCTAATGTTCATCTGTCCTTGCCTCAACCTCTCAAATTGAGAGATTTTCTCATCTAGATACGCCTTAGGAAAGTATCTAGCGACAAACTCACATCGGAATTCATCCCATCTGACTTCAACTCCTGGCCTTTTACCTTCCTCTATGGTCCACCAATGACCAACACTCCCCTTCAGGAGGTATACAGCATGCCTCACCTTCTCTACTTCAAGGACTTTGAGGATTCTAAAAGCTTTCTCCAACTCTGTCAACCATAAATCTACATCAATTGGGTCAGCGGTACCAACATAGTCTATGGCTCCCACCCGGTGAAGCCTTTCAAAGGTCTTGCCAGCTACTTTTCCTTCATCGTGGGTAGGTGCCCTCGGTGCAGGTGGTGGAATCATATCCACCATATGCATCATAGTTGCCATAAACTGACCGAACATGGTATGGAAAGATGGGTTCTCTAATGCAGCTTGATCAAGTTAAGGAGTCTTTGGCATGGGTTCCTCCCTAGCTTGATCCCTTGCACCTCCTCTTGGTGCAGCAACGCTGCTCTCAGCAGCATGTTCGTCATGTGATCCAGACATCTTCAAGTTCTTCTTCTCCTGTATGAGCAGATGACACTATCAGATAAACTTGAAAACACTTAGAACAGACTCAACAACCTTAATCCTATGTCTCTGTAGACTCAGCGAACCTAGAGCTCTGATACCACTAAACTTGTGGCGTCCAACTTGCAAAAACAAGATTAACTAATATAACCGGATTAACTAATGCAGAAGCGTATCGTTAGCAGCGGATTACTAAAATCACTAAAAATTAAAACCATTCTTAAAGAGATCCATCCTCAGGAAAACTCTTTAAACAAAAACCACAGTATTATATTTACATATTGGTCCACATTGTACATTTCATGTACCATCTCCCTTCGAGGAATATATATACATCACTACTTTGCTAAACAGCACAAGTAACAAAAACCTCGAGCATCAAAATCTCAGACCGATTATAAAAACACTATCTACTGACCCCTAGGACCTGACAGTACAGAGATGACACATAGGACTCTATTGACATATGAACAAGGCCTGACAGCCAGTATTTCCACCTGTAGGATTACTGTTATCCTTATTGTTGATGTTGTTGCTCTTCCCCTGCTATAGAGTTCCTGCCTCTTTGTCTGCGTCTACCTAAAAACATTGGATCCCATAGGGGTGAGACAATTATATAATTGCCCTAGCGAGAGATATAACTCTCTGTTGAAAACATTATTATTGCAGTTTAATAGAAATAAACTGAGCAGTGGGATAATATACTTTAATGGTAGATAAATCAATATCTATGCAGATTAGAGCAACATTCTTGTTCAATTATTTCACCTATAACTTGCCAAGGCAACATGTCTCTTATTCAGTAATGAATTAAAGAACATAAGTAACATTTATGTATCAATGACATGCTAAGCAAGATAACATCAACCAGTGGGTCTCATATTTCAATCTTATGCAAATATGCTATATGGTTGATTATGTTTTTCAGACATATTTAAGCTCTGAGGAGATGAGGTATACCGCTCATACTCCAACCGACCATTGTGAAGTCGAAATTGGTACCATACAAAGTCAGTGGAAGAGTCGGCTTCCATGACTTCCCACATCTTGGTCAGTGCGAGATAACATGTAGGACATCTCGTGTCTCTGCTACATAGCTTTCCAGGGTATAGTGGCATCTTCGCTATAGAGCTACAGCGGCGGCTGCACTCTCTTCGCAATCGAGAGATTTTATGTTTACCTCCATCGATCCAGTATTAACAACATCAGGAGATTTGTGATACATCCATACCGGAACATATCATGAAGGATTGAGAGGTTTAATGTTTACCTTCCATCAATTCCCCCATTTGGACGTAAGGATATTTTCTCCCATTGACCCCCACATATTCAAAATATGTGAATTCCAGGAGATCTCATAAGAAAACTTATTTCACCATCACCAACTACTGACAATGATGGATCTATGGTCAGAGCACTACATGAATAGCTTTCACTTGATTAATTAAGTACATTATCATATTCTTTTAGCATCAGTCAAGTTTTCAAACATAACTTATTAGGACAAATGCTATAAAGAAACATGTACAATTTTCGTCAGTTACTTCTCAGTCTTTAAAAGGCATTGAGATCTTAGTCCCTCATTTCAAACTTAATGCCATAAACATATGGTTCTGGGTATTCAAACCCTTAGCTCATCACTGAGCACTGTTACCACTTTTTCATGTAATCATCACCCTCAGGTCATCTGACCAAGGTACACAAGACACTTGCTATACAAGCATCTCATCTAGCACTTGAGGCCCATTAACTCTCTTGTTACCTCTTACTAAGCAATGAGGCATATTATGGCACACAAGGCCCAATAAATAATTTCAATAATTATAGCATCATAGATCATACATGGCTATGTTTAGCATCTTAGGATACATGCATGGTTAGCACACATGATAATAGATATATCAATCATATTTCAATTCCATGCTATTCCAGAGTAACACCACTATTCCCTTATTAGGGTTAGGGTTTCTCATTTTATCTAGATCAGGGTTACTCATCCCCTTTGTATAATTAGGACCAATGATTCATCACTTCATTGTCCAAGATTAGGGTTTCACACTATATAGTATAATCTAGAATTGGGGTTTACGATTCACATCACATCACCCTAGATTAGGGTTTGTATTCAATAACCCACAATTAGGGTTTACATCAAAGTACCCTGAATTAGGGTTACTCATGTCATTACTCTGAATTCATATCACATTATTATCCTAGATTAGGGTTTTACTCAGAATTGCCCTAAATTAGGATTTAAGTTCATCAATTAACTTAATTAGGGTTTTTTTATCTCTTCCTCAAGGATCATACCCTAATTGTATACCTTGCTCAATTTTGAATGTGCTAAGCTTGATTGCTACAAGATTATTTTTCATGTATGAATCTCTCTCTCATCCTCTCCTAGGATGTCTAGAAGATTTGATCAATTGAACCTTCAATTATATGAGATATCCACTTGAATTGACCAATTAAATCTTCAATTACATTAGATATCCAAATGGATTAACCATGTTGAACCTCAAACGGTTTTGGTTACTTAGACCCTAAACGGTCTTGGTCTTTCAAGATTCAAACGGTTTGAAACCGTTTGGGCACATTGCCCTTGAAACTATTTGGTAACATTGCCCTTGAAACTGTTTAAGCAAGAAAGTATTGAAACCGAATGGGCCTGGGTCTCTAAACGGTTTGAGACCGTTTGGCCCAAACCCTCTCAAAACCGAATGGACCAAAAAGGTCTATCAACACTTAACCAATTCAAAGTTTCCAACAATGAACTGCCTTTCCATTGATTCCTTGATTCATTTATCAATTGAACCACTGAATCATCCTTCACTTGAACCATCAATTAGGGTTTTGAACCCAAAAAGACTAGGGTTTATAATCAAGAAACCTTCAATTAGGGTTTTGAATTCGAGGAACCATCAATGGTTAACATTGTGGAACTAACCCAATTGAAATCAATGAATTACCATCAACTTATGATATGACCTGACCTCAAACAGTCTTAAGGTCGTTTGGATGACCTCCAAATGGTCTTGAGATCATTTGGATAACCTCCAAACAGTCTTGAGACCGTTTGCCTCATCATTCATTAAAATTTGTGAAATCCAATTAGGGTTTAGATCCTTGGATTGATCATCAAATTAACTATTGATTGCACTTCAATTTGATATCTCTAACTCTTCAATTTCTCAACCATACTCCACCCTAGACCTCCAAACGGTCTTGTTTGACATTCAAACGGTCTTGAGACCGTTTGGGGTGACCTCCAAACGGTCTTGAGACCGTTTGGGTTAATCAACCCAAAACATTAAGTCAACCAATTGCAAACCAGCACATAACCCAATTAGGGTTTCTAATTGAAGGATTGTCCATATATTGATTTAATCAATTGGATCCATTAAATCATCATCCAACATTTACTAGGGTCCTGACCTCAAACGGTCAACCTATCCAAATGGTTAACTCCTCTAAATGGTTTGGGGTCCAAACCTCCAAACGGTTTGCAAACTGTTTGGTCTCCAAACAGTTTAGTGAAACCGTTTGGACCAAAGTCCATGAAACCATTTACAATACAAACTTGTTGGAAAGTGTGCCTAAGATGATGTTATCATCATCAAGAGTTAGTCCATCGAAAACTACTGCCATTATCATGGTAATTGCATCAACTAATCAAAGGAATTGAAAGAAGAGCAATTGAACATAATTGATTGGGAAATTGAATTCAATAATAATGAATGGGGGTTCAAGTTATATAACCCACCTCCAATTGAGATTCATAGCTTGGAGCTTCACATCAACAATGGTGGAAGGAGATTTTTCTCACCACAAGGTTTGTTCCTCAAGCTTTTGAGTGAAAAGGAATGGTTAGAATTGAAAATGGGATCGAAATAAGAAGGAATCATGCATTGTTTTGTGATTTCCACCATGAAATCAAGATGAACGAAGGTCAAGAAGCTTGCCAACAGGTTGGGGGTCGTCCTCCTGCTGTCCCTAGCTTCCTTGGTCGTTTTTGCAAGCAAAGAGAAGAAGTGGATTCGAAAAAGTCCTTGGTTTGAGTTGTAAAGGGTGTTTTTATAAGAAAATTAATGAGAGAGAAAATGCCTCATGCAACTCCTTAAATTCCAAAATTGTTGCCACCTCTTCCCCCTTGGTTCCTTGCATGCAAAGTCATATCTATCTCCACCGAACTCCCTTCCATTATCCATGAATTAAGGGAAAATAAATTAAGCACCTTAACCTTTATAATAGTAATTATCCATAAGTGAGTGGATAATTCTTTTTAGTTTCTTATTGTGAGTGGGTTCTCCACTCACGTAGATCTTTCCTTTGCCTTTGCAAGGCACAAGGACGTCCATTCATGTGGATTTTAACCAACACTATTTTGGTTAAAGAGCAATCTATATAATATAATTATTTTTGCATTATTTCAATCATGTTTAAATCTTGATTATTTTAATATCAAGATTCTCTCTCCTTCAAAATAGCTCAAATGAGATGCCCCTCTCATTTTCTTGCCTCTACAAGATGTCAAGAATATTAAGGACCTTATTGAAGTGGTAAATTGCATATTGAACCTTGGGTTTTGGGTAAATTGCACATTATACCAAAACTAGATTTTAATGCACAACCATTGCTTTATCAGCTCTTTCTTGGTACTCAGGCTTTCACTAGCCATTCATCTGCATCATCTTCATTCTCATGATGCTTCATCACATGAGGAACATATTATCATGTAACATTTGCAATTTAACCCTTTAACTTGGGTAATTTGCACTTTAATCCAAACAAGTAAAACATTACTTTCAACATTATTCAAAATGGACTAAAATTGAAATACAAGTTCCTCTTGAGCCTTAATTACTTTTCAAAAGATAATATTAAGTATATAATTATCTTTCTTAAACAAAACACCTAAGGTTAAAGCATAACCCAGGTCAGGGATGTTACATTTATGCTCCTAAGTACACATGCTCTTTTAAGGAAATAATTTGAGAACCCAAAAGTAATATCTTGACTCCAAAATTTAATAGAATGTAGCTATGATAATAATAAAGCTAAGTTTAAAGTTTCGTGGAGTTTTGAGGTTCTTAGAATAACTTATTTAAGTTTTTAGTGGATTTTAAATAATGTGCACCTGATGTTGATATACCAAGATATAAGTTTATAGCCTAAGTTTTAATTGGCAGCTTGTGTCACACACCCACACCCCTTGGGACGCTACACTACACTCACAAAACTCCCCGAGTTTTGGTTCGTTTCGTTTTTCTCTTGTTTGTGTGCATGTGTGTGTACGTAGCAACTTAACTTGTGACACCTCATCACACTAAACGAGATTACTCAAAACACAAAACACGATCAACTACTAATTAATCACATAGTCAAAAATGCAAAATAATTAAAACTGATTCCAACAATGTAAATAAACTCTAGAACATTTACAAAAGGTCCATCATTCCATTCTTATATATTGTAACAAGTATTTGCATATGGGTCCAAAGACCTTAGTCACATCATGCATACAAAAGATATTTCACATGTACGTACCATATATTTATAAGCATTGGCATAATACCAAAATCTTGTGTCGATACAAATATATCATCTAGAAAACACATCCCATACCAGGACCTGAGAGTACAGGGACGACACTAGGGCTGTACTACTAACATCTACAACTAACCAACCTTCTGAATCTATTGATCACTAGGTTGGTTCTCTTCCACAGCACGACCTCGACCTCGTTTCTCGCGACCACCTGGTTAAAAAAAATTGTGGTGACCCACGGGTGAGACCCAGTCCCAGTGAGAGATATAACTCTCTCCAACTTATATTGATCATAACATATTAATTGATAGTAAATTCATTGAGTAGTTAGGGTATTGAATAAGCAATATGAACAGACTAAACAGTTTAACCATACTAAGCAGTTAAGCAAATTAACTTGACAAGAAATATAATTACTCAAAGGTCATATGATATCATCTTGTAAACATTGAATAGTATAAAGATAAGTTAAAGACTAATCAAGCAATGTGAGACGTATTTAACCATAGTCATTATACTACACGACTTATATCACTTATTTTATTACATTGCCCTGAGGGATTTGAGAAATACCACTCAAGTCCCAACTAACCACTACTAAGTCGAAATCAGTGCCATACAAGATCTAGGAAGAGTCGGACTCCTAAGATCTTCTCCGCCCCCTATTAGTATAGGTCCGCCACAGCGACACATAAGGTCAAGCTACTCACAGCCTAGTCTGTCCTTGGTACATGTCATGACACTAGTGAAAGGAGGTGGGTACACATACCCTACCATCTGAGGTACAACCACATTTTTCCTCCAATATCATATATATATATATATATATATATATATATATATATATAATCATCGAGACATGACCACAGTCGTTCTCAAACTGAGGGCTAGGTATGACCAATGTCATCCTCCCTAACACTTGTATTTAGGATGACAAGCACCCTGCATACTCATCAGTATGTGCTCCGAGTATCCCTTAAGAATACTTGTTTCACTATCTGGCAATTTCTGACACCCAGATAGATCTATGGCACATGGCACTACATGATTAGAGTTTCACTAAATTAGTTATGCCAATTGGGTGAATTAATGCTAAATCATACAAATGGACATTCAAACCCTAATTCTTTTCGAACAAGAGTATATGTATAACAACTTCAAAAGATATAAAATGTTTGAGATATAAATCTTAATCACATTACCAGAAGCTATCATTCATTGCAAATTAATGGACCACACTTATCATCATACTTTTACAAGATACCAATATCTTATCACAAGTTCTAGGGTTTTAACCCTTATTGGAACATGAAGAGGATTTCACCTCAATCATGGCTTCAAACATGCCCAAAGGTCATTAAGACCATCACATTATTCATAGTATGGTTATCATCATCATTACATGCCTTAAACAAGGCGCAAAAGATCATTAACACATATGTGTCCATAGATATTAACATGGCAAGGCACTATGATATTCAAATAGTACTACATTGTGGTTTCAACACAATAAGAGTATAATTCATTATCACATTAATCATTCAAGAGGTCTGATTATAACCAATCAACATCATATAATTACATCAAGGTTAGGAATAATAGGCTAGATCACATGGGAGTTACGCATCCACTTATTACATTGATTTATCAAATATAACTATATAATGACAAAGGTAAGACTATCAATTAATTGTATTGAACCATTGAATTATCTTCACTATGACACATATAATGACATGTGATTTATTCTAATCCATTTGATGTTAAAGCATCCAATATTATTCATTGGATCAGGTTCATTGTTTAAGGTTATCTATTGAAGTATAGGTCTAACCACTAGATCAATTGAACCAAGGAACCATTGGTTCAAGGTATAGTCAAATCTACAATTACATTCCTAATTCATCATATATGGTGATGACCTGATCCACCATTAATTTTGATCATTAGGTCACCATCGGTTGCTAGATCAGTAATTCATTCAGTTAACATCATCAAATATTAAGCCAATATCATCATCGATTGATAACATCATTAGAATACTTAGTGGATGATAATTAAATGTGTAATTGAGTCAAAACCTGACCTAAGGTGGTGACCATAGGTTGTCACCATAAATTGGACACACTTGATCACGAACATTATCTTCCAAGATAGCAACACTATTGGTTGTTGAATGGTATGACAATCAGTTAGGTGATAGGGAAGGAAATAGCTTGAAAACCCTAATTTGAACCATCATTTGTTTTGTACATAGCACCATAGGTTGTTGCTATCAACCTGTACCAGATCATGTTACACCTTATAAAGGTTGTACACATGTTTACAGGTTCATATAGAACTGGAATAAAATAGGAAACACCACAAAATTCGTAATTGTAAACAAGCATGGTTTCTCTATGCTTAGATCATCACATTCAAACATAATCATGAACTAACAAGCTTATAGTAAGCAATATAAGTGAAGAATGTTATATAACTCGCCTCTATAGAGAAGGTCAGATATCAAACAGCAAGAATCTTGAGTAAATGGGGCAAGGAAACCTTGGATTCATATCTGAATTTGGCCAACTATGCAATTCTCTCCACAAACAAGCAAAACCCTAGAAAAGAAACAAGAAGGAAGGATTTTTGAGTTCTAGGGCCACTTTCACCATGGAAAAGCATGGTTTCGACCTGGAGAGATGTAGGAGGAAGAATAGAACAGAATTAAATGGAGGAAATAAGAAAAAACTTACACTTTGAGGTCAATATCACTAGGAAGAAGCTTTATAGACCCAAAAAGGGAATCAATTGCAACCCTGGAATTTTTTTTCCAAGAAGATCCCCACTTTCTTCTTCCTTGGGCAGCAAAATTCGCAGCTGAACAGAGGGAGAACGAAGCTGGGATAAGGAGAGAGGTGGTGGAGAGAAAGTGGCTCGTTTTGGTGCTTGGGGATAAGTATATGACACTTTAATATTAAGAAAAAGAAAAGGTTGAAATTCTAGTATATATCCAAGTGTCCATGGCTTTAAATTATTAAGAATACATAAGCACACACACAAGAAGCTCTCCCACTGTCCCTCTAGACCTGCTTAGCTTTCCTTTGTCAAAATTCCCAGCCAATCACATATTTTCTTAGTTGATAGCTACTAAAGGTAGCTCATCCATGAAGGGAAAAATCCTAAAATACCCTTGATGAAAACACCTTCAAACCATGGCTCAACTAGGAGCCCCATGGATCAAAAATCTCAAGAATGATAATATAACAACTAAGGAACATAATGTATGTGACAAATTGCAAAGAAAACCCTTCAATTGGGTAAATTGCAGAGAAGTTCAAAATGTACAGAAAATTGCATAACTTGCTCAAACAGTGTCCAAATTGGACCAAATTTAAAACTTAAGCTTGTCTTATGATTTCAAAACATATCGAAAGGTTATATTAGGGTTATAAGTATTCAATTATGGTAATTAAACTCATTCAACTCATTAAGTAAGTTCAAGGGTCTTACAACTATAAACCCCTAATAAAGATTTCGCCCCGAAATCCTACGCAAAAAGAGATGGGTATTTTCTACACATCTTATTCTCTAATTCTCATGTGTCTTCCTCTATGCCACGATGATTCCACAAAACTTTCACTAGTATTATATCTTTTCTACAGTAGAAGCCATAGACTTGATGTTGTAGATTTTAAACGTGGCACAATGGAGGTCGTTGGATGGCCTGGTCCAATGGTGGATTTATCATCCTCAACCTATGTCAGTTACACAGTCATGGCTATAGGTTATAGCCACGACATAAATCACCTCCACGACCCTGATAGTGGGTTACCACACGATCGAAAGTGGGTAGAACCATCCACCTGACCGTGGGATCACTGTCGACCCCTCATTTGGGTGTTTTAGCAGACTGGTCAGGGAGAACGAGGCTTTGCTTCTCGCTTCTTCTCCACAGCGGTGAGCAGGTGGCGGCTAGAAGGGGGAAGACGAGTTTTGAGGGCATTCAGTGGGGAAGAAATAAGGAAAAAGGAAGCTCGGGTCTAGATGAATCTATCACTGTCATTTCCATGACCTCCCACGGCGGTTTTGGTAGTAAACCAACTCAACTCAGTCGAACATGAAGATGGAGCTCGGGTGAGGTTGCAAGGTTGTCGCATCACCTATGGGAGGTGTTTTTGAGTTCTAGGATGTCCGCAGATACTAGTGGGTGCTTTAGGCTGAAGCTTGGGAGCGGGGATGAGGAAACCCCCTTTTGCTCCATCGTAGCAGGAGCGGACGTCGGCGGACTCCTCAAGTCCGTAAGGAGGAGACGCCAACAAGAAGCACGATGGCCGGCGACATTGAGGGAGCACAGGTGGATCTCCTGGACCTTTTCCCAGTTTGTGACGAGGAGGAACTGATCGCCTTTTTACTAGTCAGAGGAGCTAGCTGCGGCGGCGGCTTTGGGCGTAAGAAATAGGGTCTTGCAGACCAGTGATCACGTTCGATCGTGAAGCAACAAAGGAGAGGAGAGCAGGTGAACTGGCCGAACTAGACTACCTTTGAACCGGGTCCATAGGCAAGAACCAACCTGAACCATCTGGACATCACTCAGGAAATGAAGAGAATGGATCGCTGGACACGTGGCGCCATTCAATTGTTCCACAAAGGTAAATATCCAATAAACTCACAGATCTTAGATAATTCATAGAAATTAGCTCGGTTATCATAAAAATACATTTAATATACCAAAATTCTCATAAAAATGTGTAGAATAAGATAAAAGCATAATATCAGGCTCTTCATGCACTAATCTCTATGATATCATGTAAGTTGTGAAATACTTATTTCATGAATAATAAATAGCAAATGATGGTCTAAAATTATGAGAATATGTCACTAAATCTATAATCATGTTTAGAATCCATATTATGTCAGTTATTATGATGTTGATTCATGAAATCGTGTAATTTGCTCCATATGGCTAATTAGGACTTTTAACCCTAAATAAAATGCAATAAATACATACATGCTCAATAAATGATGAAATTTACAAAGAAAGCTCATATCATTATGTAGAACCTCATATTTAATTATGATATTGTGATGATACATAGAATTCATATTATATGAAGATGGCCCTTAATACATGGGTTGTAACCCTAATTTGAATAATGTATATAAATTAGGGTTAATATGTGCAAAAAAAGGATATGGAACCTGATGTTCAGATAGTGAACCATAATCTAGAAAACAACATCAGTAAGATAATTCTAAGACAAGAATACAAGTAAAAGTGGAATATACCAATGAGTTAAGTAAACACTAAAATGGACACATTAGGGTTAAGATGATGAGAACATGATGATGGTATATGATCTTGTCTTGATCAGGTTTAACAAAGATATAGATGACATGAGGAATATGTGATTAGGATGTCTCTTTTGAAGGTATGTCATTACCTCTTACTTGTCTTATTATACAACATGCTTGTGTTATATGTGTAGTAAAATACTTAGCATATGGTATTGGATGAAATGTTTGGTTCTTGCATCATATGTTGCTTGATTTTACATACTTATGGATATGAACACATCAAACATAATATATATGTTCCATTATATGAAAGCACTAAACTCTTTAGTAGTACAGTGCTTGGAAGTGAGCTAACTCTTTGGTAGTCGATCACATTGCACATATGAGCTAACTCTTTGGTATTCGATCATAAAGGCCTTAATCTTGAGCTCCTTGAGAGTCAAGAGAATGCATCAAAACCTTCGGCGGTCAATGCATGGATATATAATGGAAACTAAGATTAATATATGTGTTCTCTTTTGTTAATGAATATCTTTGCACAAGTATACATTTTTTTAATATTTGTTAATGCTGCCAAGTATTAGTTTTATCTTATTGCCAAGATATGATGAGAGGTATATAAAAGACATGTAGGCATACTCAGTACAATATTCTTGAATATTTTGTTGATGTGTACCACATGTAATGTTTGTTTAGGTTGTAGACAGATGATCTTGAAGATCCAGGATAGTGTGAGAGTTGTGTGGCGAGCTAATGTACATGTGGACCTATTGTCTTAAGATCATGTAGTTTAGTGGTAGTAAATGTATATGTAAAAGTTTGTTGTTAAATATGTAATATCAAATGTTGTAACAATTCATGTTGTTATTATATGTTGAATGGTGAACATGTGTTGTATGATTTTATTATTGTTCATGTGCATGTGTTACTATTATTTCCTTCTGAATTCCTCTGATTTTCTTCTTCTTAGCCTAGTGTGTGGTGTTTAAATTGGGATGCTCACTGAGGTGAGGTTTCAATTTGGACGTCACACATCAGATTAAGTTTTAAAAAACCCGGGGATGTCACAGGTGGTATCAGAGCATGAACAATAGCAAAGCCTGACATTTTCTCATTATGCAACTCAAACTAAAGAGAACCTTGAACCTTAATAATCTTTAGGGTTAGATTCGTCATCTTTTAGAGACTAGATCTGAACTAGCCTCTAGGTTAGGACCTAGATGTCATAGAACTAGGTCTAGATTGGTGCTTGTTGTATAGAAGGTCCTTAGATGACGTTCTTTCCTTATAGTGTAGTGGTATGGAGCGTTGCATTATTTGGAAATGATGTGCATCAAGGGAAGAGAAACCCTAGACATATGACGCTCGTTGTCTAGAGTAGCTACACTAGTCTACACCATGTTCTCACCCTTTTCACTAGTTTTCTTGACATTGTACTCTACTATGTGTGGGACACCCGTTTTGTGGATTTGGTTTTTGATTCCAATCAGATCGAACCTTGATAGTTTTCTCTGACACATGTTTTATCAGAGAAAAACTATATAATATTTTATTATATACATGTATTACAAAAATGTGTCCCCACACATGTATGAATAAGAGGTGATCATGCAACCTAAGTGAAAGTGAATGACATCAGTCTAGAAGAGAGAGTAGTTCTAGATTAGATGTCTAGAGCCTTGTTGGAATATGTGATAGATGGTATAGATGAAATAAGTTTTGATGATATTATGTAAGTCTTATATAGATGATATAAGATGGCTTATGATGATATATGTTGTCTTTAAGGATTAAGGTTCAGTTTTGAGGATTCGAGATAAGTTTTGATGATGCAAGTATGTGTGATTTTATGAGATAAGATAAGGTAAGTTAAGTTACACTAAGACAAGGTTGTGGATCAACATGTGCCTCAAGCTCTTTTACAAAGGAGGACCTCTAGTATTAGGACCAATTTTAGGGTTAACTCCAGAGAGAGTGAGACCCATTGGGAGAAGGTTAGAGAACCTAATCTCCAAGATATGAGAATTATGAGAAATAAGTGTTATGATATGTCCTAAACTAGAATACTCCTGAGTGATTGAGTTGAGTTGCTTTATGCATGATTCCTATAGTCTTGTTGAACCCTAGATATCCTAAGGAGGACCAAACCCTAGAGATAGAGAGAGGTTGGTTATACATGTTCATGTGAATAAGAATATGAATACCTACCATATAGGCGAGGGAGAGAGAGTCCCAGGACCCTGGAGGAGGTAATTGTGTTGGTTTTTGTGAAGCCTCATGCTTGGGTTGGCGGTTCCTTCTAGGACTCTAGTGGTGTACATGTAAGAGAGAGATGGTATATAGTATGTCATGGTTAGAGATCTATGATAAGAATGTCATATCATGTTTTGGTTTGTGCTTATGTGGCTAAAGCTTGTAAGGTTATCTCTAGTTCCAATGAGGTAATCTAAGAACCCTAGACTAAGAGAGGAAAGATAAAGTATATGCATATGAGATACTCATAGAGTTGAGTTAGCTCACAGAGATTAAGAACAACATCACCCTCATGATATGGGTCAAGAGAACCTTAGTTGGACTAGATGAAGTGTTGATATATGTTTGACAAACCACTTGTGTAAGTTTGTTAGCACGACCATGATATAATATGTGTAAGGATGTGATCTAATCTTGACATGTGATATATAGATGTGATGTGATGGAAATCGAGAAATGGTTTAATAAATATCAATGCATAAATGGTTAACCATGTACATGAATAATGATGATAATCTGAAATAGTTGGCTATTCTTGTGATGAACTCACTAGTAAATGTTGTAATTTATTATGAGCAATGAATAAGATCCTATGAATGAAACATGTTACATGAGGTGTTAATCTTAGTACTTAATAAAGATGAAAAAAGGAATATAGTTTGACAGTTATCAAAACATAACGTTTATGACACCTTGTTATGATCTATACAGATAAAATTGAGTTAATTATAAATAACTCTTCTCAAAATGAGGAGGTAAATCCTAAAATGTGAAATATGTGATAAAACAATTAGAGTTTCTAAGTCATTGTTTCAATCTTTTATGAATTGGTGTTTCACCTTAGATGTTCTAAAACCCCCTAATAGTGGTTTGGATATGGTTATGAAGCTTTGTTTTTGAATATGTTGCACATAGAGTGGATGTCCTACATATGGATGAAGACTTTTTGGTTTTTCCTTGAAGTAAGAGGATGGATTAATTTCGAGGACGAAATTTCTTTTAAGATGTATATGATGTGAAGGACTGGGTTTTTGGCATAATTTTGAGGATGAAATTTCTTTTAAGGTGTGTAGGATGTGATGGAGTGAACTTTTGAAGTTTTTTTATAACCAATGACATATATGAATTCATGTTTTGAGTTACTTTGAGAGTTCCAAGAGTTTGAATAAAGTTGAGAGAGAAATGATATTAACATTATGTTTATGCTCCTAAGTACACATGCTCTTTTAAGGGAATAATTTTAGTATCCAAAAGTAATATCTTGACTCAAAAATTTAATAGAATATAGCTATGATAATAATAAAGCTAAGTTTAAAGTTTCTTGGAGTTTCAACGTTCCTAGAAAAACTTATTTAAGTTTGAGTGGCTTTTGAATAATGTGCACTTGATGTTGATAGACCAAGATATAAGTTTATAGCCTAAGTTTTAATTGGCAGCTTGTGTCACGCACCCACACCCCTTGGAGTTCAGACAGTAGAAGCCACAGACTTGAGGTTGCAGATTTTAAATGTGGCACAATGGAGGTCGTTGGATGGCCTGGTCCAATGGTGGATTTATCGTCCTCAACCTCTGTCAGTTACATAGTCATGGCTACAGGTTATAGCCACGACATCAATCACCTCCACAACCCTGATAGTGGGCTACCACATGACCAAAAGTGAGTATAATTATCCACCTGACTGTGGGATCATTATCGACCCCTCATTTTGGTGTTTTAGCAGACTAATAAGGGAGAACGAGGCCTTGCCTCTTGCTTCTTCTCCACAGCGGTGAGCAGGTGGAAGCTAGAAGGGGGAAGACAAGTTTTGAGGGCTTTCAACGGGGAAGAAGTAAGGCAAAAGGAGGCTGGGGTCCATAGGAATCCATTCCTGTCATTTGATGACCTCTCACGGTGGTTTTTGTAGCAAACCAACTCAACTCAGCCGACCATGAAGATGGAGCTGGGGTGAGGTTGCAAGGTTGTTGCATCACCTATGGGAGGTGTTTTTGAGTTCTTGGATGTTCGCAGGTGCTAATGGGCACTTTTGGCCAAAGCTTGGGAGTGAGGATGAGGAAACCCCCTTTTGCTCCATCGTAGCAGGAGAGGACGCCGGCAGACTCCTCGAGCCGTGAGGAGGAGATGCCAACAAGAAGCCAAATGGTCGGCGATGTTGAGGGAGCATGGGTGGATCTCCTAGACCTTTTCCTAGTTCACGGCGAGGAGGAACTCATTGCCTTTTTGCTCGTCAGAGGAGCTAGCTACGGCGGCAGCTTTAGGCGGAAGAAATAGGGTCTTGCAGACCCAACGATCACGTTCGATCGTGAAGCAAGAAAGGAGAGGAGAGTAGGTGAACCAGTCGAACCAGACTACCTTTGAACTGGGTCCACAGGAGAGAACCAACCTGAATCGGCCAGACCTCACTGAGGAAATGAAGAGGATGGAGTGCCTCTCCCTGGACACGTGGCACCATTCAATTGGTCCACGAAGGTAAATACCTAATAAACTAACAGATCTTAGATAATTCATAGAAATTAGCTCGGTTATCAGAAAAATACACATAATATACCAAAATTCTCAGAAAAATGTGTAGAACAACATGACAACATAATATCAGACTTTTCATGCACTAACCTCTATGATATCATGCAAGTTGTGAAATACTTATTTCATGAATAATAAATAGCAAATGATGGCCTAAAATTATGAGAATATGTCACTAAATCTATAATCATGTTTACAATCCATATGATGTCAGTTATTATGATGTTGATACACGAAATTATGTAATTTGCTCCATATGGCTAATTAGGGCTTTTAACCCTAAATAAAATGCAATAAATACATACATGCTCAATAAATGATGAAATTTACAAAGCAAGCTCATATAATTATGTAGAACCTCAGATTTAATTATGAGATCGTGATGATGCATAGAATTCATATTATATGAAGATGTCCCTTAATACATGGGTTGTAACCCTAATTTGAATAATGTATATAAACTAGGGTTAATATGTGCACAAAAAGGATACGGAACCTAATGTTCAGATAGTGAACCATAATTTAGAAAATAACATCAGTAAGATAATTCTAAGACAAGAATACAAGTAAAAGTGGAATATACCAATGAGTCAAGTAAACCCTAAAATGGACGCATTAGGGTTAAGATGATGAGAACCTGATGATAGTATATGATCTTGTCTTGATTAGGTTTAACAAAGATATAGATGGCATGAGGAATACATGATTAGGATGTCCCTTTGGAAGGTACGCCATTACCTCTTACTTGGCTTATTGTACAATATGCTTGTGTTATATGTGTAGTAAAATACTTGGCATCTGGTATTGGATGAAATGATTATTCTTGCATGATATGTTGCTTGATTTTCCATACTTATGGATATGAACACATCAAACATAATATATCCATTCCATTATATGAAATCACTAAACTCTTTGGTAGTACAATGCTTGGAAGTGACCTAACTCTTTGGTAGTCGGTCACATTGTACATATGATCTAACTCTTTGGTAGTCGATCATAAAGGCCTTAATCTTGAGCTCCTTGAGAGTCAAGAGAATGCATCAAAACCTTCGGCGGTCAATGCATGGATATATAATGGAAAATAAGCTTAAAATATGTGTTCTCTATTGTTAATGAATATCTTTGTGCAAGTATACATTTTTCTTATATTTGTTAAAGCTGCCAAGTATTAGTTTTACCTTATTGCCAAGATATGATGAGAGGTATATAAAAGACATGTAGGCATACTTAGTACAATATTCTTAAATATTGTGCTGACGTGTACCACATGTAATCTTTGTTTAGGTTGTGGATAGATGATCTTGAAGATCCAGGATAGTGTGATAGTTGTGTGGTGAGCTGATGTACATGTGGACATGTTGTCTTAAGATCATGTATTTTAGTGGTAGTACATGTATATGTACAAGTTTGTTGTTCAATATGTAATATCAAATGTTGTAACAGTTCATGTTATAATTATATGTGGAATGGTGAACATGTGTTGTATGGTTTTATTATTGTTCATGTGCATGTGCTACTGTTGTTTCCTTCTGACTTCCTCTAATTTTCTTCTTCTTAGCTTAGTATGTGGTGTTTAAATTTGGATGCTCGCTGAGGTGAGGTTTCAATTTGGACGTCACATATCAGATTAAGTTTTAGAAAATTCAGAAATGTCACACTTAGCTTGTTCCCATTCTAGAATAGACTCCACCTTTTTACGATCAACACAAAGACCTTTAGTATATATGATATGTCCAGGAAAAGATACTTCTAACAACCAAAACTCACACTTGCTAAATTTAGCATATAACTTGTGTTGTCTTAACAAAGTCAATGCTTGACGAAGATGTTGTTCATGTTGTTGGCTATCTCGACTGTATATTAAAACTTCATCTATAAAGACAACTATAAACTGATCAAGGAATGGACGAAACACTCTATTCATCAAATCCATGAATGTTGTTGATGCATTAGTTAGTCCAAATGACATAACTATAAACTCATAATGAACATACATTGTCCTAAAGGCTAACTTGGGTATGTCATCCTCCTTGATCCGTAACTGATGATATCTTGACCTCAGATCTATTTTAGAGAACATTGTTGCACCACACAACTGGTAAAACAAATCATCTATCCTTGGTAGAGGATACTTGTTCTTTATTGTTACCTTGTTTAACTGTCTATAGTCTATACATAACCTCATAGATCCATCCATTTTCTTTACAACAAGTACCAGAGCACCCCACGGTGATATACTTGGCCGGATAAAATCTTTGTCAAGTAACTCTTACAACTATTTCTTTAATTCTAACATCTCAACTGGTGCCATTCTATAAGGTGTTTGGGTTATTGGTTGCGTACCAGGAACTAGAATGATCTCAAAATCAATCTCTTGAGGTAGAGGAACATCAAGAAATTCTTCAGGAAACACATCCTTAAATTCCCTGACAACTGGCACTTCTAGAATACTAGGACTTTCTACCTTGGTATCCACTACATGTGCTAAAAAAGCCTCAAACCCATGTTGCAACAGTCTCTCAGCTATAATTGTCGATACTAGAGATGTTGGAAGAATTTTCTTGTCTCCCTGAAAGATCCATGTCTCATCACCGTATGTGAACATATCTGGCTTGGAACCACAATTTAAGATTACCTTATACTTTTCCATGGTGTCCATCCCAAGGATTACATCAAATCATGCATCTCAAGTGGTATAAGATCCACTTGAATGCTATGTTCTGAGAATGAAAGAACACAGGGGGAACATACCTCTGGTAACACTACACAACCAACTAATTGAGTTTCTAATAGCAAGTTATCCACTCTACGACTAACAGGTAAAAGACAATTATGAATCACTTCACAAGTGATAAAGGAGTGTGTAGAGCCTAGGTCAATTAAAATAGATATGAAGCAAGATGAAGACATATCAGAATCAAATAGCTCCATCTGACTTGTCATGACTCACGGATTGACTACTACTTTCGACTGACTCATAGCATTGAATCTCGATGTTGCCTGCTGCCGACCACATCCTCTATTTCCTTATGCAGATGAACCTACTTGAAACGCATGTCCACATCCTCATCCTCCTACACCACTACTAAACTATTTCCTCTAAGAGCCTTGATGACTCTGCCTTGGTGGTTGGGTTACCTCAGTTCTCTTACTGGACAATCCCTCATCAGATGTCATGTTTGCCCACACTTGTGACATGTTCTGGTCTCTTTTTGTGGCCTAGATGGCCCTGTCATGAAATGCACTATGGGTTCCAATAGGCAGAAAATTACAGCCTCTACCCTTACTTGACGTCCACTGCATCTGAGAACTAAACCTCTATGGTGCTGACAACACATAAAATCTTGGTTTCTTGTATCTTCCAGACCTCTATCCTTGGAACTAAGCAGGTCCTTTCCTAAAATTGGCCTCACATTTCTCGATTACTAACCTTTCTATCCTCATAAGCAATTCAAAAAACATAGCAAATCTCTCCCTATTCTCCAGAGCAGTTATAGGAGTGGTTAACTCAACGTTCATACCCTTTTCAAAATGTCAAATCCTCTCCTGGTCTATAGTAGCCATGTGTAGAAAAAATTGTAGAATCTCCATGAACCTAGCTTCATACTCATTAATTTTGATAGGCCCTTACCTAATTTGTTCAAACTGTGAGATTTTCTCATCCAGGTACGTCCAAGGAAAGTACCTATTGGTGAACTCACGTCGGAATTCCTCCCATCCGACCTCAACATTAGGCCTTTTCTCCTCTTCAATGGCCCACCATTGGCCAGCACTTCCCTTTAATAGGTACACAACATGCCTAAATTTGTGAGTTTCTAGGATGATAAGGATCTTAAAAGCTTTTTCTATCTCAATAAGCCACAGATTTGCATCTGCTAGGTTAGCTGTTCCAGCATATTCTATAGCTCCCACATGGTGTAACTATTCAAAAGTCTTACTAGAACCTAAAGATTCTATATTGGGGATTGGTGCCCTAGGTGGTGGTGTTGGTATCCTATCTACCATATGTGTTACCATCATTATGAACTATCCAAATAAAGCATGGAAAGTAGTGTTCTCTAGCATAGTCTTATCCACCTAGGAATTCTCAGGCACTTGTTCTTCTCTCTCTTGTTCCCTTCCTCTTCCTGGTGCATCAATGCTGCTCTCAGCAACATGTTCTTCATATTCCCCAGACATATTTTAGCTTTACTTCTTCTTCTATATAAGCAGAAGTCACTATAAGATAAATTGGAGGACACTAGAACAGACTCAACGACCTTAGTCCTATGTCCCTATAGACTCAACAAACCTAAGGCTCTGATACCAAAAATTCTGACGACCGCTATCAAACCGACAACATTATTACACAAAATTATGTGGAAATAATCATTAACAATGGATTACTGAAAATCACTAAAAATTAGAACCTTTTTTCCAAAAGATCTACTACCATAAAATTCTTTACAAAAAGAACCACATCCATATATACATCATGGTTTACTTATACATACATTATTCCATCACCTTGTAAGGATATGATAACAGTTGCTTTACCAAAACATATAGAAAAGCAACATTATGCATCGAGGCATACTAGCCAAAATCTTAGATTGATCATAAAATTATTTATGCACTATCTCCCAAAGACCTAAGAGTACAAGGATGACATAGAGGACTCTATATCTACAAGGCACATAACAACACTTCAACCTGGGTTGTTACTACTGTCCTTGTTGTTGTTGCACATTCTCTATTACATGATCTATACCTCCTCGTACACGTCCACCTAAGAAGTTGTGGAACCCACAGGGTGAGACAACAAGTCCCAACGAGAGATATAACTCTTTGCCAACATTATTATTATCACATATAAATATTAAGAAAAATAGCAGAAGAAACCTTTATTGAATTAAATAGGTATAATTATTTGTTATATGCATAGTAGAGCAATCTTTATCATTTAAGTAGTTCCAATAACTATGACTGGGCAATATATTGTCTAATCATTTTAAAAAAGAATATGAAGAACATGTATAATATTTATCAACTAAGTCATGTAAATGTAATTGCAGCTTCATTCAATGTTTTTGTATTTGATTCTTAAAAAAATATGCTACATGGCTAATTACATCTTTACACAACCCATATTATGCCTTGTAGAACTGACCACTGCAAAGTAAGCATCAGTTCCATAAATGTCTTATGGAAGAGATGGAATCCAAGATCTCTCCTATCTCAGTCAGTATGAGATTATTAGTACATATGAATCAGTTTGCTTTATAGCTATCCTAGTCTATAGAGGCTCTTCATTATAGAGATACAATGTGTATCATGTTCTCTTATTAGGGTATGAACTATAATCAATCATGATTATATTAGGGTGTGGTATGTAACAAATCCTGATTGTTTATTAAGTCATGGTACAACCGCACTCTTGTTAGGGTATGACCCAAAGTTAATCCTAATATTCAGGGTTATGGCCCGTATCCAATCCCGTTAATTAAGGATACAATGAGATGACTTGCACCCCGCATATTCAATAATATGCACTCCGAGTAAAACTCATTTCACCATTAAACAAATCCTAACACTGAATGATTCTATGGCCAAGGAAATTACATTTTTAGTTCACTTGATAGGTTAAGTACATTACAACATCTTTTAGCATCAATCAAGTTACAAGCATGAATTATAGATAAATGCTACATAGAAAGGTGTAACATATCTTTCAAGAAATCTTGTATCAATTGGAACATATCTTGTTACACTTATACAGGGGTCTCGATCCCCTTAACACTTTACTGGGAATCCCATCCCTTCAACATTATCATTATCATGATCACATGTTTAGGTATCAAACCCTCAGTTAATTATTGAACAATGTCACCTTTTACCAGGCAACAATCATTTCTAGGTCATCAAACCCATATATAAATCATACTTGTTGTACAAGTATATCACATGGCATAGAAGGCCTTATTTAATACATATTATGCTAAATCATCATATCTCATACATGGCTATGCTCATCATTTCATAACACCTGCCTAGTTAGGATTTTATAGAAAATGAAATATCAAGTAAATATCATGACCATGCCATAAAGATAATCATTCAAATTGCAACCCTCTTATAATTAGGGTTAGGGTTTTCCCTTGTAACTGATTTAGGGTTTTCAAGTGCATATTTATCAATCAAACCCTAAGTCACACCATAAGAGCTATATTATTGCCATAAGTGTTTAAGCATGTAGCAAAAAATATCATCAAGTGATTGTCCACATGAAGTATTACCTTTCTTATGTGGTAGCACAAGTTTCTCTCTCATCCGTACTAGGAAATTAACTTCAACATACTTATTACATTAATTTAACCTTCTTTAGGGTTTATCCATCTACACTCATTAAAGTGTATCCATTTCATTACTCTATAGTGTATTCATTGATTACATTCAAGATGTATTGGCCTACACTTACCAAAGTGTATCAACCTATACTCATCAAGGTGTATTGTCCTTCATGCTAATCCTTGTGTTGTCCTAGACACATTCACTTGTGTCGGACAAAGTACCATTACTTGTATCGGCCAAGGCATGTCAATCAACATCAGTTTAGAGGTTCTTGAGAAGGTATATCAGCTTTAGTGTACTTTAGGGTATCATCCACCATATCTCTATGTGTATCAGCTACATCAACCCATTGTATATCGGTCATCCTATAACTAGGATATTAACCACTCAACCAACTAGTGTGTTGGCCGCACCATCAATTAGGGCATCATCCATTGCTCACTATGGGATATCGACCTCTAGGATTTGATTTGTATCGGGTGAACCCTTATTCAACACCTTAGTTCACTCACCCATTGGCCTTATCACTACTTGGTGTATCAGCCAAGGTTTCAAAGAGTATATTGCCCCCACCTTCACATGATGTGTTGGGCTAAAGGGGTGTCGGATTATGACTGTATCTGTTTAGGGTTAAGGTTGGCCATATCAGCCTCTACACTCAACTAAGGCAACATGATTTAATATTCTATCTCCATTAGACATCTCTTAATCATGATGAGCTAGTATTATAAAGGAATATCATTTTATGGTGTCCAACATATCGACCTGACAACAACATATCATTTAGAATATCACAAGTCATGTCGGCCATCCATGTGATGGTGCAAGTATGTGTATTGACTTGGCTATCTTCTAGATATCAGTCTGCCCTATTCTCAATCTTAGATGATAGGTTATACAACTGAAAGGATAGTAGTCCTACTCAGGTAACAACCAAAAGGGGTAGGAGATCATGTGTATCGATTTCCATGCCTATACCCTTGTACCAGGTTAGGGTTTTCACATACCAATATAGGTTTGTGCATATTGGTTTCATCATCTTCAATATCAAACTCTTCATCCATTACTACTCTATTTCATGTACAACAACCCCATATATCTATTAGAGCTCATAGAACCATCATTCAAACAAGAAAAGTCGAAGTAGAAAAGGAATCACCAAGTATTTGCATGATAGAAGGTGAATAATAATAAAGTTGAGTTCAAGTTAAATAACCCACCTCAAGATCAACACAAGATCTTAAAGCTCCAAAGCTCCACATTCCCAAGGTTGAAGATGACTTATCAAAAGTCCAAGACTCGATCACAACACTTCTATATAAAAGAAGATATCATAGTAAGGAATTTGGTGAAGAAGGAAAGGAAAGAATCTTGATATAAGAAGCATAGTCTTGCTAAGGTTGAATATGAACATGCCTTTACCTTGAGCAAGTTTCTCAGCCTTCCCCTTTTTCCTTGAGCTTCTAGGGTCGTCCACTAAGCAAGAGATAGTAAAGGAGTCGAAAGGTTTACTAGGAGGTGAAAAGAGGGGTATAAATAGTTGAGGTTCAAGAGAGAGGTGTTATCACCATAAGTACATGGGTGACATGTGTCCATGCATGGTGATTTCATGCATTCATAATTATATTTTCATGCAAAACTCTTGAGGATAATCCATAGATAAGATATAGGCCATTGGGTATCTTGCTTGACAAGATATCACAAGCCAATATCACATTATGTACAAACTGATACTACTTTTGCAGGGAACATGTAAAGCGACAGGCTTCACATACTTGAGGTGCTTATCCCATTATGAACACTTTCAAAGGCTACCAAAACAATATGGACCTCCTCTATGGCTTCCAAGTTGATAGGAACTCCCATGTACACTTCATAACTCGACACAGCCCCATGTAGGGTTCAAAAACACTCAACACTTCTTTGGTTCTTTCACCTCAATGAGTGCTATCATTCAATCAAGACTAAAAAAAAAGCATCCCCCTTCTTTCTCTCTCCTCTAGATGATGCTAAGAGAGAGAAGGAATACATAAACTCCTCATTTGGGTAAATTGCAATCTTTACAAAAGTTATCATATAAATCATAAACGATTTGCAAATAAGTTCAAAATTGAGAAATAAACTCTCCTCAAGTATTAACTACTTTTCAAAAGATTAAGACAAGTTTTAAAAATTTACTTAGGAAAAGCTTCTAGGGTTATCCCAAAACCCAGGTCAGGGGTGTTACGGTTTCCAAGAGTGATACACTTGATGTTTTCTCTAGTTTATATAAATGAGTTGAGAACAAAGCTTCTTGTTGGATTGTTTCCATCCGCAGTGTTCATGGGAGAGAATTTGAAAATGATTTTTTTGAACATTTTCGTGAAGAATATGGATATACACATAACTTCTCTTCACATCAAACACCTCAACAAAATGGGGTTGTAGAGAGGTAGAATAGGTCACTATAGGAAATGACTAGGACCATGCTTTTAGAGTACGACACTCCAAATAAGTTTAGGGCCGAAGCCGTTAGTACCTCATGTTTTGTGAAAAATTGGGTTTTTACACATCCTTCTTTGAAGAAAACCCCCTATGAGTTATGGCGTGCTAGAAAGCCTTCTATCGAGTATTTCCTTGTTTTTGGATGTCCTTGTTTTGTTTTAAACATGAAAGATTATCTCGACAAGTTTGATCCGAAATTGTACAAGGCTTTCTTTCTTGGCTATAGCACTACTAGCAAGGATTATAGAGTGTTTAATATTGATCTTGCTAAAGTAGAAGAATCTATTAATGTTAAGTTTATTGAGACTAAACCCACTATTCCCAAAGATGTTGTTCCAAATGATGATGTTGCGGATGAGGTGATTCTTGTCTTAAAAGAACTCAACATCACCCAAAAGGGAAAAGAGGTGGCCACTCAAGAAAAAGAGAAAGATGTAGAAAAGAAGGATCCAACTCCCTGCTTTGCAAAGAATCATCCTAAAGAGTTGATCACAGGTGACCCTTTGAAAGAGTGAAGACGCGAGCTGCCTTCAACAAAGAACAAGCCAACAACGCCTTCATCTCACAACTCAAGCCAAAGAACGTCAAAGAAGTTCTTGGGGATGATGAATGGATCCTATCCATACAAGAAGAATTGGAGCAATTCGAGAAGAACAAAGTTTGGACCCTAGTGCCAAGACCATGTGATAGAAAGATCATTGGCACCAAGTGGGTCTACTGCAACAAGCTAGATGAAAGCAGTAAGGTGGTAAGAAACAAAGTAAGTTTAGTGACTCAAGGCTACAATCAATAGGAAAGTATAGATTTTGATAAAACATATGCACATGTAGCTAGACTTGAGTCCATTCATATGTTGCTTGCTTTTTCTACTTACAAAAACTTTCTTCTTTATCAAATGGATGTTAAAAGTTCATTTTTGAATGGTACAATCAAGGAGGAAGTGTATCTTGCACAACTCCCAGGCTTTGAACATGATACTTTACCTAACCATGTTTATATATTGCAAAAATCTCTCTATGGAATCAAACAAGAACCTCAAGCTTGGTATGAGAAATTAAAGATTTTTTTTATATCATGGGTATATCATGGAAAAAGTGGATTCTACCTTGTTTCATAAACACACTTCTAAAATTTTTCTTATCATTCAAATTTATGTTGATGATATCATTATGGTGGAACTAATCTTGATCTTTATAAGGATTTTAGTGATCTTATGCAGAGTGAGTTTGAGATGAGCATGATGGGTGAGTTTACATTCTTCCTCATCTTTCAAATCAAGAAAACTAAAGATGGGAACTTCATCAACAAAGGCAAGTACACAAGTGAACTACTCAAGCACTTTGGGATGGAGAACACCAAGTTGATGGACACCCCCATGTCAAACACCGCCAAACTTAATAAAGATGAAGAATGTGAGAAAGTGGATGAGAAGCTATATAGAGGTATGATTAGAAGTTTACTTTATTTAACTACCTCTAGACCTGATATAATGTTTAGTGTTGGCTTGCGTGCTCACTTTTAATCAAATCCCAAGAAATCACATCTTATAACTAGCTGTCAAGAGGATTTTAAAGTACTTAGCCAAAACTCCAAATTTTGGATTATGGTATCCCAAGTCAAGGGACTTTACTCTTACGACTTATAGTGATGCCGATTATGTAGGTGCTTGATTGATATAAAGTGCACAAGTGGCACTTGCTTCCTCCTAGGACCATGCTTGGTGTCTTAGTTTTCCAAGAAATAGAGCACAATGGCTTTATCAACTTCTGAGCCTGAATATATTACAGTTGGGAGTTGATGTGCCCAGGTTCTATGGATGAAGTAAATGCTCTAAGACTTTAACATTTATTTTGATGTTTCTCCTATTTATTGTGATGATACTAGTACAATCAATTTATATTTCAATCCTAGATTACATTGTAGAGTCAAACATATAAAGGTTCATCATCATTTTCTTTATGATCACATTGACAAATAGGATATCTATATCATGCATGTGGACACGGAAAATCAGCTGGCAGACATTTTCACTAAACCTATAGCTAGAGAGAAATTTAATTTTATTAGATTTAAACTTCTCATAATTGCTTTGGATGAATTTGATATGCCTTCTAGCTAGTTTTCCTACTATCCTTTATGCTTTTCTATGTCTGGATCATCTTTGATTGCTAAAGTGCTGAAATTTCATGTTTGTTTTGCCTTTTTTTGCGTGTTTCGGGTATTTTTTGCAAATGCTTGTTTTATCGCTAAATAGTACCCAATGATGAGTGATATGTTCCTAAGTATATTTAAAAAAATGGACTAGAAAAATATATATAATTAGCACTCAAATGGCTAGAAATTAAAATTTCTAAATTTGGGACAAACTTTATGTCGGTCGAGTTACAAACTCGATCGATGGGTAGATGAGAGATTTTGTAAAAAACCATTCAGTTGAGTTTCCCAGTCTCAGAACTTGACTGATGGTCGGGCTGGAGCAAACCTAAGTGTGGTTTAGCTGACTTTTCTCCCTCTCAACTAGAGAAAAATGGACCGACTCACTCTTCGGCTCCCTCAAGCTCTCAACCCTAGCCCTGACCATCCTCTTCCTAGCACTAGCCAACCCTTACTCGAGCTTCCTAGACCTCTTGCTCATCATCCCTAGGTGTTTGGTTGGTTCTTGGTGGTGTTTCCTATGTCTTTAACCTCTCAATCTTCTTATGTAGCCTCTATGGCTTACAATAGGAAAAAGAGAGCCGCCCCCTCCGGAACACCATCCTCGTCTTCCAATTCTTGCCTAATCTCATTTGATGATACCTTATTTGTCTCCAATGATGCTCTAAATAGGTACAAGGAGCTCCTTCCTAGGAACCCCTTTCCTTTTCGTGCCTTATTTAAGCCATGCCCACACAGACAAAAGGCCATTGATCAGGTTGCCAAGTTGTTATACGACCACCACCTGTCTACCCTGAGTGTTGAACGCACGTTCTATAACCATTCCATCACAAGCACCAAAGACATTCACGAATTCTATGCAAATTTGCAATGTAATTATGACACTCTTGTACCCCCTCCAAATACTCAAGTCACTCTTACTTCCATGATTGCGGGGAAGAAATTCCAAGTCTCTAAGGATACCTTGAATATATTTTTTCTTTGGTACTGAGGTGACTAACACATGGAGGAAGGATTACCCTAAGTATTTTGACCTCTTAGACCCTGAGGCCTTCTACAAGCAATATGATATCACTCTACCTAACATACATAAATTCTTGAAGAAGTCTCAGTTTCCCTATAAGAAGAAGTCCACCCTTCCCTCCTCTGTCTTAGACCCAAAGAACCACGTTCTTGCCCTGGTACTCAACTACAATATTCATCTAAAGAAAAACCAAACTAAAAATGCAGAGAATATTGCGGTGATTATGTTTTGCCTTCTGAAGAACATCGAAGTCAAGTGGTCTCGCTATATTCCCCATCACATGACCTGCTTCGACTCTAGTAAGAACACCCGTGGTACCCACCCACCCTACCCAACCCTGATTTGTGGTCTTTTTCAATCTGCCACTGGCAAGTCTTTTTTTCATGGCCTTCATTACAAACCTGCTAGAAAAGAAGTTTGTATCAGTGAGACCACAATTCAGAAGAGTGTTCCTACCCCTTCTTCAACTACACCTGGAGCCTATACCTCCTCCTAGGAACCTCCGCCTCCTCAACCATCCCGACCTTCCCGTTCCTTATTTAATGTATGAAATGAAACCCTCATGGGTTACATGATGCATCAGCAGGTGCATAACCTTCAGGTTCAGAAGCATATGCATCAGGATCTTTGTGCTATTATGTCTACCATGAACCTTTCCTGTGCCCATCCTTACCCTTCCTACCAACCTTACCCAGGAGGTGATTATGCATCCTATGCATACAATCACTTTTACCTAGCCCCTCCACCTACTGCTACACCCTCTAATGTTGGTGGATCTACCCCTAGAGTTCTACCTCTCCCTGCTGGTCCTATAGGTACCTTTCTTATAGGACTTGGTACCTCTGCTCCTACTTTTCCTCAAGCCTAAGAGTTGCATGACCTTGGTATGTCTTGGACTGAGCAGAATGCCATGTGGGTTGGTCGTGGTTTCAGTCCTTCTACTAATTAGGAGATGCCAAACCATGCTGATGAGGAAGCTTCTTGTAACATCCCAAATTTCTTATCTAATTTAAAAAGCTTAATGTGGTTGTTCCTAGTAAGAATCCTCTAAGGGAGAAAGTAAACCTAACCATGATTTAATGTGTAGTGGGTTCATAAAATATGAATTATGTGCCACCTAGCTCACCAATACACACCTAATGGCTTAAATGTGTACAATTAGTAATTGAGTATGTATGAAGATGAATGAATGTTGGTTATGGATAATAATGTGATTAATGGACACAATGTGATAATTATTGATGGTTAATGTAATTGAAGGTAAATAAATGTGTTGGATATAAGTTCATATTGGATAAACAAAGACAACAATTTTGATGAGTAAATTATCACAAGTCGTGTAAAATAATGTCGTGCAGCTTTGGTAGAAGTAAAATGATGATAATTGGACTCAATTTGGAACATGGTTAAGGTATGCATCCAAATGCAAATATATGAAATTCGAGGGTTTATAGATCATTATGAAAGTTGAATGAATATAACAAAAAAAGATATTGTCGGGTTGGTGACTCCAAGTCCATCCTAGACGTTGGAGCGCCCTCACCTATTTAAAAAAAGGGGTTATGAACTCTGGGACTAAGACCAAGGAAGTAAATTGCTATAAAATCATGGGTTTATAGAAGATTAGGGTTAGAAGGATGCCTTTTTCGACCTTTCTAGAAAGCAATTTAACGAGGAAAAATTATCATAGCAAAAGAGGCGAGAAAGATGGCGGCCCTATAACTTGTTTGTGGTGGCTTCAGTAGGACCGAACCACCAAGGGAGCCTCTTGGCGCTAACCCATTATCTAGGACCACTGAGGATGAGGCTACGCCGAGGTGAGGAGCCATCCTTTGAGCAAGTTTTGACGTCTACACAGACAGTAGATGGCCTAGCCACCTGGGCAATTTGCCATGTTCTTACTACGGGAAACAGGGGAGGCGAGCTCCAAGACAGGTTATGCAACCAACTGACTTGAGCCTGTGTCTACTTATGTGGATGTTTTATCATCAAGGTGGAAGCTTAGTGGCAGCGTGACCCTCGGTTGATCTTGGATGACCAGACCTAGATGGAGAGGAGGCTAGGTGGCGACACCCTATTTATACGGCAGAGCAGGGGCATCACACCTATGTTGCACCCATGAGAGAAGGAGAGGGTGGGGTCACCCAATCCTCCTTGCTGGTATGCTGGGTCATGAGGCCCAATTAGGAAAAATGGTACAGAAAAACAAGGTATTAAGAATGATCAGATTGATATTGTTAAAAAACTTTAGGAATTCATAGAGATTGATATGGTTGTCAGAATAGGTTGTTTAAGGGTTCGTTGGAAAGATTGATATATGAAGAACATATTGAAAGAGATTATAGACTCTTAAATGATCTAGATAAGGTAATTTAATTTAAGGAAAGATTAGATAAGTTTATGTGCATATATGTTGATACTTTGTTAAATCAATGTGATAGGCCCAATAAGATTTTATAAGATTCATGTTTTAAGATTTAAGAGTTAAGCTCACATGAATGCATTAAGATTCATGTTAAGATAAAACTTTCATGAGAATTTCAAGAGGTTGACTTATCATGTCAGAAATCATATTTTAGATATTTACTACTTAAGTTACTTTATATACTTTATATTCATATGTTCAGTCCTGACTACTTTCCTAAGACTTTAGACTTACATGTCATAAACCTAAAATCAGAATTTAATTAATCCATTCGATCAAACAAGAGTTTCAAATTAATATTTATCCAGATAATAAGAATATCAAACTTTGATTCATATTTAGATTACTCAATATGTGGGTAGCCAGATATTTGATTAAGATACATGATAAGGGTTTTAGACCCAATCTGAGTTTTGTAATTAATATTATTCATATTTAGATTTAGATTTAGATTTAGATTCAAAGTTCAATGCATGTTCTTTACTTAGTATTCAATTTTAGATAAGTCTAGATTTAGAATTTAGTAAACTTAAACTTATGATAATTAATTCAAAACCTTTATATAACACATTATATGATAAGTCCTCATTCAGAGAGTCTCGAGACAATTTAGAGGCATCTGTTACCAATTTATAGGAGTGTTTATTCCATTTCAGAGGGCAAGTTGTGCCAACAGAAGGTGTGTTGCACCATAGAGGACACTTCGGTGTCAACAGAAGGCACATAGTGCCAACAGAGGGTGTGTTGCACCATAGAGGACACTTTGGTGTCAACGAAGGAGGACTTATTGTATAATTGTGGCCATATTCAAATAAAAGTTGTAAGTAAAAGATGCCTTAGTTTAGAGAATGCACATAATCTCATTTATAAGTAAAATGAAATCAATTAAGATAAGAGAGACATGACCCAGGTCCAGAGTGCAGGTTATGTGACCCAGGCAACTTAGTGCATGTCATGAGATCCAGGTACCAGAGTATAGGTCTCTAGAGAAAGATATGTAAAAAGACAAGAACTAAATTTAAGTAAGAAGAGATATTTATGTAGTTTTTTATGTTAGTTCTTAGTATAATGTTTAAGAATATTTTGCAGTATCTTATTTCATAAAGTAATGTATATGTTAGAATACCCATGCCACTTATGCTAATAACTATTTTTCCAATGCATGGTCGGGGATGAGATGTCCGCAGGTGAGGAGAAGGAGAAGAAGTATCATGTAGAAACTTGGAGCATAAAAGATATAGCAGGATAAAATCTGGCAGGGTGCTAACTATAAGATGATCCTTAGGTTTATAGGTTCAACTACATATTTTAATGTTTAAAACTTTAGAGTACAAACTCAAGATGTTAAAAGAGTTTTCCATGTAATAACATTAATGTTCCTTTTGAGAATATTTTAATACTTCATCTTGTGTGATTGATTATATTGTTGTAAGGATTGCCAATTTTATGTAATGCCCCCTTGAGTGTATGAGTTATGGATAACTTAGTGTTGCTTCCTCTATGTGCATGAGTGTACTTAAGGAGGATGTTACAATATGGTATTAGAGAAACATTATAGTTGGCCACCAGATGAATTCTCATGTTCTTACTTAAGACCACCTTAAAGAAACTAAGTGAGAGTAGAGTAAAGATTTAGAAAGTTTATAGTAGCCCTAGGTATAGAAGAAGTAGGTATAAGATATTAGAACTCAAAATACAGGTCTAGACAAGAGACATAAGTTTAGATGTGGATTAGAGTTATGTGCCTAAATGGTTTGGACTTTTATGTTAACTCTAGAATTGTATATAGCATTCTCTCTCTTTTTCCCACATGTTTGTGGTATGGGACACAAGCTTATGGGGTTTGTAGAGTGATTGTTATGTGCATAATCATTCTTGTATTGTCCTTTCAAGTGCATGTGGTATGGGACATGTGCATGGGGGAGATGCTAAGATAAGTGTGATAAGACATGTCACCTCTGAATATATGACCGGCCCACATGTATCCAAAGGCAACAGAAAATAAGAGTTGTCATTAAAAGTTTGAGACATATAGTCACATAAACCTAATTAGACGCATAGTAAGACCATGAATGCATACCAAGGGTAGATATATTGATATAGATTAGTAAGTTGGTTTTAAAGTGGAACCAAGATCCTTTTGAGCCCCATCTGAAGAGAAGTAAGATAGCTTATTGCTATGTTAAATGATGAGGATGATATAGATCTCAAGCTTGATTAGTGGTATATGCACATGTTAGTCAGATTAATAAGGTTATCCATTAGAAGATCACCATATGAGTATGCTTATGATCCATTATTATGACATTAGATAGTTAGTTCATATAGGATGGGAAAAACCCTAAGGTGGGTAGTACATGGAAATTTTGAGGATGAAATTTATTTAAGTTGGTTAGAACTGTAACATCCCAAATTTCATATCTAATTTAAAAGGCTTAATGTGTTTTTTCTTAGTAAGAATCCTCTAAGGGAGAAAGTAAACCTAACCATGGTTTAATGTGCAGTGAGTTCATAAAAGATTAATTATGTGTCACCTGGCTCGCCAATACACACATAATGGCTTAAATGTGTACAATTAGTAATTGAGCGTGTCTGAAGAAGAATGAATGTTGGCTATGGATAATAATGTGACTAATGGACATAGTGTGATAATTATTGATGGTTAATGTGAGTGAAGGTAAATAGATATGTTGGATATAAGTTCATATTGGATTAACAAAGACAATGACCTTGATGAGTAAATTATCACAAGTCATAAAATAATGTCATGTAGCTTTGGTAGAAGTAAAATGATGATAATAGGACTCAATTTAGAACATGGTTAAGGTATGTACCTTAGAAGATGACTCTAGAAGATTATTTGAGTATATAAAAATACATTAAGGAGAAACCCTATAAGTTAACTACTTTGTAATGTTGGTAATTATGAGATTCAGATGGTTTTAATTATAGGGAATGTCTTTTTAGGATTTAGACCTGACTAGAGGAATCCAAGATGAAGATTTTATTCTCTCTAACACAAGTAAGTGGTTCATGCCCATGCGTATTCATAATCAAACTCAACATATTTTTATAAGATTTCACACTTTATGTGGTTCTAAGATTTTATGTTAAGATATACAAGTAAGATTTTTATACATTCATGAATATGTCATTACATGTGCTTAATATTTCAAGAAGAGATATGTTATTGAGATTTATAACAATGATAGAGACTCATGAACTAGGTTCATGAGAAAACTAAAGGATCATTTTTCTATAAGAACTATTAGTAATGATTCATATTGATGAATAAGACTAAAAGTTAAGATATTCAACCAAGATAGTCATACATGGCAATGTGGGATAAGAATGTACTAAGATTTCAAGTGGAAATATGCTATTAAGATTTCTTAGATATATTAATATATAAGAACTAAGTGTTATTTAGATTTCTTAGAATTAACATCTAAGAATTAAGTACATGATAAGATTGTAAGAGTAGAATGCATTACGTTATGATTAGGTTTGTAAGATAAGATTTTATAAGATTTATGTTTTAAGATTTAAGAGTTAAGCTCACACGAATGCATTAAGATTCATGTTAAGATAAGACTTTATGAGACTTTTGAGAGGTTGAGTTATCATGTCAGAAATCATATTTTTGATATTTACTACTTAAGTTACTTTATATACTTTATATTCATATGTTTAGTCTGGACTACTTTCCTAAGCCTTTAGAATTACATGTTATAAACCTAAAATTAGAATTTAATTAAGCCATTCAATAAAACACGAGTTTCAAATTAAGATTTATACAGATAATAAGAATATCACACTTTGATTCAGATTTAGATTACTCAATATGTGGGTAGCCAGATATTTGATTAAGATACATGATAAGGGTTTTAGAGCCAATCTCAATTTTGTAATGGAGATTATTCATATTCAAATGTAGATTCAGAGTTCAGAACATGTTTCGTACTCAATTTCAGATAAGTCCAGATTCAGAATTTAGTAAATCTAGACTTAAGATAATTAATTCAAAACCTTCATATAATACATTATATGATAAGTCCTCATTCAGAGAGTCCCAGGATGATTTAGAGGCATCTATTGCCAATTTCGAGGAGTGTTTACTACATTTCAGAGGGTACATTGTGCCAACAGAGGGTGTGTTGCACCATAGAGGACACTTCTGTGTCAATAGAGGGCACGTAGTGCCAACAGAGGGTGCGTTGCACCATAGAGGACACTTTGGTGTCAATAGATGAGGACTTATTGTATAATGGTGGCCATATTCAGATAATAGTCATAAGAAAAGATGTCTTAGTTCAGAGAATGTACATAATCTCATTTATAAGTATAATAAAAGAGATTAAGATAAGGGAGACGTGACCTAAGCCCAGAGTGCAGGTTATGTGACCCAAGCACCTTAGTGTAGGTCATGAGACCCAGGTACCAGAGTATGGGTCTCAAGAGAAAGATAAGAAAAAAGACCATAACTAAGTTATAGTAAGAAGATATATTTATGTTTCAGATTTTGTAAAGTTTTTAATGTTAGTTCTTAGTATATAATGTTTAAGAATATTTTGTAGTATCTTATTTCATCAAGTAATGTATATGTTAGAATACTCATGCCACTTATGCTAGCAACCATTTTTACAATACATGGCTGGGGATGAGATGTCCACAGGTGAGGAGTAGGAGTAGAAGTAGCATCTAGAAACTTGGAGCATAAATATATATCAGGATAAATCTAGTGGGGTGCCAACTATAAGATGGTCATCAGGTGTATAGATTCAACTACATGTTTTAATGTTTAGAACTTTAGAGTAGAGACTCAAGATGTTAAATGACTTTTCCATGTAATAACATTTATGTTCCTTTTATAAGAACAATCATGAGAATGTTTAATACTTCAGTTTGTGTGATTGATTATATTGTTGTTATGGTTGCCAATTTTATGTAATGCCCCCTTGAGTGCACGAGTTATGGATAACGCAGTGTTGCTTCCTCTATGTGCATGAGTGTACTTAAGGAGGGTGTTACACTGTTGTTGCTGATGAGGAGGCATCTAAGGATGATGGCAAGGATGGTTCATATGGTTTTGATGATGGATTTGCCGGTGCATCTACTGATGAAGGTGAAACTGCTATCTCTGTTGCACCTTCAGATGGAGATGACGACTACGAGCCAAAAGCTTTTGATAATGATGATGATGCTGATGTGGATGATGATGACCCTCTGGACTTAGATAGCCTATACATTTATATATTTTAGTTTTTAGTCTTTGGATGTTGATCATATATATCTTTCTAGACTATTTTGTACTAAAAACATCTGGGCACATTATCTGAGACATACTATTTCTATCATCATGTTATTTTCATCATTTTGGCTTGTAGTTGTTTTGAGGACATGCTTTCAGTGTTGTAATCTTAATCATATGTACACTTACTCTTTGATTGACTATATCTCATGAGTTGGTGCTATGTTTCCCATATTTTAAAAATGACTTTAGCTTGCTTGTCTCTCTCGTTTATGTTTGATGTATGCTATGAGGTTGCAATGTTTTCTCTTGTGGATGTATGTTTTTGGTTGTGGTTGGAGAAGATATGGTTTTGTGCTCTTCTACCCCCTTACTTTTTGATAATGCCAAAGGGGGGAGTTTAATGTTTTGAAGCTCAACCATATTCGCTTTTATTTCCTATGTGATCCTTTTCTTGTTCAATATATGCTTTATCATGTGACTTGCTAAAGGACCATATATTATATACATGTTATATTACTTTGTGTTGAAAGACTAACCATGTAGGTAAGAGTGAGCATAGTTTGAGGGGGAGCAATTCACATTGTTAAAATCATGAATCCCCCTGCAATTCACAAGGCTAATGTATAAGTTTACATATCCTTTTCAATATGTTGAGGGATGGTTTGTCATTGTCAAAAGGGGGAGAATGTTGACTTGAGAGTTATACATTGTCTATATTTTGATAGTGACTTAACCATTCAATTCCTATGTATCTAATATGTTTGTCTAAGATTGATTTTAGGCTTTAAGTACAAGAAAATGATCAAATCACACAAGCCCTAGCTTGTCTAAGTTCGAGTCACAAGCAATGCAAGTGTGCAATTTGGGAAGTCACTCCAAACCACCTTAGAATAATTTTGTAATCACTTGCATTGATGATATAACTTGTAACTAAGATGAGAAAAAAATTAGGGGCACTTAATTCCAATGTTTGGTCACTCTAAAACCATTTTGAAAAATTTGTCACAGCAACCTTGTCGGTCGAGTTTGAATCTCGGCTGATCAATGATGGATTTTTGGAAATGGATCGATCAGTCGAGTTATACACTCATAGAACTTGATCGACCGACTCACTGACCAAAATTGATTTTGACTCATCGGTCCAGTTTCCCAGGACAAACTCAACTGATAGTTTGACAATTAGCTTTGTTGGTTAGTGGATTGGTCGAGTTACCTTTATTAAAACTCGACCGAATGTACTGTACGAAAAATGCAAAAAAAGTGATCCCAATCGTTGGAGAGTTGTTAGAAACAAAAATAGATCTGTTGCAAGTTGTAAAATGGCTATTTTTTGTTCTTAAGTGATCTCACACTCAAAGGAACACCCCCAGCTATAAACATGACTCCTTAGAGTTCATTCCAAGTTTGCTCATTCATGTTATCCTTAGTCCTTGCTATAGTTGAGTGTGTTACAACCCTTTGAGCCCCTTTCTCTAATTTACAAAAAATTTTGTGATTATGAGTGATCTAGGCATGTTGTAAGAGAGCTACCTCCATTTTATCTTATAGAGCTCTCATTCCTTCCATCTTCCCAATCCCCTTTCTCAAAGAGCAACAATTGAAGTGAGCTTCTCCGAGTGAAGGTGAAGCTACTAGTCTTCTTCAAGGTTGAAGAAAGTGTGAAGATCTTCTCCAGGTGAAGGAGAAGGGCAAGGTGAAGATTCAAGAAGAGTGGGTAATTCCTTAAAGGCCAAAGACTTGATGCAAGTGTGGATAAGTCCTTGTTGAAGGGTGAAGACATCTTGATCAAGTGGGTAAGTCCTTGTGTAGGTGAAAGACTCTTGTCTTGAATAGGTAAGTCCTTGGATGTATGGTTGTCTCCTTGTATCTCTTTTGATGGAATATAAGTATACATGGGTTGTAAATTCCTAGAGGTTGACCTCTCTAGATAGTGGATTGACAATCTCCTACTTTGGAGATTGGAACCACTCTAACCACTTTGTCTAAATGTATGTTTCAATCTCTCTCATCCTTGCTATGCTTGTTTAGATAGGATTTAAATTTTTTATTAAGAATTTGGTTTCAATTGATATAATTTGAAGGTCTAACTATTTTTGTGAGAATTTTAAAGCTATATTCAACCCCCACTCTAGAGCCCTAGATCCAACAGGTTCCTCCATTGGGGATTTGTGAGCCGCACAACTAAGCTACTATCCAATCTGGTAAAATCATATTTCAAGTGTGATAGTTGGTATTTGAACTAAAATTAGGCTGATTTGTATAATATATTTTGTCAATCTGGGTCTCTGATTTGAAAATTTTGGGAGACTTCTAATGTGTGGTGCACATTAATATTATTTGGATATATACTAAAGAAAATTGATTCTCATTTTTTTTTGTTTCTGATTAGACATTGCAAAACTCAAGTCAGGCACGAGGACTACCACCATGGAGAGAATCTGGTTCTAGGTCGGTCCTATATTGTAAATTGATAATCATGTTTCCAAAAGTTATCTATACACTTATACAATATCTACACGTGAAATGGCTACTTTTTCTGACAGTGAGTCTAGATTTCATGTTCTGTTAAGTAGGAAGTAAATGTATGAATTTATTTGAGTCAGTTCTAAATAGTTGTCATCTTGGTCTATTCAAGATTATCAATTTTGGACAATCAACTTCTCATATTCAATGCAAATTAATATTAATACATATGTATTGAAGATCATAGAGTTTGAATTACATTCTAGATTAGAAGTAGAAAATTGGGTCCACCTATAAATTATCACTAAACAAGCAATTTGATCTTGAATTGGTCTCGGGTTGAAATTTAATAATCATTTTTCATAGATACGTAGATACTTATGTCTATATTTACATATTGTGGATGGCATACTCATTTTCCTTACACGTTGCATTTCTTATTATTAACAAGCACGAGCGATGAGTCCATGTGCATATTTTTCCTTCCCGTTTACATGACTACTTAGCCTCTTCTCTTTGGACCAATTACAATATTTTCATGGAAGTTTACTATATACTAATATCTATAACTACATATTATATGTGATATGTTTACTTTTTCTTGAAGCGTGTATGGTTTTTCAGCAACATCTTTGCCACTCAATCTTATTCTCGGTTCATGTTTTGTCATTTGTGTAATACATAGATATCATATATGTATATATACAACACCAACCATTAATGGCCATGAAAGTTTTGTTTGGACCCGTATATCAAACTAGATCTAACCTAGGAAAAAAATGATTCTAACTTCAGATTTTTTTAGTAGTCAAAAGATTTGAATGTTACACGCTGGGTTCATAAAAAAAAAAGAAAAAAGATTTGAAGGTTAATATGAAAATCCAAATTGGGTCAAATCATGCTTATTTGACAAATAATTCCTTTTTAATCTATATTTAGCACTTGAATTTTTTGTCGCGCCATAAAAGATAAATATCAATCTATATAAATAAAATATATAGTATAAATAAATAAATCTATTTTAAGTATAATAATTATATCTATATACTATAAAAAGAGCGAGTTTGTTGTTTAAATTACATCTGATGCCATTTTCTTTTTTGCAAAATTAATCCAACCAATCAGAAGCAATGATTCAAAATCTCTGCATTCTCCTTGACCCTCTCTCTTCTGACGTTTTTTTCTCTATTTTGTTCCTTTTTTATCCTAATTTCTCTCTCCTTCCAAAACCACCTCATTATCCCAACTAACTTCTTGACTCTTTCTACGTCTTTCATCCTCTCTCCCACATTCTTCTCAATTACTCAACCGCTCCACCAACTTCATCCGCATTTTAAGAGGCAGGTTCTTCATTTATTGTACCTTGCGAGTACCCACGAACCACACACCCTTCTCCCACGTTCTACTCCACCCACCACTAGCACTGGTAACTACACTCTTATCAGTTGATGCCAATTTATCGTATCATGTCTCCGCTCCTTTATCTTGAGCGTGTAATGGCCCCTCTTGATTACGGTTCCCATACTTGCATGATAAGAACAGTCTGGTATATTTTTCTCCTTCCATCCATCGTGTTCTAGGTGTTTGAAATCTACTTATGATGCCGTGGTTGATCCTTGATTGCAATCTCATACACTCAAGTTGTTTAAAGATTTGATCTTGACTAAGGGCACTGATGCGATGATTTTGAGTCGCATTTATAGACCTTTTTCATATGTGTTTTGTACTCTAATTACTCATTTTTATGGATAATATTGCATAATTCACTCATTTCGGTCTTTGCCTTCATATTATGTCAAATCCCCTCTGTTTTACTATTTTGAGCATTATTTATCATAATATTATTATTTGTGTGGATTTACTTGGTCTTGTTGTAAAATTTCAGGAAAAACAAGTATTTGCTTCCGTCGATACCATCGACGGAAATCGATACCATCGACCAAGCCACAGGTTGCCAGCCGAGAGGAGCAGCACAGACTCGATACCATCGACACTCAAGTCGATGGTATCGAGATCCCTTCAGGTTGCTGGCGAGGAAACTGTCGATACCATCGACCCAAGTCGATGCCATCGACACATGGAGAGCTACAGCGTCGCTAAACGGCAACAACCGACGCTAAAGAGAGTCGATACCATCGACCCAAGTCGATGGTATCGAGATGACCACAGGCGCTCACATCAAAAGAAAAGAAAGCTGCCGCTAATACGCTGGGTCGATACCATCGACCCGCGTCGATGGTATCGACTCCGGCAGATATGCGTTGGATCTGTTTTGATCTCGATCGGACGGCTGTTGTTATTTGATGACCTAATTAGGGACTTATACCTAATGACGGCCGCCCACACGAGATCATATCTCAATTTGCATTGCACGAGTGCCGAGGAAGGAGAAAAAGGAGGACGGAGGCCAGAAGCTCATCCCGGGTGATTTGGACGCTGCCGAAGACGAATTCCACCACCGACAGGCGGGGAAGCTCGTATTCTACGCCAAGGATCTACCGGTTCTTCTCCGTTCAGGGGTTTTCCCACTTGTTTCACGTTTTTCTTATGAATTCCCCTATTTCTACCATGTATTCGTGCGAGATGAACATGAGAGGCTAAAACCCTCCATCTTTAGGACCGGGAGTAGCCCGGGAATGCATTGTATGACAATTTTATATTGATAATTCATATTTTCTCTCTTAAATCCGTGGTATAGATTCGTTTTCTCCATATATATTGTTATGCTTGATCACCATAATAATAATTTCATGCCCTTAATCACTTCGACAGAAGGATTAACGGTTGAAAAGAGACGAAACCTACATTAATCAATAAAACCATTGACAAAGGAGTTGTAAAATTAATGGTGGGAACTGAGAGACCGTTTTTAATGCGCTTAGTCTAGGGGAATGATTACTACGACGGTGGAATCAACCTAGACTTAAGTAGTGAATTACACCACGACAGTGGGTAATTCTGTTTTCAGGCCACTACCCGGATAAAGAGAGAAGAGTGAGGAATTATATAAAACCTAATACAATGTTGACCCGCGGTGAAACCGCAATCCTAAAGATATCCTTTTGAATTGATTAAATTAACATTTAATTAATTGTTTTCTTTATTTCGTTTGATTTTCTTTTAATTTCGACAACAACCCTTACTTTGTTATTCGGCCTAGCTGATTGCGATTAGTTAGTAGAAGTCTCCAATAATTCACGTATCCCTGAGTTCGACTCGGGCCTCACAAAGGCCTATATTACTCGACGTGTATACTTGCGTTTAAGAGCGTAGTAAAATACACGTCAAGTTTTTGGCACCGTTGCCGGGGACACGGCGAATTATTGGCACTTTGAGTGCTAAGAGCGGCCACTCTAGGCCACATTTTTTTTTATTTTTTTTTTATTTTGAAACAATTTTAAATATTCTTAAATTTCTCTATAATTGTGTTTACTCGTTCAAAGCATAGTACTAAACCCCGATTTTCTTATTTCAGGTACTTTGCATGGTGCATACACGTAGCACAGACTACGCGAATCGCACACCTGAGGTTCCACCTCCGGGACCAGAGGACGAGGATTACTACGAGCAAGATCACCAAAGCGACATAGATTCTGAATCTGAGCAAGAGCAAGCAGAAGAAATGGCCGAACCACAGACGATATGGGAGAAGATCAAAGCGTCTTCTTCATCAGCTTCAAAGGGGCCTATAAAGAAACAGGGGCTCAACATTCCAACCTACAAGATCGATCCAGCATTGATTAACTTGGTTAAATCAAACGCATTTCACGGGCTGAAGAATGAGGATCCAGTGGCACACATTAGTCAGTTTGTTGAAAATTGCGATATGGTGAAGATAGATAGGTTCCCACAGGATGTTCTGTACCTCAAGTTATTCCCAAGTTCCCTGGCAGGAATAGCGAGAGAGTGGCTACATAACCTCGACGATGAGTTTGTCGAATCATGGGATCATATGGTAGAGGTTTTCTTCGAGAGGTTTTTCCCTCCTGAGAAGACCAATGACATGATTAGGAAGATTCACAATTTCACCCAACAGGCCGGTGAAACATATTCTGAGACCTGGGAGCGATTCCAGGTCTTGTTGAGGAGATGTCCACATCATGGACTGGACAAGGAGACACAGGTGGAGATCTTCTATTTTGCTCTCTCCGAGCATGATAGAAGCAACTTGGACTCGGCCGGTTCAGGATTTTTCTTGAACAACACTGATACGAGATGCTGGGAAATACTGAAGAACATGGCACAGAAGTAATCTTGGGGAGAAAGAGAGAGAGGCCCAGTTGAGCAAGCAAGAGTTGCCAGTGAGTCAAAGGCAATGAGAGAGTTAAATGAGAAGATGGATCTTCTCGCAAAGAAGCTACTACAGAAGGAAGACAATGAGTCCGAGGAGGAGGCTCAAGTCAAGTACATGAGGCAACAGCAAGGGTACAGGAACAATGACTATTCATGGCGAAAGGACAAAAAGTTCTCATGGAAGGATCCGAACAATTTTCTGCAGGATCCAGACGCCAAGCCTACACCAGCCACAGAGGACAAGAGCACGGAGTTTCTCAATCAGGTCATCAAACAAAACCAGGAGTTAATGAACACATTTGGACAACAAATCAAGCAACAGGGTGAATTCATGAACCAATTTGGGCAGACTTTGTAGAGTCATGGGGCTCAAATGAGAACTATAGAGACTTCCATGGCGCAGATGGCTGCTGAAATTGCAAGCTTGAAGAAGCCAGCACATCCGGGTTTTCCGGGGAACACCAATGTTCCCGGGGGAAATCAGCAGGCCAAGGCCATCCTACTGAGGAGCGGTAAGAAAGTGTTGAATCCAAGGGCGGATGACACAAGCACACCGCAGGACAAAGTTGAAGATGTAATCATCAAGGAGCAGCCCACACCTGTCACAGGGCAAGCTGAAGATATAGCTGAGAATGGTAGTGAAGAACAAGCTGCTGAGGAGGAACCGCAGAAATTGACACCCTATGTGCGACCTCATCAAAGGGCACATACCGTTCCGGTCCCCTATCCCAATAGTGCAAAGGCAAGAAAGGTGGATACACAATTTAAAAATTTTTTGGACAGCTTTAGGAAGTTATCGGTGAATATTCCTTTGTTGGAGGCGATTGAGCAAATCCCGTCTTACGGGAAGTTTCTTAAAGATGTCATCACTAAGAAGAGGAAAATACCCGACACTGAGGTCGTGGTGCTGAAGGAGCAAGTGAGTGCTTTCATTATGGGCACTTTGCCGCCGAAGAGACAGGATCCCGGTTGTTTCAATATTTCTTGCTTTATCGGGAAGTTCAAATTTGGAGAGGCACTTTGTGATTCTGGGGCAAGCATCAATTTGATGCCCCTTTCTACATTTAAAAAGCTGGGATTAAAGGAGTCAAGGCCAAGCAATATGACTATCCAATTGGCCGATAATTCGGTGGTGAAACCTTATGGAATCTGCGAAGATGTCTTGGTGAAGGTGGACCGCTTTGTTTTTCCGGCTGATTTTGTGGTTATGGAAATGCAGGACGAGCATGGCAATGAGTTGCTACTTGGACACCCATTCCAAGCAACAGCCGATATGATCTTGGAGATGGGGAGAGGTCGCTTGACCTTGGGCATTGCGGATGATCGCTTTGAGATGGTCATGCCCACTAACAATGCATCCACTAAAGCAAAAGCACAGTGTAACATGGTGAAACATGTGGAGCACAATATCTCACTTTGTCTTGGGAAGCCATTCTTGGATATGGCTCATGTGATGAGCAAGATGGATAGAGGGACCTTAGCTGTGGACATTATAGAGCAAACAAAAGTTGTCTCTTTACACAAGGCTGTTGGATTTCCAAATGATGAAAATGAGGACATTTCACCTTCTTGGGAGGATGAGGCGATCATTACTTCAGTTTTTGATGCATATCCAGAATTGCCGTTGGAGGCGTGTTTGCTAAATGTCACTTATGATTGGATGCGGAGTACTTCACTCAAGGAGTGCGCCAAAATGCTTCAGATGCTTCCATGTTTCTACACGAGGCACTATGAAGATTCAGGTACACTTCCCCCACCGCTGCAATCATCTCTTATTTGTCCGCCGGAGTTGGAGTTAAAGCCACTGCCCCCGCATCTTAAGTACGTCTTTCTTGCTGAGAAGGACAAGTTACCAGTGATTGTATCTGCATACTTGAGTGCGGATGAGGAGGAGCAACTACTGATAGTGCTCAAGAACCACCGTGGAGCCTTTGGGTGGTCAGTCGCGGACATCAAGGGGATCTCCCCTACACTTTTCCAGCACAAGATTCGGCTCGAGGAGGGAGCCAAACCAGTCATTCAGCCTCAAAGACGTTTGAATCCGAGCATGATGGAGGTCGTGAAGAAGGAAGTCATAAAACTTCTTGCTGCAGGGATCATATATGCTATATCAGATTCGACGTGGGTGAGCCCCACACAGGTAGTCCCCAAAAAGGGGGGAATCACTGTCACTAAAAATCTTTTGAATGAACCTGTCACCACCCGATTGGTAACCGGGTGGCGTGTTTGCATTGACTACCGCCGATTGAATGCCGCAACTCTTAAAGATCATTTTCCATTGCCATTTATCGATCAGATTTTGGAACGTCTTGCCGGTCGGTCGCATTTTTATTTTCTAGATGGATATTCGGGGTATAACCAGATTTCTATTGATCCTTTGGATCAAGAGAAGTCTACGTTCACTTGTCCCTACGGGACTTTTGCTTACCGACGGATGCCGTTTGGATTATGTAATGCGCCGGCGACTTTTCAACGTTGCATGCTCGCCATATTTTCTGACATGGTGGAGCGTTGTCTTGAGGTTTTCATGGACGACTTCTCGGTTTATGGGGCGTCTTTTGATGAATGTCTATATAACTTGGACAAGGTGCTGCAGCGATGCGAGGACACACACTTGGTCCTCAATTGGGAGAAATGTCACATGATGGTGACGGAAGGAATTGTGCTAGGACACAAGGTGTCTAGCAAGGGTCTTGAGGTAGACCCCGTAAAAATTGAGGTGATTTCTAAGCTACCCCCACCAAACTCAGTAAAAGGGGTGAGAAGCTTTTTAGGACACGCCGGGTTTTATCGGCGATTCATCAAGGATTTTTCTAAAATCGCAAAACCTTTATCGGAATTGTTGGAAAAAGATGCAGTTTTTGATTTCAATGAGAAATGTCTTCATGCATTCGAGGTTTTGAAGGAAAATTTGATTTCGGCTCCGGTTGTTCAAACGCCAGATTGGACAAAGCCATTCGAATTGATGTGTGATGCTTCTGATTATGCAGTGGGAGCCGTTTTGGGGCAAAGGGTAGATAATAAGCCCGCTGTGATTTTCTATGCCTCCAAAACACTTAATGATGCTCAATTGAACTATACAACTACAGAAAAAGAGTTACTTGCCGTCGTGTTTGCTTTTGAAAAATTTCGACAGTACTTAGTGGGTTCTAAAGTAGTTGTGTGGACCGATCACGCTGCGATAAAATATTTGATGGAGAAGAAGGATGCAAAGCCTAGACTCATTAGGTGGATTTTGCTTTTACAAGAGTTTGATATTGAAATCAAGGACAAATCGGGAATTGAAAATGTGGTGGCTGACCACTTGTCTAGGTTAGAAAGGGTAGATGAACAAGGTTTACACATACCGATAACCGAGACATTTCCCGATGAACAACTTTTAAAAATTGATTCTAAGGAACCATGGTTTGCTAATATTGTTAACTATTTGGCTTGCGGGATCATCCCGGAAGACTGGTCTTATCAAGAGAAAAAGAAATTCTTTCATTCTTTGAGATACTATTTTTGGGATGACCCAATTCTTTTGAAGCAGTGCAGGGATGGTATTCTTCGCAGGTGTGTGCCGGAGGTGGAGTACGAGAGTGTTCTCCACCATTGCCATGCGTCGCCTACGGGAGGACACCATGCTAGTTCACGGACAACAACCAAAGTGTTGGAAAGCGGCCTTTATTGGCCAACTTTGTTCCGGGATGCCTATGATTTTGTGAGGCAATGTGACCCGTGCCAGCGCGCAGGTAACATTTCAAGGAGACAAGAGATGCCCCTGAATGTATTTCAGGAAGTTGAGGTATTTAACTTATGGGGCATAGACTTCATGGGACCCTTTGTGTCCTCAAATTCAAATTTGTATATCTTGCTTACTGTTGATTATGTGTCGAAGTGGGTGGAAGCAATCCCCACAAGGACTAATGATTCGAATGTAGTGTGCAGGTTTGTGAAAGAAAATATATTCTGCAGGTTCGGGATACCCCGAATGATCATAAGTGATGGAGGCACACATTTCCGGAATCAAAAATTTTCGACACTTTTGAAGAAATATGGGGTCAAGCACAACATCGGCACCCCATATCATCCACAGACGCAAGGACAGGTGGAGGTTTCAAATCGGGAAATCAAGAAGATTCTAGAAAGGACAGTGGCATCTACGAGGAAAAATTGGAGTGCATTACTACCGGACACACTTTGGGCGTATAGAACGGCGTACAAAACACCTATAGGCACCACGCCTTTTAGGTTGGCGTATGGCCGGGCTTGCCACCTTCCGGTGGAGCTGGAGCACAAGGCCCATTGGGCGCTAAGAAGGCTGAACTTGAGCTATGATGAAGCCGGGCGAAAGAGGATGTTCAAATTGAATGAATTAGATGAATTACGCATGACGACATATGAGAATGCCCGCATCTACAAGGAGCGCACAAAGCTGATCCACGATCGACATATCGAGATGCGCACGTTCAAGAAGGGAGACAATGTTCTATTATTTAATTCCCGTCCCAAATTGCATCCCGGGAAGTTGAAGTCCCGGTGGAGTGGACCCTTCATAGTGGAAGAGGTGAGACCGCACGGTGCGATTCTCGTGCGTGATGGAGATGCCACGTTCTTGGTGAACGGGCAGCGCTTAAAGTTGTATTTTGGTGAAAACTACAAGAGGAAAGTGAATGAGGTCAAACTCATTTCACTTATGAATGAATGAGATGTTGGGAAGACGTCTAGCCTAAGATGTTAAAGAAGGGCGCTTGTTGGGAGGCAACCCAACCATTGGTACATTAGGATAGTTTATTTGTAGTTATAGATTGCTTTTATTTCGTTTAAATTTTAGTTTAAAGAAGATACCTTGATCCGTTTGTTCAATGTGCAGGCACAGGCAGGGTCGATACCATCGACACACTGGTCGATGGTATCGACATGGGTTCAGGTTGACAGCTGCAAAAATCGCACTGAGTCGATACTATCGATGCCCCCGTCGATGGTATCGACATACCTACAGGCAGGTCGCAACAAAATGTCGATGGTATCGACATGCCAGTCGATACCATCGAGATGTCTGGAGAAGTTCAGACGAATTTTGCTCAGTCAACTCGATACCATCGACGGCCTCGTCGATGGTATCGACATGATCACAGGTTGAATGCAACAAAACGGCGGTGTCGCAATAAAAGCCGTCGATACCATCGACCTTCGTCGATGGTATCGACATCCATGTCACCGATCCGCGCCAAGGCATCGACGACGATTGCGAGTCCACGTCAGCGATCCGGATGCTGCGTCGATACTATCGACTTCCGTCGATGGTATCGACAGGTCAGCAATCCGGGTTTCTCGATCCAGCAAACGTCAGCCGTCGATACTCGCGAGGGAAACGGATACCAGCGAGACGTGTCGATACCATCTACGCGCGTCGATGGTATCGACGGGTCAACAGTGGCACCGGCCAAGTCTATTTAAGGAGACTTGCAACGTCATTTGACGTCACACCTTCAGAGCAAGCATCCTCCTTTGCGCCGAGCACTCCCCCGAGCCCTCCAAGACTGAAGAGAAGCGACATCGAGCGAGGATCTTCACCGAGCGGAGAATTTCTTCTCCATCTACACCGAGCTCTCTTCTTCTAATCCCATCTTCTCGCAACCATGGTGCATGTCGCCGGAGCTTCGTCATCGCGCGCAAATCCCATGGAGATAGAGGAGTTCGTTCCTCCCCCGACCGCTTCTGTTCCTCGCCCACGCCTGATTCACCCTTCCATGGAGGCAAGGAAGGTCTACGAGGAGATTATGAAGCGGAAAATTGAGCCGACCCGGTATGTGGACCGGGGCATGCTTCAGGAGCTTGGTTTCGAGGCCAACTTGGCCTATGTGCTTCACGGACAAGCACGTCACACCAGCCGACGTCCCGACGAGCTGCAGTACCATGCGGACGGGCAGCCGTTTTTCGGCGAATGGGCCACCTACAAGGAATTGGTGGCGGAGTTTATGGCGTCCCTCGACGTCTGCGTTGTGCCAAATGACGTGGTGGCGTCGGATCGTGAGTGGATCAGGGGCCGGGTGTCCTTCCGGTTGTTCAACAACAACTACAACATCACGCTGGTCCAGTTCAATAAAATCTTCAATTGGAACCACTCCCAACATGATCACCGACGTCCGGACTCCCGCACCGACTACGACAAAATTTTCGCCGAGCTAGTTACAGTGCCGGCAGGAAAGACTGTGAGCTACCATAATGCAGCGGTAGCAGATTTTGAGCACCCGTTCGTCCGGGTCCTTCATCGGATGTTGAGCTTGACGTTCTTTGCTCGGAGTGATTTGGCGTTGAGCAAGTTTCAGGAGAGCGATCTCTTCTTCCTCTACGCACTCCTGAAGCGACAACCATGCAACTGGGGGGCGTTCTGGCTACAGCGCGTCCTGGCGGTGAAGAGGAGTACAAGGAAGGCTCCAATCCATTTTGGTGGGCTCATCACCAAGTTGGCGTCCTACTTGGGGCTGAATTTTCAGTCCATGACTCCGATTTCCACAAAGAGTAAGGTGAACGTGCAACACTTGCACCGTTCAAACCTTATCCTTCTCCGGGATGGGTTGGCGTACGCACATTGCCACGTCAACCAAGCTTATCAGGAGCGCTCACTGCCGGACGACGTCTTCAACATCGAGGGCGCGCAACATTTCAGGTGGCCAATCATAGCCATCGAGTCCTCCTCCGAAGAAGGCGGCAACGACGAGCAAGGAGGCGAGGCTGAGGAGGAAGAGGAGGCTTTCACACCTCTTCGTGCACGTGTAGCGCCACGGAAACGTCCTAGGATGCATCCGGGTGCGTCTTCATCATCACAGCCCCCGCCGCCATCACCACAGCCCTCGCAGCCAGCCGAGGATCCCTACTCCATGCAGGGAATGTACACGATGCTGCTGGATATACAGCAGACTCAGCAGCAACACATGTCTATGTATACCGGTATTCATGATACTACGAGCCGGTTACTTGATAATCAACGGGCTATGTTCGAGAATGAACGTCTCCTCCTCGCCAACCAAGAACAGATACACAACCGGTTGCAGCGGATGGAGATGCAACAGGAGCCCTTTTATGACCATTACTGGAGTCAGGACTACTTTGGAGGCTATCCACAGCCTCCGCCGAGGACCCAATATGATCCAAGCTTCCAGGGGGAGTATCCGTCTTGGGATCCTACGACCCCGCAGTACCCACCTCCGCCTCCACAGGATTGATCAGGGTATCTCTGTTCCACCCTTAGGTTTGTTTTTGACTATGAGGCCATAGTCGAATTCAAGCTTAGGGGGGTAGCTGGAACAACTCTATCTTTTCTTTTGTAGTTTTTAGTTTTTTCTTTGTTATTTGTTTCTTGCATTTTTAGGTTGTGTTTAGGATCCACTTCTATCTAGTGTAACCGTGGATGTCGTAAAAATTGTCATCTCGCTGTTTTCATGGGAAATTTAAGGGAATTTAAAAATAATTTTTTTTTTGTGTCATTGGATAGCTTGGCTTGGTTGTCCTTGGGGAACTTATCCTATGAAAATGATTGATTATGTCAACTTTAAAACAATATGTCACACCTATACTCCCTTTGACTCATGAAAAGTGGATAGTAACGGTTGTTTGAGCCTAACCTAACCAAATGGTAATGAGACCTTAATTGGACGTAAGAGAGAGAATCCATTGAATCACTACACATGTCAGTAAGGAGGGACACATAATACTCTTCTAAGGTTCAGTAATCTAATCTTGTGATCATTCCACTTCATTCTTCCATAATCCACCTAAGAATTGGAAGTAAAGCACAGTTTTAATTCCTTCTTGTGTGCATAGCATTTAGATAGGAATTGCATTGATATTTTCCATACTTTTGCATAAAAAGAGAAAAATATAGGGATTTATGCACATTACCTTTAGGTGCATGCCATGTAGTTGCACTCATGAATCTCATGATTTCCATGCATAAAGTACACCATGTATCTCAATTTCTCTTAAAAAGTGATCTAAACTATTCCATACCTTTGAAATAGTGCAAAGACTTCCAATCATGAAGAAATTAGCCAAAACATGTATCTCTAAGCAATTATGGATATGTGGGCTAAAAGAAAAAAAAATTCTGAAAATCTGAAAAAAAAAGAAGAGAATTTAGAAGAAAATGGAATAAGAGGGAGAAAGGAACATGATATCACATGCATTACAGGAGAATTGAGTACATGATGTGGCTTAATTAGATTTCCATCTTATTTTGAGGTGGAAGGTTAGTGCATGCATCATTTCACCCAATTTTAGGCATTAGGGCATTTCTAATGTGCATTTGCATCATTTAGGACATTTTGTTTTTATGCATATTGAAACTGTCCAATACTTCCAAGTTCTTCCATGAACCACCCATTCCATCCACCCGTTGCTCGGATTGGTAGGCCACCGTGAATTTCTCCTCACTAATGATTATCAGGAGAACTGCTTCCATGTAGATGGTAGTTAAGGGCGAGCAACGTAGTGTAGGCGATCACAAGATGCACCAATGCTGAATCGGCGAATTTTATTATGTTAACTGCCTTATGTGATAGTGTTCATCGGTTTGAAGGAAAATTTCTCTTATTGACGATTATTGTCGCCTTTAGGGTAATTACTGTTATGTGGTTAGAGAAGGCCGGTTTGAGAACGTTCAGTGGGAGTCACATGGGATGTGGGTTGGTGTGTTGATTTTTAGTTGACATCTGCAATTCTATTCTAAGGATTAGTTGCTCGAGGGCGAGCAATGTTTAAGCTTAGGGGAGTTTGATGCGATGATTTTGAGTCGCATTTATAGACCTTTTTCATATGTGTTTTGTGCTCTAATTACTCATTTTTATGGATAATATTGCATAATTCACTCATTTCGGTCTTTGCCTTCATATTATGTCAAATCCCCTCTGTTTTACTATTTTGAGCATTATTTATCATAATATTATTATTTGTGTGGATTTACTTGGTCTTGTTGTGAAATTTCAGGAAAAACAAGTATTTGCTTCCGTCGATACCATCGACGGAAATCGATACCATCGACCAAGCCACAGGTTGCCAGCCGAGAGGAGCAGCACAGACTCGATACCATCGACACTCAAGTCGATGGTATCGAGATCCCTTCAGGTTGCTGGCGAGGAAACTGTCGATACCATCGACCCAAGTCGATGCCATCGACACATGGAGAGCTACAGCGTCGCTAAACGACAACAACCGACGCTAAAGAGAGTCGATACCATCGACCCAAGTCGATGGTATCGAGATGACCACAGGCGCTCACATCAAAAGAAAAGAAAGCTGCCGCTAATACGCTGGGTCGATACCATCGACCCGCGTCGATGGTATCGACGCCGGCAGATATGCGTTGGATCTGTTTTGATCTCGATCGGACGGCTGTTGTTATTTGATGACCTAATTAGGGACTTATACCTAATGACGGCCGCCCACACGAGATCATATCTCAATTTGCATTGCACGAGTGCCGAGGAAGGAGAAAAAGGAGAACGGAGGCCAGAAGCTCATCCTGGGTGATTCGGACGCTGCCGAAGACGAATTCCACCACCGATAGGCGGGGAAGCTCGTATTCTACGCCAAGGATCTACCGGTTCTTCTCCGTTCAGGGGTTTTCCCACTTGTTTCACATTTTTCTTATGAATTCCCCTATTTCTACCATGTATTCGTGCGAGATGAACATGAGAGGCTAAAACCCTCCATCTTTAGGACCGGGAGTAGCCCGGGAATGCATTGTATGACAATTTTATATTGATAATTCATATTTTCTCTCTTAAATCCGTGGTATAGATTCGTTTTCTCCATATATATTGTTATGCTTGATCACCATAATAATAATTTAATGCCCTTAATCACTTCGACAGAAGGATTAACGGTTGAAAAGAGACGAAACCTACATTAATCAATAAAACCCTTGACAAAGGAGTTGTAAAATTAATGGTGGGAACTGAGAGACCGTTTTTAATGCGCTTAGTCTAGGGGAATGATTACTACGACGGTGGAATCAACCTAGACTTAAGTAGTGAATTACACCACGACAGTGGGTAATTCTGTTTTCAGGCCACTACCCGGATAAAGAGAGAAGAGTGAGGAATTATATAAAACCTAATACAATGTTGACCCGCGGTGAAACCGCAATCCTAAAGATATCCTTTTGAATTGATTAAATTAACATTTAATTAATTGTTTTCTTTATTTCGTTTGATTTTCTTTTAATTTCGACAACAACCCTTACTTTGTTATTCGGCCTAGATGATTGCGATTAGTTAGTAGAAGTCTCCAATAATTCACGTATCCCTGAGTTCGACTCGGGCCTCACAAAAGCCTATATTACTCGACGCGTATACTTGCGTTTAAGCGCGTAGTAAAATACACGTCAGGCACCTACATCCATAACTAACCATTCCGTCTCTCCAATATACAAAAGCCGTACTCGGTTAAAAGAAAAAAAGTCTATTGTTTAATTTTATATTTTCTCTTTTACGATAAAAGAGTCATTATCCTTTTTAATTGTTATGACGATTATCATTATCTTTTTGAAAAGTTTTATTTTACAAATGTTTAATGTAAGATAAACATGTTCAATGGAGCACGATTATCATTATCTTTTTTAAAAATTTTATTTGTTAAATATTTAAAATAAACATGTTCAATGGGACAAGTGCATACGTATTATTAGATTAAGCACGTGTCTTTTACTAGAATTCAATGAATATATCAATACTCGTTCATCGCACCTGAGATGAACGAAGACGGTTACCGGCCGCCGAAAACATATTTGGTTCATTTTCAGGCCGTTTTCTCGACCCCGCATTCCTATGGAAACTCCCAGCTTCCCGAGTGACCCGCCGCAGTGGGAGTGTGGGACGGTCACTGGCACCTTTCGCCGTGCCGTCCTCTCATGGAACCAGAATCTTATCATCTTCCGTTTCCCGACTCGCTTCTTACCGTCCCGTCCTCAACTTCGAATCTGATTCCCTCAACTCGTCATTCCACCTCCTTGTGCTTCTATCGCTGGCCCTTGAACAGCAGTTACAACCAACGGTAGCAGAGGCGGAAATGGGCACTTATGTTATGGGCGCCCCAGTTGCTCCACACGCCAAGCCCGTAAATCAGACATCGGCGACTTGGATAGCCATGGACTACGTACCTTCTCCACCACCCGTCGGCGAAACCAAACTCAAAGGTCACCCTCATTCCTACACCACTCAAGGCAACGGCGGTGGCGGTGGCAGCGTCGTTCCATACCAGCCATCCAGCAATCCCTACGTGCAGATGGTACCTGCTTCCAGTGGAAAGAGTGCGTGAGAATTTTCCTCCTTTGACACTCTGAACTATGGACGCCCAAAAGAAACTAGTAAGGAAACGGCTTGATGTTTATCAAGGTTTCACTTTGGTTTCTGGCTACAGGTTCTACTTCCTCCATATCTGGTGACACTGTCCTCAAGGCGCTGGGCCGTTATGGGAAACAGCTGGAAACATCAACCAAGAAGGCCGGTGGTGTTGCCGGTAGCATTTGGAGTCACTGTAAAACCTCTGACTCCGTGCTTTTATTTTATAAAAACTTTTTACAGATCGTCGGGTGTTATTCTAATGGTGCTTTAGATGGTGAAACTCCTGATTGCTTCAATGAAAATTTTACATCTTCTATTTTCTGATAATTAGTCACTAAGACTAGCCATCTTTACTGCTAAGTTCCATGTGATTGGGAGTAAAACAGAAAGGGTTAGGGTAGGATAAAGGGACATAAATTCACCCATACCCGTTTACGTACTTTACCAACTAAATTTAGTGTCTTTTTGCTGATTTGCTTATATGCATATCTATTCAAACCCGATAAGATACATTTCCCGTTATATTTCCAAATTATGGTAAACTGTTTATTCTATATTTCCATCCTATTCATGTGTACAAATAATGTAGTAATGCACTTGTCAGTTAATTCAAGTGGTAAGGCTGGTCGGTTTATTAGCAGCAGGTTGCGGGTTGGATACCTAGTTGAAGCACCCAAAGGGAGGGTTTGTAACAACAACTAAAATCTCTTTGTCGCTGTTGTGATAGGGCTGGACCTCTGTTCCTCACAATGGAAAATTATAAAAGAAAATAAATAATGTAGTAATGGTTTTAAGAGATTATTACTTTGCAAACCATCATTTGTCATGAATTAGAGTGCCATGTAAAAATGCCATTTTCTTAAATATGTAATACAAATATGTGATCATTACAACATGTTAATTGCAAGGTTTTCAGACCAAACCAGTGAGGAAACCCATGCAGCTACTAGTCCCTAGTTAACCGATCCCACTGGTAGTCCCTAGTTAACTGATCCCACTGGTAGTCCAATGATGCACACACATGCATATATATGGCAGTGATCCTTTGAGAGACAGATCTTGGAGGGAGCTTGAGAGGCATTTCAATAGCTCTTCGTGATGATCATTTTCACATGATGAACTGCATGGTTTAAAGTTCTACCATTGTACTTACCTATGCCAAATTTCATTATCATTGGACTTGTACATCAAGGGTAACAATTGAATCCTTCTCTGCATTATGTATATATTTTCTTATTTGTTGGGAAAGTTAGGGGGTAGTTTTATTCAACCCACCCTATTCGTCCATGGTTTATAACTGAAACAATGTTTAAACCTGCACAAGCAAAATTGAAACTGGCAGTAGTACTACCATTACATGTTTTCGCCAATACAACATGGTTGTAAAGGCAAGTTGGAGGCCGGGGTATACACTACTCCCTCGTTGTACTTCAGGTGAGCTTGGCCAGGCCATCTGCAATGTTGTTGCAAGATTTACCAGTGTGTATCACCTTGATCTGCCAATTCTTGTTATGCATCACATCTATGTTCTATTTCCATTGCACATAGGCAGGGTAAGAATCCTGATCTCTAGCTTTGCTACAATCGGGTTTAGTAATAACCCTCCTGCATCCCTAAGGTCCACGCAAAGTGTCAAAGCCATTAGCCATATCACATATGAACAACTCTGATCTTTGGCTCACTGACTGACTTGAGTTTCTCCTTCCTGTAGTAGCCCGATACCCGATGACCTTCCTTGTCTCTGTTCACTGCTGGCTATAGCTGTGTGGGGTCTTCCTATAGGAACATCCGTATTGCATTTTACCCACCCATGGGGGGGGATCTAATTTCTTTCTCTGCTGTCTTAATTCTTTTCCTGCCCTCCTTCTATTTCTTCCCCATACTCCCCTATCATTTCTTTCCGTAGCATCAATGGTTTTGGTTTGGTGCTCTACTTTGTAGATGGTGTTCTCAAACAAAAAAACATTTCTGCTCTTCCATATAACCCAACACAACACACAATCATGGATTTTAATTCTTCAATTTTCTTCATTTGTAGATTCATCCAGCTCCATGATTCCGGATCAGAGAAATTGGGCCGTAGACATCCCCCATTTACCGTGCGGCAAACTTCCAATGCTTTCCTACAACCTAAGATGGCATCTAGAGTGCTCTCTTCTGTCTCACCTCATCTGCTTCAACTATTATCACCTGTCATCCTTCTGGTCATCCGTCGCTTGTTAGTTAGAATGGCTTCATGACTCCCAAGCCACACAATCACCTTTTCATTCCAGGTTCTTTCCTCTCCCAAACTGAGCCTCCATACATCAACGCGGGTGTCTTGCCTTTATTCTTGCGTAGGAGCTTGTAATCTGACTCTATAGAACTATCCATTAGATTTAAACATATTAACCAGCTTGGCTAGCCACTTTCCTTCCTCATCAACAGACTCCTGATTTTTGAGAGCTGTTTTTGAAAACTTGCTTTGTACGAGCGCTGGCCTTACTTTCTTTCCTTCACTGCTCTTTTTTTATTGTTAATAGTTCTGTTTTTTTCAACCACCATTGCAGAATTCACTATGATCGTGCTTTCATGAGAATCAGTAGTGAGCCTTGTTACACTGTCAGTAATAGGAGTACTAAGCTGTTCTTGAGCAGAGTCCAAAGATAAACCATTGTTTGTAACCAACGGAGCAGCCACTGGAACAGAAACCAAAGGAACAGGAGAAACCAATGGAACAGTAAAAGAAGTTAATAGACGGATTAACTGATTAGAAAACAAATTCAGAAGGTAAATTTGCCCTGCGCCAGGTAGGGGTGGAACCTGCGACTCTCTGCTTAGGAAACAGACACTCTATTCACTAAGCTACATGTGCTTTTTAATATTGGTAAACATTGTTTCTATCGTAGCCGAATGTTCCAGAAACTGATTGTTTCATGACTTCTATCATCTATCAAAGAGGATGATGAACAATAGTTAAATCATGATAAAGACGTGTACAATGTGAAACTTATATAACTTGGGGTGGGTAATTAATTGTTTTTAACTTCATTATTTATCAAACATGACTGTGGAAAGTGATTAGGACAGTTTGATATATTGCAGAGGCAAACCCTGCTCCTATAGTATAGGAGAGGACTTTTACAGCCTTGACCAAACTCTACCGCGCCTAGAGACTCTGGCCCATATTACATTAGCGCATTTACTAATAAACTATTCAACCTCCAAAAGTGACATGTAATGTGGGCTTCCATGTGACAGAGATGATCTCCTTCACAAATTGATGTTCATGTTATCGTAATTTTAGACAATTTCCCTTATATTTGATCATTTCTCACCTAGTGCCTAACGTTGGAATCATAAAAGTTGTCCCCCACTTGGAATTTTTACTGTATCAAGATTGAAGACCATGACTAGCATAGTGGAACATACAACAATTTGTAGCCCTCCTTTGCTTTTTGACACCATGGTCTTCTGAAGCTTGGTTTAATTTTGCAGATCAATCTTAGACATAATTTGCTCTACAATGTTAACACTCAAAATTATATCCCCTTTTTTGAAGACTCATTGGACCCTCATGTAGTGCCTATCCATCTATCGCTTCCTTTGAGCATATAAATATTCTATATGTTGTCCCTACAACTGATCATAAAGTATCTGTTCTCGTGCATGTGGGTAAACTTGATGAAGGAGTGTGTCACCACCTCTTCTTTCTCTATTCGGGTGAATGGCATTCCATATGGCATGTTTAAAGCCTCTAATGGGTTGAGGCAGGGGGATCCCCTGTCCCCTCTACTGTTCACGGTATTGGAGTCCCTCTATAAGTTGGACGATGAAGCTATGATGGAGAAGAAGTTGTTGACCTTCAAAGTGGGACGAGTCAAAGTCCTCTCGCACATGGTATACGCAGACAATGCACTCTTCCATCCGGCGGGCAGTGCCAAGACGCTTAAGAACTTTAGGAGAATCATGGATGTCTTTGGGACTCTAACTGGATTGTTCCTTAGTGATCTCAAACCAAGGGTCTACTTCTCAAGATCTTGTGATTTTAGGAAAGGACGCCTCAAGCAAGCTCTTGAGAAATGATCATATCAGGAATAAAGTGGGGGTAGCGAGCATTGAGGACAAGTTGCGCGAGTGCCGACTCAGATGGTACGAACATGTGCAACACAGACCGACAAATGCGCCTATACGAAGCAATGCTATTGAGTCAAACACAATAAATAGAAGAAGATGAAGACCTAAATTAACCTGGGATGAGCTTATAAAGAGAGATTTTGAATCTCTACATCTCAACCAGAATATAGCCCATGATAGTGCTGAATGGAAACGAAGGATCCATGTAGCCGACCCCAACATAGTTGGGACTGAGGCTTAGATGATGATGATGACACCTCAAGCAAACTATCTGTCTAAGTGAAGGCTCTCTTCCCACAAGATACCTAGGCATCCCACTAAGCGGAGGTAAAACTAGGGGGGAGGAAAGGACTTTGATTCTTGCATTGATAGCTTCTGAGAGGCTGTTACTCGCTGAATGGGGGTCCGTCTTTCTCTTGCAGATTGGTCCTATCTAGGTCGGTTCTTGCTAGCAAAGCTAAATTGTGGTGTATGCAGGCTGAAATCCTCTGCTTCATCCTTGAGAAATTGAGCAACATCATGTGTTCCTTCATTCGGTGGGGAAAGTCCCATGCTGTGTCTTGGTCGACTATAGCCAGGTTGTTTCATGAAGGAGGTTTGAATGTGCCAGATATGGTGGATATTATGTTGACTCCTACCACTAGGAGGATTGCCATCTTCCTAAGAAGTAAGGACTCTAGCTGGAAGGTTTGGATACACAGGAGGTATGGATCCAACTTGACCATCTACGAGCAATCTTCTTGCTCTAAAACTTGGGAGGGCTATGGTGAGAAGGTGACCTAAGGTAGTTGGTGACTATGTCTATACTGATGAGAGTAATTGCCTGCTGGTGAACGAGAAGCTGAAGCCCGCAACTCTTCCCCCCTTCTATACCCCATAGGTCCCCTAGGATGATTTGATATGGAATAAATTCCATACTCCTAGTTGGAGTTGTTGCCAAGGAATGAGGCATCCAATTTCGATGCCTATCCGACAATGTGGAAATGGAAAATTTTCGAAACTTCGACAACAATTTTAATAAATGCAACTATGCTTGTTCGACACCAAAATGAACGAATTAAACCATGAAGTTTCACATGCGTGATCTCTACACCTATATGCATCGTTTTATGCAATAAATTTTGATATGGGGATAGGTGGGGGGTGTCCTTCATGTGGAAGGAAAGGAAACTTTCTTATTTCCTGGGAAATTTTAAAATTTGGGCAAAATGTTTCGCTGATTTCAACGTAGCGACACAGCGGTAAGGTTTCGTAGCAGATGTTGTAGATATGGAAATGTTCGACGAAATTTTGACAATTTCGTCGAAACTACGTTCCTTGGTTGTTGCGCACATAGATCCATTCTCCATAGGTTGCTTACCCTAGACCGCTTGAGGACATGGGGCTTGGGTGTGGTCTATTTGCCTTGTAAACAAGAGGAGTGTCACGATCAACTTTTTTTAGTTGTAGGTTCTATATACATATTTGGTGCAGGTTTAGCTTGAAATGGGCTGGGTTGGTGACCCCCCAACGTCGAAGGAGGAGGGCATGTATTGGATCTTATCTAGGACTTGATCCAAGCCTGGACTCATGAACCTTGTAGGGCTATGTTTGTCTGCCCTTTGCTTTTTCATTTGGGGAGAACAAAATGAGAGATTTTATGGTAAAGAGGATAAGGATGTCCTAGTGGTGTTTGGCAATCTTCTAAATAATCTAGGCTTGCTGTTTAGAGTCAAGCCTATGTTCCGGATTGGTGTGGAGAATTTGTTCTTAGATAGTGGGGTTTTGTAGCTTAGCCCACTTGTATAGTATACATGGTTTTTGGCTGTTCCCCTACACTTTCCCTTTTTTGGCTACCTTCTCAAAAAAATAAAGATCATCAAGTTTTGTGGTAACAATGAAAAAGTAAGTAGGTTGCCTCCATTTTTAGATATCTTTAAAAGTGCCTGTTATTTTGGCTTATCCTTGTCAGCTTTCTGCAATAACTTTGAGTTCATTTGTGCTCTTTGAATTTCAAATTGCGTTCTTGTAAGTGGGAATCCAGAATTCCACATTCTAATACAAAATTACATAAAGCAATAACCCCTTTGACATGAAATTTATACATTAGTGAGTGAGCAACATTTAGAGTGGACTCTATTAGGCACAAACACCACAAACATCTAGAGTGGGATTCAACTTTCTCTTGTGTAGGAGCACCCAAGTCAGTCCAGCGGACTACACCTTGGAAGATTTCTACAATAACAAAGTTCCTCTGATTCTTTTATCTCAAGTTGTACTTTGGAAAATGGGAATCTAGAAATCTAATTGTAATAAGAATGTGAGATATGAAAGTAATGCATTAATGATCATCGTGTAGCGTGGACTCCCCAACTTCTGGGTAGAGGCATAGGAAGCATCTAGAGCCGGATTGTAGATCTTGCCTCAGATTGAGAGTGGTTGAGGTTGTGTCTCGAATATGTGCAATGTGATATGATTGAGGACAGCTGCAGTTGTACCTCGGATGATGGGGTTTGTATATCCTGATTTTCTATTTCCATGACCTATATACCAAGGGTGGACTAGGCTGATTGCAGTTTGACTATATACGTCGCTGCGGCGGACTTGTACTGATTGAGGGGAAGAGATCTTAGGATTCCGACTCTCCTAGATCTTGTACGAAACTAATTGCAACTTCGTAGTGGTCAGTTGGAAGTTTCAGTGGTATACCTCAAACTCCCCATGGCTTAATAAAAAACATAACCCAGCCATGTAGGATATTTGATCACATTGATTATTTATTTAGGGTTAAACACAATTCACACTGGTTGACAACTCTTGCCATGTTTCTTATAATGTTTAGTTGATGAATAATACGGTAAGAGAAATCAACAGTTTAAAAGGTGATAGCTTTATCTGATCCTCTGTATATGGTGTTAATCATGCTTTACTTGTTTTATCTGCTTAATCGGCTTAATTATATAACCTGCTGTAATCAATAGACGTTGAGAGTTATGTCTCTCGATGGGACATGGGTCTCACCTCATGAGTCACAATATCTTTTAGGTGATTGTTAGCGACATCATCAGGCTCGTGGTAGTGAAGAGCAACTTGGAGATCAATAGGAGTTAGAAGGTTGGATAGTGTTAGTGTGTCCTATAGTCGTCCTTGTACTCTCAGGTCAGGGCAAGGGATGTTTCATAGATGATATGTATCGACTCGAGTTTTTGGCGGTTTGCTGATATTGTATATGACATGTATAAATATGTGGAATAATGCTTTTGTATACAGGTTGTGGCTGAGGCCATTGGACATATATGTAAATACCTAGTATGGTATGTGTTTTGATGCAGGATATTGGATTTATATGTAAAAGTTCCCGGACATGCTTATGATGTTTAATCGGTTTTAATTTACCCTCTTTTCTGGATATGTGGGTTAATTAGTGACCGATCATGTTTTGGGTTTTTGAGTAATCTCGTTTTGTGTGGCGGTGTGCCACATGAATAAGGGATGTTAATAAGACCCTTCTTAAATCTGTTCTGTTTGTGCCCATATTTCCTTTGAATTTGATGTTTGTTAGTAAAATTACAAAGTCTTTAAACTGCAGTGTAACCTTCTTTCCTTATACTTTGTCCATGTAGTATCTCAGGACGAAGAAGACGATTAGTTGGGTATATGACAGTGGAGATGGTTTGTACTATTCGGGTGCTACTACTATTGTGGCCCAATCTACCTCTCTTTATCAATGGCACCTGAGGCTTGGTCATCCTTCCACCATTAAGTTGAAGTCCTTATTTCCTAGTTTGTTGTCTAAAAACTTTACATGTCAGTCTTGTCAACTTGGAAAACACCATCGATCTGTGTTTCCTCCTCGTCGTGACAACATGAGCTCAAGTTTATTTTATTTAATTCACTCTGATGTTTGGGAACCATGTCATATTAGTAATCGTAATGGTGTGTGATATTTTGTAACCTTTATTGATATTGGTCTCGTGCCATTTGGCTTTATCTTTTAAAAGATTGTTAAAAAAATTTAGATGTTTGTCCAAATTCTTGAATGAACTAAAGGCTCAATTTTCTGCTACTCCTAAGTTTGTTCGCACTGATAATGCTTCTGAATATATGCAACATGATTTTCATAAACTTTCTATCTCCAAAAAGGAATTATTCATCAAACCTCTTTGCCTATACAATCCACAACAAAACGGTGTAGTTGAAAGGAAAAACAAACATCTTATTGATGCAGCTCGTACTTTTTTGATTGAAATGAATGATCCTAAGTTTTATTGGGCTGATGCCATTCTTTTAGCCAACCAACTCATCAACAGGATGCCTTCTTCTATCTTATCTTAAAAAATAAAATATCCTACTAACTCCTCTACCCTCATAAACCGATATTTACCCTACCACCAAAGGTTTTTGGCTACCTATGTTTTGTTCACAATCACCAACCTAAGCGTGATAAATTATCTCCACGAGCTTTTCGATGTTTTTTCCTTGGCTATTCTTGTGCACAAAGGGGTATAAATATTTTGATCATGTTGGACGTCGATTGTATGTCAGTACGGATGCCACCTTCTTTGAAGATACATTGTTCTTCTCTGAGTCTAGTAAACATGTGTCACTTCCTGATGTGCCACTTCCTAATGTGCCACTTCCAATGTACCTTCCTTGAAAGAGTCTTCTACCCTGTTCTGGAAGTGTATAAGCGACGAAATAGAAAGGCCTCTACCTGCAGTACCCCCTGCTATGACCTCTTCTACGACTAATGATCCACCACAAGATGATGGTAATTCTACTACCTCTGTTCCCGTTTCTGATTTGGACATTCCTATTGCATTAAGGAAAGGACATCGGTCTGGTGCCAAATATTATATTTCTCAACATGTTTCTACAGACCATCTCAATTCTTCCATGGCTCAATTTACTGCTGCTTTATCTACTATTTCTATCCCAAAGAATGTTCAGGAGGCACTTCTACACACTGGATGGACACATGCTATGGATGAGGGGTGGATGCTCTTCAATCCCGTGGGACATGGGAACTGGTTGATCTGCCTATGGGTAGCAATCCTTTTGGTTGTCGTTGGGTGTATACCGTTAAATATCTGTCGGATGGGACAATTGAACGTCTGAAGGCTAGACTGGTTGCTAAGGGATACACACAAGAATCTAGGGTTGATTACCTTAAAACCTTTTCTCCAGTAGCTCGTCTTAATTCTGTCCACATTCTTATTTCATTTTTCGTCAATCAATACTGGCATTTGCATCAACTAGATGTCAAGAATGCCTTTCTATATGGTGATTTGCAGGAGACTGTCTATATGTCCCAACCTCCAGGTTATGCTACCGAGGGGGAGCTTTCTGGGAAAGTGTCTCCTTAAGAAGGCTATTTATGGTCTCAAGCAATGCCCTCGAGCATGGTTTGACAAATTCTCCCTTATACTCCATGTGATCATTCTGTTTTTATCAAAACCACTACTTTTGGAATTATTACTCTCACTGTTTATGTGGATGATATCATTTTTTCTGGTAGTGATGACACATACATTGCCGATACAAAGAACTATCTTATGAAACACTTTGTAACCAAAGACCTTGGACGTCTTCGGTATTTTCTTGGCATTGAGGTAGAACACAACAAACTGGAGTATTTCTATCACAGAGGAAGTATACTCTTGACTTACTGACTGAAACAAGAATGTTGGGGTGTCGACCTGCAGTCTCACCTATGGATCAAGCACATGATTTATGGCCTGAGTCCACTCCACCCTTAGAAGATAAGCATTGTTACAAGCGGCTGGTTGGCAAACTTTTGTATCTCACTGTTACTAGGCCAGATATATGCTTTGTTGTGGGAGTTCTTAGTCTGTTTATGGATTGCCATAGGCAATGTCACTGGGAGGCTGCATGTCATATCCTAAAATATTTGAAGAATGCACCTGGATATTCTGATGTCACTGGATATTCTGATGCAGATTATGCAGGGTGTACGTCTGACATGAGATCCACTTCTGGCTATGTACCTTAGTAGGAGGTAATCTAGTTACTTGGAGAAGTAAGAAACAAAATGTTGTTGCCAGATCTAGTGCAGAGTCTGAGTATCATGCAATGACACATACTACTTGCGAAATGTTATGGATTAAATTTATTCTTGTAGACTTTGGATTCCCTATCACTTATGCTATCCCGATGTATTGTAATAATCGTGTTGCTACCTTCATTGCTACTAACCCTATTTTCCATGAGAGGACCAATCATATTGAAGTTCACTGCCATTTTCTCCGAGATGCAGCATTGAATAAGAAGATTGCCACCCCTTTCTGCCATCACATGAGCAAATTGCAAATATATTTACTAAGCCTCTCTCTGGCAAGAGAGTTGCGGAGCTGTGCTGCAAATTGGGCATGATTGACATCTATGCTCCCAACTTGAAGGGGAGTATTGAGATATATTGCTATACTTTTTATTTAGTGTTTTTCTTATTGTTACTTATCCTGTAACATGGGCCTTTGTATAAAGAGGCCCATTAGGATTTTCTGCTTGCTTCCCTATACAACCTCCTATTTATAGGAGTGAGTTTTCTCTTTTCCAAAACATAGAAAGACAACACACTTTCATACGTAAAAGAACTAAGTTGGTTCAGCAAGCATCGTAGGAGTATGCTAGAGCGACGATGGATGTGAGATGCTTCCCACTAAATAGGGAGATGATATAGAGGAAGGCTACTTACCTCTACCAGATTGGCAGATTGCTACAACTAGAGAAGGTTGAGGAAAATAATTCCTGGTAGGGGAGTAGATTTGGATGGATCAAGGATGGTGATAGAAATACCAGGATCTATCACCGAGGGACTAAGAAGGCACACATGAGGGACTACATTCGTACCCTGGTGAAACCGGATGGGTCCTTCATTGAGGGGCTTGCGGGGTTCGCAAGGGAGGCAATAAAGTTTTATAAAGACATGTACAATAAGTGACAACAGTGTGTTCCATGTGAGCTCCCATCTATGAGGGTGAATGATGATATGAACCTAGCTCTTTGCGAACTTGCGTCGGATGAAGAGATTAAAGCCGTTGCATCCTCTATTGGGGCGTCTAAAGCACCGGGCCAAGACCACTTCAATGGGAGATTTTTCCAAGTAAACTGGGAGATTATGAAGCCTAACATCTAGTGTGCGACTCAGTTATCAAGGCGTCCACCTAGGCTTAGGGTAGGCCGCCTCAAACTGGGTGCCCAACTCACTAAGTGACCTAGTGGTTGCCTAAGGTCTTATAGGCCCAAATTAAGCCACTTCAAGGCTAATTTAACATAAATTAGGTTTGAATTTGATCAAGTTGAGTCATTTTATGGTAGAATTGGGTCTGATTTATCCCAAATGAGGTGAAATTAGGGTAAATTAGGTTTGATTTGGGGGAAATAGGTCTAATTTAGGGGAATTTGGTCTGATTTGGTCATGTAAGGTCTCATTCAGATCAATGTAGGTAAAATTAGGGCTAGTTAGGTTTGATTAGGTCATGTTATGAAAAATTAGGTTTGATTTTAGGTCAATCTATGTCAAATTTAAGCAGATTAATTGTGATTTGGGGAAAACAAGTCTGATTTTGAGGAAATGGGTTTGATCTGGTGAGATTAGGTCTGATTTGGCCAAATTAGATCTTGTTTAGGTCAAAATAGGAAAATTTTGGGAAGTTAGGTCTGATTGGGTCGTAATATGCAAAATTAGGTTTTATTTAGGCCAAATCATGTCATTTGGGAAAGTAGGTCTAATTTGGGGAAAACAAGTATGATATTGGGGAAATAGTTCTAACTTGGGAAGATTAGGTCTGGTTTGGCCAAATTTGGTCTCATTTAGGTCTATATATGAAAATTTTAGGGAAATTGGGCCTGATTTGGTCACATAATTAGGTCTGGTTTAGGACAAATTAGGATAAACTAGGTCAAGTTTGGGTCAAAAGAGTTCAAATCAGGGCTAATCAGATCTAGTTTAGGTCATGTTCGGTGTGTTTTAGCCTAAATTCTACAAAATACTATGTAATAATGTCATTATTTAATATTCACATATCTGAAAATATGAATGAAAATATAAAAAATCATCATTTTTTATAAAAAGGCAAAATGTCTAGAAACACCTGGGCACCCTAGGCGCCCCTTCAAAACCGCCTAGCGCCTCGTCGCCTTAACAACTATGGTGTGTGGTTAGGTGATTCCTAGTGGGTAGCTCAATGGTGAAGCAAGCTAACCATGGTTTCCTGCGGTTAATACCGAAGGCTCCCTCGCCTTCGGATGTGACTAACTATAGGCCAATTGCTTGTTCCTCTGTCCTATACAAAATCTTGGCAAAACTCTTGGCGAGAAGACTAAAAGGAATCCTGAAGAAGGTGGTATCACCTAATCAAGCGACTTTCATCCAGGGTAGGTCGATTGCGGATAGTGCTCTCCTAGTCGTTGATTTCTTGTGTGGTTTCAATAACAAGAAGAGTAATGGGGAGGCTTCTATCAAAGTGGGCATCACTAAAGCCTATCATCACATCTGGGTTGCACTATGGGTTATTATGGAATCGATGGATTTTCCAATCGATGGATTGTGATGATGAAACAATGTGTGGGACGACATCTGTAACGTCCCAAGATTTGAGGCCTCAGATAAAATGATCTTAAAAGGAATGATTAGACTACCCATATCACTAAGGTGCACCTTCTTTTCAGGGAGCCCATCACTAAGAACTATGTGGTTAAGCATGCTCAGCCTAGGGTAATACTAGGATGGCTAACTAGTCAGAAAGTTAATCCCGACTTGTGCGTGAGGAAAAAGCGCGCAGTTAAGACTAGTGGTGGCTTGTGGGGCTAATCGTCATTCCTGAAACTCTACTAGAGCTTTGAGCAGTGGGCCCAGGAGATACAAATGGTATTAGAGCTATAACCCCCCCAATATGTAGGGCCCACATGGGCATCTGGCATGCCAGTCTTGAGTCGTGCAGTCCATGCATGCTGGAAATGGCTATTTATGGTGATGCAACTACCCTTGCATTGATATTCCGTGATCAAGAGCTGGGTGTCCATGAATCATTCTGGGTCTTCACTGAAATGAGGCAATATTATGAGGGCCATATAGTTGAGCCTTGACGAGGACATCAAGACCATGATTTGAGGCCTCATATAAGATTATCTTGAAAGGAATGATTGGAGTCCCCATATCACCAAGGTGCATCTTTTAGGGAGTCCATCACTAAGAACTCTGTGGTTAAGCGTGCTCAACCCAGAGTAGTACTAGGATGAGTGACTAGTCCCGGCTTGTGCGTGAGTGAGGACAAAGCGCGCAGTTAAGGCTAGTGGTGGTTTGTAGACCAGGAAGCACATATACATTTTTAGACACGAACACTGACACGGGTACGGACACGAGCCACGACAATTTCCTAAAATATAGGACACAGACACCGAGACACGACATTGGATGGGAGGAATTTTTTATAAAAGTATATACATATATGTGTATAATGCATGTACGTGTGTATTAAAATTACTTAGAAAGATATCTGAAAAATATTTACATATGTATTCATAATTGCATATGAATATGAATATGTGTTTTTGTGTAGTATAAACACTATCAAGCACACATCAACACATTGTTGCAGTTTTTATAGTAAACATAGTAGATTTTCAGACTGAATACATGAGTTCCTGTTACTCGTTTAGTCAATTTAGTAGATGCAATGTGATTTATGATACCTAGTTTATCTTGGATTTTACATGTGGATTCTTTCAAAGACATTTTTTTTGCAGTTTTGTGATTATATCTTAACTTTGTAATGCAAATTTTTAATGACAAGACATAATTAAGAAGTAGTTGCATGTCTAGAATTTACACAGTGAAAGAAATAGGTTTCAGCTGAAGTAACTGCTAGGTTGATGTGCCCAGGGAGTAGCTGTATATTCAGATATTATACACTGAAGTAGGTTGCAACAACAGAAACTGTTAGGTTGATGTGTCCAGGGAGTGTCTGGGCAGTGTCCAACTGTGTCCGGGCTCCAGAAAATGACAAAAATGGATAGGGCACATCTGGGCCGTGTCCAAAATGTTTTGGGCTGTGTTTGGGAAGCGTCCGTGTTCAAAAAGTGTCCGACACGGACATGGGGCTGTATAGAAGTGTACGTGCTTCCTAGTTTGCAGGGCTACTCGTTATTCCTGAAACTCTACTAGAGCCTTAGGCAGTGGGTCCGGGCATTACAACATCCTTCTCTGTGCTCATTAACGATATTCCCCATGGTTTCTTCTTTATCACTAATGGATTGAAGCAAGGGACCTCTCGTCCTCCTTGTTATTCACTCTAGTCATGAAGGCGTTGTCTTGCTTGGTGCATGATGCTGAAGATAGGTAGAAGCTTAGACCCTTCAAAGTCAGGGGCACGCTGGTGCTCTTACAGTTGTTCTTTGCAGACGATGTGTTTTTTTTTTTTTGTGATTGGACATGGGAAACACCTACATATGCTCCGACAGTATGAACAGGTTCGGGAAACTCACGAGCCTCTATATCAGTGACATCAAGTCTAGGGTCTTCTCTAAATCATGCGATTCGAGAAGAGGCAGACTCAGGGAGGTGATTGAAGTCACCGAAGGAACCTTTTCGGCTAAGCATTTGGGCATCCCTATCTCCAGAGGTAGGAGTTTCAGCAAGGACTTTGCAAGCATCATTGATTATCTCCGTGGTATTGTGGATAGGTGGGCGGATACCGCCATAACCATGGCTCGTAGACTTGTACTGATTATATCAGTGCTAATCAGTAAGCTGAGGTTTTGGTGTCACCTGGCAGAGCTGTAAATAGACACTAATAGTTTTTCTGCTACATATGCCATTCCTATGGACTGTGATAATGGGGCAACTACCTTTATTGCTAGTGTCCAGTCTTTCATGAAAGGACCATATATATTGAGGTAGATTGTCATTTCCTTCGTGATGTTGTGAAGACAGAGTGAAGATCTTCACCAAGCCACTTCCTGGGGAGAGAGTTCAAGAGTTGTGCTCCAAGATGGGCATAATAGATAGCTATGCTCCAAGTGGAGGGGTAGTATCGATATATATATATATATATATATATATATATATATATATATATATATATATCTTCTATTTTATTGTGCCTTTTATGTATTTATTTTATCACCTTTCTTATTTCTTTAGTCTCTTCTCTTGGTAACATGGGCTTAAGTGTATCAGACCATTCGGGTTATGTCCGCTTTTCTGTATCTACTCCCTATTATATATAGGAGTGGGGTCTGCTCTTTCATCAATATAGAGAATTATGCCTACAGATGTTAACAATGATAAAAAGCATGAAAGTAATGCATCAATGATCATCATGTAGAGTGGACCCCCCAACTTCTGGGCAAAGACATGACAAGCATCTAGAGTTGCATTAGAGCTTTATCTATGATGATATTTTTTTTGTTTGTGGATTTACTGAAGAATCTCATTCCCTAAGGAAACAATGCAACTTGTGTGAATATTCCAGTTATTAATTCGGAGGTACCTTATATGAGGGATTTCGTAGGTAAAAGGGAAAATATCTCAAAGACTCTTGTAGTGTTTCAAGACTAGATAATATATAGGATGCCTTTGAATCATAGAGGTTAAATGGTCGATATATTTTTTCCTCTAAAAAAATAAAGCATAAAAGATGGCATGCATTGAAGATATTTGGTACTCAAAACTCACTAAATTTGGATCTCTAAGCCTAAACAATGGCCTCTTCCACAAAACATTTTCTCTATCTGCCAGGTAGATGCCCTATTACAGTCTCTATCAACTAGTCATACTTGTCTATACCCTCATAAGTCATAACCGTACAGGTCATATTTTTCTACTAATTTCTAGTGATGGACAATACTTAATGTATTTTGGGAACATGCATTTACTACTTTTGGTCTATAGAAGTTTCAGTCATCGATAGTAAATTAAACTATTATATGTATGAGCTTGTCCAGTGGGTCTAATTATTCCATCTGACAATGTATTCCTGTGGCTTTGCCTTTTGCTTGCCAGTGAAAACAGGCCCCAATCTTACTGATGCAGCACTGTCCAGGCTCCATCAAGAAACAAAAGTGATTGCTGAAGGAGGACATGAAAAGGTTTATCAGCATACTTTTCCTATGCTTCCTGGGGAAAAGCTTCGGAAATGTTATGCTTGCTATCTGTTTACTTCAAATGGTCCAGTGATAGGCACGCTTTATTTGTCAACAGCAAGGCTGGCATTCTGCAGCGACAATCTTCTTTATTACAGTCCTTCTCCAGGTCGTCAAGAGTGGACACATTACAAGGTATGACAATGGTTTTGATTGATTACTGATGAATTAGAACAGAGCCCTGGAACAAAAAGATACTAGCTCGATTTGATTCAATGTTTTAAGTGGAGTGATGTTGCGTGTTGGATGTGCCCACCATTGAAAGCATGGTCCACGTGCTAGGATGTGATGGTATTATGTTAGGTAATTAATATTAGTCTAGGTCCTAGATAGAAGGAAATGATCCTGGGTCGATCATGAAATGGTTTAATAAGAAATGGAATTTAGCATGTGGCCGATGGTTGAAGCTATGCGATAGTTTTCTTGGGCAGTGGCAGTTGAAGTTCTAGAATCATTGGCTCATGTGCTTGCAATCTTTTTCTAGGGAAGTATCAAGTGTATCTGTTTCAATGCTCCTAGCTTAGTTTCCCGTAATGGGAAGTGCTTATAGAAGAGAACCTTTGTACAAAACAGAGGCCAAAGGCAGCACAGAGAAATAAACAGCCTTAGTGTATAAGAGCAAGAGCAAGAGCACACATCCCCCACCCCCCATAGAACAAAAAAAGGAAAAGGAAACAAACATAAACGATACATCATTCAATACTCAATACCCTGCTTATTCTGATCATGGTTCCAAGATATTCCTGAACCCCTATACCACAGAAAAATGCTCTGTCAACTGGAAAGTATCTGATTCCCTTGATACCCCCCTCAAAAGAAATCGTATCCCCATGTCCTTGTCCAGCGCTGATTTTGTGGGCAGTTTCTATTTGTTTTTTACCGACAAAGGGGTAGGCCCGTAGGTCTAACAACCTCCTCATTTATTTAGCCTTGACCACTGAGTTTACCTGTAAATGTCACCATGGGACATTCAACTGAAATCCTGAAGGTGTTGTCAGGAATTACAAATCACTGAGAACTCCCTCTCCTCTATCCATGCTGGTGCCTCTCTTCAATTGCCGATTAAAATCCCGACTGTTGCTCTTTTGCGTAAGAGCTTCACTTGTAGTTTGCTGGTGAGATCCAGACTTGGCTTGCATGTCAACTCTTGATGTCTATGCCTAAATCCTGCTATACAGGAAAGCAAGCCCATGCCAAAGAAAAAAGCAGGACGAACTAGGATTAAGTTCCTTTCCAGACTTTGACTCGCACTCTGAGTCAGGAATACCTGTAGGTGACCCTATTGCCCTTATGACAACAGTTGGTCTGTTAGGTGTCTTAGGCATGCCTCACTTTGGAACAATATGGATCTATAGCAGTCCAACCTACTAGCTAATATTGAACATGTTTTCTTATGAATTACAACGAGGGTTAGCGTGATCCCACTGATCTGGCATAAGTGCTCGATCTGTTTTGACTAGCTATGTAGGCTTATGCTAGAACCGTTGGGAGTAGCCATCACCACAGACTGCATTGCAGAACTGCAGGGGGACAGGTTAGCAAGCATCCACCAGTCTTTTCTTCCGAATAAAATTTTACACATTTTAAGATTGTTCTTGTGTCCTCCCTTTGTCAGATTTTTCATTGGAATAGCAGATGAGTGAAGTAATGTGGGATGGTCTGGAGTCTTGCCTACCGCTGAGTGCCTCAGTGACACCTTTGTTCTGTATTGCCAAAGCTGTGCATTCACTTAGGGCATGTTTGCCTTGCAGGATTCAACGGGATTAATAAGAATCCCGAACTTTGTTAATCCAGAGTTTAGATTGCACGGGACATTGAAGATACTGAATAGCTGGAGTATATGTTTGGTTGAGATATGTGCTCAGGCGTGGAACAAACTCTAACTGCTGGGTTCTGCGGTGAAAAAAAAAAAGAACAGAACATGCAAGCTGATTTCTACGTAACGATCGCGGCTAATCTGAACAAAGCAATAAAAAAAAGAATACCTTTTCTATTGGCCCAGGAGAAGCCAGCTACTACAATTGAGCAAACCACAGCAACGACGCAACTCGCAAGCGGGAGTACGGCGTCCGGCTATTTCAAAATGGAGAATGATATCCCGAACGGACTGTATATTCCAAACTGCAGGATTCGTAGCCTTTTTCCTCTCCGGCAAAACAAGCTTAATATTTATGCTGCTGGATTAACAAGTGCAATCCAATACAGCCATATCCTTTAAAACAAACGTGCCCTTATTAGCTTATTAGTACCATAGTTTTGACATGGATGTATCGCTCACTTCTAGGACGCACACCTAGTGCATGGTGTCTATGATACCTACCAAAATATGTGTTAACTAAACTTGCTAATGTAGGCACGGTGTCCCCCTCCGGGGGGAACCCGGGTTTGAGCCCCATGCTAAGCGCTGTATTTACCAACCGTCAGCTATCCGGGCTATGGCTGGGCAAAGGACGTGGGGGCAACCTGTAAAGTTTGTCATAATCCTTTTTTTTTTTAACTTGCTAATGCCAAAAGTGCTCCTTTCATGAATGTACACATTTCTTTTTGACAAAAATGAATGTAATCTCTGTTAGGAAGCAAATAGAAGGCTAATTGATATATTGTTTTAGAAAAATCCTTTTCCTATGAATATGAGAAGGGGAGGCATACAAACTTGGATACAAACTCTAATGAGCTAAGACATACTTGGGCGCATCTAACTAACTAATAAAACAATTAACCGAATAACTCTCAACACTCCCCCTCAAGTTGGAGCATGGGTAAAACCATGGCTGTATAGGCGGCCAGGCGTTCCAGGGGGACCCAATTAGCCTAGGCGCCTAGGCGGAGGCCTAGACGTTTCCAGGCGTTTTTATATATTTTTTATTTTGACAGATATATGTAAAATTCCTGAAAAATACAATCCTTACACATAAATATACATGATAAATATGCAATCAATGAGCTAGCATCGTATGAAGAAAGCAACAATATCATTAGATATGGATTGAATTGTGGAAGTTTTACCTAAACAAAATTCATATAGAAATTAGAAAGCTAAACATGTATTATATTTGTAGCCAAAACATGTTTAATACTATTATGTAGAATTTAAGCTAAATCAAAACTAACAAGACCTAAACTAGAACTGATTGACCCTAATTTGAACTCATTTGATCCAAATTTGACCTAATTTACCCTAATTTTTGCCTAAAGCAGACCTAATTTTGTATACCATGACCTAGTCAATCCCAATTTCCATAAATTTTTCATATATTAACCTAAATGAGTCAAAATTTGGCCTAATAAGACCTACTAATCCAAATTTGAACAATTTCCCCCAAATCATACTTATTTCCCTTAAATTAGACCTAATGTGCCCAATTTTGACATGATTTGGCCTAAACAAAACCTAATTTTGTATATTATGATCCAATCGGACATAATTTCCCCAAATTTTCCCTATATTAACCTAGACAATATCTAATTTGGCCAAATTAGACCTAATCTCACCATATCAGACCATTTCCCCAAAATCAGACTTGTTTTGCCCAAATCATACCTAATATGCTCAAATTTGACATAATTTGGCCAAAAATCAAACCTAATTTGCATAACATGACCAAATCAAACCTAACTAACCCTAAATTTCCCTATGTTGATCTAAACGAGGCCTTACATGACCAAATCAGACCTAATTCCCCCAAATTAGACCTAATTCCCCCAAATCATACCTAATTTATCCTAAATTGACCCCATTTGGGATAAATCAGACATAATTTAACCATAAAATGACTAAATTTGATCAAATTCAGATCTAGTTTCTACTAAATTAGCCTTAAATTGGCTTAGAATGCCTTAGGCAACAACTTAGGTCAATTAGGGGACCGACGCCCAGTTTGAGGCGGGCTGACTTAAGCCTAGGCGCCGCCCAGGCGGGCGCCTATACAACACATGGTAAAACATATGTCCAGCTTGCCAAGACAAACTCAAAAGAAAAACATACAAAATACCAAAATCTGGTACAGAATTGGTTCTCCCCCTGCATCACATAATAGAAATACTCAAACACCCCCCTTGAAAAGATGACTTCAAATAAGTAGCAAGCAAAATTTCTCGCCCATGTAGTATATCGTGTGAAAGTAGCAACTATAAGCCGACTCCCCTTCAAGCACATATCACTAAAGCCATAGTAGATAGTAGAAGCACCTCCCAAAATATAAAGTAGCATTTGAAGCAATAGGTAGCAACACCTGTGCGCGTAGTCTTCATCTCATTCGTTGTCGTTGCAAAGTCCAAAGGGTGTTGGACCACAATTCTAGAGAGTACTGGGTCACAACAACAGTAGTCGATGTGCATATAAAGCACAATCAAATAGTCAACATGCAAATAGAGCACGAACAAAAACTAGTTCCAGCAGTAGAATGTCGACACACGACATGGATAAAGTCGAGTAAATAAAGCACATACAAATTGCAAAATAGTAAAGACAACGTAGCCGGATTATATAACCACATGCGCAAAGCAATAGTCAACTAACTTCAAGATGTATAGTAGTAGACATGAAACTCCAAATACTAAGCTCTCCAAGAAGCATATAGCAGCAAAAGGATCCATGTAGTAGTAAAAGTAGCACCACATGACAACAAAAATAGCATGAAGATCTATATAGATAGCAATAGAGCCAAACTATTCCTTTCTTTCTTAATCTCTTCTCCATCTCATCTCTTCCCTCTACTCATCTTCCTCTATTCTCCCCCTCACGCCAACCACAAAAGAAATCAAGAGAATGGCTGGAGTAGAATGTCAAAAGCAATGATAGATGTAAGGATATGTAGGCAAATATGTGGAGTATGGGAACCGAAACCCGATTCAATGTGCAACATGACCCGATTACATTGATCCGGGTTTTAAAAATAAAGGGTTCTTTGTCTGGCCCCCGCGACATTGATTAGATCAAAAATTTGATCTAATTATGGACCCGATTAATGATAGGCACAATGTATATGTAAGACAACGACGACAGTAGGGAGGTGTGTGGCTAGGAGAGGCAAGCGGCAAGGAGGTGGTTGCAACAATAGGTGAAGATGGCAACAAGGACAATAGATATTTAGTCGAGTTTTTAATCAATAGAGAAGAGAGAAGCAGATGACCATGGATGGCAGAAAGATGCCTGACGGACGACCAAGTCAGGAAGAGATGACGACCTCTTGCAGGCGGAGGCTGCTCTCATGTTCTCTAATCTCTAGGAGTCTATGCTATGTAACCATTCAAGCATCTCGCATGAACTTGAATAGTCCCTTTTAACCAGGGTTTCCTACGAAGAACATATCCATTCTATCCTTTGTCAACTGGAAAAAAACTGATTCAATTGATATCCCCTTCAAAAGAAATCGCTATCCCCATGTCGTCATCCATCTTTTCTTGCCTGGGTAGTTCCCATTTGTTCTTTACCAACAAAGGGGTAGGCCCGTAGGACTGACAACCTCCTCTTTGGTTTAGCGGCCTAGACCACTGAATTCACCTTTAAATGCTATCATGTGGCATTCAACTAAAATCTTGAAGGCGTTGCCATGAAATCACGGATCAAAATCCAGACTGTTGCTCTTTCGCGGAGGAGCTTTGCTCGTAGTTTGCTGGTGAGATCCAACCAAAGCTTACATGTCAACTCTTGATGTCATTCCCCAAATCATGCTACTAAGAAAAGCAAGCCCCTGCCAAAGAAAACAAGCCAGTTAAATTGGGCTGAAGTTCCTTCCCAGACTTTTGACTCACACCTTGAGTCAGGGATAACTATAGGTGGCCCTATTGCACTTATGACAACAGTTGGTCTGTTAGATGTCTTAGGTGTGCCTCACTTTAGAACAATATTGCTATGGAGCAGTCCAATCTTCTAGCTAAATTTTAATGCAATCTCTTATGAAATACAATGAGGGTTAGCGTGATCAGGGACAGAGCAAAACATTTATGGATGGGGGGGGGAGCAAGGAAACTTTAAAAGTGTGCTAAATAATAAGAAAAAATAATAGTTGAGAATTGAACCCATGACTACATATGAAAGAAGCACTACTCAACCTTTGCTATTCCAGTAGACTACCTATTCATCTATGCTCCTACATTTGCATAAATTTATTATACGATACTTGTCAAGGCGGCTAGTCGGTCACCCTAGATCCTTACGCGACCAAGCCGACTTGTCCGCCGCCCAGACGTTGTTTTTTTCTTCTTCATATAATTAGTTATATATAGTTATATACTTATATATATACAACACATTATATAATAGAAGCAAATGTAAACATGTATCCAAGCATTTAATAATCCATACTTGTTAAATATTGTCACAAAATACATCAAACCACTTTCAATCAAGACTGATTAATAAAATCAACAAGTGTAACATGAGAAGAGTGACTGAGTTGACAATAAGACTGAATGACAAATAACCAAAAGGCAAAAACCCAGCTTGCATATTGTTTAGAGGAGCAAGGGAGAAACAAGCAACAAAGAGGAGCCACCGGAGATTGGAGGCAGGGATAAGAACCACCGGAGAAGAGAGACAGAGGAGCTGCCGGAGATGAGTGCTCCTCGGAGATCAGGGAGAGGAAGCCTTCCGTCCTTTCCCGTGCACTCAGGAAGCCAAAACGAC